>OZ010747.1:82487632-85321334 GCA_963932245.1 Tachinus rufipes | reverse complement strand
ACCGGGGCGCTGTTGCTGCTGCTTTTAATTAATCGTGGATTTGTTCAAAAATCTGAGCTTTCATTATTTTGATTTGATGGCTGATGGGCTTATTGGCCATTGGAACAAAGTTATTCTTAAATACTGTGTGGACCTTCTGAAATAAGTTTGTTAATCGAGCCTGATTTAGTATAAAATTGGTGAAAATTTCAATTTTATTTTTAGCCAGAACTTAGTTTGATTGTTGTTGTGACCAAACCAACTGTTTCTTTTACTAGTGCAAACATATAAGATCTGAAACTTTACCAAGATTAAGAGCAAACGTTTTTACAATATTGTCATAAATTTTACCAGAACCTTAACAAAAATTTAGTTTGAAAAATCTAAAAACATATTGGAAAATTACTGAAATTTTGATCAAAGGGGACATAGTTTCTATGTACAGCTATTAAGACTAGGAAGTTTTCTTATGAGTGTGGTATTAATGGGCAGATGTATCGCTCTTGCACAATGTCTTTAAAAAACGAGAAATAGAAGTGACCAACCAATGTCAACAAAAAAAAAATAAATAACTGGATTTGACTTTCAAAGAACATCATAAAAACTTAAATACAAAGTCACTATTTTTGACTTAAATAAAAAAACATATTGCTTTAACTTTATCAAACTTAATTATTTTAAAATGTTATTTATAACATAAAAACTATGGTTTTTTAAATGTTTAAATTTTAAAAAAAGATTATAATCATAAGTGACGAGGTTGGGACTGTAAGGTAGATTTTTTAATTCCTTAAAGCCCCTTTCAATAACAGAACAAAGTTGTTTGTAGATGTTTTCCAATTTTATAGATATTTTTAGCATATACTCAATTAAGAGAATCTCTTCTTTTTCTTACAAAACTGTGTTACTTTTTGCTCAGATTTTTTTTTTGTATATTTTGAAAATATTGCATAAATTCTTGTTTTGTGGATGAATTGATCCTCAATCCCAGTAGTATACCCAGGTCTCATACCGAGTTATATAAAAAAGTCTATACCTTTGAGTAAAACAGTCACAAATTTGGGTGATGAAGAGCTTTTATAAACCTATTGCATTTACTTATGTTTTGTAGGTAAATTGGAGATTCTAGTCTGACACTTAGTTACAATTCTATAAAAAAACTTTTTATTTTGGATTAAAACAGACAAATTTTCTTCGCAAATTTGTTGTCGACACAATTTTTGTTTGCAAATAAGCACCTTGAGAATCCATTGTGCCAATATTTTGCTCATTCCCAAATTATTAAATAAAATCTAAATCAAACTACTTGATGGTAATCATTATCTGGAATGACCCTTCTAAGTGATGTTTATTAAAAATTGGATATTATTTTTTGTTAACAAACTTATGGGCGGGTAGCAGAATACTCCAGTTCAACCTACTTGACTTGTCCACGTATTAATCATTAAGAGATTGGATTCACCATCATCTTTTTTAACATTTCTAACTCTTGCAAAAAGAAGAAACTTTAATTTATTGTTAATAAACTTTTAGGCAAGTGAGTGAGAACTACAGTTTAAACTTCTTAATGGTAATCATGGTCTAGAGTGACCAAGCTACCCACCCATGTGTTGGTCAACAAAAGATTAGATATCACCTTTTCTTTTTTGATTAAATGACTTCTAACTCTTGCAAAGAAGAAACACTTTCAATTATTTAATAACTTTGGGGCGATTAGATAGACACTTTAGCCCAAACTACTTGATGGTAATCATAATCAGGAGTGACTTACCCATTTGCCCAAATATTGGTTATTAAGAGATTTGATACCACTTCCTTCTTCTATGACTGAAGGATTTCTAACACTTGATGAGAGAAAAAACTTCTGAGTGACCCAACTACCTACCCAAGTGTTGATCATCAAAAAAAGATTAAATATATTTCTTTCTTTCTATGACTAAAGGATTCTTGCAGAGAGAAAAATCTTTCAATTTTTTTTAACCAATTTTTGTAGGGTGAGTAGGCACTAGTTTAAACTACTCAACCTAGAGTGACCCAACTACCCACTTAAGTGTTGGTCATTAAGAGATTGGATTTATTATCATTTTCTCTAACATAGAAAATTCTAACGCTTACAAGAAAAAAACATTTTTACATTCTTAGTAAGAAACTACTGGGTAGGGGGGTTGGGCACTTCTGTTCAAACTACTTAAAAGTAACCATAATCTGAAATGAACCACCCACCTACCTAATGTTGGTTGTCAAAAAATTAGTTATCAAAAAAATTCTAACATTTGCAGAAAGGAGAAACTTTCAATTATTTGTTTTGGGCGGGTGGGTGGGCACTTTAGTTTAAATTACTTGAATCATGATTTAAAGTGACAATGTGATAGCTCAGTTATAGAGCGTTAACGTAGCACTCTAACAGTCCGGGGTTTGATCCCCGAAGTATGAAAAATATTAACTTATTCTTTATCCACCGGGGTGATTTGGAAGTCACCTAATAAGTCATTAAGTTCTATCAGCCCCCTTCAAACAAATGGTAAAACTTCAAGGGCAATGTAAAATAGCTGTACAACGCAAAATAATAATAAAGTGATCCACTTATTCTAGTGTTATTCATTATGAAATTTGTTCACATTTTGTTTTCTGACTAAGATACTTCTAACACTTGCAAAAAAAAAACTTTTAAATTTTTGATAACAAACCCTCGAGTGGGAATGTGAGCCAAGATCTCACTTACAAAAATGTTGTTTGACAAAATATTAAATCAATTTTCTTTTCTTTTGACTAAAGAACGTTTAACACTTGCACAAATACTCGGGCAAGTGGATGGGCAATTTTGTTTAAACTATTTAGTGATAATCATGATCTGACCTGCTCATGTGTTGGTTAATAGGTAATTGGACATCACCTCTTCCACCTCTGACTAAGAGACTTAATAATGCTTAATATTAAGAGGAAAAACTTTCAATTCATAGATATCATACACTCAAAGTAGGTACCCTAATTCAAATTACTTGATAGTAAATACGAATGACTTGTTTTGTTTATCAAGAGATTGAATTGCATATTCCCATCTTTAACAAAGAGACTTCTAACTCTTGCAAAAAAGTTTTTTTTTTTTATTTTTTTAATAATCTTTTGTACGGGTAGGTTTAAACTACTCGCTGGTAATCATGATCTAGACATACCTACCCTCTTAAATATTGATTATTAAAAAATTGGATATTAACTTTCTCTTTCCCTGACTTAAGAATTTCCAACACTTACATACAGCAAACTTCTAATTTTTGTTACAAACCTCTTGGGCGTGTATGTGAAAATTCTAACTTGAATTACTTTATGATAAATATAATCTAAAGTGACCCACCTACCCAAGTGGTCATTATCAAGAAATTGAAATTATTGCATCCTCTAACATAAAGACTTTTAATGCTTGCAAAGAAGAGATATATCCAATATCTTGTTAACAGTTTTTTTAGCGGGTGAGTGAGTACTACAGTTGAAACTATTTAATGGTAATTTAGAGAAACTCAACCACTTACCTAAATCTTGGTCATTAAGATAGCACTTGTTTTATTTATGAGTAAAGAATTATACCTAGTTCCAGTTCTAGGATATCAAACATTGAAGCAGGTACTTGTTGGTAATCCTGATCTAGAGTGATCCCACCTACCAACAAAATTTTTAACGTTTGCAAAAAAGAATTTTTAATTTTTGATCAAAAATGATTGGACAGCTAGGTAAGAATTGCAGACCATGATTATAAGCAAGTAGTTAAAACTATGGCGCAATAACCTAGTGCAAAAACTGTTAAGCAGGCAATCTGGGTCAGATTTCCAGCAGCGATAGTATCTAATGATAACAACTTTTGATGCAGCTGATTTTTTTTGCACAGCAATGGCAAATCAGCAACGTATCTGCCCATTAAACCACTCAATTGATGTGATTTGACGTTAAGTTAAAAATCCCGCATGTTTATATAGAACTATTATTGCACACTACAAACATACGAAAAGGGTGCCTACGCTTGCAGTGACCACAATATAATAAAAAGAAGAATTTGTTTTTTTTTTAGCAAGTGGGTGAGCACTATAGTTGTTACTATTTAATAGTATTTGTGATTTAGAGTAAATCAACTACTCACCAAAATCTTGGTCATCAAGATAGCCGTAAATAAAGATATTATTATATTATATTATTATATTTGTGAGCATTCTAATTTAAACTACTCGTCGGTAATTCTAATCTGGAGTAATCCACCTACCTGCCCATACGTTGGTCATGGAAAGATTATATCATTTTTTTCTTCTTGAACAACGAGACTTTTAACGTTTGCAAAACAAAACTTAATTTGTTAATTTGTTCTATGCTCGGACTCTCGCACACCGCTCGAGCCTCGTATTTATATTGAACTGAAACTTTTTATTGGCGTGAGAGTAAAATTATTTAGTAATTAAAAAATATAATGTAATAATTTTACTCTCACGCCGCTAAAAAAGTTTCAATTCAATAATACAAGGCTCGAGCGGTGTGCGAAGGTCCGAGCTTAGAACAAATTTTAATGTTCTATGCTCGGAGCGCTGTTCGATGATTGGAGCGCTGTTTGATGGTTGTATCGCCGTTGTGTTCACACACTTAGGCAGATGGAAACAAAAACTACAGTTCAAACTAATTAATGGTAAAGCTGATCTAGAGTGACACAGCCAGCCACCTATGAAAGTGTTGGTCAACAAGAGATTGAATGTTACTTGCTTCTTTTTTGACTAGAGAACTTTTAACACTTACAGAAAAGAGAAACTTTTAATTGTTTAATAACAAACTTTGGGGCAGGTAGGTTAGCACGTCAGCTCAAACTATTTGATGGTAATCATAACTAGGAGTTACTTACCTATTTGCCCAAGTGTTGGTCATTAAGAGATTTGATACCATCTTCTCGTTTTATTACTGAAGAACTTCTAACACTTGCAGAGAGAAACTTTTGGTTGATCTAACTACCCACCTAAGTGTAGATAATTAGGATAAAATTAAACCACTTACAGAAAAGTTACTCAACAAAATATTGGATACATCTCCTTTTCCTCTGACTAAAAGACTTTTAACATTTTCAAAAAAAGAAAATTTCAATGATTTGAACACAAACATTCGGGCAAATAGATGGGCAATTTAGTTCAAACTACTCACTGGTAATTATGATCTGACCTGCTCATGTTTTGGTCATCAGGTTATTGGACATTACCTCTTTCTTCTTTGACTAACAGACTTCATATTGAGAGGAGAAACCTCTAATTTTTTGATATCATACACTTGAAAGTAAGTACTCTAGTACAAACTAGTCGATAGTAAATATGAATGACTAGTTTGTTCATCAAAAGATTGGATTCAATATTTCCTCCTTAACAAAGAGACTAACTCTTGCAAAAAAGTTAAATTTCTAATTTTTTTTAACAAACTCTTGTGCGGGTAGGTTTAAAATACTCGTTGATAATCATGATCTAGAGTGATCCACCTACCAGTTTAAAAATTGATTATTAAAAAATTTGATTTTTTTTTTCTCTGACTTTTGTTACAATAATTTTTTGCGGGTAAGTGAAAACTCCAACTAAAACTACTCTAGGATGATCACAATCTGAAGTACCCACCCAAGTGTTTATTATCAAGAGATTGGATTTATCATATTTTCCTCTAACATAGAGACTTCTAATGCTTGCAAAGAAGAAAAATTTCTAATTCGTTTTAAGTTGTTTTTTGGCAGGTTGGCAGAAACTACAGTTGAAATTACTTAATGGTAATAATAATCTAAAGTAACCTAACCACCCAATTGTTGGCTATCTATGAGTAAAAAACTACTACCAACTTTCAATTCTTTGATAACAAACATTTGGGCAGGTGGGTCGGTATTTCAATTTTAACTACTTGTTGGTAACTTTGATCTGGAGTGATCCACTTACCCACCTAAATGTTGGTCATTAAATGATCATATATCAGATTTTTCTGTTTGAACAAAGAGACTTTTAACGCTTGCAGAAACAAAAAACACTTCTAATTTTTGATCAAATATGCATGGGCGGGTAGACGGTAATCCCAAAGCATGATTATATGCAAATCATTTGATTGTGGCGCAATGACCTAGTGCGAGGACTGTTGAGCAGGCAGTCTGGGTTTGATTTCCAGCAGCAATAATATCTAATTTATCAAATATATTTTGATGCAGTCGTCTTTGCACGGCAATGGCAAACTAGCAAAGTATCTGATCAGTAAATTTACCAGTTATGCAAAGAACAAATCTCAGCAAATCAATTTGGCTTCATCAACGCTGTAGGCACAAGAGATGCACTTTTCTCAGTACAAGTGCTCTTCCAAAAAAGCAGAGACGTGAACTGCAATATCTACGTATGCCTAATTGACTACTAAAAGGCTTTTGATTGGGTGCAACATCACAAGGATAATAAAAATCTTACAACAAGTAGGGATTGACGCCAAAAATCTTTAAATCATTACTAACTTGTACTGCAACCAGATTGTATCCCTGAAAATTGAAGATAAACAAGTAGATGACATCAAAATAGTGAGAGAGCTAAGACAGGGGTGCATACTTTTTCCAATTCTGTTCAATGTATACTCCAAACAAATCTTTAAAAAAGCCCTAGAAGACACAGAAAAAGGCATCTTACTAAACGGAGCTAGACTGAACAACATCAGATATGCCGACAATACAATGATATTTGCCTACTCTCTTAAAGGACTTCAAACACTATTAAACAAAATTGTAGGGGTTAGTAAAAAATTTATAAGTTCATGGTCATAAGCAAAAAAAGATACCTAATGTAAATCTATACGCTCACAATCAACAAGTAAAAAGAGTGAGGCTGAAAATTAAGCACAATTGTGAATAAAAACTGGGACAATTGTCAACAGATAATGAAATAGAATTGGGAAAGCTCGAGCTGCTTTCAATACAATGAATATTCTCTTCAAAAACCACGAACTTTATCTTGATACCAAAACACGCATGTTGAGGTGCTACTTATTCTCAATATTACTATACGGAGTCGAGTCCTGAACACTCAATGAAGCAACAACAAAAAAGCTGGAATGTGGCTATATCGACGCATTTTGCGGATGTTTTGGAAAGACAGAGTAACAAACATAGAAGTCCTTTGCAGGATAAAGAAAGAAACTGAGATCATAGACACCATAAAAATCAAAATATTGTGGTTGCAGAATCTTAGGGCGTGGCTCAAGAAAACGTCAAAGGAGCTCTTCAGAATAGCAACCAATAAAGTGAAGAGTCATGTTCATTGCAAACATCCGAAAAAATTATGCAGAAAAGAAAACTTACAAATGATGTAATTTGGATTCTACTGTAAGTAAGGCTTTGCATGTTTATGTAGAACTATTATTGCAAATTACCAACATTCCCCTACTAATTCAAGTAACAGTCATTGTCTAACGCTTCACTCGTTTTTTTAATTTTTATTTCTCTAGCATAACTGAAACTTTTACTGGGCGGTCAATATTCAGCTTTGTTGATGATTTTGTGAGTTTGAGAGGTCATACTTTAAGTCATCTTAAACTGCTTCCATCAATATTTATTTTTTTCATAAGCATTTTTTGATGTTTTTGTGCTCAAGATGCAAATCACTTATTAAAAATAGATTTTGTAAATAAAATAATGTTACCGCAACGGCATTTGGCAATAATTCGAACCCAACGTGGGGCG
The DNA here is from genome assembly GCA_963932245.1 of Tachinus rufipes. Classification (NCBI taxonomy): domain Eukaryota; kingdom Metazoa; phylum Arthropoda; class Insecta; order Coleoptera; family Staphylinidae; genus Tachinus; species Tachinus rufipes. Next base: position 85,313,650 of record OZ010747.1, on the reverse strand, counting down.
TTTGCTGTTTAGTAAAGGGACATATTGGTTTACATTGAGAGACTAAACCGGAAATTCTTGGCGTCTGGCGTGTGTGGCCTACCCTTGGCTTAGTAGCAATTAGAAGACAAGAAAATACTTTGCAGCCAGTGTGCTGCGACTTTACAACTAACATTCGAGGAGAACTACAGGTAAGCTTTAAGTCCGTTAAAAAACATCTTTGACGGTTTTTCCATGCTAACCAAACGGAAACTGACTTAACGCCAGAAGACACTCTCTCCGACCACCTGGGGAACCTCTCCAAAAAAAATTTACATAAATACTTTACCAAATTAACTACAAATTGACTGTGACTTAACATTTTTTGAATCCGAGAAACACCTTTTTTACAAAATTAACAAGGAATACTTTCAAAAGCAAAACAAACTACTTTTTGTAAATAACTACACCGGTAGAAATTAACCATAATACAAGCAACATATTAGCATGGTGTACCAACACTGGAGGTGTGGTTTAAAAATGGAAACTCTTACAAACTAGCTTGACCGGCAAAGCTAAGAGTTTATGGCAAGATTTATAAGAGTTTTATGACCGTCATACAATACCAGCTAAGCAAATATGAAGGACTATTAGACTCAGGAGAATTGTTGCAGCAAAAAACATCAAGCCGGTAGAAATAAAGCAGCACGGTTTTGGCGCATTCATTCCACATCACCCTAGGATCGAATGGTTAAAACAATTAAAAGGTTACTACTCTACCAAATCTAACAATTCATAGACTTTTAAACTTTCAAGACATTTGAAGATTTGATCGCAGTAGCAGTCAGAGTGGAGGATGAGATGGAGATATTCACTCAGAGAAATAACAAGCACCTCTGGCAAAGGCGCAGGGAAATGCCAATTTGGGTTAAGGAAAATTAACCACCGCCATCTAGACAAACAACGGTCTTAAGACAGTATCTGAGACTAAGATCTTAAGCAAACAATAAAAACTTGAGAGCAACTCCCAAAGTAAATATTACTGCAGCGGCAGTGAAAGACAAACTTGAGATTTACAATAAAAAATTGCAAAGGAAACAAGGCAAAGAGATTACCACACTATTGGTTGAAAGCATGTAACAATCAACAATCTCTATTTTGGAATACACAAGTGCCAGAAAAAGGGGATGTTGTAAGAGAAGTTTTACCCAGCAGACAAAACAAAAAAAAAAGAATCAGAATAAGTTATTATTAGCTGAGGACCAAACAGCAGACTTTGAAGCTCAGCCAAGTAAAAAGGAGAATTATTAACGCCCTAACTAATTGTCAGAGTGCCGTCTTCTGCTTCTTTTTACACTAAACAAAAGAGTGGAGTCAAAGGGGAAAGAGAAAGCAAGAGAATATAGAGAGAAACGTGTATCTGGTCTGTGAAGTAAAGAACCTAACCTAACCTAACTTAACCTATACATCTTTAATTACAAAAGCACCTAACAACCAGTATGTAGTTTGATCGAGGCTGGGCGGCCTCGTTATTATTACCTGGACAACATGCGAGTGACCGACGTCCCCTTTCAATAAAATTAAGGATCCCTAAATATAATATTGGTAACACGACATCACTTGATCATCTCAACGGTCCGGGTAAGTAGTTTCAACTAGAGTGACCTATCCACCGACCCAAGTGTTGCTCATCCAGATATTGAATAAAAATTATTTCTGCGGATGTTATTTATTATTAAATTGAGGAAGAGTGACAGATCCAATCCCTTGATAACATAAAGTTTGGTGGGTAAGCGTAGTACTCAATTCCTTGATTGCGTGCAAGTAGTTTTAACTGGAGTGACAAATCTATCCACCCAAGTGTTGCTCATCTATAAATTCGATCTTTTTTCTCTCTATGCTATTTATCACTAAACTGAGGGATGAAGGCGACAAGTTCAATACTTTGACAACAAACAGTTGGGCGAATAGGGCACTCAATTTCTCGATTACGGGCAACTAATTTCAACTGAATGACAATACCATTTACCCATCCAGAAATTGATTTTTTTTTCTTTTTTGCAAATAATATTTATCACTAAATTGAGGGAAGAAAGTGAACAATTTTTTGATAATAAATAGTAAGAAAGGTGAGCGGCGTACTTAATTTCTTGATGCAACTAGTCATCTTATATAAATGTAGATTTTTCTACCTAAAACTTGATTGTGAACGAGAACTACACATTTTTTATTAGAACACATTTTTATTTGGCAACTTTTTAAATTTATAAAATTTAATCATTATTTTAATTAAATACATTAATAAACAAATAAAAATACAAGTAAATACTATTTTAACTAAAACTATAGAAATTTCACTTTTTAAAAATAGTACCAATGAAACAATCAATTTATTAATTCAATTTTCAATAAATTTATTATTTTAACACATTTCAGCTTTGGAATTAATAGATTATGTAAAGGTTATTTCAATTTATATTTTAGTATTTATTTTTTAGTATAGAAAGTGCAGCAGCAGTTTGTTTAAATAGGAAAATCTTGAGATATATAATATACAATATACATAGATTCAAAAATTGAACTACCAAATGCGAATCCGACTTTTCAGAATATGATACCAATGAATACAAATCGTATCTACTAAAATAATGGAGATTTTAATCAAACATGGACTTTTCCAAATAACGTATCAAAGGTGTAATGCTTGATTAAAAGCTCCATTACTTTGGTAGATACGATTTGTATTCATTGGTATCATATTCTGGTGCATTTCCAAATCAGAATAAGTTAACAGTAAATACTAAAAATATTAATCAAAATAAGGAGTTGCCTTTTGAAGGCATGTTCAGGTTTGGCAATGTCTTTAATGTTTTGACGTTTGATACGTTATTTGGAACTGCATGCATCACACCATCAAGTACATTACCAACACCAACAATTCCAAAGAACGTATCAAGCTTTACATCATTAATTGCATTATTAATTCAAGTAATAACATTATTATAATCATTCTTGACTAGTTCTACTAATATTATAATACAAAATTTGTTGATTGATTGAAATTCCTAATTGGTACATAAAACATAAGATAAGCAAAGCATTTTTGAAAAATTAATACATACTGGTATTAAAAATAATCGATAGTTACTTAATTTTGTAGTTAATTATAAAATTCATTTCAAAATTTTATAAAAACTTAATAATGCAATTTGATAAAAAAAAATTTGAAATAGAATAGATAATTTCTAGTTAGCAGTATCAGAATAACATCAACAAAATATCACATTTTTACATAAAACCCAAACATATTTCTGATACTGCAACTTAGATTACATTTAATTTTTTTTTTGCTTTTGAAAATTAATATAAATTAATTTAAAAATCAAACACAAAAACGTAGAAAACAAAAACTAGTTCTTAAAACTAATTACAATTATAGTAAATTCACATTGCAATGAATAAATATAATTTCATTGCATCTATAACCATATACATACTATAATTCTAAACTGCTGCATCCAGTTTCAGAAATGACAAAAACTTCAAATAAATCTTCCCTTTTGTTTCTGTAATATCGAATTGTTGGCTAAAACACAAATTGCAATTAGTTTTTTAAAATGATATATTTGCTTAATACTTACAGTGGTATACGGATGAGCGCAAGTAATCCAATTAGCAATCATGTCGTTAGAGAATAATACTGATTTGTTTAATAGGATGTGCTTTCTTGTACGTGCAGCATCACTATGATCAAAAAATTCGACTGTCATTGAATATCGGCCATAGTTTGAAAGAGCATGTACTGTAATTGTTTTGATGTTCTCGGAACAGTCATCAATTCTATCAATTGCCATTGCTGGCTTGATTTTATCTATTGAAAGATTTCCTGAAAATAAAATTTAATTATTAAATAAGATTTTTCAAGATGTTGGAATTACATCGAAATTTTTGTAAAGAATGTGTTTTGATACATCTCTATCGTATGGTGAATAGTTGATTTAAACAAAATAAAAAAGATTACACCCTGGTTAAATCCTACTATAAGTCACGTTTTTTTAAATAAAAATAGTAGAAGTTTTGCAAGAGATCAATTTGCAAAACGACTATTACTACCACCCGATGCAATGCCAAAGGCAGTCTTCAGGGTGGCACCACGATGGTATACTTTTAGCACATTTGATGGCATATTCTGTAACTATTATAAACGAAGTGTTTCAAAAAAAGATTAAGCTAATACAGTCCTGAATAAAATAAGTAAAATTGCAAACAATCAACCAAAACACCCTATTAAAGCTAGTGGACAAGGTGAAATACCTGGGTTTGATTGACAAAAACAAGATAGTAATAAGTAGACAATAAGAACGGTTGAATGGCGTCCACAACTAACAAAGAAGAGAGTACCAAAACCCTAAAAAAATGGCTAGAAACTAGCGCCAAACTGCCGTAAATAGACATGGAAGACAATGGAAGAAGCGTATACCCTGGATGGACAAAACGAGGGTTGAGTTAAAAGAAAAAGAAGTATAGCATCAATCTGCTTTTTCTAGCTAAAATTGCACTGTGGATTCAAATTCGGGGACAATACAGCCAAAAAATCCTTTCAATTTTTCTAGCGTCCCGCCAAATATAAGGCAAAAATGAACAATAAAGTAAAGAGTTCAATTTAGATAAAACTCAAGCTACATAATGTAATAATAGCTTCCCCTTCACCAGTTACTTCTATTTTTATTTGCAAAACAACCTTTTTTTTATTGTCGGAACAACGTAAGGTCTTCTTGAAACGCAATTCTATAAAAAAAGCAGAGCATATTGTGACATAATAACAGAACTTAACAAAAAAACGACATAGAAGAAGAGATGTGTAAGATTGTAAATTAAAGATCAGTTTTACGTAGTGACATTTATACAAAAAAAAAATAGTTAAAAAGATTTTTTTAGCAGTGAATATTATACACAGATACTTAGAACCTAAAGGCACATAATACAGTGTATCAACTTAAAAAAAAAACAGTAAATAAGTTGAAAATTACATTGATGCATTCTTCATACAAATAGGTTGCAAGAAAATGATTTTACATAAAGATTGGATTTGTGATTTGTACCCCAATTTAAATGACAACAAATGACATGTGCAAAGGAAAGAAAATACAATTTTTGGATTACTAACACTTGAGTAGGTGGGCGGGCACTTTAGTGAAACTACTTACTGATTCACCCACCCACCTACCCGGTTCTTTGTTAGCAAGAGTTTGTATCTGTCGCACTAAAGAAAATCTAATTCCTGGATCAGTAACATTTGGGTGAGTGGGCGGGCACAACTCACTAAATTGTCTGTTATTAAGATATTGAATTTGTGACTATTTCCACAATTTAAAGACGATTAACATTTGCAGAAAGAATAAAATACGATTTCTGGATTACTAGCACTCAATGAACCGAGTGGGTGGGTAAACGGGCACTTCAGTAAAGATTACTGTCTTGCACTCAATAAAGTAAGTGAGGCGCTTATCTACCCAAATGTTTGTTATAAAAAGGTTAGAACTGTTACTCTAAAGAATATCTAATTTCGAGATCAGTAAAACTTGGGTGGGTAGGCGGGGATTCTAGTTGGAATTACTATTTCATAAATTAGTTGAAACTACTATCTGCAGATTGCAAATTAATGATTTAAGTTCACCGCCCATTTACTAAATTGTTTGTTATCAAAAGATTAAATTTGTGAATCTTTTCTTAATTTAAAGACAAATGATATTTTCATTTTCCGTGTGGGGTTGTGTGTGTTTCCCCCATCGGGCGCGTCCCCGGGTGGCGGATAGGAGAAAGCCTCCCAGTTATGGGTGGTACCGGTAAAATGAAATAGCCGGCGTGGACCAAAAAACACACAAACCGCAGCGTCTGTTCCAGACTGGGCGGCTGCAAACAGCGTCTGTACCCAGAATGGGCGGCTGATTTAAAACCTGGAAAAAGGACTCGCCAACTCGCAGGGCAAGCGCGGCGTTTTAATTTGCCAAAACCTCCGTACAAAACCATGAAAATAACGAATTTTACAACAAAAATACCCCAGGCGAGTAGAGTCTGCCCTACGGATTCTGGGAAGGGCAAAAATTCGTACAAATCTAACAAAAACAAAAACAACAACCAAAAAAATGTATATCTATCGCGACCTACAACATACGAACAATGAGATCCGAAGAACATCTAATAGAACTGGAAAGAGAGCTGGCTGGCATCAAGTGGGATATCATTGGATTATCTGAAACACGACTACCCGGCAAAAAAACTACCACATTGAGGTCAGGACATATACTATACCAAAAAAACTCCGATACTAATGATCATTTAGGAGGTGTAGGATTTCTCATCAACAAGAATATTAAAAATAATGTAACCAAATTTAATTCTGTGTCCAACCGAGTAATATATATCACAGTAAAACTAAACAAGCGATACTCGATGCAAATAATTAACGCCTACGCACCAACAAGTACTTCCGAAGATGAAGAAGTAGAACAATTATACGAAGATATAACAAAAGCAAAAGAACTGGAAAAATCATACTTCAAAATAGTTATAGGCGACTTTAACGCTAAAATTGGAAAAAAGTCTAATACGGACACTGAATATGTTGGGAACTATGGACTAGGAGTAAGAAACAACAGAGGCGAAATGCTTGTAAATTTTTTGGAGAAGGAAAACCTATACTGCCTAAACACGTTCTTTAAGAAACCACTTCAACGCAGATGGACATGGAGAAGCCCAGACAATTCGGTAAAAAACGAAATCGACTTTATTCTAGCAAATAGTCGTAAAATATGCAAGGACGTAAGGGTCCTTAACCGCTTCGATACAGCAAGCGATCATAGGCTTCTCCGAGCATGTCTACGGATTGATTTAAGACCGGAAAGAAACAAGTTGATAAAAACCCCCAGATTTCCCACCATCGACGAGTTAGAGGCAAACAAAGAAGAATACCAGAGAGAAGTAGAGAAATACCTAAAACCGACGGATATAATAAATATGAACGTAGATGAACTGGCCGAGAGAATAAAAACAGGTATCCAAACAACAACAAAGAAAATATGCTCTAGAGCAAAACGTCCAGTAGACCCAAAACTAAGCGCAAACACTATAGAAATGATGGAAAAAAGAAGACACATGAAAGGTGGAACAGTGGAGTACAAGGCATTGAACAGACTAATAAAGAAAAACATACGACGAGACATACGAAGATATAAGACCCAAACAATTCAAACAACAATCGAAAATAACTCCAACATGAAAGTCCTGAGATCAAAACTTTCAACTGGAAGAACACGAATAACCAAGCTCAAGAACAAGCACGGAATTATAATCTCAAACTCAGAGCAATTATCCCATATAGTCGAAGACTTCTATACTAACTTATATGCATCAAAAACACCAGATATGGAACCGACAGAAGGTAGAATATTAAACGTGGGATCAGAGGATATGCCGGAAATATCATTACAGGAAATAAGATCTGCTCTGAGTAAGATGAAAAATGGAAAATGTCCTGGAGAAGACCGTACTACATCCGAGATGCTAAAGCTGGGTGGAAGCACGGTGGAAAAATCGATACAAACCTTGCTGAATAAGTGCCTCAGAGATAGTGTACTCCCCAAGGAATGGAATAACGCCGAAATCATTATCCTTTTTAAAAAAGGGGACACAACAAACATTGAAAACTATCGTCCTATCAGTTTACTATCGCAACTATACAAATTAGTAACTAAAATCATATGCAATAGACTTACGAAAAAATTAGACTTCTATCAACCAGTAGAACAGGCAGGCTTCCGCAGTGGATTCAGTACAATTGACCACTTACAAACACTACGCACCGTAATAGAGAAAGCTACCGAGTACAACGTCCCTATACACCTGGCATTTATTGATTTCCACAAAGCCTTCGACTCAGTAGAAACGTAGGCAGTCCTAAAATCTATGAGGAATGCTAGAATAGACTTAAGATATGCTGACATTATTGAAAATATCTATAATAATGCTACATTTCACGTCAAGATCGAAGAAGAACTAACCACCAATAAAATAAACATAGGGAGAGGAGTGCGTCAGGGGGATACTATCTCACCAAAGCTATTCACCTTAAGCTTAGAAGATGTTTTCAAAAAACTTCAGTGGGATCAAAAAGGAATTAAGATCGATGGAATATACCTTAATCACCTCCGTTTTGCGGATGATATAGTTCTAATATCAAACGATCCTGTAGAGCTTGGAGAGATGCTACAACAACTAAATGCTGCATCAAAAAGTATAGGGCTCAAAATGAACATCGGGAAAACCAAAATAATGAGCCCAGATAACCCCTACACCGTACTAGACGACGTGGAAATTGAATGTGTAGACCATTATACATACCTTGGTCATGTCATTAAACTTGGAAAGGAGAATCAAACAGCAGAAGTCACGAGACGAATAAGTCTTACGTGGGCGGCGTTTGGAAAATTACGCTACATACTGGCCAACAACGACATACCAATAAACCTCAAAAGAAAAGTTTTCGACGCATGCATACTGCCAGTAGCTACATATGGCTTAGAAACAATGAGTCTTACAAAAAAGAGCTCAAACCGCCTAAGAACAACACAGCGGGCGATGGAACGCACTATGCTTGGCATCTCGTTAAGGGACAAAATCAGGAACGAGGTAATCAGAGAGAGAACAAGGGTGACTGACATTATAGAAAGCATAGCTCAGCTAAAATGGCGCTGGGTAGGACATGTCGCTAGACAGAATATCGACAGATGGACAGTCAGAGTCACCCATTGGCGGCCGAGGGAAACAAAGAGGAGCAGAGGCAGGCCACAAAGGAGATGGTTGGACGATATCAAGTCGGCCGTCGGCAAAGAATGGTTTCAAAAGGCTCAAGATCGCCAGATGTGGAAGAAATACGGAGAGGCCTATGTCCAGGAGTGGACGTTACAAGGCTGATAAAGAAGAAAAGATATTTTCATACGGGTGGTTGGGTGAGCAAGCATTTTAGTAGAGACAACCGTCATACACTGAATGAATTAAGTGGCACGCCTACCTACGCAACTGTCTGTTATCAAGAAAATGAAACTGCCACTGTAAAGAATATCCAATTTCTAGATCAGCAGCACTTGCGTGGGTAAGCGGATACTATCCAGTTTTTGGATCAATTATTGTTTTGCACTTAACAAACCGAGTGTCCCGAACACCCACCAACCTATTTGTTAGCTACAGGTTTAATTTGCCACTTTAAAGAAAATTTAATGTTGAGATCTGTAACATTTGGGTGATTGAGTGGACACTCCAGTTGAAATAAGTTTTGCAATCAATGTATAAGTGTCTTGCACACCCATTCGTTTGTTTGTTATCAAGAGGTTGGATCTGTCATTTTGTAGAAAATTTGATGTCTGCATACACTTAAAATTGCTGCCTTGCACTCAATGCCTGAATGCCCGCCTACCTGCTTGATTGTTTGTAGGATTTGACTTTTTTTAATGACATTCGCATAGAAAAAAATATAATAAAACTTGGTAGGTAGGCGGAAACTTCAGTGGGAACTACTGTCTCGCACTTAATGAACAAAGTGCCTGCTGACCCACCCGGCAACCTGTTATCAAAATGTTGGATTTGTCTAAAGAATAACGAATTTCTGTATCACTAACTTTTAAGTGAGTGCGCAAGCAGTTAAAACTACTTTCTCGCATTCAATGTTTTTAGTGTCCCACTCACCCACCTGACTGTTTGTTATTAAGAGATTGTAACTTTTCTTTAAATCTAAAGACAACTGACATTTACAGAAAGAATAAAATTGAAGTTTTGTATCAGTAACACTTGAGTGGGTGGACAGGCACTTACTTCAGTTAAAACTTGTGTCTTGCACTCAATGTGCATCCGCCTGACTATTTGGTATTAAGAGGTTGAATTTGTGAATCTTTTTACAATTTAGAGACAAATGACATTCGCAGAAAGAAAAATATCAAATTTCTGTATCATTTATTACTGTCTTGCCTCAATGTTTTGAGTGCTTGTTTGTTATCAAGAAGTTGGATGTTAAGTATAGTAATTATTTTACGCAGATAATCTGGTTGTGGTTGCCAAAATTGGTAACAAAATTAAAAAAATTAAAAACTAACCAGATAACTGAAAACGACACCGTCAAATAGCGTTTTTGAATCAAAAAAATCACTGACAGAATTCCGAACAAAGCTCAAATCATACTGGTACTTCCCGAAAACATTCCACAACCTGAGAAGGACCAAAAAATTTAGGCCAAACAGTCTTCTATGCAACTTAAGCAAAGCTATAGAAAGGGTGATCTTGAACATAATTTAAAATCTTTTTCACGCCTAGCAACATGGGTTTGAAAAGACTACTCTATGGTCCACTAAATAAACCATGCGACTGACTAGATTGTCAAAAGTTTTAGACTAAGGGAGTAGTCTTTTTCGACGTTAAAAATGCCTTTGACGTGGTCTGGCTTAAACATCTACTTTTAAAACTGAACAAACTAAAATTTCCTCTGCGTCTTATAAACCTGATAACTTCATATTTAAACTGCAGAACTATGGCAGTTAAAATTTTGAACAACGTTTTTATTGCGCGTATAGACAATCCTAGACAAATTCTGTAATTAAGAGCGGGCGGAAACATAATTTTAAGTTGGCTTTTCCTGCTTAAGTGTTTGTAATCAGAATTTGCAAAAAAAATTGTATTAAGGTCAAAAATGAATTAGTTTTGCAAGATTTGTGGCATCTTAAGAACATTTTATGATAGTTCTGGAACATATTTTAATGTTAACAAACATTTTATTACATTTAGGGATTATTATAAGGCAGCCTAATTGGCATGCCAGCACAAGTGTTTGTTTGTAATCTCATTTGTTGTTCGCAAATACTTGAGTGGTTGGGTTGCAAGTTTGGTGAGCATATGGTTTTGATTGGTGTTACCCACCCATTTATTCAAATGATTGAAATTTAAGTTAATAACCACAAATACTTCGGAGGGTAAACAGTAACATAATTCAAAGTTAATATATATAATAATAATACACTCGAGTGAGTAAGCGAGCAATTAAGTTTTAGTTTTGTGGGCGTGTAGTTTTGATTAATGTTCCCCGCTCACCCACTCAAGTGTTTATGAATTTCTTGATCTTACACACTTTGGTTGGGCGGGCAATTAAGTTTAAGTTTTGTAAGATTGTGGTTGGGATTGATGTTTTTCGTCTACCTGCCCAAGTGTTTGTAATCTAATTTAATCTAAATCTAATTTGTAAGTGGTCGGTCAACTAAATTCAAGTTTTGTGGACGTGGACGGAAATCAAAAAAGGCAATAAAATTAAAAAAAAAAAGGCGACACCCGACTACATTGTTATACATGAAACAAATTAATTCAATATTGCTAGCACAACAGCAATAAAATTTGAAAAGTTTAATATGACATTAATAATTGTAAAAAATGCAATAAATGTAGTGACAAAGGAAGATAGTGCGTGTATAACTGAACTGGGAGCTGAAAGACAAAGAATGTGAGAACCTTTTGGAGGATAATCCAAAATGATATCAACAAAAAATCAGAATTTATTGGTAGTAATCCAATCCAAACTGTTTGTTACTAAGTTTTCTGAATTTTTAAAGTAACAAAACTAGTTTGAAATGTTTTGAATTTGTTTGATCAAAAGTAAAGAAAGCGATTTAAATTAATCCGATAAATTAGGTCACTGAGCCAAAGTAATATAAACTGTTTTAAATGTAATCAAAAATAATCTAGACTGTTTTCTAAAGTAATCCAGTGTTTGATCAAAAGTAAACAAACTGATCCATAATAATCCAAACATAATAATGATCCAACTGATCCGATAAGTTAGGTTACTGATCCAAAGTGATATAAACTGTATTAAACTGATATGACTGTTTTAAATGTGATCGAAAATAACTCACATTGTTCTAAACTGATTTGAGCTAATTGTTATAATGATCTGAAGACATCTAAAATAATCTAAACAAAAGATCTTAACTTAATAGTAGTAATGTAAGCTGTTTGCTACCGATCAAAAATAATCAAAAAAGATAAAACTGAGCCATGTTGTTTTTCACTAATGCGAAATGTCTTTGTGAACAGTACTCAAACCGATATAATATACAAATAATAATGAAGTTAAGTCAGTGATTTGAATTAATCTAACTTAGTCACTTATCTAAAGTTGTTTTAAACTGATTGAACTATTTTAAAGTGAAAGAAAGTGATCTTGAGTAATCCAAAATAATATAAACAAAAAATATGGATTTATGAAAAGCAACAAAACTGATCGGGTGTGTTTTGAACTAATCTAAAGTGCTCCAAACTAATTCAAACTGATTGTCAAAGTAATCCGGTAGGAAAAAAATATTTTAAAATGTTCTAAAATGATATAAATACAACACACAAATATTTTAAGTCAGAAAATGAAATATTACAGGAGAGCAAAATACATACTGTTCAATTTTTCACATTTGTGAGCTTAATTATCAAAATATACCTTCAGTAAACATGTCAATATAATAAAACCATCAAATAAAATTAATACTTACCAACAAAAAGAATACAATTCTGCTCGCTTAGCTTTACTACAAATCCCATTTTCTTATATGAAAGAACTGCTCTAATTGCACTTTTCTGGGCCAAATACTTTACATAAGCGTATCCTCGGTTCTTTTGTTCGTGGTCAAAAAAGATCTTCATGGTGTAGATAGTACCAAATCTTTTAAAAATTTTAATTAATGTTGTTTCAAAGATGTAATAGGGAATTTTGTCTAAAAAATTATAAATGGTATAAGTAAAACGTTACATAAATTTTATTTGCAAATACTTTCTCTATTGTAAAAAGCAGATCATTATAATTTATTATAAATAAAGTAAAATATTCACAAAGTATAGTAACCCAAGCAACTTAGTATACACAAAAATAATGTTCATGTTCCATGGGTCACACTGTTTTGGGTTTACTGTAAGCTGAGTAAACTGTGCCAATGCTGATTAGAATAGCACCTTTATTGCTAGCAGTAAATACCGACATGGTGTACTTGATTTGGTAATTACAAAAATTAACTGATGCTATTGCAGCTTTAAATCATTTAATCTATATTAGGCAGCTTAAGTCAATAAATCAACTTTGTAGTACAGTAAAAAAAATATTATGCCATAAATGGTCATTTTTTTAGAAGCAAACATTTGTTTAAGGTCGCAGTTTAAGGAGTGTCATAAAACATCTGTCAAAAAGTAACAAACAAATACTTTATCAGTCAAACAATTTACAATAATAATTTATGTTAGCAGAAATATATCAGACTTATTCAATAAACTGACAAAAATAGTGTCAAAAAGAAATTACGTTTGTCAAAAGTTACTAAAACTGTTAAATAGTTTTCAGCATTATAATAAGTTGGCATAAATTTGCTAGATCTGTCACACATGATTTTTTACTGTTTAAACTGTAACTACATCTGTCTGACGAATGTGACAAACTGTATATCAATCTGTCAAAAAAATTACTGTCTCATATTTTAAATTTTTTACTACATTTGTCAAGAAATTACTAAAAAAATCAAAAAATTACTAAAATTGTCAAAACAAACAGTTTATAGCAATATAATATGCTAAATTGTAACAATATTACTAAATCTGTCAAAAAATGATTTAAAATGTCAAAAACTAAATTTAGCAAAAATGTTTGAGATCTGTCAAACAATATTTTTAACTGTTAAACTGTTTACAGTAACGTATAAAAAATTATGAGTTTGCAGATTGTATTTTAAACTGTCAAAAAGTAACAAAAACCGCAAAAGAGTTACAGTAATCTATAAAAACATTATAAGTTGGCGAAAATGACCTAAATCTGTTAAATTAAATCTAAAATGTTATACAATAAAGTAACTTCGTTAAAATATGTCAAATGATGAAAAAATAAAAATAAAATAAAATTCATTTCCCCAAGTCCAATGCATTTTTTCATTAAATATAATTATAACATTTGAATTCATTTTAAACACGGCACAGTTTATAGCTTTTGATCTGTATGTAATAATTTGTTTTCTGTTAATTTAAATGTTAACAAAATAAAACATTAATTGTTAATCATGGCGATATGTTAATCATATTATTAAATTGATTATATTTCACAGCAATACCTACTATAAAATTTAGAAATAAGAAAACCATAACAAAATTTATATTAAATGGTAATTAAATTAAATAAAACTTTAAAATTAGAAATGCATAGTAAATATTCAGGCACGATTCAACTTGTTACTCTTTGAACTTCACCGCAGGGCGCACAAGACAGCGTTCTATGACGCACCTATAATTCAGCATAACAAGAATTGTCCCTTCACAACACAGGGTTTTATGACATATAACAGCGCACCTATAATTCAGCATAGCAAGAGTATTGTTTCTACAAGATGGCGTAGTCAAACTTCCAAGGCAAACCGTATTCTACATCTACTGGACTACGTGGTCTCAGCCGCCTGCCAATATAGCGGCCAAAGCACAACATGGTTACGTTTTTCATTTGAATTAAAATCACTTTGTAAAATCAAGACTGAATAAATATAAGTAAAGATTTCTTGTACACAACATATTTATTCAATCTTATTTTGTCATAAAGCAATTTTAGTTGAAATAAAAACAATAAAATAAAACAAAGGAATCCGCCATTAAAACAAATGTGTAACATAAATTTTAACACTTACATATAAACACTTCGCAGGTGTAATCCGGCTCATAATCTAAATCAATATCGGTTGGCGGTCCAAGAACACGTTGGCCATTACATTTAATCAATGGATAATTGAATTTATCAATAAAAATCTCCGGCACGTTGGCGAAGCAATTATATTCGCCTGTAAAGAATTAAGGTTATATTAATACAAAATATAATTAATAAATTTAATAACTTACTTTCATATTTATTGTGCTGGACATGGCTCATTGTAGAATATTGTATAAATAAATTAATAATGGAGATAAAATTAATATAAAACAGCGGAGACACAAAACAACAGAACACAGTGAACACCTAAATCAAGAGAGAGATTCAACCTCAACCTGCTCCCTTATATATTCGTTTGTTTTTTGCATGCAGCGCTATTATGGGATTAACAGAAACTATTCCTTCCGTTCTTTTCTCATCATACGCTGAGTCATCACTGCGCATGACGTGGTTTTTTTAAATAATTTTTATTACAGTATTAACTAGATAATTATAAAATTATAAAATAATCTATTGATATTTTATCTAAATTGTTTATTTATTTCATAATTATTTGAAGATTAAAAAAAGGCTAATGATAATAATTAATGCAAATGTTTAGTATTTGTAAATAGAACTAGATGGAGTCACATTGTTTTATTAATTAGATATTAATTCCAAAAATATTAATTTTATTAATTATTATGTTAATTAATATATTATAATATACAGTCTGAACAAAAAAAAATTAGGTTCAATGTAGGGTAATTCCACGATAGTTCGGACAAACGTCCCCACATCGACATCTCCGATTTTGCTCAAATTTTGTTCAAATGTTTGGGGTACCAAAATATGACGATTCCTAATTTAGATCTTTAGGTGCAATACACTGTAATTGGCGGTCATTTTAATTTTTATGGAATATTTTGTTTCCTTTCAATTTTTGTGCTGTAAATAAGCAAAAAATAATCAAAAATTATATTTAAAAAGGTGTATTTTATAGGAAATTTTTCTTAAAACACGATCCCGTCCTTGGATTTCCAAAATTTTCCGCGGAAAATGGGAAAAACACTATTTTATTAAAAATTCAATATCTTTGATTTTACTACACCTGGAGACTTGAAATTTAAATATGATATTTTTGAAACATAATACTTTTGATTGCAAAAATAAAAAACTAAATTTGCTTGCCCAATTTTTTTCGGATTTTCCGTAATTTTACTAATTTTCTGGTTTTTTAAGAGAATTTTAAAAAACAAACATAAAGATTGCGTTTTTCAAGAAATTTCCTTTTGATTACATTTTTTTTTAAATTTTTTTTGCAATATTATAAAAGACCAAAAAATAATTATTATTTATCATATTTTTTTTATATATGGCCATGTCTGAGTCAAGTGTACGGAACAAAAATTTGAATTTGCTCAATACTACTAAAAATGCTTTTCTCTACATGAGTCCTGATCTTTTGAATTTTTTTAGATTTTTTTAATAAGTCAAAATGAAAAAATTTAGATTTTTTGCATTTTTTACATTTTTTGATTGTTTGAAGAAGAATTATTTTTTGCAGAACTTTAAAAAACATTTTTTTTTGTAATGACGGGTATTTTTTTTTAATATGGATAAAAATGTGCTTTTATATGCGCAAAAGATATCTTACAATGTATCCATAGAAATACTTAAAAATAGCAAAAAAAAGCTTAAATTTTAGATTTACATTTTTTGATCGTTTGTAACTTTTCAGGATTGCATTTTTAGGAAAAAAATATAACAAACTTTTTTCTTCAAATTTGTTTAAAGAATAAGTATTCACAGAAGAAAAGAAAGTGATCTTGGACATAATCACACACGGAATGTAATGATTTTCTCTACGCCTACCAACATGGGTTTTGACGAGACTACTCTGTGGTTTACCAAGTAAACCGTGTGAAAGTTTCAGACCTTGAGGGTAGTTTTTTTGACATTGAAAAAGCCTTTAATATAGTCTACTTTTAAAACTGAGCTGACTAAAATTTCCTCTGCGTCTTATCTGACAACATTATAACCAAACCAAAGAACTATGACAATTACATTTTTGAACAACGCTTCTATTCCGTGGCTTGGTGCTGCAAACTAACTCATAATCACTTTTAATATAGGATTTATTATCTTAGACCAAACCTGTGATTAAGAGCGGACGGGAACATAATTTTATGTTTTTTGGCCGTGTGGTTTGAATTGGTGTTTACCGCTTGATCACACACACATTTTAGTAATTACTAAAATTGTGGTTTGGTTTGATGTTCTTCGGCCACCCGCCCACTTGTTGGTAATCCAATTTTGTACGAATTAGTTATTTTATTAACATTTTGTGATGTTTTTGGCATTTTTAGAACATTTTATGATAGTTTTGGAACATGTTTTAGTGTTAACCATCATTTTATCACGTTTAGGGATCATTATAAGGCAGCTTAAGATTTATTTATGACACTTGTGTCGTGAGGTTTAAATTGGTATGCCCGCACAAGTGTTTGTGATCTTATTTGTTAATCATAAATACTAGGGTGGGTAAGGGAGATACTAAGTTTAAGTTTTGTGAACGTGTGATTTTTTATCACAAACACTTGAATGGGTAAGTGGTAACATTTTTAACGATTCTTTGGTAGAGTTAAAACCGATAGACATTGTCCGCGTAATGCGGTAGGCATACTCGATCTGAGTAGTAAGTGTCATCTATTAATTCTTCTCCACTTTTTTATGATAAAGTCATTTATATTAAATGACTATGTGTGGATCTGTGTGCGTTTGTCTGTGCAAATTGAAACTTGTCTGATAATTGATCTTGAGACTGAGTTTCAATCTAGCCGGTTACGGTTACAAGCAGGATTGTGCAGTGTTTGTGCCCGTGGAACCTTCGACAAACTGTCCACACACTCACACAAACCTCACTGAGTTGGTTTCTGGTCTCTACTGAAGACACATGACAATTCCGTAGAGTAATACAAATAATAAATTGGTCATCGATAACAGTCATTTTTTGTTTCTGCTAGATCTCGACCTACAAGTATTTCTGCCCTAAACCTAAGCAGTTAAATAGATAAGCGGTAACATTGTTACTGGTTCTATCTTTGGTAGAGTTGAAACCGATAGACAAAGTCCGCGTAGTGCGGTAGGCATACTCGATCTGAGCATAAGTGTCCTCTGATTACAACCTCTTCCTCTTTTCCACGACGAAGTCATTTATATTAAAAGACTATGTGGATCTGTGTGCACGTGTCTATGCAAGTTGAAACTTGTCTGATGGTTGGCCTTGAAGCGGAGTTCCAATCTGGCCGGTAACGGTTACAAGCAGGAGTGTGCAGTGCTTGTGCCAGTAGAGGTGTGTGAAATGCCTTGGGGTTTGTCGTTCGTCGTCTTTGGGGAAATTGCATTAGATAAGAGATGCAAAAAGTATGAATAGTTATGGGGTTGCTGGAATTAGTGGAGCGTCGTCAACATTGTAGGATTAGTCGGAGAGAAAGGGAGACGGAATTCCAATTCCAAAAAAAAATATTGCTTTGTTTCTTCTTGGTGGGGATGATGTTGTTTTGTTGGCTGCAGTTGGCCAAGCGCGTTTGCAAAGTTAGCGTGTGTTATAGAAAGTGGCGCCGCCTGGTGGCTGTAACAACATAATTCAAGTTTTGTGTTTGGTTTAAGTTGGTTTGCCCCACCCACCCATCCAAGTGTTTGTAATTTAATTTCATCATTATACATATTTGGATTGTGTGGATTGGTGTTACTTGCCCACCCGTGCAAGTGTTTGTAGTTTGCAAACGTAGTACAAGTTGCGGCTCTCGGACTTGGATCTGCCGCCCCCGCAATACTTCGCGAAACGCAGCCGGTGACAAATGGCGCTCAACGTGAAGCAATTGATAGCATAGTGCTACAACGTACCTACAATCCTAAACCCGAGAAGAGTAAACCGAAGAGGAAGACCCGGCGACAAAGACGCTGCGCAGAAAGCAAAAGACAACCCTGTGCAGAACACCGTGCCAACAATAAGAGATACAACAACGACCCTTTATTGGAGGGTCAAAACAAGGTCAGACAGACCTGCAAACGCCACCATGTGGCAGACTGCCGAGAACTGGCCAAGTACTTGGAGAAACACCCTGAACTCACAGTGCCTGGGAGCGGTGGGATTATATTCTATAATTCTGATGGCACCATCACCATTAAACACCCACCTGTTGTGAAGCCAAACTCCGCTAGTCAGCGAGCACCAGACACCTAGTTA
This sequence comes from Tachinus rufipes, assembly GCA_963932245.1. Lineage (NCBI taxonomy): Eukaryota > Metazoa > Arthropoda > Insecta > Coleoptera > Staphylinidae > Tachinus > Tachinus rufipes. Next base: position 85,294,703 of record OZ010747.1, on the reverse strand, counting down.
CACAAATATGGCATGTCATCTAAACCAAAGCATTGAACAGCTGAATAAGCAACTACTGAACATATCATGCTGTACCAGCTACAAACGGCTTCACCACCTAAGAGCTAAAGCCGATCAACTGTTGTGCTGGACTATGGACCCCAGCTACGCTGGAGGAACCGAGTTCAAATTTTAAGTCGCAAACTACTTCATGAACGAGATCACAAAGCTCACGGAACGAATGAATTGGATGCGCACACACGTGCCTACTCAAACCGCAACTATTGACGAAATCACCTTGGAGATGGAAGAAGTTTCGGAACTTAAACCATACACCGTCGACATCCAACAAGTGGTCATCTGAGAAGTTGCTGTAGAAACAGCGGTCGCGACCACTTACGACCCGCCAAAAATTGCCGCACCAGCACACACCCAAACGATCGAAGTAGAAGAAGAGGAAGAAGTAGAAGTAGAAGAGAAACAACAACCCTGTCCAGACGCCTCTGCCCCGGGATTCGCCGACGATGGAAAGACTAGAAATAAACCGTCCACCATCAGACACCCGCTGGCCAACCAAAAGGCTTGCATTCCAGAGACACCAACCGTCAAGCCCGGCTTAGCCTTCTACACAGCTGTTGTGGCCTACACAACTGCGACCAACAAAATCACAGTCACTTTCACGAACAAAGACGACGACGTTAGACAGGGCACTCTAGCGATGCCTACACGACATGGACGAGAGGTTAGAACATACCTAACATAAGAGGACAAGACACAACACACGACGCAGCCGAATACCGCTGCAAATTGCTTCCCCAGGCGGACATTGTGCTTTTTCAAACCGCCCAGGTGCGGAAACAGTGTAAGAAACCTCAATCCGTCGGTTAGTGCCTTTGACCAGCTTAGGGAACCCCTAAGACCGCCACCGGAATCCGGACCATAACCGGTTTTTTGGACCCCCGTGCCGTGGGTGTTTAAACATTCCAAACCCGCGCCACACAAGACTCATAGTGAAACCTCAGTGGACACTTCTTTATTACAAACTGCTCCTTCTACCGTACAATAGTGCCGAAACCAAATTGACGACACCAGGACACTATCACCGTGCCAAATTAGAACCGGAAGCTTAGCCTGGAAGTTGGGAGGAATTGTTGCAGCAAGTAGGCGGAGCAACAACGGCCAATCAGATTGCGCCAATCTCCCCTCAGCTCCTATAAAGATCCGACTTTTTTAGATCCGAGTCTTCGCCAAGCTACCTACAAGACCGGAACACGATCCACAAGCTCATTAATACAGACCGGAACTTAAAAGTCTACGACCCTCTGTGCCGATCCACCACCGTCACTGCAGCTTCCTGGCAATCGGCCATCGATATCACCAAGGAGTCGATGCAATTCTAAAGAATTTCGGGGGAATCGCTCTTCACAATTACACTCTGTGCTTCCACATCCCGCCAGAGTTTCTGGATGGTCACTGAAAGAAAGCGGCTACGGCCCTGACACAAAACCACTTAGTGTTAGCTGAACTAGCATCCGTTAGTGGATGCGGGTAAAAGCACGCTGTGTGTGTTCGTAGTAGTAACGTTCTGGGTAAACGCGTTTGTTGCTCTCTGTGTGAGTGTTTGATGGAAACGTTAATTCGTTTAGAAAATGCTAACCACCCAGACAACCACCTCCGACCACCGGAGAACACCTTCCGAGAGCCGCCACGCCGCTTCCGGATTTGCACCTGCCGCCCCCGCAACCCCTCGCGGAACGCAGCCGGTAACATAGTTTTTTTGGGCATGTTGAATAAGTTGGTGTGTCTTGCCTATTCTTCTTCTTCTTCTTTGAGTTGTCTCCTTTGGAGACCATCATAACAACACGTATCTTGTTGACAGCCGCCTTGAACAGCTATTTACCCCAGTGTTTATAGTCCAATTTCTTTTAACTCACTTGAATGGATAGGCAAAAACTTAATTTTAGTCTTGTGGGTGTGTAGTTATGATGGTGTGCCTTGTTCACCGTACGAGTGTTTGGGATTTAATTTTTTGATCACAAACACTTGGGTGGAGGGCTCTAACTTAGTTTAAGTTTTGTAAGCGTCTAGTTTCAGCTGGTCCGTCTAACTGAATGTGATCCATTTTCTTAATTCCAACTCTTTAGCAAGAAAGTCTGTTAGTTCTATTTTTTTAGTGGAACAGAAGCATATATTTCTTAAACAAAATCAGTCTGAAAAACGGCTGCATCCTCGCACTTTAATTGTGTTAAAGCTTTCCAAGTCTTACTTTATGTCATGTTTAATGTAAAGAAATTTGTAATCCATCTTGGTTTCCTCTTGCTGCGCTTGCTGAGCCAGTCAAATATGAATACTTTTATAAAAGATTGATTAATATTATCATTTCTTAAAGTGATTAACCCTTACAGCCTAAAGGGCGTTCTAACCAACTTTTTTTTTAAATACAATTTCTAAATGGATAGTACGGAATGTATATAAACTTTACAGTCTTAAATTTCTAGGTATAATTTGGGGGTACGCACATTTCTTTAGAGAGCAAATTAAACAGTATTTAGTATATTCTCCTTCCAGCTAACAAAAAAATGATGCAATTAAGGCAGACTACCAGCCGAGGTAACAACACCATACAAACAAAATTTTTATAAATGCATATAATGGTTGCATGTCTTTTTACCGCCGTGTTAACATTGCCTAGCAACCAAAGTCGGATTTAGATTGATAATGTTCTAAGCTGTTTGTGATATGGAGCCCTTTATAAGTCCAGATATTATATGTCAGTGCCAAACATGATTTTTGGATACCTAAATCTTTAACTTAAAATTATATACCATTTTCTGTATCTGCTTTTCTTGTAATTAACATCAGGCAATTTTTCCTTGGTTTTTTTCTTCAAAATGATCAAACATAACCCTGAATTAAAAAAAAAAATCAAAAGTGAACCACACAGTATTCTACATACATCTAGACTAATTTGGGGGTCTTGCAATGATTGACCTGTCTTGTGAAATTCATCCAGCTATATACTATAACTCCATTTTGTTCAAAATATTTATGGATCGATTTCTTGTTTTGTTTTTCTGTGTAGTATCAATATACAGTTGATGCAATGCAGATATTATTCTATCATAACTATCAAGTATTGCACTTGTGGCCATTAAATGTGCTTTCCATCTAGTTTTTGACAAAGACTTTAGAACTTTTGAATCATCTTTAAAGAATGACAATAGTACTGCTTATCTATGTGTAGATACAGACAAAAAAATTATATGTTTCTTGAACAATTCTATACATTTGGCAATCACATTGGCAACATTATCATACGACTTGCCTCAACACTTACTAAAATTTATTCATTTGTAAGGTAGTTGTGCACTATCTTAGCCATACTTTCCCCTGTGTGGCTACCCATCTCTGGGAAAGTTAAAAAACGGAAAACGTTTAATAGGGAGCCTATTATTTGGTGAAACATCACAATAGGGCCATTCACACGAACAATTTTTATAACAGTTTTGAAACGTACGCGCCAAACACGTAAGAAAAAACTGTGTGGGTAAATGCGCTAACACTTAACGCTTTTGTTGTTCGATTTTCCTACGCGCCTTAAAAAAGCTTTACGCCAAGTAAGAACTCCAAGCAACATGCTAAAATCGTTCAAATAACCGGCACGCTTCATGCTGGCCGACGTGATTAGCACGTTTACCGTTTTTGAATTTTTGTGGGCCTCCAAGAAAGTGGGGGTTCTAAACTATAGCTTGTGTAGCTTATACGTAAATCCTGCACTGCTAGCAACAGATCCCACAAAAGCGCCGCAACTATCGTCCAACGTACACAGATAGATGGATGGAGCATGGCTTAGTGCAGATTGCAAAAACGGGATAAACAGACTCAATTCAATCTAATAAGCGTTAACTAAAATTTTCTTTTAATAAACCCACAAAACGCAACATAAATGCCACTATTTACTGTAATTTAATAAGTAAAAAAACTTTACAAAACAAATTGGAGGATTTAAATTAAATTTATTGAACGCAAGAGAAGTTGACAAAAGAAGTTTAGACAACAGCCAGGCTGCATTTAATTTTAATCGAACAATTCTTTTTTTTTTAGTAGAGCTACCTTTGATTTAGCAACAAGTAAGTTTATGAAAATAAAAGTAACTGATTTCACTTGCAAATAAACAACAGTTGCATACCACAAGTATGTGCATCTATAAGACTTGCTTTTGTTCTTCTAAATATCTTTGCCATGATTCAATCTTCAAACTTTTAATGAAAATTCAAATGGGCTAAACTAACTATTAACATCGACAGTCTAAACCACACACTATTCTACGTTTGAAAAAAAACCTTTAAATTGTTTTTAATTATGTTATGGAATACATCTCGGGCAGAATCCTAAGATGTTTTAATTTAACGGTATTTGACAATATAGTAGATTTAAAAATCATTTTACTATCATAATCTACAATTAAACAAAAAGATAGTATCTACCAGTTTATTGGCTTTATTTTGTGTGAGCTACGGGTGACCCAAAATTATTACTTTGCTAAAGTCGAGTGTGGTTGTAGGGAGTCGCCAACTATTTCTACTTGAGCAGAAATTGATGATTGCGTTGTGATCACGCTTAATTAATCTTCTGCTTGTTTTTCAACGGGAAGAAGGTTGCAAAGGTGTCTTTCTGTTACTTTGAACTGGGCCAGCTTAGCTTCAATTTTGGTAGCTGTCTCCTGAAGGCATTTGTAGCAGATGTTTTTTTGTTTGGCACAGTCTCTGGCTATATGCCTAACTCTAATACGTTTGTAGCATTTGTAGTGTTTCTAGTTTTCTTTTGCGCCATTTGTTCCTTAATAGTTTTCTTTGTCTTTAGTAAGGTGGCAATGCTTTCACGGACTGTTACCAATGCGCATTTGGTTCCGTTTCTGTTGGCGTTGTTGCTCGTTTTTAGAGATTTGACTTTCAGCTGGGTGTCGGGTTTAGCAGAAACTTTTCTTAAAACGTTGTTTGCCATTTCCTTCATATTATTTATATTATTGATGAATGCATCTCGGAATCTTGTTCTTCTTGTATTTCTTTTTAATGGTCAGTCGGATTTTGTTTTTGCTTGTTTTATTTATTTTAGCCAAAAAGGTAACGTTTTGAGTCATTTGCGTTTTTTTTTTTTTAACAACACTCTTTTTCCACACAAAACCCAATACAAATACACATTTGAAAATACAAGACAGCAGAAATCAATGATTGACTATATAGTCACTAACAGGGAGATTCACCCTCAACAAATTCTGGATATTAGAACATTGAATTCCGTAAATGCAAGCAACGATCATAAACTTGTCTTAGGAAAACCACCAGTACAAGTAACAACCGAAAAATAAATGTAGATGCACTATGGGACAAATCTACCAAATATCTATACAGAAGCTGACTTGCCGAAAAGATAAAAGAAAACCCAATTAAGGACCAAGAAAGCATACATGAATGTTGGAAAAAAGTGCACACCAACATTGAAAAGGCAGCACGAGAAACCCTCGGTACACGAAGCATTACCACTAACAATCCTAGGAACAGCAGAACAGCATGGTTTCGAAAGAAGGTGAAAAAAAATTCAACAAAAAACAAGAGGCGTTTGGTTTGTTCTGTAGGATAGATATCCTACAGAACAAACCAAACACCGGAAACATACAAACATTACAAAGAAGTAAGAAACGAAGTAAATAGACTAGTGCGTAAACTTAAAGCAGAGCACTGGGAAATTTTTTCCAAGAAAATCGAAGGAGATTTTTACACTGCCCAAAAACAAAAATGGCGAGTGATAAAAAACCAACGTAAAGAAATTGCAGAACTAAGTGAAGCAAACCCAATACCAATAGACACATGAGAAAAATACTTAACCGAGCTGTTCAAATCAGAAGACCAAAATACAGAAATAGAAATAAATTTACTACCAGTAGAACACAATGTAGAGGTGACTAACGAGGAAGTAGAAGAAGCCTTAAAATCTTTAAAGAACAGGAAATCGCCAGGGCATGATGGGCTGTATAACAAATTACTAAAGTACGGAGGCCAGCAGTTAACACAAGAACTAACAAAACTAATACAACAAATCTTTACAGAATGCAAGATACCCATAAAATGGAAGAGAAACATAACAATCCTCATGTTTAAAAAAGGCAATAAAAAAGAACCAGCAAACTACAGAGGCATTAATCTACTTGACACAGCTCTAAAACTTACCACAAAGATAATCTACAACAAAATCAAAGAAATCACATCACACAAAGAAGAACAACAAGGGCTTAGGCCAGGGAGATCCTGCGTTGACGCCGTATTTATACTACGCCAAATTATGGAAAAATCCATAGAATACAACAAGCCCGCATATTTATGCTTCATTGACTTAACGAAAGCGTTCGACCGCGTTCGACCGCGTTCGACTAAAAGACGTAATTCAAATACTCAACGACAGAAACGTACCGACCAACCTCATACATACGATAAAAGACATCTACTCAAAGAATGAAATCACTGCACGCGTTAACGGCCAACTCTTGAAACCCATTCCAGTCGAAATAGGAATCAGATATAAATTGGGAAACAAAGAAATTAAAATCCTATGTTACGCAGACAACGCAGTGATATGCGCTGAGAATGAAGACGATTTCCAGCGACTATTGACAGTATTCAACACAACCGCCAAACAATTTAACATGAGGATCTCTGCTGAAAAAACTAAATCCATGACAACATCAAAATATCCTCTAAGATGCAAACTAGAACTGGATGGCCGAGTAATCAAACAAGAACTAAGGCTCAAGTACTTGGGAGTTGATATGACCAGTTACGGTGATGCAGAGGGCAAAGTTAGGCAACAGGTAGCTAAAGCTAATAAGGTAGCAGGTTGTCTAAATGACTTAATATGGCGCAACAAACACCTCTAGCAGAAAACAAAATCACGCATCTACAAAACAGTCATTAGACCAATTATGACATATACGTCGGAAACAAGGGCAGAAACATCGAAAACGAAACATCTTACGGAAACGACTGAAATGAAAATCATACGCAGAATTGCAGGAAAATCACTTTGGGATAGGGAACGAAGCGACGACCTAAGAAGATCATGTGAGGTAGATAACGTAAATAATTGAGTGACACAACGCAAAAGACTATGGGGTGAGCATATAAGCAGAATAGACGAGGACCGAACCGTGAAAATTGCAAGAGACAAGTCGCCAATAGGAAAGCGTAACATAGGAAGACCGAAGAAGAGATGGAGTGACAATTTATGACCGTTGCGAAACCGATGAAGAACAGGCTAGTAGCCTAGAATGGAAGAAAGAAGAAGAAGAAAAAGCGTAATTTTCTTGTATTGTTTCTTCATCTGCGGCAATTTTATGCGAGGTCATTCTGCATATTATGATTTTTTCTGATGATTATTTTAAACTCTATAATACCAACCATTTGCTAGATTTGCTGGTCAACTAGGTTAATCAGACGATTGGCCATGGCTAATTTGGACGCCATTGGTGCAATGCGTTGGTATAGCGCAATTTTACAGCAAATGAAAATGGCAACGGATTTTTTGGCCTGATGTTTCTCTTATCATTTATTTATTTAGTTGTTGGTTTAGATCCACAACTAAGTCAGGGTCAGCATACTTTTGCAAAACGGTTGGTTTGGTTTTCTTGTAGATTAGTTTTCATCCGTTTGTTCTTGTCAGCTTCTTGGTTTTTAAAGTTTTTACCAGGCAGCTGTGATGTATTAGCTTTGTCATTAGCACTGCTACTTGGAAAACCCAAAAATAGTTTTTAAGTTTGGTGAAGGAACCGGTGGGGATCTTAATGGCCAATCCCGTGAACCGTCGGTTGCCTAAGCTTTTTATGTGACTAGCTTATCATCTTGAGGTGTCCAGGTCTGCGATGATCTAAGTTGTTGGTAAGCCTAGTAGTACCTCTTTCCATTTGTTGATAATCCAATTAAAATAATCTGTTTTAAAGGTTTTGGTTATACAGGGTGTTCAAAAAAATGTAAAACATTTAAAGGGGTTGTAGTACAAACCACAACAAACAAATATGTCTTAATATACAGGGAGTTTATAAATAAATGGGATTATGTAATTATGTTTTTGTATGTTTGCTTGACAGCTGTCAAAGTTGATCTGTCAAAACATATAGTATAGTGAATAATTAAAACAAAAAACGGCAAATTTAAAGTGATTACATAATCCCATTCATTTATAAACTTCCTGTACATGGTTTGTCATAGTAACGTTTTTGGAGATATGGAACGTTATATATTTTTTATATTTGTACGAAAAACGAAGTTATAGAAGACGTTCGAAGTGACCTCCTTCTATTTTTAAATACTTTCTAAAACCCCTTCATTAGCTCGGATTTCTTGGCACTTATTATTAATTTTTAACTGCTGCTTCTCTAGGCTATTTTCAAAAGTAGCATGCACTAATGATTTCAAATATCCCTAAAGAAAAAAATAAAGAGGGTATAAATCAGGCAATCTTGCTGGCCATAAAACTGGTTTGCCTCTAAATGCTCTCTAACGACAATCAAAAAATGTTTGTTGTTTGTGGGCCAAAAGAGTGTCATCCAAAATCCAGTGCCTGTTAATCGGTTTGGTAAAACAACAAGATCTAGAAACCTGTCACCTACATTAGCCATCCAAATGTTTGATAAAAAACGTGTTTGATGTCCACATTCAATTACAGCATGGGGATTTTTGTTGGCCCTGATATGCATTATAAAAATTAACAACTCAATTTTAATTTTCTGTAAATCTGGCTTCATCCGTAAAAAAAATTTTGGCTTGAAACTACGGGCCTTCAGCATCCTTGCGTAGAAACCAGCGACAAAAATCTAAACGTGCCTGATAAACAATTAAATTTAAGGCCTGTACTCGTTGTACATGGTATGGATAGAGCAGCTGCTCGTAGAGGGTTTTCTAAAAAGAGTAGCATTAATTCCTGTCTTGGTTGATATTTTCTGCACACTTGTCCTTGGATTATGCTCTATCCGTGCTATAATTTTTTGTTCTGCTCTAGGAGTAGATACCGACCTTGGTCTGCCGGAAAGATAGCACTGTTTTTGAAGTGAACCGGTATTTCTTAATCTCTGGTGATTCTTCCAAACATACAATATGAAAGAATCATTTTTTTTGTTAGATGTAAATTCTTTATAGACACTGAATGAAGTTCTTCCCCCATCCAGTAGTGTGCGACTCTCGTGCGGGTTGTGCAGACACGGTTTACGCACTAAACCATCTCATCTTCTAAGGACGTTTTTATCTTTCACTCTTTTCTTCTTCCTCTTTCTTCTTCATAATTTTGCCTACGGTACTTCTGGCTTGTTTGTAGCTCTCCTTGTTTTCCAGCATAGTTTCCACTATATTATCTGCGTTTATTATTTTCTTAAACCATAACTCCATGTTTGTCTTTTCTACTACTTACCTGTGGCACTCAAAAAGCGAATGTTCCACGTCATCCACCTTGTTGCAGTATCTGCACATACGTATCAGTTTCATCCTTGCCGATTCTTTTTGTGTACGATTTGTATGAACCGTGCCCTGTCCAGGATTGAGTCAGAAAATAGTCGGTTGTTCTGTAATTGCATTTTAGTTAGCTTCCTATTTAGAATTAAACGCTTGGTCTACTGTGCGACCGTTGCTGTTTCATTCCATCTATTTTGCCATCTGTTGATGGTTTCTTCTCTCTCTTTAAGTTTAGCCTTTGGTTTTGCTAAATTTTTCTTCTCGTACAATCTCCTCTTCTCTTCCGTCAGCAGATCGATTGGAATTGCTCCGGCTACCACCTGAAGGGCCTTTGCCAAAATTGTCCTGTATGCGCAAGTTACCCGTAATAGCGTCTTCTGCACACTGATCAAACAATTTTTGAAAGTTTTACTTTATGGCTCTGTGCCATATTGGTGCGCCGTAGAGAATTTGCGACTCAGTGGCGGCGTTCAACAATTGTCTCTTACTGCGTGACGGTACCCCTATGTTGGGCATGATTCTGGCCAAATTTGCCGGCCTTTTTTCCGTATTTTCTGCCGCTTTCTTTATGTGCTCTAAGGAAGTAAGACCATCGTCAATCATTATACCAAGGTATTTAATTGCCTTCTTGCTATGTATAGTCGTACCTCTGTATTTGAAGGTAACAGCGCTCCTGAGACTATTTTTTGTGGACTTTTTATTATAACCGCCTCTGTTTTCTTGGGGGCTAGCTCTAAGTGGTGTTTGGTTAGCCAAATATCCACTATTTCTATGACATCATAAGTTTTATTTTTGTGCTCGTATGCATCTCTGGCTAATATTATCAGTACAAGGTCGTTTGCACGGGCCAAAGCCTTTACCCTGTGTGAAGGAATCTAAAAATTTGAGTAAGCTTCTACATAAAGACGCATTAGTGGCAATACTGAGTGTTTATTTCACAAAACATCAGCCAACTATGAAAGATAATGCACGTTTATGCAAAATAAAAAATGGAGGAAAAAAGAATAATAAAAATAATGTTTCAAATCTCCGAAACCGTATGACAACACATGTTTATGAAGATTTTTTTGTTTGTTGTGGTTTGTACTACCACCCCCTTAAATATTTTACATTCTTTTTTGAACACCCTGTATATCTAAATAGTTAAGAAGTTTGTCTAATTAAACGATATTTAGTTAGTTTTAGTTAGAGTTATGTCAATGTACATAATTCATCTTATCTCAATATTTTAGGGAAACTAAATTGATTGCTTTTTTATTTTAAAGTTTGAATTGAAATATTAAAATGGGTCATGTTCAGTAAAAAGTATTACTACTTTGAACTATTTTTATTTATTTGAGATTTGTTGGCCGCAATTTCAACGTTTACATCTAATATAATATTTCAATAAAGTTCTTTAAACAAGATATTAAAATTTCATTTCATCTTAAGTATAATATTTTATTCTGTATTTATTGAAGTGTATCTTAATTGTTATTTTATTACTGTGTGCGAATTATTACTTTTCTTGGGATAAACAAGAAATTAAATAATATACTGTTGTATATTTTAATATAAATATTATGTAAATGTTTTACAATTTAAAATTGCTAGTTATACTCTACAGTATACATATTTCAATATCTTGAAATGAAGAATGTAATACTCCGGTAGTTTCACACTAATCAAATAAATTCTTCAACAAATTTCTCAAATGTTTCCTATATAAATTTAATAATTATTTCACTCCATAGTTTCCGAGCTATAGCGATATTGTAAAAATTCTTTCTAAATTCAAATTATATTTAAAATGTCTAATATAAAATAATTTTTTATTTGTTTCAGATGGCGTGTTGTGAAATGGACAGTTGTAAATAATATAACCAGACCACAAAAAACCATCCAACGATATTATATAAGTGTATTTGATTTACAATTTACTCTACATATACGTTATTTAAAATAAATGATAAAAAGGGGAAAACAGTTTAAGCTTCTATATTGCTATTACATACTTCGTGTAAATTCATGTATAGATGTTTTTTAGCTGGTCCTGCTTTCGATTACTCTGTAAATAATTTCCTCCTAGCACAGATGGCATCGGCGAGAAATGTCGAACGGTTTATTTTTACACAGTACCAAAAACCGCGAAAAAAATTAGATAAGAGAGAATATATGTTGATGAGTCACGCATTGATGTTTCTTGCTGATGTAATTGTCATGTTTAGTCACAACCCTCACATCCAATAACAGTATGAGAAAGCAGAGAATATAATATTAAATGTTAACGCAAGGATATTTTAAATGTGCCATCCTACCTGTATATATTAAAATATATGTAATATAGATTTTTAATATAAGTTAATTGGTGGTTTTATTTTGTGTTACAACATTTGGTTTAATTTAGTGTAAATTATTTTCAGAGGAAGTGAGCTGTGAAGATAATTGTGAAATGCGGTACTTCATTTTCCTTAAGCACTGTAGTAATCGATTAATAGGCAGTTACGTGAGCTATTATTCAGTCATCTAATTTGTTATAAATGTCTTTTTGTAATGGTTCATACGGTATAGATTATCACTAAATTTATTCTTCACTTTAATTAACTTTATTAAGATAAATTTTGAAAGGATTTGCTTTTTATTGTTAATTACATTATTTTGCCAATTAGTATGAACATAAAATTTCTAGTTATCAACATAAGTTAAATGAAAATTCTATAAATTTTTTGATATTATAGTAACATAACTGTCTAAAAAAAAGCATTATATATGTAATTGTACATCTACAAAAGAAAATTAAAAGACAAAAAAAAATTTAGACCTATTTGTTTATTAAACATTATAAGAACATTAACGCTGGAGAATTTCTTTCTTTTTTTTAATTTTATTTTTATTTATTGTCAAAATTTTTAAATAACAGTTCTGCGGAGTTTTAAGTCCCACGTTGATTAGTTTATTTGAAATGTGATACCAGATTTTAACTGTACGAGCCAATATGTACGTTGACAATACCAAAAATGATAATTTTAGGCATCCAGGAAAGAAAATATTTATTTTTTATTTATAGTATATGTGATATTTAACTATATACAGTGCCGAGCATAAAATTAGGGTCACTTTGTAATTTAATTTTTTTTTTAATTTTATTTATTTTTTTTTAGTTTTTTACGTGTTTTTTGGGTTGTAACAGTTTACTAACTGATTGTTTGAATAAAAAAAAGTTATTGTAGTTTAAAGTTTATTGAAAGTAATAAAAATGAACAAGTTTACTTTCATACGCTTTTGTTAAAACAAAAGAAAGTTTATAACAGCTTGCATGCTCTGGATCAGATTTTGGATCACATTCTGCGGAAGATTGTCCCATTCCTGCACGAGTATGTTGCAAAGCTCTCTAGAATTTCTGGGGGCCGGCACATGTCTCCGTAAACGTTTTCCCATCTCATTCCAAACATGCTCAATTGGATTTAAATCTGGTCTCTGATACTCAGTAACTATCCGAGCAGTGTAGAGCCGTGCGTTATCATGCATAAATGTTGCGTTGTCACTAAGAATAACCATGAACGGTAAAATATTATCTTCTAGAACCTCTGTTAGATACCTATGCACAGTCAACGTCCCATTCTCGATAAAAATTAACTCCGTGCGAGTGTCAAAAGATATGCCTCCCCATCCCATAACTGATCTTCCACCAAATGGAAGTCGCTCGACAATGCATGCTTAAGCATATATCTCGTCTTGTTGTCGTCACACTTTTACACGTCTATCTGAGCCCGTAAGACAGAATTGCGATTAATCGGAAAACAATACACGACTTCAATGCGCTATTGTCCAAGCCAAGTGTCTCGTGCAAAATTCAACCTTGCAACCCGGTGTTCACGGTAAAAAGACGGTTCAGTAGCTTAGTTCAAGAAGATAATCTAGCATCATAAAATCGCTTCCTCCATTCACTTATGTTAACATTTCTCACTTCTTGCAGGTAATTTTGAAAAGAAACTGCCATGACCGTTTGGTTTCTCAAGACACTGATTTCTAGCTGTTGTAGTGTTGCTTTGCCCTGGACTAGGTCTTTGAGTCAACGTTTCTTGCAGATTTGCGGTGACCACGGCCGTCTTCTAAAGCCGCCACAATTCGTGTCGCAAAAACAGGATTTATGCTCATTGCAAAACACTCTGACAACAATACACAAACAATTTGCATCAGACAGATATTATCACAGAAACAAAAACTATGCTTATTTGTTTTAACAAAAGCATATCAAAGTAAACTTGATCATTTTTATTACTTAGCACATCAAATTAAAATTGTTCGTTTTCATTACTTCCAATAAACTTTAAACAACAAAACCTTTTTTTATTTAAGCAATTAGTTAGTAAACTGTTACAACCAAAAAACAAAACAAAAAGAACAAATGTTATGAAGTGACCCTAATTTTATGTTCGACAGTGTATATAGATCACGCAAGTATCATTAAACTTTTACAAATCAATTAAACTCAATGTCTTCTTCTTTATTTATTGATCACAAGCAACTAGCCACAAAAATTAGTGTGAATTTTGTTAATATTTTTTAGTCTAGCGTCTCATCTTTTAGTTCTATTACGCTTGTTACTTGCTTGTAGCTTTGTTTTTAATAAAATCTAAAATGTTTTGCCAAGAGCACGTTTTGAACTTTTTTTTTGGTTAGTTTGTGCTACGTTACGTATTATTAGTTTTACACTTGCTTAGTTGTAGCAAAGTTTTTTTTTCTTGATAATACCAGCAAAAATGATTCGTCCGGAATTACATTCTGTACATGAGTTGGTTAAGGCAATAATGTCTAGTGAACTTTCACAATTGTATTCAGTTTATCAACATTATTTGAGTTTAAGAAACGTGACTTGTTTGAAATAGCGTTTACATTTTTTTTTTTAAACGAGCTGGATTGCTTTAAGGCTTTAGCATATAATCTGAGCCATTGGTATCCAAATTAGGTGTACCTTATCATTAGTGGCTAATGCTTTTAGACTAGTAATGCACTCCATTACCAGTTTTAATTTTATTACTGGCAAGCGTATTGCCTGTAGAACCGCTTGACTGTCCAACATTATGGTTATCAGCTTGTTAAAGTGTTACTCCGATTCAATCTATATCCCCCGGCTTTAGTGTTGTAGTAGTTTTTAGCCTCATATGTATATCATATAGTTCTTTTAGTTGTGCTCAAGTATTTTTTGTTTGTCGATTTATTTTACGACGGTATTACTTTATAAAATCTGATTTTATCTTTAGTGTCTTTTTTTCATATAACACATTTAATACTCTGGTCATATCGGATGTTAGTTTTTATGTTTGTCCAACTATCGATTTGGTTTTAACCAACACCTCGATAGCTTTTGTGTTTTGGTTTGGTTATTGTTCACACGTTTTTGCACAGAAAACTCTACACGCATTTACTCAGAATGTTTTTTCTTTGTAGTTTACACGTCTTGACAAAACAGAAGAGCTGAAAAGATTTTATTTTTCACACTTGTTTTGTATCATAATATGTTTTTAATTGCTCAGGTTGTGAGCACTTTCTTTGCAAGATAGTAGCAGCAGTCTATTTGTCTCATGATGGAAGTAGAATTGCAGCTTGAGAAATTAAAAAAAATATCTTAGGTGGGTCTGAAAAGTATTTGTGCATGTGCCATCTGTACGTTTTAAGCTACCAAGTCGTTGTTAGTATTTTTTTAGCTTTGAGGCAATAGAAATCTTTAGAGTTTGTTATAAGTTTTTGAGTATTTTAGACTACCATGTTATGGCAAAACTGAGAATTATTCTAAGTAAACAAGAGTTTGAGTATGTTTGCGTAAGAAAATATTTTAATTTAACCAAGTTTTTTATTTTATCTTTACTGTTGCAGAGGTTAGGTGTCTATACAGTAAATCTGGATACAACGCTGTATAGGCATTTAACCTAACTTAACTGTATTAATTTTGAAAAACAGCTTTGTCGGTGTGCCTAGAGTTTTGGTATAACTTGTGTTTTATTTTGCGTTTATGTTATAATTTAAATTTAGTTATAGCTTTGAGACTGACATAGACACATAATCTGGCTAGCCATCTGTTTTAAATCCGGCCATCAAAGTTTATTTTTATGTCATGATGACATGTTTCAAAATTATCTGTGTTTATTTAAATCTAAATTAATAAAGTATAATATTAGCGGTAGTCGTATCAGAATGTAGTTGGTGACCCTTGGGAAAGGCTTTTAGTTAAATACTGCATTAAGTCCTACGACATGGCGAATATTGCCGCCATAAAATAAGCATATCCTCGGGCGATGGGTAGCAGCAGGCGTCTGTACTGGGTTAAGGCGGAGAGGAAAATCCTTGGTACAGCTTAAAACTAGACAATCACAAGCGGCGACAAAATAATTGTCCAACCGGTAGTGATACTGCTATTGAGGAAGGCAACGGGAAACCACCTCAATTATTTTCCCCAGGAAATTCATCAAACATGACTACACAACCAAATGCAACGGCTCTCAGTTCCCGGCAGATCTTAAATGGTCAGAGGGTGCTAAGAATCTCCGGTAAAGTAATGATGAAAATAGCAACATGGAACGCCAGAAGTATGTATGCGGCGGGAAAGATAGAAAATACCATCAGAGAAATGAAAAAAAAGAATATTGAAATGCTTGGAATAAGCGAAATGAGGTGGATTGGCTCCGGAGAGTTTACCATAGATGGCTATTAAGTCTACTATGCCGACAACGACAACCCAAGTCATTATAATGGAGTCGCTATAATAATAACTAAGGAAGTATCTAGAGCAGTTAAAACTTTTATACCAATATCTGATCAAATAATTATACTACAATTACAGGACCAACCAGTGAATATAAACATAATTCAAGTATATGCACCCACAAGTACCAGTACAGACCAGAAAACTGAGGAATTCTATGTACAAGCCTTAAAACTCACTAAGAACTCCAAGTTAACAATGGTACTAGGCGACTTTATCGCCACGGTTGGTAAAGGTGTTTGTGGAGATATTGTTGGTAACTACGGGCTAGGAACACGAAACGACCGTGGTGATAAATTTATTGAATTCTGTAAAGAGCATGACCTTGTCATAACAAATACGTTTTTCAAATTACCACCAAGAAGACTTTATACATAGAAATCTAATGCCGATAACTCAAACAGATTGGTACGTAATCAAATTGATTATGTATTAATCAAGAAACGGTTTAGAAACTGCATATCTGCAAAAACTTACCCCGAAAGCGACATAGGTTCTGATCATAACCCAGTAGTAGTTTCTGCACGGTTTAAACTTAAAAAATGTAACGTCCAACGTCCGCAGAAAAAAATAGATATTTCACAAATATCAGACATAAATATCAAAGCAAATACAAGAACAGAACTAATTACAAGACTTCAAACCATCAACATTACAGAAGATGCAGTGGAATTGGCGTGGAACAACATCAAAGATTTAATTCTGAGTACGGGCGAGAAATATCTTAAACCAGACCCACAAATTAAAAAGAAAACATGGATAACTTTCGAAATACGGCAACTAATGGATAATAGACAAACCGCAAAGCATGATTGTGAAGCTTATAAAAAATATCCGTAAACAGATCAGAGAAGCAAAGGTGCAATGGCTAAGTAAGGAGTGCAAAGAGATAGAAAGCTTGGATAGTAAATACGACACACTCGGCATGCACAAGAAAGTAAAAGAAGCTGCCGGCCTCAGCAAACCCAAGAAATATGCAATGCTGCTTAACAATCAAGGAAAAGTTATTCTAGACCTAGAAATGAAGCTAACGAAATGAAAGAACTATATCCAAGAACTTTTTCAAGATCAAAGAGTGGATCATCCGGCAGAATACGATATGACAGAAGGACCTGCAATAACAAAAACCAAAGTAATACATGCAATAAAAATGTCCAAAAAAAGTAAAACACCAGGGCCAGATAACATATTATCAGAAATGTTAAAACTCATTGAAGAATATCAAGGTTTAAACGTACTTGTGGACTTCTTTAATACTATTTATGCAACCAAAAACATTCTTAAGGACTAGTTAACCTCCGTTTTTGCAACACTGCCAAAGAAAGCAGCTGCTAAAAACTGTGGTGACTATAAAACCATCAGCCTTATGAGCCACGTCTTGAAGATTTTCTTGAAGATCATCCAAGCAAAAATATATTGTAAATGTGAAGCTTGCTTAAGTGATACTCAATTTGGGTTTTGCGATGGGATGGGAATACGTGAAGCTTTGTTCAGTATCCAGGTACTAATTCAACGTTGCCAAAACGTGTCTGTAGACGTGTACGCGTGCTTTATAGACTATCAAAAAGCGTTTGACCGTGTAAAACATAGCAAGCTCATAGTGATCCTGCAAGAACTAGGTTTAGATGGCAGAGACATTCGTATCATTAAAAAACTTTACTGGCACCAATCCGCATCCGTGAGAGTAGATAACAACAATACAGATAAAGTAAAAATCTACAGAGGGGTTAGACAAGGGTGCGTGTTATCACCACTTTTATTCAACATATACCCCGAACGAATATTTGCCAAAGCCTTAGATAGAAAATCTAAAGGTATCTTACTAAACGGGGAGGTGGTGAATAACTTGTTTTACGCAGATGATACGGTCCTGCTGGCGAATACGGAGAAAGATCTATAAAAACTGCTGAATTGTGTCGTGGCTAATAGTGAACAAGCATTTCTAGAACTAAACATAAACAAGACCAAGGTCATCGTAGTCAGTAAGGAGCGCAATGTGGTGACAAACATAAAAGTAAGAAATCAGCAAATTGAACAAGTCGCCCAATTCAAATATCTAGGGTGCTCCCTGAATCAGCAATGGGACCAATCAAAAGAAATTAGATCCAGAATAGAACAAGCTCGCACGGCCTTCAATAAAATGAAGCAAGTTATGTGCCACAGGGATCTTAATCTCAATCTGCGAGTTTGGTTGCTACGTTGTTATGTTTTCTCCATATTAATGTATGGCGCAGAGATCTAGACGCTCACAGATGCTATGTGCAAAAAGTTAGAAGCATTTGAGATGTGGTCATACAGAAGGATGCTACGTATAGTGTGGACAGATAGAAAATCTAATGCAAAAGTTCTTGCACGCCTCAATAAGGACACAAATTCTATATCTTTTGAAATAACGCAAGCTTGAGTATCTTGACCATATCATGTGAGGCTCATAGTATAGATTACTGCAAAATATAATAATTGGTTTAACAAATAATATCTGTCTTTCAGATGGGGTTAAAGCCATAAGGAAAACAATAAAATCAACATCTTTTCTAACTATTGCTACTTTGTCACTTGTTTAGGATTTTATAACTCCTGTGCCGATGATCAATTTACCAGCGTTACTAGATTCTTGTTTTGTTTTAATTCAATGGTTGTGAAAAGCAGTTAAAAGGAATCAAATAAGTCTGGATTTATGGTATTCATTAGAAAGAAATCCATCTTGTTTGACTGTGATTTGTGTTCAAAGTTTATGTCTACTAACCTCTTTAGCTTGTACTTCGGTTCTATTCAACTGTCTACGTACTGTATGGTGCCGCTGAATAGCCATCAAACGCAACAGTACAGCTCTTGCCGGCATAATGCTTGAAAACTTAGGCTACATAACATTGGCAAATTGTTGCGATTAAGGATTTTTGGGCCACACTACCTTGTATAACAGTAATCTTCCATTCAAAACTATGTCAAAATTGAGAAGATTGGCTCCTTCTTGTAATACAGGAAAAGTAAAGCGAATTTGTTTGTTTTCTGCATTTCAGTTTCCTCAAATAAAGATATAGGGTAAGAAGCTTATGTTATAAGGTAGTTGTTTAAGTCTTTATTACTCTTCTTGTTGATAGCTATCTTTAGAAACATTGTTAAAGGGTTGATTATCACCTTTCTTTATAAAGAAACACTACACTTTGACGCGTATGCCACTCAAATTGTAAACGTTATATGGAAGGAAGGGCAGGTAGATGGGGAAAAGAGGGAAGACTGTCAAAATGAACAATGAACCAAACAAAAAAGACCGGCTTCTTGGCCCGTAACAATACAAAAAACTTTATTTTTTATTCTTTAGCGCCCTATAACTCAGTAACCGCTGTGAATATAAAAAAATGTATATGATTATTTTTATTGCAAATTTTATCAGCATGACATGTAAATAGTCAACTTTTACCTTCTACCCACAGTTCTTGAGATATTAACAAAAAACCGAAAATAGTGCCCTGATTTTGATCATTACCGCCACAGCTCGTGTCATATTTGTCAGGACTTTTAGTATATTCTTTATTAGGTACCTATAAATCAGTGTACAAAGTTTTAAAACTTTTGGAATTTTTTAGAGGTAAGATCACTACTGGACTATTAGGTTTAATGCATGTTTTGATATAGTTTATGTACTGAGATTGCTTGCTGCTAAACTGGCGAGCAAAAAATAAAAATCACTTTAAAATTTACTTATTTTTGGAATTTTTTGTTTTAACTTTATGTTTGCAAATTGTAAACCAAAGTAGGTGTTTAATAATTTATTTCTTGAAAAATATTATCTATCTGTCAGTTATTATCATCGTGTTACAAACTTTTATGAAACAACATTTTGTTCTAATTGAAAACCTACATTTTGTTGTGGTTTTTTTTACTTGGTGTTGATTTTTTTCTGCAAAACTTGTCATTCACACGGTTTACTATACTTAACAAGTCATAATTCCTTTAAACCCTATTGTTGTGGTAGAAATTATAGCGTCGATTGAAGATGAGCAAGAAAAACGTGAAACTGCAAGGATTGTTGGTAAAAGCATTTGTGCTGTATAAAAAGTGTATCAGCGTTACTTGGATACTGACCTAAACTGTGATATTTCCAAAATACGCAATATAAACAATAAATATGCTTTACATTTCAACATTAAATTTTAAATTTAGTATGCAAAATACAGTACAATTATTTACAATTTGCTAACATAAGGTTAAAACAAAAAATTCCAAAACTAAGTCATAATTTTAAAGTGACCTGTATCTTTTGCTTGTCAGTGTATATTAAAATTATAGTTAAAAATAATATAATTATGTATAAGTTCTTACATAATAAGCAATCAAAGATTAAGAATGAAAAACACAACTAAGATTTTAAAACTGTAGGTACAATATATAACTTAAAAGTAGCGTTGTATAGTATGCAACCAACTATACACATTTCAAATGTAGGCTATATTATATCATAACTATATCTATATTAATAATATGAAATATAAATGTTCTGAATAAAAGTTTGCTGTTATTTAAAACAAAAATGCATTCTTTAAACTAAGAAATGTATTTTTTTTTGTTGTACAATTCCGGCGAATCAATATTTTCATAACTTTTATGTTGGGCGACGTATTTTTTCTAGCCTGAAAAAAATTAAAAGTATCTTTTATTCATTTTGTTTTATCGCTAAGAACATTTTGTTGACGTATGGAAATATTATTTCTTCATATGCTTTCTATCTCTTGTAACTTATTAAAACTTTTTTGATTTATATTTGTATAAGTAATGTGATAATATCATATATTTCACGTATTTTTTATATAATATGTATATTAATTTTAGATATTTTTTTCTTATTAGTTTTACTGTACTTTATTGTCTCTTTAAAAGTTTTAATATTTTTCATAAAAGTTCTTCTTATCATATCTTCTTTCAAAATAAAATGAAATACTTTAAATCAAAGTCTGGAATAAATAAAAGACAAAAAAGCAATAGGTAATATAAATTAAAACATAGAATATAAAAAAAATGAAAATTTAAAAATGAAACAATATTATATAAGCATGCTAAAATAGAAGTTTTAACACAAAACATTTTATTTTTAAGCTAGTTATAAGTGAATATTTTTTCCTGAGCATTATTTGAAATTCAGACTGTTAAGCCCAAATTAGCGGTTGATTTACCAGATTTATTAAAAAATATGAAACTATTTTACTTCTTCTTCTTCTTGAAGTGCCGTATCCGCTTAGCGGACGTTGGCTATCATGTTAGCTATAATAATTTTGTTGACAGCGGCGCGAAAGAGTTCGGTTGATGTTTTTCCAAACCATTGTCTTAAGTTTTTCAACCACGATGTTCGTCTCCTTCCGGGCCATCTTTTACTATTTATTTTACCCTGCATTATTAAATGCAGGATACCGTATTTTTCGGGATGTCTCATGACGTGCCCGAAATATTGTAATTTTCTTATTATGATGTTTGGGACTACTTCTAGATCTTTGTTCATCCTTCTCATCACGTCTTCGTTACGTATGTGGTCCATCCAGCTGATTTTTAGCATACGCCTGTACACCCACATTTCGAATGCTTGTAGTTTTTTAATTTTACTAAGAAACTAATATAACAATTGTTAATCTATTAAATTTATGTTCAATAAAGTATGACTTTTAAAGTTTAAGCAAATTTTTTGACAAAAAAATTACAATTTAATTTCTAAATTTAATTGTCAATTGAAAGTTTTGGATTTTCATGTTTTAGTAGATTAGAAATTTTATTCACTAAATGTTGCAAAAAAATGATTTCAAAAAGTAGTTAAATAATAACAATACTTTATTTACGGAATAAAAATTTACTATTTACATCTATATCAAATATACATAATTAATAATATTTTACAAAAATATATAAAAATAAAAAATATAAAAAATAACATATACAAAAAATCGCACATATTAAAACAAAACAATTATACCTAGTATAACACGCAAAGCATTTTATGTTAAGTTAGTTTATTCTTTAGGATAACCTTTTAAAACGTCAATTGTGCCGTAAGTTGTTTATAAGCAAATTAATATTGTCTCTTTTATAACGTAAATGTGTTTAAATCAGATAGTGACAACAAAAAAACAAAAATTGGAGCAACAAACCCTACTTTTTTTCTTATTTATTTTTACAAATATGATATGTGCGGCGCTTACGAGGTTATGTGCGTTATACTAGGTATAACTACTGCTCCGAGCACCGGATAAGTTAACTTTTAGTTATTCCCCTTAGGGCCGTTTTTACAATTTCCAGTTAAAGCATAGTTAGAGTTTAGAGGGGAATAAACCGGGGTTAACTTACCCGGTGCTCGAAGCAGTAGTTATACCTAGTATAACGCACATAACCTCTTAAGCGCCGCACATATCATATTTGAAAAAATAAATAAGAAAAAAGTAGGATTTATTGCTTCAATTTTTGTCTTTTTGTTGTCACTATCATTTAAATACATTTGCGCTATAGAGAAGACAATCTAAATTTGCTTATAAACGGCACAATTGACGTTTCAATAGGTTACCCTAGAGAATAAACTAACTTAGCATTTGTAAAATGCATTGCGTGTTATACCTAGTTCATATTCAACACTAATAAACGAGAGGTAAAGTAATACAGATTTGAGGTAAGTTTTATTAGCAATTAAAACACCACCTTTGTCTTGTTTAGGGTTTGTTACTCGTAGCGCCAAGCGATCACATTTAAATAAATGATAGCCTTTAAGTTTTTATTCAGGGTCACTAATGTCCGAAGAAAGCCAGGTTTCAGTAAAAACAATTACATCGTAGTCTAGCAAGAGTATCCTGAGTTTAGTTTTTAAACCTCTAACGTTCTGGTAGTAGATGGAGAAGCCGTTATCATTCTTGAAGATGGGTCTAAGCTGTTGACAGAATTCAGGCTTCAAAAATCCTTTGGAGATAAAGCAGGAACATTTTGTGAACGACCATAACTCACAAATCTTTTGACTGCAATGTTAGATGGCCAAAAGTCTTTGCATAGAATAACTCAAAATCGATTGGCTTAAATCGAGACTTTAAAGCTACTGTAGCTTCCAGATTGCACAACTAGATCTACAGCGTCAATTAAAATGTCAGTGTATTTTAATTTTATGTAGTTTATAACTTTGAATTTATTAGTTTCGCGTTTAAGTTTTGAGACATGTATATGAGTAATTCCATTACTTTTGACTAATTTGAAAAAATTGACTTTTTTAATTTTGCCTAAACTTTCAGGGATCAAAATATTTATAAAAAAAGAGATTTCCAAAATTTTGGACCTTAGAATATTGCCTGTTTAAAATGACACACATTCTAAGGTCAGAAATTTTACAAAAATCGTTTTTTTAGCTTATTTTGTATTTTAATTTTTGGGCTTCTGGAAAAAGATATAAGGGTCTACATTGGCTCAAATTTATGCTTATTATATGTACTTTAAAACCCATATTTTAAGGTTTAATATTGTGGCAGTCATTGTTGATGTCTCAACAATAACAACCACTCTCCCGCGGTGTTAAGGGCAATTGAGAAATAGCTCATTAATGTCTAGAATAATCCCTAAAGGAAGTACCCTGCTGGGTCAACAAATAATATTACGACCAGATTAAAACTAATAAATTATTTATATCCCCTATATCCTCCTAAATGACGGGATTACATCATAAACACATTTTTAAGAAGTATTGTGACACACCTGGGATCATCTAACAATCACCCCACTAAGAAATGAAAGGGATTTCTCAAAACATTTATATATTTAATTATTTTGTTTTAACAAGTAGTTATAAACACGATCGATAAAGAGTCTATGCTCTCGATACTCCCTACATCTTTATATATCAAATTAATTGTTATTTAGTTTTTATGCTTTAATAATCATTCAGTTTGAAACATTTGTGAGTTTTATTAAACGAACTTACACAACTGTGAAGTGAGCAACATATAAATTGATCCTTCAAACCGGATTACAAACATTAATCCAATCATCAAAGTGCGAAAACAGTCTGAAACATGACTCCTACCCCAGATGAACTACGAACGCGTCGCGCTAATGTTAAAGCAATGTTAACGCGATTTTGAAACGTTTTTAAACAAACCTGAATGCAACAAAGAAGAGCTGATTGTAAGATGGAAAAAAGCTGAGTTTATATTGAGTGAATTCAACAAAATTCAAAGCCAAATAGATGTTCTCAACAAATCAATCGATGAGAAACAAAGCGAAGATTTTGAAGAGAGCTACTACTCTACCATAGCAAAAGCACACTCTATGATTAAAAAGACACAATCTATGCAAATCAACAAAACACCTGCTAACGTATCCACAACAGAAGCAAAAATTCGCTTACCTCCGATAAATATTCCAAAGTTTTCTGGAAACTATGAAGAATGGCTGCATTTTTATGACACGTTCAATTCTCTAATCAACAAAAATAAATCTTTGTCAGACATTCAGAGGTTTCACTATCTCCGCACTAGTCTAACGGGTGATGCCATACACGTGTTGAATTCATTGGAAAAGTCAGCCGCAAATTACACCATTGCATGGGATCTTCTGCGCTCCAGGTTCAAAAATAAAAGATTGTTAGTTACTAATCATATACGAGCAATCTTTGAACAATCGACAATCCATAAAGAAACGCATCATTCGTTACGACTACTCATTGACAACACAACAAAGCATCTACGTGCATTAAAATCAATGGGAGAAGATACGGACCATTGGGATCGACTTCTTAACTACCTGTTAACAACAAAACTAGATTTTGCGACTAAAAAGGAATGGGAGCATCACACGCAAAACTCATTGCCATCATTCTAACAATTGATTGAATTTCTAACTCGTAAGTGCAACACACTGGAAGCAATGTCTTTATCAAAAGCTACGTCGAACGCATTATCATCAAGTAGGCCACTTAGACCAGAAACAAAAGTGCACATATCTATTCAACAAGCTACATGTGTTTTTTTGCAAGTGCAATCACTACATCAACCAATGCAAACAGTTCACCGATCTATCAACAACCGAGAGAAATAGTGAAGCAAAAAGGCTAAAATTAGCAATAACGGTTTGCGTGCAAACCATAACACCATTCAATGCAAATCGGCTTTTACATGCAAAACGTGCTACCGCCGTCACCATACGTTGTTACACATCGATTATGCACAACCTAACCTTTGTGACATTAATACTGTGCCTTCATCCAGTCAAACGCAGTCGCATCACTCAACACATTCAAGCAAAGAACTCAGCTAACCCTTTCTGTCAACAGCTTTAGTAAAGATCAGTGATTCACAAGGAAGATTACATCTATGCCGAGCTTTTACTGGACTCTGGTTTACAAAGCAATTTCATAAGTGAAGAATTAGTAAATCGTCTAAACTTACCAAAAAGAGCTACTTGTATCGAAGTCATTGGAATCAATTCTACCACTAAAGGTACGCTGGCATTATATAAAGCAAACGTAAGTATTTAATCAAAAATCATTGCTTATAAAACTGATATGAACTGTCTGATACTGAAGCAAATAACAAAACTTCCAAATGAACTATTAAACAAGAAGGCATACAAAATTCCAAACAACATTCATCTGGCTGACCCAGAATTCTACATACCATCATCAATTGACCTATTAATCGGCGCACAACTCTTTTATTCACTGATGTGCATAGGTCAAATCAATCAGACAACCCATCATCCGCAGTTGCAGAAAACTCATTTTGGCTGGATACTATCCGGAAACGTTTACAATCTACAGACAAATTTAAAAACTACGTCGTGCAACCTAACAACAGACGAATTACTTCATGAGTCTTTAGCAAATCTTTGGAAGTTAGAAGACGTTTCAAATAAGACATACTTTACACCTGACGAGAAAAAGTGTGAAGAACATTTTCAACGTACACATCAACGCACATTAGACGGTCGCTATGTTGTAGAACTACCATTTCAACAAACTACGGCATCTTTAGGCAATTCAAAGGCAATGGCTACCAAACGCCTCTGCTCAGTCGAACGACGGCTAAATAAAGATACTTTATTAAATGACAAATACAAAGCATTTATGAATGAATACATCAAACAGGGTCATATAAAACCAATCCCAACAACAGATGATATAGACAATTACTATTTTCCTCATCATGCTGTTTTAAAGGAAGATAGTATAACTACAAAACTTTGAGTAGTATTTGATGGATCGGCAAAAACCTCAACATGTACATCGCTAAATCAATGTCTAATGGTAGGCCCTACAATACAAGACAACATAGTGGCCATTGTCTTGTCGTGAGATTTAAGCTACACCGCATAGTAATTTCAGCAGATATGAAACAAATGTATCGACAGATCCTTGTATCAAAGGATCATCATAAATATCAACGCATATTATGGCGTAATGAAATCTCAGAGCCTATCACAACATGAACTTCAGACCGTGACATATGGAACATCATCAGCTCCATACTTAGCCACTAAATGTTTACAACAACTGTCTAAGGATAGAAGCAACATATATACAGGAGGTCACATTACAGCCAGAGACTTTTATGTGGATGATCTATTAACAGGGGCAGATTCTATCGCTGAAGCTATTACTATTAGAGATGAAATGACAAAATTATGTGCTTCTGCAGGATTTGACTTACACAAATGAGCAAGCAATAGCACTGAGTTACTAGATGACATCACATCAGAAACAATAACAAAAAAAGCAGTAGGCTTGACAAGAATTCAACAACAAAAACATTAGGAATACAATAAAATACTACAAACGATACCTTCCTATATGCTTTGCCAACCATAGATAAACTAAGTTCTATAACCAAACAAAATATATTATCATATACAGCCCAAATATTTAATCCGCTCCGGCTTATAAGCTCCCTTTTTGTACGAGCTAAAATCATTTTACAAACATTGTGGAAACTGGGGATAGGTTGGGATGAATCTATACCAATCAGCATTTATACCTTCTGGACCCAATATTTGACAGATCTCAAAGAGTTACAGAATTTAACAACACCCCAAAGAGTTTTGGAAGCACCCTGCTATCAATTTTACGGTTTCTGCGATGCCAGCAAAGAAGCTTACGGCGCATGTCTGTATTTACAATCTTGGAACGGCAGTCAATATTCATCACACTTGTTATGCTCAAAATCTAGAGTGGCACCTCTAAAATCGTCTACAATACCACGACTAGAGCTTTGTCGAGTTTTACTATTAGCATGACTGATAGCATCTGTACTTCCAGCCTTACACATCAAACCAACCCACATATATCATTGGAGCGATTCCACTATTGTGCTGTCTTGGATTAAAGCAACCAACAAACAATTAAAAACTAGTTGTTGGTAATTGCGTAAATGAAATACGCAAATGCAGTGAGCCGAATCAATGATTTCATGTAGTATCTGAAGACAATCCAGCTGACATTGTTTCACAAGACAAGTCATGCAAAGAATTCATGCAGACAACACTATAGTGGAATGGACCCTTATGATTATCAAAATCTTCATCACACTGGCCAAGTCAACCACCATTGCTAAATGACAGTCTTCCAGAAGAAAAAACAACAATAATGTTAGCCACAATTACAAATACGACCGATCAAAGCTTATTTGAAAAGCATTCCAAATTAGAACAAGCTAGAATAAATTGGCATTTTATCCCACCAAGAGCACCAACGTTTGGAGGGTTGTGAGAAGCGGCTGTAAAATCTATCAAATTACTACTAAAACGAACATTGGGCAACGCGTCAGTCATATTAGAAAAACTAACAACTATCTTAACACAAATTGAAGCTATACTCAAGTCTCGACCGTAGATGCCACTGTCAGAAGATCCAAATGATCAGAAAATTCTAACTCCTGGACATTTCCTAATTGGGGATGCCCTTACTGCACCAGTATATCCAAATCTACAAAACATCAACCTAAATAGACTTTCTCGATGGCAAAGGATGGAACAACTCAGACAACATTTTTGGGCCCGTTAGAGCAAAGAGTATTTAGGATGCCTTCAAACAAGAAACAAATGGAGAAACAACCCAGCAAACATTGTAGTGGGTAAACTTGTCATGATCAAAGAAAATAACGTACCACCACTAAAATGGAGAAGAGGGCAAATCACTGAAGTCCACTCCGGTTTAGATAGAGTTATTCGAGCAGCAACCGTTCAGTTTAGAGATGGGTTTTATAAAAGACCAGTTACAAAACTTTGTCCACTTCCTATTTATTAAAAGAGAATCTTTCAAAGCCACCGGAATGTCGATGTCTCAACAACAACCACTTTCCCGCGGTGTTCAGGGCAATTGAAAAATAACTCATTAGTGTCTAGAATAATCCCTAAAGGAAGTACCCTGCTGGGTCAACGAATAATATTACGACCAGATTAAAACTAATAATTTATATATATCCCCTATATTCTCCTGAATGACCGGATTACATCATAAACACATTTCTAAAAAGTATTGTGACACACCTGGGATCATCTAACAATCACCCCACTAAGAAATGGAAGGAATTTCTCAAAACATATATATATTTAGTTATTTTGTTTTAACAAGTAGTTATAAACACGATCGATAAAGAGTCTATGCTCTCGATACACCCTACATCTTTTATATATCAAATTAATTGTTATTTAGTTTTTATGTTTTAATAATTAATCAGTTTGAAACATTTGTGAATTTTATTAAACGGACTTACACAACTGTGAAGTCAGCAACAGTCATTATTCCAAAAAAAACCGTAACCAAAATTGCAAAATTATGCTTTGTTTAAACCGTTCTAACTTTGTCAAATTAAAAAAAAAATGATCTACAAGATCTAGATTTTTTTGTGTTCAATCTTTTTTTAAAATGATCCACATAAGACTTATAGAATCAATACATATTCACCACTATTTTGATGCAGGAAATTGCACATGTTTTCTTTAAAACTTGTAATTTTTTAGTCCCGAAAAAACGCTGTCACCCCTAAAAAACAATTAAACACAAAAAAATCTAGACCTTGTAGATCAAATTTTGTTAATATTTGAAGTTATAACGGTTTAAAAAAATCAAAATTTTTTCAAAAGTTTTTTTTGGAATAATGTTTGAAGCTTAATATTTCAAAAAGACTGCTACAATATTAAACATAAAAATATTTATTTTAAAGTACATGTAATAAGAAATAATAATAATAATTTTTATCTTTTTTCAAAATCCCAAAAATTGAGATACAAAATAAGCTAAAAAAGACTTTTTATTGTGAAATTTCTGATCTTCAAATGTGTGTCATTTTAAACAAGTGATATTCTAAGGTCTAAAATTTTGGAAATTAGTCGAAAAGTAATGGAATTACCCATACAGGTATATGAGTTTGGCACATGCCTGCAACTTATTGTAACTTGGACCACAACAAAAAATTGTTGGAGTTTTAGGCTAAACTTTCTGCTTAGGTTTAGTTTGAGCAGTAAAAGTCGCAAAAAAAGAAGAATTATTATTTACGAAATTAATTGCAAGTAAAAGCAATTGAATTTCTTTATTACTAGTTGGTGTAACTACACAAGGCATAGATACTTGAATACGAGTTTTGTATTCAAGTATAACATTAATTTGCAATCTTCTTTTCAAAATACAATATTTTATCTAATACCAATTTATTGTTAGACCGAACATAACATAATACAAGAATACCACACCGATGCGGTCTTTCACCTGGTGACTAACTACAAAACAAACAAAAGCAGACCACGGTTGGGTAATACAAGCTGCGCGAAATTTAGGTTAAGTTTTAATAAACAAACTTTACCATAAATTTTACAAAATAATATTCTTAACATAAAGCACAAACATTCACAAATATAATTACAAGTACGTTAAGTAAAACATCATAATTAAATACACTTATAAACACATGAAATTGTAAAAGTAAAATAACATAACTCAGTGCAGTAGAAAACTGCTTTAGTTAATAAGCAACGTAACGCACGGTGTGGTGAACAAGAAGTTTAGTATTTGTTGCGTAAAAAAATATTTTAATAAATTTAATGTGGCAGATCTTAATCAATAATGCTGTACACTATCTTTTAAATGCGCGTTGTTGATTGTTTGCAATCTTTGAATGGTTTGATAAATCAACGCAATTTTTTTGTAGTTGGTGCCATGCTAATAACTTTTTACTTGATTTAAATAAATGCAAAGTAATGACAGATTTAATTGTCAGTTTATAATAATGTATAAATGTTTGAAGGTTAATACAGTCTCCAATTTTGGTATTCAGTTTTAAGGGCAGCGCCAATTTTAAGTAAAATATTGAGACGGTTTTGAAAAGAAAACTTATACAACGATCATAAATTATTGAAAAATACAAAATTTATTCATAAAATTCATAAATACATCCAAAAATGGTTGAAAAGTGTAAAAAAATTCAAAAAAATTCAAAAATAGTCCGACTATAAACTATCCAAATATTGTTAAAAAATGCAGCCATAAATAAACTGTTATTTTTTATAAATTGTCAAAAATAGCAAAGTTTTGAAATAATACCTACATCAAAATATTGTTAGAGAAACCCAAAATCAGGCAGTAAAACCCGACCGTAAAAAATTAAATTAAATTAAAAAGCGGGTCAGAAACTTATAAAAAGTGCACATTTCTAGTTATAAAAAGTAAAAAATAACTAAATCTGTACATATTGCAGATATAATAAAAATCCAGCCACAAAACAGTTTAAAGGTGCAAAATGTGGGATATAAAATTGCTGATTCATTTCATCAACGCTTAATGTAAACCTCAACAAATATAAATCGTATTCAAACTAAAAGTCTTGCATAAGATCGACAAAGTATAAACATCATTATCATCCCTGATTTGGATACACTATTTATAATTGTCTATAATCATAGTTATTTAGATCAAATGTGTTAAACTCCTATTATTTTTTAATAACAAAAGAACTTATAGGAACCACATTATGTATTTCTTTTAACTTGTTTATTTTTAAATGATCAGGTGAAATACCCTTTATTTTACAACAAAGAAAACTAACACATGCCTTTTCATACAAAGCAATAAAAACAACTTCAGGTGATATTTAAAACTATTAAGAAAAATGTTGTTGAAATAAACTCCCCAATATGAGAACGTGATGAATAAGACACTCAAGCAAGGTGCACTTTCAAAGCACGTATGTGCATATGTTATTGCCATAAAGGTGGCAAATCCCTACTACCAGCAGCATTACATACCATCTGTCATTCAGCCCTCACTGCATAAACTACCCCACGAATTTTCAACAACACTTCAAATTAAATTGAAACCAAAAATTAATGCAAAGCAAAGTTTTAATGCGCTTATACCTTTCTGCAAATGGACGTAACATTAATTTCATTTCGAACGATAATTAAAAACAATTTTCATAACTAATTCACTATGCCAGAACCGATTCAAAGTTCGCGGATTGTCACGCCACAGGGGTGGGATTAACGCAATCGGCGCAATGGAAATAAAAGAATTACATGGAAAGTTAATTAAAAGAGGTTGCAAACTTTTGCAGTTACCGTAGGCAATAAAAAGATTATCAATCTTTATAAATATTTATATACAGTTTAAAACTATTAATGTTAAATAGCTTTTAGTAAGAAACTTACTTAATTATTTATGATAATGCTATTTGCGCATATTAATATTATAACTACTTTGAGCTCTCTTACTTAATCATAAATGTAATTTAGTTTAATAATTTATATTAAATTGGTCCAAACCTCGGAGGTTTCTTGGAATTTTGTGATTAAATAATTAATTGATATATGTATAATCCATCAATTTGCTAATACTATTCCTTGAATCTGAATTGTAATTACTAATATTGTATGAAAACTTAAATTTATTTGATAAGCAATTTTTATTATAAATATTATTTCCAAAATGTAGATGAAATAAATTTTTATTGTAGAATTGTTCACAATTTCATTAAATCCAATGACTTGTGAATAGTAGAACTTGTGCTGTAATAAAAACACAATTTATTATTATTTTTTAAAAAGCGAGCCAACCCCCTCATGACATCCCTCCGATAGACGTATTGTCTTTACCGTGCGCCACCACGTATCACCTGCTGTCCAGCTGGTGCGCTTCGCCTTTTAGTACTTAGCAATCAGCATTGGTGGTACCATTACATCTGCCCTAGTAACCAAACAGCTGTCGCATGTGATTTGAAACGACGAGGAAGCGGCACACCTTAGCCCACCTTTCCATCCCCGATGCTGCTACCATTTACATCCGCTATCCGTAAAGTGTGGTCCCTAAAATCACCACACCATCTGCTACCCCTCTTTTTCTATCGAATACATTAATTTATAAGCGGAAATGAGATACAAGATTGTTGTTGTGCGTCTGCTCTGTGATCAAATTTGAAATTTCTTCTTTCGCACACTAATCGGAATTTTCCTTACGCATTTCGTGTTAAGACTTCGTACGGGGTGATTGTGATTTTATGTTATTATGAAGAAACATAAGGATAATAACAGAGTTGTGGGTGGAATTACCAAAAGAAATAAAAACCAAAAGGTATGTAATTTATTTTTTATTTTGATTTAATTATTTAATTAATTAAACTTTAATGCAAAATAATACTAAAAAAATTATAAACAATATAAAATTACTTTATTTTATATGACTAATTAAAATTTTAAGATAATTTTTTTTAATAATTAATTAATTGAATTGAATTGAATAACTTTTTTTTTAAATTTTAAATTGTTATCCAAAACATTTATAACAAAATCATGATTAAAAGTAAAAGTTTGATTCATAAATAAGCTAATTGTGGGTAGGAAAATAAAACTACAAATGAATTGTGGTTCCATCTTCAAGTTAGAATTACTGGTCATCCTTTTTTATTTGTTTTACAATAAATTTTATATCTGTAATTAGTTCCAAATGTGATATATTTTTGAGCTGTGTTCTATAAAAAATAATGTTAATCCTTGTGATGCATTGAAAATAAATATCCGAATGATTTATTTAACCGAGTTGAGTAAGGTAATAGTATGGTTATGTTAGGTAAAAACATTTTAAACATCAATTATTTAATTATAAAGCAATAACGAACGTTTTAAACATTAATTATTTAGTTAGTAAATAAATTATTCAATATCTACTCAATATTAATATAATTTTGTTTTAAGAAAATCGTGTCGGCTCATAGATTTATGATGGTATGGTATAAATTGAATAGCTTTGTTAAACTTAAAATTTGACGTTCTACAAATTCAAAATAAGTTCTAATAGCTAAAAGTAATAATATATACATAATAATATTTATACTAAACATGTCTCAAAAATCAAGCTAGGTATAGTATTTCTGAATTACAAGAAATTAACAGAATAAAAGCCCCAGTTAGGCAAATAAGAACTTAATTTTGATGTTGGGTGTAACCTTGAGTTACTAAAAAAACAAAGAACAGATATACCATAAGGGTAGACTTTTATTTCAAAAGTACCTTTTGGAGTTACAGACTAATCAAGACAAAAGGAACAGAACTTTCAAACGCAATTAAAGCATGCGGTTGTAGTCTGTTGCACAGCAAAACAACATACTGGACAACTGACACAAAAAAGATACCATACCTCTTAGATTTTTTTATTATTAAAAGCATATCTGCAAGATTTCTACATATTGAAGAAGGCCTTAGACTATTGACAAGGCCGTACTTAAAGGGGAAGAGACTTTTAACGTAGTTTTAAATAATTGAAAACTTAAATAGTCAATATAACCTCTAGAATGTCGTTTTCCCGGATTCACTAAAAATATAGTTTTTTTAAATCTAATTTTTTCAAAATTTCTTCATACGTTAAAAAGACAATTCTACAAATAAATCTATTTATTGGTATTGCTCAAATAATCAATTTATCTTCAAAGAATTATTTTTTTAATTGTTTCAAATCCAATTTTCTCAACAAAATTTCAAATAAACTAATTTTTTTCTTTATATAAAACACCTTTAGAAGACAGGTTTGTATACAAATCTACCTATTGGTGTTGTCTAAATGATCAATACAACTTTCTGAATGTCAATTTCTTAGATTTAACAAACATTTAGAGTACGGATATTTCAAATCCATTTTTCTAAAAATTTCTTCAAATAAATCAGCTTTTGTTTTATACGTCTTTAGTTGACAGTTTTGTAAATTAATATATTTATTGGTATTGTCTAAATGATTAATATAATCTACAGAATGTCATTTTTTTAGTTTAAATAGTATACGGTATGAGTATGTTTTAAGCTTAAGTTTTTTTATACAAACAATTTCTTTTTATTTACATAAAACGTATTAAAAAGACAAAATTCTACATAAGAGTTCACTTATTGGTGTTGGTATAAATGACCTCAAAGATGCCAATTTTTGAATTTAATAAAAATTTAAACTAAACCTGTTTCAAATTTAATTTTCTCAAAATTCTTGAAATAAAACAATATAATATGAACTTTTTTTATTGATATTGTCTAAATAAGCAATTCAACCTCTACACTAAAGAGTTAGATATTTTTTATGGTTGCAAACGTCAGTAGTCACTATGTAACAAGAGAAACAAATGATATTTAATCTTTGATAAAACTTGGGTTTGCAAGCGTAAACTTTACTTTAAACTTTTAGCTTGTAATTATGATTTGTAGTTCCCGCCTACCTGTCAAGTATTTGTTATTAAGAAATTGGAAGTTTTTCCTAGTTGCCAGCATGATCTTTGTTCAAACAGGAGAAAACGATATTTATTTTCATTGTGACCAACACTTTGGTGGCTGGGTAAGTTACTTTAGATCATGATTATCACTGAAAAGTTTGAACTAGAGTACTTATCCACCTGCTCAAAGATTTGTCATTAAAGAATTGTAACTTTGTCCTTTTTGCAAGTGTTAGAAGTCTTTTAGTACGAGGAAGAAAAAGTGATATTTAATATCTTAATAACCAACACATGGGTGGGTAGATGGTTTACTTCAGTTCATGATTACTATTGAGTTGTTTAAATTGGATTACATACAAGAATTTATTAAAAATGTCTCTTCTTTGCAAGCGCGAGATTCTTTGTCTATAAAAGAGAAGGTGGTATACATTTTTTTATGATACACTTGGGCGAGTTGGTAAGTTAAGCTCACCTATTTGCGCGAGTATAGGAGGAGGTGATATTCAATCTTTTAATGACTAATTCTTGGGTAGATGGATGGATCACTTTAGATAATAATCACCAATGAGTAGTGTGGACTGTTATGGTCATCTACACACCTAATAGTTTGTTATCAAATTGTAAATTTCTTTTTTCTTTAAGTGTTAGTCCCATATTCAGAAAAGGAGGAAGTAATATTTATTTTCTTGACCAACCCGCCAAAACGTTTGTTAAAAAGAAATTCTATTTAGAAGACTGTATGATAAATCCAACGTCTTTATGAGCAACAAACAGTTTGAGTTGGAGTGCTTGTTTACTGAAAGTTTATCTTGCAAGCGCTAAAAGTCTAAGAAGGAGGAAGTGATATTTAATTACTAACATTTAGTGTGTGTGGGTGTGTTATTCTTGATCATGATTATCGACAAATAGTTTGAACTCGAGTGTTTGTTGAAAGATTCTTCTTTCTGAAAGTTTTTTTAATCCGTTAGTCAGAGAAGGAGGAGGTGATACCTAATCTCTTGATGATTAACACTTACGCGAGTAGGTGAGTTACTCCAAATGATAATTACTATCAAGTAGTTTAAACTGAAGTGTCTACCTACTCAAGAGTTTGTTAACAAGAAATTGTAGGTTTTTCTTTTTTACACGCGTTAGCAGTCTGTATGTTAGAGTTGATGAATACAATGTTTTAATGACCAACACTAGGGTGGATGGTTAGGTCTCTTCAGATAATGATTATAATCGACTAGTTTGATTTGAAGTGCCTGTCAATTTGTTATTAAAAAAATGTATTATTGAAAATATCTTTGTCTAAGAAGAAAAAGGTAATATCTTTTAGTCACCGAAAGAATTGTCTAATACTAACATTTGGGTGAGTCATTCTAAATCATGATTAATATCGAGTAGTTTAAACTGTAGTGTCTATTTACCCGCGCAAAAAGTTTCTTAACAGGAAATTGAAAGTGTAAGCGTTATTAATTGTTTTTGGCATTTTTCTGTTTGCCGGCTGCTAATAGGAATGGGATTAGTATATAAAAACATAAAATATTGGTAAATATGAATTGTTAGTAAAGTTTAACACAATTGAATCAATAAAAAATTATAATATGCGAGATACTGAAGCGACAAATCAACATAAATGATAATAAAAGAAGTCATGATAATTTACTCATTAGTTATAAAAACTTGGGTTTTCTTTGAGATTCCGTGGTTATTTGCTGGTTGCATGAGGAGTTTATCTTTGGGCATGCGTTTGAGTCCGCTTTGCTGAAATATACTCTCACATATAGTTCTTTACTATAATTTATTATGTTTGCAAGGTATAAGGCTTTATAACCTTGGCCTAACCAAACAATATGCTTTATATATTATAATTTGTTAAATGCTCGATCACTTTGTAATACTTTACGGTGCTCTCTCTCACACACACAAATGAAACAACTTTTATCCTACTTTGGCATTGTTCCCGAGTAAATAGTAATTAAGAATGGAATAAAAATGGACAATTTAATAAAAGTAAAATGAATCTACTATAATGACAATTTTAATGATAATGAATAATGAAATCTAATAAACAACAAACTATATTATTCAACCCAATTGTAACCATAAAGAACTTCCACAAACACATAAAAATGACTGTTACACTTTGTCCAAAAAGAGATTAATCATGCAAATTCTTCTAATGAGATTAAAGCATAAATACAAGTCTAAAACCAGCAAACAGAAAGTTAATCACTTCACAAATTATTTAAAAAAAAACTTTTTTGCCAACCAAAGATGAAGACTTCGTTAACTGGGAAAAACCGATCCAAAGGAAGAAGAATACATCAGACCTACTTACTCTTAGAAGTATGATTATGAACATTAACTTAAAAAAACTTTAGAGTTTGACCTTATAACTGGTGAATATTGACTTCAACAAGGATCTGGAAATGCATAATCTACGTGAATGTCTTAACAAATGGTTTTCCAAAACAGAAGAGTATGATTTTAAACTTTTAATTACTCTAAACTCAACAAAAGCAAAAAACTGGTCTACAAAGAAAGAACATTAACTAATGTTGATGGGTGGCTCATGGTTAGTCTGTTTTAATTGGTTTCCGGACTATTACATGCAGGTTTGGTGTGAGAGCCGTGACATTGCTATTTGCATTTAGGGCTGATGGTTATGTTTTTTATTAAGAATATATCAAGTTTTAATATGTTATCTTTTAATTTCCGCGCCAAACTTGATAGGGGACTTTGGAAAGTCTAGTCCAGCAATGCTTGTGACACGATGGTGGTCTTTTTGGCGTCAAAGTTTTAGTCCGAGTTTACATGGGAGCAGCACAGTTTGTATATTTTGGCTAGATATTTTTTACAAAGATTCTGTATGTCCATTTTAGGTTTGGACAATAATCGGGTTTTTGAAGGTATTTTGGGAAAATTTTCTAGCATATTTCTTAAACGTTTCTAGGTTCTTTAGGTTTAGATCGTCTTCAAGGTTGTGAGTGGTGCTAGTTGCTCTTGGAAGTTGATAGTTGAGTTACGTTTGGTTTTGTTTAGATGGTTTTGGACTGAGTTCATGATGTCTTTTGACGGCTGCTGATCACAGGTTTTTTATTGATTTGTTTTTTTATTCTTGGCTGATGTACGTAGATTAATATTTGTTTTTTATGTATTCTTACAGATTGAAAAAAATATGTTATTCTTTTCTACATCTCAGGAATTTGGCCAGGTTTAAGACGTTTACTTTTGATGCTGTATCTTTCAGAGAATTGGAAATAGGAACAGTAGTTTCTTTTTAATAGCACCAAGGAATTGATGGCTCTAGGAGTTTGTGCCCTAGATTGGGATTATATTAATAGTTTTTTTAAAGCTAAAATTCCAAAAATTTAAATTAATTAATTCTTGATTGGGATGGTATTTCTTGCTCATTTATGTCTTATCGAGACTAGTTATTTTGTCGTTGACGTAGGTTTCTTGAAGTAAAATAGCCTGGTTAACCAATTTGCTGCGGAGTTTTATTGAAAACAAATTGCGTGCTACACTACACTTTCTGATTCTTTATATATTTTTTTAAGTTTTGTTACAAGTAATCTTGATACTAAGGCACGTTTAGCACCTAAACTCGGAATGTTTTTTAAATTATTTTAAGTTTTCTAAATTTTTTATTCTTTTTAATATTAAAAACTATTATGAAAAAAAAGTTTTTTTAGTTGTTTGTTCTTCATTTTTATGAACTATCAAAAATTTTGATGTTCTTTTATATGCACAAACGCTTTTTTATGCACACAAAGTCTATTTTATAATTTTTTAGATTAGAACTTTTTGTCAGGCTTTTAAATACAATCATAACCACTTTAAATTTAATAAGTTTTATTAAGCGGGGTTTTTGTTTAGAATTTTATAACTTTAATGCTTTTTAAGGCATTTTTGTGCATTCTATTCTTTTTTAAGACTATGAAAGCAGTTTTGAACGTTATATAGCTGTAGATGCTTATTTATACGACCAAAGTTTACCGGTGGCAAATTTTTAGTGCCAAAGCGTTACAAAAACATTCTAAAGTTTTTTCAGTCTTTTTTGGAAGAAACCTTTTTATAGATTAAAAACACTTTACTTTGCAAACATTTTTATATTTTTTTAAAAGCTTATTTAATTCTTTTAAGTGTGTGTTTATGTGCTTCAGGCGTATGTATTGGTATTTAGATCAAACACACAAAACAATTAAAACTTTCAAAAAATGAAGAAAAAAGAGTTTTTGAAAAAAAATATGTCTTGAATTATTTTTCTTTGCTATTTAAAAGTAAGTTAGTAGCATTCTAAAAATAATTTTATACGGAAATGTCATATATTATACAAAAAAGTTAAAAATAAAAAGTTTTTTTGCGTTGGACTGAGAAGTATTTTTGAAACAAATAGGGTAAACTCCACAAGTTAGTCTTCAAATTTGAGCTAATAAACAAAATGACATAGCAAAAATTGCTGAGCAACTGACAGACATTAACGGTGCATCCATTTATAGAGAGAAGAATATTTATTTAGCTAAAAATACTTAAAAAAAAGTCATTGCCCAAAACGCTAAATTTTGTTTGCAAAACTTTCTTAATAAAGTGAACAAAATTTAAAACATTAAGATCTAGAGCAACAAATTGGGATCAAGAGCTTCTAGCTGAAAACTCTGACGACATAAATTGGAAAGGAATTAGTTACTTACATTCTTTGCACTAAATCAACGACAACCAGTCCAAGCTATTATTCTGAGTTGACTGGAATATGCATTATAACAAAATTTTCTCTTGCTGACCACGACAATTTTTAAATTTTTTGCTGTACGTCACACTGCAACTTTTTCAAGTGTCTGTAGGCCGTTTTGCCGACAATGACATATAATGAATCAATACAACATTCTTCTTTTATGTGTAATGGTGCATACCCAAATGTACTGGAACTGTTTTAAGCATGTTTCAGTACCAAAACTAATAAGGTTCGAATGATCATCTTTGACATCATAAAAGATTACAAATTAGAACCAGAATCAGACCCGATCTAGCTGAGATTAAAAACTCTATTCAGCCGTATAATTTGTAATTTGTAGAAGATTGAATAGTAGACTGCCATGGACTAAGACTCATTTCACCAAAAGGTGCAGTCAGAATTAAATTGCCGGAAATGATACGTGCTACACGTGCTACACCTGACTTTGACAAACCAAGAAATTTTGAAATTAGCATTTGAGTTGACTGGGAACTACCGCACTTAATAGTACACTTTTAAACACTTAAACAGGACAATAATTTTAACTAAAGTTTCCGCTTACGCTCCCAAGTGTGTGTTACAATTTTTTTTAATCATATACACTTGGGTGGGTGAGCGTGGCTCTCACTTTATTGATTAAAAAATACTAGTTTTAACAGTGTCCGCCCGTCCATGTGTTCGTTATGCAATTTTGGTAGTTTCAACTGGAGTTTTTGCTTATATTTCCGAGTGTTTGTGATTTAAACGAGTGGTCAGGGCACTCAGTTCATTGATTGCGAGATAGTTTCAACTGGAATTCTTGACTACCCACTTACCCAATTTGTTACAAAAAAAAAATATCACGTGGCTTGGACTGTAGTTATAGCTGCAGTTTTACCCATCCGCCCGACTGTTTGCAATACATTTTTGTTATATCCAACATTTAATTGGGTGGGGAGGAGGTCAATTATGTTTATTAAGTTTATTGATTGCGGGATAGTAGTTTTAACTAGGATGTTTGTTTGTTTTTCACAAACAATAGGGCAAGTGGGCGGCACACTTTATTGGTTGTCGAACATTAGTTTTAATTGAAGTGCCTGCCTTCCTGTCATGAAAGTTTGTGATTTAATTTTTTGTTCACAATCAATTGGGCAATTATGCAGGAAACTTAGTTTATTGATTGTGGGACAGCAGTTTTAACTAGAGGAAATCCTATCACAACTGAATGCTACTTTCTGTCTCTACAGCTGTATTAAGAAATCTCTATACAAGGACAAACTCAAAGCAGTCTCCGCAGGGAATGAACACCGGATTTGCCACTTTAGTACGTTTGAACAGACGGATCGCTTCATTGGTCTCTTCTAGTACGCTTGGACAGCTAAAATCGAGGTTATTGGTAGAGAGCTGGGCAAAACTCAACAGCTCCATATGCTTGTTTTCTTAGTTACTGGTTAGCAAGTGATAAATGGAAAAATGTTTACTTTTAATTATCATTTTATTTTGGCGTACTACATCAAACCACGGGACTCACTTTTGAAATATCCTGTATAATTTATAACTCAATATATTTTTGTACTTGAACTTTTTGTACTTGAACTTTTTGTAATAAATATCTAAAAATAGAGCCATATAATTAACAACTATAATGAAGAATGATTGTTGATATAAAATAATTCTTAATTTTTGCAGGTAAGCAGCAGAATCATTCAGGATTAAATACTAATATCTGATTAATTTTGATATAATATTAAAACATATGCCGAAACCAGGGATCGAACCAGGGACCTTTAGATCTTCAGTCTAACGCTCTCCCAACTGAGCTATTTCGGCGTTGAAAATTATATTTATTTTACTTATTAACATGTCGGCATGTTATCAAGGCCAAAGCGATAGTGGTTTGAATCTACGTCATTATGGTCTGCAATGCTTATTGTTTGTCGCATACTTTTACATTTTTATATATAACGTAGCTGTTAGTTGTTGAATTACTATTGCAATTTAGATTACTACTGAAAATAGAATTGGTAAACTTAGGAAGAAATAATTAAAATTTGTTTATATAATAGAGAAACACATTTTAATTATCTGTTATTTAACATTTTATTAAACAATAATTTACATGTTTGTATATTTTAAATATTCTGTTTATTTTTAGGCAGGAAACTCCGGTCCCCAAATAAACGATTTGCTGCGAGTATGCTTGGAAAAGGTCTGTGAACTTCAGCAGGAGTTGCAACGTGAAGATGACTACGGTGAAGATCCACAAGCAGCGGGATATGCAGCATGTGCTGTTGAAACATTGAAATTTCTTGCAAAAGAAGGTTTACCACCAGACCATCCCATGGTTAAAATACTAACCGAAAAATTGGTTGGAAACCAATAAAAATATTACTGAATTATTTGAATTAAATTTAGTCAAAAACTTTAAAAGCAATTCATGAGCAATATATTTAAATTTTTGATAATAATTAGCTAATTATGAGATTATAATTAAGAATTGACAAATTCTGATAACTAAATAAAACCTTGTTTAGATAAGATTATTAAACAAATAAGTTTACTTAAAGTTAACAAATATGTCATATGTGGACATGATACTTGTAATTAGTCATTACTTAATTTTGTAACAAATTATTTTAATAATCTAATTATTTAATTTAGTTTGAAATTTATTGTAATTTTTAAATTAATACAAACAAATACTTAATAATTATTTTATTTGTACAAAAATTATATGATTAAGATTTATGTATATTTAGTGTATATTGCTCATACATTTTATTTTAATTCATGCCAACAGAGATGGTTAAGTTTTTCTTTTTAATTTTTGACTAAAATTAATTCTTCTCTCAGTTTAATTTGTATTTAATCTATAGCTATGTATAATGCTAGTCATTTTATATTATTATATATAGATGTTAGTTTTGAATGCCTTTCTAGTCGCCTTCTATGTATTCTAGTCAACAAGAATAAAATTTTATACGAATTTAATTAATAATAATATTGTAAATAAATTTATATCAAATAAAATTGCTACATACATATATTTTGTAAAAAGTAATTAATCTATTTTGAAATTAACTATTTTGTTAATAATAACGAAAATATCGTTTATCAGGTTGTGTAGTAGACCTAATCCTAGTATTTCAGAGTCAATGATTATATAATTATTAGAATCTAGCTAGACACAAATTGTGGCCGGTATAATAATATTTTGTAAACATTTCTTTCTACATGGATTTTTTTAAGTACTCATCGTACAACACTGACTATTTTCTATGTAAAATTCTCTCCAGAATTCAAATTTTTAATAATATTTAGTGTATTGTTCCTATGAGGGCGGTTAAACGTGTATTTGTAAGAGTTTATGTTGAAAAATAGGCCTACTTTGCAGATTTTTTGAGTTTTAGACCCTTAAAAGCCAAATACACAGAACAAATTTATATTTTCCAATTAATTTACATCAAAATACGTCAACTTTGGCTGTTGAAAATTGAACAATTCAACCGTAATGAAGCCATCATATCAGATACTTTAGCTGGGAATTATAGAAAAATTCTTCTATTGGGAGATTTTAATGGAGTATACAATTCCTGATTACTAACCGAGAAAAAG
Source organism: Tachinus rufipes (assembly GCA_963932245.1). Taxonomy (NCBI): domain Eukaryota; kingdom Metazoa; phylum Arthropoda; class Insecta; order Coleoptera; family Staphylinidae; genus Tachinus; species Tachinus rufipes. The sequence goes on along the minus strand of OZ010747.1, from coordinate 85,251,491 downwards.
CAGAAGTCTATCTTGATAACCAAATGCTCTTAACGATCCAGGTTAAGAGTCTTAACAATCGCAATTATCACCTTTGGTTTAACATTCTGATTATTGCGGCGCATTAAAGCCACATTTTATAAGAATTTCAAAATTTGCTTTGTGTAAAGATGGTTTTTGTTGTCATAATGAATGCTGGTATTGCCAATGATGGTTGTTTTGATAGAAATTAATAATGATTCAAATAGTATTGTGGCTTCTGATAAACGACGGAAAAATGAAAAAGTTAAAAAAAAAACTGTTAATGATGTATTAAATTCTTCATATAGCAAGCAATAATTGTATTTTCTCTTTGATTCTTTGGTTTAGTTCAAAGTATTAGCTGGTAATCATAAGCATGAGTAATCTACCTACCTACCGAAGTATTGGTGATTCGATTTATCATCTCTTTCTCTAACATAGAACTAATAACGATTGCAAAGAGAAAAAGATTCTAATTTCTTTATAACAAATATTTGCACTCTAGTTTAAACTAGACGCTAATAATTATGATCTGATTATGATAATAGTGACCCATCCACCCGCCCAACAGTAGATCATAAAAAAAAATGGATTTTTACTTTTTTTTTCTTACACGAAAAATCTTCTAACGCAAAAAAGAGAAACTTTTTTAATTTTTTGATAACAAAATTTTGTTGTTCAAACTAATGGTAATTATAATCTGAAGTAAATCATTTCACTCACTCAAGTGTTGATCATCAAAATATTTGATTCATTATCCACTCTTCTGACTTAGAAACTTGTAAGCTTTGCTACAACACAAAATACTATTGGCACGCAAACTTGAAGCACTAAACGTTGCAGCCCGGCGGCAAACTAAACACGGTTGCAGCAAAGGGTAAGCCAATGTTTTGTCCAGCAATTAGTACGAGCTTTGTTTAAAGTTTGGCGCAAGTTGGGCTGATCCATTGTTAAAGGTGGGCAACTGCGTCTTTGCTATGTATGGCTATAGAAATAGTATCAACATTGCTGAATGCATTGCCGGGTTTAGCTTTCTGTTCTTTTACTTTCTATGTTTTGGTTCATGTACGATATGGCCAGTTTTTTTGTCTGCAAAGCAGCAAGTAGCTGATCGGGTTGACTAAGTTTAATTAAACTGTGGCGGCTTGCAGTTAGTTTTTTTTTCTGGTTGCCTGCTGGTAGCAAGTATTGCTTCATATTTCAGGCCAAAAACCAGTTGTTGTAGATTGACTCAGCCAGCAATTACATTAGTCATAGGTTTGTACATCCAGTACATCTGTCTGCACACGGAATTTGTCACATCTGCCAAAAAAGCCGCCAGCTTTACTTTAAAACATTACTTTTGGAAAATTGCAGGTTAGACTTTTGAGCTTTGCTCTACAAGAATCTCCATTAACTCTGCTTGTTTTTCCAGATGTCGGTAACCGGATGTGGGTTCTTGACGATGGGGCAGTGGCTTATTAGTGCAATTGTTGACGTGTGAGTGTTTTGCCAGGTAGTTGAGCAGTTTGTGGTAGTCTGCTAATTATGTTGACAAAAGAAGCAACCGGTCTAAGCCCGATAACTTTTGGCTCTCGGTGAAGAAGGCAGTTGGAAGTGAAATGCGGTTGTAAACTTTAAAAAAAATTCACAGTCGTTTCAACAGTGTGTTTTTCTATGGACGTTATAAGTTTTCTTCGTAGGGACACGTTCACAAAAAATGTCAACACCTCACAAACACTCCTACAGAGTGCGGTCGGTCTTAAAGTAGAAAGTTGTAGTGTTACCTACTATAGTCTGATCAGTTAGCACTAAAACTTTGCTAGCATTTTACTTGCGCACCATTTGTTAGTTTTGATTTTAATAGGATTGCGGTGATTTAGCATGTAGCTTGTGCAAATAGATGCACTGTAGTTGGTAAGCTTGTGGTAACGACAGCCCAAAAAACTTGCTTTTTGTCTTCTTTTCCGACGTCATTAAGTAAAGCGGACATAGCTTCTGCCAAGCATGGACGACTAAGTTAAATTGTGTTTTTGTAAGTTTTTGCTGAGGTTTGTTCTATAGAAATAATTTTGTCATGTCTCAAATTCACGGTTAGTTTGCGTTTAGATTTTTGACTGTCTTTAAGCCAGTTAAGACTGATTATAAATGGCACCTCAAGTTTTAATGGTATAACGTCATAGTTTAATAGCAGAGTGTTGTAGTTTACTCTTATTGCATCTTGATTTGACCAAAATACATCTTAACTAGCAAGATGTACTCTTTAGACTCCTGTTTTGTTCATTATTATAGCTTTTACTTGAGCTTCAACTAGTACGCATGCTAGATTTCTGTTCAATCTTTTTAAGGCAACTCAACTACCACTCTTTTTTTAGTGCAATGCTAATTATCTGAGTAAACTTAATTATACAAATTTCTCACTTCCATTGAAGAGGTTTTATAAGTAGTTTTATTAGCGTGAAGCACTTTGCTTTAAATGGCTTCATATCAGGCGCTATTTCTTATCGTATAGCTCCAAATAATTGAACAAGAAACGGTGCAGGTAGTCTTGATATTGCTATTGTTGTCTTGCAGATAAATTAAAATTATAAGTATGTTACAACAAAGTTAATAACTACAGTAACTCTAGTGACTAGTAATCTGCTACTAATGTAACTATTCCTTTTGAGTAGATGTTCTAAGAAGTGGAACTGTTTCTTTTATGATTCTTGAAATTAAGGATATCAGTTTTGTTCAGCAGATTTTTAGAAAGTGAACAAATTGATCCACTACTAAAAACTATACCGAGTCCTTATACTTATACTGTTCTTAAAGACGTTTGGCTTAAGAAGCAAAAAAAAACAATAATAGTTTGACTATGGATTTTTTTGTTTTTGTCTTTTTTTGGATGATAATATTATACATTAGGAAACATAAAACCAGCGGAGGTGGTTGCAACGTCAACAAATTTCACGCTCAATCAAATAAATTTACATTACACAACAAATAATAGTCAATAAACTTCAGAATAATACATTTCACAACAAAAATGTTTAGAAAAATTTATTTGTGGAGAAACTTTATAGCGAAAAAAATTTATTACAAAAAATATTCATCGCGAGTGCATTTTATCAAAAAATAAATTGAATATTTCTACACATTTATTCAACCCTATAACTGTATAACGAGTTTATAGCATTAAACAACTAAAATTAGTATAGAAAACTAATTCATGTCAAAAAATACATAAAAACCGCAAAGAAATCTCATTTACGGCTTAAAATTCAAAAAATCTTACAAAAATCTCAAATCAAATATTGCATAATATTTACAAAGAACAAAATCTACTTGTTTGAAACAACAAAAATTGATAAAAAAACAATTTATTATAAGAAATTAATTCAAAAATTACGTACAATAAATTTTTTTAGTTTACTTTAGTCGTTTGTTTAATGATTAAATCGGGAATCACAACTAATAATACATATTTAATTTAATTATTAATTACAAACTAAATCTAATCTAAATACAGTAATTATTACTAAATGTTGATTAAGGCATTTATTACACTTTTATAAAAACATTACGTAGTGTAAACGGTTTTCTAACACCCATGCACATGTGTAGTATAAGTTGCATACAGTGAAACCGCGTTTTAATCAATGAAGTAGAGTAGGGTAGAAGGGGCATTCAGCTGCGCGAACCATTCACACATGAACGCTGCCATTTTAGCTCATAAAAACTCGTTTGTTTACATTTGGTATCACGAATTAGGCAACTAACAATACTCGGTACATAGCACGACATCTATCATTGCATTTAATTTAAAAATAAAGAAACGCTATATTAGAATTAAAACTTTAAAAGTGATTGAATGATATAAGTTTATGGAATTTTTGTCTAGTTTATATCCGCTATTTTTTAGTAAAATATAATTTACGTTTACATAAGTTAACAATTATAATTTTGCAATATAAATCATAGTATTTTTATCTAAAAAAAACACATTTGCCAGTGTTTCTGCTTTATCATAGTTTTTCAATTTAAGAAACTATCTATAATAATTTTATTGTAGATTACTTAAACAACACAGGTATATTTTATTAATTATACATATAATCGCATTACACATAATTACAGATAATATTCTACTAATTGGATTACTCGGAAATTTCAGAGATTTACGCCCTTAATTATTTTATAATCTCTTTGAAATGTACCTGCATAGTTATTTTCTACTCGCAGACTAATATATAAGCAAGTTTATTGTAAATAATTATCATTTATCTCTAGTTAGTCTATGAGTAATATACGTAAACGTTTCGTAAATAAAAATTTTACTTAAATATGCCGCGCTTTTATTTTTATAGTTAGGTAACCCTCTTAAATTACATGCAAAGATAAAAGTCGTACCTGTGTACCGAGTATTGTTAGTTGCCTAATTCGTGATACCAAATGTAAACAAACGAGTTTTTATGAACTAAAATGGCAGTAACCAAACGCGGATCGAGGTTTAGGATGCGCAGTCGTCGTTGCCCCTTCTACCCTACTCTACTTCATTGGTTTTAATTAATGATCTTGAATTAGTACTAAAATTACTTTGAAATGATTTGTCATGCTAGGATATTATTCCAGACAAATTAAATTTGGAATAAATCTTCGAAACGAGAGTTACAAACAAATTGGCGTAAAAAAAAAACAAATCCAACTTTGCCAGTTTTAGTAAATTAGTTAAAAAAATTGCATTGAAATTTGCAATTTTTTTTAAATTTGTTTATATTTAATTAAATATTAATAACATTTTGACGTTTTTTTTGAAAATTTAAAAAAAATTAAAAGTATTTTTTTTGCTATTATAACTCTTTTAAATGTTTGAAATACTCAACTTAAAAAGTAAGCTATTATAATATTAGTTTTTTTTTGTTGTGGTTTTTTTCCTCGTTCTAATTTAATTAATTTTAAAAACTTTTCTTCTATCGAAGCGGCCAAATAGGACAATAAATGATATTTTTTATATAATTATTAAATCATTTTTTATTCATTAGAAATTAAATTAAGATTGTATGTTTCAGATTTTTACACACATAATCCTTCATCAGAAAACTTCTTAATCTTTAATTGTTCCTTAACCTTTCTGAAGTTTACAATAATTTCTTTAATATATTCAATCATCCATCAATAGTTGATTTAAAATAAAATAGTAAATTTAAAAAAAAAATTAAAATTTTACAAAATATTAAAGACTGTAATCATAACTTATTTTGGCAAAAGTTTTGATCTATTTTGCTCTTCAACAAACTATAAGGTGGCACTTGAGCTGCTTAAAGCTCATTAGAAAAACAAAAAGTTAATCATCAAAAACATTTAAGTTATCTACATTAAATAAGGTAAAACCAGACTCTGCATATTCAATCAAAAAACATGTAAATAAATTTACAAAAGACGTTAGTTTCTTGGAAACAACAATGTCGGTGTCAATGTACTATCTTCATCAAAATTGAACATGAGCACTAAAGACAAGTAGGAACAATTTTGATTTTTTTTGTAATATATTAATTATATTTATATAGTCAATATATAATACATAGAAATGGCAACAGGGTTGCATATAGTAAATAAGTATGTATTAAATAAATAGAATAGTTTTTTGTTTAGTTATTTATTCTTAGTTTTTGTATAAACATTTTTATTGTATACATTGAGTATTAAATCAGTCTCGGTTAAGTTAACATCGTCTTTACCCTAAATAAAATCCTTAAACATCCGTCTAATTAAATAGTTAATGTCTTTAGCAAAGATATTACAGTGGCGACGAGGATAGAAACTAATGAAATTTAGTTATATTTTTGTAAATTTCTTTAAAAATTAAATACGGAAATTTAAAACACGTGCGCGCGTAAAAATGGCTTCCAAAGACGTGGTAGGACATTTACGCGAATTCGACATGCAGTTAAGTGAGTGGTCGATATTCAAGCCCAGGCTTGAGAATTATTTCATAGCAAATGAAATAACGGACAACGCACGAAAAAGGGCAATTTTGTTGAATATTCTCAGCGAGGAAACTTACAAATTAATGCACAGTTTGTGTCTGCCGGCGTGCCCGGAAAGCAAAACCTACCAGGAATTAGTTGAAATACTATCAAAGCATTTTGCACCGAGGGATAGTGTTTTTGCGACACGCTATAAATTTTACCATGCAAGAAAAAACGCTCAGGAGTCTCCAAAAGAATGGTCTGCAAGAATAAGAAGTTTAGCAGCATTTTGCAATTTCTCTGCACAGGAACTACCGATGGTGCTGCGGGATCAATTTATAATGGGATACGATAACTCCAGGGTGCAAGAAAGATTTTTTGAAGAAAAGATCACAGCAACGTTGTCGGATATGGTGGATTTGGCGGAAACGAAAATGGCAGTCATGGATTCATCGGTCGAGGTAAAAAAAGAATTTCATCATCTGGACAAATATGGCGGAAAGAAGTCATCGAGGGATAGGACATCAGGATTAACCAGCAAGAAAAACAGTGAACAGAAAAAAAAGTGCATAGTGTGCGAAAAAGTGAATCATGATATGGAAAACTGTTTTTTCAAAAATTCTTCATGCCACATATGTCATAAAATAGGTCACATTTCATCTATATGTCCAAGTAAGGTAAAACATTTTAATAATAAAAATAACTATAAATTTAATAAAAATAAAAATCCTTGCAATTATTTATCTTCTACGGATTTTTTATTTTGTATTGACAATAAAAATAACCCACCTTTTTATCTCGAAGTAGAAATAATTGAAAATAAAATAAAATTCCAACTTGATACGGGAGCGAGTATTTCTGCCATTCCTGAAGATTTATATTTAAAATATTTTTCAAAATTAAAATTAAAAAATACAAATAAAATATTATCTTTATATAATGGATTAGAAATTAAACCAATAGGTACATGCAATTTAAATATTTTATATAAACATTCAGCGCAAGAATTAGAAATTTATGTTATAAGAAACGGAGCAATAGCAATTTTAGGCCGTGATTTTATAAATAAATTCAAATTAAATATTATTAATGAATTTAACTATTCAGAAATTGAAAATAATGACATAAAGGCTATTACCAATAAATATAAAAAATTATTTACTGCTGAATTAGGGACATTTAATAAAGGTGTAATTTTTATAACATTGAAATCAAATTATAAACCAAAACTTTTCAAACCTAGGCCTTTACCTTATTTAATGCGAGAAAAGGTTGAAATAGAATTAAAAAGATTAGAGCAACTGGGAGTAATTACACCAGTTGACTACAGTGAATGGGGAACACCCATTGTTCCAATTATTAAAAAAGACGGATCAGTAAGACTTTGTGGTGATTTCAAGGTAACATTAAATCAATCAATTGAAATTGATAAATATCCGCTACCAAAAATTGAAGATTTGCTGACTAAATTAAGCAACTGTAGTATATTTTCTAAATTAGATCTGGCTCGAGCTTACCAACAAATATGTTTGGAAGAAAAGTCTAAAATTTTAACAACTATTTCCACACATAAGGGACTATTTAAATATAATAGGTTATCGTTTGGTGTTGCTTGCGCGCCAGCAAAGTTTCAAAAAATTATTGAAACGTTATTACAGGGCATTGATGGGTGTATCGTTTTTCTAGACGATATTTTAATAAGTGGTGAAAATACAAAGCAGCATTTGTCAAGAATAAATGAAGTATTAACTCGTTTAGAAAATGCAGGATTAAAATTAGCTATTGACAAATGTGAGTTTTTTTCAAAAGAAATAAGATATTTAGGTCACATAATTGATGCAGAAGGTATTCGAACTTCTCCAGATAAGGTCAAAGCAATTAATAATGTACCTATACCTCAAAACTTTACTCAATTAAAATCGTTCTTGGGTATGGTAAATTATTATTGCAAATTTATACCCAAAATATCAGAAACTTTGCATCCTCTTTATAATTTATTAAAAAAAGATATTTTGTGGAATTGGAATGAGAGTTGTGATGCTTCTTTTAATAAAATTAAACAATTGCTAATGTCAAATAATATATTAGTACATTTTCAACCAGAATTACCTATTCGACTGACAACTGATGCTAGTAATTATGGTATAGCAGCGGTTATCACACATATTATGGCTGATAACAGAGAGCGACCAATAGCATATGCCTCTAGGACGTTGAATTCTGCGGAACAACGCTACTCGCAAATTGAAAAAGAAGCGCTAAGCATAGTTTATGGTTTAAACAAATTTTATCAATATTTATATGGGCAACAGTTTGTGATTGTTACAGATCATAAACCGTTAGTCACAATATTTGGTCCTCATAAAGGAATTCCTCAATATTCGGCAAACAGACTAAAAAGATGGGCAATAATATTAAGCGGATTTAATTATTCCATTGAATATATTAAATCAGAAAACAATTTGGCAGATAGTTTGTCAAGATTGCCTCTTCCATATGATAACAACGATGAAAACAATATTTCAGAGGTTGATTACATCAATTATTTTTCAGAAAATGGTAATATACCAATTGATTTTGCTAAGATCCAAGAAGAATCAAAAAAAGATAAGATTTTAAAAATTATATTTAAATTTAGTAAAATAGGTTGGCCTAACCATACTAAATGTAAATTATTACTTCTCTACATACCTTATAAAAATGAGATAACAATAGCAGAAGGTTGTTTAATGTGGAATAATCGATTAGTTATTCCACTAGTTTTAAGAAGTAAATTATTAAATGAATTGCATTCTTCACATTTTGGAATATGCAAAATGAAAAGTTTAGCAAGATCCCATTATTGGTGGCCTGGCATTTCACAAGACATCGAACAATTAGTTAAAAGATGTTCTACCTGCATGATGTATTCCAAAAGTCCAAACAAAATTGAACTAAACACATGGAAATGGCCTTCATTTCCTTGGTCACGAATACATATAGACTAAATGGGACCATTTATGGGTAAAAACTTTTTAGTGGTAGTTGATGCGTATAGCAAATGGTTGGAAGTAATTCCAACAAATTTAATTACAGCAAAAACTACAATTGATATTTTATGATCATTATTTTCTAGATTTGGTTTATGTGAAACAATTGTTTCAGATAATGCACCAGCTTTTGTGGGCAGTGAATTTCAAACTTTTTTAAATAGTAACGGCATAAAACACATAACGTCCGCTCCTTATAACCCAGCTTCTAATGGCGCAGCTGAAAACGCTGTAAAAACAGTTAAAACTGCTATAAAGAAACTGATGATTGACAAGAAAATTACCTTGGAAAATATAAATTTAGTAATAAATAATTTTCTGTTTGATTACCGCGTGACACCTCATACAACAACAGGTGAATCACCTTCTTATTTGATGTTCAATCGGAATGTTTTAACTAGATTTAATTTTAAACATCCTGAACATTTTAAGAAGGGGAAAGACATTGAGTGTGTTAGAGATCATGTGGCTAAAAAACAGGGAAATCAGACTAAGTATTTTGAAGATGACAGAAATATTAGTTTTACAGTTGGAGATAATGTTTATTATAGAGATATATTAAATAAAAAATTCCTACCTGGCAAAATAATTGGACAAATAGGTAAATGTAACTATTTAATAAGAAACAAAGAGGGAAAAGAATTTAAAAGGCACACTAATCAATTATTAAAAAAAGATATTTTGTGGAAGTGGAATGAGAGTTGTGATGCTTCTTTTAATAAAATTAAACAATTGCTAATGTCAAATAATATATTAGTACAAATGTTACCTGAATTGAAAGATTGAATAAACTTTTTACATCAATCTAGACACGGCAGAAAACGCGCACCATTACACAAACCTCATACACTGCAAATTCAGTAGCTGTAAACGTTATCAACAAAAATATTTTTTTCATAATAGATAGATAGATAGATAGATAGTTTATTGATGTTTAACATTAAGTACATTAATTTTTACACAAGTCATGATTGTTGTTTGGTCAGATAGGCACAAAACACGCGCCATAATACAAGCCTCAACAAGCGCATGCATTGACCATTTAAAAAAAAAACAGCTATAAACGTTGCCATAACGTTAACATAATTTTATTCTAAATAAATATTTTATTTCAAATAATATATTAATTTGATATTTACATATAGACAAGCTCTTTTAGCCAGTATATTTAAAAAAATCAACTTTTTAAACCAAACGTAGAAAGTCTTGAAGCAATTTGTTCCACTCTAGGATCAAAAAGTGTTTCTTTTTAATCTTTCTTTGTTTTGAAGCAATACTTTTGTTGGTTTGGTTGATTTGGCGCAAAACTGAAATGACTAAAATGCTTTTACCTATTTTTTTAATAAAAAGTATTAACTTTTTACGTCTAATTACTTCAGCATTTAATAAAAAACTATCAACTCCCAACCAAATTTATGAAAAAAAAATATAAAAAAAAAAATTTATGCTTACATCTTTGCCTACCGCTAGACTCAAAATGTTAAAAAATCTTTTTCAAATAAACTTTGCAATCTTCCACTTTTAAACGTAAGCTTTCCTTAAAATATTTTATCACTTACGGTTTTGGGTGGTCAGGTCCCAGTGCATTCCGGCACAACTTTCACATTATCCGTCCATCTGTTTTAACTGAAGTACAGCTGACTTCACTAAAAAAATGCCCAAAAAGCTTTTGCGTTTGCAGATAATATTATTCCTACAACTACTGACAAAATAACGCCCAAGAACTGAAAAACCACCTTTTATACGGGTACCTCCGTACTTATACAATGTACTATCGAAAAAACCACCGGTGATTGCTGCTCTTTGGTAGCACTGTTCAAAAAGAAAGATAGTTCATAAAGATTTACAAAACCAAAACTGAGCATTCAGATCTTCTTGAAAAAAAAAAGAACACCGCCAATACACGACTTTTGCAGCGTTGGATAACGGGACTAATTCCAGGTCATGCCATTTGGCATTGTTTTAGAAATTGATATCAAAGGTGTTGATGTGCTGGTTTACCTAGATGATATTTTTGTAAATTTAAAAAACTATAGAGACCACGTTAGTCACTTCCGTAGAGTTTTAGATCACTTCCATCGCTTAAAGTGCAAACTGCGTAAATAAAAATTTGCTAAAACTGAGGTCGGGTAAACTGGGCCGCTAGATTACGGCAGAGGAAAACAAGCCATTGCAGCATCACGTAATTTTGATGAAGGATTCTGGAAGCACATTATCTCTTATATGAACCAACTGAGCTCCAAACTCGATTCTACTCAAATAAGCTAAAAAGTACGAGCCATTAATAAATGAAAAATGCCATCAAAACGTTAGTCCAGATAAAAAATTTGACAGATATCAAGAAAAATTTTACGTAATAACTATTACTAGCCGAGTTTACTTACCACATCAAACATGCTGCCAGGTACATAAATCTGCTGCCTGGTGCTTTGTTCTGCAACCCCAGTGACAAACTTATCAAAGATAACATCAAAGGTATGAAGCCAATTCTACCTACTACAGTAGAATGACCACAACTTCTACTTAAACATGTTATTCCAACGACTGTGTCGGAAGTATTGCCCATCACCAAATACATGTGCTCCAAAGAAGATGGAACCAGTGATGCCACTACAAGCTCAGCGCATGATTCTAAAAACACACTACTTCACCGAATCTACCAGATACCCAAGCCTGAATGCCCACACATTTATTCAGAACTACTTAATTTGCATCCGGACAAAAAAACGCATGTACCTCCGGCACCGCTAAAACCACAATCAGCAATAAATTATATTAGTCCGTTTGGTACTACAAATGTGGGGAACAAAGTGGCACTGACCATTATGGACAAGTGCGACCGGTGTGTTGAGGCAATACCAGCACCCCCAACCACCAACAAATTGACATCCGCCTGTTAGAGACACTCCTGTTTCACCGGTTTGTTTACTTTAAAATAGTGTTGAACTACATTGGTCTTCAATTTAGTAGCAAGCAGTTCCAGGAAGCAATAAAACGTTAGAAGGTGATCCACCACACTTTCAAAAATACTACTTTCAGGCAAATTTGATAAAATGAAGACATGCAGAATAAATAATGAGCATTTGTGTGTTAACGGAGCAACGCCCAGTATTCTAACATAACCGCCGGATCAACGCTGCCACTAGACAGAGCCCCAGCAAACTGCTTTTGGGAAAAGAACCTTAGACAACCTGGCAAATGAAACAAAGTCGATAATGCCAAACAGCGTCTAGACGTCCAAAACGCTCGACAGCGTCAATCCAAAAAAATGTAGCATGGCATATGGTAATGCTGAGAGACTAAGCAAAAGGCTTTACTAAGAAATAGATAGGCTCAAAATTGCAGTTAGTTAGTAAATGATTAAAAAAAATAGTTTTGCAATAATATAATGCAAATGTGAATTATCGTAGACCACAACGCCCCTGAGGTATTGCGCCCTAAAGCAGTGCTTACTTTGCTTACCGCTTAGCGCCGTCCCTGGGTAGTAGTTAATTTCTTTAACAGCTCTATTGCGTATTTTTTGCATTTTATTGTAATTGCTGAGTAAGGTTTGATATGCTATCAAGTAGTCTATTTTGTTTTTGATTTTGCCGTTTAGGCTTTTCCTCGTCCATATTTTTTGTTTTGCCAAGTTTGGCATTGAAATAATCTATAACAATTGAGAATCGTGCTTTTTAACTCTTCGCCAAGCACGCATCAAACTATCTGAAACTAACAAATATACGTAGCAAACTGTTTTAGGTACGTTGCATTGCTGCCGCAGCGCGTGATCGAAGACTCTGCCAAACAATCGAACACTACTGAATGATCAAGCGCAGGTTTCTCCCACTTTTTCTGTCACATGACGCGGCCGATGACGCAAAAAAGAGACCTGCCGGCTGTTTCTGTTTACTATATCTCTATAGTTTTAATATCATGACTGAAACTCACATCCTGCCGCAGCACAGCCGAGTTGCAGCCGCTGCTCGCTCGTCTGTCTGCGCAATAACATGTCAGTCAATGTAAAAATTTAAAAATATTTAAAAAAGGGGTGAGGATGGTTTGTCTTCTAATTCACCGTGCTAATTATGCATGTTGGTGAGTTAGTAGTTATCAATTCGGCTAACATTATTTACGCTACTGTTGTCTCTGTTTGATCCGCTACTATACTTACAACGCAATCCCACATTTGATTGCATATTGTGTCTGCCATCGTCCACTCGCAGTGTTAAATAAGGCACTAAAGCTTATTTTATTTTCCCGGTTCCTTTCGGTAAGCCGGCAAACTGACAAACATGTATTTGTTCAAAAACCAAGTGTATTTTCAAGTACGTTTGATTTATATGCGCAAAAGCTTTAACTAAGGGGACGTACATTGTAAGTTTTTAATCTTATGCTGAGAGCTAAACCAAACTTCTAATATAACTGAATTCTAAGCATGTGCTTCTCAAAAGCATTTTTTTTCCATTCCAGAGCACACGCAATGCTAGCAAAAAGGAATAATGCTATTCTTATTTCAAGCGATCAATTATTTATTTAAAAGAGAAATACTTATCTTTATTTAATCTTTGATTGGCTAACTTTCGGACAAGTAGCCCGATAGTCTGACACCCAGACTTAAGATATGGTTCAAGTTTTTCACCAACCATTTAGTGTAGCCTACAAGACAAGCAACTACGTACTAACTTACACCTTAACTAGATACAAAGGTATCAAACTGTTTTAAACTTCCAGAAGTCACTTGGGTGAACTGAACCTGTTAATAGACGCTCATTAGATAGAATCCAACACACTTTTAAGAAGATCAACTTAACCCACAAAAATGTAGAGTACGCTATAAAAAATAAATACTTAGGTAATTTTTTAAACATTTTACATACAAATACTTTGCATATACTTAAATACTTTATTTGATTCGTAAATCCATACATACATATATAGTTTTAAGGACTAGAACATCAATTCGATTATAATTATCTTTGTATTGTTTAGCTGTTGATTATAATAAATTAATATTATAAAAATAACCTAATTTATTGAACATTTTTGTTGTCATGTTTTTTAAATACAACAAATTTTTATAAACCTTATAAAATACAGTACACAAAATTACAAAAAAAAATATATTGCAAATATAGAATTGCACTATTAATATGACTTAGCTTACACATTATAGCAAAAATAAAAGAGTATTATTTTAAAACATACAATTTAAAATAAAAGTAATTTGATCATTATTCTAATCATTCATTTGACTGTATATACATATTTATATAAATAGATTATTATTTAATGCTTAACAGTATTAGATTCGAATTTAAATTGATATTTTATTAACTTAAAATATTCATTTATTATACAATGATTAGAATGGGTTTAGTAAAATGATTTTGTAATACTGGCACAATCTAACCGAATAATTTACAAAAATCTGGATTACATTTGTGGAGGATATCCGCCTTTATCAAGTCGCCTTAATGAATCACTTATTATTCATTAACACTTTGTAACGTTAATATAATTATCCATAGTTTATATTGATTTCATTGACTCACTGTTTCACTAGTATTATCACAATTGTTATTATCACTGTTAACATTCTCCCGATAATACAAATCCGGTCCTTTATATGCGGAAGCAATTAATCGTCTCAATTCATCAGGCGGTAATATTTTCTGATCAACATCTTTCACCAACTTTTGGAACTCTATATAAGCCAGAGCTTTCTTCTCGCCACTACTTTCAGCATTCGCCGTCATGTCTACTTTGACTGTTGTTAATTTCTGATTAAAGTAACTTACTTGTTTATAATTATTTTTGTTATGCAGTAGAGGGGTTGTTTTGTTACCGTAACCGTCGAATGCAGCGGGTGCAAGCGCGTGTCGTCCCCCTCAGCTGTTATGAACTGAACATCTGGCCGGTTTTATGTATAAATAGATTAGGAAATGCCATACGGTCCAGGCTATGGATGGTCTATTACGTGCTATACTCGCACAAATGGAGCTTATCTGATTGACTGATGAATTAAAATAATGCCGAATGGGAGAATGGTGGGGATATTTGTTTAATATGTTTCCTTATGATTATTTATAATTATTACCTAAGTAGTAGTAATATCAACAAAGTTTATTTATTGTTTAAATAAATTATGTGTTTATTTAATAGCCACCAGATTACCCGTGCTTTGTTATTTGATTTATAACAAAATAAAAATGTAATAAATACATTTAAGCAAACATAATTGGCTACTTCGAGTTTTATGCCCTCATATGATTTTCAATTAGAATTTGATTATGACGTATAACCAGTAATTTATATTATTCCATAGCTATTGTTAATTGTTTACAAATTTGTTATTTTGCTCCCTGTGTATTTGAAAAGATATTTGTATTTCATTTATTATCTAGATCTAATAGTAATAATTAAAATAGTAACAATAAATTTGAAAACTACTGCAACCTCCACTAAACTTTTAAACTATTCAATGCATGGTGCTACTTTTTTTGTAACGGAATTCCAAAAGATAGGTATAAAGGGATAATTGTCTGTAACATATGGTGACCATTTGTGTCGTCTAGACAAAATAATTATACAAAACACAATATACCAACGTTTAACTATATTAATTAATTAGATTTTAACCAACATTCAATTAAGATTCTGCAATAATTCGGTGGTGTCTAAGACCGCATTCATATTTTTGTAACTTAAAAAAAAAAAATTTACATTTTGACTTTGGTATATGATAGTTGTAAGTATAATACACACAAAAACTAAATTGCAATAAAAATATTATTTATTAATAAAAACTAAAATTAAACTTAAAATATATATTATGTTATATACGCTTCAAATCAATATTTTAAAACAACAAATTTACAATAATAAATTTAAAAAAAACCAAGTCATTTGAACTATTAATAATTGAAATAAATAACAAACATTAAATTATTCGGTACAGAATGAAGTTTCTCTACAGTTTTTGCAGACTGCTGTTATATGTTGTAAACACATATGCTTTCTACAGTAAAAACAAGAAAAACTTGTTTTTCTGTTTTTGTTCTATTACAATAAAAACATCTTCCAATAATAATATTCTGTTGAAGAAATTTAGCTTGAGATTAAGTTTTGGACACTTGTTCTATCCTAAATGAAAGGCCTCGTGGAAGATTAAATATACTTGCTCTAACTTGCAAGTGTGGTTGCAGTAAGCCGTTTGCTAAATCCATCAAAACAGTTCGTCTTAAAATCTTATATTCTGGGTTATTTGCAGAATATATAATTGACAAATTAATTCCAGCTATGTTCAACATAGAATAAAAAATCACCATTGGCCATCTTTGTGTATTTCTGGCTCAATCATAACTGGCGCATAGCTTGTCAACGGTGTCTACGCTTCCCTTAGTTTTATTATTGTCAATAATAATTGCCGGTTTTTGCAGATTTACACTATCTATCAATTTCATCATTATGATGTAAAGTAGACACTAAAATTACAGTTTTATCTTTTTTTTAATTTATATGAAACCAAAGTTCAGTTATTAGAATACCCAAACATGCTGGTACGAGCTAGTCGAGAGGATGGTTTAGAAAATTCTGAAGACAGTTCTCTTTTATTTTTTCTGATAGTGCCAATTACGGTGAGTTTATGTTCCTGCAGTAGACTTTGAGGCACTTATGTGAACCAATTGTCCATGGTGACATTTCTGTTTGAACCAGAAATATGCTCACAAAGCCTATGAACCACATCAAACACACTATTGGAAACCTTATAAGAACCAACTGGTTACTCTCCTGCATATATCTCCAATTTGCTAGTATAAAATATTTTAGCATCGCAAAATGCTTGTATTTTTAAACCATATTTGTTGAGTTTGGGTGGTATATATACTCTAAATAAGAATCAAAACCTTTGAAGCGACATAGTAAGATGAAATACTTCAATGCCATAGCCGTCAATCCTCTACAAATCATCAAGATTTTGACGATTGCTTTTACAAATTGCAGCCATATACAGCCAGACACGAATAGAGTGGCTCTATATAGGCAACTTAGTATACACCAAAATTATGTTGAATGTGGTTAAACTTTTGCTTTTGCCGGTTTTAGCATGTTTCAATAACAGAACAACGTCGCCCGTGGAATGTTTAAAATGTAAGCGTAAATGAAAAATGCTAAAACGCAAATGCATTAGTTTAACCACATTCAACATAATTTTGGTGTATACTAAGTTGCCTATATAGGGGCCACTCTATTCGTGTCTGGCTGTACAATAGTCCAAAGAGAGCACAAAGTTCAATATAATTAGTTGGATATACATTTTTGAAGTTGGCATAATTTTTGGCAACTTTTGCAATATATTTATTTGTACAAATGGTAATTGTAGTAATTATTGAATCATTAATAAAATAATTCCATATTTTTGTAATATTTTTCATTGATTTAATTGCTTGAGAAGGACTAGAAAGACGTTTTATGATATTTTCTTGTCTAGTTTTAAATGTTCTGCTTAGTCTTAGCATATTTTTTCAATAGGTTTTATTGTCTTTTCCAATAAAAGACAAATTATAACTTATTTATGTTATTTTCATCAACATCAGAAATTTCTTGTTCAGAATCGATTTCATGTAGCACACGTTCTTCTTTATCGATTTCTGAATCATCAAACACATAATTTGTCTTCTATCAACCTCATCATCTATTAAATATTTGTCCATCATTTTCTGTAAGCGAGCCTGTTTCGCCTCATAAGATTCTATAACGTACAAAAAACTTTAATTAAATAAATAAAAGTGCTCCTTCTTACAATTACGGTACTGTATTTTAAAACAAAATACAAAACTTGATAAAGCAAAGGTAAAATTAAAAGATATAACTGTATAACAAGCGTAAGTAGCTGAAAGACTAAATTTAATATACATTTTTCTGATATTTATATCAATGCATATTGGTAATATTCAGAAATTCCTAGAAAGGGTTTACCAGAAGTAGAAAGATTAAGAATAAACCAATAATATAAAATATAAAACTAAAAGATTACAATAAAGCTTAACACTAATTAGTTTCAAATAACATCCGCTGGACCGTATTCTGAGTCTAATGTAATTAAATTTTAACAGAAGGTAAATCCATAGAAAAATACTTCCTCAGCTTAATGTAATTATTAATTAAATTAAAATTAAAAAAATATAAAAAAATTTTAAGCAGACCAAACTTGAACTAAAGTAGAAACGGCGGTGTCTGACACCGCAATAATTTCTTACGATTAAAATTTTGCAATCAAATTTAAACTACTTTTGCAAACACATTAGAAGTGCAAATTCTTAAAATATCAAGAATCAACTCTTTTTAGGTAAAGAAAAAACTCAAATAACAATTGGCGCGGTGTCACACACCTGGCGTTACCACCGAAAGGTTAATGAGCAGCACTGGTAAAGTTACTTACACAAATAATAAAAGCCAAACTAGAAGAGCAAATTGTTATAACAGAAAAACAGCAAGGATTCAGAAAGAATTGCAGTACCACAGAAGCAACATTCATTGTCAGACAAATAGTAAAAAAAAATGTAGAATACAAGAAATCTGCATATATGTACTTTGTGCGTCTAAAAAGTTTATTTGATCAAATAAAACGCAATGACATACTAAAGCTGTTAGAAACAGAAGACGTAAACTTTAAACTAATAAAACCAATCAAAGAAATCAATAAGAACATTGCCATAATCACACTCACTCCAGCCATAAGCTGGTCGGCACAAGTATTAAATAAATGCCTTAAATGATATTATTAGTGATAGAAACATATCAGAAGTAAAAAGGCAAAATCACCAAAAGCTAGTGATTGCCTAAAGGAATCCATATAGAAAAATATATATATGACTACTGAAAGCAAGATAAACGTATAGAAGACAGCTAACTTGCGCTGCGGATACCCAAGCAAACACAAAAAAAACAAATTAGATAATAAAAAACGTAGAAATGAAAACATTAAAGTCAATAAAGAACATAACACTCATAGACAAACAAACAAATAAAAATACTCGAGAAAAATGCAAATAAAGTCAACAAATGGATTAAAACAAGAAACAAAATTTAGGGTGACATCGTAAATGGGATTGGATAAAATTTTCAAAAATAACAAACCAAACAACATAAGACAACTGAGATGACTAAAAAAAGTGGCTAGATAACCTACTAAATACAACAATACAACGACGCACTTTTTATCACATTAATAACTGTACTCCTTCTACCAGTGTTGAAGATATTAAAAAGTATGTTGAACTTAATATGGGAATAAGTGACCTTGCCTGCATTCTACTTACAAACAATAATATTTATTGTTTTTTTAAAGTTGGTATTGTTGCTGATGTTAACAACGTAAATGATGATTGTATACTAAACGCAAAAAAATGGCCTAAAGGAGTAACTGTACGTTTATTTACTAATCGCCGCCGCTAACATAAACTGCCAAAAACTGATTTTTTATCAACAACAATATCCAAACCTTCGACATCGATGTAGCGTCTTCTCAACGTCTATCTTCATCGACATCGTCTGCACGTGCCTTAGATGTGACCTCTAGCTGTACCGAGTTAAATATTGTGAGAATATTTTATCAAAATGTGCGCGGATTACGCACAAAATTGTTTGCTTTAAATGCCAATATACCATTAATGAAGCATGATATTTTTATTCGTAGTGAAACGTGACTTATAAGCTCTATT
Source organism: Tachinus rufipes (assembly GCA_963932245.1). Taxonomy (NCBI): domain Eukaryota; kingdom Metazoa; phylum Arthropoda; class Insecta; order Coleoptera; family Staphylinidae; genus Tachinus; species Tachinus rufipes. The sequence goes on along the minus strand of OZ010747.1, from coordinate 85,231,826 downwards.
ACAGACTTTAAGATTTTTTAATTATAAAGTGTACAGATGTGACCGTAACCATATTGCAACATCAAAATTACGTGGCGGAGGCGTACTTATTGCCCTGTTCAATAAGAACCATTTATATAAAATATTTAGTCATTGCTCTGTCTATGAGGAATTGTATGTTTGGGTTGATATCGGCAGTATTAAAGTAGTTTTAGGTACTGTTTATATTCCACCTGGTTCGGATTACTCAACTTACCAACGTCACTGTGAAAGTGTAGAATTAATTAGTGATGCAACACTGTTTATATTATTGGTGATTACAACTTGCCACAAACGTTGTAGATTAATGATAAATTTGGTGTAAGAACGGAATCCACTTGTCCTAAAGATACTTTAGTTGCCAACATGTTTGGGTATATTAATTTGCATCAATTGAACTACATACTAAACATAATATTGGTTTTACTAGATTTATTGTTTGCGCCTTTAGCATTTTCTTCAAACTTGAGCCTTACAGAATCAACATCCTGCTTTTGATGTAGTTTTTAAAACTTAATTTTTTGCGGATACACCTGACAACGTATGGTGTGGCAAAGATAACGTGATACAATATAATTTCAAGGATGCTGTTTATGTTTCCTTAAATGATGTTTTCCTCAATACAATAATATGTTTGTCGATTGTAATATTGATGAAACATGTTACAGTTTTTATTCATTAGTTTTTAACACAATTGATCATTATGTGCCCAAAATAAATAAGTGTTATAAAAAAACCTATAAATTTTCAATATGGTTTACAAGAGAGCTGAAAGACCTTGTGTTTTCTAAAAAAAGTTACACAAAGCATATGTGCTGTCTAGATCAGCAGCTAACTACCACAAATTTAGTTCAATACGTGATAAAAGTAAGCAATTGGCTAATACGTGTTATTCTAATCACATTAAGAAAGTGGAAGATTCGATTAAATCTAATCTTAAGCTTTTTGGGGGCACGTCAAATCTAAACGTAGCAGTAATCAAATACTATCTACTTTTACAAATGGTAATTTTCAAATTGACACTACTGATGGCATTGTAAGTCCACAAAGCACATATTCTCCACCATCTATTTCTACCCATATAAATGAAACGCATCTTGTTTTAAAAATTTCTGATGTTGTCAACAAACTATCACTATTAAAACCCAATAACTGTTCAGTGCCTGATAGATTAACGGCTTTCTTTCTCAACAAATGTGCGTTTGCCCTTTGTCGGCCCTTATGGCTTTTATTTAACTTATCTCTGGTTATGGGTACTTTTCCTTCTTGCTGGAAACAAGCTTATGTCATTCCGATTCATAAATCCAGTGCTACAAATGAGGTAACAAACTATAGACCTATATCTATTTTATCAGTTATTAGAAAAGTTTTTGAAAAATTAGTTACCTGTCAATTGACTGCCATTCTGCAATCTGAAATTACTCTCAATCAACACGGTTTTTGAACTGGCAAATCGACATCTTCCAACCTTTTGTTGTATGAATCTTATATAACAGATGCGCTCGAAAACAGATTTTAGGTAGATTCAGTTTACACTGACTTTTCAAAAGCTTTTGATACCGTTGACCACAAGATACTAATTATAAAACTACGTGGTATTGAAGTTAATAGCATCTTGTTACTATGGATTCAATCTTATTTATCTAACAGATGTCAATTTGAGCGCATCGGTCAGTGCGGTTCTCGTAATATTGATGTTACGTCGGGTGTTTCACAGGGGTCACACCTTGGACCTTTACTGTTCAATATTTTTATCAATGATGTGGTACACTGTTTTTCTAATACGCGTTGTTTATTATTTGCAAACGATATAAAAATCTTTATAAAAATTTAGTTTTTGGATGATGCTGTACTATTTAATGAAGAAGTACAGATTTTTTCTAGTTGGTGTCAGACTAATAACTTACTTTTTAATTTAAATAAATGCAAAGTGATGACATTTTCTAGACGTCAGTCTACGGTGATGTATGGTTACTCTCTTATGAATGAAATGTTGTTAAAAGTTAACACTAATCGTGATTTAGGCATTACGTTTGATTCAAGCCTTTCATTTACACTACATATTGATACTATATATATTTTTTTTTCACACAGTTTCCTGGTCCACACAGTTTAGACTGCCGTCGGGTACAGCGACCAAGACTGACAGCTATTTTTCTATTTATTATATAGAAAGGACTTCCCTTACGATATTTGCAGTACTTAGCAGAGTGCTTTTTTGCATTTTCTTAAAGATCTTAAATTCCAAGTCTATTTTTTGTAGGTTTTCAGCTAGGTTTAGTGGTACAACTCCAGTAACTGATATAATCAGTGGAATGATGTGCACTGATTTTTGCCTTCATATTTCTTTTGTTTCAATTGCCAGATCGATATACTTATTGATCTTTTCGTCGTGCTTTCTTTGTAGGTTTGAGGATTCTGGAATAGAGATATCTATCAGGTAGATATTGCGGCTTACCTTATCTCGTATGACAATGTTTGGTCTGTTGTGAAGGGTTCTTACATCCGTGATAATGGGTCTGTCCCAGTAGATAAGAAACCTGTCGTTTTCTTCAACTGCCTTGGGTTTGTACTTATAATATGGGATGTCGCCTTTTGCTAGTTTACAGTTCTTTACTGGTGTATTATACCTGTTACTAGGTTGTGTCGTCGCGTGTATTTAGTAGCAGCAAGGGCTGGGCATCCCGATATTATATGTTTAATGGTTTCCCGATGTTTATTGCATTTTCTGCACAGGTCTGATTGTAGATCTTCTTTAAGTATATACTTACGGTAGTTCCTCGTTTTTATTACTTGATCTTAATTGCTTATTATGCTTCCTTCGGCTTCTGTGTAGATCTCGCCTTGAACTAGCCAGTCTACTGATGCTGTTTTGTTGACGTGGTCAAATTCCAGCATGCTTCGGAAACGCCCATGAAGTTGTTTGGCTCTCCATCTTTGTATCTTTATATCGTCAGTGACTAGGTTTTCAAAGGGGGCATATATGGTATTTTTTAGTTTGAGGGGTGTGAAGTTATTTTCTGAGTTAGTGATAGCTTCTATCAGTGGGTTGTTAATTCTCTCGTAGAAGTACTTTCGCAGCCCCTTTACTATAGAGTATTGGAAGTTAAAAATGTTTAGTATGCCACGACTTCCTTTGCGCCTAGGTAGTGTAATGCGTTTCATACTTGCCTTGGGATGATGACCTAGATACTGAGTAAGGTTAGTACGAATTTTTCGGTTTAGGTCTTCTAAATCCGTGTCCGACCATTTGATGATGCCAAAAGAATAGGTAAGTATTGGTATCACGTAAGTATTTATTGCTTTACTTAAGTTTTTAAGTTTAAGCTTCGTCTTGAAAATTGTCTTTAATCTATGGGAAAATTTGGAAAGAAAATCCTTTTTTACTTCGGTATGATCTATTTTGATGTTCTGCATAATGTCCAAATATGTGTACGTTTTTGTTGGCTCCATTTCATCTATGAGCGCTTCATCATTTTGGAGCTTCCTTGGTCCAACCATTACCCCTTTTTCTATGGTAATCGTTCTGCATTTGTCGTATCCAAATTCCATACCGATCTCCTGGCTCATGTTACCTACTAGCCTAGTTAGCAATTCTAGTTCTCTTGGTATAGTTTTAGGTCGTCCATATATAAAAGGTGGTTAATTTTTTAATTTTTTTATTATTATTATTATTATTATTATTATTACTGTTGTGGCTAAAGTTTATCAACTTTTAAGATTTGTCAAGCGCAACTCTAAGGAGTTTTGTGACCATCGTACTCTAATTATCTTTTACAACGCTCTAGTACGCCCCCATCTCGAGTATTGTTCAAAGGTGTGGAAAAATTGAACAAATTCAAAAAAAGTTTGTTCGTTTTTTGTCGTATAAATGCAACATTGCAGGCAGCTACACGGAACTGCTCTCTACATTTATCATGACCAGTCTTAAAAAAAGACGTTTTAATTTTGACGTGACACTAGTTTTTAAAGTGCTTTGTGGGATTATTGACTGTTCTGACTTGCTCAGATCTATAGGTATTCATGTCCCAGCTCGAGTTTTACGCAGTGAATATTTATTTCATATACCGTTCAAACGCACTGATTATGTTGTGCACTCTGCATCTACTTGTATTTTGCGTGGATTCTATCTCAAAGATAAATGTGAAGATGACAAACAGAAGTATTCCAAGAATAGAAAAACAAAAAAGGTAAAAAAAATACAATTCCTTATTTCAAGTGTTTGCTGTTGCACCTAAACTGTTTTTAAGTGTTTCCAATCTGTTTTCAATTGAGATGAGCAATTTTTAATAAATTTTAAATTTACCCAATAAATTACAAATTGGTCTGAGGTCTTTCAAGGTTTACAAAAACTGTTTTCAATCCTACCAAGCTTTTCTAGGTGTGTATTTTAGATTATTATAAATCTGTTTCAATGTTTTCAAACTAAATGAGCTATTTCTATTTAATTTTTAAGTTTTTTAATGTATTATAAATAAACCTATATTTTTTAATAAACAATGCAAAATGGTACCGCACTATAATTTCTGATGCATTTCTTCTACAATTACAAATTAGTTATTTTCATCAAAATAGAGCTACTGCTAAAGGTTGTATCTAATATTCTATCATAATTTAAATGTTTGTTGCAATATGTTACTAGTTCATAATCAAGTAAAAGTAATTTTTAAACAATTGATATCTTATACGTTTATTTATTTATTCATATATTATATGTACAGAGTGATTCAGAAAAACTGGATATAAGTTTGGGATTATGTAACCATCTAATGTACAATTGAGCCACTCTAGTCAAATAGTGAATTCACATATAGCTAACGTTAAACTGTCAAAATAAAGTAAATAGATTGATGCACATTTTAAAAAGGCGGCATATTTTAAGTGATTTATAGAGACCCTGTATAAAAGTTAGAGAAACGGGTGTAGTGTCATTCAACTCAGCAAGTTATGCCATTTTAGTCATGGCGCATTGGAGTGTGCAACATCATGTGTTTGTGTACGATAATTATGTTAAAAGTGGTGAGTCTATTTAAACACAACTCTTGTTTGCAAGCACATTGCCATAATTCAGAAAAATGCATTTTACAACTAGATTTAAAATAGGAATTGTCAAAGAGTTAGGTGAACGTGACTATCAACTCACACATCAAAAGCTTCAATAAAACATTAAAAAAATTAATTTATGAAAAAATATTCTAAACTAAAAACATCCATAGACGCGTTTCGAGGTTTACCTCTCATCAGTATGGCTTTATTTAAATTTAATAATTGATTTTTAACTTACTTCGTCAACATTGTTTACCACCACAATTCAAATTGAATATTTTCAATAAAAGTTTTTAATAAAAACTTTTAGGAAAAAAAATACTTAACGTTTTGGCAATGTGCTCTTTCCATTACGTTCTCCTAACCTAACGGCTTATAATTTTTTATTGTAAGGTTTTCTAATATCCTCTATGAAGATAAACCCCAAACGTTGAAAAAGTAGAAACATACTTTTTAATTGCAAAGAATAGATCAGCAAATTTAAGCTTAAAATTTGAATTCTAGAAAAAAGTCATCAATTAAGTGATGTTATTTTTTGCACTTACTTAAACAAAATAGCATTCTGTAACAAAGATTTTAATGTTAATAAAAAAAAATATGTAAAATTAGCCAAGTACTCATTATTTCAAAACCATGCAGTTCCCAGAATCACCCAGAATCACCCTGTAAAACCCTTAAAGCTGTAAAGTTTTAAGATAATTCATTATTATGTGTTATGTACTTTTTATTTATTTTAATTGTTTATAATTACATTTAAAAACAAACAAAAATTGCCACGCCTATAGTGAAACGTAGGATTCGTTTTTTATATTTACAATAACTGTATATTTGGTAGCCTATATCACAAACTTCTGCCTTTCTTGTTCTCACTGTATATGTGAAACAAAAAAGAAGAAGCTGTATCGAGAGAATAAATAACCACAAAAAGAATTTTGAACAAAAGACCTTCAACAATCAATTTAAAATACTACATAAATGTGATAACGCCTTAAGCTTAATCTACTAGAATAAACGGAAATCAATAAATATAATATACAAAGCAAATGTAAATAAATTACATTTTATTAATATTTAATGTCTAATAAATTTTGTATAACATTATTTATAACTTATTTATTTTAACGCTTCTCTGAATATTGTTTACAGACACAAATCAATATTAATCAATTTATAAATTTGTTTAAAATGTGGTAAAACATGTCGCATTTTATTAAATAAATCTTTGAAACCTAAACAAAAGTCGTTTTAATTATTAGTTATTTTAAAAGCATTGTTTTTATTTTAATGACGTATTAGTAGTAATATGTACTGCAATTAAATGTAAAACTATGAAATAATAAAACAATTTACTACGTTTTTATCACAAATTTGTTTTATTATTTCATAAACATGAATTATCACGTAGTAGAGGCCACAACCACAATTATATTTAATATTGAAACTAGTTTGTAAAAAACATAAAACATAATAAATAGAAAGTAAAATTGTTTAGTTTTTTTAATTAAAAATGAATTTAATTGCAAGTTTTTACGAACTAAATGAGAAAATATAAAATCTGTACCTATACGAGTATAATGTGATGAATAATATTCTAGGTGCAGTATATTTGGTTGCATACGTTAACTTGTGTTATTTTCATATATAAAATAAAGTAATAATAAATTAATTAATTAATTAAGTTAATTTAATAATATGGTTTACATTACTGTATATTGATTATTTGATACATGTTTTTATTAGACCTGTTAACTTTTTTTTATTTTGTTGTTCATTTTTAATTTGAAGCATGCTGAAGTTTGAATAATTTTATATAAAAATTGTTAAGCAATCTTCAAAATAATGTTGTTAGTAACAATTGTCAATATAGTGCATAAATATTGGTGTTAAAATCTTCCATGAATAAAAATTATCAATTTAATTTTTTTCAACAAAAAAATAATTGATTCAACAATTTTGTTAGATTTTTGTGGTTTTCTCACTAATGAAGCATGTTCTTTGTTTTAGAGTTTTGTGTATTAACTATCCGGTTGTGTAATTTTTTTGTTTTGAAGAATCTAACTAACCTAAGACAATTCAATCTTTACGCCAAAATATTGTAAAAAGAGTACACAACTATAACTAGGGCTAACTTAGGGCCAATTGAAAAGCATTATTAAAAAATCTTTTTTTAAATTTTGTCTAGAGTACACATAGTAGATTGCTTTAAAACCGTGTAAGAGCTTGTTGTAATATCATCTGTAAATAGTTGTTAATTAAAAAAACAGATTTTTTCAGTTAGCCATTTCCGAGTAATAAGCAATCAAAATTTAAAAAAACCATTTTTTTTGTTTGCGTTTTTTCACATTTTTTGATAGTTTGTAACTTTTTAGGATCACATAAGCTAGCAGCTTATTATTATATGACACATATAGCAGTTACAATTCCATTATCAAGTTATTATCTGAATTTAGAACAGCGCATATTCTTCGAAAACAAGTTGCAAATTATCAAATATATTATTTTATGCTAAAGACAAAATTAATCCCTAAAGGTAATCAAATGTTTATGCAATTTCATGTTCCGTATGCAATAGTATATATGTTGGGCAGACCAAGTTCACATATTAACAAAAAAAAAGCTTTTTAAGAATTTTTGTAATTTATTATTCACTGAAATGTTTTTAAAATGTATAGCATCAATCTCTTAATGATAAATTAAAAAAAAAAAAAACGTAGAAATTACTATTAAAATTTTTATAATAAATTTTTTTCCAAAAATAAAATAAAATTTTAAATAGACGACAAGAATCAAGACAATTATTGCATAATTAATTTGATGACTACGGGATTTTATTTTTAATTCATTGATGCTTTATTGGACACACAATTTTACCGATTGATCTGTAAAGATTTCCAAATTTATATCTTTTATTATTTTCTTGTGAGAATATCTAAATCAATTAATTTATAAAAAGAATAAATAAATTAAATTAAATTGCTACAACAAAAATTACTTCAAAGGATAAATAAAATATACAATTCAGTTATAAAATCAATTAAAAAAATAATTTAGCAAAACTACATCAGGCTTACTTATAATTAAACTTACATTATCTGCAGATTATTGGGTACCCAGATGTAAAGACGAAATTGCTAAAATCAAATAAAACATCACTGCCAAGTATTTAATGGTACTTGAGACAATAACAACAAACTATAAATCAATTTGGGATTAGGGGATGACCATAAAACATCATTTAATGGTATAATAAAATAGTCAAACACGCAATAATAATGTAATTTTATTTATAAATTATGTAATAAAAATTCTTTTATATTTTCCTGCGTTTAGTCGGTTTCTGTGGACTTGCTAAAAACTACATATATTTTTATATAATTTAAATATAAAAGTAATATCAATTTGTAACAGTTACATGTTCAACAACATAATAATAATTTGTATACATTTGTACTGGTACACACTCACAGTTCCATTAGTTATAAAAGCAAAACACTCATGTTATATTATATAAAACTATTTTAATACATATTCCACATACAGCTTAAAAATAAAGTCGAGAATTGATTTACTGGAATTAATATGTGTGAAATAAATGATATTTTCGGGTTTGTTTAAAACTTAAAATATAAATATACACATCTTAATTTATTTATTGTAATTTCAGCAATAAAAATGCAATGGCTAACACTGAAGCCAATGAACTAACAATTTGATTACTGCTACTAGTAAGTTGATGTCTGCTACTACTAAGTTGATCATTAACAATAAATTTACTCCTACCACTTTCATCAGGAAAAACAATTTTTTGTTCTGTCATATACCATATTACAACACCCAAATCACTTAAGTCTTCAGTATGCTTATTGAAAGCATTCTTGGCAAGCACGTGGTAATTGTCACCACCTTCCATAATAAAACTATTAGCTAACATTCTATAACTTTTAGATTCATCAAGCGGTTCGTAAATGGGAACCGTACATTGAGCACAGCGCATTTTAATTTCAACCACTCTTTGTCCGACTGGTTTGGTAAGATCATATGTAACTTGTGCTCCGGACATTTGTAAAAATTCACCCGTTGATGTTTTTCCATTACTTCTAACACCGTTTTCAAAAACTGCTTTTACGTCGCTACCATTTAAACTGAATGAAATCACTTGAATATCAAATGGTAATGCGCCTAGAAAGTCGCCATATGATAGCACTCCGGTATCAATAGTTGATCGTATAGAACCTCCATTTAATATTGCTATAGGTGTATCGGTCCAATAACTACCACCATAAAGTGATACTTTGTAGGCAACCAAAGCGTCTGTTACTAAATTTCCAAAATTACATTCCTTTTTTCTGCATTGAGATGCATCCAAAGTCACTCTACTGCTACCAACTTGTTTCTTCACAATACCTTCAACCTCAGGTCTGTATTGATCTAAAGATTTCAACATTTCAGGATCTTGTGGAATATCACTGCTCAACAACATGGGTTTGCCTTCATAATGAACTAAATCACCATTATCATTAAACGTTGTAAATAATTTTCCCATATATTTAGTGTAAGCATAGGCTTGAACTACTGGTACTTTTTTACCGGAAGATTGAATAACTTCAGTTGGATACAATCCTTTAGCTGTTTCAATATCTGGTTCTTTTCCGTTCCAAAGAAAAGTATTAGTGTGTCCTCCAATAACTACATCTACCAAAGGAACATTTTTGGCTATTGATTTATCAACATCAAAACCAGAATGACCTAGGGCTATTATAATTTTAACACCTTGTTTATCAAGAAGTTCACTTTCTTTTTTAATTGCAGCAATTTCATCTGTAATTTCAATTCTACCAACTGGTGTGTCTGGTGTTAAATATCCTATAACGCCAATTTTATGTCCGCCAACTTCTAGAACGACTGATTTATTAATTTTTGCTGTAAATTTAGTTTCTTTGGAGAAATTCATGTTGGCCGCCACTATTGGATATTTATAATTTTCTACGAATGGAAGAATTCCCTCTATTTTATAATCAAATTCGTGGTTTCCAAATGACTGAAAATAAAAATAGATATTAATTATTGTTACTAATATTGTGCAATCATCATAATGTGTGTTAAAACCGTTCTTATATATTTGTGATTATGTTTTTTAATAATGCTCTAATCTATTAATCGTATTCGTATACAAGGCAGAGTCAACTAAAAACCTTAAATTTTCCAACCTTTTAAAGTCATTCCAATTTTATCTATAAACATTCTAATCATTTTTTTACAAGTATTATGTACTAGGATCATATAGTTTATAGAGTTCTAAACTCGTGCTGTCATTTGTATATTTCTTTTAATTCCAATTTACATTTTCAAATAGCGACTTTTGTGTATAAATATAAAAGGTGTTTTCTGTTACCAAGTGAGGTATTGAGGGTATTTTAATTAAAATTGAATTGTTGTTGGTTACAATTTTATACATTTTTAAATGATTTTAAAATTTTACTTAATTATATTTTATCTCGTGATAGGACGCTAGAATAGAACGGTTTATTAAGTAAGATAAAGTAAGGTAAACAGAATAACTGAGAATTGTGACTTAAAATATCATTTTAAATGCTGTGGTCATATACTAAGTAAATATGAAAAATTAAAGTAATGTAGTAGAAGAAAAGCAAAGATTCAAATATGTTAACTAGGTAGTCATCAAAAGTAAAACAAAACAGAAACGTACCGACAACAATTAGCGCAAAATGTAGGGTCTTTGGAAATCAAAGAACTCTCCTGCTCCTACATTCCTAACTGCCTTTGGAAAACTTATCCAAATTTTGAGATATAAACTACTTAATAATAACAAACCCCCGCCACAAACAGATAAATACTTACCGGTTTTCCTCATCTCAGCTGACCTCAAGTTTTCGAATCAATCAAGAGACGTACAAAACTGCTGAAAAATACCTGGTCACACAAGCGGTCAACATGTTAGTGCACTCACCTAAACTAGACAAATAGTACAATCCCTTTAACATTACCTAATAATAATTAAACCAAAAACGCTTGCTTCTCCATGCTAGCAACTTTATCAAAAACTGCAAAAAATGTCAAAATTGCTACACCTCATCAACCCGGAACAAAGCATAATACGCCCGTCGGACACCATCAAGCATGCCGCCTAAAAACCACAAAAAACAGCAGAAGAATTACTGCTGAATCAAACAGTTTTGAGGCACATATAAGCCTCAGTCAGCTACACAGAATCCAAATAGACACCACAATAAAAAAACAAAGAACCAACATGACAAGGCACACAAAAAAGCAAAAAAACAGCTCCACCGCTCCATTTTCAATTAAAGATTTGCAAGGGCAAATACGAGAATTAGAGATAACCATAAATAAACCAAAGGAGAAAGCAGAATTCCAGCCAATGCTGAAGGCCAAAACTCAAGATAATATTTTTCATTTACTAATCATGGGAACCAAGGAAAATTTAAAACAAAATTATCCAACTTGAGGACACCTGCCAATGAGTAGAGAAACCTTCCAGCTAACCAAAACCCATTCAAAAGCTGTTGGACAACTCTCTATTTTTTATTACTAATTGTTAATAATACTTTTGGTACTGGGACTGTGCAGCCACATTATATATGACGTTTTGAAAAGAAAGGTTGTTAAAGTTAGTTGAACTCGAGGAGTGCTCAACTTACATGATCGGAGATGCAAGGAAGCTTTGGTATGAGCGATGTGGATCTGAAATAATGTTTTCTCGAGTTAAATCTGAAATATATCTGCAGTTAAATTCGATTATAACTGGTAATAAAAGACTCGCACATTAAAATGTAAAAAAATGTTTATATGGCAAACAACATCAAAACTCACATCGCAATAATCAAAAAACTGCTGAAAAAGTTTTAAATTCAATTCATGTTGATCTTTGTTAAATTAATGTTATGTCTCTAGAAGAAATCAAGAATTTTTTAATTTTTAAAGAGATTTTTCACCCTTCCAAACTGTCTATTTCTTAAAGACATCAGAATTCAATCAAATGTTGTTAAAAAATTTTAGGAGTTTCTAGAGTTAATCAACGGTTTTTATTTTTCATTTAAAATTTAATAAAAGGCTTTTAGGGTTAGCCAAAAATTATTTTAAAAGTTGCTAAAATTTGATCAAAAGTTATTGATTTTTTCAGAAGTTAGTGCAAAGCTTCTAGAGTCGTTCAAAAAGTTCTAGTACATTTCAAAAGTTTTTAGAATTAAAATTTTCTAAAAATTTTTAGGAATATGTAGTGTTGTTAAAGGTTTCTAACACTTTTAAAGAGTTTCTAAAATTTGGTAAAAAGTTTTTAAAGTTTGCAAAATCTTCAACTTTAACACTTTAAATGTTTCTAAAATTTATACAAATGTTTCTATTATTATTCAAAAATTTCTAGAGACAAAAGTATTATCTTAAAATATGCCAAAATTTGATCAAATATTTCTTATTTTTTTAAGCAGTTTCTAGAAGTTTCAAAGTTTTTTAGTACCATTTAAAAGTTTCTAAAATTTGATAAACTGCAAAAAGGTTTTTCAACACTCTTAGAGTTTCTAAATTTTCAAAAGTTTCTAGAGTTAACGCAAGACTTCTAGAGTTATTTAAAAGGTTTTAGTACACTTCAAAAGTTTTTAGAATTTAATCAAATGTTTCAAAAATTTCAAAATTTTTTCAATGGTTTCTAGCACTTCTCAAAAGTTTTTATAATTTAGTAAAAAGTTTCTAAAATTGGCAAAAGAATTCTACAACACTTTAAAAGTTTCTAGAATATGATCAAATATATCTGATAATTTTTTGTAGTTTTTAGAGTTAGTGCAACGTTTCTAGAGTTATTAAAGATTCTAGTACATTTGTTTTTTTTTTATTTGATCAAATGTTTCTAAATTTTTTCAAAAATGTTCAGTGTTTGATAAAGTTTCTAGAATATTTTTTTAAAGTTTCTAAAGACAAAATATTTTAGTACTTTTAAAAAATTATTGATAAAATGCATTTAAAATTAGTCAAAAACATTAGAAATTTTTAGAAAATGACCATATATATCTGATTTTTTTTAGAAGTTTTAAAAGTTAGTGCAAAGCTTCTAGAGTTATTCAAAATGTTTTAGTACACTTTTTAGAGTTTGATCAAAATTTCAGGATATTTTATAGTTTCTTAAAAATCTCTAGCAATTCTTAAAAGTTTCTAGAAAGTAGTAAAAGGCTTCTAAAGTTGACACAAAACTTTCAAAATTAATTTAAAAGCTTCTAGAGTTATTGATAAATGTTTAAAATTTGATCTAACGTTTCTAAAATTTTTGGTAATTTCTAGAATCTTAGGAGTTGACAGTTAAAACTTGATCAAATGTTTCTGAAATTTTTCAGTAGTATCTAGAATTTGCTCAAAGTTTTTTTAGTACTTTTGAGAAGTTTTTAGAAATTGATAAAATGCTTCAAAAATTGGTCAACATCTTCTTGGAAAATAATCAAATATATCTAAAAAAAATTAAGAATTTTTAGAGTTTGTGTAAGGCTTCTAAAATTATTCAAAAAGTTTTAGTAGCATAAAAAAAAAACTGGATTTTCATGAAATGTTTCTGAACTTTTTCTAAAAATGTCTAGTTTTTTAAAGGTTTTTAGCAATTCTCAAAAGTTTCTAGAATTTAGTAAAAAGCTTTAAAGTCGGCAAAAACGTTCTACAATATTTAAGGAGTTTCTAGAATTTTATCAAATAGTTCTAAAGTTTTTCAACAGTTTTTAGAGTTAGTTTGTCAAAGGTTTTTAATACTTAGTTTTCAGAATCTAATTTAAGATTTCTAAAGTTGGGTAAAAGTTTAACATATTAGAAGTTTCTAGAACGTTGTCAAATATTTCTAAAAATACTCCAAAAGTTTCTAAAACATCTTAAAAGTTTCTAAAATTTAATAAAATTTTTCAAAAACTTCTAGAATTAATTAACGGTTTCTAGTATTTTTTAAAACTTTTTAGAGTTAGTCAACAGTTTCTAGTGTTTTGCAAAAGTATCTAGAATTTTCTCAAACGTTTTTAGTGTTTTTCAAAAGTTTCCTAATTTGCTTGTAATGTTGATCTACAATACTTTGGAAGATTTTAAAATATGATCAAATGTATCAGAAACTTTTCAAGAGTTTCTGCACGGCTTCTAAAGTTAGTTATTTTAGAGTTTGATCAAAGTTCTTAAAATTTCTTAAAAGTTTTTAGTATTTCTTAAAAGTTTCTAGAATTTAATTAAGAGGTTTTAAAAATTGTCAATTTTTTAAAAATTATCTTAGGAGTTTTTTAAATTTGATGCAATATTTTAGAAATTTCTGAAGACTTTCTACTATTGGTCAAAGGTTTCTAAAACTTTTTAAAAGTAGTAAAAAAATGGTCACACTTGTTTAGAGTGGGTGCGGAACACCAAATTAAACCACATGATCACAAAATTTAAAGTTAGTTCTCGTTTATTCACCCAAAAGTATACAGGAAATTAAATCACAAACCCCAAGTGTGTTCGAGTAAACAAAAAAAAAACAATTTAAACTAGATGCCCACAAATTATACATCTGCCCACTTACCTAAGTGTTTATAGTCAAAAAATTAGATCACAAACACTTAAGCGGGTGGACAAAAAACAACAATTCAAACCACACTCCTACAAAATTTAAACTAATGATTAATTGATTAAGGAACTAGATTACAAATACTTGGGCGGATAGGTATAAAACAGCAATCCAAAACTCACGCTTTCAGAAGTTAAACTTAGTTCTCGCTTATTTACAGAAGGCCCTTTGTCAAGAAATTGGATTATAAACGTACGAGCAGGAAGGTAGAGAACACTAATTCAAACCACACTCCAACAAAATTTAAACTTGGTCCATTTACCCAAGTGTTTGTAGTCAAGAAATTAGATTACAATAGGTTAGCGTTAAGCACTAATTTAAACCACACAAAATTTAAATCCACCAATTTGCCATAAGAAGATTGCTTCTAAGTAAATTGCAATCAATGTACTTTTACCACCAAGCGGAAATCATCTATAGTTAACACTGGCATAATAAGAGTCATTCCGCCAATTATTATAAACTTTCTAAAAACAAACAAACAACTAAGTAGCCAAATACTTAGAACACAGTTTACGTTTTCCGCAAGCTGTTACAAAGTTACAGAATCCCTTCGTGATTGACTTTTTTTTTTTAGACTAACGCCCCTTGGGGTTTTGTTAGTTCTTCTATGGGTGCGTCCCGTGGGAATCGGGGAATCTCGCCGGCTTGCCGGAGGGAACCGGGGAAATAAAATACCCGACGTGAAACAAAAACTGATACAACACACTGTTACAGAGACTGATCCAGAGTGGGCCGCTGTAAACAGGGAAGACCGAATATAAGCAGACTTTTCTTGCTGGCCAAAAGGCTCAGTGTGAATGAGCTAACTAGAGTAAAGGTACCCTCTTGTCCAAAAGAGAAGAAATCGTTCTTTAAAGTAAATAAACCAGTCAATAGTCAACGGCAGAAAGATGCAGATGGCAACGGAAAACCGCTGCATTAAAGACCTCCTAGAAATGTTTCCAGGAAAAATATCATTATGGCTGAAAAACTTAACAATGGCCCGAGTACGAGCGCTCTTTAGATAAAGCAAAGGTGCGAAGAATCGCCCGTTCAGACAATATTAATATAAAAACAAAAATAAAAATATGCACATGGAACGTAAAAAGTTTACATGAATCCAGAAAAACGCAGAACACCATAAGGGAGAAGAAGAGACTACAAATTTCAATACAGAGTATTAGTGAATTACGTTGGAAAGGATCCGGAAAATGTATTGTGGATGAACATTGTATATACTTCTCAAGAGAAAACAGCAAACATCATCGTAATGAAGTGGCACTTATTATGACTAAAGCAGTTGATAGATGTATTAAGTCCGTATGTTATGTATCTGATAGTTATGATGATCCAGTTGAACTCAAAACCCAACATCAACATTATTCAAGTGTACGCCCCTACCAGGGATAGCGATGCTGAAGACCTAGAAAAATTCTACGAAGAGATTAAAAGCGTTACTGACCGACTAAAGAATAAAAATATACTATAGTAATGGGAGATTTTAATGCCAAAGTTGGCAAAAGTAAAGAAAGTAAAAACGTTGGCAATTTTGGTCTACGAGAAAGAAACGACCGCTTCGTGGAATTTTGTAAAGAGAATAATCTCTGTATAACAAATACTTTCTTTAAACTGCCAGAAAGGTATACAGGAACAGCTTCATCAGACAATTTCGAGTCAAAAATTAGATTAACTTTATTAACGAACGATACCGAAACATGGTCAAAGTAGTGAAAACACTACCCGAGGCAGATATAAACTCTGATCACAATTTATTGATAGGGGAGATCAGGCTCAAACTTAAAAAAATCAAACAACAACAGGCATCTAAAAGAATATTTTTGGAGTATCTACAAGCTAATCGACAAACCTTGACAAATAATATAGAAAACAAATATGAAATAGCAGAAAATCAGCTGAATATAAAAGACCACTGGCAACAGTTCAAAGCGATTATTCAGAAAACATCATCAGGTTTAAAGCAAACACATAAGAAAAACAACAATGGATGAATAACGAGATTCTTAACCTAATGGATGAACAAAGATAAAATAAAAACCAAGTTAAAGAAAAATATCAATCTATTAATAAAGAAATAAGAAGAATAATACGTTTAGCAAAAAAAATTTGGTTGGATGGAAAATGCTCTAAAATAGAACAATTAGATGGAAAACATGATGCTTTCAATCTGCATAAGAAAGTAAAAGAGATGGTGGGCACGGAGAACAAAAAAACAAATAGTCTTGTCAACAAGGATGGTAAGCTAATTCTGGACAAAATAGACAAGCTAAATCAAGGGAAAGAATATATCGAAGACTTATTTGCAGACAAAAGAGACAATGTAGAAGTAATAGTATAAAGTAATATATCAGGCTCAGCGATAACACCGGCAGAAATAGATAAAGCTATAAGATCAGCAAAAACAAAAAAAAAAAAACAACAGGTCCAGACGAGATTCCTATCGAGCTATTAAAACTCCTCGAATCTAAAGGCAAAAAGTCACTTCTTTATCTTTTCAATAAAATATATGAGACCGGTGATATACCATCCGATTGGCTGAAATCGAGTTTTATCATGATTCCCAAAAAAATAAACGCCAAAAAATGCAGCAATCATAGGACTATAAGTCTAATGAGTCACGTCTTGAAGATTTTCCTTAGAATAATACACTCCAAAATATACAATAAAGTAGAAGAACAGATTAGTAACACTCAGTTTGGATTTCGTAACAACTTGGGAACTAGGGAAGCACTTTTTGGTATTCAGGTTCTGATACAAAGATGCAGAAATATTGAGCAGCCGGTTTATATCTGTTTTATCGATTTCGAAAAAGCCTTTGATAAAGTAAGGCATGATAAGATGATTAAGATCTTGCAGAGAGTAGGAATAGACGACAAAGACCTACGTGTCACGTAAAAATCTGTACTGGCATCAAAAGGCAAATATCAAAATCGGTAAAAACATCTCGGAAACGATCAAAATAAATCGAGTGAGACAGGGGAGTATTTTATCTCCCCTGCTATTCAATATATACTACGAAAACATCTTTCAGAAAGCATTTTAAGAAATTGACGAAGGGATCAAAGTAAACGACGTCAACTTTAATAACCTGAGATATGCTGACGACACGGTATTAATAGCTAGCAACCAGGAAGAACTACAACAGCTAATTAACAGTGTTACAGAAAAATGTGATGAATATGGCCTGGAGCTTAATACAAAAAATACTAAGTTTATGATAGTAAATAAAATCCCAGATATAACAGCATATAATATACCTTGAGAGAACAGAGAATATCACATATCTTGGTTCTAATATAAACAATGACAGGTATATGAGCAAAGAAATTAGAATCCGCATTGAGTAAGCCAGAGTTTCATTCTTTAAATTAAAGAAAGTGCTGTGCGGTAAAAATATCAGCTTCAAACTTAAAATCCGGCTTATAAGATGCTACATATTCTCAGTATTATTATTATTATATACGGAGTTGAAAGTTGGACGCTGAAAGAAATTTTGCTAAAAAAATGGAGTCCTTTGAAATGTGGGTGTACCGAAGAATATTGCGTATAAGTTGAAGGGAGCGAGTCACCAATGAGGAAGTCCTAAACCGCATGTCAAAAGAAAAAGAAATGATAGCAACAATAAAAACCAGAAAACTTAAATACTTTAGTCACGTTATGCGACATCCCGAACGCTACAACGTATTACACCTAATAATACAAGGCAAAATAGCGGGAAGAAGAGCTCCAAGTCGTAGAAAAACTTCGTGGCTAAAAAATGGAGACTGGTTTAATAAATCCATGACATCCCTGTTCCGAGCGGCAAGTAATAAAATAATAATAGTCAATATGATAGGCAACGTTTGTTAACGGACACGGTACAAGAAGAAGATGAAGAAGAAGACAAACGATTTGAACTATAACATTGGAGGCGCTATTTTTAACGTATATAGAGATCCGACTAGGTCATTGCTTATGTCAGCCAAAATTTCAACCAAGTCAAATAAAAGTACTGCTTAACAAGTGTGTGGGCAATACAAAATATTAATCCATCTCTAAATAGAAATCAAATCACAATAATCACTCTTACACTTTTTTAAAAATAAAATTGCCCGCTGGACTATACTAATGCAGCAGTTTGACTTTGACATTAAATAAATTTAAATTTCTCTAGCTTTGAGCATAGTTGCTGATACAACTCACCGCACCTATCCGTCTTTGTGAAGGTTGCAAAATAAACAATTTGATTAGGGGCGTACCCGCAGCCATGTAATAGCACGCCCAAGAAAGGAAGCTTTATGATGTTTGTGAAAGTGGTAATATGTCTAATAACTATTTTTCTCAAAGACAATAGTGTATGAAATGCCGTTAGTTTTTGATAGTCTTAGAGGTACAATGTAAGTTTTAATGACAGTCGTCAATGTTAAAATGTAATCAGTGAGCATGGTGGTGGTTTAGTGTGGTTCCTATTAATTCAAAGAAGACATACAACAATTAGCTGGAAAAACTGCCTGTTTCAATGTAGACTACTACTACTACTGTTAGTGTTGTGTTAATAGTTTGACCATAAATAAATAAACTTAAAAAAAATCATTGTCTGACTCATTGGGAACGGTTGGAGATGGCATCTATCGGAGTTGGTTGAGAAGTTGAAGGTTTATTAGTAAAATTAGCTTTTTTTGGTTTTTAGCTTTTTTTTGCTGTTACTTTCTACTTTAATATAAACTGCTGCAATTTAACGCAAAAAGAAATTTTAGCAAAATTTAGGAATAGCAAATATCATCACTCTCTCTCAAATTCACTGCTCTACCTTAGACCGCATCAAGTTATTGTCAACAACAAAATGTTTTACGTTGGTTTAAAAAATGAGTGAAGATAAAAAGCCAACTTATGTTCATAAAGTTTATAAATTAAAAATAGTCGAGTGCCTAAAACATGAGTGAATCAACAACATTTATACAAAAGAAAATATTAAAACTAAAAAGAATAAAAAAGCAAGTCTATAAGTATTGGAAAAAAAAGCAGAAGGTAATAATAAAAAACTTAAAAAAATACAATTAATTAAATAGCAACAATTTTACCGTGTTAATCTTACCCTGTAGTCACGGCAAATTATAAGTGTGGCTACTATAAATGTTCAATGCAAGATTTTGATAATAAATTTAAAGAAAACGTAAAAATTACTATTAAAATACAATTAAAATTTTGTAAAAGTATAATAGATTTGCAAATAGACGACAATTATTGCACAATTAATTCGATGACTACAATTTTTTTTTTAATAATTTCCAAATTTATATCTTTTATTAATTTCTTGTAATGATATCTAAATCAATTAATTTATAAAAAGAATAAATAAATTAAATTTAATTGCTACAACAAAAATTACTTCAAAGGATAAATCAAATATACACTTCAGTTATAAAATCAATGTAAAAAAAAATAGCAAAACTAAATCAGGCTTACTTATAATTAAACTTATCTAATTATCTGCAGATTATTGGGTACCCAGATGTAAAGCCAGAATTGCTAAAATCAAATAAATATCACTGCCAAGTATTTAATGGCACTTGAGACAATAACAACAAACTATAATTCAATTTGGGATTAGGGGACGACCATAAAACATCACATTAATAGTATAATAAAATAGTCAAACACGCAATAATAATGTAATTTTATTTATAAATTATGTAATATAAATTCTTTTATATTTTCCTGCGTTTAGTGGGTTTCTGTGGACTTGCCAAAAACTACATATATTTTTATATAATTTAAATATAAAAGTAATATCAATTTGTAACGGTTACATGTTTAACATAATACTTATTTATATATACATTTGTACTTGTACACACTCACAGTTCCATTAGTAATAAAAGCAAAACACTCATATTATCAAAAACTATTTTAATACATATTGCACATACAGCTTAAAAATAAAATCCATCTGCATAGTCGAGAATTGATTTACTGGAATTAATATGTGTGAAATAAATGATATTTCCGCATTTAAAACTTAAAACATAAATATACACATCTTAATTTATTTATTGTAATTTCAGCAATAACAATGCAATTGCTAACACTGAAGCCAATGAACTAATAATTTGATTACTACTACTAGTAAGTTGATTACTGTTACTACTAAGTTGATCATTAACAATAAATTTAATCCTACCACTTTCATCAGGAAAAACAATTTTTTGTTCAGTCATATACCAAATTACAACACCCAAATCACTTAAGTCTTCAGTATGCTTATTGAAAGCTTTCATGGCAAGCACGTGGTAATTGTCACCACCTTCCATAATAAAACTATTAGCTAACATTCTATAACTTTTAGATTCATCAAGCGGTTCGTAAATGGGAACAGTACATTGAGCACAGCGCATTTTAATTTCAACCACTCTTTGTCCGACTGGTTTAGTAAGATCATATGTAACTTGTGCTCCGGACATTTGTAAAAATTCACCCCTTGATGTATCACCATTACTTCTAACACCATTTTCAAAAGCTGCTTTCACGTCGCTACCGTTTAAACTGAATGAAATCACTTGAAGATCAAAAGGTAATGCGCCTAGAAAGTCGCCGTATGATAGCAATCCGGTATCAATAGTTGATCGTATAGAACCTCCATTTAATATTGCTATAGGTGTATCGGTCCAATAGCTACCACCATAAAGTGATACTTTGTAGGCAACCAAAGCATCTGTTACCAAATTTCCAAAATTGCATTCCTTTAATCTGCATTGAGATGCATCCAAAGTCACTCTACTGCTACCAACTTGTTGCTTTAAAATACCTTCAACTTCAGGTCTATATTGATCTAATGCTTTCAACATTTCAGGATCTTGTGGAATATTACTGCTCAACAACATGGGTTTGCCTTCATAATGAATTAAATCACCATTATCATTAAAAGTTGTGAATAATTTTCCCATATATTTAGTGTAAGCATAGGCTTGAACTACCGGTACTTTTTTACCGGAAGATTGGGTAATTTCAGTTGGATACAATCCTTCAGCTGTTTCAACATCGGGTTCTTTTCCATTCCAAAGAAATGTATTAGTGTGCCCTCCAATAACTACATCAACTAAAGGGACATTTTTGGCTATTGATTTATCAACATCAAAACCAGAATGACCTACGGCTATTATAATTTTAACACCTTGTTTATCAAGAAGTTCACTTTCTTTTTTAATTGCTTCAACTTCGTCTGTAATTTCAATTCTACCAACAACACCAATATTTTTAGTATCCGGTGTTAAATATCCTATAACGCCAATTTTATGTCCATCAACGTTTAGAACGACTGATTTATTAACTTTTGCTGTAAATTTAGTTTCTTTTGAAAAATCCAAGTTGGCTGCCACTATTGGATATTTGAAATTTTCTACAAATGGAAGAATTCCCTCTATTCCATAATCAAATTCGTGGTTTCCAAATGACTGAAAAATAAAAATAGATATTAATTATAGTCACTAGTAATGTAGGAAAGTTTATTTGTAACATTGTGAATATCATTTCTTTATTGATAATATAGTTATATTTGTGAAATAATAAAACCATTTACTATGTTTTTTATCACAAATTTATTCTTACTAATACATTACTAGTTTCGTGTCTTCTAGAGCCTTATACAGAAGTAATAAGTTAACACAAATTTAAATTATTTACTGAGTTTACTGTGCAACACTTTAATTGGACACTTATTCGGCAGTCCCCAGGCGTCGTTTAACGTTCTCTAATTCAAGTCGCTGTCGCGTTCAATCTTTTGAGATCAATCCAACGTCTTAAACAAAGTACCAAACCAGTTTTAATATCTATTTTTATTCCAACAGGTAAACCCACAATAATTTGGAAACGGCCGCCCATACCTAATAAACAAAAGCAACAGTTAGCGCCAAAAGTAAAACCTTTGAAAAACAAAGAAATCCCGCCCCCACAACCCTACCTGCCTCTGGCAAACTTCTTCTAGACTAAAATGGACTTAACCAAATCTTGAGATAAAAAATCACTTATTGCTGACCTCAAGTTTTTAAACCAATCCAGAGACGTGCAAAACCGCTGAAAAATACCTGGTCACCCAAGCGGCCATAATGTTAATACACTCAACCAGACTAGACAAACATTCGATGGTATGATCCCTTCAACAACAGTTGCATTAATAACATCTAGAACCTTGTCCAAATATGTTTGAAACACTAAAACCATGTTTTAAAATCTTTAAATCTATTTTGATGTGTTAAGAATACTTTCAAAACAGCTGGAACATTATTCAAACATGTTCGAAACACTTAGAACATTTTTCACTCTTTTTACAATATTTCTGAAACATTAAAATCATTTTTAAACAAATTGAAATACTGTCCAATGTGCTTGAAACATTAAGAACATTGTTCAAAACTTTTTTATAACATTAAGAACTTTTTCCAAAATCGTTTAAAACATTTAAAGCATGTTTCAAATCTTTAAAACTTTCTAAAGCATTAAGAACATTTTCAAAGTAGTTAAAAAAAATTCTAATAACGTTTGAAACATTTGAAAATTTTTCAAAAATATTCAAAATTTTCAAAATTTTTGGAAATTTTCAAAATTTTCAAAATTTTCAAAATCTTTTTAAAGCATTCAAACCATTTTCAAAGCTCCTGGAATAATGTCCAAATATGTTTGAAACACTAAGAACAAGTTTCAAAATATTTAAAACCTTTCTGAAACATTAAAAACATTTTCAATGCACCTGGAACATTTTCCAAAAATGTTTGAAACACTTTTTCAAAAACATTAAAAACATTTTCAGAATACCTATAACATTGGCCAAATATGTCTGAAACAATAAAAGCAAATTTCAAAATCTTAAATTTTTTTAAAGCATTAAGAACATCTTCAAAGCACTTGAAACATTTATTAAAAATGTTTATAACATTTAAAATATTTATCAAAACCTTTAGAACCTTTCTGAAACATTAACACGTTCAGTGCTACCCACGCATACGGTGCGTCAGCGCACTTTGTGTTATATGCTGCCTAGGCATTGTATGCGTTTATTGTTTAAATAAAAATAAATCGTTAAGGATTACTTAGATATTTTTGAATGATTACACCCCGTACCAAAACATAAATGATTTGAAAGAGAGAATGTATTCAGCTTCTGAGGAGCGACCTTAAAAATGGGTTAGCAGCAAAAGTGTTAAAAACATTTTAAAGCACCTGCAACATTTTCCAAACATGTTTGAAACAATTATTTGTTTCGTAGCATTAAAACATTTTCAAAACAATTACAACAGTTCCAAAACAATTATTTTTTTTCCAAATCGTTTGGAACACTCAAAATTTTTTCAAAATCTTTCTGCAGCATTATAAACATCTTCAAAACACCTGGAACAATGTTCAAATATGTTTGAAACACTAAGAACAAATTTCAAATTTTTTAAAACATTTTTAAAGCCCTTGGGACATTTTAAAAACATGTTTGAAACACTAAAAACATGTTTCAAAATCTTTAGAACATTTTCAAAACACCTGGAATATTTTGCAAACATGTTTGAAACACTAAAAATGTGTTTCAAAATCTTTAAACTATAAGTAAGTATACCAAAAAACCTACTCGCCCACTATTTATAAACTGTGCCAGCCCACCCACCAAAGTGTTATTATCAAAAAATTGGATATAGCACCCATTTTTAAGGTTTTAGTAACAGCTGTCGTTTATTCTCTTATAGTAAAAATTAGCAGTAAGCAACAAGTGTGAGAAATGTCAAACACTTGACAACAAACACTTGAGCAAGTGGGCGGAATACACCAAGAAAACCAACTTGCCCAGTATTCATAAACTGTGTGACCGCCCACCCACCCAAGTGTTACTTATTAAGATATTGCACCCACTTCTGTCATTTATTTTCTTATGTTAAAGATTAGCAAAAAAGCAAGAAGTGTGACAACAAACATGACAACAAACACTTGGGTCAGTAAGTAGAGTACACCAACAAAACCCACTTTTCCTCTATTTATAAACTAACAAAAAACGCATAAGCACTAACGCTTCTCCACGAATTTAACAAAAACTGCAGAAAAAATCCAGAAAGATTACAACCGGACACCACAAAACATGCTAAAGATAAAGCCGCTCCCATTGCCAATTTTACCAATGCAAGAACTAAAAATCTACAACGGCAAATACAAAAACTAAAACAAACTATAATTAAACCTAAGAAAAAAGACAAAACCCTAACCAATGCTCAAAGCCAAACGTCAAGATTATATTTATCATTCAGCAATCAAGAAAACAAAGGATGATAAAAAAAAACCATCCAACTCAAGTACACTTTAAAAGAGCTGAGAAACCCCGCGTCAACCGAATCCTATTCAAAAGCTGCTGGAAAACTCTCTAGACAACTTTATAAAGCAACAGAATACAAAGAAGTGTACCACTTGTTTATATACAACCCACCTTTGAGATTATATTTTTCTGGTAACTCTGGCGATTAGATTTAAAAGTTTCTAGTTTGCGGGTTTAATAGCGGATGAAAAAACCAGAAAATTAAATTTTAATTTGTCAACTATGGAGAACAAAAACTTTAAAACCAATTTATCACGTTAATCTTTAAATACCCTACGTCTACGGATACGTCATCAATGTCCAAAACTATTCTTCCACACAGAATCTGCGGAGTTGAGGCAAAAAAACAAAAATAAAGCTATGTTTGGCTACTGAAAGGCAAACAAACCCCCTTTCCAGCAAAGCAAATGCCTCATGTGCAGCGCTACCCAAAGAAAGTGCATTAAAGTAAAACCGAAAAGGCTTCCTCATCCAAAAAGAAACAAAACCCAGAGCTTTTAGACAGAAAGAAAGTAAAATACGTTCTCTCTTTTTTTTCTACAAGCAATAAAAGGAAACTTTAACAGATTTCAAAAACCCGAACAAGTCCTAGAAAAAGATTTTGATCAAACTGATTCAATTGTCCAACACCAGCATCATCCTGGTTTTAATAAGTAATCAAACATCAATAAAACGGATCAAACAAAAATCCCCAAAGACCAAACCAGATCAGCAATCAACAAAAAATGCCTGATTAGCTGAGAGTCGGTGAAACTTGCAGAGGCGCAGACGTCAAAGCAGCAACATTTTCAGAAAAGAATCTGACACAGAGAAAGTTTGGACCAGTGACTGCCACAGTTATTTATCGTGCATTACTGGTGCCACACACGACGGATTTGGACCACTGCTTTTACCAAACCCCTTACTTCACAAAGACTGGCAAAGAGCAATAACAAGAACAGCCCGAGATAAGCAGAAATTGCGTCTGAAGTTAATTCCGTTGAATTTTTTTCAGATAAGGTTTTATGAGATTCTGATGAAGAAAATGTTTATTACCAAAAATAGACAAAAAAGTTTTCTTTGTTAAAGCCTTTAAAAGACTAAAAGTGCAAAAATCAAAACTTTCATAAATATTATTTTTGAAATGTAGAAAGCCTTGCTAATAACGTATCGTAAGAACAATTAAAAGTGTTGACTTATTAACAGTTCATAACAGTAACTCTATTAGAGTATTGCATTAGAAAGAAACTGGAAAAACAAAGCTCGTGCGTGCACAATTATCAACCAGAAAAAGAGCAATTAAACCTGCCATCAGAACACAAATCTTTGAGTAAAAGTATTGTTTTTAGTTCAATGGCAGCTACCATCTAAAAGTTGAAGTTTGAGTGTCTAACACTTTTTTTTAATTCTTCTGACTTTGCCTCAATCATATATTAAAGAAGCAAAATAATAAAGTAACTCAGACAACATTTTTTTTTAGGTGTTTAAGCATTTTTAAAACAGAATAGAACAACAGAGAATGTAATGTTCGTTTTTAACAATGCTTCAATAAAATTTAATAACGGAATTGCCTTCCTAAACGGACGTGAAACTTGCACAATAAAAAAAATAAAAAATCCATAGATGCATTCAAAAAGTGGCTCTGGAAAAAATTAATGAGCTTTAAGTGATCAGACAAGATCCGGAATAACAAAATCTTAAAAAGAGCAGAAAAAAAGAGCGTTAGTAAATGCAATCATAAAAAGAAAGAAAAGATGGATAGAAGATGCATTGAAAAGAGGTTGTATATTAAAGGACGTAACCAAAGAATAAAAGTTAATCCAAAACAAAGAAGGAGAAGATGCAAGATGACTGATGTTCTAAAAAGCTTTCAAAAAGTGGCTTTAGGAAAAATATTAGACTTTTGTCTGACCACTATTAAGTGTCTAAAATAAAAAAAATGTTGATTAGAAATTGTTTATTAAAAAACGTGACCAAAAAATCAGTAAACTTAAATCCAAAAAGAAAAAGAAGAAAATGTAAGATGACTGATGTCAGAAAGAAAAGAAAAATGTACATTAAAATAAAGTCGAAAAAACAAACAAATTAAAGCTGTGGCACGTAGGATTTGTAAAAAGCAGAAACCAATAATAATAAAGTGTAGATATCAGAATTAAGTACAACATTTTGCGTAAGTTTGCAAAAACCGTAGTTTAAACAACGTTAATCGCCCATACTAAACTCATTGTGCTCTCAAAACAAACGCAGAATCAACAATACTTTTTCTTTACAAACAAAAATAAGTCATAATTTTAAAGTGACCTCTATTTTTTGCTTGCCAGTGTAAATCATTTATTAGTAAGAATAAAATATGTAATTATATTAATTAATCTTAATCCAATCGTAATAAAACTGTTAACATTTAATGATTCAAGAAATTGTTTTAAATGCACCAAAACTTTCAACAATTTATAATTTTTTTTTAATAAAACTTTCTAACAATGCTAATTTAGTAATTATATAATTCTTTAAGCTGGCCATTTGGTGTACATTGTAATAATTTTAAATAAATCAACTGTGCAACCATTTTTAATTATTTTGTTACAACTAACAAAATAATCTTCTTAATTTTGTATTAATGAAGAGATATCTTACATCATCAATCACTGTTAAAATTAATAATGTTCTTGTAATGAGTGGTATGCGTTGTTCAGTTTCAATGATGATGTAATGCAAAGCGAAGTGTTTTAGTTTTTCTCGGTGAGATCATAAGATTTGCATTAATAAATTTATGAGTTCAAATAAAAAATAACAATCGACTTTATATATAAAGCTGAGTGTATCTGTTTGATCCGGATTGTTGTATTTTAAGTTGACGCTTTCATAAATCAGAAGTTATGTTATCAATAATTCTATTTTTATTTAATTTTGTTACTTAAAACTATAACAGATTTCTATAGTTTTAGTTTATTAAGAAATTTGGTGTAGAGAAACGGAAAATGTGCAATTTTGTTGCAATATTTTATTATAGATCGCATATTATTTCAATTAAAGTTTTATTATTAGTAATTTCACTGTATATCAAAGGAATTTCAAATAAAAAGTAAATGTTAATTGCGTAAATTTTAGAGGCTGAAGTGAAATTGAGTTGTCTGTCCCCGATACAAAATTGTGCATTGAATTTCAATTTTACAAGCTGCAATCACTATAAATTGACACTTCTTTTGTATATTCCATATAATTAAATTAAAATATCTAATTAATTAAATTAATTAATTGTAATTCAATTCACCAAATATGGTGATCATTTTTAAAAAGTATTTTTTTCAGTCCGTATTTAGTAGAATATAATAATATAATAAAATAATAATACTCATTCCTCAATTAATTGGCATTTTAATAATTATTTATTACCATCCATAATTATTAGAAAAAAAACTTATTTAAAAAAGATATAAACATAATGCAATTTAATAATTATCATAGTGTGGTATCAGTATTAATATTTCTCAATGAATTTGTAAGCATTCCATTTAATTGTAGAAATGATATAATAATTATATCATCCAAACAAACAAATATTTCCTTTCAATACATTTTATGAGATATTTCTGTGCATGCGCGCTGTTTACTAAATATATTATCTCAATTGTGTCGATATTGACTACAGATTTAATTTAATTAAAACCATAAGAAACTGAATAAGCCTGTTTATTAGTTCTATCACTTTTTAGATTTAACAAAGTTAAATTTTTTATACATTTCAATAACTCCGAGTTTAAATCCCAGCCAGAACTACGTAAAAATATTCGTTTCATTGATTTCAAAGCTTTAACTGTTTGATTTAGGTACAAGAATTGATACAAAGAGAACATAAAAGGGAAGAAAATTCACAATAAATTACTGCAAAAACGTTTCGTATGCTAAATTAGAAACTTTTGAAAATATAGATTTTCAAGATACTGTAATAATAAAATTGGTAAAAAACTCTTGTGCTGTCATTAATGCAGACTGTCAACCATTTATGAAATTATAAATCATCAGTTAAGTTGCCAATATGCGCAAATTGCTTTAATTAAATATGGTAAATTGTTTTTTTAAATTTATACATAACGTGTTGGTAAGTGAAAACTATAGGCATTAGCTTACGCTTATTTGAGTGACAACATAAAAGAAATTAGAGAGACTAACCAGATATTTTTATAAAATTAAGCTATGTGTAGGTGTGGATAAAACCAAAATCATTGTGTTTAAAAAGACAAGAGGCAAAAAGCAAATATATAAGTTTGTACACAAAGACATAAATGTTAAAATTGTAAATACTTCTACTCTTACACCATTACACTTCTATACTATTTGAGTTTGCAAAAAACTGCTCTCCGAGAACTGACTAACTGAAGGTGGTTCAACTCCAAAAGCTATATTAGCTTGTAGCGTTTTTTGCTGCCACACCCGCATTTTATCGCCAAGTTAAACTCCAATTTGGAGTAAAAAGGCGCCACATCCCAAAACTCACACGATAGATTTTCGTGAAATTTTTACTGGAGGTGGAGAATTTAATTTCAAAGTCAAAGAGACACGCATCATTTGCGACTGATACACAAGTACTTTAACGAGTATACAAAAAAGATTTTTTAAATGTGTAGATTTGTGGCGAGTGGAGTAAGAAATATATAATTTTTTAAACAACAAAAAGTAAAATAATCTATACTGTCCTTCCGCAGATGTAATGTGGACAATTTTATTTTTTTCATATTCTGATCATAATGTGCAAGTTAATTTTTTCTCTAAAATCGGTACTCCAGTGGCGTCCATTTTTTTACAAACTTTTTGAATTTAAATTTGATTGAATCAAAAAAATAAAAATCCACTCCGGTCTAATACTGATACTTCGCTTAGCAAAAGCGGATTTTTAACTTAACCTTTTGTTCTTGACCAGTGGCGTCCCAAGAGTTGCAATTAACGGTACTTTTTGAGATTGCGCCACTGGTCAACCCTATAATACAGTAGTTTTACTAAGATATGTTTAAATATCATTTAATAGTTTTGATAATAAAACTTTGTTTGATTCTTATTAAATTCTTTAAAATATTTTATAAAAAATTTGATTATTTATAAATAAAATGTTGCATTTTTTACAGTTTATGGTAAATTTTGTTACTTTCTGACAATTATTTTATTTATTTTGCAATTTTTGACATTCTTTAAGTATAATTTACACTTTTCGACAGTTTATGACCAGATTTTGAATCTATCTGGCAATATTGTGATATTTTAACTTGCTGCTTGTTTTAGGATAGTATGTACAATTTTACATTTTTAACAGTTTAAAGCGAAATTTTAGCGCTGTTAACAATATTTTGATGTTTCAAAGCTGGAATTTGCAGTTTTTGACATTTTATGAATACAGTTTTGAATTTGTCAACCGCTTTTGGTTAGATTGTCTGAAAATATGACCAGATTAGGCTGTTTTCGATTTTTTATAAATAATATTTTGCCCGTTTTAACGGTTAATGCTAGATAACGAACGAGGCTCTGGCGACCGAGTCATGGCGGTATAACCATTCAAACGAGAACAAAGGAAATGTATTCTCACTGGAAAGCGGCAGCTGGCAATCCAGTACCGGATATCAAGCTGAGATCATGGAGATCAGAATGGTTGGTATCTGGACAGCAAACGGCGCAGTGGCAACCACGAAAACGGCGTTTGTACAGCGGTGTAGAAGGCAACGGGAAACCACTACACAACACTTCCTCAGGATAATCATGATAATGGCTGCAAACACAAACGGCCCCGAGTACGGGCGTCCCATAAATGGGACAGGGGTGCGAAGAATCTCCCGGACAGCCACTCTCAAATTAAACAAAACAATACCTACGAAAATCGGTACATGGAATGTCAGAAGCATGTACCAGACAGGAAAAATACACAACACTATCAAGGAGATGGAAAGACTAGATATCTCAATTCTTGGTATAAGTGAAATGCGGTGGGAAAAATCGGGACGATGCGAAGTGGAAGAGCACGTTGTTTATTACTCAGGAGAAGATAGCAAACATCACAGAAATGGTGTTGCCATAATAATCACCAAAGACGTTGATAAGGCTGTTTTAAACGTTGTTCCTTTCTCAGACAGGATTATTATGCTACAGATTCAGGCAAACCCAATCAATATAAACTTCATTCAAGTTTACGCACCAACTTCAGATAGTGATGAGGAAGAATTAGAAAAATTCTACGAAGGAATAGATCAAGTGCTGCAGATAAGTAAGAGAAATGAAATCACAATTTTACTTGGAGATCTGAATGCGAAGGTTGGATCTGGAAAAGAGGGTGAAACGGTCGGAGAATACGGACTTGGGCAGAGAAACGAAAGAGGCGATAGATTTGTAAGTTTCTGTGGAGAAAACGGATTAGCCATTATGAACACCTTCTATAAGCTTCCAAAACGCCGCTTATACACTTGGCAATCCCCTGTACATACACCCACAAAGATCGTACGTAACCAAATAGACTATATTACCATAAATTCTAGATACAAGAATACAATTAAAGCAGTCAAGACATATCCAGGCGCTGATGTATTTACAGACCACAGCTTATTAGTAGCGCATATGCTAATTAAATTAAAAAAACTGAAGAATGCCAAACACACAACACATTTAGACCTAACAAAGCTAAAAGATGTGCACATTGCACAGGAAATATCTGAAATAGTGGAAAGTCAGCTACTGGAGATACATAGTACAGGGACATTGGATATCGAGACATCATGGAACCATTTCAAAACAACGGTGATGGACGCAGGAAAAGCTAAGCTAAAAAACGATAAACTTAGCATAAATAAAAAGAAATGGATGACAACCGAGATTCTGAACCTAATGGAGACAAGAAGAAAATACAAGAATAGAGATGAAAAGGCATACAAGGAAGTAAACAAAGAGGTCAGAAAGGAAATAAGGAGAGCTAAGTCAGAATGGTTCAGCAATGAATGTAGGGAAATCGAAGAACTTGAAAAAAAATATAACAGCCTCCGTTTGCACAAAAAAGTCAAAGAATTAGCTGGTGTCAAACGTAACAGCAACTCCAACAGTGGACTAGCAGATCGCGAAGGTAACATAATCCTTGATATCGACCAAAAACTGATCAGGTGGAAAGAATATGTAACAGAGCTTTTTACCGATGAGAGAAATGTAGAACACGAAGTAACAAATGCAGTAACTGGTCCTTCTATAACAACTGAAGAAGTAGAAAGAGCAATTACGAATGCAAAGAATAGGAAAGCTACCGGACCAGATGAAATCCCAGCAGAGATGTTAAAGCTATTAGAAGGAAAGGGAAATAAACTACTGTTGCAACTCTTTAATGCAATCTATAACACTGGAATTATTCCGAACGATTGGCTGCAGTCGACATTTATCACAGTACCAAAGAAGACCAACGCAAAAAATTGTAGTGATCACAGAACAATAAGTTTGATGAGCCATGTCCTTAAGATATTTTTGAGCATCATTCATCAACGAATATATCATAAGATAGAAGACCACGTCGGTGATACACAATTTGGGTTCCGAAAAGGACTGGGAACTCGAGAAGCACTATTTAGCATAGAAGTGTTGGTACAGAGAAGTAGGGACGTCAATAGCGACGTATTTCTGTGTTTTATCGACTAAAAAGCGTTCGATAGAGTCCGACATGAGAATATGATTGAGGTCTTAAAGACGACAGGTATTGATGACAAAGATCTAAGAATCATTGCCAACCTATATTGGCAGCAAAAGGCAGTTATCAGAGTAGGTGAACGCTCAACCGAAGAAATAGAAATCCGGAGAGGAGTGAGACAGGGATGCACTCTGTCACCATTAATTTTTAATCTATACTCCGAAAAAATATTCGATTAGGCAGTTCAGCAGGCACAAGAAGGAATAGTAATTAATGGAGTAACATTTAACAACCTACGTTACGCGGATGATACTGTACTAATGGCAGATAGTCTCGAAGGACTTATACGACTTCTCCATAGCGTCACTGAAGCTTGCTCACTCTCCGGCTTAACGTTAAATACAAAAAAGACGAAGTACATGGTTATCAGCAAACAACAAATAATCGATACCGGTATTCAAGTCAACGGAATACAGCTGGAACGCGTTAAGAAATTCACCTACCTTGGGCACACGCTTGATGAACAATGGGATCATACTCTCAAAATCAGATGCCGCATAGAAAGAGCAAGAGCGGCGTTCAATCAGATGAAGAGAATACTGTGCAGGCATGACTTAAACCTGAGCCTCAGAATACGGTTCGTGCGTTGTTATGTTTTTTCGGTTCTTCTTTACGGGGTTGAATCCTGGACTCTCACGGAAGCCGCACTCAAAAAACTACAAGCATTCGAAATGTGGGTGTACAAGCGTATGCTAAAAATTAGCTGGATGGACCACGTACGTAATGAAGACGTGATGAGAAGGATGAACAAAAATCTAGAAGTAGTCCCAAACATCAAAATAAGAAAATTATAATATTTCGGGCACGTCATGAGACATCCCGAAAAATACGGTACCCTGCATTTAATAATGCAGGGTAAAATAAATAGTAAAAGAGGGCCCGGAAGGAGACGAACATCGTGGTTGAAAAACTTAAGACAATGGTTTGGAAAAACATCAACTGAACTCTTTCGCGCCGCTGTCAACAAAATTATTATAGCTAACATGATAGCCAACGTCCGCTAAGCGGATACGGCACTTCAAGAAGAAGAAGAACGGTTAATGACAACATTTTGGTATTTTTACAAAACAAATACAACAAATTTAACAATAATTTGATGTTTAATGTCCAATTTTGGTATTTTTGACCTTTTATGAATTAGAATTTTACATTTTTAACAGTTTATTGCCGGATTTTAGTGTTTTCCAACAATTTTTGGTTATTTCAAGACGGTTTTTGATATTTTATAAATATATTTTTGAACTTTTAACCATTTTGGCCGCATTCTAACAATATTTTGATGTTTTAAAGCCAAACTTTACTATTTTTGACAATTTATGAATAGAGTTTTATTCTTTTTAACTGTTTATGGCTGGATTTTAGTTTTTTACGCTTGTTTTTAAAACTGTTTACGGAGTCCTCAGTATATTGCGGTAAATCACAAAAATTATGGCTATGCCTTTGCATCATTTAAAATTTTAATAATATTCTTCATTAATATTCTTTTTTTAAGCAATAAAGTAGCAAAATAAAATATTGGCAATAGTGATTACACATGCCTAATGAGGTTGCTGTACTACATACTCGGAGTTCTAAGCTAAAAGAACCTTTTCAAGCTTACCATCAAAACCAAAAAGTGAAGATCTCATAGTTATAGTAGTATTTTGCAACACAACACGCGTCACATACGGCGTGTGCAATAGTAACACTATCACCACCTCCTCCTCATTTTTCTGATGTCATCAGAAGTCATTTTTAACAATTGGGTGGGTGAGTAACTCCTATCTAAACTTTTAGCCCGTTACCTTGCATTGGTGTGGCCCTCTCACTCACCCAAATATTTATCATTAAGAAATTGGATATTTGTCTTCTATGTGGACGTCAGAAGTCATTTTGTCATGAGAAAAGGTCGTGATCCAACCTTTTTATAACCAACATTTGAGTGGGTGTGTGGGTCACTTCTATCCAAACTATTAGTTGGCCCGTTACCTTGCTTTAATGTGATTTGTCTTCTATGCAAACGTTAAAAGTCATTTTGTTGCAAGACTAGGTCGTAATCCAATCTTTTAATAACTAATAGTTGGGTAGATGAGTAGGTCACTTCTATTCAAACCACTAGCTCGTTACCTTGCTTTGGAGTGGCCCTCCCACTTACCCAAGTGTCTATCATTAAGAAATTGGATGTTTGTCTTCTATGCAAAAGTCAGATGTAGTTTTGTCACAAGAGAAAGTCGTGATCCAACCTTTTGATAACTAACACTTGGGTGGGCAAGTGGATCACTCTTACTCAAACTATTAACCCGTTACCTTGCTTTGGAGTAACCCACCACACACCCAAGTGTCCGTCATTAAGGAATTGAATGTATGTCTTCTATGCGGACGTCAAAAGTTATTTTGTCACAAGAGAAGGTCGTAATCCAACCTTTTGATAACAAACACTTGGGTGGGTGGGTGAGTCACTCCTCTCCAAATTATTGGCCCGTTACTTTGCTTAAAAGTAGCATTAAATGAAAAAAAATAGCGTATGAGTCTCTATCTACAGAATTAAAAACAGTTTTTTTTAGGTATTCAAACTCAATAACAATGGAAAAAGTGGGCCACCCCCTCACCCACCCAAGTGTCCGTCATTAAAGAATTGGATATTTGTCTTCTATGCAAACGTTAAAAGTTACTTTTTTTGGAAAACTAGGTCGTAATCCAACTTTTTGATAACTAATAGTTGGGTAGATGAGTGAGTCACTCCTATTCAAACTATATACCCGTTACCTTGCTTTGGAGTAGCATACCCACTCACCCAAATGTATGTCATTAAGGGGGTAGAATAATTGAATCAAACTCGGCAAGTAAACGCATAAATATAATTGAATAAAACTTTTACACACTGTAGAAAAAAGTCCAATCTGTGTCCTCAAATTTGTAAAAATTTAATGCAATAAGTCGTTTCTCCGCAATTAATTTTTAAAAAGTGGCGTTTTTAATTAGTTCTTTATTAATTTTTCACTCTTTAAATATAACTTCAAATCTTTAACCAAAAACATGAAAACATAGAATATTGTATGTAGTTCAACAAATAAAAAGAGTGATGACTAAAATCTTATCGTCTGGATATTGAGTTGGTTGGCGTTTTGTCCCATAAAAACTAATTTTAATTTAAAAACGGCGCTGTACGTGTCAATATTTTTTCAAGAAATAAAGGTTCTCCAATATTCTTGTAAATGTGATAGGATTTAATATTTTTCCATGACAATACTACTAGTAGCACCCCAACAGAATAGGGTAACTAAACCCGGCAATTCTCTAGCGTTAAGGAATTGGATGTTTGTCTGTCTTCTATACAAACGTCAGAAGTAATTTTGTCACAAGAAAAGATCGTAATCCAACCTTTTAATAACTAACACTTGGGTGGGTAGATAGGTCACTCCTATCCAAACTATTGGCCCGTTATCTTGCTTAAGAGTAGCATTAAATTTAAAAAAATGCGTATAAGTCTCTATCTACAAAATTAAATAAGTATTTTTTTTGGGTATTCAAACTCAAAAACAATGGAAAAATGCATATAACACAATAAAAATGTAAAAAAAAATCCATTAATAGCAAAATCCGGCTATAAAATATCAAAATATTGTCAAAAAAATTCAAAATCCGGTTAAAAAGTTTCAAACTTTTTTCAAACAATATCAAAAATTATAAATTCTGTACATAAAGTATAAAAAAATTGTCAGAAAGTACCAAAATTTACCATATATTGTTTAAACATGCAACATGGTACTTATAAATAAAAAGTCAAAAAGGTAAAATTATGTCAAAAATACCGTCATAAACTGTTATAAAGTGTACTCATTTTCATAAAAAATAGCAAAATTTAGCTATGAAAAGTATTATTGAAAAGTCCAAAATTTTATTGTGAAAATAACCAAACTTTGAATTACAATTATATACAGTTAAAAAAAGCCATCATATACTACAATAAAGCATCAGGAGGCAAATATGAACCACGTGCAAGTCTTATTTTGAATCCGGTACTATAAACTCAGTCCGTTCGGGTTTATCTAGACAAACTTTCCGATTAGAAACTTTGTTCTTAAACAGCAAGAAGCTGGTAACAATTAGGCTAAGACATATTCCTCAGAAGATGCTGAGCTTGTTGACTTAGTCCTTGATATTGCAAACAAAAAAACAAATCTTGTGATTGCTTACAATGATTCCAACTCACACACTCATTTGATAGTAGTACCGGAACTGGTATGAGAACATTACTCATTTCCAAAATCTTTAAAAATACTCAGACAGAATTATGAACACATACCTCACCAAAAGTATCAAATACAAAAGTAAAACCATACAACGCCACATTATCTGTGAATTAATTAGAAGAAAAACAGATAAAACATACTGTATCGATAATGAAACGCTCTACTGCATTTGCTTTAGAATATTTAAGCTTACCTGCATATAGAGATCTTACAATGTCCGGCGTCTCCACTTGCCTAAAGTTCTCAGGCCAACTGAATGCCGATCTACGTAAATTTGCAGTCAACATGGTTTCATTTCCATATCTTTATGCCCCCAACAATACAAGGCTTTAACAGTGTCAGAACTCACCCAACAAATGTTTGACGCCAAGAACATGATAGCAGCATGCAATCCCCGTCACGGTCTTTACAGTAGCAGTTATCCAAAAATTGTTCAAACGTATTTCCAAACAATTCATAGCTATGTCTCGCCGTAAGGCTTTTTTGCATTGTTGCACTAGTAAAGGTATGAGCAAGATAAAAATCACTGAAACCAAATCAAACTTAAACGATTTGGTCTCTAAATACCAACAGTACCAACTGCTGCCAGTTTATAACTCTACTTCTAAGAACAACTAATACCTCAGACCAAAAATCCAAAATATAAGATCAGAAAAAATAGGTCATTGTAAACAAATCCGAGTAACTAGCAAGTTTTTAAAAATAAGAAAAAAACAACTACAGAAAAGTACTAAACAAATAGCAAAGAGATTGTTATAAAAAAAGACAAAATTTTTATTTAAAATTACCGTTCTATAAGTTTACTGTCGCACTTGTATAAACTCCTCACTAAAATAATAAGTAATGCAAAAATAGTTTTCTACCAACCGGTCGAGCAGGCAGACTTTTAAAGGAGATATAGCTTTATCTGTAGTTGCTACGGGTAAACTACAATACAACTCTGCACATAGCCTATGTAAACTACCATTTAGATGCCTCAAAACCAAGTATTCTAATATTCCTAGCGGTTACAGAGTTATAGAGCTAATGATTGCATTTTTTTCAAAAATAAATTAGCACGACACAATATGTAATTTATTGAATACGTTGGTTTATTTTGGGGGGGGGGGAGTTATAAGCAAGAAATGAGATTAGTTCTGCTGCGTCTTCTGTAGTTACTGGGATCAACTGGCTGGTTAAAATTTCCAACCCCACTGTTCTGGAAAAAGTTCATTTCCTAGCCCAACTTGGATTTGGTGGTATACACAAAAAACATGCTGCATTGCTGCTCCTTCTGTGGGCAACAGCGCAGAGAGGTCTGGTTTATCATTCAAAACTGATTCAGTAAAAGCTTTGTAACAATGCATGTTAAGAAAAGTTTGCTTGTGAAGTGCATTGTACCATGCCAGGATAATTTTGTTTCCAACTTCAGCTTCAGGAAGTCGTATCACATCCGCTGAATGCATGCACAAGAAGTATGAAGTTTTTTCTCCCATAGTTTGCAATTGCTGACTCGAATATACCTTCCTTTCTACTCTGCCGTGGCTTGGTTTAACAAATAATATCTGTCTTTCAGATGGGGTTAAAGCCATGAGGAGGACAATAAGATCAACATCTTTGCCAACTATTGCTACTTTGTCACTAGTTTAGGATTTTATGACTCCTGTGCGGATGATCAGTTTACCAGCGTTACTAAATTCTTGAATTGTTTAAATTCCATGGTCGTAAAGAGCAGTTAAGAGGAATGAAATAAGTGTTTTGTGTTCATAGTTTATATCAACTGATCTTTTTAGTTTGTACTTTGGTTCTAATCAGCTGTCTACGTACTGGATAGTGCCGCTAAATAACTATCAAACGCAACAATATAGCTCTTGCCGGCATAATGCTTGAGAATATAGGCAACATAACATTGGCAAATTGTTGCGATTGAGGATTTTTGGGCCACACCACCTTGTGTAACAGTAATTCTCTATCCAAAACGATGTCAAAACCAAAAATATTGGCTTCTTCTTGTAGTGTCAATAAAAAGTATCGTATATGGCGGATTTGTTGTTTTTTTGCATTTCAGTTTCTCAAATAAAGATAAAGAGTAAAGAGCAAGCTTATGTTATAAAAAGTTGTTTAAGTCCTTATTACTCTGCTTGTTGATAATTATCTTTCGACGCATCGTTAAAGGGTTTATTACCACTTTTCTCCATGAACAAAGAAGGTAAAAGAAAAACCGCACTAACACTACAATTTGACGCGTATTGCAAACGCTATGTGGAAAGAAGAGCAGGTAGTAGGGGGAGAGAAAAAGGACCGTCAAAATAAACAAAAGATTAAGCAAAAGAGACCGGCTTCTTTTTTTTCTATTCTTTAGAGCCCTATAACTCTGTAACCGCTAGGAATACAAAAAAGTGTATATAATCATTTTTATTGCAAATTTTAACAGCTTTCATTATTTATATAATCAATTTTTACCTCCTACCTACAGTTCTTGAAGTATTAACAAAAAACCGAAAAAAGTGCCCTGTTTATTATATATTCTTCATTAGGTACCTAT
Source organism: Tachinus rufipes (assembly GCA_963932245.1). Classification (NCBI taxonomy): domain Eukaryota; kingdom Metazoa; phylum Arthropoda; class Insecta; order Coleoptera; family Staphylinidae; genus Tachinus; species Tachinus rufipes. Next base: position 85,192,409 of record OZ010747.1, on the reverse strand, counting down.
AAATTAGTGTACAAAGTTTTAAAACTTTTGGAATTTTTTAAAGGTGAGATCAATATTTGAGCATATTTGACTGGACTATAAACCCCAAAACCAAACTAAGCAACAACTACCTTATAAGGTTGATGTACGTTCAGTTAAAAAAGCTGGAAAACATTCTTAAGAAGTAAGACTAAAGTATTAACGAATTAAAAAAATACGTTATCAGCCTGCTTGATAAAAAGAAGGAACAAATCCACGTACAAACCAACAAACTTAAACAGAAAAAACTAGACTTTACCACAGCCGTGATGTCTTTTGTTGCTAGGCAGACCACTGCCATCAACGCTACCGGAAATTCTAGCTCAGATATCTTCCAAAGAAGTTCCAAAAATGTTAACGTCTTCTCCAGCTGCAGCAACCAAGCCTCCCTCAAAAAACCTACCTAGAACCTAGTTGAGTCCAGCCTCTTCGAAGACAAAAAACCGATCAAAGTGTAGCTGGACAGCAAATTCGCCGCTCACAACGAATTTTGGCCGGCCACTAACAAGCCCACTTACAGTTTTCATAGAGAAAAGCCTATCTATCTTCCTTTATCGTCTTTTGCCAATGTAATTTTTGGTTATTGTTGTTAGAATTTTGACACCTATAAACAGAAATCTCAAATCTTCCCGAAAACTTACTTATAGCATAAAATTATTTGTCATTTAAAACGCAACAAAATCTGCCGTAAAACCTAATTTATTGTGGAAAAATTAATATCAACCGTAATTTCACATATCATTTCATTAAAGAACATTTTTTTGAATTAAAAATTTCATCAAAATCTGATGTTTAGTTATCAAACTACACTATTATTCTTGAATCCATTAACAAAATTATCAATAAATTCATTTATTACAGATAATTAAAAAAAAAATTCAGAATATCAATTTATTGTGTAAAATTTGTTAAACATTGCATACAAATCATATTTATCAATGAATTTAAAAAAATAAACATAAGCAAAAAATTTATTTATGTCTTAAAATTAATATTAAAAATTGTAATATAAATAACAAAGCTTAAAAAACACATTTATCTCATACAATACATTTTTTAGAAAAATATAATCAAAAGTTAGTTAAAATTGATCAATGTGTGCGCTCCGTAAATATTTCATAAAAATGGATTTTAAATAACAAGCTTGGCTTGGCGACCCTAATCCTCGATTATAAAAATAAAAAAATAAAAAAATAAAATCGTATAACCAAAAAAATTTATACAAATCTAGCTAATACTAACTTTTCTTTTAACACAGATTCATTGTCCTTTAGCTTAAATGAAGGTCAATATTATTTATTATATAATATTTAATTTTAAAAGTATGTATAAGCACATAAGTCTAGATAATGATTAATGAGCAAATATTATTATTATATAACCTTATAATAAAATAATTTTGTAACCAATTATAAATTATATCCTATCAAGGTTTTTTTGCAGATTTGCAAATAATTATTCTGTTTACCTGTAAAATATTATTGCTTACACCAAGCAAACTATACAACATAATTGCACTTAAAACCAGGAACTTATTTAATTGCTTTATTTGAACTGTAATAAATTTAATAATTTTAAAACACCTAAATACATATTTAAATTGGTTGATAATAAATTTTTGGTGTTAATAAAATACAAGATTACATATTCAAATGCAAACGTGTTTTCAATAACACTACATTGATAAGAATTCGCGGAGCGTGTACATTGTTGAAATAATTCAACCTGGTTTTTTTATTATGGGTTTCTTAAATTTGCAAGGTTGAATAATTATGTTACTAAAATATAAGCAAAAATAATATTGCTTCATGACATAATTGATTGAATTTCTAGAATTGTGTGTTAATTTTAGAGTGTTAATGTTTTATTTTATAGGATGTAATTTATTTTTAAATAATAGACCAATTATTATGATTATTTATAACCTCAAGGCAGTTGAATTATTTTTATACGTGTTTTTAAATGCCACCAATTTGCTGTCTTATTTAAATTTGTTATCTATTTATTTATTTATTTTTGGAGATTGTAAGAAAATTTATTTTCAAACAAATAAATAATAAAAACTGCTTTATTTAATTTAATCATTTAAAAATGAAAATAATTTGTTTAAATTTTCTATAATTTATTGTTTGTATTTTTTTAACTAATAGATATTATTTATGTCTAAAAAAACAGTTTATTCTAACTTGCGCAACAAAAGCCTTACAATATACAATATAGAATATACATTTTACAATATACAATTTACAATATACAATACCAAAAAAGAGCCAGTTTTAAAAATTCGCTATAGTTTTAAAAGATTTGTTACACGTTTGTAATTTAAAATTTACGAATATAATAAAATTAAAAAACAGCTAAAATTCATAAGCATTTGCAAATTTTAAATTTTTTTAGTAAAATGTAGAGTAGGTTTCAGAAGAAGTACCGTAGAAGCCTTTATAAGTTTCAATAAATTTGATTAGATTTCAAATACTTTAAAACATGGTCAGAATAGCAGAATCCGGGCTCATAATCTGTCAAAAGGTGCAAAATTCTTTTTATAGAACGCCTAAAGTCCGGCCGTTAAGTTTTTATTAGACAAAATTTGGTGTAAAAAATGCAAAATTCTAAGTCAAAAATAGTAAAATCTAGTCAAAGTATTAAAACATTAAAAAAAAAAACAAAATTAGTTCATAATATAGCATTATCTGGACTTAAAATTTTTATTAAAAACTTCAGCTATAAAATATGTAAAATATTATTATATTAATGGTTGTCCAAACAAACTTATTTTTAAAGTTTGTTAGTAAACTCAGTGTTAAAAGAGTTGTAGAAAGTAAACAATTAGTTTTGATAAAAATTTAATAACCTTTATATACAATTTTTATTTCCGTTTGAGTTCTAGTGTGCTTCAGTATATTTATAAAAATAAATTAATCAATCAAATCAAATTTTAGTTTAAAAAATATTAGATTGCATTAACATTCATAATCTATTCATTACTACTTTCTGCATGAACTGTCGCATGTTTAATATATTCACACAGTCATTCCTTGTTTTTATCCTACTTTTTAATGATTAGCATATGCAATACTAATTATTAATATTTAATGAAGAGACATATTAGAAACTAAGATTACTTCATGAAATTAGATAACTCATGCTATTTATCATTACATGTTTTTTATCATAATTAACTACGCTGTTTTATAATTAATATTTAAAATTATTTTAATTGATTCTTAAAAATAGCACAAATTATGCTGTTTATAATATTTTTATAAACAATTGCAAAATTTGTTTATTATATTTTATTTAATAAAATAATTAGACAATATTATTAAAAAAAAAACGTAATAATATTGATATTGAATTATAATAAAATAAACGTTGTGAATGTTTAATTAAGATGAATGAATAAATTATTTGGTCAAACATATCTGCGTCATAAAGCGTCTAGTGTGAAGTCTGGTATCATCAATGCATGCATAATTATTCAAAATATAAATAAAAAAAAATATTTGTTTTGTCTGATAGAGATTTGTTGTGCTTTTTGTTTGTTCTTAAACATTACTGTTGCTTTCTTTTTGCTTTATTGAATATAAAGTTTTTGTGCATACCACAAACTTAGTGTAACTTGCCGAAAAACTTTATTATTATTTATTACTTTTGTACATCTTTTGGTATAGTAAAAGGTCTTCCATTAAGAGCGCCCCTATTTGAAATGTAAATAAAACAAGCAATTGATGAGATATCAAAGATCTGTTTATTGTGGGTTGAAGGTGACACTATACCATTAAGAATGGAACAGAACATCGTTCAGATGGCCACCTCTGGAACGCCGGCACGAATGGAGACGCTGGACCCAATTTTCCATCACTTCTTCACACAAATCTCTCGATATGTCAGCAATGGCTCTTTCAATATTGGTCTGGAGCTCTTCCAATGTTGTTGGTTTGTTGCTATAGACCATTGACTTAACGTACCCCCAGAGAAAAAAGTTTAGGGGCATTAAATCTCACGAACGAAGCGGCCAATTGGTTAGGCCGTGTCTTGAAAAACACGGTCTCCAAACTTGGTCTTCAATAAATCGATTGTTTGGCCGGCTGTATGGCATGCGGGCCCGTCTTGTTGGAACCACATATTGTCCACATCGAAATCATCCAATTTGTCCCAAAAATAATCGGATAACATGCCCCGATAGCGATCGCCGTTGACCGTGACGGCATTTCCTGCATTGTTGAAAAAGAAATAAAGGCCAATGACTCCGCCGGCATGAAAACCACACCAAACAGTGAGTTTTAATGGATACAAAGATGACTGGTTGATTTCCTAAGAATTTTCCCTTGCCCAAATGCAACAATTCTGTTTATTAACAAAAATGTTTAGCCAAAAATGAGCCTCGTCACTCAGGATAATTTTTCAATTAAAATCATTATCCATCTCCATCTTGTCATTGGTAAAATTTCTGCGAGCAAATGGTAATTCGGCTTCAATTCTTGGGTTGGGACAATCTTATACGGGTGTAGGCCAAGTTCTTTGGCTGATCCCCAACTCCTGAGAACGGCGTGAAATCGATTGTTTTGGTTGTTCGGCTACAGAAGCTCGTACAGCGCCAATATTTTCTTCGCTTCTGGCTGGTCTTGCTCTTTTCGGCACGGGAACATCCAATAATGAGTAGGTCGACTTGAATTTAGCCACTAAACTAACCACAAACCGTTTATCCGGACGATTATAACGACCAAAAATCGGAGTCAACGCACGTAAAGTTGCGGTGACCAAACTCGAATGTTCGTAATAAATTTTAATAATTTGCAAACGTTGCGCACACGTGTACTTTACCATGATGAAATGGTATAATGTCTCGAACAAATTGACGTTTATAATATGGAGATAACTTCACACATGTTCAAATAGCAGCTATTCAAAACAGGGGCGTCCTTATTGGAAAATTATTTATACAGCAACCGCCACTTACTGTAAGATTTTCCATTTATCAAAGTCTGAAGAAGCATTATTGTTCCATAAAACCAGGAGAACAATCTGAACGATAAAACCGTTTATAAGAACAATCAAAATTTATTGATTTACAATAGCGCTAAGGGCTTGTCAGTATCCAACCCATCACAAGGAACTAACACCACAGTTTAAATATTTACAAAATTTTAAGAATTTCAAATAAAACTCTAAGTAAACTTCAAAGAATTAAGAGATAAGATTGCAATACCTTCATGAAACATGAAGTAAAGTTAATGTTTAGTTCACACTTATTGAGAAAATGGTTATCTCTACATTAACAAATGTTAAAAGACCTACATACAGTTTACTGGAACACGGAGTTCAATCAGCAAAGACTACTGTAAATCCATTAGACTAAAACAATCTTTTGGTATATGCGGATATACCAACGTTATATGTCTCTACTAATTGATAAAACTTTCACTTATTATCGGTTAATACAATTGTCTTTAACTCTTATTTAACTTAAATGACATGAAAACAACACCTATTGACTGAGCCAATTTAGCGTCTTAAAAACATTTGACAGATATTTAGTTCAAAGAAGCGTGCTACATTATTCCAGTATCAGCTAAGATTTTTAACAAAGATAAAATTGAACAACGGCAATCAAAAGAATGTCTACTGACGGATGTGTTCTTAGACAAATCTAAACTGCATAATGATCAATCACAGTATTGACAATGCAAAAAGTTACAACACTTATTTAGCTTACAAAAATAACATAAAAACCGTTTTATTAACAACGCCATCAACTTCTTATTTAAACAAGAACATCATCTACCGCTAATTTAGTCTTACAGTAATTTCCCGTTGAAAAAAAACATTAGTTTAAACGTACCAAAATGCAAGATTGTGCCAGTATCGGTTAAGATTTTGATCAAAAATAAAATTAAACAACGGCAATCGATAGACTGCTCATCAATAGGTGTGTCCCAAAACTGCGTAATGATTAATCACCGTTTAGATAATATCACCAAAATGGGCTACAAAAATGCCATAGAAACAGATTCTTTGACAACGCCGTTAACCACCAAGTTTAACAAGAGTCGGTAGGCCTGCAAATTTGGTGTGTTATAAGAGTTTGTTAAATATTTTATTTAAAAAAGACATCAAGAAAAACCAATGCCAACTAAAAACTTTACTGCTAGTGCTTCTAAAAAACCAGCAACAATATCTAACCACCATAGGTCCAAAACAAAAGCAATTGCACTCCCAAAAGTCTCCAAGGTGGTAAAACTAAAACAACAATTACATAGCTTACCCAAAGCTGTTTATCATAAAATAATTCCTCCTTCTTATTGTTAGTAATAACTGTCAAACCGCAAAATAACCAACAAACAAGAAATCAGCTACAAGCTACTATGCCAAACAGCAAAAAAACTTTACTACAAATAGTTGCAAAATGGCATACGCAACAATGACACGCTATCAATGCAAAATCTACCAACTGCGCCATTTCGATTCATAAGCCGGACAAGATTCCATTCATCAATCAAATCAAAGAAAAATATAAAATACAAAACAAGGAAAAAAAATCAAAACAAAAAATGTCGGCTTGAACGTACCAGAATTATACACTGACTAAAAATGTATTGTCTTTAGTAAACCTAATGCAGGTAGATAACTAAAATATAGCTGATATGATGTCCATCAAAAAAAGAAATAAACAGTAAAAGTCAAATGTTGCATATCCCAACAAACCTAAACAGTGTAGCAACTAATCACAGTAGCGACAGTTGCAAAAACCTATTACGTCAATGTTCACGACATTATCTAAATGTGTACGTTTGTATACCACCATCAAAATACCCTTGAGCAAAATATGCTCCCAACAATTTGTACCAAGAATCTAACCATTATTGAGTCAAGTTAGTTAGTTTAAATGTTTAGCTTATTAGGGTAAAAAATCTATAAATGCCAATACTATAAAACCAAACAAAAAATAGTTTATTCAAGAAAACAAGCCCAAAATAGCATAAGCAATATTTGGATAAAGCGACTTTATAGGCCACAAAAACAAAAATAGGCATAACTTGGTTACAGATACATATGATACCACTTTCATCAACAGAAGCAATGGTATCAGCCTTCAAAAAAATTGATTGTTGTCATAGGGAGCCTTGGTTAAAAGTACCAAAAACCGTCTTATTTTCTAACCAGTTTCCCAAGGTCACAATAATGCAAAAAAACAGTTCGGAATCATTACAAAAAATATGGCTCACTCCGCTCACCCACAACATTGACTGTCAACATAATTTTTTTTAAGATGAGAGTACTAAAATCCGGCAAACGCTTGTAAAGGAACCGCCTGAAGAGAGAACGAACAAACGATGAGAAGGATTCTAGAGTAGACAGAGTACGTATGCAATAAAAATAATTATTAATTTTTATAAAGAAGTATGTATGATGCATATAATACATATATTTATAATCTGTTAATTTAATTTATTAGATATTCTGACCAATTCTCTATGGATACTGAACGGTGAGATAGCTCAGTCCGCGGTTCAATCCCAAAATATATGATCAAAGTAATAACTTGCTTTTTATCCACCACCCCGATTCGGAAGGAGCCTAATAAGCCGTCTGGAGATTTTTTTTATAAAATAGCGGTAAAATAACAATTTTTTTGTAAATTTTTTTTTTTAATTTATTTTTTAAATTAAAAAAAATAAAATTTTAAAAAAATTAAAAATTCTATTCTTTTTTAGAGAGTTGCAATAAATTTTAACGCCCTTGCTTGCTAGCAATATACGTAAAAAACGTAAATAATAATAAATCTTGTAATGCAAAGTAACACAAAAATCTTTAGCAAGCAGTATAAATATATTTTGCTTACTTATAGCAATGTGAATATAGAATCACCCCGAATAATGTTATTATTTACTATAATAATATTATGATATGACTATAACAATGATTTACCCATGCAAACACGAAAACACGCCCTAAATATATTCACACGTAGTCGTCTTCTATAGGATTCGCTGAAATTTTCCGGAACGCTACAAGCAAGCAAAGCGTTGAACTAAATTTCGACGCGCGCATCCAATTATTATTAATATTTAATTTTGCAATTAACTTCAATAATTATCAACATATAGATTTAAATTTTGAAAATGATACCAAATTAATTGTTTTCTAGAGCATAAAACCAAAATAAATTTTTATAGTAAATTTATTCATTTAGAAACAATAATAAAATTTTAAATATATTTTTTTAAGAAATAACATGTGCAAGCCTTTTATTGTTTATTTTTACATATAAATTTTGTTTTTTTGACCTTGTTATAAATAATACTTTTTTAAGAAAATTGCGAATTACAAATTAATGTAAAAATTTCCTGCTTTTAAACAAATCAAAAACTAATTGAAATATCAAGACAACACTAGCTTTCACTAGTATCTGGCCAAACTCTTCTTACACAACTTTATCCAAGGCAGAATTAAATAAACTGCAATCTAAAAAAACTTGTAGAGCGCATGGTAAAATCGTAGCTAAGATTTTTAGGCACCACCGCAAAATATTGAGTTTTTAAATGGTTTAGTGTTTTCTACACAACTTTTGATACATATTCTGATTAAAAATACATATTTTATAAAATTTACAAAATAAGTGCGTATCCTGTGCAATTTCTATTCTGTATTAAGTGAAAAATAAACTATTTCATCTAGTTTTCATGCCATAAATAGTTTTAAGGGGGGAGAATAGTTGCGCTACTATAAAGGTTTACAGCATCCAACTCAGCAAGAAAACGCCTGAATATAATTGAATCAAATTTTTACACATTGTAGAATAAAGTCCAATCTGTGTCCTCAAACTTGTAGAAATTTGATGCAATAAGTCATTTCTTATGCAATTAATTTTTAAAAAGTGACGCATTTAATCAGTTTTTTATTAATTTTTTACTTGTTAAATGTAACTTTAAATCTTTAACCAAAAACATGAAGACATAGAATATTGTATGTAGTTCAACATATAAAAAGAGTGATGACTAAAATCTTATCGTTTGGATATTGAGTTGGTTGGCGTTTTGTCGTATAAGAACCAATTTTATTTTAAAAACGGCGCTGTACGAGTCAATATTTTTCTAGAGAGAAAGTTTTACCGATATTCTCGTAGATGTGATGGTATTTAATATTTTTCCATAACAATAATACTAATAGCACTTCAACAGGACTGAGCGACTAAACCAGCAATTTTCTAGCGTTAATGCGCCATAGTTTTATATAGTGGATTGTATTTTGTTTAAATTTTATACAATAACTGAAAGTTTACACAATGTTTGGTGTGTTTCTAGCTATAAATTTGTTCCTTTTGTTGCAATTTTTAAATAAATTTATTGCGTTATAAAATAAATAAATTTTCTGCACAAATTTTTACATAAATTTTGTGCGGTAAATAAGTTTTTTGTGCAAATTTAATGAAGTAATTAGATTTAAATTAAATTAATAAAATATAAATAAGTTTTTTTAGCACTAAATTTTTGCTTGTCGCTAAGTAAAACTTAGACATTAGTTTGGTACCTTTGCTCATTGTCCAAATTTACAAATTAATTTTGTGAAAATAAAGCAATAACTGTTTTTCACTTTAAGTATTTAAAGTTTTTTGCTAACTCGGCACTTACAACGGTTTAGTTTGACAACCCCATTATTATATCGCAAAACTTTTTATACAAGTCCACACTTTAAATTACTTTCTTTGTTACTTTTTAAAGTTATACTACTCCATGAATTTATTGTATGTTGCTTTTACAGTCCCCCAAAGAACAATTTCTATTATTATTACTATAATTTTTCTCACTATTAACAGACGAATTTTTGATTTTTATGAATAAAATTCTTTATTTTTTAATAGTTATTATTAGAATGTTGATATTTTTAAAATTTCTTAAAAAAATTACAATTTAAGGCCAAATGTTGTTGCTATTTAACAATATTTTTTATGTTTCAAGACTAAATTTTCATGTTTTTGACAATTTATAAATAAAAATTTACATTTTTAAAACATTGTTAGCCAGATAATTCGATCTGAAAGTATTTTAATGTTTTATGGCTGCAGTAAGTAGTTTGACTTTTTATAAATAAAATTTTACATTATTCAACAGTTTTTTTTTATGACCGGATTTTACTATTTATGATATTTTATAAAATCTTGTTTGCATTTTTTACCAGTTTATGGCCTCATTTTGGTGTTTTCTGACAATATTTAAACTTTATGGCTTAATCTTGGCATTCTTTATACATTTTCATTAAAAAAAAACATTTTTTTCCAACAAAATTATTACATTAGTCGGATTTTCTTTAGTTTTATGGTCGAATTTTGGTGCTTTCTGTTGTTGGATGTGTCTATGAATAAAGTTTTACACTTTTTAATAGTTTATGACGGAATTAAAAAAATGAAAAAACCGTGAGGTTAATATATTGCCATGTATGAGTCAAGTGTACGGAATAATTATTTGTTTTTGGTCAAACATTGAAAATCCCTTCCTCTACATGAATCCAAAATATATGAGTTTTTCAGATTTTTTTAGTGAACCTTTTCCGAGTAATAAACAATCAACATTTAAAAAATTGAGGTTTTTGAGTTTTTTTACAATTTTATTCCGTACACTTGGCTCATACATGGTCATTTGGATTATTCCTTGACCTATTCTAAGAATTTTTTGTTTTATGGTGGTTTATGAAAAACCTTTTTGTTTCAAAGATACAGAGTAAACAAAATTTGCGACAACCATATTCTATGTTTGTTGAAATTATTAATGTAAATAAAAGTATGGCGTACGCCAATGAGTACATCAAGTACCAAAAATTTAAGAGTTTATCAAGTACAAAAAATTGATAACTTAGAACGGCTGTTTTATCTACTAATGTAGAAGTGGATTTCATTTGAATACGTCTCGTCATTGATCATCACAAGTATCGGTCGCAGTTGTTTAGATTAAATGACGTTTGGCTGTGTCTACCATAAATCACTATACAAACGCCAAGATGACTGACATGCATTTCATGTATGGACTTGCTGATGGCAATTCATTACAAGCTAGATAATTGTACACTGAACGGTTTCCTGGCAGTAATATCCCCGACCAAAAAAATCTTCAAAAACATTCATTGACGTCTTCGTGAAACAGGCACATTGGAACAAAATGAAAGGCCAGGAAGATCAATGACAGTAAAAACGTACAACTAGAACAGAATGTGCTGGACATGATAGAAGAAGATCCAAGTAGTTCTACGCAAAAAATTGCCAATACTTTGAATGTAAGTCATTAAACAGTTTGGAAACTTCTTAAAAGCAATTTGTTGTATCCATACCACATTCAACGTATCCAGGCACATTACCTGCTGATTTTTCACTTATTGCGTTATGTTAATGGCTTTTGCAATCATTAGATCTAATCTTTAATTCTTGACACATACTCTTTTCACCAATAAAGCCAGTTTCTCAAGAAATGCAATAAGGAATTTTTATAACAACCATGTGTGGGCAGATAAAAATCCACATCAAATATGTGAAAATCGATTTCAACATCAGTTCTCCTTGAATTTTGGGTTGGAATTGTAGGCGACTGTCTATTTCTACCAAGAAAACTTGCCGGCGAGGTGTATAGCAACTTTTTGCAACACAAACTTCCTCAGTTTCTGGATAATGTATCATTGACAACAAAAATTGCATTGTGGTTTATGCACGATAGTGCACCACACGTTTGGTTGCTTGTGATTATTCAACAGCAACATACGGAGATCGCTGGATTGGTCGAAGTAGGCACACGTATGGCCTGCTTCATCCTCAGACTTAATTAAATCCCATAGATTATTTCTTATGGGGCTATCTGAAGTCATTAGTTTACTCTACTCGTGTAGAGAATTTAGACGACTTGCAAAATCAGGTGTAACTCAATTAGAAACAACCTTGATGTGTTTAATAAAATTCGGCACTCAATGATGAGAAGATTGAAAGCTTATATCCAGGCTGAAGGAAGTCATTTCGAACATTTACTGTAGATTCAGCAACTTTACATGTATCTTTGATAATAAAATGTTGTAACTGTCGCAAATTTTGTTCACTCTGTATCTTTGAAACAAAAGGGTTTTTCAGAAATCATCATACAACAAAATATTCTTAGAATACGCTAAGAAATAATCGCTTGAATTTTCGCCGCATGTTTACCTAACGCCCTGTATAATTCTAATTCTCTTTCATATATTACTATAATTTTAAAAAAATGATAGACCATTATTTATAACAAAGCGCATCAATATATTGTTAAGATAATTCATAGTCATCAATTTTACCCATAATAAAAACAAATTTAAACCTACAAATCATTCTCTCACGTCAAGGTCGATACAATTTTCTATTTGAAATAATTTCTATTTATTGAAAGGTATGAATAAAAAAGTGAAACATGCATATTTTTATATCGGTAGTTAACTAAATCAATAGTTTAATAATAATCAGATGACTTAACCATATTTAATTATAACGATATTAATATTAAAATTGCGGTTTGTTGATGGTTTATTTTATGTGTAATAGTAATAATAATAAAATAAACACATTTCAAATTTATGTGCATTTAATAAAATATATATTAAAATTTATGAGTATAATCTTCCAAGGATATTGTATAAATATATTTTTGTTAACTAATTCTGTTTCAAAATATATAAAATAAATGGTAGATGGTCCGAGGTTGTCATACATTTAAATTAAATTTAAATTATATATAACACTGGAATAGATAATAAAATGCAAATTTATTGTTAAAAATAAATTAGCATTGAAGTTTATTAAAACACAGATTAGGCAAGTAAATTATGTATAGTGATAATGTAATGTTTGCACAAGACCCCGACATACACTGGCGAGCAAAAAAATAGAGGTCACTTTAAAATTACGACTTACTTTTGGAATTTTTTGTTTTAACTTTGTTTGCAAATTGTAAACTAATATAGGCGCTTAATAATTCATTTCCTGACAAATGTTATCTATCTGTCAGTTATTATCACCGTGTTACAGACTTTTATAAAACAGCATCCATTTCGCTCTAATTAAAAACCTACATTTCGTTGTGGTTGTTTTACTTAGTGTTGATTTTTCTCTACAAAACTTGTTATTCACATAATGTACTGTACTTAACAGGTCATAATGTCTTAAGGCTCTATTGTTGTGCAAGAATTATATCGTCGATTGAAGATGGGTGAGGCAAATGTGAAACTGCAAGGGTTGTTGGTAAAAGCCTTTGTGCTGTACAAAAGTTGTATCAGCGTTACTTGGATACTGGCATAATAACCAGAAGATCAGGATCCGGGCAAAAAAAGTCACAACAAACAGAGATGACCGCTTTTTGGTATCCACAAGTTTGTGGAATAGAACATCTTCTGCAGTTTATCTACAAAATGAAATTAGAGATGTAAATGTTAGTGAAAGAACCGTTAAGAGAAGGCTTCGGGCTGCTGGATTGTTTTGTAGAAATATGGCTACAGTTTACCTTTACAACGCCGACATTGTGTTGTGCAAGATTGACTTTTGCCCGAAATCACCGGGCATGGAATAATATAGACTGGAGCAGGTTACTGTTTTCAGATGAATCGCGCTTTTGCCTTAATGAATCAGACGGACGTAGGAAAGTTTTGAGAAGAAGCGGAAAAAGATACGATTTAGTTTGTATTGATGAGCGACTTCCATTTGCCGGTGAGTCGGTTATGGTTTGGGCATAAATTTTTACCGAAGCACGTACAGAGTTGGTCTTTATAGAGAATGGCTCCCTGACAGCTTACAGATACATTATGGAGATTCTCAAAGATAATGTTATGCCCTTCATGACAACTATGAGCAAGCACGGCTTTTTTATGCAAGATAATGCTAGACCTTACGTAGCCAGAGTTGTCAGAGATTATCTGAATGAAATGGGAATTTTGCGGTTCGATTGGCCAGCTCTCATCCCGAACATAAATCCTATAGAACATATCTGGAATAAGTTGGAACAACGTATCCCAAAGCATACACCTGCTCCAAGAACTGCGCAGAAGATAAGACAGTTGATATTGCAGGAATACAATAATATCGACCAAAATGTGATCCTTAATTTAATTCAAATTGTCAATAATGCAAGAGGGGGTAATACTTGTTATTAGTGATCAGTTTCTTTTATCATATTTTTTGTTCCATATAAGTTCTAGGAACAAAAATTCAAACTTCGCCTGAACGCAATAAAAACAATAAATTTACGATTCAACATTAAATTTTTAATTTAGTGCGCAAAATACAGTACAATTGTTTACAATTTGCTAACATAAACTTAAAACAAAAAATTCCAAAAAAAAATCATAATTTTAAAGTGACCTTTATTTTTTTTTTCGCTAGTGTATGTTATAAGAGCAAGTTAATATCTGTTTTAAGCCAAAAATACAATATTATCTAATCGTTCCTTGAGTATACTATTATAAATTTAAACTTTGCTTGTTTTAAACAAAAATCCTTCAATTTTTTTCAAACAAGTATGAATATCAAACATCATCAAATTTATTTGACATCCTGTTTATATTATAATACAACAAACAGGTGCAGCAGAGACTAATTTGTAAAATGTCATCAACTTACAGTCATATACTAAAAATAATGCAATGAGCATTATAAGTTTTGCACATGAATCTTTTAAACATAATGTTGAAGTTCAACAATAAATCATTTATTAATAGCACTTCCTGTTCCCGTTTATAATCTTGCAATGTTGGTAATTATATAGTTTGTACTGCGATGCAATAAGTTTCCTTGAAAGTGCAAAAACATAAAAGTCGAAGTAGTTCATTAACATTTCATATCATCAATTTGTTTGTTGATTGAATTGCAAAAAAAATAATCGTAAGCTTTAATTAATTCCACTATAAATCATACATATTTATAGTAGGCATTATTTAGAATTATTAATTATACTTCACATTTTTATATAAATAGTGTCATTGATAAATATGATTGAATTGACCCTATGCCTGGTCAAGATAACCCATTCGTTAATCAAATTTTATCTAAAAAATATTTAATGCAGTTATCACCGACGAAGCTGTTTTTATTTAATTGCATTCATCATGTTTGTAAAGATTTCTGGCATTCACTGTCAAATTTATACACATGTAAATATCGCTTTATTTGTTTATATTTATTGTGTAATAATAATAGTATTAATCATAAAACTTTATCACGTTTTTATTTGTATTATTTTGTTACAAATTGGAGAACATTTAAGAATCAAATTTTTAAACTATTGTCTCATTTAGATGCAAAAAAATGAGCAATTTTTTGCAAAAACCCAGATAATTTTTTTATAAAACTTTTAGTGTTTTACAATCAAAGAGACCATCAGGATGTAGAAAAAACAACAAATAGTACTTATCAGCTTATTTAATGAACATTTTTTTCAAGAAAATTTTGCGGTAAAAGTTTTTAATTCTTTGTTTCCGAAGATAATTAGTTGATACATTCTATAAAAAACAACTAAAAATTTATAAGCAAAGTTTAAATTCATTTATAACTTTGCTATTTGTGACGTAGAAACTAAATAATGAACTCAACTGGCACAATAGTAAAATTTTGTGGAATAGACAATACAATGCAATAGTACGCATATCTTACATGTTAGGATAATACTACAATTTAAAGATTACGTTTACTAGCCGTATTAAATAACTCAATAATGATACGCTTCTATTGTGTTACTTAATATTTATTTTATTAGAATCATAGAGTAATTAATATAATTTAACAAAAAAATAAAAAAATAAAAAAAATTGCTACATTAAGTAAATTATTATATTACATTAAACATTAATTACATTTCCAACAATAAATATACTAGTAAAAATGCTTGTCATGTAAATATAGGTAAGGCTTTACAAGCAACATTTGTTACTTGCACTTTTTTCCGTTATGTTATGCTAATAACGTCTGGGTAACTACAATAATTTAAAACAATGTCTGGTATCATTTCATGGGCATTACACGCCCATAGATCACAGTTCACATCTTAAAAAAAATGCATTCCATAACATTCAGCAACCAGATGATGATATAGACACTATAAATCACAAACAAATTAAGACATAAAAAATAGTCATTGTGCTCATGACATTTTTGGTTGAAGTATTTCTACAATTTAAATAATCTCCTCTTTGTGTGTTGTAATCATTAGATTTTAGCATTGATCTAGTGCAGAGGTAAGCTAAAGCTTTTTTTTATTTAATTTAAACTAAAAATATACATAAATTGATTGAAATTAGTGCTGCAGTAGCAGTGTATTAATGAAGCATGTGTCGCAAGTCGTAACATTTATAACAATTTAAAATATCATAATGGAATATTGACAAACCAATACAAATAAACATGTTACAAGAATTATAATATTGATTGATTGATGGACATAAATCTATAATTGCTATCTTATTATGTTACAAGCTTATGCTGCAAGCACTTACGTACGACAGTGTACGATTGAGTGGCGTTATTTTAAGCATATAAAAAATGTGATCAACAATTTTATTAACTACATATAACATTTATATAATGATAAAACCGTTTTGATTTGTTAATTATTAATTTTTTTTTAATTTCAAAATGTGATAATTAGGAATTACATAATATGCCACAACAACATAACGAGTAAAACCACTGAAACTATCACATTGAAGACTAGATTTAAGCAGTCTGTGAACATTGACTTTGAATATTTATAAATCTCGGGAAATACTGAATTGGGTTTATTCCATTTGTCGATAGTACGATTATAGAAATCTCTCTTAAAAATTTCGGTCCTCATCTCTAAACTGTCAGCAACTATTTGTTGGAACTTTTGGCAAGCATTGTACTACGAGTAAATATTTGTTTAGATAGCAAAATGTTTTGTATTTTGTTCAAACAATGTCCATAAAAATATCTATAGAAAATGCAAAAGATCTGCAACCTGTTGTAAAGTGTCTAAGTTATTAGTCAATTTTGGAACTCGTTTTTGGATAGAGTATAAAAGAGATAATGTTGTAATATTCAATACAAGGACGAATATAAGTTTTATATATATGCAAAAGTTGAACAGAAGTAAAAAACTTTTTACATCTATTAAAAGAAATCCTAGTTTTCTAGATACTTTTGAAGCAATGTCAACAACATAGTCGTTCCAGAAAAGATTATGTGATATTGTAACACCTAGAAAACAATTGAAGAAGATTTAGATATGGATTTGTTGTTTATTTGATACTGATGATACCTCAGATTTAGATTTTGAAACAGTAAGAAGTTGAATTAAAAGACGTATCTAAGTTACATTATTTGAACTTTATTCAGCTACTTCTATAAAGTATCTATTAAATCTGTTAAAAATAGTAAATTCATTTGAGATACTTACATCATCTTCAGTACTAATGTTGATTATTTTTTAATAATTTACAGATTGTTATTATAATAAATCCTCCTTCTGAGCCAAACCAAAATATTATCTAATTCTGCACTATAAAAAGCAATTAATAATGTATACCTAATTAATGAAAATATATTGCATAATAATTAGTACTACACGTTTAAAGATAATACCAATTGCTATGTAATGATTAATTAATATTCAAAGATAAAAAATGCATGTAATATAAATATTATATCTACATAATTTGTCCAAAAGTTTATAATAAAAAAATAAAGTGTGCAGCTTGCTTATAATGAACAATAAATAATAATAAACTATACTTAATTTATGAGATTCCAAACACTCACATATGCTGCATATATTTTCTTTTTGCATGCGTTAATTATGTTATGATATTCCTTGACATGTAGTAATTAATAACACGTGGGATATTTAGTATAAAGCAAAATTAAAAGTAGATTTCATCAATTTTTATAAATTTGTAAAAATATATGTTTACATTAAATAAACTTTATAAATAATAAAAGATGTTTAGAGGCGGCAAACTTTAATCTGTGACAGATGATTTAACAGTTTTCGGTTGTTTTGAAGTTAGTTTGGTTTAGCAATTTATCATGAATAAACTCACGCCGGAGCAACGTTTACAAATTCAAGAAACTGTGCATCGTTTTCACAATACGTTTAATCTAAATTGATAGTGTGCAGCGTAGTATTAATGATGATCCAAATGTGTCGAGCAATAAAACAAGCAATACTCGGCATAATCCTAAGAAACCAGAAAATCAAACGTAATAAAACAATAAGTTAAAATAGAGCTGGGTAGAGCAAATAGCCAAGGAAGATACCAAAATATGAACCTACAAAACAACACAGTGAAAACCAAGAACCAACAACAAACAAATCAAAGCTAACCGTTCACTTAAAGATATGAAGACACCAAAACGTACCTCAATTCAACGTCATCCCCAACAATTTAACTTTTTCACACAGATCGGGTCTTCAAAAACCTAAAAGTTAGTACTGGTTTTTGCAAATATTTTATTTTTAGTAACAAAGCGCATTTTTATTAAAATGCGTAAGGGGTGACGGCAAGAAACACCAAAATAAGACCGGCCCAAATGTCAACCTCTACACGCGCTGCCCGCTGCTAGATAATTATGGAGGCTCTGGAGACCGAGTCATGGCGGTATAACGAATAAAATTGAAAATAAAGGAAATAATACTATTTTTGGGAATTAAAACTTTGAAGCAGAGAGAAGGCACAGTAATTTCGATGATGTAGAAAACAATGCCGGCGGAAGTTTTATACTCTTGGTAAGGCCACCCATGCCGGTAAGGTCAAAAGTAAAAAACAAAGCCAAAATTAATCCGCAACAGTAGCGTCTGATCCAGAATGAGCGGCTACAAACGACGAGGCACTCTCTTGCCCCTAGTGTAAAATTGCACCAAAAGGCGAACGAACCAAAGAATTGGCCAATGGTATAGAATGGTGAATGCAACGGGAAACGACAACATTTAAGATACGCATAAGTTCAGTACAAAGTTTTTCGGAGTTATAATTCCCCCGATCGGATCTCCGAGGGGAAAAAGCACTGAAAGTAGCAACCAAATATAAACTAACAAACTAAAAATAAAACTGTGATCAAGCTAGGCACGTGGAAAGCAAGATCAATGGCCCAAGCAAGAAAATTACATAACACCATAAAAAAATTGCAAAGAATGAACATTAAGATCATTGGGATTAGCGAGATGAGATGGCCGGGTGCAAGCTCATGCACTATTAATAAGCACAGAATATACTCAAAAAAATCCACCGGAAAGCATAAAAATAGATTAAGAATCATTGTAGACGAGACAATTGCAAGACATGTAACAAACTTTGTGCCTATATCGAAACAAGTAATGCTAATACAAATATCAACCAACCCTTTTTCACTAAACTTAATCCAAATATATGCTCCAACTTCTAACAGCAGCAACAAAGAAATCAAACAATTATACTTAGAATTAGCAGAAATTCTGAAAAAAACTCCCTAAACAGGACCTCACCATAATAATAGGTGATTTTAACGCAAAAGTAGAAAGAGGAATACCTTTTTTGAACTACCACCAAGAAGATTGTATGCATGGACAATACCGGCGCACACCCCCAAGGTAATAGTAAAAAAACAAATAGATTATACCTTAGTGAATCAAAGATTAAAAAAAACTCAGTAAAAACATACCCAGGCGCGGACATACAATCAGACCACAACCCAGTAGTAGGAAGACTAAAACTCCAAATAAAAAAAGTAGAAAAGAAAAGAGAGGCCAACACAATATGCAATATCCGCAAACTGAAAAGAATGCAGTAAAAGCACAGATAGAGAAGGAAATAGCAGAATGTTTTAGATAGTAAGTAATATCACAAACACAGAGAAAGACATAAAGAGACTAAACAAGACAGTAGAAAAAATTAAAGAAAAGGTTTCTGAAACCAAAGAAAGTCGTGAAACGGAAATCATGGATGACTAAAGAATAATCTGACAAAAGATAAAAGAAAGAGGGTAACGCTCCAGAACCAGATAGATTCCAAGCCAAATTTCTAAAACTAATGAACGAAGAAGGAATCAAATGACTTACCAATATAATCAATCAAATCTACAATACTGGTATTAGTGGTATTATCCCGCAACAATGACTGGAGTCAGAATTCATTATAATACCAAAAAAGCCAATAGCAAAAAAATGCAACAAATTCAGAACAATAAGCATTATGAGTCATGTGCTGAAAGTATTTTTAAAGATTATACACAAACGTATATACAAACTAGTAGAAGAACTTTGAGGTTAGGGTATTTTAATAAAAAAATTTATACTTTATTGTGCTGATTTTACTTTTTTATATATTAAGACCGGTTTCGGCTGTTAGGCCATCATCAACACACAACAACACCCGTGAAAAGAAAAAAACTAATGATGGCCTAACAGCCGAAACCTAATATATAAAAAAGTAAAATCAGCACAATAAAGTATAATTTTTTTTATTAAAATACCCTAACCTCAATTATTTTAAACCGTGCAATAATCAGAAACAAATACTATAATAGAAGAACAGCTAGAACCCACACAATTTGGATTTAGGAATGCAGTAGGGACAAGAAAAGCCTTATTTAGCGTGCAGGTATTATTCAACATATAAAATGATCAAAATTATGAAAAAGATTGGCATAGATAATAAATATCTAAGAATTATAACAAATTTTTACTGGAACCAGACGGCAAGTGTCAGAGTCGGCAAAGACCATACAGATACAGTAAAGATGTATACTATCCCCTTTAATATTCAACATCTAAGACTTGAACATGGTACCATCAAAAAAGTCAATCAATATATATATATATATATATATATAAATACCTCAAAACCATTATTAACGATAGATGGGATCCAGCGCAGGAAATGAAATGCAGAATTGAAAAGAGTAAAAACATATTCATTAAAATGACAGACGTTTTTAAAAGTCGAGATAAATGTATAAACACAAAAATGAGAGTAAACACTGACTGAAGCAACCACGAGAAAGCTAGAAGCCTTTGAGATGTGGTTATACAGACGAATACTGCAAGTGTCATGGAAAGACCATATTACTAACGCCGTTATCTTAACTATAATGACTAAAGAGAAAGAAATCCATTTGTGAATAAAATTAAAATTGCCAATATGATCGCCAACATCCGGAGCAAATAAGCACTTAAAGAAGATATTAATAAGAAAAAATGTCGTATCTAGAGATCCAGAAACACTTGTATCATTCAGAAGCAGTTTGGTATGGATTTTGGTTGGGTGGTGTTATTGGATTGCACTTCTAGAAAAACGATGCTGAAAGAACATTTTTAGTCAATGAAGTACGCTATAATAATAAACTTTCGGCCTTGAAAATTCTTAACTAGCTTAACATAACGTTTACCATATAAACTTAATTCACTTCTAATATAACATGTAATCTCAATTACCCTAAACCCTGTTTTTAATTAATTATTTATTAATTCTGTTTCAAATTGTTTTCTTCTTTTTGTTACCGCCATCATTCATTTTATTCTTCCTTCATCTTTTTTCAATACCTCATTTCTTCATATTTGCTCTTCTCTCATCTCATTGCATTTTGGCATGTGTTCTATGTTTTCCCTCGCTTCTCCACACATCTTACACATTTTCTTTTCCTCGTTCATTCAAAATTTGCACATTTTCTCCTCATTTCACATATGAATTTTGTAATCATTCTGTTTTCTATTTTTTTATACTTTACACATTCTAGGTACTTTGGAAATGCATCCGCTATAATATGTACATGATTTGAATTACCTAGATATATTTATTCGTGTTCTACGCTCATGCACTTGTATATCTCTATCTCTTATCATAATTTCAGTCTACATACTTCTATCTATTCTCAATATATCTACTTCCTCACTAGCACATTTATTCCTGTTAAAATATTTTTTTCTGCATGTTCCCATTTTTCCGCATTTTTCTTTCATTTTCTTCTTGTAATATTTTACATTCATTTCTGTCTCTCACCCTTTCTTCATACCTCACTGCACGCTTTCTTGCTTCTACTCTTAATTTGTCTATTTTAACTTCTTCCATTACAATGTATGCTAGGGTCTCTTTGTTTAGTCCTAATACCCATCTTCAGTATTTTGTTTGACCTTGTCCTACCGCTTTATTATCATTTCTTGTCATAGTTTTTATGTGTTCATTTTTATTATTGTTCGTGCAAAAAACATATCCTAGATATTTAAATGATTTTACTTCTTCAATTTCTTTTCCATCCTATTTCCAGTTTTCTACTCTGCTTCTTCCTCTCCCTTTCTAAAAGTCATCATTTTATTTTATTTACATTTACTTTCAACTCTATTTTTCTAAAATATTTATCCAGACATCTAATCATTTCGTTCATTTCATTTGCTTGTCTTGCTACAATCATCATGTCTGCATAAGCCAGCGACCACACTTTCTCTCTGCCCACCACCACCCCACCCGAAGTACCCTATAGAGACACGTTAACTAGCCTATAATAAAGAATAAAAATCAGAGAATTTCAATAAGTTGATATCACGTGCCATACAAGTCAAACAATCTCTTCAGACACTAACTAACATCAATACTGCAATTGCAAAAATAGAACTGTATCTTTTATAAAAATGTTGTAATTAAAATAATCTATTATTGTACGTGCTTTTGTGATGTAATCCCTTTTTCAAAATAACATTTTCTAGTATTGCGTAGCAACAATTTCAATATTCCTTAAATATAAAAGTTTGCTATATTTACGCCATTAAAAAATGTGTTTAAAGAAAAGGTATTTTGCTAAAAATGTCAAAGATAGACAAACAAACTTATTTAAAAAGAAGTGGCTTCAAGCTTTCGTACGAAAAAGAATTATTTACTTACTATATTGTCATAAAACTACGCTAATACAGTTATAAATTTCATTTAATTACAATAATTTCCAACACAAAGTCATTTTCTAAACTTTGCTTAATCCTACAGTTTGTATATTGACTATAATACAACAACAATTTATAGCCTGTACGTTCCTAAAAAATTTAATGCAAGTCATAAATTATAATTATTACGCGCAATGTTTTGAAATGTATGTATAACATATTACAATGTATATTAAAATATTTCTGCATAATTTCATATTCATGAAATCGCGTTGATGCCAAAAATTACAACTTACTTTATATTTAAATATCTTATATAATATTCATAATTTATAATTTAATTTTTAGAAATAGGTTTGAATAAAATAAGTTGTACTGTATAATTGTAATTTATCATTTATTTTGTTATTCACTCAATTATCAATTAAAACAAAAAAGTTTAATATAAATAAAAAAATTGAAATCATTCAAAATAATTCAAAAAGATAAAAATGCGTATGTGAAATAAATTATTCTTATTAATACAAAAATAATTACTAAAATATGTCAACATTGTATTCAGTAATAGTAGTTAATATTTCACATTATGATTATGGATTATATTATAATAATATAATTTCACTAATTATATTTTCAAAAATTTTGACGTTAATGGCGCAATATTTTAAGTGTCACAAAAATTTGAGCACAAGTCGAGCAATTTAACTCCTTTTTAAAAGGAGAGACATAAAATGTATAAATCTGAAACCTGAACTTTTTGAGCACTCAAAACATTATGTTTATATAGCACAATATTTTATTATTTCTTGGTAATAGTCGTTAAGTTTTTTAGTAATTTAGAACAGTTAATGCTTTTAATAAATTTTGTAATTTATGCAGTACGTGCATTTTCTAAATAACACATATACTATTTCTGGTTAATTTGTATGTATTTTACGCCATAAATGTGTTCTATAAGCGTTTATTATCAGACTTTATTCAATAGATGAGTACTTAAATCTAAGTCTATATATATTTTATTGGTTCAATACATGTTGACTAACTGTTTTTGTATATGCCTATTTTTGAAAAACCACAGAAAAAACATTCTTCAAAACAAAATCAACAAATAGCTTTTAGACCAAGTTGCAAATTATCAAATATATTATTTAATGCAAAAGATAAAATTAATCCCTTAAGGAAATCAGGTGTTTATAAAATTTTATGTTCCGAATGCAAAAGTATATATGTTGGGCAGACTAGAAGTTTTCAAACACAATATACACAACATTTTAAAGCGAGCGTTTAGACTATTCTCGATACAAGTTCATTTGCAAATCATAATACAAATTCTAATCATAACTTCCCTGAAATTAATAAAATTAAAATGTTATACAACTGTACAAAAAGCACTAAGCTTAATCTGTTAGAAGCCGCCGAGGTTCACAAAAACCGATGTAATCCTCTTGTTGAATGAGCAAAAGGACTTATCACAATATAAATCACCACTTTTTAAATCTCTCTAAACCATCAGCAATGCGATTTATTTTTCCCTCAATTCAATTTCTATATTAACTTTTCAGTATAAATGTACTTTTTCTTTAGTTTATTCTCACAATGACCTATAAAAGTCGAAACACGAGTCGTGAACTTTTGTTTATATGTATTATTTAGTAATATATATTTATATCAATAACGTATTTGTGGTAAAAAACTTTGTGTTTTATTTTATTATTAAACTTAATAAATTATTAAAATAATCCACCACAAATGCAACAACAAAACCAATAGACTATATTTAATTTTCGCAGATTTGTGACGTCATGCGACCTTTCCAGTAATTCCAGCCCTTTCCACAAAGAACTCGATACTCGTTCATTTTTCTCGCTGTTCGCATAATTTATTAATGCTCAGTTTTTATTGTAGCTATTTATTTAATCCGAAATATAATTCAACTTTATTAAATTACCAAAAAATAAAAAAAAAAACAGGAATAGAACGCAGAAGAATTTCGATTTTCTTATCGGTCTAATCTGTATGGCTGGTATCGGTGCGGTTATCTTGTATGGAGCAATCTAATTGTCGCGGAAAGCGAAGAGGATTATAGATAGAATTTGCTGGTCGCTGTCGCACAAGAAAAAATCCTGATGACCACCCGCCAGACGGAGGAGGCTTACAGATAAGCTATCGCAATTTTATTTATTATAATCGGTTTTATATGTGTATTATTCTGATATCTCTTTTTTAAGTACTTTTTTTTAATTTCAATAATTATCTTTATGGAAATGAACTCGCTTCCCGTTCGCGATACGAGTCACCTTTAAATTTGTATTTTTGTATTTATTTTTAAATAATTATTATAAGCCTTTCTATTATTAATTGTTAATAATACTTCTGGTACTAAGACTGTGCAGCCACATCATATATGACGTTTTGAAGGGAAAGGTTGTCAAACTTTGTTGAACTCAAAGAGTGCTCAACTCTCATGATCGCAGATGCAAGCAAGCTTAATAGAATTGGTATGGGCGATGTGGATTTGAAAGCTTTTAATTGACGGGACTGGGATCGAGTAATATTGATAAATGTTTTATATGTACGAGAACTGACTTTTAACCTGTTTTGTGACGCATGTTGGATAAAGGATAGCAAAGCAAAACAAAGAGTTGTTTGAAATGATGTTTTCTCGAGTCAAATCTGAAAGATTTCTGCTGTTAACTTTGATTCAAACTTGACATAAAAGACTTGCACATTAAAACGTCAAGTATGTCAGAAATAACTTTGACAAAAATGGCATTGAATACGCAGATAATTGGAGAGACTATGTATGTAATAGATGTTTATATGGCAAGCAACATCAAAACTCTCATCCCAGTAATAAAAAAACTGCTGAAAAAGTTTTAAATTCAATTCATGTTGATCTTTGCTAAATGAATGTCACGTCAAGAATTTTATAATTTTCAAAGATGATTTTTCCCACTTTCGAACTGTCTATTTCTTAAAGACACCAAAATTTAATCAAATGTTTCTTAAAATTTTCAGGAGTTTTTAGAGTTAATCAACGGTTTCTAGTATTTTTCAGAAGTATCTAGAATTTATTAAAAGTTTGCTAGGGTTAGCCAAAGATTATCTTAAGAGTTGCTAAAATTTGATCAAATGTTTCTAATTTTTTCAGGAGTTAGTGCAATGATTCTAGAGTCATTTAAAGTTTTTAAAATATGATTAAATGTTTCTAAAATTTTTCAAGAGTTTTTAGAGTTGTTAAAGATTTCTAGCACTTCTAAAAAGTTTCTAAAGATTGCAAAAGCTTTCTAAAGTTAGCAAAAGCTTTGACTTTAAGAGTTTCTAAAATTTAATCAATGGTTTTTGATATTTTTCAGAAGTTTCTAAAATTTGGTCAACGTTTTCTAGAACTTTTTAAACGTTTCTAGAATTTGATAAAATGCTTCTTGGTCAAAAGGTTTAAGAATTTCTAAAATATAATCAATTATGTCTGAATTTTTTCTGGAGTTTTTAGAGTTAGTGAAAGTCTTCTAGAGTTATTCAAAAAGTTTTAGTACTATTAATTTGTTTTTAATTGATCAAATGTTTCTATTTTTTCTAAAATTTGTTAAAAGTTTCTAGCCCTTTTCATCAGTATTTAAAATTTAGTAAAATGTTTCTAAAGTTGGCAAAAGCATTCTACAACACTTAACAGGTTTTTAAAATTCGATCAAATAGTTCTAAAATTTTTCAACCGTTTTTAAAGTTTATCTCAAAAGTTTTCAATACTTTAAAGTTTTTAGAATTTAATTGAAGGTTTCTAAAGTTGGGTTAAAGTTTATAAAACACCTTTAAAGTTTCTAGAAATCAGTCAAATATTTCTGAAATTACTCCAAAAGTTTCTAGAACACCTTAAGAATTTCTAAAATTTGACAAAATCTTCCTAAAATTTCTCAAAAGTTTCTAGAATTAATAAATAATTTTTAGTATTTCTTAAGACTTTCTAGAATTGAATTAAAGTTTTCTAGTACTTCTGAAAAGTTTATAGAATTTCATAAAATGTTTCTAAAATTAGTCAACGAGTTTTACAACACTTTAAAAGTTTCTAAAATATAATCAAATTTATATAAAAAAATTTCAAAAATTTCATGATTTAGTGCAAAGCGAAGTTCAAAAAAATTTAGTACACTTCAAAAATTTTTAGAATTTAATCAAATATTTTTAACAAGTTTGACAGTTTCTAGGAATTAATAAAATTTGATCAAATATTTGGTGAAAGTTTTCTAGTACTCTAGTACTAGTTTCTAGAGTTTGATAAAATTCTTCTAAAATTTGTGAAAGTGTTTTACAACACTTTAGTTTCTAGAATATTGTAAGAGTTTCAAAAGATAGTGCAAGCCTTCTAGAGTTATTCAAAGTTCTAGTTCACTTTTGAAGTATTTCTAAAGTTTGTTAAAAACACTTCTCAAAAGTTTTTAAAATTTGGTGAAAAATTTCCAAAGTTGGCAAAGCATTCTAAGTTGAATAAAAAGTTTTAGAACACTTTAATAATTTCTAAAATTTAATCAAATATTTCTGATATTTTTTAGAAGTTTCTAGAAACAACATTTTTAAGTATTTTTTTTTAATTTCTAAAATTTGTTACAATTTTTCTAAAATTGGTCAATACACTTTTATACTTTAGAAATTTTTAGAATATAATCAAATATATCTAAAAATTTTCAAGAATTTCCAGAGCTTAATTCAAAGCATCTAGAATTTTTTAAAAAGTTTTAGAGCATTTAATTTTTTTTAAGAATTTTTAGAGTTTTTTAATAGTTTTTAGTACTTCTCAAAAGTTCCTAGAATTTGATAAAAAACTTTTAAAGTTGGCAAAAATATTCTAAAATACTTAAAAAAATTCTAGAATTTGATCAAATAGTTCTAAAGCTTTTCAACAATTTCTAGAGTTTGTCAAAGGTTTGAGAAGTACTGAAAAACTTTCAGAATTTAATTCAAAATTACTAGAGTTGTGTAAAGGTTTATAAAATACCTTACAAATTTCTAGAACTTTAAATATTTTTGAAATTACTCCAAAAGTTTCTAGAGTTATTCAATGGTTTTCAGTATTTCTCAAAACTTTCTAGAATTTAATTAAAAGCGTCTTATGTTAGCCAAAAGGTTCTAAAACACTTCAACATTTTTTTTCAACGGTTTCTAGTATTTTTCAGGAGTATCTAAAATTTAATAAAAAGCCAAAAAGTTTTTAGAATTTGTTCAAATGTTTCTGATTTTGTCAATAATTTCTAAAATAAATAAATTTAAAGATTTTAATACTTAAAAAAAAAATCATAAATTGCTTCTAATGTTGGCCAAAAATTCTGCAACACTTTAAGCAATTCTAAAGTATGATCAAACGTATCTGAAACTTTTTAGAAGTTTCTAAAAGTTGGTGCATGGCTTCTAGAGATAGTCAAAGAGTTCTAAAACATTTCAAAAATCTGGAAATTTTCAGAAATTTCTAAAGTTTGTTAAAAGTTTCTAGAATTTAGTAAAAGATTTCTATAGTTGACAAAAGCATCAACACATCTGAAAAGTTTTCAAAATTTAATTAAAAATTTCTAGAGTTGTGTTAAAATTTATAAAACACCTTAGAAATTTCTAAAACTCAAGTATTTCTGAAATTGATCCAAAAGTTTCTCAGAAGTTTCTTGAATTAGTCAATAGTTTCTAGTATTTCTTAAAATTTTCTAGAATTAAATTAAAAACTTCTAGAGTTATTCAAAAGGTTCTAATACACATCAAAAGTTTTTTGAATTTAATCAAATGTTTCTAAAATTTTTAAAAGTTTCTAGAATCTTAAAAGTTGCTAAAATTTAATAAAATGTTTCTGAATTTTTTCAACAGTTTCTAGAATTACGTCAATGTTTTCTAGTACTTTTGAGAAGATTCTAAAATTTGATAAAATATTTCTAAATATATCTAAAAAAATTCAAAAGAGTTAGTGCAAGGCTTCTAAAGTTAGTCAAAGAGTTTTAGTACACTTTAAGAGTTTTTAGAATTTAACCAAATGTTTTTAAAAAAATTCAGAAATTTCTAAAGTTTGTAATAGGTTTCTGACACTTCTCAAAAGTTTCTAGAATTTGGTAAAAAATTTCCAAAGTTGACAACAGCATTTTAAGTTAGACAAAAGGTTTTAGAACACTTTAAAAAAAATTAAAATTTAATAAAATATATCTGATATTTTTGGGAGTTTCTAAACTTATTTTTTTATTTCTAATTTGGTACAATGCACTAAAATTGGTCAAAAATATTTACACAATTACACTTTAAAAAATTTAAGAATATAATCAAATATATCTGAAGAATTTCCAAAGTTTTTGCAAAGTTTCTAGAGTTATTCAAAAAGTTATAGTACATTTTTTTTTAATTTGATAAAATGTTTTTAAAAATTTTCAAAAATTTCAAAAGTTTGTTAAAGATTTCTAGTACTTCTCAAAAGTTTCTAGAATTTAGTAAAAAGCTTTTGTTAACTTTAGACAAAAGCATTCAAGAACACTTAAATAGTTTCTAGAGTTTAGTACAGGTTTATAAAACACCTTAGAAGTTTCTAGAACGTTGTCAATTATTTTTGAAATTACTCCAAAAGTTTCTGAGTTAGTCAATAGTTCCTAGTATTTCTCAAAACTTTCTAGATTTTAATTAAAGGCGTCTAGAGTTAGCCAAAGGATTCTAAAATACTTTAACATTTTCTAACATTTAATCAAATGTTTCTGTCTGAATTTTTTTAGAAGTTTCTAGAGTTAGTCAACGGTTTCTAGTATATCTCAAAAGTATCTAATATTTAATGAAAAGCTAAAGAGTTCTAAAACATCTCAGAAATTTTAGAATTTGTTCCAATGTTTCTGATTTTGTCAATAATTTCTAGAATAAGTCAGAGGTTTTAATATTTTTTAACTGTTTCTAGAGTTTGTCAAAGGTTTTTCTCAAAAGTTTTCAAAATATAATTAAAAAATTCTAGAGTAAGGTAATGGTTTATAAAACACCTTAGAAGTTACTAGTTCTTAGTCAAATTTGTCTGAAATTAGTCTAAAAAGTTTGTAGAACACCTTAAAAGTTTTTAAAATATGATCAAATGTTTCTGAAATTTCTCAAAAAGTTATAAAATCAGTCAATAGTTCCTAGTATATTTTAATACTTTCTAAAATTTAATTAAAAACTTATGAATTTGGCCAAAAGTTCCTAAAACAGTTTCTAGAGTTAGTCAACGGTTTCTAACATTTGTCAGAAGTATCTAGAATTTAATAAATGGCTTCTATAGTTGAGCCAATAAATTCTAGAATATCTCAAAAGTTTTTAGAATTTGATAAAATATTCTTAAATTTTTCAAGAAATCAAAATTTCTAAAATTTTATAAAATGCTTCTAAAGTTGGTCAAAATGTTCTACAACACTTTAGGAAATTCTAAAATACAATCTAAAACTTTTCAGGAGTTTCTAAGAATTGATGCACGGCTACTAAAGTTTGTCAAAAAGTTCTAAATTAATTCAAAAATTTCTTAGAACTTTCTAAAATTGGTCAAAAGTTTCTTATAATTACTTAAAAATTTCTAAAATTTGGTAAATAATATCCGAAGCGTTTTACAACTAATTCATAGAAATTTCTTAACACAATTTTTTTATAAATAAAGGATAATCAATTTGATAAAGAGATTAAGTGCTTTATGTCAGACAACGGCACCAAAATAAAAAATGTCAGAACACTGAAAAAACTAAAAGTTTTTCACATCAAAGCCAATGGAGCCAATGCATTTACTCCTCAACAAAATGGTAGAATTAAAAGAAAAATGCAAACAGTTGTGGAGTTAGCACAAAATATTATACATGCGCAAAATTTAAAAGAAAATGTATGAGCTAAAGTATATTATTTAGTGTTTACATTGAATGAAACAGCTCAATTGAACACATTAAGAAGTTTTTTGTGTGATTGTATTCATTCCTGACCACAAACAAGACAAAATGGACAAGAAATCAAAAAAAAGGGTATCCTAGTTGACGTTGATCTGGATTTGCCGTGCTATCGGATTTATCGAATTACTCATGTAATTTTCGTTGATGATATCAAACTTAAGATAACACGCAGATCAACATGAATATAAACGTCAATCAAAAAGAGAACCTAAATAAACCTAAAACCTGCAATACACTGGAAGGAAAAAAATCAAGTGAATTATCCAATCATCTCATTCACGTGTAGAATCAAAAAACAAGAATTAGTAGCTAAATTAATAATCAAAAGTACTAATCTGCAAAGCCAATTTAGCAATGATAGAAAAAGTAAAAATTGTTCCTGTTTCCAAAGCACAGACAAAAGATAATATGCAGCTAGCAATGGCGGACAAATTTAACTTCTTGACCAAAATAATAACATAAACCTTCTCAAAACTATTCTACATTTGTAAATTACGTTTCTTAATTATCAAAATAAACCCACAAACACATTTGATCAGCAAAGGTTACAATATTCCACAAATATTTTTCAAATGTTAAAACAATTGTAAAAAACGTTTCTTAATTGACTACAAGCCAGTAAAGCAACAAATAACAGTCCAAAATGTACCATGTTATTATAAATGTTCCGGAGATATTAAAAATGTAAGTATAATTAACAAAAGCCATAAATGTTTCAAAACTGTCTAAAATATTCTTCAAATCTGCTGATAAAACGTTCTAAAACTGTCAAAAGTATTCAAAAACTGTGAAAAATGTTCTACAAGTGTAAGAATTGGTTGGCAGGTGCCCAAAATATTCCTAAAGTGTTTCACAATTGTAAAAATATTTCTTTAGTAGTCAAATGTATTTCACAAACAAATAATTATGATTACCAAATGTTATTGTTCAAAAATTGTAAAAACCCTATTTAAAATTGTAAAAAATGTTCAAAAATTGCCAAACATTTTACTAAATTGTCAAAAAAAATCCAAAATTGTTAAAAAAATTAATAAATTTGTTAAAAATGTTTCAAAATTGTCTAAAATCATTTAAAAAATTGTCAATAATATTCCAAGATTTTCAAAAAAGTTTTTCAAATTTGTTGATGTTTTAAAAATTGTAAAAACGTTCTAAAATTGTCAAAAGTTTTAATAAATTTATCAAAAATATTTCAAAATTGTTAAAAATAATTTAAAAAAAAATCAAAAATATCAAAAACGTTCCAAAAATAAAAACAAAACTAAAACTGTCCAAAATATGATTTATTACAAAACTCAAAAATGTTAGAAAAGTGTTAAAAAAATTAACTAATTAAAAACTGATCAGTTAAACTTACAATGTTCATACACATTAATAGAGACCAATTTGATAGTTTTTGTTGACAATTACTAAGTTACTAAAACTTATTGACACATGTAATCACTTTTTGTATGACAGTTTAGAATAAATTCAATAGATCTAGAACATTTTTTGCCAACTTATAATATTTTTATACGTTACTGTAATTCTTTTACAGTTTTTGCTACTTTTCTGACAGATTTGCTACATTTTGGCAAATTATAATGTTCATGTACATTAAAAATGTTAGTTAGTCTAAAATACTATTTGACAAATTTTGTTGCCACAGTAATTAATGAATTACAATTTAACCTAATAATAAAACCAAAATTAGTTAATTATGAATAAATAATAGTTCTTTTAAATAGCCTAATATTGCCATATTCAAGCAAAATGATTGCAAACAATAACAATGCTAGTTGTTTTACATACCTCTTAATCAAATTATTTGCTCAAGTATTTTCTAGTAATGGATTAGCAATAATGTACATACTACATACTAATTTTAGTAAATAACTTGAGTAAATGATATCTATAATAGTCAATAGATAATATTTTGTTGGGAAAATTATTTCCTAGTATTGTTTTCATTTTTTAATCTTTATTATGTTTTTATTATTGCAAACTTGCTAAAATCATCAAATGTGACTATATATTTTTCACGTAAACATCTAATTATATGCTATTTTAATGTTCAAACAATA
This sequence comes from Tachinus rufipes, assembly GCA_963932245.1. Taxonomy (NCBI): domain Eukaryota; kingdom Metazoa; phylum Arthropoda; class Insecta; order Coleoptera; family Staphylinidae; genus Tachinus; species Tachinus rufipes. The sequence goes on along the minus strand of OZ010747.1, from coordinate 85,159,568 downwards.
ACATAATATTGTTAGAAAATAACAAAAGTCTATATGCTTGTTAGAATTATTATAGATATATACTAAATCATCATAATAAACAATTACATTTAATAAATATAAAATAAATTATTCAAATTTAGATTTCGAAATAAAAAATTTCGAAAAAAAATTATTATCATTAGCAAAACAATATGATTTATTCGATAGTCTTTGCTAGTTGTTGAAATAAAAGATTCTTGGCTTATATTGACTTTTTATTGAAAATTTTTAATACAGAATTAAGAATTTTCAATAAAAATTTTCCAAATAAGTCATGAATCTTTTAATAACAATGCAATTAAATTGTACACAAATATTTATCTCATAAATAAATATTACTTACAATTGCATCTGGTGCTAATCGGTTCAACAAATCCACAGCAATCCTCCACTTATGTACACTAAACCAAGGAGTACCCGTATACGTATCCCCAGCATTCAAATACAGTGCTTTAGGTCCTTTACCATCAATCCCATCACGCCTCGCCTCCTTGATCACATGAGACACCCTTGAGAAACCCCCGAAGCAATCCTTAATTCCCGTATTTTTATCCGGCTTACAAGTTCCACATTTCCGCGATGTCTCCTCAAACCTCCCATGCATGTCATTATTGTGCAGTAGAAGCAAATTCAAATCGCCAAGGGCCGCTCCAATTATAGCAAAAAACACTATTACTCGCATCGTAAACACTGTATTTAATTTATTACTATTCCGCTATTGGCGTCCTGCCTAGGCCGCTGCAATAGTCGCACTGAACTTGGTGCGCGCAATAACTATCGCTTTCAGTTCGGTGATAAAAACACTAGAGAGCTTTGCCATTAAACCAGTTTTTTTTAATGCTCTAATGCTTTTAATCTCTTATTTTTAGTTGCGATTTTTTTTTAGAGTGGGACCAGTAATTACAAGAGTTATTCCGTCGTAATGATCGGATTAACAAGATGTTTGGGTTTCTTTTGTTAGCCTCTTACTGGGTTAAAGTATTCAAACATTTATACTTTTGTTTGGCTCAGAATCCTGCTTACGCAATTCACGCTGTGTAATCTTATAATATTATTTAATTTATTGATGTAAGTGCAGGGTTAAACATGTTATTATAACCCTCCACGGGAGATAATATTGATTATTAACAAAATCATTACCTGTATTCATGCAATTTAATAACAAACCAATTTATTAATAGAAAAACATGATTGAAATTTAATTTTTAGATCTAACACAAAGCGTTTTATTCATATATAAATTAATCAATTTTAACAGTCTTCTTCATTATGTGCACAGAATCCTTCTCTAAACTAATTTAAAAAATGTTCAATAAATTTTTTTGTTTGTATTTTTTTAATTTTGTTGAATTTTATAGTCTTATAAATTGTGAATTTTATCAATTACTTCTTATTCATGACTAAAATGATTAAAATCACTAGCTAATGGTAATAAATCTATGAATAATTTATTTGTTTGGTATAGATAGAGTGAAGCAATGACGCAAAATATAGCGAAGCTGTGCTAATAAAACTTACTCATCCTAAGGTTAATATGCATAATTTCACTTTGTCAAAGTATAAAATGCATAATAATATAAAATAGTCATAAGTAAAATATAGTATTCTACTTGCGTGCAATGCTTTAATAACTTGAATGGTTACAAAGTAATATTTATCATTTCAATTAATTCTTAAATTATTTTAGGATGTGAGGTGAAATAATATTTAATATAATTATACTGATAATTTTATATTTCATCATATTTTAACTTATTCATTGGTAAAATTATTACAATTTTGGTACTATTTTAACGCATTTTATTCATTCAGTCTTGAAAAACTCGAACAAAAAACTATTATTTTACCTAACAGAATTAGTTTTGTTATTAAATATGTAAACTCAAAATACAAACGAATATGGTAATTGATCAAAAAGAAAGTTGATAATTTATATGTAAAGCAGTTTATATGTCAGACAGTTATTCACTTTTTTAAAATGTCGACAGTTAAATTGTGAACCTGTCAGTAGACAGTTCATACTACAAATTTGTAAAATAAGTTAAGGGCGCGGTTTAGGGAGTGTCATAAAACTACGAGCAGAACTCACGCAATTTAACTCCTTTTTGAAATCGGTTTGCAATGTGTAGACAATGAAATGTCTATTCTAATGAAATATATGAAAATCCAAAACCTCAATAGTCGAAATATTTGCTTAATTAGTTTAAAGAAGTACTTAGAGTGCTAGTAGTCTGACCAGAGTTGGTCGACTGCAATTGAGAACTATTTGACCTTGATGGCTGATGGTTTTGGTGGTGCTGAAGTTGCTTAATGTATAGCTTGTTAGAAGAAGTAATAAAAAAAAGACTCATGCGTTTTCTTCTTCAATTACTTCTTTTTGACTTCTACCATGTCAAATTCCTCTTTTGAAGCCAAAGTTTTGTGGTGTGCAATCAACGTTGTTGTTTTGGTAAACTTTTATTTGATTCTGCGCCGGGAGTTTTGCTAACTTGCTGGTTTAGACCGTAGTTGCCATCTTTTTCTAGGCTTCATTAGTAGAGGTCTAGGCCAATTTTTTCAATAAAGATAGAAGCTAAGTAAGCAGCCCGGTGATAACAGTTTTTACTCTGGCTTCAATGTTTTTATTTACGCTGGCTTCTACATGCTTCATCTTCAATAAGGTTTCCTTCTGTTTGAGTTTCAGTTTATTAATTTAGTCTTTTTGGACGTCAATTTTCTTTGATGTACGCTTCCAAAACATAGATTTATTCTCTCATATAATATAATTGCAGAAAAGTTGCAGTATGACATATATTCAATCAGTCAATAAGAAATTTTTAAGTGAGTGAGCGGAGCCCACAATTCATTAACTGAGTGAGCGGCCTAAATACCCAACTATTTATCAATATGAAAATTTTAAGACAATTTTTGAAGCATTTGACTGCTAGCAACCGTCAAGACAGCAACGCCAGGTACTACCGCAACTCACCTGACTACAGCAATTCAGGAAAAACTGCAATTATTGCAAAATGCTCAATGATTGATTGTTAAGTCACACAACCAATCATCATCTACTAAAACTAAGAAATTAAGTAATCAATTTTTTTCAGAATGAAAGTCAAAGATTTCAACTACTCCAATTCCAAGGTAATAGTGCCAAGCACCAATATCCCACTTAATAAAAACCTCATTAAAAACAGGATGCAAAGATCATCAGCTTTAAAGTCCTCATCGTAGCTCTGATAAACGATTAGACAAAGAGAATCAACGTTTAAATGAAAGCCCTCTCTAAGATAAAGAGCCAAAGTCATAGTTAAGTTTAGCTTTAGCAAGTCAGAGAACCAAAAATTTAAATACAACACCGCTTTTTCCAAAGAAAATATCCTGCCTCTAAAGGAGAGATATGCCCCAATTATTAAAAAAAACAATAAACTTAAAAAAAAAAAATAAGTGAGCTTTTTCCATTTCTAATACAATTAAACTATAGTGGGCCCATCCCGTCAAAAGCTTTTTGAGCTATCTAGACTTTCAGCCACCAAGGCAAATGGGTCCTCAACCCGGCCAGCCACTAAGGCGCAGTTGACTAACTCTGGTCCAACTACCAACACTTTATGCTCTCAGACAACTTCACCAGCACCTACAGACACCATTTAGAATAAATTTGTTTATAAAAGGCTGTTGGCAACTTTTAAATTGCAAAAATTAGCCATCGATTGCGTCGTAAACGTAGCCGATGGTATCTGCATGCATCCTCTTCTGCAGATTTCCATGCAGCAATTGACTATGTAACTAAAAACAAAGTCTATCACTAGACATATCAGTTAAAATCTAAAAAAATCCTAAAATATGTTCTCAAAAATATTTACGACTGCAAACGCATGGAAAAGAACGGAAAAATCTTTCCAATGCTGTATGAGCTTCCACAAGAAGCTAATAACAGAGAAACTCTGTATCTCACTCAGTTATGTAGGCTTTGAGTAACCGTTGAGTATAAGCAAAAAACTGCAGAAATTGCACAATGCCACGCACTATATGCGTGCGTCAAATGCGCCAAAGCTCATCTAAGCTTTGCGTGTAATTCAAACAAAGAATCTGGCCATGTAACTGCCTCTTTGCTAGCAGACTCAAATTCCACCCAGGAACGCACGTAATAAAACCGGCGCAAAGAGCACTTCTATCAGCTTAAAATCAGCTGTTCCTTCGCTTGTAGCAAGCGACAAAGATTTTATGAAGATGCTCCAAACCGTCGCAGTGTAAAGTCTAGGTTAGCAGATTTATCATTTTAATGACCCACCTACTCATCCAACTGTTTTTTTACAAGAAAGTTTTTATACAATCTTCCTGACAAACTCTTGAGTGGGTGGTCGGTTTACCACAATTTATAAACTGACTAAGTATTTCTGATCAAGAAAGTTTTTATATAATCCTTATACTTATATGCTTTGGTAAAAACATTATATAATACAGTTTGCAAGAACAGATATACAATTTTTTATATATAAACTTTTCCGAGTAAGAAGTAGCTTTAAAGCTTGTGTGTGTGTGTGAATTTCCGTTGTCGCCTGCAATAACACCGGAAAAACCCCTGTTTAATTTATGGTGGCATAGATCGGCTAATCAAGTTCCCCAAAGATCTGAGACTCCTAGGTGGTGCAACCAAGGGTTGCGTAGGGGAACGGAATAGGAACGGCGCAATGTCAGCCCAAGTAACCGTTCTGAATTGCTGCTGCAAGAGCGGGTAATGCAATAACTGAGTCTCGTGAGTCATTCAACGGTGGGGACATAGCATGAAGGCTGTGCAAAGTCCAAAGTCTTGCAGAGGTTGTCACCAGGTTATCAGGTGTCAATTTGAAAGTGTCAGACATGTCCTGTATTGCTTTACTACTCACTATTACTCTGTCACTTAGCTTGCGCGGTGACGGCATTTCTCCTGTCCGTTTGCTTTGGCAAAGATTTGTACATAACTAACTCGTTTGTTCAAAAATCGGTACTTAAATCTGTCGCCTTTTATAGGCTCCTCCCACGGTTTGATGTTGGTTTACCAAACCAATAACTAATAAAAAGCGTCCTTGCAAATAAGCAAGGGGTTCTAAGAACCCATCCATTTATTTGCAAAACCGTTGACTCTGCCTCGCACTATGACCTGGTCTCCTAGAACGTAAGTTTGTACAATGGCCGGTTGCGGGTATCTTTTTTCCCGGTAGGAAGCCAGGCGATGTTTTAATTTTTGTAGTCTTCTACTTTAATCAGGTAATTGCTCGGTTAGAGCATCCCAGCTTCCGGGCTCCATCAAGTTGTGGCCTAGTAAAACCTCACTTGGTGTCATTTCGGTGGCAGCATTGGTTGTTATGGTATACTGCGAGTAGTAACAGGAGTTCTTCCATCAATGTTCAAATAGACTTCTAAAAGACGCCGTTCAACTGCATTTAACTGTAGATAGTAAGCGGTGGTGGTATGAGGCTTATAATCTTAAGATTGTTTTATGAGTTTTGTTTTGTCCGAGATGGCTTGCAGTATCGGTATTATAGTGGTACTTCAACACTTTCTGATTTACTTTTAGTAGTACAAAAAGTTGTTCTCATCCGGCAAAAGTGCGGAGCAGTTTGCCGTAGTTACCTAAGCAACACCCCAAGTCCGTTTTTCTAAAGTAATCGGGGTTTTTTGGTATCCTTGAATGATGTCTCTGGTTTATGGGCATTCCTTTTGGCATTAACGTACCATTTTTTCTAGAGTCTCACCTTCAAATAGGATCTCACTTTTAAGTGTTCCTTTGCGTGACAAATGGGAACTGGCAAGTGTTCTGATAAGGTTGCTAAAAGTCGGTTGGTTGTTGATATTTTTGGGTGATAAAAGCCAATCATTGGCTTTGATAGTTGAATCTATTAGCTTATCTCCCAAGTTTCTAGGAGTAGAATGTTGGTACTCCTTGAAGTATGTTCCACCGTGAATGTGAACTTCTGTAAAATCAGTGACTATCAAGTCAGTTTGACTTTGGCATTGATAGAGTTGTTTATCCAGACTAAAGCTTTATTGTCAGTTTATAATTTGAAAGGTTTGTCTTCTAAAATTTTTTGTCCTCACAATTGCCAAACATTTCTTTACTGCTTACATGATTGCCAGACTAGTTCAAAAGAAACTTTTTTTGGGGCTCTGTAAGTTTGGCGCTGGCATAAGACACAACGTGCTTTTGGTTGTTTTTTCCTAGTATAACACAGCTTCAAGATTTAGATTACAAGCATCCGTTTGGAGAACAAACAGTATACCTGGTCTAGGTCTGTCGTCCGTTCACACAAAAAATTTCATCATTTCTTGCAAATCCATGAGAGGACTGGCAATTATGGAGATTTTGGAAACCTATTTCGTTAGACAAATTTTTATGAAGCAGTAGAGTTGCTTTTTATTATTTGAAGTCGGATAGTCTTTGACTGCGGCCAGATGATGTGGTAGTGGTTTGGTACCTTCGGCACTCACTTGATGACCTAAGTACTCTACGCTGTATTTTTCAAACTTGCACTTTGGCATTTAAATTTTAGTTCATATTCCTGCAACCGTTGTAATACAGTGAGATGGAGATGGTCACTGTATTGTTTGTGATTTAGAAAATAGACTATAATATTGTCCAAGTAAAGCAGAACCATGGTACCCAGAAACCAGTCTAAAACTCTTAACACTTATTTTTGAAAAGTGACTAGTCCATTTCTGAGCCCAAATAGCATTACCGTAAATTGATAGGTTAGCTTAGGTTAAGTTAGGTTAGCTCCATCCGGAGCTGCAAAAGCGGTGTACGGCTTGTGGCCTTTTTTATTAGGATTTGCCAATATTCAGTTGTTAAGTAGAGATTCGTAAAAACTTAGGCATTTTCAGTCTCCTGGATTTTTGGTAAGGGTGCTGCTGCGCTATCTGCGCTTATTTGGTATCATATTATACAGTTTATGTTTAGAAGAATTAGAAGAAACGTTGAACTTCGTAAGTGTGTACATTTTTCTTCTCTCTCTACGTAGCCTAGGTATTGTAGTTATAAATTGTAATTGTGTTTACAATTTTTTTTCTTCTTCATTACTTCATTCTGTGTAGCTTTGTCCGCACAGTTTATTCTTAAGATTATTTTATAGGTCCAAATCTCAAATGCTTCTAAACGATCAATAATACATTTCTTTACTTAAATTCCATACAATACTAACAGAAACATGTAACATCTCAGCATTCTGTTTATAACATAAAAATTAAGTTTATTTCTACACAATCCAGTTTTTATTTTATTGAATACCGTTTTAGCTTGTCCAATCTTCCTTGTGGTCCGGTTCAATGTTTACACGTTGTTAGAACAGATGAGTTTATCAAAACAGTTAATAGACTTCAACAGAGAACAAAGATTCCGTTTTATATTAACGTTATTTAATATAAACAAAATATAATAATTTTTAATTCATTATGTTATTTACTTATAAAGTAATAAAATAATTTTGCAATGTATAATCAATAATTATGTCAATATCACCGAAGTTATACAACCTCATAAAACATAAACCACCTATAAGCTCTGTACTATCATATACTATAAACCCTACCCAAGTTATAAATTAGATTAAATGAGTTAATTAAAGAAAATGTATTATTTAGTTATGTTATTATTTCATTATAATTAAATAAAGATATACTATAATTAAATTTTTTTTTTTTACCTTTCCTACAAATTATGCAATTTCAATCATGTTTCAGCGACTAACAAATCTCTTTTTTAAATTTTACATTAAAAAACTTAATTCAATAATATTTATATATTATAATACAGGTTTAGTTAATATTTCAATTAACTAAGGACTTTAAATAAAATATTTGTAATTGTAACTAACATATTTCTTGTAAAACACAATAACGTAACATTTTAAAATTGATTATTAACAGTTTTCTAAAAAACAATTACTCAATTTTATTTGCTTACCAAATATGATGTTTGTTTATGGTTTATGCAAGGAAAGTTGTTCTGCGGTTTAAAAACGTCATATATATGCATTGGGTTTGTTTCAAACTTATTATTTTATTCATTCATGAACGAGATTGTGCGTAAACGTAGTTTTTATAAAGTTCTTCAAGCAGCCTTGTGGTTATTTTACGGCGTTTAGGTAACATTCCAGTTAGCATTTTACGTTTATATTCAACCGTTTTATAGTCAATTTAATTCTTATAGTAATATTCTGAACATTTTCTACAGCAATGTAAGTTAATTATCATTTTGAAAGTTTCTAGATATTGTTCAAAAAAGTGATTTAAAAAAAACTTTAAGTGAAAATTAGAGGTTTCAAAATTAAAAAGTATATTCAAAAACGCTAAACGCACTTGTTGATGTTAAAACTAGTCTAGAATACATCAATTACATCTGTTACTTAACTTATTTCAGCAAGTAACTCATTCATGGTTGTTCTGTTGCAAAGATTAAAAAAAAATAGTATTATTGATGCCAAATATAAAGAAAGTATTACATTGAATAAAAATTAGTTTAATTAATTAACAATTATTTAAGTTGGTACAATGTTATAATTATATTATAATTAAACTATTACGTATGTTTGCGCTTGCAAACCATATTAAATTCGATATAGTTAATAAATTGATTTCCTTATCACCATTATGTCACTATGTAATTTACATAATACGCTACAACCCATTATTTATACATTCATGCCTACCTACGCAAAGAAACGGAAGACAATTGGTACCGGCCGTGCGTTTCCGCGATGAAATTCAATGTCATGAAGGACACATACCAACCCCACGCAGAACCAAATATAATTGTGAAAGTAGTAATCAAAATTCATAGATTAATTTATAATAAAAAAAAGTAACTTTACAGATTTATGCTTCTAAATGCAATAAAATTGATGTATCTGTTTGCATTATATTGTACTGTACATTTATGAATTGATTGCTATCTTAAGAAAAAAAACTTAATTTATACAACTAGGAAAACAATTTAAAAATCATAAATATATGAAACAATAACAATTATTTTTATCTGCATTGTTTATGTGTGTACATTTTGCAGAGAATACGAACAATCTATAATGAATCCGTTTCGCTACATACGTACATCAAATAGGGTAGAGAACTCTGAATTAATTTGCATATTGAAATTATGCAATTGGCATGTATCTATTTGATAATCTATATTAAAAACACACAATGCGTCTAGTAATATTTTTTTATAACTCATTTGAAATTTTAATTAGATTAAATAGTTTATTTTATTAGCATACTGATTTACATATAATAGATACAAAAATTAAAAGTGCAAGTTTTCTCATGCTAAAACTGATAAATTATATTAGCATAGATCATTTCAAATTAGATAATTTATAGATAAATATGTTTATGGTATAATAATTACATTGCGTAGCATAATAAATGTTTTTGAACTAAATATCCAGGTATAACGCCAATTGTACACTCTAAAATTATAAATAATAAGAATACGTTTATTTCTTGCTTTTTGGCTTTGAAAATTACATTTCGTTACACTATTTTGACATATATTCCATAGTTTTCTTAATCTCTCCGCACATTCTGCACATTTTCAAATCCTTTTCCATCCAAAATTTTGTCACTCGCTCTTCATTACCACATCTGAATCTTGCCATCATCTTTTTATCATCTTTACTATATCTATCGTTTTCTAGGTACATTGTCAGTTCACTTTCTATAATATGTTCATAATTTTGCGTTGTACCTAGACTCTTTCACTCGTATTTTTCTTTTTTGCTTTTGTATAACTCTATTTCTTTCCATAATTTTGTGCCATGTCTCCCAGATTCTTTCATTCATTCAATTTTTTGGACAGCATAACCATTTCTGTTGTAATAATCCCCTAGCTTTCCATTTTTTTTCTCATTTTTTTTATGCATTCTTTTAAGATTTGACATTCATGTCTCTGTCTTATTCTTTCTTCGTACTTCATAGCTCTTTTTTCTGCTTCTACTCTTTTTTAACTTTTTTGACTTCCTCCAGCACAATATATGCTGGAGTTTCTTTGTTTAAACCTAGCACCCATCTTCAATATTTTACATGTATTGCTTCTAATTTTTCTTGTTCCTTCCTTTCCCATATTTTTGACCCATACAATATATATTTCCCAAACTTGTCCCACTACTTTATTTGCTGTTTGAGCCAACTCTTTAATGTGCTTGTTCTCGCTGTTATTTGTGCAAAAAACATATCTCAAGTAATTAAAAAATTTGAGTTTGCTCATTCCATTTCTAGTTCTCTCTCTCTCTTTTCTCCCACCTTCCTTCCTAAACACCATAATTTTTAAAATTTGAGAAAACAATTCTCCGCTCCAAATCTCGTACCGTACCTATCCGGCATTTTATTTTCAAATAAAGAGTGGTTGTTTGCATGTAGGTCTACAATTAAATTTTATGATACAAACGGTGTAAAAATACCTTGATCCGTACGTAGCCTTGATGCAATATGATGTTACATACTACGTCTTAACCAGGGCGGTTTAAAGATAAATTGATTTAAAATTAAGTAATTACTAAATCCCTCGCATGGGCAGTACTTTAACAAAATGATCTGTACTGATCAATAAAAAGTGAAACTAAACGTATCTAAAAAATAACATATAGTTAGTAGCTAATTAAAAAAAACGTCTTCAAATAATGTTATATTTAAACTAATCAATTAGAATGTAAAACCAACAACATATATTAAACTAAAACCCGAGCCACTAAGGCTTTAACCTGATGTATTCTGTCGTTCACATTTGAGTTTATAGAATTTAGAAGAGTTACTAAGGTGTACCAGTTAATGACTGCAAAGTGCTGGTAATGTTTTTCAGCCATGAGTAGGTTTTTCGTATAGACTAAAATAAAGAAACAAATTGAGTAGTAAGAATTTCTCTTCTGTAGCTTAAGTCCTTGTTTGTCGCTATCATTGATTGGCTGTTTTGTCAAATATTAAGCAATTATATTTTGATTGTTAGAATGTCAAAATGCAATTTTTTTTTGCGTGAGTGGGGAATCTTTTAATAACTTTTTGTTCTCAGGACAAGTCGGATTCACCCTTCCGGAGGCGCTTACCGACTAAACTTTACCCAGTCTGGGAGTTACTAAAAGTACATGACCTTAAGTTCATAAATGTTCCATTTAGAAAAATTAAAAGAAATGATTAAGATAGGGCGCTTTATAGGCTGTGGGGTGAACCCACTTAAGTTTGTATTAGGTTGACCGGTCTCCTATAGAAGTTGTCTTCTTTGTCCGGCTCTACGAGTCTGGCCAGATCGGTGTTTCAGTGAAAAGCTAAATTCGCAAAATATATCTCGGCAAGCGCTTCAAAATGTTGCCGTAGTGGTATGATGCCTAGGTCGTTGTAAATGTCTTCATTCGCAACGCAAAGTTAGATTTAGAAAAACGTCAAGACGCTTGATGTGAAAATTTAACGCATTCAACAGATTGGAAAACCAAACGTCATTTGGGGTCTGATGATTGACATGTACATCCGGAGCTTGTTCCAAAGCGACAACCCGCTGTCTCGCCTTTATCAAAAGTAATTCCCAGATACTTTACAGAATCTGACCACGGAATCGAAACGTCATTGATAAAGATGCTTTCATAAAGTGTGATATGTCGCCGCAAAAAAATGACAACTTGATGAATGCTGATTGTTTTCTGAAGCCTCATGGTGACATGTCAGCAACAAAAAAGTTAAATAGCAGAGACGATAGAAGAGAGCTTTGAAGTACCTCTGCCGTGCCAAGACATGGTTTTGGAATTTTTTCTGATAAAGTTCTGTATTGTAAGTATAAAACTATCAGTTTTATAAGAGCAGTTAAAACTTGAGACTATGCAGTTTTAGCAGTAAACCGTCATGCCAAGTCTTGTCAAAGGCTTTTTTGACGTCAAAAAATACCACCCCCGTATTTTATCTCTGTTTAAAACTTTTGGTAATGTGATTTGTCAAGCGGTTTAGCTGAGTTTAGCAGAGTATTCACGCCAAAACACATGTAGATGAAAAGAAAAAAAAATTTAGATGCATAGGAAACTGATTGGCCAGTAGTTTTGGGAAAATTTTAGTCTTTCCTAGGTTTTAGGATGTTGATTACGTAAGAATCTCTTCAAACTAATGAGAAGTGCCCTGTACGTAGGATTGCATTAACAATGTTGGTCAAAACCATTATTTGGAATACCATCGGGACCTGGTGCAGATCGAGCTTTGAGTTATGATATGATTTCTTTGATCCGAGACCTCAACCTCTCTTTTGACCCTTTGGATGTGCTAAATGTATTATCGTCCTCTCCAGAGGAGAAGCAATGAAATTTCAGTCTGTTGGCCTTTCTCTAGATAGAATATTAGAGACCGTTCTCACCAAGAATGACTGGTATTGGAACTTTCTTGTAACATTGGAGATTTTCTACATTAGATTTGCATCTTTTGAGGTTGATTCCAAGGTTTTTTACCAGCACTGATTTTTGTGCAGCCTTATAGTCAACCTAACTTTCTTACAAAGAATTTCACGATCTAAGAAGCTGCGTTGCCTTTACTATTAATGTATATCAGCATTTCTTCTACAAATAAATGTCTTTTTATCATGAGATAGTCCAAGTGGATTATCATTCCCAAACGTGGAAGGTTTTAGATGCCTTCTCCGCGGCCTTATAAATCAGTTTTGTAAACTGTTCGACGGCTCCTTCAATATCCACAACTGTACGCACTGGGATAAGCTTATTTATGCTATCTTTCAGGTATCTCAAGAAAAAAAGCCAATTTGTGTGGATAACAAATTGTCCTCCCCTTTTGTTTGATCCTGTTTCATAGAGCAACAGGGTTACCGGTTTGTGGACGGAGCTTAGGTTATTGACTGTCCTAATTTTAACTTGTGAGTTGACGTCTTTTAGATTTGCTATATCCAGAACGTCCCCTCGATAGCCTGCGTAGATAAAGTGAATGGGATCATCTGTTCCAAAAACTAGTTCCTAGTCTTACAAAGACAACCTTTCACGTTGGTTGTCCGACTGCTCCACGCCTGGTGTTTTGAATTAAAATCTTCCCCTAAAATGGTCAAGAGAAGAAACAAAAAATCCCTGTCATAATCCGCCATTTTTTATTTGGTTGGTTGGGCACCTTCACCACAATTGCATTAGATTCTAGAATCAGAATGTCGGCGGTCTTCTTGCAAAGATCATCATCCACCATCAACGTTTCCAACTACGTAAAAGTATTTGGGAGTCTCAGCGCGTGGACTAAGAAAAATTCTTCCACTTTGCTCATTTTATCTGGAATGCTATTCGCATTTCGGAAACATATCATCAATAATGCTTTCGGTGAACCTAAGCTTTGGCAAGCCTAAGTTGGATGTAAGCTCTGCTGCCCTAAAAATTAACAGAATGGAGGCCAGAGCATAGAGCACACTTTGGAGGTGTGCCCATTAGGCATGTCACAAACTAGTAAAGACCGAAACAATTACGGCATACCAGAATTGCTCTGAATCATCTCTTGGCGATGTAACCATATTTTTGGCATTTCTAACATTGGGCGATGCCTCCGACCCTCTTTTTCAGTTTAATTCTGACCATAAAATTAAGGATTTCCTTGATATTCCTGATTTCTATACTCTGTTCCCCTTTGAGAAGTTGTACGGAGATCTTAGAAAACGACCAAACTCGTTTCCCATGCGATGTACGTTAGGTGGCTTAAAGCCCATCTCCTCCATAACTTTCCCTACCTTTTCTTTGATAAGGTAGAGCGGCAAGTCACAAACCAAGTAAAGTATCCTGCAGTGGTAATTTTGAGATAGGCCGTAGGCTTTTGGTAGTCGTTATTAGACGCCGGAGTTACCCGAATACCATCGTAGGTATGTCAACCCGAGGCAATGTTGATCTTATTGTCCTTGCAGTGTTGTGAAAAGACGGGAAATAGATCTTTGTCAGTAATGAAGAAGAACAAGTTTACGGGGATGGAGTAGAAATTTCGTCATTGTCAATCGTATAGGTCCTTAGCAGGTTTGAACCTGATTTCCGTGAATCTTTTTCTCTTTACGTTTGCGGGAGCGGCGCTTTTGGCGGCTGATTGCCCTTGTGCTTTTAGGCCTGTCGGGCCGGCAGGAGTAACCGCTGATAGCTGTCAATCGGGAGTTAAAGACTGCCCGTGATTGACTGATGGCCGGTTAGTTTGACTCACCTTTGATTTTCTTTTGCTTATTCTGGACCACGACATACCCCTTGTTGTTCTTCTTAGCAAAGTTAAAGATTGGTCCCCCTGCATGCGTGCGGGGTCGTCCTGTAACTCTTCTCCAAAGTCCTCTACGGATACTTAGAAATTATTGACAGCGTCTTCAGAGTCAAAGTGGTCCGCTGGCCTCTTAGGTTTTATGGAAAGAGTCACTTCTTAGACCCCATCCATGTTTTCGTTGTCATTGACGTGGTAAGACGCTTGATATGATTTTTCTAAAGACTTCTCTGTTTAAAAAATATTAAATATTAGCATTTGAGCAATAATAATTGCAAGTTTTTTCTTTGTAATGGAGTTGCTAGCTGTCGGCTGGTTTTTCTCTTTCTGAAGTGTGCAATGTGTATGTTTTGGCTGTTTACAGTCAAATGACTTGATGCTCACTGCTCTGCCCCTGGCATATCACGCTCATCTGCATATCCGCAATAAATAGAAAAACTAAGAACCAAAATTGCAAACGCCTTGGCAACTTAATTTGCGTCTGCAAGAAACAAGAGTTTTAGTAAACAGTTCTTGTGTATAAAAACAATTAAAAACTCCGTTAGCTATCTCACCCCCCCCCCCCCCCCTCTATGCTTTGCTCTACAACTTTCTCTTCTTTTGGAGTAGTTGGAACGAGCTATAAACAACACAAGTACTTTTTTACACTAAAAACAGACTTGTCGGATTTTTCACAAGTTTCTCTCCCGCATGATGGAGAGGTTGATAAAAATCTACAATCTAATATGGCAAAGCTGCGTCTGTCCGGAATGATGCAGAAAAGTTACTATTTTGATTTTGCTGAAGGCGGAAAAAGATTCAAACAACGTCAACAGCTATAGATCAATATAATTTTAGATAAAATAATCAACAATCTCAAATGTTAATGTTGAAAAGTCACGGTCTGTTTTAAATGCCTGTTTCTTAAGATTTTTTTATGTGCATGGCGGAAGATACCATTTTCACTATTATTCATCAATTACAGATAACCATAGATAAAGTAGACAGAGATGCAGATGGAAAAGATTTTCCTTTTTGTATAACAACCCTAGTGCATGCATTTTAGAAGCCTTGGAAGACCAGGACCCTTTGTTATTTTTGAAAAAATCCAGAATTATGTGCGTCAAGACATTCAGTTTGAACTCGTAATCAATAGAACTGTATCCTGTTGAACATATCAACAAACTGGTTACAAAATGCAAAATAACCATAAACTTAATAAAGTAAAAAGTTAGTACTTAGTAATTGCAATTGTAAAAAGGCCTTGGTTTTGTCCAGAGTTGACTACGGTATACTCATTTCCAGAAAGTATTGGTTAAAAAATGTACGACACATTATATTGACTTCAAAATACGAACATGTGGCAACTCTAATTAAAGATTAAGATTCATAAAGTACTTCTCCAGTTGTTAGGTAACCATACATACATCCATCCAATAGAAACCTTTATGAGCTTTAAACTATTAATTAAAATTGTTGTAAAACAAACCTAGCTTGATATGGATAATAAAGTGTTTCTTATTTTGTTTATGTTTCCACACATTTAAAGAATACAAAATTTAATTATTAATAGATAAATTCTACACATACAGAAATAGAAGTACAATACTTGCTTGGTTTAAAAGTTATATGACAAATAGACGTCAAAAAGTAAAAACTAGATCTTGTAAAAACTCTTAAATCAGTTAGAGTTTTTCTAAAATAATTGATATAAATTTTTGTGCTCTCAGGAATCAATCCTTGAATCTATTTTATTCATCATTTATATAAATGACCTAAGTATGTTCACAGATTAGCAGCAAAAGCTATTCGGTTGCGTTTTGCTACCAAAATGATGGCTGGACGTACATGAGCACTAATAAGACTAGATAGTTATACACGGTGGTAGTAAGACTTGTATAGAGAAAAAGTCACTCTTAAGTATATAGCCAAAAAACTAGACAATATATAGAAGATAGCATGTTTGCTGACAACAAAAGCAATAAGAACAACGCTCACAGCAACTATGGAAGTACAATTATTGTTACCGCCACTTTACCTGATAGTAATAGCAAAGGCAAGACAAGCAGCATATAAATTGCGGATAAATAAACACATTGTAAACCTTGAGACCCAAAGACTTAACATAACAAATGTATTGCATAAGAAATAAATTATAATAATAAGGTATTACATTATTAAGAAATTTTATGTGATAATACCACAAGAAAACAAATAAATAAACAATAAATACTTGAGAACAGTCAAAAGAACTATCTGGTACACAAATGGGGCCAAAAACTAAATGGTACCATGGCTGGAATCTACAAAGACAAACGCCAAGCAAACTTTTACTTTTAGGCAAATATGCCTTGACTTTTTAAGCATGCCATAAAGTAGTGCACCAAAGACATGATCGAGAAAAGACTAAAGCCTGACTGATTGACCAAAACTATCAAACTGAATATGATCTGCATATACAGTATGCAAGCAGTGCTCACAGCCTGCTAAGTTTGTTTGGTATGGATGCCAAAAAACCAAGAGATAAAAAGAAACTTTATAACAAATCAACAAGGAACAAAAAAAACATTCATTGAACTAGAACCTGCTTTCAAAATCCCATACAAGAACACAGCAACCTGTAAAGAATTGACACATTAAAGAATATTCCAAACAGGACCATAAAAGTGGCAACACAAATAAGCCGTATTAGACTGCAAAAGCTCACAGAACTAATAACAGGACACAGTGGTTGGAGCTGCTTAAAGATTAAAACATCGAAGGTATACAACAGGTCTAATAAAACGGCAGTGCAGAGGGCGCCAGACAAACCACCTCAAAATAAAGTAGAAGCAAAATCGAGTTTTTAGTCACTTGACAGTACAGACTGTCCAGTCTATTTTAAAGATTTAACTCTTTTTACTTAAAAAAGAGCTTTTTTAATGTTGGCTAAGTAAATTTTAAATAATAAAGAAGACAAAATACCGTCTTGTTTCAATCCGTTCCCAATAGCCATTTTCTTAATAAACTCTCCTTCTAATGTTATGTTAGCTGTTTGATAAAAGCACAGATTTTCTATTATTTGTTTATCTCAATAATCAATGCTTTTTTCCTTAGTGGTTTCATTAGTTTGGAATAGCTCTCTTGTAGTCAATTCTTGTTTACGTCAAAGCGTAATTCTGCAAAGAATTTGAAGCCGAATAAGAATTCTCTCGTATCAATCGCGTTATAAAACCCAAATTAAGTCTCGCTTTTATCGTAGATTCTAGAGTAGATTATTTTGAACAAACATGTTAAAGTGTGACTTATGAGTGATCACATTTTTAGCAAGGGTATCTTGGGGATTATTATGAATGTTGAAGTTAGTCTTCTGTTGGTATAATTCCTGTAATATACATTTTGTTAAATAGTACAGTCACTACTTTAATATTGATCAATTTTATTAGCTTTGTAGGTACTTTGTGGGGTCCTGTGGGCCAGTTTTTAGTTTCTATAGAGCGGATCTTATTTTGTCATTATTAATTTTTAGACTATTGTTTGTTTTCACCGGTACGTGTTTACTATTGTCAAATAGCCGGGCAAAAA
Source organism: Tachinus rufipes (assembly GCA_963932245.1). Taxonomy (NCBI): domain Eukaryota; kingdom Metazoa; phylum Arthropoda; class Insecta; order Coleoptera; family Staphylinidae; genus Tachinus; species Tachinus rufipes. Next base: position 85,141,805 of record OZ010747.1, on the reverse strand, counting down.
TCTAAACTTTGTCAACAAATTCAAACTTATACAGCTTAACTGCTATCTTAGTAAAATTTTGAATAAGATTATGAATAAACATCTATTGTAGATTTTAGAAAATAGCGTTCTCTTAGTTAAACACTAAACAAGTATCAGACAACTGTTATTGTTGATTATCTAGTCTATATAGAAAATTTCATCCAAGACGTATTATTAGAAGAAAAGCATCTCATATCAATTATTTGTGAAGCTAGCCATAGACGGACACATTTGTTGGCACATTTGCATGCGGCAAGCCAAAGTGATGAAAAATTCGTGCATTTATTGCCAACTTAGCGTGCCATATCATGAGCCATGCGTATGAGGCAAAATATATCAACGCCACATGGTTTAAAAGTTTTAGCTAGCCATAGACAAACACATTTCTCGGCACATTTGCATGCGACGAGACAAAGTGATAGAAAATCCGTGTAGTTGACATGGCTTGTGACGTTTTGAAATTTCCAGAGAGCCAAAAGCCAAGCAGAAACGTCCATAAACAGGCCGACTCACTAGTGACACACCAGGACAACAGATAAATCGTTTGCTTGGCGTAGAAGTTTATGGTGTAGGTCGTAAAAATGCTTGTCTCAAGTAAATGAGCAATGAAATGTGCAAAGAAATGTGTCCGTCTATGGGTAGCTATTTAAACAAAAAAACGTTAAACTTTAGAAAAACTGCACGTAAAAGTAAAATTGACTAAATTTTTCACTTCTTTAGAACGCGGTAATCAATATTTTAGGTTTTGTGGTTATACCAGTCAACAAATGCTTGTACTTTGGAATCTACATAAATTACCATTCCCATCATAATTCGTTAATTACAGATAACTATAGACAAAGTGAATAGAAATGCAGAAGCAAAAGGTTTTGTTTCTTTACAATAAAAATTTTGTGAGTGCATTTTGTAGCATCCTCATAAGAACCCCGCCATTCTCTTACAAATGTGCAAACTATCTTATTCTTAGGTTTTTTGATCTATTCTATAGAAACATATTTTATATCAAGTAACAAAATGCATAAAAGCTTCAAAAGTGATCAAGTGCTTGGCCAGCATTAATAAAAGTGCGGATTAATACTATTGCAGTTGTGCAAATCCTTTATTTGTCTAGAACTGACCAAGTTAAAAACACTTATAGCGCAAGCAATAGTTACGCCACGGGAACATTTCGTACAAATCTTACAACAAGTTTCTGCTGCAAACCTTGTTACAATAGCTTTCTACAGGTATACGACGTAGCAATACAAACAAAAAAGGACCACTAAAATCAACTGTTTATCAGTAAAAAAACGCAAACGTTTTTGACTCGGACCTATTAACAGTAAGCCATTGTTTGTGTAATTGTAGAAGCTGATAGAAAATCTCATTATGATCTATCAAAGATATTTTTGATTACCTCCGGAAAGACAATAGAGTAAAGAAAAAGCTGCTTCCGATGACAAATTACTGGACTTTTTATGGTTGTTCACTAATGGTTTGAAAACGAATCAATGGTTGGCTATAACTCTCTTGCCAACGCCCGGCATTATCTGCTTGAATGAGTCGCATTTTTTCTAAAAAAAGTAATTGCAGTCTATTGAAGATCATGTTTATCAGCCCGTCTGCCCAAGCATTCTTTCGTTCTCCAGTAGATTTCGAGTAATCATTTGTAAACTTGGAGAAAATATCATATTATCAGAAAAAGTATTCTTTGTAAGTGTGGCCAAGAAATAAAGGTAAGTAATCTTTATGTCTGTGATTATGGCAAGTTTGTGCTTCATTAACATTGATTGCGTTATTGTTTTGTTTATTCTGGTAATAGCCGGCCCACATTAGCTCAAATTCCTCTGACTGTGAGGTAGGCCCCACCCAACAAATGCTTGCTGGTTTACGGACATTTTGATGTTTAAGCTTATTACTCTAGTATTGAGAGCAAAATGCTATTTATTAAAGCGTCAAGCAGGCAGTAGTAACTATTGTCTCTGACCGACTACTTTCCGTAATTTCTTCTCAACTGCGTTTACTTGATAGTTAAGGTTTAAGTCTGAAAGGCAACAGTCGTTAATGATCTGGTAACCAACTAAAGCAAATTGTAGCTAAAGTGCTTTTTCTTTTTAAGTATTTGATTAGTCAGTATTTGTTTTCACCGGAAAACTTTAGTTTGATTTAAAGGTATCCTTTCTGTGTTGAGTAAGTGTTTCTGAGTTAATGGTGCTATTCAATTAACATAATTTTGATAAATCTCTTAACAATATTTGTAATAGCAGAGCGTGGAATAAATTAATAAATTATGTCAAAAGTATTCATTGTCAAAGCTGCCAAGTCGTTTAACTATTAACAATCTGATAAACAAAGAATGTGAGCTTCTAGAGCAATTATATGAGTTTATGTACCATTTTATCAAAAAACCAGACATTTGTAGTAATGATTCAGCCCAAACCTCTGGTAAAAGTAAATCATTGTGAAGTGATATAAAGTATATCATAACAAAGAGTTAAGTAAAACCAGAAAAAAACTTTGATCTTGGATTGGCTTTGAAGTCTTAAACTAATTTACGATACTCACAACACTCAACAGATATGATCATATAATTGAGTATAACTTTTTGCTAAAGAGTTGGAAACTGAAACTTACACCGCAGTTGAACAAAACAAAGTTATACCAACCGGCATCAAAGCAGTTAATAAACAAAGCACTCACGTAACATTTGAATATTTTGATCGCTTGGTACAACTTTTGGAAAGGACCTCATAAGAATGTTGAAGAAATAAGAGCATCGTCAAGTAAAAGACAACGCTTCAATCAAATTTTAAAAGTAGTCCATACTATCTAAAACCAACTGGAACAATAAAATTACATACCGTTGACTATTGTCTTCAAATGAATTAGTAAATATTTAGACTCCAGTAGATTAGTGGACGTTTTGGTTCAGAAAGAGGTTTTAACAAGACTGCTTATTTAGATAGGAAGCACTTTAGTCGTTGCAAACGACTAAATCCGGTGGCTTCCGCCGCGTTACAGATACTTCACTATAAGCAGTATATATCTATGCACAGTGAAATCCTGAGATGTTGGATCAACATTTAGATATTTCAAAGGATCAATGTTTTGCTTTTGAATTGACTTACCTGACACAGCTGGAAACAATAGATTGCAAACAAATGTAAAAGGTAAACATAGGAAGACAATATTATCTACACAACTGTGAGTTTATCAATTTGTTTCTTCGGTTTTCAAAAATCATCTGTAGCAGTGATTTTGAGCTTTACGTACTTGTTTGTCTCATTAAACCAGCTAAATTATGCCAAGAAGTCCATAATGTACAGCAATCTCATGAAGACGCAGAAGAACAATTTGCTTTTGGTATCTGAATTTCGAGAAGCATTTGGTGTCGACGTACAAAATCTTACATCTCAAGATCGCCTGTTGACTTGACGCTAGAGCAGTCCATCAATGCCTTTAATCAATGATCCAATAATCTTTCCACAGACTCTATACTGGCGCTACAAATATGGGCACACTCACACGTATTAGGATCAAAAATGTATCTATTATCGAAGAGCATGTGGGTTAATAGCAAGAAGATGATACCTCTCATGCAGAAGAAACAAATTTAAAAAAGTACCATAGTATAATTTGGACTATGAAAACAACACAACAACATTTTGACTGGTAAAGCAGCATCTCCTGAAATTAGTAATTTTCTAATAAACACCAAGTCAGTTAGAAATAAAACATTGACAATATCGGCCTCTAAAACAAATAAAAATACTGTTAAATTATGACCAGCATAGTAAATTCTATTAGAGACTTCTTTGGTATAGATTGCTTGAATAATAAAGTGACAATTCTACATAATCTAAATGCAAACAACAATGCACTTTTCTCAATTGGAAGCATACACTGTATAGTATCATTTATATTAAACGCTTTAATTAAACATAATTAACTATAATTATTAAACATTCACTCTCAACCAAATATCAAGAATTATTTGTTGTTCCGCTTATTAATAAATAATAAAATTGCATATAATCAACAAAACCGCATTATAATTTAGCTTCCACGAAGGCCAATGAAAATAATTTCTGTGCTTAATAGAAAAACCATACAAACGTATTATTTATTCAAATGTTAGTAACTAAATACAAAAAAATAACAAAACAATAAATAACAAAACATGAATCGATTACATAAATTTCTTGTTTCCCAAAATACTGTAACATTGCTTAATACATTCTTGGATATCGGCTAGATTCTTGCAAGGCTTCATTTTCTCCAAAATGGCTGCTTTAATAAGCAACCCTTTAAGGATGCGATTTGCTGTTTCCACATTTCCATTTTGTAAATTAGCAATATCCTCTTCGGAAACTTCAAATTCGAAATTTTTTATAGGCAAATATTGGTATAAAGGCCAATTGTATTCACAGGCTTCACAGTTGCAGTCAAAAAAGTATTGAGTTTTAAGGTTCTTCTGGCGTTCGTGTTTGTGCATCACAGCGTAATGGTAACTAAAAAAGAAAAGAATAATTAATTATAAAACAAATAATTTAATAATAATAAAGAAACAAACAAATCTTACCCATAATTATCAAATATTTGTTGTCCATTGGCTATGGGACTCAAGGCTCTTAATACGATAGTAGTACCATAACAATGTCGTACCACATTCGGGCTACAAGAATGATTAATCATGCTCAAAAAGCTGTAAGCTCCAGCACCAATTTCCGTACTTTCTGAAGTCATATCAATAGATCCAGCTAATTCGGAAATTTCATGAAAATTCGATGGCGCTGTTTGTGTGTGGTGGAGTAAAATATCTTTTAACAAATCATGATACTTTTCATCCTTAAACTCATCAAAGAAAACTGTATACTTCTTAACAAGTTCATAAATTATAGCAGAAGTCAACGCCCTATCAAATAAATCGGCGTTGTTTCTACATTCAGTATTTGTGCAAAGCTTATGAATTTCTTCATAACGACCCGATTCATAAACGCTTTGCGTCTTTGGAAACTTTTCTATATTATTATAATCTTTCTTAGCGCAAAAGGCAACTCTAAGTGCTAATAGTGTTAGTTTCGATATTTGTAAAGATAAAAGCACTTCAATAATAGGGCACTCATATTTATGGTAAAGCTCGACAGCTTGTTCTCTACATATTTCGTTGCAGAATAAGGCATAATTACAATTATCACATGGTACTAGATTGTAGCTGACTTTCAAACAATTATGGCAATGGTTAATAGATGATTCAGGTAATATTATAGCAGCAAATGGCTTCTCAATTGCTATTACATCGCCTATTTGTATATCTTTGGTAGCGATTACGTGTCTTCCTAAATCTTTCGATGTTTTTATTGCTACGCAGTTAGCAGCGCATGATATATAAGGACACGGTTCGTGGGTAAATATTGGAAGGTCATCACATGTCTTGCCTTCATCAGAGTTTGGTTTTTTTGCATTCTGTTGTCGACGCATTAATTTATCGTAGAGTTGTTTTGAATGTCTGAATTCTAGTGCTCTGTCTATGTCCTGAAAAAAAATTAACAAATTAATAATAGAAATAGATAACAAATATATTGAATGGTGAAACTATTTGATATTTTAGTATAAAATAAATAAAACACGTTTACTATGTACTATATCACAAATATATTTAAAAAACCCTAACTAGTTTCAACCTTTACAAGCACATCATCGGACGATGATACAAACAAGTATAAATATAAAAGAAAAAATATGATATATTCAGAGAACATTAATCATCTCGCTTCATTTATTCCTTCATACTAGAAAGAACCTTCAACCTGCTAGAACCAATTTTTTTAAGATGAATAGAATATAAAAACGCCAAATTCATTATACAATAAGACTATATAGTACTTGAAATAATATGTGTATTACATATTATTTTCTACTAAGAAAATTGCTTGCATCAGTCATCAATTATGCTTTAATAAGTGATGACACAAAGAAAATTATTATGATTGTACATTACATAACTATTGTAACACAAAGGCGTTTCTCAATTTAAAAATTAATTGTTTTTTTATAATTATAAATGTGTTTGATTCAAGGTTGATGGTCGTAAATAAATTCCAGGGATTAACATGTATAACAATAACATATTTTCTCTATTGGTATAATAGCCATTTGATTGATTTATTACCAATGTGATGTACCCATTACAGTAAACGTTTTATCTTGTAATATCTTATGAAAAAATCAAATTGTGTAGTAATTATAAAGCTGACATCAATGTGAGAATTGCATAATGTATCTCGTGTACTTTACTAAACTAAAAATATATTCAACAAACAAAGTCAATAGAAACAAAAGTTCCAACTTTTAAAGTGAAAATCGAGTGAAAAAACTAACAAAAAATTACATTTGTACAATAAAATTTAATATAGAAATTGAAGTGAGTGAAAAGTAAATTACTGATAATCTAAAAAAATTTAAAAAGTGTAAATTTATATTGTGATAAGCCCTTTTATTCGTTTATCAAATTACCAAAAAAATAACATGGTCTTTGTTTGTAAACTTCCTGCTTTTTGTATAGTTGTGTAACATTTAAATTTTATTTATTTCGAAAAAAGTATGATTACAATTTATAATATGATTTGCAAATAAACTTGTATAGTGATTTACGCTTTAAAATGCTCTGTATATCGTGTTTTAAAACTTTGGCCAGTTTGACCTACGTATACGCTATTGTATTCGAAACATAAGAATTCATAAACACCGGATTTCATTAAGAGCGCAACATTTTGAGTGTCATAAAACGAGAACAGCTCGCGCAATTTTACACTTTTAATCGGTTTGTTGTAGAGAATGAAAATTTCAGTGACATAAAATATATAAAAACCCTTTTGATAACTAACATTGAGGTGGGTGGGTGAAAATCCACCCACCCGCCCAAGTGTTAGTCATCAAACAATCTATTATTCGCCCCACCTCTTGTGTGCTTGGATTTAGATATGAAAGAATTGTTTAACAATAAATCTCTTGATAAGTAACGTTGGGCTGGGTGGGTGGAAACAAAGTTTAATTTATGGGCAAGTTACTTCTCCCACTGTAAGAGAAAATTGTTTAACAATAAATCTCTTGATAACAAACAATGGGGTGGGTGGGTGGGTGGGTAAGTGGGAACAAATGTTAGTTTGTACGCAAGTTGATCTTTTACTGTGACCCACCCAACCGCCCAAATGATAGTCATCAAAAGATCTAGTGTTCGTCCTACCTCTTATGTGCTTGGATTTAGATATAAGAGAATTGTTTAACAATAAATCTCTTGATAACTAACGTTGGGGTGGGTGGTTGGGAACAATTTTAGTTTGTATGCGAGTTACTTCTTTTACTGTGACCCACCCAACCGCCCAAATGTTAGTCATCAAAGAATCTACTGTTCGTCCTACCTCTTATGTGCTTGGATTTAGATATAAGAGAATTGTTTAACAATATATCTCTTGATAACTAACGTTGGGGTGGGTGGTTGGAAACAATTTTAGTTTGTATGCGAGTTACTTCTTCTACTGTGACCCACCCATCCGACCAAGTGTTAGTCATCAAAAGATCTATTGTTCGTCCCACCTCTTGTGTGCTTGGATTTAGATATCAGAGTATTGTTTAACAATAAATCTCTTGATAACTAACGTTGTGATGGGTGGGTGGGAACAAAGTTTAGTTTGTATGCAAGTTACTTCTTTTACTATAACCCACATACCCGCCCAAGTGTTAGTCATCAAAGAATCTATTATTCGTTCCACCTTTTGTGTGTTTGGATTTAGATATGAAAGAATTGTTAAACAATAAATCTCTTGATAACTAACGTTGTGGTGGGTGGGAGGGAACAAAGTTTAATTTGTATGCTAGTTACTTCTTCTACTGTGACCCACCCACCCGCCGAAGTGTTGATCATTAAAAAATCTATTGTTCGTTCCACCTTTTGTGTGCTTGGATTTAGATTTGAGAGAATTGTTTAACAATAAATCTCTTGATAACTAACATTGGGGTGGGTGAGTGGAAACAAAGTTTAGTTTGTATGTGAGTTACTTCTTTTACTGTGACCCACTCACCAGCCCAAGTGTTAGTCATCAAAAGATCTATTGTTCGTCCCACCTTTTGTGTGCTTAGATTTAGATATGAGAGAAATGTTTAACAATAAATCTCTTGATAACTAACGTTGGGATGGGTGGGTAGAAACAAAGTTTAATTTGTGGGCGAGTTACTTCTTCTACTGTAACCCACCCACCGCCCAAGTGTTAGTTAACCAAAGAACAATTGTTCTTCCCACTTCTTGTGTGCTTAAATTCAGATATAAGAAAATTGTTTAACAATAAATCTCTTGATAACTAACGCTTGGGTGGGTAGGCGGGAACAAAGTTTAATTTGTGGGCAAGTTACTTCTTCTACTGTTACCCACCCGCCCAATTGTTAGTCATCAAAAGATCTATTATTCGTCCCACCTCTTGTGTGGTTGGATTTAGATACAAGAGAAATGTTTAACAATAAATCTCTTGATAACTAACGTTGGAGTGGGTTGGTGAAAACAAAGTTTAGTTTGTATGCGAGATGCTTCTTCTACTGTAGCCCACCCTAGTTATAACAGTAATGACATTTAAAAAAAGAAAAACCCCATATCGTTGCAATACAGAGTGTACTAGAATAGTTGTCCTATACTTCTTATTAAAAACCAAAAATTGTAGTAGACGTTTTGTAAATTCAAAGTAAAAAAAACTGTTCGCCAAAATGTTATTTCTCAAAATCACAACGATTTTTTAGCATTATTATTGTGCGAAAAGAAATGCAGAAGTATAGCTCTCTAAATCTAGTAATAAAACGCGCTACTCAATCTTTTGTGTAAATAGTAGACAGGTCTATAGCCAACGCAGCATAGTAAACATTGATCGACTTAATTCACAATACGCACTATAACTATATTCAATCGTCTTACCAAGTAAGTCAAAAAGGCAATAACAACAATAACAAAAGCTAGCCAATACAGGCTAGTAATGGCCATAAAAAACTGTTTTAAAGAACACATCAAAGATTTATTTAACTAGATAACTAGACTAGAAACCCAGTTTATGTTCGGCAATATGCTATTCATACCAGAGATCATCCAATCCACATAGTTATCAACACCAATCTCTAACAAAAAAAACCGCCGGTACGCCCATCAAATAAACCACCTACGATGAAATGGACCCTTGGTTTAAGATATTCATTGATAAACAAAAAAAGCGGCGTCGGTATGTAAAAAAGTCGCCGTACTAAAACTGAACTCCTTAATTATCATTGCCAATCAAGTTAGTCAATGCCCTCAACTTGCCCCTTCAGCGCCTCAGACCACTGCGCATAGTATAAGCAGGTCAGCTTAAAGCACACCAATGTACCAATAAATTCCAAGCTAATATACCTCAGTCCGAGCGTTCCATTAGCTCTAATAAATTTCCTAAACTACGGGTAGCAGCACATAACGGAAAACTACTCAACTGAGTATAGGCACCTACTGCTTCACAAGTAATTCTCATTTTAAAAAAGTTTTCTTGTCTTTACTAAGCCTCTTGACATTGAGTAAGAGAATATTAGAAAAAAGCAAAAGTAATAATTTACAGTCAATCAAATACGCTTGAGACGTCGTTTCGGCCCGCATTTTAAGACCAAAACAGACGTCGGTAGAAGCAGTCAAAAAAGCATGTTGGCACAAGTTACACTATATATTGATTTAAGTGCCTTAAATAGAAAATGTTTCTGGTGAAAATTATTGATGATATACAATCAAATACCAAAAAAAATCTTTTCGACCCTTAGGCCTCTAAATCGTCGTTTAATAATGGCAGACGAGAAACATCATTTATTACATACTCACCAACTTTGCCATTTGTTGGCTAAAATCAATGATATTGTTTTGTTGCTCGGGACTTAATTAAGATAAAATTGCCAAAAGATTTGTAATTGTCGCTTGATATAAGTTTTAAGATACCATCTTGAAGTGGAAGAAGGATGAACAGATCCTTATTTAACATCATAAAACAGCGTAAGTTCGACTACCTAAGTAATATACAGAGTGCGGCAAAGAAACTTTGTTGATTTGAAAGGTCAATAAAAAAAAAGTATTTCACATATCAATTTAATTCTTTTTTTATCATATTGTACACATCCTGAATTTTTGTTTCAAGTGGTTTTAAAAATGACATAAGACAAATAGCGGCCCTCATTAGCGATACACTGATCCACCCGCCTTTTGAAGTTTCGCTCCATTCTTTCGAGCATATCGACGGGAGTGTTGGCGATGGCTTGGCGAATGTTGTCCTTCAGGTATAGAAAAAAAGAAGTCAAAAAGAGCCAAATCGGGAAAGCGCACCGGCCACAGTACGTCACCCCTCAAGGAAATTAGGCGCTCGTGAAAGTGTTTCCTCAAAAGTTCCATTGAAATTCTCTCTGTGTGTGCCGGTCCATTTCTTCAAGTTTTTGAAGTAAAAATGCCTCAATCATTTCTCTTTAGCAAACTGCATTCACAGTAACAGTGTGTTCTTCTTCCTCAAAAAAGTAAGGCCCAATTATCGCAACTCTCGACAACGCACACCACATAGTAACACGTTCACAATAAAGTGGCTTCTCATAAAGTTCACGGGTATTAGCACCACTCCAATAACGCATGTTTTGTTTGTTTACGCAGCCGGAAAGGTGGAAATGGGCCTCATCACTAAATAACACAAAAACGTCGTGAGGCAAGTTAAAGGAGCGCTTCACATGCAGTTTGGCAAGAAACAAAATCGCGTTCACTGAGTTCTTGCACCACAGCAAATTTGTAGGGATGAAACTTGAGTTCGTTGTAAAGAATTCGTCTCACACTGCAATCAGAAATCCCCAGAACACCTGCCGGTTTGCGCACCGAACGCCGGAGAGAGTGCAAAAACAACAGCCTCACCTTCTCAACGTTTTCTGTGATTCTAGAAGTCCGTTGACCTCCAGGCCCTTTTTCGTCCACCCACACTACCACTTTCCCTAAATTGGTCCACCCACAAGACAATCGATTGCCGGCCAGGAACGGGACCCGTGGGATAAATATTAAACCAAGTTCAGAAGGCACGTTGGGTGGCGACCATCCTCCTTTGTCCAACGCATGACAACAGACAACAACTGGCTTGAGCGGTAACAAAACTTCAAGACACCTTCTTTCGAATGAAACCCTCCCTACCCCTTTCTGACCACGTCTTGCTCATTGGCGCCCAATTCAAATCAGCAAGTTTCCCTGCCGCACCTTGTATTATAAAAAGCAAAATATGTCATTCGAATTACTTAATAGTTACTTAGTCCACGGAACATGATATCTTCCAACTTTATCTCATTTTTAGATTCTTATTACGTTGATTCGGAAGATTCGATGCCGTAATTCTGTAGTAGTACTTTTCAAAAATTGTCACCATATTTGTTAGTATTGTTCATAAATTCACCATAAAACTTTGTAGACACTTCTCTAGTTAAGTGGCATGCTAGCAAGCCCGTCAACTACAAATAGTACCTAACTTACTGACGACTTAACAGTTTCAGTGTTTTATTTTTGCTGGATTCACATAATTTACGGATAGTAAATAAACTTTTTTAAATTTTGTCCAAATATTGGATATAAACAAATAAAAAACTGTAAGTGCATAAAAGTAGTTTAGTCTAATACAACAAACCCCAACCCTTTACATTAGAGTAAAATATTAATTTAATGATTGAAACCGCAGAACATGCCCTCCAAAAGTAGGATTTAGATAAGCCCTAAATTAAAAGTTATTCATGGAAATGCAACATATCCTCCCTATACTCCAGTTATATTCCTTCAAGTTTTAAGTATTCTGAAGTATAAATTTTCAATTGTTGGTATAAAAACTTCTTTAATTTCTTCAGTGCATAGTTAACGTAGATGTAGCAGATCCTTCATTTTCAGAGTATTCTTACCATTCCGTTAACATTTTTAAAACACATATTTTATGTTATAATGTTAAGTTTAGTTCTAATCGCTTACCATTTATCATTTTTATATCAATTTAAAAAATCAAAAATAAGCAATTTGCAAGTGGAACACAGAAACGACGTCAAGATTTTTTAATCGATAGAAGGAAGTAGCCCGTAGAATATCCATGAGAGAATGGTAGAGCAATGTATAGAGAAAATAACCCGTCATACTTTCAAGTCAAATTATTAACAGTTACAACAGAGCAAAAAACCCATTCACGCTGACCGAAAGTGTCAAAGACCTCTTTAAACACAAAATCAAGAAAATTGAAAAACTAAATATACCAAAAACTCACTACAGCTATTCTTTTTCATGTGTCATGACCGATCTCGATCGTTGGCTCTCAGTTTGGCTGTCATATTGACTATGATCGTCTTGTTTACCGCTGCACGGAAAAGCTGGACTGATGTTTTCCCAAACCATTGGCTAAGATTATTAGATGAAACAGTTCGTAATTTTCCGGGTGCGTCATTACGTGTCCAAAATACTGTAGTTTACGTTGTTTTATGATGTTTAAAATCTAGATTTTTTTTTAATCTTCTGTAAGACATCTTCTTTTGTAACTCGTCTATACATCCACATTTCGAACGCGTTTAACTTTTTGATTAATGTTTCCGTTAGCGTTCAGGCCTCTACCCCGTCTAGTAGAACTGAGAAGATGTAGCATTGTACCATTCCCATGCGCAATTCTAGGTTTAAGTTGTGACTGCACAGAACGTTTCTGAGTTTCAAGAAATTTGCTCTTGCTTGTGCAATTCTGGCTTTGATTTCTACGCTTGGGTCCCATTTATCGTTAATAATCGTGTCTAGGTATTTTAGTTTATTTACGCGCTCTAATTGATCTTCCTCTGCTACTATACTATATATTTGGTCATTTTTGTAATCAGCTTCAGTCCGTATTCTCTGTACGTTTTCACTAATCGATTAATAAGCGTCTGTAGTTGTTCACTTGTGCTTGTCAGCAATAGCGTGTCTCAGCATATCATGTTGTTTACTAGCTTTCCATTTATAATAATTCCTTCCTTTGCACCTTCCAATACTTCATTGAATATTTCTTCCGCATATGAATTTAATAGTATCGGTGACAAGATGCATCCCTGTAGCACTCCTCTCTTGATGTCAACTTCGCCCAATAGTTGTTGGTTTAGTCGTACATGTTGCCTATATAGGTTTGTGATGATGCAAATATCTTTCTCGTCAATTGAGGTGTCTTTTAGTATTTCTATCATTTTGTCGTGATCAAAAGCGTTTTCAAAATCTATCACACAAATATAGACGTCATGGTTTACATCTCTGCATCTATGTCCTAGTACTTGAGTTGCGAATAATGCTTCCTTCGTGCCAGCGTCACGGCCAATTCTTTCGTCTAATTTGTTGTATATTCTTCCATGAATTATTTTCAAAAATATTTTCAATACATGACTCATTAAGCTAATTGTTCTATATTCGTTGCATTTTGTTGCTTTACTCTTTTTTGGAAGTAGTACAAAGGTCGATTTAAGCTCCGTTAGTGTTACGCTACTGTCGTATATTAAATTAAACTATTTTGTTAGTAATTGCAATACTTTTGTGCTAAAAAGTTTAAGTATTTCCTCATATACTTCGTCTGGCCCAGTTGCTTTCCCATTCGTGGTAGTTTTTATAGCACGATCTACAAGATCATTTATAATTTAAGGACCATCTGTAGAATTTATGTTTTGGATTTCTGTTCTACTGTCTTCAAAGAGTTCTGCAATATATTCAGTCCAGTTTTGTTTCCATTTCGATCTTTTATTATGTTTGTATTTGTCGTTCGGTTTAAGCCGGCCGCACCTAACCGAGGTAAAATATCTTGAGGTAACTTTTGACAAAAAGCTTACATAGAACCTCAGCTAAATATGAAACGCAAAAAAGTTGATGTGTCCGAAAATAGTGCTGTGGTTGTACACAACCGTCAAAAGATCTATGCTCACTTACGAGACACTAATATGGTACCCAAAAACAGGACAGAAAACATCTATAAGCAAAATAACTAGCAGTGGCATGCGGACAACATCAACTGCAGCTGTTGTGTCTACCGCCCCTCGACATTTATGTTGAAAAGATAGCGTTTGTCGCAGCTTTGCGTCTCAATGCAGTTGGACTTTGACATACTACAGATAGGACTGACAAACACTGTACCCTCCTGAAGAAGACTGTTAAAAAAAATAACATATCACCCTTCTTTGGGTTTGTGTGTGTTAAAAACCTTAAAACAAGAGAAGCAGAATGTAGTCAATAATTCAATCAAAATCTACACAAATGGTTCAAAAACCCAGTAAAGATTCTAGATCAAAAATTTTCACGCAAGACCTAGACCTCAACATATCTTTACCACTGAAAACGCACACGACTATCTTCAGCAGAAGTAGAAAAACCTATAACTTTATAAAAATAGTAAACCGCAAAATATCTGCCAAGAATGTTCAAACTCTAACAGATAGCAGAATACGATTCAAAGCACTCATTTACAGTTTTGCTATCTAAATTGATTGTCAATTGCTTAAACACAATTCAAACATTTTTGCACTAATTTGAACACAGTCAAATTAAAATTGATATTTTTTTTCCACAAATTGAGTTCTGGTACTTATTTACAATTAAATTTTTGCTTTCTTCAATGGTTGCAAATGTTTCAAACTCGATTTAAATATTTTGGCACAAATTTGAACATAATTAAATTAAAAATTTGTTAATTTTTATACAAAAATTAGTTCTGGTCATTGAAATATTGCCTTTTTCAAAGATTGCTGATTGTTCTAAGCACGATTCAAACACAGATCACTTTTTTAAAAATGTATAGTTTTCGTGCTTGTTTTCAATTAAAATTCTGTTTTCCGGATTGGTTACCATTTGCTTTAAACAAAATTCAAACAATTTGGCATCAATTTGAACACAATAAACACACTTTCTTTCTTACAATTGTTTGAAATTTCTAGACCAGATTAAGCTACTTTTGACATTTTATGAACAAATTTTGCACTTTTTTTGACCAAGTTTTGTTTCATTTTAATATTTTATGACAAGATTTTGCCATCTTCGACTTTTTATAAATAGAATTTTGCAGTTTTTAACATTATGGTAAGTTTTAGTACTTTTATACCTCATGGCTTGGTTTTTGACATTCTGTGAATAGAATTTTGCACTTTTTGACAGTTTATGACCAAATTTTTGCTTCCTACATTGATTGCTAATTGTTTCAAGCTCGATTAAAATATTTTGGCACAAACATAAATAAATTAAAATTTTATTTTATTTAAAAAAATTAGTTCTGGTCATTAATATGTTGCCTTTTTCAATGATTGCTAATTTTTCTAAGCACGATTCAAACCGTTTTGCCACCGATTCAAACAAATCAATCACTTTTTTTTAGAATGTATAGTTTTGGTGCTTCTTTTCAATTAAAATTCTGTTTTCCTGATTCATTACCGTTTGCTTTAAACACGATTCAAACAATTTAGCATCAATTTGAACACGCAATAAACACACTTTATGGCTATATTTTGTTAATTTCTTACAATTGTTTGAAATTGCTAAACCAGATTTAGCTAATTTAATATTTTATGAACGTATTTTGCACCTATTAACAGTTTTTGGCAATTTTTTTTTTTTTTTTTAAATATTTTATGACAAAATTTTGCCATTTTCGGTTTTTTATAAACAGAATTTTGCAGTTTTTAACATTTTAAGGCAAGTTTTAGTACTTTTATACGTTATGGCTTGGTTTTTGACATTCTGTGAATAGAATTTTGCACTTTTTGACAGTCTATGACCAAATTTTTGCTTTCTTCATTGGCTGCTAATGGTTTCAAGCTCGATTCAAATATTTTAGCACCAATTTGAACTAAATTAAAATTTTGTTATTTTTATACAAAAATTTGTTCTGGTCATTGATATATTGCCTTTTTTAAAGATTGCTAACTGTTCTAAGCACGATTTAAACATGTTTGCCACCGATTCAAACATAATCAGATCACTTTTATTTAGAATGGTGCTTATTTTCAATTAAAATTCTGTTTTCCTGATTGGTTACCGTTTACTTTAAACACAATTCAAACAATTTGGCATCAATTTGAACACAATAAGCACACTTTATGGCTATTTTGTTAATTTCCTACAATTGTTTGAAATTTCTAGACCAGATTTAGCTATTTTTGACATTTTATTAACAAATTTTGCACTTATCAACCGGCCAAATTTTGTTTTTTTTTATATTTTATAATTTTTTTTGACTATTTTCGGCTTTTTATAAATAGAATTTTGCAGTTTTTAACAGTTTATGGTAAATTTTAGTACTTTTTGATAATATTTTTATACTTTATAGTGAAGTTTTGCTGTTTTTGACATTCTGTGAATAGAATTTTGCACTTTTTGACAGTTGATGACCAAATTTTAAATATTTTTGACAATATTTTAATATTTCATAGCCGGATTTTGCTATTTTTGAAAGTGATTAGAATTTATTACACTTTTTAACAGTTTATAACCGTATTTTGGTGCTTTCCAAAAATATTTTTCGGTTTTATGATCAAAATTTTGAATTTTTTAAACGTATTTTCCAGATTGTAGTACTATCTAAATATATTTTAATGTTTCATGACCAAATTTTTAACAATTAAAGACTAACTAAATTTTTGACAATCCATAAAAGAATTTTAGTGCTTTCTGACATTATTTTGTAGCTATTTTTGACTTTATGAATAAAACTTTGGCACTTTTCAACAGTTTATAGCCGAATTTTGGTATTTTAACAATATTTTGATATTTCATAGCCGGACTTTATTATTTTCATACATTATTTTCATGTTTTAAGACCCAATTTTGTTATTTTTATCATTTTATAATTAAAACTTTCCACGTATCAACCTTTTTTAGCCAAATTTTAGTTCTTTCTAAAAATATTTTTATATTTTATGACCGGATTTGTATTATTTTTGTCTTTTATGAATGGAATCATTATTATTGACAAGATAAGAAAAAATAGCAAAATGGTGTACGTTTTTTTCTACAACAGTCTCAATAACAGTGCACAACTGAAATAGAAAGCAGTAATCCTAAGATTTAACACTTTGAAGACCGGATTTTAATTTTTGAAAGTCGGATTATTTAAGAAACCAGATTGACAATTTAAAATCCAAATTCACATTTACTACTAAATAAAGTTAAACCCGTTGGTTGTCTAAATTTCACTTTAAAAGACCTGATTTACATTTCTAAAAGACGGATTTATAAGTTAAAAGCCGGATTAATAGTTTGGCAATAACATTTAACACGTTGATGGATGATTTTCAGTTTTAAAAGTAGGATTAACAGTTATAAAGACACAAATGCTCTTTATTTGGGTCATAAACAAAGGTTATTTTACTTTTTTTTTAATGAAAACCAAATATTGTTAGCAAAATTGCCAAATATACACTTTAAATGCCGTATTTACAGTGTTATAGACCGAATTAACAGTATTGCAGTAAATTTAAACCCGTTATTGGCCGGATTTATACTTTTAAAAACCAAATTTACAATTTTAAAGATGAAATTTATAATTTGAGAGCAGAATTACCAATTTGACTGTCAAATTTAACACGATAAAAGCTAAAATTACACTTTTAAAAGCCGGATTTACTGTTTTAAATGCCAAATTTATAATTTGAAAACCAGATTAACTTTTTATCAGTCAAATTTAACATTTTAGTTAACGGATTTAAAATTTAGAAGGCGGATTAATTGTTTAGCAGATAAATTTAACACTTTGAAAGCCGAATTTACACGTTTATAAGACGGATTTTCAGTTTTAATAGCCGGATTTATAATTTAAAAGCCGGATTATTAATGTGAAACACGTTGGTTGCCAGATTTTTAGTTCTAAAAGCCCAATGTACAGTTTTAAACACCAAACTGATATTTTGAAAGCCGGATTTACAGTTTGGCAGTGAAATTTAACACTTTAAAAGACAAATTTACAGTTACAGTACAAATACTTTTTCTTTCGTAATAAATTAGCGTACTCTTACTTTTTTTAATTAAAATCAAATATTGTTGGCTAAATTTCCAGTTCGGATTATTACTTTGGCAGTAATATTTAATTGTAATTGGTGGCCGGAATTAATGTTTTAAAAGCCACATTTACACTTTTAAAAACCAAATTCATAGTTTAAAGGCAAGATTTATAGTTCAGAAGCTAAAATTGTTTAAAGTTGACCATTTGAGGACCGTATTTATATTTTTAAAAGGCAGATTTGCAATTATATTTTATTATTTAATTAAAAAATTGAATCAGTTAAACTTGACTAATAATTGTATTGTTTTAAATTACTCGTTAAATGTGTTAAACAAAATTTAAAACTTCAATAGAACATTTTCACATAGGAAATAAAAATCTATTTACATCCAAGATCATAAAGTAAATCTATCTCAATGCCAATCTACAACCAAGTTTATTAATCCATGAAGACTTAAGAATGCATAATTAATCACAGTATAATTACCGGAAATAATATAAATGCATTTATCATAAACCAAAAAATAGTTTTTTTTATCAAAAAAAATTGTATTTAAAAATTCCGTTAGAAATTGAAATTTCCGTTACAATTTTAAACTTGTTTATATACCTAATATTAGCAATAGTGATAACTAGCTGAACTAAAATAATTACCTCTAAACATTCCTTATACATTTTCTTCTCATAGAGGGCAGCAGATCGATTCCCATAAGCCAATCCCAAACAATCACTTTCTTTTTTAGCATACGCTACACTCTTCGTATACAATTCCAATGCATACTCCCATTTACCATCTTTAAACATTTCATTACCATTTTCACGATATTTAACACTTAATTGATCATTTTTCCAATTCTTAGTATCATATTCAGGAAACAAACCGTACTTCTTTAACAACACATGTGCGAAATTCACTCTTTCCAGGTTTGTATCTAAACCCATAAACTCGGCCGATATTGTGGAGATGTCGCTGCTAACGGACAGGTGGCGACACAGGCTGGCGAAGATCTCGCTGACATTTAGCTTGTAGTCCTTATTCATTTTTCGTTTAGCGAGTGTTATTTTATTGATTCGTCAGCGAGAGAAACACAATGTCGCGTTACGTTACACCGTTCCTGGTCGTCAATTTGGGGGCCGAAATGGTGTTTGTCGTCGCACAGAGACTTCAGGCACAAAACATACCGCACGAACGTTCGGCATTCGGTATGAGACTATATTTGTAAAAGATAAAAAAACACGTTCCAAGTGGGCTGCACCTGGCACAGATCATTTTGCGGGAAGTTTGAAATTCGCGAGTTCACGCAACCTAAACAACACATTTGCACTATTATTATTATTGTTTTGTGTTAAATAAATATTGTTTACATTGTTGCTTCTTATTATTTATTACCTTGTAATTGTTATTGTGGTTGTGCATGGGTAGAGTATATAAAAAGCTAATTGCACGTTTGTTTTAAATCGTATGTACACAAAACTAATTATACTAACGTTTGAAAATGAAGTCAATTAATTTAGATTATGAAATGTTATGTAACTTAAGTTATATATCAATATATTAATGAATTAATGAACTGTGACCATCCTACAATTATTTATAGTATTTTTTTAAAAAATAACTGCTATATTGAATAATTTATAATTTTGACCTTAGTTATTATTATCATAAGTGATAATAAGTTTTCTGTTTAATTATTAATTTTTAATTGATTTTTATGCCAATGCATAATAATAAATATATTTAATTTTAAGAACAATAAAAATATAATTTACTGTTTATAGTGTGATAAAATGTTGAGGCAGGACCGTAACCGGAAATAAATCTCGGGAAATCGGAACAAGTTATTGACGCGACTACTGGTTTTGTTTATTTCATTCAATGCATGTATTCAGTATTTTATATGTTAATTTATATGTACACTAAGGCGGGTTACAAGAAGGCCCCCAATAATCTCAAACTGTACATTTTTGTATTGATTGTGTAAAATTTTTATTTTTGAAATTTGGGATTAATAATGTTTGCTAAAATAATGTTTTTAGATATTATTAAAATATTAACAAATTAGCCAAAATTTTTTTTTGCAAAATTACTCGGCTAGCAATAACTTGCTTAACTATTAATGTATCATTGCACAACTTTGGGATTAGTTAGGTCATAATGTTTACTTAAATAAGTCCAAATAAAACTTTTGGATATTTTGGTAAATTATGATTTTTTTTGCAAAATACTCGGCTAGCAATTACTTGCTCAACTTTTAAGCTATCGTTGTGCAATTTTAAATTCGATTACAAAACTTAAGAATCAAGTTCACTTTAACTATAAAACGGCATGGATCCTTTAAATATATTTTGGAGAAGTTGTAATCTTTTGATTAGTTTTGACCAATTTAGTAAATCGATTCAAACCATTTTAAACAAATTTATATCATTTTAAAACAGTTTGGGTCATTCGGATCTGTTTGGACTATTTTAGATCGGTTTGAACTAAAGTTTAAAACACTTTAGATCACCTTAGTGCATAAGTTTGGATTTTTATTACTTAAGATTAGTTTTGAACATTTTGGAATTATTTTAACACATTTTGAACACTTCTTATCTTATTGCATTAGTTTGGATCGCTTTAGCAAATTATTTTGAACAAATTTAGGTCATTTTGAAACAGTTTTGATCATTTGCTTATGTTTAGATTAGATTGGTTTGGACCAAAACAATCACTTTAGTGCATAAGTTTCGATTTGCATTACTTTAGATTAAGTTTGAACATTTTGAATCACTTTATTGAATTAGTTCGGATCACTTTAGTAAATTGGCTTAGAACAGTTCAAAACATTTTGTACAAGTTCAGATCATTTTAAAACTGTTTGCATCATTCCAATATGCTTAGACTAGTTTAGATTAGTTTGGATCAAACATTGTGGATTACTTTAGTACATCAGTTTGAATTTGTAATACTTCAGATCAGTTTTGAACACTTTAGATCATTTAATATATTTTGAAACACATGTAATTTTTGAATTAGTTTAAAGCAAATCGGATCAGAACAGTTCAAACCATTTTAAACAAATTCATGTCAAAACAATAATTTTTGACTGAATTTTAGTTCTTTTTAACAATTTGTTGATTCTTTATAGACAGATTTTACTATTCTTGACATTTTATAAGTACAATTTTACATTTTTTAACAAGATTTTGATGCTTTCTGACAATATTTAAATTTTATAAATAGAATTTTACACTTTTCAACAGTTTATACCCAGATTTTGTTTGTTTTTTCAACAATATTTTTATATTTTGAATTTTGCTATTTTTGAGACTTTTTGAATAAAATTTTACATTTTTTTACAGTTTTGTGACCAGGTTTTAGTGCTTTTTAATAATATTTGATATTTCATAATCGGATTTTGCTACTTTTGAGATTTCATAAAAAAATGTTCATTTTTCAACAGTTTTTGGCTCGATTTTTGAACTTTTTGACAATAATTTTTGTGCTTGTTTTATTTTTAACCGTTCTTGGCCAAATTTTGTTTTTTTAAATATTTTATGAGCCAGTTTCTTAAACTTAAAAATATTCAAAAAGTGTAAGAAAGATATCAATGCCAGTTTTGATTTTGAGAGAGGTGATGTAGCAGAGAAGCACTTACTCTAACGTCTAAATTTGTTTTATTAATTTTAGGAAAGCATTTGAGTGTGTCAACCATGTGAAGTTAATAAAGTTTTTCCATGTTGAGGAGTGAGACAAGAATACATGGATAAGATTCTCAATAATTTGAAATCTAGTAGAAAAAATTAAACTGTTCTAAGTACAATTTAAAAAAATTGACAATCAAGTAGCATATTTTTAAAAATATATGTGACCAAAAATTTAAATATTTCTTGTTTTTGTGGATTTTAAGAAAAAGTGGCGGTTTCATTTATTGAACAATTGATACGCCTGCAAAAAAAAAATGTTACTTATAATACAACAGATAATACGCTAACAATAACTATCCCAGAAAAGTATCCATAATTCTTCTGATATAACTTCAAATAAATGTTCAAAGACAATAAGAACCCACACCAAGAGCTACCAATGGCAGAAATAAATACCTGCATAGAATAATAAAATGTCAAAAATCCGGTTAGAAAACTCAAAAACTGTAAAAAAAACATAAAGCCGACTATAAAATGTCAAAAATATTAAAATTACCCCATAAAACATAAAAAATACATTCAAAATACGGTCATAAAATGTCAAAAACACTAAAATTCAGCAAAATACTAAAATCCGACTACAAACTGTTAAAAAAAACTAAAATTAGTTTAAACTGCAATGCCCACCTGCCTGCTCAATTGTTGATCATCAAGAGATTGGAATTTGCTTTTTTCTAAAAGCATTAGAAGTTTCTATATTATTCAAATTGGAGGTGGTGATACGAACCTTTAATAACCAACACTTGAATGAGTGGTGGTCCACTTCAATTTGGTTTAAACTGGAAGGCCAATTTACTTGCCCAAATATGTGTTATTAAGGGATTAGAAATTATTTCTCTTTGCAAACGTTAGAAGTTTCTATATTCGAAAAGGAGGTGATGATACCAATTCCTAATGACAAACACTTGAGCGGGTGGGCTTAAACTCCAGTTTAAACTACTTGACTTTAATCATGAATTGGAATGTCGCACCCACCTACCCAAGTGTTTGTCATTAGAAGATTGATATCACTATTGCCTCTTTTCACATAGAAACTTCTAACGCTTGCAGAAAGAAGTAACATTCAATCTTTTGATGACAAACATTTGGGCAAGTCAATAGGCAGTTTAGCTTAATCAACTCAATGGTAATCATAAATTGGAGTAACCCATTTACCCACACAAGGGTTGATATCACTTTGAATATACATACTTTTGACTAAAAAAGTAACATTCAATTTCTTGCTGACAAACACGGCAAGTGGGCACTTCCGCTTAAACTACTTGATAATAATCATAAACTAAAGTAGCCTACTCACCTGGGTTAGACATCAATGGTTGGTATCGCTATCTTTTCTTTGAATATAGAGTTTTCTAACGTTTGCTCTGCTCTTTAGAAATAACTTTCAATCTTTTGATGAGAAACACTTGGACGAGTGAGTAGGCATTCTAGTTAAAACTACTGAATAGTAATCATAAATTAGAGTGACCCATCTACCCACTCACTCAATTGTTGGTTAAGAGATTGGTATTACAATCGCCTCCTCTCACTTAATAATATTTCACGCTTTCAGAGAGGAATAATTTTTAATCTCTTGATGACAAACAATTGGGCAGATCGGTGTGCACTCTAGTTTAAACTATGACTCAATGATAATAATAAATTAGAGTAACCCATTCATCCACCCTAGTGTTTCTTAGTATCACCATCGTCTTCTTTAACATAGTAATTTTTAACGCCTGTAGTTTGCTTCCAATCTCTTGATGAACAAACATTTGTGTGAGCAGGTGAGCACTCCAGTTTAAACTGTTCGTCCCTAATTATGCTTTAGAGTGACTCCACTCACTCACCAAATGTCATTAAAGGATTGAATGTCACCATTGCCTTCTATACGTTGCAGAGAAGAGAAACTTTTAATTATTGATAACTAACACTTGGGAGGGTGAGCGCAAATCCCAGTTTAAACCATCCGCTCGTACTCACTGACCTTTTTGCCTGTTTGTCATCAATGGGTTAGATACCATCATTATCTTCTCTCGCATAGTAACTAACAACAATTTTAAAAATATCAACTAATTTAAAAACACGCGCGTTGACCTTTTACCGGAATATTTTAGTATGCGAGCCGCGTCGGATTGCGATTTCGACAGCGGGCGCCAAGCAACGGCCCAAAAAAAAAGCTTAATTTTTACTTTTTGACTATCCGCTAAAACAGCAAAAGACTTCAAAACTTCAAAGAAGACGTTTCGGCAGACCTTGCGATAAAATTTGAAAATCGTTGAACCATAATATTTAACGTTTTTTTATGAGTTAAAAAAAATAAAAATAAGATTCATCAAAAACATTTTAAAGTCTTTTTTATAAAAAAAAAAACTGGTCACTCTTTATTAGGCTATATTTATGCAAACTTGAGATTAGTTATTCGATTAAATTCACCTTATCTACTTTATTTAAGGTGCCTAGAAGACTGATTGGCCAGTAGTTTTAAAAAAACTTCCGGTTTTTATCAGGCTTTGGTATGTTTATTACTAGCAAACTTTGTTAGTGATTTTATCCGGGCCAAGAGCAAATCGAGTTCTGAGTTTTTAGTTATTTCTCAGATTCGTGAAAGTTGCTTTTCAGCGGTATGTTGTCATCAGCGTCTTCCACAAAATTATTGATTTCTTGGTAAACACTTTGACGTACACCAAATTTGTGTCTTTAGTCATAGAAAGAGAGCATTAGAGTTTGAGGCAAATGTTTTGACTTTTTTTTTCAATTGTATATTAAATTTCATTTATGCCGTAAATTGCAAGAATAAGTACTTGCCTGTTTTGTAAAGTTTTGTAGATTTTATTTCATTGGATATTAATCCTCTGTGATTGATTCCAAAGTATTTTTTCTGCTTTAATTTTTGTGCAACTTTATGGTCATTTTAACTTTATTGTAAAGCAAGTTTAAGATCTTGCCTAGAGTTATTGACGCAAACTTGATGAATTTTAGAAGCTTTTTAATGAATTAAGTCAGTAAGTGGTCTTTTTTTATGTCCAAAACCGCTCTTACTAGGACTAACCTGCCATTATTCTTTTCCAGAAATTGATAGTAGAGAATCCAATCTGTATGGGTTACAAATGTTCCTTATCCCTCTATGAATCTCCTTCTGCAGAGCTCCAGTAGTACTGGGTTATGGTCGGAGCTAAGGTGATTGATTTTTTTTAAATTCAATTTGAAAATTGACATTTTTGAGTATTGGTACGTCAAGAACGTCCCTTCTATAACCAGCAAAGCTGTAGTGAGTGAGTTCATCTTAGACTCAATATTTGAAAACATTTTAACTCAACATAATTTAGCAATAGTTTGGTACCAAGCCAATAGTTTGAAATGGAGTAACGCACCCACCCAAGTAATAACTATCAAGGGATTGGATCACGACTTTCTCTTGTAACAAAATGACTTTTGACATTTGCATAGAAGACAAACATTAAACTTTTTCTAACAAACACTTGGGGGGTAGGAAGGACACTTCATAGCATGGTACCGGGCCAATAGTTTTAAATAGAGTAACCCATTCACCTTCCCAAGTAATAATTATCAAAAAATTAGATCACAACCTTCTTTTGTGACAATATGACTTTTCACGTCAGCGTAGAAGACAAACATTAAACTTTTTCATCTGAAACACTTGGGCGGGTGGGTGGTACACTCCAAGCATGGTACCAGGCCAATAGTTTAAAATTGAGTAATTAATGTGGAAAATGGGTTTGTAAGGACCATATCAAAATCTGCCGTTTTGATAAAGTTTATGAGATTCATGTAAGCAGATGCAATTGTGTCGCAAGTATCTATTTTGGAGAGGTCCGATAACCTTTTTGCAAAAATCAGTGTCCCACGTCTTCGATTTACCACTGACATTTCTAAGTACGTAAAAGTATTTGAGAATTTTAGCGTTTAAGTGGAATTGTGGATCGACTCAAACACTAGTATGACGTCAATGTTTTATTCAAAGAAGAACTTTTCTGCTTTGTCCATTTTTGCCGATAGCATTCCAAAAGCAAACACGGAGTAATAAATATAATGTATTATCTATTGTTTTGAAAACTTATTAAGTTCTGAGAATAGAACGGTTATATTTGCATTTGCGTTTTCCGTTGTTTCTACTGGTGGATAAACAATGTTATCAAACAACTTATTTGCTGATACATGATGATGATAAGGTTTTACGGGAATTCTAGGTTTTAGATTTATTTTTGCTTATAAAAGCCATTATTTTAGCATAACACTTGTAACTCTAAAAGTTGGCAGGTTGAGGGCCGGAGCAAAGTGCATACTTAAAAGCTGTGTCGTTGTTGCCCAAACAGTTGCGGCGGATAAATGATGCTTTAAAGCATCTTTTGGCGGCTTACCCGTGGCTTTGGTACCTTTGGCAATGAGTTATGCCTCCGCATTGGCTTTACAAACACTGTTAGGCCCAAAAGTTTAGTCAAATTCTTGATATCTGCGTTTTTTTGCTTTCTTTGAAAATTACGCAAATATCAATATTGGTTGGCTCAAATCCAATGGATTCGAATGCTTGACCTACATATGCCTTTGTTAGATATCCTGAGATGTTCTGGATTATCACCTTGATACAGACTTCTTTGAGGGTTGACCATGTGTAGAAGGCGGCCGTTTCAGGTTTAAATGAAGCAGTTGCTCTTCGATGGTCAGCGTTAGTGGCCAAAATTATGCAAATACCTAGCGTAAGTATTGCAAAAGAATAGATCACTCGTTTGGAGGTTAGCTAAGGTTAAAGTTGATTTTTTTTAGGCAGATGGCCGTTGTACTTTTAAGCCTGAAAAACAGTCAAGATTAACTGCTGATGGTTGAAATCGTTTGCATATGTTTTAATATGCAAAGGAGGGATCACACTCTTTGATTTTTGGCTTTGTTTGTTACAGTGGTGAGGTCCAAGATGTTGTTGACGGAGGTGACCACTTTGGGCATTTTGAGGTGGGCAGAAAAATTGTTTATGTCATCCAAAGGGGAGTTTAGGGCTAGTTGCTTTTATCAGTTTGAAGCTGCTTTGGCTTTATTTTCTTTGTTGAAATCGGCCTGGACTTGCCATGTTTTCCTTGATGGTAACGTTAAAGAATTCAAGCTTCTTGTCAAAGTTTGTTGCTATCGCTGAAATTTGTCCATTTAAAACTGGTGCGTTCTTTTTTTTGGAAAATGTAGATGGTTTTTTGCAGGGTGCTGCGCCAAAACGCTTTAAATTCAGTGCAAGAAAAAATATAATTTTTTTTAAATATTTTTTTTTAGAATAAACAGTATTAATTTGAGAACAATTATAATTGCATTTGTCTTTTTGCTTTTACCTCAACCTATAAACGTTGTTTAAAATATGTTGCTTTGTGAGTAACAATGGTTCCATAGTACACAGATAATCTAAAAATATTATCTCAATCTACAAATCTTGCAAATAATCTGTCGTTGCGATTGATTGTTCTACCGCAACACCTAATTTTATTTTTAATATAATATGTCTCTTTGCTATTGATAATAAAAATAATTTGTAAACATCCAGTTGTTTTAATCAGAACATATCAATACGCTTTATATCATCAACATAAACACACACTTTTTCACAATTTTTGCGTCACAAATACATTAGAAAAGTGTGGTTAGATACCTCCGTAGACAGAAGATACATTGTTTTACTTTGGAGCAACGTTTTAAAATACTAAAAATTTATTTTAAAAATGTCTGCAACAGCGCAAATATTGCGTGTTGAAGCGTCATGGATCGAGAAAATACAAAAGTTTGTACAAGAAGTGCGTGAAACTGAAAAGCATGCTCATCCAAAGCGTTCTGCCAAAATTGTCGCTTTTTTTGCTCGAAGTGTATGCGAGCACCCAGGAACATCAACTCGGCGCAGAAATTGGCAACTCGGTATTCGTTAAAAACCACGTTGAGACAGATTCTTCACAAAGACCTCGGTATGTTTGTGTACAAAGTGCAATTTGTTCAAGAAATTAAAATAGCCGACCTTGGTTCCCGTTTTTGCTTAGCTCAGTGGGCTTTAAACAAATTGAATGTTGAGTTTAATTTTAACCAAAAAATCATCGAGACGAGACTTATTTCTATCTTGGAGGTTATGTAAACATACAAATCTGCCGTATTTGGAGAACAAAAAATTCACATGCCTTAGTTGAGAAACCAATTCATCTATTGTGAGTTACCGTTTGATGCGGTTTTTGGAGTGGTGGCGTTACTAAGCCATTTCTTTTCGAAAACGATAATAGAACCAACGTTACTGTTACCGGAGATCGTTACATAGGCATGATCACTAATTTTTTGTGACCCAAATTAGAGCAACTTGGTCTACAGCAGCTCTGGTTTCAACAAAATAAGGCAACATCCTATACTGCACATGCCACGATCAATCTTCTGCGCAATAAATTCAACAACCGCGTTTTAGCTGTTTTGATGATGTGAACTGGCCACCTCGCAGCTGCGATTTGACACCGCTGGACTTTTTTTGTAGAACGCATTGAAGGAAAAGGTGTATGCTGACAATCCACAGACAATTTACTACTTAAAGCAGAACATTTGCAAAGCTATCGCCGAAATACCGCTGGAAACAGTGACGCAAATACTCGATAATTGGTTCTTGAGAATGGCCTACTGCCAACAAGATTTTTTTTGCTGTTCTAAAATTACTAACTTTTAACAAATTTCTACATATTTTAACATGTTTTGCAACAAAATTGCTAATTCGGTACTGTTCTAATTATATTAAAAACTATAAACTAATTTTGTTGTTATTATTTGAATGCTTTCATTAAGTTTGAACTAACAACGCAGTTTTAATATAATACAATATTCATAAACTTCTATAAAAATTCCAAAGCTAATACATTTACATATTTTATGAAGCACCTGCTTATACCAATTATTTGAATATATTTTCACACAATATATCGATATAATTTTTCTTTCAAAAGTCTTATGAATAATGAAAATATACAACAATTGCAGAAAATCGATTCTGCTCTAGTTAAAATCCTTGAAAAGTGCATTGTGGTATGTTATTAGATTTAATGCGCCCCATTCAAAAGAGTTAAGGTAATGGCTGAACCCAGCCATACTCATTGATTCATTCACCTTGACCTACGGACGCGTGTTGTGTACAATAAATAGAAACAAGAAAATGAATTTATGTATGAAAGGATCGGTTACCGACACGAGAAATTATCATTATGGTAATTACTAGTAATTTATTTAAGAATATTGTTTGGGTTGGTTGAAAATTATTGATCAATTTTATTCTAATATTAATGTGTTCTTAGACATTAATTATTTACATCTTATTATTGCGTTTAAAGTACGATGATATTATTATCATATTATTCAATTTAAGGCTTTTAATATGTTACAAAAGATATAAATATAAAAAAAAAATAGAGGTCACTTTAAAATAATGACTTAGTTTTGAAACTTTTTGTTTTAATCTTATGTTAGCAAATTCGATTTGTAGATACCAACCATCTTTGTACCAGATAATTCTCTTGACTGTTTTCAGGTATCTTTTGTTTGTCTATTTGTTACGCTGTACTATTATCACATCAAAAGTCTTTCTGATAAAATGACTTTTCATAAGGTCTGATTTCATCATTAAAGTTTTTTCTGCATGCAACACGTTTATTATGCTAAGTCTGTGGGATCCGAGGTTGTGTTCATTTATCCGCAGTATGTACTCTGTTTGTTTTGCCTCCGCCATTACCATTAGGTAAAAAAGCTGTAATAATAGTATTACTTCTATAACTGCTGTAAGCGTTGTTCTCATTAATAATAATAATAATAATAATAATACATTATTCAACGTTATATACAAAACCATTTACATCTACATCATTATATACATAAATAACGATGAATTACAACCAATATTACAATTACACATAAATATATAAAAGAATATTGAAAAATAAAAGCATGGAAAAAAGTATACATAAATAAAAACAAAATATAAAATTATTCATCAACACATTTTAATTGACACTTAAAACTACATTTTGAAACACAAAATAAATCAATATTATTAGAGAAACTATTTGCAATTCTACACATTCTACCAATTGGATTATTAAATCCATAATTGGTAGAATGTATAGATTCTCTAAATAATAGAGACTGTCTGGTTCGGCGATTATTGTTGGGGACTTGAAATGGAAGAGTTACTAGTAGCTCTTGGCAATCAATCTCAGACATCATTAGTCCACGTAAAAATGATAAATCGGCTCTTTTGCGCCGAATTTTCAGCGCCGGAAGATTATATTGCAATGCAATGAGGTTAAAATCGTAATTTTCGGATAAAATGCCTAATTTGTACGATAATAAACAAAAAAAATTGTTTTGAATACGTTCTATATTGCATATATGAACGCTGTAGAATGGACACCAAACTGACGGAGCGTACTCTATATGAGAACGTATTAAAGCGCAATAAAGTAATTTGAGTGTGCTAGGAGATAGGTCAGTAGACATTCTGTAAACAAATCCTAACATTTTCATAGCACGGTTGCACATATAGTTTATATGCTCAACGAAAGTTAGTTTTGAATCAAAAATTACGCCCAAATCTTTTATTTGTGTAACATGTTCCAAAACATTATTATCGATAGTATAGTCAAACGATACTTTACTTAAAGTTCTGTTGAAGCTTATCGAAAAACATTTATTTGCGTTAAACAACAAGTTATTAATAAGACACCATAAATAAACAGAATCTAAATCATTTTGCAAACTAATGCAGTCCTCGATAGATGATATTTTTTTATAAATTTTAAGATCGTTAGCAAATAAAAGATAAGACGAAGAATTAATTGAATAAACAAGATCATTAATAAAGAGTAAAAACAGAATTGGTCCACAATGAGATTCTTGAGGAACCCCAGAAGGAACAACAATTGGTTGTGATAAAAAGTTATTAATTTTCACACACTGTGTACGATTTTCCAAAAAGCTCGACAACCACGCAACAACAGATTCATGAAAACCCAAAGCCCGAAGCTTAGCAAACAAAATACTATGATTAACGCGATCAAAAGCCTTTGAAAAATCTGTGTAAATAGTATCTACTTGAACTCTTGATTGAAAGGCAATCAAAAGATCATTTTTGTAACAAAGAAGATTTGTAAGAGTAGAACGACCCTCGCGAAACTCATGTTGCTGTTCCACTAAAATGCTGTTGCACATCCATTGTATTTGACCAGTTACAATTTGATCAAACAACTTAGGAATAGCAGATTGGATGCATATATCTCTATAATTAGTAATATCCTCCTTAGCTCCAGATTTATGTAAAGACATAATGTAGCTTTGTTTCCAAACTGAAGGAAACATGGCTTCATTAAAAAAAGCCTCAAAAAGTAAGTGCAATGGCGTAGAAATTGAATAAATACATTGTTTTAACAGCATAGATGGAACACCGTCCGGTCCAGTGCTAAAGTTACATTTAAGGTTCTCAATCCCTCAATCTAATTGAAAATGATCGATGTAATACGTTTGACTTAAAATCAAACAAAGGAGTTGGATGAGTTTGTGTATCGTAAACAGAGGAAAAGAATTCAGCAAAACTATTAACATAGTCGTCTCCATTACTGCAAGTTTTTTGTTTATAATACATTGTGGCTGGAAAATAATTAGTTTTTTTAGAGTCGCTAACAAATTTCCAAAAGTGATTAGGGTTACTTTGAATGTTGTTTTCTGTTCGAGTAATATATTGCATGTATAGACATGTACTGAGATTTTTACACGAAGTACGAATTGATTGAAAATCGTTATAATCAGACAATAGTCTTGAAGATTTATAACGTTTATGAACAGTTTTTTTGAGTCTAGTAAGTGATATCAATTCTTTATTAAACCAAACTGGAAAATTGTTTTCTTGCCATAGTTTTTTTGGAACAAAATAGTCAATAGCAAAATGCAACACAGAGTAAAATAAATTAACGCAATTATCAACATCACAATTATAAAAAAGGGCGGACCAACATTCAACAAAAAATTATTGATTGCGTTAAAGTCGGCATATTTAAAATCATTAAAAACATAACTACACATTAAAATATCACGGCAAGTATCACATTTTACATCAATCACATAAGCAGTATGATGTTGGCTAAGTTTTAACAAAACATCCACAGCTTTAATCACAGAAATATCACAGATGTTAGAAAAACATAAATCTAAGAACACACCACCATCATTAGGTATAGAAATACATTGAGCGCAGTTTAGAAATCCATAACAGTTGGTAACAAAATGAGCAGAATAACTATCATTACAAATAACACTTATGCCTAACTCATCATTTACCCATACCGCTGCGGGTAGATTATAATCGTCTAGTGAAATTAGTTTACTGTCTGTATATTTGTCAGCGATAGATTCAACGGAATAACAATGATCTAAATATTTATCACATGCCGAGTTAGGTGGTAAGTAGACTGCACTGATAATATATGATACAAACTTAAACTTAACAATTACAAACAAATGTTCAACACTTAAAAATGTAGGTTGTAATAAAGTACAATTAAAACAAGTTTTAGCAGCAATTAAGACACCTCCTCCGTCAAGCTTAGGGCTTGTTAATGAAGAGCGATCACATCTAAACAAACTGTAACCAATTAATTGTAGCTCCCCATCGCTGATGTCCTGATTTAGCCAGGTTTCGGTCAGTACAATAATATCGTAGTTGGATACAGCTACAGCCAGCATAAGTTCTTTGAGTTTAGTTTTTATACCCCCGACATTCTGGTAATAGATGGAGATACCGCTGGTGTTTCTGGTGACGGGTTTAGATTGTTGGCTGGATCCAGATTTCGAAAATCCACCGAAGATGAAGCAGGAACTTTATTAACTCGCCCATAATTTAAAAATTTCTTGACCGCTATATTTGCAGTCCAAAAATCTTTGCAGAGAATAGATCGAGCATGATTAGCTGGAACAGAAACTTTAAAGCTGCTGTAGTTTCCAGATTTTACTTTTAACTCAACAACATCAACTGATATCGTGGAAAACTTAGATTTAATATGATTTACTAGATCAGTTTGATTAGTTCTACGTCTAAGTTTAGGAACATGTACGTAAGAAGTAGGCACATAAGCCTGCAGTTTGTCATTGGTTGGGCCACAACCAAAGATAGTTTGAGTTCTTGGCTGATAGTTTTATTTTTTTCGGTGATCTTCTCTTCAAGATAAGTAATTTTATCTAAGAGTAATTTATTGCTCGACCTCAACTCATCACATAAAACTTGGTAAAGAGTTATATTTTCTTTATAAAGTTTAGGAAGTTCAGAATCATCCAATTCAAATAAATTACCGCAATTACATTTCTTGTAACGAATAGCACAACTGTTATAGAAGATAACGCCACAATTGCTACAGGTTACACCTGATTGTGCAACAGTTTTGCATTTACAGTTTAGGCCGGGCATAATAACAGATGCAGTTACAAAAACAAAAATGACTAGAGCAATAAATAAATAAAAACAGGATAAGGTTGATACAAGGACACAATTCACACCGGTGCGGTCGATCACTGGTGACTGACTAAAAACAAATACAGGTAGACCACGGTAAGGTTACACAAGAGACAGCAGGATTATAAAAATTAATAATAAAATTACACGTTAAAAAATGGAAGTTACGCCACTGGTACGAATAGTTAAAATCACCGCCACGAGAAGCGCGAAAAAACAGTAAGCGGGAAACTATAATTCTAGGTTAAATACATTTACAATAATAAAAATAATTAAACCAGTGAATTTTTTTAAAATTGTAAAGATGACTGGTTGCTAATATAATTACCTGCCGGAATGACACGAACTTTAGAATTATAGGCACTAAATTCCACACAAAACTGCACAAGTTAAAATTAATAACATTGCACACACACAGTGGCGTAGTAGCTAATTGTCCCTGTTATCAGCAGACATAGTAGCTTCTGAACTTTACCCATATGTAATAATAGATCTTACCATCACAATAAATTGCCATCTAATTATAAAAAGTGTTAGTCCTCATGTGCGCCCGGCTATTATTTTGGTTGCAAAGAACTCTCAAATGGCCTTTCTGATTATATTAGTTGATACATTTGGAAGTTTAGCTTAGTGTCAAGATTTTTTTATCAGCAGAAGCTCTATATATCTTCAGGTTTTTTAGATCTATGATATTTTGTTGTCTTGTAAACGATACAATTGCCGTTTTGCTTGGGTTTACTAATAACCCTTGCTTTTTGCATCATTTTTTAATCGTACTTAGTGCATTTTGTATTATGTTTGACATAGTTGTCCCAAACTTCCTTTGCACAAAGGTAGTAAAATCATCAGCGTAGCAAATGACAAAAACACCCGTATTGTTGAGTATTTGTTATAAATCGTTTGTGACTAGACACTACAGTAAAAGTAGGCAGGTTTAGTGCCCCGTCTCATATGTACTTGTTAATTATTTTTTCCAATAATTTTGTGTAAAAGGTGTTAGGCTAATTGGTTTGTAAAACTTAGCTAGAGCATACGTAGATTGCTCTGGCTTTAGCTTTGGCTTTAGAAAAGTGCTAAGCTTGTTCTAAGAGTTTTGCATAAAAGTTTTTTTAGAACTCAAAAACTTTTCTGTAGCATAATGGGATTAATTTTATTACTTGCTTTATACCAGTCCCTTTGTTTGCTTATTTGTTTAGCAGTTCTAGGTATTTTAAATGTTTTCACAGTATCTCCGTTACGATTTTCTTTTTTTTTTCTTTGTGGCAGTATTATATGCCGTAAAACTGGTTTACAGCTTTTTGTTGTTTACCCTTGTCTTGTCAAGCCCCCTGCTCCACCAAATGATATTGTCGAAGATGTGCTTGGCAGTGCTGGGGCAGTTTAATTCAAAAACGGTTTCGATAGAGCTAACAAATAGATTTGCTATTTTCAGCTAGTGTTTTGTTGTAATAGATCCCAGTTAGCTTCTTCAAATATCTGTATTCTAAAAAAAGTGTTTTGTTAGATCGAATATTGAATTAAGTGTATAAATGATCAGACAATAAGGGCTTTTTGATTTGCTCATGTAAGGTTAATAAACAAGCTGCGCAAAGTTGAGATAGCAATCGGAAAACCCTTTTAGTATTATTGCTAATCCATGTTTGTGAGACTGTTCTAAATGTTTTTTTACGGTTGTTTTACTATCTTGCTCCATATGGCTGCTTGTTTCTGCAATTTTGGCGTGCTACTGCTGAACAAGTTTTGCTTTTTCGTCCCAAGAGTATTGCTGTTGAGTCCTCGTTGGATTACTTCTAGTTGGTTCAGTTGGTTTAGTTGCCTGAACCCACTGTGCATTTTTTAATCTTTGGAACTGACGTCTGGTCGCCCAGAAAACCTAGGCTTTGCGGGTACGATATTGGTTTTACTTGCCGAGCTTGGGTTCTCTGATAAATCCTCAATTGTTTTTTATGTTTGTTGCGTCTATTGTTATTGGTTTGCTTTTATTAAAATTTGTGGAGCAGACTAGTTTTTGGGTAGTTGATCTGCTATCAAAACCTCTCTTGTAGATTTCTTTTGATATAACCTCCTGGCAAAAAACCAGGTATGCAATTTGTTTTTTCACTCATCAAAATTGTTCAACGAGGGCTAACAATATTTAAAATTAGCGATAAAAGTTATTTTTAAACACACAAACTATTATTATATGAACGTTTTATTAGTAGTAAAATTGTACATAGGTTTATATTAATTATTTCTCATATTTAATACTCACAATATGTGAATGACTACTTGTTTTCTGTTTACGTTAAATATAATTTTAATTAATTTGTTCCGCTTTTTGGATTTGTTTGTATTACATTCTTATCAACTATTTATTGCTATTGCGTAATTAACTTTCGATGTAAACAGTAAATTATTTATGCTACTTAAGTGTTTTCTGGAAATTACTTTTATGTTCTATTTATTTCATCTATGAGTAATTTTGACTATTTAAATTTTTAAAATATTACCTTCTGCAATTTTGTCAATTACTTAGGAATAATAGAATAAGCATAAACTGTTGTTGGTGTTTTGTTATTCTGACATACGCATTTAATTATGAAGTAAATAAATAATTTAATCGAATCCAACCGGTTAAAAATAACATTTGTGTTATTATACAGGGTGTTTTGTAGTTTAAAGTATTGTTGTAAGTGATTTAAATGACAAATTTTTATGACAAATGGTCCTTATAAACATGAATGATTAATATGTCCTGTTGTTATTGTTATATAAAAGTTAAAATTTATTACTATTGTAATAAAAGTAATAACGCTTTAATTAGAGTAGTACATATTAGAGCAGATGTTCAAAATGTGCACCTTAAAAGCCAAAATACAAACTTTCAATTGGGTTTCAAAACCCGTTTTAGAAAAGATAGTATTTTTTGTTGACAATATCTGTTTTTTACAATTTGAGATTAATTTCATTTGGACATAGATTAACGCAATAAAATCATAAGCTAGCCTTTTTATTAATATATTTTATGTCCAAAGTAATTAATCTCAAAAAGATAGTATTCTAAATAATATTACAAATACAACAAGTAGTTTCTAAATAAACATTGGAAAACAGATACAACCTTAATAATAGTTAAATATACAAAACAAAATAATTAAAAAAGAAAATCCATTAATCTATTACAATCTAAAACAAATAAAATTCAAAAACCAAAAAAAAGTAATAAAATAATTAGTATTAAAACAAAACAAAAATCCACCCGCATTTTAAGAAAACCAGAAATATTCTGTTTCTTTATTTTTATTTAAATACATAAAATGGCAAAAACTAGAAATGCAAAAATACTAACAAAAAAAAAAAGATTCAAGTAAAAGCAAAGAAGAAACATTTAAAAAATTGGTAGAATGCATAAGTAATATATTCGATTAAGTTTAAAAAAAAAAAAAGAAAAAAAAAGAAAAAAAAAAGTTAACATTTTAGAAATAACATTAGAAAAAACAGAAAAAAAAGTAAAAAACAATGTCATCATAGTTGGAGTTGACAAACATAAAAAAAATAAAAAAACGGAAGAAGTTGTGATGAAGATAATAAAAAGATTAAACACAAACATAAAGAAGGAACAGATAAAATTAGTCTATAAAAAAAATAACACTTTGAACAAAAAAAGCCCAATAATAATTGAATTCAAAAACAAAGAAGATAAAAAAATATACTAAAAACTCGAAAAACAATTGGATCAATCACTACATTAAAATACAAACTAAAAGGAAAAGCCAATAAAATATAAATAAATGAACAACTAACAGCACAATCAAATATGCTGTTTTATAAAGCAAGAGAACAAAAAAAAGAGCTTAAATATAAATACCTGAGTTCATCAAGATGGAAATATATACATAAGAAAAATAAAAGTTAATACTAAAAATTAAAATTAAAAACATTTCCGATATAGAAAGTTTAGAATAAAAAAAAACATTTTAAAACTAAATAAATAAATAAATACAAAACTGAAATGTATACTATATATCTGCACAACGCAAGAAGTGTAAAAAACAAATATCTCAAAATTGAACTTATACCTACAATACACAATAATCCTACAATAATCGCTATAACGGAAACGTTATAACCAAGAACTGTATACTCTATTACAATGTAGAATACAACTCTAGAAACACAAAAAGAGCAGGAATTGCAATGTACATTAAAAAAGGTATAGAATATAAATTAATAACTAGTAAAGCAATTAGACATACAAATATTAACAATACAACTAAAAAAGGAAAATACTGCAATAACTTTAGTATATAAACCACCTAGAATAAACTTTAAAGATCTTAAAACTGCACTAAAAAACAATATAATCAACAGAAAGAAATCCCAAATAATAATAGGCAATTTAAAAGTCAACATTGCAGAAAATGATAATACAACAAAAGAATACAAGAACATGTTATTAGAAAATGGAAATAAAATAGTAAATAAAACATCGATAAAATACTACACAAGAAAGAACTCAGATCCAAATGGAAAAAATTCTATATTAGATCATGTTATTACAAACAACAAACAGGAAATAGAAGGTTTTAAAATATTACCTTCAAACATATTGGATCACTGTGAATTAATAACCAAAATTAAAAAAAACACAAAACCAAACAAATATATCAATATTTATTCACACACTCACAGATTATCAATAAATAACAAAAGATATCAACAACATGGACACAAAAGATATAAATAATTTTCAAGAACTATCAAAAAAACTGCAAGCAATTATAAAAAATAACCAAACCAAAATAAGAATCAAACGAACAGAAAAAAGCCCATGGATTAACAAAGAAGTGTTATACAATATTGAAAAATGAAACAAACTACAAAAAAATCAACTTAAATATCCAAATAATAAAACAACAAAAAATGAATATTACAAACAAATGAAAAAAAACTACAAACATCATTAAGAATACTAAAATGTTATACTATAAAAGAAAATTCTTAACTAATAAAAATAATCCCACAAAAATATGGAAAATAATAAATAAACAAATTAACAAAAAAACTCCAAAACAAAACAATATTGAAGAAATAAGTAAAACAAGAACAAAAGAACCAATAGAAATAGCAAACAAAATAAATGAATACTTCACAAAAATTGTAAAAACTCTAGCAAAGAAACAAATCACAGGAACAAACAACAAAACACATACAACCACACTGAAAAAGAAAATAACCGACATCTATTTTGAATACACATCACAAGAAGAAATCTACAAAATAATAATAAAACTAAAAAAAAAAAAAAACACTCGGCTTTGACAAAATTACAAACAACCTAATAAAACAAAATATTGTATACTAACACCAGTTTTAGTACACATAATAAATATAGTTATTGACACAGGTATATACCCAAATTACATGAAGGAAACAATAATAGTGCCTACATATAAAAAAGAAGATAAAACAAAACCAGAAAACTATTGACCAATTTCTCTACTTTCAACATTAAATAAAATATTAGAAAAGATCCATATTAAACTAACAGAACATAAACATAAACAAAAACAGTATAATATACATACAATAATATGCTTTTCAACAATACAGCTTATAATCTTGGAGATCATATAAAAAACAAAGTAAAACCGTAGTAGCAATTTTTATCGACATGAAAAAAGCTTTTGATACTGTATCAAAATCAAAGCTTATAAAAAAGCTAGACGCGATAGGAATAAAAAGCAACAAACTAAACCCAATAAACACACCTCAAAGACATACCACAAAAAACAAATATAAACTCTATAGAAAGCGAACCGATGCAAGCTGAATACGGAATACCACAAGGAGAAATTCTACCGCCAACATTATACATACTATATACAAATGACATACTAGAACTAAAACTACACGGCACACCTTACATATATGCCAACGACACCTTTATTATGTACTCAGGAAAAGAAAACAAAAAAATAGACAAACTTATCGAAGAAGACTTAATAAAATTAGAAACATGGTATTATAATAACCTACTCACTATTAACAAAACAAAAACAGAATTCATGATCTTTAATAACAAATAAGAAAAAATTCTAATCACAATAAAAATAAATAGCAAAAAGATTAAAAGAAAAAAACAAATTAAAAAAGTTAACT
Organism: Tachinus rufipes; assembly: GCA_963932245.1. Classification (NCBI taxonomy): domain Eukaryota; kingdom Metazoa; phylum Arthropoda; class Insecta; order Coleoptera; family Staphylinidae; genus Tachinus; species Tachinus rufipes. The sequence continues at coordinate 85,102,463 of OZ010747.1, read as the reverse complement.
ATCTAGAATTAAAAATCCAAGATATTAGATAACTTGAAATGAAATAATAAACTTGTTAAACGAAATTCAGCAGCAATAGCTGCAGTATAAAAAATAAAAAACATATCATGCATTATTTACATCTTATAATACATACTTATACCATATATGTAAAAACACAAGCAAAAGAAAGTTATCACTTCTGTATGCAATAACTTTTTCTTTGCGTGCCGTATCCGCTCAGCAAGCATTGGCTATCATTTTGGCAATCATAACTCTATTTACTGCTGTTTTAAACAGTTATTCAAAGCATTGTGCAAGCTCTTCAGCTACAAACTTCTGCGTCGGCTCCTTTTATAAAATTTTCTTTAGATAAAAAGTGGAAGATATTATGTCTTTGAATGCCTTATAATATAAGCAAGATATTAAAGCTATTAATCTTGGTAATCTTGATAATGTCTTTCATCTTGTTTTTGCAACCCTATCTAGCCTGTACAAAGCATGCAACAATAGCATCACATTTTAAAATCTTAAAAATATAAGCTAATTCCTAACTATTTTTATTCCCAGTTCCAGGTTTAAATCATGTCCTGTAAGTACCTTTTTTATGCGAAAAACCATTCTTGCTTGTTCTATACAGCATTGAAGCATTATTTGCTTATAATGCATCCCAGGTTTTTGATCTTCTTAGCTTTTTTACTACCCTGGATTCTATAGCTGGTTTCTTGCTTATAATCATACATTTTGTTTGTTTTTACTGTTCAACTTCAGGCTATATCTCTTAAACCTTTCAACTAACCGATCAATCAGAATATGCAGTTTATACAGACTATCTGCTATAAGCACAGTATTTTTTTCTTTTTTTTAGCCATTTAACTCATCCATTGTTGGATATAGGCCTCTTCCATTTGCTTCCATGATTTCCTGTTGTTTGCCAGTCTCATCCATTGTTTTCCTGCTACGGTCTTAATATCGTCAATTCATCTCATTTGAGGTCTTCCCGTGCTTCTTTTAGTTTTCCTTGGTCTTCAGAAGTTTACTTTGTGTGACCACCGTTCTGGGCTTTTGCTATTACGTGTCTGAGGGTAATAGTTTCATGGCTTTTTGGGTGGTTCTGAGTTGTTTTGCCAATTTTTTAGTTATTGCCATGGTTTCTAATCCGTAGGTCGCAACGGAGAGAATTCAGTAGTCGTATACTTTACGTTTTAAGTAGAGTAGGATGTATTATTTGTACATCTTAAATTAAGTAGAATACCGTTAATTTTTACACTCTCTTCTGTTTTTTGTATCAAGTCTTTAAATATTTTTTTAGAATAAATTTTATAAAGTCTAATTTCATCTTCAGTATCTTTTCGTCAAGTAACACATTTGTTGTTTCTAGACTGTGCATCCTGAAATGTACTATTAGATGTAAGCAATTCCATTTCAAATGGACCAGAGCAGGATGAGAGGTGCATTGAGAAATTTGCTTTAGTATTATTTTTAGCTTCTAGAACTTATTAGTAGTTGTTTGATCGGTTTATAAGAGTACAAAACTCTTAAAAAAAAATTCTACATTTTTTTTTAGTTTTTTTGTTGTTTTTAAACATAATTACATTTTTTGTCTAAAAATCGTTGACGTATTTTGATGTAAACTAATTAGAAAATATAAATTTGTTCTGTGTATTTAGGTTTTAAGACTCTAAAAATCTCCAAAATAGGCCAATTCTTCAACATAAACGTTTACAAATGCACGTTTAGCCGCGCTCAAAAGAAAAATACACCAAATATTATTGAAAATTTGAGTTCTGGGTACAGTTTTACATGAAAAATAGTCAGTGTTGTACTCATCGGCCGCAGAAAAGCCAGATAATCTAAAAAAAAAAATACTAAATTTCTCAACGCACCTCCCACCCCCCCTGCTCTGATCCGTTTAAAATAAAATTGCCCATGTATTATTTGACTGTTTTAAAATTTTAATCTTGTCAACTTTCTTATCATGCATTGTTTTACAATTTTTATCCATTTAGTTTTAGTTTAGTTAGCATTGCTTTAAGCATTTAGGAAAGTGAATTTTATCGACTAAACTATTAGACTTTAAACTTCTTTATCTTATATGAAATAGAGTGCCATTGATGAGCACAGATTTCTGTTGATCATAAATCTTGAAAACAGATAAAAAATTTGTCAATGAGATTACTCAAGTATAAAAATTTAGCAGTAAAAACTAAACTAGTTTTGAATTCAGACTTCTGGCTTTTTTTTTGTGTAGCAAGAATAGTCGGAAGTTTGGCAGTTCAGAATCTGGTGTTAAAGCATTGCAACTTGAAAGCAGAGCTTAAGTTGCTCTTCAGCGTCCTCAATTTTTTTAAAGCAAATTATATCCAAAATATCAAAAATTGTTGACAAAACATCGTGTTTTATTGTTTTTGCAAATGGTCGTGCAACTGTTTTTATTAAACTTCTTAGCCATGATCAAAATTTAGTTTTGAAAAACTAGAGATTAAGTTTAGTTTGCCATTCAGTTCGTGCAATCCCGGTCGGTATCAAAACGCTTCTAATACGGTGGGTGGAGCATTGATTAGGATTTGCAGGTGTCAGATGTCAATTTTATGATTTCTTCTTAATTCTATTGTTTCAAAAAAATCTTGAAACACTTACCTTCACAATGCGTTTAAAATGCAATCTAAAGAAGTAAATATCTTCCTAGTAAAAGAAAGACTAATTAAAGTACGGTCCAATAATCCTCAAAAAAATATTGTTATCAAAGTGTAGTACCAGGGTTGATAGACCATCCAAATCAAAGTAGTCACGGTTTTCTATGTTTGAATTTAGTTTAGGCAAATATTATACTTCTTCTGCAATACCTACAGAGGTTTTTGGCAAAAAAATAGCGCTCTGTTGTGTGCATCTTTGCACGTTATTGAAAGTTTGTTTGTCAACGAGTCAAGATCTTGAGTAAAAAGTGTTAAGTACTCATAGTCATGCTTTTGCGGAATTCTTAATGAAGATGTTTTGATCATAGTCTGAGTTTTATAAAGTCCACAGTTGGCAGTACGCAATCTTTATTTTTCCGAATAACTTTTTTTTTTTTTTTGATTTATCGTGTATCATTTTTTTATTTTTTGTATATTTTTATAATTTAAGATGTTTGTTGACAAAGATTTATTGTTGCAATCTTCTCTAATATCTTGTTGACAAACGACCCATTCTACTAAACAAAATAGTTTTAAGAACATAAGAGGTAAAAGCAACTAAGTTTTTCTTAATAACAAACACTTTGGTAGGTGAGTGAAACAAAGTAATAGACGCTAACCGCTACAATTTAAACATAGTGCTTGCCCACTCACTTAAGCGTTTGTTGTCTAAAAGTTCAATGTTGCAACCTTTTCTATTATCTTGTTGACAAGTGACACTCATTCTATTGAACAAAATAGTTTAAGAAACACAAAAAGTAAGTGAAACTAAGTTATTCTTGGTAACTAACTCTTGGACGGGTGGGTGGAACACAGTATTAAAAGGTACCCGCTTATAATTCAAACATAGTGCCCGCCCACTCACCCAAGCGTTTGTCAGTCAACAAGAGACTTATTTTTGCAACCGTCTCTGGTGTTATGTTGACAAATGACACGTATTTTATTTAACAAAATAGGTTCAATAATACAAAAAGTGAGTGCAACTAAGTTTTATAAGCTACCTGACCACAATTCAAATATAGTGTCCGCCCACTCACCCAAACGTTTCTATTTTAAAGATTTATTGTTGGAACTTTTTTTGGTGTCTTGTTGATAAGAGACAATCATTATTATTAAATAAAATAACTTGTTGCAAGTAAAAGTAACTCTTCTTAAAACTGTATTGCAATTTTGGTACTAAAAACGGTTTTGAAATTGCAAGGCTTATATCCCGTTTAAGTTTTTCTTTAAAATCTTGTAATTTTAACAAACCTGGACAGCTGGGCAATTGCAAGCTACATCAAATAGCTTTTAGCCGTAATGCTTTTAGAATTTCTCCATGCGTGAGGCGGTTTGTGTTACATTGTAGCAGATAGAACCAATAATAAGCTTCAGAATCTATTGTGCGCATCGCAAGTTCAATGCCATAATAAGTTTTTTAACTTTGTCAGTTTTGATAGCGTGTGTATCCAATTAAGAGTACTATGGTCTATTGTGCAAAGTCAAACACTAGTGAGATACAATAGTGCTGCCTCATGGCAAGTTTAATATCACGAGAAGTATCACAACAAAGGCAGTAGTTGCTTGTTTTTCAACTTTGTCAGTATTGATTACGTCCTCAAGTTCCAGTGTCAAAGTGTTGCAGCTTACAAACCAGTTTAGACCCCTTGCAGATGATTAATAAACATTTATTTTAAGGTTTCTTGGTCTTTGCCAAAGTTTTACTTTTCATAAAGATCTTGTATTTCTTTTTAATCCTGCCTTAACGACTGCTAAGTCTTTGACTTCTGATTTGATATTTTGTTGAGCAAAGCTTGGTCTGTCTCAAAAAGCTTATTTTAAGCCAACAAAATAACACTCTCAGAGTTATCCGATAATATTAACCGCAGTATCTTGAACTTCTGATTCTGTCATCTTAAAGTGTTTCTGTCTTGGATTATCGAAAATAATATATTTTTGGGAATATCAAGACGCGGTTAGAATGCAACGTGGACAATATAAATATAACGTTAACAGTAAAATATGACTAAGTAAAATGTTGGTATCTATAGTTTGTAAAGTTTATTAAACAATAACCTCTAAGTTCTAGTCAGCCATCATAGCTTTTTTTAGAGCTATTAAAGGATTAGTAGTTTAGGTTGAAACCTAGTTTGCTACGACCACCATCTATTCTGGAAACAGATAAAAATATTTGCAGATTAGTTTGTCAAATAAACTTTATGCTAACAACAAAGCGGTTAAATATAGTATTTAAAAAAAATAAAACAGAAGCTACTACAACTGCTCTTTTATGCTTCAGAAAAAATAAAAACAGCAGTTTAAAAGTCAAGCCATAAAGGTTGTTAAGACTTTAGATTTTTTTTTTCTCTTTGGTAATTTTTTTTTAAACATGTCGATGTTGTGCTGTCTTTGAAGCTGCGTTATAAAATATTATACTACGTACAGTCTACGTCTTTGCGTACCCGGTAACAAACGAACTGTAGATAGAACTACGTGGAAATAGTAGCACTAACTAGATTTGACTATTCTCAAAAAACTTTAGAATTAGAATCAATCTCCTTTCCCTTATTAATATGATAAGAATAATACACATTATTTAGGTGTTTCCACCATAAGCACTGATTTTGGAGATACTTTTTCAAACATTTTTTTAATAAAAAAGTTTTTCAGCTCTCTATTGAATTATTCTGAGAATTTATAGGTATTACAAGCAAGATTATTTTTTTGGTACAGTTAAAGGCCTCATCAATATCATATATAAAATATTATTTAAACTCACCTGTATTGAGGTAGGCATCGTTTAAGGAAACTTAGTCAGCACTTTAATATCATAAATCTTAATTTGTACACCCGTTAACAACATAAACATAAATAACTGCATCAACATTAGATAATTTTTACTGAACCAATAATATAATAAATTTTTTGAAATAATAAAAATATTAATCTTTTTTTTTAGTTTTAGATGAAATCATCTCAGTGCTGGTGTCCCAACAATTAATGAATGAAGTAACAAAACCACAAGCACCATATTCTCATGAATCCATCAAAAACCTCATTGAAGATGTCACACAATCGTCAGCTATGCGTCTAGATACAAAAAGCATGGATAAATTATGGGATTTAATCACTATGGTCTATAAATGGCAACTATCTCTTTGCACCGATATACTAAAACTAACATCACGTCACCTTTACGAAATAGAAAATTACGTCACGACTGAAGAAACTCAACTGCAACTGCATAAAGTACAAAATATATTTGATAATTTTATTAAAATATTATCACCCAATGAAAAAAATGAGTTAAGAATGCACACGTTAGATTGGCTTCAAGATTATAACGTTAGGGTATCGTTGTTATTGCGATTAGGTTTGCAGGATAGCGATGGTAATTTTGTTGTTGATAATTTAGATCCTTTTTCGCAAGATATGTTGAGAAATTTAGGTGAGAATATATATTCAGTTACACAGAATGGAAAACTGCCAAAGAAGGAAGAAAAGATTGAAGAAGTCAAGACTGAGCATGAAGGGTTCGAGCTGCAATTACTAGCAGATCAAATTATTGGAGAAAGAAAGTCAAGCCAAAGTGACAATGTGCTTAAATTGTCAATCAATCATAAAAATAATGGCAATGAGACCAAAACACATTTTGATTGCATAAATATAGAAACTAATTGTAATAATCTGGATAGTTTGTTTGATGATTTGCATGTAGATGATGATGGGAATGACAACTTTCACGATGATTTAATTAATATGATTGAGAGTGAAAATTGAGAATTGTTTTGATTTTGGTGTCGCCATTTACTGTTAACAGCACTCATTGCACAATGAGGGATGTATTTTATTGTTGTTAAATTTTGCAGGAAGCGTGTAGCTTAATGTTGCTCAACAATAATATGCCTAATAATAATTCCCTACACGTTTCCAATTTTGTTGCGACATCAATATATTAATCTAGTCAACGAAACACCATACGTTCCTCATTTACCAATACTGTTTTCGGCGAGATTCGATTTGCAGTGCCTTCAAAATTGTTTTAAAACTGTACTGAAATTAGTTCCTGCTTAATAATATAATAAACATGTAGTGATTGCAGGTTCCTGTTATTTATTTGATATTAATAAAAAATGTCGTTAAAATATATCTCATGTTATGTTAAGTTTTACTTGTAATTAACAATATTGTTAATATTTGTTTTTGCCATATAGTAACAAAACATATAGCGTGCAACCTTGACGTTAAATATTAATAACTTATTTTACAGGGTTAATGAGTATAATCAACTTTAGGACATTGTACAAGGTGAATAAACGGCTTGAATTGTATGCCCGGCGCATGCAACGTGGCCATATTTATATTTTTATTATGTTTATATTGATTTTATACTTTAAATATTATTATATTAAGAATTAAAAATATATTAAAAACGCAAATATTAAACAAAATATAATTGTTTATTTATTTCCTTTTAATAGTTTTTTTGCAACTAGCACAAGATCACCAAAACTAATGCGCAACTTTCTGACAAAATATGGGTATTGTGTGCAATTTTGTTTCCTATTTTTAAAGATACTTACCGCAGCCAAGAAAGTCTGTTGCTGAGCACATGGATTGTCCCAATTAGATATTGAGTAGGACCGGTGCACTCTTTACCCGGATTTGCTCATGGTAACGAGCTAGAGATTTGTTTCTATTAGCTTATCATTTTTGTTTCATTTTAGTTAGTCACGGCTGAGAAAGTATAACTTGGCCAAATGATTTATCATAAACTGACAGTGTTGGTAAACGGCTTTGCAGACATAAAGAAGCAGTACAGCTGCTTCTCAAAGTTAGACTGTAACATTGTTGATTTAATGAAGTTTAGTGTTGTGGTTATAAGGTTAATTTTTGCAATAGTTGCATAACACCACTAGAGTTTTAGTTCACTCATTCTCATACCTTTGGCCGGTTGTCATTGGCATTGTTTCCCAATTTTTTCGTGCAGTTTTAAGCATATTTTGTTTAGATTTGCAACGTCTTTTTGCACGTTTTGGAAACTTCTGCTTTACTTAGTAGTTAGTTAAAGTGAAGCTATAAAAAAAAAAAAAATGAATATTCGGTAGCTTAATGTTTAAAAATAAAAATAAATCTTTGCTAAAGCAGAAAAAAAAGTTACTGAAAAATGGCTACTTTAGTATGGCTTTTGGAATGTAAAAAATGTGAGTACGAGAAAAAAATGCTATAACGCGTAAAGATATAAGTGCAGTAGATCAACCTTTATTTTTGTGAATATTAAGTTACTTATTATAAATAGCGGACTAACTAAAGTAGACATATATAGACATATCAATTTTGTGTTCTCGGACAAGTCACTCGCAACCACAAGAAATTCTTATTTATTGATTGAGCACTTTTATAATAATTTTATTCTATTATCTAAGAAAAACTATGTTTGATTAGATAAATTCATCTACTTCATTTGTAAGTATTCTAAACGAAGGAAAGCTAAACCTAACTTTAGTCGCATTGATCTCATAGTCCAACCTTCATTGAATACTGCATATACAGGGTGTCCGGAAAACACGTGTACAACGTTTGACGACAGACTCCTGACGTCAAAATAGGTCGATCTAAGCCGACTTAGTTATATCCAAAATTGTCTCGTTTAGCCGGTAGAGAGCGTCAAAAATTTGTAAACATTAAAAAGAAATTACCTGTAACAATAATTTTTTAAGTGACCTTGTTGCTATGGCGTTTAATAATTTGACAATTATTGACAAATTGTCACCAGTCTATGAAATTTACTCAAGTATACGATCAACATTCTTGAATTACAAGTTCATTTTACCATTAAAAATGGAAAATTATACAAACTCTCAGAAAGTTGACATGCTCCTGGTATACGGGTTTTGTCAAGGAAATGGGCGTCAGAGTGTCAGGGTTTACATGGAGAGGTTTCCTAACCGTCGAATACCAAACCACCAAACATTTGCCAATATTGAGCGTCATCTTCGGGAAACGGGCAGTTTTGAGAAAAAGTTTGAAGGCAGGGGTCGTATGCGAACAACTCGAACTGTGGAAACAGAAGAGATGATTCTGGAAAGAGTTGAAGAAGAACCAAGTACCAGTACCCGTCTCTTAAAACGTGAGTTAAATGTTCCTAAAACGATTCTCAATGAGGTTTTAAGAGAACAGTTGTTACAACCTTACCACATACAAAAAGTCCAGGAACTTTTACCGACTGATCCCCTCATGCGGCTTACATTTTGTCAATTTATTAGAAACAAAAGAATCCTTGTTTCAAATTTTTGTAGAAAAATTATGTTTACTGACGAGGCATGCTTTACAAGATCTGGGGTAACCAATCTGCACAACGAACATATTTATTCCGATGAAAATCCACATGCCATTAAAGTTGCACATCATCAGCATCAATTTAAAATTAATATTTGGGCAGGTATTATTGATCACTACCTTATTGGTCCCATTGTTATTCCAGACAGGTTAGATGGAAATATTTATTTAAATTTTTTGCAAGACACATTACCAATTCTTCTGGAAAATTTGCCCCTTTTACTTCGGAGGGAAATGTGGTATATGCATGATGGTGCTCCGCCCCATTTTTCCGTTGCCGTTCGGCAATACTTACATCATCAATATCTCAACCGATGGATTGGAAGAGGCAATGATGCACCAGTAAAATGGCCACCACGTTCTCTTGAGTTAAATATGTGTGACTTCTTTTTGTGGGGCGCTATTAAAACAGAAGTTTACAAGACTCCGGTAAACACACGCGATGATTTATTGCAGCGGATTTTAAATGCAGGCAACCATTTTAATAATCCCGAGACATTAGATAGGGTCCAATATCATTTTTTAAAGAGTGTTAATAAGTGTATTCAGCAAGATGGCGGTCATTTTACACATTTGCTTAAGTAATGTTTTTGTTTTACTTAGTTTCTTACAATAGATACTTTCAACTTTGTTATACTTTTGTTTTTTTTGACGCCCTCTACCGGCTAAACGAGACAATTTTGGATATAACTAAGTCGGCTTAGATCGACCTATTTTGACGTCAGGAGTCTGTCGTCAAACGTTGTACACGTATTTTCCGGACACCCTGCATATATATATTAGCTTACATGCTTATAAAATGCAGCTGACGCAGAAATTAAAGCCGGTTGATCATAAACAACTTCAAACTTTTGTTTCTTGGGTGCTAAAAATGCAGACAAAGAATCCAGACTAAAAAAAAATCATCTTTAGCGTCAAAGCCCATTTCCATCACAGTTGGTTTGTCAGTAAACATAATTACCATATTTAAGGGCGAAAAACCTTTTTATCTCCAACGAGTTATTGTTTGATGCGGTTTAATGCTAATTGACTTTTTGTCCGGTGCGGTAGTAACACAAGCGTAAGCCCTAAAATATCAGCTTTTGTAACTGAAAAAAAAAGCCACACAAGCCATAAAACAATTGCAGTGCTAAACGAGAAATTTCCTGGGCGCATTATTTTGCAAAACTTGGACGTAAATTCCTCCCTCAGATTGGGCAATTTAACTTCGCTAGACTTTTTTTTCCAAAATAATATTTGTGCGGATATTCGGCAGATAAAACCTTAGTTGTGCAAAAATGTCTTGTAAAACTTCCTAAAAAAAAAACCCTTTCATTCTTACAATTTTTGATTTTTTTTGAGCTATTCAGATTCCATGTGCAAAATTGTACTTTTTTTTTAATGTTGGTTTTGTTTGGTTGTTTGGTGATGTTCATAGCCGTCTCTACCAGAGATCCGACTGAGAGACTTAATCCGAAATATTTTACTTTCTACATTTTTCTGGTGTTGATACAGTTAGTGGTTCTTACAGCACAAGAACTTGCCCTAAGCAATATGTCAGTCCCTGTTCCACTCCATTTCAAAATACCTCTTCCTTTTTGAACTAAAGGACTTATAACACTAACAGAAACGTCTAATTTTTTAATAATAAATTTTTGGTCAAGTAGGTGGGCACTCCAGTTCAACTAATTGCTGATAATTACAATCTAAAGTGACCGCCCAAGTTTTGGTTTATAAGAGATTAGATATCACTTCCTCTTTCTCTGACTAAAAGACTTATAACACTTGCAGAGAGAAAAATCTTGCAATTTTTTAATAACAAACACTCGGCACTTAAAACACTGAATAGTAATCATAATCTGTAGTAACCAACCAACCCACTCAAATCTTCTTCTTCAGCCCTTAAACGTCCACTGCTGAACATAGGCCTCCTCCATTCTCTTCCATGTCGTTCTATTCTGTGCTGGATGCATCCAGTTTTTCCCTGTCAGTAGCTGCAGATCGTCACGCCATCTCGCCTGAGGTCTGCCAACACTTCTTTTTGTTCTTCTGGGTCGCCACTGCATTATAGCTTTCGTCCACTTGACGTCGTCTCGTGCTACGTGACCCGCCCATCGCCACTTCGATGTCGCTATTCGTTCTATGACATCAGTCACTTTGGTGCGCTTGCGGATATCGGTATTGCGGCATTTGTGTCTGAGGCTGATACCCAGCATTGCTCGCTCCATTGATCTTTGACAAACTCTCAAGCGTGCTGTGCTTTTCGCTGTAAGAGTTGCCGTTTGCATACCATAAGTTGCAACGGGCAGGATGCACGTGTCATAGACTTTCCTCTTGAGACAGATAGGAACTTTAGGGTCCTTTAAGCTTAATGTTGTGTCCAAGGTAGACATATTGCTCAACGTTCTCTAGTACGTGGTTATCTAGTGTAACTTGTACGTTATCAGGGGACATTATCTTGGTTTTTTTAAGATTCATCTTTAGGCCCAAATCTTGGGAGACTTTCTTGAGCTCGTTTAGCATGCCTGCAAGTTCATTGTCATCTTCGCTGATGATTACAATGTCATCTGCAAATCGGAGGTGACTTAGATACTTGCCGTCTATGCAAACACCTTTTTGTTCCCACTTCATGTTCTTAAATACATCCTCCAACGCCAAAGTAAAAAGTTTTGGGGAAATAGTGTCGCCTTGACGTACACCTCGTTGAATATGTATCTTTTCGGTTGTTATCAAAATTCGATATCTCCTCTTTATTCTTAACTTAGAAACTCAATCTGTAAAAAAAATTAGTCTGAGAAACCATAAAACAAATTCTAATATCCTACAGCAAACCAAAGCCGGCCACAAGTAGAGCGATGTTGACCCAAGACATCCGGGCCCGGGTAACAATAGGGCCCTCAATAAGATCAAAGTGTACAATTTTGTATTGATTGTGGAAACTTAGTCTAATTAATTTTTTTAAATATTTTATTAATGAAATAAAATAATAATTTATTCAAACTCAATCTAAAAATCAAAGCGGCCAAGTATCACAGACAATTGTTTCGGTTCCACAAACCTTGTCAGTGTGCCTTATATTTTGTTAATGTTTACAAATTATTTAAAAAATGTTATTTTTACCAAAATTACTCAACCAGTAATAATTTGATACCTATTAAGCTATTGTTGGGTAATTTTGAAATTAGTTATGCTATAAAGTTTGATAAAGTAAACCCAAATAAAGTTTTTAAATGTTCAGTTTAATTTTTAAAATATTTGTACATTAATAAAAAAATTGAGATAATTAGGTCATAACGTTTGCTAAAATTATTATTATTTTTTTTATTTTCTTAAATTTTAATTTTTTTTGCAAAATTACTTAACTAACAAAAACTTGCTGAACTCAGTTATTTAATTTTTAACCGCTTGGAAGCAGGATTTGTACTTTTACTATTTACTATTTTTTTTTAATTTCTAACCGTTTGGTAAATTTTTATTTTGGTTTCTATAGAAAGTTAAAGGAGCTTTATTGGGTAGTAGACTATTTTTTTGATAAGGTTTTTGAGTAACTCTGGGCTAAAATCTCACTTTTATTGACATTAGCTAATTAGAGTTGTTTTTTACTCTAATTTTTTTTTAAACAATTTTTAAGATTTGTGTTCATCTAAGATGCATTTAAAAAGTTTTTAACAGTTTAATTGTGTTTTTAAATTTTAGTTTTTATTAAACATTAGAAGAACTTCTTTAGGTAGTTATGGATTATTTTTTGAGAGCAGGATTTGTACTATTTGGAGTGCGTTTTTTCTTTTCTCACAAATTACTAACGACTTGGTGGTATCTTAGTTTACTTTGGAAGAAAAACTTTTTTAAGTAGGTCTGCATCATTTTTCTGGTGAAGTATTTAAGTGACATTGAGCTAAAAACGCATTTTTAAAAACATTAAGCGCAATTTTTATAATTTTGAAAGAAAATAATTGTACACATCTGATGCGCTTCTTCTTTTTTAAAAGTTTCTAATCCCTTGGTTGTAACTTCTTTTTATGTTGGTTTGAATGAGCAATATATTTTAAATCTTATCAAACTTGTTAATTGAAAAAATGAAGCTGTACTATAAAGCCTATTATTTCTTGTAATAAATGATTGCTGGTTATTATAGTAATTTGTGCTGTTGTTTTTGTAGTCTCTTTGCCTTGCTGCTGAGCAATTAGTGATAACTGACTAAGTTTTATTCTGCGTTGTAGTTTGCAGTATAGAGATGATATCGGGTGCCAAAAGTTTTTAATCTGTATGCCGCTGTACTTGTAACTTTGGCGCTAATGGGCTATGCTGAAACCTCCGTCTCTGACAACTGCCGTGTTTCATGTGCTCCATCTAATGCTATCAGTATTAGGTTGATGCAAATTATTCGTATTTTTTTTTTGCTTTGTTTTGATTGACCTTAACGTTTCATTAATATTTGTCATATGTTTCTTAATTCTTTAATATGTTTAAAAATTAATCGAGTGAAAAACTCTAAACTTTTCTCTCGTACTTCTAAATAACGTAAAAAGAGTGATTTTGCAATCTCAAAAAGAACAATTAACAATAGGGTATAGAGATGGCAAAAACCGTTAACAAGCCCGCTGCATGCAGAGAAAGCTGATAAAATGTTTCCGGCGCAAACATTGGAGTCAAGGAGTACCAAATTTGTAGCGGAAGTCTTCGTAGTTTTTTCAGATTTTTGCCAAAAAAATCTATTAATGAGATTGTCGTAGTGAGGATAGTGGTTAATAAGTACAGTTGCAGGTTTCATTGCAAACAGTTTGTTTCAGTTGTTGACGTGTTTCTCAAACTTTGCTCTGTCACCGGTTAGGTTCCGTGATTGACGACAAAAACAGTTAGTCCAGGTCCTGGATGTTTTCCGGAGCGTTGGAGACAATAAAGTTGCAAGCATTTGTATAGTAAACTAAAAGTTCTTACATACGCGTTCACTCAACGCTGAAATCTCACGCACACATACAGCGTCCTCTCACACGCACACACACAGCGTCGTTAGAAATTTTTTAGAAAAGAAAAACTATGGACAATAATGTTTTGTTTAGATCAACATAGAAAAACCGTAACAGCTACCAGAAGCCGTCCTGAAACCCTGGTAGGGTGTGCAAGCACAGAGTGTTATGCAGTTCACCGGAGGATCCTGGGAATTATGCAATGGTGGTAGTCTTTAAGATGCCAAAGAGTCTAATCAGAGTAGTAGGATCAGGTCACCTGGAAGCACTAAGCAAAAGTTGCCCGTCAGTAGTGGGTCAAGTGATTCCTTCTACTTTGTGGCCTGTTTAGACTTTTGGACTTGACTAACTGTGAAAGCAAACATTGCAAATTTTTATAGTAGCAGTCGTAGCACGCTTATTAAAAATTCCGCTTAAGTTTTCACTTAGTTAGCCTTGTGGAGATAGTGTCCAGATGTCGTCAATGGTTTAGGTTTGAGCACTATTGTTCGGGACAGGAGTAGTCTATAAATTATAAAACAATGTCAACTGGGGTTCCACTATTTATTCGGGTGACAAAAGTTCAAATTGTCTAAACACTTAAGGCACGGGATTGTCCAAAGTTTTAGGTTTAGGTTTAAGGTTTTGATAGTGATTTATCCGGTATTCTGGACTAATGTAGTACATGTTTAGTTTCTTTAATCTCTTGGACACTAGGCCTTTAAGCACTACGCGTTAGTTCTACGGCGCTCAAGGTTCACCTAGGATGTTAATCGGTTAGATTAATTTCTTCTTTTTCTTGTGTTCGTTTAACAAGTGCAGAATATTGTGTACTCTTTTGCTAGTCTGGCTTGCCGGGCTTAATTGCAGGTCGAATAGAGGTATGATGTTCTTCATATCAAAATCGGTCGTGAAGCGGCTTTCTTCCAATTTGTCGTGTCTGGTGGTGTCACTGATGTTTGTGCCTATTTGTAGAGTAGAGCCAAAGCGTGAGCGTGACACTTCTTTGTGATACTCTCTCTCAACTTTTTCTGCAACGCAGGTTGGCTGTGTGTGTGTGTGTAATCGCCTGTTGCGTAGTTTCTTCTACTATGATTACCATTATGTGTTGCTCTTCAACCAGTTCTGACACGTATTCTTAAGATTATTTGATCTCCTCAGCAATTACGTAACTGATCTTGTGCCATCAGACATTTTTACCTGCCTGTCAAGTCCGTAAAAGCATGTAACCTTGTTTGCCCGTTGCAGAAGTAGAATTAGTCGCCAAGTATCATTGTTATCTGCGCGGCGCAACTGTAGAGCTCGGTTATTCATACCTTATGGTATCTTTGTAACATTCTACTTACGCCAAGGTTTTGCCCATCAGAATTTTGAGGTAACCTGTCATATCATTGTATTAGATGATGAGTTATAATGATCCTACCGTTCCCACATCACACATGCTACTAACTGAGAAGCTGTATGTTTCGGCGATAATAAACAAGTTTAGTGTAGTACGGTCCATCGTGGTTTGCCATTGGCTTTGTCGCGCGTGCCCATATAAGTCTTTGGTTTCTTTGGTTCATTCGGGAAGTGTGCCGGGACAGTTCCCAGAACTATTGACTGAGTTCACAGCTGATCGATGGGTTCTCGACCTGATGATGGTTGTTCTGTCATCTTCAGATATTTGTTAAATGTTCTTCATCTTCCAAGCTTCTTTGTTGACAAATCTTTTTTTGTCTCTTTCTTTCTGCCAAGTTGTTTGCAAAATCGTAAAAGCACCATGCTCTTCTTTGCCCCACGTTAGACGCCATTTGTTACCGACTGGGCTCCGTGATTGCAGATAGAAGCAGCTGGTCCAGATCCAGAACTTGTCTTGTAGATGTTTTCCGGAGCGTCAGAGGCAGTAAAGTTGCAAATTGGCATTTTTCCTACAAACTCACTCACACTTTTTCACTCAGAACGTTGAAATCTCCAAACAATTAAATTTGGTATTTATACAAGCGAGATGGAAGGAACGCAACTGACGCAACTTCAAGCAAAGATATTTTTAGTACTCTGTATTGCAGTGATCCATAATTTTCAATGTTTTGCACACAAGTGTTAAATTTACGGCAGTTTCGCGGAGTCACACAGTGTTCACCTAGGTGATAGTTTTTTCTTCCAAGACTGCCTCGTTGCTAGACTTAATCGAAGTCAGCGGTAATGACAGTGATGTGTTTCTGGTTAGAAAAAGAACGGTTTACTTCCGGTCCATGTCACTTCTCGTATTTTTACAATGCAAAATGCTTGGTTTGTTGTCATGTTCAGATCTTAGACGTAGGCTGTAAAGCGGGTTTCGTCAATAATGTCTTGTTCCCGTTAGTTGCTGATAATAGCAACTACGGCATTCAGCTTCTTTATATCACTCGGTACTAACAATTTTAGCAATGTATGTGGCTTGGATAGTTATGAATTTATCTTCAACCTTTTAGATGAACCACGTGTTGAATTTCAAATATTCTTGCTTATCAAGTTGGAGGTTGTTCTAAACAGTTAGTTGGCTATCTAGAACACCATTCCCGTCATTCATATGGTTAGCTCGAACAGGGTACAAAGCAACTCAAAGTTTACCTACAGCTGTGCTTAGATAATTAATTAATTGTTTTGGTATTATGAGCGGATTCTATTTACTCCATATATTATCCGCATTCAAATTTGTGTAAGTTACATCTTAGAGCCTTTAACAAACACTAATGTAAAGACAAGCAACTCACCACCGACACAAAGATTTGGTCTCAAACATCATCGGCAAGCAATTTTATGTTATAGTAACTTGCTTCTTATACATGAAAAGATTTGGAGGTAATCGGAATCATAGCTTCAGTAGGAACATTAGTTAGTAGCTTTAGCATACGGCATATCATCTATCATTAATGTTAAAGAAAGCAAATCATGTACTATTTTCCGGAAAAAAATTAGCAGTTTAAGCCAATAGTATTAAATAACTGCACTTTTGAAAAGTATTGTTTGGTAGTAGAATTAAATTTGGTATTTGAAACCGGGATTCTGGCTTTGAATAGACAGATCCAGTTTTCGAGAAGTAGTGTCCTCGTTTAACCAAACTCCTATCAGTTATTGCTAAAAAAAATTTGTTTTGGTTGTTTGCTGAAATTAATCCAAATAAAATATTTTCCAAAAAATCATTTTTTTTTTTAAACTACTCAACTAACAATAATTTGCGTAACTATTAAGATATAGTTATAACAAATTTAGAGTAATGTTTGCCGAAATTAGTCTTAATAAATAAAATATTACTGTAACTGTAAAAGTATTTTGAACTTGATATAACAATCAAATTTTTGAATAATTACTAAATGTGCAACAACTTACACAATTATAGTTGTGCAAATTTGGGATTGATTAGTTTAAAATGTTTGCCAAAATAAATCATAACATTTTTTATATTTTGTGAAATTTTGAAAATTGCAAAATTATTTTAAATTTACTAAAATTGACAAGTTAAATTTTTCAAACTTTTTAATTAAGAAGAACGTTTTGTTGGCAAAAAATTACATTTACAATTTTTTTAATGTTTAGTAAAATTTTGAAACTATTTTAAAATTTGCAAATTAAATATTTTTTTATTTTACTAAATCTGGCTTAGTTTTTAAGCTATGATTTTGAAACTGTCTAATTAACTAAATTTTTTGATATTATCACTCTTTATGTTTGCATTTGGGTAATAATAAATAACTGATACTTACTCCAATATGTGTTTTTAAATATCTTTTAAATTTTGTTCAGCTTTTTCATATATTCCAAGATATATTAAATTAAAAAACAAGGTACAATATTAATCATTATAAAATAATAATAAACAATAATTTTAATAATACAACTTTATACTTATACTATAAACATAACAAAAAAAAATATTAATTAGATTTTTCAAAATCTAAAATATATTTCAATCCAATCATCCCCTTAATTGTCATTGTATTCATTAAAGCTTCTTTATAATTATTGAATTTAACCATTTTATAAGCAGGTCCTTGCAACTCCTTGCTCTTCATATAGCCAACCAACTCTTCAAACATAGCTTTACGTTCGGGTGAATTATGATTTTTCTTGGTCCACTCTGTCATCCAAAAACCACGCACGTGAATATCTTTAAAAATTAATGCTGATGTTGGTACTGTTACTGGTTCTCTTGACATTCCACCATATGTTACAATAGCACTACCATGATCTAAATGACGTAATACTTCTAATGCATTTTTACCACCAACACAATTTAAGGCAAGTTTTGGTCTGGGTAATTTTTTACTTTTAAATAAATCAGTTTTTCGCAACTCTTCTTCAGTTAATACTTCAGTAGCTCCTATGTGTTTTAAAAATGCACGCAACTTATCTACATCAGGGCGGTCTCTAATGATATTAACACTTTTCAAACCCCAAATTCTGGCAAGTTGTATAACGTTTTGTCCGCAGGCTGAATTTGCACCATTTTGTATAATTACGTCTCCTTTTTGTAGAGTCGCAAAATCTTTAAGCATTCTAAATGCAGTGCAAGGGTTTACTGTTAAAGTGCTGGCTTCAACTACCCCTAAATCTTTAGGAATTTTAAAAATTTGATCTTTGCTCAGAACCACATGTGTACGCCAAGTTCCTAGCATATTTGTTAGAGGGACCACGCGATCGCCTTCACTGACGTCGGTAACATCGCTGCCTTTAGTAACAACTTCGCCAACACCTTCATTTCCCGGCACCGCTGGTAAAGTAGGACGCGAAGGATATTTACCTTGTATTGTGTTTATATCAGCTGGATTTACTGGTGCCGCAATCATTTTAATAAGGATTTCGTTCGATTTAATTTCGGGTAGTGGTTCATCACGTTTTTCTACTACTTTTAATGGATCACCGTACTCACTGTATATTAGTTTTGAAGACATAGCCGATTGGTATCGCATAGACATAACGTTAACAAGCGCTCGTCTAATAGTCGCCACTGCTTTTATATTTAAGTTTGCCATATTTAAAGTGAATAGTAAAACCTGGAGCACTAACTAATTTAAAGGTTACACTGACTTTGAACTTTACGATTATTATTCACATAAACAGGAATCTATATTATTTACGTACGTTGAAGCTTTGTCGCCATCTATATTTATTTTATTGGGAAATTACTGTATGCTACACAGTATACTTGGTGTATATTGGGTTGCATACAGTCATTTCTCAATAAAATAAATTATATTTTTACTATTATAATTTATTTACGGAAAAATATTTGAATTAAATATTATAAATACATAATTCAAGCTTTTTATAATTATTAACATAATAATTTTATTATCTACTACTTGTTTTTGCTAAAATTTGTTTTATTTCATCTCACCTTTCTTGTAATAACTAATGAAAAACCATGCTGCAGTTATTAATAATTATTTTAATCAGTGTTTGTCGTGTAAAAATAGATAAATCATTAAATTTGAGTCATAACTCGATAACTAAACTTTGCACCTAAATGCTAGGAATTTAAATTCAGTCACTAAATATGACACCTAGCAATTACTAAATTTTAAATCATTAAATTTGAGACATCACTCGATTTTTTTTAGAATATTATTATTTATTTTTATTTATTAATTTATATTATTATTTTATAATGGGATATTTGGAATTATTTAATATGTCACATCAACCTAAAAATACCTTTGAATTTCACCAAGTGAAACCACACTCCCTGAAACTATCATATTGAAGTCTAGATTTAAGCAGTTTGTGAACATTGACCTTGAATACTTGTGGCTTATAAGTTTTGGGGAAATACTGAATTTGGAAGTTTATTTCATGTGCTGATAGTACGGTAAAAGAAATGCTTCTTAAAAGTTTTGGTTTTGCCTCTTTGAACTGTCAGTGAATATTTGTTAGAACTCTTTACAAGTTTTGTACTTTGAGTAAATATTTCTTCAGATGGCAATACGTCTTGTATTTTCTTTGAACAATGTCCATGAAAATATCTATAGATATTACAAAGATCTGCAACAGTACGTCGGTAATGTAAAATATCTAAGTCATTAATCAATTTTGAGTTGGCAATAATCCGAATAGCTTGTTTTTGAATAGAATTGAAATGAAATAGTAGTTTAAGATGCTCCTCCTCATACTTGAGTGAGAGGAGCACTAAATTCAATGATTGCGGGATAGTAGTTTCAATTTTAATTCTTGCCCACTAACCCAAAAGTTAGTGATTAAATTTCTTGAATGGTTGGGTGGTCGGGGCACTAAGTTCAATGATTGCGGGACAGTAGTTTCAACTTTAGTTTCCGCCTACCCACCCAAGTGTTTGTGATCCAATTTCCTGATCACAAACAGATGGGTAGGTGGGCGGGGCACTAAATTCAATGATTGCAGGACAGTATTTTCAACTTCAGTATATGCCCACCCACCCAAGTGTTAGTGATTACATTTCTTGATTGGGTGAGTGAGCGGGGCACTAAGTTCAATAACTGCGGGACAATACTTTCAATTTTAGTTACCGCCCGCCTACCCAAGTGTTTGTGATCCAATTTCCTAATTACAAACAATTGGGTGAGTAAGCGGGGCTCAAAATTCAATGTTTGCAGGATAGTAGTTTTAACTTTAGTTTCTGCCCACCCACCCAAGTGTTAGTGATTAAATTTATTAACTGGGTGAGTGAGCAGGGCACTAAGTTCAATTATTGCTAGACAGTAGTTTCAACTTTAGTTTCTGCATACCCACCAAGTGTTAGTTATTAAATTTCTTGATTAAATAGGTGGTCGGGGCACTAAGTTCAATGATTACGGGACAGTAGTTTCAACTTTAGTTCCCGCTCACCTACCCAATAATTTGTGATCCAATTACACTAAGCTTAATGATTGCGGGAAAATATTTTTAACTTTAGTAGTTAGTTGCAGAACAATACTCAATACAAGGACAAATATAAGTTTTATATACAATATATTTTCCATTAAGTGTCATTTTTATTTTATATAAAAAACATATAACAATAATAATAATAATAATAATAATAACACGTAACTATATATAAAGTTTAATTTCAAGTAGAAACTCTCCGTTTACTTGAAGAACACGATATCATTTAAATGGCCGCCACAGCTGCGGTTACAAATTTCTATTTTTTTGAAGAAATATTTCATCACTCTGCCGCACATTGATTGCTCTATTTTGCAAATAACTGCCCAAATATTATTTTTGAGATCATCGATAGATGTGGGATTATTGGCGTAAACTTTGTCTTTATATGGCCCATTACATCACCGGCTAAAAACCGCATCAAACTGTAACTTGTTTTAGATAAAGTCGTTTCTCAACAATTAAACTAGAGTTTTTGAAGCCCCAGATCCGACAGTTCTGTTTATTCACAAAGTCACTTAAATGGAAATGGGCCTCGTCGCTCAGGATAATTTTACCGAGGAACTAGGGATATTTTCTCGCATTATCAATGCCCATTGAACAAAAGTACGGTCTCTCAGCTATAATTCTTGAGCTAGCTGCACTTTATACGCATGCATATCTGGAATTGACATACGTTTTCTGGGACATTTTTAGCAACACTACGACGACGAACTGGTGACTTAATCTCAATAACTTGGCCAAATGTCTTATATTTCTTAATTATCTTTACAATTGCTGTTTGTGACTGTGCTTCATTCCGACCTAATATACCGCAAACTTTACAAACCGTCTCCACTAAATTTGTATCATATTTGTAGTAAATTAACACTATTTCTATTTTTTGTTAAAGCGTATATTGTACCATTTTTGTAAATTAGATAGTTTTTACTTTTCAACTGTCAAAAAATAACATTCATATCTTTACAAGTACGAAAATGGCGCAAACTTTAAAATTACACTTCTTAATGAAAACCCTTTATATGCAACAATTAACATAAGTAAAAACTGGTTACATCTATTAAAAAATCCTAGTATTTTAAATACTTTTGAAGCTATGTCAACAACATGGTTGTTCCAGAAAAGATTATGTGAGATTATAGTTTAATAAACGGTACTGATGATACTTCGGATTTTGACTTTAAAACATGAAGAAGTTGAGTTTGTTTAGAGTTAAAAATTACCATGTTGGAAGTACTCCATTTAGATATTGTTTTGAGGTCTTTGTTTATTAAGGCTACAGATTCTATTTTAGAAATTTCAAGATTTCTGCCATATTTGTCAATATGGTCTTTGAAAAATATGAAATATGAAGAGTGCTATCATCTGCAAAACTATGAATAAGACTTTTAGTTATTTGAAGAAGTTCATTAATGTAAACCAAAAATAAAGTTGGAGAAAAAGCAGAACCTTGAGGAACAACAGCATTAATAATTTTAGAGTCAAAGTTAAAATCACCAATTCACTTATGTTTTTTTAATTTTTTTATTGTTAAGAAAACTACTGTTATGAGTTTAAATTTTAAGATAATTAATTAAATAAAGTTTGTTACATTTATTAAATATAGTAGCACACATCGGGTTAGCCTTGCCCCTGCATTTTGCCCGTGCTGCCGCATCTAAAACAGTAAAGACAACAATAAGCTTTATGCTCAGTAAGGGCAACATAATCTATTTTAATTAAAACACACTCAAAGTTTGCATTAAAATCTTGGTTCCTCGATACCGCATTATCTTGAATATCTGTCCTTGTTCACTAACTGTACACCACGCCTTAAGGGAGAGTCCGGAAACCCAGTGTACTTCATGCGTAACCCAAGGTTTGCGCCAAAGTCTCGTACACCGCGTTCGTTTGCTAAACCATCACAGGTTTTTGCCAGAACCTTAGAGACCGCATTCCCTAGTTTAAATATTGTGTACAGAATTCTAGCTTTTCGGCCAGAGTCCGGAAAACTTTTATTATTTTAATAAATATTTCAAAAACCGTAAGTTGTAGACCCATAAAACTTTATATCATTGTAATTTCTTTCTAAAAATAAAAAAAATACAGGGTTTTCCATAAAAAAAAACTAATAATGACGTCATATCTTGCATAGCTTGTATTAAAAATTAAAATACATACTATATACATTAAAATTTTTACTAAAACTTTTATTAAAGTCATTTTTTACATAAACTAAAATGCAACCACTAATCAAGTGTTCCCATACATTTACCCTGTATAAGTAATTGTTACCTAACACTATAATTACTGAAAACAATTGAGTCGGTCATCCTGCATTGCTATCAAATGAACTTAAACTAGCTGGGAGAACATGTGTTCTACAGATTCTACGTTTTTAAGCCGAGCTTTTATTTAACCTCGTTGATCCCGAGATTTCTACTATCAAGTATTGGTCATGTAAAAGGATTTTGCTTATTTTACTTTCACCGGCTATGTTTTTTTTGACCATCACTTTCTCTGTAAGTTTGTGAACGTAGTCTGCCTCTATCAAATCAAATCTTAACCTTTTCTTCAACTTGGTCATTTTGTTTTTTAGGTTTATCTTGATATTTTTTTTAAACTAGAAACTTTAATGCAGGTCTTTTGAGCTGTATTTTCATAGTTAACTGAGCATCAGCGACGGCTTTATATCCCATTAGCAGTTTGCTTGGATTATTCCCCATACTGCTTTTTACTATATTGTTCAATGCAAATTGAATATATGGTAACTTTAACTCTTAATCTCTTCGGATTCAATGTTGATGGCTAATGCATTTAATGGTAACGGTCTGTTATCACTTAATTTAAAAGACCGTATGTTACTATTAATTGACGCACACATCTAAAGACAAAAAAGTAATAGTACGTTGTACTATCTATAAAAACTTATTTTTTAGTTTTTTAAATTTTTTTATCTTATAGAACATATTAATTGTATATTTTTTGGGCATAATCATCTTTGGCCGGTTTTATGTTTTAATGTTTCAAGTTTCTCATTAGTTATCTTCACGCAACAAATACGAAATTCTCTATTGTATGATTGAGAACTAAAATACCTATGAGGTACATTCAAATTTCTGTCCAACTTTTTCTGTAGTAAAGTTCTAGCTATTCCTACTTGCAATGCATTTTTATGTACTTTCAGTTCAGGTTTTGAAATATAAATTGCCAGCGTGGGTCTATATTTTTATCAAGAAAAACTCCTCTTATATTGTCCCACAGATGCTCTGTTGGGTTCATGTCAGGACTATTAGCTGGCCATTCCATGAACGGAATAAGAACAGCATTTAAGTAGCAAATAACTTGCCTAGCCACATGAGGACAAGTATTATCCTGCATAAACAAGAAATTCAAGATAACAATCCGCATTTATAGACCTAACTCTGTGCGGCCATCAAAACATATGCCTCCCCAAAACATTACAAAGCCACCACCAAATGGAACTTTTGGAGGGATATTGCAACGTTCATCAGGAGATTTAAGGTTAATCTTTGTTTTATCTAATAATAAAACCATCTTCTAATCATCATAAGTTCAATTTTGATGATTTATCGCAAAACGCAATCTTTAAATTTTGTGCTTTCTGGTAAACAGAAGTTTCTTGGTCGATTTTCTGCTGTCCAATCTATCTTTATTTAAGCGCTCTATAATTGTTCGGGAAAATACAAAAAGATTGTAAGCAGCTACGAACTCAATTTTTAGAATGTTACTAGTCGTTTTGTTTTTTAGAGTTAATAGTTTAAGAAAACGCTAATTTATTAGATTAATACAGTTTTTGTCTTTATCCCGGCTTTCGTAAGTGAGAAAGTGTCTTGTTAAGTCGTCTAACCATGCGACTTATGTTGGTATGGTTTCTTCTTTTCATATTAGCAACATGACGCATTGAATGTCTCTCATCCAGCAAAGTTGATGCTTATACTGTTTTTTCCACTGACAAATTAGTTCTGCAATTCATTACTAAAATGTATAACACTCACACTGACACTATCAATAACAAAAACAGTTGATGGTTTGGACAATTAATCTTAATAATCAAAAATTTTCGATCAGATTTTAAATAATTTTTTGCCAAAAATGCTTTTATTTGCAATTGTACTTTGAAACCAAAACATTGACAGAATTTACTTGAACTGTTCAAGTAGATCCACAACATATTTTTAATATAGCTAAAAAACTAAATATCACCATTATTTTGGAATAACATAAAATATATGCGTTAATTCTGTCCATGAGTTTAGTATTTGCAGTTGGTATCAGATCGCATGTCTCTTTAGTTCTGATGTTGCTTTGTATATGAGCATATGCTTGTTTTGGTTATTGAAGCTAATTCATCTTCTCTCGCTTTTCAACTACCCCTAAATCTTTGGGTATTTAAATTTTTTTATCTTTGCTCAGAACCACATGCGTACGCCAAGTTCTTAGCATATTTGTTAGAGGGACCACGCGATTGCCTTCACTGTCGTCGGTAACTTTGCTGCCTTTAGTAACACTTTGCTTTGCTTTACATTTTTAATTTTGTTAACTTATAAAATTAAGATGGTATGAAAGATTTATCCATTATAAAAAATTAATAACAACATTATTCTTAAAACCCCTAGATACAATTGTAGAAAAATATTTAAGTTTTTTAAATTTGGTCTCGGATTGTAATTGTATAACCGATGCATAAGTTATCTAGGCGCCTGTATACATGTAATTTTCTATACTGGCCGGGGATATAAAAACCTCTTAACTGTTAATAAGTGCAAAGTTCTATCATAAACAGTCAAAAATAACTAAGTCCGGCCAAAAAACATTAAAGTATTTTTAGATAGAATCAAAATATTTTTTATGAAATAACAAATTCCAACCATAAATCATCAAAGTGTTGGAAGAAACCAAAATCTTGCTATAAACTGTTAATTTTTTTTATAAAATCTTAAAAATCCGGTCATAAATTGTCAAAAAGTGCAAAATTCTATTCATAGAATCTTAAAAATAGCAAAATCTAACCATACAGTATAAAAATATTGTCAAAAAATACTAAAACTCATCATAAACTGTTCAAATCTTTTTTAAAAAAATCCGTGGAAAACATCTATATCGCATCAAATTTGCTAAAAAACATGCAAAAATCGTATTTTTGGGAAAATTTTGCGCTAGAATTTTTTCTGCGCAATTTTGATGCTGAATAAAAGTATATTCTGTGTAAGTTTTATATTATAATTGGATTTTCCTAATGAGTTTTAATAAAGTATGTATTGTTTTTACGTGATTTTTTAACAAAGTTTATGCTAAAAATAAGTTTTTTTGCAATATTTTAAATGTTTATTCTTTGCGATTTTACTATGATTGAAGCAAATTTTGTGTTTTTTCGTACATTTTTGATATTTTGATGTTATACAAGTTTATTCTGTGTAGTTTTGAGATTTTTATCAAGTTTAATTTTATAAATGAGTTTTCTGCGCAAATTTTGATAAAGGTTATGTAATTTTCTATTAGAAATAAGTTTTCAGTTCGATTTTTATGATTTTTTTGTGCAATTTTAAGACTTTCAATAAAATTTTATGTTGTAAATAAATTTCCTGCTTGATTTGTATGTTATAAATATTTTTTTCATGCGTTTTTGAGGTTTTTAAAGCAAATTATGGTTAAAATGATTTTTTTTTTGCTAAAATTGATCAAGTTTATTTTATAAATGTTTTTTTTCTGTTATATATGAATTTTTTGTGTAGTAAACGTGATTTTTATACCACAAATAGTTTATAAGCACGATTTTTATGTGCTTTTTCTTTGTTATTTTG
Source organism: Tachinus rufipes (assembly GCA_963932245.1). Lineage (NCBI taxonomy): Eukaryota > Metazoa > Arthropoda > Insecta > Coleoptera > Staphylinidae > Tachinus > Tachinus rufipes. The sequence continues at coordinate 85,075,901 of OZ010747.1, read as the reverse complement.
AGGTTTTCTAAAGAAATCTTGTGCGATATTTAGGTTTACTACGCAAATTTTAATAAATTTCATTTGCTATACGTGATTTACGTTTTATGCTATAAACAGATTTGTGCGCCAGTTTTATGATAAAAATTAGTTTTGTTGACAATTTTAGGTGCTAAACTTTTTAGCGAATTTTATATGATATTACGTGATTCATGAGCAAATTTCGAGTAAGATAATAAGAATGTTTTTGTACAACATTTTTATGGTATTTAACGTTTTTACAGTAAATTTTTTAGTAAACATGACTATTTTGGACGTTTTTGTTGCCACTAATTTTTTAAATTTTATTAAATATTGTATGAATTTTTTTTGTCATTTGTTAATTTTATATATTTTATGTATTGAAGATTTTAACAGTTTTATGATGAGTTTTAGTATTTTTGAACAATATATTTATACTTTATGGCTAAATTTGGCTGTTTTTAACATTCTATGAATAAAGTTTTGCACTTTTTGACAATTTATAACTAGGTTTTAAATTTTTCTGACAATATTATATTTTATAGCCAAATTTTGCTATTTTTAAAATTTTATAAAACACCAATCCAAATCACACGACTACTAATTTTAAACTTAGTTTGATTTAAACTTGTGTTCACGCTCACCCACCCAAGTGTTTGTGATCTAATTTTTTTATCACAAACACTTGAGTGCTAAACAGCAATCTAAACTATACGCCCACAAAATTTAAACTTAGTTTCCCGCTGCCCACCCAAGTGTTTGTGGTAAAAAAATTGGATCAAAAACACTTGGGTGGGTGGGCGGGAACACAAGTTCAAATCACACGCCCACAAAGTTTAAACTTAATTCCCGTCCACCCACCTAAGTGTTTGTGATCAAAAGATTTAAACATAAACACTTGGGCGGGTGGGGGTTAACACCAATCCAAATCACACGCTTACTAAGTTTGAACTTACTTCCCGCCCACCCACCCAAGTGTTTTTGACCAAAAGAATTAAACATAAACACTTCGGCGGGTGGAGGGAAAAACCATTCCAAACCACACCTCTACTAAATTTAAACTCAGTTTAAGGAGTGTGATTTGAACTTGAGTTCCCGCCCACCTACTGAAGTGTTTGTAATCAAAAGATTTAAACGTAAACACTTGAGCGGGTGGGGGAAAACATTGATCCAAACCACATGCCTTTAAAATTTGAACAACGCAAATTTGAACAGTTTTTAATCATTGTTTGACAGTTTTGGTACATATTTGGACAATTTAAGTACACCTTTTGACAGTTATCGCACATATTATAATTTATTGTTTATTTGCAGAACCTACAGAAAAATATTATAAAAATAAATATACAATACGCAGATTTTAAACACTTTTTGATCATAGTTAGACAGTTTTTGTGCATAATTTGAAAGTTACTGCACATTTTTGTCTAAATATTAAATTTATATTTTAAATGTTTTAAAAATGAAGAAACATTGACTGCATATTTCAACAGTTTTTGTATATTTTTCAGTTTTGAGCATATTGTATGTGCGTTTTTTGACAATTACCGCACATGACATGATTAAGTGCGGTATTTTTGTTTTTTTCCGACAATAATTTGATGAAATATGGCTGGAATTTGCTAATTTTGACATTTTATAAAAAAATATATATTTTAGAAAAACGTTTATTTTGATTCTATCTAAAAATATTTTAATGTTTTATGATTTTTTATTATAGAATTTTGCACTTATTAACAGTTAATGATTAAATATTTAACGTTTAATGAAAAGAATTTTGCATTTTTTCAATAGTTTATAGCCAAATTTTCTTATTTTTTGACAATGATTTTGCAAATATAGATACAAATTTGTAAAGCACGTTTATATCCATCTTTGAAAAAAAAATACCTAAAATCTTTAAAAAAAAGTTTTGCAAACCTTTCAAAATTAAAAAAAAAAAAAAAATTTCTGTGAAAACTTATTCTTTGACAATTAAAAAAAAAAAAATGTTTATAATTTTTTTCTAAAAATGCAATCCTGAGAAGTTACAAAAGATCAAAGAATGTAAATTTAAAATTTAAGCTTTTTTTGCTATTTTTAAGTATTTCTGTGGATACATTGTAAGATATCTAGGAGCGTAGCACACGACACAAAATTTTTAGGGTATCTTTTGCATATATAAAAGCACGTTTATCCACATTAAAAAAAAAAAAATATAATATATAATAATTCGTCATCTTTTTTTAAGAAAAACTGTCTTTTAAAGTTCTGCAAAAATTTCAAAATTTAAGGAAAAACATTTTGAAGAAAAAAGTTTTTTTTTCCTAAAAATGCAATCCTGAAAAGTTACAAACGATCAAATAATGTAAAAAAAACTCAAATTTTAATTGCTTACTACTCGGAAATGGCTCACTGAAAAAATCTGAAAAAAAATTGCATAATTAGGATTCATGTAGAAGAAGCATTTTTAGTGGTTTGAGCAAAAACAAATTTTTCTTCCGTACACTTGACTCATACATGACTATATACAAATGAACGTCTTGTCAAAACAGAACTGTCTCTGTAACGAGAATAATAATTTAAACAAAAAGATAATAATTTATCAAACTGTACCAATAACACAGTAACATATAACAAAGTAAAACAAGATAATTCACATAACACTAGACAACCAATTTTAACTAAAAAAGTAAAAAAAAAAACTGGATTCACCCCGAGTGTAAGGAGATGGAAGAAAATACCTTTTCCCCTACTCGCTCAAATGATTATCAGCAATAATGATGAATTAAATGTCAAACTTAGCAGAAATTCACAATCAACACCAAAAGACTCACCAATGAACATAGACCCTCATGCAAAGAAATCTAAAAGTAAGAAAAGACAATTATCTACAAGTAGTAACAGTGATTCAGACGACGAAATCATAACTCAGCCAAAGACAATTCTATCCAAATTAAAAACACAATTTTTGTTAACATTTAAAGGAAAAAAATACAAAAAGATTTAACTAGAGGCAGAAATCAAATGTCTTCATGCATCTACAAATATAAGCATTAAAATTCTAAATGAGAAAGATGAAAACCTACCGTGATAATAAAAATCATCTTTCTCACACTTACAAATTAGCGAAAGAAAAAACATTTAAAGTAGTTATTTGCTATATACCTGAAAACGTACAAACAAAAGAAATTGCCACGGTGTTGGAAGAGTTAAGACAAAGTAAATTAAGTAGTAAGTAGTAAAATTCAGTCAGCAGATTACATAACAAAGAAAAATGTAGTAATAATGCAAATGATACATATTCTAGGGTTAAAAATAAAAGTAGAAAAAAACATTCAAATCTGAAAAGCCTGCGCATTGCCATAGATGCCAGGCGTACGGACACTCACGAAAAATGTTTGTGTAAATTTGTGTGTGTCCAAGATGTGTGTTAACTGCAAAAGAAATCATACAGCCAGCTAAAAGATGTCTCAAGCACCAAAAACAAAATAAACAAGCCACCACAAAATAAGACACGATTGCCCAGATCAGAAGTACTAAAGCCACGTCAACGACAACATACGCTAAAATCGTACAACCAACACAAGAAATCAAACCAAACACCCACAAATGATTCCTTAAAAGACGAACTTTTAAATGTAATCAACACTTCCAACAACGACATAGATCTGCTAAAACAAATCCTCATAATTGCGCTAACAAAACTTAAGTACATAAGGCAGTACACGAAAACATACTCACCATAAGTTTTTGGAACTGCGACAGCTTCCCAAATAAAACAAAAGTACTTAAAGACTATCTAACCGAACACCAAATAGACATAATGCTTTTGTTGGAATCAGGTTTCAAAACCAAACACAAAGTAAGTTTTACATAATGATTAAAAAATTTATCAAACACTTGGTAATCAATTTACCCAAAATGGACAACAGGAGCAATTATTCAAGTTAAACCCATTGGAAAAAATAAATTCATACACTCAGACTTAGACATAGCATTAATAGAAAGATTACTAACCATCTTAGCTGGGACATAAACGCCAAACACAAATTGTAGAATTAAAACACCAACAACGCTAGAAATTTTTTTTCAAAATTCTAGAACCGAAAACAAAAAAAGATATTAATAATGCTGTACAAATACTCACATCAGAAATACAATCTGCACAAAATAATTCAATCACAACCTTTCAATTCAGTAAAAAAATCTAAGTTCAGACGTAGTAAAACTACATCGGACAAAAGAGCTGCTAACCATCTACAACAAGTAAAAGATCAAATTAAAATTTTCAAAAATTATTAGTAGGAATACATGTTTGAAGGAAACACCAGTGACATCCCCAAAATCTGAAAAGTATCAAACAACTACGTCCTAATTTTTGCATTTCACGGCCGCAACTGTATGGCTTACACTGAAATAGAAAAAGCCAAAGCCATCGCCTCAAAAATAGAAGAAAAAATCAGTCTTGCATATGACATCCTTGACACAAGCTCAATGAAAGAAATAGAAGATAAATTAGAACACCACTTGCAATCAATCTACAACCAGCCACTCTAGCACAACACTAAACAAATGGCCAAAATAATTCAAGTTGTAAATGCCAAAAATAATATATTTTACAGAGCCCTCAAACCCTTCCCTAAAAAAGCTATTGTGGGGACCAACATTATGAATGCCATGCTCAGAAACGGAGCATGAAAAACAGCAATCATTATAGTCTTCCCAGAACCAATAAAATATCCGCAATTTCTGCAAAACTATAGACCAAATAGCTTGCTCAGTTTCTTTATCAAAATAGCTAAATGGCCATTCTATCATTAATACACCAACGTAATGAACAACATAATTCCTGATCATCAATATGGTTTAAAAAAAAAACCACTCGACTACTCGTCAATTGGCTAGAGTAACCGACTATATCAGCAGAGGATACTGTATGAGAAAATTGACGGGTACTATATTTTTTGATATCAAAAAAGTATTTGATGAAGTACGGCATGATGTGTTGGTTGTTAAACTTTACAGAATATGCTACCATGCTGATAAACTGAAAGACACTTCCAAATAATGATCAACAAAACATTATCAAGCACAAGAGCCACAACAGTAGGGGTGCCACAATGATCAGCTCTTTTTCTAATCCTATTTAACATATGTGTATAAGATATGCCAACCACTAATAACGGGACAATAACTGCGCAATACGCAGATGACTAATAACAAACAGACTACATGCCTCTGCAGACCTTATTGCGGAATGGACCACAAAATAGGACGTTAAATTAACCCTATCAAAAGACAAGCTATTTTCTTTACCAAAAGAAGGAAGTTCCCACATGGCAACACCAAAATAGAGGACATTCCAATACCATGAACCAAAAAAGTAAAATACCTACAAATCACTATAGACAGATTGCTAACTTGGAAAACCCACACGCAAAACGTAAGAAATCAAAATATAGGATCAACAATGAAGCTCTACCCACTACTGACCAACAAAACCACGACAAACAAAATGATTCTCTATAAGACTACTATACGTCCACAAACATCCGCAAAAACTTACTTAAACTCACTAGAATCAAAATAATCTCGCTGCACAAGACTTATTACCAACGCCTCATGGTATAATATAAGAAATGCGGAAAAATAACATCGTTCAAAGATTATATCAAAATATCAGCCAAAACATTCTACACAAAAATAAAGAAATTAGAAAAATAACAAAAAGACAAATTTACATAAAAAAACATTACAAAAGAGCAATCTATCTGATTTCACATACATAAAACCATTGCAGTAAAAAAATTACCTGCCAGAAAGGCATTTATCGCAACCAACTAACCTAAGGAAAATCAGCCACACAAAATGCAAACAGCCAAAAAGAAAACATGGAAAAATTTTTGTGTGTTGATTAAAATTTTTGATAATTAAAATTTATTGAGACAATAATTTATTCACATAATATACTTTTGAAAATTAAAATAAAAGTCTTTGTGTACATGTACATACTACTTTTTTAAAAACATATTTTTACCTAATTTATTTTTAATATTTAAATATTTCTACGTAGATGAAACTTTATTTTTTCAAACACTAAAACAATAGTAGCAACACTACACCCTACAGCTAAAATTAATAAAGGCCCGTGTATTTTTTCTAAATCTAACTTCTTTGCTATTCCTGCATCTGGCATATATGGTGTGAACAAGTTCTCCATGCGACGCATCTCTTTGATATCTTCAAGAACCGATAATTTAAACCAAGCATCTATTAATCCATGCTGTACATATTTATTAACATAATCATTAATCAACTTGACAAAAGGAGATTTTTGTTTTAGTGGTAAAACCATGTAATAATTATCAACACACTCAGAAAGCAACATTGTGTCGTTGCGTTTAGGACCAAAACTAATTACGTAGTTATTATTGATTATGTTTACTGTATAGCAAGAATTTCTGGGCATATTCTTAGGGTATTGTTTTACTGTTCTAGCTTTCTTACTCATTGCACGCAAATATTGATTACTGGAATTACCCATAATATTAATTTGCGGTTCTTCTGTACTATAATTTATAATATTATTATCAACAATATCTTTCAATGTTTTAATACTTGGTGATAATTTGGGCGATGTTTTTATACTGGACATACCTGCTGAGTAACAAGCGTTTATTATTAAACAAGCTATGCACCAAAATATTATTAATATTTTAGCACTAATTTGGTTAGGTATACTAGGTACAAACCCGGTACCTGTTATTAAACGTATCATATTTAATAAACAAAGTGTGTATCGTAATTTAGAAGTAATGTGTAGTGATATGCTTGATATTATTATTAGACTTGCTACGCAAATCCATTCAAAATGGTTTAACGGATGAAACGCTGAATAGGCTGGGTTGAGTAATTCTGGTTTGGGCACCATCTTTGTTGCACAAGTTTGTCCATATGGTGTACTAGCGTCAAAATTATTTGAAAGATACTCGGTAAACCATGGTCCACATACTGTTGTAATAGCTTCACCTGTTTTAACAGCTTCTAAAGTTTGCACCCAAGACAAATCTGGATAAACTAAATATTCAACAGGAAAATGTTTACTAATTTCTTTTAATAAATAACTATCAGATCCACCATAGATTCCTTTAATTGAATCGTATTTTAAATACGGTGGGCAATTAAATATAGCAATTATAAATTTTTCTTTACCAAATTTTGGCTTCCAATTAGTTTCTATTGGTAAATCTAAATTATCAAAATTGATTTGTTTTATACTTGATTGTTTGTACCAATCTATATTTGTTGAATTGATTAGAATAAAATCATTACCATTTAGATTAACAAATTGTTCATAAATTGTGTAATTAATAGCATTTTTGTGAAAAACTATTGCACGCTTATGAGGTAATAATTTTAACCTTGCAATACCTTCAGATTCCCTTAATGATATAACATATCCAGTTGTTTTGATTCCAGTATTAGCAAATCCTGTAAATACGGGCAGTTGAGATTGCATTACTATTTGATCAACATCAATTTTCCCATCGGTAATGTAATGTATTGCATGCAAATTATCAAAAGCATTTTGCATTAACTTTAATATTTTATCATCAGCGTTTATAACTACAAACATTAATAAGAATAGTAACATTGTTAATGGTGTAAATGTAACTGAAAGTATAGTCATTTATTAATTACATTATTGATTCATTTAATGTGTTTCAATTAGTCAGATTTATGGCATATTAGCCTAATAAGATTATTAATGCTTTGTTTCAATTAAGCCAACAACTAGTATAAACTTCTTAACAAATTATAGGTAGCAGTTAATAATGTTTTTTTATGATGTTAAAAAAATTATTTTACGAACGAGGTATTTTGAGTTTTATAAAGCTTCGAGCACAACTCGCGCAATTTAGTTTATTTTTAAAATCGTTTTTTTTTTCAACGTTTAGAGAATAAAATTTCAAGTAATATGAAATAAAAACTGTAAATTTTTGTTAAAATTTTTGTCTAAACTCTAAGGTTTTTAGAGTGTCATAAATTTTTAGCAACGTGTAGAGAATGATAGTATTGTAACTATGGTCTATTCAAAACCACGCCACACTAAAAGTATGTAAACAAAACCCAGTACTAAGAATTTATTTTTGCGTTGAAATTATCGGATTTAATGGAGATTTACAACATTTTATATAAATCCAGATAATCTTTGCTTGTCTGCAAAAGCTTTACTTTATTCTAAGTATTTATTGAATCCAACAACGACTATTTCTGAGCATATCTCCTGCCAGGATAACATTTAGCACACAACATGAAATAACTTCTGGATGCCCCGATTCCACACCTAAAACACACTAAAACCAGCAACTGAGAAAAATTTCAAGGTTACGCTGATATGCACTTATTCTCAACCCCACTCTTTTTAAGTTTTTAATTTTTTCTCTTACACGTACTCTAATGGTACAGCCTCTAATGTGCAAGGCACACACTAACAACGTACCTCATCCAGACTTTTCATAAATAAAATTTTACATTTTTTAACAACTTGGGCCTAGTTTTTGTACTTCCGACAATATTTAAATATTTTATTGCTGGATTTTGATATTTTTAAATTTTATTAATAGAATTTTGCGCTTTTCAACAATTTATGGCCGCCTTTCGGAGAATATGTTGATACTTTATGCTTATGATTATGTTATTTTTTACATTTCATAAATAAAATTTTGGATTTTTTAAAGTTTTTTATATTTCATAGTCAAATTAGCTAATTTTGACTTTCTATGAATAGTATTTTGCATTTTTCAACGGTTAATGGCCAAATATTTCTTATTTTTTACACTTCCTAAATAGTATTTTGCATTTTTTAACTTTTTATGGCCGGATTTTTGTTTTTTTCTGACAACATTTTTATATTTTATAACCTGATTTTACAACTTCATGAACAGAATCTTGCACCTTAAGGCCAGATTTTGCTTGTTTTGACATTTTATAAACAGAATTTTGCACCTTTTGACAGTTTATGTCCGGTTTTTTTAATCTTTTTGGCAATATTTTGATGCTTTTACCAAAATGTTCTGTTCTTAACATTTTGTGAATAGAATTTTGCACGTTTCAACAGTTTATGTCCAAATTTTGCTATATTTGACATTTTATAAATAGAATTTTGTACTTTTTGACTGTTATTTTGCTACCTTTTATTAAATAAATTTGCACGTTTAAACAGTTTGTAGCCGCATTTTAACAGTTTATAGCCGGATTTTGCAGTTTTTGATTTAAATTTATGAATAGAACTTTTAGACAGTTTATGACCGTATTTTGCTATTTTTGACATTTTATAAATGGAATTTTACACGTTTGGTGTAATCAGATCATATTTTGATATTTCATGACCAAATTTTACCTTTTTTTGCACATTTCAACAGATTATGACCGGATGTTGATGGTTTTTGACATTTCATAAATAGAAATTTGCACTTCTGAACAGATTAAAGTTCTTTCTTGGAATATTTTAACACTTCATGATCAAGTTTTGTTATTTTTAACATTTTGTCAATAGTATTTAGCACTTGATCACAATTTATAACCGGAGTTAGCTATTATTGACATTTAATTCTTTCTAACAATATGTTGACACTTGGCCGGATTTTGCATTAGGAAAAATGCACTTTTCGATGGTTTATGGAACTTTTTAGTTATTTTGAATAAATTTTTAAATATTTTTCCATTTTTGAGCCAGATTTTAACGTTTTCTGATAATATTTGAATACTATATGGCCGGACTTTGTAATTTTATGAATAAAATTTTGCACTTTTTAACAGTGTAATTAATTTTTTCAACAATTGAGTGCCGTTTTTAAGAAAATATTTTGTTAATTTTCACTTTTTAGTAATAGAATCCTTGCACCAATTAAGAGTTTATGGCCGGATTTTGATATTTTATAAAAAAATATTTTTTAAAACTTTTTAACAGTTGATTATGCTACTTTCTAACAATATTTTTGTGTTTAAAAGCTGAATTTTGCTGTTTATAAAATATAATAAATAAAATTTTACATTTTTCTACAGTTGGCCGTATTTTGGTATTTTCTAGCAATATTTTAATGTTTCAAGACAGAACTTTGTTGTTTTTAACATTTTATAAATAAAATTTTGCACTTTTCAAACGTTTTTGTTTTTCTTTTTGAAAACATTTAAATATTTTATGAGCAGATTCTGATAGTTTTGATTTTATATGAATAAAATTTGAAAAATGCTTAAACTTTAATAATAGTTATCCTAAAAAATGACCAAACTGTGCAAGTTTTTTTTTTCTAAAACCGTCTTAATAACGGTGTTCAGCTGAAATAGGACGCGGTAATCCTATTTAATATTAATGCATCCAATTAGTCAATTGGAACTAACTTTCTTCGCAAGGTCAAGCAAAAACTCTGTCTTATACCGTTTTAACTGTTGACACTATAGTTAACTAGACACAACAATTTTGAAATTGGATTAACAGTTTAGCAGTAGATTAGACACGTTGTTAGCAAGGTTTTTTTTATACTTTTAAAAGCCGGAGTTTAAAAACCAGATTAACCGTTTATCAGTATAGTTTAACATATTAATTTAAAAGCCAAATTTACTGTTTAGCGGATACATTATTTAACACTTTAAAGACCGGATTTACATTTTCAAAGACGGATTATTAGTTTGGCAGTAAATTATAACACGTTAGTTACTGGGTTTTCAATTCTAAAAGCCCGATTTACAATTTTAAAGAACGGATTGTTAATTTAGAATCCGGATAAAGTTTGCATTAAAATTTTACATTTTTAAAGCTACAAATACTTTTTATAATAATAAATTAAGCGTATTGTCAGTTTTTTTATTAAAACCAAATACTTTTATCTGAATTTCTAGTTCTAAAAACCAAATTTAAAAAATGCTGGATTTATAACTTGGAGGCCCGATTATCACTTTGCCAGTAATATTTAATACGTTTGTAGCCGGAATTACATTTTTAAATGCCGCATTTTTACTTTTAAAAACCAAAATGACAGTTTAAAAGCCGGATTTATAATTCAAAGACCAAATTAATAGTTTGATAGTAAAGTTTTACACTTTGAAAGCCGTATTTACAGTTATAAAAACCAAAGCAGTATTTATGATTTGACTTCATTGACAGTAATGTTTAACAAATTGATGGCCGGATTTTTGTTTTTGAATGCATTTACACTTTTCAACGCCAGATTAACAGTTTGGCTAACACAAATTTTTAATTTAAAGGCCAAATTTACTGTTAAAGGTTGGCTTTATAATTTGATAGTCGGATTAACAATTTTGCAAAACTTCCAAAAGAGTACATGTCTAGTCAGCATGTCCTGTAGCTGTGTTCTAGCTGTGCACGTGAACAACGCGTGTGTAAATTTACATAGACTATAGTCGACATATTACATGCATCCATTATTAGTTTGACCATCTTGAAATGAACAAAAAAGCAAAATTAAATCTAGTAAAGACAACAATGTTAACAAATATATTTTAAAAAGAAAGCATTGCGTTTAAATAGGTGTTACTACGTAATATGCGCGCGCAAATTCTTTCTAATGCCGGGTACACATTTGAGCATAAATTAAAATAAATTGCCTTTCTTATTTGTTTTTTTGCTTAAATGTACATTCAATTTTAAATGTTTTTTTCAATTTTTTTCATTTTGTATTCCAAATTCTACTTCATAAAACACAACATGACAAGCAATTTTATAAATGTGTTGTAAGAAGATCACAAATTACGATAATACGTTTAAGAACTAATACATAATTTTACTTATTATTTAGTTTATCAATCATGATTCTACCACGTTGTTTGAGGTTTTCTCCAACAATAAATCACTGTTTTTACAAAGCTAAATATTACCAACAACTAGGAGTTTTGACGCAAATTTATATTTATATTTTGCCATACTATCTTTCAGCTTAATTTAATAATTTTGTTATCATTTAAAACATGTCGTATTTTATTCAAAACTAAATTTGTGGTATTTTCAAAAAGTTCTAAACTGCCTCTAAGAATTTCACATAGTGGCTATAACAGCATTAATTTTATCATTTTTTTTTTAGAATAAACACCGAGATTGTTTAGCAACGGTCGGTTTTACTGGTGGAGAATCAATATTAAATATTAACTTAAAAGAATGCATAATAGCACCAATTATAATACATGAAATGATGCATACTATTGGTTTTATGCATGAACAAAGCGGTCACAATAGAGATAATTACATTGACATTTTATTCGAAAATATCAGCTCAGATATGAGCTACAATTTTGATGTTGAACGCGATACAAATAATTTTAATTTACCTTATGATTACTTAAGCATTATGCATTATGGGCAATCAGCATTTAGTAAAAATGGTAGAGATACTATTATCCCAAAAGTGAGTATATTATAATATTTTAATAGATCACAGTTACCTTGTATTTTTTAGAAATCTGGATTTATTGATAAAATTGGTAATTCTATGACTATGTCGGAAACTGATGTTAAAAGAGTTAATAGGATGTACAACTAGCCTGGCAACCAATACTCAACATTAGAAAATTTAAAAATTCGATGATTCATTATATTTCATAAACATTCTTGCATTTTAAACGTTTGTTATAATTTATTAATTTTCCAGAATGTTTGAGTAGAAGAATTTTTGTGAAATTTTTTAAAAAAAGGTAAAAAATTTAGTTTTAAAGTTTATTTGAAAATTTTATTTTGAAAATATAAATATCTTTTTAAAATTAAAATGTTGTAATTTTTTAAAAAACGTCGATAGCCGTTTTGTTTTTTATTACCTAGTTGATTTTAACAAGACACGTACCATTTACCATACACAAGTTCTTTATAGTGTCATTTGTTAAAAAAATGTTTTTTAAACCTAACATGTTAAAAAATTACCAAACATAGCATGGTAACGGACCAATGATTTGGAAAAACAAAGTTTAATTTGTAAGCAAGTTACTTCTAATGTGACCTAGCCGCCCGCCCAAATGTTAGTCATCAAGGGATTTATTATTTGTCACACCTTTTGTGTGCTTGAATATGAGAGAATTGTTTAACAATAAATCTTTTGATAACTAGCTCTTGGGTGGGTTGGTGGGAACTAAGTTTAATTTGTGAACGAGTTACTTCTTCTACTGTAGTCTACCAGTCTGCTTAAGTGTAAGTCATCAAAAGATTTATTATATGTCCTACCTACTTTATGCCTGGATTTAGATATGAGAAAAGTGATTAACAATTAATCACTTAATAACTAACGCTTGGAGTGAGAACTAAGTTTAATTTGTGAGCAAGTTACTTCTTTTACTGTGACCAACCCACCCGTCCTAGTGTTAGTATTCAAAAGATTTATTATTTGTCCTACCTCTTGTGTGCTTGGGTTTAAATATGAGTGAAATATTTAACAATAAATTTCTTGATAACTAATGCTTGGGTGGATGGGTGCAAATAAAGTTTAATTTATAGTAAACAGTAAATAGTAAATAAATAGTAAATAGTTTATTGGTGTTTTAACAAAAAATTTACACAGGTCAATAATTCTATTGCTAAACATGCAGTGTTGATAAACAAATATACGGCAAGTTACTTATTTTACAGTGACCCACTCTTTGGCTCAAGTGTTAGTCATTAAAAGATGTACTATTTGTCCCACCTTTTGTGTGCTTGCATTTAGATATGGGAAAATTGTTTAACAATAAATCTCTTGATAACTAACGCTTGGGTGGGTAGAAACAAAGTTTGATTTGTGGGCAAGTTACTTCTTCCACTGTTACCCACCCACCCACCCAAGTGTTAGTCAACAAAAGATTCATTCTTTGTCCCACCTCTTGTGTAATTGGATTTAAATATAAGAGAATTGTTTATCAATAAATATTTTAATAACTAACGTTTGATGTAGGAACTAAGTTTAATTTGTGGGCAAATTATTTTTTCTACTGTAACTCACCCACCCGCCCGCGCAAATGTTAGTCATCAAAGGATTTTTTACTTGTCTCACCTATTGTGTGCTTGGATTTAGATATAAGAATTTTTTTTAACAATAAATCTTTTGATAACTAACGCTTAGATAGGTAAATGGGGACAATTTGTAGGCTAGTTACTTCTTCTATTGTCATCCACCCACCCGCTTAAGAAATAGTCATCAAAAGATCTATTGTCTGATCCACCTTTTGTGTGCATAAATTTAGATCTAAGAGAATTGTTTAACAATAAATCTCTTGATAACTAACGCTAGAGTGAGTGGGTGGAAACAAAGTTTAGTTTGTGGGATAGTTATTTCTTCTACTGTGACCCACCCATCTGCCATAGTGTTAGTCAATAAAAGATCCATTGTTTGTTCTAGCTTTTGAGTGCTTGGATTTAGAAATGAGAGAAATGTTTAACAATAATTCTCTTAATAATAAAATAAAACACTGTCTACGTTTTTTACCACAAATACTTTATTGATATAATCTATATTCTAAAGAATATATATTAATATTAACAAAAGTTCACGACTCGAGTTTCGACTTTTGAAGGCCATTATCAAGTGAAAACAAACTAACACTTGATAATGGCCTTCAAAAGTCGAAACTCGAGTCGTGAACTTTTGTTAATATTAATATATATTCTTTAGAATATAGATTATATCAATAAAGTATTTGTGGTAAAAAACGTAGACAGTGTTTTATTTTATTATTATTATGGATTACCACGTAGTAAAGGTCTCAACCATCCTTTATAATAATTCTCTTGATAACTAACGCTTAGGTGGGTGGGTAGGAACAAAGTTATATTTATATTTGTGGGCAAGTTACTTTTTTTACTGTAGACTACCCACCCGCCCAAGTGTTAGTCATCAAAGGATTTATTATTTGTCTCATCTCTATAGTGTGCTTGGATTTAGATATGAGAGAATTATTTAACAACAAATCTCTTGATAACTAACGCTTGGGTGAGTGGGTAGGAACAAAGTTTAGTTTGTGGAATAGTTACTTCTTCTACTGTGACCTACCCATCCGCCCTCGTGTTAGCCATTAAAGGATCCATTGTTTGTCCTACTTCTTGTGTGCTTGGATTTAAATATGAGAAAATTGTTTAATAATAAATCTCTTGATAACTAACGCTTGGGTGAGTGGGTGGAAACAAAGTTTATTTTGAGGGCAAATTACTTTTTCTACTGTGACCCACCCTTCCGCCCAAGTGTTAGTTATGAAAGGATTTATTGTTTGTCTCATCTATTGTGTGCTTGGGTTTAGATATGAGAGAATTGTTTAACAATAAATCTCTTGATAACTAACGCTTGGGTGAGTGGATGCGAATAAAGTTTAAGTTGTAGGCAAGTTTATTTTTCTACTGTGACCCACCCGCCCGCCTAAGTGTTAGTCATTAACGGATTTATTATTTGTCCCACCTCTTGTGTGCTTGGATTTAGATATGAGAGAATTCCTCAACAATAAATCTCTTGATAACTAACGCTCAAGTGGGCAGGTAAAAAAAAAAAAAAGTTTCTTGGATTGATCTACTCTAATGACAAAATGACTTCTGGAGTCCGCCTAGAAGTCAAACGTCCAATTTCTTGATAACAAACACTTGGGCTGGTAAGTGGGTTACTCGATAACATGGTAACAGACCAATAATTTAGAATGGAGTGTTAGTCATCAAGGAATTAAATCACAACCTACTCTTGTCACAAAATGACTTTTGGCATCCGCCTAGAAGACAAACATCTAATTCCTTAATAACAAACACATGAGCGGGTGGCATGTTCGAATGTTACAGACGCTATAGCCACTCGGAAATTTTTATCGGATGAATTGCTATGTTGTCGAATGTTTCTAACGTCACATACGGTTTTGCCACGATCTGCCTGAATACATAACTTGCCAAATTAGTTATATTAATCGTTACTATGGAAAACAGATACGATTATATTATTTGTTATTTGTACTCAAATAGTAGTTATTTACAATAGTCTAAAATATTGAACTCATAATAAACTATGTATTAGCATATTCTGCTAATAATCTATGTATTTATTATTAAATAAATAAAAACATTAAGCATATTATTTATTCTCAGAGGTGTTAATAAAAATAAACAATTTAAAAAACAGATTATTCTGTTAATAGTTAATAGATAATGAATAAATTTGAAAATGACAATAACAACAATAAACATACAATGACCTAAAATAAATTTTAAGTTTCAACAACTAAATAATTAAAATAAGAATGATCATTTGGTTGTTTTTAAAACACAACATAAAAAAAATAAAATAGCAGTTACTTCAACTTCTGTTGCAGTTTCTAACTTTGTTTTTATAACGTCATCAGAAACAAACTTGTACTGGAATGCACTTGAAAACATTTTTTTATTAGTTTATAATAAAAATAACTGACTAAACATTCACAGGGCATTGCCGAAACCAAATAGCAGGCGACACCGCACACTTTCTTAATTCCTGAGTGGCTATAGCGTCTGTAACATTCGAACATGCGAGCGGGTGGGTGGGTCACTCCATAACATAGTAACACATAAATAATTTGGAATAGAGTGGCCCACCTACCCACCCAAGTGTTAGATATCAAGACATTGGACCACAACTTTCTCTTCTGTCAAAATTGCTTCTTGCGTCCGCCTAGAAAACAAACATTCAATTTCTTGATAACAAACACTTAGACGGGTAACAAACCAATTTCTACTGAGTTTAAATAATTTTAAGCAAACTTTCGAAAACGGTGTAGGTGCGTTCGTTTTCGACAACTAAAAGTGGCTGAGTTCTTTAAACTTTGACATCTTTTACCAGTTTTACGGGTTTTGCTTGACGTACAATTGACGCCCCACCCAAAATACAAAAACTTTCAGTTTTAACAAATTTTTGAAAATTAAATCACGTTAGCGCTGGAACCGCTTGGAATTTACGATGCAATTTGAAAATTTAGAAGAAGCATACTTGAATTATTTAGGAAATAAAATTAATTTAAACAAATAAAGCCGTTTTAATAAATTTTTGTTCAATTGGCAAAATATTAAAAATTAAATCAAGTTGGCGCTGGAACTGCTTGAAAAATTATAATGCGGTTTGAAAATAGTTTAATATGTGCAATCAATTTTGTTTCGGATATATTTTTAATACAGTAAAACCACAAATTCAAACAATTGTGTATTGTATAAAAATATTAACAAAACCTGCCAGAGATTCTGATTATATCATGACGCAGGTTTATCAATGTAAAAGACTGATAGAAAACATTGTTGCCAACTTTGTTCCAAAAACATACAAACCAAGTAATGTTGTATTTTAAAGTTTTCAATTTATCTGTAACAAAACATGGCGTTGCATGAAAATTTATATAACTATTAGTCAAAAAATATACAATCTAAGATGTAAAAAATGCTTAATCTAAGATAATGTCTGTCAAACATGATCTTATTTAAACTAATATTTCTATAACTACCAAATTTTACATAGAAACTATCAAAATATAAACAATAAAAGATGATTTTATGCTGCACGTTGCCGGCGCTGCTCGCCAAGATTGGCGCCGGGATGTTGTGGCGATGATGAAACAAACCTATATAATCTTATGGGAGCATTTTTGCTGCACCTCGCACATCAGCGCTGCTCGCCACATTTCTCGCCACTGCGATGTGAACAAAATAGTTTGTTTTTTATAATCGGACCATTGCCGCCGTACATCTTCAAACTAGCACTCTGATTGGTCAGTTTAGTGCCAGTTTTGTGAGACGTTAACATAATGTAATTTATATTATCGAACTTATTTAATTAGTTTAATTAATTAGTATGTTACTTCAAACCGTGCCGTCGTTATATGCAATTTAAAAGAATGAAGTTTTATTTGCATGTATTGTGTTAATTTATCAAAACTTTGTTGCGTTTACAATAATTTTATGAAGAATTGTTGTTAAAGATTTTTTTTTTTAAACTGTTTTATACACAAACGTACTACATGGTGGTGCAACTGGAGCATTTACAAGCGTGTTCTATTAATTATTTGGTTTGTTTTTTGTCGACGGAAGGTCCAAAGGCGCCAGAAATTTACAATTTTTTTTGTTAATTAAGTTATTTTTTTTATACTACTTAATTCAATTAATAATTTTAACTTAGGGCCGCTTTTACAATTGTCAGATAACTTAAACCAAAAATAAATTTATCTACAGTTTAAACCTGGTGTAGCATTAGTTATGCCTTTGTTGCAGTCTAGATAACCTATTAAAACGTCAATGATGACTTATAAACTGACGTATAAATTATTTATACACAAATTTGTTGTGCGCGTTACTTGGTTACTACACTAAAGATAACTACTGCTCCAAGCACCGGATAAGTTATCTCTGGTTTATTTTCCTTAAAACATACAATTAAAATTTTATAAAATTGCTAGGACTCCTAAAGTGATCGGAGCCATTGTAAAATTTCAATCACACACATACTCAAGTAGAATCTCTACTCAATGAATCCCAAATTAAAACTAAAAATAAAGACTCCTTGAAGATCCCAATGATTAGGTCAATCAAGGAAATAATGCGACAATTATCAATTTTCTTCTTTAGCAACAAATCCTACTTTAGTTGTAACGCGTTTTTGCATTTTCTATAAAATTATTTATTACAAAGATGGCCGTTTCTGGAACTGACTTATAAATTGACGTATACGTTGTTCATACGCTAATTGGTTGTGCGCGTTACTTAGTTACTACACTAGAGATAAGTTATAAGGGATTGTAAAAGCGTATTTTTATATACTCCTTAGATAGCGCTACTCCTTGTTTAACCGACGATTGTAAAAGCGGCCCTTAATATATTAATATGAATTAATAATTTTATTACAGTTATATACCTAACCTAACCTAACCTAACCTAACCCTAAGATGTGAATGCAAAGTATCAATTTTTAAACGGTTTTTAAATATTTTATAACAAAATTTTTGATAAGTTTAACAATAAATGTTAAATTTTGGTACTTTTTGAAAATATGTTTATATTTTATGGCTGGATTTTGCTATTTTTGAGATTTTATAATAAAAATTTAACAGTTTATGGCCGGATTTTGATGTTTTGCATCAATATTTTGATATTTTATGAGTGGAATTTGCTATTTTTGATATTTTATGAACAACATTTTGAACTTTTTAACCGTATTTGGCCAATTTTGATTCTATCAAAGACTTTTTTAATGTTTTATGACTAGATTTTACTTATTTTTGACATTTTGTTGCACTTTTTTACAGTTGATACATAAACTTTGGTGTTTTTTGACAATATTTTTATACTTTTAAATATTGTTGGCATATCATGCACTATTCAACAGTTTAATACTGGATTTTGGTGCTTTCTGACAATATTTTAATATTTTAAGACGTTTTTTTAAATAAATTTTATGAATTTTGCATTTTTTAACAGTTTTTGCCGGAATTTGGTTTTTCTAACAATATCTTATATATTATGTACTGTAGAGCTGGATTTCATAAAAATTTGCTTACACTTTTAACAGTTTAAGGCCGGATTTTAATAGTTTTTGACAATTGTTTGAAATTTCTAGGCTAGTTAGTTATTTTTTACATTTTATGAACAAACTTTTACATTATTTAACCGTTTTTGGCCGGATCTTTTAAAAATAATTTAATAATTTATAACAAAGCTTTGCAATGTTTACCTTTTTTTAAATAGAAATTTTTAAGAGTTTATGATGAATTTTGCACTTTTTGAAGTTTATGATTTAAATATTTCGGATAATATTTTGATATTTTATATTCGGGTTTAATTTTGTTATTTTTGGTATTTAATATAAAGGTTTACATTTTTTTAACACTTATGGATGGAATTTACTATTTATGTATATTTTGTAAATATTATTTTTGATTTTTTTTTGTCAGATTTTGATTTTATCTTAAAATATTTTAATATGTTTAATTACCGGATTTACCTATTTTTTACTTGTTATAAAAAAAATTAGGACTTTTTAACAGTTAATGACATTCTATAGACTAAATTTTGCATTTATCAATAATTTATAGCCAAATTTTGTTACTTTATAACAATGTTTTGATGTTTCAAGACCAAATTTTGCTATTTTATAAATAAAAAATTTGCAATTTTTGGCTTTTTATGAAAAAACATTTTTCAACAGTTATTAGGTGAGCGCCGTGAATACAGCGTTTACTTTTTAGGACATCTAAAGCCAAAACCAAAGCATTTTAAGTTTTTTGTTACTATTGTTGAGAGTTTTCCACAAAGTGAACAAAGAACTTAAAAAAAATTTGCTAGGGGCAAACAAGACTAGGGTCGGATAGAATTGCGGTTTTTGGCGTCGGTTCTTCAAGGCCTTTTCCTCTCTCTGATAAAGCTAAATAAGTGCCATTAAATTAATATATTATTATAAATTTAAAAAATAATCATTTTTGTTCAAACAATTGGGATTATTAAGACTTAACTAAAAAAAAAGTATATTTTTTGTTACTTTAAATTAAAAAAAGTAACAAAAGTAAAAAACCCGTGAGCAAACTTAAAAAAACGATAGATCTCTCTGACCTGGAGAAATATATGCCAAACTACCAAAAAGTGGAAAACATGAGCTATTCACAATAATTACAAAGATATACAATCTAAATAATACTTAATTGAACATCCTGTAGCGGAAGAATGAAAGATGGCATATATATCACCAATACATAAAACAGGTTATAAGGAGTGCGCTAACTACAGGAGAATTTCACGTTAAGTTGACGTTATGGAAAAATACTCAGAAACCTAATAAAAAAAAAAGTATAGCGGAGGCTAAGAAGTAGAGCAGAGTGGATTTAGAGCGGGAAGGGCGTGCACGGATAACGTATTTACAATAAAGCAAATCATAGAAAAACAAACAAATACTAACCAGAAACACATCTTACGTTTATCGGTCTGAGAATGGCTTACGATAACTTTTCAGTAGAAATGCTTTGAAAAGTTATGCAAAGTATAAACATCAACTATACACTAATTACAGCAGTAAAAACTTGTATGAAGGCTCAAAATCTAGAGTAAAAATTGGTAAAAAATTTAAAAAAAGTGCAATAAGTATAGAAATACAAGAAACATACTTATACACATTACAATTTGCTGACGATCAGGTAATAACTGTCAACGACATAGACAACTTTGAATACATGACAAGAAAATTACAAAAATAATACAAATTATAAAGGCTAGAGCCAAATATTCAAAAAACAAAATATCAGTTAATTAATAGATTGTTAACAAACTTACAATTAGAAAATAACAAAACAATAGATGCCTGCAAAAGATACACCAACCTAAGAGTTATGTTTAACAACAAAGGAAGTGACGATGATAAAATAACAGCACAAATTACACATGCAAACAAATTAATTGGATGCCTAAATAAAGTATTCTGAAGTAAAAAAACTGTAGAAAAAAAGAAGTATAACATCTACAATATGTTGGTCAAATCAACTCTAATATACGATGCAGAAACATGGCGAGTAACTGAGAGGAACATGAAAAGATAAAAAGCACTAGAGATAAACGTGATAAGGAGATCAATGGGAGTTTTACGACTAAACAAAATAAGAAATAACAAAACACGCAATCAAATGGGAGTTGAAAACTCAATGTACATGAATGTGGAAGCAAACAACTTACCTGGTACGGCCATGTTCAAAAAATGTGTGAAAACTGATTACCAAGAAGAGCAATAAATTGGGTCCCAGCACAAAGAAAAAAAGAGAAAAAAACGAAGAAGACAGTGAAAAGATAGAATAACAAAAGCAATAAGCGCTAAAAACCTTTGAAAAGGATGTGGAATAATAAAGAGGAACGGAAATTATGTATAAGACAACGTTGTCGGACGTTCTAAAACCGACGAGTAAGTAAAGAGTATATGTTACTAAAAAAGGGTATGTATGGTCAGTCTGCTCAATACGTATCTAATCTCATTGCCGCAGGAACTCAGTACTATTAAAATTGCAATATACATGTGCATACATTTTCTACTAAAAAGACTACAAAGAATGGGTTATTGTTACTTTACAAAGCGCGTTCTTGGGTGGCAAATAAGGGAGCTTCTCCTAACAACGGGAGATGGTAGAGTAAAATTAAATAGCTCTCGTTGACCATTTAAAACTGTACAGTATAAAAAAAACATTTTAGGATAAAGCAGTCAAATTTTGTTGCAAATAAGCAGTTTAGAAACCTATTGTACCAACTCATCCCAAATCTCCATGTAAAATTAAAAAAAATAAAAATGGCGCAAGAACTAATTGCATTAATATTTAACTAGAACGGGTTATTTTCTCTTACACTAGTTTCTCATAAAAATTTGTTGAGCTACTATTGTCGACCGTTTTTAATCAGAACTGAATAGCTTGGAAATGCATTATGCTGACATTCATTATCAAATCATATAATATTAAATGTAATATTAAAATCAATCTCATGTCAGACGGCTTTTAGTGTGGAGTCCGTCAGTAGCATTTTGACAAAGTTATTAAAATTCCAAAAGTAAAAACAATTGTTAAATTAAGTTTCCTGAATAATTCCGATAACAGAATTTACATCACAACCTTCAAAATTTGCTGTTTAAAAACTATTTGTTTAGCAACAAAAACATTTTAACTAGCTGCATATCAATTTTAAATTACCAAGCAAATACAAAATAATTGTGTTTTGCAAATAAATTTTAATATTTCCTATTATATTTTTAACACTTATCATGTTTGAATTATACATTTTTTAGAATAATTTATTGATAATATTATTGTACAAAACAAGGAGGAACTTTTATAGAATCAGCAGTTATTTGCAATGCGTGCTTCAATTGTAGTAGTTCTGGTTCTTCATGCCACATTGGCATTTGCTGATGATGATGTTTCAGTTTCATCTGATGATGTTTCAATTTCTACATCAAATTCAACTGAAACTGATGACGATTCTGATAGTTATAATAATATTAAGCCACAAAGTGAAGCTGATAGTAAGTATATTAATATTAATTTAATTTAAAAAAAAAATGGAATTTGAATAGGCTATAAATAAAAATCGAATAAATATTTTTTCAAAATTATGAGTATATTAGAAAGACTGGTAATTTTCATTTAAGAATAAAACACATCATTCAAATGACATCTACGGCTGGCTTGATAGTAACCCACCCAAATAATCTAATTTTTTAGTACATTTTCTATTGTTTGGGCTCTAATCGCATGAATGGCAACTTCAATTTTGTGTTTCAAGGCATCAATCGTCTTTGGATGGTTAGCGTAACACTTATCCTTAAAGTTTTCCCACACAAAAAATTCAACGGGGTCTAATCACAACTCTTAGGCGGCCAATTGACATCAGCGTTTTGGTTGATTATTCAATTTCCAAAAACAGTTCGCAAAACATCGATGGTTACGTTGGCTGTATGGCAAGTGGTCCTGTTGAAAACAAATGTCATCTATTTCATACTCTTCAATTTTTGGAAACAAAAATTAGTTTAACATGGCACTGTAACGTTTGCTATTGACAGTAATAGCAGCTCCTTGCTCATTTTCAAAGAAAAATTACCTAATAATGCCGCTGGACTTAAAACCACACCAAACGGTTACTTGTTGTGGATGCATAGGCTGTTTAATAGTCATATGTAAATTTTGTTGCCTTCAAGATTAAAATGTGCTTTATAAAAAAAAAAACAATTTTTTGATAAAAATGCTCATCTTCGGCCAAATGATGTTTAGCTCATTGGGCAAACTGAAAACGCATCGGATGGTCATATGGCTTTATTTCTTGGACTAAATGAACTTTGTAGGCCTTCAAACCGAGATCTTTATGCAAAATTCTCCTCAGAGAAGTGCGATAAATGATCAGATCCAGAGAACGATGACGAGTTGATGTTGATGCATGTTCACGCACACTCTGAGCAACAGCATTATTTTTTTTGTTTTATCCACTAACGATTTAGTTTTGCAAAGTTGCTTCACATTGGTCCACAAACTGCGTTGATAGCACTTTTTTTCTATCAAATTTGTTTCATAAATTTCTCACCGTTTGAGTAGAAGACTCACCATTTTGGAAGTAAGTTTTTATTATTTCCCAACGCGTCCCATTTTGTAAATGTCAAACATAAAACTAAATTTTTCTCAACTCATAAATGTCATTTTTCCTTTAAAATACAAAACAAATGATAGTTCAAATTCCCCATTACGACTAAAACTATATAACTACACTAAGGAGCAGGTAACATTAAAAAAATAAACTACGCTAAGTTGGCGTTAAACTTTTAATTTTAAAATTATTATACATTCATTAGGTCAATACTAATATTACGCTATGTTGCAGAAAAACTTTTTGAAACTTGCAAAGACAACGATTGTAATAGTACTGCATGGGAGTCTAGTGGACAAACACAAGGTGACATGCTTATACCAGATGGAAAGAACGTAACAAACAGGTACGGATTTAGTTACTTGACCAACCGCTGGCCAAGCGGAAAAGTAATTTATGAACTTGACACTGTATTAAGTAAGTATAAAATTATTTTATAAATTTGCATATCTAAATATTTTATTGCAAGTTTACTATAATTTATATTTTAATATTTTTAGATGCCAGAGAAAAACATTTGATTACGTATGGTATCACATTATTGTCAACTAAAACGTGCGTAAAATTTGAAAAAAGAACTAACCAAAAAGGATATGTTTTTATTACAGTAAGTTAAATTTAAACTATTCCACAACGCCTAGAACAGAGATGAATTTGCCAAAACTAGCAACATTAATTTACTAACTATTAAATTTTATTATTAATTTTTATAACTAATTTCAAAACTAAAATTGTGATTAATGTTATTAAACTAATTTTTATTTTTTTAGAATAAGAGCCCAAGTTGTTTTGCAACAGTTGGTTATACTGGCGAACAAAACATATTAAATTTGAACCCAAGAGGATGCATAACAGCGCCACTAGTTGTACATGAAATGATGCATACGTTAGGTTTTTTGCATGAGCAATCTGGTTACGATAGAGATACTTACGTTACTATTTTATACGAAAATATTTTAACTGGTGACGTACCACAATTTGAAAAAATAATTAATAGCGATAATTTTAAATTACCTTATGATTACTATAGCATAATGCATTATAGCCGAAGAGCGTTTAGTAAAAATGATAAAGATACTATTGTCCCAAAAGTAAGTACTTTATAATATTTTAATAACGTATTTTTACATTAAATATTTTTAGAAAGCAGGATTTATTGATATAATTGGTAATGCTGTGACTATGTCGGCAACTGATATTAGAAGAGTTAATAGGATGTACAACTGTCCTACTGGACAATAAACTTTAGATGTATAAAAAGTACTCTATTCTAAATTTGAAACATAAATTGATTTTAATAAATAATATTGCATTTATATTGTATGTTATAATTTATCAAACTTTGAAAATGTTTATAAACTACTGAGCTCATAGCCTGTGGTTTGTTTGAAAAACTTACTATTAAATTGAAATTAGCTATAATATAACCTCAAAATTATAAATGCTAGTGTTTCTCAAGGTGCTCTTTTGCTAACTTTATTTTTGATGTACATTAATTAATTTTTTTCAAATAACTGAAAGTCCTATAGATGGTTTTGCAGATGATAGCAACCTTCATACTTCATACTTTTCAAAGACTATATCGACAAATATAGCAGAGCGTCTTGAAATTGCTAGGTTAGAATTTGTAGCATCTATAAAAAAGACCTCAAAACAATATCTGCATGGGGCACTCTCAACATGGTCAATTTTAACTTAAAAAAGAAACTCAACTTTTTATTGTTTCAAAATCCAAATTTGTGGTATCATTAGTACCAAACATTTAACTAAACAACAAACTCATATCTAAATCTTTTTCAATTTGTCTTCTAGGTGTTACAATCTCACATAATCTTCTCTGGAAAAACCATGTTGTCAAAATAGCTTTAAAAAGGGTCTAGGAATCTTAATAGATGTAAGTTTTGTTCAACTTTTGTATATATAAAACTTATATTCGTCCTTGTATTGAATATTGTTTCCAAATATGGGGAAAAGCATCAGAAACTACACTAAACTCTATTCAGAAACGAGCTAATTCTAACAAATATTTACTGACAGTTCAGAGATGTAGTACCAAAACTTTAAAAAAAGATTATAAGCCACAAATATTCAAAGTCGATGTTAACAAACTGCTTAGATCTAGTCTTTAATGTGAAAGTTTCAGCAACTGTGTTTCCACTTGTTTAAATACAAAAGTATTTTTCAAAGGCATATTATGTAGTTCTAAAATATCACATTTATCACAAATTAAAAAAACAAAAATCTGACAAGTGTTGATGAAAAAAACTACAACCTTCATAAGTTTACAGCAACCAAGAAGCAGACATTTTTGGAGATAGCGCAAACAACCGGATAAACCTTGACGGCAAAGCCAAAAACACTTCAAACACAAAGAAAATGCAACAGCAACACTCAACACTACAGACATAACAAAAGCGTAAATACTCCATCATTGACAGGATTGACAAATTGACAAAGTGTCATGCAATGTTCCGCGTTCTAGAATGTAGCCTGTAAACAAATTCCTGAAAATTGTACGTGCAGGAAATCAACTTAACAATGAATCCGTCGCTTACCTGCTAAAACAAGCTTTCTTGAAGACAACTTCAGACAAAATCTTTAATCTAAGCGATTTTTATCAGGATTAAATATTGTCAGAAAGCACTAAAATCGGGCTTAACCTGTTAAAAAATGCAAAAAAATCATAAACTGTCAAATATAACAAAATTTAAATATGAAATATCAAAATATTGTAAAAATGTACCAAAATCCGGCCATAAACTGTTGAAAAATGTAAAATTTTACCTATAAATTGTTAAAATTACCAAAAACATCAAAGTATTGTAAGAAAACACCTAAATTTGGCCATAAACTGTAAGAATTTAATCTATTTATAATTATATTGTCTATGCTTGACCCTTGGCCGCTGTGATTCGATTGACTGATTTTTGAATAAATTATTAATTCGTTTATTTATAAAACGTCAAAAATAATAAACTCAACGAAGCACCTACATCCAGTTATACACAGTTTATAAAATGCGCAAAATTCTATTTACAAAATGTCAAAAATCTTGTCTTGAAACATCAAAATATTGTCTAAAAACATAAAAATTTGATTTTAAGCTGTTTGAAAACCAGTTTTTTATTCATATAAGTTCTAAAGTACTGTGTTAAAACATCAAATTATTTTTAGAAAGAATTAAAATCCAGCTAAAAACAAAAATTAAAACTGCAAAAATTAAAGTTAAGTTTGCTCAACAGTTTTGGGCCAATAATTAACTTATGCATAAAGTTTAGAACTATTGTAATTCCTCTTTTTTTTAAACTGGTTTAGACCTCATTGGATAAATTCTTTTGGCTGCGAGAGTATGATAGATAAGAATATGATCTTAAGAATTTATTTTGAATCTTTTCAATTTTTATTGTGAATTTCAATTGATAAGGTGACCATATTTATACAGCCATATTTCAATATTGATCTCACAAGCAAACGGTATAAGACCGTATAGGCATCTACACTAATGTCTTTGTTCATTCTTGTGATAAACCCAAGCATTTTTCTTGCCTTTGAACACATTATAACACAATAAGAACAAAATGTTAGTTTTGAGTCAAACATAGCATCTAGATCTTTAATTTCGTTCACAGATTTTAATAGAGTAATATTAATAGTGTAAACAAATTTTATTAGATCTTGCACTCTACAAAAAAATATAGAATTACACTTACTAAAATAAATTATTATTGATAAACGACGCATTTAGCTTGCTTAAATTACTTTGGAGCGACAAACAATCATCCAACAAACTAATAGGACAGTTTATCTTTAAGTCGTCTGCTGTAAATTTTATTGTATAAACATTTACATTTGTTAAAGTGTCACATAATTTATTAATAAACAACAAGAATAGAATGAGTTCACAGTGAGATCCTAGTGGCACCCTCGATGTTACTTGGCTTTGAAATATAGTTTTTTAACTTTACGGATTGAGTCCTACCAACAAGAAATCTGTGGATCCATTCTATAACCTTATTGTTATACCCAAGTGATTTCAATTTGGATACCAGAATTATATGGCTTACTCGATCAAATGCTTTACTAAAATCCATATATATGGCATCCAATTGCATTTTATTTTCAAAAGCGTGAAGAATGTCTAACTGGTATGTTAAAAGGTTTGTGATTGTAGATTTTCCTTCCAAAAATCCATGCTGTTTGCTACTTAAACATTGTGAAGCTAGTCTCTTTAGTTAAAATGCAATAATTGAGTCCATCAGTTTGGGTACTTCAGATTGCATACAAATAACTCTGTAGTTAGGTACTGATGTTGTTTAACAAAGAGGAATCGGAAGAAAGAGATTCTCATGGTTACAAAATCTCCGACAATGGTTCGGAATCAGAGATGCTCCTACATTAATAAGACTCGCACAAGATCGGGACGAGTTCAAACATATGGTCGCCAACCTCCTATGAGGAGAAGGCACTGGAGGAAGAAGAAGTTGTTTCTGCTACCTGATTTATGAATAGGCACGATAAAGCTTTTCTTCCAATTGGTAAGAGGTTTTTAATAATTTTTCGAATTGATAGTGAAGCGGTTTGGTAATTGAGTATATGCAACGTTTTAGAAAAGTGCAAAGTATACCATCTGGTACGTAGTTCATAGAATTTTTTATTTTATTAATTCCATCAAAAACTTTTTTTACATCAATATAAAACGGCGATGAGCTTGCATTATGAATAACATTACAACCAGAGACAGCATATATATCATCAACATAAACTAATGAAAAAATAATCTGCAAATAAATTTGCACAACCTTGTTCTTAATCACATTTTACATCACATAAAATAGCTCTTTGAGATAATTATGTCAGAAAAAATCAGTCTAGCCAAAAATAGTTGAAAGTGCAAAATTCTATTCATAAACATCAAAATATTGTAATGAAGTACCAAAATTTGGCCAAAATATGGTAAAAATGTAAATATTTTTTTTTAATTCTTACAATTAGCAAAATTTGGCCATAAAATATCTAAATATTGTTAAGTTAGCAATATTTTGGTAAACTGTTGAAAAATGCAAAATTTGATTTATAAAAAACAGTAATATACGATTTAAAAATATTACAATATTGTCCAAAAAATCAAAATCCAGCTGTAAAATGTTAAAAAGTGCAAAACTTTATTTATAAAATGTCAGATATAACAAAATTTGGTTATAAAATAATATTTTATTATTTTGTACTGCCAGACAGAATCAAAATCTAGTCAATAACAGTTAAAAATGCACAAACTGTTAATAATTTTTTATTAACAGATTTGTTTTTGTTAAAAATAGCAAAATCCCGTCTTAACACATCAAAATAATGCCAGAAAAATGTAAACAATTGATTCCAAAAACAGCAAAATCTGGTTAAGAAATATTTAAATATTATTACAAACAGCAAAATACTATAATCTGCCAAAAGGTGCAAATTTTTAAAAAATCTTAAAAATCTTAAAAATTGCAAAAAAATTATGCTCAAAATGGATAAAAATTTGAAAAAAATGAAAAAAATAAGAGAAATAGAAACGGAAACAAAAAGCAAAAAAAAAAAAATTAAAAAAATTAAAAAATACTAACAAAAAATAGAAAAAAAAAACAATGCAAAGA
Source organism: Tachinus rufipes (assembly GCA_963932245.1). Classification (NCBI taxonomy): domain Eukaryota; kingdom Metazoa; phylum Arthropoda; class Insecta; order Coleoptera; family Staphylinidae; genus Tachinus; species Tachinus rufipes. Next base: position 85,046,168 of record OZ010747.1, on the reverse strand, counting down.
AAAAGCAAAAAAAAAAGATCAACATAACTATAAAAGCTTTAAACAGACACAAAACGTCACGGTGGACAAAAAAATATTATATAAAAAAAAGATAATACTAGAAATAGCTACATGGAAATATTTGAAAATATTTATTGAACACAATTTAACATAGAAAGAAGAAGAGTGAGTAATTATAAGCATAGCAAAAAAAAAAAAACATAAAAAAGAATTTAAAAACTAGGTATCAGAAAATAATAAAAAATAACAAAGTATACATTTGGGATAAAAAAAAAAAAAAAACGGAATAGTAGCAATGAGCAATGCATAAAGAAAGCTAAAAAACTTGCTTAACAAAAAAAAAACAAAACAAAAGTATTAAAAACAAAAAATAGACAAAGCAAGTACAAACACGAATAAAATTAATTGAAAAATTTGAATATATATTTATGTTATACTGAAACCAAATAAAAAAAGAAAAAAAAAAGAAAAAAAAAAAGAATAAAAAAGAAAGGCTGGGTTACAATAATCTATATATAGCTGAGTAGAAGATACTGCAAAAGCTAGAGCAGGAGTAAAATGCAATATAAATAAAAAGATAGAGAACACATTAAAAGTCAAAAGTAAAAAAATTAAAAAAAATGTACCTGGAAAACCATTTCAAACGGACTAGACCATTTTCTGTTTCTATATCTTATTAGTAGTCTTTTGATTGGTTCATGAGGGTATAAAATCCTTAAAGAAAACCTACAATTTTTTTAAGTCATTTTGTTGTTTTTTAACTTCTACTCTAAAAAATTGCATTTTTGGTTTAAAAATTGCAATTTTAACGCAAACAAAATTTTAATAGTAAAACCGATCACAAATTTTCTGTAGAATCCAATTCTAACGCCATTTTAAGTATATATCCGGTCTATAGATAACGTATTTTTAGGTAAGTTAGTTGGAAAAAATAATTTTGTTTTGTTTATTTGGGTTTTATAAGTCTAAAAGTTAAAAAAATACCTGCAAAAAAATGGTAAAAATGCCTATTTTTCAACAACATCATAACTCTTACAAATACACGTTTAGCAGCGCTCAGAAGAACTATAGACCAAACATTATTAAAAATTTGAATTCTGCAGACAATTTTACCTAGAAAATAGTTAGTATCGTGCTTATTGGCCTTAAAAAAAATTATTTAAAAAAAAAATGAAAAAATTGCGTTAAAAATTATTGTTTTTTTATATTTACAAAAAATAATATATACACTTTAGGGTAGGTCTTAACATTTTTTTTCTCAAATTTTTTTGAGCGCCGGGTGGATTTATGTTCGAATGGCAAAATTAATAATATTCTCAAAGTTTGACGCCGACAGATTGTGTTTAAATGAATGCAAGCTAAGAGTAAAATTACCCAAAATTGGTTCAAGCAACAAAAGATATCTTTGTTGAATTAAGCTTAAAAAATATAAGCCAAATAATTTCATAATATAATTAAAAAAAGAATTTTTGATATGAAGGAAAAAAAAATTTCTTCACTTTTTAAAATTGCGCCAGAATGAATTGAATTCTGCAATTTTTTAATGTCAAAATTAAAAAAAACATTGTCAAAGCAATTTCTGACATAATTAAATTATGCAAGAATGACAAATCGGCTCATTTTCGGCGAAACTTCAATGACGTAGATAAGTAGATTATAGAGTGATGCAATGTTACTGTAATTATAAACTTTTGAATCTAGCAAAACTTTACCATAAAATATCAAAATATTGTTTAGTTTTCTATAGTGCCAAATTTTATATATAAAAAGTAAAAAATAGTAATTTACGGTTTAAAAATATTACAATATTATAAAAAAATAAAACAAATGCAGCTGTGAACTGTTAAAAACTGCAAAACCTTATTTATAAAATGTCAGAAATAACCAAATTTGGTTAAAAAATATTGTTTTACTATTTTGTATTATATCAGAAAAAATCAAAATCCAGCCAATAATAGTTAAAAAAATATTATTATTCAACAAAGTCAATATTTGGCATAAATTGTTGCAAAATAAAAATGTTGTTTTAAAAAACTGTCAAAAAGCACCATTAAATATAAAAAATATAAATTAAAAATAAAGAAAAAAAATTCGGCTATAAACTGTCAAAAAAGTCAAATTTTTACCAAAAATTTAGTTCACTTTTGAAATAGTCTTCAAATAAACTGTATGCTTGTAGGCTCTTCTGCATTAAAGACCTTGCTTACAGATAGCTACTCCACTGTTTGTGAAACTCATTCTGACAAATCTCATTACTCTATCAATTTGTATTTTAAGCAATTTTTCTTGTAATCTATCTGAATAATTATGTAATAACTATATTTATAAAATGATAAAACAATTTATATGTTTTTTATAAATTTATTCTTACTAAAACATTATTAACTTTGGCTCTACTAGAGCCGTCTACAAATGTAATAACATAAATAAGTTCTTCAGCTTTGTTAAATTAATTCAGGCACAAGTAAAAATGTGCCATTTTTATTGATTGATTCACTGTGATAATGAGTCTTTACCATAAGAGCATTCTGTTCTTGTATAAACACTATTTTACATATAATTTAAACACCCAATTCATATTTTGCATAAAACGTAATTCACACTATTTCAAATTTACACTGCACTTAACAATTTTATTTATAATTTAGTATTAAATTGATCCTAAAATATTTTTTATAAATTTTATTAATTTTATCTAAACAAACAATGACAAACATCTATAACAAACTCCGTTTTGTTAAAAAGAGCTTGTCTGCAGTTTATTGTTATATACTTGATGAAGACATGCATCTAAAAGTGTGTAATATTAAGCATTCATTATAAAAACATTTTGTTTTTGTTTAATCGCCATTGTACATACTTTTTGGCCTCAATAAGTGGTTTCTGCGTAAATCCTGTTGTTATAATGTCCTTGTTATTGCTTCGCGGATTTTCACACAGAATCTGCGGCTCGCATGCTGTCTCCGGCTCCTCTCTCCTTATAGCCCCTACCTTTGTCTGTCTCTTTTGTCTTTCTGTATCTTTTTTATCTGCACTAACATCCAGCTCTACATTCTCTTTTTTCTCCATTCTGTATGTTATTTATTCTAGTTATTTAGTTTGTCCTCAGATGCGTTCTTGGTTTTTTTAGGTTTTCTTTGTTCACTTCTTTTTTATCGTATCCTCTCTCTTTCATGAATAGTTTATGCAGTTCTATTAGTTGTATTTCTTTTAACAGTTCTAGATTTGTTAGTTTTACCTCTAGTGATATTCTTGTATCTCCACTTAAAATTATATCTTTGTGTCTTCTCGTTGCCAGGTATAATCTGACCATCTCAAAAGTTGCGTTATCCGTCAACCTCAAAATATCATATCTATATTTGGCATTTGTCTTTTTATTTCTGTTATTCTGCATTCCTTCAAAATTTCATTTCTCCTTCTTGTTATCTCTGCAGTTTTGTTTGGTATTGTTGTATCTGTAAATGTTCTTATGTTTTCTTTTATGTCTTGGTATGCATAATTGTCCTGTTCTTCCTTATGTCTTTCTTTTTGTTTCCATTTGCTTTTCTCGTTTTTCGCTATTTTTTTTTTTACTTTTATTTTGTGTGTCTACTAGAGTGTGTACTGCATTATCATGTGTTTCTTCCTGACATAATATTAATTTTGGGTCTTCTTTAATTTTTTGCAAGATCTTTCCAAAAGCTTCATGTCCGGTTAGTATTTGTGTTGTATAATAGCACGTCTCGGGTTTGTTCTCTACCCACTCTTATCTCCGGAATTACTTCTCTCGTCCATTCTCCTTTTTTCCTCTATTCAACTGTCTTTGTCATCATTCTTTCTTGCTCTCAACTTTGCTTTCTTTTCGAACTGGCTCTTGTAGCTCCTCTTACTTCATTCCTGTTTTTTTGTCTTCTCTCCATGTTTCTGCGGCGTATAACAATTTACTTTTTGCTGTTGTTGCTATTAGCCTTCTTCTCCTAGACCTCTGTTGTTTGGCATAAGTCTACCAAGCTTTCTCTCTATTTTTTTTGTTCTTATGACCGCTTCCTTAACCTGTTTATTCTATCCTTTTGCTTCAAGTGTCACTCCAATGTATTTGATTTATTTCCCTATAGTTATTACTTAGTCTCCTACTTGTATCTTACCTGTTCTTCTATTAGTCTTCTTAGTCCATAGCCATGCCGCTTTTGTTTTCTGTGTTGCTAATTTTAAACCCTTATTTTTCATCCATAATTGTATTATATCTGTTGCCAGCTCTAGTCTTCCTTTTAGTACTTTCTACGTCTCTACCTACTAGTGCTACGTTGTCCGCCATTGTACATAAAAATTTTTCATTCAATTCACAACCGTGTAATTATTATTATTATTATTATTATTATGTTTAAATAAATAAAAACATAAAATAAATAATAAGTTATAAGAAAATCAACTATAATAATAAATTAAAACTAAAAATAATAATTATGAATGCAAAAAAATACTGAGTATAAAATAAATAATTAAGTTAAATTAGTTTAAAATAGTTTTGGATGTTTATATATTTCATTGAACTGAAAATTTCATTTTCTACACGTTGCAAAAAGCCAATTTTAAAAAACAAGTTAAATTGCGTGAGTTTTGCTTGTAGTTTTATGACATTCCCTAAACCGCGCCCTTAATAATTATAGTAATTTTTTTTTTTTGGATTAAATATTTTTTTCAAAACTTGAAAGTGTAGAATTCACTTTTACAAACGCCTACCTATTAAACGTTTGCATCGTGTAATGAAAGAACCTTTTTGCTTTATTCAAATTTGTCTTAGTGGAAAACATAAAATTGCCCGTTATGTGCCAGCCATATAAGCGTTGCATAGTGCTTGTGACAAAATTGTGCTACAACTATGTCCGAAATTTAGACTAACAAACATATAGTCTGTTTCTAGCATTTTAGGGTAAAAAATGCAAATAAAACTACTTTAAATCAACTATTCTTGCTTGAGACAAGCGGAGAAGACAATAATTTGCACAATACTTATTTTTTAAGACGTAGTAAAGTGTTGGCCTTAACAAGTGGCCATTGAGAATGCCTAGCGCATGGCTGTTTTCTTCTCTGCGTTGGTCCTGCTGTTAATTTATCCTTGTCGTGCTTTCCCCGGTCTATCTTTCATAAAAATTGTGTGTAACTCCATTAAATGTATCCCCTTTGGTAACCCTAAATTTGCCAGTATCTCCGTTTGAAATTAGTTCTTGGTGTTTCCTGGTTGCTCTGATCATTTTGAAAGTTACATTGTCTGTCAACCTTAAGATGGCGTATTTGCTGTATTAAAATTGCTTAGTCAATTCATTTAGTTTGTTTTCCTTGAACAACTTTTTTTTTTCTTCTTAGCTCTACAATTTTGGTTGGTACTAATGTTCTAGTAAATGCTGTTCTTTTGTCTATCTTATCAACGTCCATTCCTTGGTAGGTATAGTTGTCTTGGCCTTCTTTGTTTTTTTTACTTTCATTTAGCTTCGCGCTATTCCTTTCATTTTGGTTTATCTAAATTTTAAAGCTTCAACTTCTTATATTTTTCCTTAGTACTGTCGTTGCATAGTTTCTTAGTGCTCTCCATTTATTTTTGTCATTCAGGCATATATTAATGATTGTGAATTTGTTGATTTTGTTTTCCTATACCTTTTCTAACTGTTTCCTATCTTCCTTCCACGCTTCGCACTCTACTAGCATATGATCTGCGTCGCCATGCGTGTTTTATTGACAGAATATACATCTTTTTTTTTCTTTTTTTTCCTTTTCTTTTTTTTTGTAAATACTTCATGTCCGGTGAGTAGTTGTGTTGTATAGTAACACGTCGCTGATTTATTCTCTTCTCAATACTTACATACAAATGTTTAGAAAAAAAAAACAGTGCCTTCAAACTTCAACTTTCTCCGCAATTTATTTTTAAAAAGTAAAGTTTTTGTTTAGTTTTTCATAAATTTTTTACTCGTTAAATATAACTGCAAATTTTTAACTCAAAGAATGAAAGTATAGAATATTGTATGTAGTTCAACATATAAAATATGTGATGACTGAAATATTATCGTTTGGATATTGAGTTAGTTGGCGTTTTCTCTCATAAGAACCAATTGTAATTTAAAAACAGCGCTGTACGTGACAAAATATTTTTTTTATTAACAAAACTTTCACAAACTTGCTCACTGTTCTTAGTCTTTGTTTGGTTTTATCGATATGATTCGTTTCCGAGCTATTTATTTTTATTGAACTTTTGCTTACAACTATACACTTTCCAAATCCAATTTGATGTTCTATTAAAAAAAATAGAACACACCACTTTGTTTAATTTTCCGTTCTCTTAACTAAAATCTCTTTTAGGTGTTTAGGTGTTTTATCTGCTTTTTTTCATTTACCTCATTCGTTTGCCTTCTAAAAAATTTAAAAAAACATTATTTCATTCATATGTTTGCAAACTTGATTTTTTTTTTTAGTTCTACTATTAAAGCTGTTAAATAAAATATTTGTTGCAATTTAAGCTCTTCTGCCGTCCTAATCTGTATCTTCTAGTCTGTGTTAAACGCGTCGTTATATCGCAGGTAAATAAACTTTTACAGGTATAAATTGCGCACTCTGTAGAACACGTCCCTACAGCTTGAACTCAAGATTGCATGCAACTGACGGTGAAAACGTTGTTTTCTATTTAAAAAGCTCCCCTTCTTTTAAATTACCACCTCCAAACCCGCATCACTTAAATTTCACACGGCCGCCTCCACGTCCCCGCCAGTAACAATATTAAATTTGCTCATCTGCAATGGAGTAACACTAGAGACCTTTTAATTGAATATGAGCAAAAAATAATTAAAATTATAACACAAATATTAAAACATGAGTTCAAAGCAAATTAATTAAATGAAAGAATAATAGCTTCAGACTAAAAGCACTAATCCATTTTTTATCTATCACACAAACAATGTGTTTGTGAAGATAAAAACCAATAACATTTTACTGACAAATAATATAATTAGCTATAAACATTGCAGATTATATAAAAGAAAACATGGCATTGTATTAGTAGACTAATTTGTAATCATTTGTCTACTAATAAGATGTCTAGCCGTCACCAAAAAAAAAAAATTATTGTCCTCCACACTTTTCGCTATCATTGAAATATTTATTACGTAACTGTCTTCAATAAAAATAAAAACTCAATTACAAAATAATGCAATAATCTGTAACAAAATGTGATCACATATTGTGAGTTTGTTAGATTAGCTAGTGTCGATTACCTGGAGAAGAGCAATCATGATATTAATCGAATAATCGTCTAAAATCGAGTGATATTGGGAGTATGCGCGGACCTCTCGCATCCTGCGAAGTCCTGGCCGAAAGCAGCTGCAGGTTTTCAGTGCACGGCCGCGAACTCCCCGCGACTCACGCCGCTTTCCATACGCGTATTACTTTTCACACAAACAAAACATCATGTAAAGATTATTTAATTGTTTATGAATTAAAAATATTTATTAAAAGATCGATTTAAATTTATGTGAAGATGTGAGCTGGGAACGTGCAGGGCTGAATTTAGGAAGAGGTAAACAATAATAATATTATATTTTTATAATTTATTTATTTATTATTTTGTTATGATACAAATATTTTTGTCATACAAAATAAACTTAATTTAAACAATGGCTTATAGTTTGTAAATATTATGTGTAGATGTTATTTTCATTTCCTGTTTTAAATTATATATTACATATTATGTCACAACAGCATTATAAGTTAAATACAATGAATCAACATATGATGATATCACTATAAATATAATATATAATATGTTGATTAAATTACCACAAGAGATATTGTGTTCATAATACATATAGAAATATTGCTGTCAATACACATTTAGACATAATAGTTTTTATCGGATCAAAAGATATAAATATAACAAACAGATTATTATTATAGTAAATTAATATAATAAAACTATTTGAATTGTACATTTCATTTGTGTTTTTGTATTTTATTATTTAATATAGTTATCAAACAAATATTCATATAAAACTATAGAATTATAGAAGTTTAATAAAATTGATACATTTTTTTTTTAACTTTCCACTATTTTTTTTATTGGCACTATTGGAATCTGGTTGGTAATTCCGATGGTTTAAAGCGTTTCAGACGCTTTGGTTTATTTGTTGGATGCAAGCTTGTTGGAATGTACTTCTACTCTTTCGTTATATTTGATACTAAGTTATTGTATTGCCTTGTTTTGTTTTGTAAAGCCAAGTTGGTCATGTACCAAGGTGGTTGTTATTAGGCGTAGCATTTTATTTTGAAATCATTGTTGTATATCTATGTTTGATTTGCAAGCAAATTTCCATAATTGTATCCCATAGGTCCAGAAAGGCTTTAAAACTGTTTTGCAGATTAGTATTTTGTTGCAAAGTGTTAGTTGGGATGTTCTGTCTATAACCAAATTAAGTTAGTTAGTTTGATCTCAAGCTATTTTCTTCTGGTAAAAATGTGCATTTTTCAGGTTAATCTTCTGTCTAGGCGTAAACCCACATATTTTGCACTGTCAGACTGATGCAGTTGATTTTCGTTTAGGGTTACTGTTGGGTAGTAGTCATTTTTATAGTAAATGTAACATGTACTTGTTTGCACTAGCTTTGAATTTTTATTTTTTTAACTATTTTTAAAACTTTTAATTGTTGGATTAGAGGTGCATTGAAGTTATTTTAGGTAGTAGGATTGCGGTATTGTTTGCTTATGTTGCAGTTGTTGTTGGGGGTAAATCAAATGTATACAGCAAATATAATACAAGCCCTATTACGCTTCCTTGTGGTACCCCTGCTAATACTGGTTGTAGGTCGAGGCTTATATCCTTGACTTTCTCAATAATTAAAGGTGGTAGCTTAGCTTTATTTACTGCGTTGCTAGCTTTAATTTTTACTTGCTTGTGGGTTAAATCTATATTCCGTGTTTACTAGCCAGTATTTTTTATTCTGCTTTGCTTCTGTCTTGGCGTGCCAATTTTTATTCGTTTTGTCAAAGAGTAGCGTGTTCGTTTTTAGTTGATGTGTAAGCATTAGTTTGGTTTATGTAATTTAGATTATTTAGGTTTGTACAAGGTTTAGCTTAAAACATACACCTATAGAACAATTGCTAGCTATACTTTTTACGGTTTGATTTGTTGAGCAGTGTATCCGAGTTATTTGGTTTCTAGCAGAGTTTTTGTTTAATAATATTGTTTGCTACGTTTGTTTATTTCTGGTTGGGTCTTACTTTCCCGTCAAGTAGCATTAATTGTTTTGGATTATTATTGTTTGTGGCTAAGTTTTGATTGTTTTCTATTTTGTATTCTTGGCATGTAACTTTGCTGTTTGAGGTTATGACGCATTTTTGGCACGTTTTGCTACTCTACTTGTTGATTTCACTACTTAAAATTAATTCATTTTGTGTTCACGCTTATGTTGATGCACTTAATATAAAATACTGAACCGCACTTGATTTTACACTTATGCAGATTTTTGTATTGCGCAGATTTCTACATATACCACTGAAGCCATGTTTCCGACTTCCTAAAAGTTTGATAAAATGTATAACACTTTATTAGATATAAACAATACATTTTATTTTTAACAAAAAAATGTACCAAGAATTTCTATTCTCATAATACTTAGTACATCAAAACTAATTACTTATTTTTTTAAATATTATAGATAGCATTCTAATTTCCATAAAAAAGGACTTCAGAAAGTTGAACAAGACTTATTTATCAACAATTTCTTTGTTGGTGTAATCTATCCAGGACGTTTGCTACATTCTTTGGTAGCACAACATTTCAAAAACTTTTATCCTACTCAATTTAGATAATTTTGGGGTTCAGGCTTCAATTCAATAAGGTAGAAAACACATTAGTATATTTGTTTGTAGTTTTTTATCTTACTTGCTTAGTTCGCAGAAATCAAGCGTGGAAGACCAACGTTTGATGGCGATTTTTTGCAAAGATCGTTCATGCACCTCTGTTGTCGCAAAAAATATTGATGCTGTGCTTGAAATGATTTTGTCAGATTGGCAATTGACCTATAGTGAGATAGAGGCATCATTTGCATGTCAGGAAGCTTTACAGTCGTTGGACCCCACACAATTTAAAAGAAGAACAAAAACAGGCACGTGTCATGGGGTGCAAGGAAATGCTAAAGAAATTCGAAGGGGGTTGTTTAAATTCGGTATATAACATCGTAACGGGTGACGAATCTTGGATATATTTATATGAGCCTGAAACTAAAGAGCAATCGACTGTATAGGTGTTTTAATATGAACCTACACCCTCAAAAGTGGAGTGTTTACAAAGCGTTTCAAAAAGAATAATTGCTTGTTTCTTTGGAAAAACGGGTTATGTTGCAACTGTTGCATTAGAGGATCAAAAGACAGTTAATGCTGCTGGTATACTTCCATTTGTTTGCCGGAAGTTATCGCATAAGTGAAAGTGCGCAAGATAGCTGAGATAGTAGGCATCTCAGATGAACGTGTGCGCAATATATTACACAAACATTTAAATATGAAAATGCAATCCGCGCAATGGATGCCGCGTTTGCTTACAATTGACCAAAAACGCACACTTGTGACAACTTAACAGGCAGGTTTGGCAATGTTCAAACGCAAAAAGAATAATTGCTTGTTTCTTTGGAAAAACGGGTTATGTTGCAACTGTTGCATTAGAGGATCAAAAGACAGTTAATGCTGCTGGTATACTTCCATTTGTTTGCCGGAAGTTATCGCATAATCTGGCAATTCATTGTTTATCATGACAATGCAAGCGCTCACACAGCACGACAAACTGTAGAGTTTTTGATCAGTAACAACATCCAATTAATGACTTCTTCCTATTTCGACATATCAAAAATAAAATGCGTGGCAAGCGTTTTTCATCGCCTGAAGAGTTACTTGTTTTGGAGTTATTTCGCTCAGAGTGGCAAAATTGTTTTGAAGATTGGTTTCATCGGATGCAACAGTGTATAGATTTTAAAGAAAAATATTTTGAGAAGCAATAAAGCGATTTACATAACGTAATTTGTGTTTTGCTTTACATTTTTTGCAAACTTAGGCTGAGTCCCTTGTAGTACTTCACGGCACTTACCCTCCAGAACTAGGTGCAGATTTTGCACTATCCCAAGTTTTTGGGCAATGGATGAACCACATAGATTGCAAGATGTGAGGTACAAGTGGCGCAAGCTAGCACGAGTACTGAGGGAGAGTAGGAGCCCTACCGGTAGTTGCTGGTTTTTGTTTCTTAGTAGGTTGAGTTGTTCATTTATGTGGAGACATACCCTTAAATTGGGGGAATACGTTCTGCTCGTATGGCCATGTACAATTCTCTCCCCCAGTCTATGTGTTCTTTAAATGAGAGCGCAAGTAAGAGGCGGCCTTGCTGACGAAGGAAAAACTTCAGGCATAATAGTGAGTCCTCAACGTTTGAAGTGTTTGATTTACCGGCCAGAAAGCATAAATAAAAGCAGATCTAACTCGCGTGTTAAAGAGAACTAACGGTCTAAACGCTTAGTGTAGCAGGTAAGCATGTAGGTTAAGGTTAAGCTCCTGCCACGCCAGGGAAGTGGCAAACCGCTCCCACAAAAGTATTACTCTTTTAAAGGTAACAAAGACTTTAATGATACTAATAGCAATAGTGGGAAGTCAAACCACTAAAAAAATGATTATAATTACAATAAATTTCAAACTATCACTTCAACCTTGTCTTCAGCAAAAATTACTACTTTAACCTCTGTAAAAAACGGCTTTAGCAGTTCAAACAACCTAATAATAAACTGCCACCTTTCTAGAAAACTATTTTAATCTTTTATAGGTTTTGCTTTTATTATTGAAGCATTATATTTAGACAGTAACTAAGTGCTTTGTTTATTTAAACACCAAGGTAGTTTGTATATTGCATTTAATTAATGTTCAAGTTTTCAATGTTTAGTTGTAATTTCGCTTTTTTTGCGTCAAAATAATTGTAGTCACGTTCAAGGTCAATAGATTATTTTTGTACTATGTTTATAAAACCTGCAGGTATCATCACAAAATTTAATGTATTTTATGTATATGTTGTACAGTATTTGCCAAAATAATCAGTTTTGAAAATGAAAATTATTATTATAATAATATATTATTCAAAATGTGCATCATTGTAGCGCAAACAAGCTTGATAACGGTTTTAATCATGGAACATATTTATAAAAAGTGGTTGATGCAATTAGTGAAAATTAATCACGGGTTTGCTGAGCTGATGTAGTAAGAGTTCTTTAATCTCTTAGACATCCGCAGCTTAGGGGTTGTTTTAAGATTTTAATTCTATGCAGGTGTTTGTTCTACAGTGTCCAGTTATCAATCCTGTAAGCTTACGCAGTTTAATTTTGGTTCATTTGTATTACCGTAGTTTGAGTAGTGTATAATGTTTTTTTAATAGTCTTGTGTGCTTAATTTCTTGACAGTTTTGCCACAGGTCGCTGTGTTTCGTTTTATTTTTTTACGGGTTATTTGTTTTCCGGTTTTGTATAGAATTCTGAAAGCAGGTTTGAATAAGAATGCTTTCAGACTTGTTATGCAATCTATCACCAGTTTAGATTTTATAGCCTGTAGAGCGGTACTAAAAGCTATAAAATCTAAACTGATGATGGATTGCATAACAAGTCGGATGGTCTTTGCATTCTTATTTTCCAGATGAGTATAAAAAGTTAGTTTGGTGTCTAACGAGAGCCCCAGGTACTTTATTTTATTTGTCATACGGAGTGTGGCTCCTTACATTTCCAGATTTTAATTTCTTTGGTTTATTGTTGTTTTGTACAAAGGACTTAGGTTCACTAATATTGCAGTATTATCAAAGATCTTTTCAATGTCAAAAAAGACTCCCAAAGCAATTTCTTTGCAGTGTATAGCTTTTTCTTATCTGCAAACTAGCAGAATTATTTGATTGATATGCATATTGGTATCTGTTCTTTTAAATTTCCATCTCGTAATATACCTGTCAAATATTTTTTTAATAGTTTTGGCATAAAAGATGTCAGACTGATTGGTAGGATTAAGCCAGAGCATATGTGTGACTTGAATGGTTTAAACATACCGATTCTTCATTCTACGATGCTTTTATTTATTTTGTCATTTGTTTTCACTCAGTTCTTTTTGTTTGCTTTTTGGTTGAGCATATTAAGGCTCTATTAACTGGAGGCTTCTGTTATCGTAGAGCTTGGGAAGTGTGTCTGCAATCACCATTTTTCTTGGCAGTGTTGTACACTTTCCTAGTGCTCCGTTAATAGAAGAAGAACTTCTGTTAACCTTGTACAGAATGCATCAAATGCAAACCAAAAACCTTAAAAAAATGTTTGAAAAAAGTGTTTCTACTTCTGTAATTTGTTTTCTTCCAAACAATTATTTTATAAACTTTACGCTATAAATTAATATTATAAGATAATTTTAATAAATATTTTAAGGTAAATAAGGTTTTTAGTTTTCTGGGCGAAGTGAAAAAAAGTCTGGTAAAATTGCCACAGATGTCATTTGTCAATACCATCTGTAACTAGTCCAAATTATCATTTTCACACAGATCTGTCATTTAGTTCAGTTTTGACAGCCATTGAAACTAGTCAACTCATCGTATTTTTGCAAACATGGAAAAAAGTAAATTCGTGTGTCAATTAAACATTATTTTTTGCGTGGAAAAACTATTCCGCAAACCAAAACAAAGCGTGATAAATATTATGGGGACTCTACACTATCGATTAAAATAATTCAAAAGTGGTTTACTGATTTTCGTTGTGGTCGTACAAGCACAACTAATGCCGAACGTTTAAGACACCACGCCAGAAATAGTTGACAAAATTCATGATACGATATTGCAAGACCGCAGAGTGAAAGTGCGCAAGATAGCTGAGATAGTAGGCATCTCAGATGAACGTGTGCGCAATATATTACACAAACATTTAAATATGAAAATGCAATCCGCGCAATGGATGCCGCGTTTGCTTACAATTGACCAAAAACGCACACTTGTGACAACTTAACAGGCAGGTTTGGCAATGTTCAAACGCAATAAAAAGGGTTTTTTGACCCAACATTATACACCGGAGACCAAAGAACAGTCTAAACAGTAGATTTCTACTGGCAAATCTGCGCCGAAGATAGCTTTATCGGCCAAAAAGGTCATCCCCACAGTTTTTTGTAATGCACGTGGTATAATCTACATCAATTACCTCCAAAAAGAAAAAAAAACAATCAACGGCAAATATTACTGCAACTTATTGGACCGTTCCAGCGACGTTTTGAAAGAAAAACGACCGCATTTGGCTAAAATAAAAGTTCTTTTCCATCAAGACAATGTACGGATGCACACGTGTAAATGGCTCGGCGAAAAGAGATTCCGCTCCAACGAGAAGATCATCGATGCAACAAAACGCCTATTTTGAAGGGTTGGAAAAATCGTATTATTTGGAAGAGATCGAAAAATTAAAAAAACGTTGGACTAAGTGTATCAAGCTAAAAAGCAACTACGTTGAAAATAAAATGTTTTTTTGCCAAAAATTATATTTTTTGTTTCATTTTTACCAGACTTCTCACTTCGCCCTCGTTTAACCTAAAAATTTAATTTAATTTAAGTTACTGTGTGCACGATGATTTAATAAATTATAAACGCACTGTAGGCAAAATATAAGCCACATTTTTTATCAAATGTTTGATATTGTGGATATAAAGTATAAACAGATTGTGGTTTAACCATGATTATTTGAACATATAAGGTTAAAAATGTTACGGTTTAATCGATTACCGGTTTCAACATATACTAAGTCTCCGACATTGAAGTCATAATCTATCCTGTTTTTATCTTATAAATTCTTATTATAATTATGATACTTAATATTGTTTTCGATGGCAGTTATCCTATCATATTCTAGAACAATATTATCTCTTTTTCTCCTTAATTCATTTGGTAATACTGAGGTGTCTTCACCATGTAATAGATATTTTGGACTGAACTTAGTGATTGTGTGTTCAGTTTCATTATATTTATCTACACATTTGTGCGCTACAGTTGTCCACGCACATTTTTTATTTTCTTCATTTATTGCACATCTGATTTTATTAACTAATGTTTGGTTGAGCCTTTCGTTTAACCCATTGGAGAATGGTGCATTATCTGCTAAGAAAATCATCATGATTTTATTTTTTTCTACGTAATTTTTGAATTCTTTGGAATTTATGCCTGAATATTGATTGATCTGTTAGAATTACTTTTATATTATGTTCTTTGAGCACTTTTTTTGTTAGTTTAATGAAATCATTTGTATTTTGCGTTTTTGATGTTAATATGTAGGCACATCTACTAGGAGATGTAAATATTTCTTTGTGGATCCTTAACCACCGAATCCACCTATCGTGTCTATCGAAGCTATTTCAAACGGTTTTCTTGCAAGACCAAGATGTGACATTAGACCAATTTTGTTTTGTCCTCTTGACTTATTTTTTTTACATATTTCGCAATTTTTGCATGTTTCTCTTATATAATTAGAAATATTGTTTGCCGTATAATATGGTGATATCTTGCTTTGCATTTGTTTTATGCCGATGTGGCAAAAAAATGTGTGTACATTATCTTTAAGTTTTTTACAGAATTCTTCTGATAATACAATTTTTTCTTTTTTTTCTATAATACAAGTTATCTTTAAAAATTAAATAATCTTTTCTATCTTTTAAATTTTTGTTTTTTTTTTGGTCTTTTATTATATCTTCTATCTTAATTAAGTTCACGATTTTTAATTCATCTTCTATATCTTCATGAGACTCTAATACTGGGTTTCTTTTTAAAGAGTCCGTTTCTAGGTTATCTTTACCTGAAAGGTATATTATTTCAAAATCATATTGTAATAAATAATAGGTGAGATCACCTAAATCTTTGTCTGTTCTTCCTTTATTATTCATTTTCTCTAGAGGCGTGTGATCTGAAAATATTTTAAATGATCTGCCTATAAGCCAGTGTTGCCAGTATTTTACGGATTCTTTAATTGCTAAACATTCTAAATAGATAGCTTTTTTTTGTGATTCATTTAGTTTTCTTGAGAAATACGCTACTGGTTTTTCGATTTTTTTTTAGTTGTGGTTGTTTTAACACAGCTCCTACACCTTGTAAACTTGCATCATTATATATATATATATATATATATATGTATTGATAGGTCTGGGTCAAAGATAGTTAATATTGGTTGACTGCAAAGAAAATTTTTGATATTCAAAAGCTTTCTGACAACCTTCAGACCAAATGAATATTTGCCTTTTTCTTAGTAAATTGTGTAAAGGTTCTAATATTAGTGAAATTTTTGGTACATATTCATTATAAAAATAAATTTTTCCTAAAAATTGTCTAATGTTTTTCTGATTTTTTGGTACTGAGAAGTATTTTATTGAAACTAAATTATCTTTTATTGGTGATACCAAGTTGTGTTTTATAATATGGCCCAAATATTGTACAGATTCTAATGCGAATGTACATTTAGCAAGTTTTAATCTAAATCCTTATTTCATTATTGTTTCTATTAGTTGTGATTTATATGTTCATAAAAAAAAATAAAAATTAATATGTCGTCAATGTAATTTACTGTGAATTTTGATAATTTATGTTTTCTAATTATATTACTTAATATTTTTTGAAAGATAGCAGGTGCCGTCTTTAGTCCAAATGGTATACAGGTTTATTGAAAATGCCCTTCTTGGGTTACAAATCCCGTTTTTCTTTTGTCTTTGATTCTTATTGGGATAGATAAAAATGCTGAGTTTATATCTAGTTTTGAGAAATATTTGCAATTTCTTGTTTTAATTACTAAATCTTCAATTAGTGAGAATGGTTGTGATTGAGGCACTATTATTTTATTTAAGTTGCTAAAATCTATGCATAATCTTGATCTTTTGTTTTCTTCTTTTTTATATGCTAATGTAACTGGAGCAGCAAAAGGACTGTATGATTCTTCTATTATATTTCTTTTGAGTAACTCTGAAATTTGTTCATCTACTTCTTTTTTATCTTCGATTGTGCATCAATATGGTCTTTTGCTACAGTATTTATCCACAATGAGATCTATTCTGGCTTCGTAATCTTTTACTACCCCCAAATCGTATTTGTTTTTTTGCAAATATGTTTTTGTTTTTCTCTATGAGATTGTTTATTATATCTTCTTTATCTTGGCTTAAGTGGTTTGTTAAGATTTCAAAATTACTTAAGTCCACGTGTTCATTAAAGTTTATTTGATATTCTTGTTTTCGTATGGTATCAGATTATTTTTGTTCTATCTCAAGTTTTTCATTTTGTATTAACTTGAATCTTTTTATACAATCTAATCCTAATAGAAAATCATATTCAAAATTTATATCATCAATAATGAATGCATTTATGTATTCTATATTCAATATTTTTGCTTTTATTTTTATCCATTATTCTGTTTTATTTGTTAACTTTTTGATGTTTATTAATTTTTTTATTTATGTGTGTTAGTTTTAAATTGATAAGTGAAACATTTGAGCCTAAGCCATAAATAGCTGTAACGTCTAAAGTGTTGTTTAATGTTATCTTAAGTTTAATCAATGGTGGAGTAATTAGTTTTTTGGATCCTCGTCATTTAGGTCTACTCTCAATGCTGAGTTATTGACATATTTTAACTTATCGTCTTAATCTTTAAGCCTTCAGCATTCAGTTTCAAGATGGAAGCGTGAACCTTTATCTTTTTGTTTACAAATTTCGCATGTTGTTTTCTCTGTTTTTTCTTTGTTGTTATAATTTTTATTATATTTTTTGTTTCAAAATTTTTCTTGTGCATTAGATGTTCTAATTTACTTATTTCGCTGTGTAAGTCTTCAGTTGTTCCTAATTTTTCTCTATCAATTCTATCAGCTACAAAAATTGGTAAGCCAATTGCAATTAAATCTATTTATGTACCCTCATCAACAGATTTTCTCACTTCTAGTAAGAGTTTTTCTTTTTTTATTACGTATTCTAATATAGAACCTGTCTGATATCTAAATTGCAGTACATATCTTATTGGCGACCAACCATTATTTGCAAATGTATCAACAAAATTTTTCTTCCAATCTTCCCATGTTCCTTGAACAGTTAATTTCAAAAGTGTGTAGCTATACCAATCTGAAGTCTCTATTTCCAAAAATGATTTTAAAATTCCATTTTTTTCTCATTTGTAGTTATATTAAATTGTTCACATTCGTTTTCGAAACTAGTTATCCATTGATTTACATTTGAATTTTTCCCATTAAATTTTTCAATTGTAAATTCTTTAGCTATTTTACCAATACTTCAGATTTTTCTTGGCTTTTTTCAAGTAATTTTTCTAGTAATTGTATTAATGATTGATCTGAAGTGTTAAAGTTTTTATTTTTTTGAATGTTAATTTCTTCTTCTAAATATATGTCATCAAATTGTAAATTTTCTCCGTCATCCAAATAAATTGCTCTTAAATCTTCAGTTAGATTAATCTAAACTTTTCTTCTTTGGCCTCTTTTAGTTAATGATTTCTTTACCTTTGCATATGCTGTTGTTTTTATAAGTATTGTATGATTTTGTGTACTCATATATTCGGGCGGGACTGAATAAGTTTGGCCGTCTGGTGTGCCAATGGACGTTAAATAGCATCTTGAATGTAAATTGCAGCGTATTCATCATGAATTTCCAACGAGAATGTTGTTTTATAAGATGAGTCAGGAATAACACATGAATTGTTTCAGTAATTAATAAGTCTTTATTATTTTATTCAACATTTATAATATATTAACATTAACTAATTATATTATTAATCCTACCTGTAATTAATAAAGAAACAACATTCAATGTTGTTATTCACTCGTTCTTTCTTGCTTACAATTTTTAATATTGCATATGCATAGTTTGACTTACTGAGTGACATTTATAATTATATTGTTCTAAGGCTAACTTGCACGCTAAATTCAATTAAGTATAGAGGATACTTTTCTTACATATATAAATAATGTTTCAAGTTGAAAACGGAGCTATTTATGTCAAAATCGTATATAATTCCAAATACTACTTTTGCCTACTAAAATCCAGCCCAAATTTGAAATAATATAAATGCCCAAATTCAGTCTATAAATGAATAAAATTGTTGTTATGTCTAAATTATGTTAGCATATAAAATCGTTTCATAGTTTAATTTTATATATAACTTCAAAATTTAAACTTATGAATAAATGTTTAAATCCGTCCTTTAAATACCAAAAAAATGCAATACTTTTAGGCTTAAGTTAAAAAATGTAAAAAAAACTAAAAATTTTGTTTTTTTAAAATTTCTATAATTTTATTTACAATTAAAAATTAAAATATTTATATTTATGGACTATTTCAGTTGATACAGATTGCAAATATCATTTTGTGAATCAAATTAAATAAAAATGTCGCAGCTTGATCCGCTTTTATTTATTTGCAATTAAAATTTGTTTAAAATATTCTTGCATATTTTACATTGTTTATAGACCTTAATGCAATTTGACAGTTTGTTTTGACTAACAGATAAACAAATGTCATTTTAATTATAAAATACATTCGATTCATTGAAGATTGTTTATTTAGATTATTTAATGTTTTACTAATAAACATTTACATAATAATCAAATTTGAAATTTTTACTACTTAACTAATGCAAATATTAAGAATATGAACAAATTACATATCAATCACAGCATAATAATGACACAAAATGAAAAAATACCTAGCAATAACTCTTAATATGTTCCTTCAATCACTGCACAAATTAATGTAAATTAGTTGCACTAAAACTGCACAATTTAAAGTATTGCACTTCATCCCGTAAACGTATTGAATTAAACGCAACACTCAACTAACGCCTTCTCCTGCAGACAATACACAAGTCACAAGGTGATTATGTTATCGCCAAATAAAAAAGTGCTCGATAGAAATTTCAATGCGAATATTCTTATCTCTACAAAAAAAAATTGTTTTTGTTTATTTTAACATTTATTTATAGCCAATATAAAAAAGCATTGTAATAGATTAAATTTTTACTTTAATATGAAAACAACTTTGCATTAAAACATTTATGTTCTACAATAACTTGTATTTAAAATTACTCTTTTGCACCATTTTATTATTAGTCAGTTTCAAACAATAATTAAATGTAATATCAAGAAAGATATGAAATATTTGTACTTAAAAGATATTATTACAAGTATAATCAACATATTTGTAACCAATTTCTACCAATGGAGGTTGCTTAAAAGACCCTAATAATATTTTCAATTTTTTTATCTCAGTTTCAAGCTATATCTTAATGCAATATCAAAAAAGGAATAGCTAAACACATTGTTGCATTAATAATTAACATATTTGTAACTAAAAAGAGTTGTAAATAAACTCAAAAAGCTTTCTTAATGACAATTTCAAACTGTTATTGTCTCAATTTAGCAAGTGGATTTTTTCATTCTTTATAATATTTAGTTATATTTTTATTTTTAGTATTAGTTGTATTAATTTATTTTGTAATGGTTTCTCTTAAGTAGAAACAAATAAATAAAAGTAAATGCTTAAAACAGACAAGATTAAAGCCTTATAGTGGCGGGAGTAAGAAGCAGCATAAAGACAAAAAGGAAGAGCAGCATTAATTGAAAACGCTGTTTGAACGGAATTAAAAGAACTAAATGTTTAGTGATAGTTTTAAAACAAAATATACTATAAAAGCTAATTATAAAAAAAAATACAATTTGTAAAATAAATATTACATTTTTTTTTAAATCAATAGAATTAAATTAATAAAGCCTCTAGTTATTAGAAAATTTAAAAAAAGTTAAGACTACCTACAAAAATTAACAATGATTTCTGTAATTGTCAAATAACCTAAAATAATTAAAACCCAACATTTTAATAAATATACCTACATGAAGACTCTAACAAGTCTATCGTTTGCATAGTTATAAATTGATATGTGGACCGCAATTCCAGCTCAATAGGATTTGCGCTTTATTGCATTGTATTTGAAGACACGCTCGCTCATATTGCTTTTAGCTATTGATGAGTATTTGCAAACGCTTCCGTCAATATTTTATTTACAAATATGATGTCGCTTCTCACTCATGAATCTCACAAGTGTGGGATGTCAAGAATCGATCGGCAGAACTACCTATGCTGTACCTAAGTTATTTTCATTTGATTTTAAGTTATTGCTGTCTTTTCTTAACTTTTTTTTATTGCCCTTTTACAAAAACAATACTGAACTTTTAAGGCGCAACCACAGGGTTTGTAATCATAAAATTTTCACACGGTTTACAAACATAATATAGGTGAAGAATTAAAAAAAAAAATGATTTTTGCTATCTTTTATATCCATATTTATTTATGTGTTCTCTATGCATCTACAAATATAGACAGTGGTACAATATTTACATAAAATTTTTATTAAAAAATAAATATACAAACACAAATATTATTTTTATTTGTTACTGCTTTCTTATAAATTATATTATTTAGTTGTTTACAACAAAAGATAATATTAAAGTACAAAAAATTAAATAATATAAAATAAATTGGATAATCTTTATTTTACTCTTTCGTGTTCTATAAAACAAAATAAAGCAAAATTCTATTATTATTTAGTAAGACATTTCAACCGTAGGCGGTGTATCTCAGGCAATTAATCAGTTAATTATTTTCTACTATACCCATAATGCAATGCTTTTATATTCATTTTGATCAATAGAAGGTTTTTAAAACATAGCTTGACAGTGATTAAAAAATAAAACTATATCGACCTTGTTCTACTAGCACAATTTAAAAAAGATGAATATTTCATACTCAAATTTGTTTATTTCTTTCTTATTTTTGACGTTATTATTACATTAAAAATATGTATATACATTTTAATTCATTACTAAAATATTAATCTGCCGCATTATTTTTTTTTATAACCTGAGGTATATTATATTACACCTAAAATATATCCCGGATCTAAATTAATTCTCTTACAGATACAATTAAGCGGCAAAAACGTTGGAGCGATCCCAGTGTTAATTAAGTAAGTGCCGAAATTCACTTGTAATTTATATCTTTATTTTAAAATTAAATAATATACTTACTTCTTCATTTAATCTTATAAATAAATTACCTTGTTTTACATCAATTAGTTTAAACAAATTTGTTAATTCGTTTGAATTAAGTACCCATAACTTCTTATTTGACAGCAATAATAAACTTTATTTGTCAGTTTATATACGATGCTTTGTGTTTTAAGTTTACATTCTTGAACGTTAATTTAGTAGCAACAGTTTTATTTGAATTTACAATAGCGTTTTATAAATAGCTTTAAAAATTTTTTACAAATTTTATTTTAGATATTAAATATTATAATTTATGGTTTACAGATACAAAATCTTTTCAATATATTTTAATTTTATACTATAAACAGAAAATGGATCTTTATATAACTTTTGTAAAGCTTTATTTTTTTAATTATTATTTTCTTTTGAATAAGATTTTTATAAAGTATTTTAACCATTCTTATTGATTTAAAAATAACTGTTTATTTGTTATGAATTGTATAATCTAAGTTAAAAAAACATCTATAAAAAGTCCTTATATAAATTGAGGAATCTTTCAACTTCTTTAATAACTGGTTGTAATCAACAATTTTGAAAACTTTTTAATTTCTTACTTTATGAGTGTGATATAAAAAGGTTTTTCAATTAAGCCAGGTAGAATAAAACAGATGTGTGTGAGGTTTAACAAAATTCTTTTTTTTTATTTGAAAGTCTTATGTATGCGATTAAGTGTGGAATATGACATTGTTCAATTGTCCGCCTCGGCTTCTTATGGTGGCACGGATCCGAGTGGTCCAATTTCCAATGACTCTTAGATCCGGCTGAATTTGAGCGATGGCCGGTGTTATGTTCACTTTTAGGGCATTTTGACTGACCCCGTATAAATAGAATCTTCTTCTTCTTTATGTGCCGTTTCCATTCCGGAGGTTGGCTATCATTATTACTATTTTGATTTTGGAAACTGCCGCCCTAAACAGATTAGCTGACGTGACCTTAAACCATTTTCTCACATTACTAAGCCAAGACATTCTTCTCGCTCCGATAGATCTTTTTTCCACGATTTTTCCTTGGATTATGAGTCGGAGAATCTCATATTTTGGACCTCTCATGATGTGGTCGAGGTATTGCAGTTTTCTTTTTTTTACTTTCAGTAGGATCTCTCTGTCTTTCTTCATTCTTCTCAGAACCTCCACGTTGGTCGCATGTCTGTCCATGATATTCTCAACATCCTACGGTAGGCCCACATCTCAAAGGCTTCTAATTTTCTCTCACAATACACGTTGAGGGTCCAAGCTTCCACACCATATAAAAGGACTGGAAATACGTAACATTTAAGCATCCGAGTTCTGAGTTCCAGGCTTAAGTAGCGACTACAGAGCAGTTTTTTTAATCTTCACAAAGGATGCACGGGCTTTCTCAATGCGAATCCTTATTTCTGCGCAGTAGTCCACGGCGCCGTTGACGTTAGTACTTAGATAGTTACCTCTCGACTCTTTCCAACCTTTTGCCTTCCACAAACAGATGTTCATTTGGTGCTTCAGTGAATGGTAACAATCATGTATTTGGTCTTTTTAACATTGAGTGACATCCATATTTTTGACTAACTGTGACGACGTTATTTAGCATATTTTGAAGGTCTTGCATGTTTTCGGCGAGAAGTACTGTATCGTCAGCGTAACGCAAGTTGTTCAGTGAGGTGCCGTTAACACGTATTCCGCCGTCCTCTCTTTCGAGGGCCATGGTGAAGATTTCTTCTGAATAGATGTTAAAGAGGAGTGCAGAGAGAACACACCCTTGTCTAACTCTTCTCTTGATCTCAACGACTTTTGTTAGTTTGGATTGGACGCAAACGGACGCACTTTGGTATAAAATAGTATATGAATAAATAAATAAATTGTTTATTCTGAATTCTACATATTTATGGAGGTTATGATTATGATATTTATAATTTGCAATCCTGTTTTGGCAAGAGACAATTTTAAATTTGTCAACAGTTAATGCTGACGCATGCAACATACATAATATGAGACAATCATGTCTGAAAAGTTATGTCTTGATGCAAAATTACTTGCAATCGCATTGTCAATCTAGCTAGGCTATGTAATTGAAAAATTAATATACTTTTTGCAGTTGCATTCCCAAATGTGTACAGGTGGAAATTTGAAAATTGACTCAGAAATTAGACATGGTCTTTATAGCGCCGTAATATTAAAATGTGCTGCTTGAGAAAACACATACAAAATTCAAACAGAAGAATGGTTCCCAGATCAACAAAATATCAATAAAGCACTTATTAACACCTCTGCTGTCTAGGCCACTATGTCAATTGGTAGTACATTTAAACATACGAAAGAATTTATAAGTGTGATTAATGTCATAATTATTCTTCATATATATTCTTCATCTGGAATTGCTGTAATTATTGGAAAAAAAACAACAAAAGTTATGTATTTGCGTGTTTGAAATAAGTACTGTGTAATTTGCACTAAAGAATAACATAAAAATATAGACGCCAATGAACATACCTGTTTCAAACATTTGTCTAGATCTTTGGGAGCAATGGAAGCTGACATAATCGTAGAAGGCTTCTCGTTGAGTGAAATATTACACAATTTGCAATTTAAGTATCATTTTCTTATGACGTAGAAGTGGTGCTAAACTTATTATACTGACTTTGGTTTTGTCTCTAATTTTATTGACATGGGCTCTCCATGTTAAAAATTTGTCCAGTGTTAGTCCAAAATAATTTGCTTGGGTAGCCCAAAGTATCGGTGTGCCATCAAGGGAAATGTTTCGGTGAGGAGTTATTTGTCTTTTTGTGAATAGAATTGCCTGGCTTTTAGACGGATTAATTTTTATCCCCCATTCTTTTCTATAAATTATTGTCCGCAAACTGAGCAAGAATGGTTTTGTTAGTCATTGCCGGGATATCTTCAACATAGATATTATATAGAACAGGTGATAGTGTTGAGTCTTGGGGAACACCGGCTGTTATAGGTTTAACTGAAGAAAGCGTTTTGAGATGGTGAGGGTATTTTGCTCGATATAGTTTGGCTATCAGGCCATCGTGCCATACCTTGTCAAACGCTTTCTCTATGGTGAATGACTTTTTGTTGTTAAATCCTTTGGAAATGTGATTTGCTTCTTTTGCCAGTTGATGAACAGAAGGGTGTTGTTTTCTAAAGCCGTGCTGATGGTTTGAAATTACTTGATTGATTTTACTGTGGTTGTTTAAGTGAATAAGTATAATTTTCTCAGCTATTTTGCTCAGAGTTGGTAGCAAGCTTATTAGACAGTAATTTTGGGGAAACGATTTTGGTTTGTTTGGCTTTGAAAATACAACAATTATGGCATATGTTTTTATTTTTGAGAGAAATATCCTTGTTTTAAAATGCCATTTATGATGTTAGTGAAACCTACTATGGCTTTTCTTGGTAGGTTTTTTAGTGCCGCGTTTGAGATATTATCATATCCGGGAGCTTTTTTAGAATTGGTGTATTTAATTGTCTTATC
The DNA here is from genome assembly GCA_963932245.1 of Tachinus rufipes. Lineage (NCBI taxonomy): Eukaryota > Metazoa > Arthropoda > Insecta > Coleoptera > Staphylinidae > Tachinus > Tachinus rufipes. The sequence goes on along the minus strand of OZ010747.1, from coordinate 85,020,590 downwards.
CACTTCCAAAGAGTTTGTAAAAAGTATTGTTTTGTCTTTGGTGTAGTTTTCATAATACTCTAGCTCTCTTTCCACATCTTCCATTATGTCAACATCTAAAATGTTGTATGCCGGACTAAATTGGTCTTCTGGAGACAAAGCAATGCTTCGGTTTTTTCTAATGTGGTGTGAGCTAAGCTATTTTGACCGTGGATAGTGAGAATAGTCTCGTGCTTTTTTCTTAGACATTTAGATGTTTCAGGTTTTGGGCATTTTGTCATCTGTTTGCTGAAAAAGGTTGTCCCACTGTTAGTTCTTGAATAATTTGATTTCTTCTTTTACTCTGTTTTCTAATCTGTTTTAAGTATGGGAGAAATCCAAGTGGGTTGTTATCTTTTATGATTGTATTGCTAGTAGCTTTATCTTGCGCAGTTTGAATAGAAGTTAAGTTTTTGACAAATGCGTTTATATCCAGTGTGAATCAGATTTTTCTAAACGGACCAAGGTTATTTTCAACAAACAGAAGAATCTGTATTTAGTTTGTTTCCTTTTTAGTTTTGTCTAGTTTTCTTACAGAAAAAATGATCTGAATCCATTTTGTTGTATACTTCAGAAGTGGTGGCGTTGTGTATGCTTTTTGACAAGGCAATGTCAAGTAAGTCGGGCGAGTGACCTACATGGCTATAATACGTTGGTGCAGTTAGACTGTGCATGGATAAGTTGTTTTGATTTATAAATTTAATTAGAATCTTGTCTTTGATATTTGTGGCGCGGCAGTTCCTCCGATAAGAGTGGGAATATTATCTTTAAAATCCATTTTTAAATCATTTACTATTAGTAGTTTTGTTGGTGGTTGATACACCAAAAGAATTTTGATTTTTTTGATACGAGAAAGGTTTATAATTACCCCGGTCGCTTCCAGGTTGGTAAAATTTGGAATTTCAATTTCTGAATGGTTTATTGTTCTCTTGATAAGTATAGCTGTGCCACCGCTTTAGTTGATTCTGTTGTTATATATATATATATATATATATATATATATATATATATATATATATATATATATATATATATATATATTAAAGTTGGGAAATTTTGGGTTGTTTCCGGGTTTTAACCCAGTTTTTGATAATTATATCAATGTTGTGGTCCGAAATGAATAATTTAAGTTGTTTGGGATATTTAGCACTGCAGTTGGTATTTCAGTGTTCTATTGATATAATATTATATTGTACTTCCATTATTGTTGTTGATTTTTGAGAAGAATTGCCAAGATCAGTTTTAGTAAATCTTTGTAGTTGCTGCTACTATTGATGGCATTTGTAAGTTCTGATTTGAGATTGAATTTTACCTTTGATGGGCGGTGCTGATTGTTGTTGCGTCTGCACAGCTTTTGCGTATAACGTAAGTTGTGAGCGTGGTTACATAATTAACTTTTTCAAAAAGTTGCTCTTTAGGTTTTGCTTTTATTTTTATTTTCTTTTGTAGGACGCGGGGTGGTTACCACAGCAATTGGCACAGAAAGTTTTCTCCCTATCTGCAGAGTAAGATGCATGCATCTAACACACACTTAATCGTTGGTGCACATTGATGCAAAGTGTCCACAGGCTCGACAGCGATGGCAATGAGCCGGTTTGCCAGACTTAAACTTAACCTTAACTTTGAGACCAAAATTTGTAGTTAAATTCAAAATTTTGTTGCTTCTGCCGTTTTTATTTAATTGTATGTACAATTTATTGTAGGTTTTTGTTTGGTTATGCAACCTGGAGATTGCATTTACATCATATGTTTTTACTTTCAGCGCTTTGCTCATTTTCTTGCCGGAAACATCATCTGGTACGTAATGCACAATAAGCTATATATTACAACGCTTTGCAGAAGTTAGTAGTCTTGTAACTGATTTGGAACAAGGGCTATAGTACATATTTAATCACTATGACATCTGTAAGGAACATTATTGCTCTTATGTTGGAGATATCACTTTTGTTGATATCTCCTACATAAGAACCAAATCAAGCCAAAACAAGTGGCCTCTTCAGATTCATTTAAAGTGCTATAACAAATAATCAAGCAGAATTGTTTATAAATATTGTGGCATGATTTAATATGGGAAAAACGATCAACATAACAAGTAGAGGATCATATTATACTAGAACTTATTTAGCAGCTCTACGTTACAATAAAGGTTTTATGTGGCACAAAACACTGTGGAAAAAACTATCTGCACGTAGTCTAGGAAAATATTTTAAATTATATACGGAAAGACAAACTAAATACAAAAAAAAATTGCCGTAACCTTTAATCATGTTGGTAAAAAAGCAAAACGCGTAATGCAATAAATAAATAGACCAATGGCTAAACAACTATCAATAGCTCAAGCTGAAATAAACACAAAATGTAATCAAATATTGGATAGCTTGCAAATTATACCGGATGTTCAACATTTGATCAGCGTTGATACTTAAGGACAATTTGATAACCCTATATATCGGTCCCAAAGAATGTTTGGGCAAATTTTTGTTTATTATATAAAAGCCGAGAATGGACGTCATACATTAATAAAACTAATTTTGAATCCTCAAAATTATTATTACGATGCTGTCCAATATGGAAAAGTAATGGAATCCGTTGCTATTGCAAAATTTGCGAAGAAACTGAGTTAAAAGTGTGTTCAAGTGAGTTATTTATAGGCATTCATTATGGGTTCTTAGAGTTTAATGATTGATGATTATGTAAATTTTTTTAGGTTTTTTTAGTAAGAAAAAAGTTTCTTATAATTTTTTCCTAAAAATAAAATCCTTGAAAAGTTACAACCGATAAAAAAATTTAAATTAACTTAAAAAAATCTCAATTTTTCAAATTTTGATTGCTTATTACTTCGTGAGCCATGGAAAAAATTTGAAAAAAATCATATAATTAGGATTCATGTAGATAGGATAGGATTCTTAAACGCACAGGTGTTGGCTGATTGTTTACCAAACTCGTCGTCTCAAATTTGGCCACCAAACGTTAAAGAGTCGACTGTGAAGGGCCACCACGTATACCGTAAAATGAGCGCAATGCGTGCAACGTTTGCACTAACGAATACTCATTTTGATAATAAAGTTTCATCATTTGAACGTGTTGTTCAATTGTGTAACTTGCCATGGTGATTTGGCATAAGTAACTGAATAATAAACAAAAGATTTGATAGAAATCACCAAACCAAAATGGCAGCCACGGGCCGCCAAAATGTACCCACGCTAACTGAAAAACCTTTTACAAGAATGTTGTTGCCTTCTTTAGAAAGTAATGGGTTAGGATTATCATTGGTAATTTTGTATCACATGGTTTGCGTTATTTTAGTACTGTTCTTGCACAAAGCAAACTCAACTAAAATTAAATTTTAAAAATTGTTTCTGTCTATGTTACAAAAGGAAATAGGTTAGATAGTTTTGCATTTGCAATAACTATCTATTTTTCTGTTTTTATGCTCTAGTTAAAGACCCTTCAGATTTTTTATTGCAAACTCAGCGTCTTGCACTGTGTTCTCTTAGTTGCCACTACCAACGAATGCTAGGTCGTCCGCATAACTAATCAACAGAATACTTTCTAGGAACATGATCTTTAGCACATTTTATAGTAGATTTGTTGTTTTCCACAAACACACGCTTTTTTTTAGATAAGAACATATCAACTTTATTAGGTATTCCGGTATACCTATATTTTTTAGTGTTTGTACAATCCTGTTTATAGAACTGTATTAAACGCGTTTTTTAGATGAAGGGTCACAAAGAAAACATACAACTTTTGTTGTTTTGCGTATGCAACAACTGTCTTGACTTTTTTGCAGGGCGTCTAAAGTTGAGCGCTTGTTTTTGAAGCCGTCAGATAGATTGCCGCATTTTTCAATCTCCTCAGTTAGCATAACCGTTCAGTATCTTTTTGTATCATTTGTTCATTGTGTTTATGAGGCACAACGATCTATGCCTTAACAGGGTTACCATTTTTTGTTTGGTTTTTTAAGAAAGTGAGTATGTTTCCAAGCAGTCGTAAAAAGCTTTTCTGTCCCACTCCTAGCATTTGAAGTCATTCAGCCGCCTAACGTCTTTGTGATCTGCGTCCGTCGCTTTTATTTTTGATACCTACATAAACGCTGAATAAAAAAAATTAAATTGTTTTTCGAGACCGGATCAATTTATATTAGTTAAATCAACGGATTAATCGAGCATATTTAGCTTTTAGAATAGCACTAAGTCAATCATAACAAACACCAAACTAACATTTTTAAAGTAATGCAAAGATTACACAGTAAATTGCACCCTAAACAACAAAGGTGCTTTTCACGTTGTTATTGTCCAAGAACCGTCCATGTACAACCACGCAGAGTATGAGTGATGCATATAATTCAAAAACTTAAAAAAATAACACCGAAACAAATATTGCCTGTTTTAACAAGGTCTAGTACAAACGTAGGTCTCTGGGTAGAAGTAGCACCCGGCCACATCTCTGTTACAGGAATGGTGCACAACTACAGCTCTTTACTCAGACACTGAACTTGCCACCCCCCGGGCAACGGTTCTGGTCAACCGGCTAAACTAAATGTGAAGGCCTGAGCTGGCTGCTCGGACATACTTCGATGGATAATTTAGGTCAGATGCTATCACGGTAGGATAGTATTTACAGACGGTGGCGAAAAAACTACCAGTAGTAATAGTAGTAGCCAACGGCGGCGTTTAAAATTCTCAGTAAGGAAAGATTACTACAGATCCAGAAACGCAACGGAAAACTATTTGTTTCAAAATTTCCAAGAAAACCGTTTTACTATAACAAGACAAATCAACAATGGCCTCGAGGCGTCCCATAAATGGGACAGGGGTGCAAAGAATCACCGGTTTTGTCACAATGAAACCACTAACAATCGGAACATAAAATGTGAGATCTAGGACTGACCGATTCAAATCGGAACAGCAAAAACTGAAATAGATGACTATATCCTATAGCACTCAGGAGGTGAAGAGCAAATGTTTCAAAGATATGGAGTAGTTATAGCTACAAATTTTGCACAGAGCGTACTAAACTTTATACCGCTATCAGAACAAGCAGCAATTGCAATTCTGCAATAAAAAGGGGTACATAATTTCTAATACATGGTTTAAATAGCCGGAGTGGCAATTTTTACATGAAAATTACCTTTTTTTTTTTTTATTATTTTTTTTTTAGGACTCAGTGAGTTGTTTGGCTCTCAACAAGTGGCTCTTAAGAATAACTTACGCATGGTAATACCTTCCGGTTTTCTTCTCTGCGCAAATCCTGTTGTTTTAATGTCCCTGTCTATGGAAATTACCTAAAGACAAAACCACACACATAGTTAGAAATCAAATAGATTATGTACTAATAAACAAGAAATTTAGATCAATCATACAAAGTGAAAAGACTTACGCAGGCGCGGACATTGCCTTAGACTATAACTTTGTAATAATTAAATTCCTATGACAACTAAAGAAGATAAAGCAAACGCAAGCAAAACCTACCATTGACATTAGCAAACTCTAAGACAAGGAGATTGCAGGAAAGGTACAGACAAAAATAAACAGTACATTTAAAAAAATTTAATAAAACAGTAAAAGATGACACTAAACAAACAATGGAGTATAATAAAAAAAGGCATTAGAGGAAGCCACAACACATGACCGAAAACACAAAAAAGGCTAACAAAAAAAAAATGAATGACAACCGAAATCCTAGAACTGATGAGCAAAAAAAAATTGTATCAAGACGTAGATGAATAAAAAGACTGGAAAATACATACACTGACCTGAAAGAACACAAAGTCAGCAAAGGACAATTGGTTACCGGAAAGATGTAGCAAAATTGAAGAACTAAAACAAAAACACGATAGCTTTAACATCCATAAGAAACTAAAAGAGGGTAGCAGCATATACAAAAAGAGACCTATACCAATCCTGATAGACAAGAACAAAAAACATAATATTAGATAAAGAAATTAGACTGAAAACATGGAAAAACCACATAACCAAACTCTTTGAAGAAAATCGTAACAATCCAGTAGAAACTCCGGAACTGAGAGGCCCTAAAATCCTACGAACAGAAGTGAAATATGCAATTAATACGGCAAAGTCAGTACACCAAACAAAATTTACGTAGAAATATTTAAACTAATAGACAAAGAAAACATCAATATCTTTGTAAACTTATTCAACAGAATTTATGACTCCGGCAAAATATCAACGGAATGGCTGAAATTCGCCTTCATTTCAATACCCAAAAAAGCTAATGCTAAATTTTGTAAAGACTTCATGCTCATCAGCTTAATGAGTCATACCCTGAAAGTATTTTTAAATATTATTAAAGATAAAATATACACAAAAAATGCAAAATGGAGAACAGCAATATGCAATTTGGATTTCGTAACGGCCTGAACTCCAATTCGTAGTACAAAAATGCTTAGATCACCAAAAAGAGATTCACATAGACCTAAAAAATTTGGGGTTGGACGCAATGACATCCACATCATCCAAAACCTTTATTGGAATCAAAAAGCTATACTAAAACTCGAACAAGAGAAAACAAGCAAACTACAGATAAAGCGAGAAGTACACAAAGACTGTATCTTGTCCCCCATGCTCTTTAATGCTTACTTAGAGAAAATTTTCAAGAACGCCTTAGAAGACGTAGAAATGGGTATAAAGATAAATGGTCGATGGATAAACAATATACGCTTTGCAGATGATTCCTGTATCCTCTCTAAAAATGAAAAGTACCTACAACACATGCTGGACCGATTCTACAAAGAGAGCACCGCGTTAAGCCAAATACATCAAAAACTAAAGTAATGAAAGTAAGCAAAATTGCACAACACCTCAGAACTATAAATATAAATCTAAACAACAGCAAAATCAAACAAGTAAAAACGTTTAAATACTTAGAAACAATTCTAAATGAAAATTGGGACTCCGAACAAAAAATGAAGGCCAGATTAGAACAAGCTAGAAGCGTATTTATGAAATGGAAACATTTACTATGTGGCAGAACATTAAACTTAAAGACAAGATGCTGTACGGCTTAATGTTACATCTGAGCGATGCTAATGTACGGAGCAAAAACGTAGACTCTAAAAACAAACCGGCAAATACTAAAATTACCTTCGACGGAAAAATTACAAAATGAAACAATTTTACAGAAAATAAATAAAAAAGAGAACTACTGTTAATAATAAAGAAAAAAAAACTGCATATCTTGGTTACATCTTACGTAACCAAAAACTCAGCATACTACGGCTAATAATAGAAGGGCGTATCAAAAGCAAAAGATCAATAGGCAGGAGAACTCTTTCATGGCTATGTAACATCCGAAACTGAATTGGTTTAGCTGTGGGAAAACTGTTTCACATGGCCGAAGATAAAAAGCAATATGGTAAAGTGGTCGCCATTCTTCAGTAATAAAGACGCATAATAAGAAGAAGAAGTACCAACAAACTTAACTTCAAATATCTTAAAACAGTGGTTGGAAAATTCATTAGTCAACAAAGCCAGCTATCAAAAGTACAATAATTGGAATTTCTTTTGAAAGCTACTTTTTAAAAACTTAAACTACATAGGTAGGTACATTGCTATTAACTTAATTAGGGTATTCTTCAACTGGTCTTTGCTAAAATCATTTTTGTTTGATTGAGGTTTGTTAGTCTTGTATACCTGTTTTCTCTATTTTATTACATTCATTCTCCCTATATATTATTTATTTCAACATACTTTTTTTAAATTCTGGACAATATACATTCTTTCACTTCACAACGGTCTCTAAAATTAACTTAAAGTTTTAGTTCTTAGTTAAATTATAGACATTTATCTATATGTAAGCAAGGGTCTGCAATGCAAAAAGCACAAGCATACAGGGCTATCAGACGTGTATTTTAAAATCTGGGCCGGATTTTGCCATTTTTGACATTTTATGAACAGAATTTTGCACTTATCAATCGTTTTTAGCCAAATATTTTAATGTTTTATAACAGAATTTTGTCACTTTTGACTTATCATAAATATAATGTTGCATTTTTAACAGTTTATAGTGAATTTTGGTAACTTTGACAATATTTTTGACGTTCTATAAATAGATGTTTTTATTTTTTGACAGTACGACAAAATTTTAATATTGCATAGCCGAAAACTTGTTATTTGACATTGACATGACATGACATTTTTGCATTTTTATTAGTTTTAATTCTATTTTAATGTTTTGTGACCGAATTTAGCTGTTTTTGACATTTTATTAATAAAAGTTTGCACTTTTTGTCAGTATATTCTAAATGTTGGTTATTCTAACAATATTTGTGATGTTTTATAGCTGGATTTTGCTAATTCATAAAATAATTTATATTTTTTAAACGAGGGTGAGGGGGGAAGAAAATCTAATCTTTATCACTAACACTTGAATGGGTTAGCAAAAACTTTACTTAAAACTACTCGTTGCAATCAATGATCTGAAAGCCCCGTCTACCCATCCGACTATTTGTTATCTACAGAATGGATCTGTTACTGATAAAAATCTAATCTCTGGATGACACTTGAGTGGAAGGCAAAAACCTAAGTTGAAACTACTTGTCCGCAATCAATAATCTATGTGCCCGGTCAGACTTCAGTAAGTGGGTGTGTATCTATCCCAGTTAAAACTAATAGGCCGCAATCAATGATATATGTGCCCACCTAAGCACCCGACTGTTCGTTATTCAAAGATTTATATTTGGATTTTGGTGCTTTCTATTGATATTTTAAGGCCGGTTTTTCCTATTTTTGACATTTTATGAATAAAAATGTTGCATTCTTTAATTGTTTTTGGGTGGATTATGTATGAAAAGTAAAAAATTACAGATTTTTAACAGTTTATTATAAATGTTTGGTATTTTCTAACAAATTTTTTATACTTTGTGGCAAAATTTTGCTATTTTTAACAATCTACGAATAAAATTTGGCAGTTTTTGACAGTTTATGACTGGATTATAAATCTTTCTAAAGATATTATGATAATTCATAGCAGAATTTTGCTACTTTTGAGATTTCATTAAAAAAAATTCGATCAGATTTTGCTATTTTTGACTTTTCATAAATAGAATATTGCATTTTTAACAGATTTTGCTCAATATTTTAATATTTTGGCCAGGACAGATTTATGACTTTTTATGAAAAGAATTTTGCACTTTCAAACAATTCTTAGCCGGATTTTAGTGCTTTCTGACAATAATTTGGTATTTCATAGTTGGATTTTACTATTTTTAAAATTTGATTAAAAAAAATAGACTTTTATACAGTTTATGGCCAGATTACGGTGCTTTTTGACAATATTTGAATGTGACAAAATTTTGTTAAAAAAAGTAGTATTTTGTGAAAGAACCACACTCAAAAGGTCAATGAGTCGATCACTGCACTAGTACAAATATTGATAAAATATTTAGAACAGTATTCATATCAAATCTCAGTATCAGGCTCAAAGGAGTCTTACAAAAATAAGCGTACAGATAAACTCAGTTTTGTATTACAGTTTTCTGGCTGAAAATCACACATCAAATCTCTATACTTTTTCTTGCTAAGAAACAATTTAGTGACGTAGCTATCTGAGCTTATGATGTTTACTTCAAAATCTAGGCCAAGTTTTGTTATTTTTTACATTCTATGAATCAAATTTTATACACTATTTTGATTCGTTTTAACAATATTTTATCAATTTTCAATTTTTTACAGTTTATAGCCGAATTTTGATATTTTTTAGATTTTTTTAACAGAATTTTGCACTTTTTAACCGTTTTTGATTTTATTTTAAATTATTATTTGATTGTTTTATGAAATTTTTGACTCTTTATAAATAGAATGTTGCATTTTTTAGCAGTTTATGATAAATTTTGATACTTTCTGACAATATTTTTATTCTTTATGACCGGATTTTGCTATTTTTGCTACTCTATGAAGAGAATTTTGCATTTTAACAGTTTATGTTCAAACTTTGGTTCCTTGTGACAATATTTTAACATTTTATAGACGAATTTTGCTTTTTTGTCATTTAATAAAATGAGTAGTGCATTTTTCAACAGTTTCTAGCCGGATTTTAGGGCTTTTTGGCAATATTTTATTGCTATTTATAAGGATTTTGTACTTTTGAACAATTTATAGCCAAATTTAGTTATTTCTAATAATATTTTAATATTTGATTTTATGATTTCATAAAAAAATTACATTCAACAGTTTATGGGCGGAGATTGATGTGTTTTGACAATATTTTGATGTTTAAAGTCCGAGTGTTGTAATTTTTAACATTTTATAAATATACACTTTTCAACCGTTTTTGACCAAATTGGACATATTTTAATATTTTATTACAAAATTTTGTTATTTTTAACTTTTTATAAATATAATAACAGTTAATGACAGGTTTAAAAAAATAAAATACAAAATTAAGTACGTTTTTTTATTTCTCAATATTTTGCGGTGAGGCCTAAGTTCTAGCCACTAAAATAATAACCACCTGCCTTCAAAACATATAAAAACATTAATTAAAAAAACAATAACAAGATCATTAGTAAGGTAAACGCCATACCCGGAGTGGCTCTACGGCAACTTAAAGAACACACCCAACATTGACTTACATTGGCAGAAATCCTGATAAGTTAGTAGAAAAAGTTCAGAGAACAGCATCAAAAACCTCAAAAGTTGTTGGCAGAACAAACATAAAGTAAATAAAACAGAAGAAAAAAAAATACGTATGGCAACGCAAACCTAACCACTGCCGACTCCGTAGAGTACCACATAATAAATTAACTGCAAGAAGAAGTTAGTGGAAAACTCATACGTCAGCAGCACAAAAACTTTTGTGGTAAAACTGGTTTGAGTGCTGTAAATCAAGAAGAAGAAAGTTAATAGAATAAAATTTAATAATTTTGTTGCTGATTAGTTAGTTAAAGACAATTGCCAGAAGTTTGGTATTTTCTTTCTTGATGGCTTTAATATCTTTTGGGGCGATACCATCAAGACCTAAGGTTATGCTTGTTTTTAATTTTTTGGCTGCTTTTTTATCTTACCTTTTCCGCATCTTAGAATTCTGTTTTGTCTATGGGTCTTTTCTTTACTTGATTTTTTTATGGCAATTTGGAATTGCGTTTTGTCACTAAAAGTTACTGAATTATGTGTTAATTTTTCAGTTACAATCTTATATCTTTCCCATGTTTTTAGTCGCTATGCATTGCTGGTTTTCTACCTGGTTTTGTGCTTTTTTTACAGAAAGCTCTGTTACATACTTAAACTACATTTTGAGTGACTAGTTTTTAGTTTTACCAGTTGAGTTAGAGTACTCTTTCAGAATTGGTTGATTAAAGATTCTTTTGGCCGTTGCGCTTTGCATTTCTAACATCTAACCTCATGCGTGTATTATTATGGTAACTTAGATTTTCTTTGTTGCTTACGTACCAGTCAACGATTTTATTTGCAAGTCCCCTAGAGCATAATGTGATATCTATGAACAATATTTTGCCGCATTTTTCAACTCTGAAACTATTGCTTCTCTTAGCCGTACGCAAATCCGTTTTGTTTAGCCACTTGCTTAGAGTAGCGTCATATTTGCCTACTTTCTTTGGGGTCTAATTTTGTAATTTATTTTATGTATCTTAACGTGGTGTTATGAAACATAAAGCAGATTATTGTTTAGTGTATTTCTACCCAGACATACTCTGAACTCCTGCCTGTTGCTATCAAAATTGCAAGCTCTTTATTTTTATCGGTTAACTATTTTTTGTTACGCGCCATAAACATTTTTTCACTCACTTCTTTTACCAGCTTTCTGTACGATGGGCACCGCATTATTTTGGTCTTGTAATACTTTTCTTTACATAAATACCATGTTTGTCAGTGTTTACATTTTTTTTATTTTCTGGTCCATTTATGACATGAGTTACCTTGCTTGCTTTAGACAAATTTATCATCCGAGCCAGTTTTGTTTCTGTCTTATAACATTTTTGTATGTTTTTTTTCTGGTTTTTCTATTTTTACGCTTTTAAGGTGTGTTAGGTAAGAGTCAGCAAAAGTACTTGTTAATAAAAACGCAGAGTTTGGCGCAATGACGTTTAGCGCACTGTTAAAGATAGGCTCCTTTCCTGAAGAGTAGACGCTGGCAAGATTGATTCTAAATGAGAAACCAGCCAAAGGTATTGGTGCAGCAGCTTACAGACCTCTATACACTCTAAGTAGCTTGGGTAAACTAAAGAAATTCCTGGAAGAGCTACAGACCGGTGAGCTGTCCCTCAAGTTTTACGAAAAGCAGGAGTATGCAAACATTCTTGCTATGGTGGTGTCCGGGTCGTGCAAAGCAACCATTGAAGAGAATGCTGAGTACGCTGCAAACCGCGTAGAAATGTGGTTAGCAAGGAAAAGATTAGAACTGGCACCACACAAATCTAAAGCGGTTGTACTGGTCGGACGTAACTTACTTAAATCTGTGTCCGTAAGAGTAGAGGATGTCATTGTCACATTGCAGAAACTACCAGAAAAGCTGGAAAAATGGTAGCACCACTTGCAAGACTGCTGCCGGTCACGGTTGCGTTCAAGCCTACCTGAAAAGAATGAACATAGTAGAAAGTGACCGATGCGTATGCTGTGATGAAGTGGATACACCCAAACACACCTGTTCTAATGCGATAGGTGGCAGAAAACAACTAGTAACTTAGCTCTGACAACTAAAAATATGATAGAGAATAAGCTTGAAAGTGAGAATACATGGAGGATGATAGAAATTAGGCTACAGAAATCATCAAAAAGAAAGAGCAGAAGACCAGGCTGGCAAGGGTTTGATAAGGAACTTATGCGTATAAATAAATGAGAAGTAAACAATAAACAAAATGGGTAGCTGCTGCGACAAAATTGTTAACGGTGATTCCAAAGCAAACTACGTTAGTTTAGGGAGGAGTTTTTAGTTGGTAAGCGTTTGGGGGTTATTTCTAAATAAATCCGGTAAAAAGTTTTTCAAAAAAAAAAATCTTTATTTTCTTAAAAAAGTAAGTTATTTCTGATTGTTTCTTATCGTTTTTTCTATTGCTTCGATTGCGTGATGTGTACTTTTTTATATTTTACTCTTAGTTTGTACACTTATATTGTTGGTTTTTATCTTTTGGCGTGTTTTTTTTTCGTTGCTTTACGTGCATTAAAGTTTTGATACAATTCTTTAATTAACTTTTTTGTGTTTTGGTTATCTTTTACCAGGCTTTTCAGAATATCTACTTTTTTCTGATGCCATTAAGAACTTTTTTTACCCATTAGTACTTATTTTGTATTCTATCAAGAGTTGCAACTGTTTCTTGTAACTTTATAACTGGCAGCTTTTCTGCTTTTTTATTATTTCTGGTGATTTCTTCTATTATCTCAATAACTTGTTTTGCTATTAGGCTATTTAGTTTATTTTAGTATATATTTTATTATACTAATTTTATTGTGAATTCCAGCAAGAATTTACTGTTGCAAATTTTTGTAAGAAACTGTACGTCATGTTTAATGTAGGATTACTATTAATTATTTCTAATCAATATTTAAAGCAGTATTAGAGAGATTATCCAACCAAAATACTATATAAACAAAAAATACAAAGAGTATAAACTCTTATAGAGGCTCTATTGTCCCCTACAGGTTGATTGCCAATTTGTCTCTTAATTAAATCTTCATTAATAAAGCTCTATTGTTTTACTTCAATTTTATTAACTTATTTAGTAAGCATAATTGAAAATTTCCTTTGTATTACAGATTTATTCAAAAGAGCTCTTCCTTATTATTAATTAACACCGGTATTATGATTCGAATAGAAGCATCTCTTGCTTTATCAAAAGCAAATTTTATTAAAACCCATTATATAAAACGGGTGGCGTCCCTATAATTCCCACCTCTTTGTAAACACCACGAGCAAATTCATGGAAAATCCGGGCTCAACACAATGCTATTTGTAGATATAAACTAGGTGCATAAAGCAGTAAACGATAAGCAGCATTCATTATTACATTTTATTTTGTATCCTACTATTCTATTATGAATTTCATCGCTTAAACTTGACGGAGACGTGATGGAAATTTACTCGGCAGATTTTGCATACGAAATTTATGGAAGTAATTATACATGCATAGCATAATAATGTGTTTTCTTCGCAGTTAATTTAATTGTGCCATCAATTTTGTTATGTAATAATCAATAGTCGGTGAAGTAGAGCGTTTTTTACATATATATATATATATCATTTGAAGCCCTTTGATATGTCAATTGGATGGCATAGAAGATATTCACACAATTTCCATTTATATTTTTATTACAGCTTCAATTTGATTTCTCATAAAAAGTAAGAAGGAATAAAATATTCTCAGGTGGTTAGTTGATATATTTATACTCAAATTGGTTTTCAATTTTAATATTAAATTAAAGGATGAAAGCTTTATATTATAAGCTCTTGTTAAGCTTAGCTTGTTGACATGTTTTTTTGCATATTCATTAATATTAATGAATGAAGCCATTAATTTTAATTTTGACAGTGTGGGTTTTAAAAGGCATTCAGAAGTATCGATTTTTGATTAATATTTTAATTAAAAATTGGTTTATTATGCTACATTTAAAACTTCCTGTTTAAAAAATTATAATTATATTTATACTTATATTTGCTTACAATGTTACAATAACTTGATTTGTAGAGCTCACAAAATTGACTTTAATGATGCAATATCTAATTTGTCTTGGCCCATCAGAATTTAGAATCTTTTAAGAAGCTTTAAATACTTTTAAAAATCTTGCAGAATTTTATTAAACTTTATAAAAATTTTAAAAGTTTTATACACAGTTTAAAATGTTCTAATAAGCCTTAGATACTTCACAAATCTTGCAAAATGTTTTTGGTTTTTTTAATTCAATAATTCTAAAAGTTTTGTTTGCATTTTAAAATCCTCTGAAAAGCTCTAAATACTTCTAAAAAGCTTGCGTATATATTTTTACAAATTCTAAAAAAAAAATTTACAATTTAGAATTTTCTGAGAAGCTAGATATTTCTAAAATTTTGCGGAAAAAATTTGAAACGTTTTTATACTTTATACAAATTTTAATATTTTTTTTACACATTTTAGAATCTACTGAAAAGTTCTAAATGTTTTTAAAAAAATTAAAAAAAAATTTGAAAAGGTTTTAAACTTTACAAATTTCTTCACATTTTAAATTTTCCCGAAAAGCTCTAAATACTTCTGAAAATCTTGCAGATATTTTTGGGATTTCTTTACAAATTTTAAAAGTTTTTCTATAATTTAAAATCTTCTGGGAAGCTAAAAATACTTCTAAAAATCTTACAAAGAAAATTTGAAACGTTTTTAAACTTTTTACAAATTTTAAAAGTTTTCTAACACATTTTAGAACCTTCTAAGAAGTTTTGACAATTTTACAAAAAATTTTGGAAAGCTTTTAAACTTTCTACAGATTCTAAAAGTTTTTAAATATTTTAGAATCTTCTAAATATCTCTAAAAGTTTTGCTAAAGATTTTTTTTTAACTTTCTACAAGTTCTAAGAGTTTACTACATCTTTTATAACTTCTTGAGAAAATTTTAGATACTTTTAACAAATTTGTTTAAAAATACATGTTTACAAATTTTTAAAATTTCTGTTTTGAGAAGCAAGAAAATGTTCAAAATTATGAAGAAAATTTTTAAAATTTTTCACAAACTACACAATTTAGAATCTTTTGAGAAGCTTTAAAAACTTTAAATTTTTCAAAAAAAATAACTAATAATAAAGTTTTTACACATATTTATAATCTTCCGAAAAACTCTAGATACTTCTAAAGATCTTGTAACAAAATTTCGTTTTTTTTACAAATTCTAAAAGTTTTTATATATTTTAGAATTTTTTGAAAAACTCTAAATACTTCTAAAAATTTTGCAAAAACAATTTTGATTTAAGAATCTACTCAGAAGCTCTAGAAACTTCTTCTAATCATGTAGATGACTTTCAAAATGTTTTTAAACTTTCTACAAACACTAAAAGTTTTACAATCTTTTGAAAAGCTTTAGATACTTCTAAAAATTAACAAAAAGTTTTTGAAAACTTTTTTTCTACAAATTATGAAAAGCTCTAATTACTTTTAAAAACCTTGCGTCAAATTTTTAAAACATTTTTACTAATTCTAAAAGTTACCTAAACTTTTAAAATCTTTAAAATATTATTTTGTTAATTCTAAAAGTTTCTAAACATTTTTATAATCTTTTGAAAAGTTTTTAAATTTTCTACAAAGTCTAAAAGTCTTCTAAAATCTTTTAAATATTTCAAACAATTTTGTAGAAGATTTTATAATCTTCTGAGTAGCTCTATATACTTCCAAAAATTTGCAAAATAATTGATTGATTGATTTAATTGTAATTAGACGTTGAATTATTCTTTTTAGTTTATTATATTGAGGAGGAAAAAGAGGAGGGCAATGATATTGAACATTAAATTATTAAGTTAAACTCATTTATGCGTATGACTTCATAGTTTTAACATTTGCTTTACTTTAGACATATCCAAACTTTTGGCAACATTTTCAAAGCTGTATTACATTTTTAAAAGCTAGAAAAACATTCTGAAAGGTATAAAAACAGCTATGAGTACATGTATTATGGACGAAAAATGTTTCTTAAGTTTAGTAATTATACTACTTATTGAACATTTAGAGCTTTGAGAACATTTTAAAAGCATTGGAAACATTTTATTTTTTTTATATTTTAAAGCTGGGTTTGAATTGAAATTCTAACAGCTTCAAAATCATTTTGAAAGATTTAGACATATGATCAAAGTTTTATGAATGTTTTCAATGTTCTATACAAATTTCAAAAATTTTATGAACATTTCTAAAGTTTTAAAAACATTTTCAAAACTTTATTGAATTTTCAAAAACTCATAAAATGTTCTGAAAACTAAAAAAACATGCATAAAGCTCTACAAATGAATTCAATGTGAATATTTTAAAATTTTTGAATTTTTTGTTTCATAATATTCGTTTTATAACTTTGGAACCACTCTAAAAGCTGGGAGAACATTCTGAACGCTTTGGAAACATTCTGAAACCTTTAAAAACACTCTAGAAACTTTAGAAACATTTTAAAAGCATTAGGAACATTTTACAACATTCATTTGCAAAGCTTTGGGTTGTATAAAGCTCTATATAATTTTGAAAACATTTTGAAACCTTTCTAAAAGCTCTGTTTAATAGTCTTTTTATGCTAATACGCTAAAAATATATCTAAAAATTTTGTATTAATATTTTTATACGTTTAGGGTTAAGCTACACAATACAAAACAATAAAAATACAAAACTTTATAAAACTTTATAAAACTTTTTTGTGGTTATGCTGCGGGTTTTGAACAATAAATTAGTATTCTAATATTCTTTATGACCGTCCCTGCCAGTTGAAAAGCTATACAGCTCAGCAGTTTTCTTTCTGGGTTGGTATTATTTTCTACTTAATCAACAATACCAGATAAAGGTTAACATTACTACAGCTAAATTAGACAAAATTATAAACAATATAAATGCAAAATGCCTATCCTTACGTAATCTTTTTTTTGTGGTCTGAGAAAGCTCTACCAGCCTTAGTGTGGAGCTCTCATTCAATAAACTTCCTATTCAAATGTCGTGATTTTTGTAACCTGAAAATTGCAAAGCATACCTTCAAGAATACACGCCTAGACGTTATCCCTAAAGTTTTAGTTTGTCATTTTGAACTTGTTCTTTTTTTCTCCTTCTTCTCCTTTGCGGAGACCACTTTTTTGGCAATTTTTTTACCCGGAGCCACATTGCTTTACCCGATAACAGGTACTCATTCTCATCTGCGGCAGGCGTCGGTCGTATTTTCTGGGCTGTTCTTCATTTTGCAAGCTGTACATTTGTTGCCGTTTGTTTGGTAAAATCTCTTGAGATACGTTCTGAAGCATCCGCGTTTGTTTATGAGTTGGCACAGGTAATAGTCGGCAGAACCAAATTTTTTCGATGTTTACGCAGTTAGGTTTTTAATCATCCTCTTAATCCACGTCGCTTTTTTGGTATTTTGGTTTCATACTTTTTTCGATTTCATGGTTGCCTCTTTTTTTATGTCCATCTCTGTAAGTTGAGTTGCTTTGTATCTTTCCTCTCTCAGTTTGGCCGCTAAATAAATTGGCATGACCTAGGCAACCCCAAAGATGACTTCCGTAGATATGGTTCTGTACCCACCAACTATCCTCAGCGCCAATCTTTGTTTCTGCTACAACAACGTGTCTTTGTATTCATTGTATTTCAGGATTTTTATTTACATTTTTGCACCATACAACAGTATTCTTGTGCTTGCCAGTATTTTCCTTTTTCCCTCTGATGGTCCTTGGATGTTGGGCATCAAAATGGTTATTGCTTTTACCGTTTTCTCGTTTTGCTTATGTGGACGGTCATTCTGGTGTTCCAATCAAAACACTCATCAAGGTATTTTACGGCGTTCTTGCATTTACTCACAGATTGTGGGTCATGCTAAAACCATACTCACTAATCTCTTTTCTTTAGTAACAGTACTTTATCCCGAGGTGTAAAAAGATGTTTTTTTCTCTTTATTTATTTTATGGTTTATTTTTACTTTCTATCTTTTTTATTTTTACTAAATTTTCTACAAAGATTCTGCATCCAATGTCTGCTTTGCACCTATCCTTTTTTTCTGCCATTTTTTACAGTAAAACATAGTATGTTTGTCGGTGTTTATTTTAGATACTGTTGAAAGTACCCGTGTCTGCTGAGTATTTGATACAACCTATGGTAGCCTATTTTGCCCGTGCTATATTTTGTACTATCTCTTAATTTTTGGTATTAGGTGAAATGTCGAGCTTCCGCTATTTTGCTTTTTCCACATCTCTGCTATTGCTTTAGGGTTTTCTTCTTTTCATCACTTTTTAATCGACTTTTTTTTGTTTTTTCTGCTTTTTCAACTGAGATTGGACAGTGCGGTAAGTTCTACTTATGCCCAGTGCAAGTTTTTGCTGTGTTTTGTCATCATTGCTCTGTACTTTTTGACTTTTGTGGTGACAGCCCATGCTAGTGCTGTGTACTACAATACTGTTGTGGCCAGCGTTCTCATTTGCAACCTTTTCCGCCTTTGCGCTCAATTTTTCAATGTAGTTAAGACGTCTGTTTATTGTGACTTTGAGATACTGTATGTTCTGCTTGGTATTACCGGTGTTTCTTTTATTTTGAAGACAATGTTGCTCTGTTTCTTTCTTCCTGAAATCATAATATTTTTTGTTTTTTTTTTGTTGCAATTTCTAGTTGGTGTTTTTTTATCCAATTGCTTACTGTTTTTAGTACCTTATCGACTATTTTTATCAGCAACTTTTTGTCTTTTTTAATCGTTATGATTGCCAAGTCATTTTCGTGTGTAAGTCTACTATATACCTTAAATTCTACTCTGTCTTTGTTCACAACGGCTCAGTTTGTGAAGTAGCTTTTTACGGTTTCTACTACTTGTTTTAAAAACTTCCTCCTTTCCATCTCTTTTACAATCAGTTTCTATGATGCTGCATTAAAGTCGTTTTTAACATCTACTGGGACAAGTACACATAACTTGTTTTGAAGGTTTTTTAATTATTTTTAACAATTTTTATAACTTTGTTAATGACTTGCACCGTAGACCTTTTTTTCTAAATCTAAATTGTAGTCCTAAAAAATTTTCTTTCTCTTCTACTTCTATTTTAAGTCTTGTTACCACCATCCGCTCATACAACTTTCTGCAGTCAAAAACATATTCTTCTTTATGAGTATTAGATTTGTTCTTTTCCACACTTTCAGGAATTTTTGTTTTCTCTATTTTGTGTTGAAGACACTTAGTATGGCTTCTGGTATCTTTTCCACGGTTATCTTTACTATCTCTGCTGGTTTGCTATTCCGTCTTGGAAACTTCTTGGTTTTTATTTTATAGTTTGCTTTGCGTAATTCTTTTAGCGGTAATTCTTTTGCTTCATTGTCCGTTATTGTATTTTTTTGCGTGTGCTAGGAACAAAGCTTGGAAAGTCTTCTTTTTCACTTTTTGTGGCGTCTGCAGCAATCTAAGTCTATTTTTTGCGGTTATTTTGTACGCATTAGTTCTTTCCACTTTTTTTTTTGTTGCATTTTAGAATTATATTATTATATTTGAAAGATGTTTTTTCTCTACTTTTACTGCCGGTGTCTTGTTTTCTAAGCTTGTGCAAAATTTCTTTTTATGTTCATGCATTCTGTTCTAGCTTCTGCTATCTTTTTTATTTACCAAAAGACTTGCCCTGTGCTGTTTAATCTTTTTGATATACACTTATTGCACATGTTTGTAATTTTGTTGACTAGAGTTTTACTGTTTGTTGTTTGCCCTTTGTTGTGACACTTTTTAGAGAGGCTTCTAAACTTTGTGTTTTTTTCTTACTTCTTCTCTCTTTGCTACTTCAAAGAAGATGTACTGGTCGCAGTTTAAAGACTCGAGCTCTATTGCAACTTTTCAGTTTACTTGTTCCCAAGTTTGCACATTGTGAGGTCAATGAATGAATGATTTAATTTATGAACAAACTTTGATGCTTTTTAACAATGTTTTGATTCTTTGAGTTTTTTAACAACTTGGTGTTTTTTAAGACTGGGTTTTTAACATTTTATTTTAATTTTTTTAACAGTTTTTGGCCAGATTTTGTTTTTTTCTGACTAAGTTTTAATATTTTATTACAAAATTGTTATTTTTGACATTTATAAATGAAAAAAATCAGGTTTCAACAGTTTTTGGGCGAATTTTGATGTTTTTAACTATATTTTGATGTTTTAAAGCCGGATTTAGCTTGTTTTGACATTTTATGAATAAAACTTTACATTTTTGATCAGTTTTTTGGCCAGTATTTGATGTTGAAGACTGGATTTTGTTATTTTTTACATTTTATAAAATAAGTTTTGCACTTTGTAACCATTTGTTGCTAAAACCGTCCTACAACATTTGTGGTGAGGCCCAAAAACCCTATATTCGTTACTGCTCACAAAACTTTGGAGAAAATTATCTGAAAAGCATTGCTGCCTTGCTCAAACACTTATTTATGTAAAATAAGTACAGAAGTAGACTGAATTCTTAGCATGGCGTACGGTGTGGACTTTCTATAAACTTAATACCAGCGTATAAATATATTTCTCGTCTTTAGTTTATACAAAAAAATTAAAAATGCACTTATTGCTAAAAAAACAAAAAAAATGCTTGGAAATGCTTTTAATACATAACAATCAATACAAAAATGCATTTGTTAATTTAAATACGCATTAAGCTACTCAAAAATTATATTTCCCGTTTTTAGTTTCAACAAAAACAAAACAAAAATGCATTTAATGCAAGAAAATCTAAACAAAATTTTAGAAAATGCTTTTGTAGATAACAATTAATAAGAAAATGCATTTTTTAATTGGAATACGCGTTCAGCTACTCAACAAAATATATTTCTCGTTGTTATTTTATACAAAAACAACAAAAAATGCAATTATTGCAAGAAAAATAGAAAAATGCTTAGAAAATGCATTAAGCTCATAGCAATGAATAAGAAAGTGCGTTTGTTAGTTGGAATACGCATTGAGCTACTCAAAAAGTATATTTCTTGCCTCTAGTTAATACAAAAACAACCAAAAAATGCATTTATTGTAAGAAAAACAAAAAAAATGCTTAGAAAATGCTTAGAAAATGCTTTTAGTACATATCCTATTCGTATTGAATGTTGGCGATCATCATAGTTATCTTTACTTTATATGCTGTAGCGCGAAATAGGCTTACCGTTGTTGTGTTAAACCATGTGCGCAGATTCTTAAACCAGAAGGTTCTTCTTTTTCCTGGTTCTCTTTTTCCTTCTATTTTTTCTTGTAGGACTAGCTGCAGTAACCCGTACCTCTCTTCATTTTTCATTGCATGTCCTAGTTATTCTAGTATTTTTTTTGTTTTTATTGTCATCATTATTTCTTTTTCTTTACCAATTCTGTTTAGAACATGTTGATTCTGACATGATTTGTTCAGGGTATTTTCAGAATGCTGTGCTATAACCATAATTCATAAGATTCTAGCTTTATACATGTCGCTTCTGTTAAAGTCCAGGATTCGGTACCGTATAGCAAAATTGGAAATATTTTATTTTTGTTGGTATAGGTAGGTCGTGTGTTTTAAATCTCTTTGACATATATACTCTGGATTTTTTTATTCTGCACTTTATCTCTTTTGCATGATCCCAGGATTTGTTAAATGTTGTGTCTAGGTATGTGTATGTTTCTACTCTGTTTATTGTTTTGTTGTTTACTTTTATTTGGTTTTGATCATGATTTTGTTTGGAAATTACTATGTATTTAGTTTTCTTTATGTTAAATGCAAGACTATATCTTTGGTTGTTTTCTTCTACTTTGTTTATTAATATTTGGAGATGTTTGTGACTGTCTGCGATTACCGCTATATTGTCTGCGTATCTTATGTTGTTTATGAATTCTTTGTTAATCTTAATTTTATGTTCCGTACCTTCCAGTGCCTCTTGTAATAATTGTTTGAATATTTATTTAAATAGTATTTGCGACAGTACGCATCTTTGCCAAACTTCTTTTCTTATTTTGATTTCCTCTGAAAACTCTCTTTAAATGCGTGCAAAGGCTGTTTGGTTCCAGTACAAACTAAATATGATATTTTGGTCATGGAGTTCCAGCCTTATTTCTGTTAGAATTTCTATGAGCTTACCATGTTGTACATTGTCAATGCTTTTTGATAACTAATGAAGCATACATGTACATCGCAGTCCACATTCCTGCATCTTTAGACAAGGACAGTAAATATAGCCTCTAAGGTGCCTTACGCATTCCTAAATCCAAATTGTGTGCGATTTATATGTTTTTTGCATATCTTGTTTATTCTCCGGTGTATTATTTTCAAAAATATTTTTAATAAATGGCTCATTAAGCTGAAAGGACGGTAGTCATTACATTGATTTGCACTAGGTTTTTTAGGAACTATTATAAACGTTCATTTTAGCCACGGCTTCGGTATTTGTTTTTTTGAGTAGATCTTGTTAAATATTGCTGTTAGCCATCTTATGCTATCTTTGTCAAATTTTTTTATTAAATTGCTGTGGATGTTGTCTGGTTCTAGAGGTTAGCTTTTTTTAAGTTGATATATTATCCTTGAGACTTCATCTGTTGTTATAGTCATAAAGTTAAAGTTATTCCTTACAAGACCTTGTTTTGTTAGATACGCTTTCTACGTGTCCATTTTTGTTGCTTGGTCTATTATTATGTTTTACATCAGCGTTATGTAGTATTCCTGTTGGGTTTTTTAAGACCTGATGTTTTCCAGATTTTCTTGTGCATATTAAATGAATTGTATTTTGTCTCTAGGGCCTCTATTTCTGCACATTGTATATTAAACTAGTTTGCTTCTTGCTGTCTTATTAATCTCTGCAAAGTTTTGTATTTTGCTTGGTTGGTTTTTACCTCCTATTTTTCTATAAGTTTTAATATTTTGTCCGTCATCCAGCTTTTTCTTTTCTCTTGCTTATCTACTAGATGTTTGTCTTCTACTTCTTTGAGCATTCTAGATAGGTTTTCTAGTGTTTTATCTAATGTTTTATCTCTATTATTTTTTTGCTCTTTTATCTTTTTACAATTAATGTTTATTCATTTTTTTACTGTTTTGCTTGTTTCTTGTTCTTTTAAACTCCTCATGTTCAACATTTTCCTAATAATTTTGTTCAGTTTAATTCTGAATCTTTTGATAAAAGGGCAATTATCTGATGATATATCTGCTCCAGAATAAGTCTTAATTGATAGGCAGCTGTTGAAAAATCTTTTATATACAAGCACATAATCGATTTGATTTCTGATCATATTCTTACGTTGGTTTTGTGAGTTTTTTGAGTTTGAAAAAGGTGTTAAGTATGACAAATTCTCCTTTTTCTGCAAATAACTGTAATCTATTTCCTTTGTCATTTCTGACTCCTAGTCAACAATACCTTATGTATTCTCTATTTCTTCCTTTTTCAGTTTTGGCATTGTCCCTCATGATAACGGTTATGTAATGCTTGTTGAATAGTTTGAATATATCTGTCAGTGATTAGTATACTTTCACTTCTTCATCTGATTTCTTGGCGGTTGAGGCATAGACTTAAATGATGATCAATTAATTGATGTGCTTTCTATTTGAATAAGTAGCATTCTTTCTGATATTGGTGAGAAATTAATGGTATATTCTAGTATTTCCGGAGTGGTAGACCTTATATTCCTTAACCAGCATCCTGTTCCCGGCCAGCGCATTTTACTGATGCCCATTATGTCTACTCCAAGTTTGTTTACTTTTTGGATGGCACCGATGTTAATAGTTTTTTGGTTTATTTTTGTTGGTTTTTTCGTTGTGCTATTGTTCAAAAATATCCTCCCCAGAGATCCGATTGGAAGACTTAAAACTTCGGATTGATTTATTTTAAAAATGGCCATGATGATGAGTACTAGGGATATGTTTCTGTTGGATCTTTAATGCAGTGGTTTCCTGTTACTTTCTGCGTTTGTCCGCTTTTTGGGGTGATGTTTTACTCCAAGGACAAGAGAGTGCCTTTACTTTTGTCAGCTCATCCATCTAAAGCTGTTGGCTGGCAAGTGTAGATTACTTATTTTGGCAATCATTTGGTCAATAGAGCTTTGTTAGTTATCCAGTAGGATGCACCGCGGAAAGAAGAAGTTGTCATTTGGGCTGACCTGTTCTATCAATACCCCTTACCCTATAAGTTTATAAAAAACAACCAAAAACATGCATTTATTGCAAGAAATTAAAAAAAAATGCTTATTAATGCTTTTTGTTTATAATAATTGTTACGAAAATTTTATTGTTAATTGAAATAAGCATTAAACTACTCAAAAAATATATTTTTTGTTTTTAGTTTATACAAAAACAACCAGAAAATGTGTTTATTGCAAGAAAATTAGAAAAAAATGCTTAAAAATGCTTTTAATACATAACAATCAATCAGAAAATGCATTTGTTAATTGGAATAAGCATTAAATTACTCAAAAAATATTTTTTTTATTTTTAGTTCATACAAAAACAACCAGAAAATGCATTTATTGCAAGAAAATTAAAAAAAAATGCTTGATTAATGCTTAATTGTTATTTAATACGCATTAAACTACTTAAAATATATACTTTTTGTCTTTAGATTATACAAAAACAACAAAAAAATCTATTTAATATAAGAAAAACAAAAAAAAAATGCTTGAAAAATTAAAAAAATGCCTAGAAAATTTATTAAGTACATAACAATAAATAAAAAGATAAGTTTGTTAATTGAAATACGCATTAAGCTGCTCAAAAAGTTTATTTCGCTCTTTTGTTTCTACAAAAACAACAAGAAAATGAAATTATTGCATTAAAAACAGAAAAAAATGCTTAGAACAACAAAAAAATGCATTTATTGCAAGAAAAACAAACAAAGGTAATTAGAAAATGTTTTTAGAATATAACAATCAATAAGAAAATGAATTTGTTAATTAGAATACGCATTACACTACTCAAAATATATACGTTTTGTCTTTAGTTTACACAAAAACAACAAAAAAATGCATTTTTTGCAAGAGTAACAAAAAAAAATGTTTAAAAATGCTTAAAATACAAAACAAATAATACAAAAATGCATTTGTTAATTGAAATACGCGTTAAGCTACCAAAAAAATATATTTTTTGTTTTTAGTTTTTTCTAAAACAACTAAAACATGCATCTATTGCTTGAAAATATACAAAAATGCTTTAAAAATGCATTAAGTACATAACAATGAATAAGAAGATGAGTTTGTTAATTGAAATACGCATTAAACTGCTCAAAAAGTTTATTTTGCGCTTTAAGTTTCTACAAAAACAACAAAAAAAATGCAATTATTGCATAAAACAGAAAAAAATGCTTAGAACAACAAAAAAATGCATTTATTGCAAGAAAAACAACAAAAATGCTTAGAAAATGCTTTTAATGCTTAAGAATGAATAAAAAAATGCATTGTTAATTGAAATTTGCATTAACCTACTCAAAAAATAGATTTCTCGCCTCTAGTTTATACAAAAAAAACAACAAAAAAATGTAATTATTGCAAGAAAAACAGAAAAAAATGCTTAGAAATGCTTTTAATACTTAACAATTGATACAATAACTTTGCGTGTTCTAAGGCTGTTTGTTTTATGAGATTTATGAGCCATTATTGTTTGCGCATTTTTACATTTAGTGTCTTGCAAAGAGAAATATAATTTTATTGTTAGTTTCAGTCAGTATTTTTATGTTACTATTATTTAATATTTATTAAATTGCAATTAATCACCTAGTTGGGAAAATATGTCCAATTACCATTTTCTGTTTTTGCTAAGGAAACAAGCTAGTTAGAGATATTAGAAATAAAATAAATTAAATTTGTTAGAAGCTTAAAATTACTAAATCAAAAAATAGTTCTTCCGTATACTTGTTTAATGAACAAACCGACTTGTATAAATCTCCTTTGTTTGAAATAATTCAATCCTTTCCTCTTTTGCAAATGTTCTTTTGTTCTTTGCCTTTATTACATTTAAGTAAAAACCGACATTCATTAATCCTTTCTCTACCAGTTTAATCTGTTTTTTCCTTTTTGTATTATTGTATGTAATTCATAATCATTTTAATGTAATTTTCTACTTTTCTGTACATTTTATGTTTTACTGTCTGTATGCTTTATAATTTTTTTTTATTCATACTTGTTTGTGTCATCGTTCGATGATGACCTTGTAAAGGTTAAAACTAGTTATGTTTTTTTAAATATATTTGTGAAATAGATATTTTATCTTTTGAATTTTTATTATCATCTAAACTGCTATCAACTTGTGTTTCTAAAGGTACGCTTTCAAAATAAGAATCATATTTATTTTTAGATGATGATCCAATGCCAGTTACGTTAATATTTTGATTATATTAAGAAAATTTTATTTATAGGTTTTAAATTACGAAGATAATTTTTAGCTTTCTAAACTTAAGTATGAATGAGAACCCAATTAGTGTAAAACATATTTTTTATAGTTGAATTACTATGAATAATAATAATATTATTATTATTCATAGTAATTCAATCCGTTATGTTTCTCATTACATTATCTAAGTATGGAAACCACACTGAGTTTGGTATATTAATCACTTTAGGATACGATTAAAAAAAGATAATCGAGACAACCTTTTATGCTTAAATAATAAATTATAAAATTTGCAATTCCAATAAAATATAATCCAAACAAGCAGGAAGTTATAATCGTATTAATAGTTAATTAAAAAGCGCCTCACTAATTCCCGCTGCCCTACTTTCAATATTAATTCTGTTGAATCGATAACTTCTCATGTAAGGATAATCGATCCATCACAATATTTTGCACAATTTTACCTTATCGGATAATCTCAATTATTTATTCAATGCACTCAAATGCATAATTAAAACACTAATATCTTCCAAATCGGATATCGATTTGTGTCCGTGATTGCAGCGCAAACATTGCTCACTTGTTGCGTAACTGTTGCACACGTCAAAACCCAGATTGGATTGAGTCGAGTGGGTTAATTAGATTTCATAATGTTATAAATACTATGTAATATAATCTTCCGTTTGGTATAAGCTTAGTTAACTTTATAATTGGTTTCTAAACTTAATAACTATATTTTTTTTGTTGATTTTAATATGTAATAAAATTACCACTTAAATATTTGTTAGTGTTATTAAAATTATTAATTTACATCTCAATAACAGATTTATTTCTTCTCATCTGAAATGCACCGCTGAATTCCAACACGACCACTAACTTTAGACCACATCTGGGAACTTCGGTTTTGCTCTTAAAAGTTAGTTGGGTTTAAGTTTCCGGGTCACTAAATATCCATTCGATGGCGATATAAAATAAATTCCAACTAAATTTAAATCGTTCTTGTGCCGTCGCTTGCACTGCTTGCAGATGTTGATTGGTTTTGGAATATTAATTAATTGTATTTTTAGAGCATTGTTGTTTAGCAATTAGTTTTCATACGTTCTGGATATTCTTTTATATTATATTGGCGGAAATCCAATTAAATTAAAAATAAATTTGTTATAAGTTTGTGTCATAAATGTAGAACATAAATATCAATAAATCTATTAATAAATGTGAGTGTTATTGAAACTATTATTTCTATGTTTTACAATAATACAAAATAAATCAATGACATAAAGTTATAACAATTTTATTTTTAATCTAATTGAATTTCCGCCACTATAAAATAGAATATCCAAAACTTATGAAACATTATATGAAAATTAAAAAACTTTAAAATAAAATTGGTTAATATTCCATGTTCCATTAATTGTATAATTAAAAAAAAAACAGATACTATTAGCTTTTATAAAAAAAAATATGGTAAGGTTGTTTTGCGTTTTGCACGATGGAATCTTGGTGATCTCAGTATAACTCGCACTCAATTAATTATTCTCTTGCCTCAATTCATCAAACAAAGGATATTGAAATTTTAAACAAACATCATTATTTGGAAACAAATTATCAAAACAATCCACACTAATGGATATTATTGTAAGATTTATTTATTCTATTTCATTTGTTTCTACTTTTAGTTCTTTTTGTTTTTAGGAACCATTAATCAGAAAGAAAATGCTTTTCTTGTTTCTGTAATTAATGGATCCTTTCATTACCAAAAAATTAAACGAAAATTCGTTGTTTATCTTAGCTCATAATAAATGAATATAAATTCATAATTTATAAGGAACAAATGTATACATAATTTAAACATAATCAATTTTTTTATTACATTGTAATATAAACAAATCTTATTAATGGCAAATTTTTCAATACAAATAAACTACGCTTCATTAAAGATAAATAGAATTTGTTACATTGATAAATTGTGTGGAACAAGAATGAAATATAAGTAAACTTGTTTTCATTTGGGGTTGAGTTGAGAGGAACAGATTTTACGGTACTCGGGCGTGATATAAATTACATTGCGGCTGTAAAGCCGCATTGACAGTAAGGACGACGTCTTTTTCCTTTATTTTGTTGTAGGTGCAGGCGAAGCAGATTTCTTTAAGGAATCCTTTAAGGAGTTAATACAATTTTTATGGCTCCACATGGAGAACTTGAGCAAATTAATTCGGGTTTTTTTACGATTCTGCCTACTTGGTGTAAAAGTTACATTTAATTTGAAAATATACAATAGGTAAGATTTAGGAGTGTTAAATTTGTATAAACATAGAGCTGGACTAGTAGGAGCAGTGTAATAATTCATGAAATAATTAACGATGTTAGTTTGCATTGTTGTGGCGTTGATGCTGACTGCTTTGTATTTAGGTAAATTAGTTAGACAGTGTTTAAATTTTGATAAGTCTTGTTATTAATTACAGTAATCACGTCTGAAGTAAGTTTTGACTTTATATTTGTTTAATTAATAACTTGATGTACAATTTTTATATTGAATATAAGTGCATTACACGTGGCACTTACAAAAAACACAAAAATAAAATAAAATATATCATTTACGCACGATAAATACAATGATTTGATTAAGTACATAAAAATTAAATAATGCAATATGATAATACGCAATGTCCTCTAGTGAGCATAATAACTTGCATAAATTACATTAAAAAAACTTTACTTAAAGTTGACAGTAGACTAATCAGGCAAATAATTTGTAAAAAGTGTGCATTCTTCCCAAACCTTTGTAAAAGGAATGACATCATCATCATCATCATTATGCAGCCATAAGCGTCCACTGTTGGACATAGGCCTCCCGTATCCCACTCCATTTATCACGGTCTTTAGCGACTTGCATCCAGTTCTTGCGCTTAATATTGTCGGTCCACCTTGTTGGGGGTCGTCCTCTATTCCTATATGCGTCATCTCTAAGTTTCCACTCCAATATTTTCTTTGTTCATCTACCATCTCTAGTTCTGGCTAGATGTTCAGCCCAGTTCCACTTCAGGGCGGATACCCTTTTAATAACATCTGTTATGCCAGTACTTCGGCAAATGGTTTTGTTTGGAATTTTGTTTCTAAGCGATATACCCAGCATAGTCCGTTCCATTGCACGCTGAGCAACGCGTAGCTTGTTTGCAGATTTTTTTGTTAAAGTTAGGGTCTCCGCTCCGTATATCATAACGGGTAATACGCATTGATCATATACCTTTCGTTTCAGGCAAATAGTTATCTCAGACTTAAAGATGTCCCTTAAGTTCCCAAAGACCGCCCACGGCAAGCTTATTCTCCTGAAAAGTTTGCTAGTTTGGTTGTCTCTGGTTAACAGTACTTCATGGCCTAGGTATTTGTAGAATGGTAGGTCACTTCTTCTATTTGGCCCACTGAGATGTGATTGTTTAGTACCATATTTGTCATAAATTGCGTTTTTGAGAAGTTGATTTTAAGTCCAAGTGAAGCACGGTGCACTCGTTCTAGCATCTTACGAGCATCATTTAAGCAGTCAGCAATCAGAACAGTGTCGTCGGCAAACCGTAAATGGTATCTTGATACCCATTTTTTCCCAATCAATTTTCTTGAAAGCAGATTCCAGTAAAGTGAAGAATAAATTTGGGAAGATAGTATCATTCTGGCAAACATCCTTTTTTATGTGGAGCATCTTTGTATTTTTGTGAAGATTTACGCACGCTGTTGCATTTTTGTATATACTTTTAATTAGTTTAGTATATCTGTAATCAATTCTACATTCGCCAAGAGCTTCTAGCATCTTCCATTGGTTAATTATGTCAAATGCTTTTTCATAATCCACAAATACATGATGGTTTGTTGTATTCTATTGACTTTTCAATAAATGTCTTAATTGATTGAAGTTGGTCATATATTCCGTATCCAGATCTAAATCCGGTTGGTTCTCTGGGCTGGCAAAAAATGAATTTAGGTATTAGTCGTTTTGCAATGATCTTTATAAAGAGTTTATAAGTATGCGATAGCAAGCTAATTGGTCTATAATTATCAAAGTTTGTTATATCTCTTTTCTTGTGCTTTATTTTAATAATAGCGTTGTTCCAAGTAGATGGAATTTTGCCTTTTTCTAAGCACATGCTGCATAATTTTATATCACCACCTTTCTTGGTCGCTTTGATGACAATACCGTCCTCACCCGAAGATTTGTTGTTATATATTATAGCATTTTTAATTTTATCTGTGGTTATATCCAAAAAGTCTTCTGAACCTTGGTTCTAGATTTTCGGTAAACTGACTTTGTCGTGTCTGATTGCAGTTTTTTTCTGGTACAGCTTTCTATAGAAGTTTTCTATTATTTTAAGAATTTTGTCTTTGTTTGATGTTATCAAGCCCTGTTTGTTTGCTAGTTTGCAGAAATCCTTTTTTCCTATAGTAAGTCGTCTTTGTAGAACTTTAAGGCTTTTATTTTCTTTGATTACTCTACTTATCTGTTCTGTATTATATTTTCTAAGATCTTTCCTTATAGATTAGGAAATTGCTCTATTTAGTTGTCGTAGTTCTTCAGATCTTAAGCCGTGTTTGTCTTTTAGGTTTCTTCTTTGTTCCATGAGATTCTTTGAATCTTTGTTCATTATTTTGTTGTTGTTTTTATTTGATTTAGTTTTGTATTTATTCTTTGCATCTTTTACTGTAGTTGTTATTTGTTGGTTTAGGGTGTCAATATCCAGTACGTCTTCTTCAAGATTTAGAATATGTCCGAAGTCTTTTTCAATTTGTTTCATGTATGCGTCTTTATTTATGATTGGTGACCATTTTGTGTTTTAAGGTGTAGCTACTAGTTTTGATCTTTCTTTATGCACTTTTGTAATTATTTTTGCCCTGACCATTCTATTGTCGCTATCAATCGAGCAATTGTTAAGTACTGTTATATCGTGTACTATATGCTTGGTGTTAGTTATAATAAAGTCAATCTCGTTTTTGGTGCGGTCATCTGGGCTTGCCCATGTCTATTTCCGTTGAGGGATCTTTTTGAAGAAATAATTCATAGCGTACAAACCGTGGTGTGTTAAAAAGTCCAGGAACGTGGCGCCTCTTTAATTTCTTTGGCCGTATCTATAGTCACCTATAGCTATTTCGGTGTCTTTTTTTCTGTAACCAAGTTTTGCGTTGAAATCTCTAGCAATTAGTGTGCAGTAGGCTGGTTTTTGGTGCATTGCTTTATATAGGTCTTTGTAAAAGCTTTCGGTTTCTTTGTCTGGATGTGCAGCTGTTGGTGCATATGCCTGGATAATTTTGATGTCGAATCAAGAATTTATTTTCAGAGTCAAATATATAACTCTTTTGCTAACGCTTTCTATCTGTATTATATTTCTTTACATGTTTTTTGTGGATAAAAAGCCAACTCCACACATGATTCTTCTTTTTCCTTGTGATAGAACAGGTAGCCTGACTGTAGTGTTAATTGATTCTCTGCTCTTTTTCTTACTTCACTTCGTTCTATTATATCCCAGTGGATATGAGTTAGTTCTTCTTTGAGTTCCCAGATTTTATCATCCGTTGATAGGGTTCTGGTATTATAAGTGGCTATTAATAGTTGTTTTTGTCGTCTATGGTAGCCTGGTTCAGCCCGTGGAATCTTTGCACTCTCTGCTTGCTGTCTTATCCAGTTGCTACCGTGGCCGGGGACTAACAAGCTGCCGGGCACTGACCCGTGTGTCTTCTGCTGTATTCATGATATGTGGTTTTTAGCTTTACTCCTACCACGCTGGCCAGTGCAAATTGGTTGGGTGCGAGAGCTTCATTTCCTATGCTCTCTGTAGGAACGGTTATACCATTGTGACTTGGTCGTCAGAGCCTTTTTTGTTCTCTAGCAGAGGGCACCAACGTGCAGGAGAGGTTGACATTTGAGTCGGACTTATCTGTTGTTAGTTGCCGTCACCCCTTTCCCTCCAAAAAAGACTTTGTTTATTTGTTATGTTTGTGAGAAACACCTCAGCTCTGCAAGAAAATACTTTCAAAGCTATGTTGGAATGCAATCTGGATCTGGTACCAATTTTTGTTTGAAGTTTCACCCTAGACGGTCAAACTAGTTCAAGATCTGAAGAAGTGTTAGTGCGTTCTAAACACTGTCTTACATTTTGTGGATTTTTTCCACGTGGTTTTGTCGTTGTAGACCATTGTGCATTGGAGTTTATGGCTGTTCTCTAAAGTATATTTAAGGTTTCTTTTGCTTTGAATAAAAAAAAGCGGAATACGTTTGTTTGAAAAAGCTTTAGCAATCTTCTACCTCAGATTATAATTTTTATTGGAAAACTTGAGAGCGGATTTTTAGCACATTGTGCTGCTTTTTTACTTCACCATTAAACTTGGTTTGGTCAATTGTGTCATGAAACTTTTATCATTTGTACTAGTCACAATTTTGAGATTTAATAAACTTTCTGGTCTCCTTATTTTTAGTAAATTTGTCTATTGCTAGCAAGATGAAGATGTACAAACAACAATATCGTTCTTAACTCTTTTAGCAGTTCAAATATCTACTAGTGATCTGATGCTATTTTTTAAGATATAAGAAAACAAGATTAGTCAGTTTTGTAGACAGACTTGACTTTCTCCTTGTTCTTCTTATAACTATTTAAGACTACTGGGTTGTGGTCTGAGCTGAGGTCGTTGACAAGAATGAAAATTTGAGCTGAGTAAAGCAATATCAAGAACACTTCTAGGAAACATTTACTAGCTATGATAAGCATTTCTAGCTTTAGTACAATAGATTCTTTACCTTGGGCGTATCCAAACAACACGTTTGCCTATGGAATTTGTTAGGCTGCTGTCTCAAACTGGAGGCCTTAAGTTAAAATCTCCTGCAACAATTATTGTAAGCTAACCTTTTGGTATAGCATTAAGATCTGTTGTTATTAGTTACTTAATTTGCGATTGAATGTTAAAATCAGCTTTATTGGTCCAGACCAGAAACATTAATTGCAAATAAATTAATCAGTTTATTTTTTGACAAAGATTGCAGTTTCACGTTTTCTAAATACGTAAAAAAGTTGTAAATTTCTTTAAAGAACGCAAATTTATTTTGGTTTTTTTGTCAGGTTTTTGAAGAACTTGCGTTTTGTTTTAGTTAGATACAAAATAGTTTGCTGACCTTCAAATGTGTGTCATTTTGAACAGGCAATATTCTAAGTCCAAAATTTTGGGAATCTCATTTTTTCCATCTATATTTTGATCGCTGAAAATTTGAGCAAAATCAAAGAGGTCAATTTTTTCAAATTAGTCAAAATTTTGCTTCTGCAATCAAGTTTTATTATATTACTATATTAATGCTTTACTAGTTTGGAACGTAAAAAGCTTGTCTTCAATTTATGATCAATATTTTTCAATAGACCACACAATCTGCATGTTTTCTAGCTTGTTGGAGTAAAAACGAGTTTAAAACGTCGTGAGTTTCAAACTTGCAAATAAGATGATAAGTTTTTACAACCTTCTTTTTTGGTATAGGACTGTTTTGATGAAAATCTTGCAGGCGTTTTTTTAAATTTTTTCTGTTTACAGCCAAACAAAAGTTTTTCTTTCTAATAGTTCAATCAAAGATGCTATCATAATTGTATCCGGGTACCTATTTGCGTTAATAAATACTTAAGACCTAAAAGCTTCTTAGTATTTTGTTACCAAATCAAGTTTACATGATGTGTTAAAGATTGGTTTTATCTGCACTGATTGATGTTTTTAATGCATTGTGTGTGTTAATTTTGAGTAGGTTATTTAAGCTTTCGAGTGTTAAAACGGTCCATGGTTCAGGTCCACACGCCATTGACTTTTTACGTGCCAGCCCGTTTGCCTCAATGTTATCTACTTTAATGCAATATTTTTTCACTTAAAGCAGCTTGATACTATGCCCACAGGGTGCTAAAGTAAGGGCACAATAACATTCAAAAATTAACTTCGATGTGGTTCTAGGCTTGTTTATAGCAATTAGCCGCTCTACTACCCGTTAGAATTTGAACATTTTTGCTAAATATTTTTCAGTTTACTATTTCCATAATCCCATAGGTTATTCCAACTACTTCTGCCTGGTCTTAGTGGTAAAAATATTTTAAGGTTTTGCAAGAAGATTCCCGTTCTAGAACCTTTATTGGTTTTTGAGCTATACGTGTACATTCTAATTAAATTATTGACCACGTTCTGCTCCTCTTGTTTACGTGTGCGCACGTTGTAAGCTCATTAAATTGCTATAGTGGTGGTTACTCTGTCAGTTGTGTTTAGATTTTTTTTGTGACTTGTTCCTTATGTTAACTCACGTTTTGATGATTTTTCCGTGATTTGAGGTTGGTTGGTTTGTTAATTGCTCCAACTTTAGCAACGATTTTTGATTAGTTGTGGTTTTGTTTTGTTTCTTTAAGTTAGATTTTATATTTATTTCATTTCCTTGTTTCCTAAGAGGTAGGAGTTAAGATTGTTTGTTCTAAATTGGTATTTTGTGCAAACGGCCTCTGTTAAGTTAGCGTTTTTTTGCTGGCGGTTTTAAAAGTTTCAAATAGGTCAAACAGGTCAATTATAATTCTGCTGAACTAGTCCTAATAACATTGCTACATTATTGGTCAATTTATTTAAGTATGGTATGGCAATATTTGTTGCTAGAGTGCTGCTTATTGTTAGAAGAAGTTTTTAACGGGTTTTTAGAATTCCTGTTGTTTATTTGACTTATATCGGTAGAGCATTTTGTAATTGCCTTTGGTTAGCGCAAGTTAACAAAAAACGTGATATAACTTTTTCTGTTTATATGTAAAGTATGGTAACTTTAAAGGTTTATATTGGGTTAGGATAAGTTTATTTGTTATTTTTTGTGGTTTAAAAGCAGCCATGCGTCTAGCAGGTTTGGCCTAGAGCAACAATAAAGTTTTTTTAGATTATGGAAATGACTACTTAGTTAGCATTTTTTAAAAAATACATTGGTTTAATTTTAATTAAATTAAAACTTAGTAGAATAAACTAAAGTACCAACAAACCGTAAATAAAAAATTGCAATCTAGAAATTAAAAAAAAAAAACGATCAAATTAGGTTTACCACTAATCTCAAACTTGGCAAGGTAAAGCAGCAAATAACGTTTATGTAGCCTCCTACTCAGCAAACATTCATAGAAAATAAAGCGCCAATCTAGACTGCTAGACTAAACTACTCAGTTTTTCTTTTTCCAGTTTTTGCTTAACTAAATTTGCTTCTGAATTAGAACATAGTAGACTTTAGAAAAAAGACTCTTCTGGTATATATGGTATATTATGTAAGTGTACAGTGAAGTTAAAGTTTTAAAATAATGTTAATCAAAAACGGAATATATTCATTAAAACTTTAAATAAACTATAAAAGAGCGTAACAGATTCTAAGAAGTTAAAGACCTATACAAAGAATATACTACAATATTTAGCAGTACAAAGCAAGTTATGTTTTTTATAGTTTACAAAATAAACTATTATTAAATTTTGTTACATCGAGTTTTACACAATTAATGATGAGTTTTTATTCCCCATAATGGTTCTAAACATTGTAGTTGAAATTTAATGTTGTCAACAACTGACGTTTAATTTTTGGCATTAAGTTTTCTTACTCAAGGTATAGCTGGGCTGCGTTTGGAAAACTAAGATTTATTCTGAAAAAAAAGATATTTCTCGAAACCTTAAGCGTAAAGTCTACAAAACATGTATCCTGCCAGTAACAACATATGGCTTTGAGACAATGGCACTAACTATAAAAAGTGCATTTAAACTTAGAACAACATAGAAAGCAATAAAAAAAAACAATGTTAGGTATTAGGTTAAGGGATAAAATAAGAAACTATAAGATCACAGATGTTATACAACGCTCTGCTTAACTCAAATGGCGTTATGCAGGACACGTGGCCCGACAAAACCCAGCCTTATGGACTAGCAAAATATTAAAATGGCGTCACAGAAAAAATAAGAGATCTACAGGAAGACTTCAAAAACGGTAGAAAGATGTTATCGCCAAAACCGCGGAAAAAACCTAGATAACTGTACAGGACAAACAGACATGGAAAAAACTGGAAAAGGCCTACATCTAGGAGTGGATGGCACTAGGCTGAAAAAGAAAGAAGAAGAAGACTCAAGGTATTACGTTATTTTTTGTAATGACATCAACATTTTATTGCAAGTAAATATATCTTAAAATTATGTGTAGACATACAACTGCTAAGGTTTTCAAATCATATAAATGACAATTTTGTTCTTATTTTGATGTTTGCTTACTATAATAGATTACTGGTGGTATTAGTTTGCAGTTTTATTCTTATCAAATGATAGTAAAATGTTAGTTTGTTTTTGAACCAACATTTTTTTAATTTAAAAACTCATGATACCTTGGTTTTACGTTTACTCTAGTTTACTTAGTAAATTTTTATCAAAATTATTTTTATAATTTGAATAATTTACTTGTAAACAAAATTAATAAGATTTAAATAAATTTAACAAAAAAATTGTTGTTGCAACCCGTGTGAACATTTCATTCAATATGACGTAGTGTACCAAATGCTTTATTGATGGCTATTTTAAATACTATTAGTGCATTAGCCAACCTAGAAGAATATTTTAAGTATTTGTAATGCCTATCTAAAGTAACGCCGTTTTTGATACCAAATTTATGTTTAT
The DNA here is from genome assembly GCA_963932245.1 of Tachinus rufipes. NCBI lineage: Eukaryota > Metazoa > Arthropoda > Insecta > Coleoptera > Staphylinidae > Tachinus > Tachinus rufipes. The sequence continues at coordinate 84,982,980 of OZ010747.1, read as the reverse complement.
AAGATTTTGGTATTATAAAAATCTTAATAATAATAATAAACTTTATCTTCTTCTTTTTAGACTTTTGTATAGGCACGTGTGTCTGTTTCTTTAAGTTCCTTCTTTGTCTCTCATCTCCTGTGATATGGATGTTCAGGAGTCTGCTCATCTCTTTGGTGGCTTTCCAGGTGGTCTTGAATTGTTGGGTCTTTGTGTCATGGCCCAGTTAACCAAGTGCTTCTAACGGTCTCTTGTCTAGCGTACGACATCCTGTATTTGTAGATCCTCTCTGATTGTGGTGCTTCTGATTTGGTCTCTTAGCGTGACTCCCTTTATCGCTTGTAGGGTGCGCATCTCTGTCGTTCTTAAGGCTTGTTTGGTAGCTGCTGTGTTGGCTCTTGTTTTGGGTGCGTATGTGAGAATTGGTCTTATTGCGGTTTTGTATATTCGGATTTTACCTTCTTTAGATATATGCTTATTTCTCCATATTATATTGTTTATTGCAAAAGATGTTTTCTGCATAGCATAGGATGTTGAAGGATTGGTACCCTGTTTTGTATCCCGCTTTAAAGTTTTTTACTGTGGTTATTATGATGTCCATTATGATGTTGAATAGGGTCGGGTTTATATCACCTTGTCTTACGCCATAGCTTACGCGCACCCTCTCAGATGTCTTGTTTTTGTTTTTATGATTGTGTAGTTGTTTTTGTTGATGTTTCTTATTAGGTTGGTTAGCATTCCCCCCGTTCTTCGTTTTTTGAGTTCTAAAATTACATCAACGATTCGGATTTTGTCAAATGCTTTCTTGAGGTCGACAAAGCACAGATAGACGGGTTTGGCAAACTCTATTGCTTTCTTGGTGATCTGTTTTACAGTAAATATTGCGTCTGTAGTTGATCAATTTTGTCGGAATCCTTGTTGTTCGTCATTTACCGTTATTTGTTTGTTTATTTTTTGGGCCAGTATTTTTGTGAAAAGTTTTGTTGTGGTGTTTATCAATGTGATGCCTCGGTAATTTGAAGGGTTTGTTTTTTACCTTTCTTGAAGATCGGGATGGTAATTGTGTTTTTCCATCTTGCCGGCACTTGTTTGGATTTGACAATTTTCCTAAACAGGGTGTAGATTTTTGTTTTGAGTTTGTCGCCGCCGTATTTTAGGAGTTTCTTGGGAATCATATCCTCACCTGGTGTCTTTCTTGTTTTTAGGTTTCTGATTTCCCAATTTATTTCTTCTTGGCTAATATGCCAATATGACTCCTCTATTGTTTGTTTGTGCGTTACGGTAGTGGTTCCTTTCTTGATGTTGTTGCTTTCTGTTACATACAGTTTCTTAAAGTACGCTCATTCTTCAGATGTTATACATTTGGTTTGGTGTTGTTCGTCAACTGGTTGCTTAAACTTCCTGAGGAGCTTCCAGATTTTCTTTTGGCCGCCATATAAACTTTATCTCTATTACATACTTACAAATAGAAAAAACAAAGTTTAGACCAAGTATGTTATTCTACTTAACCTTTTTAATTTTCAAAATAATAATGTTTTTATAAATTGGCTTCAAACTTGCTAAATCCAGTGTCGTAAACCAACTGCGTTCTTTTAACTTGTCAACATAATTTTTTATTCTTGGTAAAGTAAATTATTTTTTACTGTGTTGGTCTTTAAGAATTTATAATCTGCACACATTTGATGGATTTTTTTTTCATAAATTTTGTTTGACCATCAAAGCGTCTATTATACCTCAAATTATATCACGTTTATAGTGAGATAGTAGGTACAAAATGTAACTTTTCAGCGTTTGACAATGCTATTAATATTTGTTTTTGATAATTTTGTCTTTTTTAATTTGTCCGTTGATTGAAAAAAAAACATCCCAAAACTTGTTCATTAACTTAATTAGCTGTTTTGCTTGCTCTTTATTAAATTATTGTCAATTTGCGTATAAAAATTGAAATGATTTTAAGCTACTCCATGATTTTTGAAATTTTGGCATATTGTAATAAATCATCCAATTTACTTTTTTTGAAAGTTATGTCAGGTAGTATTCTAATTTACTATATTTTTCTTGTTTTTTTTTTCAGATTCTTTATAAGTTTTTGTTGTTGCCATTCTACGTAGTTTTAGTATGAATTTTTTTCTTCTTCTTGGCATGTTTCATCCGCTCCGGATATTAGCAATCATCATCACAATCTTTTCTTTGTCAACTGCATTGCGAAAAAGTTGCAGCGATGTCATGTCAAACTACTGGCGTAGATTTTTAAGCCATAAAATTTGGCGTCTTCCCGGGCTTCTTCTTCCCATTACTTTTCCTTTTAGAATCAGATAGAGTATTCTGTATCTATCACTATACCTCATTACCTGCTAACCAGCAATTTCCTAACTAGCTTTCAATATTTCCTGATCCTTGCCCATTCTCTGCAGAATCTCCTCAATTACTAATGTGCTCTTTCTATAAGATATTTATAATACGACAATATGACCATAGTTTGAAGGTCTCCAGTTTTTTCTCTATATCCATTAATAGGGTCCAGTATTTGACGCCATACGTTAGTGTTGAGAAAACGTAACAGCGCAACATTTTGATCTTATTTTGCAAGCTTAAGTCTGAGCTGTTGAAAACTTTTCTCATCTGGATAAATGTTGTTTTCGCTTTTTCTATCCTGCATTTATTTTCTACTAAATGATACTTTATTCACGCATGTGCCTAGATATGTGTATTTGTTCACTTGTTTTATGGTTTTGTTGTTAAGAAGTATCATTCGCTGTGATGGATTATCTTTACTGACAAGAATATATATTTAGTCTTTTTGAGATTACTATTGATTTTGTTTATCTTGCTGACTAATTTGATCTTATGCATCATCAGCCTTGAGCTGTACTTGCCAATATAACAGAGTTGTCCGCATACTTTAAGTTGTTAATTATCTTGCCGTTGATCGATATTTTTTCCTTTACTCCATCTAGCGCCTCCTTAAATATTTCTTCCGAGTATATGCTAAACAAGGTTGGCAAAAACACACAACCTTGCTTTACACCTCTGCAAATTTAGATATTTCTTGTGCTTTGGTTTTTAACTCGTACTTCTGCCGCCTGTTGCTAGTAGAGGTTTGCTATTACGCGGATGTTTTTGTTGTCGGCTCCGTTGGTCTTGAGTATAATAATAATAATAATAATAAACATCTTTATTCCCTGCATATTTTACATAGAACTTGTACATACTTAATCTAATATAATTATAATATAATCTAAATAAATATTTGCTGGAAAATGGTGGAGTTCAGCATTATTGCAAAAGCAATTTGCTGTTCTTACACTCGACCTTAAAAAAAAATAACTAAAAATAATACCAATATATAATATAAAAAGAAATTAACACAAATTAAAATGAATGGTAAAAAATAATTAATCTAACATAAGAATTTTACTTAACTCAAATCTAAAACCTTGGATATTTTTTTGGTTAATTGACGTTGGTAAGTTATTGTACACATGCGTAATTTGATAACTAAAACTACCTTTATAAATTTTTTCTTCCTATGTTTAAAAATATCTAGGTCACAATTTTGGCGAGTGTTAATTCTGTGGACATCCTTTTGAAGCATTATTTTATTAAACAAGTATTTTGGAGTTTGAGTTTTAAGTATTTTATGATATGCAACAGCACTATGCACCTGTCTTCGTTTACACATGTTTAACCAGCCTGTGGGTTTTAATAGATGCGATACTCTTTGAAATTTTCGAACACCATGAATAAACCTCGAGCACGCATTTTGAATTTTTTGGATCCTGTTTTTTTCTATAACATTAATATTAGCTCTATATACTATATCACAATAGTTTGCAAATTTAAACAGTTGCATCACAAAGCATTGTTTTCACTTGCTTACTTAAAAATGACCTATATGAGTACAGTTGTTTTAACTTCATAAATGATAAGCTACAGATTTTAGAGATGTGTTCAGAAAATTTCAGTTTAGAATCCATAATTACCCCAAGATTTCTAACGGAAGAACTTAACTCTATTGGCTGATTATTGATGCAAATGTTTATTCTATTAGATATACTCGATACTTGCTTATAAGTTCCAAATAAAATACCAATAGATTTTGTTGCATTAAGCATTAGGAAATGGTCCGATGAATCTAGAAAAAGTAAATATAAATCACTATTAATCATCTGACAAGCATTATCTACGCTGTCAATAAAAAATGACATATACATTTGAATATCGTCTGCAAATCTATGTACTTTAGTGTGTTTAAGTTCTTTTAACATTGGTGCAGTATAAATAATGAACAACAAGGGACTTAAAATTGAACCTTGAGGCACCGCTTTATTAATTTTTACAATAGACAAAGAAATACCATCGATTTCAACTCGCCGACAACAATCTTTCAAGTATGCCTTAATTAGATCTTCAAATGCATAGTCAAATTGAAAGTACTTTAAAATACTTAAAAGCATAAGGTGATCTATACTATCAAATGCTTTAGTGTAGTCTAATAATATTGCTAATGTAACCTTGTTTTCATCACATGCTTTAAGTATATCATCTGTCACATCTAAAAGAGCTGAAGCACAACTGTACCCTGTTCGGAATCCAGACTGCTTATCAGGCAATATGTTTAAAAGTTTAATATGTTCTTGCATTTGATTTGCGATTACTTTTTCCATTATTTTTGATAACACTGATAATATTCTTATTGGACGCAGATCTTTAAAACTTTGAGGTTTTGCAATTTTAGGTAGAGGTTTAACAATGGCTTCATTCCACACAGTAGGGTAAACACTGTGTGATATACAAAAATTAATAATGTGAACTAAATACGGTAATATGTGCGGACAACATAGTTGCACCATTTTTGTTGTTAGTTGATCTGCACCACAAGCATTACTTTTAATTGCAATAATTAATGAATTTATTGAATAAGTGTCAACAAGTTTTAATTTGCATAGACTATCATTTGAGAAACAATTAGTATCATGAATTGAACGGCGATTTAAAACGCTTTGGCAGGTTGCATTAAAATTATTTTGATTGTTTGAATAATATTTGTTAAGTTCGCCTGGCTTATTTAATGACACTGGTATATTAATGTTTGGTTGTTGAGTATTGTGAATGTCAAAAATTTGTAGTTTTTTCCAAATAACATTTGGTTTTGTATTACTCAGCTGGTAGTTCAAATATGCTTTTTTTTCATTGCGTATTGCTTGGGTAACTTAATTTTTAAGAGTTTTGTACTTTTCAAAATGACATGCCATTTTAGTTTTTTTGTACTTTGTTTGGGATTTGTTTCGAATATCAATCATATCCAATATTGTATCGGTTATTTAGAGGGTATATTTCTTTTAAAATCTGGCTTGCTTTAATGGCGCATGCTAATTAAACAAAGACAGAATGCATGCATTTAACCAATTAACTTTTTCGTCAATGGTATTCATTTGAAAAAGTTTTTGAAAGTTCATCAGCTTTAAATCTCTGTCAAGACTAACTTCATCATAATATTTAAACGACCTATATTGTTTTAATGGCGGAGAGATGATCAGTTTTTCTTGTGCGTAAATACAATAAACTAATTCGTAAAATCAGAAGCTTAAATCTAAATGTACCTGATTCTGAAATATTGCACAAGTTTGTGGTTATAATGACATCCAACAAAGTTGAGGTTTGGTCAATTCGCGTTGCATCTACAATCCATTGCTTTAAATTATAGCTACCAATAAGGTTGTTAAATAAAATTGTTGATATATCAGTTTTATTTAAAAGATTTATATTTATGTCGCCTACAATAAACAAAACATCACAATCTAAGATAATAGCTATGTGTGTTTTAATATTATCAAGTTTATTAATAAGAGATCTGGTGTTGACGTGACCAATACAATTTATTAGTATTTGCTCGCGTAATCCTTTCCTGATTAAAATTAGATAAGTTTGTTTTAATTTTGGGTTTGTTACTAGAATCAGTTAGAGTATCAGTTTTTTTATTGTTTATATGACAGACTAGCTCTTTGGTTGACTGTTGTTGGTCAATATCTATATTTGTTGTAGTAGGAGTAGCTGGACCTCTGTTTGTTCTCGTGTCTGAAACTCGTTGTCTGCAATTTGACTTATGGTAAAAGTTTTGTTTTCAACAATTAAAGTTTTTCTTTTAATATACGCTTGCAATTTTTTACTTCTAGCGTCATAAAGGCAATCACGTAATATTTTATTATCAGATTGTTCCTGAGTAGTTAAATCGCGAGAGATAACAATGCCACTTCCTTTCAGTTTTGATGCCTTATTGAGTACTTCTAATCTCTTTTTAGTAAATATAAACTCAAGTATAATTAGACGTTTAACAGTATGTTTGTCTAATCTGTAAAAATCATGCAAATCAGTTTTCTTAATAGAAATTCCTATAATATGGGACACAACTGCATTAAGTGTATCTAAAATGGAACCGTCTCTTTCAGGTACACCAAAAATGATTAAATTTCTTTTTTTGACGACTTTCTTTAATCCTTCTAACTTTTCTTTGATCTCTAAATTATTTTTTTCTAATTCGATTACTTTGTTATCAACAACATGTAATTTAATTTCTATTTTTTGAAATTCACTTTTTAACTTATTTGTGTATCTTAAGCAATTGTTTGTGTTTTACTCGATCAAACGCTTTGCTGAAATCTATAAAACACAAGTTTACCTTGCAGTTAACGTCTCTGCATCTCTGGATTAATACATTAAGCGCAAATAGTGCCTTATTGGACCCAACGCATTTTTGAAACAAAATTGTGTTTGTTTAATATACTCTTTGCATTGTCGGTGTATAATTTTGAGAAATATCTTAAGTGCATGGCTTATTATGCTTATAGTACAATATTTCTCGCACTGCTTTGATGTTTTTTCGGAATAGTAATAAATGTAGATTTAAACTATTCTTTGAGTATCTTTCCGGTGTCATATACTGCATTATGTAGTTGAGTAAGCGTATTTATGGCATTTTTGTTAAAAAGCTTGATTTTTTTTGTCGGAATTTTATCTGGGCCTACCGCTTTGCTATTTTTTTATGTGTCTATTGCATTTCTAACCTCCTCCTTTGTTATTTGAGGTCCAGTGTAAGCGTTATTTATACTATGATTCTCCGGGCAAGCATCTTCAAAAAGCTTGTAGATATAGTTTTTCTTTTGAGTTGTATCCAGCAAGGTGATGTTCAAGTATATTGGCGCTATATACTATTTTATTTGTGCTTATTTCGATATCCAGATGGTATTTGTTTTCTTGTCTAATAAAGGTTGGGCTAGTACCTTTATTTTGGCTTACCATAGAGTGCTTTAACGTAGTTTTCTTTTGGTGATTGCCAAATAATTGTTTTTAAATTTTTTGTTACGATTAGTCTTCTGTTTTGTTGTTGTTTGATGTTTGATGTTATCACATAGAAGAATGTTTTGAATTTTATTGTGCTGTTTGATGGTGCGTAGTAAATGGTCAGATTTGCCAGTTAAATTAATACAAAACGGTGAGATAGCTTAGTTATAGAGCGTTGCATAGTACGCTAACAGTCTGGGGTCTGGGGTCTAGGATTTGGTTTCCAAAATATGACTGAAATAATAACTAACTCTTTATTTACCAGAGTAGTTTGGAAATTACTTAATAAGCCGTTTAGTTTTCATCAATCCTCTTAAAACAAGTCGTAACACATATAAGGCAATGTAAAATTCTACGTTGACCTGTAGGATTTGTAGTTAGGTAATTAATTTTGTTTTTCTTATTCTCATTTATTTTTCTCATAAGCTTATTGTAACTTTGGCAGGCTATGTCAATTGCTTTGTGTTTCTTTACTTTGCATACATAACAAGACTTTTTGATGGTGCAGTTTATTACAATGTGTTATTTTGGTCTAAAATTCAGACACCTTTCTTTTTATATTTTTGGTTAACTAGCACGTGTCTGCATATCACCCGAGCCAGTAGCACTTGTAAAATTGTACTGGCGTTATTTTTTTAAGTACTCATCATCTTGTTTTATCTTTATCCTACTTTTTCCAAAAGTCTGTTGGTTTTGGCAATTAGTATGATTACATTACTTGTATCTTCTCTGGTTTGCTTTATTTATTTTAACTGTTATGCCGTTTTTTTGGAATTTTGTCTGCAATTGTGTTTTTCACATCTTCTTCTAGTGTGGTTCTTTTACATTTCTTCTGTTTTTGCTTGCCATATTTTTGTAATATATATTTTAAAAAAATTTCAAAACCCTTAACTTTGAACTGCTTTATCTGAAATAACTTTATATATTTTATAGCTTCAGAGGTTCTCTACGTCGTTTACAATTTTTAAAAATTGCAAATAATCTGAAACTTGTAGAAAATTTCTACAAAGTTTTAATTTGACTTTGAACTTTAAAATTTTAGTAAATTGTTTTGAGGAAAGCAAAAGGTTTGAAAGCTACCAAAGGCATAAGCTGTATGAGGTTTTCAGATTTTGTTTAAATTTTTAAAAAACTAAAATATGTTAAAAAGCTGCTAAGGGTAATCTAGACATAAACATGGAACCAGCAAAAATTAATACCAAGAATTCCGTCTAAGATCTTAGATTTTATTAAATATACTTGTAAGATTGCAGATAGTCTAGGAACTGCTAGAATTAACCTAAACGTTGTTCAAAACTTATGCCTAATTCTGAACACTGTTTAGAACTTATACAAGGTTTTGAGATTTTAGTAAATATGTTTGAAGAACTGCTAAAGGCTTAATTGCCGCTAGAAGTAATCTACGAACAGGCTCTGGGCGGTGTTTAAAACTTAGAAAACTTCTACAAATGCAAAAGGTTAAAGAACTGCTAAAAATAACCTAAAAATTGTACAGAACTTGTGCTTAGTTCTGCACAATGTTTACAATTTAAGAAACTCATACAAGGTTTTGAGATTTTAGTAAATATGTTTGAAAAACCTTTGGAAGCTTAATTGCTGCTAGAGGTGATCTATGTCTAGGTTCTGAGCAGTGTTTAGAACTTAAAAAACTTCTACAAGGCTAAAACAAATATGTTTAATATTTGGGGCATTGGAAAAGGCTTAATAGCTGTTAAAAGTAGCGCATGCATAGTCTCTAAAGTTTTAAAAAGTTTTTATTCTATATGTACACTAAAAAAACTTGTTATACTTTATTAAAGTTTTTGAAACACTTTAGGTTTGCGAGCTTAGGTTCTGAGCGGTGCTTAAGACTAACAAATTTTTACTTCTTTTTCTTCAGGTCCCTATCCGATTACCGAATGTTGGCAATCAATATAGCTATTTTTACTTTGTTCACAGCAACGCAGTAGTTGTACTCCCAAACCACTGTCTTAGGTTCTTGAGCCTGGATATACGTTTTCTGCTAGGACCTCTTTTTCCAAACACTTTTCCTTGCAGAATCAGTTGTAATAATCCATATCTTTCTTCATTTCTTATAATGTGTCCGAAATACTGCAACTTGTGCGCCTTAATAGTATTAACTACTTCCAGTTCTTTTTAGAAACGTTCAGGACCCTTGCGTTGGTGATATGGTCCTTCCACAAAATTCTTAGGAATCTCCGGTATATCCACATTTTTGAAGGTTGATAGTTTTTTGCAGGTATTTTTGGACATGGTCTATGCTTCCATTCCATATAAGAAAACCGGGTACACGTAACATCTGACAAGTCTCATTTTTGTTTTTATATTTAAGTCATGACTTCGAAACATATTTTTCATCTTTTTGTAAGCTTCTCTGGTTTTTATTATGTGGCATTTTATTTCTACCGAATGGTCCCACTGATCGTAAATTGTGGTACCTAGGTAAGTATACTTTGAGACCCGTTGTATTGCCTGAACTTCTGCTTTGAGCTGGATGTTTTGAATTGGCACTTTGCTGATGACCATATACTTTGTTTTTTTGAGATTCAGGGTCTATCCGTAGTTTTTACTTGCGTCCACGACATTGTTTATAAGTTCTTGCAGTCCCTATATGCTATCCGCACACATCACACTATCATCAGCTTATCTGATATTATTGATATATTCACCGTTTAACCGAATGCCAGTATTTACTTCATGGGGCGACTTCTTAATTATTTTCTCAGAGTATAGATTGAAGAACATTGGCAATAGTATGCACCCCTGGCGTACACCACGTTGTATGTTAATGTACTTGGTATCCTGTTTGTTAACTTTTACGGACGCCAGCTGGTTCCAGTGTAGGTTACCAATCACTCTAATATCTTTCTCGTCCAGTCCTATATTTTGTAGAATTTTGATAAGTTTTGAGTGTTAAACCTTATCAAACTTTCTGATAATTAATAAAGCATGCGAACACATTACAGTTTACGTCTCTACATCTATGAAATAGGACCTGGACGCTAAACAAGGCTTTTCTTTTACCGAGTGTATTTTTAAAACCAAACTGGGTTGGGCTAATATTATCTTCACATCGTCTATATAACAGAATATATAGACGATGTGAAGATAATATTAGATGAATTGGATGATCTTTAGGAATACCTTCAAAATATGACTCATTAAGCAGATCGTTCTATAATTGCTGCATGCTTTTGCATTCTGTGTTGAATTGTCACATACGTGGAGTGGAGCCAATCCTGTGGTATGGTACCACTGTCATATATGAGGTTCAGAAATTACTACCTTCTGGATGCTACAAAAAAGTCAGTGGGAATTTTATAATTTTTTTTTACAACAAAAGATTATGTTGGTATTTGGCATTGAAGCATTGTAAATAAATGTAAAAAAATGCCGTAGCAGTAACGCACTAATGCAAAACAAAAAAATGTACTTAACCGACTCTTACGGGGAGCAGTAGAGCAAATGATGCATAGATGGCTTAAAATTGTTTTTCTTCTGCAGTGAAATAATGAGGTCGCATAAAATGGCAGTTGATAGTGTTTAGAAAAAAATAGGCGACAAACGGTATTGGCCGTTAAAATAAAAATACAAATAATTAACAAACAACATTTACGCTCGGTGTGGTTGTTGAGTGGTTTAGCGTTTGACGCGTTAGATATTTAGAAATAAACTAAAGTTTAAATAAAAATTTTGCATTCGAATAATGCAGTTGTATCAATTATCAGCGGACAACGACGTTCATAGAATATGGAAATAAGAGGCAATAGTTGTTTCAAAGTCATTTAGTGTTTAATTAATAAATATACAATGTAGGTGCCTGGTAAGAAGTTAGGGAAAAAACTAATGCAGTAAACAATTGTAAACCGTCCCAACGTTATCTAAAGAAATTTACAAAGAATTAATGATAATTGTAAATATTAATTCTTCTGTCATCTTGTATCTGAGTGAATAGTATCTGCAGAAGCACCATACGTAACCAATAGACAATCCCATCATTACTAATACCTTTGATGAATAATTCCCTTGCCACAATAGATGCATTAATATCTCTGGTAGTCGCTACGAGAATAGTTTATTAATGCCACTATTCTTTGCAACTGTTGCAATAACAAACATTTCTCTCAACACATCACAGAAAATCTACTGTTAAAATCTATTAATATAAAAGAAAAGTAAATTATAAAATAATCTATTACTTTCATTTCACGAAAGTAGTCTAATTTTACTCAGTTACAAAGGAAACTAACTTTATAACATTCTTGATAGTGTGAAGTGGCTTGCAATTTCAAGCATGCACATAAATTAAGTTAAAATTAATTTTCTGCGCTAAAATTATATTCATCCAATGATGAAGCACATCATTAAGCATTGTCGTTCGTATCCGTACCCCATCAATCTCAACCGTGCAGAAGCCTCCGTCCGTAAAATCGCATATTGATTTTTATATTTTTACATGCCCTGTTTTTTTTTTGGCAAGTTCCACCACCTGAATAATATCCTCGGTTCCTAGAAACCATCAGGGAGATATACATTTACCATATTAATTACAATCGGATAGGATATAAAAATGACTAATCTAGCTGTATTAATTAAAGATTTTGCGGTAGTTGGAACACGAGTTTCCACTTTGATTTTTTGCGGTTCAAACTAATCGGAACTGATTAATGGTGAGATTAAAAGTACAAATAGAATAGGATGTGTGTACATTTTAATTAATATAATTTTTAATTAACTTTATGTACTGTATAACAAGGTGCAATCAGTGAAAGAATCAATTCCGGTAAATAAGCATAAACATGAATCACCGCTGTAGCTAATCAACTTCCGAGCAAGTCGCTTCCACCCTCGCTTGCGTTTTGATTATCATAATTGATGCCTGTCCTGGCATCGTCAGTTGAGTGATATTAGCACTCGCTTAAAGAGCTTTAAAACCGCCGCGAATCTCATGGGTTATTAACAGAGTGCGGATTGTTAAGTAATAAATAAATATTTTTCAAATAAATAATTTTAATATTTTAAATCAAGTTTCTGTAAGATAAAAAACGTTTTGCAAACATAGTTTTAAATTTCAGTTTGTAATCAATAAAATATGGCTACAATTTACAATTTAAATTTAAGACATAAATCCGTTTTCTAATTATTAGCGGTAAAGCAATTTGATGCCTTTACTTTGTTACCGCTTGCTCTTTATGCAATTTTCCTTCTATTACTGTGGGAAATACAATTTGCCGGTAAGAATCTGTTCTGATTCAAGTTTAATTTTATATTAGAAAGAATTGCTGTATCTCTAGTGATTGAATGAGTTATTGGGTTTCTTCACGGGGACTTGGCGCTGACAGGAAAATCTTTATTAAGCTAGAATATTTCTTTTGCAATGTTCTTACATAAGAAAACTAATTTATATCTGTCACGAAAATGTTGAAGATTTTTTTTATTTCAGTCAATTTGCATAGGCGTTGTTTTGCAAACCTTTTAACAAGCATGACAGAATACATTATATACATATAAAGCGTGTTCATACGTTAGTAAATCGTTTTATTGTTTTATAAATGGTTACCATTCAAATGTGTTTTGTCGCTACTGTTGTTGGTTTAGAAAAGGTGGCGGAAGGATCACGCTGGGACTCTGGATTAAAAGATTGTGTGCTTAACTTAATTAATTAACCAAGTTTGTTATTTTTTTATTAATTAAAAATTTAATAAAATTAAGTTTTTCTATGTAATTTGCAGTTTGGTTTTAAGAGTTAATAACGAAATTAATTACATTTATGTTATATTATGTAATTTTTCTGTACAACTATTTTTTTTTTAATCTGTTACTCTTCTACTAACAGATTGATATCGGAATCAACAATTATTCAGTAAAGTACGAATCGCAGTAGCAGTAAATCCACTACGAATGGTAAGCGACTTATTTGGCTAGAGATAGAAGCTACACGAAATAAAAAAGACTTTGCAAAATTTAGCAAAACACACTGAGAGGTACGAATTAGCACTATATGCAATTTGATAGATTGACAGAGTTTTTCAGCTAGTGCATTCATCCTAACAGCTAAGAACTAAATTCAAATATTAACAAATAGTTGAGACCATCAAGTTTAAAAACATAGCTAAAATTTGGTATAATAATATGAGCAAATGCAGCTTTAATTGAAAGAAATAAAAAAGGTTGTAAAAAAAACCAAAACTGCGCTAGTTTGCATAAACATTTGGCACGCATCAAGAAAACATGTGAAGCGTTTGAGAATATTATTTTCTAAAACCTTGTCTTTTTTAACTGTTGCACAGTAAATAAGTGTCAGTGATAATTAATAGAATCACTAACATTTCTTTACAAAATGATGTCAAAACCGGACGTTATATTGTTTGTCAAACTTGATATATAATACTAAGAGGCCTTTGACAAGACAGTAGCATAGCAAACAAAGAGCAAAGTAAAGATGCATTATTGAGCAAATAACTACAAAGTTTGTAAGAATATTTGTTAAAGGAAAACTTGCTATCTTGAAAGAAATTGACTTTTTTTGAAAAAAAAGTAAAAACTTTTCTTGTAGGGGATCTGCTGTCAGTTTCAGTGCTGGTAAAACAAAAGGTTCTAAAAAGCCTAGCATAACGTATAGGGGTAATGTAACGCCACTGTGTCGTGAGTTGTTAATATTTTGGTGCTATTGTGATTTTGTGTGTTATTAAGTTTATTTAATTAAAACAAATTTGGCGCATCTTGTGCTGACTGTGTAAGTAATTGTTAATAAATTAGCCTTCAATTACTGTTGCAACATCCACGCCGTTTGAGGCATATTTTTTTATTATTTGTACTAGTGGCGTAACATAGAGTTTTAATTTGTAATTTTATATTATAATTTTATTTTAAAATTTGTTTTTTATTATCCAGTTGTCTCTAATGTAACCTTTCCGAGGTCTATCCGTGTTTGTTTTAGAGTGAGTCACCAGGTGATAGACCGTACCGGTGTGAAATTAGTCTTCTTGTTTTAAACCTTTTCCTACATGTTTTATTTTATTCACATTTATATTTACATTTACATTTTTTACTATGACTGGTCTTTGCAAGTGTAACAGTATAGCACAATCTGGAATTACTTGTAGTGGTTGTGGAGTTATTTTCCATAATAGTTGTGCTATTTGCTACAAAAAATGTCATTGCGGTGTTTTATTTGATTTTAAATCGGAATCTAATCAATGCAAACTATACAAAGAAAACATCATGTTGTATCAAGTATTGTTAGATGAAGTTTGCTCTAACAATAAACTTTTAACTGATAAATTTTTTATTTGGAGGAAAAGATAGCTCTAAAAGATATGGAAATTTTATACTTAAAAATTTGTCTATTTGAACCTTCTATTAAGTCTATTATTAATACGGATTCAATTAAATTGCCACCGGCAAAAACAATTCTATCTAGTACTTCTACCACTACTAATAGTTCACAATCAATTAAACCTAGAGTACAGCACAAAACTCCAACGATTTTAGATGTGGTCTAGACAATGTGTAAAAACTTAAGCATGGAACAAATAAAACTGAAATTGCAAACTATATCAAAGCTAAACTATCATCTGTTTTAATTGATGTTGTTGAGTTGGTAGTAAGATCTGGAAACTACAGTATCTATTCCAGCCGATCAAGTTAGTTTTTTTTTTTTGTAACTTTTGGCCGGCAAACATTGCCGTCAAGAAATTTATTAACTATAGCCAACCACGAAATTTACTAGCAACTCCTGCAGGAGTTTTTAGACATTAAATCCGCTCAACAGTTTGAACCCGTTTCCAGGAATACCAACGGCTTCTATAAAAACCAAACTAAAAAAACTTTTGTTAGCCGTAGCTTTGTCAAGTTATGACATTATTGTTTTAACCGAAACTTGGCTATCTAAAGACACCACTGACTCAAAATTAGACTAACTGGCTATAACCTATTTAGATGTGATTGGTCTAATTTAACTAGCCTTAAATTAAGAGCAGGTGGCGTATTAATTGCGATTAGAAGACATCTAATTAACAAATTAGTTTTAACATAAAAAAACTCAAGTAAAAAAAAACCAAACTTGAAATCAATCCTGAATGATGCTATTTTGATTTCTAATATACCACCTGCACCTAAAAGTGCTGCATTAATTGATTTTATTGATCCAACAACTCCTCATGCAACATCCATACAAGGCATGTCAATGTCAACAAAAATGTCAATTATCAATGATGCTGGACATTGTCTTTCTTTTGCTAATACATTGCAAAACCATGCAAACATTTGGAGTAGGTTCAAAGTTAGCTAAACGTAAAACATCAATAATCATAGGAAGTTTGACGTATGATGCATCCACTTTTCATTTTTCTGAAAGAAGACATTGGCTTTATTTAGGCAGAGTTATGCCTGGAACTAAAGATGTTGTTATTCTCAAATATCTAAAAGATTCCCTTGGCATCAATGATGCTAAATGTTTTCCACTGACCACAAATGATAATACCTGTTCATTTAAAGTAGGTGTGAAAGAATCATTGATTCCTAGTCTACTAGACAACAAACAATGGCCAGTTGAAATTGCTGTAAAGGAATTTTTTGATACAAGTCGGAACTCAAAACGTCTTATCCATGCAAACAACATTCACCAAAAATCTCAACAAATACAGACAATTTAAAATCCATAAGCACTCTCACAGTGTCTATCAAAATGTGAGAGGATTACGTACTAAATTAGTAGATTTTTTTTGTTTCTGTTTGACGGAAGATTATCATGTACTGACTCTTACTGAAACCGGGTTTCATTCGTCAATAATTTGATGACCGATACATTGTCTATCGTATGGACAGGACTGAAAATAACAGCTCCAAGTGCAGTGGCGGTGGAGTTTTAATTGCCGTCAGAAAAAACATAAAAGATAATCTTAAAATAGTCATAGTCAAAATTAACTTGAGACAAACAGATTTAATTGTATGCTGCAGTTATATACCTCCCAGGTTTCCGATGAATTTATATGCTGGTCATGTTAAAGCGCTTGAAGATACCATCTTGAAGTTTCCAGATAGCAAAGTAGTGGTTACCGGGGATTTTAATCTGCTTAATATCAATTGGATACTTGATGAAAACTCAGCTGGCTTAACTCCATCTAACGTTTTATCTAGGGTAGAAACGTTTTATTGTGATAGTGTTTGTGCTATAGGTTTAAACCAATTCAATTCTATTCCTAATGACTTTAATACTATTTTAGATTTATGTTTAACTAACAGTGATAATATGCTAGTCTCTAAAGGTGCTTTCATCATTCTTTGCAATAGATATTATCCTGCTCTTTCTATATGTTCTTAATAATGGTAATTACCTAATGTTTGATTATAAACGTGTTAACTACGTAGAAAATAATTATTTTTTAGCTCGTATTGATTGGTTTATTCTTACTATTTGTGAATCTCTAAATACTGCAGTTGATATATTTTATGATATTGTGTATTTTGTAATTGATCTATATGTACCAAAAAAGACAGTCATTAAACGTCGCTGCTTTCCACTCTGGTTTTTCAGAAAGTTAATTGACAAAATTTTATCAAAAAAAAAAGCTCATAAGAAATGGAAAACAGCACAGCAGCTTCAGACTATGTTGCCTTTACAAACTTGAGATCTACTTGCAAGTCTGAAACATTGTTATGTTATAGAAAGTACCTGGACAATATTGAACAGTCAATACCTGGAAACTTAAAAGTATTCTGGTCTTTTGTTAGTAGTAAAAATAAATCATACGGCATTTCTTTTTGGATGAGTTTACAAAATGCAACAGCTACTACTGGTGATGATATTGCCAATCTTTTTGTTGATTATTTTTCCCCCGTTTATAAGCCCACTACGTATATTCAATCATCTTTTACATCAAATACTACTGTTAATTTATCTAACATATCAATTACTTTAGATTGCGTCTTAGAAGCTTTGACAAAATCAAAAATAGATAGTTGCCCTGTTTCCATCATTGTTTTTACGCAACTGTTGTCAAACGTTATCATACCCACTCTATCATATTTATTCTCTATCATTGTCATCAGGAATATTTCCTACGTTATGGAAACAATTTTACGTTATACCAATTTTCAAATCTGGTTCCAAATCAAACGTGACTAATTATAGACCAATATCAATTTTATCAGTTTTGCCTAAAATGTTTGAAAAGTTAATATATCACCACTTTTTTAATGCTTTTAAAAATATTATTATTAATCAACAACACGGTTTTTTTCCAAAAAGATCAACACAAACAAATTTGTTTATCTTTACTAATTACATAATTCAAGCTTTGGAAAGTAGAGCTGAAGTCCATGCTATTTATTTGGACTTTAGTAAAGCATTTGATTATTCTGTTAATCATACTTTGTTAATTAACAAATTAAGTGCGTACGGTGTCAATAATCCACTGCTTAAATGGTTAACTTTGTATTTGAGTGAACAAACTCAGCAAGTTAAAATAGATACTAACATTTCAAAGTCATTTAAAGCTACATCAGTGGTTCCGCAAGGATCCCACTTGGGACCTATTTTGTTTTCTATTTTTATTAATGATATATCTAACGACAGTTTAATGTTATTTGCAGATGATGTTAAATCTTTTTATAAAATTAATACACTTCATGATTGTTTGGCAATGCAGAATGATTTATCTGCGGTAATTGATTGGTGTGTAGCAAACGGAATGGAACTTAATCTTAAAAATGTCAGTTTATTGCATTTTCGAAAAGCAGGTCTCCTGTAAAGTTTGATTATACTTTAAACAATACCTACTTACAAAAAGTTGATTCAATTTGTGATTTAGGAGTATTGCTTGACTCAAAATTATCATTTAATTTGCATATTGATTTTATAATCAATAAAGCTAATAAAATGCTTGGTTTTCTTAAGAGATCCACCGCTGATTTTAGCAACATTCCGGTTCTTCTAATCTTGTTCAATTCCTTAGTAAGATCACATCTTGAGTACTGTAGCGTAATATGGTCCTCATCTTACCAAACTCATATCGACAGATTAGAATCAATTCAAAATATTTTTTCTTTAAATTTGTTTAATTCAAATTAAGTCAAACAGGTGTTCACTTATCACCTGAATGTACTGGCGTTTATTTGGGATTATAAAGAAATGAAATTTGTGTTTAAAATATTAAATGATTTAATTTGTTCTGAGCAAATACATATATATATATATATATGATGAATATCCATGTGCCTCCACGTGTAGTTAGGAATTGTACTTTATTACTCGTCCCATACAGCAGAACTAACTACGGTATGCACAGCCCACTTACACGAATTGCGAAACTTGCTAATTATGTGTCAAACCGTCTTGATTTTGTAGGCATCTCGTATGAGACCTTTAAGAGTAACTTAAGACGGTTACCATTCTGTTTTTTTTTTTTTTTAATTTTTCAACATATTATTTGTAATAGTATGTATATGTTTTTTCTTTTTATGATAGATGTATTTTTTTACTATAGTTCTTGTTTTTGTAAAAAATTATGTACATTTTTTTCTTGTAAATGCTGATGCGTAAATAAATAATTATTATTATTATATCTAAAGTGTACATGAATACATCTGCCATATTTAAGTGTTGAACATGTGTTTGTAATTGTCAACTTTAAATTTGTGTCGTACATAATTGGTGCAGTTTATTTACTCTTTTGTTCGGTTATTGATAAATATGCGAACCACTGCTACTCCGTCGAATCTTTTGCTGATGTCTTTCTTAATAGTAAATTAATTCTAATGGGAGATTACAATTTACCAGAAGCAACTTGGCTAAATGATGAATTTGGAACTGGAGTTACTTGTAACAAAAACTACTCTGGACATTTAATTGCTATCTCATTTGGATTTTTAAACTGTGTTCAATGTATAACTATACCAAATAGTATGGATGTATTTTTGGATTTGTGTTTTACTAATGATTGTGATAATATTACTGTGATAAATGCTGTAGATATTTTATTAGATATAAGTCAACATCATAATGCTTATGTGATAGATGTCAAATGTGACACTTCTTGTGATATTTTAAATTATAACTACGTTTTTTAATTATTTAAAATGTGCCAACTTCAGCGCAATCAACGATTTTTTGTTGAACGACGATTGGTCTGATATTTTTAACAACTGTGATATTAATGTATGTGTTGATTTATTTTATTCTGTTTTGTATTATGCAATTGATTGTTATGTACCTAAATGAGTGTGGCATGACAACAATTTTCCTATTTGGTTCAGCAAGGAATTAATTTCACATACTAAACTAAAAAAAATAGCACATAAACAATTTAAATTTTCAGAACTTCTTTCTGATTACAATAAATTTGATTCTCTTCGGACTTCATGTAAAAATCAAAACGCACGTCTTTACAAACAGTACATTTTACGCACCGAGAATAACATTCGGTCTAATCCAAAACATTTTTGGAGATTTGTAAATGAAGCTAGGAAAACTAATGCTTTTCCAACTACAATGTATTATGGTGATCAAACCTGTATTAATGGTGACAATCTTGTAAACAAATTTGCAGATTTTTTTTCTTCCGTTTATAATTCTCAAATTCATCCAACTCCATTGTTTAAGTTTGATAAAAATGTAATTTTTCAGTCAGTTTACTAGATATTTTTAATGGAATTACAAGTCTTAAATCTAATCTTAGCACTGGACCTGACGGTATTCCTTCTATGCTCTTAAAGAATTGTATTTTTTCAATTTCTAATCCATTACGTTTACTTTTTAACGCTTCCTTAAATGAAATTAAATTTACTGATGTATGGAAACAAACTTATATTATACCATTGCATAAATTTGGTGCTTAAGAAAATATTACAAACTATAGAGGCATTTGCATTCAATCTGCTATCCCGAAATTATTTGATCAAATTATAACTAGTCAAATACATTGGATTCGCAAAAGTATTTTAGTAGAAAAACAGCAAGGTCGATCTACACTTACCAATCTACTTTCTTACAAAAATTACATTTTAAACGAATGCAAAACTCAAGTTGACTCTATTTACACCGACATTTCAAAAGCCTTTGATAGTGTGAGCCACAATATTTTGATTGGTAAGCTTCGTGCCTTGGGTTTTCATAATGCAGTGGTTTCTTGGTTATCTTGCTTTTTAAAAAACCGAACGCAGTGTGTAAAAATTAATAACTTTTTTTTACAATCTATTTTAGTTTAGTTTTAGTTTAGGGATCTCACTGCGGACCAGTTTTTTTTTTACTTTTTGTGAATGACATTTTTTGACTGTATTAGTTCATCATCATTTCTATTATTTGTAGATAATTTAAAAATTTATAGAAGTATTTTATCTATCAATGATTGTAATCTTTTACAACAAGATTTAGACTCTGTTAATGCTTGATGTTTTATTAATAACCTTTTGTGTAATATTAATAAATGTTTTGCAATCAGTTTTAATAGAACGCTAAGCAAAATTTTGGACGATTATATTATCGATAACATGATGCTACAACAAGTGACACAAATTAAAGACTTGGGTGTAATTTTTGGTTTTAAACTTACGTTTGTTGAGCATAAAAATTCTTGGGTTTGTATATGATGTCAGCTGATCTTTCTCTAATTACTCTTAAATTACTATACTGTGCCTTGGTGCGCTCTCATTTAGAGTACGTTCCGTCAGTCTGGTGCTTTTTCTATAAAATCCATAGTCAAAATATTGAACGTGTTCAAAACCATTTTTTTGTCTGTTGTCCTATAGATCTGATTTATTGTCGGTTAATTTTGATTGCAATTACATTGCTTCACTATACAATTTACCGTCACTAAAACTTTGGCGCAAAAGATCAGATCTTTCATTTTTGCGTGGTCTAGTGATGTCTGAAGTAGACTGTTCTGAGTTACTTGTATCTCTTCTATTCTAAATTCCTATTAGTGAACGACGTACTAGGCAGACTTTGTTATTTAGAGAATTTACACGTTCTACCAATTACGGATTTCACAACCTTATTGGTAGAATTTGTAAACTGTTTAACAAACAATTTCAATTTTTTTTGTTCTTAATCTATGTTTAAGATTCAATTGAGCCATATTGATTAAATGTTATGTATTTTATATTATATTATGTTTTTTTATGTCGATCTTTTGCTTCTGTTTTTTATATTGATTATTTTATATATGTAAATGATTTTACTTATACCTTAAATAAAGAATTATTATTATTATTATTATTATTATTATGTTTAGTTGCGGTTTTTTAAAATATTTTAAGAAAAAGACTACTAAGTGCAAACAAATTTACTACTACTTACAACAATAATTGCTCTGAAGCCAGTAAACTGTTGTACCACCAATTAATGTAGAATAGAACTATTGCAGAAGGTTTAGTATTTGTAAAATTAATTAGTAGCGGTAGGAATAAAATGAAATATAATAGAACTAACTAACAACTGCAAACACAAGTTTACAGTGCAAAGAAGGATAATTTAGTAATAGCCGGAAACAAAAGTTTGCAAGTGAGGCTACATCGATTGAAATCCAGCTACCACAAGACACGCGGTAACAAACACGCACAAACATGACCAACAAAATAAGTAAGAAGAAGGTTGAAAAAGTTAATGCATAAAACACTAAGATATAGAACAACACCACAACTATAACTGCTACAAAAAAATGTGGACTTTCAGGACAACAAATAAGGTCGTTTTTCTCCTTCTTCTTTAGTTTGATATAAGCTTATTTTATTTTTTGCCAGTTTTAATTTTTTTGCAGCCAAGTTCAATTTGGTTTATGTCATTTTTTTATAATTTTTGTGGCCTTCCGATAAGGTGGTTAGATCTCCAGAAAGAAAACCGCTCTTTATCACAGATAGAAGATACTATATTAAGCAAGAAAAGAGAATCCAAAAACACGACTCCTTGAGAATATTATAGAAAGTAACTATAAAAGAAAACACTTCAAATTCTCAAAAAACTGATAAAACTTTTGAGTTAGAGAATTTTACAATTGAGGTTATGGGGTTGTTTAATAGCCGCAGGAGCAATTGTGTTAATTAATATTTTGGAAATTAGAACAAAAAAACAATCAGAAATCGGAGCGGTTGCAGGTAGTCATTGCAGTATACTGAGAATATACCAAAATATACAAAAAAAAGTTTAAACAAGATGAGAAATATATTTTTTTAACAAATTTATGGATTATTAACGAATAGACGGACGAGGCGTGGCTCGTAATATTAGACTCATTTAGATTAATTCGAAAACTGACGGATTAATGGTATAGATAAAACAGCAGTAGGCAGCATAAACTGAAAAGAAAAAGAAAACAGTGCCACAAATTAGATGTTTTAATGAACATTTATCTCTTAAATGATCAACGGACAAAATATATCCAAATCAAAATAAAGGAGAGGAATTAATGCAACTACAAGCTTCAACATAAAATTTCTGAGAAGAACGAGTATAACGTATCAAAAATTAAAAAATGTAATTAAAAGAATTTGTTCAAAAAGATGTGTTTTTGGAGACGGCCGGTCCAAGTCCAAGAACAATTTAATAGGTATCTGAGGAGAGGTTTAGTTGTTGCTGCATGGGCATTTTATAAACAAATTAACAGTGGTCTTTTGTTACGTTTAGACACATTTACCCAGAGTATAGTTTTCCAAGGAAACAATGAGTTTTGAAGACCTAAGTTACACGCGTCAGTTTGTAGAACAAACGGTAATTCTGGTCGGAATCTAGCCAATTGGAGAAGTTGAGTTAGTGTTGCCTTCACGGCTTTGAATACTTGTTTTTTGGCTTTAGTCTAGAAGGGTTTCTTAACTTTTTGCAATATTATATGGGGTTTGGCTATCTTCGATTCTGGCATGTATTCCCGGAGGCAAGTGCAGATGCTCATGAGTCGGCAAAATTGGTTTTTGTTAGTTGGTTTTGGGTATCTTGTGGTTAGTCTGCATCAGATTTTGCCATTAGCTGGTGGTACGTTGACACTTCTAAAATCATTTAAGATCTACTGGACTTTTGAGAGAGCGGAGCTAATTTGGTCTTGATTATGTCGTTCATGGTTTGCTATCTTTTTTGTTAATCAGTACTACACTGGCGCAGTAGCTATTGCTGTTGATTATTTTATTTGAAAGCAATTTGTATATTTCTTTGAAGATTTGGATTTTTGGCAAGCATTATTAGCGTATCGGGGGGCTTGTCCAAAAGTATTTACAAAATTTGTTTGGTAAGTAATGGTTTTATTTGCCGTTAATACGATGCTGACATTGAATACTATACTGAGTTCTTGGAGTAGGTTTTCCAGTCGAGCTTGATCTGGAAACAAGTTGATGGACATTTCAATTTCTTTTATGGTTGGAATTTGGATCGGTTGTTGTTGTGATCAGTATATAGTATTTTGTAGTGCAACCATTGGTGCATATAATCGATGTTGTATTTTGATTTCATAGTCATTGGTAACTCTGTACAATTTTTTTTTAATTTAGATTAGCAAGGAAATGACCTGGCATTGATGGCCAATCTTAACCTTTACTTTGCCCGTGATTTGTATTGTAGTTTTTCTTAATTGCTTGGTGATTATGTATTGGGTAAGCAAAACCGAATAAAGTGCTGGTTTGCCCGCTTGCAATGTGGTTTAGAATACCTTCTTTCACGGTTTCTATTATGTCGACTGGCGTAAATTTTTGTTAGCATGTAGAGTTTTTAGAGTGTGTGATGTGGTTAGTGGTTGTAGACTAAGTCGATGACAGTCTCTTGATGGTTGTTTCTACCAGTTGCTTAAAATTTTTATTGTTTAGCAACTGCTGGATTTGAAACTCCACTAATTTTTCACTGTTTTTTTTTTTGGCTTGTGAGTGGAAGAATACAGACGAGCTTTACTGGGTTTTTGTAATGTAATTTGTTGCTTGGAGTTTACATAAGTTGAACAGGGTTTTTGAAGGTTTTCGTTATTCTTTAAAAATATTGAGTCTGCACTTTGTTATGGGCCCTCTCTGATTTTTGTTATATTGTTTAATTGTTTTGAAAATCGTTTTAAGGTTTTTGTAAGGTTTTTCACCGAAGCATGGTGGTTCTTGTTTGATAAGTGGATAAGGGTTGCAAAATTTAATAGGGAACCTGTCTGCGCCTTTTCCCAGTACTTTTTTTTAATCTTTTTTTGTTCTTCTTTCCTTTTGTTTGTTTGGGTTACTAAAATAATAATCTAGCAAATAAGTATAGTATTGGAAAAACTGCTTAAACAAATTTAAAAAACAATCCCAAAAAAAAAATTTAAGTCAGTAGCAATGATTTGCTTATATGTGGAAAAGCTCATTGTTCTTGACAAAAAAAGTATAATGCTAAGCAGGTGAGAATAGTAAACACCAAAGAAAATTGAAACGCAAACAAAAAACTACAATAAAGACAAAAGAATGCAAAAGCAAATCAACAATGATGAGAAAGCATATGAATTAAAGCAAGAAATTAACAAAATTATAATAAACAATAAAATGGAAACAAAGACAAAAATAGAAACAAAGTAAAAACTGTAAAAAAATAGTAACAGAAAACTGGCGCAGGATGACAAAAAAAGTTATTCAAGCATATCTAAAAAAGGTATTGTGATTATAATTAAAAACCCAAGAATGATAAGTGGATAATGCTCAAAGAAAGTAATAAAAGTAAATCAAGAAAAATGGTGTTTGTCTAGTTATCATAGTCAACGCACGATATAAAATACAACTAGACAACCATCTAGCGACAAATAACCTACATGTCTTGTTATCTTTTTAAACAATAAGACAATTTGTCTATTATAAAAAAAATATTATAAAGTGGATATGGCCAAAAATGGGCTTTATCCACTTATCATTCTAAGGTCTTTAATTGCATCAGAACCACATAATATAATATTGTTTTGTATAAGTTATTATTTTTTTTATATGCTAATGTCTACACTTTTTTTAAAAGTTTTGAATAAAGCACATACTTACTTACTTACATGCTACAAAATTACGGAAAAATAAACTGAATAAAACACAACCACATAATGCGTGTATATCAAATCAAAAACTAGTACAGTTAGGTCAGAAGGGAAAGAACAAAACCGGCACCACAAAAGCCATATACGTATAGGCATAAACAAAAACAGCAATACAAGCTCAAAAAGATTAAACAACAAACTAATCCCAATTTGCATTAATCAAGGAATGAAATAGCAACAGCAGAAGAAAACTTGATAGAAAAAAAAAGTACAAAAAAGGCTATTAAAAAAAAATCACCAGAAGAAGCGGGATAGTCAAACATGGTCAAAGAATTAAAAAGAAAACCATAAACATTGACAAAATAGAATTAAAAACACGTTGTTTACCATGTGCCATACACAATTGTGCAAAAGTTGTTTTACTTTGTTCTATACATAATATATTTTAGTTATTAAGATACTTTTTTTTTAATAAAATTATTGTAACTCTTAAACGTATCTAAGTCTGTAGGGACATATATGTCACAGTTTAAAACACCGGTGAGACAATACGTCCCAAAATCAAATTTAAGTTTCTTCTTCTTCATCTTCTCTTTCTCCTATGCAGCACTGCCTGTTCATTTCTTGATGCCTCTTGGTTCTATGGACCTAGGTTGTCGTTCCATCTCTTCCTTGGCCTACCTATGGATCTGCGGCCCTTTGGCGACTTGTCTTTGGCTATCCTGGAAATTTGGCCTTCTTCCATTCTGTCTATATGTGCGTCCCATTCCCTTTTCCGTTGTTTTGACCACTTCGTGACACTGGTTATTCCACATCTTCTTCTAATTTCTTCGTTCGAGATTCTGTCCCTCAGTGTTTTTCTCTCGATCCTGCGTAATATTTTTATTTCTGCAGTTGTTACCATTTGCTCTGTACTTGTTGTTTCTGGGCGCGTCTCGACCATGTAAGTTAGTATCGGCCTGACTATTGCCTTGTATATTCTTACCTTCGTTTTGTTTCTTATGTGCTTACTGTTCCAAAACGTGTCGTTTAGGCTTCTTGCTATATGTGTTGCTTTTTCGGCTTGCATTTTGACTTCCTCCTTCAGTTTGCCGTAGCTTGCTCGATTATGGTCCCATCGATTTCGAGTTTGCATTTTGTTGGGTTGGCAGATATGACCATGCACTTTGTCTTCTTTGCCGAGATCTGCATGTTAAACATTTTAGATGTGTGGAATGTCGGCAAAGCAAACAATCTTCACTTGTTTTGTCCCTATTGCGTATTATTTCTTTATCCTAACTTTTTTTATTATTTCGTCCATGATCAGGTTATAAAGCAGCGGACTGAGCGAATCTCTTTGTCTTACTTCATTTGCGGTTTCTATTGGATCAGTCATGATGTCATTGACAGATGCTTGAATGGTATTGTTTGTGTATATGTCTTTAATTGTTTCTACCAGGTTCGGGGCAATACCTCTTTGGTGTAGTATTTCCAGGACGTCTCGTAGCTTTACACAATCAAATGCTTGTAAGATCAATATAGCATGTGTACGCTGGCCTGTTTCATTCTAGAGATTTTTCTCTGATTTGCCTAAGTATAAATACGTCATCTGTACATGATCTTCCTCGACGGAATCCTTGCTGTTCGTCAGTAAACTCTATGTTCTCGTTTAGCTTGTCTGCAATGATTTTGGTTACTAACTTTAGTCCTGTATTTAGCAAGGTAATTCCCCGGTAGTTTTTTTGGGTCTTCTTTCTCCCCCTTTTTGAATATCAGTATTAGATTGCTGTTGTTCCCCTCCGTCGGCACTTTTTCTGTTTCATGATGTTGTTGATCATTACTGTAAGCTGTTGTGTTAGTTGTGCTCCTTCATACTTTAGTAGTTTGTTGTATATCCCATCTGGGCTAGCCGCTTTTCTGTTTCTTAGTTTTCTTAGTGTTTCTTCAACATGTTCTTCTTTAATCGTTGTTGTATCTTTTGATGTGACCTCGAGTATTGGCTGTTGTTGTTCTTCACCAGGGCTGTATAGCGCCTTTAAATATGCTATCCATGTTGTTGTTTCAATGTTTTGTGCATTAACCAGTTCTCTTGTCTCCTTCCTTTGCCCTTTTAGCATCCATCTTCCATATTTCTTTTTGTGTACCATAAAAGTCGTGTTTGCTTGGAGAACATCTCCCAGTGTTCTGTTTTCATTTTTCTCACTAATGCGTGTGTTTCCCTTTGGATTTGTTTGTAACGGTTGTATGCTTGCTGTGTGCGTTGTTCTTTGTATTGCTGGTACGCCAGTTTCTTCTCAGCGCATTTTTCTTTAATCTCATGCCTGAACCAAGGTGTTTTTCGCGCAAAAGGGTTATATGCAATTACTTTACGGTGTCCAAGTGCTTCTGCTCCCGCTTCTTGGATGTTCTTCTTAATTTTTTCACACATTTGATTAACATTGTCTTCCGCTGGTAACGTGTTGTCGGCTATTTTTTGACCTAGGCGTCTCTCATATAGGTTTTTTGTTGATTCATGCTCCAATCCTTCAATCTTTATTGTAGTTTTTACTATATTTTTTTTGTTTTTCTTACATATCTATTTAGCTTGGTCCCAAATTTTAGCTTGCATAGCACAAGGTTGTGGTCACTGCCAATGTCTGCGGCTGTTAGGCATCTTTTACATTTAAAATAGTTTCTGGCCGTATTTTTCTGTTGGTTAAAATGTAGTCGATTACAGACCTGTAACTGAAACAACACCCAGCCTCGGATTAGGACGGATAACACAAAGACGATCACAGCTAAGACAACGGGCAAGAACAAAATCAAGTTTAAAAAACTAAAAAAAATGAGGAGCCTTTGAAGACTTTTCCTCAATAGGCCATATTAACTTCACGAACGACAAAAACAGTCGGCGCAAAAGGGTTAAATTTAAAATATTCTAAGAATTGGTTTTTAAAATTTTTTTAATCTAATTTTAATTTATTTTAGATTTGCTTATGCGTTTCAAACTTTTAAATTAGTAAAAGATCCTAGTATCTTTCAAATCTTCTGCAATTATTAAATAAATTTATAATTTTTACCGGTTAAAATCTTTGCTTATAGTAGCTCTTAAACGTTCTGCATTAAGTGTTAAAGTTTCAATAAAAATTCTTGGTTTTCAGATAAAAACCTTGATGAAGGCCTACAACTTTTAATAGTTTAAAAACCTTAACTTTCTGACTTTTTAAAAGCTGTGTCGTAGAGAACCTGTAAATCAATCAAAAAATATTTAATTTTAAAATGTTTAAATACATTTATCAATATTATTTTAACTTAAAAATGTATTAATTTAAATCGTTTATAAATAAACTCGCATATAAATAATGTATAATGTAATAGATAATAAATGTCAGGTCATAAAACACATGTTATTATCCGCAATAATTTATTTATATTATTATTATACAACATAAATGTTGAAAGCCACTTCACATCGCAGGTACATATTTAAATCTTCTAGGTCACATATAAACGAATCGCATTAGTGGGGACCAAATATTATATGAGAATATGTTATTATGATAATGATATCGAACGGTTGGAAATATTCCCTAACCAGAATTGTTATTCAAATATTCAACGAATAATTTATTTTAGGTTACTAAAGGGAAATCATGAATGGATAACTATGTGATTAAACTCTTGAAATGTTTTGACTGTGCTTTTCCATGCGGGTTGGAAACAATTTGAAGGACAGTATATAAATTAGAAAATATTTTCTCATCTGTTTTACTAGAATTTTAATTATTGTCATGTTTGTTTACATTAGCATTAGCATTAACAAACCCAAATAGATAACTAATATTTGTACTGTTATGTTACAAAACTCTTTCATTATACCTACTAAAGTTTAGTTATCAAAAACATTTATTGATTTATAAAATTACAAATTAGGAGTTTCGAAAAGAAATCAATTCTTTTAAATTTGTCATAATTTAATACTATACTTTTCTAAACATTGAATGATGGTGGCCGTTACTATGTGATAGTTTATTATAAACTAATAAATTTATTAAAAAAATTAAAGTTGCAGATTTACAAAATAAATTCAGCAAATATAAAATAATCTGTAAATATTCAAATTTTTCGCCAACTGACTAATTTAATATAACACCCTTTTAATCTTCTTAAACATTTTTTATGGTTGTGAAAATTCCGACTTTTCCATCCCGACACATTTTTCCTCTTATCGCAAGGAACCTCGCACAATTTCCGCCCTTAAAACCGTTTCCACTCCTTCCATCCAACATGTTGTTTACGAACTCGCATTAGCAACTTAATTCAATTAAAACTGGCCATGGTTTTTGTTTATTAAAAGCTTTATCTAATTTTACCCTTAAATCGATTAGCGAACTATTTATTTGGCATAACAAGACCGAAATGTTGGCGGGAATAACTAACATTAGCACGCAATTAGTTTCTTTGATTTAGTTTTATGTCAATATTGCTGTTTTGTAATATATGTATATACGGGTGGGATGCAAAGAATAAATAATTGGGTGTTGGTTATTGAATGAAATTCGTGGAATTGTAATTAGCTTTTATTGAAATGTATGCTGGAGGGAATTTTATTTTTGCTATTTATATACATGATTCAAATTATTAAATAGTAGATGTAAATATTTTACTTTAACTAAATTACTTTTTGCCATTACATCATATTCAAAAAGAACCGGCTTCGTCTCTTTGAATGCTACACGTGTCGTGTAGGAATCAATACTAAATAAAATATTAATTTCAATAAACTTAAATTTTAATTAACTTACATAAATAAATTGCATTAAGTACTAATTGAGTGTAATAAGTTTATAATTGAGATAGGTCACATTTAGTTAAAAGTTCTATGTTACGCATCAAGTATTTTCAAATTATAGTATCATAAAGGCTAATGCGCATTTGTTGGCAACTCCACTTCACTCCGATCAAAACGTAAAATATCGCGTATCCTCGGCAACAAAATACTCTGCAGAAAACGCATTTAATTTACAATTGACAATTATTTGCATACTTCTATTTGTTCTGTATGTTGGCGATCATATTGGCCATTTTGACGTTATTTGCCGCTACTCAAATTGTTGTGAAGAACCAAGATCTTAGATTTTTTAGTAACACAATTTTTTTTTCTTTCAAACATAAAATTATTGTTAGAATGCACAAAAATTTGCCATAAACTGTTAAAAAATGTAAAACATTGCAAAATCTGGCCATGAAATGTCAAAATACTGTTAGAAAGATTCAAAATCCGGCCAAAAACTGTTAAAAAAGTGCCAAAATTTACTAAAAACCGCTAAAAAACGCAACATTTTGTTTATAAAAAGTCACAAACAGGCAAAATTCTGTATAGTAGTATAAGTATAACAAAAAACAAAATCCGGCTTAAAACGATTGGAAAGTTCAAAATTTTGTTTATAAAATATCAAAAATTCTGCTAAACAGTTGTACAAATTTTTATCAACAATAGCAAATTTATAATTATAACATTAAATTTTTTTGTCAAATAAAAGAAAATCCGGTCAAAAAGTGTAACATTCTATTCACAGAATAGCAAATTTAGCAAAATCTGGCTATAAAATATTAAAATACTAACAAAAAATGCAAAATTCTGTTTATAAAATGTCAAAAAAGCAAAATCCTGGCAAATATTTAAAAAAATGTACAAAAATTCATAAAAAATAGCAAAATTTGGTCATAAGACATTAAAATATTTTCAGATAAATAAAACGACTGTCAAAAACTGTTAAAAAATGTAAAACTTTTTTTATAGAATGTCAAAAATACCAAAATCTAACTATAAAATATCAAAATATTGTCTAAAAGGTTAGGTTAAGTTAGTTCATTTATATAACGTTGGTCTATTTTTGCTGACAAGGCTAATCACCAACGCCAGAGGTTAAAACTATCACATCTATGAACTTTTTTGCAAAGTTAGGAATTCCAACCTAAATTATTGGGTTCTTTAACGTGCACGTATCATCGAGGCAGTACACGGAACTTACTAAAGTTGTTCTTCTTATCCAAAAGAAGGTGTACTCATCACAACACATTTTTTTCTTAATTAGAAAAACTGACCCTTCAGATAGAGGACTTGGACTCGAGACCTCTAGTGTACTAGTCAAGTACGCTAACTACTACACTATTTGGGCGGTAAAATATAGTCAAAAAGATTCAAAATATATAAACCGTTAGAAAAGTAAAAACCTTCATAAAAATAGCAAAATCTGGTCTTTTTTTGGGCTAGGCAGGACATTTTCTTAAAGATTTGGTAAAAAGTCGGATTTACTTTCACGGATGCGTACCAACTAAACTCCCCCTAAAAGAGATGTCATATAGACGTTATTTCAGTGACTTTCTTAACTTGCTAGATAGGCGTTGCATAGTGTTTGTGGTGAGCACGACTGTGTTCTGGAAATTAGACTATCTGGCAAAATCTAAACAATTAACTGTTTAGTCGGCTAAAAACTGAGCCGAGGTCACAATTGACCTCTTAAAACATTGCCGCTTGCTTGAGACAGACGGAGGAGCAGTAGATTTTTGTCGATAAGTGGTGCGTTTTACGCAGGTCCCGCCACTTGTGCATAGGATTGCTTCTTGCGTGCTTTGGGGGGACTTGCGAGTGTAGCGACAGATTGCTGATGATAAGCAGGTGCCTCACCGTAGACCTTGCCGTAGCAACTAGCACGCAGTTTTACACCCTGCGCATGTATAGTACATGCCAGGCCTCTTTGAAGAGTTTTGCCGCACTTAACACACATATGAAGCGCTGCATCTAGTTGCCATGTGGCCATACCGCTGGCAACGATTGCACTGTGCAATTTCTGCCAACTTTTTTTTGTAAAGGACATAATCTCTTGGCTTGTTGCTCTCTGGGGAAGCTGAACATACAACATTGAAAAGGATTTTTTGTTACTTCCCATGCGCGTAGTCGAGGTTGGTTCATACCAAGTCTGGCGTGATACAATCAAGTATGTTCCTAATAACTTATTTCAGGTTTTTTTCAGCCCCTGGTTGGTATGTAAAGTACTCCAAATAGAAGTAGTACAGTGTTTAATCAACGCACAAAAATCCATATACGCAAAGGGGCGTATACGAATGCCACAACAGCCCTGGATACAATGTTTTTTCTCAGATGGTTATGGGAGGACAGCGACGTGCGCCAGCGCTCTTTGTGGGAGCCGGCTGATTAGCGAGACGCGATTTGTGGGGTTGAAGATTTTTTGGCGTTGGTGGCTGAGGACCCTTTTGGGGTTAAAGGAATAGAATTACTATTACTCAGGGAGGACTCACCTTTTTTTTGTTGGCTGTGGATGAGAATCTTTTATAGATTTAATGTATCGGGTTTACTTTTCAAATGTTTGGAAGTGTCTACCAACTAAACCCCCTCCCTTCCCTGTTGTAAAATTTCACACCAGTAAGTTTCACACATCAATGCGTAACACATTCCAATCTAATTTTGTCTTATCGTTTTCAAAAGATTATTCAGAAGCCTTGTAGGCGTTGATTAAGTAGAGTGGTGGTGGAAAAATTACAATTTTTCTTTATACAGCAAACATGTTGATAGGTCTTTTGTACTGATAATATGTCTTGCTCTGAAAGACAAGTTAACTCAGGATCTGAGTGATTTGCAACTTTTTCAAAAAAACTTTTTGCTAATACCAACATGTGATTCCTGATTGGGACAATTTCTGCATCAGTTTTCAGTTTTGTATTTTGTATGTAGTAAAGTGCTTTGAGAATCCTTTTCAAAATCTTATTCTGAAACAACTCTATCCTTTTTGATAGGACGATGCAGCCATTTCTCATGCTGGACATGTGTATGTCAGTTTGGGGCAAA
Organism: Tachinus rufipes; assembly: GCA_963932245.1. Classification (NCBI taxonomy): domain Eukaryota; kingdom Metazoa; phylum Arthropoda; class Insecta; order Coleoptera; family Staphylinidae; genus Tachinus; species Tachinus rufipes. The sequence goes on along the minus strand of OZ010747.1, from coordinate 84,949,884 downwards.
TAATTGTTTTAAATATCACAACTTATTTGAAGAGTTTATGTTGCTGTACCTGCGTAAAAGTGGTGTTAACATATTACATGTCATCCTGGCTTTATCCAAAATGGTCTTAATATGTAATCTAAGAATTGGTCCACAATCAAACTGTACTTTTAGATACTTTGCCGTATCAATCAATAGAATTGGAGCGCCGTTGAGATAACCCAACTATCACCAAAGTGGCCGCAACTGAGATGGAAACCTTAAACCAGTAACTCTAACGTAACTGCTACTAAATCTACGACTTTGGTGAATAATTAACTTTATTTAACAAATTTATAGTTGCTGCTACGTAGTTTTGACTAAGAATTGCTATTTATAGTTATGTTACTTTTAGGTATCTTCCCCGGTAGTTTGGACGTCGTAGTTACCAGTGAGACAACTTTAAAGTTTTTGGAACTTATCAATGGTAAACAATAGTAGCAACAACTATCTAATGCTACTAAACTGCGACTATAAAAATTTTAATTATTTTCAAGTAGCATTGATAGTTCCCGCGACGATTTTGGGACGTCTGCGCAACTTTAACTGCCTGGAACTTATAAGTAATATATATTAGTATCAATAACGTTGTCGTTACCTGTACAGTTGAATGTAACTGTTCTGTAGGATACTACAACTTCCGTGTCACCTCTCAAAATCACCATGAAGTAGATTTCACCTTACAGTTCCCAATATGCCAATATTGAGAAGCGGTGCATATTATAAAATTAAAAAAGTTAACCTAAAAATATGATAACCTGATATATCCCACTAAACAGTTTTATACTGCACAAAATTTATGTTTTCCGATGTTTATGTGATGGATTAACGGGATTAATTTAAGTCAACATTAGGTTGTGGTTGTACTTGACACTTGTTGAGAAAGCCATGTAAGGTTAAAACCACCCAGTTCAAGTTTCGAGTCCCAGATGGTACTGTGAGGACCCACAGGGAACTTTAAACTGGCATTGGAGTTCCATTTGGCACGTTGTAGTAATTATTACTTTAAAGTTACACATTCACAGTTTTGGTCCACCATTGCTAAGTGACGATTACTTTGATGTCGCTTTTTTTAGTAATAACCACTTTTAAGTTATTTTTTTTTAAATTCGCCATCTTTATGGATAACATCTGTGACAATATTATTTCAAAATATGTCATAATGACTAGATAATGGTTAATTTGTTATAATTTCTGCACAAAATATAACAAATGAATGCGTGTAATTGCGAAATAATGATTTTAAAATGTTTTTAGTATCTACGTGCTACATTTTCACATGGCATTAAATTTTTCACAGACAATATTTTAATATGAACATACAATTTTAAATGGCGCAATGTTCAATTTCAACTTGGCATCTTTATGTTTATCAGTAAAGTAGCATTCGTTTTAATTTTGTAATTCAGACCATTGGGAATTAGAGTGCAAGTTGTTTTGGATATTATTATTTTTTAATAAGTATTCCATTTTGAGAGTGTTTAAGTAAACCAGACAAGGATTATGTAGGAAAGAAACAAAAGAATAAATAAGTTGCAAGACAAAGCAAACACTACTAAAAGTTTTAAAAAGTAGGAGGGAAGTTCCATATTCAAGACGACTACCACGCCGCGACGACTCCGCAACGTAACAACTACGTCCCTGGAACGTAGCCGTACAAGTTCTAGGCAAGTTGCCGTTACGTTGAAGTCACCGACAAAATATTTCCCATTTAGGTCGCACTCACGTAATTGGAAAGTTCCTATTACGTGCCCATAGCTAGTGGCAAAGCACTTAAAGTTGTTTAAATTGTGCTAGTTGGGAAACGTTTTCATGAGGAGTTTTTTTGTGATATTTGATGAAAAGAATGGCTTTTTTCCGGATTGATTTTTACTCTTCAGTACCGAAGTCAAGTTTCAAGGACTCAGCCGTATTTGTTCTGCGCTTTTTTAGACTGGGTGGTTATCCGCTCCTTAACGTCGGGCGGGCTGGAGTCTCTACGATTCTCAGCCGACTTTATGAGGGACGCGGTGGGAGGGACGGCAAGCGGTGGTGGCTTTGCAACTTTTTTGAAGGAGGCCTGGGTTTGTTCTTCTTTGGGTGACCGGACAACAACTTGTTTTATCAGCAAGTTTGTAGCCCCAAAAGCAGAGGCTTTGTTCTGCTTTAGAGCCAGTTTATATTCCTCTTGGAGCTGGGCGAGGGTTTTAGCAAGGTTGGTCTTGTTTACCGTTCATGTCCCTCTAGTTCCTTGCGTCTATTTTGTTCAATTTTGTTGATATTTTTTTGAGCTGGTCCTCCAGCTTCTGGATTTTTGCGTATAGGATCTCCAGCACTTGACCATCAAACATCTTGGGCGGGGAGCTTACGCTGAACAATGCTGCTAAGACATATACGCAGAGTACCGTGGTTGCAATAAACTATGCAGCTAGTTACGGGAGCTCTTTTCTCTTTAACGGCTGCTTGCTAAGAACTAATTTTTGAATTTTGCAAAGCTTACCGGTCATAAAACATTAATTTTTTTTCAAATAGTATTAAAATTTGGTAAAAAACTGTCAAAAAATTTAAAATTCTATTCATGAAATGACAAAAACAGAAAAATCTATCTATAAAATATCAAAATTTTGACAAAAATGGTGTCAAATTTTTTCATAAAATGTCAAAAATAGCAAAATCCGGTCATAAAGTATGAAAATTCTATTAACACAAAATTGTTTTTGTAGGCAAATTGTCAAAAAGTTTTTAAGAGAGGGGTAAATCCGGAAAGCACGCATAGAGCTAAAAAAAATACAATACAAAAACAATACATCTTCTTCGTCAGCCATTTATACGCCACTGTTGGCGTCTTAGCCTTATCTCTGCTTGTAATACTGGCAACTTACATTACAAGGGACCTACAGTTTTAAGTGGATTCCGAACCACTGGAGAGAATTCATCACTCCATCAAAAAAGGTACAACAATAAAAATATTTAAAACATGAAAGACATGAGAAGAAAACTGGCAAAAGAAAAAGTTAAAATATTGAAATTAATATTAAAATCACAGTACAAATAAGACAAACAAGAAAAAACCATAATAACTGTTGGCTCCAAAGATATGCTAAGCATTACAATAAAAGAGTAAGGAATTTTCTCAATGAAATAAAAAGAAGCAAATTTTTTGGCAACTAAATAGTGATAGATGCAGTGAAAGTGAAAGAAATACGCTCCGCAATAAATTAGTTGCACGGTTCTTAAGAGATGGAATAATGCGGTAACAATACTCATCTACAATAAAATCGACATAACACACATAGAATACTACAGACTAATAAGCTTACTCTCCCACCTATACAAACTTTTCTCTAAAATATATACAAAGCGTCTGGAAAACAAACTAAACCTATCAATTTTGTAAACAATCTTTTTAAAAAGGATAATATATAAACAACCATCTGGTCTTTATAGAAAAAATATTAAAATACAATAAACGTCTTTGGCGACCGTAGCACAATGGTCTAGTGCGAGGACTGTTGTGCAGGCAGCCCGGGTTCGATTCCCGGCAGCGGCAATATCTAATTTGTCGAATATATTTCGATGCGGTCGTCTCCTTTGCAAGGCAATGGCAAACCAGCAAAGTATTTGCCTAGTAAACCCCTCTAGTGGTGTGGTTCGGATTCCACGTTAAACAGTAGGTTCCGTATGTTTGTGTGGGACTATTATCGCGCACCACAAACATACGAGAGGGGCGCCGAACACTCGTAGCGAGTATGGCACTATATGAAGTCCTTACCTTCATAAGCTTTAAGAATCTATTTGATACCGTAGAATGGCCACTTACAGTCTTTTTTTCTTTTATTTTGTCTTTGTTGTTGTTGTTGTAGTTAATAGGTTAAGTTAGGTTAGGTTAGCCACTTTTATTTTGTTTTTTTGGTAGTTTTCTGCTGTATGGTTTGTTATTTTTGTAGATTTTAGGTAATCTATCCAATCCCATTCTATTTAAGTGTTCACCTCTTCTTTTATCCATTTGTTGACATTCTGTATGGGGCATTTTTTTCAAAACTTTTATTTGTTTGTTTGTCTTTGAGTGTTATGTTTTTTATTGACCTCAATGTCTTCATTTCTACATTGTTTATTATCTGATTTGTTCTTTTTGTGTCTGCTCGGGTTTCCGCAGCTTAAGTTAATATTGGTTTTATGTTTAACCAATGCCAAATAGACCACTAATATACAAAACTCCTACATACTATATTCAAGAATACTACAAGAAGCGCAAAACTCTACGCATCACCTAATAAATACAAAATATAGAGAAGAATAAGACAAGGTGATATTATGTGTCCCAAACTTTTTGCGCAGTGCTGGAAAATATATTCAAACAACTAAACAGTCAGGATAAAAGTATAAACATAAACGGTAAACCACCTTTGTTTTGCAGACAATATAGTTATAATAACTGAGAACCTCGGTGATCTACAAGAAATTCTAAAAGATCTCAAACGAGCAGTACTTGGACTGTACATAATACTTTCATAAAGCACAGTTTATGACACCCAAAGAAGATAAAATAGAAAAAACACACAAATACATATACCTCGGCTAAAATATAAATTGTCAGAAGCAACCAAACAAGCAAATACTTCAAACTGTTTGACTAATGCCTGCTTTTAGTAATAAAGTATGAAGCAGAAACAGTGACTTCAACCAAGCGCTTAGTAAGCAAACTTTAGGTTGCTCAAAGAGCAAACAAAAAATTAATATTGGAAGTGACTAAAAAAGATAGAGTGCCCAACACAACAATAAGACACAAAACTAAAGTTTCCAACATTATTAAACGCATCACAAAATTCAAGTAGAGATAAACTGAGTTTAATACTACTCAATTGTTTTCAAATTGTTAATGTACAACAGCGCAGAATCTGAGTATTTTGCAACAAAGTCAAAAAACGTTGGAACAAACTTCTTGTTTACACTGGGCAGGTTAAGCCAAAAAAAATTTTTTTTTGAAAAGCCAATTTTGCATTTTTTGCGTTAAGAAACTCACGAGGTATTTACGTTTTTTGCGTTTTGTTGCTCTTAAATATTAGATGGTTATTGTAACCACCTTTGCTTGCATTGTTGCGTACGTGAGTACAACAAAACTAAGGCAAAATGCTTGTGGGAACTTCCAAGTTGTCCAAAATTGTTATGTGTCTTTAATCAGGGATTATATATAGTTATAATTTATTTCTATATGATACTTATAAAAAAATTTACTACACAAAAAATGTAAACAGCGCTAATTGAGGAATCAATTTAGAATTAATCTTTTGAGGCCAGTTTAAAGCTAGGGATGTATCTAATTCAATCACTATCACTAACTAATCAGATTAATAAGTAGACTTGACCTTATCATCACCCAATTGATTAACTTATTTTGTCATGTACATCTTGATTTGAAATTTTATGATCATAATTTTTCAACTTCATGGCCAGATATTGCTATTTTTGACATTCTATGAATACAATAATGCTTTTTTATCAGTTTATTGCCGGATATTTGTTCTTTCTAACAATATTTTTAATATTTTATAGCTAGATTTTGCTAATTATAAAATTCCATAAAAGTTTTTTACACTTTTTAACAGTTTATGGCTATATTTTGGTGCTTTAGCAAAAAGGTGTTGACATATTCCATAATCACTGTCAAACGTTATAAACAACAAAGGTTTAGTGACATAAATAAATTAGGCTTGATAAAACAAAAGTCGGATTGTAGAATACTTGTATTTGTAGGTTTGTTTTTAGGCTTTGGTAATGAAGTCTTTTACACCTTCGGTATTACTGTGATATTAGTTTTAAGTTTTACATAACGTACTTTTTAATTTTGATATAAAGCGTAAGCAATGTTTTAGTTGAATTTTGAATCACATGTTTCTACCGACGCTGTCAATTTTTTCGTCACAACTACATAAGAAAAGTGTGGTTTGATACCTCTGTAGGAAGAAGATGGATTGTTTTATTATGGAACAATGTTTTGGAATACTAAAAATTTATTTTAAAAATAGGTTTTATTTGTCTGCAACAGCTCCAAAATTGCCAACTTTGTTTGGAAGAAATGAAGCGCTATCGATCGAAGAAATACAAAAGTTTGTAAAAAGTGCGTGAAACTGGAATGCTGGTAGACAATGCATGCATTAATCCTGCTTATTCCAAGTTGTCGCTTCTTTGGCTCAAAGTGTAAGCGAGCACCCAGGAAAAGTGCAACTCGTTTAAGAAATTAAAATGTCCAACCTTGGTGCCCGTTTTTTATTCGCTTTAAACAAATTGAGTGTTGATTCTAATTATAACCAAAAAATCATCTTTTTGGACGAGGCCCATTTCTATCTTATGTAACAAACAAAAGTGCCGTATTGATGAACAGAAAATCCACATATCATAGTTGAGAAACTAATGCATCTATTGCGAGTTACCGTTTGGTGCGGATTTTGAAGTGGTGGCGTTATTGGATCATTTTTCTTCAAAACACGATGATAGAGCCAACGTTACAGTTACCGGAGATTGATACAGAGACATAATCACTAATTTTTTGTGGCCCGAATTGGAGGAACTTGATCTACACCAGCTCTGGTTTTAACAAGATGAGGCAACATCACATACTGCACATGCCACGATCAATCTTCTGCGCACCAAATTCAACAACCGCGTTATTAGCCGTTTCGGTGATGTGAGCTGGCCACCTTGCAGCTGCGATTTGACACCGCTGGATTTTTTTGTGGAGCGCATGAAAAGAAAAGGTGTATGCTGACAATCCACAGACCATTGAGCACTTAAAGCAGAACACTCGCAAAGCTATCACCGAAACACAGCTAGAAATAGTAGCGCAAATACTCGATGGTCTTCGAGAATGGATTACTGCCATGCCTGGCGGCGGCCATCTAAATGAAATCATATTTCGTACTTAATCGGAATATACACTCTCTGAAATAAAATAAAAATAATATAAAAATAAACCGTTTGTTCTTTATCCTCTATATGATTAAAATTTCAACTTAAAGATGGTCCACCCTTTAGATTAGATTTAGTATTTATTTATTTATGTTGAAAATTTTAATGTTTTCTATTGTTTCGATCATTATTATTGTACGCTTTAACATACTAAGGTCACACGTCAAATTGAAAAATTGATTATTTCAATTAAAGCTGGCAAAATTGTTTCTCACACCAACAAATTTATCAATTAAAAAAGCAATACCATTTATTACCACCAGTTAATTGATCTAATAAAACCGCAATCATAAAAATAATTCCCCTAGCATCAGCAAAAAAAGACCAGCCGCTTTAAAATATTTTTATCGTTGCGTTTATTTGAACATTCACAATTTTTATGATCTTCCATTTGCACGCAAGCAGATTTCCAAACGTGTCCTTTCTGATAAAAAGATATATATGACCAACAGTAAATATGCAATGGCAATGTTTATATTAGAAACGGAGATGTATTCGTGTAGTTGGGTTTTGGAAATGTGTATAAAAAAGAAGGTGAATTTTATTTGCTTAACCTGGAAGGTTCGCGGTGAAGAATTTATGGAATATATGGAATCGAGTCGCTGGAAATACTCTGGGGAAGGGTTACATATTTATAGTTGAATGCAAATATTTGAATACTGCACGTTAGGATTTGTAAATAGTGGTGGGAATATTAAGCCTGGGTCAACGAAAAATTATAATAGACGTTTTGATAGTCTGTAAATATTTAACATTTTAGTTTACAAATGTTAAATAATTTGTGCTAGAAATATAAATATGAGTTAATACTCTAAAGAGTAATATGTTTTTATTTTTTTTAATATTATATTAGTCATAAAGTATTCCGGAGATTATTTCAATTTTTTTAAATTTTCTTTGAAATAATATAACAAACACAGCATTCCCGAATTTTTATACTTGAATGAGTAAATGTAGTCAGTTGATTGATGTGTTTATTTGTATGTAGATATTTATATTCATTTATTCTCTTTTGATTTATTCATAAAAAAGTTATGGTGTCTGCTTTTTTATTAAAGACATGGTTCTTTATTACTGTTTTGGTGTTGTTACTCATCGCTCAGACTTCATTCAGTTTTCAATAAATTATTCCATTTATAATACTGACTTATTTATATTCTCAAAGTTTTTAGAAGTTTCCGATAAACGATGTTTTTAACAATAATATAACAATTTATGATGAGATTTATGTTTCAACCATTTATAATAGATGTTTTTATCATAATTATTTCTGATTGGTATCTAATACAAAATGTCTTTTACCAATTACTTAAAGTTTAAACAATTGTATAGTGCGTTGTCTATAAGAATATTGTACACTCGGATGCAAAAAAACTAGGCCATTAGGTAATTTTTTGCAAAAAACCTGTGTAATTTTTTTTTATAAAACTTTTAGTGTTTTACAATATTATTCTTTACTTATCAGTTTATTTAATAAACATTAATAAGCAAAAATAAAATTTAAAGGTATGCGTTCTTCACTACCTATTGCTCATTCAACATTATGCACAGAGGATTAAGGTGGGTACTAAGTTGATTTGTTTGTTTTCGATTAACTGTCATTCTCAGGGCAGATTGGTGTATTGATTATAGTTTTAAATGCTGAACGTTGTGCAAAAGTTGTTGCTCTTTTAACAGATGGAAGAAGCCAGCGGTATGTGTCCAGATTCCTTCATGTCAGTCTTTCTACCGTCCAAAGAGCACTTGAGCGGTTTAGGGAGACCGGTAGAAATACTCTGACCCTAGGATCTGGCAAGAAACAAATAAAACTGCTATTGATGACCAATTTATTGTTCGTACTACTCTAAGAAATTGTTATGTGACCTCAGTGGAGATCAAAAACCAACTTTGCAATGTTTGTAAGTGTGTGGACAGTTTGTCGAAGGTTGCAAGAAAATCTTGTAGACCAGCAGGATCATTGTCTTGATAAACAACACCTTAAAGATCTTTTAAAAAATAATCCATAATTGCATCTTCAAAAAACTAGAAGAAGGAATCAGCGACACACAAATGGAGTTTAGAAAAGGCATGGAAACCAGAGAAGCTCTTTTCGGTTTAAACGTATTGAAACAAAGATGTCTTCACATAAACCACAATATGTACATATGCTTTATTGATATTTAAAAGACTTTTATCGAGTCCAACACGATAAACTACTAGAGATATTAAAAAAGAAAAACATCGATAGCAGAGACATACAAATAATATCCAACTTCTACTGGAACTAAACAGCAAAAATCAAAGTTGGTAAAGAACTAAACAAAGAGGTTAAGATACGCCGTGGAATAAGACAAGGATGAGTGTTGTCGGCTCTATTATTTAACGTGTATAATGAAGCGATATTTGAAGAAGCATTATCAGAAGTATTGTCATAAACGGACAAACCATAAACAACATACGATACGCCGACGATATCAGCATAATTGCAGATAACTTAGTGGATCTACAACATCTAGTTGAACAAATAAACACTCACTGCAAGCTATGCGGTCTAGACATCAACATAAAAAAAAACAAAGTCATGAATACATCAAAGTACATAAATATAAATACACATCATAATAGACCCCATGTATATATCAACAACAAAACTATAGAATAGGTATCATGTTACAAATATCTAGGAACATAAGTAACCAAAAACACAGAACGCACAAAAGAAATCAGAAGCAGAATAGAGATAGCTCGCAATGCTTTCACAAACATGCAGAAAATTCTCTGTAACCGCAACATAAAACTAGAGCTAAGAACTAAAATTCTAAAGTGTTATATCTTCTTTATCTTCCTCTATGGAATGAAAGCATGGACCACCAAGGCAAACAACATCAAGAACCTAAAAGTATTTGAAATATGGTACTACCGGAGAATGCTCAAAATTTCATGGACCAACAAGATCACTAATGAGAAAGTTCTTTGCCGAATGAACAAAACAAGAAAGATCACCAACACAATAAAGAAGCAAAAACTAAAATACTTCGGTCATATTCTAAGAAAAGACAGGTATAATATCCTAAAATTAATTATTCAAGAAAAAATTAAAGAAAAAAGGTCAATTGGCAGAAGAAAAATCTCCTGCCTCAGTAACCTAAGAGAGTGTTTTGAATGTACCTCTGCTAAACTATTTAGAGCAGCTGCCAACAAAGTTCGCATAGCCATGATGGTTTCCAATCTTTGTTAGGAGCGGAACTCAATGAAGAGGAAGATGTTTATTTTGCAGAAATGCATTTTCTTTCGTGTATACGTACATGTACCAAGTTGCACAAGACCGACTCCAATGAAATATTTTGAAGGAAGCCTACGAACAGTGGATGAACACAGGCTAAAGAAGAAGATACGTACATTATTGTTTTAGCTTATAAATGTTCTTAAATAAACTGATAAGTACTATGTGTTGTTTTTTTCTACATCCTGATGGTTTTTTTTATTAAAAAAACTAAAAAATTTATTAAAAAAAATTACCTGTGTTTTTTGCAAAAAATTATAAAAGTAACAAATATTTAAAAAAAAAGTTAAATCTATGTCTACCACATTTATGTTGTTTTTTTTGCCATGTTCTTTAACTGAATGTACATTCAGTTCATAAATTCTTCTATTTTTTTTAATATTACGTTAGTTTGCTTTATATGATACATTTGGTTTACTTATTCTTATCACGTTTTAAAACTTTTTTTATTATTATTTTTGTTTTTTTTTTCTTCTATAGTTTTGTGTTGTCTACTTTTGGGTGTATATTTTTTTTATTCTTTGCCAGTTTTCTCGTTCTTTTGCAGCCAAGTGCTAATTAGTTCCCATCATCTTTCTATTGTTTGTGTGATTTTTCAATTCCACAATTTTTTTGATGAATGCTGTGTGGAGTGGAAAGTTGTATTTGACACTTATTTTAATAAGCATATGAATTGCATGTAGATGCTATGTTCTACTAAAGCTTTTCTGGAAACCGGCTTGTTTTGGTGGTTGAAAAAAATTGAGTTTGTTTGCTTATTGCTTATCATCTTAGTAAACAGCTTATATAAGTGTGTGGTTGCCAGGAGTAGACTACGAAGTCAGCGGGGCAACCTTGGATGGAGCCGAAGAAATTACTTTGCTGGTTGTAGTCGGTGGTTGACTGATTGCGCTCTTGGTCTTGACTGAGGTGCAGGAAGTTGAATGTTTGATATCTATACAAGTTTGCGCACTCTTTGCGCGCTTTAGTTGGTAGACGGGGCTCTGCTCACGTGTAGTAACAATTGCTCCAACCTTCTAGACTGAGCTTCCGTTTCACCCTGGTAAAGATGTTGTTCATGTATTTGCAAAAATTTAAAAAAAATTAAAAAAAGCAAAAGTGTCCACTTCAGTTTTACTATTACTTTATCTCTGTTGCTGGTTTTCCTCATCTTCTTCTTTTTAGGGTGTTGTTTAACAGTGTTGATAGCTATTAAAAACTGTTGTCTACATTTAATATATGTTTTAAAAAAATATTTTAATTTTGACGTAATACTAGTTTTTAAAGGGTTCAATTAGTTTTTAAATCCCAGTTTAATAAATATTTTATATACTGTATAAACGTACAGATTATGAGCAGCATTCTGCTTCTACACGTATTTTGGCCAAGACTTAAACATCAACAAAGTTGTTACTAACTTTTTGAAATCTTGTTATATTGCCTCTAAGCAGTCTAGATGCAGTAGCCACAAACAACACTGTAGGCTTGATTTGGATACCAAATCATTAAGTCATAGAAAAAACTTAAAAGTAGACTAATTAGCTTAAAATGAAATTACAGAGACGTTTATTGGACTTGAATCTTTTTTAAAATTTTATAGGAAACCAAAAAACAAATTCTACCATATGTACGTATCGGCGGTAAAACCAAACTTTTTGTCGATCGCTAAAGGAAAACCCTTTGAGCCACGGACTTTCGGTTTGGCAAGGATTTATATGGGTATGTTGGCTAGCCTCAGAAGTAACTGCGTACCTTTTCTTCACCGTTTAGTGCCTTGACCAGGGGTCAATTTTACAACAGATAAATACTCCTTCTTTTCTTACTTTTTACTTTTTTTGATCACCGAAAGAAAACCATTTGACCTACGAACTTCCGGTTTGCAAGAACATCTGCCGAGGTCCGTTGGCTTGCGATAGGAACATGGGCGTCTTTCTCCGCCGGCTAAAAGTATGTTTGTTTTACATATTTTAGTTTTGAAAATGTTCAGAAAACTAAATTGACTCCGAAACAAAAAAAAATAATAAACTTTTATCTGCATTTTCAAATTTTACTGTGTTGGCTATTAGCAATTAAACCAAATATTTCAGCAATTGTCGAAAGAAAACCATTTGACCCACGGATTTACGGTTTGGCGGGCATTCTGCCGGGGTCTGTGGCTTGCCACAGGAGCATCTGCGTCCCTATCCGCCGAGTAAAAGTATGTTTGTTTTTCACTTTTCCATAATAAAAATATACCAAAAAAATATTAAGATTCCGGAATCGTCCAAATTACCCTACGAACCGAAAAAACTACAAAATTTGGTCTACATTTGCAAATTTTCTGTCTGCACAAGCATAGTAGTAATTAACTGTCAATAATAAAACACTCAAAACTGCAAAAGCTTACAGGAACACTAAGGCCTAAGCAAACCCATAAACAAAACAACATTTTGCTACACCTACTAAGCAACTGCAAGGCTTGTGCAACGTATTGTTTTTTTTAGCAAATACAAGCTAATTAAAAAAAAAACTAAAACAGTTTTTTGGCAAAAGTTTTTAAACTTTATTGAAGAAACAAAACTACTAGAGGAGTAACAATCAGAAATGCACTGTACAGTACAGTTTTCTGTTGCAGCTGTGTTAATTCTATTATGGTCTAGTCAACTTGTGTTCTTAAAGAATTTGTGCGGCTTCTATTTGTATCAATGTTGCCGGTACTTTGATTGCTGCAATTTTGACAATTTTGTTTGTCTTTTAGCGGCTCTAAACTAAAAATTAAATTAAATTCTATATCTTAAAAGCTTTTCTTATGGCTTACTACTAGTTTGGTATTAAAAAGAATGTTAAATACTTTGACAAACGTTGTTAAAAACAGAAATGACCTGGAAAAAAATGACTATACAAATTAACTTTAACAGGAAACAAAATTGCATTAACAGTAACGCACAAGTGTATGAAAACTTTTCCTATACCGGATAGAAAATTTTGCAAACACAAAGTCTTTTATCATTAAGAATTTTTATAAATAATTATTTTTAGTAACAGCGTTTACAAACCATACTTTTTTAAAAGCTACTAAGTTTCCTACTAGAGAACAACTTATACCAAATAAACAGTTTTTTATTAAAAAAAAAAGGAGGTAGACATAGACAACATTAAAATACAGTCAAATAAAGAAAGATACAGATTTATAAACAATAAGCAACATTTGGACTTTCTGAAAGTATTTTGGACTTTGAGAAACTTATAAGTAACACTCTGGAAAAGGAAGAGACAACGGAGGACATAAACAACCTTAATAAAACTATAATAGACACAATAACTAAAGCACAGAAAACACTATGCTGCAAATCAAAACCAAAAAAACTCAAAATGAAAGAGAAAAGAATGTTATAGAGCATCCTAATCCGGAAAAATTAAAACAAACAAATAAAGAAATCTCTAACACCATTCAAAAAACTATAAAAAATTTAAATACAACAACATTATAACGATTGATGGCATATGGGAAAACAAAAATACATTTGAAAGACAAAAACAAAATCATAACATTAGAGAGTAAAAAATTGTTAGACATAGTAAAAAAGTTCTTTGAGACTTTCTACACAAATAAAAATCTTATAGAAGAAACTAAAGAACTACGACAAACAGTGCAAAACATAGAATCAAAGAATATTCTAAACATTTCAAAGAGTAAAATATACTATGCACTTAGAGAGATAAAAAGCAACAAAGTACTCGAAAAAGATAGCATTGTCACAGAATCCATAAGAAATTACAGGACAAACGCTAATTAACAAAATTTGGAACCTATTTAATCTTTACTTATACAGTCAAAAATCCCTACCAAATGGAACAGCTCATTCATTATCCTACTACACAAAACTATCAATATTACTGATTTAGTAAACTACATACCAATCAGGTTAATAGCTACATGACTTGAAGCAAAATTTGACATTTAACAACTTATGAAGCGAACCGGTTTATGCTCTGGCTTTAGCAGGAAGAATAGTCTTGATTTTTGTAAACATTTATAAGGCATTTAACACGATTGAGCTAGTTGCTGTCACAAAAACGCTAGAAGAATGCCGGATTGATTATAGATACATCAAAATTATTAGAACCAATAATAAGTTGCATACTTATCACATCTGCAGCGCTTCTTTCGTCTATTCCTGAATATACGCCTTCTCTAGTAATTTCTATTTTGTCCTGTTCATTGCTTCTCTTGCTCATTGTTTTTCTGCTACCTTTAATAGAACATCGCTCTACCTTGTTCTGGGTTTTCTAAAGCCTCTTCTCCTTGTTTGTAGCCTCCATTCAGTTATTTTCTGGCCTCAGCGTTTCTCTTATCTTTGTGTTACGTAGCTTGCCCATCTCCACTTACATCTAGCTATTTGTTGTGCTACATCTACTACTCTAGTTTTGTTTCTGATCCAGCCGTTTGATTTCTTGTCTTGTATTGTTATTCTGAGCATTTTTCTTTCCATGATTCTTTGTGTTAGGTACCATTAATTTTTTCATGGTTCTTTTCGTTGTTGTCCACGTTTTCGAATAGTACGTCAGGTTGGGTAGTACACACTGGTTGAATACTTTGGTTTTGAGGTGTTGTGGGTATTTGGCCTGCAAAACGTTTTTAAGCCTTCCAAATGCTGCCCATGCAAGTTTTATACGTCTATCAATTTCCGCTTCCTGGCTATGCTTTCCAAAGGTAAGTAGGGTTTCTACACATATTTGAATACTATTTCTAATGCTTGTTTTCCTACTGTGAAAGGTGTTGTTAAGGGTCGATTTGCCATCAGCTTAGTCTTTGAAATGTTCATGAGTAGTCCTATTTGTTTTGCTGCTTCATACAGCTCCGATGTCATCTGCGCTAGTTTCTGCGCGTCGTCTGCTAAAATTTTTGTATTGTCTGCAACCTAAGATTTGATAGGCGTTTCTCGTTTATATTGATGCCCTTTCTCTCCCAATTTAATGTTTTAAAGCATTTTTGAATGCGTTTGTAAAAATCTTTGAGGATATTGTGTCTCCCTGTCTAATGTTAATTGGGTTTGTAGTGTCAAAGGTTTGTATAGTGAGGGTAGCATTTTCATAAATGTCTTTAATAAGCTCGATGTATCTGTAGTCAATTCTGCACCGCTTTATTGCGTCTATTAAGGCTCACGTCTCCATCGTATCGAATGCTTTTTCAAAGTCTATAAAAGTACTATAGAAGGATTTGTTGTATTTAGAGGTTTTATTTATGAGTTGTTCTATTGTGTGTATGTGGTCTATAGTGCTAAACCCTTTCTTGAAGCCTGCTTGTTAGTTTTTTTTAAATCTATCAAATCAATTTGAGATTTGGTTGTATAATATTTTTGTCATGAGCTTATAAATGTGTGAGAGCAACGATGTTAGGCGATAGTTTTTAAGATCTTGTTTGCTACTTTTTTGAATATAAGTACTACGTTTGCGTTTTTTTTTACAATTTTAGTATGTTTCTGTTAGATGAGCATTTGTTGAAGAGTGTTGTAAGATGTTTTTTAATTATTGGTTCTTCTTTTTTGATGAGCTTTATTACTACTTTATTTCCTCCAGGTGCTTTGTTGTTTTTCATAGCTTCTAATGCTATGTTTACCTCATTTTTACTCATTTTGGGAATAACTTCTGTATAGTGCCTGGTTAGCTTTGCTCTTTTATCGTCTAAGTTTTGCAGAGGTTTTTTTTTTTTAAAAGAATAGTGGTTTTTATAGACGGCTTCCATGTATTGTAAGATTTTTTCCCTGTGTGGTTATCTATTAACTTTATTATTTTAGGCCCTTGTTTTCTGTGATTACTTCAAAGATTACCTTTTTGTTATAAGCCGCTTTGTTCTTTCTCACTTGCTTTTATTTCTGTCATTTTTTCTGAGCATTTCTCAGTTTCTTTGTCTGATAAGTTTGCGTGTCGCCTCTGAGATTTTGGAAGTTTTGCTGTTGTCTTTTCTTTTTTTGAGACACTTCTTAGCCGCTGTTGTGAGGTTTTTTGTTATAAGATTGTTAAGTGTATCGGTTTTCTGTTGTATTGTTGTATATTTTCTTTGCCTACTGCGCATATAACAGAAACCTCATATATGATAGATTTGTTATTGGATATAATAAAATTGATTTTGTTGTGTGTATTACCGTCGGGGATTTCCTAAGTTCATTTCCAATGTTTTTTTTTTGTAGATGAAGAAGTTTAGGGCATATAGGTGTTTTAGGAAGTTTACCAGAGTTGTCCTCTCTGGATTCTCTGCCCTATTCCGTGAGTTCTTATACAACTTTCTCCGTTTTGTTGTTTTCTATTCTTTGCATTATAGTCATCTAGGTGTATGGTGTAGCTTGTTTTGTCTGTGTTCATGGCTTTTTTACGTTCTCGTAGAATAGTTCTATTTCTTGATTGGAGTAGGATGTTGTTAGAGCGTACACTTGTATAATCTTGCAAATATCTTTAGGATTATATAGATAACTCTATTTGACAAACGCCAACATTAACCAACGTTTGAGGCAAAATTTGTAAGAGCTTATGGCCGCAGTACTCAAGCTACTGTTCAGAAGACGACTTTAGAAATAATGTGACTACTAAATCTACATATTTTTGAATTATCCCAATTTAAGTAGTATACAAATCGCCAATGAAGAAAAACTACAGGGTGCGTTCAGCAATCCCAGAGGTTGTAAGCACTGAGTAAGCAAAAAAAGTTTTTTTTTTAATTTTTAATGCAAAAGCTATCAAAGTTATCTAAATATTTAATTTTTACATTTTACGTTTTACCACCAAAAAGATTTTAAATTGAAACAGAAAGTTACGTATAGTTTTATTAAAATTTAATCAATTTACATTTCGTTTATTCAATTTAAAGGTTTTTAAAAATAAATTAATCAATTTAATTAATTGTAACCATAAAATGATCCATCACCTTGTAAATTAATTAATTTTTGAATGAAGTTCTCTATTTAACTTTTGCCATCATGCTCCATTCATCATTTCTCCTTGTAATGTGCTCTATTAATTCATAGCCAGAGTCAAACAGCTTGGGATTAATTAAATGTGTCGCGGGATTGTTGTGGGCGTAGAGATCCACACAGAGTTTCGGCATCTTTCGGAATTTGATCCGCGGCTTTTGCGAACAAGACGGGTAATTTAAAGGAAGTTGACAACCACGTTCGCAACGCGCAACGACCGTTGCGACGTGATTCCGATTAGAATATTCCAAACACGTACGTATAACCGAAGAAGACAAGGATTTGAAGTGATATTATAAATGATGGATTATTTAGGGTTTTGTTTTCTCTTTATTATCGCATTGTGATGATTAAGAGATTAGAGACACGTGTTACTTGTAACATTTCTTATATTAAAATAAAATTGTTTCTGGATTTGATTGTGAGTGATATATTCATTTTATAATGCTAAAAAGGGACGATTTCTTCTCGCTAGAAGACTTAAATAGTCTCCTTGCTTTCAACAATTTTGCTTATAATGCATGTACAAAAGCTTGGGGTAACTGCCCGCCACTTAGGTAAGACCCAACATTTAAACAAACTTGATTTTTTCTCTAAATAAACGTACTTATTGAAAATTGAAATTTTGCTATAGCAGGTATAACTAATTAATATAATGTTTCTATTAATAATTTAACTGTTATTATTTTAAAAATATTGACTAAAGTGCAAGGGGAAGCAATGTAATGGAAACCCCAAGGATGTTTGTTAATAATCTTATCAATGACTGATGTCCTGCCAAGGACTATTTGCGGATGAATTGAAAATGTTCGATCGATGTTCTCGACGCTGTATGTGTACACAGAGGGGGCGATCTATTAAAACCGATGATTTGCTAGATATATACAAAAATATATATGGAAAAAAATACTAATCGAATCAACAAAATATAATTTTGTTTATTTAAGATAATTTAATCCTATGAAACATACGAATATTATGGATTCAGTTTCATGAAAAACAACTTCATCATTATCTATTGTTCATCTTCTTTTCTCTAGACCTAGACGATATAATTTTATATTATTTATTAGAGCGTTGAGTGTAGCCCACTAGACATATTTCATAATAAAAACCAATTCATTATTTACTATGTTTGTTTACAGCTTGTAGCGAATTTATCCTCCTCCATATTTGCTTTACTCTCATAACTCATCCTGTCATACGCAACAATGATATTATATTGCTCTAGTAAATTATATTGCACCGTAAAATAAACTATTTTATTATACTAAATCAATTGCACTATTTTTTAGTGGAAGATATATTTGGAATGGTTTTGACATAATTTTTTAATTTATGTACTGAAGGTAAACGTTCTAAAATAATAATTTGTCTCAAATTTCTTTTTAACAATTTTAAAACAATTTTATACAATAATACTAAAAAATGTTTTATTTTTTATCATAACACTCATCCAGATTCTATATAAAACCTATTTATGCTTGTTTTATGAATACATTTATTTATTATTATCCAGTTGAGTGGATCGATGTGACATGTTATACTACAATAGATATGCGGGGACTCAAGTATTGTGATTGACAACTGTTGATTTTATCTGTTAATAAAAATATTTTTAAACAAATTTATGTGGACATTCTGAATCAAATTTCTTGTTCTTGATATTATTATTTAATTGTAATGTAATAAAATTATCCGCTAATTTTTAAATTTCTTATTATGTTTGATTATTATTTTTGCTTACATAATTACAGTTAAAAATTTTAAAGTTAGTTTTTAGTTTATCAAATTGAGATTTGTCTGTCTGAGAGGTTGTTTGCTTCATTACATTGTTAAATGTTTCGCTTTATTGCGTTATTATTTAATTTGATTTATGCTTTGCTCAATAGAATCGACAAATTTTTATTTCTAAGTTTACTCTTACCTACATTATGCCAAATATAATTAAACTTGATAATTTTCTTCTCTTCTTTTAGTGCAGCATAGGATGTTGTGTAAAACTTGTTGCGCAATAGCTTTCTTGCACAGTTAAGAAATAGTAATACTTTTTAGAAAATCATTTTGCTATAAGACCACAAAAGTCATGTCTGGAGTAACATAGAAAACGGGCACTTATATGAGAGCAATACTTCCAAGTCATTGGGTTGCCCAAAAATAACATATTTGAATTTTGGTTTTACAAAAAAATTACAATAATTCTATTTCTATTCTAGATTTGTAAGTTTTACCTCCAGTGATATCCTTGTATCTCCATCAGGAATTACTTCTTCATGTCCTCTTGTTGCCAGGTATATTCTGACTGTCTGAAAGGTTGCGTTCTCAGTCAGCCTCAAGATAGCATATCTACCATTTGGTATTTGCTTTGTTATTTCTGTTATTCTGCTTTCCTTCAATATTTCTTTTTTCCTTCTGCTTATTTCTGCAATTTCGTTTGGTATCGTAGTCTCTATAAATGTTCTTCTTTTTTCTTCTGTTTCGTAGTATGCATAATAGTCATGTCTTTTCTTATTTTTTTCTTTTTGATTTTATCTGTTTTCTTGTTTCCATTTAGCTTCTCTCATCTCTTTCCTTTCTCTTCTATGGCTTTTAGTTTGTGTGTTTGTTTCCATTGTTTTTCTATATTCTTCTATTGTCAAATTCTTCAATTTTTTTTTTAGTACACTTGTGCGAAGTTTTTTACCGCCCTTCATTTACTTTCATCTTTTAAGCATTTGTTAATGATTGTTGTTTTATCCACTTTGCTTCCTAGTATATATTCTAGTTTTTTTCTATCTTCTTCCCACGCCTCGCATTCTACTAGAGTGTGTTCTGCGTTATTGTGTGTTTCTTCCTGACAAAATGTACACCTTTCTTCTTTCTTTATTTTTTTAATTTTTTGCAAGAATTTTCCAAATGTTCCGTGCCCGGTCAGTATTTGTGTTGTATAACAGCCCGTCTCGGGTTTTTTTTACCCATTTTTTTTATCTCTGGGATTAGTTTCTCGTTCATTTCCCCTTTTCTCCTGTATCCCATTTTGTCTGCTATCTTTTCATAGTTGTTTCTCTTGCTCTTATCTTTGCTTCTTTTTTACTTGCTCATTCTTTTACAATTTTTTTTATTTCTATTCTTTCCTCCACCATCATATCCGCGGAAGGTGTTGCCGCAATTACCTCTACTGCCTCTTGTAACACTGTTCTGTAAGCTCTAGAAAACCTTAGCGAACTTGCTCTCGTGGCTCCTCTTACTTCATTTCTGTTTTTTTTGTTTGTTTTTATAGCTTCTGCCCATGTTTCTGCGGCATACAGCAATTTGCTTCTTGCTGCCGTTGCTATTAGCCTTCTGCTTTCTTCTCCTGAACCTCCGTTGTTTGGCATAAGTCTACCAAGCTTTCTCTCTATTTTTTTTGTTTTAATAACCGCTTCCTTAACCTGTTCATTCCATCCTTTTGCTTCGAGTGTCACTCCGAGGTATTTGATTTGTTTTCCTATGGTTATCTCTTGATCTCCCACCTGTATCTCACCTGTTCCTTTATTATTCCTTTTAGTCGATAGCCATGCTGCCTCAGTTTTTTGTGTTGCTAGTTTTAAACCCTTACTTCTTATCCATATTTGTATCATATCAATTGCCAGCTCTAATCTTCCGTTTAGAACCTTTATTTTTACGTCTATACCTACTACTGCTATGTTGTTTGCAAATGCTGTTATTGACACGCCTTCCGGCATCTTCATTCGAAGTAACTCGTTATAGACAAAGTTCCATAGTTTTGGTCTCAGTGCTGAACCCTGGGGTACCCCTCTGGTAAGTTTGAATCTTTCCTTTTTGGTCACTAGGTTTATATCCTGTAAGTAGCTCCATATGATCTTGATTGTTTTTCTGTTCAGTTCTTTCTTCTTTGCTGCCTCTATGATTGTTGCCCATGATACGCTGTTAAGCGCGTTCTGTATGTCCAACGCTATCATTACACAGTGTTGCCTTTTCTTCTGCGTTTTGCTATTTGCTTCTTTTGCTATTGTTTTAACTTTTTCTATAGCTTCTAAGGTTGTTTTTTCTTTGGTAAATCCGTATTGTTCTTTTTAGCATCTTCCTTTTTCTTCTATTTCTTGTTCTATACTTTGTACAATAACTTTTTTCATTATTATAGCCAGTGTGTTAACTAAGCATATTGGTCTGTTTGACGTTGCTTTTCCCACTTCTTTCTTTTTTTCAATTAGTACCAGAGTGGCTTCTTTCCAACATCCTGGGAAAGTTCCTTTTTTAGGCACCTGTTGATTATTTGAGTTATTTCTATCTCGTTTCCGTCTAAAGCTGCTTTAACAATCTCTGTTGTTATTTCGTCCGGACCTGGTGCTTTGTTGTTAGGCAATTGTTTTATGATCTTTTTTATCTTTTCCACTGTTGCCATAACTGTTTCTTCTTCTTTTGTTTCTGGTTTTTCTACTGGTTCTTCCTTGAGAAATAGTTTTTTAATTATGACTTTTTCTTCTTTGTCTTCTTTTAAGCAGATTCCTTTTGCTCTTCTTCCCAATTTGTCCATCACTATTTTGCACGGCTTTCCCCAAGGATCCCCATCTATAGATTCTATCATTTCTTTCTAGCATCTTTTTCTGCTATCCCTAAATGCTTTTTTTAAGATTTTTCTGTCGTTTTTTAGTTTCTCTTCTATTTTCTCTGTGTTTTCTTTTCTTTTTCTCTGTCTTTTGACTTTCCTCTTGTTTGTATTGTGTTATTCCTGCATTTTTTTAATTTCTCACACCACCAGTATGATCCTTTTTGTCCGCCATCTCTGTAAAAATAGCTTCCTCCGCCGCTTTTCTCAGTTTTTCTGAGTACCTCTTGCATCTTTTCTCAATATTTTTGTTTTTTGTCACTTTTTCTGTTTTCATGTCTCTCTTTATCCTATCATTGTCCATTCTTCTTACGTTCCATTTACTCTTTCTTGTGTGCTCCTGTTTTTCTTTCTCTTTTGTATTGTATTGTATTGTATTGTATATGTTTGTGTAGGCTCACTGATTCTTTTTCAGTCATGGTCCATTCATTTATTATTTTTGCCATTTTTCACATTGCTATGGTAATGTCAATATGTGATTTTGAGCTTCCTCTTACAAACGTCGGATTGTCTTTTTTGTTGTAAATTGTAAGATTTAACCCTGCTATCATCTTCTCTAAATTTTTCCTCTTAAATCGTTCTTGTAGCATCCCCAACTCGGTGATTTTGCGTTGAAATCTCCTTCTACAATATTTTTTTTGTTTTTCTGTGTTCTTAAACTTTTTTTAAATTCTTCTATCCACTCTTGATAGTATTGCAGATCGCAGTTTGGGCTGATATAACAGCTGTATACTATCATGTTTTGTACTTCTGTCAACACTATTCCTTCTTTTGGTGTTCTCCTTCTTTCCACCTAGTCCCTACACTTCCCCCTAGCTAAAATTGCTGCATCTGTTCCTTTGTCTTTTATCCACTTATCATTTAATTTGTTTATATTAGGTTTACTCACTAGCACTAGGTCTATTTCCTCTCTCTCCGCTGTTGCTATTAGTAAATCGTGAGCTTCTCTTCCCCTCTCTATGTTTATTTGTATAAACTTATACATTATGTAATACTATTTTTTCCTTGTGTTCTCTCCAGTTATCTGGGTTGTTGTTCTCTATATTCTTTTTTGTTTTTCTTATTTTTTTTTTCTTTGTAGCTGGACATCTTTTCTCTCCAGTTCTGTGTTCTAATACTTTGCATTCAATGCAGTATTCTTTGTTTCTGCAATCGGCAACTTGATCCCTCCTTTCCGCATTTTATACATAGCAAAGACCTGTCTTCCCTATTGCATTTTGCAGCTACATGTCCTTTCCTCCAGCATTTATAACTTTTTTTTTTTTTATTTGCTTTAACTTTTTCTACTCTGCATCTTATAAGTCCAATGTTTATTCTTCCTTCTTCTATTCTCTGTTCCGCTATTTTTTTGTTCATTTTGACTATAGCGGTTTGTTTTTCTCTATATCTTTTTTTTATGGAAATTATTGTACTTCCTTCTGTGTTCACTTTGTTTAAAATTTCTTCCTTCTTAATTTCCGGGCTAATATTTTTGATTATCACTAGTTCTGTGGTTTTGTTGCTGGCTTTTCTTACATTGCAGCCTTCCATTCCATTTTTAATTTTTTCCACCTCTTTCTCCATCTCATTACTCTTTGTAATTAGTAACAATTCTCTTTTTTGCGTAAATCCTTTTATCTGGGTTTGCCTGTCTCAGCAAATCTGCATATGTGACCCATTGTTTGCTCACTACTATAGCATCTGTTTCCGTTCCTGGTCTTCTTTCTCTTATTGTCTCCGATACCTGTCCCTGTGTTGGCACGCACAATCTTATTTTTGTGTTAGTTCTTCTTCCTGCCATTTCCATAATTTTATTTGCATCTCTTGCCGTAATTCTCGTTGGTATTGGTATATTTATTTCTTCAATGCTTAATGTTTTTGTTTTGATACGCATTTTTTCGATAGCTATTAATATCTCCTTATTCCCTGCGGTTTCAATTTTCTACTTAATAATGTGCACCTTTTCCACATTTTTTTCACTTAGATTTTTAATTATTTCTATATATGGCGTTTTATCTTCTCCTTCTTCCTCTATAGTTCAGGGTATTTTATTTTTGCTTGTTGTAAGATACTCCTTCTTTGCCTATTTCATCTTTATTTATTAAAAGTCTTGTATCCATTTCCTTTCACATTATTGGGTTCTTTTTTTCCACGTTAACATATTTATAGTCTGTATCTCTCCATTTTTATTTATAATATTTTTTATATTCTCTTCATTAACATTTTCTAATATCTCCTTGTCCGAGATGAATTGATTTTTACGGTTTTCTTCTCTATTATCTCCAGTTTCCATTGTCTGTGTCGACATTTCTATACCTATTTTTGTTTTATTTTCTTTCTCCTGTTTTTTTTTTTTAAACTTCTTCAAAATCTCTCCATATTTGTTTCTAGTTGATTCGCCACCTTCTTAATTTCCAGTTTAGTGGTTGTACACACACTGGTTAAGTTTTTTAACTCTCTAATTAATTTCCCCATCATTTGGATTGTTGTGGGGTTAATATCAAGAAACTTAAGTTATGTTCTATAAGCTAAGTTGCTCTCTACGCCCGGGTGTGAAAGTTTTTATTTTTAATGTGCTTTTACAACTTGTGTTTTAATTTTTTTTTGCATTTTTGTGCTGTTAGTAGTTATTAAACTATGGCTGATCATTTATAAAATGTTTTGTATGTATTGTGCACTTATGTCAGTAATGTTGTTGCTTGACGATGCCAAGACAAATTTGAAGTAATTATGTTTGTTTTGCCCAATAACTTTTTAACCACACTCTACTTATCAATTTGAAGTTCTAAATGACAAAGGTTTCTGCTACCAAAAATCTAGAAGTTGGCAAAGCCGCTGTTGGATGTCGATCTAAAAAATCTTTTGCACTCTATGCTCATTATTTGTTGGCGGTTTTAGAATTTAAAGTAGATTACACCACTATTATGACAATAAACAAATTTTCCTTGTCGCAGTCTTTGAAATGCATTGGGCAACGGCACACGGCAACCCATTGATGTTTATTTGAGAATCTTTTTTAATATTTCCGACAACTTTCTAAGCCGCAAATAAAAATGTCTGATGCATATAATAACTATAAATGCAGCAGTGTTAAATTATAAACCAATAACTTCTCTGTAATTTAAAATAAATAATACTTTATCACGAATATATTTAAAAAAACCGTAACTGTTTTCAACTTTTATAATACAAACAAGTATAATTTAATTCAAATATTATTAAATTGATTAATATGTCATAAAAGTTTATAAAAAAATAATGTTACATAAAGCTACTTCTCAATTGATGGTCGCGCTTTTATTAGATATTATTTATATCTTTTTTTTGTTTTCTGTCTTCTCACACTTTTGTATCAATTTGATTAATTTTATTAACAAAGCACCGCATGCCTACCACAAAATGAATGATTATCATTCAGTTCAGTCTTCGGGTCACAGCGTGTCAACTAGCTAACTACGCTTCCCACTACATATTGAATTTATATTATTTTTATAAATAACCAGTTTTTTGATAAAATTCTGTTCTAGAAGAAGAAATAATTTTAATTTATTTTATAAAATTGTTTTAAGTAATTATTTGAAATTACAAGTAGTAAAAAACTGTACACATTTTTTTAATAATTTTTGAATTTAAATTTTTTTTTTGTAATAATAATTTCATTTTTTCAATAAAAAAAAACTTTTTTTTTTTATAAAATTTTTTTTATAAAATTTTACGCTATAAATTATTGATATAATAAAACAATTTTGATTAGTTTTTATAGCCATTTTTTTTGCTTTAATTAGATTTTGAAAAATTTATACCTACATTAGTGTTATAATCTAATTTTATGTGGCCAATGTATTTGTTGTGCAGATTTTGTTTAAAATAAAAATGTTGCACAAATGTTGATAAACTATTTGAAAGTTTATTCAATGTTGCGATCTAGATCTTATTAAAGGCAGTGACTATCGGTGGGTTAATATTATGCCTAATAAAATAGAGATAATGTAGGTTTAATCTTGTGTGGAGATTGCAAGGTCTAGGAAATAGAACGTCCTGGATCAGGTACATTGGCTTATAGTGGGCAATTGATACAATTCAAGAGTGTTTTACTAGTTTGCCAGGTGTTTTTAGTAAAAACAGATAAGATGATAGGGCCTTGAGTGTAGCGGTAGAACTATTGAATTAAGTGGTGGCAAAGTTTTGTTGATTCTAAAGCCATGTCTATATCGAAACCTAGTTTGGTAACAAACAACTATTTTTGCTTTGCTTTAATTATCTAGGGTTTACGGAAAGTTGTGCGCTTTTCTGGTACGCAATATTATCTTCACTCACTTAGGGAAAAAAGTCAATCTTCTTAGAAATCCAGATTAAGATTACGTGGAAGTTAGTTCAATTCTTTTACTTTATTGTTTTGTGCAAGATACTTACGGTACTGTAATTTTTAAGATTAATTGTGGTTTGACGCACTAAAGTTTACACTCAGTTCACTAAACACAGACCTTGGCGTCTAACGGGTTCCGGGTGCTGTGTCGTTAAGTTTGCGTTTGCAACTACTTGGTTTTTATTTGATCGTCGTAAAAACAATTTTCAGTTTGAAGTACGTAGTTTCCTTCAAAAAAAAGTATCTGGACTTGAGCTAGGTTGAGAATACCCTAGTGCTGTTTTTACTATATGGGGTTCTAGCTCCGCGTCTATTAGTAAAGGATGTTGGTCAGTTAAGTTTATCAGATCGAACGCCATATGGTTGTGCATCTGCAGATCTTGTGTCAAAGCGGAGGTGCTAGCGGTTTTAGTCAGAAAGTTGTGGTTGGTAATAGAATGCGTAAACATTTGTTGATTCTTTTTTGCTTGAATTTTTTGTGCTTGATTCTTGTTCGATAGTAAGTATACACTGTTGATTAAAAGTTTGGCAGAGGAGCTGTTTGGTGTAGCTAGACGGTTAATTCTTTCAAACCTATAAAAGTATGATTCTAAGATTTTTAGCTTAAGATTTTACTTCAAGTGGGTTTAAAAGGTTTTCTGGCAAAATAGTTCTCCAAAATTTTTTGTTCAGGGTCAAAATAAGTCCGATATCATTCAACAAATCTTGATTAGGGTTCCATGATGTTGAGTAGATTATAGCTAAGAAATATAATTTTTTAATTGGTTGGCTCAAGATATAGATGTATTGTTTGCTTTGCCAATCAGGGTTTGTCAGTACAGGTTAATATATACTTGGTTTGAATTTGAACTAAATTTTACAAATTTAGTTTAGACTTCTGGAGACGTCTCTTAGGTTGCAGGAGGTGTAAAAGTTGTTTTGGTAATAACTATACCGTTTTTTGGAAATTACAGTTCTGTGGGAGGTTTTACTTCAATTCGCCTCACATTGAGTGCTAATTGTTGCGGTCTAGGTCTTGTCGGAAGCGGAAGCGGTAGTTAACAGCAATTCTGGGTTGGTGTTATGTGATTTTATTTAAATTGTCTTTTAAATCAATAAGATACTAAGCACACTGATTATGGATGCATACCTTGAAACATTAGTGTATGTGTCTCACACTGGGTGAAGAGGCAATTTACATAAAATACATCATTTATTAAATTTAAATAAACAATAAATTAGTTTTATAAAAAACTATTGATTAATAATAAAGTAAAATGGTTTTTAGACAATATTTGACGTAATTTTTTATATTTTTCAGTTTTCTGAGCAATTTTTGTTGGGTTTCAAGAAACAAAACAAAATTAATAAAATACTATATTTTATAAAAAAACCTCTATAGGTTGCAGTAACTCTGCTTTGAACCTACAAAAGTGCTGTAAATCAACAGTGCAATTAAAGTCAGTTATAGATTGTAATAAAAGGCACAATATACTATTTAAAAAAATATAATTACAACTATAAAAGAATATAATAAACTCCAAGATGTCATGAAACCTAAACAAAGAATAGGCTAGAAAATGAAGCTCTAGAATACAGATGCCATCTATAAACTTTGTATGATTGAATTTAAAATAATAATGAATTTCCAGTACATTGTTGAATAAATATTATTTAAGTCCTCATAATTACCTTGGTAAATTAACTTCACATTTCACCGCCTTTATTACTAACTAACATTTCTACTGCTCGCATGTTAATCGAATCGCAAACCGCAAAATAATAATTAAATGAAATGCCACCATTATTTATTCAGTGCCGTATCTCTCCCCGTATTGTAAATATTAAACTACTGCCCTTTTGCGCGGGAGTGAGACTTGTGTGTAGGTGTTCAGCAGGTGCCACTTGTTGAGTGCCGCTGGGGGTGCAAGCGGGATTGAAATCGATCCGTCCGGGCCGCGTACCTCCCTTAAGGGGGGATTTCTCATCCTCTTTTATTATGTTTACCGACACCTACAGAATTATAATTGCCTACAGCAAAAGAAACAGGAAGGATGGATCGTGTGTGCCATCCGAATTTTAAATGATGTTAGCTTATTTTGTCTTTTATTGCTGTCAATCTTAATTTTGTTAAGTTGACAATTTGTATAAGATTATTTTTAAAATATGTTTTTATATAAGATTTTAAAATTAATCTAGTTATTACTACTATTACACATACAGTTTTAGGATTATTTTTGATATTATTGTAATAAATACATTGATTATACAAAATCACAGAGCGGGTGTAATTTTATTATTGTACAACCCTATTATTGGATTAATAAATAGATTACGCGATAAAAACAGTGCTTCGTGCTTATCACAGTTTACATCGATTATGTTTACAGCGTCAATATTTATGGCTCTTTTTGATAATGGTCAAAACCGGTCATCGATAACTGAAGCACGTGAAATAAATCATTTGCAGCTTTTGTGGGATTTAATTGAAATTATATTTTCTGTTTAATGATTTGAGACTGAAACTTTATTTTCTTTTTATACGGTGAAATAAAACTATGACATTTGACTTTGAATGAATGTTGAATATACAAAGTTGCAGATGAAACAATTTTTACTTTAATTACTTTCTTTGATATTATAAAATTATTTGTATAAGTTGCATTTATTATTTTCTTGAAATGAAGGTCGCTTTGTAGCATTCATTTTAATTGAATTCATAAAAATTGTTAAATTATAGAATTCTTAATAAATCTATTGCTGTTGGTATTCATATTATCGTAACGAAACTACTTTTCTGATAAATTGCGGAATTCAAAAAATAGGTTTTTTTGTCACTTATTTTATGTATTATAACAAGTTTTTTTGAATAGATTTATACAATATCTTTTCTATCCAATTGTGTAACTAAGAAATTTGTTTAAGAGTAAGTTTTATCACTGGTCATCTTTTGAAATAATCTTACAAGCTAAAAGTGCAATGGATTTCAAAAGGCTACTAATTGTGATACATGATTTGTGGTCATAACATGACAACGTAGTGTGTTGCTCCGAATTGAGTTATGGTTATTTTGTAATTTCATACAGAATGGTAACAAGTTTGTTAAATGCAAATACTGCACATTTAACAAACTTGTTAGCTGGCTAGAGTTAGTACTTTCTTGACTATTAAGGTCGGAGAAAGAGGTTTTTTTGCTTACACATTTAATTGTTGCTGTGTTAACATTATTATTGGAGAGGAATCTTGAAAAAACGTTGTAAAGGATTTGAACTTACTATACGCTTACACTTTTTTTAACAGTTTTTAGACAAAGTTTTTAGTTAATTAGACACCTTTGTGTCAGACAATGCCGGATCTAAGTTGAACTTGTTGGTGAACTGCCGGTTTTGTCTTCTAGGCTCTGATTTGTGTAAAAATAACCTGTAGTTTGTTTATTATGTTGTTGGATAGTTGGATTGCAGTAGAGACTTAGAGTGTTTGTGTATGTGTTATACTCACTACTTCTCATTTTTTTAACTTGATTGCTGGCAGTTGATACAGTTAAGCCTGCTAGTCAATTTGTAGTGAATCATGTTCTTGTTTTTTTTTTCTAATTTGATGGTCATACAAAGTTGGAAGGATGACAAGATCAAAATTTTCTTCTGGGAAGCACTTACTACTAACATGAGGAAAATTGCAAACGTAGATAAATTAATCCAGCCAGAGGAGATAAAAAACGTTTTTAAAAATGAGCTTTCCAGACTTGACGCCTTGCTCAAATGTAAAACTTTAAAAATGGGCGATAACGCCAATAGAAACGAGATTAAGCGGGCATTTGTAACAGTTTCTGAAAGCACTACCACCTTACCTTACTGAGGACAAAGAAGATTGTTGAGAAAGGGATAAACAGATGGTGCGTGAGAGAACTAGAAGCTCTACAAAAATACAATAAATGTAATAGAGTTAAACATGTAGCCAAAGTTGTACCAAAAAAAAAGGACACTTGCTATAAGTTTGGTAAAGAGGCCACTAGGTAAATGATTGTTCTAACCCCCAAAAGAGCTAATTATGCAAAGAAGTAAATTACAAACCAAAACATATACAAGGACTTGGTAAAAACGAAAAAGAAGGAAAAGAGAGAAAAGTTGTTTAACTCATAATGCTTATAAAATCCACGTAAGTAAAATTTGGCAGTGAAAAAAGTACAACCGCATTGCTATACAACAGATGCATATAACAAGGTTTACACTATGCTTTAATGTCAAAACCAATGAATAGTTTACGGACCTAAACACCAATGCGGTTTATACTTACCACAGAACTCAAAGCAATCTAGAACAGGTTGCTGAAATAGGTTCGTGTAGGCAGATTGCGTAAACATTGTATGTAATATCTTCAATCAAAGTAGATAAGTTTATACAAACCTTACTCGCTTTAAGCAAGGGCATTGCACAGCATAAAAAGTTGTTAATTCTTCAACCGGTAATTTCTAAAGAACCGCAAAAATAACAATTTTTTTGAATAAGCTGGTGAATTGCTTAAATTGGGAACACACTAACCAGAGTTTAGAAAAAAAAATTTATTGCCGGAATTTAGCCTAACTCGCTTAGCACATAAGTGAGCTAGTCAAAAGCAAACTTACAAATGGAAAGTGTATAAAAAGGAAAACCTTAGCTTCCTCAAAAAACATATAAAACTAACTACAAACTACCAGAGATTCAAACTCTGCAATAGAAAGAGTTAGTATTATAAAGTATAACTTACACTACAGCTAACCGCTAAGTCAGAGAAATGCACAAAGAAAACAAATTATACACACACCGTTAACGACTTGATAAACAACATCAAGAAAGCAAAGAATTACGTTCTCAAAAAGTAAAATGTATTAGAAAACGACCCACATACTGCTAGAGTTGTGACATTGCTAATCTTAGAATTAACTGCACGCAAGCAAGAAGAACGCTAACTAGAGTAAATATGAAATACTGTACAAACTTAATCATGTTAAACAAAGTAAAAAACCAATACAAAAACAACCACATAAGCCAAAAAGAAGTGACAAAACAAACTATACCTAGAAGTGGACAACGACTTGTGGGGTACTGGTTATAAGATTATAACGGGAAGATTGGGATAAGCTTGCCAGTTTACATGCAAAGAACAGATTAACAACATAGTTAAAAATTGCAAAAAGAAAATCCTTGATATCACTACAGAAGAAGTAAAAGAAGTTGGGAGCAAAACCAAAACCAAAAAAGTTACAAAGCTAGATGGTGACTTCCCCTCCCCAGGCAACAAAAGCAATTACAATAAAATGCTTTAAAGTGTAGTATAGTTCTTTAATACGCTTTTCAAAAATAAAACATTTTTAAAAGAGTAGAAAAAGTAGTACGAAAAAAGATAATACAGACTCTTCTGCCACCTGAACTCTGCCAGCAATCTGTATAAGCAAATAATAAACAAAAATGCTTTATGAACTGGAAGAAAAAGCTTTTCTAGCATGCAATACATAAGCAAGACAGTATGGGCGAGATTCTGCAGTGGTCAAACGTTTAACTTTAAGGATTGTGAGCTACGACGGTATTCTGAATAAACTCATTTTAAAAAAAAATTACTTTGAAAGATGTGCAGATGATCTAACAATGGCTGTGTCTAGAAACAACAAAAGAAGTCAAATAAGCAACGGCAAGATTAATAAATTGAATAAAAAAGTGCGGCCTATAATTAGCAGCACACAAAACTAAAGCCGTCATATTAACGGACAGAAAATACTGAAAAAAGTAAGTTTTTGTATTTGGGAAATAACTATAGAAAGCTAAGGCAACTTTGAATACCTTGGAAACCGCAAAAAAAGCGAATAAGGCAGCAACATTACTCAACAACGGCAGATCAAAAGAAAAACACAAGAAACGTTTTGTGTAGTGTGCGGAGAAATGTAAGGATGTGTAGGTATTTTTTTTTGCCAAAACTCAAAAAATGATGTTATAAGTTGTTCGCTCTTAGAGAACGATCAATGATAAATGCATATAATGTAGGCTTAGGCTAAGATGCTTCCAAACACACAGTGCTACACTGTAGCATATAGCGTAAATAGAGGAAATGCGGAGCTTAAACAAAGAATACAGCTAGCATAAACAACATTTGAAAAGTTTAAACTACATAATTAAAGACAAAAATGTACCCTTATATCTAAAAATGAAAATATACGACAGCTGTATACTGCCAGTGGCCACATATGGCTTAGAAACTATGGCCCTGATCAAGACCATAGCAAAAAAAAAACGTAGAACCAACCAAAGAGTTATGGAGAGAGCTATGCTGGGGATTATACTAAGAGTGTAAAACGACAAAATCCGAAGTAGAACAAAAGTAACGGATATTATTTACATTGCAAAAACGTTGGATAATAGGTGGAAATAGAGGATAGCAGCTTGGAGATCAAGGGAAAGCAAAAGAGGAATAGGAAAAGGAAAACCACAAAAGCGTTGGAGAGACGATATCACCTGTATTTCTTAAAAGAACTAAATAAAAAATGCCAAGGATAGGACAACATGGAAAGACTTAAAAGAAACCTATATTCAACATTGGATAATAAATGACTAAAAAAAGAAGGAGAAAAAAAAGAAGAATGGGGATAAAAATCACAAATGTAAATCTGCTTGGGCATATGTTAGAGAGCAACACAAACTAGCAGTACATAACAAAACCTGTAACTAAGACAACAAACAAAAAAAAAAGAGAAAACTAACAAATAGAAGGAAATCAGCACTGCAAAAGTATACCACAAGATGATCTGGCTGTAGCTTATGACAGTCAAGAGGAGGTTTTAGTGAGTCTTCTTTTGCTAGCTGTTTTGCATGCCACTGCTGGCATCTTAGCTTTTTCTCTGCTTGTAATTACAAAGAACTTACAGTTTTTAAGTGGATTCCGAATCACTGTAGAAAACTTTTTACTCTATCAGAGAATGTTTTAGTCGTAAAAGTGGGAAAGCGTATAAACATGTGAAAAGTGTATCACGGTATATGGCAATTGAACCCACAATCTTCGGTTCAACGAAAATTTGTCAGAAACTACACTTGTTAAATATTTATTTAATTTAATATAAACAAATGTTGCATAAAAATGATTATAAACTGCTCATTAACTGTTTTTATTGCTCAAAATTAATCAAAAATTGCTTATACCTGCTTTTATTACACAAAATAAAATAAAATAGTTCTAAAATTTTGCTTAACACACATTTATTGTTTAAAATGTAACTAAACTCAATCAAAAAATGGTTTTATTTTACAAAATTGTACAAAAAATTCACCAAAACCGTTTTTTAATCATAAAATTTATCAAAAATATATATCAAAAAACCTAGATATTAAAGATTACGCAAAAACAATATGTATAGCATACAAGTCATTACGCGTAATGTACAGTTGCATAAAATTATAAATGTATTTGTTTGACAAAATTTAGAAAAAATTGCACATAACACAAAATTTGTCAGAAAATCCATTAATTATCAAAAACTTATTTGTTGAGCAAAATTTAACAATAATTTCTTAAACAAGCATTTATTGACCAAAAGTTTTTTTTTTAAATGCCCATAAAACGCTTTGAATTCACAAAATATATTAAGCAATGCTCAAAAACGTAATTGTTGAACTGAACATATTAAAAATTGCGCAGAAAATTGTGCATAAGATTTATTATAATTTGTTATGAATTTGTGTTTATTACACAAATCTTATCAAACATTGCTTAGAAAACCCAAAATTGTATTTGTGAAAAAATTAATCAAGAATTGCGCTTTTAAAGAGTTGTTTTTTGAGTGCAAATACGTCGGAATCTAGGACAGGTTTGATTAAGAAACAATCACAAGGTGGTTTGAGCAAGGATAAAAATAAATCTCAAGCCGGAGAGAAACAAACTAAAAAGAGTACCCCTATGAATTGGCAAAACACTTGCAACTCAGATAGATAGATCAAGAAAAGCATAGAGCAACAAAGAAACATGGTAAAGAGAACTGAAGAGAACAAAATACTGAACAGAAAAATACTAACACTAACACTGACATGATCCAACCAATAATTGAAAACAATGCCAATATGAAAGTGCTCAAATCCAAGCATTGAATTGAAAAAAGAATAGCCAAATTTAAGACACTTAGAGCAACTACTATAAGTAATTTTACACTGACCTATACTTGTCAAAAACACCTGACTACAAAACAACAGCACTACGTAAAATACAAAATGTGGGGTCAGAGGACATACCAGAAATATCTATCTAAAAAATAAGAGATTAAAAATGGCAAATGTCTAAGAGAAGGTTAGATCACAACTGAAATGTTAAAACTGAATAAAATTGAAATGGAAAAGCCAGTACAAAACCTGCAACAAGGTAAAATCTCAATTAAATGGTGTAACGCAGAAACGCAGAAATGATTATTAGCATGCTATCACACCTCTACAAACTGTTTACAAAAATAATCTGCAATTAAGTTACAGAAAAACTTGACTTCTATCAGCTAGTGGAGCAAACAGGATTTTGCAGAACCGACCATATACAAACACTACTCAATCTACAAACATTACTCAATCTAATTGAGAAAACCACGGAATAAAATGCTTTTATTTACTTTTTGTTTATTTACTACCATAAAGCATTCAATTTGGTTGAGACTTGGTCAATCTTAAAAACTATGAAAAATGCAAGAGTAGATTCAAGATACACTGCTATAATTGAGAACATCTATAGAAGAGCTACACTACACGTTAAGATCAAAGAACTATCGCTTATATCAATGTTAAGCAAAATAACAAAAAAAGCAAACAAAGCATAAACAGACTTATGACACACATAAACAAACATAACATATTAAACAAAAAACAATATGCATTTCAAAGAAACTCAAACACTATGGGCATAACAACTGACATAATACAACACATAGCAGGAAAGCTGGATGACAAACAGTATGTAATACCAATATTTATACACATGAGGAAAGCCTTTGACACAATCGACAAAGACAAATTGATCAACAAAATGGAAATTCTTAGAATAAGAAACACAAACTTAAAACTACTAAAAACGTATATTAAAAACAGAACACAAAAAACAAGAATAAACGACATACTTAGTACATCTACAATAGCAGAATATGGGCCACCACAAGGTGGAGTACTAGCGCCAATATTGTATATATTATACATAAATGATATATATAATATAAACTTAGTTGGTGAAATATATACATATGCTGATGACACATGTATTATATATCACGGAAAAAATAAAGTAGAAATAGAAAGAAACATAAATGAAGACGTTAAGAAATTAACTAATTGGTACGACAAAAAAATACAAACAATAAATGAAGGAAAAACAACTTATATGATAATAAGACAAAAAAACACAAAAGATATTAACATAAAAATTGAAATAAATAACATTCCAATTACTAGAACAAATCAGACAAAATACTTATATACACATATTAACAAATTATTAAAAGAAAGCGCAGCAACAATAGGAGCTGCGTATAAAGCTAGGGAATGCATTACAAAAGAAACTGCATTAAGTATCTACCATTCACTACTTTTAGCAAAAATTAATTATTTAATAAACATGGGGAGAAACAACAAAAACAAACATTCAAAAAATACAAAGACAACAGAACAAAATTCTAAAAAAAATACACAAACTACTAAAACTAACACCAACAGAAGAAGTATACAAAAATAATTAACGAAACAAAGATAAACGAAAAAATAAAAATTGAAAAATGCAAACTAATATACAAAATTAAAAATAAAGAAATTAAAACCAACCTCCAAATAAAATGCAACAAAGAAATTCACGGACATAACACAAGAAGAAGAAGCAATATACATGTTCACACAACAAGGACAGAAAAAGCAAAACAAGCAAAACTAAACAATGGACTTGTCACTTACAACCAACTGCCTGAAAGTATCAAGAAAACTAAGAATTATAAAGAATTTAAAAAAAAAACTAAAAAAACACTATATATTAACAAGATCTAATTAGAAGAAGACAGAAGCAGATAAATAGAAACATAAAATGGTGCCCCGAATACGAAGCTTTGCAGCCATTCACATGGAAACGGTGTAGAGCAGCAAGTGGGAAGAAAAAATAAATAATATAAATTGTAAATATGTAAATATTTTATAATAAAACTAAACAAAAAATAAAAAACTTTCCAACAAAATAGATATAAAAAGGGGGAATGCGCCAAGGGAAAACTATCTCATTCAAGCTGTGTACCTTAAACCTAGAAGACGCTTTTAAACAACTAAAATTGTTTTGCTGACGATATCTTCATCATCTCAAACAATCATGCTGAACTAGGGAAAATGCTCCAATAGCTCAATCAATCGCCAAAAAACATTGGGCTAAAAATAAACTTAGGTAAGACCAAGAATATGAGTTCTAGCAATCCCTACAGTACCGTAGACAACAATATTATTGAGTGCGTTACAATATATCTACCTCGCTCACACTATCAAGTTGGGAAAGGGAAATTAGCCGGCACATCTTAGAAAACAAGACCATACCAATAAATCTCAAGAGCAAAGTCTACAACATGTACGTTCTACCTGTAGTTACATATGGGTTTGAAACATTAAGCCTTACAAAAAATAGTTTCAACCGAGTAAGAACAACACAAAGAGCGATGGAATGCGCAGTGCTGGAAATATCACTGAAAGACAAAATTAGGAACGAGACAGTAAGAGAGAGGTTAAAAGTAACTGACATAGTAGAGCGTGTAGCCAAATAATAAATGAAGTTGGGTTAAGCATTTTGCAAGGCAAAGCAGTGAAACATGGAGGCTTATAACCACACAAAAGCGTCCAAAAACAACAACCAGAAATACTCTTCAAAAAGGTAGGTAGACAACATTAAAGCGGCCGCTGGTAACTTTAATTTTTTTATCAAAAATTGCCAAAAAAAGGCTACTATTACACAAAATTTATGTAATTTTACTCAAGTAAAGCTATTTTTAACATTCTGTACATAGAATTAAACATTTTTTTGTCAGATTAGATGTTGCAATTTATAACAATATTTTTATATTTCATAGGCGGAATTTGCTATTTTGTAGGATTTTATAAAAAACGTTTTGCTATTTTTCACATTCCATTAATTGAATTTTGCTATTTTTGACCAAATTTTATTATTTTTGACTTTTTATGAATAAAGTTTTGATTTTTTTTAACAATTTTTAATATTTTATAGCCATTTTGAAGATTTTGACATTTAATTAATATAATTATGACCAGATGTTACTATTTCTAACAAAATTTTAATATTTCATAAGCAGATTTTAGATTTTTGTACTTTTTAACAGTTATTATTACCAAAATTTTGCTAATTTTAAAACTATTTTGGTATTTTAGAGCCGAATTTTGCTACTTTTGGGTATTTCGTAATTTTTTTTACATTTTTCTACAGTTTGTGACCACATTTTGGTACTTTATAACAATATTTTGATGACTTAAAGCCGGATTTTGCTATTTTTGACATTCCATAAACAGAGTTTTGCACTTTTTGACAGTTTATGGCCGATTTTAGTTGTTTATAAGAACATATTTATATTTCATGACCGGATTTTTGACATATTATGAATAGAATTTTATATTTCTTAACAGTTTTGTAGATTTTGGTGCCTTCTAACAATATTTTATAGCTCGATTTTGATGGTTTTTGGTGTTTTTATACTTTTAGCGGATAGTATAAAATCAAGGTTACTAACCAAAGTCATCTAGTTGAATATCACCTGCATTTTTTTCATTTTAGAAAGGTGCAACTAGAATTCAATAGAAAAGCAAACATACGATCAACATAAACAAAAAATGTGGACATTACAAGCTGAAACAATTTGTTTTGGTACGCAAAGACTCGTAATAATAATAATATAAAAAGATTGAACTGTACTAAAGTAGTTTAAAGTTTAGTAAGTGTTCGTGATCTAATTTCTTGATAACAAACACTTGGGTGGGTGGGCGGGGTACTAAGTTTGTTAACTGTTTTAAGTTCTTTAGCCACAAAATTTGTCCTTTTTCTGAAGTTTTTTTCTAGCACATTCTCTTGTAAAATAATCTGCAACAGATGATATCTGTTTTTGTTTCTCATTATACTGCAGAGGTATTTGAGCTTTTTTATTTTTACAGTAGCTAATACTTTTTTTTTTCTTTTCATTCTACGAATAATTTTGATATTTGTGATTTGTTTGTCTGTGGCACCCTCAGCATTCATCGATAAAGTCACATCTCGAATGCATCTATTTTTTTGCTGGTAGCTTTTGTTCATGTCCAAGCTTCAACCCCATAAAATAAAACAGAAAACACGTAACATCGCAAGAATTTTAGTTTGTATAGTCAAGTTGTGACTTTTAAACATAAAACTTAGTCTATTAAAAACAACCCTGGCCTTTTTGATGCGGACTTTTACCTCTTGCAAATGGTCCTACTGATTATTTATTGTAGTACTGGGATATACATATTTCTGTACTCTTTTAATGGATTTGTGGTTGATTAATATTTTGCATCTTGTGATATTGGTAATATTGCTAATGGCCATTAGTTGTTTTGTTTTGTTAATGTTAATATCTAGTTTTTGTTTTTGACTGTTTTTTGTCATTCTATCTATTAGTAGTTGAAGATTCTCTAGTTTGTCGGCAAATACCACAGTGTTGTCTGCGTAGCGGAAGTTATTTAGCCTTTCTTCGTTTAACGCAATTCTTACGTCTATGTCTTCTAGAGCCTCTCTAAAGATGTATTCCGAATATATATTGAACAACAGCGAAGACAGTATACACTTTTGTCTCACTCCACGTAGAATCTTTGACTCTTCCGTGTTCCGTCTAGTCTTACGGAAGCAGTTTGGTTCTGGTAGAGAATGACTATTCTTAGATCTTTTTTGTCTAGTTCATTGTCGTGTAATATTTATACTATTTTATGATGTTTAATCCTGTCAAAGGCTTTATGGTAGTTAATGAAACATGCATAGGTGTCACAATTCATATCTCTACATCTTTGGAATAGCACTTGGGTGCTGAAGATGGCTTCTTGTGTGCCCACTGCGTTTCTAAAATCAAACTGTGTGAGTGATACTTGTTTTTCACATATTTTAGATATTCTTTGGTAGATGATCTAAAGGAATAATTTGGCTCATGAAGCTTATCTTTCTGTAATCATTACACAACCTGGCTCCAGTTTTTTTGGGCAAAATTATAAACTCCAATTGTAGCCATTTGTTAGGAATTGTATCTGAGTTGTATATATTGTGATGTTAGCAATGTGCTAAACACATAGTCTTATTTATTGTTGGGACCTGCGGCTTTGCCGTCATTCACTGCTTTTATCGCAGATTGAACCTCTTCTATCATAATGCTAGATCCAGTTCTTCCTTTTGTCTGAAAAGAAGGATCAGGTCCGATATCTTGAAAAAGTTCTTCTTTTATTTATTCTTGCATTTTCTCTGAGTTTTCTATGAACATTAAAACTATCGTATTTTTGTTGTAAGGTCTCTATATCATCGCATGTTTTTTTGGTTTGTTTTTCTTTTGCTTCTCTTTTTTTTTCTAATTTTTTTGTGAATGATTTTATACTCACTTAAGTTATTTTTTACACTTTTTTTTCCATTATTTGTAAGATTTCGTTAATAATCCATGGTTTTTTTTTGTTAACATCTGGTTTAGAAATTCTTTTTTGGTATTTGATTCAAGATAAACCGTCATAATTGAGAACATCTATAAGAGAGCTACACTACACGTTAAGATCGAAGAAGGACTTACCAGCAACAAAATAAATATAAAGAGGGGGTGCGCCAAAGGAATACTATTTTACCCAAGCTGTTCATCTTATGCCTAGAAGACGTTTTTAAACAACTAAAATGGGAACAGAAAGGCGTAAAAACTGATGGGACATACCTTAGCCATCTTCGTTTTGCTGACAATATTGTCGTCATCCTCAAACGGTTCTGTTGAACTCGGGAAAATGCTTCCACAACTCAATCAAGCGCTAAGAAACATTATGATTTCTAGCAACCCCTACAGTATCATAGACTACAATAGCATTGAGTACGTTGAACAATATATCTACTATCTAGTCATACTATTAAGTCAGGGATGGGGAATTAGACGGCTGAAGTCAGTCGACGCATTGGTTTTAGATGTGCAGTGTTTGGAAAACTCCGACACATTTTAGAAAACAAGACCATTCCTATAAATCTCCAGAACAAAGTCTACAACATGTGCGTTCTATCTGTAGCTACATATGGGTTTGCAACATTGAGCATCACAAGAAATAGTTTTAACCGACTAAGAACAACACAAAAGGCAATAAAATGCGCAATTTTGAAAATATCACTGAAGGACAGAATTAAAAACGAGACGGTGAGTGAGAGGTCAGAAGTAACTGACATGGTAGAGCGTATAGCTAAGTTAAAATAGAGTTGGGTGAGGCATCACGCAAGGCAGAGCAGTGACAAATGAACTCTTAAAAAAACACAAAGACGTCCAAAAACAACAACCAGAAATAAACCTTAAAAAAAGTAGGTAGACAACATTAAAGCGGACGCTGGTAGCCGGTGGTATCAGAAAGCACAAGATTAACAGACGTGGAAAAAAAACGGAAACGCTTTTATTTTTTGTATCAAATATTGCCAAAAAAATACTACTATAACAAAAGATTATTGTAATTTTACTCAAGTAAAGCTTTTTTTTGAACAAAACCAATTAAAAATTTTGCTTAACAGTTAACTGTTGCACACAAAAAAATTACTAAAAAATGCTTTTATTATACAAAATCAATGAAATAATGCTTAAAAAACCTATATCTTAGACTAAACTAAAGGATTATATTCCAGTTCAAATTGAAATAACCAGGAACATTTTTCATAAATTCCTACTCTCTTAGTAAAAATTAAGTGAAGAAAATCTTACGTCATTTTGGTTTTATTATATGAAATCAAAAAATATACATTAATAGTATATTTTATGAATAAACTGGAAACCTTTGAAATGTGGATATGTTGAAAACTTCTTGGACGGATAAAGAAATAAACAATGAGGTACTTAAGCGAACTGCTAATAACAGTGAAACGCGGAAAAGCAGGGTATTTTAGGCACATCTTCCAAAATAACAAATACCAATTCTTGCTACTAATCATAGAAAGAAAACAAAAAATCAGAAGGAATAGGTTTTTCTGGTTACAAAACTTTTGACAACAATTTGTAATTTTTTTTTTTAATACAACTCACACAAGTTTGAACTTATGGTTGCCAGTTTTATTTAAAAAGAAAACACTGAAAAAAAGAAGAAGTTACAGATTTTAGGTGCAATAAACTTCAGACTGTGATACATGGTCTGAGATTAGAGGCCGTGTTGGTTGTCTGAGCTTGCTGGACTAAAACGCCTATGATGTCGTATGTTCTTGAGTGATGTGTTTTGACATTGGTTTTGTAACTCAACCGCTTGCAAGCTGATGTTGTCGCAAATTTTTTTTTTATTTTTTATAATCTTAATAGTAGATTGTGATACTTTTTGTATTGTTACAGTACTTGCACTGCTCGCCTCTACTGTGGAATCAAATAAAGACTTATTTATGATTTAGCTGCTAAACGTTTGTTGCTCACTGATTTTGTTTAGAATTATTTTTTTTAAATTTAGTTTAGTTTTGAAGTTTTCAATAGTTTACAAACTTCAAACCATAAAGAAAGTTTTGCAAAAAGTTGGCAGCAAAATTATAGTTTACAACAAAACAATTTGGATAAAACTCATGAATGCCATAACTAAAATGGAGATTCAAATCAAAACAAGGCAAAACTTTATAAGATGCTAATCAAAAATTATCAATGAGACGTGAAAACACGACAAAAAAATTAAAAAAATTGCTTACAAAAACTAGATTCATACTACTCAAAATATAAACATGTGGAATAATTTGAAAAAAGTTTACATTTAAAAAATTTATAATCTTGCATTTAGAATCTGGGCTATCTACGTGTGGAAGGGAATATAGAGTCACTAACAAAGTAATTCTTTAAAAAATAAACAAAGACTGTGAAGTGGTACTCTCCATAAACGATAGGAAATTAGAATACTAGAGCTATTATAAAAAGTTTCAAATATGCTCTCCTACAACTTATTATGCAACGTAAAGTAAAGATTAAAAACAATATTTATTACTGAATTATTTAGAGCAACGGTGAATAAGATTAAGATAGTTATAATGGTGTCCAATTTCCAATAGGAGAAGTACTAAAAGAACTAACAATAGTTTGCTGTTTTTTAAACCGGACTTTCTTCCTCTAAAAAATTGTAAATTTTTAATTTGCTGTACACCAGTCGTTGTTGGTATTACGTTGTACGTTGTACGTTGCGTTTTATACTTTTAATCAATGTTACACAAATTATTATCCTAAAATATATAAAACTTTTTTTTATTTTATTATTTGTGAATGACGCAATGTGTTTATTAAATTTATTTCTTTACTAATAAATGTTGTTTCATAACAATAAATTGCTTTTAGAAAGTGTTCTTTATCATTATTTAGCTCATACTAGTGCTTATTGTTTTGTGTTTTTTAAATGCTCAAAGAATTGTGCAATTTTAAGAAAAAAATTCTGGGGTTTTATCCCAAGACTTTTACCTCGCAAATTAAATATTTTATATTTTATTTTTAATACGCTTAAATAAGAGATCATGTTTTGTACTTGAGGTTCCACCTGGTAGATGTCTTCTTAATATAATCTAACTTAAAAAAAAATTTAAAAAAATTACTGTTCAGTATTGTGACTAAATTTTACTTTGGTTTAGTTGATGAAGCAGTTGATATATTATTAATAGAATCAACAATCTAGGTAACTTCCAAAGCACTGTCCAAATAATTTACTTCGGGTTTGAACTCAATGTTTCCTACATGCATGTTGAGTAATTTACTACATTGCCATGCCCTCTACACCTCTACAAACATTACTATACTCTTTTAATGACAAACAATAGTTTTTTTGAAAAGGTTGTTTCTGATATTATTATTGTCTATTTTACTACATGATAATTATTATAATTATTCATTATCCACTTCCATAATGCTTTTATGTAGTTAGTATCATTTGAATCAAGTTTGATAAAAAATGTATTAATTCTTGTATAAAATAAATGCTTATAAATATTAATATGTTTCTATTATGTTGCAGGAAAAGTTTCCATTTTCTGAGGATGATGGATAACGTGTCTCCATATGACTGTGCTCCTTCAATATACAGGTAAATTATTAAAAAACCATTCTAAAAACAAGAAATTCTATAAAAAAAAGGTTGTAACTTGCCAAGTGCGAAGTTTCAATAATATATTGCCTGAAGAGTTATAGTTAAGAAACTTTGTGCCCGGCGCTTCCACCATATATTCAATTAGTAATTTCAGCAGTCCCAACATTAATTCAATTTATTAAATCAATGCTTTTTCTGCATGCGGTAACAGAAAATTTTATTAATTAACAGTATAACTGTAATTTTTTTCTAAAACAAAATATTAAAGCAAAAATTAATTAAACGGCTTCATTTAATTAAATTAGGGCCATGGCGAATTAATTGCTTGTCTGAATAAGTATCTTTTTAATTCTTTTAGGAAGGTCTAATCAAATTGGAATATATAAATATTTAAATTTTGAAAATATGATATTTTGTTTTATTATAAACATTATTGATTGGAATTTTGTACAATATATTAGGGCAACACATCAAATAAATAATTCACGTGTAATTAATGTG
Organism: Tachinus rufipes; assembly: GCA_963932245.1. NCBI lineage: Eukaryota > Metazoa > Arthropoda > Insecta > Coleoptera > Staphylinidae > Tachinus > Tachinus rufipes. The sequence continues at coordinate 84,906,047 of OZ010747.1, read as the reverse complement.
TAATAATAAACTCTAGACTATCATTAGAGGCGTTTCCAAATAAATTCCTTTACATATCGTTAATGTAATTACCAATATCATTGAGTTGAAATAATTAGATATATTAATATTTGAAAGAATCTATTGGGTTATTTATAAATAAATACAATTTTAGTTTTCAATATTATTATTTTATATAGCATAAAATCAATATTTCAGTGAAAGAATTTGATTCAATATTTTCAAGCGCAAACGGTTCTTAGCAATACCATATAAATGCGAGTCGAATGCAGTTATTGGATATTCCAGCTATGCTTACATTTCAATAATATTGTTTACATGCTAGTTCAATTTTCATCTGAATTGGCACGATAACAAATAGAATGCGACGGTGAATATTGGCTATTAGAAACTTCACTAAAGTTGCCTTGAATTCAATTTGGAATCATTTTTCTCATACATTGGTTCTATAATACTTCTGTTTATTACTAATGAAGAAGTTTAAATAACCAATTGTACTAAACTTAAATTGGTTTTAACTTAAATATAAGCTTTAAATCACAATAATAAAAACGAGTAAATTTCTTAAGTAATTAGTACTTAATTTGTAAGTGATAAGATTACAAACATTTTTTTGTTGTTGATTTGATTTAATTAGTTGTTTGTTGTTGTTAAGGTTGATAAAGTAGAATAACGTAATTTTTTTTTGCAAAAATGTAAAATATATATAAATGCGCATTTTAATATTTATTATAAATTATGATAGTGTTGAGGCAATCTGCATATGTTACCAAAGGTCCATTTCATTAAGTAACAAATCACCCGCAGGGTCCACTTGTTCACTATCTGCGCAATTTATGATGATTGCCGAAGCTGATAATCTAGCCCATACATATAGCAGCCGTGACATCAAGAGAGGGAAAAGTGCCCCTTTATGCGTGAAACGCGGAAGAGGAAACGCAGACAATAGAATAGCTTTCGTATGATTCGGCGACGCGGAATACGAGAAGCAACTCGTCCTGTTGCTTCATCATTTTCTACGACCGTTTTACATACATTTAGCGAAAAATAAGATTTTTGTTTTATTTTTTTAGTTTATCCGCGACATGATTGTAATGCTATATGAATAATTCAGTAGGTTATAATATAAGTTTCCGTGTGTTACATCGAAAATATCCTTTGCAAACAAAAAATGAAATATTCACAATGTAAGCGGATATTGAGGATATATTGTAAACAACAATTTTGCTATTCTGCGTTTTAATATTTTTCTTTAATGTGGAGTAAAATAAATAAAATGTAATTTTACAATTTATTATATATTTATTTTACAACATAATAACATTTTCTTGCTTAAAGCACAACTTTGCATCATTAAAAGCTTAATTTTTCTTGTATTTTTCGATTATTTGTAATTTCATAATATTGTTGAGTAACATAAGTTTTACAATACTTTTAACGTTTGACCTTTAAACAAAAAGAGAATATTTGTAGTAAATTTTATTATTAACATAATTTTGTTTGGATTGTTTAGATTTTTTTTTAAATTAGTTTTTTCTGCTTAATATTATTGTATTGGGTGCACGAACTGTGGGTTATTATATATTTTGGTATGTATTTGGTGTAATTATGTTATGTTTTGCATAATATTAAGTTAGTTTGCAAAGTATTTGCTAATGGTTGCCTTAATTTACAGCAATTAGTGTAGTGTAGTGTAGTAACTACTAACACACTATTATTATTCTAGTCTTCTATTTAATATTCTCGTTCTAAGTGTATCCCATTACCTACGCACAAGCGACTAGTAGCGCTCATTATGGTCCCTTAATAGAACTTTTAAAAAACGTCAGGATAAGCTATTATCTAATAACTACTACTAAATTGAGGTTGTTAGTTGAATATTTAAAAAAAAATTGAGGCTAATCTTTTGCCATTAATTCAATACGATTGAGTAATAATTGTATAAAAATAAATAAAGTAATTTGTAGCTAACAAGGATTGTCTATAATTTTTTTCACAATTTACACGTAGCAGACTTAAACTATACTAAACGTTGGTTTTAAAATTAAAAAAAAAAAAAATTTACAAATTCGGTCGTAAACTTTATGAATGCAATAAGTACTAGTAATAGTACGGTTTAATTGGGTCGCGGTATGCATATAATTCAATAATGTTTTTTTTTTATTTTGTTTAGTGTTGTTTCCTTATAAATTATTGGCGCATGGCAATACTTTTTGGTTTTTTCTCTGCGTTGGTCCAGCTGTTGATTTGTCTTTGTCATTGTCACTAATGTGGTACGAGTTTAAGGTCTTGATTTGGCCTTTCGGAATTTATACAGTTTGCTGCAGCAAGACATGCTGTTCCAGGCCTATCTTTCTCTACACTTTCTTTTTTTGTTCTATTTTTTACACTTACATCCATCTCTCTTTTCTACCATTTTTGCTTTATTTATCCTAGAGATTTGATTTGTCATTAAGTAACTTCTTTTTAGTTTTTTTATATCTTTATACCTTGTCGTATCCTTTTTCTTTCATAAATATTTTAGGTAGCTCTATTAAATATATCCTTTTTGGCAGTTCTAGAGTTGTCAGTTTTACTTCTAATAAGATTTTAGAGTCTCCGTTTGGAATTAATTCTTTGTGTTCTTTGGTTGCCAGATATACTCTGACCATTTCAAAAGTTGCATTGTCTGTCAACCTAGAGATGCCGTATCTGCCGTATGGAAATTGCTTAGTCAATTCATTCAGTTTGCTTTCTTTAAGCAGTTTCTTGTTTCTTCTTAAGTCTGCAATTTTGGTTGTTACTAATGTTTCAGTAAATGTTCTTCTTTTGTTTGTTCTCATAGTTTGACTACCGCAATATTAAAGTCCTCACAAAATTAACTCTTTCTTCTGTAAATTAAATATTGTAGCAAAGTTATGAATAATTTGTTTGTAACAGAAAACTATGTCTAACAATGAGCGTAGCTATTTTTGATGGCCATACAATAAAGAGAACGTAGTTTTTTTTTTGCAAAACTGCTAGTTTTCTTGCGACTTAAATTTTTGTAAAACTTCTCGTAGAATGATACAATGTTGCTTAAATGTATATGTTACTACAATGTTATTATCAAAGTAAACAAATCTAAATGGTTCTAACAAAAGGTTTATAGGTCCAAATGACAAAGCTAATCAGTCTTCTTTCAGATACTGTAATACTTGAATATTCTTTAAATTTTATTTTTTACAGATGCTTGCCAATAAGCAGACTTTATGTCTTACAAGGAAATGTAGTTTAATTTGAGTAGTTTATCCAAAATGCCTAAAATGTATGGTAAGGGGTAAGCGTCTCGTTTCGTAACCGCAATGAGTTTGCGGAAGTCAACGCAAAGTCAAAACAAAATTGATTATATTCTCACCAACAAAAGAGAAATATGTACAGACGTTTCGGATTTAAACAAATTTGATACAGTTAGTGACCATAAAATGGTTAGAGTTACTTTCCAAATTAACACCAAAATTAAACGCAACAAACACGGTTACGCAACAATAGAAGAAATTGAGAAGAAAAAGAATAAGTATCAGGAGAAACTAAATATAAAATTAACAAATACGTCATTAGACGGTATGGAAATAAATACCTAATCACAGAAAATTACAGAAAGCATCCAAACAGCTTCTAAACAGATAAGCATGAAATCAAAACAGAAAATATCTAAGCTAAGCTAAACCGGACACAATTAAGCTAATGGAAAAGCAAAACATTACGAACAGAGAATCAAATAAATACAATCAACTAAACAAAATCATTTTCAAAAAAATTTGAAAAAACCTACAAGCACATAACAACAAATTAATTCAAAACAACATAAAAGATTACAAAAATATGAGGGTATTACGATTGAAGCTGTCAAATGGTAAAGCAAAAATCTGTAAAATAATTTACAATTTTTATCAAAACTTGTACAGATCAATAACACTAGAACCAAGAAACTAGTCACAAGTGATTATGAACGTGGGTTCCAAAGATATGCTTGATATAGATAAAGCAAAAATATGGTTAGCGCTTAGCCAAATAAAGAATAGGAAATTACCTGGTAAAGATCAAATAACAACTGAAATTATCAAAATGGGTGGAGATGTATTAGAAGAGACAATTATAATACTTTTAAATAATGCCTATACCAAGAAAAGATTCCTAAAGCATGGCAGAACGCTGAAGTTGTTTTGCTTTTTAAGAAAAGGAATATTGCTATATATATGGAAAACTATCTATCAATAAATCTCTTATCGCATCTTTACAAACTTTGGACAAAAATAATTACAAACTGACAGGAAATTTTGATTTTTACCAACCAGTCAAACAAGCAAGTGTCCGAAAAGGTTTTGGCACAGCAGATCACCTACAAACAATTCACAACCCAATAGAAAAAAGTGCTGAATATAATATACCCCTATTCATAGACTATCACAAAGCATTTGATTTGATAGAAACATGGGAATTTCTAACAGCAATTGATACAAGTTACTCTAACCTCATAAAATACATCTATGAAAATGCAACACTACAGGTTTCAATTGACAAGGATTTAACAGGTTAAATCCTAATTAACAGAGATGTTTGTCAAGGAGCTACTATCTTACCGAAATTATTTACTTTGGCCCTGGAAGATGTATTTAAAAGGTTGCAGTGGGAAGCAAGAGGATATAAATGTACACGGCGTATACCTTAACCATCTACGCTTTGTTGATGATATGGTTCTAATAAACAAAGATCCCAACAAACTAGAACATATGTTGATAGAATTCCATGAAACGTCTCAACGGGTAGGACTAAAAATGAATCTGAACAAGACCAAGATCGTAGTAGGGACGACATAAACAATATCAAACCACGAGTTTGACACCATAGAAGAGTACGTGTACCTAGGCTACTCAATTAAATTGGGTAAGGAAAATCAAACGTCTGAGATAACCAGGAGAGTACTACTGAGCTGGGCGGCGTACGGGAATTTAGGCATATTCTTAAAAACCTAAACATCTCTATAAGTTATGAAATGAATTAATAATTTATTCAAAATCAGTCAATCGAATCACAGCGGCCAAGGGTCAAGCATAGACAATTGTTTCGGTTCTACAAACCTCGTCAGTATGCCTTGTACGACCACGGCATCGCATGATAGCGAAGACAATTTTGAATAAATATTTCTGTGCTTATGAACACAATTGATATTATAAATAATCAAACGAAAGACTGGTTTGCCATCTAGTTGCAATTATTAATACTAAAATGTCCGCATTAATCGGTATCATTTTTGCATTTATGCAATTGGCAGTCATTTCGCGGCTATAACGATTTTGAATCGCCAATAAATTATGAAATTTATTGGCGATTCAAAATCGTTATAGCCGCGAAATGACTGCCAATTGCATAAATGCAAAAATGATACCGATTAATGCGGACATTTTAGTATTAATAATTGCAACTAGATGGCAAACCAGTCTTTCGTTTGATTATTTATAATCTCTATAAGTCTCAAAATAAAGGTTTATGCTGCATGCATCCTGCCCGTAGCCACGTATAAACTAGAAACTGCAACTTTAACGCAGAAAAATGCAAAACGCTTCAGAACAACACAAAGAGCTATGCTTAGAATCAGCCTACGAGATAATATACGCAACACAGAAATAAAGAAGAAGACAAAGATAAAAGCCATAATTGAGCGCGTAGCTAAACTTAAGTGGCGACGGGTGGGACATGTGACATGGCAAGACACCATAAAGTGAACTTTAGGTCTACTAAAAGGGCGGCCACAATTAACAAAACGGAGCATTGGTAGACCCATAAAAGAGATAGCTTGACAAAATTAAACAGTCTGTGAGCGGAAACTGGCACCAACTTGCCCTAGATAGAGACATATCAAAAAATTTGGAAGAGGTTTATGTCTAACAGTAAACAGACAAAGGCTGAGAAGAAGAAGAAGAACGCAAAATCTAAACCAGGTCTTTTTTTTGGATTAACAGTACAGAAGAAAACTTTTTTAACGTGAACTTTTAAACGACTATTTTACTCTCATTTCTGGACTACTGGGAAAAGCAAATAATATTGTTGTTTAATAGGGGATAAACTTGTGTTGATGATAAATGATATGTTCTACTAATTTTGTGCATCTTCTTATGTTTTTGAAAGTATTGTTTTTTTTTTAGGTTAATTACTTTTTAACATTTGTTTAAAACTATGCAAGTACTTGTTGAGTCCACATTGTCCGGTAATCAGTTCTGGTTGCCTTTGCAGTCTGATATGACTTATTTGTGTTACCACTGTTTTAATATCATGCGATAGTCCTGTTAGAAATATTTTTGAATGTGTCAATCCCTTAAAGCGTTTCCACAAGTTGATGTGTTTGGTGCAGAATATTTATTTTCCGGTCTTGTATGAGATCTCAAAAGCAAACTCTGGTCCAGTGGTCCTTGGTTTTTTGTTATTCATACTAGGCAAACTTTGCAGGCTGTGGTCACTGCTTTCTCAGACTGTATACGCAGGTCATAATCAGTTTGGATTTTATTGCTGGCAAATTGCAAGGCTTGCAATGCCGCTTGACTGTTTGACATAATAGTTATCAGTCTTTCTGGATTTAATCCTCTTACGCACCACTTGACGGGACAGCCAATTCTGCCTTAAAAGTTGAGGCTTATTTACCCAGAGGTTGCGAAGTTTGCTTTTTTTGGTGTTTGTCTATAAAAATTCCAGCTTCGGTACCTTCTTGGTCTTTGGACCTATTTGTGTACCAAATAGCTTTTTTTACTGTTTTTAGGTATTTATTCTTTATCCATTTGTTTTGATGTGGTATTATTACAATTTTTTTACTGATGCAGTGGCCTTTCATAAAGTTTGACTTCATCATTAAAGTTTTTTCTTTATGCAACACATTTGCTATATTAAGTCTGTGGGTTCTAAGGTTTGCATTATGTTCATTTATCTGCAGCCTAAATGCTGCTTGTCTAGTTTTTGCCAGAAAGAAGCAAAATAATTAATTATATTAATTCTTGTGCAGATTGAATTAATGGTGTTGATTGCAGATTACTTTTGATAAATTTTGACACAAAATTACTTGTTTGGCGCTTAGTCTTTTTTTGTCATAGCTGTTTTGTACGGAGCACATGTAAAAGTCCATCTTACGTTACAAGCACTTTGATTAAACTTCAAGCATGACATTTTAAGAAGGTTGATCTAATCTTTAAAATGCCAAGTCGTACTATATAATACAGATCTCTTACACTAGTTTCAATCAGAAATGCTTGGGTAAGTTACAAATTTTTACTAATCTGATAAAGTTGAATCATATTTTTAACTTAACCTTCCAGTGATGTCGCCTGCTGTTTAGGCATGCTTAGTGTCGGCGGTATCTAAGACCGCATTCATATTTTTGTAACTTTTTAAATTTTTTTTACATTTTGACTTTGGTATGATAGTTGTAAATATAACACACACAAAAACTAAATTGCAATAAAAAAATTATTTATTAACAAAAAAATAAAATAAAGCTTGAAATATATATTTTGTTATAATACGCTTCAAATCAAATATTTTAAATCAACAAATTTTCAATAATAAATTAAAAAAAAATTAAAAACAAAATGGTAACAGTAGTTTTTGTTAGCATTATTTATAATAGTTAATGTTTTATAATAATTGTTATTTACGTACAGATAGAGCGTCTGAGGTACTGTTAAGGGTAAATAAATAATGGACTAGTTATAGATTGCTATATTTGTTAATGAATAGGTGTGGTAACTCTTTACCTTAGAGAAAAGAGACTTAATTACACAATGGCTAGGTGAGCTTTTAGGGGTGTAATAGAGATTTAATTACACAATGGCTAGGGGAGCTTTAAGGGGTGTAATTTAGCTATCAAAGGTTATTCACACATAGACCGGTCTTAGAGGTGTGTAATACAAAGTACATTGGCAGAAAGGTCATCGAGGTACTGATAGCTATAGCATGCTTGGAGGGCTGAAAAGATTGTTATTTCACACACTGGCAGCCGAGGCCTTGGGGTTGTGTGAATAACACTGTATCTGACAGTAAGGCCTTATACGTGACAGCCAAAAGTATGTTGTGCACTGGCAGTTGAGGCCTTGGGGTTGCACAATAACTGCAAAAGATTGTCAAGCTTACATAGGACAGTTAGGTCTAGAGATTGTATGCAGAGCACATTACAGCGGTAAGGAGCAGTTATAAACACACTGGTATTAGAGTATACCTTGGGGATGTGTTAGTTTGGTAATTGGAAGTATACCATGTATTGATATAATTATAGGGATTCTGGCATAACAATTGGTTTTGTGCTAGAGACATATATGTTTATTAATTAGACAAAATGTATTAATATAAGTGTGCAGGTTAAATTTATAGAATAGTACGCGGGAACATTAGCAAGGTATTGCAAAGACGACGTGAACCGGTACAGCACGAATGGATTGCAGTGCGGCGGAGTGGGAGTCGATTGCGGGACGAAGGAAGAAGGATGAGTAACATTGGCGTAGTGAAAAGATGCGGACGCATGATTTGACGGCAATGAATTAATGGATAAATTAGTGATAATTAATTAAGTTACGACGTTCAAGCACGGTGTGATGGTTGGGACTTCAACGTGCGTTGCGTCAGTTATATAAAAAAATAACTTTGTATAACTGGGCGTAAAAAAAGTAATTTAAACTATTAATAATTGAAATAAATAACAATCATTAAATTATTTGGTACAGAATGAAGTTTCTTTGCAGTTTTTGCAGCCTGCTGTTATATGCTGTAAACATATATACTTTCCACAGTTAAAACAAGAAAACCTTGTTTTTCTGTTTATTGTTCTATTTTTTTTTTCTTTTTTGGGGCTAGGTGGTAAAATCTTCTATAATACTGGCAAGTGTCAGATTTATTTTCTCAGGTTGAAATGCCTACCGACTAAAAACCGCCCAATAATGAATGCCAAGTGGAAGTTCGAGACCTTACGGCTCATGTACCTTCCTTTAATTAGAATAGTTAGTATAAGTTAGATTTAAGCCCTATAGGTTGTTCTATTACAATAAAAACATCTTTTAATAATAATAATCTGTTAAAGAAATTGAGTTTGAGTTTTGCACACCTTTTGTAACCTAAATGAAAGGTTTTGTGGAAGATTGAACATACTTGTTATAACTTGCAAGTGTGGTTGCAGTAAACCGTTTGCCAAATCCATCAAAACAGTTTGTCTTAAAATCCTAATTTCTGGGTTATTTGCAGATTAACAAATTAATTCCAGCTATGTTCAACATTGATTAAAAAATCACGATTAGCCATCTTTGTGTATTTCTGGCACAATCATAACATGCGCATAGCTTGTCAACGGTGTCAACGCCTTTTTAGGTTTTATTATAGTCAATAATAATTTCCGGTTTTTGCAGAATTTCACTATCTATATCAATTTCATCATTATGATGTAAAGTAGACACCAAAAGTACATTGTTCTTTTTTTGTTGGTATATATGAAACTAAAGTACAGTCATTGGAATACCAAAGGGGAAGGTTTTGAAAATTCTAAAGGCAGTTCTTTTTTATTTTTTCTGATGGTGCCAATGACTGTAAGTTTATGTTCCTGCAGTAGAATTTGAACCAGAGGCACTGGTGTGAACCAATTGTCCATAGTGACATTTCTGTTCAAACCAGAAATATGCTCACAGAGCTTATGAACCACATCAAATGCACTATTGAAAACCTTATAAGGCCCGACGGGTTCCTCTCCAGCGAATACCTTCAATTTGCTATTATAAAACATTTTAGCAATGCATAATGCTTGTATTTTCAAACCATATTTGTTGGGTTTGAATTGTATATATATATACTCTAAAGCTGCATCTTTCTCTAAATGGTGCTAACATTTCATCTATTGTAGCAAACTCCAAAACGTGGTAGCCATTCTGGCAATTTAGATTGAAAATACTAAATATTTTGTGAATCAGAGCAAGTTTGTCTATTTTTCTTCTTTCACTTTTATTGTCATCAAAACGAATACATCTTAATAAGAATCAAAACTTTTGAAGCGACATGGAAAAATAAAATATTTTAGTGCCATAGCAATTCTCCGCAAATCTTCAAGATTTTGACGATTGTTTTTACAAACTGCAGCCATTACAACAGTTCAAAGAGAGCACAAAGTTCAATATAATTAGTTGGATGTACATTTCTGGAGTTGGCATAATTTTTGGCAATTTTTGCAATATATTTATTTGTACAATTGGTAATTGTAGTAATTATTAAATCATTAATAAAATAATTTCATATTTTTGTAATATTTTTCATCGACTTAGTTGATTGAGAAGGACCAGGAAGACGTTTTATGATATTTTCTTGTCTAGTTTTAAATGTTCTGCTTAGTCTTAGCATTTTTTTCCAATAGGTTTTATTGTCTTTTCCAATAAAAGACAAACTAGAACTGTTATTTTCATCAACATCAGTAATTTCTTGTTCAGAATCGCTTTCATGTAGCACACGTTCCTCTTTATCGATTTCTGAATTATCAGACACATCATTTTCTGTTCTATCAACTTCATCATCCGTTATAATTTTGTCTATCATTTTCTGCAAGCGAGCCTGTTCCGCCTCATAGGACTCCATAACGTACAAAAAACTTTAATTGCAATAAAAGTGTTCCTTTTTTTATTTAAAGCAAAATACAAAACTTGACAAAGCAATGGTAAAATTAAAAGATATAACTGTATAACAAGCATAAGTAGCTAAAAGACTGAATTTAATATAAATTTTTCTGATATTTATATTAATGTATATTGGTGGTTTTCAGAAATTTCTAGAAAATGTTTACTAGGAATAGAGAGAATAGGAATAAACCAATAATATAAAACATAAAATTAAAAGGTACAATAAAGCTTAACACTAATTACATTTAAATAACATTTGGTGGACCGTATTCTGAGAATAATGTAATAAATTTTTAACAAAAGGTAAATCCATAGAAAAATAGTTCTTCAGCTTAATGTAAATAAATAAGTTTTCAAGCACATCAAACTTGAACGGGAGTAGTAACGGCGGTGTCTGACACCGCAATAATTTCTACTAGACGCAACAATTAAAATTTTGCAATCAACATTAAACTACATTTGCAAACACATTAGAAGTGCCAACTCCTAAAATATCAAAAATCAACTTTTTCTAGGTAAAGAAAACACTCAAATAACACGGTGCCACACACCGGACGTTACCACTGGATGGTAAAATAACCTCCTGTTCCTTACATTATAAATGCTTAACCCACAAACTTGATATCTAGAAGGATTTAATCAAAGAGATTGCATTAATGAGGCAAGGGTAGCTCACTTTAATTAAGCGTAACAGTTTTCCTAAATATTTTTTAATTTAAAATTCTACATTTATTAATAAGACTAATGCATATATTAACTATAAACGCATTCAGCATGTTAACATAATCTTAATTACTTTAAAGTCGTTAAATATATAAAAAAAAATTAATTGCTATTAATTCATGAAATAATAAAACAATTTACTATGTTTTTAACCACAAAATAAGTTATGTCATTACTAGTTTAAGCTTTACTAGAGCCTTTTGCAGATGAAATAACTTATTTCATCTGTAGAAGGTTCTAGTAGAACCAAAACTAGTAACAAATTTGTAATAAGATACATTGTAAATTGTTTTATTATTTCATAAACATGAATAATCACGTAGTAGAGGTCACAACTATCAATTATGTTTGTTATCAATTCTTTTATTTAACGTCGGTCTATTTCTGCTACCAAGACTAATTACCAACGCCTACATTATTTTAAGTCAATATGACTAATGACTAACATTACAAGTAAGTAGAAATTGTATTTCACATTTACACTCATACACAAAATACAATTGTACATGTATAAAATGAATTTGTATACTAAAAATTAAAATTAAAGTAGTCTGACATGCAGTATGGTTCGATTTTATAAAGTACATTATACATTGTTTGTTTAATGGCAGTAATGCTCAACAACTTTTATTACATTATTTTTTACGTGTTTATATTGTATTGTATCGTTTTAAATTTAAAAGTTTTTTTTGTTACTCGTGACAATTAGAAAAATGTATTCTTATTTCTGATTTGTCTTACTGAATCGGATTTGAATAACACGAGCACTTTTGAGACACTTTTGTAAATATACGCAATAAGTATTATTTAACTTAACTTAGCTTTTATTTCAAATGTTGTTTTTATTATTTTTTACATTATTTTATACAAATGTTAGCATCAACAAATATATAACGCAATATACACTCGTAGATGCATTATTCAATTTCATATAATTCAATTTCAACTAATTAAATGAAACAACGGATGCATAAAGACGGTATATAGTAGACCCGTATTAATTAACATGCCTGTTTAGAAATTAATTAAATTTATTTTCATACATAATATTGTCGTATTATTTTTATATAAAATGTACAACAAACTATTTTATAGGGTCATAATTAGGTGTTAATATCTTAAGGGGGGAGAACAGTTGCGCTATTATACGGGTTTACAGAATCAAATTCGGCAAGAAAACGCCTGAATATAATTGAATAAAATTTTCACACATTGTAGAAGAAAGTCCAATCTGTGTTCTTAAATCTTTAAAAAATTGATGCAAAAAGTCGTTTCTCCGCAATTAATTTATAAAAAGTGGCATTTTTATTTAGTTTTTTATTAATTTTTTTTCTCGTTAAATATATTTTCAAATTTTTAACCGAAAAAAAAAATGACAATTAATCTGATATACCTTAGTACCAAAATCCTCCCTTAAATAATACAGTTTGGTCCCTCAAGCAATTTATTTTATTTTTAACAAAAACTTAAAGCATGCATTTTTGCTTGTTTTTCCCGTTCTTCTCCGTTTCTTAAGGCTTGTGTTTGATAAAATTCTTTTTTAACCTCAAATGTGATTACAAAATCCTAGTTTTGCTTAAAGTTTACTATTGCACTTTTTCAAAAAATTCTGGCAAATGCACTAGACGCGCTTACAACGTAGGTATTAATAATAGCCCGAAGCAATTTTGGACAAGCTTTGCGCAAAGTCTCTGATGCAAATTGGATGTACCCTTACAAACTTTCTGTCTTAGTTGTACTCACGCAACAATGCAAATAAAAAGGGCTGCAATAACCAACTAATGTTTACCGGAAACAAAACGCAAAAAAAGTAAATACAACTTTAGGTCTACCTTAACTAAGTTGGTGTGCTTTTGGGCAAAAGAAAAAATATTGAACGTTTTTGATTTGATAGTGTTTAAAATTGTCTTTGCCAAATTTTTCTTTTGATTCAAAGCTGGTCATAAAAAGTTGTTATAGTTTGACCATTTAGAGTAAAGACAAAAATTGCTTTAAATTTTTAAAGATTAAGGTTTTTTGACATTGTTGCAGAATATCTAGATTTTCTACGATTTTACACTGACGGTTTGAGAAGAAATTGAAGAGTGGAAAATTTATCTATATTTTCTTCCAAAAAAGATTGCGTATAAACAGCAGAATTATATGTGTTACATAAAACCCTGCTATATTATTAATCTTATTGATGTTTTTTTTATTTTCTAATTTATTAATTGTCAATTTAAGTTTGAAGTCTTTGTGCTTAGTGGATCTGCTGGGTAAGCTTAAAAATTTTGGTATGCATTTGTCTTGGCCTAATTTAGACAACAACAAATTTTTGTTTGGACGGTTGACTTTGCAAATACGGAAGTAACAAACTGGCTGATATAATCTCACGTTTAGTTTTAGACGCAGATTATAGACAACATTTCTATAAAGTTCAACTTTTTAAATAGTAGGCAATTTAAATATTACTGCGTAAAAAAATTGTAGCAATTATATTGAAGATTATAGACAGATTATTATCATTTTTATTATCATAATTTGCCGTCAGCTATTCTTATTCATTTTTGTAGGTAGGCTTCTTTTAGGTTTTTTTTGTGATTTTGGTTTTGTTTTTGTTGTTCTATCTAGTGGGTGATCTTTCTTTATGTTTCTTGTTATTTCTAGATCTAAACTCTAGTATATGTTTTGTTTACCGGTTGTTTGTTATGCGAGCTAAGTGTCTAGTCTATTTTCACTTAGTTTTTGTGATGCGTTCAACTTTAATTTTGTGCTTTATTGTTGTGTTGGACACTGTCTTTTTTTTTACTTTCAATATTGATTTATCAATTGCTTTTTGCGCAATATAGAGGTTGCTTACTGAACGCTTTCTTAAAGTCCGTGTTGTTACTGGAAATATTTTATTCAGAGTGTTTTAAAGTTTACCAAATGCTACATGTATTTGTGTCTTTGGCCTATTTCATTTCTTTTGTTTGTCACCAGATTTCTGCTAGCCATCAAGTTTGTTGTAAACTGTGTTTTATGTGAATTATTGTGCAGTTTAACTGCTGTAGCTGCTTGATTGAGTTCTTTCATATTTTTTGTGCGTCTAAAGTTACGTTTATTTGTAGCATTCTTGTTTATTATGAAAACTTCAGCTTATGTAAAGTTTATTATTAATTATTTAATTATTAAAATTTCAACATTTTTTTTATTTCTTTTATATCAGGTAAAGTAAGTGAGTGGTCAGTCTTCTTCTGGTTATATCCCACAAGTATTTGGTGGTATGTGAGATGTTTGAAGAACAAAAAGGTCATGGAAGTAAATTAACATGTATAGTAACCCTAGTTGTAAGCGATTTTGTCAAATATGACATTCATGTTGGTTTTAGAACCGTGTTAATGTAAAGATTTGCGTTTAATGTTTCTGGAATGAACACTAAACCAGACTTGTTTTTATTTCTAAGTAATTGCTCTCTATACCACGACCCCGCGTGTAAGAGCTGTATGTTTTTTTTGCTCTCCTCGGAGACGTCTAAACATCGTGGGCATACAAACAAAATCTCGGTTTAATGTTAAAGATAATTTGCATTCATTGATTGATTCATTATAGTCTCTCATTAAATTATTTTAGACACCTCCTATAGTGAGGAGTAAATGGCAAACAAAGGAAAGAACTGTACGACTTAGGACCAAATGATTAAATACTCTAGTAACTAATTGAATTGAAGATTCCTCGGTTAGTTAAGCTTCTTTAGACATCTCTAATTGCTCTTGTTGATAAAAATCAGTCCCAGCATATAGGCCAATATTGAGCTCATGTACCGACACTTTTGCCAGTTTGTAAGGCAATATCACGAATTGACAAACCTTCTTCTCTGAGCTAGATTAATCAACCGCGTTTGAAATCGCTTAATTATTGAAAAACTTGGGCCATATTTTAGTTTAAATAATAAATAACTAATCAAATAATTGGCACAAAATAAATGTAATGTTAGTTTATTATACTTCTATTAAAATATTTTAATGTAGTATAGAGATTTGACTGGTATTGAGACTTTTGATGGACGACAATTAAATGAAATAATGTTGAAGAAAAAAACTGTTAATAATTTGGATAATTCTGTAGTTATTAGGATATTAGTTTCATTATTTTCTTTTCTGACTTAAATACTTCTAACGGTAATAAAAAAAAACTTCCAGTTTTTTATAACAAACACTCATGCTTAAAAAATATTATCTGTAGTGGTCTACTTACTTACCCAAGAGTTGATAATTTAAATTTTGGATATCATTTCTTCTTTTTTGGACAAAAAGACTTTTAACGCTTGCAAAAAGTAAAAATTTCTTATATTGATAACAAACTCTTGAACGAGTATACATTCCAGTTCAAACTACTTGATTTGGAGTTAACCACCCATATATCCATAAATTGGTTATCAAGAGATTGGATTTATCATTCCCTTCTCTAATGTAATCTAACGTTTCAAAATAGGAAAATCTTTTAATTTTTTGTTAACAACTTTTCCAGCTTAAACTACTTGATGGTAATTATCAAATAATTTTATATTACCTCCTATTTCTTGGACTAAAAATTTTCTAACGCTTGCAAACAGAACATATTTTTGAAAAAATATTTTAGCTTTTCTATTGTGATATCTGACAAAAGCAACGTTTATTGTAGTTGTATTTTTTTTGTGTGTCTTGCTTGTAGCACAGAAGCCCTTACCAACTAAACGCACCCCAAATTAAAATTCTAGAAGTTTGCATCTTGTAATGCATATCCTTTTCTGCCTAACTGATATTGATCTGAATGGGGAATATTGAACTTTGTGTGCCAGCTTTATAAACATAGTATAGAGTTTGTAGAGAACTTATACCACGTCTAATACAAACCTGTCTTACATTTGGTTTGTTTTTTACACTAAAAGTTAAAAAGAAAATAAATATGTGTTTTTAAAATCAGCTTTGCTTGTTTGTGTCAAGCGAAGGAAAAGCTAATTCTTAATCAAAATGTTTGAGGTTTGCATCTGGTTGCTTAGGCATAGAATTTGTCATTGCGAGCATTGGGTGTGCTTCAAAGAAAAGCTGAAATCTGCCGTTAAACCGGGTCATATACAAAACTTGGGTTGATTTCTGCTTGACATAAGCATAGCAGTTTTTATAGTTTGCCCATATTGTTCCATGCCCTAATTCCCTTTTAAATTTGCATGTAGAGCTAGCATGGGTTCCTGCGCATTTGACTTCAGAAGATTTTCTAATTTCTGGAGCTGGATACATCAATCCTATAATCAGGTCTATGCTTAATCCGAGTTTTATGCCAAAAGAAATTTGAAATAACTTAGTTAATTAATGCTGTTTAAATGTTGTTGATAACCATCTGTAGTTTGCTTGTTAGTGCAATAAAAATGCATTTATTTGATCTTTGGGAATGCTTTAAACGGGTGATAAGGTTAATTGCTCTCAGTGTTGACTGGTTGGTTGCCAGCAGTTAAATTTTGCAACGTTTCTATTTTTGTTTTGTTGTAAATTTAAATGTTTCAACTTTCCTCTCCGCCAGTTTTCTTCTTATAATTTTATTGTTTTGATTTCTGTTAATTGTTTGTTGGGTCGTTTCTGCATTGTAATTTTTGTAAATCTTTGCGTGTTTTTTTTTAAGTTGTTTTGTTTAATTTGCATATTTCTCTTATCAACCTTTTTTTAGTTTATATTATTTTGCTTCTGATTTCTACAGTGGCGTTTTTATGCTGTTAGAATTGTTTTTGGGATGGTATTATTAAAGGTTTTGACACTGGTTTTTGTGTGTAGCGTGGAGCAGACAAAATTTGGTTTTCAAATTAGCCTAGGCGGAATGTGCTAGCACTGTGACTTAAGTGCATAATTTTTCTCGGTTTATTATTCCACTCCTTGTGACAATTTTTAGGCAGAAACAACAGCTAAAAGCCAAGCACAACTCCACATTAATTTGTACCTTATCAAGCATCAGCACCAGCTGAGAACTATGGCTAGCTACTACTTTTGATAAACGCTAGACCGCAACAACTAGCACGTAATAAAACTTGAAGTAAAAGCATTCTAACTCTGCAAACCCAATACCACTAAAAACTATCAACATTAAAGAAAGCTTCTCTAAAAGATAAGATAAATTTTTTGCAAAAAATGTAATCAAAACAAACCAAAATTGCAGCTATAAAACCAGCAACGTTTCCGCTCCAATACCAAAACAGCAGAAGCTTGGTCTGATCACAAGAGCACTCAAAAAGTAAACTCTTAGCTAAAGTCAACCACCACTATTGGTCAACATGGTTTTCTTACTACTAGACGCAAAGGGAGCGTGTTGCAGTAGTTTTAGAATCCAAACAATCTCACAACTAAAATAATATCAAAAATACTAGAAACCTTCCCTGGTCCGGAGTAGATGAATAATCTCTCCAGTGGTTTGGAATCTACTCAAAACAGCAGTGACGTGTAAAATTAATTATATACATTGTGAATCAAAAAAGAATTATTTGCAGAATATAAAGAACTAAAAATCCAGAAGCTGTTTTTATGAACAATAAATACCATTCACAAAGATTGTGTTGAAGTCATCTCTATAAAAGTCAATTTTTTTTAACAAATTATCACAAATAATGTCTAATAAATTGTTTGTTTTGTTTAAAATTTTAAGAAAAATTAACAAAGCCATTCTATTTAAATTCTTAAAAAAATGTACATTTTAAAAAGTAAAATTGTTGTTTCGTATTTTTGCACTTTTTCAAAAATTTTCTTTCAATATTTGAAAAATACTAATGATTTTTAGAAAGTAGAAAAAAGTTTTTTATTGTTGCGTTTTTAATGTATAATTTTTGATTCTAAAATTGATCAAACAATTAGTCCTGCAATCAGCCTTAAGCCTCGGTTAGTGTACTAAAAAAAATAATGTACTAACGCAAAATTTAGCACTAATAACAATTTTTTGAGTTCAAACAACGAAAATGCAATTTAATGAATTTCGTACAGCTAAAAAGCTCTTCCCAAATAAGGCAAATAAGAGGAATTATTTCTGTGGCTAATCACTAAGCACACTTTGCTTGTTTTGTTGAGTAAACAAATTACAAATTTTTAAAATCCAGAACAGAAACCCGGTTTTACACTTCTACTATTGGTTACATATGCGTTTCTCATTTAAGGAACTGCCTCAAACTGGCAACTCAATCGGTTTCAGTTCTTTCAAGGTCTGACTTTAGGAATCATGGTTTCTCCAAAATTGTATAATTCAAAACAATCTTAGGATTTCTCCACTGCGCAAACATATCAAAGCTTTAACCAAAAAGTACTTTGACAATTTTGCGGCTCACTTCAATTTTGATCTGGCTTGACTTGACAAGCCAAATAAGATTTTTTTTTTATAACTGGTTAACCACATCTCATCCTACAGCCTTTAAAGAGCCCTATCTTTCTTCTTTTATTTTTGTTGTCAGCCATTCATACGCCACTGTTGGCATTTTTGCCTCTTCTCTGCTTGTAATGCTGGAAACTTACGTTACCAAGGACCTACAGTTTTAAGTGGATTCCAAACCACTGGAGAGATCTCTGATGGAGTGATGAATACTCCATCAGAGAAGGTTTTAGCCGTAAAAACCTCATGCTGGCAAGGAGGTTTAGGAAGTGGGAGAGCGTATAAAAAGTGAAAAGTATATCACGGTATATGGGAATCAAACCCACGATCTATGTTACAGCGGCTGGATGCCTAGACTACTGCGTCACGCTCTCTATTCTAATTCTTCTAAATTCTCTATTTTCAAAAAAATGGTCTATGAACCAGACGATTTCATTACCAACGCCAATGTTGAGTTTCCGATTTTATTAGTTAACTGCTAGGTTGCGGCGCTCTACCTGATGAACCCAACAGGTCATTGCGCAAAAGCCGCACACTTCCTAACTCTTTTCTTCTCCGGATCCAATACTTCGACTCATAGTGCAACTTTGAAAGCCCGCATGTATCTCTTAGAGGTACAAGCTTCTGCATCAAAAACTTTTAAGCTTTCTGGATCACCAACACTTACGCGGGTAGGCGAAGTGTAAAAATTTACACAACACGCTCACAAAACTTCAACTAAAATACACGCCCCCTTATCTAAGTAATTGTTATCAAGATATTAGATCTTACTTTATTTCTAAACCTTTTGACAACTAAAAAAATCCAACTTTTGAATGTCTAACATTTGGGCTAAAAAGCGGGAAACACCAATTCAAACTACTCTCTTACAAAACTTGAGCTAGAAACCCGCCCACCAAACCAAAAGTTTGTTATCAAATGATAATCTCTCATCCTTTTTTGTAGCTTTTTGTTCTTATAACAAAAGCACAAAATGACTAGCACTTTGGCGGGTAGGCAAGGAGCACTTAATCATACCACACGCCTACAAAACTTAAACTAAAATCACGACCCATCCATCTCAGTGTTTGATATGGAAAAAAATGAATTTTTTATTTTATTTTGTATTAGCATAGAATACATCCACCAAACACCTTAAAACATATCAAGTCCAAGGACCACAAGAGACCGCAAAAAAAGTTTCTGCTGAACTACGCATCTTTAAAGCAAATCCACGACTCAGGGACGACCAAGGAATACATTGCACCATCACTCTAATAGGTGCAACGCAAAACTAGACCTACTCAGGGTAAGCAACTTGATTGCAGCTGCAATAAATGCCACTGACCACAAAAAAATGTACAAGTGTAATCTCAAAAAAGAAGCAGAAGTACTGCCAATGCTCAAACCTTAAGATAGTATTTATCGTTTATCAATCAAGCAAATAAAAGAAGAAAAGAAAGAAGCAAATCAACCCGTGGATTCCTGAGCTGCTGAGAAAAACAAAACTTGAAAGATAAAACTAACAATTTAATACTGCCTCCAATCGAACCAACTCAAACCAGGAGACCAAGCTCCAGCAAATATCTATATATCAATTACCAAAAAACTGGTGAGAAAAAAAAACTCATTTCTGTCAATCTGATTTCTTTCAACAACCGTTCAAGAAAAAATCAAGGATTTACAAAGCAAGTACTCAAAATTCTAACTTCCACCCTAATACGTAGTCGCGTGTAACTAAAAAAAGACGCGGGCATGCGCCATGACCAAAATGACAAAAATAGCTAAAACCAACAAAACTCAAGAAAAAGTTGCAAAAACTAAATAGTTGTTTGCAAAAACCGCAGACTAGCACTATGAAGGAGATGAAGCAGCTCGGGTATGATCAGTAGGCCAAAGAAACCCCAACAAAAACTAACGTAAGCACAGACGCTACCAAAATAAACGCGACGCATGCCAAAAGAAAGCTTTTTTATGCAAAAAATCTTTTTAAATAAAAGAAGACATCTATCTTCCAGATGTCATCTTAGTCTCACACACAATTCAAGCTCCAACGCGTAAAAGAAAAAGTTGTTGGCGTTCAAAATATACGTATTTTTATAGCAAATTTACGACTCAAAAATAACCACCGCACGGTTTTTCCATTACAAACTTCTAACTGCAAATAAAAAAGAAAAAATAAGACGCGGATCTAGAAAACTTACATACAAGAAGATTCATATTTTCCAAAGCGGCCAACGTTGTTAGGAAAAACCAAAGCAAAACGAAGCAGTTGTCAACACCTAGTCAACAACAACGCAGAACATAAAACTTAAATATAAGCGCGCTCTGAAAGCCAAACCTTCTCGAAACTTAAAAGCGACATAATAGATGCACTTCTAAGACATAACAGAACTAGTGGCAATAATTGCAAATTCTTATTACATCTGCAATCTACAAACGACACAACAAGTCCGCATATGTGTACGGAACGTAACAAACTAACTGGAGGCAGAAAAAAATAGCTGACAGTGAAAGATCAAGTGCAAAATTCTAACCTCTATGGCATTATTTAAGAAACCAAAAAACTCTAGAAACATTTATCAAAACAAATTTAAATCTAACAAATGAAGGTCATCAAAATTGAATACCAAGCACAGCAGCAATTACAATCTTCTACAGTGACTCTACTGGACATAACAAACAATATAAAAACTGCTTTACGGCCGTCATCAAAGCCAAGACTGTTTTGTCTCTTTGCACCACAGATTTATTGAATAAAACTTAGACCAAAAATAATTCGTTATCCTTCATATCCGACCATGTAAGCAAAATCAAAAAAATTGTACTAGAACAACCTATAGTTAAACTCGGCAAAACTTTTATTGCAAAATGTATAGTCTATAATATGCAATTTACTGGCACCGCCATTTCTGTCTACCACAACAAAAAAGACAATTCTAAAACCAACACACCAGAACTGCTGGTGAACAAACATGTCAAGAAAAAAAAAGGAACCTACACTAATTAATATCTTAGGTCAGTCTTGTGCGACGTAGTACTACCGCATGTTAAAATAAGACCTTGTGCGCAAAAAGTTAAACTAAAGTATGTGTCACCATAAGGCAGGATACCGTAAAAACCACCGCCAAAGCCCAGAACTTAGAACATTTTAGGACTAGCCCGTGCCATGAGTGTTTCAAACAATTTGAATCTGTGACAACTAAACTTATAATGAAATCTCAGCGGACACTTTTAATATATTATAAACTACTCCCGTCCCGTTACTGTGAACAAACATTTGGCAACTAGACACCATCTTCATACAAAAAAAAATTGGAAGCTTAGTTTAAGAGAATGGTGTAAATTGTTACCACGCAGGCAAAGTCACACTCTATAAATCAAAACACGCGATGATTACACCTATAAAGATTTATAAAAATCTCTTCATCTGGCCACAGATATAGACCGGAAATTCCGTCTAGTGCCAGCATGTGATTCTAGACTCTAGTCACACCACATCAATGCAGATTTCAAATAATCACCAGCTTAGCCAGGTGTTTTTGACCACCAAGTAGTGGATATTTTTTGGAGAATTGGCTACTACAAACCCGTAGTCTGTGTTTGCATCTCTTGCCAAATTTTAAACAAACAATAAACTGATATTATTTCAAACTCAAAAGCCTTTTTTGGCAAGCACCTCCCATTATGGAGATACAAACTTTTCTTCAAGATCATACACGATCGCAACCTCATCACATACGGGAGTCAAACCAATAATATGCTATAACTCAAGAAGAGAATTCTGCCTGCTGCGTTGAACCGAGATCACTCATTCTAAGACACCTAACCCAAAAGAGTATTTTTGACGACCTGAGCCAAGACGTAGTAATATTTTAAGAAGATAACTGCTGCACTCAAGATCACAATTTCTTAGCGGAGCAGCAACGATTTCTACTTTCTGTGGGAATTTCTACAAAAAAATAATAACTAGAAAGCCCGCATATTTCTATCTTCTCAGACATCAACTTATCAGTATTTTTGTGTCTAACCCTACGACAATATTATGCTAAAGCTACGTTTGCGGTACTTTAATGTCTATTTTTTAGGAAAGAAAAAAGCTTATCCATTATACAATAAACAAATATGAATAGCCTCAAACCAATATTATTGTTTGTACTCTTTGCAAAAATAAACCAATTAACAAGAACACAACAGAATCATTATTTTAAATTTGCGTATATAATATAATTGGAATTTATTCATAAATTCTCACATTATATTTTTTAAATCTTTGCATTTTTTCAATATTCCGGTTGCTTCATTATCTTTGGACGCAACGAAACTATATTATTATTTCTTTCATTTCCAATAACTACGTTGTTAAGCACAAATATAATATCTCATCAATTTATATCAAAGCAAGTAATTACTAAGAAACTCTCATTTTTATCTTTCAATATTTTTTTTACTTGTAAAGTAAAACATGAATTTCCTTATTTTACTTTAATTGCTAAGAAAAAACCATTATAGATGTAAATGCAGAGCGGTAGCATCGCGCTGGAAAAAAAAATTAATCAATCACGAACGGCCAGGTTCTATTATTATTTTTCCCTACAAGGAATATTTATAAAATCGGGAGAGGAGATAATTTCATTATTGGTAAATGAGAGTAGATGCGAAGGCGCTTGATGCGGAAAACGTCTGGATACAATTTTATTTTTATATTTTTTTTTCAATGTAGAGTTTTATTTGAATTTATTTTCACGCTGGCTCATTTATAAAATATTGAATGATTTTGCAATGAAAAAGTCAAAAACAATTTATCAGATTTTTACAAGGTATGATATATACAAACAAGATGAAGAATAATTAACTTTTGTCGAAGAGTATTAAAAACAATCGCCGAACATTGAAATTCTATAAATGTAGCCAAGGGTTATATTCACAAAATGTTGGTTAAGCAGGAACTTAAAATTTATTTAATAATTTTAGACAAATAAAACTTTTATAATAGAATTGAAGAAAGTTACATATTTAATAATGTTAATAAATTGAGATTAAATTAAGTTGTTATTGAGTTTGGACCATAAAAATATCAAACATCTACTAAATTAAATCATCTGTCAGAGTAATGTATGATGGCATATAATATTTGATTTTGATTAATTGGAGCAGCATTAAATTAAACTATGGGATCAGGGATATTTCAAGTCCCTTCATCGTTATAGTTTAGGACAATATGCTTAGCTCTTATCGCCTGCTGTGTTAAATTTGAATACAGAGTTTAACTATGAGAGGTCCAGAATCAATAAATTAGAGCCACCATATTACTTTAATTTAGTATTAATTAGATTAATTAAAATGCAGTATTTAATTATTGAAAAGAACATATACACAAAGTAATATTAATAATAAATTTGAATGTATACGGAAACTATGCAGCCATTATTAATTCAACGAGTTGTTATTCCGTGCCCGTTGACCATTACACCATGTTGTGGTTGGTCCTGCGATGTGCTACCGAGCTCTGCAGCGGAATTAACTAATTGGGTAAAACACGGTTATACAAAAGGGTACGCAGACGGTCACAATCCTTTTGTTATTTGTTTGCTTTGTAAACTGGCCGCGGTCGTGCAATAGAAGCCAGTTGAAATGAGTTGCTCGGACGTGTTGACCTACATGGCATGGTCAAAACGTTACAGGATTCTGTTAACGCGTCGATGCATTGGAGAAAGGGGTTGCCATGCCCACCTTCACAGGACTGATCTCCATTACCACCATCATCAACACGCATTAACGGGCAAAGCAACACAACACTGTCTCTCTACTACCCTCTCATTGTTCATCGACATGTGATGGGCCAATAAAACACATTCACGTCGCTGTTTTATCGATACCGTGCAAGTGTGATGTTTTGGTATAAATATATGACTGCCTAGTTTATGATAAGAGGCTTTTATGAGATAAGTTGACGATTTATGGGAATAGTAAAATTGTCTTTTTAACTGTACAGCTTGAAATGTTATTGTTTAATCTATGGAATTACTTAGACGGAAACGCATAAAGCGGTAGGGAATAATGTAATTTGTTGTCGGATAATTGTCTAAAGACATGCGATTATTATGTTCTATTTTATTGCTCCATTTAAAAACGTTTATAAATTTAAAAGGGAATTAATTTCTTTACAAGCTTTACAATTAATTACATTTTATTACATACTTCTACATAGAAACGAAATAAAGTAATTTAGTTTAATTTTACTTAACATTAATCAAATTAAAAAACATTATTTAATTTTTGTTTTATTTATTTTTTGATAAATTCAGGTAATAACAAATTAATTATTAAATAATGAAATTAACTGAAGTCTGTAAACAATACGCTAAAATCGAAAAAAAGAAATTATTGTTTAACAAGAAAATGTATATTAAGTATTTTAAGAAAAATGTGAAAACATGATAATAAAAGGTTTGGCAAAATGTTTTTTATATACCGTTTGTTAGACTTAAATTAGCTTGATGCAGTTTTTTAGTTTTGTTTGTCAATTTTAGTACAGTTACTTTACCTGACAATTGTCATAGCATGTGACTTTGACAATAAAAATGGTAAATTTTTCTCTACTTTAATACGCAATTAACATTCTATTAAGTTTTAAACAGCATTTGAATTCTTAGTCCTGCATGAGAATAAATTGTGTTCTAAATAATAAGCTCTGCAGCCATCAGTTTAAAATAAAATAAAACAAAATTACAAATGTAATGTAAAGTTATGATTGCAGTCGTAAAACAGACTAAACAATGTTGGAATATTTGTTTCTTATGTTATGTTTGCTTGTGGTTGGCAACACGTTCGGCAAGCTTTTCGCTTTTCAAATGATATAGTTGAATTTCCAAACAAATATACCCCAATTATGTATGGTTAGAAGCACACAATTCTTGAGGAAAGCACAAATTTAACAAATTTAATAAACACAAACAACAAACAACAAAAGAAACTTACAACATACGTACTATAAGATTAGCAGAACATCTACAATTTGAATAAGCACTTTCTAAAATAAAGTGAGCTGCAAAATTTTCCATGAAAAAGAATGCAGAATTCTGAAATTAAGTCACTTGAACTAAAACAACAGCAATAAAAATCTTATTAAAACTTACAACTGATATTTAATTTCAGTAACAAAAAAAGACGATTTTTTTTCTACGACAAAATAACACAGTTCAAAAATTGAAAAAAAGTACAATACTTAATAACAATAAGCGATATAAACTCAAAATTGAGTAAAAGAAAATATGAAGATGAACATAATAAGTATTGGAAACCAAAGACTTGATAATAGAAAACGTTAACTGAACGAATACCAATTTTGTATAAATGTGTTTTTTCAAAAAGTGAAATAAAAAACCTCCTTATGGTTATATCTAAAAGGAAGTTTTGAAAACAAAACGGCTTTTTACTATCCAGCCACATAGACAATGTTACAAGCGTGTCAATAATAAATAATTGTATAAAGGCAGCAATTAGAAATTGTTTAGAGCTAAACATAAATACAAAACGATAAAAACCTAACTTAATCTAATATTTTTTTCTTTTTTTTTCTTGTTTCTTTTAATTTTGTTTGGCTTTTTGCCTGGCCAATTCTTCTTATTCTTTTGTGCTCATTGTGTCCTTTAGAAATGAGTTTATCTGGAACTAGTTGTATTTGCTTTCAAAAAAAAATCCATAAGGCTGTCAATCTTTATTGCCTTGTCCTCAGCTACCTTTGGGTTTTTCCAATTTTCTTGGTGTAAGTGCCAAAACTTTTGTGACCTGCCCGGAATTGTATCAGGAAGTAGTCGGTGTATCTGTGGGGGCATTTTACTCATCTTCCTATTGAGGGATATTGTTCTGCCAACTCCTCCACTATTAGGTCAATAGGTGGGATCGCCGCAATTACACAGGCACCCTTGCCGTTTGTCCTTTGGTATGCGCTAATAACTCTCAATACGACTTTCTTCTGCGTGAATAAAAGAGCTGTCAGATGGCTGTTTACATCAAAAGCCCGCCTCTAGACTGGCGCCGCGTAGTTCAATTTGGATTAGATCACTGCGTGTAAACCGATCTTCTTTTTGCGTTTTACCCGCTAACGTTTGGCATGATTTTTATTAAGGCTGTCAAAGTCTTCTTCGTTTTGCCGATGCTGTTTTGTACGTGCGGGTTAAAAATCCAGTTTGAATCCAACTAGACTTTTACGAATTTTAGGAGATAATTGTTTCCTTTTTTAAGAAAAGGGCAACAATGGTTTTTTTTATGCTTTTGACGGCCAGTGCTTCGGTTTTCTTGGGCGCCAGTTCCAGGCCGTTTCTTGTCATCAATACGTCTACGGCCTTTAGAGTTTTGTTTGCAACCTTGCAATCTTGCATATTGTTTGCTCTGACTACTACCACTAAGTCGTCAGCATAAGCATTCTATCAGAAGTTGTAATTTCAGCACGGGGTCATACACTACGTTTCACAGAGTAGGTTCCAGAACAAAACTCTGCAAAACCCCTTGTCTCAAGTTCTTTTTCTCACTTCTACCTTAAGAAGTCTTTTTCTGATTTGTTCCCAGCTGGCTGTTTTACGTCCAGCAGGATGACAGCGGTCCACGTGCTTGCCCATTCTATGCAAAGCTATTTTGTGTTTATGATCGCATCAACTGTTGAGCAGCCCTTTCTAAATCTATATTGTGTGCTAGATATGAATTCTTTTTTTTCAAGTTCATCTTTAAGCCTTTTTTTATTATGTTTTAAAACAGTTTTCAGAAACTTTTAACAGACTGATAGCCCAAAATTTAGCTTCTCTTTTGGAAAGAAATTAAGAAAGACTACAGAAATAATAAATACATAAAAAACATCACAAAATAACAAAAATATGTAGATGCAGTAGATCAGCACAGACTAAAAAAGAAGAAGATGAAATTATTGCTGAGGAAATAGTAAAAATTTAAAATTTGTCATTAGTGTCGAAAAAATAAAATGTCTGTTAACTTACTGCACAGGATTATGTCAAATTTTATACTCCAGGTTTTATTAAAAATGTTGAAGGCAACCGTTAACTTAGTGAGGTAATGTTTCTTTACATAAATTTGTTTATTTTTGCGTGTAAGTTAATTATTATGTGTTGTAATTGTAGTTTCTGGTGATGGTTATAATCTCTATTGCGTAGATAAAACTTCGAGAAAAAAAAATTGTTGCGTTTTTTGGTCCAATTGCAGTTGGTAGAACGTGTTAACTTTTGGTCAAAGGGTGCACGTGCATGTGTTTAGTGATACGCATTAAGTGATGTATTTTGGTGTCTTAAATGCGGGTATTTTGTCATTCAGTTGTAGTTTTATCTTTCTCAATTTCGGTTTAGTGATTTTGACAGTGAAACCGATTTGTGGTCAAATATAAAGATTGCGTTTATTGTTGGTGATACAAATCTTTTGACACTTCATACTTTATTTTGTCTACTTTAGTATGTTGCATTAAAACCTAATCTGTATTTTTTTTTTAATGCGTTAGCAAAACTTTTTGCCCGAGTAGGCAAACATTCATGTGTTTGCTAAATTTGCGTTTACTGATAAAAAATTAGGTTTAACTTTGTTTATTGCACGTCTAGGAACTATAGTGGTATTCTTGCTGTCAAAAGACCATTTCAGTAGTCACGAGTCAAAAAGTTGATTTTAGATATCTATCCTAATGTTTAAAACTAAGGTTTTGGCTTTTAAAAATTAGTATTTTAACCAGTTTGTTGTTGGTTTAACCTTGTCTTAGTATAGTTCCAGATTGAGTAGTTGCTTTAAAATACCATCATCTCTGCTAGCTAAATCACTCATTTATTTTTGGTATAGATATGTAGATAATATCTCAAGATTCAATTTACAGTAGATTCAGAAGTTAATGATGCAATTAACTTTTTAGGTCTTACACTAACTAAATAAAATAATAAACTTAAATTTAAAATTTTTAGAAAACCAATATTTACAGATTGCACAATTTCCTGCTAGGCACAATTTAATGATTTATAGAGCAATCTCAAGTCTATTGTCTTAAGAAGAACAAGATATAGAATTAAAAACAATCAAACAAATTGCACTCAACAATGACTCTCTCATTAATACCATAGAAAAGTTAATAACTAAGAAAATTAAAAAAAAAAACTTCAAAAACATATATTTTCAAATAAAGAAAACAGCCAATTCAAGATTTACTTGTTTTAAATATTTTGGCCTAGTCACCAAATCTATATCAAAAGTGCTTTCTAAAATTGCTTTTAGGTCGACTTCAAAATTATCAAACATTTTATTTAAAGCAAAGGAAAAAACAAATAGATATATACGAATTAACATGTAGAAATTGCACAAGCGTATATATAGGACAAACAGGCAGGAACTACATTACCCGGTTCAAAAAACATAAAAGATCATTTCAAAATAATAAAACAGATTCAACGTTTGCTAATCACGTTCAGGAACATCATCATACTTATCCAAAACTGGAAGACCTAAAAATACTACATCATTTACAAAAAAGACTTAAATTAAATTTATTAGAATCATTGGAAATTTTTAAACAAAAAAGTAACGCCAAATATTAAACTTAACAAAAAATCCATATCTAAATCTTCTTCTTATTGTCTTCTACGGTTTACAATCTCACATGATTTTCTCTGGAATGACCATGTTGTTCACATAACTTTAAAAGTATCTAGAAAACTAAGATTTTTTAATAGATATAAACAATTTTTCACTTTTGTTATTAATAATTATATTATTCTATGATTAGTTTGTATTATATTGCATTGATTGATTTTTAGGGCAAATATCTTTTTTGATCTATAAACAAAAAAAATTACAACATAGATTTATCTAACCCTTCACTAAAAATATATTTTAGAATAATATATAAATTTGTTTTATATTGTATAAATACAACATTCATACTGAATTAGTTGCTATTTGAAACTAATTTCTATTAACAGCTATATTAAATTCATTTTGTAATTTCAGGAACTCTTTTTATTGTTTTTTTATTTATTCAATCTATTGGAAAATTGCATTGAGTAGTAATTGTATTTGTTGGAGATAATCTCTAATGACAATAGGGATTTTGTAGCTAAGTGATGCTCTTTTTGGTGGATTTAATTAAAGTTAACAACTAAAACATATGTTGCAATATGTGTGTTTTATCTTACAATTCAACTGCACTTTACTATAGTGGAATTGTATTCTCAAAGGAAAAATCTTGTCGGCAAATGCATTCTTAGAACAAAATAAAAATTGCATGGATTCTTTTTAATTTAGAAAACGTAAACTGTTCAACATCAAACGTTTTGATAGACATATTCTTTTAATAATTTTTATTAATTCAATCCCAACTGTATGTATTCTCACGTTTTGATTTATTAAGCATTTGTTGACACATTTTATTAGTATTTATAGCTTCCGTACACAAAGTGTGTCTTTAATTTGTTTTAAAGGAAATAGAGCTGTCGTTATTCTTTTGAAATATTGATTAGCTATAATTTTATTTTTTGAATGATTTTTGCAAAATTGTATTTTATTCCTTCTGTTGTTAAAACTTTTTTTTCTATTACTACTAAACCTAAACTGCACCTCATCTATCATTATTCTAAGATGAATAAAGTAAAAATTTCTTAATAATTTTGGTTTTGAACAGACTAAAAAGGATTATAAGTTAATCGTAATTATTGTGCCAATATAATACAATATGAAAAAGATAGGATTAAATTTTACAGCATTCCATAAACAACAAAAAAATGTATAAAACAATAATTTGATTGCAAGATAGTACAAAATTTTTAATACACTCTCTTCGAAATAATGAAAACAATCTAATTACTAATTCAAAAGAAAAAGCAGATATTTTTGTAAACCAATTTGCATCTAAATCTACTATTATAAATTCTTCCATTGCTGTACTTTTAATGCCAGCTAGTAGAAAAATAAAAAATCCAATCCAAAAAATATCTTCTTAAATTAAATACCAGAAAAGCATCAGGTATAGATATAATCCCACTCATCATTCTTAAAACATTTGCAAATGAATTAGCTCTCATTTTAAACAAAATGTTTGCCTTATCATACATTAATGAAACATTTCCAAATTGTTGAAAAATTGCAAATGTTCAACCTGTTTCTAAAAAATGAGACAAGTTTGATTCTTCAAATTATAGACTAATTGTATTATTGTCCAACCTATCAAAATTTTTTGAAAAATTTATTCATTTTTACATTGTCAAGTTTTTACAAAATAACTTTATCTCAGATACTCAACATAGATTTTGATCAAAACGTTCGACAACAGATCTTTTGATTTATGTTAATAACAAATGGAATTCTGCTTTAGACAAGCAAAGAGAAACATTTGCAGTAGCTTTAGACATTTCCACAGCGTTTGATGTTATAATCTTTCATAATTTTTTGTAGTACGACCATGTTGTCTACATAGCTTTAAAAGTATTTAGAAAACTAGGATTTCTTTATAAATCATCAAATTTGAAAAACTTAAACTTGCGTGAAGCTACTCTTGGTCTAACATCTTCTGAACCTAAAAGCGCTAGCCCATTAATTGATCTTGTTAATCCTAAATCTTCAAATATAGAGCGCTTACAAAACATTTCCGCAACTACAATTAATAATATACCGAATATCGTTATCGTCATTTCGATCTGCATAAAGAAGACATTGGCTTTATCTGGGTAGAGTTATGCCAGGATCAAAAAACACAGATATTCTCAAATACATGAGTGATTCTCTCGGCATTAATGATGCTAAATGTTTTCCAGTTACCAACAATGAGGATACCTGTTTATTCAAGCTAGGTGTGAAAGAATCACTTATTCCTCGACTTCTAGACACCAATCAATGACCGGTTGGCATTGCCTTCAAGGAGTTTTTTTTATACGAATCGGCACCCAAAGCGCCACTTCCTTCCGGACAGCAATTACCAGAGAACGCAGAAGTAGTAACAAACTTAAAATCCATAAACACTCTCACAGTTTACTATCAAAATGTGAGAGGTCTACGTACTAAGTTAGTTGATTTTTTCTGTTTGTGTTTGACGGAAGATTTTCATGTCTTGGCTCTTACTGAAACAGTGCTTCACCTTTCTATATCCGATTTCAAATTTATTGATGACCGGTACATTGTTTATTGGATGGACAGAAATGTTAACATCAGCTCTAAAAACAGTGGTGGCGGAGTTTTAATAGCTGTTAAGAAAAACTTAAAATCTACAATCGTACCTTCGAATGATAACATTGAAATGGTTATTGTAAAAATTAGTTTTGAGCTGTCTGAACTAATTGTTAGTATTTTTTATTAATAATAAAAATATTAATAATAATTTTATTTTACCAATGTTGACACAAATACATATAGTTAAATATATAAATATACATACAATATTAAAAATAGTATTCATATTTTTGGCAGGTCAAAAAGTTATACTATGGTATTATTGCGCACTATCAATTTTAATAAGTCTACAAAATCCTCTATTGAATATGGAGCTAGCCACGTAGAAGTACTTAAAGATGCCATTTTAAAGTTTTCTGAAAATTAAGTAGTAGTCACCGGTAATTTTATTATGTCCAATATCAAATGGTTACCTGATGATGAAAACTCAGCTGGGTTAACTCCAACCAATACTTCATCAACGATGGAAACGTTTTTTTTTTGCTTTAGGTTTAAATCATTTTAACTCTATACCAAATGACTTTAATACTATTTTAGATTTATGTCTTACCAATAGTGATACTATGCAAAGTATCTAAATGCGCCTATATTATTCTATGCTTAATAACTTACTTAAAATATCATTTTAAACGTGCTAACTACGTACAAATTAATAAATTCTTAACCCGCACTGATTAGTCTATTCTTAATCTATGTGAATTTGTAAATGATGCGGTTGATATATTTTATGACGTTATTTATTTTGTAATCGATCTGTATGTACCAAAAACACAGTTAGCAAACGTTGTTGCTTTCCACTTTGGTTTTCAAAAAAAACTAATTGATTTAATTTTATCCAAGAAAAAAGCTTATAAAAAGTTGAAAACATCACTTTTAGCTTCCGATTATGTTGTCTTTACAAGATTGAGATCTAACTGCAAATCCAAGACCTTACTATGCTATAGGAAGTATTTGGAAAATGTTGAACAGTCTATACCCAATAATTTAAAACTATTTTGGTATTTTGTCCGGAGTAAAAATAAGTTTAAAGGTATTCCTTTCTCAATGTGTTTACACAATAATACGGCTACAAATGGAGCTGACATTACCAATCTTTTTGCAAACTTTTTCTTAACGGTTTATAAATCTCCTACATACATTCAATCAGCGTTTGTATCTAATAATTCTATAAACTTAACTAATATTCCAGTTAGCTTAGACTGTGTGCTGGAAGCATTGGTAAAACTGAAAATTGATAGTATTCCTGGACCAGATAATTTGCCTTCCTTGTTTTTACGAAACTGTTGCCAAACGTTATCTTACCCTACCATTGTTATCAGGAATCTTTCAAAGTTTGTGAAAACAATCTTATATTGTACCAATCTTTAAATCCTGTTTTAAATCAAATGAAACTAATTACATGCCAATAATAATCCTGTCAGTTCTACCAAAAAAAAATTTGAAAAATTAATATATGAACGCCTCTTTGGTGCTTTTAAAAATATAATTATTTATCAACAGCACGGTTTTACCCTGAAAATATTAACTCAAACAAATTTTGTTTGTAATTACTAATTATATTATTAAAGCTTTAAAAAGTGGTGATGAGGTTCATGCAATCTACATGGACTTTAGTAAAGCATTTGATTCTGTTAACCATGATCTGCTAATTAACAAACTGAATTCATATAGTGTCGGTACTTCATTGTTTAAATGGTTAACGTCGTATTTAAGTGAACGTGTCCAGCAAGTTAAAATTAACACCTATTTACCTCATTCCATTAAGACATCATGTGTACCCCAAGGGTCTTATTTTTAATTTTTGTTAATGACATACCTGATATTTTAAACTGTCACTACCTGTTATTTGCTGATGATGTAAAGGTATGAAGTAAAAATAGAGTTAGCACTTTTGCTGATTGTCTGACCATGCAAAGAGATTTACTAGCGGTCAATAAATGGTGTGTTATTAACCACATGGAAGCAAAAATCCTGTCAATTTTATCTATACTTTGAAAGGTACCGGTTTAGAAAAAGTCAACACGATCCGTGACCTAGGAGTCTTGCTTGATTCTAAACTGTGATTCAATTCATTTAGGTTTTGTTATTAATAAAGCTAACAAGATGCTTGGCTTTCTTAAAAGATCTACTGCTGATTTTAGTAACATATAAGCTTATCTTATCTTGTACAATTCTTTGGTGAAATAACATCTAGAGTATTGTAGCGTAATATGGTCCCCATCCTACCAAACTTCTATTGACAGATTGAAGTCAGTTCAAAATAAATTTTACAAACTGGTATCATATCCTAACTCAGCCTTACTAGTGTGTATTTATCATCTGAAAATATTGGGATTTATTTAGGATTGCGTTGGAAAAACGAAGAAATGAGTCGTACATGAAATTTTTGTTCAAAGTACTAAGCGGGCTAATTTGCTGTCAACAGATTTTGGATATGATAGATATTCATGTTCCCCAACGTGTGGTTAGGAATTGCCCTTTTCTGCATTTATCCTATAGTAGGACTAACTATGGTCAGCATAGCTCACTGTCTCGTATTGCGCGACACGCTAACTGTGTATCAAATGACGTTGACTTTGTTGGTATTTTATACGAGACGTTCAAAGCTAACTTAAGGAGATTATTGTAACACCTTAGCCAAAGTGTAGGAATGTATGTATGTATGTATCTATTCGTTTGTTAGTCATACTTGTAATTACTGTTTGTAAACAATTTTTATGTAATTTAACATGTAAATGCAGTTGCGTTAATAAATTATTTAATTTCTAAAAAGGGACCACTAAATGGACCACCTTTTATATACTTTAGAAATTTATAGAATAGTCAAAAATTAGACTGATTACATTTTAATAACAAACCGTTTCTGTTTATCAATATAAAAGTGTGTACATATTCAAAGGCAGATATCCCCAGATATCTCAACCTTCGTGTAGAACCAATTAAAATCAAACCGGTTAAGATATGCAGAAAAGCAATACAAACAAACATAAATTTCAGCAAGCTAAGAAATAAAAATACACAAGATAAAATAAACAGAATTTTTTTTTTTAATTTAATTTATAAAATCTACTTTTTGTTTAGTGCATTAATTATTATAAAAGAAAGTAACATAAATATTGCATACATTATTTTTGTTTGTTTTAAATTATCAATTCTCTGTTGTTCTATTGAAAAGTCTAATTGCTTGCAGCAAACAAATCACAGTATAAAAACAATACAGCACAACTCAAATGATGTTATAACTACATTCAATAAAGTAACTTTACTACTAGTAGCTCACAATATGTTATATTTTATGATCTAATAAAAAATTAAGCGGTAGCGTAGGTTAATTGCTTAAATGATTGGTCACATGGTGAGGATACTTCGAATCTTACTGTGCCATAAATTATTTGTGAATTTGGCTTTAACCGCCTCGGCACTCATCGTCTCAGTGATAAACAAATTTATAAACATTAATCATCTTGCTTCATTTTACTTCTCATACTTCAAAAGACTTTTGGCATGCTTAAACTAGGTTGGCAAGGTTGATAGATTATTAAAAGCCAATTTTATGTTTTTTATTAATATACTTACAAGAGCTATCCAATAATAATTATTAATAACAAATAATAAGTAATGTAACGCCTCGATTTTAATCTAGAATCAGTAATTACAAAACTATTTTTATTATTAAAACATAGTTTTTATTTCATATAAAAATATTTCATTGTGATGCAAATGTAATATGAAAGCAATCCCGCTTCAATCTATACCGTTCGTTATTGCCATCATGATCATTTTATGGAAATATGTACATGACGGAATAAATCCCATGAATGAAGTAAACTGTGATTGGAATAGCTGTCCCAGCCAGCAACGATACACACATATAATTGCAACTCAGGCTTTAATCATGTTGTGCTATATCGGTATTATGCAAAGTGGGTCATTTAGTTTCAATTCCTTTGATAGACTTATTAGCTTGTACAAAGATGTCTTGTGTATCAGCAAGATTATAGAGTAGGATGTCTTTGTTCAAATTTAATTGGATTATAAGGAACTTCCGGGAATAATCTTTGATATTTAAAAAAAAATAATATTATGAAACCATTCAGAAAATAAATGTATAGTCTGTAAATACTTCAAAAGAATAATGGCTCTATTTCTTTCAAAATAAATCAAAGACACTCTTTGTATACGGAAGCTATAAATACTAATAAAAAGTGTCAGCAAAAGCTTAATAAATCAAAACGTGAGATTACTGACAGTTGGGATTCGATTAAGGAAGAATATTGAGAGACGTGTCTACCAAAACTTTTGATGTTGAACAGTTTACATTTATAAATTAAAAAAGAATTCATGCATTTATTTTATTTTACGAATGCATTTGCTAATAAGATTTTTCCTACAAATCCACTATAGTAAAGTGCAGTTGAATAGTAAATAAAACACATATGTTTTACTTCTTGACTTTAAATAAATCCACCAAAGGGCGTATCGCTTTGCTACAAAATCCCTATTGTCATTGGAGATTATCCCCAAGAAATACAATTACTACTTAATGCGATTTTCCAATAGATTGAATAAATGGAAAGCCTCAATGAAAAACGTTCCTGAAATTACAAAATTAAATTTGTTAATGTAAATCAGTTTCAAATATTTATATAAAAATTTGCATGTAATGTCAACACTTTCTGATTTATATTATGCTATAATAAATATATTCAAATTTGTATTAAATATTCTATAGTACTAAAATATATCTTTACTGAGGGGTTAGATAATTGTTTGTTGTACAAAGCACATTAGGTTTAGTATTCAAGCTTATAATACTCATGAAATTGTTATTAGCTTTGTTTATGGATCAACAAAGGTGTTTGTGCTATAAATAAATCAATTCACTATAATACGAACTAATAATAGATATATTTAATTAATTATAGCTTAATTCTGTTATTAACACATTCAACATGTATTACAAATTAAGCTGCATTTCAATATCTAAATTAAATATTTAAATTCTGTGACTTGTTTAAGGAGAATTAAGTAAAATAAAAATGACAGTTTGAAAAATTAGTATATAGGTTTAAAGTGTAAGAAGTATAAGGTTTAACTGAAATTAAGATTAAGTAAAAATATATAAAAAACATTGAATATAGAAAAAACGACAATGAACTAGTGGTGATAGAAATGACAAAAAGCATGCATTCAAATCATGCATATAGAATATATAAAAATAAAATGGATTTGTCACCGACGTGGTCCTTGTTGTGCACCTCTATAGCTTGTTCGTGACTACAGAATAGACAAAACTAAATCAAATTTCTGCATTACTTGACATCCAGATCTCTTAGTAGTATCAAACAAACCAAAAATTATAAAAATAGAAAAATTACTTAAAAATCCGCCACTTACGATCTCTATTCTATTGTAACTTACTAGGCAGGGTCAGTTAGCAACGGCACTTCGTTATCAAAAACATTAAAAAAAGTATTTAAAATCAGTAAAAAGTACAACAAACAATTCAAATCAACTTTATTGCAAATGTCTTAGACTATTGTCACTTCTACTGGGCAAACCAAAAAAGACAGAGTCTTGACAATTTTGCAATTTTAGGACAAGAAGCTCAAACTCTACAAAGTTCTAGACTATTATTGTGGGGTTTTTCCATTAAAAACTAAAGACACTTATGAACTAAACTTTCTAGCGGTTCTTTAACAATACTTAAGATAGACACTCACTTAATGATATTTAAAGGGATTGAGAACCTTAAATGTAACTTTAGCACTGGACCGGACGGTGTTCCATCTATGCTGTTAAAACAATGTATTTATTCAATTTCTATGCCATTGCACTTACTTTTTGAGGCATCTCTTAATGAAGCTAAGTTTCCTTCAGTTTGAAAACAAAGCTACATTATGCCTTTACATAAATCTGGAGCTAAGGAGGATATTACTAATTATAGAGGTATATGCATCCAGTCTGCTATTCCTAAGTTGTTGGATCAAATTGTAACTGGTCAAATACAATGGATGTGCAAAAGCATTTTAGTAGGACAGCAACATGGGTTTCGCGAGGGTTGTTCTATTCTTACAAATCTTCTTTGTTACAAAAATGATCTTTTGAATGCCTTTCAATCAAGAGTTTAAGTAGATTCTATTTACACAGATTTTTCAAAGGCTTTTGATCGCGTTAATCATAGTATTTTGATTGCTAAGCTTCGGGCTTTGGGTTTTCATGAATCTGTTGTTGCGTGGTTGTCGAGCTTTTTGGAAAATCGTACACAGTGTGTGAAAATTAATAACTTTTTATCACAACCAATTGTTGTTCCTTTTGGGGTTCCTCAAGGATCTCATTGTGGACCAATTCTGTTTTTGCTCTTTATTAATGATCTTGTTTATTCTATTAATTCTTTGTCTTATCTTTTATTTGCTGACGATCTTAAAATTTATAAAAGAATATCATCTATCGAGGACTGCATTAGTTTGCAAAATGATTTAGATTCTGTTCATTCATGGTGTCTTATTAATAACTTGTTGTTTAACGCAAATAAATGTTTTTGGATAAGCTTCAACAGAACTTTAAGTAAAGTATCGTTTGACTATACTATCGATAATAATGTTTTGGAACATGTTACACAAATAAAAGATTTGGGCGTAATTTTTGATTCAAAACTAACTTTTGTTAAGCATATAAACTATATGTGCAACCGTGCTATGAAAATGTTAGGATTTGTTTACAGAATGTCTACTGACCTATCTCCTAGCACACTCAAATTACTTTATTGCGCTTTAGTACGTTCTCATTTAGAGTACGCTCCGTCAGTTTGGTGTCCATTCTACAGCATTCATATATGCAATATAGAACGTATTCAAAACAAATTTTTCCGTTTATTATCGTACAAATTAGGCATTAGGCATAGGCTGAAAATTCGGCGCAAAAGAGCCGATTTATCATTTTTACGTGGACTAATGATGTCTGAGATTGATTGCCAAAAGCTACTAGTAACTCTTCCATTTCAAGTCCCCAACAATAATCGCCGAACCAGACAGTCTCCATTATTTAGAGAATCTATACATTCTACCAATTATGGATTTAATAATCCAATTGGTAGAATGTGTAGAATTGCAAATAGTGTCTCTAATAATGTTGATTTATTTTCTGTTTCAAAATGTAGTTTTAAGTGTCAATTAAAATGTGTTATATAATAATTTTATATTTTGTTTTTATTTATGTATACTTTTTTCCATGCTTTTATTTTTCAATATTCTTTTATATATTTTTGTGAAATTGTAATATTGTTCGTAATTCATCGTTATTTATGTATATAATGATGTAGATGTAAATGGTTTTGTATATACCGTAAATAAAATATTATTATTATTCAATAGATAAAGCATTTTTGAACAATTTTGAGAAGGTGGATTATTTAGTCATAAACAACTGTCACTTTGTAGCTCTAAGTTTGAACTACTTGCTAAGTATTGGATGCTAAAAGAAAACCAAAGAAATGGT
Organism: Tachinus rufipes; assembly: GCA_963932245.1. Lineage (NCBI taxonomy): Eukaryota > Metazoa > Arthropoda > Insecta > Coleoptera > Staphylinidae > Tachinus > Tachinus rufipes. The sequence continues at coordinate 84,866,658 of OZ010747.1, read as the reverse complement.
CAATTAAAGTTGGCTTTTAGAAAAACCGTTTACATTGCTTGATTGGCGTTTCAAAATTTTGCAACCCATTTTTTGTATTTTTACTATTAAGTTTATGGAATATTACTTAACCACTAACATTTTATCTAATAAACCTTTAAGGTTTAAGGAGGTACTGGTATCCATCTGAAGTCTATCAAACAGCACAAAGCAATGTTAATGCTTAAAAAGCTAAGCAAAAACAGTTCAGCTGCAAACTTTAATATACTAAACGCCAAAACGCAAATGTAGTCTACCAATCAAGAAATCAAATTATGGTACAAAGCCAAGCACGGTCTGGTTGCAAAATTGATGAGCAATGATGTTCAAACAAAATAATACAAAACGTTATCCTCGGCAGCTGCATACGGAACAATATAAGATATTTAAACGTAAATTTAAATAATTGAGATCTGATTTCTTAGATTGAAGAAAAATACGTAAAATAAAGTTTCAAACCCAATTTTCCAAATTTTTTTTCTAATAAACTATTTGTTTTTATCCAAATTAGGTTTAAAAAATAATTTGACAAATGAATTCACTTATTGGTATTGTTTCTAAATGATTAATTTAACCTCTGAAATATTATTTTTTAAATTGAATACAAGTACTGAGTAAAGCTGTTTCAAATCCAATTTTCTCAAAATTTCTTCAAATAAACCCATTTTTTTCTTCATATAAAACGTAAATCTAACTATGGGTATTGTTTAAATGATCAATACAACCTACATAATGTTAATTTCTTAGATTTGACAAAAAGACCTACGGAAATTTCAAATTTAGTTTTTTCAAAGTTTTTTTATTTTTGTATATGAATCCACCAATTCGTATTGTCTAAATAATCAATATAACTTTTATAAATTTTACACATAAATTTACCTACTGATATTGTCTAAATACTCTACACGATTAATTTAACTTTCAAATATATCAAAAAATTAGAATTTGTAAGTTAATTTTTTTTTTCAAACAATAGAAGTTTATTTGCTTAAAGAAGAATAAGGTAATATGCAATGTTTTAATGACCAACATTTAGGTAGGTGGCTGGGTTACTTTACATTATGATTACCAGTGAGTACGAGTAGTTTAAACTAAAGTGACCACCAACCCGCCTAAAAGTTTGTTATTAAATAATAAAAAGTAAATTGTTTTTAAACGTTTGAAGCTTTTTTATTCAAAAAGGTGGAAATAGTGTTCATAATTTGATATTTAATATTTGAGCAGGTAGATTAGCTCTTTTCAGATTATGATTACTAGCAAATAGTTAAACTGTAGTGCTCAATTACTTGCTCAAATGTTTCATTTTAAAGATTTAGTTCTTCCTTTCTGCAAGTGTTAGAAACGTGATAGTTAGAGAAAATGATGGTAATATCTAATCTTTGATAACCAATACTTGACCAGGTGAATGGTTTACTCTAGATTATGGTTATTATTGAGTGATTTAAATTAGAGTGCACACTCACTGGCTCAAAAATTTGTTATCAAGAAATTGGAAGTTTTAGATTTTTTTTTTGTGCAAAGAGCCACAGCAGACTAGGTTAAGCACACTCAAGATTGCATCTGGGTACGTTAACTCAAAAAAACTGAATCAAAATTGCGGATTTTGATAAGGTTCTTTTGTTGCAACTCCCAACCATTTTAGTTTAAGACTTTAACTTTAAACACCCGGCATAGAATAGTTTGACAACCACTGTAAAAAGTGGTGCATTGCAAAACTACATTGAAAAAAAAATTGAGTCTTGGGTTTAGTAGATCCCACTCACTACAGCTTTGCTGGTCACCGAAGGGACATTCTGGATGTTTCAAATTGAGATTAGGACAATCTATGACCTAAACTCGATAATTCTAGAACTCTATTATTGAAGGGGAACTGATTTACAAACCCAGAGAAGGCTTCTAAAACATTTCAGGTTTAGGTTTATAACCAACTTAGACTCTGGCGATCAAAATGCATTAATTTGAAGAAGAAATGCCGGCAGACATCAATGGCAAAGGCATCGCAACCCAATAGATTGTAAAATCCTCAACAAACTTAACAGGGAAGTTAGGTTTACTATATAGCTGCACAAAAATCAGTGCTGGCAAAAAAACATGAAATCAACCAAAGAGGATGTAGATATAATGTAAAAAAATTTAGAAATCTTTTGCAAACTAGAAAATCTCAATACTAGTCAGTCATATTGAGAATGGGTTTCAATATTCTATTGAGGGAAAAGACGAAGCATTTGCCAACAACCTAAAACTCCAATGTTTCCCTCCTTTATAACAAAAGGCACTAATCTGAAGCACATCAAAATAGTCCACAGAGAAGTCCAGGGCTTTTTGAAGACCAATGACGATGACCCGCTGCTGAACAGCGTTTGGCCGTCCCGCATAAGAGAAATAATTTTTAACCTTAAATTTAGATTTACCTAATGCTATTCTACGTACAGAACACTTTCCAACAGTTTAGAAAGGCTTTTATGTAATTAATACCTTGGAAATACCAAACGTTTTTCTAAAATTATTGTCCAATCAGTCTCTTATGCACCTTGAGCAAGGTCATAAAAAGAGTAACTCTGGACATCATACAAAAGCACACAGAGGCAACTCTCTTCTATCCGATCATCAACACGGGTTTCGGCGTATATACTCTGTTGTTTACCGGCTAAATTGCGTGTCAGATCACATTATCAAAGGTTTTAGACTAAAAAAACACAGGAATGGTCTTTTTTGACGTCAAAAAAGCCTTTGATAAGGTTTGGCGCAATTGTTTGCTACTTTAACTGCATAGATAAAAGTTTTCACTGTGTCTACTAAAACTGCTAGCTTTATACCTAAAATGCAGAACACTTTTAGTTAAACTTCAAAATCTGTCTTCACAGCGAATAAAGGAGTACTTTAAGAATTTCTTCAACCCCCTATGCTGTTTAACTTTTTTGTCGCCAAAATGCCCTTGGGCTAGAAACACGGGGTAAAATACGCCGATGATAAGGCACTTATGTATAGTTCCAGGTTATCAAAAGTGATCACCATCCGACTGCAAAAAGCCATTAGCAATTTGCAAGTGTGGTTCTACAACTGGCAATTTAAGCTCAACCCAGAGAAGAGCAAAAATGTCCTCTTTTCCAGGCGACGCAAACTACCTTATGAGAACGTACATCTTGACAAAGTTCTAATTTTATAGTCGGACTCTGCAAAGTATCTGGGTATTACCTTTAATAAGCGGTTGACATACAAGTTACACGTCTAGGCAACTCTAGACAAAGCCAAGATGCCAAACAAATTTCTATGCCGGAACAGCGGGTTGTTAATCCGAAACAAACTTAGGATTTATACAAGCATAATCAGGCTTTAAATCACGTTTGGATATCCAATCTGGGGGACAGCTGCAAACACTCACTTTAACCGTTTCGAGGCATTTTAAAGTCTGACTCTGCGTCGGATAGACAATGAAATTTGTAACAACCTAGGCATCCTACTACTGCAAGAACATTTGGAAACTTTGGCAAAAAACACTTTCTAAATTAGATTACTACTCTAATTTGGACCTGGTTAGGCTATCGGAACCAGACTAGGAACTACACTTTATCAGGAGACCGATGAACCACAGCCACGACATCTCACAGACGTAACCGACAGGAAATTTTTGTTGCAAAAATAGAGAAACAAAAACAATGTCTGATACAACCAAAAATAACTACGATGACGATTTGATAACAACCTCTGCAATACCTTGGACAACAAAGAACATTACAATGACAACATCTGCAACGTAATGGTTGATGAGACAGTTTTTTACCTTTACACCGACAACCACACCGCTTTCTCAAGCCGAGGACATGACAACACATGTGCTCAAGGGTACTTAAGTAGCCGCTCAAAACCAGGAACACATCTACTCTGAGCAACAAATAAAAACACAAAAACTCTGAAAAAGTGTTTTGCTTTTAGGCAAATACGTATCGGCCTTTTTTATTTTGCGGATTGTTTTCCAACAGTTTAAACGGCTTGATTGTTTGTTATTAAAGAATTAAAACTTCCATTTTTTGGCTAAACATTAAAATTCCCTTTTTTTGTTTAAGAAGAAAAAAGTAACACTTAATTTTTTTATGACCATCACTTGGGCAGGTACTCTCAACCATGATTACCATCAAATAGTTTAAACTGGAATGCCCATCTATCTGTCCAAAAGTTTGTTAACAAAAAATTGCAAGCGTTCTATGTTAAAAGAAAAGATGATGCATTTAATTTTTTGATTACCAACGTTTAGTAAGGTGTGTATTACCCGGTTTTTTGATGACCAATACTTCAAATTAATATTAACAAACAAATAGTTTGAGTGCCCATCCATTTCCCGAGTGTTTTTTATCAATAGCATGAAATAATATGTACTCTACAGGTGTAAGAGGTCTTTTATTTAGAGGTAGTTAACAAAAAATTGATTTTTTTTTGCAAGCTTTAGAAGTTTCTGTGTTAAAGAATGGGTGATTCTAATCTTTTGGTGACCAACAATTAGGTGTATGGCTACACAACTATCCACTCAGTTTATGATTACTGATCAGTAATTTGAACTTGGTTAAAAAACCAAACAAACATATAAAAAATTATATACATCCTACAACAGCTTATTCTTTGACTTTTTTATTTTCTTGTCTATTAAAGCTATAATACCAGTCAAATTTTTATTTTTTATTTGTTTCAAAACACGTACAGCTTCAAAAACCCAGTTTATAACAAATTAGTAAATGCAGTTTGTCAATGTACTGCAAATAGACTTAGTTAAAGATTTATCAAAAAGAGAAAGGATTTATACTTACAAAACGTGCATCTTACTAGCAAAAAAACTTTTAACTATTCAACGAGCAATGAAAGTAAGTATAAAAGACAGGGTTTGAAAAAAAATTGAATAGTAAGAAAAGTAATCTGCAATTAACAACAATAACAAAAAAAGTACAGGTTTGGATGGTATATCAACAAAAGTTTTTAAAACCATTTGCGATTGCATTAGTGAGCCTATATGCTACTTAATTAATTTATGTGTCAACTCTGGATCATTTCCTATTGATCTTAAAACAGCCCTTGTTATACCAATATACAAAAAAAACAATTCCTACAACATTGATAATTATATACCCATAGCTCTATTAAATGTACTCTCCAAATATAGAAAAAATTATTTCCAACCAAATGGTAGAGTTTCTAAATAAAAATAACTTAGTATCTAGTGTTCAGCATGGCTTTAGAGAGTGTAGGTCAACTGAAACTGCAGCCTATGAATTTATGGAAGAAATCTATAAAAAAGTAGAAAAATCGTTATGTTTGCGGATGACACATCTATAATGATTTCGGCAGAAACTCCAGATGCACTAAAATCATCAATTTCAATTGTCATTAAAAAAATTTCAAGTTGGTGCAAACAAAACTGTCTCATTGTAAATATAGAACAAACAGTATGTTTGTATTTCCGCCACCGTAAAGTCAATCAAATAGTACAACTTCATCTTAATAGTCTCAATATGAATACGGTTAGTTATACAAAATTTTTAAGTGTTTATCTTGATGTAAACATGAATTGGGAAAAACAAGTAGATAATGTGAGCACTAAAATAAATAAGTCATATTATGCTATATTACAACTGAAATCAACTTTAGATACTAAAGGTTTTTTAAACGTATACTATTCTTTAGTATACTCACATGTCTTATAATATAGTATTGTGGGGAAACTCAACAGACAAACAAAGAATTTTTATTGCTCAGAAGAAAATAATCATAACAATTTTTAATTTAGATTATAGACAATCTTGTAAAAGTACTTTTATTCTACATAAAATACTTACGTTTCCCAGTTTATACATTTATAAATGTCTACTATTAATCAAACGTAATATAAATACTTATACTACCAACGCAAACAATCATAACTGGAATACGAGGCATTCTGAAATGTTAATGACATCAAAACACTTCACAAAACAAAGTTACCAAAACAATTAAAACACATACATGATTTTAATAAATTCAAAAACAGTGTAAAAGACTTACTTGCAGGCAAAGCTTACTATACACTAAATGAATATCTCTGTGATACATTTTAATCAGTTTATGTATGTCAATATATGTATATTGTTAATGTATTTACCTGTATAGTTTTTTTAACTTTGTGTATTTTATTATTTTTATTGTAATTATGACTTGTACATCTGTTTTATATGGCTTACGTTCCAATAAAATATTCTATTCTATTCTATTCTATATTAAATGATAAAGTTACAAAGCTAGGAGTTTTATTTATAAAAGTTAGTTATCTTAAAATCACACCGTCTTAATGTTGTGCTACTAGACCAGTTGAAAAACTAATCAGCAATAGTCATTATTTTGAAACCAGTGTCAAACTCAAACAAAAATTTACAATTTAAATTTTAACTTTTAAAAGCCATTGTCAAGTGAAAACAAATTAACTAAAAATTGTGAAAGAAAAATAAATTGCATTGCTGTGATAAAATTGGTTTATTCTCTAAGAACTGCAGTTGCCGTCAGTTAAGATTATTTAACAAAACTCTAAGAAGATTGGATTTAGTTCTATTGGCCTATTACTATGCTATGGAGTAACCCAACCAGTGTTCTTTTAAAAAAAAATTAATGTTTGTCTTTTATGCAGACGTCAGAAGTCATTTAGTCACAAAAGAAAGTTGTGATCAAACCTCTGGATAACTAACACTTAGGTGGGTGGGTGGGCCACTCCATTCCAACTTATTGCCCTGTTACTATGTTCTAGAGTGACCTACCCACTTGCTCAAGTGTTTGTCATCAAAAGATCGAAGGTTTGTCTTCTATGCGGACGTCAGAAGTCATTTTATCACAAGAGAAGTTTGTGATCTAACCTTTGGATAACTAACACTTGGGTGGGTGAGTGGGCCACTCTATTCCAAATTATTGACCTGATACTTTGCTCTAGAATTTGTCTTCTTTGCAAACGTCAGAAGTCATTTCATCACAAGAGAAAGTTGTGATCTAACCTATAGATAATTAACACTTGGGTGGGTGGGTGGGCCATTCTATTAATAACAATAATAATAATAATAATAAACTTTATTTTTATTACATATAAATTATACAAATATAAAAAGGCAAAGTTCAGACTATTGGCTTGTTACTATGCTCTGGAGTGACCGACTCGCCCGCCTTAGTGTTTGTCATCAAGGGATTAAAAGTTTGTCTTCAATGCGGACATCAAAAGTCATTTTATTACAAGAAAAGATTGTAATCCAATCTTTGGATAACTAACACTTTGGTGGGTAGGTGACCTACCCACTCGCCTTAGTGTTTGTTATTAAAGAATTAAATGTTTGTCTTCTATGCAGACGTCAGAAGTCATTTTATCACTATAAAAATTTGTGATTTAACTTCTTAATAACTAACACTTGAGTGGATGGGTGGACCACTCTATTCTAAGCTATTGGCCTGTTACTATGCTTGTTTTTACAAACATGAAGTTAATGTGGATGTCTTGGGCAAGATATATTTTTTAACTCTTCTTTTATTGAGTAGTTAGCTTTTCGATACGGTTGGATTTGCGTACAAAAGTTGATCAGACATTAAATGGCACTTTTGGATGATTGTCAGTTGTTAGCAATTATATTGGTAATTTTTTGGGTTTTGTTTTATTGACTTATTCTTCTTATTACGCCGTGTCCTTCAAAAGATAAGTGGTCCATATGGCTAATATTGTCTTTGAAACTGCCGCTCAAAATATACACCCCAGCCATTTTCTTAAATCCTTCAGCCATAAGTTTTAGCGTTTTTCTTGTGTTTTGTCTTTGATAATGAGTCTTAGAATTTTCTATTGTTCTCTCCTCATAGTATGCCCAAAGTATGGGACTTTTATCTCTTTAACTGCAAGCAGAAGTTTTGTTTTTTTTAATGCAATTAAGGATTTTTATGTTAGTAACCCTTTATACCCATGACGTTTGCAGTATACGTTGTACTAAATAGCAGTTTTAGTTAAGGTAAAATTGGTGATTAGGTTAGTTAGCGGCAGGGCCAAAAGCACATTGCAAGTCTTGCAGTAAACGTTGCGGCTTTGTATTGCAAAAGATTAAAGTCATTGCGTGTTAAAGTAAGCGTAATTTATTTTTACAAATATGAGGTTAGTCTGTGGGCTCTGGATATGATCTCCCATTTTCTCATTTTTAGCCAGCGCAGCCTATTCTCTGCCCGCAATGCAGGCAACTTACATTACGGGTAGATCTACAGTTTTGAGTAAATTCTATACTAAAGAAGGTTTTAGTTGCTGACAAAAGTTTGGAAGTAGGAGAGCGTATACACGTTCGAAATGGTTTCAGTTGCGAGATTTGAACTTACGATCTTTGATGCAGCAGTCGGATGCCTAAACTACTGCGCTTAGCTTTTCGAATATGTATTTTATCCCTTTGCGTTTTTTTGTTGCGTTTACATTTTACACATTCTTTATGCCAAGCCAAATTGGGTTTAGTGTAGCTACGTAACAAATTGTTGGTGCAATTGCAATTATGTTTAGTTCATGAGCCACAATTGTTAGTCAATGTTCAGCAAATCGAGAAAACTTTCAATCGATTTTTAGTTTTTTGGCCGCAAATTTTTTATAAAACTTGTAGCGCTGCAATCATTCTTTTTAGCTCATCAATTTGCAACATTTTAGTTTAATGTCTGACAACAAATATTTAGTAAAAGATGTAGTTTTTGAATTGTTTTTTTGTACATTTTTAAAGTTTCTTGGATTGTTTTTTGGTTTACCTTATTGCCAAAACTTTGATGGAATTTGAAGCTAATTAATAAAAAAACTATAAAAATGCAACTTTATAATAATGAAAGCATTAAGACTCAGAGCGGTTTGCGGATCATGAGCTACAAAACCAGCTCCAACCAAACCGAAAAAGACGGGATCCGATTAAAATTTCTTTTTATGTACTTTGCAAGATAAAAATTCTGTTTTTCACATAATATTGATTTTTTTGTTATTAAGGGGAAAACAAGTCTTGAAAAAATATAGGTGTTAAATGCCTTTACTTTATATAATGTTAGAAGTATTTATTTTATTTATATACATAATATGAATAGATGGTAAAAAAATTAATTAATTATAATACTAACAACTTTATTAAAATTTTATAAAATTAAAAAAAAAAAGATTAATTAATAAGAGAGAAAAAATCTCCGTCAACAAGAAGTTAAACATATAAAAGCAAGCAAGCTAAAAGTACTATTAAATGTCCAAATGCATTTTTTTGTAAGTAAATTAACTAACAAAATTGTGGTTATTAATTTTAATCGTAATCTTAATCAGGTTTAAAGTCTTTTGCAAGAAGATGAGACGTGATAAAAGTTTTAATTAATAAAATTTAATTACAAGCAACCATTTTGGATGCATACTTACTAAAGCATTTTTACTGCTGAATAGTAAAATTTGGTATCTCAGCTATAAAATTAAACACTACTTGTATGTATCCTCCGGGGCCATCCACGTAAATACCTGTAACTAAATGAGCACACAAACTAACTATAGCAAACAGTTGGTAATATAATAATGATTAAACTTTATTGTAATTTCTTGTAATAATATAAATGTTTCTTTTTGCAGGACTAATGGATATGCGTAATGGACTTGGACCTCTCTACGCGACGGTTGTTGATAAGATCGTTTTTAATAACAGCAATATTATGCGTCGAAGGAAGCGGAACCGTCAGGAAGGTAATATAAAAATATATAAAAAGAAAGAAAACGAATTGAAAGGAATTCTGCCCACAAAAAAAAAAATAATTTTTACATTCTAAAGGGTCCCATTTAATTAAAATTCTGAATCCCGCGCGTGATATTAAATTAAAAAATATAAAGCATTTTTTCATGATGACCTGCTTTGTATGGATAGGGTGAGAGATCGAATATAAAAGTCATGCTAAAATTGTATGCGAATAAGCTTTATAAATCGAAATATGTATTGATAAGGCACGCATCTCAATTCACCTCTTGTCCTCAACATAATCTGATATGTATGAAATGGTCTGTCGCAAATAAAGCATCAATTTATATTTATGTTATTGCCAACCAAATTCAACAAGTTACAGTCGAGGGAAGGTCGAAGTTGTTACAGTAAATCCCATAATTCATGCCGGATGCATTTAAATTTAAGCTGAAAGTTTTTCCGTGTCGCAGGATAACTTGGATGAGAAAAGTTGGCGTTAATACGAAATGCTGGATGCGAATCGAATTATTGAATTGACGGTGAATTTATCTTAATGTTTTATAACTGTATAAGCTGGCAGCTTGGAAAGTTTTATTGAAATTTAGATTCGTTCTATCATATTGACACATTGTTAAGCAATTTATAGAATAATCGACTGTAACAAAATGTGTATTAAGTTATCGTTACAAAAAAAACCTTTATTTGATACTTAAATAGAATTTTAACTTTTAACAATTTATTAGATTTATGGAATTACATTATATATATTTACTGAAACCATTTTAAACTGAAGCCACATAAATGAACACAGTTTTAAAGATATTTTTAATATTTTGAGAAAGTCATACTTGAAACTATCTTTCTTTGATCTTTTAAGAATCTAATACACTTTAATAAGAGACAAAATTAATGGCAAACGTAGATGTAATTTAAATTTAATTAATGATGTATTTTATGTAATTTGACTTTTTATTTATTGTGAGACACATATACTAGTGTTTCAAGGTATGCACTCCTTATCAGTGTGCCTTGCATCTCACTGGCTAAGAGACAATTTACATAAAATCACAATTACTATTATATAGTTTAAGATAGAAATATGTAAAAGATGGTAATGCAATGCCTTCTATTAGCAGTGAGTTATTGATGCTATTTATGAAAGTTTTTTAATTGACTTAATAATTAATACAAAGTTATTATTGGATCAAATGTATAAGTTAATAATGTTAAATAGTGATATTTTAACCTCTTTGATCTGTCATTCTAAACTGTGCTAAACTGTAAGCTAAAAGCTACTTTTGAATGTGTTGTTTATAGACGAACATTTCAATTTAATTCCAAAATTGTGCAAAATACACTTTATCTTCTTATAGTGCTGTGCTTGCTACGAGTGTAGGCACCCCTCTCGTATGTTTGTGGTGTGCGATAAAAGTTTCATAGAAACATGCGGGATCCACAGTTTAACGTAGAACCACACCACTAGAGGGGTTTACTGGGCAAATACTTTGATGGTTTGCAAATATAATAAAGCTTAATTCAAAGATTTACATTTTATCTGAATAAGTTTCAATCACTTTTAAGATTACAATAACAATTCAAAGAAACAAAATTTTACAGAAAAACTATTTTGCAAATCATTTTGCCATTAGCAATAATGGCAAAATGATTGACTTAAAAAAAAATAAAATATCAAATAAGTAAAATATAGTTCTATTTGAGTAATTTTCTAATTTAAAATTTTTGTTGTTAACTACCTTTAAACAAGATTAATTGATCGTAAAACATCCCACTAATAGATTTTGTCAGCTAACATTTAATACCATGTAACGTTCCAATTCATACCAATTGCTCAATATAAAAATTTATTTCTCCACTAAATTGTTATGCGTTTTTTAATAGTAGCGATTAATGTTATTGAGACTGGCTTAAATTATTCTCAAGCGAATTCACAGGGGATATGATGGAGACTTTTATTGTGCAATTGATGTCTATCGTTACGATGTCGGTTGACATCTATATAAAGATTGAAAATTTACATAATAAAAAATTTAAATTATTTATTATTGACAGTATAGGCTACAATTAGTGGCATTGTATATTTTTATTGATTTAAAGCCAGTTAGTTTGTAAAGGTAGAAATCATGTTGCTTATCACGTACAATGTAAATGTTATTGTAGCGTAATTACGAACTATTCATACGTATGTGATATTAATTAGAGATGCAGTGAAATGTATTTGAACAGAATATTCAGTAGCTGGGTCATAATATTTGAATATGATACAACTAATTTAGTTTTATATAACAATAATTTTGTTGTTATTGGCAATTGACATTGAAGATTTTGTACTACTTTGCAATGAATTTATTGTTTTATAAATTTTGTTGTTGTTATGGAAAGCTGAAAAATTTGATTAGTTTTGTTTTTGTCAATACTATCTTTTTCAGATTGTAATAGATTGTCACAATAATTACGAGTTATCTAATCCTGTTTAGTCTGTTTGGAACGATTACTGATGTGTTTCTTAAATGCTTTTTGCTTCATACTAATTGCTTGTTTTGTCTGAATTGAAAACAAGTAATTTTATTTTGGTTTAATAACAGAGAAAGGAACAAATTTTTAAATAATTTTTCTGCTGCAATATGTGGATCATTAGAATGTAAGCAATGAGTGTCAATATCAACATTATTAAGAAATTCTTTTATTTTTATTATGTTCATTTTATAATAAATAATATCAGATAAGGCTTATTAGGTTTTGTATTAATAGGAAGAAAAGTTTTAACAACAGAAGTGAATGATCAGAATTTCCTAAGCAGCTTCCACAGTAGTTGTTGTAATCTCGAAAATAGTTGAAAGATACAAATCTAATAACCTTAGTTTACCAAGAAGTCCATCACGAGAAAAATATCTAGGTTGCTGAATAAGTTGGGTAAGATTATGAGAAACAGCAAAAATCATAGCTTGTTGTTTAGATAGTGTTGAAAAAGATGAGTAGCTTAATCATTTAGTATTATGTACATTAAAATTTCTTAACAAAATTATTTCAGCTTTTTTATGATTAGCTTCTTCTTCTTCTTCTTCATGTGTCATGCCCTCCAAGGGCGTTGACGACCAATTTCATAATTTGAATTTTATCTGCAGCTTTTCGAAATAGGGATCTTGTACTTTGTCCAAACCATTGGCGAAGGTTCTTGAGCCATGATGTTCTACGGTGGCCTGGACTGCGCGTACCTTGTATTTTACCATGTATTATTGTCTGCTGTAACTTGTACTTATCATTTCGGATAACATGACCAAGGTATTCCAGTTTTCTTCTCTTTATTGTGTTGAGAACTTCTGTTTGCTTATTGACTCTTTGCAAAACCTCGACGTTAGTAATTCGATCCTCCCAAAAAATTCTCAGCACTCTACGGTAAGTCCACATCTCAAAAGCCTCCACCTTCTTACACATAGCCTCCGTAAGTGTCCAAGCCTCGACGCCGTAGTACAGGATACTAAACACATAACACCTTAACAATCTGATTCTGAAGGGGATTTCCAAGTGCCTGTTGTTCAGCACTTTCTTCATTTTGGTGAAAGCTCCTCTTGCTTGTTCGATGCGGCTTCTAATTTCCGATGTCATGTCCCATTTGTCGTTTACGTTACAGCCAAGGTACTTATAAGAGTTGACGCGTTCCACCACCTCATTTCCAACTCTTAGATTCAGCTGGTTATTTACGCTGGTTTTATTTACGACGAGCCATTTTGTCTTATTAACGTTGAGTTTAAGACCTATGGACAAGCTGTGCTCTGTAACGGTTGTCATTAGTTCTTGTAGGTCTTCCATGTTCGTAGCCAATTGAACGGTGTCGTCGGCTTGAAGAAGCTTATCAATATTATTTGAAAGGTATCAAAAAAATTTAGAGTATATGCTAATTGCAAACATTGTTTTATCGGAAAGATTTAGTTTAAGAATTATGCTGTTTCAACCAGTCTTGAATTTTGAATGTGGTCAGTCTAGAATGTGCTAATTGTTTGCGAATGTAGGCACAAACACCCTGTTGGTCATCAAATTATTGTTCAAGATGATAATCAAAATCAACTAGATTAAAACGATCTGGATCATTATTGTTTATCTTGGTTTTAGTCAAATAGAGTATATGGGGCTTCCTATGTTCAAGATTTTGATGAACAAAATTTAAAAAAAAATTTAGATTATTTATATTAAAGAAATAAACTATTATAAACTATTTTTGATTTTGTGGGTGGTTTGCACCGTGGACTAGTGCAGTGATTATATATAAATTATATAATAAACGGGAAAACTGAGTTTATAAGTGCAAACATTATATTATAACGTGGTGGCGTTGTTATTGACCGAATCCTCGCTGATGAGGTTGCCACGTCTAGCACAGGGATCGGTCGGGATTCACTGGGCAGGATACTGACTTATAGAGCTCCACTTTACGGATTAATAAAAGGCGTAAAGTCCTTCTCACTACTTTATTCACACCAATACGTGTAGTCTGCCAACGTGCCGTCTCAAATTAAGTTGATGGTTTCGATGACACGTGGCAGGACTACGCACAAATTACAAATCGTTAGCGGTGCGCCGGTACCACACGGTAACCCCGGTGAAAAGTAAATGAATGTCTCTTTTCTTAAGACAAACCTGACTCTACGTCTCTTTGGATTGATCGCGCACGCAGTACCCGATCAATTCCAAATCGACACATGAAATACACAAAATATAGAAATTAACATATCTCGTTACACATCCAAATCGACACATAATATACAGTACATACATATAGAGGTTAACATATCTTGTAACACATTCCCCCAAACTAACAAAAAAAAAATTTAAGCAATTTTTTTTTTTTTTTAGTAAGTACTTAAAACAAAATTACAAAAATACATCATAAATTTATTATATAATTAACCTGGATCATATTTAATGTCTTTTACATGATAACGTCCTTTTAGTTTGCCGCTTACACAATCACTAAGTTTGTACACATTATTTTCGGTCTTACGTTTCACAATACATTTTACAAAATTAGGAGTTAATTTGGTAGCATAATATTTATCAGTTTTTGATAATGTGTAATATTTACACCAAACAATGTCACTTGGGTCAAAAGACACTTCGCGCATCTTTAAATTATAGTACTTGCTGTTTTTCTGAAAAGCCTTCTCTAAGTTTTGCCGAACCTTAACATAATATGCTTGTAACTCAGGAAATTGATTTGCATATTCTTGCTAGTTTGCGATTTCTATTGGTTTGGTATCTATGTCACCAAAATCTTTACCCGTTCTAACTAAATCGCGTCCAAAATTTAAAATTGCAGGGCTAAATCCAGTTGAATCATAAGTTGCGGTTGCGAAAGCAAACGAAAACTTCGGCAATAAGACGTCCCAATCTTTGTGACTGTCTTTGATATATGACGCAATCATTGTCTTTATCACGCGATTGTGTCTTTTTGTAGGATTAGCTTGAGCATGGTAATACGCTGTTGGAAGCAATTTTCAACCATTTTCTTTAAATTCTTGGAAACATATTGCTTGCCATTATCGGTTATTATACATTGAGGTACTACATAAACTAGAAATACATCGTTTTCAAGATGTTTCATTATTTTTTTTATGTCGCGCTGCGCAAAGGAAACATTAATACGTATTTGGTAATCTGCTACAACTAATAAGTACGTATTTTGTTTTTGCGACATTGGAAAAGGAAATAAGAATTTTTAACAACATGTTTTCCCATTAAACCTTTAGGTTTATATGATCAACTTTATGTGCCAAGCACACTTCACATTTCTAAACTTACATTACGATATCATAAAACATTCGCGGTCAATACCATCTTTCTGCAATCCTACGATATGTTTTATTTATTCCAAAATGACCCGCTAACTCGGAGTCATGGCATTCGTATAAAATATAAACCATTTTATGCAGTGTATTGCCTTCAGAACGCCACGTAGGATATTTCTCTGGGTACTCCCTGACATATATCAACATATCTGCATACCATTTATTATGATCTTCCTTAATTACAGATATTAAACATACACTAAATGCGTGAGACAATGCATCTGGCACGTGATGATTTACCCCTTTTCTATGAATAATCTCGAAATTATATTGTTAAAGTTTTAGGATCCATCTTCCTAACCGTCTCGAAAAATCTTTCATTGACCATAATCATTTTAACAAATAATGGTCCGTTATAACGACAAATTTTGTACCTTCCACGTACCCTCTAAATTTTTCTATTGCAAATAGAACAGCCAAACATTCCAATTCAGTTGGAGAATATTTCTTTTTGCAGTTTAATAAAGTTCTACTTGCATAAGCGATAACTTTCTCCCATCATCAAATTCTTGAGAAAGCACCGCGCCCAAACCTACAAAATGTTTTCTCAAAATCAGGACAAGTAAGTACAGAAGCTTTAACCAAACAGTTCTTAACATATTTGAATGAAGATTCAGTCTCTTCATTCCAATTCCACTTTTTACTTTTTTTGGTTAATGAAGTTAACGGTGCTACGCGAAAAGAAAAGTTTTTGATAAACTTTCTGTACCAACCAGCTAGCCCAATGAACCGCTTAACTTCTTTGATACAACGTGGTACTGGAAAATTTACAATTGCAGACACTTTCTTACCATCGACGTGCAGACCGTTTCTGTCTACCTTATATCCCAAGTAACGTAATTCATCTCTCTCTCCGATTTATCAAGTACCTCAAACACTTGTTTCAAAATGCGCAAATGAGTTTCGACATCCAGTGTACAAATAATTACGTCATCTTGATAAACAAACGAATAGGGTTCCAATTCTGCCCCTATAATTTTATCGACTAAACGCTGCAAAGTGGCACATGAATTTCTTGCTCCAAATAGCATTTCTTTAAATTGATAAAACCCTTGCCCTGGCACAGTAAACGCATTTACTTCTCTACAATTCTTTTGTAAAAGAATTTGCCAATACGCGTGCTTTAAATCCAATGATGTCAAAACTTTTGAGTCTCTCAACCAATCTAAAATTGATGAAACGTACGGTAGTGGAAAAGATTATTTTTTTGTTACCTGATTTACCTTGCTAAAATCTACGCAAAATCGGTAATCACCAGAATGTTTGTTAACAAGAACTACGGGAGAAGACCAAGGACTTTGCAAAAGTTCAACCACGCCCAACTTTAACATTTTATCCAATTCAGTATGCATTATTTTCTGCATCGCAGGAGATATAGGATAAAATCTTTGTTTCACAGATTGGGCATCACCTACATCAATTTTATGTACCACCTTCGTAGTTCTACCTAATGTGTCTCTCATTTTAATCAAATAAAAATCTGCCATTTTCTGAACGTTTGATATGATAGAAAAAAAAACACTTGACGCAGTCATGGCGCAGCAATTTTCGAGAATTGCAAAAACATTTTTATTTAAGTCTGGAACTATGCCAATAATTTTTCAAAAATCTATTCCTAATATTAACGAATACACGAGGTTAGGTACTACAATACATTCAATTACAAAACACTTATTTTCTAAAACAAACAGAGCTGATACAAGCCCCAAAACATTACATCTATCACCCGACACTGATTCAATGTGATTGATCTCTGATGAAAGCAATATTAACCCGCTATCTTTAAAACAATTTCATAAGTCACCTCCAATAATTGTACGACACGCTCCTGAATCTAGTAAACCCTTACATTCAATATCTAAAATTTGTACATTTAAATATGGCCTTTTA
The DNA here is from genome assembly GCA_963932245.1 of Tachinus rufipes. Taxonomy (NCBI): domain Eukaryota; kingdom Metazoa; phylum Arthropoda; class Insecta; order Coleoptera; family Staphylinidae; genus Tachinus; species Tachinus rufipes. The sequence goes on along the minus strand of OZ010747.1, from coordinate 84,849,185 downwards.
TCTTTCGGTAATTTTGATATAATATAAGCTACATTTATTCCTACATTGCAATCTATTGGGAGTTTGTTACTTAACGGTCGAGAACACACCCAATTTATGTTCTTGATCGTCTGTTTTCCTGGTTCTGTATTGAACAATTTTTGCATTGAGTACGGATCACATCTTTGGCACCACAACCAAAACAAAACTTGGAACGTTTTTCGTGACAATTTTCAAAGCTATGTTAGTTCTGGTTTAATCGGAACACCATGTTTACCGTGCTGCACTCTAATTGAACGCGACCTTTCAGCGCATTGTTTATTCTGTTCTAGAATCTTACAAATTTTTAGTAATTCTTCTATGTTTGTAATGTCCGTGGTACCTAATGTATGGATAAAATACGAATGCAAATTCCGTCTAATATACCTTAATTTTTCCGGTTCCAACACTTTAATTGGCAGTTGCGCAAATAACAGTTTCATACACGCTATGTAAGAACTAACCCTTTCGTTCTCACCCTGATACCGTTCTCTAATCTCGTCCCACAAATGCAAGTCATAATCCGCAGACAAGTATTCTACTTTAAGCTTTACAACAAAATCATTCCATGACTTTAAATCACCTTTAATAGAGCGATACCAATTTAACGCATTACCTTTCAATAAATCACATTTTGATAGGTCTACTTCACCTTCATTTACATTCCGAGCAAGCCTATATTCGTGAATAGTATCTAAAAAGGAAATTACACTCACTCTATCTCTTTCACCTAAAAACTTTTGTATTCCCCACGTGTATACCGTATCTTGCTTTTTATGTAAGTGTTCAACGCATCCCAAAGATTCATTCGCAATAATCGATGAATTACATATTTGAATTAGTGGTGGAACCGGAGTATTTACAACACATTTTATTTCAACTTCACTTTCCAACGACATTGTTTTTAACAGTAAGTTATCTTGAACTAACATAAAATCTGGATCTTGAGACTCAACTCTAGAAATTCTCCCGACCAGGTGACATAGTTTTGTGCAAAATTGCTTGTATATACTAGAGCGGTTACCATCGCAAGTTTCTGCAAAGGCACTTAAATTATCAAATTTGCGTGCGCATTCTTTCAATTCTTTGTCCCAATCTGTATCTGCTTCTAACTTATGCTCCGCATTAAAATCTTCTTTCATTAATAATGCATTTAGTTTTTTTCTCATGCTTGAGATAGTGGTAGTGGTATTTAATTTTTGTTTACAAATTATTTTCGCACAAATAATTTAATGTAAGTTTGCACAAATAATTTACATTTATCAATCAAATACATATAGGTATATAACTTTAATAACTATACACATATTAATGTTCCAGATTAGAATTGAATTTATTTAATAAAATCCAAAATTCCTTTTTTTTATTCCTTTTTTCTTTCGTTCAATAAATGCTTTACTGTTGGTAGTGCATCCAATTCTTTCTTCGCTGGTTGGATCTCCAGATTAAATATGGCCGACATTCTCTTTTTATAAACGCACGTGGTATTTTTCTTAAATGTTGAAAATGCGGTCCTTTTGATTTTCCACGTTTTCCTGCCTTTAATGCCCCCGTTGGTCTCCAATTATAACGTGGTGGCGTCGTTATTGACCAAATCCTCGCTGATGAGGTTGCCACGACTAGCACAGGGATCGGTCGGGATTCACTGGGCAAGATACGGACTCTACTTTACTGATTTATAAAAGGCGTAAAGTCCTTCTCACTACTTTATTCACCAATACGTGTAGTCTGCCAACGTACAGTCTCAAATTAAGTTGATGGTATCGATGACACGTGGCAGGACTACGCACAAATTACAAATCGTTAGCGGTGCGCCGGTACCACACGGAAACCCCGGTGAAAAGTAAATGAATGTCTCTTTTCTTAAGACAAACCTGACTCTACGTCTCTTCGGATTGATCGCGCACGCAGTACCCGATCAATTCCAAATCGACACATGACATACACAAAATATACAGTACATACACATAGAAATTAACATATCTCGTTACACATCCGAATCGACACATAATATACAGTACATACTTATAGAGATTAACATATCTATAGATGACAATAAAAACTCCAAAAACTTATGCGAACAAATCAAAAACTATATAAAACAGCTATTTAAAAAGAGTAGGTCAGCGCATAATAGAGAATTTTAAAACCGACTTGCGGGTCCAGAAATTACTAAAGAAAACATCAAAAAGCTATATATTAGCTAATCCGGATAAAATACTATTAAATCTCTAGTCAAGTTCCTAGACTATAAAAGTGCATTAAAACTACAGATAATATTCGACAAAATCTACAACATCTAAAAAAAATAATGCCAAAAACTGCAATAAAAACCTAAATTTATCATCTTGATGAATCAAACATAATTTAGTTTTAGGAAAAGATTAGCAACTAGAGAAAACCAACATGCATCAGCTTTTTAGAATGTCAACAGGCATTTGACAAGATACGACAAGACAAACTAGTCGAGATTCTGTTAAGAATGAAACTAGAATAAAAGAATATAAAATGAATTGAGAACCTATATTGGAACCTTGGAATCAAACCACTAAAAATATGGAGATGAGTATTGTAGACTTAAAGAAATCAACAATATTTGTTTAACTTTCAATACTTATTTAAAGCAGTAAACATACATAGTAAGAGGATAGGACTAAAGATGAATGAATTTATGGTGATAACAAAAAATCTAGAAGCGTTTACGGATACAAACATAACAATCAAAATTTCTCTCATAGAGCAAGTAACTAAATTCAAATACTTAAAAATATGGATACACAACAAATGAGACTAAAAAAATAACATGTATAAAAGTAGCATAAGATGTGCAACCCCAAATACAACATATTACAATTCTTTATTCAGGGTAAGATTAAAGACAAACGGGGAGTAGGACGAAAGCTTACAATGTTTACAAACAGATCAAAATTATAAAAGTCGTAACATATTTTTGTTACATGAAGTTTCTTGAGGTTTATTAACAAAAAATCAACAACCAATCAAGCAAAATTAATAAAAATTGCTTTTTAACACCTTAATATGTTAACAACCAAACAAAAATTATAAAAGTTGTAACATATTTACGATAACTTGATTTGTTTCAAAGAATATAACAGAAAAGCAAAAAAATTCTTGCATAATAGATTGTAAATCAAAAACTACTTGTGTGATTTTGATAAAATTTACTATTTAATACCTCAAGATGTTAGCAAACAATAAAAAATGATAAAAATTGTAATAAATTTACAAAAACTTGATTTTTTCGACAGTTTTAAGAAAAAATTGGAAGTATTCTTGTATAATCAATCGTAAAACAGAAATTAATTGGGCGATGTACATAAAACTACAGTTGCGCAATCAGCAAATTAAAAGTTTATGACCTGAGTGCAGCGTCTACCCACCCAAGTGTTTGTGATTAAAAAATTAGATCACAAACACTTTGGTGATCAAAAAATTAGATCACAAACACATGAGTGGGTACGCGGGAACTCCAGTTGAAACGATTGTCCTACAATCAATAATCTGAGTGCCTCGCAAACTTACCCAAGTGTTTGTAATCAAAATTAAATTACAAACACTTTGGTGGGTGGCCGGAAATTTCAGTTGAAGCTACTGTTCTGCAATCAATAACTGCGTGACCCGGCCACCCACCCAAGTGTTCTTAATCTAATTTTTTAATTACAAACTTTTGATCGGATGGGTGGAAATTTTTGTTAAAACTACTGTCCCACAATCTATAAACTGAATAGCACGCTCACCTACCCAAGTGTTTGTGTTCAAGAAATTGGATCACAAACATTTGGGCGGGTGGGCGGAAACTCCAGTTAAAACTACTATTTTGCAATCAATGAATTGCAATTTGTCATTAAACTTTTTGATTACAAACACTTGGGTGGGTAAGAGGGATTTCCAGTCAAATTTACTGTCCCGCAATCAATATTCTTGACTGTGACTACCCCTCTGACCCATCCAGTTAAAATTACTGTGTTGCATGCAATATATTGCTTGCTTTGCCCACCCACTCAAGTGTTTGTGATTAAAAAATTGGACCACAGACACTTGGATGGGTGGGCGGGAACCCAAGTTGAAACTACCGTCTTGTAATTAATGAATTGCGTGCCCCATTCACCCACCAAAATGTTTGTAATCAAAAAAATTAGATCACAAACACATGGGCGGGTGAGCAAAAACTCTAGTTGAAACTACTATCTTGTAGTCAGTGAACTGAGTGTCTTCCCACCTATCCATGTGTAGGTGTTCAACAAATTGGATTATAGACATTTGGGTGAGAATTCCATCTAAAACTTGGGCGGGTAGGCAAGAACTCCTGTTAAAATTTCTGCCCCGCAATCAACAAACTAAGTGTCCCGCTTACCTATCCAAGTGTTTGTGTTTAAGAAATTGGATCAGAGACACTTGGATGGGTAGTCGGTAATTCTAGTTAAAATTACTGTCTTGCAATCAATAAATTGCGTTCCACGCTTACCCATTTAAATGTTTGTGATCAAGAAATTAGATCACACGCTGCAGATGAGATGAGTATGCAACTTTGCTTTGCGTTAGCATTTTTGTTATTGGTTCTAATAATTTTGATGTATCTATAATCAATCCGGCATTCTTCTACCGTTTTTGTGACAGTGATGTCAAATTTTGCTTCAAGTCATGTAGCTATTAACCTGATTGGTATGTAGTTTACTAAATCAGTAATATTGATAGTTTTGTGTAGTAGGATAATGAATGAGCTGTTCCATTTGGTAAGGATTTTTGACTGTATAAGCAAAGGTTAAATAGGTTCCAAATTTTGTTAATTAGCGTTTGTCCTGTAATTTCTTATGGATTCTGTGACAATGCTATCTTTTTCGAGTACTTTGTTGTTTTTTATCTTTCTAAGTGCATAGTATATTTTACTTTTTAAAATGTTTGGTATATTCTTTGATTCTATGTTTTGCACTGTTTGTCGTGGTTCTTTACTTTCTTCTATAAGATTTTTATGTAGAAAGTCTTAAAGAACTTTTTTACTATGTCTAACAATTTTTTACTCTCTAATGTTATGATTTTGTTTTTTTTTTTCAAAAGTACAATTTTTGTTTTCCCATATGCCATCAATCGTTATAATGTTGTTGTATTTAAATTTTTTATAGTTTTTTGAATGGTGTTAGAGATTTCATTATTTGTTTGTTTTAATTTTTCCGGATTAGGATGCTCTATAACATTCTTTTCTCTTGCATTTTGAGTTTTTTGGTTTTGATTTGCAGCATAGTGTTTTCTGTGCTTTAGTTATTGTGTCTATTATAGTTTTATTAAGGTTGTTTATGTCCTCCGTTGTCTCTTCCTTTTCCAGAGTGTTACTTATAAGTTTCTCAAAGTCCAAAATACTTTCAGAAAGTCCAAATGTTTCTTATTGTTTATAAATCTGTATCTTTCTTTATTTGACTGTATATTAATGTTGTCTATGTCTACCTCCTCTGTTTTTTTTTAATATAAAATTGTTATTTGGCATAAGTTGTTCTCTAGTAGGAAACTTAGTAGTAAAAATAATTATTTATAAAAATTCTTAATGATAAAAGACTTTGTGTTTGCAAAATTTTCTATCCGGTATAAGAAAAATTTCCATGCACTTGTGCGTTACTGTTAATGCAATCTTGTTTCCTGTTAAAGTTAATTTGTATAGTCATTTTTTTCTAGGTCACTTCTGTTTTTAACAACGTTTGTCAAAGTATTTAACATTCTTTTTAATGCCAAACTAGTAGTAAGCCATAAGAAAAGCTTTTAAGATATAGAATTTAATTTAATTTTTGGTTTAGAGCGGCTAAAAGACAAACAAAATTGCTTGAAAACGGCAAGACACCAGCAATCAAAGTACCGGCAACATTGATACAAATAGAAGCCGCACAAATTCTTTAAGAACACAAGTTGACTAGACCATAATAGAATTAACATAGCTGCAACAGAAAACTGCTACTGTTTAATAGTGCATTTCTGATTGTTACTCCTTTAGTAGTTTTGTTTCTTCAATAAAGTTTAAAAACTTTTGCCAAAAAACTGTTTTAGTTTTTTTTTTAATTAGCTTGTATTTGCTAAAAAAGGCAATACGTTGCACAAGCCTTGCAGTTGCTTAGTAGATGTAGCAAAATGTTTTTTTGTTTATGGGTTTGCTTAGGCCTTAGTGTTCCTGTAAGCTTTTGCAGTTTTGAGTGTTTTTTTATTGACAGTTTATTACTACTATGCTTGTGCAAACAGAAAATTTGCAAATGTAGACCAAATTTTGTAGTTTTTTCGGTGTTTCTGGGGTAATTTGGACGATTCCGGAATCTCAATCTTTTTTTGGTATATTTTTATTATGGAAAACACTTGGGCAGATGGGCAAAAACTCCAATTAAAACTATTCTTTTGCAATTAGTGATTTAAGTGCATCGCCTACTCACCCAAGTGATTGTGATTAAGAAATTAATTTACAGACACTTGGGCGGGTGAGCGAGAAGTTTAGTTGAAACTATTGTCTTGCAATTAATAAACTGAGCTTCTAGTCCGCCCATCCAAGTGTTTGTGTTAAAGAAATTAGATCACTAACACTTGAGCTGGTGAGCGGTTACTTAACTTAAAACTACTGTTCCATAATCATTAAACTGCGTAGCTCACCAAAACACATAACTTCTAATTTCTTAATCAAAAATACTTGGGCGAGCAGGCGGAATCTTCAGTTAAAACTACTGTTCCGCAACCAATAAACTAAATAACCCACCCATCTATGCAGGTGTTTGTGAATTAATGAATTGCGTGCCCCATCTACCGGTTTTTACCGGTTTCTAACTTGTTGTAACAATTATTTTTAAAAAAATTAATAATTTATTCAAAATTAGTCATTTGAATCACAGCGGCCAAGGGTCAAGCATAGACAATTGTTTCGGTTCTACAAACCTCGTCAGTATGCCTTGCATGACAGCAAAGACAGTTTTGAATAAATATGTCTGTCCTTATGATCAGAATTGATATTATAAATAATGAAACGAAAGACTGGTATTGCCATCTAGTTGCAATTTACTACTAAAATGTCCGCATTAATCGGTATCGGTATACCAATCGCACCAAACGGTAATTTTTTCTGGATATAATAGTGTTTTGATAATGGCTTGTAGATTATTATTGCTGCAAATGCGACAATTTTGTTTGTTGAAATAGCCATTTAACCAGAAGTGCGCTTCATCACAACAAAATCAAAAAAAAAAATGTGGATCAATATGTTTTCCTTGGCCCATTTAGCAAATGTTTGGCGATAACGATGAATGTGTAGCTTTAACTCCTGTACAAGTTGAATCTTCTAAGCTTGTAAACCAAGATCTTTTTGCAAAATTTTTCATAAAGTAAATGAACACAATTGTAATTGAGCACGATGACAAATTACACATTTGGATCATCATTAATACTACGCTGAACACTATCAATTGCTTTTTGTGTGCGCACTGTACGACGTACTAGATGCATATTATCGTTTAGATTAAACGAATATCAGCTGTCACAGATAATAGTGTTGCCAGTTTAAAGTTTGCCGCTTCTAAAAAAACACTTTTTACTTGTCCAATTAATATTGATTTAAAATTAGTTATCATTTTATAAACAAAACTAAAACAAATAGTTTTTCTCTTTTGAGATGCTAGATCCTGCTCTGCAAGCTCCAGAGATTGTGTTGAGTTTTTTTTGTTGGCTTATGCTTGCCAAAAAAGGTTTGCGTTTTGTGTTGTATGCATTGCAATTGCTTAACACCTCAGTGTTAACATCCGCGGCAAAAGGAGTCCGTTGGCATTTCTATTGTATGCATGTGCATACAACAACTACGCTAACATAGTTAGCTTTTGCAGTTTTATGATAGAGTAATTGTTACAATTTGGTTTTTGAACTTATGTTTTGAATTGTTTGGCTTTCAAAATTACTTTTTTTAGTAGATGTAATGCGAAGCCACTTCTCAATTATTTTATTTACGCTTAAGATTTTCATAATTGTACTTTTGTAAGTGTATTTCTGAAAACGGGGTGATATATAAACTCTTTCTTCAATACAATTCTGCTAAGGATGGAAGATTTGATCAATTCTTTTTTTTTACATTTAGTGTTATTGATAATAAGGGGTCTATTTGAGGTAGTTTCTTATCTTGGTATTTTTTGCGACGCCGGATTACAGTTTTTAATTTTTTTATATAAATTTTAGAGTTTTGGTTTTTATTTCAATCATAGTTTTCCGTCATAACATAAAATATGGTTTCTAATAAATTTTCAGCAATATGGGAGGGCATTAAATATGCTCTATTGCTTATTAAAAACATATCTAATTGTGTTTAGTACTATTGAGTATATTATAATCATATTTGTGTTAATTTAGCTTTCAAATTTAGATCCATAAATTCTCAAAAATAGGAAAATTATTTACCTATAACTTAGTTATAAGTTATACAATCCTTATCCAGCGCTATTTATAATGCATAACTTTTATTAACAACTTCCTAACATTCGCATTTCCTCAAAGTTTATAAACCAAAACAGATATCCACACCACTATATTCTAGTAATATATTTCCCTATAATGAACATGTTGCGAAAACTTATACACTGTAATGTTATAATACCGCTCTGATTCAGACAGCTTCATTAAGCCATGTTAAAAAAAAATCAGTTTACTAGAAAACTTTTCCTAGAATAATTACGACATGGAAACTTTGTTTTCAAGATATACGTGAACACTGTTTACTTATGTATTTGCATGAGAATAAAGTTAAATGAGTTTGTAATTGGGATTGAGCGTAAAAAATGTTAATGGACCAAATTTATTCAAATAAACTAAATTTAAACAGTTTTATTTTTTTGTTTAATTATATTATTAAATCCAATTATAATTAATGTGTAGAAATGAATCAAACACATATTGCAATCGATTTCTGTGTAAGTTCGTGGTCCTATCTGTTAATATGTTCAGTTTTATTGCGACACAATCATTTGGAATTGTATATCATAACATTCCACCCCTGCAAAATATGGATTTTTCCATCATAATAACAGCCAGAAACTTTTTTATTGTTATTATTGTATCCTGCCTATTCTTTATCTGAGGATCTCTTGAAGCGAACATGTTATTGTATCGTAACAAAATTCAGTAACTTTCTGTTGTAGAGATTATATTTTCTGTAGTACAATAGAAAACGCAACTATACAACATTGTTAAGGGGGACTTATACTATGGAATTAATTAACGACCTTCAAAACTAACTTAGTTATACTAAGTATTTTATCTGGGTGCTTAATTTATTCTAACAAATTATTAACATAAATATTATCTAGAACATGGTCCTTATGAAGTATTTATAAACTAATATTTGACTTTGTGGAGCATATTATTAGAGGAAGATAATTAGTACAGTTGCAAAATTAAATTTAAAAAATAATAAAATTGTAGTATCATGTTACAATAATAATTAATATATTGATTGTGATTAACTGTAAAATGACTACGTACTGGTAACAATTTATATAAATTAAAATTTTAATATTAGTGTAAAAATAAAATAAGATTTATTTAATGATATAAAATTTATTTTATGTAAATTGTTTCTTCAACCAGTGTGAGACACATACACTAGTGTTTCAGGGTATGCACCTATCATAAGTTAATCTTACGGGTCAGAGAGACAAATTACTTGTTTTTTGGTGGGTGCTAGAAAAGGAATTTTTTAAAGATTTACTAAGTGTTGGATTCACCCTCACGGGCGTTTACCGACTAAACTCCTTCTAAAGTAAATGTCAGGGAAGTTTGGCGCTTGTGGTGCGTGTGGACCTTCCTGTCTAATTGAAAATGAGTTACAAGTTTGAATTGCATAAAGCACCTAGTGTGCCGTTGTACAAGCGTTGCATAGTATTTGTAGCAAGCTCGTACCACAACTATATTTGAAAAATTCAGATTATCTAGAAAGGTCTGAAAAATTAATCATTTAATTGGCTATAAACTGAGCAGACATTAAAATTATCTTTTTAAAATTATTTGGTAATAGTCTGCTGACAAGGAGCAGGTTCTTTGTCTTGTTGAGTAGCTTTCAGTTTAGCCTAAACCGGGCAGCCCTTTTAACTGGCAATGTGTGGTCCACCGCACTCGACGCATGTAACTACATGCTCGGATTCTTTAGAAAAGGTGCCTTGACGCATTTAACACGCGTTGCACCTATATGCTGTATGACCATAACGCTGGCAACGATGGCACTGTGCGGACTTCTTTTTGTACTCGACCGTACAAGATAGCCCGCAGATCTCAGTAAGAGACAGAATCTCTTAGCTTTTAGCTGCTTGTGAAAGCTGGACATACAATATTGGAAAAGGTTTTCCGTTGCGTGTAGTTGAGGTCGGTTCAAACCTCCGGGCAATGAACTTGGATTAAACCACGTCTGCCGTGATACAATGAAAAATGTTCTTGATGACGTACTTTAGAATTTTCTTAGTCTCTGGTTAGTAGCTAAAATGCACTACATTAAAGGTAATGCAGTTCTCAATCACAGAACAAAAATTTATATACGTAAAAGGATGACTACGTTGACGGCACGGTTAATAGAGATGTTAAGTGATTTGAAAGTTGTACAACCTTGGAAACAGAGATTTCTCACAAATGTCTCTGTCGGAGCTAAGAGGCAAAATTAACCGGACTAGAGTTGCCTTCTAGGTTTTAGTGACTAGCCGCCGGGTTGAAAACCTTTTGGTTTTGGTGGCTGAAGGCTTTTTTGGCGCTAAAAGCACCTGATTAGAGTTGGTTGAAAGTTTAGATGCGCAAGAATTTAAGAAGGACTTACCCGTATTTTTTGTCGGCTTCTTTGTATTCTTTTTTTTAACCTCTGAGGCAAAGCTTCCGTGAAGACGGTGACGTTCTTTATCTTTATTAACTCTTTGTTGTCGGAGAGGCTGGAGTCAACAGAGTTCTTGGCCGGTCTCTTAAGAGAAACCTGGGCCTGGTGCTCTGAAGTCATGTTGGGCTGGGGTTCAACAGGGGTCAAAAATAGCAATATTTGGTCTTAAAACATCAAAATATTGTTAGATATTACTAAAATTCAACCATAAACTGTTAAAATGCGTAAACAATTTCAATAATAAAATTTACCAAAATAAAAATAAATAAAATGTTAGTAATAAAGTAATAATCCAGCTATAAAATTTTAATATGACCAAAAAACATTAAAACCAGGTTATAAACTACAACCAAGTTGCCCACCTTCCTTCTATCCAAAGTGTTTGTTGTCAAGAAATTGAACTTCAAATAATTGGTCAGGGACATCAATTAAAACCACACAACAACTTAAACTAAATTGCTCATCCACCTACCTAAGTGTTTGTTGTCAAGAAATTAGATCACAAACACTTGGGCGAGAACACCAATTAAAATCACATGAGGAGAAAAATTGCTCACCTATCCACCCAAGTGTTTGTTGTCAAGAAATTAGATCACAAACACTTGGGTGAGTGGCCAAGAACATTAATGAAAACCACACGAACAGAAAACTTAAACTTAGTTGCGCACTTACTCACCCAAGTTTTTGTTGTAAAGAAACCTAAACTAAGGTGTCCATCTACCTATCCAAGTGTTTGTTGTCAAGAAATTGAATCACAATCACTTGAACGGGTAGGCATGAACACCAATTGAAACTTTACGAGCAGAAAACTTGAGAACTTAGTTGCACACCCACTTATCCAAATGTTTGATGTCAAGACATTGAATTACAAACACTTGAATTGGTGAAAGATAACACAAAATTAAATTACACAAGCAGATAAGTTGCAAACCCACCCACCTAAAAATTGGATAACAAACACTTGGGCGAGTAAAAAGAAACACCAATTAAAACCACATTAGCAGAAAACTAGAACTTAGTTGCCCAACTACCCATCTAATTGTCTATTGTTAAGAAATTGAATTACAAACACTTGGGCGGGGAAGCACAAACACTAATTGAAACCACTGAGCAGAAAATTTAAACAAAGTTAAACACTCACCAACCCAAGTGTTTTTTGTCAAAAACTAAGACAATAAAAACATTTGGGCGGATGAGCGGGAACCCCAATTGAAACCACACAAACAAAAAACTTAAAATAAATTTTATACTCACTCACCCAAGTGTTTGTTGTCAAGAATTTGGATTACAAACTTTTGGGTGAAAACATCAATTGAAACCACACAATCAAAAAACTATAAATAAGTTGACCATTCTCTCACGTAAATGTCAGTTGTCAAGAAATTAGATTACAAACACTTGAGCACCAACTAAAACCACACAAGCAGAAAACTTAAACTAAGTTGCTCAACCACTCACCAAAGTGTTTATTGTAAAACAATGAAACCACACAAACAACTGGGCGGGTGGGCGGATACACTAATTAATCCACACAAGCAGAAAACTTAAACTAAGTTGCCAGCCCACCCATCTAGGTGTTTGTTGTCGAGAAATTATATCACAAACACTTATACTATATACTAAGTTGCCCGTTTACTCATCCACTTAAGCGGGAGGGCGGGAACATTAATTAAAATCACACAAGCAAAAACAGGAACTAAGCTGTGCAGCTACCCATTCAAGTGTTTGTTATTAAAAAATTAAAACTCAAATATTTGGGCGGGACACCAATTAAAACCACACAATCAATAAACTTAAACTAAGTTTTCCATTTATCGACCCAAATGAAGACATTAAAACAAAGACAGTTGGGCGGAAACACCAATTCAAATAAATTGCCCAAACACCCACCCAAGTGTTTGTTATCAAGAAATTGAATCACAAACACTTGAGCGATTAAGCGGGAACACCAACTAAAACCACATGAACAGAAAACTTAAACTATGTTGCACAGCCATCCACCCAAGTGGTTGTTGTCAAGAAATTGGAACACAAACACTTGGGCGGAAACATCAATTAAAAGCACACAAGCAGAAAACTTAAACTAAGTTGCCCATACACACACCCAAGTGGTTGTTGTCAAGAAATTGTATGACAAACATTTAGATGGGTAGACAAAAACACCAATTGAAAACATACAAACAAAAAACTTGAAACTTAAAACCCTTTCACCCAAATGTTTGTTGTCACAAAAATGAAACACAAAAAGTAATTTTTTTAAATGTCAAAAATACTATAATCCGGTCATAAAATGTCAAAATTATGTTAATAAAAACAAAATCTGGTTATAAACTGTTAAAAAGTGCAGCATTCTATTTATGAAATGTCAAAAATAGCAAGATCTGCCTTTGAAACATCAAAAACACTAAAATACGGGCACAAACTGTTGAAAAATGTAAAAACTTTTATAAAAGCACCAAAATTTAGTCATAAACTGCTAAAAAGTTTTTTTTTTAATAAAATATTGTTAAAGGTCATTAAAATCCACTGTTATGATTGCCAAAAAACACAAAAATCCAGAAACTGTTGAAAAGTGCAATATTTTATTTATTAAAAAGTAAAAAACAGCAAATGTGGCTGTAAAATTTTGTCACAATAAACAAAAAATTGGACATAAAGTATAAAATTCTATTCTAATATTGCCAAAAATAGCAAAATACAGCTTTAAAACATCAAAATATTGTAAGAAATCACAAGCTTTTTGTGTCCCAAAACGGTCTTTAAACATCAAAATATGATTAGAATATACAATAAATTTATAGCAGTTTGTCTGGATGTAATAGCAGTTCTTGAATTTCTTCTAGTTGCTCTTCAAAATACAGCAAAATATTGAGAAAATGCGTACAGAATTTTGTATTTTTTTCTTTAATTTAATAATAAACTGTTAAAATATATAAAACGCAATTTGTGAAAAGTAAAAAAAAAAGCAAAATCCGGCTAAAAAGTAAAAAAATCGCATTTTTTTTTTAATAAAATCTAAAAAATAACAAAATCCAGCTTTGAAACATGAAAAGATTATCAGAAAGCACCAAAATCTACTCATAAGCTGTTAGAAAGTGTAAAAAAGTTTGTAAAATTTTATTTATTTTTTTAATTTATTAATAATACTGCAGAACAAGCTACAAAATATCAAAATTATGTTAAAAAAAAAACAAAACCTAGTTATAAATTGTTGAAATGTATAAATATTATTAGAAAGTACGTAAATTAGGCCATAAACTGCTAATAAAAATCACAAAACATCAAAATTTTGTTAGGAAGCACTAAAATTCAATCATTAACTGTTGAAAAGTGTAAAATAAAATTTATTTAAATAAAAAATAAACAAAATGTTATAATATATCAGCTATAAAGTTTAAATATTACCAGAAAACACTAAAATCGGGCTAGAAACTGTTAAAATGTGTATAGTTTAATTTATATATCAAAAATAGTAAAATCCGAACACAATTTGTCAAAAATAGCAAAATCTGGCCTTGAAACATCAAAAACACTAACATACGGCCACAAACTATCAAAAAGTGTAAAAACTTTTATAACACCTTAAAAATCTGCTTATAAAATATTGAAATATTATTAAAAAGTACCAAAATCTAGTAATAAACTGCTAAAAGAAGTTTTTTTTAATAAAATTTTATTAGAGACATCAAAATCTGGCTATAAACTGTTAAAAGTTTTAAAAAATATATAAAATTTTAAAAACAAGTAAGTGGCTATTGATAAATGTTCAAAATGTTCAAAATCCGGCCATGAACTTTTAAAAATGTGCAAAAAACTATTAATAAAAAAATAAAAAATATCATATTTTTTTAAAATTTGGCCAAAAAGTATAAAAATATTGTCAGAAAACACTAAAATTTGGTCATAAGCTGTTAAAAAGTGCAACATTCTATTTATAAAATGTCAAAAAGACCAAGATCTGGCCTTAAAACATCAAAATCACTAAAATACGGTTAGAAGCTGTTAAAAAGTGTAAAAACTTTTATAAAACCTCAAAAGTCTTGCTAAAAAAAATTAAAATATTATCAAAAAGCACCAAAGTTCAGTCAAAGACTGCTAAATTGTGTTTTTTGATAAATATTGTTAGAGATCATCGTAATCCGGCTATAAACTCTTAAAAATTAAAAAAAAAATATATAAAATTATAAAAATAGTAAAGTTCGACTATTGATATAATGTTCAAAATAACAAAAATCCGGCCATGAACTATTAAAAAAATGCAAAACTTTATTAATCAAAAACCAAAAATAATTTATTGTCAAAAAACACAAAAATTCGGCCATACACTGTACAAAAGTAAAAAATTCTATTTATTAAAATTAAATATTAGTAAAGTCCGACATAAAAGTATATAATTCTATTCTTAAATTGTCAAAAATAACAAAATCCAACTTTAAAACATCAAAATATTGTAAAAAAATCAAAAAAATTGTGTTTCAAACTGTTAAAAAGTGCAAATTTTTACTCATAAAAAGTTTTAATCTGGTGTTAAAACATTGAAATATTAAAATCTGGCCAAAGAGGGTTTAACAGTGCAAATTGTTATTCATAAAAAGTAAAAAATAACAAAATCTGGTCTTTAAACATCTAAATATTATTAGAAAATAGCAAAATTTGGCCATAAACTGCTAAAAAATAAACAATTGTTTATAAAATATTGTTAGAAAATAGCAAAATTGGGTTAAACTATTAAAAAGTGCAAACTTTATTTATTAAAAGTCAAAAATTTTAAAATCAAATTATAAAATATTATATAAACTGTTGAATAATGTAAAATCATTTATGAAGTTTACCAGAATTGCTAAACCCGGCTATAAAATATTAAAAATATTATTAGAAACAACTAAAATCCGTGCAAAATTCTATTCATTAAATGTCAAAAATAGCAAAACCAGGCTATGAAGTATGAAAAATATGGTCAAAAAATAAAATAATAATATAATGAAATAAAATGTTAAAAAACATCAAGATCTTAAAACTTGGCCACAAACTGCTAAAAAGTGTAAAAACTTTAATAAAACCCCAAAAGTCCGGCACAAAATAACAAAATATTATCAAAAAGTACCAAAACCTAGTTATGTACTGCTAAAAGTGTTTTTTTTATAAAATATTGTTTAAGGACATCAAAATCCGGCCATAAACTGTTAAAAATAAAAAGCAAAAATTAAAAAACAACAAAGTTTGGCTATTGATATAATGTTCAAAATAGAAAAAATCCGGCCTACACTATTAAAAAAGTGCAAAATTCTAGTAATAAAAAATCAAAAACATTTTTTTGTCAAAGAACACAAAAATTTTGTTGAAAGGTGAAAAATTCGATTTATTAAAAATTAAAAATCAAAATTTGTGCATAAAAAAAAATAAAATTCTATTTATAAATTGTCAAAAATAGCAAAATCCCGCATTAAAACATCAAAATATTGTAAGAAATCATAATTATATCATAAAATTTGTATCTCAAACTGTTCAAAAGTGCAAATTTCTACTTATAAATAATTTTAATTTGGCGATAAAACATTGTGCAAAATTTTATTTATAAAATGTAAAAAAATAACAGAATCTGATCTTTAAACATCAAAATGTTATTAGAAAATACCAAAATTTGTCCATAAACCGCTGAAAAGTGAAAAAAAATTTCATAAAATCTCAAAACAAGCAAAATATTGTTAAAAATTAGAAAATTGGTTTAATTAGTATTAAAAAGTGCAAATTTTATTTAATATAAGTCAAAAATAGCTAAATCTAATTATGAAATATTAAAGTATTGTTAGAAAATTGCAAAATTCGGCTAAAAAATATCAAAAATATTGTTAGAAAGAACCAAAATTAAGTCATAAACTGACAATAAGTACAAAATACTATTCATTAAATGTCAAAAATAGCAAAATCTAGCCATGAAGCATGAAAATATTTGCAGAAACCACAAAAATTTGGTCATAAACTGTTAAAAAATGCAACATTCTGATTTTGAAATGTAAAAAATAGCAAGATTTGGACTTAAAACATCAAAAACACTAAAATACGGTCACAAACTGTTAAAAAGTATAACCCTAAAAGTCCGGCTATATTGATTCTATTTACACCGATTTTTTAAAGCTTTTTGATTGTGTGAGCCACAGTATTTTGTTAGTTAAGCTTCATGTTTTAGGTTTTCATCATGCAGTGGCTTCATGGTTATTTAGTTTTTTAAAAAATCGTACTCAATGTGTAAAAATTAATAATTTTTTTTCACAGTCAATTCTTGTATTTTCATGTGTTCCCCAGGGATCACACTGCAGTCCAATTCTGTTTCTGCTTTTTATCAATGATATTTCTCAGTGTATTCATTCATCGTCTTTTCTTTTATTTGCTGATGATCTAAAGCTTTACAGTAAAATATCATCTGTTAAGGATTGCCATCTTTTACAACAAGATTTAGATTCCATAAATGATTGCTGTCATAATAATTATCTTTTTTTTAACGTTAACAAATGTTTTTCAATTATTTTTAATATTAATCATAAACCGTTGAAAAAGTTTCTCAAATAAAAGACTTGGGCGTAATCTTTGATCACAAACTCACAATTGTTGAGCATATTAACTATATGTGTAACTGGGCTATAAAAAAGCTGAGTTTTGTTTACAAAATGTCAGCAGATTTATGTCCAAGTACGCTCAAATTACTTTGTTCTTTGGTGCGATCTCATTTAGAATATGCTCCGTCAGTCTGGTGCCCGTCTTACGAAATTCATATTCAAAGTATTGAACAAATTCTAAATAAATTTGCTATATTATTATCTTACAAGTCGGGGATTTTAACGGTTGGTTTTGATCGTAATTACAGTACATGTTTGTACAATTTGCACCACTAAAACTTTGTCGCAAAAGAGCTGATCTTTTGTTTTTGCGTAGACTAGTCTGAAGTAGACTCTCCTGGGCTTCTTACATCTCTACTATTCAGTATTCCTATTAGCGATCGACGTACCAGGCAGATGCTATTGTTTAGAGAATTTACACATTCTACAAATTACAGGTGCAACAACCTACTAAAAAAATTTGCCAAGTAATTTTAATTGGTTTTGTACCAAATTGCAGTTTAGGTAGCAATTAAATCATATTGATTGAATTGTGTACCTAAATTGTTTTTTTGATTAAACTTGTTTTTATGTATGTTTTGTATTTTATGTATATTATTTTAGTTAATGTAATATGTTTATTTATATATTATAGTGTAGATGTAAATGATTTAACTTTTACCGTAAATAAAGAATTATTATAAAATAACAAAGTATTATCAAAAAGCACCAAAATCCAAAGTCATATACTGCTAAAAGTGTTTCTTTTATCAAATATTGTTGGAGAACATCAAAATCCGGCCATAAACTATTAAAAATTAAAAAAAAATATATAAAATTTAAAAAACAGCAAAGTCCGGCTATTGATATAATGTTCAAAATAGCAAAAATTCAGCTATATTCTATTAAAAAGGTGCAAAATTTTATTAATAAAAAATCAAAAATATTGTATATTCAAAAAACACAAAAATTTGGCCATAAATTGTTGAAAAAAGCAAAATTTTATTTATAATTTTAGTATACAATAGCAAAATTTGATTAAAAAAATGTAAATCTCTATTTATAATTAGTTAAAAACAGTAAAACCTAGCTTTAAAACATTGAAATATTGTAAGAAATTATAAAATTTGTCTCTCAAACTCTTAAAATGATTTGATGAAACATTAAAATATTAAAATCTGGTCAAAGATAGTTAAACAATGCAAAATTTTATTCATAAAGTGTTTAAAATAACAAAATCTCATTTTTAAACATCTAAATATGATTAGAAAATACCAAAATTTTGCCATTCTGGATGAATTGACAGATTTTGATTTTTCTAGTTGTTTTTCAGCCAAAATACGGCAATTTGGCCTATTGACGTAGTCAGTTAGTCATAAATGAGACTTATCGCTGAATAAAATTGTGGTCTTTTCAAGAACTCAAAGATTGAAACGGTAATAATTTGGAAGGTTTGCTTTTAAACCAAGATCTTTACGTAAAATACGCCAAGTTGTTCTATACCAAGCCAAGCTGTTGAGAACTGCGCGAAATTGATTAATCACGGTCATTGCGTACACACTCAACTACCGCATAACTGCTGAAAAGTGAACAAAATTTCATAAAATCTTAAAACAAGCAAATTGCATCAAAATATTGTTAGAAATAGCAAAATTGGATTAATTACTATTAAAATGTGCAAATTTTATTTATTAAAAGACAAAAATAGCAAAATCCGATTATAAATTATTACTGTATTGTCGTCAACACTAAAATCCGGCCATAAACTGTTGAAAAATGTAAAAAAAAATATGAAATTGCCAAAATTGCAAAATCCGACTATAAAATATCAAAAATATTATTAGAAACAATTAAAATTCGGTCATAAACTGTCAATAGATGCAAAATTCTATTAATTAAATGTCAAAAATAGCAAAGTCTGGCCATGAAGTATGAAGGTATTGTCAGAAAATAACAAAATTTGATTATAAACTGTTAAAAAATACAAAATTCTAATTATAAAAAGTCAAAATTAGTAAAATCTGGTCGTAAACTAATAAAATATTTTAAAGAAAAACATAAATCTGACCTTGAAATTTTTAGAACGCACCAAATTCCATAAAAACTTTATATTCCATGGTATGATGATGAGTTGTGTAATTTGCTTGTAAAACTTTGTCAACTTACTATATAATTACCCATATACGACGCAACCAGTCGTACGACAAATCCGCCCTCTTAAAGAAGTATGCATGCAATTATTAACCATAATAATATATAAAATAAAATTTTATTATTTTCATTTAAAAACTATTTTTTTTTTATTTTATTTTTGATTATTCTTTTTATTTTTATAGGAAGATATAGAAGAGAGCCTACAAGCTATTCACGACGTGGCGAGCAGAAGTTTGGGCGCTCTGTGCATAACAGAAAAGTTTCGTTCATTGAGTATTCCAATAGATGCAAGAAGATTCGACGCTGCACGTCAAAAGGCCGATTTAGCTGCAACGTTATTGCAAGAACTTGGTTTAGCACACCACAATGGTAAGTAATTAATCTTTTAAGTTAAGTTGCTAAAAAAGTGTTATGTAAAATAATTTATGTAACTTTAATTAAAATTTATTACAAGCAAATTAAATTAAAGTTCTTTTATTAATACATTTTCAAAATTAAATCAGCTGGGATTAAATTGATTTATATTTTAAAGGAAACCTTGTTAACAATTTGCTGGAAAATTTAATTTTAAACTAGAAAGTTAATTAATGACACCTTGAAAGAAGTTTCAGAGATGATTTATATTTCCATTTCTCTAATAACAATTTGCATTATTTAATTTCAAATACACTTTTATTTTAAATCTTATTCAAAAAGTTATAAATTTATTTTTCTACTTCAAACATTATTAGAAACTTGACTGACTTTCTTTATAATAACAAACTTATTGAAATTTGTTTTGAATATAAAAGTTTTTATCTATTGATAAAAATATATTTTCGCATCTGTTTGAAGTTTAGTTATCATATAGAATACTTAATTTATTACAAATTCTTTAACGATCATTTCAAATACCTACTAATTATAATCTCAGTTTGATTATACTGCAATCATAAACATCAAATAGAAATGCAGATTGAACTTATTGCCAAAGATCAAAGCCAATAACCTTTTACATAACTTGATATACGCCAATTAATCTTCATGGAAATCACCACGTAATCAATTAATTATTGGCTAAAATCCTGTTACGCAATTCAACATATATTCAGATCAGACTACATTCAAACACTAATTACTACCTCGAATTTAGCTATTATTTAATCAGCTATTCGATACTCTGAAATTGTCGCCTGTCATACAAACACATTTGATGAAATGTTGCATTTTGTAATTTGATATATGGAGATTTGAAATTAATCCAAAACAAATTTTATACAAAATTAGTTATTAATCATTTACTTTTGTACAATTTTAACTTAAAAAAATACAATGATGCCCGGTAGTGATTTAATTAAATTAATTTTAAAACAAAGCACCAATAATTAATTAAATTCCTAGAATTAAATAAATCACAAATTTAAATAAATACCTACACAATACTAAATAATTCCATTGTTTAACTAAACATACAAAACAAATCATTTACTTCACAATTAGTGCCTATTTTTCGTGGTCATTAGTACGCATTTGTAATTACGGTACATACCAAAAAAGCCGCAAATCCAACAATGCAGAAACATTAACCTAGCAGCACAAACAAATTAAAGCAATTATATTAACCAACCTTTTTTATAATGCGAAATTGAATTAACATTCTGTAATTACTGAAAAAATGGAATGTAATGTAGCTTGAATAATAATTAAATAAAAATTCAATTAATTGCGTTTGTGGAATTGTAATAATACATTTTTTAATATGTCCCAATCGATTGGTTTAATTGACGTGAACGTCACGTACAGAGTAATTTGATTCGAAACAATGTTGAAGTGTTGTGAGTGTAATTATTATAGAATCAAACATTGTTTTTTGTAACGCTGATTTAATTTGGGTAATTGTTTTTGCCTACAAAGAGCAGGGAAATGAATGGAGCATATTTTGAATATGGATTTAAATTTGAATGGTTTCCGGAAATTGATTTTGATATTTATAGCGATATGCTTCTATGTATTAATGTATAAAATCAATGATGTTTGATTAAATTGAATTGTTAATGCAATATACGTTATAAATAATTTCAATTAAAATATAACTGTGTTGTAGTTATTGATGAGTTTTAGATACATCCGGTTTTCCAGGACGGGTAAACTGAGTTATCCCTGGAGATCATCTTTTTAGCTTGCGGTCATCTGTATAAAATGCATTGATTGCCAACAAAACATTGGTGTAGGTAACAACATCGACAAGGAAATATATTCAATTAATAGCAATTGCAAAGTGGTTGCTTAGGCTGTATCTGGGTATGAGTACTTTTAATTAAGGATAGATAAAAGAATATTTTTTCAACTACAAAGTTTATTATGTCTTATTTAAAGATGGACCATATCATTTTAATGCTGCAGACCTGAAAAAATAATTCAACAATTCCATCTCTAGCAAAAACCAAAAGTAAAACTTCAAAAAAAAATTTGTTTGGCTGAAATGTAATAAGTTAAGATTCTTAAGTTCTAGAAAGTTAACAGTTACATATAATAGCATTGTTATTAGATTATCTTAGAGTCGGAGGTGTAGTAGTATGGCGGTGATAAGTTGCTTTTGTTGCAGATACAATAGGCCGAGAAACTTTTTGTATACTTTATATTGCGATTGTGAGAACTTGGGTTTTTGATTTTTGTATCAAAGTTGGTCTATATTCCTGAAGGCTAGTCTTTTATTATAATACAGGCCACTTGTTGAAGGCCAACACCTCACTACGTCCTACAAGGAAAAAAAAAGTTTTTTAATATAATCTATGACAATACTTTAAGTAGATTTTTTGGTTGTTAAGTTGTCAGTCTAATAAAGGTTAGTACCAGTAGATTTCTGCATCAGTGGTTAACTTACCTATTATATTATTATTGAGTTCTTATCTTTTGCAAAACGTTTTGATTAATATTTCCATGCTATGATATCTTGCCAAGATTTTAACGTCAATTTTTTAGGTGTCCCTGTATACCAATTCTTAGATGTCTTTAGTGCTTGTCTTGTATCATTTGTCACAATGTTATTTTGCTAGTATGCAAATGTTTTTTTAATAAGTATTGCGTATTTAGGTTTCATTTGTTTGACCTGAAGATGGTTGTTGTACTATGGCTACCGTGCAGATTCTGTGGAGTAATAATACTTCAACAGTTTTGTTGATCCCGTTAGTAGTCTGGTCAGTTTATTAATAACTTTTTGAATTTTACAGTTTGGTACTTTAAAAAATCTGACCTCAATTTTTAATACTATGCTTGCTCTGTTTAATTATTGTTAGCATAACTTCTACCGTAAAAAAGGCGTTAAAGTAAGATTACAAAAATTAATTTTATAGAAAAGCATTTTTTTATCAATGGCATGCAATTATGTAAAAAATCTTGTATTAATTACCGCCTCCAGAAATAGTTTGTTAATCATTATAGTAATTTTATGCATTGGATTTCTGAAATGTCTAAAGCTTTAACGTTTTTTGAACTTTAACTTGTTTCTGCAAGTAATGTAGTTCTTCACATATTACAAATATTGATGTGCTGGAGTTTCAACTTTTGGAATTAATCTGTTAAAATGAGAGGAGATGATTACAAATAGTCCACAATGTGGTAATTTAAAATTTTGATGTTGATTATACAGGGTGTTTACCGGGAATTGCATGGTTTTAAAAAAACCAACATTTTTTTAAATTTTGAACCAAAAATATATTCGGAATTTAAAAAAAACTTACAAAAAACTAAGTAGTACAAATAACAATGCGTTGATGCCCTTCCAATTAAACACATGCTTCCAGACGTTCCCTGAAGTTACGCATTAAATCTTGTAACATTTTTCGTGGCATGAATTGGATTTTTTTTTAAGGTTTTCTTTAACTGTGGTAATGTACTTAATATTTTAATGTGATTTTAAAAAACCCCAAAAAAAAGTCCGGGATTGTCAGATTGGGGGACCGTTCCATCAAAATTCGAGCAGTGTGAGCCGTAGCCACATTTTGCTGGAACCATATGTTTTGCACTGCTATACGACGACGGCAAAGTATAGGCAAGAAAAAAATATTAAACATTTCCAAGTAGGAATCTACGGTAACAGTAACTGCCTGACATTTATCGTTCTCAAAAAAATACGGCCCGATATCCCCACTTAACTTACCGCACACCACACCGCCACTCGAGCACTTTGTAAAAGCTTTTCTTGAAATATTTGTGGATTTGTTGAACACCAAAACCTAAAGTTCTGCTTGTTTACAAAACCATCCAAATGAGCTTTGTTTGTTTTACCATCATTTGCTGACAAAACTCTAAACGCTGTCTGCAATTACCAGAGTTTAATTGTTGATAACAGCAAGCTTATACGGATGGAATTTGAAATCTTGAATCAAAATGTTTTTTATTGTAGAGGCAGAAATGCCGAGGTTTGAGGCTCGCTTCCTTAGCAAACGGCTGGGGTTCTTCAACGCAGCGACGCGCACACGCTCAACATACGCAGGCGTACAAACGGTTTCTGCTGGCTCTGGAGGTTTTTTTTTATCAATGATTCCGTTGTGTTCACATTATGCATATCTACCTCAAAAGTGTGTTACAATCCGGAATCGGCTCAAGCGGCGGAACATTGCAGTGCAGGCGAAAGTCTCATTGGGTTTAGGTCATGGACTCACCGTTAGCGTAAAACCGTCGCATAACAAAAGCGCGGTGCTCAAAGTCTAAATCTTGAGTGTAACTAAAACTTCCAACAACTCTCCTTTACACAATAGGACTGATATCCCCCTCTACTTGCTGTGTACAACCCAATACAAAAACATGCAATTTCCGGTAAACATCTTGTATATAAGTCCCAAAGGAGTCATTTTATTATATAATTTTTTTTTTTAAATAGAAACTTGTAAGTGTCGGATTCACTCTTACAAGTCGAATATCAAATACTAAATAAACTTCTTTTAAGTAAATACTTTTGCGTTTTATAGTTGCATGACGTATTGAACTTGTTGTAGAGTATTAGTCGGGCAAGTAGTAAGTTATTAGTTTTTTTATAGAATAAAAGTTTCATTGAATATAAAAATATTTTCTTGAAATAAGCGCCACTTGCTTGACTCAATCACTGTTTTATTATGTGTGTACTGGTTAGGAGCTAGAGTTTGCTGTTAAGAAGCAGGTGTAATGGGGCAAGCGTAAGATTTGCTTTGGTTTGCCGTCAGCTTAAGTTGAGCTAGGCAGCTTTAAAAGTTTGCAGTAGGCCCTTTCATTACATACCCCAATTCTTTAATTTTGTTGTAGGTGAAACTGAACATTTAACGTGGATATATTGTGAATTACATCTAGATGCCGTGTAGTTATACCAAATAACCCTTAAAATCATCTTTTGTGTAGGGCTTGTTGATCATAGGAGATTTTTGGATAAGTCAACTTTGGTTGTCTGAGCTTTATAGGCTGGCTAGATTAAAAGCTTGGTGGTTAATGGTCTTGATAACTTTAAAAGATCTTGATTTAATTGCTTATTAGACGTTAAATTAGAAAAAAATTCACCCAGTTTTTTTTTTAGTTTTTTTATTTTATTCACACTTTGATAAATGTCTGTTCTAGGGATCCAAGCTTCAGGTTAGGCTAAGTTGATAAGGTTATGTTAGACGTCTTTCTCTCCAAGAGATTACAGTCTTAATCGGGTTTGATGCAGGTTTTTACAGGAAATCCTGGGCCAAAAATTTTGATGTTGTGGAATGCTAGATGCTTTGTTTTGTGCTTGCGGCTCCGGAACAGCTAGAAAAGGCTTTTGACGTTAATTTAATGTAGGTTTTATTTTTTACTATTTGTTTTTTAAACTCTGTTGGCAATGTTCTACCTGATTGCGTTCAATATGTCTTTTTCCCAGCCAAATCTGCTTATTGATCAATTACATTATAAATTGGAAAATTATCCAAATCATCGGACTGTAAGGTAGCTGCAGTGTTTATGTTTTATAACAGTAACAGTAGTTACTTTTAGCAAAATGTGCAATTTCAAAAGTATACAGGTTAGTCATTAAGCAGATTGCAAAACTAAATCTAAATTAGTCGTGGTAAGGTTGCAGCTATTATGCCTATTGGAGGGAAAAATTTCAGTATTCAGGTCGTGGATATTTGTTTCCTGTAATTGTTAATTTAAGATTCTTTGGTCAAAATAATAAACATCAGACAAATTTCTGGTTTTTAATTAATATCATATTTTTAAGCAGCAGGTTTGCGTTTGGAACTTTGGAATTGACTGTTTTTTTGCCATTTGCCCGTTTTTTATTGCCTAACCTAACCTAACCTAACCTAACCTAACCTAACCCAACCTTTACTTTTTTTTGTAATGCTAAAAATACAATTATCGAGCAGTTTGTTGCCCTGAAGTAAGCCGCGGAAGTAGAAACAGTACCGACTCTCGTTATGATGTACAACGGTAAACTTTTTTTCACGTGCATTGACTATTTTATATCTAATGTCGATCATGTATCAGTACCAAAAGTTTTTGAAACTAGATTCTCAGATCGCTTTGCTTAAACAGTCTCTGCACTATGCACTCAATCAATGTCTCTATCAACTTCAGCTACAAATAATGACAAATATATTAAAAAACGTGACATTAACATGCATTCAATGAAACATGTTAACACAGACCTCAATGTGTTTTTTACTTACCTGGACGTTTTTATTGATCAATTAGACTGCAACTCTATATTTAATATTTTTTTCTCATATTTCATATCTATATTTGAATGTTACTTTCCGTCAAAAATATTAATATTAGTAGAAATAATAGTAAACCATGGATGACTTACAATATTATATCTAAATCTAATTCTCTAAAAGAATTAAACTACTACTACTTGAAAACGATAACTTGTTCTCAAGAACTGTCCGATAAATACTCCAAAACGTACAAAGAATACAAAAGAATGATAAATGATTGGAACAATTTATTAAAATTAAATGTGCATGGTCAATAATTAACGACGAAATTGGCAAAAACAAATCATTTAACAACAAAATTAAACTAGAAATAGACAATAACATTTTAGAAGACAAAAAAACTGTTGCTAATGTTAATATTTACGAGTTTACTAAGTAAATTTAAATGTTCTTTTAATAATCTCATATAAAACTCTAATCCTAAAGAAAACATCTAGAATGTAATTACTTGTTTTCTTTGAAATAAGTCGTAATGCGTTTTTAGAATATTGTCCCTATTACCCGTATTGTAAGGGATATAAATATGGTGGCAGGTAATTTTTAAGTTAGTTCATGGATAATCTTTGTTGATTGTAGTAAGTAAATCGGTGTGAAAATTATAAATAATAAAAATGGAAAGTGCTAAGTTGGCTAAACTTCGCGGAAAAAAAATTTGGCTACAGTGGCGCTTTATTATAAGCACAGTGTTAGAAGAAAACGACGACGTATTTCAAGTGTGTGAAGGGTCATTAGTTCGTCCCGTAAATGACGTAGATAATTACGAAGTAAAATTAAAACGTTTTTTGAAAGCAGATAAGACAGCTAGAAGGTTAATAGTGACATCAATAGAGAGAAAACAGCTGGATTTGATTCTAAGCTGCACAACTGCAGAACAAATGTGGAGAAAATAAAACTTGGCGTTTAATATGAAATCTGATGAAAATTTGTCTATGGTACAGAAGCAATTTTTTGAATTCAAATGGCAAATTTGTGAAAGTGTGGCTCACAACATTTCGAGTCTTGAACAAATAACTTGAAAAATGAAAAATCTCGGAGGTGAAGTGCCGGATTCGATGGTACTACCTCGAATTTTATCGACATTGCCCAGACAGTTTAATCATTTCCATTGCGCATGGGATTCTGTAGATGATGAAAAGAAAACTTTAAACAATTTAACAGCAAGATTAATGACAAAAGAATTTAGGATCCAAGAGCAAGAAAATTGTGAAACATCGATAGCATTATTTGGAAAAAAGAATGGTATTCCTACGAAAAGAAATTTTTCAAATAAACTGATCAAGTGTTTCAATTGTGGCAAAGTAGGACACGTAAAGAAAGACTGTTTTTGGTGCTTCGTATGTAAACAAAAGGGTCATAAAAGCAGCAACTGTTTTCATAATAAAAATAGGCAAAGCAAGGACAGTGCGTGTCATCGATTATGTCATCAAAATTATAAGCACGTTAAAAACGTTATGAAAAATGTTGGTATTAATGTTTCTTTAGATCAATCTTTTTGCGACGGATATGCTTACATGAAGCAACATAGGTTAGCATTTCATAAAAATATTGAACAAGCTACTAAAGTTAGGAAAATCATATATACTGATGTGTGTGGACCGATGCAAGTGGCATCTCTAGCTAAAAGTATTTATTTTGTTATTTTCAAAGATGATTATTCGTGATTTACACGAATATTTTTTATTAAGAAAAAGTCAGAAGTTTATGAAAAAATAAAGTTATTTTGTAATGAAATTGAAAATCAATTTAAAGTAAATATTAAAGAAATGCACAGCGACGGTGGGGGAGAATTTAAAAATAAATTAGTCGCTGATTTTTTAAGTAGAAAAAGTATCAAACCCTCAATAAATATACCATATACACCTGAACAAAATGGTATTGCAGAACGCGGAAATGGAATCATGCTTGAAGCAGCAAAATCAATGATATATTCTAACCCAGATTTGCCGTTAGTTTTATGGGCAGAGGCCATGAACACTGCAGTAGATATTATTAATAAAACCGGTCCAAGTAGACAAGAAAATAAATCACCTTATGAATTATGGTATCACAAAGCTCCCAGTATTAAAAATATATAGATATTTGGTACGGAATGTTTTGTTCATATTTCATTAGAAAAGAAGAAAAAACTAGATAAAAAAATCTGTTAATGGTGTTGATTGTAAAGGGTATCGTATTTATGTTCCAAGTTATAATGATATAATTTTAAGTCGCGATGTGTTATTTAAACCAGAGAAAATATCTGCAGAAACAATTATTATAAATACTTTAAAAGATACATTAGCGTGTCAAAAAGACGAATTTTGTCAAGTAGACATTTTAATAGATAAATCCGATAATGAAATAAATATTAATGAAGACCAAAATAAATCAATACCAATTATTGATAATCAAAATAAAACTGAATTAATTGAAAATAGATCAGAAACAATTCCATTAAACGAGAGGCAATTGCGAGATAGATCAAAAATTAAATCTACAAATTTGTATGGTTCTCCTATTGTGATGTGTATGGCGCAAACATTGACAGCGAAGCTGTTGACTCGGAAGAAAGTGTTCTTTGGAAAGATGCTATGAAAGACAAACTTAATTCATTAAACAAAAATGAAACGTGGGTTCTTGTAGATAAACCTGAAAATAGAAAAGTGATCAACAATCGTTGGGTTTATACAAAAAAGATTAATGAGAACAGTTCAGAACGATTCAAAGCACGTTTAGTAATTAAAGGTTTTTGTCAAAAATATTGATTATAAAGAAACTTTTAGCCCTGTTGTAAGATTTGATACTGTACGGCTTATGTTAAGTATTGCAGCACACAGAAATTTATATCTAGGACAGTTTGATATTAAAACCGCATTTTTGTATGGAAAATTAAAAGAAGAGATCTATATGAAACAACCTGAAGGTTTCTCTGATGGAACCACGCGTGTTTGTAAATTATTAAAAAACATATACGGTTTAAAAGAAGCACCAAGATGCTGGACAAAACTTTTTACAAATTTTATAGAAAATTTAGGATTTAAGAGAAGTACTGCTGATCATTGTTTTTATATATATATATATATATATATATATATATATATATATATAAAGAAGGACATAAAATGATGTTAATAGCAATATATGTTGATGATGGTTTAATTGCGGCTTTACATGAATATTTAATTGATAAATTATTTAAAGACTAAGAATTATAAGACTTTAAAAACACGAATACTAAAATTGAAACAAATTTTCTTGGTTTAGAAACATGTAGATTAAAAGACGGATCAATTTTTATACATCAATTAAAATATATTTTAAAACTGTTAGAGAAATTCAATATGAATAAGGCAAATACTGTCTCTACTCCTCCATTATAATGAATTGGGATGGACATAAATTTGAGAACATAATCAAAAGTGTACCTTATCGCGAAGCAGTTGGCAATCTTATGTTTTTGCAAATTGTAAGTAGACCAGATATAAGTTATGCATTAAATATTACATTAAGGGCATTAGATAATTATACCGATGCTCATTGGTTATTGATCAAGAGAATACTTAGATATTTGAAAGGAACAGCAGATGTTGGGCTATATTATTCTAACGATGGTTCTTTTCAAGCATATAGTGATGCTGATTATGCAGGTGATAAAGATTTACGCAAATCAACTTCGGGTATTGTGTGCATGTATGCAAATGCCGCCATAACATGGCAAAGTAAGCGACAGCAATGTGTTGTCAAGTACAGAAGCTGAGTATGTTAGCTCATCCCTAGCTGCTAAAGAAATAATTTTGTTAAAATAGTTATTCAGTGAATGTGAGATAGATGTACAGAAATATAACTTGTTGGTAGATAACACAAGCGCAAGAAAGCTTATAAAAAATCCTGAATTTCTCCAAAGAAGTAAACATATTGATGTTAAATATCATTTTGTACGAGATTTGTATGTAAAAAGGGAAGTTGATGTTAAGTTTGTAAGTAGTTCAGAACAAACTGCAGATATCTTTACAAAAGCTTTACCAAAACCAGTATTTGAATATTTGAAATGTAAACTAGGTCTTAAGTAAGAACGATTTGTAAATATCTGTTGTGTGCTTAATTTTTAATTTTATTTAAAATGTGTTTGTTTTTGTATCTTTATTATTTTGGAATATAGAGTTTTAGGGAAGGTGTTAATATTTACGAGTTTAAATGTTCTTTTAATAACCTAATATAGAAGTCTAATCCTAAAGAAAATATCTGAAATGTAATTACTTGTTTTCTTTGAATTAAGCCGTAATGCGTTCTTAGAATATTGTCCCTATTACCCGTATTGTAAGGGATATAAATATGGTGGCAGGTAGTTTTTAAGTTAGTTCATAGATAATCTTTGTCGATGTTATATGTATATATTATTCTTAATAAACCGATTATCTTATGTAAAAGTTTATTTTAATGTTTAAATCTCATCAGCTAATGCTTTTGGAAAATATTTTTCAACACATATCTCTAATAAAATTCAAAATATATATCAAAATAGTAATGTAGCTACGTGCCATCATAAATAATACTTTTGTTGGACACCAGTATTATCCTTTGATGTTATTAAAACCAAATTATCTACCACCAAATAATACTGTTCTTCTCTATTCCGATGATACAGCAATTATTGTTGCAGCTACAAATTATAATAAACTTCACATTAAAATGATTACTGCTAAGAGTCACTTTACTAAATGGTGTGAAAAAAATCAGTTACTTATTAACCAAAGTAAAACCAAATGCATTATATTTTTGCTGCAAAACAAAATTACTAGTGTCTCAGAACTTTATAACTCAAAATGCATGAAATATTTGGGAACATTTATTGATCAGAATCTTTCGTGGTATCAAGAAATAGACAAAATATGTGCCTCATTTTTAATTTAAACTATGGTGTTTCTTGCAAAGAAACTTTTGAAGCAATTTTTTACTGAGATATCTAAATTGATTTTCTGGCTACTTACCCGACTAGTAACTACACACTATCACTTTTTTTTAATGTAGTAACTAGTTTGCTAAAGAAGAAACATCAAATTAATTACAAACGCTCGGGCAAGTGGACGAGACACTTCAGTTTTAATTATTTGTCATAAACTAGAGTACCCTACTTACTCTCCCAAGTATTACTTATCTGTAGATTGATTATTACCCAACTTTTTTTTTAATTTAGTTTAGCTGTTTTAATTGAAGTACCCCGCTCACTCACCCAAATGTTGCTTATCTAAAAATTGGAGGTTTTTCTTTTCTGCGATTGTTAGGTGACACTCATTTAAGAAAAGAATGTGCCATATTTAACCCTTCAATAACAAAAACTTGGGCTGGTAGGTGAGTAACTTAATTTATAAATTGTGTGCTTGTGGCTTAAATTAGAAAGTATTCACTACCAAAGTTTGTTTATCAAACAATTAACCTATTTCAGCTGCTCACCTACTCAAATGTTAGTTATCTAAAGATTAAATTTTTCTTTCTGCAAATGTTAGTTGTTACAAAATTTAGACAAGAGAGTGACAAAACCAATTTTTAAAAATTAATTTATGTGTTGTGAGTGTGTGACTTAAATTAGTGGGACCCACCTACCCAAATGTTGGTGATATGTACATAAGATGTCATTCTTCTTTATTTAATTTAAAGTTTATTGGAATTTCTATAGAACAAAAAATCAAAACTTTGTAGCAAAACACGGTTCGGGATTAAATAATTTTTTTTGTACGTTTATCTAGAAACTAGATTTACACTATCTAAAAAACTGGGCCAGTTAATAATCAAAATTGGTTTACATAAAGAACAGGAAAAAACTACTTTCCACGAGGTCTTTACTTGTAGCACAAAACGCAAAAAAACAACCTGAGAAATCCGCAAATTTTTTCTATTGGCTTTGAACTCTCGTTGTTTATCTTCGTGACGCTATTTAAGCGCTTTGCATTTAGGCAAACATGAACTAAGCCGTATCTTTTTGGAAAAGTAAGTGTAGTTCTTTCTATTACTTTTTAAGTTTTTGTTTTCTTAATTTTATCATCCACGGCCTCGCGATGTGCATATGGAATAGAGTAAGATTTTACAGTAAATGGCATTTGATCAGATAAGTTTATTGAGTGAAAATATTCCAAAGTTTGTAGACTCAAATTTAGAAGATTTGGATTTTTTCGTGACCGACCGGATTTACATTGTAGAGAGAGAAGTTGTAGAAGCGGCATTTTAAAACTTAAAGTAAAATTATTTATTACACATATTTATTTTCATACAAAAATAATAAATTTTACGTATTCCCAGTCCTTTTATATGGTGTGGAAGCTTGGATCCTCAACGTGTATTGTGAAAAGAAATTAGAAGCCTTTGAGATGTGGGCCTACCGTAAGATGTTGAGAATATCATGGATATCAGAGATTTTCATACAAACTATGTATAAAAGTGAATAAGAAAACGCCGTGCTAGTCAGTATAAAAAATTGCTGGCAGCAGATAAATATATTTAAATACTCAAAATAATAAGGAAAACCTAAACCCAACAGCAGTAACAAACAAGTGCTGGAAATGTTTTGTCTTTTTTTCTGTTTGTTGCAGTTTTAACTTTAGACAGACTTTGTTGGTAGACCAAACCAGATTGGACTTTTTATACAAACATTACAAAACAAAAAATGCTTTTTAAACATTTCATGCTTTTTTCTTTTTCTTGTTTGTCACAACATTGATTTGTCTTAGATTGGCTTTAAACGAAGTTTGAACCTTTTACACAAACTGCATAATAAAAATATGTTGATATTTTTAATTTACTAAAATGTAATGCTAATATCTGAATGTCTGGTATATCATAAAAATGGGTTTAGTAAAAATAAACAATTTGTAAATATAGATAAATATTATGATACAGCAAATAATAAAAATAAAATAATAAATCCCCAATAATTTAACATCATACTTTTTTACTTTGATCTGCTAATTTTGGTTTCAGCTTCTGTCTTGCTTTCAATTCCGTTACCATCATTTTATACCCAGGTATTGGTTGCTGTTGATTCAAAAGACTTTCGCTACGATGTACCATAACTCTCTTAAATGGATCATCATCATCTTCGCCAATATAAGAATGCACAGATGGTGTATTAGCTTCATAACTACTCCTCCGATTAGAGAATTGACTTCCGTCTTCACTACTGGGATAATCCTCATTTCTATACGTTGGGCGATAATTTCTTTTTGGCATGTTCTTTTTTAAATCATCCATAAAAGATTCTTGAGGCATTAAACCTTGCGGATAATCCTCAACTGGGTATGATGTTGGTTTGCTACCTTTTTGTTTAATAAGGTCTATATTATTAGGAGTAATGGTTCCGTAATAATGACCAGTGGTTGTTTTAATAACTCCTTTCCGTTTCTTTTGAAGTTGACTATCAGCATCTGATTTCACACTTTCGCTTCTGCTAGGACCTTGACTTAACTTTTGACCTGTACTTAGTCTAGGTTGTTCTGGATCACCAAAACAATCACTAACTTCATCAATATTTTCATCTTGTTTACGAAACGATTCTTGATGATTAGGTTTCATTCTGAAAGAATCGCTAGCAATACTATTTATTTCATCTTGTTTACGAAATGATTCTTGATGGTTAGGTTTCATTCTGAAAGAATCACTAGAATTATTATTTTGATTATGAAATGATTCTTGATGTTTAATTTCGGCATCTCTAAACGATTCATTCAATTTTTCACGATTGCTTGTTCTGGGTTGATAATATCTAAGATCCTGTTCAAGATTTTTAGGTGTTAAATTGATAGTAGGACGATTTGAGTAGTTATTATCTGAACGAGTATTTCTCCTATGTCTGAATTCGCATACAGCTTCATGAGCTTGCGATGGTTTTCCGAACTGATGATACTGAACGCAACCGTAATTCCGGAATGAGCATTTAATATAAAATGCCGGTAAGATGTGTTCTAGTGGGAAGTTGCGGAAGTGTGAGCTGTCTTGTACGCATCTATAGCATACGTTTTTTGCATCAATTGATAAGAATATTGGGGTGCTATTAAGGTAACCATTGCAGCTAGAGCATGTTAAATCTTTCATGGTTTTTTCATCCGCGTATATTGGTTTGGCACCTGAAACAATAACAGAAATTAATTTAAATTAAATTTAAAAAATTAATTAAAAAAGTTTGTAGAATTAATACAATTGTTTGTGCTTAACTTTTGGGTGCTGTAAGGTTTCAATAAATTATTTAGTTTATAACATATAATTTAGATTAAACTACTAGGAAGCAATTCTCAGATTTTACACTTGCCCCTTTATTGGTACCAAGTAAAACGATTAATAATTCAGTTACAATATCTTAATAGAACTCCCACAGATGTTGACCGTAGTAATTGGATATTCCAATGTTTGTTAATTGTTTAACATAAATCAACCCACTTAATGTGTTTATGTAGGACCACTTAATATTAGTAAATTAAATTAATTTAAACAAACATGATGATTAAAACTTAAAAACAAAAATATTCTTTTGTTTGCTAATAAACTTACAAAAGTTATGTGTATACAAATTGTAAACAAATAAAATTTACTGTGTTAATTTATCATTCATGTAATTTGAACAATATTATTGTATACACAACTAAAGAGTCATTGATGATAAGAAAATAAAAATAAACTTTAAATTTCTTATCTACTAACATTCCAGATTTTTATCATGTTATGACTAATAGACGTGTATAGCGTATATTTATGAAAAACCAGCCAAAATTAATTAAATTATTAATTAACTACATAAGTAAAATAAGTCAAAATTTATTATTACAAAATATAGAGTTCTCAAACTATTTAATTTTTCTTGGCTCAGGTTTGTTGCTTAGAAAAAATATGTTTTTGCAAATGTTCTGTAACTCACTAATTTTTTGTATGCCCGTAACCATTAACCGGCTCTGTTGGTACAAATAGTTATTTGTTGATTTGAGTTTGGTCACAATATGCATAGTTAATTTTATTGTTAACGTTTACTTTTTTAAATTTTATTTTTATTTTTAATATTATAATTTTTTTTTGTATATTTAATAAATAAATAACACATAAACTAGTTTCTCTGTGTCAGTAGCAATATCAATGTTAAATTCAAATATATTAACATAGCAAAACTAGTTTTTTGCTTGTTTCTACCAAAACGACTACTTAGAGGCTTATTTGATAATGCGTTCAGGAAGTAGCAGTTTTTTTTTCTTAAATAACGTCTACCATGGCATAAAATGGTTGCATGTGTTTTGATCTGAGAAAACTCAGTAATTGATGATATTAGTGTTATAAGTAACTGTTTTAATTACGGACGTTTCACCATTTCCTGTTCGAAGGATCAAAATATGGGATTTATTACAAGTTTTTGTTTAATTCATAAGAGGTTTGTGTTACTAGGTTTACAAAAAAGTTATTTATTATTGTGTTTTGCAACATGTTTAACTTTGAATTTGGTAGTTTTAACGCTAGTATCCCACGGATGACGTTGGCCGACATAAAATTGATGCATTTAATTTGGCGAGTGAGTAATTAAAATTATTAGTGTCTAAATTGCAATTTCTATAACAGATTTTATTGATTTTGTACTGGCGTTTTATTCTTTCCTGTTTGGAAAGCCAAAATATAGAATTCATAGGACTATAATATTTTTCTTTTATGAAACTTACTCTTTAATCACATATGTTAAACACATAATGGGCAGTCGTCTCAAAAAGCCTTTCGGACCAACAACCAAAATCTTACTGAAAGCAACTGAAAACGCTTACTACAAAACAGCATTATCAATAATAAGATATGTCTTGAATGCTAAAAATTCAGCAAACTTAGAGTAGACTTTGGGACAACTTAAAAACTTGGAAACAACAAACAAGTTGCAAGCATGAGATATTATAAAGCAAATAATTTTAAATTCAATCAATTGAATTGAATTGTATATTTTTTAACATAAAAACATAAAGCAAATTGGTTTTATGTAAAAGCTGAGTTTTTTTGACAATTTATATTACATTTTGTGCAACAATTGGTTTTTTTATACACATTTTTTGTAATAAAGTTTTCAGTTTTTGAAGAATTTTTTTTTTGTACAGTTTTTAAGCAGTAAATTACTTTTTCGGGCAATGCACAATTGGTGTTTCTAAACAATTGAAGATTATTTCTGTAATAAATTACTTCTCTGAGCAAAAGAATTAAAATATTGTATATAGTTCAACAAATAAAATAAGTGATGATTATTGTTTGAATATTAAGTTGGTTGCCGTTTTGTCCCATGAGAACCTATGTTAATTTAAAAACGGCGTTGAAAGAGTCAACATGTTTCTAGAGGAAAAGGTTTACCAAATGCAGCTAACCTCGTAGCATAAAAGAAGCCGTTTAGGAGTTTTGAGTCAGTCTTCCAAGAGCCTCCGTAAGAGCAACATCATCCCAACCAGGCTACCTAAAAGAAGCAAAGCATCGCTGGCAACTAGACAGATTGGAATTCTATCTCCCTGGCCTTCCAGCTAATCCTACAATTCACATTCCTTTCATGTACCCTTCCTCTATGACAATGAACAACAAACCCCGAGGCATTGCACTCACCGCCACGGGCACAAATACTTTTGTTTGTAAGCGTGACCACGTCACGCGTGCGACCGACCAGATAAGAACTCTGTCATAAAAAAAGAGATGTTTAGATGATGAAACTATAGAAGCTATACATAAGCATTGTTAATCGGTTTTAACTTTACCACAGATGGAACCAGTAACAGATGTTTGTACTAAATTTAATGAGTACGATGCCCAGTTTGCCGTGGATTGTAAAGCAAGTAACATTAATCCACGAATCAACCCGCCCAAAAGGTTAAAAGTATGTTCTACAAACAAGTTTTTTTTTTTTTTTAAGACGTAGTGAGTTGTTTGCTCTCAACAAGTGGCCCTTAAGAATAACTTACGCATGGTAATACCTTCCGGTTTTCTTCTCTGCGCAAATCCTGTTGTTATAATGTCCCTGTCTAAACTAACCTACATTTGGTGCTAGTTTGATGAGGGCTGGTTTTTGCTTTGCGGATTTTCACGCATCATCTGCGGCACGCATGCTTTCTCCGGCCCTTTTCCTTATAGCCCCACCTTTGTCTGCCTCTTTTGTCATTTTGCCTTTTCTTACCTGCACTAGCATCTACCTCTGCATTCTCTTCTTTCTCCCATCTTTGTGTTATTTCTTAGCTTACTAAGGTCTTCGTTCACTTCTTCTTTACCATATCCCCTTTCCTCCATGAATAATTTATGCAGTTCTATTAGTTGTATTTCTTTTGGCAGTCCTAGATTTGTGAGTTTTACCTCTAGTGATATCCTTGTATCTCCATCAGGAATTACTTCTTCATGTCTTCTTGTTGCCAGGTCTATTCTGACTATCTGAAAGGTTGCGTTCTCAGTCATCCTCGAGATAGCATATCTACCATTTGGTATTTGCCTTGTTATTTCTGTTATTCTGCTTTTCTTCAATATTTCTTTTTTCCTTCTCCATATCTCTGCAATTTCGTTTGGTATCATAGTCTTTGTAAATGTTCTTCTTTTTTCTTCTGTTTCTTGGTATGCACAATTGTCATGTTTTTTCTTATTTTTTTTTTATCTTTTTCTTTGTTTTCTTGTTTCCATTTAACTTCTCTCATCTCTTTCCTTTCTCTTCTATGGCTTTTAGTTTTTGTGTTTTCAATTTTTTCTTTAGTACACTTGTTGTAAAGTTTGTTAGCGCCCTCCATTTATTTTTATCTTTTAAGCATTTGTTAATAATTATTGTTTTATCCACTTTGCTTCCTAGTATATATTCTAGTTTTTTTCTATCTTCCTCCCACGCCTCGCATTCTAGTAGAGTATGTTCTGCGTTATCGTGTGTTTCTTCCTGACAAAATGTACACCTTTTTTCTTCATTTATTTTTTAATTTTTTGCAAGAATTTTCCAAATGCTCCGTGCCCGATCAGTATTTGTGTTGTATAATAGCACGTCTCGGGTTTCTTCTCTACCCATTTTTTTATGTCTGGGATTAATTCTCTCGTCTATTTCCCCTTTTCTCCTGTATCCCATTTTCTCTGCCATCTTTCTATAATCTTCTCTCTTGCTCTTATCTTTGCTTCTTTTTAACTCGTTCCTTCTTTTACAAGTTTTTTTATTTCTATTATATAAATTATACAACCATCTACCGGAACGCTTTAAAGCTTTGAATTTAAAATTATTCAAAAAACAAATAAAGTCCACATTCCTCAGCAAATCTTTTTACTCCATAAAGGATTTTTTTGATTGTACTTTTAATTAAATTAATTTTTTTTTGTATCAAATATTTATAGGCAAATTATTGTATTGTATGCTTAATTTTACTATATATTTATCGACTTATTACGTACAACATATTGTATTTTTTTTCTATACGTTGTAACATGAATTGAATAAACTATTATTATTATTATTTATTATTCTTTCCTCCACTATCATATCCGCGGGAGGTGTTGCGTCAATTACCTCTACTGCCTCTTGCGACACTGTTCTGTAAGCTCTACAAATTCTTAGCGAGCTTGTTCTTGTGGCTCTTCTTACTTCCTTTCTGTTTTTTTTTTGTTTTCATGGCTTCTCCCCATGTTTCTGCGGCGTACAGCAATTTGCTTCTTGCTGCCGTTGCTAATAGCCTTCTGCTTTCTTCTCCTGGACCTCCGTTGTTTGGCATCAGTCTACCAAGCTTTCTCTCAATTTCCTTTGTTCCAATGACCGGTTCCTTAACCTGTTCATTCCATCCCTTTGCTTCGAGTGTCACTCCGAGGTATTTGATTTTTTTTCCTATAGTTATCTCTTGATCTCCCACCTGTATCTTACCTGTTCCTCTATTATTCCTCTTAGTCGATAGCCATGCCGCTTCAGTTTTTTGTATTGCTAGTTTTAAACCCTTACTTCTCATCCATATTTGTATCATATCAATTGCCAGCTCTAATCTTCCTTTTAGTACTTCTATTTCTACGTACGTCTCTACCTACTACTGCTATGTCGTCCGCAAATGCTGTTATTGACACGCCTTCCGGCATCTTCATTCAAAGTAACTCGTTATAGACAGTTTTGGTCCCAGTGCTGAGCCCTGCGGTACCCTTCTGGTAAGTTTGAATCTTCCTTTTTTGGTCACTAGGTTTCTGTCCAGTAAGTAGCTCCATATAATTGATTGTTTTTCTGTTCAGTTCTTTCTTCTTTGCCGCCTCTATGATTGCTGCCCATAATACGCTATTAAACGCGTTCTGTATGTCCAACGCTATCATTATACAGTGTTGCCATTTCCTCTGCGTTCCGCTGTTTGCTTCTTTTGCTTTCACTTTTTCAATAGCTCCTAAGGTTGTTTTTCCTTTGGTAAATCCGTATTGTTCTTTTTCCCATCCTCCTTTTTCTTCTATTTCTTGTTCTATTCTCCGTACAATAACTTTCTCTATTATTTTAGCCAGTGTGTTGATTTAGCATATTGGTCTGTATGTCGTTGCTTTTCCTACTTCTTTCTTTTTTTCAATCAGTACCAGAGTGGCTTCTTTCTAACATCCTGGGAAAGTTCCTTCTTTTTGGCACCTGTTGATTATTTGAGTCCGGACCTGGTGCTTTGTTGTTAGGCAATTCTTTTATGATCTCTTTGATCTCTTCCACTGTTGCCGTAACTGTTTCTTCTTCTTTATTGTTTCTGGTTCTTTTACTGGTTCTCCGTTGGGAAATAGTTTTTTAATTATGACTTCCTCTTCTTCTTCGTCTTCTTTTAAGCAGATTCCTTTTGATCTTCCACCCAATTTGTCCTTCACTATTTTGTACGGTTTTCCCCAAGGATCTCCATCTATAGATTCTATCATTTCTTTCCAGCATCTTTTTCTGCTATCCTTAATTGCCTTATTTAAGATTTTTCTGTCGTTTTTTAGTTTCTCTTCTATTTCCTTTGTGTTCTCTCCTCTTCTTCTCAGCCTTTTGACTTTCCTCCTTGTTTGTATTGCGTTTTTCCTGCATTCTTTTATTTCCTCACACCACCAGTATAGTCCTTTTCGTCCGCCTTCCCTGTACCTAGGAATTGCTTCCTCCGCCGCTTTTCTCAGTTTTTCTGAGTACCTCTCGCATCTTTTCTCAATATTTTTGTTTTTTGTCACTTCTTCTGTTTACATGTCTTTCTTTATCTTTTCTTTGTCTATTCTTCCTACGTTCCATTTGCCTTCTCTCGTGTGCTCCTGTTTTCCTTTCTCCTTTGTATTGTATTGTATATGTTTGTGTAGACTCAGTGATTCTTCTTCAGTCACGGTCTATTCATTTATTATTTTTGCCATTTTCCACGTTGCTATGGTGATGTCAATATGTGATTTTGAGCTTCCTCTTACAAACGTCGGTTTGTCTCCTTTGTTGCAAATTGTAAGGTTTAACCCTGCTATCATCTCCTCTAAGATTTTTCCTCTTAAATCGTTCATGTAGCCTCCCCATCTCGGTGATTTTGCGTTGAAATCTCCTTCTACAATAATTTTTTTGTTTTTCTGTTTTCTTAAACTATTTTCTAATTTTTCTATCCACTCTCGATAGTATTCCAGATTGCAGTTTGGGCTGATATAACAGCTGTATACTATCATGTTTTGTACTTCTGCCCACACATTCTTTCTTTTGGTGTTCCCCATCTTTCCACCTTGTCCCTACACTTCCCCCTAGCTAAAATTGCTGCATCTGTTCCTTTGTCTCTTATCCACTTACCATTTAGTTTGTTTTTATTAGGTTCACTCACTAGCACTAAGGCTATTTCCTCTCTATCCGCTGTTGTTATTAATAAATCGTGAGCCTCTCTTCCTCTCCATATGTTTATTTGTATAAACGTATACATTATGTGATACAGTTATCTGGGTTCTTGTCCTCCATATTCTTCTTTGTTTTCCTTATTTCTTTTTTCTTCGTAGCTGGACATCTTATCTCTCCCGTTCTGTGTCCTAATACTTTGCATTCAATGCAGTATTCTTTGTTTCTGCATTCGGCAACCTGATGTCCCTCCTTTCCGCATTTTATGCATAGCAAAGACCTGTCTTCCTTATTGCATTCAGCCGCTACATGTCCTTTCCTCCAGCATTTATAACATTTTTTTTCATTTGCTTTAACTTTCTCTACTCTGCATCTTATGAGTCCTATGTTTATTCTTCATTCTCCTATTATCTGTTTCGCTATTTTTTTTGTTCATTTTGACTATAGCGGTTTTGTTTTTCTCTATAACTTTTCTTTATGGAAATTATTGTACTTCCTTCTGTGTTCACTTTGTTCATAATTTCTTCCAGTATTTTTTTCCTCTTAATTTCCGGGCTAATATCTTTGATTATCACCAGTTCTGTGGTTTTGTTGCTGGCTTTTCTTACATTGTAGCCTTCCATTTAATTTTTCATTTTTTCCATATCTTTCTCCGTCTCATTACCTTTTGTAATTAGTAACAACTCCCCTTTTTTGTTTCTCTTACCTCCTTGAACGTAGATCCTTTTATCTGGGTTTTTGCCTGTCTCAGCAAATCTGCATATGTGACAACTTGTTTGTTCACTACTATAGCACCTGATTCCGTTCCTGGTTTTTTTCTCTCTATTTGTCTCCGATACCTGTCTCTGTGTTGGCACGCACAGTCTTATTTTTGTGTTAGTTCTTCTTCCTGCTATTTTCATAATTTTTTTTGCATCTCTTGCCGTAATTCCCGTTGGTATTGGTATATTTATTTCTTCAATACTTAATGTTTTTGTTTTTTCCCATTATTGGTTTTTTTTCCACGTTTACATATTTATAGTCTGTATCTCTCCATTCTTTATTTATAATATTTTTTATATCCTTTTCATTAACCACTTCTAATATCTCCTCGTCCGAGATGAAATGGTTTTTACGGTTTTCTTCCCTATTATCTCCAGTTTCCATTGTCTGTGTCGACATTTCTATACCTATTTTTGTGTTATTTTCTTTCTCCTGTTCTTTTTTTTGAATTTCTTCAAATTCCATTCTCTCCATATTTGTTTCTAGTTGATTCGCCAAGTTTTTAATTTCTAGTTTAGTGGTTGTACACTCACTGGTTAAGTTTTTTAACTCTCTAATTAATTTCCCCGTTATTTGGATTGTTGTGGGGTTATTTGCTCTCTTCGCCTCGTTGTTACCTCCTGGCAAATCTATTTCTCTCCCTCTTTTTTGATTCGTTTGACCTAATTCTTTATCTTTTTTTTTATCCAAATAAGTTTAATTAACCAAATATTGACTTAGTTTATGGTAAAAAAATGCCCTATTATAGTGAAAGATTAAATCATTCAATTCTGATTGACATAAATTGATACATTAAATTCTAAAAACTTTAATAATCAAAAGATCATCTTAAACTCGTTTTGGTTTGGCAGATAGTAGTGTCATAGGTTGTTGGTAATGCTGCCAGACTAGTGGTTCTTTAGTTGCGTTGGAAATCTGATTAGACCTCCCAAAAAAATAATCCACGCACAAACACTAAAATCAATTTAAAAAAAATGTCCAAAACTAAGACCTACAAAATACAAACGGAATTCAAACCAATAAAAAACAGACGGGCACCGGGACAAGACAGAATAACAACCAAAATGCTTAAAATGGAAACACCAAATTTACTAAAAATCATTAAAATTTTCTTTAACAAATGTCTACAGGAAATTAAACGCCCAACAAAATAAAAAAATGTCGAGGTAATTATCTTGCATAAAAACGGAGATACCAATAATTAGTTTCCTAATCTTTTTAATAAAAATAATTGCAAATCAAATTTAAAATTAAAATAGTTTTTTATCAAACCGTAGAGTAAACCGGATTTAGAAAAGGATTTGATACATCAAACCACCTCCAAATAATTATAAACCTTATTGAAAAATGCACAGAATATAAAGTAACGCTACACATGGCATTTGTTGACTATCAAAAAGCATACAATACAACTACGTCCATACTCAAAGGCTTAGAATCGACTCTAGATAAATTGCTATTCTAAAGAACATCTACAAAAAAGCCACACTACAGGTAAACATTAGTCAAAACCAATAATCACTGATAAAATCTCGTTAAAGGGGGATAATTGTTGCGTTATTAAAAGGGTTCACAGAATCCAACTCAGCAAGAAAACGCCTAAAAATAATTGAATACAATTTTTACACATTGTAGAAGAAAATCCAATCTGTGCCTTCAAACTTTTAGAGCCTTAATTTATTATTTTTTTACTCGTTAAATATAACTGCAAATCTTTATCACAAAAAATAAAAACATAGAATATTGTATGTAGTTTAACATATGAAATAAGTGATGACTGAATATTATTGTTAGGATATTGAGTTAGTTGGCGTTTTCTCTTATAAATAAAAGCCAATGTCAATTTAAAAACGGCGCTGTACGAGTTATTATATTTTATTTCTTGCAAATTTGCAATTTGCAATTTTGTTTCAGGTCTTTCATTTATTAAAAAATTATTGCTGGTTTTTTAATTTAGTAGTTGCTGATTTGCATTTATTTTAACCTGACTAGAGTGAGTAATTGATGGTATTAGTGTCCTAAGTAACTATCTTCTGTAATAGGTTTTAATTACTAGTGTTTTATTATTTCTTGATCAAAGAACCAAAATTAAAAAAAAATGCGTTATTAGTTTTGCCGGTCAATTATTATTGTGTTTTGCAAGATGCTAAATTTTAAATTTGGTATTTTTACTTTAGTATCCCACAAATGACGTCAGCCAACATGAATTGTTGCGTTTAGTTTAGCCTGAGGAGATAAAATCGTGAATTGATGTCAA
Organism: Tachinus rufipes; assembly: GCA_963932245.1. Classification (NCBI taxonomy): domain Eukaryota; kingdom Metazoa; phylum Arthropoda; class Insecta; order Coleoptera; family Staphylinidae; genus Tachinus; species Tachinus rufipes. Next base: position 84,805,087 of record OZ010747.1, on the reverse strand, counting down.
AATTAAAATTTCTATAATGAAAAATGGTTTAATAATTTTTTTAAACTTTACTAACAATTACAGCGGCCAAAAATCAAGCACCGACAGTTCTTTTAATTCTACAATCCTTGTCAGTGTGCTTTGTATAACTACAAAAAATACAATTTTAAATAAATCATTCTGTGCTTATAAACACAAATGTTAATGTAAATAATCAAACAAACAACCTGGGTGTACGAGTGATGCACTTTAGTTCATGATTATTAGCGAGTAGTTTGAAATGGAGTGCCCATCCGCCCGCCCAAGTGTTTGTGATCAATAGATTGGAAGCTTGCAAGCATTAGAAGTTTCTATGTCTGATGAAGAATAAATACATTCAATCTTTTGATGACCAACACTTAGTAGGTAGGTAGGGCATTTCAGTTCCAGTGTGTGTTTGTCATTAAGAGATTGAAAGTTTGTATTTTCTGCAAGTGTTATAAGTTTTTGTGAGAAGACAATAGTTATATTCAATTTTTTATTGACCAACAATTGAACGGGTAAGTAGGGCAATCCAGTTTATGATTATAAGCGAGTAGTTTAAACTGAAGTTCCCACTTGCTCACCCAAGTGTTTGTAGAACTGAAACAATTGTCTGCACTTGACTTTGACCGCTGTGATAATTAATAGGTTTTATTGACTCTTGTTTGGAATGGGATGCGTGAAGGGACCATAATACTTTGTCTTTTAAAAAATTTACTCACAACTACATATAGTCATATGATGGACAATTATCTCAGAAAGCCTTTTCGACTCCAATTCTGATAACAACCAAAGCCCTACGGATAGCAACCTACAATAATGGGTCCAACGCATACTAGAAATTAGCATTATCCTATCAGTAGTTGGATATGTCTTAGCTGATAAGTTGTGTATTGCACAATTTCTACATAAAAAAAAAACAAATGGTTTTTTTGTTCAATTTTTGATAAGTTTTGTACAACAATTGGTTTTTTTGAACAAATTTTGTGTAATAAATAAGTTTTCTGTTTTTGGTCAATTTCTTTTTTGTGCAAATTTCGAGCAGTAGACAAATAGTTTTTCTGGACAATTTTGGATTATTCCCGTCTAAAAAATCACTGTTCTAAGCAATATTTAATTTATTTTGTACAATTTGTTGATTTTTGTGTGTTTAATGAGTTTTCTCTACCATTTTTAATAAATATTATAAAGCAAAGTTTTTTATGCACATTTTAGGCAATAAATCAGTTTGTTTAACAATTTTAAATAATTTTTATCTAATAAATAAATATTTCTTGCAACTTTTGATAAATATTATACAGCAAATAATCTTTTGGGCACAATTTAAATATCTTAAAGCAAATAAGTTTTTAAACATATTTTATGCAATAAATCACTTTTCTAACCGTTTTTTTTATTTTTGAGCAATTTTGGCGTAATAAATTAGTTGCAGTTTTTGATTATTCTTATAAAGAAAACAATTTTTAGGCACATTTTAGGCAATAAATAACTTTTTTGGGCAATTTTTAATACATTTTGTGCAACAATTGGGTTTTCTGGGAAATATTATATGATTTTTGTGTAATAAATGCGTTTTTTCCACATTTTTTGATAAATATTATAAAGTAAATGGTTTTTTAGGCAATTCTTAATACATTTGGAACGACAATTTGCTTATTTGTCTGTTTTTAGATCAATTTTGTGTAATAAATGAGTTTTTTTGCAAATATTGACTTATTTCAAGGTTTTCTGATACATTGAGAAGTTTTTGTGTAATAAATAAATCTTATATTTGATAACTATTTCAAAGCATAAACTTTTTGGGCACATTATAAAGGGTGGGCCATCTTTAGTTAAAGTTTAAATTACATGTTTTTAACAATTTTTGCGTTACAATTACATGAGAAACGTGTGGTTAGATAGCTCTGCAGACAAAAGATGAATTGCTTTACTTTGGAGCAACGTTTTAAAATACTCAAAACTTAATTTGAAAATGTGTCTCATTTGTCTGCAACAACGCGAAAGTTGCGTACGTTGTTTGGAAGAAATGAAGCGCCATTGATCAAAAGAATACGAAAGTTTGTGATAAATATGCGTAAAACTGGAATGCTGGTAGACAATTTTGTACGCAAAAACCCAGAAACACAATATTTGGCAAACTACTCTGAGGCAAATTCTTCACAAAGACCTTGGTATATTTGCTTACAAAATGCAGCTTGTCTAAGAAAATAAAATTTCTGTGCACCAATTTCAATAACCGCGTTTTAGCCACCTCGCAGCTGCAACTGGAGGTGTATGCTGACATCCACAGACAATTGACCACTTGAAGTAGAACATTTGCAAAGCTATCACCAAAATACCGCTGGAAATAGTGCGGCAAATACTTGATTATTGATCTTTGAGAATGGCTAACTGCCAAACCTGCCGCGGCGGCCATCTAAATGAAATCATATTCCATACTTAAAATAATCGAAAAAATAAGCCTTTCGTTCTTTATCCCTTATGATTAAAATGGCCCACCTTTTACATATATCTCAACCAGGCTATAAAATAAGGTAAGGACAACCAAACCACTAAAATAAACATAAAAAAATCAAATGAGCTGGGAAGCTTTTAGCAATCTAAAATATATCCTAAAAAATAAAAACATTCTATTGGAATTGCAGAACCAAGTTTTTGATATGTGCACACTACCAGTTTGGACATATGGCCTAGAAACCATAACGGGCAAAATAAAGAGCATGGACAAATTAAGATGCGCCTAATGCGCAATGAATTGTAGAACATTTGAAGTAAGTTTGAAAGACCATATAAGGAACATAGTAATCCGCAGAAAAACCAGCATTACTGATGTTGCGTTCCGTATTAACCAACTCAAGTAAAACTAGGTGGAGCACGTTGCCAGACAAAAATGAGAGAGAGAGAGATAGTTCAACTTATCCACTAGCGTCCAAAAAATACCAAAAGAGAAACCTTGAAGACCCAAAAAATTATAGCTAAACAAAATAACAGAAAAAAGTAGTACCCGACGGCACACAGTTTACGTCTAGAATTAGACATTTAACGGCTAATAAAGAAGAAAATCCGGTGGACAATGTGTGACAACCGTGACATTGCTTGTTACGTAATAGTCAACAAAAACCCAGTCTTTGCAAATAGCATAATAGTATTTAGCAGCGGCATCAAAGATCTAGAAGAGATGCTGTTTCAATTGAAGAACACCTCAAAAATATTATGTCTTTTTATGACAAACACAAAAATTATGCGTTTAAAAAACAAAGTTGTATCTATAGAAAATAATGTACTATAGAACGTCGACCATGCTATAAAAGTAGGTAAGGACAACCAAACCACTAAATTATACAAACAAAATTAAATGAGCTGGACAGCTTTTAACAAACTGGAATATATTCTAAAAAATAAAGACATTCTATTAGGATTGATATGTGCACACTACCAGCTTGGACGTATGACCTAAAAACCATAACAAGGAAAATAAAAAATATAGACAAATTAAAATGCGCAATAAATTGTAGAACTCTGGAAATAAGTTTGGAAGGTTATATAAGAAACATAGTAATTTGCAGAAAAACCTGCATTACTGATGTTGCGAAACGTATTTCCAAACTCAAGTAAAACTAAGTGGTGCACGTTACCAGACAGAAATTAGAAAGATAAACAGTTCAATTTATCTATTGGCGCCAAAGAAAAACTAAATAATAAACAATGAGACCCAAGAAAAAATTGCTATACAAAATGTCCAGAAATGTACATTTAATGTCTAAAAAAAAAAAAAAGATTCGGTGGACAATGTATAACAACCGCTTGTCAAGTAATGATCAACAAGAACTCACCCACTCTGTATTCATATTGCTATAGAACGCGAGTCAGTCTATTTTTAGAGAGTGATATTGATAATTGCATCGTTGTTGTCAAAAGCCTAGTTGTTTGTTACGTGGTTGTCATCAAAAACTTAATTGTTTAAGGTGTTGTTGCTTCTCTACAATCAATCTGCTTGCCTCTTTTTTTTACAGGCATTTGCAAGATCTAAGGTTTACTTGTGTCCAGGCAATTTAAAAAACTATAAATTTGCTTTGTCAAATTATTGCTGTGGCCGTATTCTCTGGTTACTTAGGTTTTTTTTTAATTCTTTTACTCGTTTTGAATTCTGTTATTGGTTTTTGACGTTTGTTTTGCTCCTAACCCGTTTTTTAATTATTCTATTTTTTTGTCATATCTTGTCTAAACTGTAGTTTTTGTTAGCATTGTTTATAATAATTAATAAACTGTATATGATGTTATTTATGTACAGGTAGTATTTGGAAACCTACGGGTTATTCACACAAAGATCAAGTGGGTTTTTAAGGTGTGAAAAACTACATTGAGTACGGTCTGAGGTTATTCACACATAAGCCAAAGATGGTCTTAGAGATGTGTAAAACAAAGTACATTAGCATTGGGGTCATTGAAATACTTAACAGTTGTAGCATACCAGGTACGCTACTTGAAGTATTATACGTTGTCAGGGGTATGCTTGTGCACTAGAATTTGAGCCTCAAGAGCACAATAACTGCAAAAGATTGTCAAGCTTACACTAACCAGTAAGGTCTTGAGGTTGTATGCAGGAAACATTACATTTGTAAGGAATTATTACCAGTTAGTCCTAAGCTAGAAAGAAATTATATATTTGTTAATTGCACAAAATATATCAATAATTATGTGCAGGTTTAAATTATAGAACAGTACCGTAGCATTAACGAGTTAATACAAGAAAACAAGATGAACCGGATCGGCACAAATTGAGCGAAACAAAAACAACTAAAGTGTGGGAGTTGTCTGAGGGACAAAACAAACAAAAAATAATAACTTTTGCGCAGTAAAGTGATGCGGTCGATAGGCTTGATGGCCGTTCATTGATTGTTTAAAGAATTAGTGTTAATTAATTAATATACAACGTTAGAGCACAGTGTGGCGGTTGGGAAGTTCAGCGTGTGTTTCGTTTATAAACTGTGCGTAACACTTGCTTTTTTGTCTCTATTTTACTTCCTATCTTGTTTTTGTTTTTCATTTTTTTTTAACATTTTTGAGGTTTTGTTTGATTAGGTGTCAATGATGTTGTTAAGTGTAAGAATTTTTAAGCCAGAAGTAACCTAAATAATTATAGTAAATTTTGTACTGCCACGTAATGAACCTTACTGGGATTTATGCTGCAGGTTTTAGAAAGTTCAGTGCGTACACAAAAAAATGATTATCCAAATGTGTCAATTTGTCATCATGCTCAACAATTAAATTTGTGTTCATTTACTGTATGAAAAATTTTGCAAATTTATTTACAAGATTACAAGATTTAACTACAGGAATTAAAGCCACACGACATCGTTTGCGCAGTACATTTGGTAAATGAGCCGAGCAAAACTATGCTATTGATCTACAATTTTATTTGAAAATTTTATTCAGTGATGAAGCACACATTTGTTTAAATGGGTATAACTGTTGCATTTGGAGCGATAATAATCCACAAGCCATTGTCGAAACACTATTACATTCAGAAAAAACTACCGTTTGGTGCGATTTTTAAAAATAGTAATGGCCGGAAAGTTACAGTCAACGGTAAGCGATACATAGACATGATTGCCAATTTTTTCGTGCCTCAATTGGTTAGTATTAATGTTGCAGATGTGGTTTCAGCAGGACGGCGCCACATGCCACACAGCTCGCGATACAATTAATTTACTAAAAGAAACATTTCTCGAACGATTAATTTCACAAAATTTACCTGTTAACTAGCCATCTCGCTTGTGCGATTTGGCGCCATTATATTATTTTCTCTGGGAATATGTAAAGTCGGATGTCTACACCGATAAACCAGAAACAATTGAGCACTTAATGCCATAAAATTATCTGTCAAATAATGCCAATTTCATGAATATTAAAAACATTTTTCTGTGTTTTGTTTCAATTTAAAAAAAATCGCCCTTTATATCAGAATAGAACCTTGTACTCCCTAATTAAATAGTTTTATTAAGCGTAACTATTTTGTTATAGGTTTTTTATCAATTTTTTTTTGCAAGTATTTTGGGTCCTAACTAATATAATATTATATTGTTCAACGCGTAGGTAATGTTTAATATTATTTACAAGTGTAAACAACCTAAGCGAACAAACCATCACACGCAAATAGATAGTAGTAATTTATTTAATTTTATTAAACATACCTAGATAAAAATAATATATTTTATTTGTGTTGTTATAAAGTAGCTGGACACGCACAGTTTCAGTACTGCAGCAGTAGATAAATTAATAAATAAAATAAAATGCAATAAAATAATGGAAACACATGCACACAATGAGCATTGGAAACACTCCAAAATGTAACCGATGTAAAATGGATGACTACACAATAAAGCATGTACTATGAGCATGTTCGGTTTATTCCTATGACAAATTTTATATTGATGGATTGCTTTCTAGTTATGTTCAGTATAAGAAAAACTTCTACAAGCATTGTTATACAATTAATACAGAATTGGTAAGTAATAGGGCAATAAGTTGAGATTATATCTAATCATTAACTTTTTGTGCCTTTTGTAATAATGTAATAAACGTTCTTAACCGAGTTAATGGCTTATACATTATGATCATTCAACACATATTTACTGCTCAATACTATCACCTGCTCTTCAGTATAATAGTACAAAAAATTGCTTTTTTATGATGTGATTGTTTGCATCAAAACAAGGCTGTATTTGGGATGGTAATAGTCGGTACACACTTGCAACAATCTGCCGTACCGCAACACCGTCGCGTAACATCCTCGCGCAACATTTCCTCGCAACATGGGACTTTTCTAGCGTCCCATCGCTTGTCGGTTTTATGCCGTCGGATCAAAGGAACGTTGCGCGACGATGTTGCAGCTCTCTTTACAAGTTAGTACGGCAGGGCGCAACAATACAGCAATGGAACGGCATTGTGTTGCGGGAGTGTGTTACGCGTCGATGTTGCGGTTCGCTGTTGTGTTGCGGAGTGATGGTACGCGACGATGATACGCGACGGTGTTGCGATACGGCAGATTGTTGCAAATGTGTACGCACTATAATACTGCGTACACATTTGCAACAATCTGCCGTATCGCAACACCGTCGCGTATCATCGTCGCGTACCATCACTCCGCAACACAACTGCGAACCGCAACATCGACGTGTAACATATTCCCGCAACACAATGCCGTTCCATTGCCGTATTGTTGCGCCCTGCCGTACTAACTTGTAAAGAGAGCTGCAACATCGTCGCGCAACGTTCCTTTGATCCGACGGCATAAAACCGACAAGCGATGGGACGCTAGAAAAGTCCCATGTTGCGAGGAAATGTTGCGCGAGGATGTTACGCGACGGTGTTGCGGTACGGCAGATTGTTGCAAGTGTGTACCGACTATAAGGTTTATTTATCTTTTACTTTTATATAAAAATACATAAACAAACCCCCAACATTTTATTTTTATTATACCCCAAATTTTATTTAATACTATTATTATTATTATGCATTAATTTGTATGATTTCAAGTGTATTTTTAGTGTTTATGCAATTTATAATTTATTTTGCAAAAATGTTAGTAATTAAAATCACTTATAAGCTAATTTTTCATCCTATCTTACTCCAAACCAATTAATTTTATAAAATTATTACTGTAAACAACTACGCCTAAGCTATTAAATCAAAACTTATTAATTATTATTTATATTTTACATATCTATATCCTACCTGAATCATCCGGTCGTTTCGTTGTCGAACACATGCTACTAGGATGACTGCAACACAAACACCCATCAGGATTATACGAACACTTGTCTTCATGTGATTCAACATCATTCCATTTGGGAAAGCTTTTACAGCCGCTTCTCCAATATTTACATGGAAATAGTACATTTCTAGCAGCTGTTATGTATCCATTTGCCACAATCCTAGCCGACACCACATTGCAACGTCCACAAATAAGGGCGTTGTTGGGTAATATGCAGATCGGACCCACCGATAGAAAATCATAACAACTGGCACACGTTAAATCCTTTAGAATGGCATAAGGCAGCTTGCTCATAATTCTGGAAAACGGGATGATTAATCTCCTATCATTGTATTATAATGTATTTTAAAGTTCGATTAGTGTTCGATAAAGTGCGGTTGTATACTAAACGCTCGGGTATAATGGAATTTATTCTCACGAGGAAATTATCATATAATCTATGAGACTTAAAATATTATAGATAATGTAACAATAAACTGATTAGGTAATTTTTTTTAAATAGTGTATGAGTTGTTGATTGTTAGTCAATGGATATTATTTAGATATTAATCATTTTATTACATTCCAACTCATACAAGTTTAGATATGACACAATTATTTCATTATGGTTTAAAAGCTAAATTTAGCCATGCTACATTATTTTTAATATTTTAAATTACAAATGTTTGGAAAACAGTTTTATGTTTTGCTTTAAATAGGTATTGTAAACAATTTTTGTATGAACTTCATGCTATAAATAGATATTATAACTTAATATGAAAAAAATTATATGCAGTAAATCAATTTTTAGCCGTTTATTGATTATTTCTTCTTTTAGTTGAAATTTCTTAACGATTTTTGGCAAATTTACGCAATAAATTAGTGTTTTAATCTTTTTTTTCTTGCGACAAATGTGTTTTTTAAACTTGAACTAAAAATTTTGCACCATTTAAGTTAATGCAAAATTTGAACGTTTTGTTTAAAGAATTTTGTTTAGGCTATTTAAATTCTTTTAATGCAACATACAATATTCTATAAATTTAGCATTTTTTAAACAGTTTGTGATCAAATTTTAGTAATTTCTGAAAATATTTTTACACTTTATGGCAAAATTTGGCAAACATACGCTGAAATTATTACATTAAAGACAATATTTATGCAGTTTGTAAACATTGACCTAAAATATTTGCTGCTATAATCTTAAAAAATACTGATTTTGGAAGTACATTTCATATGTTAACAGTTCGGTTAAAAAAATATTTTTTCCCATAATAGTTTGGAGAAATTTACGATAATAAATAATCTTCTTTTCTTAAAAAAATTGTCTTTTTCTTAAAAAAAAAAAATTATATCTTCAAACAAACTATGAAAATCTTTTAAACCATCAATTTGCAAAAGAGCAACTCAACAAACACTTTTAAACAAAATTTAAATGCAAAAATCATTAAACAAAAATATTTTCAAAAAAAAAAATCAAAAAAATCAAATGTTAGAATATTCTACGTTAATTTTAAATTACATAACTTTTGTTTTAAAATTTGATGATATGAAGCAGAAAAGAATCCATTAAAATTCATAGATCTGATCATAAGAGCAGCATGATAAATGGCACACACCGAGTCTAGTAGTATAAGCTGAGCTATTCCATGATTTATTTCAACTGAATAGAGCACTACATGTATTGGAAAGTTGCAAAGAAAAAGTTACTAAATGATGATTTATGCTCCATTGACTTTAACAACATATTTTTATCTAAATATACATTGGGTGAAATAAGTTAGAATAAATTTGTATTAGCAGAACTCAATAGTTTTGATAAAATGCTCTATTACAAATTATATCATTTTATTAATTATAAAACTCTTTACAGTATTTATTATGAATCAAGTCAAAGTGCAACAGAATTTTACAAATTATGTACATATTTCAAACAGTAGACAATAATATTGATTTATATAAATAATATAAATATAAAATATATGAACAACATTTTTCATAATTGCTCTGTTAATAATTATTATTAACATGCTTATCTAATCATTATACGTAATCACATTTGTCCCTAGTAATTAGAAGAATAAAATCAAACTAATAATTAAAGCGATAAATGCAATTATATAAACGGATTGTAACTGAATCAAAGGTCATAATTGATATTACTAAAAAAAATTCTTTTTAAAATTGTTAATTGCGCTCGCTAAGTATTCATTTCCGTCGATATCTAATCAGTAAGCACACATTCACATTAAAATTATTTGTTTAAATATGTAAATAATAAATTTATTATAATAGATAAGTTGTTAAAAATTAGGAAATAGGAAAAATACTTATCTAATCTTAAATTAAAAATTTTATGACAATAATGTATAGATTGGATTTATTTTACAGATTAAATATAACAACGAAATTATTTTATAATTATTAACAAATAATGATTTTTTTTGTGAAGGCATTTTATATTCATATAAAATTGTTGTTATGTATATTAAATGCGTTTTATTGATGATAATGCTCAGAAGGCGACAATGTTCCAGCCCGAGGGCGTATGTCTCGAGGGATAGAAGCCGCCAATTAACATAAAATCTTGAAAAGCGAATTTTAGTGTTTGAAGTAAAAGATAAACTTTTGGAGACTACCAAGTAGAAATATTACCTTTGCGTAAGTGAAGTATCACTTGCAACAGAATTTGTGTGCAGAGTACGTATTTATCATCTTCTAGATAAGTTAAGTATTTTTTAAATAAACAGCAAACAATATTGGTTTCTTATTACAACACCACGTTTATTCTAGTGTTAAAGACGTTGATCTGTAGCTCGTACAAGTTCCGCCCAAGAATGCTTGTTTGAAAGTTTTGTACAACATACATTGTTTATTGCATTGGGTCTCTGTTAGTGCCGTTTCGTTTAGTTTTTTGGGTGATAGTTAATGATGTACTAAAAAAAAAATTAACTTATTAATCAACAATAATTATGAAAAGTTAGTTTCTTAGGAAAATGCAGAATTGTATTTTAGAAATATTTTGTAAAAACATTTTCTAAAACTCATATTTAAAATTTTAATTGTAAAATTAGTAAAAAAAGAATACATGACGCTCTTAAGTAAATTTTGAATTAGCGTCTAAACATAGTAAGACTCTGTAGTTGAAATTTTGTGTGCAAATCTGCATTCAATTGTTTTTTTAAGTTATTGCAAGCCATTTCTCAACTGAGTTTTGTTAGATAACAATTAAAATTGTAAAAATTAAATTGCTGACAAGACTGAGATTGACATGTTTCCACAAACATTGGCGTAGTATTTTTGGGCCCGACCGCCAAATATTAAGAAATGATTTCTTTTAGGTTTTAGAGTGCATAATTTTATATTTATTTTTATTCATAAAAAAATCAAACATTTTTTTTTTTTTACAAAACGGATGAAAATTAATAAAGTCAATTTATAAAATGTTAAAAATTAACTAATTTGGCCTTAAAACATCAAAATGTTGTCAAAAATCGCAAAATTTTATTTATGAAATGTCAAAAATAATTAAATCTGGCTATGAATTATCAAAGTATTATTACAATAAACAAAATTTCGTTATAAACAGATAAAAGTGTAAAATCTGTTTATAAATGTCAAGAATAGTAAAATCTGACTATGAAATATCAAAATATTTTTTGAATTAACCAAAATTTGGCTATAAACAGATAAAAGTGCAACTTATTTATGTAATGTCAAAAATAGTCAAATTTAAATGTTGTCAGAAAGCATAAGCCATACTTGTAGTATAAGATTTGCTAAAAATTACATATATTTACTGAAAATTTAGAGATGTATAATTAGAACTAAAACTTGGACAACAAATTTCTTTTAAATGTTCTGTTGACACTTAAAATATATTTTTAATTAAGTATTTTTTAAAACTACAGCAGCAAAGCTCAATGTTTACAGACTGCATAAATCTTGTCTGCAATAAAATAGTTTTAGCGTATCTTGTTGATATTATTAAGTAATTCTAAATATGTTATTGAAATGGAGGGAATACAAGAACGAAACTTTCTGAGGGGCGGAGAAAGATATAAAGCAATAACAGTATATAGTAGAGGCATGAAAAACACTAGACAAAAGTTAGATACGCTAATACCAGAAACTGAAGAAAGAAAATTGATTATAGGAGGGGACTTCAACGCAAGAATTGGAAAGAAGGGAGAAAAAATCAAACACGAGGACACAAGAAACAGAGAATCAAAAGATACCACAGAAAATAGAGAAGGAAAAGAAATGATAGAAATGATAGAAGAGAGAGGTTGGGACATTTTAAATGGAAACATCACAGGAGATGAAGAGGGAGAATTTACTTATATAGGGATAAACGGGCAATCAGTAATAGACTACGTAGTTGTAAATGAGGAGGCGTGGGAAGAGATAGACAATCTTAAAGTAGGAATAAGAGTTGAATCAGACCACCAGCCATTAGAACTCAACTTAACTGGGGAAACTGTAAGAAGACAGGAAAATGAAGAAAAAAGTGAAGAAAGGATAACATGGACGGAAGAAAGTGTGATAAAGTACAAAAAAAATCTGAGTAAAATTAGAGAAAACGGAAGAAATGTCGAAGAGATAATGAGGGAATTAGAGGAAACAATTGGAGATGCGGTAGTAAAAAAACCATATAGAAGAAAAGAAAAAAAAATGAAAAAAAGCAAATGGTGGAACAGCGAATGTACTAAGAAAAAACAAGAAGCCAGAAAGATGTTAAGGCACTGGAGAAACAACAAATGCACAAAAGAAGAATATATGAAAAAACAGAAGGCTTACAAAAATCAATGTAAAAAAGCTAAAAGTGAATTTATAAAAAAAGAAGAAATAGAAATTAAAAAAATAAAGACAGAAGCAGAAGCATGGAAATACATAAACAAAGAAATAAGAAGAAAACAAGGAGATATTGAGGAAATACCAATGGAAGCGTGGAAGAAACATTTTTCAAGTTTGTTTGGAGGAAAAAAAAAAAAGAAAAAAACTAGAGATACAAGAGCCAATCCACCAAGCGGAAGAAATTTTAAAGGAGGCAATATGGGAGAAGATAAAAAAACTAAAGAAAAAGAAAGCGCCAGGTATGGATGGGATACAGAATGAAGCGTGGTTGTATGGTATGGAAGAACTGATTGAGAGATTGAGTGAGTTAATAAACAGAGTATGGAAGGGAGAAGGGTTTCCGAGTCAATGGAGAGAAGGTCTTGTATGCCCTATACACAAAAGTGGATCCAAAAAGCTAGTAAATAACTACAGGAGAAAAACACTACTGGGTACGGCATACAAGATCTACGCCATGATATTAGAAGAAAAGTTGAATGAGGAACTAAGTATGAATGAGATAATTCCAGATGGGCAAGACGGCTTTAGGAAGGGAAGAGGTACCATGGATAACGTATATATTTTACATCATATTGTGAAAAAAGAAATAGCAGAGAAAGGGGGGAAAATATATGCGTTATTCCTAGATCTAAAGGCGACATTTGATAGTGTGGATAGAGAGAAACTGTGGAAGTGTATGAGAGAGAAAGGAATTAGCGAGCACCTGGTAAGAAGAATGGAAGACGTGTATGAGGAGACAGCAAGTAGGGTATGTGTTAACGGAAAAATGAGTGAAAGATTTTGGACAACAAAAGGAGTAAGACAGGGCTGTCCATTGAGTCCTACTTTATTTGCAACCTACATAGCAGATGTAGAAAAAAAAATGAGGTTGGCTCAAGCAGGAGGGGTAATAGTTGGTAGAGAAAAAGTGTGGTCGCTAGCATACGCAGACGACATGGTAATACTAGCAAAAGAAGCGAAGGAAATGAAAGAGATGATGAAGTGGGAGAAAAAAATGGAGGACTGGAAATGGAATGGGCAAGGTATTATGGAAGTAAAATCTTTTAAATATTTGGGATATGTTTTTTGTACGAGTAACACCGAGAGCGAGCACATTAAAGAGATTGCTCAAAAAGAAAATAAAGTAGTGGGACAAGTTTGGGGAATAAGTGAAAGAAAATTTAAATGTATGAGAATAAAAGGGCTTATGTTTGATAGTTTAGTTAGGAGTATGATATTGTATGGGTCAGAAATATGGGGATGGAAGGAACAAGAAAAATTAGAAGCAATACATGTAAAATATTGGAGATGGGTGCTAGGTTTAAATAGAGAAACTCCAGCATATATTGTGCTGGAGGAAGTCAAAAAAGATAAGTTAAGAGTAGAAGCAGGAAAAAGAACAATGAAGTATGAAGAAAGAATGAGACAGAGACACGAATGCAAAATATTACAAGAATGCATGAAAGAGAAAATGAGAGCAAGAAATGAAAAGCTAGGGGAGATTAGAGAAAATTATTACAATAGAAATGGATATGCGAGCCAAGAAATTGAAAGAATGAGAGAATCTGGGAAAGAGACATGGTACGAAATTATGGAAAGAGAAAGAGATATACAAAGGCAAGAAAGGAGAATGCGAGTGAAAGAGTCTAGGTACAACGCAAACTATGAACATATTATAGAAAATGAAATGCCAATGTACTTAGAGAGCGAAAGATATAGTAAAGATGACAAAAAGATGATTGCAAGATTTAGATGTGGTAATGAAGAGCAAGTGACAAGATTTTGAATGGAAGAGGATTTGAAAATGTGCAGAATGTGCGGAGAGACTAAGGAAACTATAGAACATATGTTGAAAGAGTGTAACGAAATGAGAGAAGAACAGATGGGAAAAAATGAGATATTGAAAGGGGACGGAAGAAGGGTAGAATGGATGAGGGCAGTTAAAAAACGAAGAAAAGAAATAGACGAACAGAGAAGAAAATAATCTTAATTGTGTTAATTTTATAAGGATTAAGTTTTATTATTTTGGGAAGTTGTAAATGTATTTGTAAATGTAATTTTCAAGGCCGAAAGGCAAGAAATAAACGTATTATTATTGTTATTAAGTAATTCTAAATATCACATTTAAAAAAACCATAAAAAAATGCAAAATTGCTTTTTAAAGAACAACAAAATATTAAAATCTGATCATAAAATATTAAAATGTCAGAAAAAAAAAACTAAAATCCAGCCATAAACTCTTGAATAGAGCAAAATTCTAATCATGAAATGTTGTAAATAGCAAAATTTGGCCATGAAGTACAGAAATATAGTCAAAAAACACCAAAATTTGTATAAAAGTGCAAAATTTAAAAAAAAAAGTCAAAAATAAAACAACCTGGCTATAAAATATTAAAATATTGTTAGAAAGATTTAAAATGCGGCTATAAACTATCAAAAGTGTAAAGTTTTATATATGTAATTGCAAAAATAGCCAAATTTGACCATAAAGTATAAAAATATTGTCAGAAATCAATAAAATTTGATCACAAACTTTTCAAAAACATATAGATTGTCTAGTTTTTTGATTATTGTTGAATACCTAAAACGAAAGAGATACAACTAGTTCTTGGCAATCAATCTCAGACATCATAAGTCTACTTGAAAATGATAAATTGGCTCTTGCGCAAAGTTCTAGCAATGGAAGATTATATTGCAATGCAATGTAGTTAAAATTGTAATTTTTAAAGAAAACTGCCAGTTAGTACAACAATAAACAAAATAAAATGTTTTGAATGTGTTTTATATAGCTTATATAAATGCTATAGAATGGGCACCAAACTGATGGAGCATACTCTAAATGAGAGCTTATCAAACCGCAATAAAGTGGTTTCAGTGTGCTTGGAAATAATTCAGTAGATATTCTGTAAACAACTCCTAACATTTTTATAGCACGCTTACACGTCATACAGTTAATATGAGGTCTGTTCCAACATACGATTTGAACGGTTTGCAAACCGTTCAAACTATGCACACAAGCAAATTACTGTGTATAAAGGATTGCCTAAGGATGACAAATATTTGTTTGTGTGCACAGTTTGGACGGTTTGCAAACCGTTCAAATCGTATGTTGGAACAGACCTATGCTCAACAAAAGTTAGTTTTGGGTCAAACATTACGCTTAAATCCTTTATTTGTGTAACATGTTCTAATACTTTATTGTCAATAGTATAATCATACAATACTTTACTTAAAGTTCTGTTAAAGCTTATAGAAAAACATTTATTTGCATTAAACAACAAGTAATTAATAAGACACTATAAAGGAACAAAATCGAAGTTGTTTTGCAAACTAAAACAATCATCGAAAAAGATGTTTTTCAAAAAAAAATTAGATTGTTAGCAAATAAACAAAAATACAAAAAATTTATAAAATAAAAAAGATCATTAATAAAGAGTAAAAACAGAATTTTTCCACAATAAGATTTCTGAGGAACACTCAATGGAACAATAATTGATTGTGATAAAAAGTCATTAATTTTTACACACTGAGTACAATTTCCAAAAAACTTAACTACCAAGCACTAACAGAATCATAAAAACCCAAAGCCCGATGTAAGTACAATCAACTTGAACTTTTGATTTAAAGACATTTAAAAGATCATTTTCATAACAAAAAATGTTTGTAAGAGTAGAACAACCCTCACGAAACCTATGTTGCTGTTCCACTATAATGCTTTTGCACATTCATTGTATTTGGCCTGTAACAATTCGATCAAACAACTTAGAAATGGCAGACTGGATGCATATACTTTTGTGATTAGAAATATTCTTTTTAGCTTCAGATTTATGCAAAAGCATAATGTAGCTTTGTTTCCAAACTTAAGGACATTTAGCTTTATTAAGAGTTGAAGCATCTCTTAAGCAAATGCAATGGCGTAGAAATGTAATAAATACATTGTTATAACAGCATAGATAGAATGCCGTCCGGTTCAGTGCAAAAGCTACATTTAAGGTTCTCAATCCCTTTAAATACATCTAGCAGACTAATTAAAAACGCTGTACGTAATACGTTTTCTTAAAACTCAAACAATAGAGTTGGATAAATTTGTTTATTTTAAACAAGGAAAAAGAATTTCGTAAACTATTAACTTAGTCATCTCCATTACTGATGATACTGTGGTTTGCTGTTTAGCAAGCTATTTAGAATTGTTCAAAGTGGGTAAAAATTAATAACTTTTTGGCTTTACAAAATCAAATAATCTCAATTTTTGGAGTTTTTGGAAGTTCAAAAAATGACATTTAACATCTAAAAATAACAAAACCAGCCAAGTTTTTTCACTTTTCAAAGATTGGTATTTTGATCAAAATTGTTTACTTTTGTATACGAGTATAGTGGCACTCACTGTAACTTTGTATAAATATTTTTTGCAAAAATTTTAAGAAATCATTAATTATATATACTTATAACATCCCTAATAGATTTGTTTTGTTACTAATATTGAGTCCAAGCTACAGCATCTCCAAAATTTAATAAAAAATCGTAATAACACAAAAGAATAAAATTATTTTTATTTACAAAATCTAATTGCATGTGTTGAATTGTTGCAATTTATTTGTTTACCTAATATTTTAATTATAAAAAAATGATTAATTCACCTTTGATGACACTGACATTTGACAATGTGCTTTGGTTCACAAAAACTTGTGTTGGTAAACTAGGTTGAAATCCACAGACAAAGTAGACTTTTCAAAGAAAATACAAGTAGTAGTTAATGTTTTTTACATTTTTAGTATGCAAAACTTGACCATATAATATGCGAGCATTTGCTTGTACACAATTATTTAATAGCAGCCCTCAAAATCAGAAAGAGAGCGTACCACACTTGCGCATAAATGACATTAAAAAAGTAAGGAAATTACAGTATTAATCAGTTTTATCAAAGCGTTTATTTGTATAAACTACTTTCCCTAATTATGGAATCAATTTTGTTTACATCGTCAGCCTCCGTAAAGAAGAAAACTACCGATTTATAAGACTTTTGAATACTTTTAGTAACTGAGACTTTTTTTATTAAGCTATAAACGCTTACGGAACGCAATATTTTACCTGTAAAGCAGTTTGGATTCCGATCAAAAGACACGACGTGTCTAGAAATAGCAGACCGGATTTTGCATTTGCAAGACAACTGCAGTGACACATTTTTCAAAAAGTCTTTAATAAATGCAGTCTGAAAGATTTAAAACATTTACTTTAGAGTTCCAACTTATAATATAAGTCTCCGTAATAAATTAATACTATACAAAATGTTCAACAAGTCAATTTGTACTATATGCCTGATAAAATTGTTGTATAAACAATAAGCAAGAGAATATAAGCCTATCAAAGCATAAAATTTTTTTAATGCTGCGCCGTATGTCTGTAATATCCAATTTAGACGCAATCTGAGTTTCTACAATAACCTATACTAAAAAGTGCTTTTATGTATTCTACAAGCTTAGCTTAGAAAAGGTGGACCCACATTTTTTTAATACCACCCCCAATCAACATTACTGCTAATTACACAACAAAGATATAAGTTTGTAACTACATTCCAATAAGCTTTAATGGCGAAGCAACTATACTTACTACTCATGCACATCAACTATCCAGCTTTAAACATAAAAATAATGAACTTATTAATGCATTTTTTAAACTGTGCCGGTATGGATGCAAGACGAATTGAGTAGTTGTGCAAAAATACCGCCGGTCCCAAGCCCGGATAAAGAAGAAGGGTTGAAGGAACGGGCCAGCAACCTACTCCTCAAAAAAAAACCAATATACGCTCACAGAAACAAACAATACGCCTTGAACAGGACTAGAAAAACGACTACCACTCAAGCGCAAAAAAGAAAACACAACAACAACAATTGGCACATGGATTATCATGTGTGGACCACAAAAGACCAAAAAGTTGTGAAAGAACTTAAAAAAAAAACATTGACATTTGTGCGATTAACAAAACCAAAAAGAAAGAAAAAAGTAAAGTGGACTATGGAGACCATATCTTTATTTACAGTGGTGTCCAAAACAAATGCGGGGACACTCCGGTGTTAGCATGTTAATATTGAAGACGTTAAAACACAATATTGAAAAACAAGTATACGTGAACGACCGCATTCTAAAGGTAACACTCAAAATAGGCACTGAAAAACTAAATATTATAAATGTATGCACCGGACATATCAAAACCACAAGATGAAAAACAGGAATTCTAGACACATCTGCAAAATACATTTAATAGCATACACGGCAAGGAAAAAACAATACTGGTAGGAGACTTAAATGCAAGAATTGAAGATGCAGACGGCATAACACAACGCTTTAACAAAGAGCAAGTGAATGCAAACGGTGATTTACTTCAATATTTCTTTGCGGTAAACGCGCTATGAATTAACAATACCTTCTTCTAGCATCCAATAAAATACAAATTTACATGGAGTAATTCACGACAACATACATCAATCTGTTATTGATTTCATCATCACAAACAGAGCAGTACATCTTAAAAACATTCTGGATGTGCGGACATTAAATACAGCAAATGTCGAAAGCAATCACAAACATCAATCACTTCAACACCGGCATAAAGACAAAAGATCAACCTATTCAAAAGTTCACATTGAATCACTGAACAATGAAAGCACAAAATATCTAGATAGTAACAAGTTAAAGGACCACATACTAAAAAATCCAATCCCAGACAAAGATTACATAAATACACAATGAGAAAGGTTAAAAACAAACATCATTGACGCCGCCACAGAAGCAGTAGGATAAAGAACTGTAAAGCACAGAGAAGGCTGGAAAGTACCATGGTTCATCAGTGAAGTGAGACAACAATACAAACATAAAAAAAGAAGCATACATAGCATATCTCAGAAATGCACATACACTACAAGACAATAAAGAATGCTGTACAGAGAATGATCCAAAGACTTCATATTATGAGGGATTCACCAAAGACATGAAGCGAGATATCTACGGCAGCCAAAGAAAAGTCTGGAGCATGCTCAGAAACAACAAGATTGAGGTTAAGGACACGGTGCAGACTACGAGAATAACTAAAAAAGAATAGAAAAAATATTTTGAAACACTATACGAGAGAGTAGAAAGAAAGGACAACAATACCAACGTAATAAATAAGAACAATCCCAAACTAAAACTAGAAGTGTCAGTAGAAAAAGTAGCAGTGCAGATAATAGCTCTTAAAATCCAAAATTCAACAGGACCGGACCTCATAAACAATAAAATGCTCAAATATGGTAGAGACACCCTAAATGCTGAAATTACAAAACTGTTCAATAACATACTAAAAGAAGGAAATGTTCTAGAAGAATGAAAATACAGTACGACAATCCCCATCTTCAAAAAGGGGAAACGCACAAAACCGGACAACTATAGGGAAATACCTTTGCTGCATCTTGAAACTATGTACTAAGCTCATAAAGAAAATAAAAAACAACAATATAAAAATAGCGGAAGAACAACAAAGTTTCAGGAAAAATAGATCTACTGTAGACGCAATCTTTATTTTCAAGCAGATAATTGAAAAGTTATTAAAGTTTTGTGTTGACATATCAAAGGTTTTCGATAGAGTCCGCTTAAACGATAGTATAACCATCTTAAGAGCATCAAAGGTGATCCACGGTATAATAAATATCGTCAACAACATGAACATAAACTGTAGATCGTCAGTAAAGATTGGCAAGAGCACCAGTGAGACAGGGCTCAAGCCCCATGTTGTTCAATCTAATATTGAACAAAATACTAAAAGCACTACCAGACAACAGAGGCTACAAAATGGGAACCCACAAATTCAAAGTGATATGCTATACAGATGATACCGTTCTCATATTAGACTCCAAAGACAACCTACAGCGACTGCTTCATGCGTTCAACCAAAAATTCAAAGAACTCAACATGTCCATAACTAAAGATAAAACCAAGTGTCAAGTAATATCAAAATCTCCCACAAGGTGCAAGCTAAAACTGGACGGTAGTATTATAAAACAAGTAATGCAAATTAACTACCTGGGGGTGAGTATCCATAGCTAAGGGAACCTACATGGAGACGTTTGACATCAAACTCTGAAAGCAACACGTATATCCGATTGTATGCACGAGTTAATATGGAGAAATAAATACCTGAGACCGGAAGTGAAAGTCAGAGTATAAAAAGCAGTCATCAGACCGGTAATAACCTATGCGACAGAGACTAGGTCTGACACAACAAAAACCATACAGATAATGAGGATGGCAGAGATGAAGATTCTAAAAACTATCCAAAGGAAAACACTACTAGACCGTATGAGAAGTGACGACATCAGAGAAAGCAGCAAAATAACCAATATTGCAAAGCTAGTAAGGAGGAGAAAAGAAAATGGAACAGACATGTTGAACAAATAGCCAACTCTAGAATAGCCAAAGCGGCCAAAAACAACAAACCGAGAGGTAACAGAAATCCGGGGAGGGAATGTCAACATTCGCGGAGGCTGAGTAATCAAACACAGACAACAGCCTACGCACACCATCTGGTGGACAAAAGAAAAAAAGAACAAGAGCATTTTTTTATTAAACAAACAGATATACCAATAAAATTTGCTTAAAAAACTTATTTAAAATAAAAAATTAGTTACAAATTACAAAAATATTTGGTATCTCCTTCTTCAATAAACATGAATTGTAAAAATATTTTCAATTGTAGGTATATCCTTACTGTTTACTAGACATTGAACAAACAAATTTTGTTTATATTAATGTGGGCTTCTATTGTTCAAGACCTAAAACATTAATATTGGTGGCGCAGCAGTTGAGAAACTAGTATTCTTTTCCTTTATATTTTAAGAATTGGCTCCGTTTTTTTTTTCTTTGTTTTTTTATAGTTGTTTTTGCGACAGTAATGCATAGCTATTGTGCCAACGTTTGTGAGATCTTTTAAAGTTTTGTGTTTGGTCTAAATGTTTGCACCTGCTTTGTTATTTACTTTTCTGCTATCCTCTTAATCTGGTTTTTCTAATGTCTTTTTTGTCTCTTGTTTACCTGACAATGTGTTCATTGTACAAATGTAACGGATTCTTTTGCTTAGCACTCTATCTAGTAGATTCAATTCGGTAATGACTCTTATAATGTTCTCATCTCTGTTGATCTGATAATTTGTTTAGTTTTTATGGTTTTGGTCTTTGTTTTAGCTGCGTATGTTAAGACTAGTTTTGTATGTCCAAACTTTACTTCTTGTCGGAATGCACCTGGTGTTACTGCTGCTTATGTCTTTCTTTCTAATCTGTTGTTATTGATTGCTGGATATTTCAACCCTAAAATATTTGAATTACCTAACTTGTTATATCAAAGTTACATCAAATTCTAGATATTACCATTGCTTGTGTTTTCTGAGTTAAGATATGTTAGTTAAATATTTTGTCAGTGGTTATTACTTTATATAGGTCTGGTACATCGTTTTCAGTTTTTTGTTTCTGATGCTGCAGCCTATGTTAGTTTATTTTACTTTCTAAATTATTTGGTCCATAATGATGTTAAAGAAGTATGAGCTTAATAAAGCTGTTTTCTTGTCTGTTACTACCTTATACGCGTTCAGATTAAACGCAGACACACAACGGCAGACAAAAAGCGTAGTGTAGTCTGTATATAAACAATTAAGACTTGTAACACAAGCAAGTCTACAATTTTATTCATGTTTACAACCATGGAAAAGCTGCCATTACAACTACCAAAGAAGATACCGCAACTGCACTAGGTACTACATTAGAATTCTAACCTACTTCACCAATCAAATAAAGAATACCAGGCTAAGATCTAAAATAAAATACTAATAGCAACCTGGCATTTACTAAAAAATTGAGAATAACCTATACAAGTTTCCCATTTGATAAAAG
Source organism: Tachinus rufipes (assembly GCA_963932245.1). Classification (NCBI taxonomy): domain Eukaryota; kingdom Metazoa; phylum Arthropoda; class Insecta; order Coleoptera; family Staphylinidae; genus Tachinus; species Tachinus rufipes. The sequence goes on along the minus strand of OZ010747.1, from coordinate 84,782,587 downwards.
AGCCTTTACTGCAGACAAACTGTCTCATCTGAACATCCCGTTACAAAAAGTTCTTCTTTGCAGATTTGACTAAGAGAATTGCATCTCCATGTATCTTTATTATATCAAAATTCATTCTATGTGAGGCAGGCGCATAACCTAGATCAGGGATGAGCTTTTTAAGTCTTTAAGTCGATTGCTAAAGATATTTTATTTTTAAAATTTCTGACATTCAATGTATAAGTACACTAAATAATTATTTTTACGTAGTGACTAGGTTCTACGAGTACTTAGTAACCTAGTTGATCGCTTGTTGCTTAATGCTTTTATGGTAGATTTTTGATTTTTTACGATCTAGATCTTGTTTTAATAATATTTCAGTTGAAAACTTGTTCTGGGTACAATTCAGTAGTATCAAACATAAAATTTTATGATTAATCTTAATAAACCATAATATTCTTTATCAAAAACAGTGTTCAGAACCAATTTATTGTTTAATAAAATATTTTAATTAACGTTTATTGCATAAATATATTAAAAATTGAAAAAAATAACTTTTTTGTGCTATAAAACAATACTTTGACATACCAACTTTGTTCGTAATAATATATTTCAAGTTTACTTCTTCTTAAAAATTAAATAAAAATTATCAGTGCTTAATTTATTGTTTTTTAACAAGATATACTAGATTTCTCACCTGTCTATTTAAATTAGTAGAAGAAAGTTTGAACACCCAATTAGCATTTAACATTAAAAAATACACATAAAAAATTACATGTTACATTGTTGAACGTTAATTATAAATAATTACCTAATTTTAAATTCAATCATTATTACTCTACACCATAAACTTTTAATTTTGAAAACCACTACCCTAATTAGATCAGATTATAAATTAATGGTGCTGCACACAAACGCTACCTGTTGATTCGTGAAATTTATTAATAATTGTAAAGGATTTTTGCACCTATACTATATTTGTACTAACATTATCATAAGATATTATTTATATAACCTACATTGTTAATTGTTTAAATAGAAATCTATTGAATACGCCCAACTAGTTTTATCTGCATGAATCATAATAAATCAATTGTTATCATAGTTTTAATTGCGCTATTAGATTACAATTTTAGTATTTGAAAACTTATTAATTAAAGCAAATTTTATTTAATCTTTAGGGTAAATATTTATTTATGGCTATTTATAATTTCCATATGTTATTTATCTTTTAAACCTTATCAAAACCACGCAAAAATTAATTGTCATAACATCAAACGTCGGTTAAATATGCAGAATCATGTAAAACTGATAAGAAATTTTATTTTTTTATAAATTATCACTTAGATTTATTTACCTAATCACTAAACGAACTTTAATATATTTATATAAACAACTCACCTGTCAATAACACTTTTAACACACACACGCACAATTATTTAAAAAAAAGTACTAATTTCACTTGCGGCACTGATGATACTTGTTAATACACTGATAACGCAGCCCATAAATAATCATAAATTTTATAAATAAGATATTGATTACAATAGATAAGATAAGGCAGCGTGTGGATTGTAGGAAGCATTCGAATAATGTAACGGAGTTAATTAATTTTGTAGTTATTTTACTGACAATAGATTTGTTTCTATTGTATTATATTAGTTTCGAAATGGGTTTTATTAGAATTAAAATTTATCATTAATTAAAAGCATTAGAAAGTTTTTTTTTTTTATTAAATGAATAATATTTATTTGTTCTGCTCTGTAAACCAATTTAGTCAATTAAATGTTATCATGTTTATGTTTAAAATTTAATTGAAGCATATGATTCAATTAATTGATGTTTATAATATTTTTATGACAAAAATAATCGAACAAAAAAACCAAAAGATCACAGCTGATGGCGGTGATTATTTTAGTTCTATTAATATGTTAGTTGATGATATCATGTTTTGCGTTAATAGATCATGCTTATTTATGATTTTTATTAACAATATAATTTGATTATTTATCTTATTTATATACACTGCTCAAAATAATTAAAGGAACACATATTTAGGTCTTAATATATTTTTTTTATTTTTAACAATATGCAAATCTAATAACGCTTAATTCAAAGATAAATTTACTAGGCTACATCAAATTTTATGTATCACTTTTTAGATAACCCTAACAATTCAAATAACTAAATTCATGAACAAAATTAACGCACCATTCAATTAAACTTGTATAATTACAAAAATTATAATTCCAATAATATGTTTATGAAAGCTTATTGTTAGGTACTGTTCAGTAGTTTGTAAACCTTTTTTCTTGAAAACAACGCAATCATGCAAACAAAAAACAGACAAAAACAATAGAATTTAAGGACTTAGTTATTATATTTACTCCTAATTACTGCTGCTTGCCATACTAGAGATCAAATTTTAAATAACTTCTTGAGGAGTATTTTCCCATATTTGAATTGCTGCGTCTACCAGTTGATTGTAGTTGGCAGGTGGAGGTGTACGACGTCAAACTCGTTCTATTGAGTTCATGTCAAGACTATTGGCTGGCCATTTCATAAACATTCCGTTCATGGAATGGCCAATGCAACAGCATTTAAGTAGCAAATAACTTGCCAAGCCACATGGGGACAAGTATTATCCTGCATAAACAAGAAATTTGGCCCCACAAAACCAGAAAATGGCATTACATGGACAACAACGATGTGTTCAAGATAATAATCTGCATTCATTGATCTATCACGTATAGGGACCAATTCTGTGAGGCCATCGAATCAGATGTCTCCCCAAAACATTACAGAGCCACTACCAAACGAGACTCTTGGAGAAATATTGCAACTAGCAAATCTCTCTCCAGGCCTTTGCCAGACTCGCTCACGTCCATCAGGAGATTTAAGGCTAATCCTTGTTTCATCTAAAAATGAAACCATCTTTAAATCATTAAAAGTCCAAGTTTGATGATTTCTTGCAGAACACAATCTTTGGATTTTGTTTTCACTGATGAGCAAGAGATTTTTGGCCGGTTTTTTGCTGTCCAATCCAGCCTTTATTTAAGCGCTTTCAAATGGTTCGGGAAAATACAAAAAGATTGTAAGCAGCTACAAACTCATTTTTTAGAATAAAACGCTCATCTATTGGATTAGTACACTGTTTTGGCCTTTGTAAGTAAAAACCTGTAACGTTAAATTGTTTAACCATGCAACTTATGCTGGAATAGATTCTTACTATCACCTAACTTAACTTAACCTAACCTAACCTAACGTAACCTAACCTTTTAATTTTTTTAAGAGGCAAACGCTAATGCTACCCGGGTTCTTGGTTTAATGAGTCCAGGAGTGTGGGACTTGCACCCACTAAAAAACCTCTGTTCTTCGCACCGGAAGGAAAATACCCTAGAAAAGGATTTCTCATCGCCCAACCGGCTGGACACTCTCTTGTTATTTAAATTCTAATTTCTCCTTTTTGATTTGCCTTTTCTTCCGCTTCTTTACGTTTCAAGGTCTTTGTCACAAAGTTGTAGATGTGTGACCAGTTGCGCTCAGATCCCGTCGTCAGGTCCATCAGGCTATCTATCTTTAAACTTTCTCCTAACACCAATTTGGCTTCCCTTCTCCCGACCTACCAGCGCTTGCAGGAAAAGATTGTGTGTTTGGGTGAGTGTTGCTCTCCGCAGTAATGACAGACGTCGTCAACGTTTTACCAATTCTCTTTAATAATAATAATATAATAATCACTTTATTCCAATAGATCTTTTACAGATATAGGAAGGGTCAACATATAGATAAAATAGAATCATAAATAAACATATTAAAAAAACATATTAAAAAAAATAAATTAAATTAAACTAAGTCACAAAATACAGAATACAAAATTTAAATTGCAAAATACATTAAACAAAATAAAAACACATGTATATTATAAAAATAAAAAAAGCAACTATAGATCATCTGTTAAAAATTCATCAACTGTATAGTATGCTTTATTTAAGAGAAATGCTTTTATTGCATTTTTAAAGCATACATTTTTTAAATGGGTTAATGACTTTGGTAGTTTATTAAATAGAACAATTGCCATGTATTTAGGAGATTTCTCATAACGCGTTGTAGAATGTTTCGGAACTTCTAAAACATTACCATGTCGTGTATTATATTGGTGATATTGATTTAATGTTTTGAATTTGGATAAATTACTTTTGGCATATATTAATATATCAAATATATAAACGCAAGATAATGTCATTATTTTGTTTTTACGAAATAGTTCTTTACAATGAGCTAACGTTGTTTCATTACAAATATAACGAATTGCCCGTTTTTGCAATTTAAATAGGTTTTCTAAGTTTGAAGCAACTCCCCATGCTAAGATTCCATATTTTAGTAAAGAGTGAAACCTAGCAAAATAAAACATTTTAACGACGTTGGTCGATACAATTTTTGATAGTTGTCTTATTACAAAACATAATGATGAAGCTTTCTTACATAAATAATCGACATGTATGTCCCATTTACAATGTCTATCAATATGTACCCCCAAAAACTTTGTTTCATATTGTTGTTGAAGACTTGTGCCGTTGTATTTGATGAGCAAACTACTCCTATTTACTTCATGTGTTCTAATATTAAAATTTATCATAACTGATTTTTTGTTATTTACAATTAAACCATTGCACTGAAACCATTTATATAGTGTTTGTAGTTGCATATTAGATTTTTTTACCACATCAGATTGAGTTTTGGCATTTATTAATAGGGAGGCATCATCTGCAAATAAGAATGTATTTTCGCTTGGTATTTCGTTAATATATATTATATATTATTTGTGTATGTCCAAAAGCTGCCGTGGTCTGACAAAAATTGAGTCAAAAAGTAGTCCGTGGTTCTATATAGACAACCACTCCAGATTGCAATGTTTGGAATCAGCTTCTTTGTCTATTGGGCGGTGTCCACCGTTGTTTCCCAATGTTGCTGCCACGTCTCGACTAAGCTAAAGGCTGATTCTTGCCTTGTTTTCTTGGCCAAGTACCTATCCTTTAATTCCAGCACTTTAATGTATATTGGTGGTACCGCTGCTATCACGTATGCCGTCATTGAACTGACCGTTCTGTATCCACTAACAGCTTTCAGCAGAACTTTCCTCTGGGTTAAGATCAGCGAGGTTTTGTGCCGCTGAACGCCGAGTGCACTTTTCCACACAGGCGCTGCGGAGGTTATGATGGACTGAACCACCGCGTAGTAAACCGTCCTTTTCTTGGCCTTTTGGCCACTAACGTTTGGCCAAGTTTACCGAGTTTACCACGTGGTGTCCAAATGTCCAATTTGCATCCAACCATACTCCCAGACACTTTACAGTTTTTTTTGGCTTCACCTCCTCTCTTCTGAGCGTGAAAACCACCTCCTTTTTCCTTCTTGATTTTTTAACGATAAAAGCCTCGGGGGTCACCTCTAACCCATTTTTGGACATCCAATTGTCCACGGCCGCCAAGGCTTCGTTTGCTGCTTCCTGGAGCTTCACAGCACTGCTTGCCCTAGCCACCACCGCCAGATTGTCGGCGTATGCTACCATTGTGCATTTTTCCGGGATGTCTAGTCTAAGTGCAGAGTCGTACAATACGTTCCACAGGGTTGGCGGTACGACCTGCATCAGCTTCCTTTCCTCCCTCTCTGCGATGCGGAGCATTCTGTTGCTCAGGTAGCTGGCTAAAATGTCATGGAGATATCTAGACACCTCAATCTCCTGCAAGCGAGTTAAAATCTTACTCCATCTGGCCGTGTTAAAAGCGTTTTTAACGTCCAGGAGGATGATAATCGCCGTCCACGCGCTCTTTTGGTCCTTGTACAATCCACAGTCGAGCGCTCCTTCCTAAACCCGTATTGAGCGTCCGATATAGCTCCCTTCTCCTTTAACTCCTCTTCGAGCTTCCTCTTTAAAAGGTGCTTGTAGGTTTTCTCGAACACACTTAATAGGTTTATGGCCCAAAATTTATTTGCCTCCTCTTTTAGGATTAACACAACCTTTGCCTTCTTCCAGTTATTTGGGAACACTCAATCCGGAATTTCTTCTTGGGCAGGTTTAATTAACAATTTGGCGGCTTTCTTTGCGCCAAGTCTTGCAATGGCTACCTTCATTTCCTCTTCTGTGAACAGAAGAGCTGTGTCTGATTTTTTTAAGATTCGCAATCGTGCCACCGGGTCTTCAACACCCGGGAAGAGTTCCACTATCACCCTTCTTCTTGTGGCATCATCTAAGGCAATTTGCTTTGGCCTTATACCCAGTCTTTTCACCATGATTTGGTAGCCTTGCCCAAAAAGGTTCTTTTCCAGATCATTTATTAGTTCGTGCTTCTTGTTTTTTTTTTTATTGTATGCCTTCTTGGCGGCCTTACTCTGGTTTTCCAAGTCTACATCCACTTTGCCGCAGGCCCTGATCCTCGTGAGTCTTCTCCGTACCTCCTACCAATACAGCAAGTTTTTACCATCCTTCTCTCCCAGCCCGTATCTGGCTCAGTACTGGGCCTTACTTAGGGTTTTAAAGAAATTTACTTCATTGTTGAGGCCTCGGAAAACTCTCCTTGCCTTGTCCGTATTTAGTGACCACACCCATTCCGAGCTGTCTTCTTGTTGTTTTCCTCCGCACGCTATTTAAAAAAAAAATATCTCTAAAGGCTCAGCTTCTCCTCATTGTTGTCGACTGGACCTTCTCACAAATGTCGGAGTGTGTCCGTCATTTTCGAGCACCAGATTGAGAGTTGCCATCTACTGGGACAGGTATTCTCCCCTTTTGTCCTTGCTCTTCGAGCACCAAGCTGGAGATTTGGCAATAAAGTTTCCGGCTATAACTCTATTGGGCCAAAGGGTTTTTATCCGTTCCATAATAAAGTCAATCTTTGCCTTGTACGCCTCCAGGGGGATGTTTGGCGAGATATATGCGTTTATTACAAACATGTCTAGTAACTCACAAATTTGGAAGCCGTCCTTGGCCTAGTACCCTTTGATCCCTACCTTCTTTGTAACCTGGAAAACCGCTACATCACCTTGCAGATCCGTTAGCAGATCCGTCCTGGATCCGACCAACGCAGTGGCGGCCTTGCCAGCAATGATTATGGTGGCGTTTTGTTGCCATTCCTATCTTCTGGCATCTGAGACACCCTGGGTTGTCCATTGTTTTTTTGGTTTCAAATGATTTGAATTTTAGCGCCAGTTTGCTAACCTGAACTCTCATCTTGGTCTCTGCAAAAGCTTGCTCGGCTCTCTCGTTTTCTAAAAGCTCCACCTTTTCGGCCAGTTCCTGAACCTGCAGTTTTAGTAGCAATTCGGCGTTGGCTACCTCTTTCCTATTCTTATTATCCGCGTTGCTTATGTTTTTGAATAAACGGGACAGGTTGCCTACTGCATTTGCAAAAAGACATGTACATTTTTATTATCTTTTACAAATTTTCTCGCCGAAGTAAGACATTTGTCCATCTCCACCATGTTGCTAGAGTAAATGGATTCATGTTTGCTCACTAGTTCCTCTAATGTTCGAACTGGCGTGGTTTCAGTCCGCTTTCTCTTGGTCTTCTGACTAAGGTCGTATTGGACAAGTTCTGTCTTGCTTCCTGTCTGCGAGGTGTCCGTCCGCTTTCTATGTATTTTCTTGACATGAATACTCCCCATTTTGGAAACAGAGTGTCTTTTCTCAGGAGATCTAAGCATCTTCATGCTTTGACCAAACACATCTTTGTTTATTGCTATTTTGATCGGCTCTTGAGTGTCTGAGCCGCTATGTATGTTAACGTAATTCGAATGATTGCTCCCGCCAGAATCTATGAAGCAGACTGCCGGAGCAGTGAAGGAATCCCCACTAGTATTACTAGCAGTACTTTCCTGGGGTATATAATTTTTTTATCAGACATTTTGAATTAAAATCCATTTATTCCTTACCGGCAGGGTTGTTGTTGCGCACCCTTATAGACGTTTAAAGTGTTGGGTTTCACTATAAGAAGAAAGATAAAAACTGTTTTGGTTACCATGCCCTCGATACCTAATAGCGATGGTAAACCAAAAAAGAGGCCAAGGGAGACCGAAGAGTTGTTCTAAGGCAGACGATAGTTCAAAGAAGAAAAAGAAGAAGGAAAAAAAGCAATCTCATCGCCGTAGCAAGGCCACCGTGCAATGGTGTTGGTCCGCGTGTGCTATCCTATATCCGCCACCTGGGACGCGCCTGGAAGAGGTTTCACCTTCACCTGCCTCCAAAATCTCGAGTCCAAGAACCTAACCTAACCTAACATAACCTAAAATAACCTAACCTAACCAAACCATGCAACTTATGCTGGAATAGTTTCTTCCTATCACATTAGCAACATGACGCATCGAATATCCATCATCCAGCAAAGTTGATGCTTTAACTGCTTCCTCCACTGACAAATTTGTTCTGCAATTCATTACTAAAATGTATTACACTTGCACTACACTATCAATAACAAAAAAACTTGGTGGTTAAAGACAACGAGTCTTAATAAGCAAAAATTTTTGATCAGATTTTAAATAAATTTTTGCCAAAAATGCTTTTATTTACAATTGTGCTTTTAAAACAAAACAATTGTTGAGAGCATTTACTTGAACTGTCCAAGTAGGTCTACAACCTATTTGTGATGTAGCTAGAAAATTAAAAATCATCATTATTTTTAACATTCACAGCCAAACATCTTCAAATCAGGCTAAGAACAACTTAAAACGTGGAGATATCCAACCAGTCAGTTCCACATAAGGTACCGAATACATTTTGCTGTAAACATGTCACAACTTTGACAGTCAATACCAGTACTTTTTATAGATGAGTCACAATTTTGTTTAACTCTTTGTGATGGTTAAGTACGTGTATACCAACGTCTATATGAACGCTATTCTGCACAAACCTTATAAGAAATCAAAAAGTATTGTAGTTTTGTGTTGGTTAAGAGCAGAATTAGTGTTGTTAAAATAAAAAAGCTTGTGCCAGTTCCAGGAAATTTAAACGTTGAATGGTACATCATTCTGGATGATTATATTATATTAGTCGGTTATGGTTAAGGCTCAAATTTTGACAACGCAAGACTCCATACTGAGGCCATCACCTAATCAAAGTTTTTTAAGTTTTTTAGTATTTAGTTTATGATTGTGACAAAGTATTTTATATTAATGTACTTTGTCTACCCATTCAAGTGTTTGTTATTCAAAGATTGAAATTTTTTTTAATTTTTAAAATTTCGGTTTGGTTGACTAGTAACGCAGAATCGGAAGTTGTGGTCTTAATGCCGGCTGTAAAGTTTTGGTGCGGCAATGTTTTGTTAACTTTAAAGCCACACCTTTTGCAGAATATGTGCCCGCAACAATTATCCTATATTTTACAGCTCTTTTCTACTTTTGATGGTATCACAAAAAAATAGTGCGTCATTATAACACGCGGAAAATAATAAAAAGTCTATCTTTCTAGGAAATTGCGTTCAGGAATAGATTACGTGATAATCTCAGTTCCAGTTAATCACATCATGTCCAAAAATTATTGTTGGTATTGTTATTATTGGTTAGTAGTGGTTTTAACTTACTATAGTTTGTACGCGTTCCACTATCACTGCTTTGGCTTTTGCTGACAACGTTTTGTCAATTTAAAAAACTTGATTCTCTTTAGACGTTAACCTTGGGCTGGTTGAGATCATCTTAGTGTTACCCTATAAGTATCAAGTCATAAATTTCAGGTCCATGTCCAAAATTTAGGTTCAGTTTTTGGGTGCTTTCCTGGTCATCTGAAGCAATCAGATCAAAAGTGATCAGATTGAGCGGTAGTATTGCTGGTTTTGTCCAAGACTAGTAGAATAACCATTGCTGGACAAGCCGGGTGCAATGTCAATTGAATAATTGGCATAGGAGCTACTTTACCAGTTGCTCTCTTCAAACCTTTGGAGGAAAACTTTAAGACTATGCAACTTGGATGGAGTTGTACTTCAAATTGTGCATAGATTTAATCGAATTTAGAGGTAAAATATTTCTAAAGGGTTTTTGATTTAAATCAAAAACTGAACCAACATTATCCCACAAAGTTAATTGAGCCACGGTTTATTTTTTATTCTCCTGACTGATAGTACAATTTTTTTGCTGCGGAATTCTTGCTTACAGTAGTAGCAGTATTTATTGTCAGTTGACCAAATTGTTGTTAGTATTTGTTCTACAGGTACTACTCAGTTTTTGCCTCAATATGTTTGGAAGAAGAAAGAGAAGCAAAGTTGAATAAAGGCAAAATTTTGTTCCAGCCGCGCCCGTCTCCGGTTCCCGATCAATCGTATCTACTAGCTGCTCTGCAAGGGAAATTACGCTGTCATAAGTTTTTTGGCCGCCAAAGTGCTCGAGTTGACCGGTAACGTAGTCATCCGTAACGACAAAGAGTTGAACAAACTTTTCTCTAAAGTCGCGACTGCATAGAGCGGTGTACTGTCAAACATCCAGACTGTACTCTTCCCAAAAAAAAAAACAAAAAGAAGCCTTAAATCGTCTCAAAGATACGCTTATGCAAAAGCAGTTAAATTAATCTTTTTTTTTAAGTTCAATCCGATATGTACATTTGATTCTGGTTAACTTCTGGAGACGTTTCCTAGGTAGTATCTTACTACTTAAGAACGTTTGAAAGTTGTTTTATGATTGATAATTTGTCGAATTCCTTGAAAAAGCTTTGTTAAGTGTTAAAAGTTTGTTGTGATGACAGTCTTATAAGGTTATAGGACTTTTACTCTAAGTCGTCCAATGTTGGAAATCAATTATTACAGTCTAATTTGCTGGAGATGGTAGCTAGCGCAACAATTCTGAAGTAATGGTGCCTGAGAAGGTAAAGATTAATATGGGATTTGTGCTGGTCTTATAGCTATTCTTCTCCTTTGAAAATTGCCAAAGGGAGTATAAACGGTTGCAGGAGTGGATATTGCTTAAAAAAATTGCGTTTTGAAAATAAAAACTAAGCTACTAAGAAGTTTTGAATGTTGTGGCTTTAAAACTAAAGGTGAAACTGGCTGTAGAGTTGTATTTGCAACGCAACGACAGTCTAAATTGTATCGTAAACCAGTAACATAGATCCTAAACTCTTGAAATCATTATAAATATTTTGATAAAAATACCCGCAACTTCAGGTAGCAAACTGCAACATACCACAACGTTGCGTACGGTGACCAGTCAAAATCATACTTTGAGTGATGCCGCTTTGTGAGTAAAGCATCAAATGACCAATAAATGATTGGCAAAGAGGCATAAAGCATAAATTTTTACGGGCAAAAGTCAGTTACTATCTAGCATCAATCGACGACTGTTTACATTAAATTTAACCATCTCTCCAAATCAACTAGAATTATTTCCAATTGCAAGCACTACAGCATGACAATTGCTATGCCCACTGACCACGACTATAGACCAGACCAGATACCAACAATTGTCCTGAGTGTACTATTTCACGCACTTGACCTGCATGGGACCTACAAGCCTGTACACATCGCCGTAGGTTCTCTATTTTTTCTGGTTATTACCAAAGGCGCTTACTAATGACAATCATTGTTATTTGCACTATCTACGTACTCTGTTACGCTTCCACACCTAAGACGGATTAGCACACCTCCCAAGACCATGCACGACTCAAGGTATTGCACACCCAGCCATAATCAGATCCCAATCAGAGCAAATCAAACACAATTCATATACAACGAGACTATGGTGGGGCTCCCACAACAACCCCATACTCTACTTCCGGCAATCTATGAAAGGGTGCAATTTATCGGTTGCGGGTTTGACCCTAACCAAGCTGCACCTACCGTCGCAAACTATAAAAAAAAACATCTGTTTGCCAGGTATCCTTAACCCTTGGAGGGTACCTTCACTAAGATGCTCACAAGGAAGGTCCACTGATGGTCATACGAACCGAGCATCACGTTCGGATACGTAACAACATACATGACCCCAAAAAATGTTACTTAAACCAGCATCAAGTGGATAACTACTCTAATACAACAACACCACAACCTGGAAAAGGTTCCAGAAGCCGGTAACACAGGGAGCAACTTTATGCATACACTCAGGTGCACCATGTAGTATCACTTTAACCACCCGCATAAAAACTATACTTGCAATTAAAAACAAAATCTTTTCAGAACTTCTCCACATTGGCCGATTCTCACCTCCCACTTATAGGATGGGTACCAATAACAAATGGCGTTCAATGTAGGGCAAAGAAAAGCCCAAACCCAACACCCAAAAAAAAAAATTAAAAAAAAACTTGAAAAAAGAAGAAGAACAAAACCTTCAGCTAGAAATCTGATACATAAATCATAAACATGGACACTTGCAGTTGCAAAACTAAAAAATGCATAAATAAAGTTTATGCAACAAGTTTAGCATTATTATCAGATAATGCACTGGCGCTCAAACAAAGACATCTACAAGAACCGTACCCTGCTACAATGAGAAACATTTTTGTTTTTAAAGTAGTACAGAGACTCGACCGTAGTTACCCAATCAATAATAACCAGTAGAATGCTTTCACGAACGGCAAGCCGCATTATATTGACGCATCTGGCCAGACGTATTCAGCATTTAATTAACACTATCACTTTTGAGCCACTTGAGTAACTTGAGTTAACTCAGTTACAAAAATAGAAGCAATTATTGTTTGAAGAACAGTTGCTTGACCTGGCCAAAAACTAATTCAATTTGGGAAATAAATAAAATCCGGTCTGGATAAAAACGTAAATTATCATCGGCCCAAAACGCACCAACAACGATAAATTAAATTTGCAAAAAAAATCAAATTACTATCAAAGTGGGAGTAGTCAAGTCAGAAAAGCAATTTTGTATCACCGTGACCCTAAACAAGAAACAAGTTAAAAAACACATTCATTTAAAAACCAGCTACAATTTTACGCAGTAAAAACTAACAACTACAAGAACCGCTCTAAAAACGACGGACAAAACAATAGACCTACTCAGTCTAATATTAGGAGAAAAGCTATTCTTTGGGCACCCCTGATTTATAGTCAACATTGCCAACTTGGACTAATCAAAGAAATGCATAGATTAGAAAAAAAAATAAGCGATCTACCATATACGAAAAACAAAACAAGTAATACTTTACAAAAAGATTGCACTTTTCAGAGCCAAACAAGTATACAAAATAGTTAAACAAAATTCTACAATGTTTCTACATAAATTGGAAAAAAAATTACCTCATTGACTACTCAGACTGTCAAAACACTGTCAAACAGTTTATTGAATTGACAAATCACTTTACTGTAATGTCTTTAACCGTTTGTACTAGAGTAAGGCTAGCAATGTTGTCTTCTAAGAATAAAAGAGTCCAATCCGTATAGGTTATAAATTTTCCTCTTTCTCCGGTTAATCCCTTTTCATAAAATTCTAATAGTACTGAGGTGTGGTCTAAGCTTAGGTTATTGATTGTCGTTACCATAGCTGAGAAGTTGAAGTTCTTGAGTATTACTACGTCAAAAATGTTTTTTTGTTGGCCGCGGAGCTGTAATGAGTAGGTTTGTTAAGCCACAGAACTTAAAGACCGTTTTGCTCTACGTATGTTCCAGCATTTATTGTGGTATTAGCATAAATCAAGATCCGTAGGTTTTAATACAATTAGTCAGTCTAATATAAGCAGATGCAATTTTAATTGTGTCTGGCTCATGCACAGTCACTATTATTGCATTTGTTTCAAGCAAGATCATGTCAAGCGTATCCACTTTGAGGTAGTCCAAAGATCTTTTTGCAAAGATCAGTTTTACGTTTTATGGGTACCACCGATGTTTCCAAATACATGAAAGTATTTGAGAGTTTCAGCGCATGAGTGGGTTTGTGTTTTGTCGAGGTTTTGTTAAAAAAATAACTAATTTTTTCTCTAATGCCGGTGGTTCTAAGAGTTCTATGATCTCAGTACTTTTGGTTTTTAGAGAGCTGTATAGCAACCATCAAAAATAATAATAAATGATAAATTTGTTCCCTATTTGGTAAACGTAGAAGGGGTTAAAACTTAACAATACAAAAGCAAACCCAACGTGTTTCTATTACCGTAAACTAAATAAGATTAGTTGCAACAATAAAAATTTTGCAAAAAATTGGAAAAAATAACTTGGTAATTAAATTATGACAAAAAAAAATTAACCCCCAACGCATTTATTCAAAATAATTAAAAACAGACTCTGCTCAAAAACAAAAAACAGCTGAGGAGTTTTCTAGGACGGTGTATTTGGTTAAGGTTATGTTGTTTTGGCATAAAAACGCCCTTGCAACCTTACAAAAATTTATAAACAGAAACTATCATTACAAACACTCCGGCGGGTACGGATAGGTTGCAGCGTACCCAAATGAAAATTTGGGAAGATTATTATGAAATACTTGGGTTATCTGCCAGCATCATCTAACCATAATTATAGACCACAAACGGTCTAGAACTTATAAATAGTTAGAGAGTTTTTCAGGCATACATGCTTGGCTCCGAAAATATGTACTACACTTTTTGGTAGTAGTCGGACCGTTCATAAATTTCCAGCGACCCAAGAAACCGTTTCGCTAGAAAGCCACGACAAAGACGCCGTTTGAAGAAAAAACAAACAACATTTCTACATAATTGCTACTCACTCAGTCAATTCTAATTTAAACTAATATAAAATTAAATTAAAAGAAAAATTGTTTTTTCTGAAATTGTAATAATTTAATAAATAATAATTATAATTAAGCATATTTTAAAAACGGTTTACTTTAGGGCATAATTTTATTAGACTTTTTAATTATATTTCGATTACGTATACAAAGTTGAAACTTTTATAATATTTGTAATAATATTTCACGCAGTCTCATCTTTTTTAAGCAATATTTTTATGAAACAATATATCTCAAATGTTATCTTTTGTTATAATAAACTTTAAGTAATACATGGATATTTTTTTATGATCTATGTAACATGATTACAATTTATAGAATAATACAGCCATAAAGTATTGCTTAAGGCCAGATTATAAAAGGTCATTAGTGTTTACTCTAAGCTACAATTAATAATAATATCAATTTCTTTGTACGCAATATACTATTACACCAAAACAATGTTATTTAATAAATTCTCTTGAACTTAATTTAATTGTATGATGTAAACCTATTGATTAGATGAAACTTTGTTGTTAATCTGAGAGTTTAATTCAAGTTTGTATTTTGTTCCAGGTTTGCAGGACGCCATTTCAAAGAATCTATTAGTGTCGGATCAAACTGTGATGTCGGCTAGAGTGCTGGCAATTAACGCCTCCACTGGCCAATTAACCAACTGCGCGTGGTGGCAAAGCCAAGGACTTGGGATGGGGGGACCTAGAAAAGTATCGGAGGGTATTCCCATGGCTGGACAACGTCCTGATACTGAATATCCATGGTGAGTATTAATAATATATTGTTTTTATGGATTTTTCTAAACTAAATATCTCCCATATGTTATACAAAAGATAACAATGATTATTTTTATATTATATAACAAATTTCTTGCATGATATTTACTAAAAATAACAAATAAAACACTATTATTCTCAAAACTTCATTAAAAATAGCTCATAAACTATTTAAAACGTAACAAAATTTACCATAAAATAAATTTCTAACATAAAATTTACCAAAAATCGCCCATAAAACGTAATAATAATAATAATAATAATAATTTATTTATTTCATTTAATTTTCTAAAAAATAATTTCAAAATACATTAAAAAAAAATAGCGTTATTATATAATACAACGTTACAAACGATGCAAAATTTGTATAATAGATAAACATTAGCATGAGTAATGATATATAATTAGTAAATTACACTTCATTATCTTATTCTTACGAGTCTTAAGTTGTTAATTAGTAATTAAACATTGATGCAATAACAATAAAATTAATAACTTAAATTTTAAACAAAACAAAAATCAAGCTGTTCATTCTTTGTCCAATCATTGCGTGAAATAATAAACAATATAACATTGTTGAAGTTAGCTCTAATATTAATGAGCTCACAAGTGTTTCATACTTTGAAACAAATAAAATTTGTTTTCCAGATTTATTAGTGAACAATAAAAATTGATTGTTATTACAATTATTAAAATTATGAAATAAAGTTGGTTTGTTAATTAATTTATAGTATACGGTTATATTATGGTTTGAAAATTTTTTTTCAATCTACATAAGTTAAATAAAGCATAAATTTCTAAAATGTTGAAAAACTTTTTTGTATCAAATCTATTTTATTAATTATTATCTATACCAAAAACCTGCTTCTTAAAATTGCTTTATAGAAACTAAACAAACTTTAGCAAGCAAAACTAAACAAAATGATCAAAAGTAGAAATGTGTAAAAAATGAATATAAACATTTGTATAAAATATTGCGTTTTCTATACCTCAAAGCGTTTGGATATCATTTATGTGTATTTTACGTTGTTCTACTTAAAAATAAAAATAGTTGCATACAAATTATTTGTCTGAAATAGTTTGTTTATAAAAGTCCAACAACTAAAATCACAAACCTTCTGTAATTACGTAATAGATTAAAACGTATTCTAGTGCCAGCAGAATAAAATTTTAGTAAAAATTTGTAATAGAACCGCTTGTATGTATAAGATCATTTAGTAGATGAAAGTGTTAACCTAACAAATTTTGGAGAAGGTGCTTGTATTTGTTGGTCTAAAATAATGACGTTGACTAACTCCCAAAGTAATACAGCCAGATAACTTATCTTAGCAGAGCCTATTAGTGCATTTGAGTAACAGTCCTGTTGCGTTTAATTTTTGCAGGATAGCTGAATTTTCTAAATCAGGTTTTTGCACTACGGGTTTCTTTGTTTTATTGTGCTTATCTAATTATTTCCCCAATAAAATCTTGAAATGTTAACAAAAAAATTATTTTCAACTTTTCTTTAGTTAGCTTGCCAAAGTAAGATGTACTGTACTGTGGCAAAATAATCTTTGAAAACGTTTACGGCATAAATAGGAAATTTGTCTTCATTCCTATTCTATGCACATTTTTGTTCAGGCTACTGTATCCTGTTATCAGTACCACAGTTTGGTATTTTGTGATGGTCCTGTCAGAAGTAGTTTTGTGTGCTCCATTCCCTGAAAGTTTCTCTACAGGTTGTTGTGTTTTGCTACAAATTCGCTTAAAATTATTTATTTTTTGATCTTTTGAAGAAGTTCAATAAAACTCAAGGTTTTTGCCTTTTGAGTATTCAGACTAGTTGCACATTTGAATTTTATTACTGGCTAACAAACTGTTTGATTTTTTAATAGTATTTGTATACAAAATGTTAAGTTGATTGGTCTGTAAAGTTTAAGCAAAGTATACATAAGTTGTACCGGCTTAAGTTTGTTTGCCATGATGATCCGGTTCATTTGAATAATGACTAGTTTAAATTGAGCCGTTTGTTACATCACATGTATTGTTTTTGATTTAAAAACTGTTTTGTTTGGTAATTAATATTTTCATAGTGACATTTGATAATAATAATTGTACAAATAAAACTATAAAAAAAGTGGTACATTACATGTAAAATAAACTCTTAGTACTAGTAGATAAGAACATAAAACTAAGTCAACAGTAATTAAAATTGGTGCGAGCCAAAAGAACCGTTTGCCAACATTACGCTGGTTTGTATCAATCAGTCGCAAACAACACAATAGTACTCTTTAGCTGCTTGATATCTGCAAAAATCTTGGACTAGCTTTAAGGATCTTTCAGAGAAACCTTTTCAAAACTGCTAACATTGAAAGAATAAAATGAATGAATGATTTGTACGTATCAATTTTCTATTTTGGACTACCATCATTTTATTTTTTTTTGTGTTTTATTTTTGTTTTTTGGGTCAAAAGTTTTCATCAACGTAGACCCTAGAAATAATGTCTACACCACCTTTTGCAGAGTGCTTTTGACTAACTTTAGGTGTTTTCTGCTTTTTAACAGCAGAAATCCAATGTGATATCTTTGTTTAAGTTTTTTTTTTTAAGGCAAAAACATGTAGGTTTGTTGTAAACAGTTTTACAACACCTTCACATAGAGTCGTTTTTGGCGTATGATTGATTTGTACGTAACGTAAGTTTTTACTCTTGTCTTGTTCAAGCTCCCTATTCCAACAAACTTAAGCAGTTTTCTACAAAAGCAATTGAAGACGCAAGTGGATAAAGGGTTCATGTGGCATAGACTTCATTCGGAGATATTGCCGTTTAAAGTTTTTTTATCCGCAGTGTTTTGGGGTTAGATTTACTAAAACAAGTTTGGTGGAGTTAAATTAACATTTCTTGTAGATTTATACCTAGATACAGAAAATAGGAAACAATCTTATGCATTTAAAAAACATTTATTTTATCGTATGCATTACGAGAAACAGTTGTCTATACACCCTTTAGCAACTACAAATTTCTTACAATAGACAAACAAGACAGCCCAAAAAAATTCCAGTGACTTAAAACGTTTATTATCTATTGAACAATCTCATTTTTTAAGAAATTGTTACATGAACCCTTCATCCACTTGCCTCTTCAATTATGGAGTTGATAACTGAGACATATATTTCAGCTCGTAGATATTCTTTCTACCTTTAAACATTTAATTTGGCAAACTAGTAATTTTTGTTTGGCAGTGCAAAATCCTTTAGGTCAGGAGCTTCTATCAACGTAAAGCCCAAAAAAATGTGTCTGATGTAGCTCCTGGACTACCTTTAACTAACTTTTTATGTTTTTTACTTTGTCTCAACAGGGATCCAATATAAAATTTTTGCTTAAAAACTTTTAAATGTGGATTTGTGTTAAACGTTCTTCTTACATTGTTTCTTATTTATAATAAAAAAAATTAAATTTTATCTATGGCTCTGCTGTATGCCCTAAGATAGTTTTTGTACGTAACCCAATTGCCGTTATCTTAACAGTGTTCAACAGTTATGTAGTGATTGCCCTTGCTATGTTCATTATTCCACCAAGCGTAAGCAACTTTATTCAAAATTTTCATAGTTAAGAATTAAGTCTGTCACTATTTTCAACGAGTGTAACGTTTTTGCCACTTTTGGTGGAGCACAATTTGACTAAAACTAAAATTTTATTATGTAAAATTAGTTCTTCTCAGGTTTCTAATTTGCAAAAGAAAAAACGTTTTATAATGTAGGCCCGTTACCTCTGCTAAAGGTGTGTGTATTTAGTTAAGGAAAGCTAAATGTTTATAAACACAGAAATAGCAAAAAACGCGGTGATTGGTCTGTGGTAGGCATTGCCTTAACCTTGTTTTTTGTAAGTTGCCGTATCTTGGCAAGTAGAAGAAGTTTTTGATAAAGCAAACAGTAAAGCAAGTCAAAATTTAATCATAAAAGATGTTTATACCACTAACAGTGCACCAGCGCAAAAAATACAAAAGAACATAAGGATGCATGACATTTAGAAATAAGCCCTGTTCTTAAACACTACATTACCTACACACTCTAAAATTAGCTTAGTAAAAAAACTGCAAGTTTTGAAACTCCTTCATCTTAAGAAATTAAAATTGGTGCAAGCCAAAATACCTGTTTGCCAACATTAAGTTGATTTAGATCAATCGGTTCATTGAAATGATTTGTTTGAACTAAAAAAATCGGTCACAAACGACACAATACTGCTTTTTAGCTGCTTGATATAAGCTTAAGTTCTGGACTATCATTGATGATGTTATATGAAGGTCATCTCAAAATATTGTAAAAGTCTATAGAACTAACTGCACACAATCACAAATGAATTGTGAGTACGGAAAAAACCTTGCGGAAAAAAAACAGCAACCGACTTGACAAGATACGTTACATTACACTCAATACAAACGTTTAACACTCACATACATTTCTAACATCATTACACACCACACCAATTTATCTTACCTTACCAAACAACAGTTTTGGCAAAACTGACTCTCAATTGCCCAGGTGTTGTAGTGGTTAGCGTACTCGACTGCTACACCAAAGGTCTTAATATTGCGTCTCTTATTTAGAGGGTCAGTTTTTCTGGTTAGAAAAAAATGTGTTGTAATGAGTACGCTTTCCTTCAGATAAGAAGAAAAACTTTAGTAGGTGCCGTGTACATCCTCGATGTTGCGTTCAATTTAAAGAACTCAATAATTTAGGTTAAAACTCTTGAGTTTGCGACAAAATTTCCAAATGTGGTAGTTTTAACCTTTGGCGTCGGTAATAAGCACTGGCTGCAGAAATAGGCCAACGTTAAATAAATGAATTAACTATTTAAAACTGACTTCCAGCCTTGCTCTTTACAAGCGTATAAAACGTTCTTAAGTTTCTATGTTTATTAATAAAGATTTTCAAAACGAAAAGCTATACCTTAAAGAGTTTAGTTAAAAGACGCATCTCACACTAGAGCAAACTCAACACATAGTCTATTAAGACCAAGATTCTTTTTCATAAACTACAAAAAAAAGTTTCTGCTGTTTGTAGAAAAGTTGCATAATTTTTTTAAAGATAATTCCGTTCTGGTTCTACTCTCTACTACTACCACTTTGGCTGTTACTTAGTTTTTTAAACATAAGTTTGGCGATGGCATTAGATTCAGTACGTGTTTTGCTCTAATACATGTGCTGGGTTTCATGAAGGTAAGGCTGCAAGCAACCAGCTGTACGGAATGCTGAACCTTCTTATCTGGTTTTTGAGTATCTAGACGATATTAATGTCAACTTTGACAATATACGCACTGAGAGCTAAATTTTAACAGGATTTGTTTCTTTTGGTTTGTGTTAACATTTAAAAAAGGAACTGGGTTATTGTCAACAATATTACAACTTACCAAATCTTATAACACAGGGTCTTTTGAGCACCGTCAATCTGTTTAGTATGGTGCTCGGTTTAAATAGTTGGTCAGGTATCTTTTTAAATGCCCTTCTTGTGTCTCACAAAACCTTTAAGTTAATGATCTGAAGATTTTCTGCTTTTTAAAAATTGTTTTTTAATGTGCTGTGAAACCAATCTTTGGTTGTTTTCTTTGTACACGTGTTTGAAGAACTGTTGTGTGTTATTTTTTTCTTCAAATTTCATAAATAACTATTGTCAATAACGTTTTGGTTGGCAAAATGACTTAATTCTTCATGGTTGGTTGCAATGCAAGTAGTGACTTTAGGTTTAATTTCTTATTTAGTTGAGCTTTGGTTTGGTTCATTAAGTTTTTTGTAGATCCAAAACTAATTTTTGATTGTTTCGGTTTGCAAGTGTGTCTTTTAGTAGTGCAGAAGTTGATATTTGGTGTATATTACCGTATTAATATCTTACATGTTGTCTCCGCAACTTATTTCAAAGCTTAACCAAAGCTGGTGAATGTCCAGCAGTGCAGCACATAATAAACGGCTTTCCAAAGATAATAAATAAATGTTCCCGATATTACCGACATCCAAACAAAAAGCTGAATATCTATGTGCAGTAATAATAATAATATTTAATCAATATTAAATTCATTAAAAAAAACATTTTTAGCGCTGACGAATGGGATAGTTTCATCTCCGAAACGTTGGCTGATAGTTAATATAGACTAATGTAGTTAATACAAATAAATAAAGAAGCAGGTCCTATTTGCCATTCCATGGGTGTTTTATTTTAAATCCAGTGGATAAATCCAACTAAGATCTATATTTAATGCTTAAGAGCACTATGTAGTATGTAAATGCGTAACATGGAGAAAGACATATCTAGCTTAATATACAAAATTACAGTTTTAAATAGTCTACATAAACTCTACACAAATGATGAATGAGGTTTATATAAGTTAATGTACGAGTTACTGCGAGTATCTTTTTAAAAATGTTTATTTATTTTATTATAATGAATTATAAACTTAATTCTATAATACGGTTACAATGGTTACAGGTCTGAATATACTTAATAACTAACTCATAAATGTTTATCACGCGTATTTATATTCGGTGATTCTGCAACGCTGCAGTCTATCGCACAGGTGTCCGGCGAAGT
This sequence comes from Tachinus rufipes, assembly GCA_963932245.1. Classification (NCBI taxonomy): domain Eukaryota; kingdom Metazoa; phylum Arthropoda; class Insecta; order Coleoptera; family Staphylinidae; genus Tachinus; species Tachinus rufipes. The sequence continues at coordinate 84,760,627 of OZ010747.1, read as the reverse complement.
GGGTGTCCGGCGATGTGGGTGTCCGGCGAACAACACTTCCACGAAGTGATAAGTCTGCTGCTACTCAGCATAATTCCGCACGATAACTCCTCCCACGTTAGAATGAAGCTTTTCCTGAAAGCTGAACTTGACCGTCCCGGGAATCTTCGAGCGTCTCTAGTTGAAGGTCCACGATAGAGCCCATTTTTAATTGTTTCCTTCTTTTGATGCACTTTTTCAACATGTAGCAGCAAAAGATTATAAGTCCAAAATATGAAATAATAGTCCAAGTACTTGGAGTGTGAGGTATGATCGGAGTCTTTTCTATGGGCACCATTCGATTCACAGATATGTCTTTTAAATTTAGATTTTTCATTTCTATTTTCATTCCTGGAATTTGAGATTTTTTGAAAGTAATCTGATGATAATTACTGATTACTGGTCGACCATAGGTTTTTTCTTGGAAAATCAGTTTTTGTTTGTTGAAGTAGATTTCACAAGATTTTTCCTTGATTAAATATATTCCTTTTAATAATTTTGATTCGGTTTCAGACTCGCATTTAATATCGATTACTTCTTCTTAAGGGAAGACACCAAGAAATTGATTTATTTCTGGAATGATTTCTATGTGGTTCTTCATTATGTTTATTTTAACAAATGTGCACTTGGTCGTAGTTCCATTCAACAAGGTTTCTTTTTCGCATGGGGAAAGTTGGTTTAGTTGCAGATGCCGGGGGCATTGATAAATTGTACCTTTAGCACAAATGTCACTCATAGGCTTTAACAAATTTCCGGCTTTTAGGAAATACTAAGTATCTGGTATAATTGCAACAAATTCTAACTCGTGTTTTGTAGGAATTGGATGTAGGTAGTAAAGATCAAAGTTTTGCTCAAAATCAATAGGGATAGAGAAAAAATAATTTATTCTGGATTCTTCGATTTTACAATTAACTCTTATGGCTGATTCAAAGTCAAAAATATTTTCTATTTTTAGTTCAAACGGAAATTGTAATTTGTAATGAGATGAGATTCTTTTTAGTTCTGAGTATAATTCTTTCGGTTTGATTATACTAGGGTGCAAGACTTTTAGTTTGCAGAATGTAATTGAATTTTCTATGTCCTCGAGAATAATCAAAAGTGTGTCGTAAAGTATCAATAATTGATTGTAAACATCTTTTGCAAATAACGTATCCGTTATTTCCATGGTTCCTTTAATTAATTCATTTAATTGCAAAATTCTAGATTTTAATAATAATTTGTTATGTTGAACATCTTTGATTGTATCATTATATTGTTTAATAATTTGGTTGTTAACTGAATACTGTGATTGTATTTGTTTTTGCAAATTTGACTCATTTTTTTGCAAATGCGTCAAAATGTTATTTATTCTTTTCTCGTCATCGGCATCCAATGTACCTATTAATAATTTAGATATTATTCCTAAACCGTTAATAAGACCACGTTTATTTCTGGGTCTTAAAGCGTGCAATTTTATATTGGATATGTTTTCTAGTTCCTTAATAATTTTTGTATTGTTACTTTTTCCTAATTCTAAATTTAGTGTTTCATACTGATTGTTTAAATTTCTATACTCTTCGAATATTGGGTTCAAATCGTAAAAATGCACAAAAGTGTGTTCAGTACGTTGCAATTTTGCAGGACCTAAATTGATTGGAAGTATTCCTAAGTTTTGGGTGATATTTTTTATTTCTGATCCATCTCCGAGATGGAGGACCCTGAAAACATTTTAAATTTGTAAGTTTGTTTTCTCGGTATTTTAATGTTCTGCAGATGTATTTTTTCCGCAGTATTATGATGTCTAAGTTTGATATCAGCAGTTTTAGTTTTTTGTTTAATAGTTTTAATACTTTCAACTTTGTATTTATTTTTAGTTTTATTTTGTTTTTGCCGATTTTTGACAAATACCTTGGGAGGTATAGTTGGAATACTTTCTCGATTTTGATTAGCTTTTGTAATGTAATTTGCTTTAGTCTATTGTAGATTGTCATTGATCTGTTTATACAATATATTCATTTTATCCCTGTGTTCATGGACATAATTGTTAACCATTTTTTTATCTATTTCCATATTAAATGGTGTTTCGACATCTAGGTGTTCTGTCATAATTTCGTAAAATTTTAATTTAGTTATGGAGTAAATTAAGTTGTTGTATGCTAACAAGGCATAATTTACTTTACTTTCGATGGATTCGTTTTTATAAATTTCTTGATTATTGAATAACCTAATGTGTTCTATTAGAGTGCTATGAAATCTTTTAATTTGACCATTAAACTCAGGATGTTGAGAACTAATAAAGTGAATTTTTACTTTGTGAGTTTCTAACAATTTCTTAATTACACTATTTTTGAATTCAGAACCATTGTCTGAAATTATTTGTTCAGGGATACAATGGTGTGTGAAATATTTTATTAGATTGTTTGCTACTTCTATTCCTTGAGACGAATTTAATTTGTATGCTTGCGCGTATTTAAAGAAAGAGTCAATAATGGTTAGGAACTTAGTATTTTCTAATGTAATATTGTTAATATGCAATATTTGGAAAGGTCTTATTGCCGTAGGAGTTATATTGAATTTTAATTTCATTGATTGTCTGTCATATTTTGTGAGTTGACATATTTCACATGAATTTAGAATAGATTGAATGCTTCTCCTTTGGTTTGGCCAATAATATATTTGTTTTATTCTGTTTTCAGTTTCATCTAGGCCTCTATGATTAGTTTTGCCTTCATAAAAGTCTTGAATAGTTTGAATGATTTTATCTTCGTCACTGATATCTACTAATTTTTTAGTACATTTGATCATATTGATCTCAGAATTTTTAAAATAAGTCTGTAAGACATTACAAACCTTTTTATATATTGGGTCCTTAAAATAAACATAGTATTTAACTATCGGCACAACATATTGTTTTACAAAATTAATTACGTCATTATCAAAGTTATTTTTTGAAAACTGAACTAAGATTCTTTGTATGGTTTCATATAATTTAATTATGGTAGGATCTACTGCATCAAAATTAACTTCAGAAATAATTATCTGATTTTTGCCATAGTTTACTGGGCATTCAATAATTGGGATATTCAATATTGGATTTTCTTGATTAGAGTGGTTAGTTTCATCATCATTTATTTTGTCAGGGTTTGTAATATCCGCTACGACAATTAAGGAATCTGTTTCATCATTTTTTCCTTTATTTGCGTTTTCTAATGACTTATTAAATCCTTCTATATAATCAAGTATTACTGATGTTGTTTGTTTTGGTGTATCTGGTTCATTTAGAATATTTATCTCTATTTTATTTTTATTGTGATACACATAAATAATTATTTTGGTATTTTTGAAAACATATTTTAATATTTTGTTTACATATTCATAGTTTAATTTGTCCAATCCACAACCTATTTTTGGTAAAGCAAGTTTATTTATTTTGTTTTAGATACAAAAGCTTCTTAAATTTACCAGGGTTTGGAATAGATCTTTATGTGTTGGTTTTTCGAAACATTTTTTTTTACTTACTAGATATAGAATAAACCTATCATTATCTTTCAAGTATCCGATGGAGTATAAATTTAAGTGTTGAGATTTTAAATAATCCACTTGACCGAATTTTTCCTTAAAATGTTTCGCAATACCTTTATTCATTTTCAAATTGGAACTTACGCAATGCCCTAATGCGAATTAGGTGCATTAAATAAATTATTATTTAGGTCGATAACATTTTTATTTGAAATATTATTATTTATCTTATAGTTTTGGTAATCTTCATAGATTAAACTGAATTTTTTGTCAGGGATTATTCTGCTTAAAGCATCGGCATTTTTGTTGGTTTTACCACTTTTATACACGATTTCATAATCGAACTCATCTAATTTCAACCTCCATCTCAGGAGTTTGGAATTAGGTTCCTTGACAGAAAATAACCATTGTAATGGTTTGTGGTCTGTCACAATTTTAAATCTACGGCCATATAGGTAAGGCCTAAAATATTTGGTAGCCCAAATTATAGCCAATAATTCCTTTTCGATAGTGGATAAATTGGTTTTTGAAGTATTTAGAGTACGACTTGCGTACGCTATGGGTAGGTCTGATCCTATGTTGTTTTGTGACAAAATACCTCCTAATGCATAGTTACTCGCATCAGTGATGAGAATGAAAGGTTTTGTAAAGTCTGGGTATTGTAGAATTGGTTTGTTCATGAGCAAATTTTTTCTACTTGAATTTTGAAGTTACTTTGTCTTAGTCTTTCAAAGACATCTCTTAGATTGATCATGTGTTCTTGTAGACTACTACTAAAAACAACTATATCATCTAGGTAAACTCGACAATTTTGTAGACCCTTTAAAACATTATTCATCGCTCTTTGGTACGTTGCCGGTGCGTTTTTTAAACCGAAGGGCATTCGTTCGAATTCATAGTGCTCGTCGTCGGTGTTAAACGCAGTTTTTTCTATGTCACCTTCGAACATCTCGATTTGGTGAAAATCCGACGCTAAGTCGAGCGTTGTAAAATACAAACTTCTTCCCAACTTATCTAAGAGTTCTGTAATATTAAGAATTGGGTGCCGGTCATCAATGGTTTTTTCGTTTAATTTCCTGTAGTCTATGACGATGCGCCACTTACGATTTCCTTGAGAATCTAATTTTTTTGGCACGACCCAAATTGGTGAGGACCATGGTGAATTTGAAGGTTGTATTATATTATCGTCTAACATTTTTTGTATTTGTCTCTTAACTTCTAACCTATGAACTTCGGGATATCTGTAAGTTTTTGTGTAAACCGGAAATTCATCTTTTGTTCTTATGTGATGCTTAACTTCATTACTGAAAGTTAACTTTTTATTTTCGTTATGAAAAATGTCTGAATAAGTTTTAATTAAATTAGATATCTCATATTTTTCCTCTGAATTCATATGACTTGTTTCGATGTTAGAAAAGTCTAGATTCAGAATTTCATTGGAAAAGGACAATAAATATTATCATCTAGGTTTTCTACTATGATTGGTTTAATAACCTTAAAATTTCTTTCCTTATTTGAATTATTTCTTATTACACATAATGCTTTATAATTTTTTACTGTAGTTACACATTCAGGAATTTCTAAATGTGTTAATTTAGTTTCAGGGATGATTATATCACCATCACTAACATTCTTAATTTTTATTTTTATTATTTGTTCACATTCTGCTCCGATTTGAACAGAACTAATAAAATTATTATTAACATTATTAATTACGTTATGGAAAAAGATTTTTGTTTCACTATTAGGAGTAATTAACATATTTTTATTGAAATCAATACTCGCATGTAATGCTTTTAGGTTATCCATATCTAATAACAAATCAAAGCTATTATGAAAATTATATGTTTCAAATTAAACCATTTAATACAGGGAATTTTGGTGCTATAATTTTCATACGATCTTCCGTGTACCATTGCGATTTGAAAAAGATCATATTTTATCTCATTTTTAGAAAATTTATGAGCTACTTCAGGTATTACAAACGATTTTGTACTTCCTGTATCTACTAATATTTTTAAATTATTATCTGTATGTAATATATATGTTAAACGTGCATTTGCATTGTTTATTGTAAGGTTCATCAGTGTAAATTCATTCCCAAGGCTTTGTCCTCTAATAAAGAATGGTTTACAATTTCTTGTTGTTTGTCTTCCTCGTTGGGAAATTCTATTTGTGGTTCGGAAATATTATGCAATTCATGATTAGGCAACGCAGGCTTAAATTTCTGGTATGTATAATAATAATAATAATAATTTTTATTTATCCTTTAGGCCAAAATTATGGATAGGATATGTTAAATAAATACAATACATAAATACATATTAAAATGTTACAAATCACTGCAATATTTGCAGAACCAACAGATTAAAAACATTAAAATCATTACAAAATAATATAAAATATAAATAAATAAATAAAATAGTTTTCACATTGATCTATAAAATAAATTCGTTTATTGAAAAAGCATCTATCAATTAAAAATTTCTTTAAGCAGCTCTTAAATATTTGCGGCGATTTGCTTGTGATAGTTTTTAGGTTGCGTGGTATTTCTTGTAGAAATACTCATGGGGGTCGGTCTAGTTAGAGCCACATTTTGATTAGGTCTAAATGCATTATTAGCATTTGTATTTCTATTAAAGTTATTATTTGGAAATTGAAAATTGTTGGTTCTATTATAAAATTGATTATTATTATATGGGAAATTAGCCAATTGTAATTGAGGCGCTTTAAAATTATTATTATTATACTGTTGCTTTTTATTATTCCGTTGATTAAAACTTTGCGATTTATTTTTTAAATCAAATTGAAAGTCATTAGTAAGCATATTCAATGCTGTTTTTAAATCAGCAGGATTTTTTGTTCTCATGAGTGAACCAGTAGGTTCACTTCCTTTAAACCCTTTAAGTAAAACTCTTAAAGCATACTTCCTAAAATATGCTGATAAATCAGCTGATTCATTTGCAGGGAAAGGAGTAGTTACATAAGCAATTTGTAAGTTTAACAAATGCTGGATTTTGTTATAAAACTCAAACACAGTTTCGTTTGATTGTTTAAATTCGGTAATTTCTATACCTAAACTAAAACAGTCCCGCTTATCCTGATATGCATTTAGTAGAGCGGTTTTTAATTCACCCCAGTTCCTAATAATACAACTAGAAATACTCTTAGCGGCATCACCTTTAATTTTCGCGAGGATGCTGGACATCAAATATTCATTTTGAAAGTCTGCAAGGTTTGCGGTATTATAAAACTTGGTGACTAGTTTCTCGCATATTTCGATAAATCTATTTAGTAATTCAGCATCTCCAGTAAACTCCGGGATCATGCTTAAATATTTTTTTTTAGAACTGCCATTTTATTTAATTTATTTAAATTGAAATTATTAAATTAATCTATTAAAATATCAGTTAATGGATCTGAATTAGGGTTGTTGGTAATAATTTTAGGGGAGTTAGAATTAGTTTCAGATGAGTTTATTAATTAATTCAGCCTTTTTATATGACATTCAACTTACAGTACAATTATCAATATTCTTTCCATTGAATGTTGCTGGTAATCCAAATTCCTGGAATAGGTCTGTCAATGCTGTCCTGTTGCTCGGCTTGATTAAAGATTTCTTTGTAACAATTCGCACTTGTTTACAAAACTTATATTCTTTAAGTTTTGTGCACTATTTTTTTTTTTTGTTTTCTTAAACACACCAACAAATCGTTGAAACGAACCGGATATTTATTTTCACTAAACTATCCGTCTGGCGTATCCTACCGACTGCGCCAGTTAATGTACAAGTTACTGCGAGTATCTTTTTAAAAATGGTTATTTATTTTATTATAATAAATTATAAACTTAATTCTATAATTTGGTTACAATGGTTACAGGTCTGAATATACTTAATAACTAACTCATAAATGTTTATCACGCGTATTTATATTTGGTGATTCTGCAACGCTGCAGTCTATCGCACAGGTGTCCGGCGATGTGGGTGTCCGGCGAACAACACTTCCACGAAGTAATAAGTCTGCTGCAACTCAGCATAATTCCGCACGATAACTTATATGTATGTCTCTGTGGTTAAAAATTTAAATATGATCATAGCTAATAGTCCCAAACGATGCACAATTAAATGTAGATTTGAAAATTATGCAAACATTGTGTTTGTCTTTTTTGTTAAAAAAATAAATCTTAGTGTAGCAAATTGAAATTATTTTTAAAAAATTCACAATTTAATGTAGATTTGCTAAGTTAGTTTAGATTATATAATCCCTAAACAAGACTATAAGTAAAAACATTTGCAAAAATATAAGATCGTATAATACACAAATGATCATAAACCTCGTCATAAACATAAAAATTCTTTAAATAATCTATCAATAAGACAAGGATAAATAGTCAAAAACCAGAACAAAAAAGTAATCAAGAACCAACATAAAAACGTTATAGTTCTATAAAAAACTCTATAGTTCCAACATAAGAAACAGTTTACCACTGGAGAGTAAAATTTGTTTCACTTTCCCACTCAAATATAGAAAAAAAAATTTAAGGTTATTTATTTTAATTTTTTATAGCAAATTTTTTTTAAATTATGGTCGCATTTACCAGTTTTACTTTGATTACTATTGTTTTGGCCGGTCTTAATTACTTTATAGACAAATTTTAATTCACTTGCGTTGAATTTTGTATTTTACGACTAGGTTTTAAAAGTATGACTAAATTTTGTCAATTTTAGGCAAATTTTTATGTTTTTTTGCCAAATTTCAAAACTTTATGACCGGATTTTAATTTTTTAGGCTTTTTATGTTTATATTTTTCCAGTATAAAGCAGATCATTATAGTTTTTGGCCGGATTTAATTACTTAATGTCAAAATCTCTGTTTGTCCGCAATCGCAAAATTGACATTTAGCACACAACGTAGAATAACTTCTAAATGCCCAATTCCAAAAACAAACTAAAGTCTGCAGCAAAAAACAAATTTAATGTTACGTTGATACGCACTTATTCTCAACCCTACTCTTTTCAAGTTTTTCTCTTTCACACACACTTTAATGGTACAACCTCTAATGTACACGGCAGACACTAACGACGGACCTCATCAGAACTTTTCATAAATAGAATTTTATGCTTTTTAGCAATTTGGGCTTGGATTTTGTACTTCTGACAATATTTAAATATTTTATTGCCGCATTTAACAGTTTATGAACAAATTTTTAGAAAATATTTTAATATTTTATGGCCGGACTTTTTATTTTTAAACTTTATTAATAGAGTTTTGCTCTTTTTAACAATTTATAGCCGTCTTTCTATTTTATTTTGATACTTTATGACCGGATTATGATATTTTTGGTATTTCATAAATAAAGTTTTAAACTTTTTATGAATAGTATTTTGCAATAGATGTTTCCTATTTTTTACACTTCAAATAGAATTTTGCACTTTTTAACCATTTTGGCCAGGTTTTTGGTTTTTTCTGACAACATTTTTATATTTTATAACCGGATTTTATGACTTCATGAATAGAATCTTGCACTTTATAGCCGGATTTAGCTTATTTTGACTTTTTATAAACAGAATTTTTTATCTTTTGGCAATTTATGGCCAAATTTTGGTTTTTTCGGGCAATATTTTGATACTTTTGCCAATTTTTTTTATTTTTAACATCTTGTAAATAGAATTTTGCATTTTTTAACAGTTTATGGTCGCAATTTGCTATTTTTGACATTTTATTAATAGAAATTTGCACGTTTCAACAGTTTATAGCCGGATTTCAACAGTTTATAACCAGATTTTGCTGTTTTTAACAATTTATAAATAAAATTTTGTACTTTTAGACAGTTTATGACCGTATTATGCTGTTTTTGACATTTTATAAATGGAATTTTACACGTTTGATGTGACCGGATGTTGGTAGTTTTGACATTTCATGAATATAAATATTTTGAAACTTCGTGGTCAAGTTTTTAACATTTTGTGAATAGAATTTAGTACTTGTTCACAATTTATAATCAAATTTAGCTATTATTGCCATTTAATTAATAGAATTTTGCGTTTTTTAACAGAATATGACCAAATATTAATATTTTTGTTAAATTTATGAAAAGAAATTTGCTTTTTTTTAACAATTATGACCAAATTTTGTATAGCGGATTTTGATTCTTTTTAACAATATGTTGATATTTCTTGGCCGGATTTTGCTTTTTTTAAGTTTGCAATTTTTGACGGTTTATGACAAAATTTTGCTGTTTTTGACATTTTATAAATAGATATTTGAATATTTTAACAGTTTTGAGCCGGATTTTAATGCATTCTGACAAAATTTGAATACTGTATGGCCGGCAGTAAAATTTAACAAATTCATGCCTGAATTTTTATTTTTGAATACTTTATTTACACTTTTCAACGCCGGATTAAGTTTTGCTAATTTGACTAAACACAAATTTTTAATTTAAAAGCAAATTTACTGTTTTAAAAGTAGGCTTTATAATTTGAAAGTCGAATTAACAATTTTGCAGTAAAATTTAACAAGTTAGTGAAAAAAGAGTATATTTTCTGTTATTTTGAATTAAAAAAAGTATTCTAACTTCTAACAGAATATATGTTACTGAAAAAAGAGTATGTTTAGTCAGCCTACACTTAAAACTTAATATTCCAATTTGAAGGACCATTTAATTTTGTAATACTTAGTTAGGTACAAATTGCAGTTGCAGTAACGAATTAACGTTCATATAAATCATAAATCCAATTAGGTCCATAAATAAATCATGCTTTTCTACGCTAAGAGAATGTTAGCACAACTTTTCAGTTCAACTGTGAATTATTAATTGTTTTGCAGTAACACATCAGCATTAATCAGTCAATTGTGACAATAATTTTCATAAATTTTTCATTTAAAATTTAGCATAATATTCTAATCTCATAAGATGCGGAATGTAAACATTGTTTTCCTTTGAAAGTTTATTAGAGAGTACGTCAAGTTGTTTGAAAATTTCTTGAAGTTAAAAGGAAGCAGGTTGAAATTTCTATGGTAATAAACGAGACTATCGCAAGCTATCTTAAATGTATTATTTATTATTACTTAATAATAATTAGTTTCAAAAAGGGTGTCACGCGCAAAATTTAATTTAACTTTCAAACTATATCGAATGGTTGAGTGTTGGAAAGGTAACACTTATTTTGTTATAAATAGGACGCTATTTAAAGATGTATTATTTAACAATTCTTAGTTTCAAATTTTATAATCATTTTTTTTATTCAGTAATTTTAATTAATAACATAAAATCTAATAAACAAATATTATTTCAATACAAATTGCTAAATACAATTTCAATTAATAAAGAATTAAACTAAATATCCTTGCAAACAACAATCAACTACGCCGACCCACGCTCATCAAACAATCCATTTTAATACCAAACAGAATCTCCGCGTTTAAACTTTTCCACCGTTATAAAAGCCTGGTGCGAAGAAGCTTTGTGCGAACCACCCATCCCCCATTTCCGCTGTTCACCACCACTCTCTTCCAACCCCTCTCACATAATATCAGTAACTCTCATCCAACAATGCACTTAATCCTGCGTTACTTTACCGTCCCACACTCACGAAACTTTACCTTTTTGTTTGTTTCAGGTACGAGGACGCCGACTCGAGTCCTGGATTAAGATCTCCGAAATTTATGGAGAGTCCCGCTAATCTATCTTATAGGGGATGGTGGACTTATCCTTACTACTCCTGCTCAGTTAGGAAATGGCTGATCTCATATAGTGTTCCCGTACCATTGCAAGGAAAACATTGGTAAATAAATAATATCTTTTAAAAAACCTAGCTTATCTGTAAAAGTATTAACAAGCAACAGAATATTGTGTTGTAAATTATTAATGCATAAATTCTGATTTATAAATGCGTTCACTATAAGCAATATAAACACATAAAACTGCACTTTAAACTTAATCCTATTCAGCGAGAATAAATTTGTCCCAACAATACAAAATTTTTATGCGGTCGCACAATAGATAACGATGTGTTTATTTACTCCAGTTTCCTGTTTATATATGTACTTAGTATATAAATACATTTATTTTCTATTATGTCGTAGCATCTTATTTATATACGTCTATCGATCGCCACTGCCTCCTGAACCCACGCTACATCATTTTCCTTATTGTTCTCTCTGTATAGACGGACTTATTTTTGTTTAAAATTTTCCTATTCATACTCAAATGGAAGAAATTATTTTTGTTATTCTGAGAAAAAGACCATTTTCTTGTAGAAAATATTGGAGACGTGTTTTTTATTTTGTTAACGTTCGTTTATTTTATTTGAAAAAGTTGACTTTATATAAGAAATGTTATTACAATAAGATCCAGTTGGAATTGGTGTAAAAACATTGTGATAAGGTTGAAAGTTTTATTTGTTATAATCAGTTTATTCTTTCAGTTTTATATTTAGTCGAACAGATGTTTTATACAGTTTTGATATATTGTTCAATACTTTGGCTTATATTTTCTCTGTAAGAAATACATTTTTTTAAATTTATATACGTAATTATAAGAGCATTGGTTTTAAAGTCTTACGCTTGTGTTATTACCTCGCAACCGCCTACAAACTCAAATGCATACTACTAAGCCCGTTAATTGAGAGAATGAAGCTGCTGCAGATACTAAAAAAGCATAGTATCTGGTCTACCCACACTCTCAAATTTAATGTATTTCCTGTCTTAAATTAATAAAATTTTCTCTCGGAGCTGGTATTCGAACAAATTATAAACCGAGATTTGAGTTAGGTGCTTTACCCTTTCATACAATAGAAATACTATTTTACTGGTACACGTTGATAAATTATCGTAATGATTTGTTCTCAAAACTGGCACTATGCTAGCGGTTTGTCTGCAACTGAAGTTGAGACAGCAGCCATCACATGTCCTCAAAAAAATCAACTTAGGACAAAAGGGTTTTGTTGAAGAAAGTTTCTATGGATTTCATACTTTGTTATAAATGTAATGCGTACTTTGTAGTTTAAAAAAATCGGTTTTGTATGTGTTGTACAACGTGATGGTGTATTATCAAGCAACAGTAGTTGTACAGTATTTCCATTAGTTGGGTTTTTAAGTCAAAGAATTTGTAATACTGTCCTCGGCATGGCTTTAGAGTCAAAACTGCAAGAAAAGACTTTGCCGGTCATCAAGGTAATGCAGACTAATTTTCAATTTATAACATTTGATGTGATTCCAATCGTTGATGCAGCTGGCTTAAGACTTGACTGACTATTTTAGAAAACAAGTTTTATTGCAATGCATTTTCTGGCTTGTAATTATAAAATTTTAAGAGTTCTTTTTAAAACAGTCTGTTAGTCTGCAGAAATTACAGTAACAGCTCCAGTGAACCAACAATCGAACAAAAACCTTATGGCAACATCTGCAATGGATTGGCTAATGTAATTAAACTGAAATTCTATGAACCCTACAATGCACTAGTTAACAAGACAATTGGAAAACACCTGCAGACTAACTCCGTGGGCGGTGTTGCGTTTAAAAGACTGAGGTTTTAGTGCCGCTTTAACGCCTATCTACGAAACATCCCCAGGTTGCATCTGGGAGTTCTTAACCTAAGCAGCAGGTCACTACCAACAAGACAAGCGCATTCCCGGTATCATAGCTTACACCGGCACCGTAAAACACACTATCACAGCTGCTCTAAGGCTTCTTTACAACTAGAACTTTTTTTCAAGACCCGGTGGACACCTTCACAGGGCACAACAAAACACAAAAAATTGGAGAACGTACTTTGCATCAAAGCGGGAATCTATTGAACAAATCACCTTTAGGTCCCGAAGGCAATAACAATAAGCGCCCATCGTGGGGTATACAAGGCACGGTTAATAACAAGAACACCGACAAAAAGCAACAACAAAGAAAAAAAACAAAGAAACAAAAAAACAAAGATAGACAAAGAAGAGAAACATTAAAAGAACATAGACCCAGATTTTTTTTTTAAAACACATGAACAATATGCAATCAGAAAATTCTAGTAACGGTCCATCAAAAATTGTTAGCTTAAAATCTTCGAAAAATAGCTAAAAGTTTCAAAACATATTTATGTCAATTTTAAACAACAAATTCGAAAGCAATTTGCTGACCCAGTGAAGCTAATCAGAATGGCCAGCTAACTAACCACTTCTATTCACAAGCTAAAAGAATCATTAAAAATCAACTGCTCTGCCTGGCTGCTTTATATTGCCAAATGTACCCTCACTACTCAAAGAAGTTTATGTCAATCATCACCTTAGCAACCTTCAAAACCAGCAGTCTGGACATTATTACTTTTAAAAGTTCTGAACAACCTGTGAAAACCGCTATCAAGTTAAAAACTAATTTGGCTTTTTTTAAACCTTTTTGGGCCAACCCTGGACCACTATCAAATCTTACGTAGCCGGGAACAAATAGAAGATGAAACCAAAAAATGAAAATTCTCCGATAAAAAAAATTGCTCAAAAAAAATTATAAACAAACCCCAAAAATTTTACGAATCAGCATAAATTTTAATGAAAACCTAGTTAAGGCCTTGATAGATTTGGAGACAAGGCAAAACTTCACTCAAGTTTGGCTACTCAAAACACAACCATCAAACGGACAAGTAAAACAGGCCGACTAAAAAACTACGGTGCAAATTACGGGCAAAATAAAGGCAACTGTATAGATTAGCAACTAATAATAAGTCACTCCTAAACCTTTAAACAGATCTACAAACTATTCACAAATGGAATCATCTAACGAAGCAGCAGCAGCTACTCAGTAGTATTGATAAATAGAAAAATGACAAATTACAAAATAATAAATGACGTAACAAAGATCAAATTAACACCGCTCCCAAAAATCAATCTCAAAAAATTGTGGAATTGCCTAAGTATGCACCAATACCAATGAAAGACTCAAAACTCAATAAATTATTAAAGAGTTTGCTGAAAGACTAAAAAGTTTAGACTATCCTCGTCCCACACATTAGCCAAATTTTTGAGGTGTTTTCTATCAAAAATTGTCTTCAAATTTTGAGGACGGTAGTATCAAACATCATCAAATAAAAATACTACCGTTTTTTTATTGGGCAAAACAGCTAACTAACTACAGCGACAATCAAAAATTTAAGGTAAAAAATCTAATAAAAAATAACACTTAAGAGTAAAAAGTTCAGACCAGAAAAACTTTAAAACAACTATTTTATAACTCTGGAAAACTAGACAACCTGCATTAACAACACAGACTGAGAACGGTTGAAGAAAATCAACCAGTATACGCTCCAAAAAGTTGCCAAAAGATGAATTCACAAGCTCGATGTTAAATTTGCTAGCAATCCGGCCAAAATGATGTCTATCAAATTTGTTTTGGCAGTCAAATGAGTCTTACAACCAATTAACCAACCACAGTAAGGTTGCACTTTTGTTGGTCTATTATGAGAAACATCTTCCAACCTTTCAAACTGAAATATAAATACCCAATTTTTTCAAGATTTTAAAAGAATACTTTAGAACCTTTGGATTACTAAAAGTTGTTCATCACATTATGTTTGGCAAAGACATTGCAAGAAAACGTAACCTAACTTCTTTTTTTTTGTTGAGGAAAACGCATAATGCTTCCCATACACTTGGTTTAACGTGCACGGGAGTGTGGGACTCGCACTTACCAAAATACTTCAAATCTTCTCGCTACTAGACGGGATACCTTGTTGCAAGGTTTAACATTGCCTAGCAGCTGGGACCTGGACAGCAATCAATCACGCTGCACAACAGACTTCAAGCTTTTCTGTTTTGCTCTCTCTTCTTCTTCTTTCCTCTTTATTACACTGCTAATGAACGTATGCAGGCAGTTCCAATTTTTACTACTTTCTACCATGATGTTTATTATGGTATTTGCCTCAATTTTCTGACCCAGCTTTGTCTCTGCAACTCTTCTTTGGTCTATCCATCGTTTGCATACAAAAATAGTGTGTTTAGACGAATCTTCTGCAATGTCGCAGTACGCGCACTTGTCGGTTTTTAGTTTTACCAATTTTTTTGGTGTATGATCCAAAACTACCATAGCCAGAAAGAAACACTTTTCCAGGTCTTTAATGATTTTTCTGGTCCATTCTCCGTTTCCACTATCTTTCCATGCTTTGTTTCATTTTTTAATAGACCCAAAGTTTTCTGTGCCTCCTCTCTTACGGTTATAAAACATGTGTGCTTTTTCCTTCACATAGATATTAATTGGCAAAGTGCCAGATATTACGCACACCGCTAGTGTACTGACAGTGCGATAGGAACTGGCTACTCTCAGCAGTACCTTTTGCTGTGCGTCTATCACTCTTGTCTTATGATTGGCACAGCTAAGAGCTTTTTGCTATATAGAGGCACCATAGCTCAGGATTGATTTGACTACTGAGTGGTAGACAGCCCTTCTCTTGCTTTGTCATGTTAACAATTCTTTTCTCTGCGTTTTTTGACACCGCTTTAGTATGCACCAAAAATGCTCTGGTAATCAAAGTCAATACTAAGGTATTTCACTACTTTTCTTGGCTTGATAGTGGCGTTGCCAGTCTTGAAAATGATATCTTTTTTTGCTCTGGGCTCTTTGCAGATAATTGTTTTGGTTTTTTTCGTTGCTATTTCAAGTCATTTTTTTATGGTCTTCATTCGTGAATTTGACTTAGGGCTTTGTTGGTTTTTTTGGTCAAATTTGCAATGTCCTCCGCCGTACTCACTAGCGCCAAATCGTCCGCGTAGGCTATTGTGGAGCACCCACTTGGCAAGACAATATTCAGTACCGGGTTGTACAGCACATTCCACAAGGTGGTCCCAAGACGGAGCCTTGTGGAACTTCTTGTGTTAAATGTTTTTCTACGCACTTCAGCTCCTGTTTCTTAGAAAGTTTTAGACTATTGCGCATATATATGGCGAAATGCCAGTCCTTCTTAAATTATTGCACATGATGCTCCACTAGCAGTATTAAAAGCGTTTTTTACGTCGATTAGAACCAGAGCCGTCACTTTACTATGCCTATTTACTGTCAGAGTTTTCACTTCCCACGCGGCATCTATTTTGGAACGCCTTCTTCGGAAACCGTACTGCGTATTTGCGATTCCGTTGTTTTAGTCTAGCTCTTTTTCAAGTCTGCCTTTAATGAGATTTTTGTATAGTTTTCCTAGAATATTTATCAAACTAATGGCTCTATACTTTCCGTTTTTTTTTTGTATTAAAAAAAGGCAAGGCTCTTTTCAACTCCGTTGTGAACGTGAGCTCTGACAGTAAATTGTTGTAATATTGTAGCATTTTTTTGGGTAACTCCGTAGCCGCTAGCTTCACCATTTCCGCTGTAATCCTATCTGGATCTGGCGCTTTTTTTTGTTTCAATGATTTAACTGAGGTTTTCAGCTCGTCCAGTTTGAAGATTGGAATTTCAACAACCTTGTTATTACTCGTGGCTGTTGTGTCGTTACACTCTGGGAAGAGTTCATCAATTATTTCTTTTGCAGCAGTGTTTTCTACCACGGTTTTTTAGTGTTGTATATTTAAACCTTTGCAAAGAATTTGATATCCTTGACCAAAAGAATTTTTTTCAAGGTCGTTAGTAATATTTTTCCAGCATTTATCCTTTATCTTTTTGAATAACTTTCTTGCTGTTTTGAGTTCTTTCTTTAGTTTGTTTATCAGTATTATATTGCCTTTAAGGGTAGCCCTGGTCAGTATTCTCCTGATAGAGTTGCACTTATTTCTTCTTTCTTCCGTACAGGCGTTCCACCAATACACATTTTTTGCTTTTTTTGTGTCTAGTTTTCTGCTGGTTTCTTCTGGACTTTTTTTAAAAAATCTGGAAGCTTATGCAGCGCCTCATTGTACTCCTTAAGTAGTTTGATTGTTTTTTTTAGCACACAGCTTGCGTGTTTGTCAGCTTTGTCGATTATAAGCGTTTCTTCCTCCTCGTGTACTTCTCATTCAGTTACGTTCTTCATATGTTTTGAAGCTATTGTCAGGTCAACATGTGACCTGCTGCTGTTTCTAACAAAAGTTGCCGCTTTTCCATCATTATGGATAACTTCATCTGTGCTGCAGACCCATTCGTGCAGGTACACTCCTCTGTGGTCCTCTAGGGTGGACCCCCAAGCGACAGATTTTGCTTTAAAATCCCTTACCAAAACATACACTCTTTTCTTGTCTGTCGTGAAAGCATTAATGATTTTGCCCACTTTCACTTTATACTTGGCCAGCGATATATTTGGTGAGATGTAGGCGTTTATCAATTTAAAATTATTGCATTCCACAATTTGGAAGCCATTTTCCGCTCTGTGTTCAGTTATTATGCCATCTCTTTAGTTAATATTCCGGACAACAACGTCTGTCCTCGTGTCGGTCCACCAACTCTGTTTTTTTACAATGGCTTTGTTGGGTTTCTGGAACAGAATAATATCTGCTCCAATTTGTCCGGCCTAGGCTGCAGCAGCGTCGTGTGCAGCAACTTAACCTAACCTAACTTAACTTAACCTAATCTAACCTAAATACAACTAAAGAAAACATTAAACAAATTTTGTTGCAAAAATAGAGATTTGGGAAAAGCAAAGGAGAACATTTGATCCCAGCCTGTTTCATCTACTTCCGGCCTAAATCTTACGCAGACTAGCAAAACAATTTAATCAATTATAATACCAAAGTATAACATTTTGATGATCAACCAATTAAAATATTTTTATCTTGTTGCAACAATTTGTCAAGATATAATATATTTTAATAGAGTAACAAACAACTTCTTTTGTTGCATTTGGTTAGAGGATAATAGCTGCGTCATTGTGTTTCTAATAAACCACAAGTGGGATAAGTAGACTGGCTATAGGAAAATCTTGAAATTTTTTGGTTTAAACTTCTAAACATTTTTGTTTTTGATAATAGACTTCAGGTACACAAATGCATACATATATAAGGCAAATTTGTTCACAGTGGTAGATTTGAGTTTTTTAGATATATAAGACGAGTTCACATTGGTAGATTGAATTTAAAAGAATGTCTATTACGCTCATGGCTTATTGTAAGAGTTTACCAATTTACTTAACGGAGTGTGTTTGTTGTGAGGGTTTGCGTTCCCACGCAAGCGTTTTTCTTGCCTCTACTTTTTTGATTGCTACTTTGGGAACTGTTGTATCTGCCAAAGATTTTGTTGCCTTAATGCAGCTTTTTGCTATTAAGGTTTGACGATGGCAACTCTTTTTATCACAATTTGTTTCGGAGATATCTTCCAACTGGCCGTCGAGCTAGTTTACTTACTGCTTATAATCTTTCTTATTTTTGCTATCCTTTGCGTTTAAGGTTAGCCAATGCAAGTTTTTACCTTACAGTCAATTTTGGTATCACAGGATATTCCTGTGTGTTTGTCATAATCTGCACGTCCGATTATATTTTTGCAAATATATTTCTAGAAACGTGCTTTTTTAGCATCTTTCTAGTGCACTTTTAAACATTACTTGATTATGATGGCACCTTCCTATAGTGAATAATTGGTTGGTTGATGTCTTTTGAAATAAGGTTAAGATTTGTTTTTATTAAAAAAATAATAAGTATAGCCAATTGAAAGTACCACTAATATGTTTTGGCAAAAATCAGTGTTTCAAGTCTACATCTAAAGTGAATATATTTAGAGTTTTTAGCATATGTCAAAGTTTAACGCTAAACGCTAAGTATTCTAAACAAGTTTACGTATTTTGGAACTTTGGATCCAAAGGCGACGTTTTTTGGGGAATACACGACAATCATTGGAAAACGCTTTTACTGGTAAATATATTTGAGAAAAAGATGCTGAAAAGTTTGAGTTTTTTTTTAAATTAAGTTAAGAAAAGGCCAACGTCTAGGGTGTTATAGACCAACAGAGTTGCAATGTTGCAATTGCTAAAGTATTTTAAGATATTTTGAAATGTTTTTTTCTTTGTGGTTACAGAAGTGAGAAAGTGGTTGTTGTTAGCAAAGGCGGTTAGAAGTGATTGCAATGAGTTGAAAGCAGTAGAATCATTACTATCAGTTTAAAGATCCAGGTTTATAGCAGTGGAATTAAACTTGACCTTAGTGAAAGTCTTATAAGCTATTGCTTTTTATGCGAGGACTGCGCCGTTATTGTGAACAAAAGTCTTTGAGCCATTTGGATTAAAGGTTCGGCAAGGATAACAATTAATAATTGTTTTGTAGAGGCTGTCAAAATCTGCTTAGGGGAGGCTAAAAGCTCTGCGGCGTATTAAGCAAATGAAGAAACACATTGAATCTTCTTTTTCTGTTTTTGTTGAAATGTAGCCAGCTGTCTTGGTCTAGGGATTTGCAAAAAAAAAAAACGTAGTCTGATCTATTTAAGACCGCGTTTTGTACTGCATTGCTGCCTATTTTTTATGTTTGCTTAAGTCCGTACTCTCAAATGTACCTATTTGCATTTTTAACTGCGGCAAAATAAAATTTTGCTTTGTCTTTGGAAGGTGTTCTAAAACCGCAAAAAAGTGTTTTTTTGCAACAATTTGTTGTCAACAAAGTTTGGGCCGGCTTTACAAATGAATTTACGCGGCGGGGTTTTGTTAACCTTTTAGCCACGTTTTTTGCAGAAAATTTGCTTGCAACAGTTTTATTGTCGACTCCACTTTTGCCCTTTTTTATTATTGAGCGTATTACATAATTACTGAACTCAGTTTTGGTTTATATTAAGTCATGTCAAAGACTAATTTTTGATTTTGTCTGTTTTGTACAAAAGTTTTTTTGATTTGCCTTGGTCTTTGCTGGAAAATTTTGCCGATTTGGAAAACGTAGAACACTCACTTTTTCTACATTTATTACTTACTCTTGCCGTTTTATTTTTGGTGGGTTTGAAAAACATGTAGCCTACATTTTTACACTTTTCATTTGGTTTTTCCAAGTCTTTTTTTTTCTATTCCCAAAAAGAAGAAACAGTCTATTGGCTCATTTTGCTCGATAGTGTGAAACGCTCTAACCTTTGAAATCAAGCTCCTTAGTTTTGCTTTTCAGCATCCGGCTGTCTCCAAAACCATATAGTGGTTTTTGTATGCCTAGGAAGATGATCTACCAGCATAATGCCTAACTTGGATTGCGGCCACAGAAGTTGTAACAGCCTTCTTTGTAGCTTGTCCTTGCTTTTTTTTGTAAATTAGGTTTTAGCTACACCTTTTGACCTTTTTCTAGACGGAGCGAGCATTTGACTCGGATTTGAAACATTCTATAGAAGGTTAACAGGTGTTGCCTGCCCAATACGTGAGTGTTCTACCTTGCTGAGTACGGGTTTTGTCTGGCTTTTGTCCCGCTGATTTAGTCTGTGAATTTGTTGCATTAGACGGGTTAGTTGCAGTATCCTTGGATGCACCCTTACTAGTTTGGATAGTGAAAAAATGAGTATCCAAAGACTTAATGGTTTGATTTTTTTTTCTCTATGCTTGTAATTGTTTCTCTGGCTTGCCACCCGCCATGTAGCCGGCAAATATGAGTGCGTCAAATGTTAATCGCCAGAGCTACCAGAAAAATATAGTTCTTGGAGATAGGTTTGTTTTGTACATAAGCGGTTACCATACACTAACCATTGCATTGTATGATTTGCTGCGCACACCGCCACAACCAAGGACTCACCTTGCCGGCAATCTGACTAAACGACGCAGCCCAGGTAGGTTTAGTCTTGACTTCCCATTTAAATAGAAATCCAAGCTAAAAAAAAGGGTTAGCAATCTCTAAAAAATCTCTAGGGTGATTTAGTCACCATGTTTCCTTTATCCTTCCTTGCAGGTCTCTACGCACAGCACAAACACTCGAGTAGTTATTCCACAGATTAACTCAACTACTACGATGCAAGGTAATTGTAATTAGTTTAGAACCTTGCCCTAAGGGTTCATTACAAGCACCATAACCACCCACCCACCTAAGTGTTACTTATTCAATCTTTTAATAACAAACACTCGGGCGGGTGGGTAGGCTACTTTAATCAAAATTATTTGTCTATAATTAAAAACTTGTGTTCCCGCCCACCCACCCAAGTGTTAGTTATCCAATCACTTGATAACAATCACTCGGGTGGGAGAGCTACTCCAATCAAAACTATTTGACGTAATCATAATTGATGTCATTGCCTACCCGCCCAAGTATTACTTATCTAATTCATTGACAACAAACACTTGGATGGGTACCCCAATCGGCACTACTTGTTTTTAATTATAAACTCGTGTCCCTGCCCACCCGCCCAACTGTTAGTTATTCAATCTATTGGCAACAAACACTTGGATGGGCATCCCAATCGACACTACTTGTCCGTAATCATAAACTTTTGTCCCCGGCCACCCGGTTTGTGTTGCCTAGTTTTTTAGTAACAAACACTTGAACGGGTGGGTAGACCATTCCAATTAAAACTACAAGCCGTAATTATAAATTGGTGTCCCCGCTTACCCGCTCAAGTGTTAGTTATCCAATCTATTAACAACAAACACTTTTTTTTAAACACTTGGGTGGTTGGGTGTTTACACAAATTCAAGCTACTTGTTTGTAATTATGATTTAGAGTGTCCCACCCACTTGCCCCGGGTGCTTGTAAAGTATAAATTAAATTACAAACACTAGGGCGAGTGGGCAAGGTCCTACAATTGTAACTACTTGCTTGAATCTATGATTTATGCTGAGCCGTCCAAATGGTAATGATCAAGAAATTAGACTACAAATACTGGGGTAGGCGGGGCACTCCAATTTAAACTACTTACTTGTAATCATGAGTTTCAAAAGTATAGAAATGTGTGTAACGAGCATTTTAAAATATGAATACAGCGCTAAATAATGCCGAAAATTTATAATACGGCTTTGAATGCATTAGTTGCTTACGAATACAGCGCTAAATAATGCCCAAAGTTTGGAATGCAATATTGTTTTACGACGTAAACACTGACTTGGACTGGAAAGCAAAAATTGCACATTAGACCATATTCTTGGAATCAGAGATGTTAAAAAGACTGTGCGTGTTTGGTTAGTTATTTTGGAGACAATCATTGTTCTGTCAAAATAACGGAAAAAGCCCCTAACATCATCCTGAGTTTGTCTGTAAAGAATAATTGGGTGAAAAGCTTGTGTGTGCATTTGATGCAGGTGCAGGAAAACGAGAACTCAAGATTAATCCAATAAAAAAAAAATATTTACTGTGGCTAGGTTTGAGTGTTGATAAAGATGCGTATCAAATCGGTACTTTGGAAGGACTTTTTTATAACAGTTAAGATTTGCAATTAGAATAGTCTAATGAACAATGTTTGGAACTTTTTTTTTAATTGTGTATCTCGTAAATGGCTTAAAATTGTTCTACCAACCATTTCACACTTCTATTAAAAATTGCAACTAAAAGTTTGCAATCAGTTGCCAAGAAAATAATCAATTTTGGCTTTGTAGCATACTAAGATGAAATTTGTTTAATATATTTGGACAAATTTGGTTTTTAGTAAGGTTAGCAATGAGTTTTGCAACAATTCACAAGGATTTCTATATTATGCAGCAAGATATGTCACACAGGAGGAAACATAAATATAATATTTTTTTACTCAACGGTACTATCAAATAATTGGTAGATAAAGATCAAGTTATTATTTCAGTCATATTTTGAGGATTAAACCCCGGACTGCTTGCATGATATTTGTTGGTTTTTACTCAGATTTTTTTTTTATACAACAAATTGTTTTTGGCTTTACGTCGTCTTGTGCATTGCTATCGCCAGCTGTAGTTTTGGTTCATTATCCAATCCGCGATTTCTTTGTTACCATGCCAGGTTTCTTGCAAGTTTTTCTAGTTGTTACGCTTGTCACAGCATTGTTAAGTTGTCGCCATGCTTTGCACTTTGCCATTGTAGATAACATTTTACAGGAGCGGTTTATAAAATGACTTCTTTGGTACTCATGCAAAACTGTTAAGGATTGTACTCTCATGTGCTTCAAGTAACGCAAACATTTATTAAAGGAGAACTAACACTAACGCCATAGCAGTTTATTTTACGGCTTTGATGTCTTAAGTTGTTGAACGGCACTGTCAAAAACCGTATTGCTATTTAACCCGCTTTGTATCTAAGTTTGTCCATCAGAAATATTTCTCGCTCCGTCCAGTAGATTAATAGGCCTATACCACGTAGAATCGGTTTGGGGTTTTTGTTTGCTTGAGAATCTGAACCATTTTGGTAATTTTTCATGCTTTTGAAAAAACACCACCACGCAGGCACTGGTTTAAAACTTTGGTAAACTCCTCAGAAAATGCTTTTATTGCTATTTGTTAGGAACGTTGTCAGGCTCTGATGCCATCCAATTTAAAAGAAAACATTGGTGTGTCTACAAGATCACTCTTCATAATCCAAAATTATTTTTATTTAGAACAGGGTTTTCCCTACCGTTACTGTTTCTCCCGGCACAACTTCTAACTTTTTTAGTAACAAAATCCAATTTAGTATGTAAGGTAGTGCTTAAGGGTTATTGCCAAAATCTGTGCAGAGGTTTGCTCAGTATTTATCCTTGCTGAGATGGATGGTAACTTTATATTCTTTCCTTGCAGTCTCATAAATTTTTTTGATTTTGTTCTTAAATGTTATATTTTGTTGGTTCTAGAGGCAATTTTTTCTGTCTATTGCTTATACTTTGGTCTAGCAGTAATTTGTTTTGTCCAGATTGGATTTGAGAACAATAGTTGAATAATTACAGAGCATTATTTTTATGAATGACCTTGCTATGATGGTTGGTTGAAGCAGTCATAGTAGCTCTTAGTATTGCCTTGTTGACTTGTTTTGTCATTTATCTGGATTTTTTATAAACCTTGGAAGAAATGTCATTAATTGCGACGTTAAAAGTGATATAGAAATGGTTTCTAAGAGATTCCTCGTCTCACTTGCTGAACGTTACATCTATGTATGCGCAAGAGTTTTCTTTGACAAAATCTGCTAATTCTTTACGTCCACAGTTGTTGTAAAAGTTCACGAAAATCAAGGAAGACTAACAATTTCTGTCAGTGTAACAATTAGAATTTGCTTCAAAAGCTTATGTCATGCTGCATCTGAAACACTTCTTGGACAACCAATATATTCTCAACCAGCTATTGGCCAAAGTTGTACTTAGCATTTTATGTTTTAGTTGCAAGCTATAAGGCGGTTTTAAAATTATAATTTGAAAAACCGCTGGGTGCGCCTAATCTACCTAGTAACAAAGTAAAAAGCATAAAATTGTAATAAACTTACTAATATTATTTTTTGCTTATAACTTTCTTGATAGATAAAATAATATTGTGGTGCTGAATACTTTATTTCACCAAACACAAAACAATCATAAATTGTAATCATAACTTCTATGTACATATTTCATAAAATTAATATTCATTTAATATTTGTAATTAAATCTTTAATAAATATGCTAAGTATGTGGACCCTAAACCCTCAATCATTTAAGAACATTACATAGCACGAGGGACCGACCACATTGATTGAGCACAAGTAATCGACCAAGAGTGAGTACCCCACTCACTCTTGCTCGATTACTTGACGATAAAACCCTTTTAAAATAATATAATGCACACAATCTAAATTTGTTGTTTATGTTGCTATTATAACGATATTAATTAATATTTATGATTATTCAACCAATATTTTATTGACCTCCGTGTAATACACTTATATTCCCTATATCTTTTTATTCTAGGATGAAGGGATTTCTGAGTTTGGACATTGATGTATCGTCTCTGGAAATCAATCAGTGTGAACCAGAGCGGACAGATTCGCCAGCACAGATTTCCGTCTTTCACGGCTCGCACAAATGTCACAATTCTACGTCGAAGGTAACAAATATAATTCTACATCCCTCACTGTATGAAATACAATTTTTTATTTATTGCGTTGCGGATTTATAAATGTCAAGGGTCGTTGGAGATAAACTAGATATCACAGTAAAATAGACCGGGCGTACAAAACCGTTGTAAAACGAGTAAACTGATTGCTTTGTATTTATCATTGTCAGCGGATTTTATAATCCGTACAATTATGTAAGCTTTCATTGTAAAGAAGTTATACAATTTGAGCTTTTAATTACATAAAATAACTGAATAAGCAAACAAAAAATATTTTATTTTAAAACTTATATTGTTAAATAATTTTGAGAACGGACAATGTTTCTTCACCCCGGGGAAATAAAATGAAAGGAGAAAATTCAGCCGTCTCTACAACCCTGCACCATCTGGTCTGAACCTAAACGTGTAATATTCGCAATGTTCTCACTGATGTACATATATGAAGCGCTTCATATTGCAGCTCACCCCAATGAAACTGTTCAAATTGAGAAAAGTTCATATTGTGTTTTAAAAATTATTATAAAAAATTTAAAATTTAATTTTAGAATTTTTATCGTTATATGTAACATACACATAAAGCTAGAAATAACTTTAATAGTAGAAATAACAAAAAGCACAATTGAAATATTCTGCAATAAAAGTTTGTATTCTTTAATAAAAATAATAATCATTCACATTGCTTTGATATAAAATTTATATATCTAACACAATTATTTTCGTACAAAGTAAACTCAAAAAGTAATTATATTTACAAACAAATATATAAATATAAAACGTATACAGAACTGGTAGACTTTAAAACTTTATATACACTACAAAGTACGACAGGATCAAAGCAATTTTACTTTGAATAAATTTAACGAACAAAGGTAAAATGTTAAAAGTTAAATCTATTATGAAATAAATCATATTTGCAGTAATAGAATATATCTAGACATTTCATTTAGACTGAATTTACCATTGCAGAAATAGATTAATCAAAAGCGTTTGTTTTAATGCGGCACAAACTTTTCTATAAAAGCCACATCCAGAACTAAAACTGAATGATGGATTAACTCTCATACATATATTTATTAAATTTGTGAAAAGTTTGTATTTATTAAATTAATTAAGTTGATTAAAAAATAAAATTATTATATGAAGATGATAGTGAATATTGCAATTAGCTATGTACACAATGAAAAAACATTTAATAATATAAATGAATACAAATAAATATTAAACAAATTCACACAGTACATGCACCGACAATATTAATTAATATGAGTTTATATTGTTTGTCTGTACTGTGTGAATTTATTCAATATTTTTTTGTATATAGATTTATATTACTAAATAATATATCACGATTTATATAAAACTATTTATATTAACGCAGCAGCATTTACACGAAAATATTTACATAAAATAACATTGTTCAATTACAACAAACATAAATAAAACAAAACAGATATATGCTATACAACCGTATACGTTTTATTTTTACAATATTGCTCAATACGAAAAAACAATTTATAACTACACATAAAAATAAAATATATAAATAATTAAGCAAAATCTTTAATTAATTATTTGCAAAAAATTATCAAAAACTGCATAGAAAACCCAAGTAAAATAATAAAAAATTGCACAAAAAGCATGCAGTATCTTGCAGAAAATTTTTATTACATAAAATTTGCAAAAAAATACTTTTATTGCATAAAATAAATGCGCAAAAAATTATTTTCTTTAATAATTATCTTCTTCTTCATGTGCCGTCTTCATTCCGGAGGTTAGCTATCATCATTACTACTTTGATTTTGGAAACTGCCGCTCTAAACAGATCAGCTGACGTTACCTTAAACCATTTTCTCACATTACTAAGCCAAGACATTCTTCTCGCTCCGATAGATCTTTTTCCCACGATTTTTCCTTGGATTATGAGTCGGAGAATCTCATATTTCGGACCTCTCATGATGTGGCCAAGATATTGCAGTTTTCTTTTTTTTATTCCAGTAGGATCTTTCTATGTTTCTCCATTCTTCTCAGAACCTCCACGTTGGTCGCATTTTCTGTCCATGATATTCTCAACATCCTATGGTAGACCCACATCTCAAAAGGTTCTAATTTCCTCTCACAATACACGTTGAGGGTCCAAGCTTCCGCACCATATAATACGTAACATTTGAGCATCCGAATTCTGAGTTCCAGGCTCAAGTCGCGACTACAGAGCAGTTTTTAATCTTTACAAAGGATGCACGGGCTTTCTCAATGCGAATCCTTATATCTGCGCAGTAGTCCACGGCGCCGTCGACGTTTGTACCTAGATAGTTATATCTCAGATGAATAATTATGGTAACAATAAACGAACTTTAGGAAAAAGAAAAAACAGGTTTTTCTCTTAAGTGTTTTGTCTTTATTCTCAACCAGTAAAAGATAAATACAGTACAGAGAAGGAGGAAAAAGAATACTGTACTGGTGGTACGATGAGATCAAGAGAAGAAGGGGAGAAGATTCTGACGAAGCTTAAAAAGAACTAAAAAAGGACAAAAAGACCTTAAAAGAAGCAATCAGGGACAAGAAAGCCATACAAAATAGTAATAAATAAATTAGGAAAAATGAAAACGTTTGCTTACAGGAAAAAGAGAGTGAAAAAGTAATAATTGAGAAATTGTTTTTTACTAGAGGAATTGTAGAAGAACCAACAGAAATAGCTGACAAAACCCTGCAACAGTGGATTAGATCAAACAGATTATAAAAGGACTACCTAATAACAAGGCACCAGGACCGGACAAGATAACAACGGAGATAGTGAAAGCAGAAAGACATGAGATAGAAATTACTCAAATAATAAACAGATGTCTGAAGGAAGGAACATTTCTGGCCTGCTGGAAAGAGGCACCTAGTGTTAATTGAAAAGAAAAAGGAAGCAGGTAAATCAAAGGCGTATAGACCGGTATGTATGATCAACACAGTAGCAAACATTATGGAAAAAGTTATTGTGAGGAGAATTGAACAAGAAAGGAGAAACAAGAGCAATATAGATTTACAAAAAGAAGATTGAGTGTAGGAGCCATTGAAAAGGTAAAGGACATAGCAAAAAAGCAAACATTGGACCACTCAGAAATAGACAACACTGTGTTATTATAGCGCTAGGTATACAAAATGCTTTTAATAGCATACTATGGAAAACAATTATAGAAGCAGCAAAAAAAAGAAATATAACACATAAAACTATCTAGATAATATGGAGTTACCTTCAAGAGAGAAATCTACTGACTAAGAATAAAAAATTTAGGCTGACCCGAGAAGTACTACAGAGTTTTGCACTTAGACCTAAACTGTGAAATCTAGTCTATAATGTGCTACTCAGGAAGGAGTGACAATAACGGCATTTGCCGTTGAAAAAAATGGTGTTGGCAATAGATACGATACGAAGAACTGAATGAAAAATAAAGGGTTAGATCTGGCTCTGCAGAAAACAGAGGCGGCATGACTATCGACAAAAAAGACTAATAGAAGAAATGGGAAAATACAGATAAGGGATCACACACTTGAAGCAAAAGGATGGAACAAACAGAATAAAAAAGCAGTAAGAAGAACAAAGAAAATGCGGAAAAAATGCAAGGAGGCTAATAGCAATGGCGGCTAGAAGTAAACTATTATACGCCGCAGAAACATGGAGAGACGCTTTGAAAATAAAAAAACAGAAAAAAAAAAGAAAGCAAGCCACAAAAGCAAGCTTGTTAAGGATATGCAAGGCCTACAGGACAGTATCACAACATTACCCGCAGATTTAATGGTAGAAGAAAGATTAGACATAAAGATATTCGTAAATGAAGAAACTAGTAAACAAGAAGCAAAAGGATAAGCAAGAGAGAATACGATAGAAAGATGGCAAAGACAGTAAAAAGAAAGGAGAATGGACAAGAGAACTAATACCAGAAATAAAATGGGTAGAGAATAAACAAGCGACTATAAAACACAACTATGGACATGGAGCTTTTAGTAAGTATTTACATTAAATAAATAAAATAGAAAAAAAAAAAAGAAACATGTATATTCTGTCAAGAAAATAAGCATGACGACGCAGAACATACGTTAATAGAGTGCGAAGCGTGGGGAAAAGATAGGAAAAAGTTAGAAAAGAAATTAGAAAACAAAATCATCAAACTCACAATCATTAATATATGCCTAAATAACGAAAACAAATAGAAAGCACCAAAAAAGTATGCAACGACAGTACTGAAGAAAAGATAAAAAAATTTAAAGCTTTAAGATTTAGATAAACCAAAATGAAACCAAAATAGAAAGAAACACACAGATCAAAAACCACAGAAGTCAAAGAAAGGAGGAACGAGAAGCTAAATGGAAGCAAAATAATAAAGAAAGCCAAGATAATTATGCCTACCAAGAAATAAACGGTGAAATGATCGACAAGAGAAGAACATTTACTGAAACATTAGTACAATCCAAAATTACAGAGATAAGGAGTAGAAAAAAAGAACTGCTCAAGGAAAGCAAACTAAATGAATTGACTAAGCAATTTTCATACAGCAGATACGCCATCTTGAGGTTGACAGACAATGCTACTTTCAAAATGTCAGAGTATATCTGGCAACCAGGGGACACAAAGAACTAATTCCAAACAAAGATTCTAAAATTTTACTAGAAGTAAAACTGGTAAATTTAGGAATACCAAAGGGGATACATTTAATAGAGCTACACAAAATATATATAAAAGAAAGAGGATACGAAGAGGAAGAAGTTAACAAAGATATAGAAAAACTAAGAAGATACCTAAGAACAAATCAAATATCTAGGTTAAGTCAATCAAAAATGGGAGAGATAGATTTCAGTGTAAGAAGTAAGACAGAAAAAATGGGTATAGGATCACATTAGTGACAATTACAAGAACAAATTAACAGCAAGACCAACGCAGAGAAGAAAACCGAATGCGCTAGTCAATCTCAAGGGCCACTTGTTGAAGTCAACAACACACTACGTACTAAAAAAAAATTTCAAGGAAAGAGATAACTGAAATAAACAACCCAGATTTTTTCATTATTTTACAATAATATCTATTCTATACGGAACAAGGGTTTTGAGCTGATAAATATATTATTTTGCGTAATTTGGATGTAGTATCGGTCAGTAAACATATTTTACAACAAAAACACATTGATCTGCTTTAAATTGTAGTAGTAGTATATTGTAGATAAATCATTTACCAGGAAGTTCAACATTCATGAAGAGACATTATTACTAGTTAAGGACACACTTCAATATAAGAACTTAACAAATATTAACAGGTTTTCTATTGAAATGTTTTGTAAGGTCTGTGGCATATTGTAAAAAGACTATTCTATTAAATCCGAGTACTTTTTGTTAGTTCTTGCTTTGTTCAATGTTTCTAGCACTGCTCATATCTCTTTAGATTCAAATGCTTTCTAATTGTCCACAAACTTTTAAGGCAGTTTAGTAAGTATCTTTGTCAGCAGTGTAGCGTGTAAAATAATTGGTCAATAGTTTTCAAAATTAGTGGAGTCATCTCTCTTGAATAGAAAATATTACCTCAGCGTTTTACCACAATTTTGTTTTTTTTTTTGTTTTTTTCTCTTTTAAACATTTGTTTAGTAATATAAGAAAGTGTTCTTAGCATTTTTAAATCAGTTTTGCAATTTTTTATTATGTTCAGAGCTGCTTTGAGTTAAAGGCCATCTATTTTAAGGATTTATTCTAAGCTCACGTTTAAGTAAAAATTTGTTTCTTCTCTCCCAGAATGTTTTTTATCTTATAAATTATCCATCATCTTTTTTTGAGCGCATAACTTTTATTCTCAGGTTTGGTATGGAGATAACATCAAGGATCTGTTGCGTGTTGTGTGCCCGTATGAACAAGTTCTTAAAAGAACAAATTTTTTTGTAGATTCTCTAATGGTATTGATAGTTTTTGCGTTTAGTTTGTTTATGTTTAGATGTCTTAAAGCTTTGGTTGGTTAGAGCTTATTTATTTGTTGATTGTATTCTTTTTCATAGATAGATTTATTGTTTTTCTAATTAGCTTTCTTTCGATTGAGGTAGATGTTAATTTTTATTTTTGCTCTCACTGACCTGTGGTTGCTGCCTGTGTTATACCACTGGGACTTCTTTCTCATTTTCTCTGCGGCTGTTTTTTTTTAGGTATTTATGCAGTAAAATTTGCACAAAAAGTCAACTATTTTTTTATTTTTGATATTTTGTCTAACTAAACCGTGGCCAATGTTTTTAAAGTCTCCGGTTATTATTTACATATTTTAGTTTTTCTGCAACTTTGGCTATTAAATATTTCTAAAAAGGGAGACAAGTCCGATTCTTCAAATTATTGACCAATTGCATTATTGTCCAATATGTCAAAAAAATTTGAAAAATATTTTAATTTTCACTTTGTCAAGTTTTTAGAATAAAATAAATTCATCTCAGATACTCATAATAGATTTTGATCAAAACGTTCAACAACTTTTGATTTATGTTAGTCACAAATGGATTTCTTTAGACATATATGGAGAAAATCTTGCAGTAGCTCTAGACATTTTTAAAGCGTTTGATAGAGTATGGCATTTTAAACTTGTCAACAAGCTCCATAGTATAGGTTTTTTTTTAAATCTGTTAAACTCATCATTAGTTTTCTTGACAATAGAAAAATTGATTATTTTAACACCAAAATTATAAATGCTGGTGTTTCTTAAGGTTCTGCTCTTTTGCCAACTTTATTTTTGATTTACATTAATAAATTCTTCAATTAACTAATAGTTTTCATACTTTTCAAGAACTATCAACAAATATAGCAGGGCGTCTTTAAATTTTTAGGTTAGAATCTAAAGGAACTATAAACAAAGTCCTCAAAACTATATCTGAATAGAGTAATCCCAAAATGGTCAATTGTAACTTTAAAAAACATTTTTTTTTTCTTCCTCTATCCAAAAATCCAAATCCGAGGTATCATTGTAATCATCAGTCCATCAACCCATACTAAACCTTTTTCAATTTGTCTTCTAGGTGTTACAATCTCACATATTCTTCTGTGGAACGACCATGTTGTTAATGTAGATTTGAAATTATCTAGAAAACTAGGATTTCTTAATAGATATAAAAGTTTTTTAGTTTTGTTCAACTTCTGCATATACATATATAAAACTATATTTGTCTGTGTATTGAATATTGTTCCCAAGTATAAAGAGGAGTATCGTAAACTACACTATCTTTTCTAAACTCTATTCACAAACAAGCTATTTGGATAATGCCGATCCAAAATTGACTACTTACTTTACAACACAAGCGTAATGTTGCAGATCTTTGCATTTTCTATAGATATTTTAATGGACATTGTTTAAACAAAATACAAGACATTTTGCTATCTAAACATATAGTAGAACAAGGCTTGCTAGGATTTTTATCAAATATTCACTGACATTTTAGAGATGTAGAACCAAAATTTTAAGAAAGATTTCTTTAACCTTACTATCGACAAATGGAGTAAACTTTCAAATTCAGTATTTCTTGAGACCACAAATATTCAAAGTCAATGTTTACAGACTGCTTAAATCTAAAATATTAAAAGACTCATTTATTGCATAAAATATAACAAAAGTTGCGCAAAAAATCCATTGTTTTATCCAATTGTTGCATACATTTTACTAAAAATAATAGCACAAAACCCCAAGTAGTTCCAAAATTGCGCAAAAATAACGTTTATAATAAAAAATGTATAAAATAATCATTGTTTGAATTTTATCAAAAGTTAAGCCGAAAACCCATTTATGGTATAAAATAAAATTTGTCTAAAATTGCTCAAAAAAAACATTTATTTTATGTAAAATAATGCAAAATTTGCTTATAAACCGCATTTGACTTAAATTAATAATTTAAGACAAATGTTATTTATGATACATAATAAAATTGTATGAATAATTTTGATAAATTATGTAATAAATGCCCAATTTTTGATAAACAAACTAAAATAATAAAAAATGTATTAAAGTATACGAAACCGTATAATGGTTTTGGGTAAAAAAAGCTTTTTACATTATATAGACAACAGATTTTCAATTGTTTTAAATATTTTATACAAAGTTGTTGACCAATATGGCCGACTTACAAAACTTCCTTAAATATAGATAAATGTGTTTTCTGAAGTAAGCTAAGCAATAAATTAGTTTTCTATGCAAATGTTGATAAATTTCACGCACTTATTGTATAAAACTCTTTTTTTGTACAAATTTTGACTTATATGTAGTGTTCAGTGGCGTAACTAGGATTTTTGGCAATCAACGCAAAATATTGAGAAAAAGCGTACACAATTTTGATATTATTTTCTTTAATTTGATTATAAACTATATAAAGTACCAAACTCTACTCATTAAAAGTCAAAAACAACAAAATCCGGTCATAAAATATTAAAATATAAAAAAATCAGGCCAAAATGGTATATCATAAACTATTCAAAAATGTAATTTTTTTATTGAAATTTCAAAATTTGGCTATAAAAATTGTTGAAAATATAATATTTTATTTATAAAATGTTAAAATTATATTGTTAGAAAGCACAACAATTTAGTCAAACTGTCAAAATTATTAAAATCCGGTCATAAAATATCAAGGTATTGTAAAAAAATCCTCAATGGTCTTAAAACATGAAAATATTGTTACAAAGCAACAAAATCCGGTCATCACTGTTGAAAAATGTACAAAATAGTATAAAATAGATTCAAATCTGCAGAAACGGGCTTTGAAGTAAATAATAGATTATATAAGATTAGATATTAGAAAAATTCAGCCATAAAACTGTTGAAAAGTGTAAAATTCTATTTGTAAAAGTTAAGAATAATGAAATCTTGAGCTATAAAATTTACATTTAATTGAGCCGTAAACTATTAAAAGTCAAGAATAGCAAAATCTGGTTGTAAAGAATTACAATATTGTCAGAAAACACCAAAATCCGGCCATAAACTGTTAAATGTAAAAAAATCATGAAATCCCCAAAATAGCCAACTAGAAATGAACTTCTCAAATTGGCTTATACTGCTACAGCTCAAATTTTCTACTGGCAAAATAAACATTATACAAGTGTACAGCCACAATCATACTAGGCGAATTTAACGCAAAAATCGGGGAAGAATTGGTAGAAGAAAGCGTGGGTCCATACACTTTGGGAGAAAAAAATGAAAGAAGAGAATTACTTATTAAATTTTTCCATGTCTGCCTGTCTTGAGCAGTTTGTATCCAGTTTTTTTCTTGCGACCTTCTGGATGACGTCTTTTCATGCTTCTTTTTGTGCTCCTCTGGCGCCATAGCGCCAATCTAGTTGTTCATCTGGTATGTCTTACCTTGCTACATGGCCAGCTCATCTCCATTTCAGTTGTGCTATTCTTTTAAGAACGTTGGTTACCTGGCTCTTTCTTCGGATTTCCTTGTATCTAATTTGGTATCTGATGTTGAATCCCAGCATGGTTCTCTCCATTACTCGTTGGTAGTTTATTTGTTGTTTTGCTTGTTATTGCCATGGTTTTAATGCCTTAGGTGAGCACTATTAGGATACACGTCTTGTAAACTTTTCTTTTTAGGTTGATGTGAAATTTGCGAGATTTGAGTATGAATCCCAGTTTCCCAAACCCCGCCCAGCATTGACTTATCCTTCTCGCTGTTTAGGCCTAGGTAGATGTATTTGTCTACGGTCTCAAGTATTTTGTTTTTGATGGTCACCTAAGTGTTCTCGGAGGTCATTATTTTTGTTTTATTGAGATTCATCTGTAGTCCGATTTTTATCGATGTTTGGTGGAGTTTTTCTAGCATGGTTTTAGTTTATTGGTTGAGCTGCTGATAATAACAATATAGTCTGCAAACCTGAGGTGGCTGAGGTACAGTCCGTCGATTTTAATTCCTTTTTTGTCTCAGTTTATGCTCTTAAACATCTCCTCTAACGCAGCTGTAAACAGTTTTGGAGAGAGCGTATCTCCTTGGTGTACTCCTTTTCCTATCGGTATTTGCTCCGTCTCTGTATTTTCATAGATATACTTAATGAGGTTTGAGTACCTGAAATCGATTCTTGCGTTGTCGAGGTCTTTCAGGAATGTCCACATTTCTATGAAGTTGAATGCTTTTTGGTAGTCGACAAAAGCGATGTGTAATAGTATATTATATGTAATGCTTTTCCCTATCAAAGTCATTAGTGTCTGCAGGTGGTCGGTAATAGTGAATCTCTTTCGAAACCCAGCCTGCTCCACTGGTTGGTGTAAAAGTCCAATTTAAGTTCTAGTCTGTTTGTTATTATTTTTATATAGAGTATTATAAAAGTCTTGAATTATCATTTTGATTTCTTTGCTGTTGTTAACAGTGCTACCTTGGCTGATCTTTATTTTTGTTATTTTTGTCCTTCCTAGGGATAATTTTGATTTTAGAGCTTCCATATTTTTGTTGTCTTTGATGATATTAGTTCTAAGTTTTGTCTTGTGGTCTTTTATGTCTTTTCATATGTTTCTATTTATGTCTTTGTTAAGTTTTGTTCAGATTTCTAGTTCTCTGTTTTATCTTGATCAACAACAGATATAAAAATGCTATCTTGGCAGCAACAACATACCTAGGAGCAGACGTAGGATCCGATCATAATCCAATAGTGGCTACTTTGAAAGACAAACTAAAAAAGATCTAAAAAAATCAAGATATGAATTCAATACAGTCTTGCTCAGAGATGACGAGATACGGCAAAAGGTAAAAAGACAGTCAATGAAGAAATCGGTCCAAGGCGAAGAAGACAAGATCGAGATTAATAAAACATAGGACAATATAAAGAAAACCATAGTTAAAGCAAGCAAAGATCATCTGAAAAGCAATCTCCAATCCTCCAAACGACCATGGATAACAGAAGAAATTATAATAGTTATGGAAAAAAGAAGGCAACATAATGGGCAAACAAATAGTAAATACAAAGAACTTCAACAAGAAATAAGGCAAAAAATTAAAGAAGCCAAAGAAACATTCATGCATGATAAATGTAGAGAAATAGAAAACCTACAACAAAAACACGATTTATTCAAAGTACATAGAAAGGTTAAATGACAACAATGGAAACATTATTTTAAACCTTGAAAAATAGATTATAAGATGGGAACATTACAAAAAACATTAAAAACTATACGGCCTTAAATAGAATAACGAATAGACCTCCAATAACAGCTGACGAAGGGAAAATTGCCATTAACACCCTGAAACACAAGTTTTTGTGTCTCTTACTGAATGAAAAGGCAATTTACATAAAATACATTATTTATTAATTTTAAACTTATATATTTGCTTTATTGATTACGAAAAGGCGTTTGACAGGATCAAACACGGACTGTTAACGGAAATAGTACAACAAAAACCTTGACTACAACAACATCCAGATTATAAAAAACTTGTGATGGAATCAAAAAGCAATTATAAACGCTGAAGGAAATAACTCTGAAGAAGTGAAAACTTAGAGATGTCCGACAAGGATGTATTCTATCTCCAGTCTTGTTTAATATGTATTCAGAACAAATTTTCAAAGAAGCGATTGGTGAAAATTCTGGAGGAGTAACTATAAACGATAACAAACCATAAATATCATTTGATATGCAGACGATACTGCGGTAATAACAACAGACATCCAAGATCTCTAAAAAATCATGCAGGATATCGATTTGGTTAAAACTTATGGTCTAAAAGTAAACCTGAAAAAAACATAATACATGTTTGTCAAAAAGTTTTTCAACAATTATGTTCCATCTCTAATTGTAGACAATACCATAATAGCAAGAGTAAGGAGCTAATAATACCTGGGCACAAGAATTGAGGATAATAATGATCAAATCTGCAAAACATAGAGTCATATCGAGCTAGCAAGATCAACTTTTGTTAAAATGAAGAAATTATTAACAGGTAAAAAATTGAATTTGTCATTACAAATTTGGTTAGTGCGATCGATATTGTCCCCTATTCTTGTTCCTAAGTATTGGTAGTTTTTCACTTTTTCGATTATAGTATTCTCTATTGATACTGCTAGAATATTACTATTGTTATACTTTTGTTTTTTTTTTTTAGTTATTCTTAGCTTAAAGGATTGGCTAACAGTATTTATGTCTACCAAAATTTTTTGAAAATCTTTGATGTTTGTTGCTATTATCACGGTATTTTCCGAGTAACTAATGTTATTTATAATTGTCTGTTTAACTACTTCCATTAAATTTTCGGTTTTCCTAAATATGTAGTCTTGTTTCACTCCTCAACAAATATCTAATTCTACAATCTTCGATTTTGAAGAAGAAGTCAGAAACATGATAAATTTCCTGAAAATATCTATAGGGATCTTTAGTGATTGTTTTTTTTTTTCATTGCACATTCTTGTTGTAACCAACCTCTTATCATATTTTCATTCATTGGACTGAATACCCAAAGAAATTTTTTTTGCCTCAGGTACTATAGAGTGTCTTTATTATATGATTGTATTTAAACAAGACTGTATCAAATTACCGGTCCAATATTTATAAACTGTGTTTCCGCTCACCCGCCCAAGCGTTTCTTATCAAGAAATTTGCTTATTTTCACACTTCTTGCATTTTTGCTGTTTTTAAATATGACAGATTAAATGACAGTTGTCACTAATACGTCAAACGTAGGCACAAAAACTAATTCTTTTGATATCTAACACTTGGGCGGGTGGACGGAAACACAGTTTGTAATTATTGGGCCGGTGGTTTGATTCAGTGTTCCCGCTCACCCGCCCAAGTGTTTAGTTATCAAGAAATGAGCTTATTCTAATTTTTTAATAAGACAGATTGAATGACAGTTGTCACTAATACCTTAGAGGTGGGCAGAATAACAAGTTTTTTTATAACAAACACTTAGGCGGGTAGGCGGGCGGGAATATTGTACCAAACCACTGGCCTAATATTTATAAATTGTGTTTCCGTACGTCCGCCATAGCGTTTGTTATCTTGAAATTTGCTTATTTTCACACTTCTTGCTATTTTTGGGTATGACAGATTGAATGACAGTTGTTACTAATATTTCATATATGGACACTGTAACAAATTTCTTGATAACAACTACTTGGGCGGGTGGGCGGAAGCACTGTATCAAACCACCAGCCTAATATTTAATAACTGCTTTCCCTCCTGTCCGGCGAAGCGTTTGGTATCAAGAAATTTGCTTATTTTCACACTTCTTGCATTTTTGCTGTTTTTGAATATGACAGATTGAATGATAGTTGTTTTAATAAGTGGGCACAAAAACAATTTTTTTAATAATTAACACTTGGGCGGATGAGCGGGAACACAGTTTATAATTATTAGGCCAGTGGTTTGATTTAGTATTCCCGCCCACCCGCCCAAGTGTTTAATTATCAAGAAATTTGCTTAATCAGACTTTTGTTGCGTTTCTGCTGTTTTTAATATATCGGATTGAATGACAGTTGTCACTAATATTTCAGATGTGCACAGTGACAAATTTCTTGTTAACAAACACTTGGGCGGGTAGGCGGAAACACTGTATCAATCCACCGGCCTAATATTTATAAACTGCGTTCCCGCCTGTCCGCCCAAGCGTTTGTTATCAAGAAATTTGCTTATTCTCACTCTTCCTAAATTTTTGCTGTTTATGAATATGACAGATTGAATGACAGTTGTCACTAATACGTCAGAGATGGGCACAATAACAAATTTCTTGATAACTAACACTTGGCTGGTAGGCGAGAACACAATTTATCATAATTGGGCCGGTGGTTTTATACAGTATTCCTGACCACACGCCCAAGTGTTTAGTTATCAAGAAATTTTCTTACTCAAACTTTTGTTGCGTTTCTGCTGTTTTTAATATTTGATTGATTGAATAACAGTTGTCACTAATACGTTACAGGTGGGCACAATAACAAATTGCCCCTAACTTAACTAGTAAAAATAGTAAGATTGAATACATTGAATATTTATCTGAAATTTGTATAAAACAATTAATAAATCTTATAATAAAACAAAAGGAGTCTAGTTAACTCCAATTTGCAAATTGTAAAACCAACTTCATATTGAATTATCAACTGTTAATGATGGTAAACAGAAAACTAATTTGAATTCATAAATCTTACAAAAAATTGGCTTCAACAACAAACTTAGATCATTTCTGACTTTAGATTTGTTAAAAAATATATTTGCAAAATTTGTTTATTAGCTCTTCATAGTTGCCATAGTTGGATTAGAATTAAGACAATTTGAAAAACTGTATAGACTCATTGTTGTCGTAATAGAAATAGTAATGTAATTAAACAAAGTTTGAAATGAATTATTAAATAATTAAAATGAATTAATCAATTTTTACAAATCCATCATGATGACATGATTC
The DNA here is from genome assembly GCA_963932245.1 of Tachinus rufipes. Lineage (NCBI taxonomy): Eukaryota > Metazoa > Arthropoda > Insecta > Coleoptera > Staphylinidae > Tachinus > Tachinus rufipes. The sequence continues at coordinate 84,720,917 of OZ010747.1, read as the reverse complement.
AGCAAACTCTGCGTAAAAATGTGTGAAACCTTTATCACAATCCTTTTAAAAGATTTAAAAGCATTCAATAGAATTAATTCAGCATTAGAGTTGCACTCCACTAGTTGCTTTATATCACCAAAAAAAGTTTATCTACAACGCTCTCAATTTTAATATTTAAATTTTTCGAGCAAACTAAAAATATATCAAACCTATTTAATCTTTATGTAACATACATATACGAGTAGCATTAATTTAGACTTTAAATAAATAAAATTATCTAGTTATCAAAACAACATTAATTATGAAATAAAGTAATTATAACTCAAAATAAAAATATGAGTAAACGTAATTATATTAACATGCACTTTAATTTATAAAGTGCAAAATATGAAAATTTTATTATAGGGGCTCTATAATAAAAAACTGAATATAGGTCATATCTTTCATTTTATTTATGTATATATTCGCGTAGAGATAAATTAGAAGCAATGTACGATACCCCCATTAAGCGACGCAATTTGTTTCGGAAAAATGTAATGCTGTCTTTTTTTGCTCTCCCGCAGGCTGAAGTTTTTTTTTTTCATTTTTTCAGTGTATTTATCGACCGCAGTTATCTCAAACAAGTTGGAGCCGTGGCAGTTATCAGTGTCAATGCAGAGCCGGGTATTATTCACCACATCACGGGGGAATATTTAACGGCACGCTTGTGGAAGGTAAGACAACTGGGATTAATACTAATAAATATTTATAATTGTATATAAACACCTTAATGTTGTACGAACAAATTTTATAACATTTTAAATAACAGTCTGTTTTGGAAGAACTTATATGCTGACTGATATTTTATCTAGTTGTAAAATGTATTTTGCCTCACGCAAACAACGAAGCGGTATAAATTTTATTAGGGTAACGGAGCTACTATGTAAAATTATTCACGAAAGAATAGGTTCGGTATATGGGGAAAACGAATAACGAATCTTGATGTGAAAGTTCAAAAGGTCCAACGGAAACATAACAGAAGTTAATAAGATGTATGAATATCACAATGATTAGTTTATATCTAAAAATATATTTAAAAAACAATTCGAAAAACAAGTATGTTTAGAATCTTTTCAGTATGTAATATTTGTCATCACATTGTTTGAATATTAAATGCCAAAATTTTGATTTGCAAAGTAGTTTAGAAATAAGTGTTTAGTCTCATAATGAGTATAGAAATTTAAATTTATTTTTTAGTTTAGTTAAAATGAAATTTTTAAGACACGATCAAATATTTATATAGTTTGTTTCTGACAAATATCTTATATCTGCTTTAAACTAACCAGATAGGATCTAAGAAGTCTACTACTAAAAAATAAATAAAACACCATCCTAATATATTTGAAGCTGTTCCTGTCAGCAGGTTTACACCAAAATCATCTGCTTTTCAAGTTAAAATGCTATCTTAAAGTTGATATAAACTCCGAAAACATGCTTATCAAAATTGTGAAACGTTAAGAAGACTTTAATTTCAGAAATGTTCTATTTGATTATCCAAAACAGCAGCTTTTTATTAGTTGATCAAGAAATTATAACTTTGAATTAGTCTAGAACCAGAACCAGCATAGTATACTCATCTGATGCAATTTGTTCATGAATTAAGGAAAAATTTAAAAACGTAATTGGTTGACGTTTTTTAATTTGTTAAACAAGCATTTTAGTAAATCGATTTTAAACCATTAGTTTTGACTTGGCTCCAAAACTTTTCAATATATTTATTACTGGGTTGATTAGTGATAAAAAAGTGAAAAAAAATCCAAATATTAGTTGTAGTTTACTAAACAATACTAATAAGACAATCCCACCTTCCGCTGCTTTAGACCTATCGTTACGCAATAATTCGTAGATTTGGTAGAAATGGTCAACGAGTGGTTGAATCTGGTGTTAGGCGCTTATCTAACCAAATTATTGGACAGATCAGCGGAATGTACTCCACAACAATACGCCTACCACGCAAAGAATATCATAATAAACCAACAAGCAAAAAAGATTTTATTCGTAGGTTGATTGAAAACTATGTTCTAGTATACTTTGATACCAACTCCTGTAATATCAAAATATGCTCGGTTCTATACCAAAAAGATCCATAGATAAGGACCCCTAGGGAAAGCCGTACAAAATTGCAATGAATAAACTGGGAGGAAGATCAAATGGAGTGTGCTTAAAGGAGGAGGAAGGGAAAGAAAAAATAATTGAGAAATTGTTCCCAAAAGGAAAAGCGGTAAAAGAACCAACAGAGACAAGTGAAGAAGAGGAAGCAGATATGACAACAGTGGAGGAGATCAAACAGATCATAAGAGAACTACCTAACAATAAAGCACCAGGTCCGGACGAGATAACAGCGGAGATAGTGTTAGAAGGAAACGAAATAGAACTAACACAAATAATAAACAGATGTCTAAATGAAGGAACATTCCCAAAATGTTGGAAAGAGGCAAACTTAGTGCTGATTGAGAAGAAGAAAGAAACAGGTAAATCAAAAACGTATAGACCAATTTGTTTAATCAATACATTAGCAAAGATAATAGAAAAAGTTATTGTGAGAAGAATAGAGAAAGAAATAGAAGAAAGAGGTGGATGGGAAAGTGAACAATACGGATTTACCAAAGAGAGATCGACGCTAGGAGCTATCGAGAAGATAAAAGCGGAAGCAAAAGAAGCAAACAGCGGCCCACATAAGAAAAGACAGCATTGCATCATAATAGCGTTGGATATACAAAACGGGTTTAATAGCATACTATGGGAAGCAATTATTGAAGCAGCAAAAAAGAAAGAATTGACAAAGAAAACGATCAAGATAATATGGAGTTATCTACAAGGAAGAAACTTAGTGACCAAGAAAGGTAAATTTAGACTGACCAGAGGGGTACCACAAGGCTCAGCACTAGGACCCAAATTATGGAACTTAGTATATAATGAGCTTCTCGGAATGCGGCTGCCAGACGGGGTGACGATAACGGCATTTGCTGATGACTTAGCTTTAGTAGGTAGGAATGCAGACATAGAAGTACTAAAGGAAAGGCTAGAGTTGGCAATTAGTATGATAAAGAGATAGATGAAAAGTAAACGGCTAGAATTAGCACCGCAGAAAACGGAAGCGGCATGGTTATCGACAAAGAGGACAAACAGATGAACCGGAAAAATACAGGTAGGTGAACAAATAATAACCATAGGGAAGAAGATTAAATACCTTGGAGTTACACTGGAAGCAAAAGGATGGAACGAACAGATTAAGGAAGCGGTAAGAAGAACAAAGAAAATGGAAGGAATGCTTAGTAGGCTCATGCCAAACAAGGGAGGACCAAGACAAGAGGCAAGAAGGCTAATAGCAACGGCGGCCAAAAGTAAACTACTGTACGCCGCAGAAACATGGGGAGATGCCTTAAAGACAAAAAAAAACAGAAAAGAAATAAGAGGAGCCACTAAAGCAAGCTCGTTAAGGATATGTAGGGCTTACAGAACGGTGTCGCAAGAAGCGCTAGAGGTAATCGCGGTGACACTACCCGCAGACTTGATGGTAGAAGAAAGATTAAACATAAAGAAACTGGTAAATGAAGGAAATAGTAAACAAGAAGCAAAGAGACAAACAAGAGGTAATACAATGAAAAAATTGCAGACACAGTGGAAAGACGGAGAAAAAAGTGAATGGACAAGAGAGTTAATACCAGAAATAAAGGAATGGGTAGAGAATAAACCGAAAACGTGTTACTATACAACACAACTACTCACCGGACATGGAGCCTTTGGAAAGTATTTACAAAATATAAATAAAATGGAGAAAGAAGAGAAATGTATATTCTGCCAAGAAGACACGTATGACGACGCAGAACTTACGCTAATAGAGTGCGAAGCGTTGGAGAATGATAGGAAAGAGTTAGAGAAAGTATTGGAAAACAAAATTGATAAACCTTCAATAATTAATATTTGCCTGAATGACGAAAACAAATGGAGAGCATTAAGAAACTATGCAACGGCAGTAATGAGAAAAAGATAGAGGAGTTTGAAAACTCAAGATATAGATAAACAAAAATGGAAGCAAAAACACACATCAAAAACCACAGAAGACAAAGAAAGGAGGAAAGAGAAGCTAAGTGGAAGCAAAAAAACATAGAAAAAAGCAATGAAGAGAAAAAATACAAAGAAGGTCAAGACAACTATGCCTACCAAGGAATGGAAGAGAAGAAAGTAGACAAGAAAAGAATATACAATGAAACATTTGTACCTACCGAAATTGCAGAAATAAGGAAAAAAAGAAAAGAGCTGCTCAAAGAAAGCAAACTGACGGAACTGACCAGAGAATTTCCAAATGGTAGATACGCCATTTTGAGGTTGACTGACAATGTAACCTTTGAAATGGTCAGAGTATACTTGGCAACCAGGGGATACGAAGAAATAATTCCAAATGGAGACTCAAGAATATCCTTAGAAGTTAAATTGGCAAATCTAGGATTACCAAAGGGGGTACACCTAATGGAGCTCAACAAAATATTCATGAAAGAGAGAGGATACGCCGACAAAGAAGTGAATGAAGACTTAGTAAACTAAAAAGACATCTAAGGACAAATCAAACAACTAGGCTGAATAACAATAGAATGGCAGAAAGGAGAGATGAACGTCAGTATAGGACAGACAACAAATAGGGTATAGGGAGAGATGAGCCGGGGACAGCATGTGTTGCCGCAGCAGTCTGTGTGAATCCCACAAGGCCAAAACCAGCTCATCTCAAACTAATAATAGATTAGAGACAGACATGATAAAGACAAAATGACAACAGAACTAACGTAGAGAAGAAAATCAAAAGGTATTGCCCTGCGTTCGTTATTCTCAAGGGCCACTTGCTGAGACCACAACCTCAATACGTCCTTAAAAAAAAAAAAAAAAAAAAAAAAAAAAACCAAAAAGATGGATTTTGTAGATACGTCATTAGTTATGCAAACAAGTTTCAACAAAAGCAAGCAATGTTATCAAGTATCAAATCGTGGGCAGCAAATACGTATCTTATATATGTCACAAGAACAAACATTTCTGCAAACTACAAAACGCTTGTGTAGCAACAGAATTAGAATAACGCCAAAACCAAATGTTGTACATTTCTAGTAAAGAAAATTAATTAACGTCTTGTTTTGTTTGCTAGACCCCAAAGACACAAAAGAAAAAGTAGACAATACTAACACAGTAATCAAAACTAAGAACTTAGATACTACAGTATAGACAGTGGAAAGTTTTGTGAAAGCAGACCGGCACTTATTCATCACCTAGAAAAAATATTGGTAAAATTACGATTGCCTAAAAAAGTAGACTTTGGCTACTAACTAAAAGAAAACAAAAAAACTTTATCGCACAAGTAAGGTATGAGATCAATTAGTCGTGTTAAAAACTATGAAGCGTAAAATTCTACATGTATAGCCTTGTGCATCATTCTAATAGTCGTTTTCTCAAAGTTCATACATACTCCCAGCTATAAAAACGCGGTATACAAAAACCATTGCCACAAACACCCACCACCAGTGAAAAAACTGCCAAAACAACACGTGTTTTACGTAGTAACGGCCGACAGTTTATCATATAGCAGTTTCAAAAGATTATGTAAGCTGGTAAAAAAAGCAAATTATAAACTAAAATTTCATTTCCGCTAGTTTTGACATGTTTAATCAATCACCAAGCAACTAAATTTGCACAAACTGTCAGTGCACTATTATTCCAAATACAATGTAGATGCAACCCTAACTATCAATCAACGCCACCAAAATTGCTTAGAGTTGACCCTTGCTACTATGTGCAACTGACTTAGCATGTCAACAACAATTTTAAAATTTCTTGTTTTTCTTTGAGGTTTTGTTGTACTCCAAAAATCAATATCTTTAAACAGTTCTATCATTCTTAAATGTTATTTTACTTTCCATGTTAAGATTTCCAAAGCACACAACCGTAATCAAAACAAAGTATATGCAAACTTTCAAATCTTGCCACAACCAGGATTCTTTAACTCAACAACAAATAAAACGATAAACTTTGTACACCACTCAAATTGGACACTCTACCGGTAATATATGTAAAACATTACGATTCTGGATGAAAAAGTCAAATCCGGTAATAATTTTGACAAATCATGTATGTAGGTCTCACATTTTAACACGATTTAAATGTTGGCCACGGCCGTAAACTAAATAAACCCAATCTATATTAACAGAAAAATATCAAAACACCATAAATGTAGACAGATATGTGTATTACACCTTAATTGGTTGCAAGTTTTTTAGGTTTAAAACATGTTTGTTGTTGGGAGAAAATTATTTTGTCACAATGTTTGCCTTCAATAGAAGGCTTAGTGTTGAGATTTTTAAGAAGTAGTTATAAATCTGCTAAGAAACAACAACAAATTGGAATTTGCGGTAGTTGCTGCGTAATGAAAGAGACTTTATTGAGTTCTATAACATAAACGCTCAGGGTATGTGCAGATCTGACTTTCTTTTGAATCGTTTGATCAGTTTGGGTTCTAGCTTTAGTTTGGCTACCAATTAGTAGGTTTGGTGATTTTACACAACACTTTAGTAATCAGCGTTAATCAGTGATACGCATCAGTAGCGGTTTGTTCATTATGATCTTTTTACCAGACTCAAATGTAATATTGTCGAGTACTATAAATTTCGGTATTAGAGTTTAAGTAATTCAAAATCAGATCGTCGTATATCACGTCTGTTGTTGCAAGTCTGAGAGAAGGTAGCTCCAGAGGTGTTTTGGCCATTGTCGGATTATATTTTTGAGAAAGTTACGTACTAAATTGTAGAGTTGCCGTCCTGGTTTGCTCCATTTTTAGTTCAAGTTCAATGGCTTTATGTTTGTAATACTATCTCACAAGCTGCTTTTGATTATATACTTGTAAATTAATTTTTCTTTTCTTCTTCGTCAGCCATTTATACGCTAATGCTGGCGTCTTAGCCTCTTCTTTGCTTGTAATGCTGGCAACTTACATTACAAGGGACTTACAGTTTTAAGTGGATTTCGAACCACTGGAGAGAATTCTTCACTTCATCACAGAAGGTTTTAGCCGTAAAACTCCGCGCTGGCAAATCGGCTTGGAGAGTGGGAGAGCGTATAGAAAGTGAAAAGTATATCACGAATATGGGAATCGAACCCACGATCTTCGGTACAGCGGCCGGATGCCTAGACCACTGTAAATTAATTACATAATTTATATTACCAAACCCGTTAATTGAGAGAATGCAGGCGCTGTAGATACTGACGAAGCCTAGTATCTGGTCTACTCACATTATCATATTAAATGTAATTATGGTGACATAGTCATTAATCATGTATTATACTAATGTCCTAAAATAATAAATTTCATAATTTTTTTAAAATACTTTTCTGGAGCTGGGCCTCAAACCTGTAACAATTTATTAAACAAGATTTGAGATAGGCGCTTGATCCAACTGAGCCACTCTCCGGATTTACAATTTTTTTTGCTGTAGCATTCTTTAAAAAGTAATGAACCTAAATTTTGACATACTGTAGTACAACACTGTTTTCACTTAAAAAAGCATCTTTTGACCACAGTGGACGCAAACAAAGTATTAGTGTAAACAAAGATAAACTTTTTACAATATACACTAATGGCTCAAAAATTGTTGGACCTTTGGAAACAGGATACCTAAGTTGTCTCAATATTTTTACCTCTATTAACAAATACTACTACTTTTCAGTTTGAAAAAGCTGAAGAAACTTATGGAAAATATCTGGTAATAAAACCCAACTACTAACGAACAGTGGAACTGCAATTTTAGCTATAAATAAGCTTAAATTTGCATCTAAGCTAATATTAGAATGTGATCATGGCTTAACTTTAGAAGTTTATGAAAAAAACAATAAAAAATACTTTAATGTAGTAAACAGTACAAATGAACACTGTGGCTTAAACAAACACATGCATAAAATAAGAATCTAAAAAGATCCCCTATGCCGTAGATATCTGGAAGACAAAAATACTAAAGCTACATCTGCTAGAAAACACAAATTAACTAAAAAAGACCTATAGCTAAAATAAACTTGATCAAATAAACGGAACTACGAGAAGAATATCAATTAGAGGTGTACACGGTAGGACCAGCAGGCATGCAGTGCAAGCTAACCGTCTTAAAAAAAAGAAAATGGAATTTTTACTCTGTAAGAACCTCACACTTTAATATTTGTTGGATAAAACTCAAACTCAAAAACAAATGATTATTAAAATTGTAATTCTCTAAAAAAAACTTGCAAATAATAAAGGTCTTGACATGGCACTTTCAACTAAACGTATGCACATATAAAACACTGTAAATGCAAGCATTGTGCTTCGTTGACTCTCTGATGTGATAGAAACTTAATGTTAGGAAATTATTGGCTTGACAAAATTAGCACAAAGGAAACTCATTCAAGCAGAGTCTTAGCATATATCACATAATTTAGCTTTATGTGTTGGGACTACTGACTAAGGTTACTATTGGAAGAGTTACAAAAGATCTATTAAGGGCCCAAATGCAGTGGATTGCCAGTGGAACATAGTCGGGATAAAAAAATCCTTCTAAACGATGTATAGGCAATCATTAACCAGATTGGTTTTGTGTTAAGACAACGGAGTAAAAAAAATACAAAGCACCCAATAAATCCTAAATGCAGTGAATTGCTGGCTTGATATAGTCAATATAAAGAAAACCCTTTTAAGGGGGGAGAATAGTTGCGTTAGCATATGGGTTCACAGAATCCAACTCAACAAGAAAACGACTGGGTATAATTGAATAAAATTTTTACACATTGTAGAAGAAAGTCCAATTTGTGTCCTCAAATTTGTAAAAAACTGATGCAATAAATCGTTTTTTTGCCATTAGTTTTTGAAAAATTTTTTGCTTGTTAAATATAACTCCAAATTTTTAAACCAAAAAAATGATGACATAGAATATTGTATGTAGTTCAACATATAAAAAGAACGATGACTGAAATCTTATTGTTTGGATATTGAGTTGGTTAGCGTTTTGTCCCATAAGAACCAATTTTAATTTAAAAACGGCGCTGTACGTCTTTATATTTTTTTAGAAAAAAAGGTTTACTGATATTCTCGTAGATGTAATAGGATTTAATACTTTTCCATAACAATATTACTAGCGGTACCCCAAATGGACATGGCGACTAAATCCGTCAATTCTTTAACATTAAGCTATAAAATATTATACATCAACCACATAGATTAGGATAAAAAATTGATGTTAAAAAAAGTACAGATGATCTAATCAACCAAGTGCAGCAGAAATGATTTTTTCATTTAACTCAAATTCAGAATTACTTTAAAGTCATTTAAGATTTGTACTTTAAACTTTGAAATAAAATGTTCTTGCTCGAGTCCAGTGTATTGTGATTTATTTCTTTATGTGTGCAAATAAAGGGGTTTGCAAACGCTATAATTCTAGACACCACATGATTTTTTTTTAGTGATTGACGTGTGATTAGAACGTCAAAAAAGTTGAGATATTTTTTAATTGTGTGATGTTTTACATTTCCTAGTACAATCTAAAAAATGTTTTAGTTGATTGCTCAACAAAATCTGTTAATAGTTGATTCATATTTTCTTAAAAATTTTCTCTAGGTCTAGTAAGAGCTTTTGGTGGTTGTTATTATTGTGAAATTGGAACATACCTAGAGGTTGTTTTAGAGACAACAACACTAGTCCTTAGTGAGGATGTTATATTGTAAAAACAGATTAAAATGGTTTTAGTTATTATTATTCAATAAGCACGCCAAATGTAATAACAACAGTAGTCTTATTGTGCAAGTTAGTCTTTTCTGGATAATATTTTCAGGTATTTGCGACTACTGGGGACTGGGTCCAATTTTTGCTAATAGTATCAGGTTCTAAATATACAAGCGTACTGTGGTAGTTGCAGGTTCAAGTAAAGCAACAATTCCTTGAATGGTTGCAGATAAGATCTTATTATTCTGGCTAACAATAATAGTACCCCAGTACTATCTTCTACTTATCCTCAATAAGGTATTGGATAACGCAAAAAAAACGTTTCTCTATCAGCTACAACGTATAGCCGCTCGATCACTAGTAGAGAGAGGGAGAGGGTATAGTGTTGTGCAACAAAAACAGAGATACCGAGATTGTACGGCAAAATGCCAGCTTGAAATCTCTAGTTATAGAACTCTTTTTTTACAAAGAAGATTTACAAATCAACACCTAAAAAATCCAACATACCGATTGATATGCTTGAAAAGGTGAACCAAAACTTCCAAATTTGACTGAATCAGTGTATTGACAATAAAGAGCAACATTTAAAAGATATTCTTTTTATAGCATTGTAAAATCAAATATCCCATATTCTGTAAAAGTTTTGAAAAGTTGTCCATGAAAGAAAGCCCCCACGTCTAAGTTTATATTAATGATAAAATAATTCTAATCTAAATCAAATCTGAGTAATTTTATATCAAAATATCTAATTTTTAAATTGATCTAACGAATAAAATGCAACATAATTTTTTACAGTTGCGTTTTCGGAATATCAAGAAAACAGTAGCTATCTATGGGACAGCATCTTCAATTGCAGGAAATGTGCACCAGGATGTGATTTTTGTAAAGGACCCGAACCTTGTTTAGCCACTTATCATTGGCCATTTAGGTAAGTAAATCAAATTTTTATTTAAAAATAATATAATTAATTTTTTTTTCAAATTTTTAGAATAACATTATTAGTATTCAGCGTAACATGCGCATTCTGCACGGTCATTCTTATAGTGTATATGTTCAATCATCGCAAGCTCAAGGTTTTCAAGGTAGCCAGTCCCATATTTCTTTCAATTACGCTTCTTGGATGCGCTACTATGTACATGGAGGTAACAATAATAATAAATTAAATTATTCTTACATTAAAGCTTAATATTATTACAGATGGCAGCGATATTTCCAGTGTTAGATAAATATTCATGCATTGCAACAAAATGGTCTCGGCATTTAGGATTTTGCATCACATATACGGCTTTATTGATGAAGACTTGGAGGTAGGTGAATGAAATTATTATTATATTAATATTTCAAAACCAAGCATATTCTTATACTTGAATTAGAATTAAATCTTTTAGTTAATTTGAAAATTGCATAAATGCTAAATGATACCAATTAATGCGACTATATAGTATTAAATTGCACTAGATAGGGCCACAACCATTCGTTTTGTTATTTATTGAATTGTTTGTTTCCATTTAATTTATTAAATTTCTTTCAGAGTTTCTTTAACATATCGCGTAAAATCCGCACACAAAGTAAAACTGACCGATAAGCAACTACTTCAATGGATGGTTCCAATATTGCTAGTGATGCTAATCTATCTAAGCACATGGACATTATCCGCCACTCCATTAGCAGAAGGCATTACAGACCAAGCTGGGTTGATTTTTAAGCAGTGCTCATATAACTGGTGGGATCACAGCCTTGCTATTGGTAAATACTATAACATCATCATTAGTTTTAATGATAATATCGATTTTAAATTCACAGGTGAAGTTCTATTCCTAGCTTGGGGTATAAGAGTCTGCTACAATGTACGAAATGCCGAATCCTTATTTAATGAAGCTCGCCTCATTAGTTATGCTATTTATAACATCGCACTTGTTAACTGCACTATGGTAGCTTTCCAGTAAGTTTTTTATTAGTTTTATGCAATTTAATCGATAATTGTGTGCATTGAATATTTTATATTTTACTTTTTTTTAGTTTATTAATTTTTCCTCAAGCCGGACCAGATATTAAATACCTTTTAGGTTTTGTAAGAACTCAGTTATCAACGACCGTGACGATAGTTCTAGTTTTTGGTCCAAAAGTAAGTCACTGTAATAATGTTTTAAATTGAATTTACATTTTAGAGCTTTTTTAATTTAGGTAATACGAGTTTTTAAAGGACAAGGTGATCAATGGGACAACAGAGCCAGATCTAGAGGAGTCACTGCGTCATTTTCATTAAACGGTATTGGCTTAGTACCTGAAGAACCTCCTGATTTATATCAGGAAAATGAAGAACTTAAGGTTAGTTAGTATATGCTAAATATTTCATTTTTGGTTTATACAAAGACATTTTTTTATATAAATTATTATTATTTCTTAGGAGGAAATTCAAAAGTTAGCTGCCCAAATTGAATTCATGAAAATCGTTCATATGGAAGTAAACAACAGACATCTAAAGCCAAAACCAGGTGGTTATTTTAGCTTACCCGGTCCAGCTTTACAAAGTCCAAACATGGCAAAACCGGGTTGTCTTCTATCGAAGGCAACAGATGATCTGTGACTTAAAGAAGGCAATAATACAGAATGGTTTCAATCAGGAAGGCATGGAAGCAGCAAGGACACGAGGAAGCCGATATTTGTTTAAGTATAAATAGAATATTTCTATTTCTCAATTTACTTTCTTATATTTTATGTAAATAATAAATAATATGAGAAATACATACAATGGAAGTCGCATCTTAAAATAATAACTCATAAAGTTTCCGTCCACGCAATAAGAACCAGTGCTTTATTAAATTAATAATTAAGCATTGGTTATAATAATAACAACAAGCTTGGATTCATAATTTCCGATGCGATTTCTTATAAAATAATTTTGGTTGTGATATTTTGTGATTGTTGCTGAGTTCCAGCGATCCCTCTCATTGTCGTTTTGCACCTGGATGTTTCAAATTTGTTTTTTAATGTTTCTTAAGAGAAAATAAGTAATATGTGTCATGTTTATATGTGCCACAATATCCATGCGTGTTACCTGGTCCTGACCATTCCGTATTATTGCGATGTACAAACAATATGCACGCTTTAATACCCAAAGATTTTTATTTTTATTATTAGTGGAATTCTGATTAGGTAAATTAGTTAAATGAGTTAGGATCAAAATGTAATTAGTGATATTGTAGATTTAGTAGAATGGATGACATAATTATGCAACAGAAATGGTTTTGATGTTATTTTGAACAAAGTTTAAGTAATTACATGTTTGTACAGTTGCCCAAAAATGGCACAAATTATTGAATAATACCACATACCTAAAAATGTGAAGAATACCGTAGACTGAGAAAGTTACCAACATCAAAGTCTTAAATAAAATTTTAAAAAAATACAAAATCATTGACACCATTAAAAAAAGAAAGCACAAACTTTTGTTTATCTTTTCTTGAACTATTAAGATATTTAAAATTGTCTCAAAAAATAGCATTTGGTTTTATTTAAAACCAAAACCTGGAATTCAAATAGAATTTTGGCAAAATGAAATATTGCAATGTGAACAGATTATTTCAATTATGTCAAGTAAAAAAATCAACGTCAAAATTTAATACTTTGATGATTATTGCTTAGTAGACAACTTTGACAAAAACTGTTAATATTTAAAAAAAATACTAACAGCACTCTTAATACTGATAAGCTCCATCCATCTTTTGAATTCAATATAAGGAAAACTTAAAAAAAAAAAATTAAATTATTTTATTATAGTTAGCTAGAGTTAGCTCAGCCACCATTAAATCAAAAATAAATCTTAAATTGTAAATGGTCATGTTGGAAAAAACAAATATTTTACTGCATTTGTAACATTGAACTGATTAATGTAAGTTAGTGCTATTTGATCTGAAAATCCAAATGCACTTTCCAAAAAAAAAAAAAGAAACTACGATCAATGTTAAGAGTTACATCACATACAACTTAAGTAAACTTTAGTACTCCTATAAAAATTTAAAATGTCTGAATTTTGGACATCATTACAAGTTTGGAAAACTGTTGCTTGTTACAAATCATCATAAATGTAGCCAACATAGATGGGTTGTGTGATCCAATGCACTGATGAAGTAAAAATAGTTATTGGAAGTCTAACCCAAGACTTATTAAAGTTGAGCATTATTTTTTACTTAGTATGAGATAGAGCAAACTGAAATGCTTTTAGCATAATACGGAAACATCACTAAGAATACCATTACTGGACAATTTCTGAAATACTTTTGAAATAAGCATTTCCTCACCATATATCAACTACAAACAAGTTCCCTTCAGGCATTACAAAAAACTTTAATCAAATCAAGTGCAACAGCCTCCAAAATAGTTTGATCTGTCATAGAAAAAACTGCGATGATATCTATAGAGAACTCAAATGTAAAATCAGAAGACTACAGAAGCAATAATTAAAAAAATGTTTCAAGTGAAAACAACGCTACAAGACTAATTCATCTGACAAAATATATAAATTGAGTTTTACACCTCTACACTAATTCTCAGTCATTACAACAACTTCCATTTGCTAATATTTTCAACAACGTTAAAATTTGGCTTATCAAAAGAATGGATAAAATGTGACAAAATTGTATGCCTGGACCAAATTTCAATTCATAAACAACTCTTCCTACTCTTGAATATTGCAATAAGTAAGATTTTACCAATACCTTTTACTTAGCCAAACCTTGTGCATCAATTATGCGCCATATAAGATATTTAGAGCTAAAGTCCATACAAATTTACTTAAAAATAAATTGCTTTGTTTATTAATGATAATTAAAATTCAATTAAAATTATTAAGTTGGAGTGGCATTAGCAAAGAGTGAACAGTTTATGTTTTGCATTAAAACAATAATAAGGTAAATTAACTTAGCAGCTGACAATGGTTAAAAAAAATTGGAGCAAGGGGCATTAGTTATTAGAGTGAAAATATACTTTAACTAATATAGAACGTTAATGCTTGATGTGGTGGTTAAAAAAAACACATTTTTTTAGTAAACAACAGAACCGTGCAAAAAATTGCAACCAGAAACGTCATTGTACTGCCAAACAAATCAACTTTGAAAAAATTCTAGAATCAACTATTTTAACAGACTTAGCACATACTCATACAAAAACCAAACTATAGCCAACCTCAAATAAATTTTTAATTTAATATAACCAAGAGAAAAAAAAATACAGATTTTGACATAGAAGATGACAACAACTTTGACAAGATTTACGATAAGAAATATTTTATTGATAAAGTACTAATAAGATAATGAGATAAATCTTAGCAGACAGATACAGTATGAACAAAGTCTTGTGCAAACTATAATAAGAAATCCACTTCTGCAATTATTATAATATTGCTCAAGTTCAACCAGCAAAATTAACAAAATAACTCGCAGCATTAAAAACAATCTTAAATCAACTAAGAGGAAACTATGAGACTTGTCAATTATCAAATAAAAGTTAAAGAAATTTGTCAACTGTTGGAAGTAAAGCAAGATTTATCATAAAAAAATACTAAAGATAAAAAAATTATTAGCAGCAAATAGGAACGATCTAGGTGAGATAAATATAAAAAAATACTTTTTTGTGACGGTTACGCTGCGATCTCATAACACAAATTTCTATGCTTTAAACGTTGGCCAATTGTAAGCCACAAAAAAGTAATTGGTCAGAAAACTCAAGTAAGTCAAACGTGGTGCCGTTTTGTGGGCGGAGCACCAAAGGATCAATGAGAGCTCAGCAAGAGGGTATAAAGCCTAAACTTTTACGCTGCCAGTTCAATAATTATAAATCATCGTTAGCCAACAAAATAGACTGGATTTAAACCGTCACTACCAAAAGCCATCATGTGAACTCACAATAACGTCTTCTTTCACTACGACTCGACTACCATTATGCCCACTGACTGTGCTTATAGATTGAACGCTACACCAACGATCACCTTAGGTGTTTTACCCATGGTACTTGGGTTGCACGGAACATACAGGTTTACCCCCGACTACTGGGAACTACCAATAAAACTTTTCCATTACTGCCATACACACGGAATTTGGCATTTATATTGTTTCAACACCAATAACGGTCTTAGGGAATTGCACCGTTTCTCTAAGGCCAGTTCGTTTACTATTGCACCCTCCAATATAGGCTACATTACAGCCCACGAGACCATAAAGTTGCTTCCACAGCGACCACAGTCTCCATCCAGCAACTTTTTTTTTATGTGTGGTTTTGGAGAATCTCTACCAGCCTGTGTGTGAGGTTTTCACCCACTAAAACTCTATTTCCACTTGACGCTGTATTTCTTATTCTGGTATTAGCTTTAAACTTTTTATCAGAATAAGTACGCCCGGATAGGCATTCTGCGCACCCTAGATGTTCCGGACTTCTATGTTATATTAGGTGTTGTATCTTGATCCTTGTTACGTCTTTCTTCAGCTTTGATGTACTGAACTATCTTTGTTATATATCCCTGTATTCTGTTTCATTTTTTTTCATTTTTCATCATTATTCCAACTTTATTTTCTTGTGTAATTTCCTCACCGAGTTCTTTCTTCAGTTTTATTTTTGCACTTTCCTACCGTATGCACTCGTAGAATACGTGCTTCACCGTTTCTACAAGATTACACTCACTGCACTTGTTGTTATCTGTAAGTTTAAAAGTCTCCAGGTAGTCTTTGAAGTACCTGTGCCCACTTAGAAACTGCGTTAGGAAGTAGTCTACTTCTCCATGTTGTTGTTTGACCTATGGTCCTATTTCTCTTATTAGCGTCTTTGTCCAAATGAATTTGCCAGTATCCATTTGCCAATTCTCCTGCCATTTCTTTATTGTTTCTTCAAAGATTTCTTTTTTTTGTCTTCTCCTTGTTTTGGGATAGCTTTCTGTATTCCTTCTACCATGTTTTTGATTGGCATTATTGCCGCTATAACTAAGTTTGCATCTGTTGAGATGGTTCTGTATCCTTTTGCTAACAAAATTCTTCTCTTTTGTAATATTATCATTCTTTTGTACTTTTTGTACTTCAGTATGATCGAGTGTGCAACTGATCCTAGCAGTCTTCTTTTGTTTGATGCCGGATCATTTATATTTAGCATTAGTCTGCTTAGCGCTTTCACTGTTTTCTCGGCCTTGTCCGTGATTTCTCTAACGTGTTTCTTCATTTCCGCGTTGTGGTCAAACCATACTTTTAAGTATTTTATGGCGCTCTTTGATGAAAACTCAGTTTTGACAGTTTTTAGCTTGACTTTTTTTACTCTCTTAGCTTCGTTTTACTTTTTGCAATGTTTAAGCCTTTTTTTCCATCTTGTTTTTTACCATTTCTAGCGTCTTATTTGCTTTAGAAACCAGATCTTCCTCTGATTTAAAAGTTACGATTACTGCAGTGTTATCTGCAAAGCATACTAGCCTTCTTGCCGATCTCTCCAGTTCCAGCAGGTCGTTAAAACAAATATTTTGCAATAATGGTCCTAATATGGATCCTTGTGGAACTACACACGTCATGGTCATGTGCATTTTTTCACCTATTTTCAATTTCCTATTAGTTAGATAGTTTGCTATGATCTTCCTCGTTGTGTTTTCTATTCCCAATTTTTGTAGTGTTGACAGTATACCTTACCATGGTACAGTGTTAAAAGTATTTTGAATGTCTATAGTTGTAAGAAGACAAAATTTTCTGTTTTTAGTAGCTTTGTTTTTTGTCTATAATTTTTTTCATTGCTCCGATGGTTGATTTCCCCTTTCTGAAACCGTACTGGTCTTCAGACAGCTTATTTTCAACCTCTTCCTTTAATTTATTAGCAACCATATGCTCGTATAACTTGCCAAATCTATTTGTAAAACACAGCGGTCTGTACCCCACTTGTTTTTCGGCTTTATTCGGTTTTTCAATCAACACTAGTACAGATTTCTTCCATTTCTCAGGGAAGCTTTTTTGTTGATTAAATACTTCCAAAATTGCCTTCGGTATCTCTTGTACAGCTTCCTTTATAATTTCTGGTAAGATTTTATCTGGTCCCGACGCTTTTTTTAAGTTTGATTCTGTGTATTGCTTTCTCTAGTATATGGCTCTACTTTTTTTATCTCTATTTTATCTCATTTCAGAATTGGGTAAGCTTCTCTGGCCATTTCATTTGTTGCTCATCGGTTAGCGTTATCCTATGTCTGAGATTTAATTTGTTTGTAAAAATCTTATATCCTAGTCCCCAGGTATCATTGGCTATTTCTTTGCATAGCACTTGTTACAAATTTCTTTTAGCATCTAATATTGCAAACTTATATTTGTTGGGTTCAGCTTTATATTTTCCTCTTAGCTCTTCTTTGTTATGTTGAAGTCTGGGTTCTTATTTTCTCTAATGGACTTCTTTCTTTCTTGCCTTGACACACTCCTTCTTACGTACCTCGAGTATATCATTCCCATCCAGAAACCTACCAAGGCCGGGGCCGTACACATTGTGGAGCCTGAGACCTTAAAGCCACAACATAAATTTAAAAAAAAAAACAGTGCTAAGGCGATCCATAAACTGGACATACCGTCTCTGCAACATTGGAGCCGAATCTACAACAAACGACTTAAACACTGATATATTTGGCTTTACCACAGTGACTGTTCGTAACAGTTCACAGTTACGACTTTTTAGACAAATGCTTCTTAATAAACCTTGCAACATTGCACATTTTGCCAAAAGATATTCTAAGTGTGCGGACTCAAAGAAAACCCTTGCTCCGACTATAGCATCGTACCATTGAGTGAATAAATATTAGAAAGAGGCGCAAGGCTTATACATTTGTGCGTACTTGTGTATGCCGCTGCAATAGATGTATCTGTTTTCCGTGCACACTAGTCATCGACCATCTAATATTTATAAATCTCGAGGAAGATTTTTGAAACTTGAAGATAGCTAGTATGTGAGGAAGATATATACATCTATAGGAGCGGCATACAGGAGTACGCACAAATGTATTAACCTTGCGCTTCTTTCTAATATTTTTTGTAATAATAAGGGTTATTGGATGTTTAGCTTCTTTTCTTACCTGAAAAACTGGAGTTTTGTACTCTTGCTTATTGAGCAAGGGTTGCGCGTGTGTGTGCAGCGTTATATTTTATAATTGTCACAATCATGACTACGACAAATGTGCAACCAATAGACTCACATTCCATCTAAGGCCAAACGCCAAACAAACCTCAACTTGTACCAACAATCTGAGACATGTATTGACCTACAAGCTAGGATAATAGAGCTTCCATCAACCATCGTAGGAAGAAGGAAAAAAAAGATTAATATTTTTACACTAAATCTGTTACTGATAAATCTCAAACTTTAACTAATAGATAGCAATTCAGTTCTGAAGATAAAGCATGGTGCTCCCACTTACCTTGATTTTAAGCTAAGAAATAAAAAGAATGATAGAACAGCCATTTCAATTGTTATATGATACTTGAACACAACTTATATGTTACTTTTCAGGCAAAAAAAACATGTCTGCAAAAATTAGAAAAATTTATACGCACAACTGAAAACTGTCAGCAAACATCTAACACTTTAGATAGTCAACAACAACGAAGTTTTAGGGGTAAAGATAATGTTTGTCAAATAACAAGTGGCAGACATTTTTTACTAAATATAACAACCTTGATAACAGCAAACTTAATTTACTGTATTAAAAACATACTTAAAACAAAGAACAGTGTCAGCATCCCTAACCACAACATATACCAACACACCCAATCGACTGTTTCATAAACATAGAATACAGAAGAAGCTTTACCGCAAAAGTCAAAAGCATAAACTACTATACGGACAAGATTAGTTCCATCTACAACACATTTTCTTTCGGAAATTTAATAAAATTTAAAAAAAATGTATGAATTTCTTAAAAATAGAACCAAATTGAATATCCAAAAGTGACACATGAAGCAGTGAACATGCAAGCAAACTGACCTTTGACACAAGGAAAAAGTAATCTTAACAATTCTCAAAACGTACTAAAAAAATGACTTTTAATACGAAGAAAAAAAACTTTCTACAGATCTTAAGGCAATAAACAAATTGAAGTACCCAAGAAACTATAAAGAAAATCACAAAAAAATTGAGGAGCAAAATAATGAATTTGCACATCATAAAAACTATAATCAAAGAAGAGTAAACAAGTAGTATCTAGTATAAAAATAAATCTAAAAACGAAGGTTAAAATAAGCAAAAAAAGTTTTCAAAAAAATGTCTATCTAGAGCTTTCTCTAGCTGTACAGTTTTAGACAAAATGACTATCTTTAGACAAATTTTGATAAAAAAAAATACGAATCGTTTTAATATGGTTGAAGGCAACTTAAAGTGATCTTTGCCTGCAAAATGTAAAACCAATAATTTAAAAATAAGAAGTAGTTAAAAAGCTATCAAGAATCTAAACTAAAGAAAAGGAAAAAATCTTTTAACCTTTTGACCTGTTTAATTTACTCAGTCTACACCAAAAGATAGTTTCACCAAAAATTATTCCTTTTGTCAACCAATCAACTACGTAGGCAACACCGACTGGAAACCTGCATAGACAACAAAAACTAAGAACCGTTGAAGAAAAACACACCAAAAAGTTGCCAAAGAATTAAACTACAAGCCCATTATTAAATTTGCCATCAGTCTGGCAAAGATAATGTCTACAAAGTTTGTATAGGCAGTCAAATCAACCTATTAGCCAACCAAAATCCAAAGTATTGCTTTTGGTGATTAATCATAAGGAGCATCTACAAACCTTTCAATAACTGAGACATAAAGACCCAAAAAGATTTTTTCTTTGGCAAAGATGATGTCTATTAAGTTTGTATTGGCAGTCAAAATAGCCTTACAACTTATAAACCAACCACAATCTAAAGTTGCGCCTTCAATGATCAGTTATGAGGAACATTTACCAACCGTTTGCCAAAAGTTGTCCATCACACTATGTTTGACCTAAGAAGAAAATAAAAGATGGCAACCTAAGTACATATAAAGACATTAAACCAACTCTATTCCAAACATTTAACTACCATCTTATCATCAACCACAGCCAACAATTGTGAACGTATGCAAAGATTCTGACCAGTATTTTAAAAGATAATTTTTTTGAAAACTATTAAAAATGATATACAAACTTTTGATGCTTTTAGATGTTTTGAAAGATCTGCAAAGATCTGAAAAGACTATAAAATTGTATAAAAAATTGAAAACCGTTAAAGGTGATTTTACAAAAAAATAGGTTCTAGGTGTTAACAAAAAGGTTTTAAAAAATTTAAACGTATTTTATAAGAATTTTAAAAGATTTTGAAAATTACTAGAAATGGTTTAAAGCCTGGATAATACTTTAGAGCACTTTGTGAAGTTTTAGAAAAGTTTAAAAGACCTGCAAACACTTTAAAAGGTTTTGAGAAAAGTATAAAATTATTGAATTTTAGAGCTACTATAGGTTATGCTAAAATGATCTTGCTATGAAAATGGTGACTTTGAAAGATACTAGAAGCTGTTAAAAAAATGTATTTTAGAAAACTTTTTTTGAAAAAATTTGAAAATATTAAAAACTAATAATAGTTTTGACAACTCCTAAGCTTTGAGTAATTATAAAAAAAATCAATTTTCCGTAAATTCCGTTAATATGACCTAACATAATTTAAATTTGCGCAAAAATTTTCAAAAATATTGAGATGCCGTTTGAAAATTTAGATACAGCATATTTGTTTCCATCAAAAAATACTTAAATTAGCACTTGGCAATTCCTAAGCTTTGATTGATTTTGAAAAGAATCCAGTTTTCCGTAAATTCTGTTAATATGACGCAACTTAACTTAAGTTTGCGCAGTAATTATTACAAATATTAAGTTGCAGTTTAAAAATTTGGATGCAGCATATTTGATTTAATAAAAAAATAATTAAACCGCACTTGTAAACTCCTAAATTTTGAGTAAATATGAAAAGAAATCAATTTTCCGTAAATTCCGTTAATATGACTCAACTTAATTTAAGTTTGCGCAGTAATTATTACAAATATTGAGTTGCTGATTGAAAATTTAGATGCAGCATACATGATTCCATTAAAACATACTTAAATAGTCACTAGACAACTCGGTTTGAATAATTATGTGATGGAATTTTGTGTAAATTACATGGGCATCATCTTCAGGTCCGACAGTATGTCTACGAACAGCCAAATGATATTTATCGGTCGACGAAGAAGTTGATCAATTATAATTACTATAACCGGCCGAAATGGAATTTAAACTCCTTCAGCCTGAATAGACTTTCGCCTGCCGAAAACATCTATAGTAAAATATAGTAAACCTAAAATGCATTTATTTTAAGAAAGATTTGAACTGTTGTTTGCGGCAAAACTTTTTTATTGTTTTAAATTTGTTGCACAATCATACTTTTGCAATAATGTTCTGAGCAATACTATCAACTTTAGTAAACACAGTATCAAGAAGATCTTAACATGAAACAATTCACATCAGCAAACTAAACAAACAAATTTTAGTAGTATTTATTTACCAAGATCTTTTTGTTTAATTTTGTCGGTCAGCATGTAACTTCTAACTTCATAGATACATTTATACTGTTTCAAAATTTGAAAGTGGAGAGTAGATTGTGTTGTTTAAATTTTCTAAAATGCTACAGAATTAAGTAAATTGATCAAGATACTTGATTATTTAATCCAAAATTTGTACAAAAATTTCAATAATTTAAGTAGGTTAAAGATATATAAAGTTTGGCCATAGTACAGAACATCTTGTTGGCATCATTAGTATCCAGAAGTTAACTGAAGTAAAGTTTGATTTAATTTACACAAAAACCATAATCGTCAATATAATATGTCATCAAATTTAATAAAAGTAACTTATTGACAAAATAATATATAATTATAATAAAATTTGAAATAAAAACAAAGTTAAAGTATAATTTTGATACATCAAAACCATTTACATTGCAAACAAAATTGTGTCATCCGTAGAAAATCTTCTCAAAACCTCCTCTCTCCTAAAACTCATCATCAATTTCCCATTTCCCCTACCTCTTAGTTGTAAAAAAATCTGTATATTTGTAACTATATAAAACATAAATGACATGTTATATGAATGGAAAATACGTTACCAAAAAAATATATATAAAACAAACTTTCAGGTTCAATTATAAATATATAAATATAATATCGACTGATTTTGATATAGTGATGTAGGTCGCTTACATTAAGGTGTGATATCTTGGCGTAAATCTATACATATATTAAAAAAAGCAAAAATTTTAGCGCGGTGTTAGATATTAGACGGTGTTAAGTTAAAATAATAAATACTTAAATAAAAAATAACATAAATAATTGCCGTTGTTCTATGTCAATAGTTAGTGGAAGGTTTCTTAAATAAAACAAACGTAATTGTTCAGGAAATTTAGATAAATAAGTTTATAAAAAGGTTTTAAAACCAAACAAAAAATTAAAATGTACAATTTTTTTAGCAAAATTCAATTTGTTATTCATAAAATTTTAATCCTTAAACAAAAAACTTGGTAATTTTTAAAGCTTATATTTTGAGTTTTGAATACATACATAGAATAATGCTTAAAATAAACTAATTTTATTTTTTTTATAAGTGTTATTAAAGCATCAGAACATTTTATATTATTCGATGATTTCCAAAACTAGCTAATAAAATTACAAATATTATGTACTCAGGCTTTAACTATACAAATTAATCAATTAAGCTTGACAATACAACATTTTAAACCAAGCAATTAACATCTTTGCAATTGTCTAAATATTTCCTGAACAAGTACGTTTGACTTTTTATATATTCCATTCTTCGCCGGTGTAAATACATGTCAATAATGTTCCTTTTGCGTGGTTATTATTTTGGTAATCAAAAACTATATCAAGAAATATATACATAATGTTGTTAATACATGTTCAAAGTCTATGTATGTCTCATCAATTTTTCTGCAATTACTACACACCCACATTATATTTTTCGATAAATGTGTTTATATATCGGAGGAGAGTTTCTTCAGTTTTGTTGAAAACAATCACTGACAATTTTATTTAAATCAATTACCTACCAAATATTTTAAGAAATATAAAATTGTTATTTTATGTTTAGTTTAGTTCTAATTGATTTGTTTATACAGGGAGTTTATAAATGAATGGGATTATGTAATCACTTTAAATGTGCCGCTTTTGTTAAATTGTTCACTAAACTATTTGTTTTGACAGATCAACTTTGACAGATCAACTTTGACAGCTGTCAAGCAAACATATGAAAACATATGTAGTATAATGGACGATTTTAAAAAGGCGGCATATTTAAAGTGATTACATAATCCCATTCATTTATAAACTCCCTGTATTATAACTGCAACATATCTAAATATATTTATTAATATTTTTTATTGTAATTTTACAAAAAATATTGACCTAACCAACCTGGTTCTAGCAGGTCAAAGGATAATTAATGTTTGTAAATTTGTTGATTGCTGAAATTTTAGAAGCCAACATGATCACACGCGTATGACGTCAGTTGTGGACAAATCAATAAACGCGTGGATAAAAACAATGTTGTTATCTTGGCTTTCTCGGCAGAGTAGGATTTAAACTCCAACAATTTTACCATATTTTTATTAAAAATTTAATAATTCTTTCCAACATTACTTAATTTATTCATTTTGTTCTAATTGTCAGTGATTGTTTTAAATATAACAAAATTTATAGGTATAATATAAATATATTTTGTAAACTTGTAAACCTTCATAAAAAAGTTTCTTGCAGATTAGTGGAAAATTAATTAATAATAAATTAATAAAAAAAGAAATGTTAATTAAATGTAGACAAAATATAGATTCCGTAGTGTACGGTCTTAGTCGGTGATCGACAATATTCAGAAAAACAATTAAGGAATTAATAGATGTAATAAGTTAATGTTATTTTTTGAAAAAAATGCTCTGTAACTGTACCTTTTTATATATTACTATAGGAAATGCTGTTACAAATATTGAGAACTAAATCTTGTTAAGTTTTTATTTTTTGCAATAATATCATTTATTGAAACTTTATTCAAACTGAAATACAAACATTATAAAATAAATTAATTTGATTAACAAAATTAACGCACTACTCAATTAAACTTGTATAATTACAATACTGAAATTAATATTGCAATAAAATGTTCATGAAAGAATTTAGGGACTTAGAGCTATTCTAATATCGTGTATGTCCTCTTCTACTCTTAATTACTGCTTATTTGCATACTAGAGATCAAATTTTGAATGACTTCTTGAGGAGTATTTTTCCATCCTTAAATTGCTGCGTCTACCAGTTGATTGTTGTTGGCAGGTGGAGTTGTACGACGTTAAACCCTTTTTTTAATATCGTCTCATAGATGCTCTATTAGGTTTATGTCAGGACTATTGGCTGGCCATTCCATGAACGGAATAGCAACAGCATTTAAATAGCAAATAACTTGCCTAGCCACATGAGGACAAGCATTATTCTGCATAAACATGAAATTTGGCTCCACAAAACCAGCAGATGACACTACATGAGCAACTCTGTACGACCACCTAAACAGATGCCTCCCCAAAAATTACAGAGCCACCACCAAACAGGATTCTTAGAAAAATATTACAACTAGCAAATCTTTCTCCAGGCCTTTTCCAGACACGCTCACGTCCATCAGAAAATGTATAGCTAATTCTCGTTTTATCTGAAAATAAAATCATTTTCCAATCATTAAGAGTTCAATCTTGATGATTTCTTGCAAAACGCAATCTTTAAATTTTGTAGTTTCTGATGAGCATGGGTTTCTTGGCCGGTTTTTTGCTGTCCAATCCAGCTTTATTTAAGCGTCTTTTAATCATTCAGGAAAATACAAGAAGATTGTGAGAGCTACAAACTCATTTTTAAGATGTTACTAGTTCTCCTGTTTCTTAGAGCTAATGGTCTAACAAACCGCTTAACTATTGGATTAGTACACCGTTTTTGCCCTTGTCCCGGCCTTCATAAGTGAGAACCTGTCTCGTTAAATTGTCTAACCATGCAAGTTATGCTAGAATGGTTTCTTTCTATCACATTAACAACATGACGCATCAAATATCCCTCATCCAGCAAAGTAGATGCTCTTACTAGTTTTTGGACAAAACTCAAGTTCAGTAATTGATCTAAGAGATGAAAATTAAACAGTTAAATCCTTTAACAAAATGTTTGAGTACAAGACAAATTTTAGACAAAATTCAAGTTATTTCATACTTCGCGGTTAAATTCAGCATCAAAATGGTAAACTATCCATCTAGTTAGTATATAAAAGTCAAATAGTCCAAAAACTTTCTAGAAATTTCTGAGTTAAATACAAGACAGTTGTTAGACTAAATTCAAGATCAAAAGATTTAAATGGCAAACTATAAGTCTAATAGATGAAAGTCAAGCAATTTTTTTTTCTAAAATTTTTGGGTACAAAACATTTTTTAGACAAAATCTGGCAATTAAATGAAAAACTATTGGTATTGTAGATAAAAGTCAAGCAGGCAAGTCTTCTACTAAAACATTTGAATTGAGTACAGATAATTTTTAGACCAAATTCAAGGTCGTTAATTCTTGAGTACAAACAGTTTTCGGACAAAACACAAGTTAGTAAACTATCAATCTAATATATGAAAGTCAAGCAGTGAAGCTTTCTCCCAGCATTTGAATACAAAATAGTTTTTGGACAAAATTTATTCCGCATTGCTTTACTAAATCTGACGTATAAATTATAAACTATCAATCTAGTATATGAAAGTCAAGCCTTCTCCAAAATTTGGGTTTAAGACAGTGTTTAGACAAAACTAAAGATGCAATTACTTTGCGCTGTGTTGCTAAATCTGGCTATCAATCTAGTAGATGACTGTCAAACAGTCAAACCTTCTTCCAAAATTTCTGAGTTGAGTACAAGACATTTTTTAGATTAAATTGAAGTTCCAGTTATTTTGTCTGAAGTTTTTGTGTACAAGATTACCCAATTGGAACAAAATTTTGATTTTACAGTTTCCAATCCGGATGTAAAATGGCTAACTTCTTGTTTCATCGCAAAATTTTCAGTTTCCTTTTTTTTTGTGAAAAGATAAAGACAAAACTTTGTTTTGTGTGCGTCGATAAACTAACGTTACACTCTGGCCAACTGCAAACCTTTAATATTGAATTTCCGGTAGTTTCTGTTCTTTTTTTTTAATAGAATCAACTTTGATGGGTTTTTCAAACAAAACAAAATGGATGAATAAAATCCTGTCAACTGCGGATCGTTCTAATTTAAGACCAAAATAAAAAATTGGTGTTTATGTGCGATAATGAGAATAAGTACATCATGAGCAATATTTTCTTACAAACTTTTGTTGTATTTTTTTGCCACCAGAGTATTGGGGTGCAGTTTTTATAAAAAGTTTATTAAGGAACATTTTAACGCCAACAAAATTGACTAAATTAATTTAATCTAATTTCTAACTTAAACAACTAAGTTTTTCAAACTAAACAAAACAAATTAATTGAATTTGCTCCAAATTGAAAAACAAAACAAAATGTTGGTTGTTTTTGACTAAAAAATTCTTCTAGTTTAAAAAAATTATAAAATTGCCAAAATAAATAGCCAAATCAATACAAAATTTGGGTCTCACAATTAAACCGGCGCAGCCAAACAACCAAGATTTGTCTGCTCTCTCGCAAAATTTGTTATAAAAATTTTCTGTTCTTAAGAATTTTGAAAAAATTGCGTTATTATGTGCCTCGGTGGGCAAGAGTTACAACCCAATCAAGGTTCTTTCTTTCTTTCTATTCTTTGCCGCAAAATCATTTTTGTTTAGATTGTTAAATCTAATTTCTTGTAATTTTGACAAATATAGCAATAAATCAACATTGATATTAAACAGAACAAATTAATTGACAAACTAAGTCAAAGTCGCAAAGGAAATGCTTTTATAAATATAATAAAACTCTTTCAACTCCGGACAGTTCTAAACAACTACCAAAAATTGATCTAAATGTACGTTATGAACAAGAATTACAACTCGACTATCTGGTAATGGCATGTTCTTTGCCGCAAAATAAGTTTTTTAAAGAAACCTAATTTTGCGTAACTTTGACAAACCTTAGATAGCAAAAACATGATTGACAAAAGGATTGTCAAAACACGGTCTTGGGTACAAACAGGCAAAATGGAGAATAAAATCCAAAACTGACGCATCTTAGAAGCGGGTATTTGGTTTTTCATTTCTTCTTCTAGATCCTATCACAAACTCGCATTGAGACGCAATTTTGGAAGATGGAAAAACTTTGTCCATTCCCTGGTATTCAACAAAATTGACTAAATTAATTTCTAGTCACTTTAACAAACCAATTTATCATAACATTTACAAACCAAGTAGATAGCAAAAATCAACTTTGCTTGGTCTTTTAAACCAAAAGAAAAGCTTTAAAAAATGACAACATTCTACAAATCCTTAACAGTTCTAATCAAAAGTTAAGAAAAACATTTAAAAATTGTTATTTTTGCTTCAATGTCCAAAAATGGTGATTTCTGTTTTTTGCTGCAAAATATTTTTTTCTGTAGTACTAATTTGACAAACTGAACTGTACGTATCAGAGAAAAAAAAATGACGTAAAGAAATTGCTGATAAAACCTGATAGAACTGTTTTTCTAGATCCTTTCACAAACTCATGTTGTTGGGGTAAACACAATTTTAGTTTTGCCACAGAGAGTTGAGCAAAAAGAAAAAGACTTTAAAGAAGAATATTTTGGCATTTTGCTCGTTCTCTATCAGTAATAACATTGATCAAATTTAAAATTTGCCACGGGTCATGCAAATTTCCACACAGCACTAAAAGAAGCTGCAAGACGTAAAGATTCCAAAATCTGAATGCTTCTTTTAATCTTTTATAACAAAAAAATTGACAGGTATTTTTAGCTATTTTTGAAAAATTCCACTAGAATTTGCAGCCAATTAAAGCTACAAATATCAAATTTGCTTTAAACATATCAAAACCGGTCGGATTTAAATATTGTTTTGAGTAAAACCTTTTTTCCTGAGGTTGGACGCGTTTTCAAAATATAATGTTGAGCCCGGCTTTGCATTTTCTCGTTTTTTAGTTTGGTACAAAACTGGTCTCGTTGCTCAAGATTATCAAACAGATCTAAACCCAAAAAAGTTGCAGATTGAGTAAGGTTGCAAGAAATTTGATACGTTTGGCCAGACGTTGGGGCAAACTTTGATCGTAACATCAAAACAATCCTCAAGATGACGCAAAAAAAATGTTAAATTTTTTATATCCCAAGACAGAAAACTCAAAATTAGTTGCAAATATCTTCCGTTTCAAGAATTTATTTGAAAAGTTGAGGACATAAACTCAAAAATTGACTTTTGTGTACGTTAATGAGCAAGAGTTAAGTCTAAAACACCTGCAAACCATTAATATTGGACTCCCAATATTTCAAGACATAAAAATTAATTTCAAAAAAGACAATCACAAACCGTGTGTTGATGAGTTCTCATCAAATTGATTACTTTTTCAATACTTTTTGAAAAACTTAGCCTTTACACCGGCCAAAAACGCAAAAGTATTTGTTTCTAGCATCTCAAAACCAGTCACCGGTGGTTGGACCCGTTGTCAAAATAAACGTTAAAGCCTAAATTTGCATTTAACGTCCTTTCCGGTCAAAACAAACTGACTTGGTTGTTAGCGATTTACAAACAACTATACGTCTAAAAGAGACACAGAATTGTAACAATACGTTCTACCGAAGGTTGAGGCAAAATTTGACCCAAACAAATTGCCGAGAAGAATATTAAGCGCAAAAACTAACAAATATTTTTGTTTCACAACTTGTATTTATAATAACAGTATTGGGCAACCAAATCAGAGTGATTTGATAAAGAAAACAGTGTTATTTAATAAGTTACAAAAAAAAAACATAAAACACCGCTTCTCGCTCTAGCAAAAAGCTTATTTGATTAGTTACTTGTTCTTCTAAATCTTTTCAAAGACAATACTTTTTTTGAAAAAAAAAAGATTGTTGAGAAAAACATTTTAGCTTTTAATTGCTTTAGTTTCTCTCATTGCAAAAAAGTTTTATAGAAGACAAACGCCACAAACCTTGTGATAAGTTTACGTCAAATGTTTGTGCTTTGACAATTTCTTGAAAAACTGTCTTTTAGAAAATATGAGAATTAAGCTGTTCTTGTTCCAAGCATCCCAACACTGGTCTAACTTAAATACCGTTTTCATCCCTTGGCAACAAAACTTCCGAGCCTCCAGCGTTGTCGGAATAAATTTTGCTTTTCACTTACTTTTTGCTATATACAAAACTGGCGCCGTCGCCCGCGATTTGCAAGCAGTTCTATGCCCAAAAAAATGCAGATTACACAAAATTTTGACTCAGATTACTGAGAAAAATATTACACGCAAAAACCCATAAAATGTTTGTCTCATAACGCACTTGTGTGGCGTACAACTTACAAAACTTATACAAAAATAGTCTTAGTCAACCAAATCAAATATTTCTTTACATTATTTATTAACGTTAATCTATTTCTACTACACGGCTACTTCAAAATTTTAATTAAATTAAAAGTTTCTTAATGTGCACGCAACATTGAGACATGAAACGGGAACTACTACATTTTTTTCTTATCTAAATGATTTTTTCATAACCTTGAAAAACTTAATTTTCACAGAAAGGACTTGAATCCGGAACACCTCTTGAAGAGCAGCCAAGTACACTAACCACTACACCACATAAGTGATACATTTATAGTATTTAATAAAGATCAACAAATACTTCAATTTTACATAGACAACACAGACAAAACGGTAGAATGCTTGTATATCATGCAAGCCATCCGGAAGTTGATCTCTGATATGATTAATTATAAAACTTGCTCTTTATTTACCGGTATGATTTGAAAGCCACCTACTAACTAAACGTTTTTGCTCCAAAATTTCAAAATTGGTCAGATTTAAATAATGTTTCGTCGTTGTCGTAATTTTAAACTTTATTTACTAGCGTTCGAAACAGTGTAAGACCTTTATCAATTTGTGCACAACGCGTACTTTAAGTTTACTCACTGGTCACCCAAACAATTTGTAACGGTCCAGTTTTACTAAGATTAAATAATTTTACTTGCTGAGTTGTACTATTGGGCAGTTTCTACAACTTGTCGTCAACTAAAAGATCAAAAACAAACCACGACAAGATGCTGTAGCTATCTTTAGACCTCTAATACCCTTGCATGGAAAGCTTATCTACAGTGACAACTGCTACTGCACAAAGCAACTAAACTTTTATTATTGGTTTATTTGAAAGAGCAAATATTCTCATTATTTATGGAACACAATGTCATTCATGTGGTTACTTTGGCTGGTTTCGCAGTAGCGCATCCTGTTAACCCAGTTTTCCAAAACCTTGGTGACGGTTTCTGGCCCTATCTCACGAATGGCTTGCTCAATATTTGCTTTAAAGGTCCACAAAAAAAAGTCTAACGGCGTCAAATCGCAGCTCCGAGGTGATCAATTGACATTGCCGAGACGGCTGATAACATGATTACCAAACTTGGCGCGCAAAAGATCGATTGTGGCATGAGCTGTGTGGTATGACATGCCATCCTGCTGAAACCAAAAATCGTTCAAGTTTATGTCTTCAATTTCCCATCACAAAGAATTGTTTATCATGCTTCTGTAGCGCTCACCGTTGACCAAAATGGCGTTTTCAGCAGCATTTTCAAAGAAAAATGGGCCAATGATGTCACCGCTTCAAAATTCGTACCAAACTGTCACTCTCTGAGGATTCATTCAGATGCGACAGTTTTGCTTGTTAACATAGCATTGTCAGAAAAGATGATTTTTTGAGCAAAATTGTTGTCCATTTCGACCTTATCTAAGGCCCAAACTGAGAAGCGATAACGAACCGGATGGTCGTGTACCTTCAATTGCTGAGTCTTGGACCTTATAAACAAATAATGCGAGGTCTTTGTGCAAAATTTCCATCAGGCTGGTTCGTGAAATGTTGAGATCGATGGCGAGTCGATGTTCCAGGACTGAGTCGCACACTCTCGGCTACGGCAGCCACATTCTTGTCAGTGCGCACCGTACGACGGCGGGAACCGTGTGTGTTGGCCACTAGCATGCCAGTCTCATGAACATTTTGCACAAGCTCTTTTCAATAAACGCACTGTTTGGGCTACAAAACATTGACTTTAAAAATAAGTTTGCAATACTTCAATGTTCATTTCGTTCCGCAGAGGTATGATACTGACTTTTTGTCAAGATATCTTACGGGAAAGACTTGTCACTGTCAAAATAACAAATGATTAAAAAGATACCACTAAATGGGTAAAAAAACGCATATACGTTTGGAATTAAATTTAGTTGTAAAGTTAGAATCAAAAATTTTAGACGCCTAGACTACTGCGCCATCTTTTCTTTTACTACCTTGCAGTAATTGTTGCTGTAACAAATACAGTACCATACAGCTGGATATAGCAGTTAATCATATCGGACACTTAATGAAATAAAGTGCTATTTCCGTACTTAGACGTTTGCAAAACACATCTTTGATTTAGTAACATAAAACTTTTTTTATTACTTCTTCTTCTTTGTTCTAGTATTGTTGGTTTTTTGCAGTTCCCAACAAGAAGTTGTTCTATGAGATTAATTGTAACAATCTTGTCTTTCAAAAATTAAAGTTGTTTGAGTTGAGGTAAATATTAGCAACAATTTTTACTTCAAGTACGCTTCCATGGCTTATGCAAATTGCAAAATCTCCATTAGATAACTGTAAAAATTATTTTGCATTTTGACTTGAAAAAAAAAAATAACTTACACGCCACTGGCCGGAAATTTATACATTGGAAAAATTATAGAAAAAACGGCCATCGACTTTTACTGAAAAATTGCAAAAACCACGTTTTGAAAAAATTGTAATATAGGTATGCGAAACATTTTTTTTACAATACTCTTAAAAGTGTTTAGTAATAATAGTGGTAATGGTGGTAACGGAAAAACGGAGCTTACAGAGCTTAAATTATCTTTATGCATAGATCCATAAAACGTGTTAATTTTAATAGATCAAATTCTGTCTAAATTATTCAAAACATTTAATTAAATCAAATCAAATCCTGCATTTTTTTAAATTTATAATCTCAAACCAATTAAAATATTTTACAAAATTTCTAATTAATAACAAAAATATAAACAAACATATAATCCTAGTATAACTAACTAAAACATTATTAGAATCGTAAGGTATTTAATGGACTATTTAATGGACTTAATAAAAAGTAGCTACGTTTTTGGAGCGTACAAATTTAAATTGAATCTGAGCCCTCTTATTCGTGAAATTGAAAAACCTTCAAATTTTTTCATCTTCACCAACAATTTATACGCTCCAACGCGTTCAAATAAATTAAATATAATGTTCACTAATATTAATTGTTGATGTTGTGGTTGTTAATGATAATTAATTAATGAAATTAGATTAAAAGTTGAAAGTAGTTTGTTCTAAAAATTGTGCAAAGATGATTCAATAAAATGTTAATTTGACAATCAACTTATTTGGTTAAAGAAAATTAAACTGGCTTCATTGTATGAAATTAAACTTGCCACCTTAACGCAGAAATAAAAGGTGGTGTGATATGGACATTCAATTGCATGCCATGGAGCTAGTTATTGGAGTTTCTTACAAAAAACATTTTTATTGGGATTCTATCATAAGTTGATGTAAAATTTATGTTTATAACTTTATTTTATAATAATTGGTTGAATGCAATAAGACTTCTTTTAAAAAGTAATGCAAGATTTGATAAATTTGAATTAAAAAAAAAGTTACTTACTAATGGTGCAGAATTTGATCAATTGAAATGGGCAGAATTATTTCAAAGCAAAAAATAATCATTCAAACTATCCACTATAAATAAGCAGTGCTAAAAATGGTTTAATTTTTAATACACTACCGTTTGACCATAGCAGAAGTGAGTACGTCTAAAAATCAAATAAAAAGTAAATTTGATTTTGCTTAGGTTTGCAAAATAAAAAGACTAATTTACAAATAAAGTCAACTGGAATCTAGTGGTCAACTTTCGGAAATCTATATTTGCAAACCAATATTGCCATCTGAAAAGTTTAGCATAGCTTTCAAAATTATTTAAAAGAAGGCTGAAGTTTAGAAAACCACTACCCACTACTATTTCCTAAAAGATGATTAAGTTGGCAACCACCTGACAATTGTTGAGGAAATGTTTCCACTACATTAGATAACATTTCAACATTAGCGAGGTGGCTTAGTATAAAGAACTTTTTTACTTGTTAGAGATACCAATATTTGTTTGATAGTTTAGAAGCAATCTAATTTTTCTTTAACTTTCTTCAGAATAAATCTTAAGTAATTTAAAATTAACATCAATAAAATTGATTCATATGGTAAAACATGGTATAAAAATGTTCCTCCTGGTAACAGAACACTACTTAAACACCAATTAATTTAAGCATATTTGTAGATTATCAAAAATAGCTGAAGCACAGTTTGTTAACTTGACACGTTCGAACAATAAATCTAAACTATAATAGACACGTAAATCCATTTCTTTAAGGAAACTTAGTAAACAAAAATGTTGTCAATGAATTGTTCGGTTAGCATGAAGCAAATTCACCTTCCAAGGAAAGTCACGCAAGTAGAATAAACCAGAGAATGATTTGAAAAGTTATTGCCAAAATGCGCTACATATGAATGTAACAAAAAAAAATAAAAATAACAATTTAACATAAATAACATTAACTAAAACTTTGATGTCCAACAAAGCAAAAAATCAAAACAAGTCTCTAATACCGCCGTCAGGACTAACATATGTTTAAGACTATAAATAATCAGCATGATGCGTTTCTACAAGTTTTTAAAGTAGTACAAGAATAATCCTTCTTCTAGCTAGTCAGTTTTTTTTATTATTTATGAAGAAGTAGTGTAAAACGTTACAGCAAAAATACAGTAAAAATATCTAAAGAATAGCAGAATTAAGTATTGCAATATCTAACTAAAAAAAACTTTTCTAATTGAGTTATTACCAAAAACATGTTTTTCAGATCCAAAATAAATTCTTCCATAGAATCAGTTTATTAATATATAAATAAATAAATTCTAATAATTTTTTATTTAAAATAGTTTGCACAACTACATTATTATTATTTGCAGCAAATGGCAATAACTTTTATTTTACTTTACTTACCTCTTATTTTTGTTTTCAATTTTAAACAATTGTTTGCATTGCAGATTGTTTTCTAAGGTTCTCAATATTTCTAGCAACTTTCCATGAATTATATTATTGTATATAAATGTGTTCCATTCAAAGATATATAAGATGTGTTACTGAATCTATAAAATATATTATACAGTGTGGTATATATATAGTTATATATTTGTATAAATAATGTTTATTATATGTGATTTATAAAATTGACGTTTTATTTATACCCTTTTCAGATATTCTCTTGCAGATAATAAAACAAAGTTCATGCATCGGGAAAAGCTTTATTAAATTGATTCAGGCACGACTAAAGAAAGTAGAAGCTGTGCTATTTTTATTGGTCGTTAAACTGAATGAATTAAAGACTATTGTACATCAAATTCACTGTTTGCATAACACACAATTCACACTATTTCAAACTTACACTGCACTTTACAGTTCATAATTTATTATTAAATTGATCTTAAAATACTTAATAATAAATTTTAATCTTATCAAGAAATGCATCAGAATGTTATAATGAGCATTCACTATAAAAGCATTTTGTTTTTATGTAAACACTCAACCAAAAAATGTGCATATGCGTATCCACTATCCAGAGAAATCAAACCATAAAGTGTAATCTGACTAACGAATAAAAAGATACTAACTAACAAATCATTACCAGCACGAATAACAATTAATGACTAATAATTATAAATATGCTCTTTTTTTATTAACGGCTATCCGTATTTGATGTGACTAATGACTAACTGAACTATTTTAAGAAAATCTAAAAAAAAATAAAATTCATAAAAAAAATATAAATAAAATTAAAAAAAAAAACATTTTTTTATAAGAAAAACTTTAAAAACATTTAAGAAAATTTAAAAAAATTAAAAAAATAAGAATATAAAAAAAAAATTAAAAAAATTTAGAAAAAAAAAACGAAATTTAAGAAAATCTAAATCATTTTTTAAAATTAGAAAGTTTCAAAATATTTTTGAAAACTTAAAAATTTAAGGTAATTTATAACATTCTAAAAAAATTAAAAATAAAGTAAAAAATTATCTGAAATTATTCACACATGTAAAAGATTGTTATTTATACACTGGCATTTCATGATTAGGGATGTGTTGACACCATATTTAGCATTAAGGTATTTTGTTAAACAGTTTTAGTAAATTTTTGATAAATGTAGTAAAGTTATTGACAGTTTTGAATTAAATTTGATATATGTATATGGCAGATTGATTTTGTTCTATAACGTTGCTGTAAACTGTTTAACAATTTTAGTAACTTTTTGACATTTTAAATCATTTTTTGACAAATTTAGTATTGTTGACAATTGAAAACACATTTTATATTGCTGTAAACTGTTTTTGTAACGTTTTTACAGTTTTAGTAACAACTTAGAAAACAATTAGTCAGATCTGGTAAGTTTATTATTATTGCTGACAATTATTTGACAGTTTTAGTAACTTTTGACAGATGTAGTAATATTTTTGAAAATTTAGTAACTTTTTGACAAATGTGATTAATTTTTGACAATACTTTTGGCAATTTGGAACACTACATGACAAGTCTGCTATATTTCTGCTAACAACTTTTACTGTAATTTATTTGACACATGTAGTAATATTTTTGATAATTTAGAATAAAATGTGATATATCAGCAGATTGTACGCATTCTATTATATTGCTGCAAATTGTTTGACAGTTATTAACTTTCTAAAATTTTTTTGACAGATTAACATTTTTGAAAGTTTAAAGTTTATTACATTGCTAAAAACTATACGTCAGTTTGTAATTTTTTAACGCATATTTGACAAACATTTTTGGACAATATAGAATACTATTTTTGACAAATGTAATACATTTATTTGGCTTAATTATGACATTTACAGATTACTGTAAACTATTTCTGAGTTGTTGAGCTATTTTTTGTTGACAGTTTAGAATAATATTGTTTAGTATACAATTTGACTGATTTGGTACAGATTTACGGGACAAAGAAAGAAACAAAACTTTGTTAACTTTTTGCAGTAAAATGATGCAGACAAAGGATTTGACGGCTATAGCCGTTCTTGAAAGGAATTAGTGTTAATTAATATACAACGTAAACGTAGTGGATAGATACACAGATTTTAAACACTTTTTTTTTTAATTAAAAACTTTTTTTTTTAAATTTTATATAATTTTTATTAAATTTTAATATTTTTTTTTTAGTTTTTAAAATTGTTTGTTTATTTTTTATTATTTTTTTTTTATATTCTTAAATTTAAAATGACAGATATAATTTTGAATAAATATATTTGACAAAAATATCCAAAATATAATTTTTATTAGTGTTTACTTTTTTAATAAAAATATATTAAAAAATAATTAGTCAAATAAATGCGATGTAATTGATGATTGACAAATACTCAAATACCAAGTAGTTTTGACTAACAATTAGTCGCAAGTAATCGACTAATGATTAATCTGTAATTGTAAATAAACTGAATAATCAATTAAAAAAAATTGATTAATGTCTAATGATTGATTAATTAGTCAGTAATCATTAATCAAACTAGTATTTTGACTAACATGTTAGTTACTAACGCTCAACTCTGTGACTATCCAAGCATGAATAGTGTAAACAACTCAAAATATGTCTCAAGACAAAAACTCAACTATTAACCAGGTGATGGAGAGCAATCCCACACCACAACACTTATGACAACCTACGCTTTTCCAACTACGACTTTAGCACTCACTCACAACAACTACAGCGTATTCTCTTTTGTACCCAACCACGCTTTACCTTTTAACTCTGTCTCGGTCATCAGTGAGAAAGTTACAGAGTCCAACTCCGACGCCCAAGACGGCGGCGGATTTAAGCAGCAAAGGCACGAGATCCGGAAGACAAAACGCCAAGCGTCCCAGACACCGACGCAAGCTACGGGCACTACGCTTTGCATCCTATTCCTAAAAACCTGCAAGATCCCAAATCCTTTCATAAAACCTTTACCCTAGGGCATAATTTTTAGTAGCCTGTATAAAAATATGGCCACATTATCTCACAGTATTTCAATCTTAACGGCTACACCAAACTGATTTCTGACAGCATAGGTAAACCATAAAAAGTCGAGAAGTATATATACTTAGGGCATAGCATCAAGTTAGAAAAAGCCAACCAAACAACAGAGATTATCAGACGCATCGGATTGACTTAAGCAGCTTTTGGCAACAAGAACCTAAAATCCAATAAATCTAAAAAGAAAAGTTTATAATACATGTATCTTACCTGTCACTACATACGGGCTAGAAACTATGGCCATCACAAGGAACAACGCAAATAGACTTTTAATGTGCCAACGAGCAATAAAGCGCGCAATTTTAGGATTAAGCTTACGAGATAAAATCTCGAACAAGAAAATCAGGTTAAAAAACTAGAATCACAGAAGGCATAGCACAAATATCACATCATCATCTTAAATGGCAATGGGCGGGACACGTGGCAAGAGAAAATGGCAAACGGTCTAAAAACATTATTACTGTGGAGACCTCGAGTATCTTTTTTAATTTAATTATTTAACGTCGGTCTATTTCTGATGCCAAATCTAATCACCGACCCCAGAGGTTAAGACTACTACATCTGGAAATTTTGCCGCAAATTCAGGAATTCCAACTTAAACTATTGGGTTCTTTATCGTGCACGCAACATGAAGACAGTACACGAGACCTACTAATTTTTTTCTTCTTATCCGAAAGAAGGCGTACTCATCACAACACATTTTTTCTTAACCAGAAAAACTGACCCTCCAGATAGGGGGTTTGAGACTTGAACCCAAAACCCCTGGTATATCAGTTGAGTACGCTAACCACTACACCACCCGGGCGGTAGACCTCGAGTATGAAAAATGCGTTGGTCGCTTTCAAATAAGATGGAAAAATGATATACAAAAGCTGGATACAGACTGCCCAACAAAGATCGATATGAAAGCGTATGGAAAAAATTTTGAAATGTTCAAAAGTGAACAAAATCAGACTAAAAAGAAAAAAAAAAGAAGATAAACCCATCAATCTCATTGATTCCACACCCAAAATCTAACGCCCCCAACAAACCACCCGTACTCTTACCTTTTCCGGCTTTATAAAAAACGTGACTTACACCATTATTGACGCCCATGTTACCAAAGTCCTAGAGAACAATAACGAAGACAATCCGCATTAAATCAAAGGCAATTGATAGATTCACCACCCTTATCAGAGTAATATCTACTGACCCTAAAACCATTGACAAACTTTTATTTTCCAGCCTAATCATATTTAAGACCCTCCACTGCACCGTCCTTCTTTTATAAACTAAATTCTCACTCAAAACCAACCTGTCACTTCCCATGTATCTGTTTTACTGAAAACACGCGGTGAGCTATTTAGGGAGCGTAGCCATAACCTATGTTTCCTATCTTTCAATCTCCCCATTACCACGCCCGACCCCTGATGGACAAACCTGGATGTGGTAGCGATTGGCAGCTTATCCATCTTCTCCTTATTTTTCAACCACAGCAAACCATTTACTACAGAATTTTACAAACACGTCGCCAGGAAAGGTAAATCCATTATACTCGGCGACATGAATGCCCGGCATGTCTTGTTTGGCATGCTTCAAACCTGAAAGGCATTATCTTGGCGGACCTCCTCAACAATCACACCTATTCTGACTAAGCTGCCCCGACCCTACCTTCTTGAGTTATAACGGACATTTTATCATCGATCACATTGTGATAACGTTGGATCTCATCCCCTATTTTAATTTTGCGGCCCAAGTGTTGCTCAATTGTGTTACAAACAACCACTGACCCATCTTAGTCTTTATCTTGCTTATCTATCTCCGCTCTACCTTCCTTCGAATATTGTGACTATAAAAACGCCAGTTGGCCGGCTTTTCTATGCAATATCTCAATAAAACTTTACAAAAGCCCCTCCCTCAACTTGCTTCACGACATCAACCCAAGACATCTACTTTGACGCCGTAAATTCTGCTTCCTCTTCACACATTTTCATCAAAGTTAAACTACTGTCACAAAATCGTATCCTTTCACCAATTCTTTCCTTAATCAAGGAAAAGCACCGTATTCATAAACAATTCCTTGGCTCCTAAAACCCTTTAATCAAAACCAAATAGAATAGGCTCAACGCTAAAATCCTTTTGACCTGAACTCAACTCCACCCTCTCAAAAAAAAAAAATAACGTAGTATACTCCACGCCTCAAGAGAAAGTCTACCTCTTTGCCGACCACTTATAAACAACATTTACCACCACCTCCAAAACCCGTTGTTCCTTGCCGAACAAACAAAAATAAGCTAAGCGGCCGGCAATCACCCCTCTCTTCAGGCTTCACCTCGTTTATCAACCCTCTTCTCCCTCCCTCCACATTTATCAAATATTGTGATGATAAAAACTTCAAAATGCCGGCTTTTCAACGCGATATCTCAATAACGCTTCCCAAACCTACTTCCCTCAATTCGCTTAACGACATTGACAGATCCTTAGACACCTACTTCGACGCCGTAATTTCTGCTTCCTTTTCCCACATTGTCACCAAAGTAAAATTACTTTCACAAAATCTTATCTCTTCATCAATCACCATAATCAGAAAAAAGCACTGTATGTACAAACATTTCCTAA
Source organism: Tachinus rufipes (assembly GCA_963932245.1). Lineage (NCBI taxonomy): Eukaryota > Metazoa > Arthropoda > Insecta > Coleoptera > Staphylinidae > Tachinus > Tachinus rufipes. The sequence continues at coordinate 84,680,221 of OZ010747.1, read as the reverse complement.
TGCTTCCGTGACCCCTTAATCATACTGAATGAAACAGGCTTAACGCTAAAATCCCTTGTGACCTCCTTTGTTTCAAGAAAAGAAAATGAATGAAAACCATCGCCGCCTTTGACTACCGGGGATAAATTTTTAAAACAGCCGCAGAGCCACTCAACACTTCAAGAAGGATGACGTAGTATACTCCACGCCTTAAGAGAAAGCCGACCACCTACAAGCAACATTCACTACCCCAAAAGACCCGTTGTTCCTAGCAGAACAAACAAAAATAAGCTAAGCGGCCGCAAACCACCCCTCTTTCCAACCGATCTTCAGACAGCAACCCTCCGCAACCGACGACCACTTTCAGCCGATCACCTAAAAAAAACTACAGGAGCTGCTTCACCCGCCCAGGAAAAGCAATGCTGTAGGTTTGGATGGAATCCTCTAACATAACTTGCCCCCCCCCCTTTCTTGCTTTGTCATATTTAATCCCCATTTTTAATTTATGTATGTACTCTGATAATTTGCCCCCACCCCGAATAAAACAAGCCTACACAATCCTAATCAAATAACCTAAAAAAACCACCTACGACCCCGATTATTGCCGCCCCATATCTCTTATAGATACTACTTCTAAACTTTTAGAAAAAATAATCCAAGCCCGTCTTCAATCCTTCTGCGATAATCGGGATGCTCTCCCTGAATTCCAATTCGAATTTAGGAAGGTCATCTCAACCTAATGACAGACCTGTCCGCTTCAATTAACACAAAAAAGTGCTCTCTTCCTATTTTCTTAGATATCACCCAAGCATATAACCGCTTATGGAACAATGACCTGATCCACAAACGTATTTTACTTAAAATCTCTCCCCTCTCCCCACATCATAGCAACCATCAAGTTTATGGCAATTATGTAGAAAACTCAAAATGTTCTATAACTACGAGAATCCAAGCTGCCGTTTAGACAATGTATAAGCAGCGTACACTCTTGGTATCTCCGTCTTTGTAGCACCATGACGTTTCTCTATCACCTACAACGTATAGCCGCTCGATCACTAGTTGAGAGAGGGAGAAGGTATAGTGTTGTGCGACAAAAACAGTGATACCTATATTGTACGGCAAAACGTTGGCTTGGAATCTTTAGTTATAAAACTCTTTGAAGAAATTAGACAATGTTCAATTTTTAAAATAATGTTAATATTATAAAAAATAAACAAATTTTTGTATTTCTAAAATCAGGAGATCTTCCTTTTAAGATCACTCTCGTATCAATAATTTATAATAAACCTTCCTCTACTAAAACCATCACAAGGTGTTTCCCAAGAGACAATTCTACATAGAACCATTTTTATTTACAATTTATACCGCAGAGTCAGTAAAGTTGTGTAAACTTCATTTCTATATTATAATATTGAACGCAAATTGCAATAATATTACCGGTAAACAGGGTTTAGTAATTCCGGCCATACAGTGATATATTATTATAAATATAAAAACTAGAAAAAGTTACAATGTGATCAATACGTGCAAAATTAGTAGTATGTATGCTTAGTATCAATATTTAATTAATTTTAATAGTAGTTTTATGACACTCCCTAAACTGGTTCCTTTCATCAATTTCAATTCCAACATAAGTATATATTTTATTGAGTTACCCTCGTAATTGCGTGTTCAAAATAAGTTTCCACTGAAGGATGAAGATGTCGCTTTACTCCTAAACTCTTCAGCTAACTTCAAGCCGCATGTGTTCATTTCATCATATGTGATTGTTGTTAGTAAATTCAATATTCAGTGTTTTAACAGTGCCTTAATATATAAAATACTTTCCTAATAAATTTGAAAATGAATTATTTAATCTACTGCATGGTCATCACAACGATTATAGTGACAGGTGAGTAAATAATAATAAAAACAATTAATCTAGGTTATGTTATTGTGTTGTTAGAGTGGACCAATACAAATTATGGTGATTAATTCTTAAGTTGATTGAATACAAAAATGTAATGGATGATTGTTGATGACAAATGCTATCTATGACACACCTACCTGGATAAATTTATTTATTTCTATAATAATAAAAATTTAGAATAAATTAAAAAGTTTAACTTCATTATATTATATGAAAAATCTTTTACAATCATATTTTTAACAGGTGAAGCTGTAAGATGTTACCAATGTGCTTCAAGTGACGATCCAAAATATGAAGACAATTGTGGAGCATATAAAAAATTTGTAAAAGAAAGAAACATAGCCGTGGAATGTAATAGTGAAGAAAGCCATATGCCGGGTTCTTTCTGTATGAAAGTAACCCAACAAGGCCCCAGAGGATTTATCTGTAAGTACCTCATTAAAAACCAATTATAATTAAAAAATAATTATTAAATTTTAGGGGATGGTCGTTGGAGACAAGTAATTCGTAGATGTGCTTCAGTGGCAGACACAGGTGTAACTGGTGTATGCAATTGGGGTGTTTATTTAAATGGTGACTACTGGGAAGAATGTTATTGCTCTGAAGATGAATGCAATTCATCGAATAATCAACGTTTATCAATTGGTTTGATGTTCGGTAGTTTGTTGATATTTTTGTACAAATTTATGCACTGATCAAAATTTGATATTAATTATATAAAATAGAATATGACATTTATTGCAAATTTAATTAACTAGTTTCATATGTATTATGAATCTCATTGATTAGATCTTGTTAACTATAAGCAGTTGTATAAAGGCAGGGATCGTTTATAAAGTATCAACAATTTGTATAGATATAGTATAAGATTATTTGATAGTACTTCCGTCCATTGTACCTTTTTTTTATATTTTTATGATAAGAAAAAAAATAAATCATTTTATACTCTAAAGCGTTAAATATTAATAATAAAAACAATTGCTTACTAATCTAATTGCTGTCTGTATACCAGTTGTTGCCAAGCAATAATAAAAGTATTACAGAACTTGACCAAATCATTAGTGCAACAGTTCCAATAAATGTTCGAAATATTTACTACTAAATCTTTAAAAAAATCCAAAATTGTTTATTTTAGTCATATTCAAAAGCACACTGATTTGTTATGAGGCTATCCTCGTGTGGTGATTATTACTTCTTTGCTGAAAATACTATCTGCTTAGCAAAATTCAAATAAAAAAGTGTAAACAAATATTAACATGAAGTTAGCATTAGGTGATAGGCATCCAACTTAACACAGCGATAGAGATATTTAGGGTATTTTACATTAGTTTCTTGGGAGTACCAGCCATGCAAGTATGATTGGATGACAAATAAACTGAATTTTATTCTCATATTATACAGGCTTGGTTAATTGTATAGGAACACCTAATTTTTGACTGCGTTTTGACGTATTTTGATTTTCAATGCATGCCTCGTTTCGCGTGATAAACGTCATAATCAGTTTTTTTTTTAATGGAACACCCAATATTCTTTTTTTTTTTAATTTTTAAAAGAGATTTTTTTTCATAACTGTAAGTCGTAGACCCATAAAACCTTATATCATTGTAATTGTAAAAAACTTCAGGATGTTCCATTTAAAAAAAAACTGATAATGACGTTATATCTCGTGAAACTTGGCTTGTATTAAAAATCAAAATACATCATTATATAGATTAAAATTTCTAAATAAACTTTTATTAAGGTAATTTTTTACAAAAACTAAAAATGCAATTAATAATCGAGTGTTCCCATATTTGCCCAACCCTGTATATATTTTTTATACAAATAACTTCAAGGGAAACTTTTACCGACTGTCGAGAAACAGTTTAATTTACTCATTTGTTGTATGCAAACATAAATAAATAATTTGCTGCTTAAGTAAGATTACCTAATGTGCCCACCAAATCAAGTTAAACGTCAAAAATGACAGTTTGCTTCCATACCTCAAAATAAAAGATCGGTATGTTTGAAACAACAGTTTTTAGGCAATTCATGAATAGATGAAAATGTTCGAGTTAGAATTTCATCTTCAAGCCATCCAAAAATAATAACTAGTTTGTGCCATAATTTTCAATTTGAAAAATTAAGTATGTCCGGAAATCAACCAAAAAGTTATTTTATTATCATCTTGTTCACATTTTAGATACTAGTATAATTTAACATTAACGCATTTTACTAGTGGAATTGTCGCTTCCGAGCCGTGCTGATGCGGGAATATTATGTTGATCCTCACGAGAATCACGGTAATATTCACATACTGTCTGCTGACGTGGCAATTCTTTAGGAAATACTTTTAGGCAATTATAGCGCAGTCACAATAATTACTTCCGGTATGGTTGCGTCAATGCCGCGGAGCTGCGGGCGTTTATTTTTCCCTGAGATGGCTGAAGGCACAATACATTTATGTTTGGTATATTTGCTTCCGGTAAAGTTTAGTCCGATAAAGTAATTCTAGCTTACTAATCTTGGTGGGTCGTTCGTCGGGCTGTTTGGTAGATTCTAGCCAGTGGCGAATACAATACGTCCACAAAGCCTGACATTAGATCTAACAATTCAGCTTAGGGCTACTTGAAGTGTATTTTATCTAAAAAACTCCCTAAGAAGATTCCAATCAGACGGAATACTACACAACACATCTTAGAGTGTCAAGAGCACCCTTAACAGAATCTGGCCACCTAAAACACACAACAAAATAAGCTTTTTTATAAGTAAAGACCGAACTCTCAACCAGAGCTCAATAGTAAATTAAAATTTAAAGTGAGGAGGCCTACCGCTCAAAGACACATTAAGCCAGAACCTAAATGCACGGTAGTCAAGCAATCACAAAGATTTAGTAACAGGACCCAGACTATCTCCATCACTAAACCAAAACTATTCTTACTTTTGGTTTGACTTTACTTAAGACCTGGATGCAATTCGCATATAACCGTAGATGACTTCCCTAAAAATACAAACTATAATTAGATGTGATGCTATCAAATGTATCTTTACGCTGCGTAACCTAGATGATATTCCCGGTTTGGTTTTAGATTAAATCTATTTATTTCAACAAGTTTTGATTTAATTGTTAATAATTTTAGTAACTTTATTAGCTTTACAATAGAACTGCTTAACTGTTTTGAGTAGTTTAAGTTATATACAAACAGATAAATTGTATGCTTTTCTCAAAACAGTTTCCGAGGGTAACCTTCTCAATATTTTGCAGTAGCTCTGCCATTAGTTCTAGCGGTGCTTCTGGTTGATAGTTGCCTTAAGTGTTCAATGTGGGCATTTCTCTAACCATTTGGTGGTATCTAATCGCAGTGGGTTTGTACGGTTTCTAAATCATTGCCGCCCCTTTTTAACTTTATTTTCCATTTAATAAATGCTTTCTAGAACTGGCAATGACACACTAAGGGCCATTATCCACCAATATTGTTCTAGAAGCCATGTTGCTTCACTTTTGTGGCAACTTTTATGCATGTATTCATCATTGCTTATACAAACTGGTTTTGCTAAGAATGATGTCTAAAGAGACAACGCAATCCACCAAAATCAGTGGTGTTGTTTCTTAGGTTACATTTGGGCGCAGGTGAGGTATTCTCAACGTCTTGTCGGGCTCTAACCCAGTGATAGCCCCGTTAACAGTGTGTAGTCTCATTCCTTCCTAAGTAACCCGCATTCTTGTTGTCGTAGTGTTGTCATTATTAGTCGGTAACACCAGCTGATCCCAGCCTTCGTTTGTCCGTAGTAACTTGTCTTCGTTTTTGACGCGGTAGCTCATTATGCACGCATGTAGTTTGGCATCTTTTACGGCACTAAGCAGGCAAACTTTTTCTTTAGTTACAACTTAATATTTATTATTAGTTATAGTGCCCTTTTAAACTAACCGGGTGGATGGTTTCTTCTGGGGGCACTAACCAAAGCACTTCAGCTTGTTGCTGTGGTGTGTTCATTTTCTCGTTTATGCAAGTGCTTACATAACCGAATGTTCTTTGCTGTAACCGTACTCGTATTTAAGGCTATTAAACTCGTCAGTTTGCAATACAAACCTGACACCAGGCCGGGGAAGTCCAACAGCAGTTTTACCATTTTAAAAGTTGTTTCAATGGCTGTGTTTATTTTAAAGATTTCTTGGCACCTTGCAGGTCAGTGAAAAAGGCAACAATTTCGGCAAACTGTGGCACATTCTTTAGAAGACCCTAAAAAGCAGTGTAATTAGTTTTTAGTGTCTGGTCAAGGATAATTGACTTCAGGTGGTGCGTGAACGGTTACTGCACATTCGCGGTCACGTTATGTTCGATTTCTGTCTCCAAAATTACTCTGCAAAACTCAAACTCCTGAAGTTGTTCGAGCACTAGAAAAAGAAGTCATAAGTGTTCCTCAGGGTATAGTAAACACCAGCATTAGCATTAGTTTTTGAAAGATGAGGTAAATGTTCTCAAGACAAAAAGACATTATCTCAAACTTATAAGTGGAGTATTTGTTAATATCTGGTTTATAGTCCAACTTCATAAAAATTTTCACGTTAGTGGCGTTCTTGAGACCACAATATTCCACTCAATAGCAATTGCTGCTACTCGAAAAAACTAATCTCAGTGGCAAGCACCTCCTTCACTTGTTAGCAAATAAGCATTTTTTTGTAAGCGTACGATAGATCTCTCACAACAATCTTATTGGTTTTATATTTGGTGTGCTACTGTGTTTGTGGTGAGAGGCAGTAGTACGTCAACAGAAACACGTTTGCAAACTCTTGCACTAGAGTCCGCCGATTTGGAAATGCATTCTGTACTTCAGAAACCAAGGATTTCTCAGTCCCTGAGCATAACACGTCGCGTAAAATTTAGTTGTGTTATTGTCTAGCTGAGGCGCAATTAAGAAAGTTGTTTTATCTTGCATACACTTATCTTAGTGATTACTTTTAGATGATGTGAGTGCCTGATTTACTAACAAGGTTGTCGATTCGGTTCCAGCAAGTAAATTTTAGCTGGTTGCCTCAACTATCTGAGGAGCAGGCCCTTTTATCGCTCGCTTACCTCTGGTTTTGCTTCAATCTTATTAGCTTGGCCTCAATTTTTAGTGTTCCTTTTACTGGGTAGGTCAAGTTTTGAATTCTAGATTGTTTGCCATGGTTTGTTTGCTCGTTTCTAAAGCAACCAGTCAGTACAGGGCAACCTTCTACCGCAAGAAAGTATTATTGCGGGCGTAACATTGCATTGAAAGACACATTTCTTCTACTCTCCATTCAGTTATGGTAGTATTGACTGTGTTTTATGATAAATGTCATGGCCCAATGTATTTTTAAGTTGTAGTGTAGATGTTTTTTGTGAGTAAGGGTTAGGTGATATAAACAGGTTAGCTTCTGCTCACCTAGCCCACAATGAGTTCTGGTCAATTAGAAGTTTATCGAGCTTCAAGCTCATATTTGCTCCGGCTGAGGCGTGAGTCTTTGCCAATTGCGGTACTAGAAAAGCTGTTTCGGTTAAAGTTTTATTTTTATTGAGCGTGTCTGCAACACTTGCAACAATTTTTTGAATCAGCAAAAGCTTTCTTGTTGTTTGCCTCTTCTAGTACTGATTAAAAGAAGAAGTAATAATATAGGCCGGCAGAGAGAACACGTATGATTAACAAAAGTTAAGCAACGGCCAAAGCGGTCACGAGTTGAATAGGTGTTCCTCCCCAACAAAGTAATGCAGAGCGTTCGGTTACCTCATAAAGGCATCCAAAACACACACGTCTTCTCTGTGACTAGGTGTGCCCGAGACTTCAATTGCCTACCCCAAAAGGTAACGGCGTGACTAGGTATACGTATGAAATAATGACCACCGGGTATTTCGGAAATTTTGTAAAAGTCAGCATAATCCCCGATTAACTCTTTTTCAAAATGTAATTGAGAATAGAATGGTTAATGTGGCCAAGGATACAACTGAAAATACAGTACCGGAAGTTAGGCAAACTTGGCAACAAATGAGTCTCGTTTAAAATTGAGATTGAAAGCCATAACCATTCCTTGACAATGTTTGGCATCTTAAATAATAATAGAAATAACGGATTCTTTTGCATTAAAACTTCGACCATAGCGTACTTTCAAAAGTTTTGGAAAACGCTGCTTGGATTTCTTATCGTACTTTAAATAGTCTACTTTTTCACGATCTCAAGTACTGTACGATACTAAGTCAAAAGCCATTAAAATGTTCAGCGACGCAATATAGATTACCTTCCGCTTCTCGGCAAATCCATCAAGTACCATCTGAACAACTTACTGTTGAACATTATACAACCCACTTTCTAGCTTGTAGAATTTCTTAGTATTACAGAACTAATCGTGGTCGGTTTGTAAGTGACAAAATACGTTTCGGTTCCCGAAACCCTACCAATGAAAATTAAAATGTTGAACATCATGCTACTTCTGTGGTAGCTTACTCCATGTAGCCAATTTTACACGGTCAGGACTGGAGCTGTTCTTGCTATGTGTACAAAATGTTAAATTTTATCTACAGTAATCGGTGGGTATATCCTAAAGCGTTGCGTTTCCGTCTCATTGCAGTCATTAAACGGTTTAGAAAATTTCTTTCCAATATTGTTCAAAACCCTCCATTCTTCATTTGGAATGCGTTCAGCCAACCATGGGCAATAAGTATAAAAAGAATTGGTTTTCAAAGCAGCTTGATAGACAGGATTCACCAATATCTTATTACCGACTTGAAAGTAGACACCCGAATTGGAACAACACCGACAAAAGTTATACCAACTACATACTTGTCCACTGTTCCGAATCATCACACGACTTCTTTTGTACCAACAATTAGCAGACAATAATTGATCTAACCTTCGAGAATGGACATTAAAAAGTGGTTTGACCAACTCCTAGACTTAATATACAATTTTACTTTTGTTGTATCTAGAGTTTGGAGTCGCTAGTTTAGACAGAAAATTATATTAGGCAAGATGCCAGCACCAAATTATGAGCAATTGTGTGCTTAGACAACGCACATCTGCTGCTAAAAACCTTCAAAATTGCCTCAGAAGATCTAGTGGAGCACAAGTTTGTACAAAAAACCATAAAAAAGCAAATTAGGACATGACGCAATTGTCCTCAGTTCTTTTTAGCGACTAGTCTTTGGCACGTATAGGTGAATGTCATTGTAATGAACTCATTCAAGAGATAGACATCTCTTTTAATACTCGAACAAATGTTGTATCCATTGCTGGACGAATGAATGCTGCCCGATACATAGAAGACGTACTTATAAATCACGTGGTACTTTAGGCCTAGGAGTTCTGTTTCAACAAGATGCAAGTCCACACGTAGCAAATCAGACAAGACACTTTGTGGAAGAATACTAAATCTCAGTTATAGCCAGTTTTTAATCCAAATCTCAATCCTATTGAGCACTTATGGAATCAGTTGGATAAGATCAGAATTTGCCCTGTAGCCCCAAAAAGTTTTCGACAGCTTTTGATAACTCTTCAGGAGAAGAATAAGTCAACATATCTTAAGAAGATACCTGGAGATTGATTGAAAGTATGCCACTCATTTAATCTCGTGAAGGTCGTACGCAAAACTAGTCTTAGTTGGTGTAGTTTTTAAGCCTAGTATTCTATAGTTTTGACAATTTAACTGTTTAATTGCAAATGAAAGTTAGAATTCTTTATTATTTACTTATCTTAGAAAAAAAAAAACACTTAAGTTAACAATCTACCGAGTTTCCATGTTTTTTGAATGTGTAAAAAACTTTAAGATCAAACCTTGATCACAAAACTTAAAAAATTTCGATAATGAGAACAATAGCAAATGAAAACAAAGAATTGAATCAGCACAAAGCGCATCCAGTATATCTAGAATGTTATGTACTTACAACTCCTGTTACTAGTATTTCGTAAGGAGCACAATGAATTGATGCATGCTGATCCATCCTCCTGGATGACTAATGTCATAAACTGTAGAGTAAGTTCAGAACAGGCCCAAATAATTTTTTTCCACATTAATGACTACAGGAACGTACAGGGTACACTTCTAATTTTGCTTCATTCCTTACTTTACCAATTCATTGTCTCCAGACCCATCCTTACCATAGATCTATCAATAACAATTTATAATTTTCTTCAACTTGTAACTGAAAAACAAATATTTTGGTAAACATTAATCAAAATAATTACAAAAACAATCTTTATTCTTATAAAAAATATCTAAAAACAATAAAAAATAATACTCAATCAATAAAAAGTTTGCAAAACCATTCCGAATAATTAACATTTCAATTTTTTATAATATATTTACATAAACAAAACAATATTATATATTGGACGGCAGATAGGTTTCACAAACTTAAGTCCCGTTAAGTTACAAATATAATGGACGGACATTTCATCTTAACACTGATAAAAAGGCTAATTAATATGTATAGAAAAATATTATGCGTCTTCAGAAGTACCAAAAAATATACAATTTAAGTAAAATGATTTCTTATTAGAATATGAGAAAATAGTTGCAAACTTGGACCTCTTTCACATGCTCAGTTACACAAGTAATTTAAGCAAAACTTAGTAGGTGCTTAAAAAAGTATCAACGAAAGGCTGCATATAATATAATGTATTTAAAATTCAGAATTCTGTATCGAGTATAATTAAGCGGAATGCGAGATTCAATTGAAAAATTATTCATCAGTCCTCGTTTACATATTCCTGCTCTGTATCCAGTATCAAATATATTAAGTCAAGTGGCATGTAAGGCTGTGGTCGCAGGAAAGAGTTATTCACGCGTTATTTGAACCTACTACCATTACTGAGAGTAATGTTATAAAAATAAACTTGCAAAAAGACTCGAAATTCAAATTACAAAATAATTATTTGGTGAAACAAACGCTTCCTTAGACATTTCTACAATGATACAAAAATTATTTTTTTGCATGTCTACAATTAATGATTTTGAACCTACACTAAGTATGAAACACTTTTTACATATTCGAAGACACATTATGCCAAGGCTGCAGTTACAGTCGCGCAAAAATGATCTTGAAAATTTATTAGCGCAAATTCAGTCACAAATTGATCAAAAAAATCGCTTCAACCTAATAATATAATCAGCATTCATTGATGATCGTGTAGATCATGTTTTTTAAGTTACTTAAAGGACGTTGTTGATAGAAACAGTTAGTATCCAACCGTATCCAAGACTGTAATGTAAAAGCACACGTGCGGTAAGTCACTGTATACAAAAAAATTATGCACGCGTGTACTGTAACCGTAACCTTAGAATTACAATTAAGTGCAAATTAACCTATCATAAGCAATAAGAAGTTTTTATATTAATACAAGTCACTGCCAAGCTTTTTGCTTTGATTTTGCTTATCTTTATGGAAGCCATAAATTTATTTTTTGCCAAAAATCAATTTGTTCAATAGAAACAAACAAATGAGATTACTTTTTAAGGCATTAATGTAAATCAGTTTTCATGCAAGAATAACAGTACGGATTTTACGTTACTATTATCATCAATTATTCAATTCCAAGATAGAGCACAAGAAAGCATAAGACAGAAACACATTATTATTTGCATGTTCTTATCAGTGCACAATAAACGGTAGCTTTCAAGTTCAAGCTCTATCTTAAAATTGAATAGATACTCTATAGTAACTAACTTTTTTTTAATTGAAACTTAGATGGCGCTGTTTTTGGTGATAGTGATTTAATCATATAAAATAAGTCCTTAAAATTGATCAATAAATTCTCCATATTACACGCATTATCTCGTACTCTTTCTGTCATTCCTGCATATAAACCTCTATATAAAACACATTAAATGCAATTGAGTATCAAATACAATTTGAGTTTTTAATAAAAAAATAATTTTTAATCTAAATTAATATACTTGAAGATTCATCAGTTTTGTGTTTGTTTGTTAGTTTTATATATCAGGCACTGTTTTGTTCTTATAACTATTGATTTGATTCGATCACAATGTCCTTAATATTATAGGTAGTAAAAACATGCTCGCAAATAATAAAATGGACGCTTTGAATCCGCTGCCTGTGTTGCATCCATCTTTACTGTTGCATGTGCAGTATTCCATAAAAATGTTGTAAGTGCCTGTTCTCATGAGGCAAAATCTTTCATCTCCTTGGATGCCGGGTTCTCCAAGAAAAGCGCAACTTCTTATGTATCTCCAAACACCGTGTACTGAGAAATTATTTTTAAATAATGATGAATTAGTATACTCAAAAAATTTGTTAATAAAGCAAACAATAGAAAAGATAAACATGATATCACCTATTCCAACAAACATAAAGATATTCTTGGTAGGTTTCGCAATTGTTTTCTGGAATAGGTGAAGGACACTCATTAGGTGCGTACAGGAAGATTGCTATTTGATTTGAAGAGCGGAACCAATCAGGAGCAAGTGAGCGAGCGAGCGGTTTATGCTCCCGCCTTCCTGTACGCATCCAATAATTTTAATATATAAGCTGTCAAACCAAATAAAGTTTAATATTTGTAATCATTTTCTTAAAGGTTGTTAGTATTTGTTCCTTTCTCATGCATTTGTTGAATATCTCCAAATCTTACATAAATAACTGATCACTTACTCTTCTGCCGAATTTTCCTGCACATCGTTGATTTAGCATTTGGAAGGAACTCCAGTTTTTGCTGTTTGCAATCTGTGATGGCGAATGTTGTGTTATCAAACGGATCCGAACATTTAGGATCGGCGTCAGATCGACAATCCCAGCATTTAATAGCGTAACCTGTTGAAACAATTACATTTGATGATTATTCTATTTTCTATTTCAAACTATTTATTAGTGATTGATTGAGGATTTAATGAACACAGCACATCTATTTCGCTATCAAATTCATGGGCATATATAGAACATCTGAATATGTAGGTTAGGTTATATGCATTGCGTTGGATCAAGTCAGTTGTTAAAATAAAAAGATTAAATAAGACACTTCAACAAATAAACATACAGAAAGAAAACCTAAATAGAAGTTGCAAAAAATACACATTTATCTTTGTTAATCTCGCAACGTCCTAAATATCGAAAGTAACTTCTTCAAAGCACAGTTCCTCCACCATCAGGCGCGTTCCGTATGTGGTCCGCGCGCTCGGCCTTACTCTGCCCGTTTTTTTTTTTTTTTTAAATTATTATTTAGCTTTTTACAGCTATTTTACATAGCCCCAGAAGTCTTACGACTTGTTTGAGGGGGGTTGATAGGACCAACGGCTTATTAAGTGACTTCCGAATCACCCCGGTGGATAAAGAGCAAGTTATTATTTTAGTAATATTTCGGGGATCAAACCCCGGACTGTTAGCGTGCTACGCTAACGCTCTATAACTGAGCTATCACACCGCAGCATTGCTGCTGTTTTGGCGTCTAGGCTTAAAGGAGCACAGAACAAAGCAGCAACATCTTAGTAAGGAAGTCTAGACCCGCCACTGCTATTGCTACTTGTCGCGTCGCACCGCTGTCAGCCACGAAGGTCTTGAGACACAGCCCATGCTAGAACCTTTGTTAGCGAGACTTCCTCTAGAACAACAAGGACAGAGAAAAACAGTAGTTTCCCCTGCCGAGTACTGCGGGCAATATTTCGCAAGAGTCACATTTCACTCCAAAAACTTAAGACCAACATAACAATGTTAAGTGCGTGAGGTGCTAAACCATTACTAAATCTATTTTTATTCACTGGTATTCCCCTCCTCCCACGCAAAACTACAGAAACGAACCGAAAACAAAAAACATTGGCACCCAACGCGTGAGTCATTTGTAAAACAAAAAACTTCCTGCCCTCACGTCCTCTTTTTCCAGAAAAAAAAAAATGATTTGTCCAGAGAGAACTTTTAAATGTTGTAACTTTTTACGAAATTTTGTAGTTTCGTTCTTATTTTAGACTCAACTGAATCTTAAGATGCAAAACAACTTCCCGATGACCATCCCCCGCTACAAATAGAGTTAACCGACTTTCCCCCTCTCAGCTAACCATTAGTCTGTCTTCGCATTAAACAAGAGACTTATGAAACCGCCAAAAAATTCATAGTCACTCCAGCAGCCGTGATGAACAAACATTCATTGGTACAATCAATTCGATACGTCCGCCAGACACCACAAAACAAACTGATGACCAGTATATATCAAGCTCAAGAACCACAAGAGGCCGCATATGAGCTCCTGCTAAATCGCGCAGCCCTGAAACAAATGACCACAGATGACCAAAAAATACATTGTATAATCACTCCAATACATGCTCCAAACACAAAACGCAATAAAAGGTAAGGACCTACCCACGGTGAGCAACCTGATTGCAGCTGCAAAAGATATCAAATACGTCCCCCAACCAATGGAACCAATTTATGCAAACTACGCAGCAGCAAGCAACAAAAGATCCAAATGCTCAGTGGACGCCGCAATCAAGAGCGAAAAACCCAGCTGATATAAAAACTGAAAAAAGAAATTAATATACCAAAAGACGAGACAGAAACCCAGGCGATGCTCTAAGCCAAAACTTAAAGTAATGTTTATCTTTCAGCACCCAAGCAAACTGAGAACAAAAAGAAGAAAAATGCCATGAATCCCAAAGACACCTACCAAAGAGTAGAAAAGCAAATGCCCATCCAAAAACTCTAGACTCCATAAAGGAACAGAACCCGAAAGATAAAGCTAACGATGCAAGATTACCCCAATTGAGCAAATTCAAACTCAAAAGCCAAACTGCAGCAAATGCCAAATTAACCAAAGAAAGACCAAAAAAACGTGTGAAAGAAGAAAATCCTTAACTAATTTCAGCCAACCAAACAAGACCCGGAAAAAGAAGCGGAAGACTTTCCAACACCAGTGTCAGCCTGATTCTTCTCAACAAGCGGCCAGAAAGCAATCAACAATCTCCAAAGCAAAAAAAGCCCCGTGCGACTGAAGATAATTGCAAGCAGATAAAACTGTATCAGGAAACAACAAACAACCGCTGGCAAACTAGGTTTCTCGCGAGCCAGTACCTAAAAGAAAGACACTTGTCAAGACCGATAAAACTCAAAATAAGAAAGATAAGTGCCAGACCAATAAACAACAGACCCCTGGTATTAAAACAACCAAGACCATGCCAACTGCCAAAAAAAATAATCTTGCAGGCAGAGAAGGCAAAACACCAACCACCACCTTTTCATCCCCATTCCAAAACCACCAGACCCAGTAACCAGTAATGCTCCGGATAGAATCACCGTGGCGACTCCAAAAAAAAAAAATGACCAACCACCATGACGCTATGACAGTCTCTCAGAATTGTAACCGTCACAGAGGCGTCGTCCAAGATACTTTATCTAACTTACTAACTTCTACAAACACCATTAGAAGGCCCTCCAAAGCGACCTTTGACCTTATTCTAACCGTTTTCGTTGCAACGCCCACTTTTAGGCCAGACGACGAACTAGCAACATCGCAGTAAGAAGCCCCGTTACAAAAGAAGTCGTGACCAGCCACTGTCACTGCTACTTGCTGCCACACCGAACTTGGACCACCGCACTTAACAAACCTTTTCTGGTAAAAAAAACTGCCAAAAATCTACGTCGAAGACTGCTCGAGAGTAGCAGTTGTTGCCCCTGCTTAGTGCACCGTGCAAAAGTTAATCAAAAACTGTTGCAGAAAACAGTTTATTGAATCAAACATAGTACAACAAAACCATTTGTTGCAAAAATTCTTCAAATATCACAACAATGCCGCATTTGTTGCATAAAATTTATCAAAAATTGTCCAATTGCATATGCGCAGACAATCTACAAAACAACGAAGCTCAGAATGCAGTTACACCTACGTTAATCTCACCATCGTACATGTGAAAAATTGAACAAAAACGGCTTCACCTGCTACCAACCATGAAATGTCCACAAAAAATATAAACGTAAACGGAACTCAAATAGCGTAAAAATGTAATAATGTGATTGCCTACTGCATTGACAATCACTATCCACAAATATACCACAGACGCAAAAAACTACTTCAACATTAACGTCAAGATAAGACATGGCCTGTCTTAACAAAAACTCAATTGAAGTCCCTGTACAACAACCGTAAACTATTGGAAACAAACAAAATGCCGAGCTGCTGATAGGATAAGTTTCATTTAAGAAGTGTCAAATTCGTTTGTTTAATGGTCTCACGCCTACCTACTAACCACCCCCCCACCCTTCTTTCTTTAATGGTCTCACAGCGAGATCGTTATTCGGAATTACTTTAACGTATCAACCTTCTCTCTTGCTCTTCATTGACCGTTGTTTGTTGCATTCTGCATGTAGAAGTCCTTCGTCTGCTTTAATCATTTTATCGATAGAACTGCTGTAACTACTCAGTACACCACTGCCATATACTTTAACGTTTTTAAATCATTTTTAGTAAATGTAGTTTTCATACTAAAAATGATCACTACCAACCCAATAAAAGTGATAGGCGTAGTAGAGCGCAAGCCAAAAATCGCATAAAAAGAATCGAAAATCCAGAGTTACGCTAGCTGCAACGTGGACAATATCTACTGTGAATAAAACAATATTTTCATACTTCATGGACAGACTTTTGTACTTTTTTACATTATGTTGTTATTTCATGGCCGGATTTTGCTATTTTTGACATTTTATTAAAAGAATTTTGCAATTTTTAACCGTTTATGCCGCACTTTGGTTCATTTATACAATATTTTTGTTATTTGGATTTTACTATTTTTAGATTTTTATAGAGATTTTTACACTTTTTGATAGTTTATGGTCGGATTTTAGTGCTTTCTAATAATTGTTGATTTTTGACATTTTATGATCAGAATTTTGCAGTTTCCAACTGTTTTTGGTTCTTTTGAAAAATATTTCAATATTGTTTGACCGGATTTTGTCATATTTGACTTTTCTTAATTAGATTTGAGTAGTTTTGAACGATTTATGACCAAAATTTGCCATTTCTAGCAATATTTTTATACTTTATAGATAAATTTTGCTACTTTTTAAGATTTCATAAACAAATTTATACTTTATTTAAAGATTTTGGTGGTTTCTTGCAATATTTTGATGTTAAATACTTTTAATGATAGAAGTTTGCACTTTTTTACCAGTTTAAGACCAATTTTTCGTGCTTTCTGATATTTTCAAACTTCATAGCCAAACTTTAAACTTTTGCTCTTTTCAACATGTTTATGGTTTTCTGATTATTTTTTGATGTGTCTATGCCAGATTTTTGATATTCCATGAAGAGTTTTGCACTTTTCTACAGTTTTTTTTAACAATATATGATAACTCATGGTAACGATTTCGCTATTTTTGACATTTTATTAAAATAATTTTGCACTTTTTAACAGTTTGTGACCCGATTTTGACCACAAACTTACTCTCGGCTTGCACTCCCCGCCAAGGGTAGCATTCTGAACAGCCACTTCTGACTACTTTACGGACTTTACTGTACGTCGTCCACACTTTATTCTTATCCAAAAACCGCACTAAGCAAGTGTGTTTGAAATCGTTCCTAATGGTACAGTATTCTGGGTACATGTGAGGAAAAGAAGTTTAAATTTGCACACACTATCATGCAACAAAGACTTCCCCGTCGTGTGTCTTCCACTTCAAAAAACTTGTCGGCCGCTCCCTTAACTTACAAGAAAAGCCAGTCGATAACCGACCGGAGTTCCGTTCATAGAAAAGCTATAAAAAGCCGAAACCTGCTCAAACACAATCGAACAAATCTTCAACAAGAATCGGTTCCAAAACTCCGTAGGCACTTCACTGGGCGCAGCAACATCTATTCTGACAACCGGGATTCCATCTACGATAAGAAGCAGTTCCAGAACTCCGCAGGCAGGAACGACAATGGCAAGATCTATTCTAATGACCAAAATTTCAAAAACTGTCCCACAATCGCGCAGATATACTACAAGAATTGGTTCCAGAACTCTGCAAGCAACAATGAAAACGATATAAACTCTGACGACCAGAACTCCACACAGATCCACGACAATAATCGGTTACAACCTTCCTTATGCAGTCCCCTGGCACAGCAACAACGTAAACATCTACTCTGACCACTGAAATTCCATCCAAAAACAAGTTAAAACGTGTCCCAACACGATCGATCAGAACAACAACAAAAACCGGTTTCGAATTTCCAAAAGCAGTTTCGTTGGCACCAACAAAAACAACCAAAATTTCGAAAACAAGTTATGACAAGTAAAAATCTGTATTAACACAATCGCCTAAATCTACAGCAAGAATCAGTTCAATAATTCCGCAGCCAGCAAAGAGAATTTGCTCTGACAACTTAAATTCCGTTCAAAGACAAGTCGTGATAAGTCGAAACCAGTCCCTACTCAACCCCCTAAACCAACGATAAAAAGTTCCAGAATTCCGCAGACAGTTCGCTGGCTGGAATGACAATAACTCTTGACGACAGAAATTCCGTTTAAAAACACAAGTCCAAACATGATCTACGATAAGGAAACCACGGAACGTCAGACCGACCTCAAAGCAAGATAACTGAGATTGGAAGGATAAGTCTGACCCGTATACATGTGCTGCAATTACCACAAAACTCCTAGTGCATCCAGAAGATCCATAACTAGTGCAACACATTCAATCACCATGAGGTTAAAACAAAACAAACAGTTAACAAATAGCTTGATCTTCAAAAACCGATCTTCGAGAGTTGATTCATGGCTCATCCCCAACGAGACTCTAACCAGTATCAGTATGATGAGGTTAAAGCTACTGTCCCGCAATCAATGATCTGAATGTCCCGCCAACCAACCCGATTATTTGTTATAAAAATGTTGAATCTATTCCTTTCTTCCTCCAATTTACAGACAAAACACATTAGCAGAGAGAAGAGAATCCAATTTCTGGATCACTAACACTTGGGTGGGTGGGCGGGCGGGGTACTCCAGGTAAAACTACTGTCCCGCAATCAATGATGAGAGTGCCCCGGCCGCCCACACGACTGTTTGTTATCTAGAAATTATATCTGTCAACCTCTTCCTACATTTTAGAAACAATTGACGTTCGCAGAGAGAATAGAATCCAATTTCTTTAACTCTTGATAGAATACAAGAGTAAAAAGAGTACCAAAGAGTCAAAATAGTATATAGTGTATCAAGAGCCAAAAACAGTCTTTAGCAGCACTAAAGAGCAAAGCGAGGGCTGCTACGCCCACGGACTATAAACATTATCCTGCTTCGACACTAACTACTGGCTTGGGCTTGACCAACCCTACAAGGCCACAGCTGACTAACAGAACTGATTCCTCCGTAGTGGTCCAAGTCCCATGCTCTAAAGACTCCATAAATCAGACCATAGCATCGCTTCTGCAGCAACCACAAAATTGATATCCAGCGAGCTACCGGGGAGTGCACATACTTAGCTGCAAATTTGTCTCTAACCTCTGCAACCCCAACACTTGCTAGACGTCTTCGACCCCTGAGGAATGCCTTCACCAAGATGCCTACGGGCATGCTGGGTTGCAATAGTACCAAAATTCAACGTCTGGCCAAAGCACTACAGTTAAAATTACAAACTGAGTGCCCCGCCAACCAACGGATCTGTTTGTTATCAAGAAGTTCTTTCTTTTTGGATCACTAACACCTGGGTGAACGGGGCACTTCAATACAAACTACTAACCTGCAACCATTTATCTGGGTCCAGTTAAAACTATTGTGACGTAATCAACGACCCGAGTGCTCCGCCTACCCACGCGACTGTTTGTTATTAAGAAGTTACATCTGTCATTCAATTTCCCAAATTTAAAAACAATTTGACATTAGCAGAGAGAAGAGAATCCAACTTCTAAATCGCAAACACTTGAGTGGGTAGGCATCAACCCCAGTTAGAACTACTGTTCTGAGTGCCCCGCCCACCCGCCCTACTGATTGTTATCAAAAAGTTGGATGTCATTCTCCTCCCCAAATTTATAGACAAATTACATTCGCAAAGAAAAGAGAATCTAACTTCTTAGTAGGTGGGCGGGCACTTCAGTTGAAACTATAGTCCCGCAATCAATGATCCGAGTGCTCCACACCCACCCACTGGATTGTTTGTTGTCAAAAGGTTAGATCTAACACTCTTTTCAATTTCTGGATCACTAAAATGGGTGGGTAGGCGAGCACTTCTGTTAAAACTACTGTCCAGCACTCAATAATCTGTGCCTCGATCGCCCATCTGACTAATTGTAATCAAAAGATTAAATCTTCCCCCAATTTAGTCACAAAGCACATTAGCAGAAAAAAAAAATCTAATTTCTGCATCTAAGTGAGCAGAAAAAGAATTTGCGGATAAGCACAAAAGAGCTTTGTGGTAGGAAGAAAAGTGGTTTTTGAATGGTTAGAAAATGGATGATGTAAGTGAGCAAAAAAACGAGAGAATGAGTGAGCAGAAAAAAGCTTTGTGGGTGGGCAGAAAACGAGTTTATAGATGGTTAGAGAAAGAGTGTGTGGATGAGCAAAATAAAAAGTTAGTGAGTGAACAGAAAATGTTTGTGGATGGGCAGAAAAGGGTTATGAATAATCTAAACAATTTAGTGAATTTAATAGTCAGAAAAAGAGTGTTGGATGAACAAAAAAAGAATAAGTGGACAGAACACTGAAAATTGAAAACAAATCTGACATTTAATTCAAAAAATTAAATACAAATGTCAACATTCTGTCAAAAATTTAATGTATATTTGAACATTATCAAGATAAGTAAATTATGCATAATTTTTATACTTAAACTTCTATAAATTTCAAGATATTTAAAAAAATAGGTTTTGAAATAGTGTGCTTTGCATTTTGATAGCTAAACTGTCAAAATATTAAAGAAAGTTCTTTCAAATTAATTGTCAATATATAAAAAACCTCTATTTGAACTTTATTGAGATAATTAAATTTGCACAATCTTTGATAATAAACTTTTTCTTCAATTTTTATAGTTTTTAAGATATTTGAAGAAACTGACCATATTTAATGCATTTTTGACAGTTTCAATGTCAACATACTTAAAAACTTTATTTAAACCTTTTGAAAATTGCTAAAATAGCCATAACTTTCCCATTTCAACTTTTCTGTTAACCGTAACAATTTGCAAAATATAAAAAAATATTTATTTACATTTTATAATAATATTGACTAAATGCAGATGATGCCCTGGATAGAAAAAATTGGAGATTAAGAGTAGAAAGACAGCTCGCAGCTGTACAATAACCCCCTTAAATATATAATAATATTGATTAGTGTTGTACAAAAATAAACAAAAATAGGTTATGTTTTTACTAACACATTCATTGTGTGGCAGATGCCCAGTAAATATTCCCACATATTGCAATGACATTTAGATCACATTTCCTTTTTGAAAAACCCTCGAGAAAATATCTCAACATTTCTACAATCAAGAAGTATCTCTGTACAAGTATACTACCGATTGGAGATGGTAGTATTATCAAGAAGCCGATGTTGACATTTTGATATGTTCACATACCTAGTACAGTGTTTATACATATTAATTTTATTGATATATATGAATGGCATATCTTGTTTACTTGTCATTTAATATAACCTAATGTAAACAAAGAATAACCTGAAATACAGAAAACTATAATATAAATGGCGTTGGGGTACATACAAGTTATTCCAGGCACAGAAGCAGTAACAACTTAAAAACTAATCCCAATAAAAAATAAAAAGTTTTATATACTATATTAAAAGCTTAATACATCTGTAAAACTAGTTAATAAAGTATTAAGTGGCACATCTTCTACCCTGTATAGTTTAGAAATTGTAATAAAGTAAATGAAGTACAGAGTTAAAAAATCAATCAAATTTCGTAAACCTTTAACAGATATTAAATAACTGAAAGCATGCAAACATTTTCTATAATAACAATTCCTAACAAGTTTTCATATACATTACAACCACAAAAAAGTAACTCATCCGAGGTACGTTGTTTTTATAGTAATAAAATCAATCAAGTAGCTACGATTAATAAACAATACTTTGTTTTTTACTAAGTTAACCTAAATTAACTCAGCAAAACAAATATTTAAAAAAATAATTACAACCTCCCCATACATTTAATTATTATATAAAATAATTAATTCATATTATGACTAACCATTGATATTAATCAAATTGTTTCTTTAAAAAATGGGTGAGGCACTATTTAATGAACTAATTTACAACATTTGTTCTTACCTTGCTTAATAATAAAGATTAAAGCCACTGATGTAAGGAATATCACTTTTATACTTAATTCCATTTCGTTTCTGCTTTAATTCAATGTTTATTATTAAATATAAAATAATAGAGAGACCACTAAAGTAAACGTAAACAAAACAGGCGAGGTTCTTCTGAATGAATCATCTGAATGTAACAGCTAAAGAGCAATGAATTCTATTTAGCAGCTGCGTGGGTGTAAGTTTGGTTGCCTATATTGTGTTAATTAAAATTAAATACGAGTGAAACTAGAAAAAATATATAAAATCTTATGATAAGTATTTTTAGTTTATTTGGAGAAGCTTTTTTATACAAATAAATTGCAACATTTTTGTTAAATTAAAATGACATCATTTTAAAGTATAAGTAAGAATTAGTGACTGGTTGTTTGTAGGCAGGGTGTTTCTTAACTGGAGACAGCAAATTTAGGCTCAGTATTTAATTTCAAACAGAATATTTAAATAACTTTTGTATCTATCTTATTTCGTTTTTGAGATAATAAAAAAATACAAATTATTTAGAAAAAAAAATTATTTAGCAAGATTTAAGTAAAAAAAAACATTTGTAACAACAAACAAAACAATATTACTTTAATAAGTTCTTAAAATAACCACAATGAGCGTTAGATGCGAGCTTGACAACGCCCTAAAAGCAAATGATAAACTGCTTCAAAATATGTTGTGTTTTAAATTCGCAATTCTTTCTTCTAGCTGCTCCACCTTGTTTATTGGTTCCGCATAAACCAATTGTTTCATGTGTCTTTACACTTAAAATTCCAATAGATTTAGATCAGCAGATCGTGCAGGCCAATTCGCTAATCCACCTATCATTAAAATTATTCTTGAGCCACCAAACTACATATTGCCCAACATGGGGCGGTTTTCTATCGTGTTGGTACCACATCTTGTTATGTAAGACAAGAAGGACATTGTTACCCAGCAAATTTTTTTATCTGATTTTCTAGAAATTTTGCGTATAAACCTGCATTTAAACAAGTTGGTAAGTTTTGAATTGGTAAGAGTTGCCCATTAAAAACCCCACACCATGTGTTAACTGAAAATCTTTGTTGGTAAGTTTGTACCTTAACTGCGTATGGATTTCCTAATGACTAAATATGCTCATTACGTATATTTTTAATGCCATCTCTTGTGAACATAGATTCATCGCTCCACAATATTGAACTAAAGAAGTTTGTTCCTCTTCTGCCACGGTGTGCTGTTGATATGGACACTACAGTAATATATTTTTTCTACTATCTCTATGATGAAAGTAATGATAGTAATTAGCAGTTAGTTTAGGTGTTCAATAAAAAGTCTTGTTAATTTTTAAGCGTTTTCTGGTTTGGAAAATGTGTCATACGGATTTTGACGGAAGTTAGATGCACCACCATAAACTGTTATTTTCTCTAATTAGTTTGAAAGCTATTGGCAGCATGATTGATTTTTTGTCAAGCTGTAAAACATTCACAGAATTTGTTTTTGTAAATAACTTTTTTAACGCCAAAACACCGTTTTATTGTAATAGTTTTTGCAACCAATCTGAAAAGCTGATTTGAAAGTGAGGACAAGAGATGCTTTTGTCAAACGTGGTTAAAAAAGTAGAAATGCTTATTGCAATAAAAGGTTAAATTATCAAAAGTTGTTTATAATTATTGTTAATGTGTTGATTTTTAATAATGTATAACAACGAGTAAACATGGCTGTTTTAAGGTTTAACTATTGTTTGTATTATTTAGATCGCTTTTTTTTATTTATGCACTCTTGCAAACAATGACAAAACCAGCCATAACTTGTTCAAATATATACTGAAAAACAGCTTTAATTTTTTTGATTCATGCTTATAAACATATTGCTTTTTAAATAACCCAAAAAAAAATCATAGACAGTAATGTCAAGAGACCTTGCTAACTACCATAGATTACCATTTTGAGTAATGAGTCTGTATATATTATATTTTGTTTTGCAGTATGACAGTTGGCAGCGTATTATTAAAAAAAAAAGTTTTTTTCTTCTTAAAGTTGCAAAATAAAAAAAAGTTTTTGTTTAAGTAGTAACATTTTGGGTACTAACTCAGAGCTGGGGTACGAGTTAACATGTCACCTAAATCTATTTTTATGATACTATACAGCACCCATTCTTGTATTTATTGCATTTGCCTGTGTACAATCCGGGTTGTAGACGTTCAAGTTGCAAGAACTGGTTTATCAAAATTTTTATTTCTTCAAAGACTTTCTCATTTTTTAAAGTTTATTTAAAAGATTTTATTAAGTCTTGAAGATTTGTTAAAAGTGTATAATCCTATAAAATCTTAATAAATTCTAGATGATGGCAATGACTTTGTGGCCTAAATGTTTTACTTTTTTCCGCCAGAATGCGCACTTAACCAAATTGCATTTGAGACCGTTTTGTTGTAGTCATTCCTACACCTTTTTTTAATAGTTACATTATTGGAGTAGACTAATATGTCATCTAAATATACTAAGGTAAAGATGCCCAATAATTCAACAAACACTCGAGATATTAGTTTTTGAAAAGTAGCCAACTATTCTTTAACTCAAAGTTAGTTTAGATTTATGGCATATTAACCTAAAAATACTATTAATGGTTCTTTAGCTTAAAGAAAATCACTTTAAATTGGTATGTTTTTCCCTTAAGTACAATAAATGTAGTTAAGTGCAAGCATCTTTTATTAGAATCTGTTAATAATCTATATTCAGGTTTGTTTTTGTAATTACTAGTTAAACAGCTTAAAACTTAAAATTTTTTCATCAGTACATTCAGAAAAGATTAAACTATGCTATGTTGGAGTATTTTTTGTCAAGTTATATTTGCAAATAGCTACAAAATGCATTCAAAAATACATAAAAACGCAAAGTTCTTTTTTATTTGACTAAAATACTCCGACATATAACAGTTCCAAGTGAAACGCTTACCTTCTTAGGCGTCCCTTAGAGTACGGCTACTCGTATACAATCGGTGAGCTAGGTCGTGGTGTTATTTAACTAAGTTTAACGTATCACACGCTGACTTCAAAAGGTACACAATAACTAAAAAGGGTTTCAGCCACTTTTCCAAAAGTGGCAAAGTCTGCGTTATAAAAAAAAAGGACAATGAAAGGAAAATAGCAGCTAATCTGGTAAAAATAAATCAATTATTAAATTATATGTAGAAACAGCAATGAAGTCAAAGTTGCCGTTTTTGTTAAAATAGTACAACAAATCAAGGTAGCAGTCTTAAGTATGATTAATAGTGAATTCTCCAATTACTTTTAGTCTTACAATTAAATCTACTTGAAATATAAGTTTCTTTGTGTTGAAACTTATTTTAATAAAATATTACTTACTTGCGTTTATTACTTTTTTATCAATTTCTTCTTTAGTGCTTTCTAGAATGTCTGAGATCAGCCGCAAGCGTTTCTTTATACAGAAATTTACTATTGATGTTTTTCTTTTATCTTTGTGGTCAAAAAAGTTTAAATTTTAATTTCAGACTAGCTAAGAGTTTACAGGCTAGTGCAAAAAAAAATTGGCTAGTTGTCTTGTTTGGTTGTTATAAAAACTTCAACAAATTGCGCCATCAAGATAAGATTTCCGTATTACTTTATCAATAGCTTTTTTGAGTTGCAATAGCTAGGCAGAGTTATCTTAGTGAATTGTTTTTTGTAATTTTTAGTATCGTTGAGCATCTTATGCATTTGGTAGATTACAAAATATAGATTTAATTTTATGAAAAAAAAAATGTTGTAAACAGAATGTAAATAGAATTTTGATTTGTTGCTTCATCTGTTAGTTACTTAACAACATTTCTTTTAAGGTAACAGTTATCTTTTTTGGTGCATGCGCAGTTGCGTCTATAACATTGATTACGCCTAGCTGATGCAGTGGCTTGCTTCTAACGGTAGTGCAAGAATAGTAGGTTGGTTTCGGTTTAACTTTTAAAAATTTTGATACTTGAGAACATTAGAAATTTCTAGTCGTTGGCTGCTGCTAATTGGTTTGTTTATTTTTGTATAAATATCTTTTGTGCTTGTTAATGCTTGATTACACATCTTCTTCTTTTTACTCCTTGGTTTCCAGAGGTTTATTGTGTTAATTTAATAGAATAGTTTTATATTACTTATTCTTTTATCATTGAGATATTTTTCCAATTTTGTTTTAATGTTTTAGAGTTAAATTTGAAGTAAATGTTGATGTTCTATATGCAAGAGTCCTTGTCAGACAAAAGTAAAATTAAGCGGACAAGTCATAGAACAAGCTATAAGTCATCTGAAACGTTGATAGTGTCACGTCGTTTACCTGATAATATCGATGTTTTTGTTGAGGGTTGCCAGTGTGATTGCTTTTATTTTATCAAACTCATTCATTTGTTGGCTAGCACAATTGCATAACTCTTTACCATCACCAAGTGGTTGCTGCGTTAGTGTTATTGTTATGAAACGTAGCCAAAAGTTACAGTTCAGCTCATTGTTTTGTATAAAAGCAAAGTAGTTCAGAATTGTCAGCTTTAGCTTTAGTTTAGCTGCAAATGCAAATTTTTGTAATTTATTTAAATTTTTGGCTATTGATAGAATCAGATAACGTTACAACAGTCTTGACTTGGTTAAGATAGTTGATTGTACAGTGCCGTAACTAGGGCGGTACCGTCGGTGCTCCCGCACCGGGTGCAGGTTGGTAAGGGGCGCAGATAACACATCAAAAACATGATTTTGGAAATTTTAACCATTAAAAAAAAAATAAGATTTGCTAGCAATAAAATGAAAGGAAAGCGCAACTCTCTCCGAACAGAGACTGTAAAAAAAAATTTCAGTGTGACTGATGATAAGAAAATTAGCTAACGGGCTAAAAAGACCAAACATGGTTATTTTATAGTCAAAAACAGAAAACAATAAATAACATGATACAGCTCATCTTTAGCTAATCCAAAAAAGGGGTTTAGACTAGGCGACATTTAAGTCCGCGGACCCTATCATAAAAAATCAGTATCTCACCCTTAGAAAACGTCATAAAGTAAAAAAAATTACAAAATAAGTGGACTCATCTATCCAAAGTGCTATAGACCATAAAAAAGAAACTTGACATATTTTGAAAGTTCATATTAGTGTGATATTGTTTTGTGCAGAAAATAATTTAGCATTTAGAAGAAGTTGTAAAAAGTAGGTTACTGTTATTCCTTCATATTTTTAGGCGCAATTGATATATCTAATTATAATCCAAAACTAAGGTCGCACATCAAATCTCATAAAGGAAGACAAGTGTTGTCTTTTCTCCACTTACACAAAATAAAATATTTGAATTAATGAGAAATTCTGTTAGAAAACATATTGTTAAAATAGTGAAGACAGCTAAATACTTTTCTACTTTGGTTGACTTCACCATTATTAGGAGTAAATGTTATTTTAAAATTTGTCAAAGTAACGGACAAAAACTGGTTCAGTATTAGCCAAAAAAATTGTAAAAAAAGTAGGAGAAAAATAAATTGAGTATAATCGATATTAGAAGACAAGGATATGACAACGAAAGTAACATGAATGGAAAGTACAGTAGCGTTCAAGAACAGAAGGCCAAAATAAGCTTTAATTTAGTATGCTTTCACGTAGCCAGTGTTACGACAGCTATGGTAACTTTTTTTTGAAAATGTTTAAATTTTTTTTTCATTTTTTTTAAAACTAACCATTTGCTGGAAAATACTTATGAAGCACGTTAAAACTAGTTTGAAATGCCATTCAGATACCCGATGGTTATCAAAGGCAAAAGCAGTTGCTGTTTTGTATACACAAATTGACACACACAAAATGATGAAACAATTATTACAAAAAAGAAACAAATAAACAAAAAGACAAGATATGGATAAAAGCTTTGATGCAAGTTTTGATATGACTAAAAAACAAGATGTTTCAAGTTATACATACATTATTAATTCATTTAAAATGGAGGTTTGAGAAGCTAAATGGGATTGCTGAAAGTTTTGATATTGATAAAAGTTTTTTGATAATTACCGGTTTAAAGAAAACTAATACTGCAGATTTGAAAAAAGAAGCTATGAACTTAGCTTTGAAGTTTCAGATAAGTGAATTTTGATTTTTATTTGATTAGAAGAAAAGTTTTTTAATGTTGAGGTTGAAACAATGAAAACATATTTAATGTGCCAAAACTTTACTTGACGTTTTTGCCTCAACCAAGGAAAAAAAATTAATTTTTAAATAACGTTTTTTTGTGTTTTTTTAGTTACTATTTTGAGTTACGCTTTAAGAGATATTGCTTAAATTTTGTTTGAATGGTGAGAGGGGGAGGGGCGGAAAACGATGCACCGGGCGCATCAGAAGCTAGTTACGGCACTGCTTGTGTATTATATATTATACAGTAAGAGTAAAAATGATTGACCTGTCCACTCTTATCAAACAGAGTATATGCCGCCTCGTTCATACGGTCTTGTATAGTGTACTTAACTTTACTTGATTTTGATCATATGATTAAAACCTACAAATTTGTCAATAACGGTAACAGCATTGTGCGTATACGGCAAAATTTTACTAAAACTTATTTTGATGAGAGCGGACAGGTCAGTCATTTTTGATCTTACTGTAATATAGTTGTAGGTACTTTGTATTACCTTTTATTTCTACGTAACTAGTACGTAGAAATAAAAGATGATATTTGTATTGTTATTAAGTTTTTTAACTAGTGCTTTATTGTCATATGAGATTGTTTGAGTGAGTGGTTTTTTGCACTCAGTCTGGTACGTGTTTTTGTACATATACAAAGACACTATTCTAACACCTTAACTTATAATAAATCTCAGTGGACACTTTTATAATATTTTAGACTAGTTCTATTCCAAACAATAGTGACAATACTAAACAATCGATAACACTTTTTATACACACCATTTTTATACAAAATAAAAACTAAAAGCTTAACCTAAAACATTGAGAAAAATTGTAACCGCGCGGGAGCAGAGCAACCGTCTACAATCTACATTATGCCTGATTTACACAAGATAGTAAATTGCTAAAGCACTTCTGAGAGTAACTTGCGCCAACGTTTACATATAAGCAAATTGTACAGGCAATTTTTTTCGGCAAATGCTCTATAGACACTATTTGCTGTATACTTCTGGCAAGTGGTTGTATAGGCGTATACACAGTATATCTCTATTATGGAAAAATGTCTATTTTTAATGCAATTTTACAAAAACAACAAAAAAAAAGCTAGAAAAACAATGTGGGTTACAGAATGGACAGCCAGAAGGTCTACTCTTGGTGTTTACGCAATGTCATCAATGTAATTTTGTTCTACTCCTGGTTAGCTTGGGTATTCAGTTTTTGTCAAATTTCAACCTCGGCTTTAAAGTTTATCCCTATAAACTACTGATTTTATTTGATGTATCAAGGTATTTTCTCTCAACTACAGACATTTTTGCTCCATTAATGTAGTTTTTGTACCATTCACTTGCAACTTTTATCAAAGCCAAAATAAATTTTAACTTTTTTAGAGCATTTTCCCAACTTGTTTAGAACTGGAAAATGTTGTGACACTTGCCCGTAGAAAACTCTCAGACACTGTTTCTTCTTCTTGCAATCAGCTTCTCCGTGGAAGGTTGCTGATCATTGTGGTTATTTTAACTTTTGAGATGGCTGAACAAAATAAGTCTGCCAGTTCTGTAGATTTGTTCATTCTTCAAAGCACTTTGATGTTAGTCACTTTATTCACACATGGTATGCGTAATATTCGGCGATATACCCACATTTAAAAAGTTTCGATCCTTTTGGTGGTTTTTTGAGTTAAGGTCTAGCTTTTTTTGCTACATAACAAGTTTGAAAAAATAAAACAGCGTGCCAGTCTTTAAACTCAAACTTAGGCCTGGAAAAGTTAGTAGTTTCTTCATTTTTACAAACGCTGCTCTAGCTTGTTTGATGCGTGCTAAGGTTTCTTGTCGATATGTCCATTCGTCGTTCATCTAGGTTCTAAGATATTTGTACTTTGATCAATACGTTCTCCGTTTATTTGCATTTGGAATTGCTGTTTAGTTTTAAAAATTATTATAAATTTTGTTTTTGTTAGGTTCATTTTAAGGTTATATTCTCTGTTTTTTACTTCCAGGTTGTTTAACATGTGCGTGTAAAATTGGCCATATTTTCTGCAACAACAACCGTGTCATCCGCGTTACGGATGTTGTTATTACTCCGCCATTTCTGCATGGTCTTCTGACATGGCTTCACTAAATATGGCTTTAGAGTATATGTTAAACAGCATTGGCAAAAAAAACACATCCTTCTCTGACGACTTTCCTTATGTTAATTTTGCCTGACAGTTCACTCTCGATCTTGATGGCCTCAATAAAGATTTGATATAATTGGTCAATATTTATTTGATTTAAAATATTTAAGATTTAAGATTAAATGACGTATTATTTCCACCGTATAAGTTTATCCTGCAAGTCCAAGATTATGTTACTTCCTGCGTTTTTTAAGTATGATTGCTGTTTGCTTGGTATTAGTTCTTATCATTTTTCTAATTCTCTTGTGACTATTAAAACTATTGTGCTTTTTTGCAGATCTTTGATTTTGCTGCATTTTTCTAACATCCATTGTTCTCTAGCTTCATTTTTTTCTTTATAACTTTTATTACGTAGTCTCTGGTGCCAATAACTTTGTTTTGAGTTTTGTGGAATACCTTTTTGACGTCATTTCATATCTTGTTTACTTTAGTGCTGGTGATATTGGTTGTCTCTTTGGTAATGTTTAGTTTGGCAGGTCCTTTGTTTATGCTAATTGTTGCTTATTATAGGATGTCCGGATCGCGTATCTTGTAGATTTAATATTCTTGTTTTTTGTTGTAGTTTGTGTTCTGTGCCTGGTCTTTAGTTTTACTTTTAGTGACATCACTACTGGGCTGTGGTCGGAAGATATATCTGCACCGGAGTAGGTTTTAACAGATGTTACTCCGTTTTTGAATCTGTTACTTATTAGTATATAATCTATCTGGTTGCATATGATATTATTTACTCTATCACCAAAAGATTTTCATGTGTATAATCTTCTTGGGGGGAGTTTAAAGTGTGCGTTTGTCACTATTAGATCGTTTTTGACGCAAAAAGTTTGCAACTGAAGTACTATTAGTCGTTCTGAGTAGTGTAAGACGTTTGATTTATATTTGTTTAGTTTGCTGCTTAATATGATTCCCACTCCGTGTCGGTGTTGGTTGTCGTTTCTGCCCGTATAGTAAAATGTGAAACTCACTTTGAGTATATCTATTCTCATTCTTTGCATTTCCAATGTAATGTTTTCTAGTTTGCCTGCTTGAAACATGCTTCGCACGTTCTATGTGGCAAATTTTATGTTTTTTTTTTTGTAGTTTCAAGTTGTTTTCGTTTTTCCATGAGGTGATTCTTTGCACCGTCTCCCCATTTAAGAGGTGCCCCAAACTGACGGTCGTTTTAAAATTGTATTAGCCATAATGATGACACTGTTTACATTGCGCAAATCATTTGCAAGTATTCTCACATATAAACTTGCTATAGTTTTACATGCTCGTGTAAATTGCACTTTATGACGCAATTAATGATCTAAAGCCATACACGTTGTACACAGATAAAACCAGACTCCTTTATAAACCGGAATCTCTGTCTGGGGCCACCAGATGTCCTTACATTTACCACCAAAGCTGCAGTTTTCAAACTAAACCCCAAACCTAGT
This sequence comes from Tachinus rufipes, assembly GCA_963932245.1. Taxonomy (NCBI): domain Eukaryota; kingdom Metazoa; phylum Arthropoda; class Insecta; order Coleoptera; family Staphylinidae; genus Tachinus; species Tachinus rufipes. The sequence goes on along the minus strand of OZ010747.1, from coordinate 84,648,431 downwards.
CAAACAGCTAAGGTCTACAACAAAAAATTAATAATATTAAAAAACATCATCCCCAAAGCAACCTCAAAACACTCATATGCCAAAAACCTTTGACCACTAGGATTACAAACCATTTTTTACAAGTACACACAGCCGCTTCATTGATGACCAAATAATGTAGTTTGAAATTAACTCAGCTTTAGATGATGATCGCAGTAGTCTTGTTGCTGCTGTCAAATTTTCTTATAGTGCCGTTTGCACTAAGTCTTGCACAAAGTCTGACACCGGCTGACTATGGCATCCAGAGTCTTAACCGCTAACAACTGGGTTTGTTGCTCGGTTTTGTTGTAACATTTGCTGGCGCGTTGTTAAAACTTATGCTTGAGTTTGTTGCTATCCATTTTTCCTATTTTGGAAATAGCTGACTTACACTTGTAGCTGATTGTAGAGTCAAATTGAATACAGTCTAACTACATGGATGTCTGCCAGTTTATTATAGTTTTAAAGATTAGAGTAACTCCTTTAGCAATGAGCGTAAACTATTTCTTTTCCTGCTTTCAGGTAGAAGTACTAATAGAAATCTTCAGGGTTGCTTGTTTATAAAAAAAATAGGATAATACGTTGATACTTACACTAATGTTTTTTTTTTTAATAATTTAAAACAGTCAAAAACCATCTTTCTAGTATCTGTTTTGGACTGAGCACCCATTCCACTTGTGTTTAAAAGATAGCTCAAGTAGTGATCACCTGTAACCTGATAACCCAACTCAAATATATCTAAAGTGAGATGCTTTACAAGTGCTTAAGACATGATTAAATGTGGTTGTCTGGGATCTAAAATCACAAATTAGTTTTAATTGATTAATGCTTACAAAAAAAGCATCATTTAAGTTGGTTTGTTAACATAGTAAAAGTAAGAATTGTAAAGTTCTTGCTCAGATATAGTTATTTTTTTGTTAAATAGTAAAATTATAATGATATTTTTATAGCTGGACTTGTTAGATTATTATATGTTTGACAATACTAACAAAAAGTCGTATGTGTTTTAAAAGGTTTTCTGGTTTTAAAAATATATCATACAAGTTTTAACCAGATTCAGATACAGCACTACTAGTTGCTGTTTTCTTCAGCTAGTTGAAGCTTAATATAATGTTTTTGTTAAAATTTGCAAATAACCTTTCAACACCAAAAAGCTGTTTTATTATAATGTGCATTAAAAATTTTAAGTGTGCAAACAAAAGTAACTTTTTTAAAACAAAGTTGAAAAGAATTTGCAACAACACACATTGCAATAACAAATTATTATTTTTTTCCCTCCAGTTGACGAGTACAAATTATTTTTAGTATTTGTAGTAGAGTATGCCGCTTAACTAAATACGTCTATCACAAACAAGCTTGTGACTGTACGTCCAAAGCTGTTCTGTGTAAAAAAATAATATTTTTAAAAACACAACAACCGTCTTGCGTTAGTGTATAATAATTTTTACAGTAAATGTTTTCCTTCCTTTTTTTTTTCTATCCTCCCTTTGAGGCAGTTTGCTGAATCTATTGTGCTGACTTCTGATTGTTACTTCTTTGACAGTTCTGTTTTCTTTATAAAGTCCATAATTTTTTTACATGGAATCATCTTGAGCACTTCTATAGTTCTCTTGTGATTTCCAAAAAAAAATTCCGTTTCTACGATTGCGTTTATTCAAGCTATAGTATCCAGTTATCAGTCTCGTAAGCTTTTGCAATTTTGTTTGGCTCATGAGTAGACCATTATGGTTTGTTATGAATAGCCTCATGTGCTTTATTCTTTGACAGTTTTGCCACAGGTTGCTGTGTTTTGTTATGAGCTTTCTACAAACTAATTGCTTACTAGTTTTGTATAGAATCCCAAAAGCAAGATAACATCCAATAAACGTCTTTGTGGTTTTGTTTTTTAGCGAGCTGGTCCGCTTTAAAGTTTTTTTATGCTTTGATTCTTTAGTAAATAAATGTATCACCTAGTTATTTAGTTAATTTAATAACTGACGCAATCAACCCTCATCCACCCAACTATCACAACAAGCATTCACGTTATATTTTGACTCTAACAACCAATGTTGCTTACTGCCAATTTATTTTGACTGTTGCCAGCTGCTATTTTATGTAACCGCATAATTTTGCTGCAAACAAGAACTTACCTGTCCACTCTCTTCAGTAGATTTAAGCATATTTGATTGTAATAAAAGTAGAAGCAATAATGGATGCCAGTGAAGCAAACATGACTAGACTGGTTTTACATAAAAATTCCATAATTCCAAATCTTTGTTTTGATGTTTTAATCATTTTCAACTAATATGAATCAATTATCAAGTCTGTTTATTGGTCCTTTTGAGATAATTGCTTCTATTTTGTGTTTTGAAATGTTGATAATCCACCTATAAATTTAAACGCTTTTGTGTATAAAACCAAAACCATTGTTTCTTATGATATTTCTTTTTCTTTCATAACCATTAAGGTCGAGTCTTTATTGGTAAGGTTAAAAGCATTTTTAGTATTAATTGGGATTAGCGCTACTTATGTTTGTTTTGTTCCATTAGCTCGAACTGTGACCTAGTTGACAATATATACATCGACATCAGCGAGTACATCATTACTTGATGGTTATCAAATGGTGTCGTTGTTTTGAGGCTGCTTCTTGTAAACATTTCAGTGGCGTAGAGGTAACTGTTAAGTATTTCATGCCATATGCTTTGTGTTATTCTTATGGGCGATCGAGGTATAGTAGGGTTCTCTAAATATCGGCAATGAAAATCTTTGCAACTGATGTGTCTCCTGAAATTACTAGCATTAAGATTGAATTAAATTAAACCAAACAATTTACCAAACAGCAGCAACTGAAATTAGGTAAAATAAACATATATAAAAGAGCGTGTACGCTCTCACCCAATTACCAACCAACAGTAACCGTTTATAGGATCTATTGTAATGTACCAAGTAGCAAATTCTCAATCCACGATTGTAGTACCCCCAAACTTGATCACTTAAAATTAAAATTCAAAAAATTTGTCATTAATTACAAATATAATTACATATTAAATCTGCCAAATATAACCTCCATTGGAAAATTGCTTAGAATATCCAATAAAGGAAATACGGAATGAAAATAAGTTCTCCTAATAACACTCGGATTGGTTTCTACCACTCCTGTATCATCATTTTCGTAATGGAGATGCATGTGAATTAACATGCGGGTCCAAAATATGGCATCAATTGTATACAAAATGACCTAAAATAATTCAAATTAATATAAGCAATTTAAAAAATTATTTTTACCTTAAATATAAATTCTCCGTATACGTTAGTATTCAGCAAACTGAAAGCGATCATCAATACGCATGTAGTGATTGGGGTGAAATGTAGATAAAAATATTTTTGGAATATAGGGGTGAGACGTACGCCACTGTTGAGCCAACGCACCATGGCTTCATACCATCGGTGAATTTTGTCTCGGTCTTTTTCTAATACTACCGGCATGTGAATTGGAGGCATTTCTAAGGAAACGTCTTTGTAGCCGTACCAGTGCATATACTCGTGCTGCATGTATCTGGCCATTGCAATGCGTCTTCTTACTGCAGGGTAGTCTTTAATGACTCGGTTTAATATGTTGGCACGTATCCATAGTAATTCTACATGCTGTAGAGCTGTTACGTTGATTAATTGACGCACGTAACCTGGAATTGATTAAAGTTAGTTTAATTAGTTATGCAAAATTGAGCGTGTCAAATTTATTTAATTTTGCAGGTTTGATACTAATAGTATTGGTGTAAATTGGTACCAATTTGCTTTAAATTCCAATGTTTATCTTGGAAGTTATTAATTTTATTCTCATGCCTTGTTGATGTTGCTCAGACTGGGTGAGATCAATTTAATTGAGGTTAAGCAAAATTGAGCGTGTCAAAGTTGCTTAATACAAATATGTGTTCCTATTAATAAAAGATGTTGCATTTTGGTGTTCCTTAAAATGCTTTCCTACTACTATCATAATCAACACAATCAAAGTAATTACAAAATTTTAATATTACTATCAAAAAATAAAACTCATACATGTTATTTTAGAAACATTTTTATTAAACTTTTCATAGTACGAACAGTTCAATACATGTTTATAATATATATTTATATTTATAATTTATCTTTATTTTATTTACGATATAATATTAAGGACAATAGATTCTTTACTCCAGTGAAACACAGAAACGAAATAGAAGAAGCGTCCTTTATAGATATATTTCAGTTTTGAAAATATGTTTTGTATCTGTGTCCCTGTATCTTAAGGGGGGAGCATTAAAATACATTATAAAATATGTGTAGATTTATATAATATATAATATATAATATATATTTGCGTATATTTTGATAAATTCGAAATATATCTTTGTAAAAAATAACTAACCGAAGATAATCACAGTTAGGGGAAGGGAAAATGGTTATATTTTAGATTCTTTTGTTTAAGCTCCGTGTAAAATAAATTTTTCAAAAAAAAAGAAAAAAAGCCTGCGCTTTATCTTCCATGTTGGATGATTTATGTTTTTAAATTCAAGGCACATGAAAACTTTGCCCGTCTGGGGTATTCAAATTTTCACTTTTTTTTGTTTTGGAATGATGTTATCAAGATACATTTTGTGAAATATTTTCTTAACTCCTGACGACATGGCTGGCAAAATTAATTTATTAATTTTAAACATTGGATGGCATAAAATTCCACAATTTGCCCAAATGGGAAGTTTGCGGCAAATTTCGCATACATTTTACAAGGAAGCTTAAAATATTAAACACAAATCTCATCTGTAACTTCACATGCTTTTTACAAAACATATATTAACCATGAAAATATACAAATTAAAAAAATAGGAATAAATTGCTGCAAAAATACAGCACAATTTTTTTTAAATTTTAAATTGGTCATTTAAATATTGAATTTATTCCACCGTTATATTTTGTAGTTTTCATGGCTAATTTTTACATAAATTTCTCATCAAATCATCGACATTAACGCTCTCAAAAAATACATCTTGTGTAGTTACAACAATATAATATAAAACATTATATATAAATTCGTGTGTCTTATATACAGTTTTTTATATATATTTTTTATACATATAATAATAAATATATATGGCCCATATAAGTGGTGGCCTCAAACCTCAATAAATATATTCATACTTATAATTTAATATTTTAAAGATAAAGAGGAAGAAGTACAATATAATTATTTTTATATATGTTTCCTTGTATATGATAAAAATACTTTAGTGGTAGGTATAAAATACACGTAGAGATAATTAGTTACTTTTTCTTAAATTGTGTGGCCCATTTAGTTTTTTGTTTGACATTTATTTAAGTAGGGTTAAAATTTGAATTTGTTTTGTTTAATTAATAAGCGTAGCGTTTTATTTGAAATTGTAATATTTGGAAGAGGGAAGAAGGAACTAATTTATGACTTAAAAATAAATATAATATTAAGTCAATACAAAATAATTTAATTTTTTTTTTTTTTGATTTTCCAATTTACTTTATCTAATTAATTAATTTTTTTACAGTATAAATCCAAAATTGTTGTTTTTTTCTAAAACCATCCACCATGAGTGCCCATCACTATCAATATTTTGCAGTGAGGTCCAAAAGTTCTAGCTACGCCACTAGCAGTTGGTTAATAAGTTGAAATTAATGCATTAAATTTTTCATATTTTTTAAAAATGCACTATAGACATGATCAACATTGCCTGTAGGTAGTAGTAGTTTATCATCTTCAACTTTCGTCAATTAAAAAATGCATTAAACACATATCTACAACGTTTATGTTTTTAACAAGTTTATATTACTTAAAGTTAAGTTAGCAAAATCAGGTCATAATTTGGCTAGTGACAAAGACCAAAAACTAATGTGCAAGGCAGTGGTCATTGTTTTATTTTTAGAACACAATGAGATAGGGTAGAAACGGATCTTAAAAAACCTCTGAACTATATAATCTATAAAACAAAGTACAAAACAAAAGTCGTGATGAATTAATTGTCTTAACTAAAGCCAATATACAGTAATGAGATAATATTAAGCATAAATTAAAAAAAAAAAGACAAAAACGTTGCAGAAAAGAAACAGAAGACCAAAAACAAACAAACAAAACTCAGGATCGTTGTTTTTATGGTAAACAATTGTTTTACAACTACTAGCTCAATTGCTGATCAACTGATAATGAAAGTTGCCTTGTACGTCCTTAAACAATTTACCTCCAGATCTTTTGGAAAAAAGCCGTTTAAATCGCATCTTCTGTTGTCACTCATAGTTTAGAACCAACGGCAGCGTTTGGAATGATGCTGGTTGAATAGCGCAAAGTAGTGTTTAGCAATAATCAAGGTTTTGTTTGGAGATGTGCAGTGGTTCCATAAAAATTTGTCAAAGACTTTGTGAATGGCATAATGTTGAGTTCTCAATTGCAACGCTTTTGTACTGAGCCTATATGCTATTGCTTATGGAAGCAACCCCACGTGAAGCCCTACTTAAGGTCTGTTCTCCAGTAATAAACTAACAGAAGTAAGCCAATTTTTTGTGTTTACTTAATACAAATGCGCACTTAAGTGTCGTAGTTCTCCAAGGTTTAAAAACGCACATTAGTAGTATGGGTTGCGTCCATAGATTGCACAGGTTAGTGTTACATGGTTAGGCATGCATCCGCAGTCAGGTGTGTGTATGCCATGCATAGTTAATTGAAAAAATCTTTGTTTTGGATTATAATAACCTATTTAATATGTTTCTAAATTCATTTTTCCAAGGTTAAAAAATAACCTACAGCAAAAGGTGCAGTCCAGTAAGTCTAAAATGTTCCTAAAAACAGGAACCCAAAACGTTCTCGCTTTTTTTCTTGTTTAGCTTTTTTATAATCCTATCTTTGGTCGTAAGCCTTCTTCATGTTCCTCAACATTTTATTTTTCTGTCTACCGTGTCCATTTTGCACCCGCATGATTGACATGTTACATAACTTGCTCGCTGCCACTTTTTGTTTTCCTATCTTCCAGTGTTTTGCCTAGCATCTTTTTTCCATTGAGCTACTCTTACTGTCTTTATGTTACCATTGGGCAAGATGCATTAGTTGAAAACTATGGTTTTGAGATATTGCGGGTAGTTGACTACACTTAACAATTTGACAAAATCCGATTTATCCCAATTTTTTTCTTCTACTGATGTTCGTTGTTTGGAGATCCGTTTTGAAGGAAAGTCGTTAACTAATGTATAATATTCTTCAACTAATTTGAGGCTGTTTTGTTGGTTGTATATAGGTAGTAATTTGTTTGTTGGCTATGATTTTTGATTTGTTGTTGTTTATCTTCAAACCCACGTCCCTAATTGCATTGTCTAGTTCTTATAAGGATGATATTGTCAGCAAAGCGTAAATTTAAAAGGTATTTGCCGTTAACGTTGTTCTCTATTTTCTTCTGATTTAAAATTATGAAGGCGTCTTCCAAGGTGTTTGTAAATATCTTAGGTGAGATGGTGCCCTGGGGTTTGTTGTGTCAAATGTTTTTATCGTTAATGACGTATTATTGTACTTGTTTTTAAATAGTTGCACATATTGGTATTTGATTTTGCATTGTTGCAGTGCAGTTTGTGACCAAAATTTACCGGTGTCAAACGCCTTCTCAAAATTTATGAAAGCTAAATATAGTATTTGATTTCATTTGTCCATAGTGCTATAACTTTTATCCAAAACCCTGCCCACTCTACCATTTACTAGAACTAGCAAGGTTTTGGAAAAAAATCTAGCGTGCGTTAGTGTGTGATTATAAAGTTTAATAAGGTAATTAATGAATATTGCGGTGATTGTTCCTTAAGGTTTTTATTTATAAAAGTTTTTTTATTAGATTGAAAAGTAACCTACAACGCAAATAAAGTAAGGTCAAAAAACAGTTGTAAGTAACAGTTTTAAAAATGATAGTTCTCTGATAAGTAATTTATTTTGTTTATTAGGTCCTACTTGTAGTTTTCTTTTAAAAACACATCAACATGACCTGAGCAATCTTCTTTTTGATTAATTTTTCAAGTTGATTATTTTTTAAATTTCAGTCATCTTTTTAACCAATTAAATGAATCCTACAAGTTCTTTATCGATAAGCTAGATTAAAATATATTAAAAAAAAAACTTTAAGCCTGATTTATCAGAAGAGGAGATTGTTGCTAAAACGTTTGACCCATGTGCAAAATGATTAAAACATGTACAAGATAGAGCATAATCAGTAGTGACAAAATGCTTCGGGCGCTAAATAGTTTTTGAGTTAGATGGTGGCAAAGTTGATGACAATTTTTTAAAACTGAACTTGAGCGTACTTGGTAAATATATTCTTATTATAAAGCACCTCAAATGTGCACAAAAGCCAAAATAAAAACAATCAGAATTCGCTGATCATCTACAGCTCAGATGGTCTGCTTTTTTAAGTACTTCATTGGTACAAGAACTTTTCTCTCAATAGCTTTTTGGTTGACTTTCAGCTTGTCAAGTATTGTTTTTGTAAAGGTCTAAGTTTGTGATCCGTAGGTAGTTACTAGTATGATAAACTGGTTCTATAACTCAGTTTGAAGTTCTTGATTAACCTTCCTTATAGATAATGTTAGTCCTACAAATTTTCTTTTAGACGTGTCTGCTACGCCTAGAAGGCACCCTGAAACTGCTTGACAGGAATGTTTTTTAATAACTTTAGTAACATGCTTTTGGATGTTTTATAAAGACTCACAGTGCTTTTCTTTCAGCTCTCTCTTCAGTCGAGAAGACAAAAAAGATCCCACAAAGCCAAATCGGGACTGCAAAGAAGCTGAAGAACCACCGAGGTTTTGCTTTGGGCCACAAAGTTGGTAACAATGACGGCATTTTAACTGAGGACATTGTCATTGTAAAGCTTCACCATGTTTTTGATATCAGTCCTCACGCGCGCAATCCGGCGTTTCAATCTTTTGAGCACCTTGAAGTAAAAGATTGAGTTGACAGTTTTTCTTTGCGGTACAAACTCAAAACGGACGATTCCTCGGACGTCAAAGAAGATAATGAGCAATTTTTTGGTGCAAAACTTGTTAATTTGCGTGGGGATAATTTTGTGTCACGTGATGCTCTGCCTTTTTGGTTTTGGGTCGTACTCAAACAGGAATTCAGGATTGAATAGAGGTAAGAGTTAAAAAAGTCCAAAATGTGTGTTATAAAGTCAAAAAAACACACTTCACGCGGAGACACGTCTTTCTGCTCAGAACAGTCGAAGCAAATTGGCGACCGGCTGCGTTGAAAGGGGTGGAGGATACCACATTTCCCGACCGGTTTTACCGGGCTTATATGGGTAGTTACGTCATTTATAATGGACCCTGAAATTTCATTTTACAGTTTTTTTCTTTTAGTACCCACATTGTTTGCAGGCGTTCTTTTTTCTTTATATAGAACCAGATCATGTTTATTTATTTGCTTTATTGTCTTGTGTTTTTTAATTTTTGGGATTTTTTTGTAGTATTATTTTTTCAAAGTTATTTTCTTTTTTCTTTCCTGATACTACGTCTTGGATTTTGCACTGTTTTCATACGTTTTTATTCTTCCGTAGTACTAAATTCTTTTCTAAACCCATCCTTTTCTTTTAACTGATAGTAGTCTAGCTTTGGTGTGATATGTTAGTTCTGATATTAAAGATTAATTTGTATATTCGGAGTAACATGCCAATTGGTCTTTAAATTTCTAAACTTGTAATGTCTCTGATTATGTAAAAAATTAACGAGAGCATTTGTCCAGGTTTATAATATATCTTCATTTTTCAGGCATTTGTTAAACAATATGTTTGATCTCTTGTACACCAACATTTAGACTGCAGTCCCCGAAACAGCAAATCGGAGTAGATGGCGCAACACCGTAAAAAAGTAATAGATGCTCTGGATGATGAATAGGACAAGAATGAGACATACATCATGCCATCACACGTCTGTCAAGACGTTGGACCAAGAAAAAAATGTTCAATTGGTATTCTAATAAATTTTCGTTTTGTTTTAACATTTAACAGCTAATATTTTCTTTTCACTTTTTGCTTTTCCGATTTTTTTATGTCCTGGGAGTTAACGTTGACTATTTTAGCTCGGTTTTGTTTAGATATATTACTCGTTACCTTTGCCTCATATAAGTCTGCAAATAATTTTTGTAAACTTGTGTTTTTCTTTAACTCGTTTTGTTTCTTTCTCGTTAATTTTGACAATCTTTTTCTTTTAATTTGTTCCCTTCTTTGTCGTTAATTGTAACAATCTGTCTTTGTTTTTGTTGTTAATCTTTTGAAAACTTAAGCCTCTTTGTGTTGTTCTAGTATTCTCTGCGGCAATTTGCACTTTCTGATGTAATCTGTACAAAAAGTTGGATTGGGTTAAATTAACAACAGAAGAGGTTAATAAAAAATTGTGTTTCTTGGTAAAGAAAAAAAGTATTAAAACAGTTGAATCATGAGTAGTCGGTAGTGACATTCCTGTTATAAAGCACCTTGATTAGACATAAGAACCAAAAGTAGACAAACTGACAAATTTAAGAAAACTAACAGAAAGCTTTTGGCGCTGATAATGATAAGCTAAGTTGCGTTACGTTGGCCTTTTTGAGTTGTTCTAGTACTTTTTGCTCAATTTGGGGATTCTAATGTCTTCTGTACAAAATGTTGGGTTAAGTAATCAAATCAAAGCACATTTTGCCCAAAATAGATGGGCGTTAGTATATTAGTTGGTAGTGACGTTCCTGTTATGAAGCAATCTGGATGTATACCAAAAGTAGATAAGGTACTAAAGTGGTAAAAAAAGTAAAAAAAAAAAAAAAAGTTGAACAAAAAAACTAAAAAATAGTTTAAAAACAAAAGACTATTAAAAGAAAAGAAAACTGTTGTTCTATTTGTGATTATAGTGGAAGTTAACTAATAGCGTTGCTTTCAATAAATGCAAAACTGGTTTAACATTACTTTTAATGTTGTGGAACCAGGTTAGGCCTACAAGCAAGTTTGCAGCTGATCTAAATCAGCGTTAGGAATAGACGTTAACAATAATAATGTTTGACTTATAAAAAAGAAACAAACCAGCAACAAACCAAGAAGAATGTCTAAACCACTAAAAACCAGCAATTTTTAGAATTTACTGTCGTGTTCAGTAGTAGCGTTCCTGTTATAAATCACTCCAGATGCGCACAAAAACCAAAAGTAAATGACCATTGTACTCTGACAAATTTCTTTTTCTTTTTCTTGCTTAATAATAGACATATTGCCTCTTTTAATTCTCTAGTTTTTAAATCGTCGGTCCATCTCTTAAGAATTTATTCTGTCTTCTTTTGTTTAGCAACGTATCTCTTGCAAACCACACCACCTTCTCATCCGTCATCTTAAAACAATTAAGAAACCAATCAAAAGACTTCTAGCGATGATAATATTTGGCCCAAATGGTCTAATAAAGTGCTACAATGGAGTTGGGTTAGGTTAAATTAACTACATAACAGTTTTGGCTTGATGTAAGATTAGAAAAGCAATATAGAAACCAAATAAGAAAGATCTCTCTACTACCAACTGCAACAGAAAAATTGTCACGTTGCAATGACCCTGTACATAATAGAAAACAAAAAAAAAGAGTTAGTAAGAAAGCACTTTCTCTAAACATCCTTTAAGTATAGAACGGACCGCACACAATCACTGAAATTTTTAGAAAAAAAAGTAAAGAATACGGAAGAAAGCAGCAACCAGCTTGACTTAATACCAACACATACACTTCTATTAATAACTCTCTATATCTAAATCTGTGAAACGAACACATACTACACACAACACCTACACATCATCCTCACCGGATGTCTCCAAATCCATTTTTTAAATTACTCTTAAATAAAAGTAATCACTCTATACCTTCACATCATCCCTACAGGTCCACCAATTCTCTAGCTCTATCCAAAAACCAAACAACCGTTCCAATGTGGTTAACACATAGCTGCGCTACATTAGCCTATAGAGCAATTACTAATTTTTTTCTTCTAAATTATTTTTCAATAAATTCTTTCAAGCAAAAAGTTGAATAAAGTTGGTATTTTTAAGTTTACCTATATCTGTAGAAAAAGAAGTTTAGTTGGCAGGTGCATCTCCAATGTAGTCTATATGACCAAACTGGAACAAATCCATTATTCTGTCTTTTCAGACTCAATTTTTGTTTGAAAAATCTTTTCCCTAACCTCTAAAAAAGCAGAATAACCTTGTAAGGTAAGGTTCACAAAAAGCGTTTTTAGCTTTACACCTGTATGCAAATTGTATTTATATTTTAAAACCCGATCTAAAAACCCTTCTAATATTTAAAAAAAAAAAAAGAAAAAAAATAGCTGATTAGGTGGTTATGGATGTAGCACAAACGTTTTAGAGGCTTACACTGGACGAAAATGCAATTTACATAAAATACATCATTTATTAATTTTAAACGATAAATTAGTTTCGGTCATCTGATTCAAATAAAACGCCAAAAATTCCGTTGCCTGTCCGTGTATGGATTTAACTGTACTACAGTCTCCTTCACACACTAATAGTTCTACGTTTCTCCTAATAGGGGGCAATGCGTCAACACTCTCTACAACAAAAATTAGTTATTGCAAAAATGCTGCAAGCTATAGTGTGCTCAAAAACTGGCTCTAACTCAAAAAGACTCATACAAAGCTACTAATTAGCCTTATTTGTACTTCAAAATTTTTTGATTTATTTTCAGAATTATTAATTTTTTTTTAGAAAGACAACAGCTTAGAAGAATTTAATCGTAAAAAAATACAAAAAAATTGTTTTTGGAAAAACTTATGACGTAAACATATGTGTTGAAATTTAACTTGATTTACCAAAAATTACAAAAATTATAGAAAATAAATAAAACTTAAAACTTTACCGAAAACAATAAAATCAGATTTTTTATTTGAAACCAATAATCAACGCTTTTATTTTTTAAAACACTTCTTTAGACGTTTGTTTTTATTTACTTTACAAAACTTATTGTACATCAGAACCCAGCTTTGTTTCAGTTTCCAACGGTACTGCATATCTCACAGTACACTAAGTATTATCAGTGACAGCCATTATTGCTTTTTTCACAATACTTTTGACTATTTTTGGAGACGCCGTACTAGCTCTTTACCAAAAGAAACGGTTTACGGTTCATTTATTTCCGCCATGGTCCGGTAAGCATAAATTTTAAAAACGCATACAACATTCTAATGTAGAGCTAGTTTTTACTTTCTTCTATTAGAACCTTTCCTTCTTACCAAAATAGTAGTGAACAGCTTGGACAAAAAGTACTAACAAATGTTTAGGACAACCTTGTTTGTGTGTAAATTATATTATTAAACAATAAGACCAAGATCAAAACGTTAATTTTAATTTGTTTTAGACAAGATAGACTAAGATAGACCAACTAATTGTTCAAAATTTAAAAATTGTTTTTTTTAGAAAAACCCAATATTGCAACTTGGCATCCAGAATCCACAACCGCAAAATAAATTAAAAACCATTGCAAAAAATTAGAATAACATATAAAATAAGTTTTCAAAATAAATCAAAAAATGAATTTTTAAGAATATAATTACATCAAGAACAGCAAGAAAACAAACTATCAACTCTAAACTTCTTCAATTTTAGACAATATCACAACATTCCAAAACTGCAACAAACTTTTCTTATTGCAAATTGTGAAAACAAAACAGATTATCAAAATGAAAACGTTAAAATAAAACCAGCTTGCATAGGCACTAAACGTAGTATTTTATTTTTATATAAATATGAAAACTTTTAAAAAAACAAAATTATCTATTAGCTTTTTTTTTAAGTTTTGGTCTTTCTTTGTCTCATTTTTGCTTGTTTTTTATTAATAATTTATGATAAAATTTTAGTGACTTAAATAGTTATGTTATGTGCTCAATGTTTTATATTTGGTAAACTTTAAAATGTTTGTAGACACTCACAACTCTTTAGTACTTTTTCTCAGAAATGGTGCTAAAAAGTAGTATACAACTTTTTTTGCATGCCATCAAAATATGTAGATGTTTTTTTTAAATATAAATGTATTATATACTTTACTGATGTAGAAACTTGACTTGCTTTAAAATTAATATAAAAAAATTATTGTGGCAAAATAATTTATTTTTAAAATAAATCCCTCTTCCAATATCCAATTCCTCAAGCTATTGTATACTAATTTGTTAAAATGCTCTTATAGATTAATATAAAATCTGTTTTTGTCTGTGTGTGTTATATATGTAGAGGTAGATAAGATTGTGCAAAATATGTTTGGCCACACACACATACAAATTATAATATGCAAAACTCATATAATCCATAAATATTTAATATGTTGCTACACATACGCTTTTTAGCAAGACATCTTATCTTTGCTTTATAAAACGTAAAGTTACATTGGCACTAAGCAGACATGCAAAATGCAACTCAAAGCATAGGAAGAACGAGTTGAAATTAAGTGTGGCACACGATCGATTATGTGGAAAGACATCAAGTTATTTTACATATATGTATAGTATGTGTGTTTAATGTGATCTTTTTTTAAGTTTTGGTTTTTTAATTGATTCATAAACTAATTAAAGCTTGGAACGTTAATGATTTGATACAAATGCAAATATAAGATAGTTGATTTGGCAACAAAATTTGATTTTATATTTAAATGTGCATCAAATCAAATTAAAGTCGTTTTGATATAATAATAACGTCTCAACAATATTTAACCAATAATCATCACCGCATCAATTACTAATAAATTCGTTTCTTAATTCCAAAAGCAATAAGTCTGAGTGGTTTTGAAATGAAACGTTTCAAAGTCACAGCAGTAAAATCACATCATAGTTTATAAAAATACATTTTTCATCATCATAAATTTCATGGGGTTTTTTCGATAAAAATTTTTACTAATCTAAAAGTAAAAGTTTTGTAGCAACAAATTGAATCCACTAGTTAAATTTACGCTAAATGTGCTAAACTGCTGCCTTTTATACCTAATTCTTTGGCCGATACGTTTCTCATAATATATATATGACTAAAAATATAAATTGTATACTTTTGTTTACATGAACCTAAATCGATTCAAATATATATATTCTAAACATTTACGTGCTTGAGAAGTTTTTTTCTCTTTTATGGAAATGAGTTGAAGATGAAGTTGCCATCAAGTATACGCTAGCAAATAATCACAAATATGAAGGATTTGCAGAGCTTACTGAATCCCTCAGTGTCTTAAAGAAAGTTGTAAGCAACAAAGGTTGTTTGTTTCGCATCCAAATGGATTTTTTTGGCCAAAATTTTCGTCGCACCTACGTTTCCGATTTCTTCTCATTTTCTGCATTGTCGGTTTTCTCGGCTTTCTCTTCATTTTCATCAATAAGGACGTCCAATTCTGACGAGGTTACCTGAAAAATATCAATTAATTAAAATTTTATTATGAATTGGGTTAAATTATCAAAACATAAAATTTTGAAAAGCATTTGGTAAATAATATCTTTAATTTTACCATGCGGTATTGAACGGCATTCATAAAGTATACTAAAGGGTTGATTTTCTTAATGTTGGTAATAATATATTTAAGCAGCAAAATAATAATTAATATTACTTATGTAATATCTAGACTAACATCAATATTTTTGGTAATTTCAAATTTGAGGTGAGGTTAGGGTAACTTGCACATAAAAATAAATATTTATGCAAACTAACATGGTTTAAGTTATTCTTAAGTTACATTTATTGAGTTATAGTAGGTTTATAATATAAACGTATTTCTGGTATGTTTGGCTTAGTTTATAAGGTTAGGTTAGGGTAAGTACTTTAGATTATCAGCTATTACTAATCTAACTTACCAATAATATTATTATACTGCCTTGATGCGTTTTATTCTAAAGATTATAGAATTAGTTAGCTCAAGCGTAACCAATGGTTTCAATTCTTTGGTTATATTGTAATTACAAAAAAATGCAAACCAAAGTAAACCAAAAAGTATTAGCATTTATATAATAACTTCATTTTTAAGTTTTTTAATCCAAACACAACACATTTTTTGATGTCAGATCATAAAACAAATTGTTAACCTTATATCATAGATAACGCCAGAGTTGCAAAAAATACTTCATCCAGTGTATTGAACAACAATATAAACAAATAAATAAATTTACAAAAAAAAAATGATATAAACTTCATCTTTTTGTAGAAATTTGTTGCACTTCTCCTACTTTTAATTGACATAATAGACTTCACTTTGTTGAGAAGCTCAAGCTAAATATAGTAGGAAATGCTGACTTTTTAACGTTAAAAGGTCGTAAATGTTTGGCATACAAGCTGTCAGTTACCAGTCAAAAGATACAACAAAGTTAAGTTGATATGTTTTATGCACAAACGACACAGCGCTTGATTTCCTTTAGTTTAGTTTTGAATTTGTTGTTTTTAAACTAATCAGGCTTTACAGAGATCAAGATCAAAATCAAAAGAGCGCCGTTCAAAGTCCAGATAAAAAGTTTTTTTTTTTCCAAATCAAGCCAAACAAAATATCAATGTTTGGATAAGTTGGACTTTTGGATAACGAGTCGGAATATAAGAAAACAAACTGTGAGATAAAGTCTCACAGTATAGCAGGGCTTTAAGCAACCAAGAAACTACTGAACCGTGAAAACAAAATAAACCAAAACAAAAAAATGTTCATGGCCAAAAAACTGTTCCCCAAAGATAACATAATTGTAAGATCTCCCATCATACCGCACGGAAGTGGAACTTAAAGAGACTACTAAAAAGCTAAAAAAAAAGATAACTCCCGACCGCGTTGGAGACATGTCCAGAAAAGATTTTGAAACTAATAAATTAATGCCTAACTAACGGCATACTCTCAAAAAATTAATCGGGCAAAATTCCGTTTTATTAAAAACACACAAACAGACAAAAAGCAATACGATTTGTGTACTAAAAACTGATCAAAACTCTACTAGACAACGAAACTCAGGGAATGCTTTCCGATCAGCAATTTAGCAAACATTCAATAGATGCTTAAAGTTAAACTAAGGGGATTTTTAAAGCAAGAAAGAAGCAAGTGATTACGTTCTCAACATAACAAGCAGCTATCTCAGTAAAAAGTCAATTTTAATCGATGAAGAATAAATTGAGGTGTACCGCAAGGTTTAGTACTAGGTTTAGTTATCTGGAACATCTTATATAAGCCGTTAGTAACAATTAATACAAGAAAATATTTGGTTATGCAGATAATACTGCTATAGTCGCACGCGGAATGACAAAGAATAATATCGACAACAAAATAAAACAAAGGATCAAAGATATAACCAGGCTAACTGTAAACCTAGGACACGAACCGGCCAAATAAAAATTGAAGATAAAAATAATCTCAAAACCAATTAACCAATACCTAGAAATCTTTTTTAGCAAAAATAAAAATTAGAAAAACACTTAAAAAAAATTCAGGCAAAGGCAAAAAAAGCGCTCATGGCGCTGACAAGACTTATGCACAACAAAGATAAACCCAGATCCAGCAACAGGAGGTTATTGTGCTTGGTCGTAAAGTACTTACACTTTAGAAGAGGTGCAAGTATCAATATCTTCGCAGAGAAAAAACATAACTGTACATGATGCGTGAAAAGAACATCACAATAAGAAAAAAATGTATAGTTGAAATTAATGTTCCGTAGTTACTGAACAATGTGGCCTACCCACCCACCCACTAAAGTATTTGTAATCCAATTTTTTATTACAAAACTTGGGCGGGCAGGCGGGGACTATAGTTAAAATTACTGTCCCGTAATCACTTAACTGTGTAGCCCACCCATCCACTCAAGTAATTGTGATCCAATTTCTTTATTTCAAACACTTGGGTAAGTAGACGAAAACTTCAGTTTAAACTACTGCTTATCCGCACAAGTGTTTGTGATTATAAAGTTGGATCCCAAACTATTGAGTGAGTAGGCGGGATCTCCAATTAAAACTACCGTCCTGCAATCATTGAACTGTGTGCCCCGCCCGCCTACCCATGTATTTGTAATCAAGAAATTAGATCACAAACACTTGTGCGGATAGGCTGGTACTAAATATTTTTTTGGGATTTGGTGCACTAAGCATCAATCATGATTTTCTTAAATAGTTTACAAAATTTTATAATTTTTAACCAAATTGGTAGCAAATTACTAAAGAGGTCATGGACCCTTTAAAAATAACAAAATAACTTCCAATCTTTTGATGACAAACACTTGGGCGGGTGGGCAAGATCACTAGTTGAGACTACTGTTTCGCAATTGATAAACTGTGTGTCTTGCCCACCCTCCTAAGTGTTTAAGATCAAAAAATTTAATTACAAATACTTGGACGGGTGGGCGGGAATTCTAGTTAAAACTACTTTCCCGCAATCATAAAACTGTGTGCCCTGCCCACCCAGCCAAGTGTTTGTAATCAAAAAGTTAGATCACAAACAATTGAGCGGATGGTCGGAAATTCTAGTTAAAATTACTGTCCCGTTATTACCAACCTGAGTGCCCCGCCTACCCAGCCAAGTGTTTGTGATGAAAAATTAGAATACAAACACCTGGGTGAGTAAACGGTAACTCTAGTTAAAATTACTGTCTCGTAATCACTGAACTGTGTCCCACCTACTCATCCAAGTGTTTGTGATCCAATTTCTTGATATCAAACACTTGGATGAGTGAACGGTAACAATAGTTGAAATTACTGTCCTATAGTCACTGATCCACCCATCCACCCAAGTGTTTGTGACCTAATTTTTTTATTACATTTAAGCGGGTGGGCGGAGATTAAAATTACTGTCCCGTAGTCACTAAACTATTTGACCCACCCACCCATTTAAGTGTTTGTGATCCTATTTTTTTATTTCAAACACTTGGGCGGGTAGAGATTACAGTTGAAATTACTGTCCCGTAATTACTAAACTATGTTATTACAAATGGGTAGGCAAAAACTCCAGTTTTAACTACTGTCCCGCAGTCAATGATTTGTAGGCCCGCCCACTCGCCTAAATGTTTGTGATCAAAAAGTTGGATCACAAATAATTGAGCGGGTGAGCAAAAATTCTAGTTAAAACTACTGTCCCGTTATTACCGATCTGTGTGACCCGATTACTCAGCTAAGTGCTTGTGATCAAGAAATTGAATCACAAACAATTGGGTGAGTGGGCGGAATCTTCAGTTAAAACTACAATCTTGTAATAATTGAACTATGTGGCCCACCCATCAAAGTGTTTGTAGTCCAATTTCTTTATTACAAACACTTGGGCGAGTAGACAGGGATTATTGTTAAAATTATTGTCCCGTAATCACTAAACTATGTAGCCCACACTCGCCCAAATGTTTGTAATCCAATTTCTTTATTACAAACACTTGGGTAAGTGAGCAAGAACTCAAGTTTAAACTACTGTCCCGCAATCAATGATTTGTGTGCCTTGCCCACCCGTGATCAAGAAGTTGGATTACAATCGTTGAACCGATATAGGATCATGACGGTAAGAGCAGCTGGACCAAATAACTTTTCAAAAATTTAACAATGTAGATGAACAGAAACTACGGGAAAGTAAGTTACTACATCACCCAAGTCCTGAAAAACATCGATGTTTTAGTAATGACCTCCAAAAATTCAAAATCAAAGAAAGTAACTTATACCAGCACTGTAAAGGGATAGACTCGGTCACACTATAACAAAATGTATCTATTTTACCCACATCAGATACAAAACCAAAAAAAAAACGTAGAAAAAAGAATATCAATGTTCAACATAAAGCCAGATACATCCAACTTGATCACTCACATCCAAAAATTAGAAAACAGTAATAGACAATAAACATAACAACGCAACTCAGTAAATAGCAAAAAAGAACGTTAGATCTGCTTAGGAAAACATATAGTATTGTTAAGTGTGGTTGGGTAAACCCTACCTATTGGCAACCCCAATTCCATACAAGAAGCCTTAGGAAAAATTGAATCTCCCCATGAAAAGTTATTCCGCTTAAAAGAAAAAAGGGGCTTTAAGCAATTTATATAATTCTGATAAGAGTTAAACAAAGTGTCAAACAAGATAGGGCCAAAGATGAACCTAAATAAAACAAAAAAATAAAGTAATAGTAAACAAAACGTGGCTGTAGATAACATTACAATAAAAAAAGTTAATCAATCAAAACTAGCATGAGCTGCTTTTAGTAGATTAAAAAAAAAACTTTTTGGCGATCTCAAAAAACAAATAGGAGCTTAGAACGACTCCAAATAAAATGGATCAATAACATCAAGACTATAGCGGATAGAAAACGGATGAAAATTGCAAAGAAACAGACAAACATAGAAAAAAATAGAAAAAAACCGGTATCCAACAATGAAATAAATAAAGAAATAGAAGAAGATATAATTCTTTAATAAATACAAATAAATAATTAATAAAAGACCATGGGTTGTACGGTTGGGAACAAAAGCACTTTCTATTTTTTATTCGTTTTTAAGATCTTAGAACAAGTGCGTTTTCAAAGTTAATAAGAGTCTATTTGTTGAAGAAGTTGGTTGATATCTTGCAGCATATATTAGGGTTGCCAAAATGTAAAAACAAATACTGATGTTGGTTGTAAAAGTTACCGGACTGCAATGGTACCTTGTTTTTTCTTTGTAATAGATGAATTTATAAACAAACCTTTTTATTAAATAAAATTTGAAGCTGTAGGCCAGTTCTACCAAAACAATCCGACCATGAAAAAACTAAAACTTAAAAAAAATTATACCACAATTGCAGCATTGTTGTATTGTCACTAAATTATTGAACAAATACAAACCTATACATTCAAGGGCAGGTCAATAAATCCGTGATATTTTAAATAAAACAAGTTTTTGGTTAAAATTTTTTTTTAATTTTTAACGTAGTCTCCTTTGAGCTCTATACACTTTGTAAAACGTTTCTCCATTTTTTTTATTCTTTACAAAAAATAAGATTTGTCAAGGTCATCAAAATAGGTATTAATTTGTAAGATGGTTTCATCGTTGGAATCAAATCTCTTTTCGCCAACCCATTTTTTCAGGTTTGGAAACAAGAAATAATTATTTGGGGCTAAATCCGAAAAATATGGCGGATGAGAAAGCAATTCGTAGCCTAATTCATATTTTTTTGCCGTAGAAACTGCACATGTGTGCATCCTTGCATTGTCCTGGTGAAAAAGAACTTTTTTTTTACCAAATGCGGTCGTTTTTTTCAAATCCTCATTAAATCAACTCAATAAGTTGGCATAATATTTTCCATTGATTGTTTCACCCTTTTGAAGGTAGTCAATGTAGATTATACCGCGTGAATCCCAAAAAACGGCAATCATGACTTTATTGGCTGATGACCTACCTTGGTCTTCTTTGGCGTCGTTTCACCCCAAAAAACCCACTGTTTTGACTGTTGTTTGGTTAATGGTGTGTTGTGGTGAATCCACGTTTTGTCCTCGGTTACAAAACGGCGCAAAAACTTGTCCAAGATTGCGTTTGTGGTCAATTGTGAGCAAACGCGGCACTCATCTTGCGGAATGCTTTTTCATACCCAAGTGATCATTCAAAATTGAAACCACTAAGCCATGTAAAATGCCTATAGCTTCCACAATCTCTTTCAATGTTTGATCGGCCAGCACCAAATCGTAATTTTTTTATTTGTTTCTTGGTGTAGAGACCTCAACTGCACGTCTAGAACGTTCGGCATCTTCCGTGCATGTACGGCCACAACAAAATTCAGTAAACTTTTTTTTTACTATTAAAATTATGATGCAGAGTTCCCATAGTATTTATCAAATTTAACCTTTGTTTGAGTAATGTTTTTTTTAGCAAAAAATATAATGTTTAATGAGCACACAAAATTCACTTTTTTCCATTTTATCCTCAAATCACAAAGCAGTCTGCTATCAATGGCTGTCAAACACAAACTCTTGACAGAAACAGTGTTGCCGTTTCAGTTAAGAGGCGGGAAATTCAAAAAGTCACTGACAAATTTACCCGCTCTTGTATCTAGGCACTACTATTAATAGCAAATTTGACCACTTTTAGAAGATAAAAGTACGTATTGAGGCCTGATCAGTATTTAATAACATGAGTAAGATGTTCAAAAATCAATATCTTACAACAAACACAAAAATAAGACTATATATAACTACTATATAGAATTATAGACACTAAGCTAAGCTACATTTTCCAAAACTTTTAAACAAACTTTAAATTTGTTTTAAATTTTTGAATAAATCTAGATTAACTAGAAATTTTAGACAATCTTAAAGCAACCTATAACAATTTTCAAAAAAAATTGACAAATTGTAAATGTCCTATAACGTTTCTTAATCATTTTGGACAAACTTACAACAACCAATAACATTATTCAAGAATTTTGGACAACTTTAAATGTCTTATAACCTATTTTATAAATTTTGAAGAAACGTAAGAACAAACAAATATTTATTACAATAAAAATACGTAAACCTGAGTATCTTGAGCATATTATGTAAATCCTATAGTCAATACAAAACAAAATTCTTAGAACCAACACTGTTTTTAATGACAGTCAATTTGATAAGTGACATCTGATTTCTGCTCAGTATGTGCCATTTTTATGCCAGAACAACGCTTGCAAATTGTACAAATTTACTTTAAAAGTCGTGGTTCAGTTCATAATCGTTCATCCAATCCGTTCAATCATATGCATCCGCAGAGACGTCGAACAATGCGCACCAAAAAAGTTGTTGCTGTGAAGCGTAGTGTTGAGGAGGACCAGAATGAGTCAATTTGCTATCGTGCACAGCAATTGGAGCTGCGTCCATCTACCTTAAGGAAGATTTTGCAAAAAGATCTCGGTTTACGAGCTTACAAGATACAGCTTGTGCAAGAACTGAAGCCGCTTTCAGAGAATGGGAGAAAAACAAGTTTGTTCTTCATCCTCATTCACCAAAAAAAATTGTTCAGCAATGAAGCTCATTTTTGGATCAATGGCTAAAATCCAGAAGCCATTATTGAGACGCCGTTACATTCACAAAAACACACTGTTTAGTGTGCTTTATGGGCTGATGGAAACATAGGCGCATATTTCTTGTGCGCTATCGATACATGATTACTGACTTTATCGTTTCTCAGTTGAATGACGTTAATGTGAAAGAGCTTTGTTGTGGCATGTTGCGCCGGCAACATGCCACACAGCGCGCGACACAATCAATTTATTGCAGAAATCATATACCCTAAATCATATTTAAGCAGTAATGCCATAAAATTATCTTTCCAATAAAGCCAATACCATGGCATTAACATGATTTTTATGTTTCATTTCAGTTATAAAGATCTATACCTCTAAAAAAAAACCTTTATAAGAACTAAAACTAGAACTTTCAATAAAAGTTAATATTTTTACAATTGACTTTCTATTATATTGATTCAATTAAGATAAATATAATTTTTCTACTTTATATTGAAATAAAAATAAAAATAAAATTAAACTAACGTAATTATTACCCAAATTGAAACAACGCAAACAATTCTAATTGTTTATTCTACCCCTGAGAATACCACAAATACACAAGAAGTTTATCTTAATTAATTCTAAATTATTAAACAAGTTCGGAACAATTATCAATTGCCAAAGAACGCCATCTGGATAATTAATTTTACCGCATGCATGTAATCGACAAGTGGTCATCTACTTGATTAGTTATAGTTCACCTTTGTATGCAGATATTCGGACCAAACAGTTTGAACAATCAGGATCAAAATTACTATTTAAATGGCAAACAATCATCGTTATTGCATTTATGCTCTGCACGCTACATTAATTAATATTGGATTGATTATATGTAGGTTTGTATAGTAATAAACATGTTTGATTTATAAAGTGTTTGCATTTGTAATTAAAGTTATAGGATATTTATCTGTAATTGAGATGTTTTAATTGCATATTCGTCGAGAGAGTTATATTGGAAATCCATTAGGAATAAATTGTCAGCCTGGGGTGGTTCTACAATGTCTAAACTAGCAATTACATAACTGCCAAGGGGTAGTTAATTACGCCATCTACTCTAGTTACTTTGGCTTGGATTATAATGAGGGACTACGAACTTACCCAATCATCTCCAATAAATATTTTATCTGGAAAATTTATTTTCATTTCATGTTAGTAATTTATAGATGGTTTTTTAATTAACTGTTAAACGAGTAATGCGTTAGTTGTTTGGTATTAAATACACTCGTGTAGACAATATTATTAACAAATTTTGTTATTGTTAATAAATTTAATTTTAATTGCTTGATTATAATCGTAGGTTAAATATTTGTAAATAATGGGACAATTATTGCACTTTTATAATATGAATGGTGAATTAGTTTACTTATCAATTTTTCAAATTTGAATTAGTTTGTTTAAAAGGTAGAATAGTAACTTAAATATTTGTAAATAATGAAACAACTATTGTTGTTTTTATAATACAAGTACATATATGTTGTACTAAAATTTAAAAAATTGTTAGAATTAGTTTGTTCAATTTCTCAAATTTATCTTAACAAGGCATTGGGAAACCGTACAAATTTGAAATTTACTACAAACTTTTAAAATGTTGAAAAGTTAAATAGGATTTCTATCAGAATCAAACCAAATTTTTAAAATTTTACAATTTGAAAATGACTTATTTTTTTTTTGTGTTGAACCACCCAAAATTCATTTTTTTTGGTCAAAATCAAACCAGCATTTTAGTTTCAGCTTGTAAAACCTACAAAGCTGTTAAAAAACCTAAAAATTGCTTTGTTAATATTTATCTAAAATTTTTAAAAATGTCAGTTTTTCAAAAATGTATAATTTTCTATTATTGGTAAATTACCGACCCATGGTTTATTCATTTTTGTTTTACAATTTCTTATAGATTAATAACAAATTTATATTATATTATATGTTCAATAACAAACTAACCAATATAAAATTTCAAAAACAAAAAACGTCATTTTTGGCATAACCAAACCAAATATCAAAAATTTGATCTTTAATTTGTATTTAGCACATTAGCAAATTTTACTTTTTTTGTTTTTTAAATCCTAAAACACCAGTCAAAATTCTATATACTCAAAAGTTGCAATTTTTTTGTTTTTTGCTCTAATCAACACTTTTTTGTAACAAGTTGACAAAAAAATCCAACTTTAAACAAAACTTTTAAATGTCAAAAAAAGTTTAAAAATTAAAAAAAAAAGTTTTTGGCACATTAAATCCAATTTAAAAAACAATTTGTGCAATTTTTCTCAGTTTCTTTTTAAGTAAGAATTTCTCAAAAAATCGAATTGTCATTTATTTAACTAAAAATTTAGAACAAAAACTTTTGGGCACAAATTGATAGTTTGAAACAAAAATTTGCAGTTAGGAACACATGAGAAACACATTTTTGCAATTTAGAAATTATTTGACAGTTTTGAAACAAGAAAGAACAGCAAAAATGGAATAAAAAAATGCCGTACTTAAGTAGATATTTTGACAACTTTAGAGCAGTTAAAGTAAAACAAAGTTTTAGAATTTAGAACTTATTTTGATTAATTGAGATACCATAAAACAATTTTTCAAAGTTTGAAAAAAAAGATTTTTGTACTTTAAAAGACATATTAACAACTTTAGAACACGTTTTAATAAAGTGAAACATTTTATTTAAAAATAGTCAAACTAAAACACCAAACAAAACACATGTTAACAGCACTTTAGAAATACTATTTTGACCACTTGCAATACATACTGCAGTTTGAATCAAATGTTTATAATTTAGAAGACTATTTAATAGCTTTGTAAAAAAAACTACCAAATGTACCTTAACAAAAATGACAGTGTTGAAAACATTTCAACATTCAAACATACTTTCACACATATTTTGACAGTTTGATAATTTAGAACAAGTTACAAAAATACTTTGATAACTTTGAAAGGTTTTTTGATATATTGGGATACATTTAGACAGCTAACAAAGCTGGAAATAATTTTTGGCGGCACTGACTTGAAATATTTTTTAGCAACTTTAGAAATCTAAAAATTAGAAAAAAAATGAGCAGCATTGATATCTTGAAACATTTTTTGGCTGTTTGAAACAATATATTTATTTAGAAAACATTAAAAAAAATGTGCAGGACAATTTGACAAATTTACTGCTTTGAAAACATTTTAGAATGTATTCTGATTGTTTGGTATATAGTTGAATAGCTTAACTAGTTTGAAAATTATTTAAACAATACTCTAACTAAAGCTACTGGCACACCATCAATAAACTGAGTGTTTTTTCTACCCACACAACTGTATGTTACCAATAAGTTTGATTTATAAACTTTTTACCCCTATTTAAAGACAAATAACATACGCAGAGAAAAGAAATTTCTAATTCCTCTCCAATTGAAACTACTAACTCAAAATCACCCACCCAACTGTTTGTTATAAAGAAATTGGATTTATTAACCTTTTCCTTCAATGTAATATCAAATTACTTTTGCAGAAAAGAGATATATCCCATTTTTGTATTACCAACACTTGGGTAGTTGGATGGAGCACTCCAATTAAAACTACTAACCCACAATCAATAAACTGGGTGTCTTGCCCACCCACCAACTGTTTAAAAGTTGGATTTATAAACCTTTCCTTCCAAATTAATGAAAAGAATTATCCAATTTCTGGATCACCAATACTTAAGTTGATAGAGCACTCCAATTAAAACTACTGGCCCACAACCAATAAACTGAGTGGCCCGCCCACCCAACTAACTGTTTGTTATTAAGAAATTCGATTTATCAGCCTCTTCATCCCATTTAATGACAAATTAAATTTGCAGAGAAAAGAATCATCTAATTTCTGGATCACCAACACTTGGGTGAGTTGGTGGGGCACTCCTATTAAAACTACTGGCCCATAATCAATAAACTAAGTGCCCCGCTTACCCAACCAACTGTTTGTTATTAAGAAGTTTAATTTATTATCTTCTTCCTCCCATTTGATGACAAATTACATTTAGTGGAGAAGAAGAGATATATCTAACTTTTGTATCACCAGCAATTGGGTTAATGGAAAAAGCACTCCAATTGAAACTACTGGCCCAAAATCAATAAACTGAGTGCCCCGCCCACCCACTCAACTGTTTGTTATCAAGAGGTTGAATTTATCAACCTTTTCTTCCAAATTAATGACAAATTACATTTGCAGAGAAGAGAATAATCGAATTTCTGAATCAAAACTGAAGCACTCCAATTAAAACTATTGGCCCACAACCAATAAACTGAGTGCTCATCTAACCAACTGTTTGTTATTAAGAAGTTCGATAATTATTCTTTTCCTCCCATTTAATGACAAATTACATTTGCGGAGAAAAAAAATATCCTATTTCTAAAACACTTGGATAGGTGGTTTGGGCACTCCAACTAAAATTACTAACCCACAATTAATAATCTGAATTCCCCGCCCACCCAATCAACTGTTTGTTAACTACAACTTTTGCAGCAGAACAGCACCGACTGCCAGCAGCCAATTCAGACGCATCAAGAAAGTTACATCCGTATGAATCAATACCGTTGCAGGATAAAAGACAAAAAAATCGAGGAAGAAAACGGATTCTTCAAGTAATTTGATTAAGCCATAAACAGGCCCGTCACGTAAGGTGCCTTCAGCGCCATCAAGGCTCTCAGCCAAAAAGGCCAAAGGGTCCTCAATCCAGCCAGCCGTCAAAGCGCAGTCGTCCAATTCTGGTGCGACTAGCTCCTTAGACCATGTAAATAATAGTCAAGCTAATCGGACAGCACCCACGGAGAACACTCCCGCACACCGCTTACTTCCCAGTTCGATCCAAGGTAAAGGAAAGTATCAAGAGCTGATGGCGTATCCCAATACTCAATTCGCACGCGCAGTAAATGTGTACAACAGTATCCGCATGCACTTTCTCACGCATGCAAATTTCAGAGTAGTAATTGAGCACTACAAAGTAAGCAATATATTTAAAACGTAAAAAAAATTGTCAGAATAAAACGTTTTTTAAAAGGAATTAAAACGTATTAATTTGTTGGAACAACTTTAGATTTTTTAAAGTTTTTTAGATAGTTTAAAACAGGTTTAAAAGATATTTTGATAGCTTTAGAACAAATTTTAATAAATTAAAATCAATTTAGAAAGCTAGCAAAATTATTTTGTTCTGACAAAAATTAAAACGTAATGACACTTTAAAGTTGCTTTTAAAAATATTTTGACTATTTGGAACATTTAAAACAAATTTTGTTTTTTAGAAGACTTTGATAGTTTTAGAACACGTTTAGAACCGGTTTAAAAAACATTTTAAAGATTTTAAAACAATTCATTTTTGTACTTTAGAAGACATTTCAACAACTTTTAAGTTCATTGTGACAACTTTTGAGCACATGTAAAACAACATTTGTAGTTTAGAAAACATTTTGATAGTTTTGAAAACATTTTGAAATATACTCTGATGATTTGGAATATAAAAGAATAGTGTAGAACAGGCTTAAAAATATTTTGACAATTTTGGGACATATTTTGAGCAAAGCTGAAAATAATTTTTGGCAGCATTGACTACATTTTTGTCAGTTTGGAACAATAAATTTTTGTTCTTGTTAAATGTGGAGCACATTTTGGCAACTTTAAAGCACTTTTTGTCAGAGTGGAACATTCATTCTGACAAAAATTAAAACAAATTGACATTTTAAAACAAGTTTGTAGAATTTGAAACATCAATGTTGAGATACATTTTGACAGTTTAGAACTCATGTGGAACAAATTGTACTTTAAAAAACTCTTTGACACTTTTAAAACATTTAAAAAAAAAATACCAACACGTACAGACATTTAAAAAAATAAATTTATAGTTTTGGAAACATTTTGAAAGATATTTTGATATTTCAAAATGTTTTTTTTTGACAGCTTGGAACAAAAGATTTTTATGTCCTAGAAGACATTTTGATAAATTTAAAGAACAATTTGAAAATTTTGGAACTCATTTTGATAACTTTAGAGAACATTTGGAACAAATGAATCAAATTTTGTGCTTTAAAAGACTTTTTAAGAGTTTCGGAACATGTTTCAAGAACTACCAATAAGAACAAACACTTTGAAAAAAAAAATTGAAAACTTTAAAAACATTTTGTAATATATTCTGATGGTTTGGATTAAAAACATTTTCTGATGGTTTAAAATACAACTTAAATAATTTAGAACAAGCTTGGAAAATAATAATAAATTTTTTGATTACCTACACTTGGTTGAGTGAGTAGGCTACAGTAGACAAAGCTATCCGCCTACAATATAAATTTGGTTCCCTCCCACCCGCTCAAGCGTTTGACCTCAAGAGACTTATTGTAAGCTAATTGTCTGTGGTATTGCTAACAACTTACACAAATGGTGGGTGAACTGATAATTTTTTTGATAATCAGCACTTGTGTGGCTGGGTGGACTACAGTAGACAAAACTATCCGCCTACAATTTAAACTTGGATCCTGCCCACCAACCCAAGCGTTTGTTGTCAAGAAAGTTATTGTCAGATAATTGTCTGTTGTATTGCTAACAACTTAGAAAAACAATGAGTGTAATAATAAATGTTTTGATAAACAGCACTTGGGTGGGTGGGTATACTACAATATACAAAGCTATCCTCCTACAATTTAAACTTGGCTCCAGCCCACCCACTCAAGCGTTTGACGTCAAGAAACTAAATCTTTTGATTACCAACACTTTAGTGGGTGGGTGAGCAAAACATTTTAATCGCTTTGGAGTACATTTTGACAACTTTAGAGCACATTTTGACAAACTGAAACGTTTTTAAAGAATGAAAACTTAATAATTAAAAAAAATAACTTTTTTGACTATGATTTTTCTAGCATTAATGACATGAAACATTTTTTGACAGTTGATAGCGACAATAGTTTTTTATGCCTTACAATTTTGAAGCACATTTTGACAAACAAATTTTTTTTTTACAGGAATTGAAACGTATTGACACGTCTAAAAAAGATTTTAAGAATTTAAAACAGATTATTACTGATAAATATGAAATACATTTTGTATTTCTAAATATTTTTTGAAAACATTGGAAATATTTTAAAAACAATTCTAAAAGATTAGAATATAGTTAGACTTTTAGTCCAGTAAGCAATGTAAGAAATGATAAAAATATCATCAATGTTTTTAAATTTTTTGTACTTTAAAAAATATTTTGACAACTTTCAAGAAAGAGAATCAAAATTAAAACGCATTTGTCAATATGTAATAGTTTAGAACATATTATGATAATTGAGATACATTTAAACAACGTATGACACATTTTGACAGATTTTGATACATTTTAGGATTTTAAAATTTTGACAGTTTTGGAAAACATTTTAGAATTATAAACTGCTAGCAAATGAAACATACTGTCACCTTAGAATTAATTTTCTCTCAACTTAGAATACATTTTAACAGTTTTTGACTTTTCTTAGGTCATATGTAAAACAGATAATATTAACTGTTTTGAATCACATTTTGACTATTTAAACCTAATCTAGCAGCTATTCATATTGCAACACCTTGGAAAAAAAATAATTTTTTGAACACAATTTGACAGTTTGGTATTCATACACAATAGTTTGGAACAGGTATAAAAATAAAACTTTTGATTTTAGAAAATATTTTAAAACTTTGGTACATAACAATGGTTGGAAACGGTTAGACTGTTTAAAACTTATTTTGAATATTTCTTAGAAACTATTTGGCAGTTTAGAAATCATAGCTCAATGGTAGAGCATTTGCATATCATGCGAGCAGTCCGGGGTTCGATCCCCGAAAAATGACTGAAATGATAACTTGCTCCTTATCCACCAGCGTGGTTCGGAAGTCACGTATTAAGCTGTTGGTCCCATCAAACCACTTTAAACAAGTCGTAGACTTACTGTGGCGATGTAAAATAGCCGTAAAAAGCATAAAATAATAATAATAATAGAGAGTATAATTTTGAAGATTTAAAATCATTGTAAAATTTATATTTGTACTAAGACAACAAATTACAGTTTGGGAATAATTTTGACAACTTAGGCAACATTCTGAAAGCTTTTAAAACGTATTGAAACTTTGACAATTATTAAAGATTGCTGATAGTTTGACATGCATTTTGACAATTTGAAAAATATATTACTAGCTTAAAACTAATTTTGACAGTTAAGAAACATTTTTAACGTTTTCATATATTTATAGTTTTGAAAACAATATTCAATTGGTAGGTCTTTTTTTTGAAAAAAATTTAGATAATTTAAAATACATTTTGATTATTTTAAAAACATTCTAACTGTTACATATATTCTGAAAATTTAAAACACATTTTAGTTTCAAAGACTTTTGATTAATTTAACACACAATTTGATAGAATGTGATTTATTTTGAATTTATAATAAATTGACATTTTGAAAAAGTTATTTATCTAACCTTAAAACAAATTGACAATTTACACTTTGAAAAATGTTATCATTGTAAACTAATTCACCACCAGTTATTTTTTATATTTACTTAATTATAGATTAACCTTTAACCTCAATTTTAATATTTAAAGGGTAGTAAAAAAAGTATTATTTATAAAAAATTCGTAGAGGAATAAATTTATTTCAAGCACAATAAAATATGGCCATATATATAAAAAATAATAATCGATCGAATTCACAAAATCCATCATCATATGATATAAAAAATACATCACACCCCCTCATCACATCACCACTGACCATCAAAGAGGGCATTAAAAACGTGCAGCAGGATTTTGGAGCTACGTTTTTTTAAATATTTAAATTACCTTATAATATAGACTCTTTACAGTAAAAACGAAGAGCCCATTACATAAATATTTTTTTGATCCCATAAAATTGTTTGGAATGAATTTGAGTGATATGTAAACGTTTTGGTGCTATCAAATACAATAATTTTATAAAAAAAATTTTAGTATAAAATCATAAATTTAATTAAAATATCTGGGTCTATCGATTGAGTCTTCTTCGAACGATAATAAGACGTATCCTAATCCTTTCGGTTTAACCTAGAAAAGATAAGAGAACAGAGAGGTAGTTGTGGAGGTTAAGCGATAAGATCTACAACTACCATCTAGACTACAGAACAGATAAAAATTATTTAGATTAATAAGATTTATTATATTATTAGTGTAGAGTTTTATAAAATTGTAAAATGAGGAAGTGCGGGATAGAGAATAAAAATAAGTGTGAGTTACGTGTTGCATAGGTGTTAGTAAGCATTCATAGATAGATATATTTGGACTATAACTAATTAATCAATATTTTAAGTAAGTTATGTAAAAAGTATACAGCAATTACTCTAATTGTAGTTTGGATGTAATACATAATAAATTAGGATTAAATTTCTTATTCCATTATTTTTCATGTGCTTTAATAATGTATAAATACTGATAGATTAATTATAATTAAACCTAATGCTTAGGTAATAGAATTCTTTAATACTCTATATTTATCTGTTCATATTGTACTTACAGAAATAAAGTAATAATAATTTATTATTATAGTTTTGATAAATTTTATTGAATTTAATTTTACCTATAAGCGCATTTGATAGGAAACAAGCTGTTTAAATATACTGTGCGTGTATCGCGTATCGCGTACCGACTAAAATCAATATTGGATTATCCAAATTGAGTCAATAGTAATTTAATAACAAAACACGTTTAATTTCAAGCGCACCGTTTGTAACCCGGTAAATTATTTATAAAAATTATATATTTATTTATTTGTTAAGTTGTTTATAATAATGGTTTATTAATGCAGATAGAACAGGATATTTACGGATAAATGTAACAAGAGAGAAAAGTTTATTTCAGAGTTTTAATTAGGCAAAATATTTTGTTGGTCTAAAATTACGATTGGCAATATAAAAAAAAACTGTTTAAAATAACAAAAAATTGTAATTGTATAATTTTTAAAATACTCTTACTGGTTGGAGAGACAATTCACATAAAATCACAGTAAATGTTAAACAGTTTATGTTTAGTAATGTGTGAGAGCTGGTATGCTAGGCACATGATAGGTGCATACCTTGAAACACTAGTGTATATGTCACACACTGGGTAGAGAGGCAATTTACATAAAATACATCATTTATTAATTTTAAATGATAAATTTGTTTCGGTCATCTGATTCAAATAAAACGCGCCAAACACGCCGTTGCCTGTTCGTGCAGGATTTAACTGTACTACAGCTTTCCTTTACACACAAACAATTCAAAGTTGCTCATAATAGGGGGCATTGCGTTACCACCTTCAACACTTTACTAAATATAAACTGTTTAATTCAATAGTTACTGTAAATTGTCTCTTTGACCACTGAAGTGCTAGCACACTGATGATGGATGCATACCCTGAAACACTAGCGTATGTGTCTCACACTAGGTAAAAAAGCAATTTACATAAAATACATGTTTGTATATAAGATGTCAGCTGATTTATCTCCAAGTACGCTTAAACTACTGTACTGTGCCTTGGTGCACTCTTATTAAGGGGACGCTCTGTCAGTTTGGTCTTTCACCAACATTTATAATCGGAATATTAAACGTATCTAAAACAAATTTCTATGTCTTTTGTCCTATAAATTAAAAATCTTATTGGTTAATTTTAATTGCAATTACATTGCTTTATTATACAATTTACCGTCACTAAAAGTAAGGCACAAAAAATCAAATCTTTCATTTTTGCGTAAGCTAGTAGTGTCTAAAGTTCACTATCCTTAGTAAATTGCATCTTTTCCGTTCTACATTCCAATCAATAAACGATGCACTAAGTTGTCATTCCTTAGAAAATTTACATATTCTACTAATTATAGATTCCACAGCCCTATTGGCAAATTTTTTTCAGAGAAATATGAACAACGACCAAGGTGATTCATGTCAGAAGCTGCAGTGTCTATAATGGTGATCACCGGGTGAACCAGACGGAACTCCTGTCTATGTTGGTAAGAGTGATATTGGCTCTATATGTTCTCTGCTTAGCTCTCGGACTTTGACTGACGGTGAATGTAAATATAGAATCTTGGTATAATAGACTAAGATGCTATTAGTAGAGTGAGGCTTTGCCCACAAAACGGCGTCAATTCCCCCACTCTCTCAGGCTAGGCTTTTGATTCTTCAGTATGCACTATGAACTATGATTGGGACAAAAGTAGTTTATAACGTTCATTAAGGTTTCACTAAATAAAGGTGTCGCGTGTTCAAAATGTCTGATACATTCGCAATACTGGCTAGTCTGTAATTGTTCAACTGTAGTTTCCGCTGTAATCGACACTGTTGTGGCACATAATGTTTAACCTACCGCGCGCCAGGTCTTAGGGCACTTTGCGGTAGCTAACTGTTGCACAAATTCTATCTACAACAGTAATCAGCCGAGGTTATCATCTTCTTCCGGGTACGTTCATTCAATATGTGCAACGTGTCCCGTTCCCTTTTGCGCAACCGGTTTCCAGAGGGTCTTGCGTGCCAAGGTTGTATGCTTTGTCGTAATGAACAGCGATGGCATGCAGATAAACTGTGCATGTCGCGTTGAGGTCTTTGCCAAGCTCAACTGCAGGCAAATCTGGTTGGACATCTTCGGTTATTTCTGAGAGGTCAGATCTGTAGATAAACAGAATGTGACCGGTCTGTATTTCTTCCAATATCTCTGGAGTGCAGAGCGTTGCAATATCAGCCGTGAAGCGGCATTTATCCGGTTAGTTTTCTTTGGTTAAGTCACTGGCGGTGGTGACGGTAGGTAGGGTCAAGCCGACGTAGTACTCGCCCTCGACGTGTGTTCCGGTGGTTGTGGTCTGAAGTGATGTGACTTAATGTTCGGCCTCGATAATGCTCACTTGCAGAGTTCCAATAGGTTCCGGTATAAGTTTCTGAACTTCTTCGTTTTGTTGGAAAGCATTTTGAAGTTAGCGTGAATCAACAAACTTTGCACAGTCAGGTACCTCGTTTAGTCATTCATGTCGTTAGCTACATCCATCAAGAACATGTGCGCCTCGTACGCAACTTGCGGGTCGCAGATGTACTGCAAATTATTTATCACCGTCAGCAGCTTTGTTATTTCTCGTAATAACCAATGGATAGTGTTTTGATTCATTTCTCCATCTACCTAAAAGGCGTTCACCAGGTAGGTCAGATGTCTCGTCATATCAGAAAAATCGTCGGGATAATAAATTAACCTATTCTCATAAGCTATAGTGTGCCGCCGTACTCCTGTGTGATTGCGGACAGATATAGTGCCCGGTATCGGTTCATGTATTGGTGGTTTTAAAACTGGTGACGTCGCAGAACCCTAGCCGTATAGAGTTGGTCCAAAATATGAACCTGGACATGTCTCATGACGGTACGGGGTGTGCTTACTGTAGTCACAGCAAGTCGGTTGACAAGGGTTCCAACCTGATTAGAGACCGTGGTGTTATGGTCACCAAGATAACAAGTTGACTGTTTGTCTGAGTCTTCAGAGAGTCTCTGTCGCCTAGTCATTCTCTTCTTGGGTTGTCTGCTGCGCAAACTCAAAGGCACTCTGCTCTTCGACGCCCTACGTTGGGCGCCATTAGTTACCAACTGCAATCCCCCAGATGTTAGGGGTGTGGCCGTGTGTGTCCTAAAAAACTTTGGGTTACCTCCCAAAGTCGATGTTGCTCGGCAAAAAAAGATTTCGTGCGCAATATGAGTTGGTGCAAACCAGATGACGGGGTTACAATAGCCTCGGCATAACACATAAATATGTAGTCAAGTAATGTTAGCTCCATATGTTAGTATTTATAAAAGCAGAGGACAAAGGACTAAGATGCTACTGGTAAAGTGGGGCTGTGTGCCCACAAAATGGCATTGTTACGCATTTTATATGTCAGAAAGTTGGTAGTTGATTTGTAAAACTAAATCGTCAAGAACAAAAATAACAATTTAAATGTCAAATACTTTTACGCTTTGTCAGCTAATTGACAATTGACAGGTAACAGTTTATATGTTACAAATTTTATGTCAGATAATTATACGTTTTTCAAAAAGTTGACAATTGATTTGTCAAACTGATAATTAACATTTCACACAACAAAAAAGTTACCAGTTTATGTTACCCATTTTATATGTCAGACAGTTATACGCCTTTTCAAAAAGTTGACAAATCAATTTTTAAACTGACATTTAATTAACACTTGAAATAAAATTATAATTGCCAAAAAAACATTAACAGTTTACAAGTTACTCAATTTATATTTCAGACAGTTATATTTTTTCTCAGGAAGCTTACAATTGACAGTTTATACAACAGAATTATTGAAAAAAGTTAATAGTTTATATGTTACGCACAGTATGTCACATAGTTTCGCGTTTTTTTCAAAAAGTTGACAATTATGCGCATTCTAAAGAAATTGATAGTTGATTTGTAAAACTAACTGCAACAGAATTGTTAAAAAAAAGTTGACTGTTTTTATAAATAAAACATTTTCTATGTCAGACAGTTATACGCCTTTCCAGAAGTTTATAGTTTATGTTTCAAAATGACAGTTGACATGTGTCAAGATGCAAGTTGACAGTTTATATGTAAAACATTTTATTTGTTGGACAGTTATAAGCTCTTTTAGAAAGTTGACAATTGAATTGTCAGAGTGACAAAGTTTTAAAACAGATGTGTCAAGATGCATGTTGACAGTTTAAATGTGAAACATTCTAATTGTCGGACAGTTATAAGTTTTCTCAGAAAGTTGACAGAGTTGATTTTTCAAACTGACAATTAACAGTTCATACAATTTTATTTTTAAGTTACATGCATAAGCAACAAAGTAAATGTCAAAAATGTTAAATTATATGCATACCGTGACAGAATAATTGACATTTTTTTAGTTGCCCCAAATTGAGTTGCAGTTTTAAGTTAAATGCATACCGTAAATACCGCGACACAAATGTCAACGTAAAACTACAAAGAAAATGTCAAAAATTATAAATTATATGCATACCATGATAAAAAATAGACATTTTTTTAATTGCTCTAAATTGATTTGTAGTTTTATGTTAGATGCATACCGTAAATATTGTGACATAAATGTCAACGTGCAACAACAAAACAAAATATCTAAGTTAATTTGTAGTTTTAGGTTAGATGCATACCGTAAATATCGTGACATAAATGTCAACGTGCAACAAAAAAAAAATTGACAATTGACAATTTTATAGTTGTTCCAAATTGAATCGTAGTTAAGTTAAAATTAGAGTTGTTATAGTATTTATGGTATGCAATGAATACCGTGACATAAATGTCAATACAAAACAACAAAGAAAATGTAAAAAATGTTGAATTATATGCATACCGTGACATAACAATTGACATTTCTTTAGTTGTTCTAACATGAATTTTAGTTTTTTGGTTAGATGCATACCGTGACACAAATGTTAATATAAAATAATAAAGAAAATGTTAAACATGTTGAATTATATAGATACCGTGACACAACAATTGACATTTTTTTAGTGGCTCCAAACTGACTTGTAGCTTTAAGTTAAATGCATACCGTGAATACCGTGACACAAAGGTCAATGTAAAATTACAAAAAAACGTCAATAATGTTAAATTGTATGATATTTTTTTAGTTACTTTTAATTGAGTTGTAGTTTTAGGTTAAATGCATAGCGTAAACATTGACACATATGCCAATGTAAATGAACAAAAAAAATGTCAAACATGATAAATTATATGCATACCGTGACACAAAAATTAATATTTATGATGCTTTAAATTGAATTGTAGTTTAGATTAGATGCATACCGCAAAATACAAATGTCAATGTAAAGCAACAAAAGAACTATCATACATGTTAAATTATATGCATACCGTAACACAACAATTAATATTTCTTTAGTTCTTCTAACATAAATTGTAGTTTTAGGTTAGATGCATACCGTTAATACCGTGACACAAATACCAATGTACAGCAATAAAAAAAATGCCAAAAATGTTGAATTATATAAATACCGTGACACAACAATTACAATTTCTGTTGCTTCAAATTAAATTGTAGTTTTTGGTTTGATGCATACCGTGACACAAATGCTAATGTAAAACAAAAAAAACATGTCCAAAAATGTTGAATTATATGCATACCGTGACACAACAATTGACAGTTCATCAGTTGCTCTAAATTAAACTGAAGTTTTAGGTTAGATGCATACCGTGACACAAATGCTAATGTAAAACAACAGAGAAAATGTCAAAAATGTTGAATTATGTGCATACCAAAACACAACAAATAACATTACTTTAGCTGTTTTAAATTGAATTGTAGTTTTAGGTTAGATGTATACCGTGAATACCGTGACACAAATGCCAATGTAAAACAACAAAGAAAATTTTAAAAATGTTGAATTATATGCATACCGTGACACAATAATTGTTATTTCTTTAGTTGTTCTAAATTAAATTGTAGTTTTAGGTTACATGCATACTGTAAATACCGTGACACAAATGTGATTTAGTTAAAATTTGCAAAACAACAAATTATGTGCAACATTTTTAGAGTCATGTGCACGTCAAGCAACAGATTATATTTAACTTTTTTTAAATTGTGTGCATACCATGATACAAATAATAATGTAAAATAACAAAAAAATGCAAAACAATAGATTAATTAATTAAAAAGAAAATGTCAAGAAACTGTACAGAAACTTCAATTATTAAAGTGAACCTATTTATTGCAAAGAATCCATAAAAAATTCAAGAAACTGTTTAAAAACCTTATTTATTGCATAAAATGTATCAAAAATTGTTTTTAAAAACTATTTTCTGTTTTAAATTTGCAAATAATGACTTTGTATTTTAAGAAAATAGTGAAAAATCGCATCTATTGCATAAAAATGATCAGTGTAAAAAAACTATTTTCTGTTTTAAATTTGCTAATAATCTTGTAGAAACTTTATTTATTGCAAAAAATCTATAAAATTTTGTAAAAGTTTACAAGAAAATATTTAATAATTGCACAAAAATCTCACTTACTGCATTTGAATGATCAAAAACTCATTTATTGAACAAAATCCCTAAAACTTTGCAAGAATTATATGCATACCATGACACTTAATTTTTGTTGTTGCATTAAATTGAAGCAAAAAAAGCACAAAAATAAATGCCGTGCTACAGAATTACAAATTTTTTGTAGGCCGTAAATTATGTCATTTTAAAGCAATAAAAGAAATGCCAAAATGCATAACTCTCTATTTTAAAAGCAATAATGTTAAAATAGTAGATTAGATTCATTGCGTAATTAAACTGCCAATTGTAACTTTTTTGAGGTACATGCCGTGAATCAACTGTAAATAGCTGTAAGTTTGGTTAGGTTAAGTCAAGTTAAAAAAGAATAAGAAAAAGTGACACCGGCACGATAAAAGTCAAACATAGAGAAAAAGAGTATAAAGAAGCTAAGGAGAATAGTAAATACTCAATAAAAAATTTGTGGATAACGTATATGAAAATGGGTATGAAATTATAACTAAAAAATTGAAGACAGGCGGAATAAACGGACAACTTTCAAGAAAAAGTAAGAAAAACACTCTTCCCGATACAACCAAGAATTGTCTGGAAAAGAAAACCACCAACAAACACTGGCTATAACAGCGGAGGAGCTAAAAAAAGCAAACCAAAAATTGAAAAAAATAAAAAGCCTTATGACCGGATAGAATTTCCGCAGAAATGATTAAACTGGCGGTGAAAGTAGTTCCAGAGCCGATTCTCGCTGTAATTAACTCAACATAGAAAAAAGAAAAACTTCCGGACACATAGAAAAAAGATAATCCAAAATTAATTAAAAAATCAAACAAAAAAGCAAAAGTTCCAAGATCATACCGCCCAATATGTTTAATGAACACAGTGAAAAAGCTACGTAAGCACATCATAGTGGCAAGAATAAAATAAAAACTGTCAAAAACGCAGCAGGGTGTTAAGAAAGGAAGATCAATCTTAGGACCACTAAAAATCGTAAAGAAAATTGCAAAATACGAGATAAAAAAACAACACTAAAAACAAAGAAATAGTTTCTTTGTTTTTAATGTTTAACAATTGATATCAAAAATGCTTGCAATTTGGCGGCATGGGACGTAACAGTAAAGACTATAGAAGAAAGAAATATACCAAGCCATTTTGTAGAAATTATAAAATATTACTTTTCAGACCGAATTATAGTAAATAAAAAAAAAGAAAAACATGAAGTTATAGTAGAGGTTTCACAGGGGTCAATGTTGGGTCCTCATCTTTGTAATATCTTATATGACGGACTGCTGAGGCTAGACACTCCCAAAGAAGTAACGCTATTGGCATATGTTGATGATTTGGCAATAGCAGTGGTTAAGAAGACGGCAGACAACGTAAAACAAAACCCTAAACAAATTGACAAGTAGATGAAAAACCACAGACTAGAACTGGGAAAACATAAATTTTGTAGTAAGGCAAAACACCATAAATCTAACAAAGAGTATTAAGTACCTAGGACAAAAATTCAACGTTTAGAAAACACGTAACAAAGGCAAAAAAACAGCCGCTTCCGTTGGAAAGATGATGCCTAAGATAGAAAGAATTAACGAAAGCAAAAGAAGGCTTTTGGCGTCAGTAGTCACGTCAATCGTGCTATACGCTGCGCCAATATAAAATGATGTTCTCAAATTTGATAACAGTCTTCAAAAAAATTTGGCCATCAAAGTCAATAGAGCATACAAAACAATCTCGACAATGAGTGCAATAGTCCTGGCACGCATAGTTTTTTTATTCTGTTAGCTGCGGAAAAAGTAGCATAATAAGGAAAAAACAAGCAGGAGATGTGAGCAATGGATGTAAAGAAACAATGAACCCACAAGTTGATACCCAACATAAGAAAGTGGATAGATAAGGATCATAGAAACATAAATTACTACTTTGCGCAGTGCTTTACAGGTCATGGCAATTTCAAAAGCAACTTGAAGAAGATAGGTAAAATAACAAATAAGAAATGCGTGTACTGCAAAGAGGTTGACACTGCCCAA
Organism: Tachinus rufipes; assembly: GCA_963932245.1. Lineage (NCBI taxonomy): Eukaryota > Metazoa > Arthropoda > Insecta > Coleoptera > Staphylinidae > Tachinus > Tachinus rufipes. Next base: position 84,607,401 of record OZ010747.1, on the reverse strand, counting down.
CATACGCTGTTCGCATGCTTCACATGGCAAAAAGAAGTAAAGAAGAAGAAACCCTGCAAATAAAGCTGGCAGCAAATTATATGGTGGACTTGTTGCTTGAAAACAAAAAAAAAACTACAAAGTTATAAGCAGAATAGTCCAAAAAGTTTAAAAAAAGTAAATATTAGGGTAATTCCACGATAGTTGGGGTTTTCCAAAATTTTTGGAGTAAACTGAAAAAATAAACCCTTTTATTAAAAATTAGATATTTTCGATTCTGCTACACCTGAAGACTTGAAACTTAAATATAATACTCCTGAAACATAGTACTTTTAATCGCAAAAAATATAAAAAAATGAATTTGTTTGCCGTAGGGTGAAATATTACACATAATTGCTAAAAATGAGTTTTAAGAAAATTAAAAAAAAAGTCATAAAGATTGCGTTCTAAAAGAAATTTCCTTTCGATTAAACTAATTCAATCAATCTTAAACTTTTTTTTGGAAAGTTATGTCCGTCTTTTAACATTTTTATGAAAAAAGCCGTAAAATTAGTAAAATTACGGATAATCCAAAGAAAATATCTTAAAAGTAACTCATTCTTAGCAATTATGTGTTATATTTTACCCTAGGGCAAAGGAATCTAATTTTTTTATTTTTGGGATCAAAAGTACTATGTTTCAAGAGTATCATATTCAAATTTCAAGTCTCCAGGTGTAGAGGAAATTAAAATATATAAATTTTTTAATAAAATAGTGTTTTTTCCATTTTTCGATAAAAGTTTCGAAAAACCAAGGGCGGAACCATGTACTACAGAAAATTTCCTATAAGATACACCCTTTTGAATATAATTTGAGACTACTTTTTGCTTATTTACAGCACAAAAACTGAAAAAAAAACAAAATATTCCTAAAAAATTAAAAAAACCGCAATTTGCACTGTATTGAGATATTATAGAGATCTGAAATTTTAGGAATTGCCATATTTTAATACTCCAAACATGTGTACAAAATTTGAGCAAAATCGGAGATATCAATATGAGAACAATTGTAAGGACGATTGTATCGTGGAATTATCCTATAGTGACATAATTATAAATGAAAGTCTTTAAATTATACACTTACAGCAAACTGCAAAGTCACAGAAACAACTACTATTGCTAAGCATTAAAGCAAATTTATTTTTACATTATCCTCTGACAGACTTTTAACCGGTTTTTGTTGTTAAACAAAAAAGTTGCTGTTTCTAAGCCATAAGTTGCAATAAAGGAAAAACACGTAGCTATGTATACTTGTCCTTAATGCAGATTAAAACTTTACGGTTTTTTAAGATATAGTTCATCTTTCCAAAGGCTTTCCAAGTTAGGTCTATTTATCTTGTAAATTTTTACTATTTGGTTATTCTTGCTCAGTTTAATGTTCACTGTATGCACTGTATGCAAAATTTTACGTAAATATTATAAATATGAACACAGTATTACATTAATGTAGCTAAATTGTTTCTGCCGTTGTAGAAAAAGACGGCCAAGCCAGTATAACGCAGGTAACTATAAAATGTATATTAAAATAAAGGTTTCGGCATTATTTATTGGTGTATTGACAACCAGTTTTTTTGGTTTTATTTAGGGCGGTTTGAACAATTTAAACATGCTTGATAAATGATGCGCTAACATCTCTAGTACATACATATAAACGCCAAAAGTATATTTTTATACAGTATACAATTGGTGCTGAGCAGATAGACTTTGTTTATTAATGGATTTACATTTTGATAAAATGGTTTCACTAAAAATGCGGCATTTGTTGAAACAATTTAATGTTTTATTATACACTACCGCAGACACACATTATGAATGATTGAGCCCGGAGCACATAACAGATTTTTAAACGTATTGCTAACTAGAAGCATTGCGGCAATTTTTGGCGCTGTATTTGCAATTTTAATTTTTTTAATTAAATAGCGCTGTTTACTTTTAAGCATTATACGACTGGTGCTGAGTAGATAATTTGTTATTATGCATTACTTTCGTAAAATGTCCATAAATTGTGTTCATTTTAGCCTAACGTGAATCAATCGAGAACGTGCGATTTGCTACGCAAATTACCGTACTTTTTATTTACTTGCTGAATCACATTATGAAACGCGAGAAATAAGGCAAGTATAAATTTCTTACTCACTTAACACCTTACAAGATATATTAGTAAACTCAGCATTATTTGGCGCTATATTCACTAATTAATTTCTTGGCCTTAATTGATGTTGTATTTATATTCTAAACATTTTTGACGCTGTATTTACAATGTAATTGCTTTTCACACTTGAATATTGAATACTGCGCATTTTTTTTTGTGTGAAATTTATGCAGCGCAAATAAAAACAAATAAAATGGTGCCACACTCAACACAACAAAAATTTGCATTGTAATTAAAATAAATATTTATAGATGTAGATGCAACTTAATATGTAGTTTTAAACATGCAAATATCTATTATAATATTATGAACGTTAGATATGATTGAAATCATAAGACCATGAAAACGACCTGTCTTAGCCAGCTAGCAAAGCATTCAATGTCTTCCAATACAGCATAAAATACAAAATTATTAAAATTGAGTACAGGCGGAATTCCTGCGTCTGCAATTGACAAGCGTTCAATTAAATAGAAACGTTAACATAATTAATTAAAGTTATATCCGCTTAAATTTAAAAATTCACATATTTAAAAAAATATACCTATATTCAAGCAATACTAAAAAAACAGTCTAGAAAGTCATAATTATAATTATTTTATTTCTCGATTGTATAATATAATAGATTGAATCGAAGGCAAAGTTAGATATCTATAATAACAATGAAATAAATGTGAACGAATATGCTTTTGATATATTATTAACGAGCAAACAATTGTTACAAAGCTACAATATGAAACTGCCCTTAAATATCCCCTCGCTTTTTAATGAAATTATATTCCTGGCGCCTTCACCATTTATTTTTCCATCAATTTTGATAAGCTTGCAAAGCTTTTAATTGATTTATATCTTTCGGCATTTATTTCATAACAAGATCCCAACTTTTTTTAATATAGTAATTATGCAAATTATATTTAATTAACAAAAACAATGAATAGATAAAACAATCAAACTTTCTACAACTAAAAACTTTTATCTCATATTTCTTATTTGTGTCGAAAATAAATATATTATTTATCAATCAAAAATGAAGACTAATATTAAAATTGATGGTTAAAACCTTTACTATGTGATAATCCATAAACAATAACTAAGTTTTTACCACAAATGCTTTGTTAATATAAATATACATTGCTAAAGAATATACTCGTATATCAATACAAACAAAAGTTTATATTTTTATAAAAAAACCTTTTATCACAAATTTTATATATTCAGAACTTAATAGCTTACACAAACTGAGTAAATGCAATATTTACAACTGATCGATTGTATTCATTCGCTTTTCAAACATATTTAAATCGAAAAGATTCCAACAATCCCCTCAATCACAATCCAATTCAGCCACCCGAACCAATCCTAAACGTAATTCAATCAACCAAACCCACAAAACAGTCGATATTCTAACCGAGTTCCTTTTAAATAAATAAAACAGATCAAACAAAAAATTATAAAAAATATAAATTATTTCTCTCAATGGAAAAGAAAATTAATTAAACAACCACGCCCTATATTAAATTTTAGTAATTTATTTTAATTGTAAAGCCTAATTGTACAGCGCATGGTTTACAATCCCCGGAGTGTTTTTTTCTATTTTTGGTTAATCAATTCGTAAATATGCGGATGAACTGAGCTTAATGTAAAATCTATAAATGCGCAGTAGAAGCGATTTATTATCATTAAGGTATAAGTTTTGGTTTTGTCTAGGAAGTTAGCAAATGGAGACAATGTCTCCGGAGATGTGATTAACTTATCGATTTTAATCGTATTTCATCAATCATTAATATGAAAAACTATGAGATTGGGTTTCGTGTCAAGATTTATTTAGTGTGAAAGTCTCTGGAGGCAAATGATTAATCTAATGGATTTTTGTTTGTTCTTTAGTAAACATTTTTTATTTAAGCTTATGAGTAGCCATGCAGTAAACATGGTTAGTAAATGTTGTTTGCATTAATTAATTCTACAGCTTTATATGGGCGTTAAAATAATACGGGCAGCAAACAAAAATTAAATAAAGGAATAAATTTTAAAAATAATTAAATTGTCTGCAAAATGTATAGCTGAATAATTTAATTAAACTAAAAAGACTGTGAAAAATATTATAAATTATTACAAATAAAAATCAATGTAATTGTGAACGCCCAAAAAAATATGAGACAATTTTATATGAAAAAATGTATTTGTTTCATGTTGTTCGAATTTCTATTAAAAAAGAAACACTGACGGAAATGGGAGCTTTTTAATATTGCTTTGTTGGCAAACATGTTTTTGCGCGCACAAAACTAATTATATACCCAGTTATTCAACGTTATTGAGCTTTTCTTTTACAACTTGATAAAACAATTATGATGACCTGCAAGTGCAGATTAAAGATTTAAATAGATTGATTTGTTTTAGACTGTACAGGATCCAAAAACGCTTTAGTACTAAGATAATTTTAACATTTTATTTAAAATGTAGATAATATATTTCTTTTTTTAACTAATTAGTAACAAACATTGCCCGCAAACATTGAAACACATCTGTTAATGTACGAGCAAAAAAAGACATAATTAAATTGTCAGAAAAAACCGCCCTCTTACAAAATATATAGAAGACCCCAAAATAACTTTCAAGCAACCACCGTATTCTCAAAGTTAGACTTAACCAAGTTTTTCTGCTTTTGCTACTTTTTACAAGGCAACTTATCATTTCAAGGCCAATAACTTTGGCCTCAAAAACGTTCTGATAACGTTTTATTAAATAATAGCCAAAGTATTTGCAAAGCGGACAGTCAAATTAGTCTTTGTATATTTAAACAATATTGTACGAGGGCGGGTTAATAAGTCCGTGACTTTTTAAATGAATCACAGGTTTTTGGATAAAAAAATCTTTTTATTTTTCAACGTAGTATTCTTTGAGTTCTATACACTTTGTCCAATGTTTTTCCAGTTTTTTTTCCCTTCAAAAAATAAGATTTGTCGAGGTCATTAAAATATGTATTTGTTTGTGAAATGATTTTGTTGTTGGAGTCAAATCTCTTTCCGCTGAGCCATTTCTTCAGGTTTAGAAACAAAAAATAATCACTCAGGACTAAATCCGGAAAATAGGGCGAATGAGAAAGCAATTTGTAGCCTAATTCATAAACTTTTGCCATGAAAACTACACCCTTGCATTGTCCTGGTAAAGAAAACTTTTTTTTGGCCAAATTATCATTAAATCGGCCCAATAAATTGGCGTAATATTTGCCATTGATTATTTTACCCTTTTTAAAGTAGTCAATGTGGATTATACCGCGTGCGTCTCAAAAAACAGTGCCCATGACTTTTGGTCTATTGGCTGACAAACCCAACTTGGCCTTCTTTGGCGCCCAGAAATCCACTGTTTTGACTACTGTTTGGTTTCTGGTGTGTTGTGGTAGATCCACGTTTTGTCCACGGTTACAAAACGCCGCAAAAAATCGTCTATATTGCAATTGAACAACACCAACTACTCCTGCAAAGTTGTCACACAATTGCGTTTGTGAGCAAACGCAGCCCACATCTTGCGAAAAGCTTTTTCATACCCAAGTATGGCCTATGGCTTCCACAATTTTTTGCACTTTTAATTTTCAATCGGCTAACATCATATCGTAAATTTTTTTAATTGTCTTGGGTGTAGAGACCGCAACTGGGCGTCCAAAACGTTCGGCATTTTCCGTGCTTGTACGGCCATAACAAAATTCAGTAAACTTTTTTACCATTGAAATTGATGGTTCAGAGTTCCCATTGTATTTATCAAACTTAGCCTTTGTTTCAGTGGTAGTTTCTTTCCGCAAAAAATAATGCTTAATGAGCATACAAAATTCACTTTTATTCCATTTTCTCCTCGAACTACAAGATAGTCTGCTATCAATAGATGTCAAACACAAACAAAATGACACAGCTTAATTTTGACAAGAGTCAGCTGACAGATGCCTTTTGATAAGAGGTCAAATTGACCCGCCCTCGTTAGGTTAGGTTAGGTTTAAGTGGCAGCTAACGCTCACATAGGCCTCAGATAGGCCCGTTGTGTTACCACAATTCTTAAAAGTACAACCATCCTCAGGGGATTTTGTCAAACCATTTTGTGCCATGATTAAACTTCATGAGAGTCTAAGAAGAACAATCGTGTTGCAGACAGAGAGGGGCATTGGCATAAGTAATGCTAAACACTCTCCTCTTCCTCCTTGTTTGGCAGCCTCTGCAGTAGTCCCGCTTTGCTATACCCAGTCTCTCAGCGTGCTTGCCAATGGAACAGTGTCCCGTGATAACTTCCACTGCCAGTCTGATATCGCTTTTTTTTAGAGAGACGATGTTGGTGCTTCTTTTCCTATTTCCGTGAGGCCATACTTGCCTGGTTACCTCGCAGGTGTCTTCATCTCTCCACCTTCGCTCCGCTAGGTTTGAGGTTATTTCGGCTATAGTCTCCTTGCACGAGGCAAATAGAATACCAATATCCTGTAATACTTTGGTTAAGTGCAGGCTTGTGCCATTCTTTGCAAACTCATCCGCTTCTGTGTTACCTGGGATCCCGCTGTAGCTTGGTACCCATATGAGTTTCAAATTTGTGTGTGCTGCCAGCTCGTTCATATTTCTCCGACAGTGAGAGACCACTATTGAGTTGGTGCACACGCTAGTAATTGCCCTGAAAGCAGCTTGGCTATCGGTGTAAATGTGGATCTGTTCACTAGGGTTTCCATTTACCATAAGACACTCTGCTGCCTCTTTTATGGCGGTTACCTCCGCTTGTAGAACGCTGCAATAGTCTGGCAGGCGTAGGCTGATTCTGAGGTTGAGGTCGTTAGAGAAAACTCCGCAGCTCGCTTTGTCCTCCTTTCGTGAGCCGTCTGTATAGACCTGCGTGTGTCCTGCTGGTATCCCTTTCTTCACCATCCACTCCTCTTTAGAGAGTATGTGGTATGCAAATTTGTTGCCAAAAACAGGTGTTGCTTGACAGCGGTCTATGTTTTTGGGCACCCACTTAAATTACCACGATAATCCGATGTCAACATTTGCACCGACTTTAGTCTGAAAGCTGTGGTAATGGCAAGTTGGTTGCCCATTAGATCGACCGGGGTTATGTCCAGGATTGTCTCCAAGGCTTTCGTAGGCGTCGTTCTCATGGGTCCCGCTATCATGAGCGCCGCCATTCTCTGCACTTTTGTAAGCGCCATTTGATGGACTCTTTTAATAATTGCCGGCCACCATATAAATACGCCGTAGTAGAGTATTGGTGTAACTACGGCTCTGTATAGCCAAAAGGTAATCTTGGGGTTGAGGCCACAGGAATTTCCTTGCAAGAGTGCAGCGCCACCGTTGCTTTCCGTACTCTTTCGTCTATGTTGAGTTTCCATGATAACTTTTGGTCTAGTATAAGACTTAAGTAATTGGCGGTCTCTTTGATCGTCAGTACAGTGCCCTTTAGCATTGAGAGCTTGAATTCTGGGATGTTGTGTTTCCTTGTGAAAACGACTAGCTCGGTTTTTGCCTGGTTGACATCTACGCCACACCTTTTGCACCATTGCAATAGTTTTCATAGGGCCTCTTCAACAAGTTGCGACATTATATTGAAGTGTTTCCCTGAGGCCGCTATTGCTACGTCATCCGCATAGGCAACAACCCTGCAGCCAGATTTCTTAAATTGGAAGAGCAGCTCATTTAGCGTGATGTTCCAAAGCAACGGCAAGAGGACGCCCCCTTGTAGGGTTCCTCTACTCACCTTCCTTTTTATGTGGGATTTTCTTATTGTAGCTCTGATGTTCCTTTTACGGAGCATTTTTTCGATCAGGTGACATAAAGCGTTGTCTATTGCAAGTCCAGTTAAAGCTGATTCTATGGCTTCAGGCTTTACGTTGTTAAATGCCCTTTCTATATCGAGGAAGACAACCATCGTAAACTCCTTATGCCTCATCAAGCTCTCAATCTGGTTTACCAAGGCGTAAAGACAAGCCCCCGTAGTATACTTAAAAAATAAAGACTATTTAAAACACCTTCGACTGGACAAGAAGAAGGTGTAAAAACAAAGTGTAGCAACAATACAAAAAGTGCAATTTTTGGCAGCAACAAATGGTGAATCTGGGGCATAAGGTAACTGTTCAGTGCAATTAGTTGTTACCGTATATTTACAACTAGAGTACAAATAACCCAGAAGAAACTGGGCAAAGTTTTTTTGCATTTGTACTTACTTACAGAATACGTTATAAATTTTTCCAAAATTGCAGCATCTCTAAAGAGCAAAAATACCGTTTAAATATGACGGTAATACAAAACAAGAAAAGAAAATGCTGTTTTGCGGACAGACGACTACAACATCACAATAAGAACCATGTTATGTTAAAAAAGGGTATGCAATAACGTTGGCTCCGTCTTGTTTTTATGAGGAACAACGTCAAAAATGTTTTGTCTTGCGGATAGATGTCAAAATAGAAACCGTGTAACACAAGGTGTGGCAGAAATAACATCCACATTACAAAAAATCACTGTGAGGTTCATAAAGCTGATAGAAAAGGGCAATCCGTTTTATAAGATGCATACATAATAAGTTTTGAGTTATTACCATGCCGTGATCAGCTTTTTTAAATAGCAAATTTGTAACAACAACTAGAGGGCGTTTTGTACGTAGTTTGAAAAGTGTTCTTAACTAGAAAATATTTTTGGTCTAGGTTTAAAAAGTAAAAAAAAGTCAGAGTAACAAGAATAACCATGCCCCAGTTTTTCAAAATTTGGAAACAGCTGTAAAGCAAAATTTTGCATACAGATTTTCATTTACACATAGAAAATTATTATAAGTCAGGAGTTGTCGTCAATAGACTGAAAATAACGTATAGATTGCTGTAATGAGATTCTCGCCAATAACAGTCTATGGAGTAGCTATATAGCCCATTTCTACTTTTCTGGCCCAGTAAACCAAAAAAAAAGTATGCTACTTGGCTGCTAAAAACTCGTTACTACTCCAACAACCTTTTTACAGCTCAATAGTACCCGTATAGTGTATAGTGACCTTATAAAATTAGTTACTATGAATTCCAATAGATAACTAAACATGTTGAACAATTTTTTGCTCAAAAAAACTAAATAATATGCTAAAGAACACAAACTTAAAAACTTCTGATTCTAACATAATGGAGGTACAGCCTATACAATACATCGTTTTCAATATTTTGTAGGAAATGTTTGCGGGTCGAGTAATACGCAAAGCAGTCCTGTGGTTACCCCGCTCGTCTAATTTAAATCTCTATAACTTTTTTGTGGGAGTACTTCAAGACCAAAGTTTTTGAACATTGTCCTTGGCCCTTGGTGCAACTAAAAGACTATTCAAAAACATTTTTTTTTGTTATTGAAAGTAATAAAAAACTTTAAAGAACGGCTCCAAATGTGTATTAACCGCTAAGGCCACAATTTGAACTATATAGATTTTATATCAAAAATAGTCCGTTTTTGATATTTAAGGTAAGGCTTTTTAATCTTATTAACTAGGTTCATTGTATAGATCTTGATCACAAAATCAACAGTTTTCTTGACAATAAAAATATTATAGTTAAAATTGATTGTTTTAACTATAAACCATAAAATCATAAATCCTGGTGTTGCTCAAGGTTCTGATCTTTCGCTAATTTTATTTTTAATTTACGTCAATAAACTTACTTACGCAATACCCACAAAGTTATTTGCGTCAACAATAACCACTGAAAGACAACTGTTTTCCTGAAATCCATAAAGGCCAAAATCTTCACGTAGTTGATCTCAGATAAGCGTCTCAAAATGGTAATTTGGAATGTCCCCTTATATCTGAAGATGACGTAGGCCATAAACTCAAATTTCTCAGTTTTGCCACCAGCAACATCCACTATAGGAAACCAATTTTTGCGTTTTCCAATCATTTCTGTGCAACTCTCTAAGAAAGCCAAAAGCACAAAAGTCAACAATTTAGTGCTAGTGTCAGTGCCAAAGCACAAACCTAAGCATACGCTAAGAATCCCTAATACTTAGAAATGATAAAAGTAAACCAAAGACATAGTACACTAATTTTTGCCAAAAAAAATTTGAACAATTCCAAAGTAGATATTTTTAACATGGCCAAAACAAATGCAATTGTTGTAAGTGTGTTTGAGGTGAAACAAGCAGGATTTCATATGCTTACATCATTCTTGTTAACTTTAGTTGCTGACTTTAATTCAAAACACCCAGCGTGGAATAGCGTAAAAATAACACTAAAAGTCGAGCATTGCTAGACTACATTGAACAAAAAAGTTATTAAGTATTAAGTCTAAATGAACCCACTTACTATAGCTTTGTCGGTCACTAAAGAAATGTTCTTAACATAGCAATATTCAAAAACATAAACTTTTAAGTCAAAATAAGGACAATCAATAATTTTAGCTCCAACCAAAACTCAGTATTATTGGAATTTTACGGAAGGGAATCAGTTAGCTACAAGCGACGGGACAACACTTCTAATTTCTACCGCAGACACACCCAACAGCAGAGGCAGAGAAGAAAATTACAATTTTAATTGCATTTATGTCATAGACTATTGATTGAACTTGCTTAATTAATCATCAATCATCAACCAAACAATTCATTCGTCCGTATTAATAAACTAATTTATTAATTCAGAATTTCTTTCAAGATGGAGCCCGGATTGACCACAGATAAATCCGTTTATGAAGAGCTGTTGGCATTGATCAAATCAATAAACGTAACTATTGACTAAACAATAAACGTGGTGATGGTGCAATGATCTACCATTGCAGAATCAAACAATGTCTTTCACTACAGTGTTATTAAGAGCATCGACCGCTACCTTGATTTCCAGTATTTTAGTAAAAATAGCTACTTTGGCGTCGTTCCTAGTTTCACATATAATTTTGAAATAAATTATTTTTTTTACCGGTACATTCAGAAAGGATTAATCTATATTAGTTCAGAATATTTTAGTAAAAGGAAATAATCAAAAAATAAATTTAAATATTGAAATAAATGCGTTTTTAAGTACTTTTAAATGCATTTTAAAGCTTCTTGCAAACATAAGTTGACTAATAGTGAAAAAAAAAATTAATTAATTATCAAATTATATGTGAAAATAGGAATGACGCCAAAGTACTACAATACGGGAAATCAAGGCAGCGGTCGGTATGCTCTTAAATAAGGACTAAAAAGACTAAAGTAAGTCATTTAAAACATACTCGACTGCATCACCGCTGATGTACTGCAGATTGGGCTCATTGTTCAGAGGTATAATCCAACCTCTAATATACGCATGGGAAAAAACAAGAAAACATTTTTAATGCTGTACCCCAGAGTTCATCCAAGCTTCTTTTGCGTATTTTAAAAAAAGTCTAAGCATGTTTCTACATGCACCGCGTGCAAAGGTTGTACACTGCCAGTTACAAGGGTTGTCCAGTTTATCCACGGTAAGTAATTTACTTCTCAACTGCAGATTTTTGCTCCACGAAAGAGCACTCCCAACAATTGCAAAAAGCAATATTATGCTCAAACAATGTGATCGGCAAAAAACGCACCACTTTTAGCTAAAAAATCAGTTGTTATTCCGCTTATCCCAAGCAAGTAATACAGATTTTGTAAAGATGTTTCTATTTTCAACAAAGCTTCTAGTCAATTAGATGGTGGTACAAATTAACTACAAAACGCAACGCCTATAAAGTTGATTTACGGACTGTTAGTGCACTCCGTAAATCAACCTGTTATTGAATATCCTGAATAAATATTCAGCTAAGCAAGAAGAGTAATGTCATAAAAATTACAAAACTTTCAACATTTATTTGGAAGAGGGGACACTTTGTAAGTTTTAATAAAGATTTCTTTCTTAACCTAAAAGAAATTTCAGTAAAAATGGTTGTAAATATAGAAAAAGTCGTTAAACACTTTACTTAGTTAATTCAGAAAGCCACGTGCTAAAATCCATCAAATTTGTGCCGATAACCTTTCACGATTATCCTGCACATACAAATATGTAAGAGAAATATTGTCTAAATATTAATAGCAAAAACAGCGTAATTTTAGAGATTAAAAATTATTTTGAGATCTTAAATTTGCTTTACAACAAAGTCAGAAAGGCTATAAAGCTGCACAATTTATCCCCATTCCAACCATTCATAGTAAGAGATCTGCAATTCTTTACCAAAGAAAAAGCCAAAGCTTTTGCTGACAATCTCAAACTTTAATGATTGAAAACCGAGTACTTAGCTAAACGTGCTCAGTACTCAATTCAGAAGTCAATGATTTGTTAAAAACCATGGACGACAACAAACTTAATTCTGAATTTAAAACTCAATATGCTCCTAATTCTAATAAAAATTTTAACAGATACTCAAATAAATCATTGTCACACAAAGCAATTATTACCTTACTGCAACTCACCGCACCAAAAACTTTCCAAAATCTAAAAAATTTAGTCGAAAGTTTCTTCAAATTCCAATATTATAAAAAAGTTTGTTCTAAATGACGTTCTTATTCTGTGGTCCAATCTTAGTATCTCGGTATCATTTTCAATAAAAACTTGTACACATTTTAGGTACAGTTCATCTTAGACAAAGATAAAATGGCTAAAAACCTGCTAGTTCTAACTCTTCGGCGGAACAGTAGCATGTCTCTCTGGATGTATACCTTAATAGTAAGAGCCCAAATTACTTTTAGAAAAAGCAAAAGCATCTTCAGTCTAAAAAACAGCAAGTAACACGCACCTCAATTAGCTCAAAACTTTCCAAAGTATATTTGTAACAAAAACATTCGTAACAATCTATGACCAAAAAATAATTTGATTCTGTCGCGGTTTATTCCAGTCCTGATCTGGTCAGACTTACTAAGCCAGAAAAACAAAAAAAACTTTGCCAGTTTTAACCGCACCGAGAGCGGCGAATACGTCAAAACGTTCCTTTCTAAGAGCCCCAATTACTGTTTGTTACCTTGTCCCGATCCAGAAGCTGCGCTCCAAAAATGTTAAGTTTAAAGTCAAAAATCGCGTTTTTCGATAAAGTAACAGTCCAGCCGGGCTCTTTCCAGATGCGTCCTCAATCTTTCGATTACCTCTTTTACCGTTTTTTGATATTTCTGCGTTAACCTGCGGCTCTGCGCTAAAAGTCGAAAAAAGTAGGGTCGCGCAAAAGAATAGATGTGCCCAGGGTTTGCACGTGGAAGAACGCGCTTAATTTGTTCAAATGAAGACTTTTGGGTTGGGGGCCGTTTTTACAAAATTTCAAAGTCGCCCAATTTTTTATTCACTTTTTGCTGCAAATCGGGCCGCCGTCCGGATGGGTGAGGCTTTAGGGCTATTTGAACTTTGAATTCGGATCCGCCGCACCAAATTTCTTTGGAAACACCCAAGTTTCGTTGCAATCGGGCTTCCCGTTCTCCGTATTTTTGTTTAAGTGTGGCGGCGCAAAGGTATAAAAAACGTTAAAGGTGGGACCGCTCAAATGAATAAAAGTGCTCTGGGGTTAGACGCGGAGGATCGAGCATGGTCTCGTTCAAAAAAGAATGAATTTTTCAAAGTTGGTCAATTTTTAGGTCATTTTTTTGCCACATATGGAGTAGCGTCTAGAGCGGCAAACGTTTTAAGACCGTTTCAACTATCTTTATAACTATTTCAACCAAAACCGGGATTTGAAGCTGTTTCTGTCAAAAACTGTGTGAATTAATTGTAGAAAATGTTACTTTAGAAAGTAAAGTTGTTTCTGAGCAAAACGTATTTCAGTCCTACTGTGAAGATGTGGGTTTAGAGTAAAACTGCTTCTAGACAAAGTGTATAAAGTTTTCCAAGTAATAGATATTTTGCATCCAATGTTGAGATGACAAATAATGTTGTGTGTGCTCGATCTTTTTCACAATTTTGCGCAAATAGCTGCAGCAGTGAGTAAGACTTCTTTAAAAGTCCAAAAAGCCACTGCAAAAACGCAAAGTTTAAAAAAAAAAATGAGAGCATGCGCTGTACAGACTAAATTAGCAACGTCTAAACAAAATGCTACCCAAACGTAGCAAAATTAGTATTGGCTACCAGAAAAAATCTAAATTTTCGGCAACGACTAAACAAATATCATCTGATATCCAAAAGGCTACCAAAACCAACTGCTTTAAGGCAACATAATTAGTACATTTTTCCTAAAAACCTTTAACAGTTTTGGCATTAAGCAATGCATCAAAGGTAAAATAAGATTCCTTGGTAACCTAAAATACCAACGTTAATCCTTCAAAGCTCTTAAAAAAACGCAATGAGGCGACGACAAAACAGACTCTTTTGGGACTCCAAACAGGTACCACAAAACGTTAAAAGAGAACGCCAAGAAAGCGTATAACTACTTCAAAAATGTCCAAAAAATCCCAAAGCGCGTATGTTAAACATAATACTTGTTGACAAGCTTTTGCCGGCAGTAAATTGTAATACTTAATAGGCGTGAAAAAAAAAACAAATTCTATTAATAAAATACCCAAAAACATCATACTTCAGCCTCAAACTATCAAAATATTGTCAGAAAACACCAACATCCGCCAGTAAATTGTTGAAATATGCAAAATTATTTTCATAGAATATCAAATAGTGTAAAGTATAGAACGCTGTAGCTCTTAAGTTAAAAGTTTGTTCAAAAACAGTATCCAAACAGAGTATCAATCATTTTTTCTTTAATTACCAACAAAATCTAGAAAGACTAAGAATACTAACAATTGACCAAAAGTTTATTTTCACTTCTTCTGGCAAAATATCCACTTTAAGTATCCAAGTATGAGGAAGAAATCATAAAAAATTAGAAACCATCTCTAATTTTTAGATTTTTCATATTGCTATTCAGAACTAACTCCTTGAGATCACTTAAATAATTTTAACTAAAACAATCCTTCTGAATCCTATTATGAAAAACTGCTGTTTCAAATAAGTATTTAATCTAAATAGATTTTGATTAAAAATTATATTCACGGGGGTTTTGAACACTAGCTTCTAACTGTCATATAGTTTTTTATACGGATAAAATAGACGTTAAATTTGTTTGTTATAATAGCACACATAAATTTTCAAAAATTATTCAGGATTTGTTCATTATACGCTTATATGTGATTTTATTGCTCCATCTCGAAATTGAATAGACTATAAAACACAAATCACTAATCAAGTAAAGCTTAACTATTTAAATAATCACTGTAAAGTGTGAAAAATAAATTAAAAAAGTTTTAAATACAAAGTATAAGTAAAAGAACAGCATTGTTCCAAAGATAGATGTTGAACTTTGCTTTAAAAAAATGTTTTTTGTAATTTAATTTGTTTATTCCAAACTGACAAATATGACATACTTGTAATTTATACTTGTAGGGCAAATTGGGTAAATATCTAGGGATTAAGTTTGAAACCAATAATTAGTTCTACTAATGCAACATAATTACAAACTAATTATAATAAAGCTCACATATTATATTTTATTTGAGCATTAATGTTGATTATAATTCTTATTCAAAATATAATGTAATTATGACAATGTGGTAATCAAGATAAAAACATAAAGCGCAATTTCATTTAAAATTAACATGTTCGATTAAACTGACATCATAGCCTGTCATTTTCCCCACACCCTCAATAAACCCTTAACTGAGAACAGTGCACGACGCGATCGGTTGACTAATCTAGTTAAAATTAAATTTTAATTAACACGTCCACATCTACGACACAGCCTTGTCATAACCTTTTTGTTTTTTCCAATTATTTTCATCAATTTAACACTCGGCATGATTTTAATTATTATTTTTTTTATTTTCTTTGTTTTGAAATTACACTTGTCTTGTAATAGAGAGTGCTTGTTTTAAAATTGTATTGCTTGAGATAAAAGGTCACCTTTCATCGATCGCCTTGCTGTGTTTCGTAGGTTTTAAGCTTAGAACCACCTGCGGGTAATGTATTCGGTGAAGTAATCGGGGAAAACTTTCCCCGGGATATATTTTGTTTGATTTGTTTGGTTGGGGGAAAAGTTCTTATGCGATTAGCATATAGACTGTTGCTTGGATTTGTGTAATTTATGTTCTTAGATGGCACCTGTTTGCTAAGAGATAAAAATATTAATATTTGTTATAATCATTAATATATAAAAAAAAAATTTTTTATATTTTTCAAATTTTGTGCTTCTAATTGTAATATTGATTTTAAATTATACATATTTTTTTATGAAGACATTAAAAACTCATTTATAAATTTGCAATTGGCTATTCAAATGAAGCTTACCAGACAGATATTGATTTAGTTATAATTATATAGCTATTAAATAGTATTCATTTATAATACATTTGAATGCATACCGCTACATAATTAATGAAGCCATTCCAAGCAACTGCTTCTTATGATCTTATCCTGTCAGAATTAATCGAAGATTAATTAAACCAATGAATGGCTACAATCAAATATGGGTTTGAATGCTACAATTTAATTATTTAATGGATAAGATGAATATGGATCATTAATTAATTAAATTTATGTAATTAGGTAATGGATTAATTAAATTAATGTTAATAAATATTTATAAAAAAAAACTCTATTTACTATAACTATGCAAATGCTTATCTTACCGATTGACAGAATATTGTTTGTAGTGTTATTATCTATTTCTTTATTTTCAAGACGCACTTGTCTATATTTATTCTGGAGCGACATCTTTAGACTAGTGAATAAAAAACTTGTTAGACAACCGTTTTATTAATAGACTCGGTTGGATGAAAGAAAGAATTCCGATTTTTTTTTGTTACTATACCAACAATTTTTTGCTAAATATTTTTGTATCTTTAATGGATTTTAATAAAATCAACTAACTTATTTATATTTTAAAAATTGTGTTTATAATTTATACAAATATTGTATGAATATATCCCAACAATTTTAATTCTGTTTGCATAAACGTTAAAATATATTTATTCAAAAGTTGAAATTATATAAATGCGAGGATAATTGATGTTCCTAAAGTTTTAATTGCATTGCCAATGTGGTTTCATATGCAAGTACATTGTTCTAACTCCATAAACAAACGATTTAAATTTATATTTTAATAAATGGAAAATGGGACATGAATGAAATAAAACATGAATTACTCCTGTGCAATTTCAGTAAACTTTTTAGATAATTAATTATAATAAGTGATAAAATGCAAACGACTGTATAAAAAAGCTCTTATATTAATTAAACTGAAGAACAGTTTGGATTATAATAAGTTTTGAATTATTTCTGAGTATGAATTTGAAGAAATAATTTATTT
Organism: Tachinus rufipes; assembly: GCA_963932245.1. Taxonomy (NCBI): domain Eukaryota; kingdom Metazoa; phylum Arthropoda; class Insecta; order Coleoptera; family Staphylinidae; genus Tachinus; species Tachinus rufipes. The sequence goes on along the minus strand of OZ010747.1, from coordinate 84,589,997 downwards.
ATTATTAATTCAAGACAAAAATTATTCTAAAATTGAAATAACTAATGCAAATGTTTTTTAAGTTGACCTTTTGATTAAAAAACAAATTGCAGTAAAATATGCAATTTCATTTAAATAACATCATTTGCCACTAGTACGAGGGTTGTAATAAATTAATAAATGGCCAAGTGGAGTATTTTAACTTAATTATTATCTAGTATAATTGGACTCTTTGGGAATGGGGTTGAGTTTTAGTCTGTAATATAGATTGAGCTTTTGTATGCAAAATGTTGGGAAGCACAAAACAAGCAATGTATAAATTGCATTATCTCGGAAAGCAAGTTCAATCATTTCAACGGAGATTCTGTTCTAGTGGATACAGGTGTTCTACTGAAGCACTTAAGGAGTTCGTATTTGTAAAATATGCATGCTTAAACTTATTTGAAAAATAATCTTTTATAAACTATCGTCTCTATTTTTAAAAATTTTATTTAAGCTAGATCACATATTATGTCAGTTATATTTGAATATATTACGCATTTATTGTCTTTGTCGATATTTAAAACATTGATTACAATTGTTTATTTAACAAAAAATAATTACGACTACACACTCCGACTTTGTCTTTAATAATTAGATTTAGTCAACGCTTTTGTAATCAAATTTCTAAATGAATAGAAAGTGTTTTGCAGGAAAATAAAGATACACTCTTAAAGGTCTTGCTTAAGACTACATTTTGCTTACTGAGTTGCGCATTTACGACCTGGCTACTATGAACTAATCTACAATTAAAAAAAATCTTTATTGATTATTTCCAATCGGATTGGTCTAAAATTTTTAGAAATAATACATCTTATGGACACCTACAGATACATACTACACTACTTTACAAACAACCACAGATACATACAGACATCTTATAGACAACTACAGACACATACAGAGATTTACAGACACTTTACAGACAACTACAGACATATACAGCTACTCACAGACATTTTACAGTTACATACAGACACTACCAGGCACTTCACAGACAACTACAGACACATACAGATACTCACTGACACTTTACCAACATTTATAGACACTCATACAAACACTTTACAGATAACCACAAACACATACAGATGCTCACGGACACCTTACAAACAATCACAGACACAAACAGACACTCAACAATTTTTACACTTACATACTTATAGACAGGCAACTACAGTCACTCAAACACTTTACAGACACGATCATAGACACACACAAACACTAACACACCTTACAAACTTATATATAAACGTTCACAAACACGTGACAACGACAACTACGGATACATACAAAAACCTTACAAAAAACCACAAACTCATACAGACACTCGGTTGCGCTTTTACGGCTTTGTTACTTTGAGTTAATCTACAACTTGTAAAATAAACTTTATTGATTGTTTTGCAAAGTTTTAGCCAGATCGCAATTTTTTTTTTAATTTCCAAGTTTTAAATTGTTCTTAATTTTTTGATTTTAAATATATTGAATAAAAATAAAATCTTAAAGACGTAGGACATTTTGAAGTTTTCTTAAAATTAATTTTTATCTACTTCTCTTAAGCATAAGCGTAGAAAGTATTTTTCTTTTACCAAATGTTATAAATCAAAATTTATTTATTAAATAAGACTATAAGCAAATTTGTATCTTAAAAACTGTAAGAGAAGTAGGCTTTTGCGTACTATTACTTTTTGATCAGTGAAGCACTCTCAAAAATGACAAAAAACTACAATTTTGAGACGCTACTGTTCAAAATCAAAGGACAAAATAAAAAATGTGTTAAACCTGCTTAAACTTGATTTATAAATCCTTTTAATTTTAGAGAATTAATATTTTTTGGATAAAATTTCTGTTCCAAGTACTTATGACTAAAGAATATTTGCTTTTTTAAAAAACACATTTTTTGACTTTAATTAAAAAAATAATTAACTGCACAAAACATACGAGTTATATATGAGAAACAGTTTATTTAAATTTTTTTTTTATGTTTCACATTTTTTGTTTAAGGTGCAAGATATATTTTAGGGCTTATTCTTATGATACTATCTCACATGCTGCCTGTAAATATATTCTTTTTCTTCTTCGTCAGACATTCATACGCCACTGTTGACGTCTTAGCCTCCTCTTCTCTGCTTGTAATGCTGGCAACTTACATTATAATAAACCTACAGTTTTAAGTGGATTCCGAACCACTCCATCAGAAAAAGTTTTAGCCGTAAAACCCTACGCTGGCAAGAGAAGTGAGAGAGCGTATAGAAAGTAAAAAATATGTCACAGTGTATGGGAGGGAATTGAACCCACGATCATCGGTACAGCGGCCGAATGCCTAAACCACTGCGCCACGCTCTCCCCTTTAAATATATATCTGTAAATTAATTACATAATTTATACTACCGAACCCGTTAATTGAGAGAATGAAAGCGCTGTAGATACTGACGAGGCCTAGTATGTATCTGGTCCACCCACACTCTCATATTAAATGTAATTATGGTTACATAGACACTAATCATGTCTTAGACTAACGTCCTGAATTAATAACTGCCATAATTTTTTTAAATATTCTGCTAAAGCTAGGTATTACTTGCAACAATTTATACGCCAAAATTCAAGTTAGGCAAAACGCCTAACTAAGCAACTCTCCGGTTTCACTCTCTTGCAATCAAAATTACTCAAATTAATAAAAATCTAGGGAAAAATCTTTATTTGATCCCAAATTGTAGTTTAAAATCAAAAAATGTTTATGATCCATTTTGACCGTTTTTTTTAAGGTAAAAGATAGCCTCAAACATGAGTTAGTTAAAAAAACGTTGGTGTGAGTTTTTGGAAAAAAAAATTTTTGATGGAAAACGAATAAACCTATCAGAGAAAGTTTTGAAATTAAAAAAAAAACACTTTTCAGGGGCTGCTGCTTTAGATAGAGTTAGTGGTCAAAACCACCTCCAATGCAAGTATTCTTTTATGTCCTAAATAAGTTGGTTTTATTTGTGTAAACATTTTAGGTAATTTTGTTTTTTTTGAAAAAAAATAAATAAAACACCCTTAAATTTAATTGGGATTATTTTGAATTTTTCCTGTAATTACTCCACTTTATGCACTCAACAATTTTTTTTGAAAAACATCTAGTTTTAAATAAAATCTACAATTTTTTCAAGAATAGTTTATAAAAAATTCTGACAATATTAATTTTATTTTTAATTTTTGTTTATTTTATTGGTTCCAATAGGCCCCCCTACAAGTCCATTTATTTTTATTAACTCTTAATTTTTTCTAAATTTTATTTCAAGATACCTCAAATATTAAACTTTTTGACTCAATTCATTTATTTTTATCAAGTCCTTAACTTTTTCTAAATTTTATCATAAGATACCTCAAAAACAAACCTTTTTCTGTACTTTTTCTAATAAAAACTCAAGATAAGGCATATACATCTTTGGATTCTACCACTCTTTAGCTAAAATTTAGGATAAAATACAAATTTTTCAAAAAATCAGTGATGGTGTAAAATTTTTTTTTCAAAACTCTTTATCACCACAGTTTTTGTGCAGTGTTTGCATTAATTTTTTTAAAATATAATAACAAAGTAAAACATGACAGATTTTAACTTGCTTTAATAAAAAAATTAAACCTTTTTAGCAGATTTTATTAAACTGCTTTGCTTAGCAAAAAATAATTATTAATTTGGGCATTTATTTTTTAGCAGTAGAGTTTTAAACGTAGCAACTAAAGGTACTTTTAAAGTTTGTCATTAGTTAACCCGGCTACGTAAAAAATGGGTTTAGTCTTAAATAAAAAAATATCTTTGTCTAAAAAATCTTATTTTTTTAATTTTTAAATTTTTTTACAAAAAAAACATTGACGCTTTATAAAAGGTTAAAAAATACGCAAAACGCACAGTTTTTAAGATAGAAATTTTGTCAAAAACACCTATTCAAAACGCCGAAAATTTTTGTGAAAATTTATTCTTTTTGCACTATAAAATGTATAACTTAAAAACGTTTGGTAGTAAAAACTTTAGACATGAAGTCATATCTTTAAAAAGATGTTATCTATTAAGTTTTAATAAAATTCAAATTTTTCTTTTTAAGGCAAAAACTGATATCAACATAGTGGCCGCCATTTCTAAACTGACCAACTTTTTTCATCAACTTTAACGACAAACGTTGATAAAAAAAGTTACATCTACTTTTTTGATGTCTGGAATTACTATGACACGTAAAAATCCTTTTAAGACTAATTTTATATTACGGACACAGTACATGTAGTACTTGCAGACCTTGTGCGTAACAGCCGTTAAGAGCATGCTCTGCACTGGCATTTAAAACTTTAGTTTTGCACACCATCTGCAAAAGATTGTTAAGCAGTTTACTCTGATTGACAATGTATGCAAAACACAGTTCAATAGTAATGAGCAATTATATCCACACTGACAAGAGTACCTGGGATTGTGTTGTATTATAAATTCTTTTAAATTATAGTATACCATGCATTGATGTTATGATATGGATTTTAATTTATTAAAGGTTCTATGATAGAAAAAGATAATATATTTTTAAATGGTGCGCATAAGAAAATTAAACGCCGAAAGACAAAACTTAACGAACCATGCCAATCCGAGAGCAGCAACTCAAAGTCAATTTTCTTTAAGAGACAAAACAATAGAACAGTTTATGTTCTGTAGTAAACCAATGCTTAAATAGTAGCTGACAATGGTTAGAATTAATTGGCAAGAAGCGGCATTAGCAACGTGTCGTAGTTGAATGGTAGAGCATATTGTGCCTCACTTGTTTAAAAAAACTTATTTTTCAAATTGAGTCGAGTAAGCCAAACAAAACCGCTATGTACAGATTCTGAAATTAAGCACTTTAACGGCATTAGCACACATTTAAACACTGTTACATTTAAACGAACAACACTGACAACCTCGTCAAACATGGCTATAAAACCTAACTCCAAACAGAACTTGAAGGATGCCCAAAAGAGAAGCCCACTTAGCAAAACAAACTAGTCTAAAAATATCTTGTTCCGGGACAGAGATTGAAGACACTATCAATATCAAACATGAACGGAAAAAAAGTAAGGATTTGACTGTAGATCCAAAATAAGCCTTCCAATAACATCAAAAACAATGCTTCTATTGTAAATGCTTTGAATCTTAAACTAGCATAGCAAACTATAATCAACATAAAAACAATGTTCCACAAGTATGTAGTTTACGTCCAAAACCGCAATCTGTGACTAAATTAACAATTAAGACAAACATTTTGATAAATTTGCAAAACACAAAAACAGATAGAGGAACCTCTATAGACATATTGACTATATTAGAAACTTGAACTTTTGTTTGCGTTAAGTAATTGCAAAAAAAATCAAGACTAAAAATTAAAAGAAAATTAATCAAAAAAGTCAATAGAGCTTGTTAAAAGTTTGTTTTAGTAGGTTTAGGTCGGTGTGAGTAGAAGAGCTGTAAGTTGCACGTATGCTGTTCGTGTAGGCAGTTGTGTTGATTCTTCTTGAACGTAGTAATGCGTGTTGTATTGCTCCTTGTAGTTTAAAAATGATGAGTTGCCGTAGGCAATTTGGTAAAGCTTTGAGGTAATTGTTCAGATATAAAAAACTCTAACAATGTAGTAAGTAGTGCAATATTACCTTTTCCAGTATGTCTGAGTTTTTGTTCTCTAAAGGATTTGGGAGCGTTGTTTTAAAAAGTTTTTCTAATATGTAGTTACAAAGTCGTAACGGAAGTTGTTGTCAAAGAAACTAGTCAGTCAAAGATACAAAGACATAAAGATTATTGTGGAAGTAGCTGGCCAATGGAATTTCAAAAGCGTAGTGGAGGTTGTCGTAAAAAAAAATTATTTGTTGGAAGTTCATTTGAGTTGCAGGATTGTTGTAATAAAAAAGGATTGGTAATCGGTGTCGTAGAATATTTAAATTTTAGTTTTGTACACTCAAGTAAGTTTTGTTTAAGATTTTTTGTGCTGCAATAATTTTACCTTTATACGTTTTTGGACGATTTTGGAAGCGCTTGTGATTGACTGGCTGATGCTTTATTTTAAGCGGTATCAGGCTTAAGACATAAAAACAACAACATCAATAAAAGAAACAATTTTAGACTTACCGTCTCTACCACATTAGAACCAGACCTACAACATACTTTATAAAAAAATATTTTTTTAAGAAACTTTGCTTTCATGTCTACAACAATAATTGTCACAACCACAATTACTTCAAACGTGCAACTTGTACTATAAACATAAACTTTTTCCAAAATCAAACAAATTTTAACCTGTCCTAATTAGCTAAGACACATACTTAATCTACATATAACTACAATAGACTTATCAACTGCTATCGTAAAAAAAAAAATATTAATAACTTTTACACTAAATAGTCTATTGACTCTGTTTTTACTCTATTAACAAACGTGACTAGTAATACACCACAAAATATACATTATCGAATTGGAAATAAATCATTCAAAATATAATTCTAACAATAACAAACAAAAATTATGTTAGTATGAAAAAAAAACATAAATTACTAAAAACAAAAATTTGCAGCTTATATAAGAATGGTTTAAAAAAATTCGATTACTTTTACAACGCTAATAAGACTTTACAATTAAGTCAACAAAAAAAATAACCTTAATAATGCCTGAACAGCTACCACATATTTACTTCAAAACATAACAAAACACCGCCAAGCAAACAACAGTTAGTCTTGCGCCACCTACCTACAAACACGCATGAACACTCGAATGACCAACGTGAAAGACATCGCTGTACAGTACAAACAATGTTGAAAACTTGGGAAGGGACACTTATTCAACTTGTGACCGCTTTGGCCGTTGCTTAACTTTTGTTAATCATACGTGTTCTCTCTGCCGGCCTATATTATTTATTTTTTTTAATCAGTACTAGAAGAGACAAACAACAAGCAAGCTTTAGCATTTGCTGAATCAAAAAATTGTTGCAAGCTCAATAAAAAATAAAACTTTAACCGAAACAGCTTCTACATACCCACGGCGACTCACCAACTGAACACTTTTACCGACTGCTATTTAATCCCTAGAAAGAGAATTGGGCAACGATTAGAAGCTTTTCTAGTACCGCAATGGGCAAAGACTCACGCCTCAGCCGGAGCAAACATGAGCTTGAAGCTCGATAAACTTCCAATTGACCAGAACTCATTGTGGGCTAGGTGAGCAGAAGCTAACCTGTTTTTATCACCTAACCCTTACTCACAAAAACCATAGCACTACAACTTAGAAATACATTGGGCCATGACATTTATCATAAAACACAGTAAACACTACCAAAGCTGAATGGAGAGTAGAAGAAACAGGTCCGTCAATGCAATGTTACGCCCCAAGAATACTTTCTTGCGGTAGAAGGTTGCTCTGTACTGACTGGTTGCTCTAAAAACGAGCAAACATTGTAGAATTTTAAACTTGACCCACCCAGTAAAAGGGACAGTAAAGATTGAGGCCAAGCTAATAAGATTGAAGCAAAACCAGAGGTAAGCGAGCGAAAAAAGGGCCTGCTTTTAAATACCTCAGATAGTTGAGGCAACCAGCTAAAATTTACTTGCTGGAACCGAATCGACAACATTGCTAGTAAATCAGGCAAACTCACAACATCATCTAAAAGTAATCACTAAGATCAGTGTATGCAAGATAATACAACTTTCTTAAATTGCGCCTCAGATAGACAATAACACAATTGGATTTCCACGATGTGTTATGCTCAAGAACAGAGAAACTCTTGGTTTCTGACGTACAGAATTCATTTCCAAATCGGCGGACTCTAGTGCAAGAGTTTGCAAACGTGTTTCTGTTGACGTACTAATCCTTTTCACCACAAACACAGTAGCACACCAAACATAAAACCAATAAGATTGTTGTGCGAGTTCTATCGTACGCTTACAAAAAAATGCTCATTTGCCAACAAGTGAAGGAGGTGCTAGCCACTGAGATCAGTTTTTTCGAGTAGCAGCAATTGCAGGCCGGTTGCAAAAAATTAAAAAAAGGTAAATCTCGCTTTTGAGTGGAATATTGTGGTCTCAAAAACGCCACTATCGTGAAAATTTTTATGAGTTGGATTAAAAACCAGATTAACAAAGTTTGAGTTTTAGATAATGTCTTTTTGTCTTAAGAACATGTACGTCATCTTTCAAAAACTAATGCTAACTGTATTGAGCGGATACCTGGTGTAGCGTATATACTAAACCCTGAGGAACACTTATGATATCTTTTTTTAGTGCTCGAACAACTTCAGGAGTTTCAGTTTTGCAGCGTAATTTTGGAGACAGAAATCGAACATAACGTGACCGCGAATGAGCAGTAACCGTTCACGCACCACCTGAAGTCAATTATCCTTGACCAAACACTAAAAACTAATTACGTTGCTTTTTAGGGTTTTCTAAAGAATGTGCCACAGTTTGCCGAAATTGTTGCTTTTTTCACTGACCTGCAAGATGCCAAGAAATCTTTAAAATAAACACAGCCATAGAAACAACTTTTAAAATGGTAAAACAGCTGTTGGACTTCCCCGGCCTGGACGCGTTTAATAGCCTTAAATAGGGGGCGGTATTATATCAGCAAGATTGGTAGAACAGCCCATACTACTGCAATCCTGCTGGACCTGATATACACTTCTGATGTCTTCTCTATCTCATCTATAAAATCCATAATTTTTTGCCAAGGAATTACTTTCAACTTTGCTTCGGTTGAATTGTGCTTGCCAAAAGAGGTTGTGCGTTGCAGTTTATAAGCTTTGCAAGTGTAGCTGAGTCTCATCTCATCTTTCATACAACCGCAGCATATAAAATACATTTTTATTCCCATTCTTTAGGTGAAATTTTGCAGTCTAATTTGACTTATTTGTGTTACCAAGACTTTTGTATTATGAGATGGTCTCTTTAAAAGTGGCAGTGTATATTTTGACTTAGACATTTTCAAAACTGAACCAGTAGTCACAACCAAACAGGTAATTTATGAAACATCTCGCTTACTTGCCAGTCATTCTTACCAGTAGAAATATGGACAAACTAAGAAAAATATTGATAGTAAAAAGACTCAAAAAACGTGTTAACAAAAACCAAAAACTGCAACCCAGAACGGCAACTTCGCGCGCACTCAAGCAAGTAATTTTGTGGACGCGCCAGAAGCGTTGAAACAAATGTCTTTGTTAATGCATCTTTTTATTTATTTAGTTATTGTATATTATTGCCGCCAAAGGTAATCATCAACGGGAGAAGTTAAAATTAGTCATCTGGAAATTTGGCCTAAATTATTGAATTCTTTAACGTGCACGCAACATCAAGGCAGTACACGGGACCTACTAAAGTTTTTGTAACCAGAAAAACTAACCCTTCAAATAAGAGACTCAAACCCAGAAGTCAAGTACGCTAACCACTACACTACCTGGGCAAAAATGCACCTATTGAGTTTAAATTATACTAGTTATCATAGTGCTGCAGCTAGACAAACTCTATAAAATAATTACTACATCTAAAAAAATAGTCAACTGCAAAACACAAATTATGTAATGTAAACGTTAGCTAGTAGACTGTTGCGCAACAAAAATTCTTGGCAGTACAAAGTTCAAAATCTATACAAAAACTAAAAGACATATCTCTCTCACTCTGGAAAAACTTTATCTGTACAGTGTCAGAAATGATGATACAAGTTGTGTCAACCACATCAAAAGCTTGAAAACTAACTAACAGTACGAAAGAAAGCGATATTATGTAAAAAACAGATAGCAATACAAACTGTGTCAACCACATTAAAAAACTGAAATTTAAAAACCAGAAAACAGTGTAAAAGAACTGCAATATTTTTTTAAATTTTTTATTAAAAATAAGTTTTAACAATAACAAAAAGAAAGAAATTCAGCTGACCAGAAGAGAACCATTATCGCAACGCCCACGTATAACTCATACCTATCGCAATCTTAGGTAACACCCACAGTGTGATTTAGAACAAACCCTAAACCTAACACCACAGTCTGTAGTAACGTTAAATTCATGATATCTGAAAAACTTCCACATTGGTCTCTACACAAATGCAAACAAAACCAATGCCCGTGCACGGTGAAGTTTTTTGCACCTGGGGACCCTACTCAAAAACACTTACAAACACAAACTTTGATCACGCTTTGTCGGTTTATGTCGGTGTTATCAACGGCACTGCCAAAAGTGCTACATGCAACACAAGCAACTACTTTAAAAGCGCACATAAAGTTAGAAAGAAAGAAGAAACCTTACAACAACCTACAAACAACATCTGCATTAGCAAATTTATAGGCTACTTGACGTAAAGAATCTCAAATAAAAAATGAGAAAAACCTTGATCAAAACTAAACTGGCTTGAATTAGTTGATATGTCCAAGACTGTCATGTTCAATAGTCACCTAGTAAAATGATAACCCATAAATGTCAAACAAGGCCTAGTTAAAAAACGTATTGCAGAATTTGGCAGTGAAAAACATTTTAAATTTGGCACAACTATTATACCGATATAACTCCAGTTAATGTTCATCAAAATGAAAAAAAAAGGCTTTTTACTAAACTTGATTATTAAATTAAAAACTACGATTATTACTCAACTACTTTATTCTAAAAAAGCCAAAACTTTACTTCTTCTTTATATTACTTGTTGGCTAAAGAAGTTATTATCATGGTAGACACGGATATGGTAGCGTTAAAGGATTCTAAAATACACTTTTTTATTGCCCGTCAGCAAGCCCAAAACTTTTATAATTTTCGGAGCTACTAGCAAAAAGTACGGTGTTTTGACGTCCAGCCTATAACACTACCTAGGTCAAACAATGCCACAAAGTAAAAAAAAAACAATTATTTTACGTTGTTGACATCAAACACTCTACAGTCTCTTAAACTACAAACTTTTTTCAAGCAGATTACATCTTATCAAAGAAAAGTTGATCTTCTTGTCTGCATTTTAAGTCAAGAAGATTTCAAACAATCAAATTTACAATACTACAAGTATAGTAGATTCTTACAGAACACCATTCTGCACCGTGAAGGTTAATTAGTCTACTAGTCTACTAAAAAAAATCTTCCAATAGTTTTAATTAGTACACGCGCATAAATACATTTTTTTAGTTGTAAATATTTTTGGTTTTACCAAGTAGTACAAAGGTTAGTATTAGTTTGAGAACTCATCATACAGAATACTTGAGTTCAAAAACAATTTGGAATACTGTTAAAATTAAAATATACATCAAGTCTAACATAACTTTTCTAGATAAAAATCAAATTTAACAAAATAACTGTAATGATTCTCCAAATTAGTAATATATTCTTTAATGTTTAAAAAGTATGAAAACCAGCTATATAGTATTACATTTGTGAAATCATCATAAACATAGTATGAGGCCAAATATTAAATTAAATGTATATACATAACATAAGTTTTTTACTGTAAATATTTTCTATAGATAACATAATAGAATAATTACCACGGCATGATTATTATAATTTTAGAACAATATTTTCAAGTATAAGATAATCAAAACAACATTAAATAACAATTTATCATTCCTTATTCAATATATCTAAGAATATATATTGCAAGTAATTTTAATCATCCCTTACACCATCCATCTTATCACACGCCCTATACTATTCATCTGTTTATATAAACTTTGACCTTTAAGCAAAAGCAAATATATCTGCATGTGGTCACTAGATTGAAACATGTTTACTTTAAACTTACACGTAACACAGAAATGCAATATTAATGTGCCAACAGGTTTATATGTAGCTACTACTTCTTGATATAGTTGAAGTAAATACAAACAACATTAATTTATTCCATTTAATTCCAAGATGCAATATATTAGGATTTAACATAAATGTGATTTATTAGTTGAGCGAGTTGTAAGGATATAAAAGTGCAACTTTAATGTTCCAGGAGGGAATTTAATTAAGTAAACAATGTATAAATTAAACAATACCATTAATTCAGCGTTGACCTAATTAGTTTTAATAATTTAATATTTGAAATAAATTGAATTATTTAATACCGTTCCAGTTTATTAATTGAAATGATGTGTTTAATTTATGTTAATGCAGGGTAACACATATTTTATTAAAATATAAATAAAGGTTTTTGTAATATTTATGGTGGATTGATTTGTAATTATGGGATCCGATAAACTTACTCAGTATCTTTCATTTATTGCTGATTGGGACAATTTCATGTAGTCTGGTAACTATTTAGTGGAGAATTTTTAATAATGAATAACATTTTCTAGATTTATAAAGCTGGTTTATGCTGATATGTAGTTAAATGTATAATTATTTATAAATATATATTTCTTATAAATGTTGCTGCTATTAATTTAATTGAACATACAAACATAAGAAACAAATCAAATCAAAAATTAACGGCTGAAAAAAGGTTTTTTAATAACAGATAAAAATTAGTGAAATTTTGTAGTTAAAAAGTAGCTGACATTCATCTCTATCTAAAAAGTCCGTAGTAGGTAAATGCAGTTGCAGACCTTTCTGCAAAGTTTAGATAAATTGCTGTTTTATGTAAATTTAGCTGGTTGTTTTTTTCTGTGTTAAAATCATCAAGTTTGATTCTATCGCATACAATACGGTTTGTTAAAAAGTTATTAAAATTTTATTCAATAAAGTTTATTTGAAGTCAAGATCAAGAGGCCAATTATGATCTCGGTGATTTTGAATTTATTTATTTAAGTTTAGTGAAATCTAAATAACATTTTGTTTTATTTTACTGACATTACATCATATCTATAAGAAATGTGGCCGATAACAAAAATCACAACAATCAGAATTCTCCGATTAATAGCTTTTGTCTAATCACAAATTACGGACATTTACATCTAATATTTTAGTATTTAAATGGTTATATAAATATACTATAGACTGCTAAATCAAATTGATATTTTAGTTCACAAACCTTTACATTGCGAGATTGATTTGATAAGACAAGTGAAAGAGCAGTTATTAATTTTGACACCGAGTTTTTTAGAAAACCTAGGTGATTATACAGACACATTTACAGCGTAACAAATCCAAAAAAAGAAATTCCCTGATTCAACCCAAAAATAACAAAAAACAAACCCAGAAGAAGAAACAACTTTCTACAGAAAAACAAATTCCAAAAACAAACCCACATTCTAACAAACAACCAGTAAAAGTTGACAAAGTAAGAACTTTGGAGGAAGGCATAAACTGCCTTCATAAACATTAATGAACACCATAGCAAAGCCCTAATAGACTCTGGAGCAAGTCAGAACTTCACTTGGCTCTGCCTACACAAGACACAAGTATCAAGCAGACGATTAAATTAGGTCAATCCAAAAATTAAAAAAAGTAAAAGCAACCATAAAAACTAGCAACAAATGGCAAATCATTCAATTTCTAATCACTTCAACTTTAAGAATAGAGGTGCCACCAATAGCTATAAGATGAGCATAGACTATTAACATCAATGCATGCACTACGGGATGGAACGCCGATGCATCATATACTAGTCCTAGTAACAACATTGACCGATCTAAATTCTGGCCAAGAAAAAAGTTTAAATGTTTATAAACTTGTTCTTAAATTAAACCCAACTAAAAGACCTCTTCATCTCATCATCGTGCCCGCAAAAATAAAAACCACCAAACAAACTTTGTGGACTCTGGTACAAATCCCCCAAAAACACCCCTTGTAGCCATTCGGGCTTAAAAATAAACTAATCACCTTCCAAAAAGTACTTGTCCATGTTTGTGTAAAAAAAAACCAGCCAAAACCTAATAACTAAAAATAACTTCGTCAATTTATAAGCATCCAAGAACACGTCTAACATTTTTAAAAATAGCCAGCTTCTTCATTGAACTGCAAGAATAAAAAAACTACTGAAACTAAAATGCAAGCGTTAAAGCCGTATAGACAGCAATAAACTAACCCCTACTAAGATTGATTACAGTCTGTCCTACAAATCAACGCAAAGATATAACTTGCGCCTCAAAACAGTTCCAAGAGAAGAATAAGCAAAAACTCCAAAAAAAGTTTTCCTCAAATAAATTGGAGTATGTAGTAATTGTATGGACAGTAAAGAAAATTAGAGCTTATCTTAAAGATAAACTATTCCACCAAACCAAACTATGAAGACTGACAAAGCCATTGTTTATCTAAATAACTCTGTCAACGCCAAGACCAAGGTAACCCTGTTCTTCACATTTACCCTAGAACACACTCCAAAAAACTCCAATATTCTATCCAGTGTTGTATCCAAAAGCTCAGAAGATAAAATGCTAGTAAAACTAACGGTTCCTACCACCCAAAAACAACCACAAACGTTTAGCAACTAAATTGATAACTTTCCAGTTCCTACCTATTGCATAATAAGACATCTTAAGCAAACCTGTTTAAAGGAGAAACCTTAGCAGAGATAGTAGGCAGCTGCTGCTTAACATGCTCCCGCACAAAAACTGGCTCACAACAAACACAAGCCCTCTTTAGTCACACCCCTAAGACAAACTATAGGTACAAGTGGCGGTATCGATCGGAGCTGACTGATGTGCATAGACTTTTTACAAAGAAAAATGCAGGATAATGATAAAAAAAAACCAAACCAAAAGATAACAACAAAATTCAACAAAACGTGGAACTCGTTAAGATACTGCACAAAATAGCTGCCATTGCCTTTTTTTTAGCAAAAAGAGATGTGACAGGCTTAACACATAAGTACGCAAATCATAAAAACACTATGAAGGTCCTCGAGTATATAAGCAAGATAAAAAGCTACAAATAAACCTATACAAAAAAGAAAAGGACAAAAAGATTGCAAAAATGAGGAAACAATGATAAATGAATCAACACAAGATGCTTCTTATGCTTGATATAATTAAGCATATTAAAGAACATATTGACACAAAAAAGTTTACAGTTGCAAAAATAAACAAAACCAGCAACAATAGCGTAAAACTAATCATAAAAGGAATAAACAAGAAAAACAAATTGGCAGATGGGACACCAAAACATGTACAGAGTCCATTATGAAAGTAATGCAAATTTGCTATAAAAAAATAGATTTATTGATCGTACTGATACAATCGCTTAAAAATCTTTAAAATACTCTTCTCGTGCATCAATACACGACGTGTCTGCTACGTCTAAAACTCCTTGACAGGAATGTCTTTTAATAACCTTGTAGCTTTAGGATGTTTTTGACGGACTTCTAATGCTTTTTTCAGCTCTCTCTTCAGTGAGGACAACAACAAAAATTGCACAAAGTCTAAAACTGTAAGGTAGATGGGGGACCACTGAGGTGTTGCTTTAGGACAGGAAGTTGGTAACGATGACGGCCATTTGACTGGGGGCATTGTCATGGTGGAACTTGACCGTGTCTTTAATGTCAGTCCTCAAGCGCGCAATCCGGCGTTTCAATCTTTTGAGCACTTTAAGATAAAAGGTAGAGTTGACAGTTTCTTTTTGCAGTAACTATTCAAAATGGACGATTCATTGGACGTCAAGAAGATAATAAGCATCGTTTTTATGCAAAATTTGCTCATTTGCCTTTTTTAAGGCAGAAGATTTTGTGTGCCACGCGCTGCTCTGCCTTTTCGGTTCTGGGTCGTACTCAAATATCCAGGATTTGTTTCTGGTTACAACAAAGTTAAGTAAATCTGGCTCATTATAAATCAATTTTTTTGACAGCGCAAAACCGCGCTGTATTGCAAAGTCAAAAAACACATTTCACGCGGAGGCACGTCTTTCCGCTCAGACAATCGGAGCAAGTTAGCAACCGGTTGCGTTGGAAAGACAAATTTTAAACCAAATTTTCCGCCCGGTTTTACCGGGCAAGAGAGTATTCTGATAAAAAGAAGAACTGTTACAGGTTCGCAGAAGAAAACCACAAATTTAAAGACTGATGCAACACCCAAAAATGCTACCTTTGCAACAAAGAAGAGCATAAGTCTAAAACAATGCGCAATGCAGCATACAGAGCTTTTGTCAATGCGTAGGAAACAAACAAAAAAGATAAGAACAAGTCGACTAAAATGTCCACAAAAATTGCACAAGTAAACCTAAGTATTAAGGGAGCCTTAGATCTCCTAATAAACCAATTTTTTAATAAGAATGCTCTAATCTCAAAGCAAACACAAAGCAAGAACCAAAACGCAATAGTTAACCAAGCAGAAAACCAATGTGCCACACACTTACGCCAAGGTTTACAAAACAATCAAAAATACTGTTTTCTACTCATGCGACTTCTCACCTTCAACCCAAACAGACAACTTTTGTAACATCCTACTAGCAATCGGCAAAGATCTAATAAAGCAAACAAAAACGATCTTGATTATTTAAACACAACTTGGTTATTCTAAACAAAGACAAACCTGGCAAAGTTTATACAAAAATAAAAAGTGACCGCGGAGGAAAACCATTGTTTCTACAATACAATAAATGTAGAGATCAAAAATCATCCTACCATTATAAGAAGTCGGTACTTTAAAGCTAAACAAGCAAATAAACTGGTAAAATTTGCCAAAACAACCAACTAGAAGTCTATTACACATACAGTCTTTGACCTGAACAACCAAAAATTGCATGGTATACAATCCCAAGAAGACAACCAACATTACCAAAGAGATAATTAGGGAAAGAAACAAAAAAGTAGACCGGATAGTATCACACCCAAAACTAGCAAGGTAAATCAAAAGCGGCTAGACTAACCCTAATTAAAAAAACCCGCAAAAAGAACAGAAGGCAAGTTGTACAGGCCGTTGATTATCTTCAGCAATATGCAAGCTCTTTCTTTCTTTAAGTGCTTTCTCCAATCCGAAGGTTGGCAATCATCACCGCTATGCGTACTATTTATATAGCTGTTTTAAACAGTTAGTTTGTATTGCAAACCAGTCCTGCAAATTTTGCAGCCATGAGTGGCGTCTTCTTACAACGCTTCTTCTTCCTTATATTTTCCCCTGTATTATTATTTGAAGCAGATGGTACTTCTCCCATCTAGTCACTTGTCCCAGGTATTGAAAATTTTGCGTCCTAATAATGTTTACAATTTTTTCTTCTTTTTCATCATTCTAATTACTTCTATGTTTGTTATTCGGTTTGTCCATGGTATTCTCAATATTCTTTTGTACATTCACAGTTAAAAGGCCTCCAACCTTTAGATGTCCGCATTTTTAAGTGTCTATGCATCCGCTCCATACAATAAAATTGATTGTATATAGCATGCCGTTAATCTTGTTTTTAATTCTAGGCGTAGATAGAACTTTTTTCATTAATTTTCATGAAAACTATTCTAGCTTTTGCTATTCTAATTTTTATTTCCACTGAACAATCGTTATCTTAGTTAATAGTTGTGTCCAAATAGTTGTACTTTGTTACCCTTTCTATGAATTCATTGTGTATGTAAATGTTTTTATTATTTTGTGGTGTTTTTGTCATTACCATAAATTTGTATTTTTTTTTGCATTTAGAGATAGTCCACATTCTTTGCTTGCTGCTGTCACTTTGTTGAAAATTCTCTAAAGGTCTTCTAAGCTAGTTGCAATTAGAGCTGTGTTGTCAGCATATTTTATGTTATTTATCGGTATGCCGTTCACTTTTACCCTTATTGCTTTGCCATCTAGTGCTTTCTTTATAGGTTATTCTGAATACAAGTTGAATAGTGTTGCTGATAGTACGCATCCTTGTCTGATACCCCTCTTTATTCCGATCTCTTTTAATGTATTGCCGTCTACTTGTACTATTGCTTTTTGGTTATAATACAGGTTAGTAATGTTTCGAATATCTCTAGTGTCGAGCGTCTTTTCTTTGAGCAGATAGATAAGGCGGTCGTGTCGTATTCTATCAAATGCTTTGTTGTAGTTGATGAAATATATATGTAAGTCTTGATTAACATCTAAGCATCGCTGCATCAGGACTTTTAAAGCAAAAAGTGCTTCTCGCGTACCAAGGCCGTTTCGGAACCAGAAATGTGATTCGCTTATTACTTGTTCTAGTTTACATTGTATTCTGTATTGTATCACCTTTAGAAATGTCTTTAATGTGTAGCTCATAAGGCTTACAGTGCGGTGGTCCGCACATAGCTTTGCGTTTGTTTTTTGGGAAGCGTTATAAAAGTTGATGTTAGCCATTTGTTTGGTATTATTCCTGTAGAGTATATAGCGTTAAATAGGTTTACTATAATGTGGATGTGTTCTTCCTCAATTAACTTGCTGGTAACTTGTCAAGGCCTAATGACTTTCCGTTTTTTAGAGTTTTTATAACACGCATTACTTTCTCTTTGATTATATCAGGTCCATTGTTTTCTGGTTCATTGCTTTCTTGGTGTTCTTCTGTGATGTTGCCAAGCCTTTCGTCTTCAAACAGTTCTTCAATATATGTTTTTCACAGTAAGAATTTTTCCGTGGTCTTTATGACAATTTTACCATCTTCATCCGTCAGAATACTTGGTTGTTTTCGTTTTTGTGTCCCTGTGAGTTCTTTGACTTGCTTTATTTTCCTCTATCTTTTTGCATTTGTGTTTCTAATATTTTTCTTGTGCTTTTCTTAAGTGTGTACGTATTTGTTTTTGTATCTTCTTGTATTCGTGTACGTTGCTTTTTAAACTTTGGCGTTTGTCCATTAGTTTTAGTATCTCAAGAGTCATCTATTGGTGTTTTGCTTTTTAGGGTTGTTTTCTGAGTACTGTCTTGCTCGGTTCCATTATAGAGTGTTTTAAGAATTTCCAATTGCTATTTATGCGTGTTTGCTAACCTGTGTGTTGAGGTTTTTGTTTGATTTTGTAGATCCTGTCTCGTCTCTATTTTGTTTAATCGGGATATGTCTATGCTGTTGTATTGTTCTTTAACTTTCTTCTTTTTAATTGACTCAAGCTATTACAGGATTATGATCCGATAATAAATCAGCTCCTAGGTATGCTTTTACGTGTTCGATTACGTTTTGGTACCTGTTATTAATTAGGATATAGTCGATTTGATTTCTCGTGACTTTCTTAAGATTATCTTGTGGTAATTTCCATGTATATAATTGTCTTTTTAAAAATTGAAAGAAGGTGTTTGTTACGAAAAAGTCTTCCTCTTGAGTAAACTGTTCCAGTCGATCTCCTCTTTTGTTTTTCGTTCCGAGTCCTATATGTTTGCCGGTTTCTCCCTTGCCAATTTTAGCGTTGAAATCGCCTAGAATGATTGTGATGTCTTGTGATTTGATTGATTTTAGGATATTAAAAATGTGCTCGTAGAAACTCTCTATCTCTTTGTCTGGTTTGTCTGCGGTGGGGGCGTATATTTGAATTATATTGAGTTTGCAGTGCTTTGTTTGTAATTGAAGTAGCATTACGCAATCTGATACTAGCGTAAAATTAATTACTGATTTATTTGTATATTCTGATACCATCATTGCCACTCCATATTTATAGTTCGTCGTTTCTTAAGTAGTAGATAGTCCCATTCGGTGTACTGTGTTGGCCGCTCTTTGGCCATCTTGTGTCGCTGATGCTAAAGTTTAAGTTTATTCTTTGCATCTCTTGTGCTATATTATAAGTTTTTTCGGGTTCGAACATGTTGCTAACGTTTTATGTTCCGATTTTCATAACATTTTTCAGAATTTCCTCCCACCGGAGATCCGATTGGAAGGTTTTTAGCTCCAAAATATTTTCTTGTAAAATTGGCCATGATGATGATTTCTACAAGAGAAATCCTTTTATTTGGATCTTTAATGCAGTGGTTTCTTCTTGCTTTCTGCATCCCCATGCCGTTGACCATTGGTTAGTTCGTCCGCCTTTCAAGATGATTTCTCAGCCTAAGGACAAAAGGGTGCCCTTTCTCTTAAAAGCTTGTCCACCCGAGGCTGTTAGCTGTCAAAAAGCGACTACTTATACCGGTAGTCCTTTGGTCGACATTGCCTCGTTGGTTATCTAGCTAGCTCTTTGATCAGATATTAAAGTGTAGAACCAATAAAAAATTATTTGTGTTGCTGATTACATTTGAGACTAAAAATGCATTCAACTCGGATGCTTGGGCAACATAGTAAAATTACTATACATTGCCGTTTCTTGGAGAACCGCAATCTCCTGACACTCTTAAATGTTAACTATAACAGGGTCTTAAAGCTAAAATTCCCAGCAACATCTGGCTTATTATCCACGCATATAATGTGGCAAATGTTATTGTTGGAGAAAAACTGGTAGAGGATGCCAAGTACTTTAAAATTGATGGCGTTACAGTAACAAGCCAGCTGCATAAAGTACTTGGGTATTACTTTTGCCTATAACATAAATAAGAGCCTCTATATTGCCCAACATAAGCAAAAAATCGCTGAGCAGCGCCGTTCCTCTATAGCGCTATATGAGGCACTAGCATGAAGCCAGTAGTTGCACAAAAAAAACTACCGCAAAAGTGCAAAAAAAATAACAAAAAAATGTACAAAAAAAAAATCAACACCACCGGCCATAACTGCTGTGGGTGAAAAACCAAGCATACAAAACTCCATCCAAATTTATAATAATAATTCACCTGCCACACCACCTGACGGAACTCAGAATGTTACTGCTTTCATCAAAGAAATTGGGCAAAAATGATACCAACAAAAAAAATTCTCAATAGCTTTCCCATAAACCTATGGTCAATCCAAAATTTCTATAAAAAAAACTAATTTTCAAACCTAGAGTTAGTCAGTCCACAGAATGTTTCAAATCAACTTTGCAAAAGGAATTTTAAGCCAAAGCCAAATAGAAGACAAAATGACAAAGTGCATCTGGACTTATACGCCAGTTAAACCTCAAACGGAATAACAATAACAACCCCGCAAGACATTGATACAGAAATATGGATCAACTTTTAAAAACAACTTCTGCCATAAACCGGTTAAGCCAACAACTAAAAAACCCCCTTGGGTCAAAAACTGTAACTGTAATTTAAGATTTGTGGATTGGCATTAAAGCGGCACTAGCTCCATCCAAAAGGCCATTCAGAAATGCGTCTGCAGAAGTTGTGTGTGTTAAGTCCCCAAGCGCGTGTCACTTGTAGTGGTGATGATCCGTTTTTTAGGCATGAAGACAAACGCCCTGTTTCTTCATGCCAAGTTGAAGCTAAATGGGATTTGTATCTAATAACTTGTCATTCATTGCAAAAAGTAAACATTCCAAATATTTGTATGCAGGTACCAACAAGAATACGTTCAAAAGATTATTAAAAAACGCATAGAATGGCTAGAGAGTCTAGACTATTCCCGTGACATAGGATACCGCTTAAGAACAAAAAATAAATTGCTGCGCATTTCCGTCAACTGGAAGCAGCTATCGATGCTACCTAAAGTAAAACAAGAAGTTCTGACTTACCATTATAACACTGCACATAATCCAGGTCGGGATAAAACACATACCGCTATTCCGCGTTTGTATTATTGGCCGAAAGTCAAAGCAAATATAAAAACCTACATTTGCTCCCCAAACCACATCACAATAAATAAACCCAAAACTTTTTCATACCTAAAACCTTTATCCAGAGAATTGCCCAAGACCCAATGCACAACATCACTGGACAACAACAAACGCAACAAAAAAACCATTGCCAAATTTTATTGCTGCTTAATCAAAAAAACTGACTGATTTTGGCCCATAAAATCTTAAGACTTAAAAACGCTACAAAACGCCTTTGATAACGCTTTTCTGGCTGACTAAAAGTTTATAACCTAATTAAAACACCTGCAAAACTTAATTATATTTAATTTTTTAATTAACATATTTTCTTTTTTTAATTGTTTGAAATATAATCAAGTAACTTCTTATACCAGAACAAACACCTATAGTAACTGTATAAGTTATGATGTCATCTGTATATGAGTAAAACCTACAAAGTGGACGTGGTCTAGTCAAAACTGGCAGACTAATTCAACTCCAAAAATTTTGAAGCATATTAGCTTAAAAACCGTCAAAGTACTAACCTATGTGGGTCAATTGCTAGAGCAATTTTTCTAACTTTGCACTAATAAGAGAGAAATCCTGAAACTAAAAGCCCACACAAAAGTTGAAACAAAATATAAAAGGTAAAAGGATTAAAATGCAGTAAACAAACTGATAAATCAGGAAAATGAAAAGCTAATTAAGATATCGAGTGGACTCTACAGGACTGGAATCGTCAAAAAGTCTATTTTATTTGCAAAAGAAAGAAAGCTGCTGTTGAGTTGCTTTAGTATAATCATTGTAACAACACATTTAATTGCGTTAATTCTTCGCGCAAAGTATTTACAAACAAATTACGTTATTCAAACCGACCGGATTGTAAAATAATTTGATACTTATAGTAAACTTACCAAAAAAAATTTAATTAAAAGAAAAGTTTTGGATTCAGACAGTTTTCTTAATAATTTTCAAAAATACTAAACGTTCTAATAATGTCCTGATGATTCAAAACCCGAATGGCTCAGAACAATGTTAACTTGTTTTATACACATATCCCAGTGCAAAAATACATTATAATTGTAAAAACTTGAGTTGGAGTACATAGAGCTAGTACTAACAATCAAAAAAGATAAATGTAATAAATATATATTGATGCCACAATATGTTGGAAAACCACGCAAACAGGTCACTTGTACGTGCTATATCCCAACAGGTCGGTGATGTAGAAAAGTCTTTCAGGTAATCTTATTTCAACCTCTCTATTGATTGTTACCGGGTTAGGTGCA
Source organism: Tachinus rufipes (assembly GCA_963932245.1). Classification (NCBI taxonomy): domain Eukaryota; kingdom Metazoa; phylum Arthropoda; class Insecta; order Coleoptera; family Staphylinidae; genus Tachinus; species Tachinus rufipes. The sequence continues at coordinate 84,567,287 of OZ010747.1, read as the reverse complement.
GAGTTCAAATGCCAGCTACATAATATCGTATTCCAATAACACTAGCTTACCATTAGCACATATTACATTTACTATCCAATTGTAAAATTTTACAGCAACACGTACGATTCTATCTAATTTACCTTTATTTACTTACACAACAAATATAAAAAATAATACCAGCATAAACCTAGCATTAAATTAACAAATAATAAACTCCATGAAAATAAAAAGTATCAGTTTCACGTAGCGAAATATGATAATGTGTATTAATAAACAATAAGTTTTGGTCGTTATTAATTAATGTATGCTAATGGTTCATTCCATTAACCCCTGGCATGTGTTTGTTTAGAAATTGATTGTTTTGTTGAATGTGCAGGAAACTATAAATTAGTGGCTGTCAAAGGTTTGCTCGTGATTTTCCAGTAAACCGTTTAGTAGTAGTAGAAAAGTGTTAACTGGATAATTTCCGAACTGTTGGTAATTGCACGATTGCCGATAAAAAGTTTCCAATAAAATCCAATAAATTTATTTAGCTTTGGTGCAAATATTTCATTTAATTAAATTAATTCGAATATTTAGTTAAATAATTTACATATTAATTAAAATACAAAACTTTGACATCACTAATAAAATATCACTGCAATATAACCAAATAAAAATAGGATCCTGGATATTTATTAAATATATTTTAAAACCATAATTTATTATTCACATTATTATTTAATAAAATTTGATTGTTGCCACTAAATTTAATCATATATAAATGTATACTGCATTGGTTTAAATATTTCCATTTTATTTAAGTATACCTTCAATACCTACATACTTTAATATGTAAATGCGTACGCAATAAAAAAAGTGCTGAATAACTTATGTATCTACACGGATTTGCAAAGGTATATTAAATATACATTCGAGTTGAGATGGAATAAAAAAATTTGAATAATGAAGTGATGTGTTGCGCTCGATAAATGTTAATGTTGGGATTTTATGCAGGAATTAAGGAAGTCGGGTGGAAATTTTATTAGTCAGAGGGTTATTGTAGGATACTTTAACTTCATAAAAATGCGCGTTGCATAGATGAAGGGGAATTAATCTTGTTTTTATGTTTCAAAGTACAGAATAGTTGAGATTGTTGTATATTAATGGTTGGTAAGTTTATTTTAGTTTATATACTAAATAGTTAGTAGACTTTTTTTAATGATTTCAAATTGAAAGTAAATATTACACCAAATTGTTAACTTATGTTTAATAAACAAACGAAATCGAATGATCAAAATAAGTTTTAAATGTTTGTAACGCATTAAGCAATTCCCCCGCCGTTTTCTAGTTTTTTTCAGTGTAATTATTCTTGATCTACAAATAGTTAGATCATAGATCAGTTAGTTACCAAAAGAGTTTAGAAAATAATTTTTTTTTTGTTAAACAATATATATTGATTGATGTACATGACCACCAAACTAATGGATTCCAAAAAACAATCTGCATCTGACACGATGGCTAAGTGTATAGGAACGATTTTATTCTGCTTTTGAGTTCATTACAAGTGTATTATAACAAGTGTTGCCATCAAAACAATACGTGCTATTAACTAAGAGTATCAGAATAATAACGAGCAAGCGATTATTGTATGCTTAAAAACACATTTGCTTTCAAACACCAAAAAACTTGTTAACATCTCAGCTATAGTTGCATTCACAATATTAAATTATACGAGTAGCGCTCTAGTAACAGAACAAAACACAAAGAAACCTAATTAAAAATTGGTTAATAAAAAATTAGACTCAAAAACAAGGTGTTTAAGTAAGAGTATCCACAAAACTAAAAAATACTGCACAACTTTACCTTCAGAAAAAGCCCAACTACTGGTCCATGCCTTAAAATAGAAATACTTTGTAGAAATATGAGTAACAGGACATGTACCAAAGTTACGCCAAAACAAACTTCTACATTGATTGATTTTCTTACTCATTACTGGCAAATTTAACCAAATTTTGCTTGTAGAGTAAAACCGGTAAAACATAAAAATTGTTAATCTTCAAAACGCCAGATCTTAAAACTGACATTTTAAAAAAATATAGAAATTTAAGTAAAGACAAAAATTAAGTTAATGTTTTAGAAATGAATAGACATACCTAACATTTTGTTTTGACTTTTTTTAAGTTGAATTGATATACTTTTTTTACCATTAAACAGAGATTCAATCAAATAAACACTTTTTGTATAAGACCAAAATTGTATAAACTAGAATTACGTTTGCACAGTTTTCCAGCTAATGAACAGAGATTTACCACTAAATTGATTTTAATAAACACCGTTTGGATATCAAATTGTTTTCATATACTGGTTGGAATTTTTATTGTACAGTTTTTCAGTCAGTGGCGTAGAAGTAATAAATATGTAATTACAAAAAAATGCAAAATGATTTAATTTTTTCCCAAATTTGGTCGGTAAATAAACATTATGTAAATTGTTTTTATATTACACTTTTTAATTAGTTTGACAAACTTAAAACAAAAGTTGCAATCAATTTTAGTTTGTACCTAGTGGCGTAGCTAGGGTTTTTAGGTCTTACCGCAAAATATTGAGAAAGGTCTCTTCACGGTTTTGGAAAAAAAGCGTACATAATTTTGTCAGTTAGTTTTACCATAAAAGTACAAAACACTTTTTATAAAAATTCGACAAAAACCGTTAAAAAGTGCAATATTCTGTTTTTAAAATAACAAAAGTAAAAAAATCCGGCCTTAAAGCATCAGAATATTATCAAAAAGCACCAAAATTCAGCCATAAACTGTTAAAAAGATTATTCAAGCCAAGTCCAGCCAAAAAATGTAAAAAATATATAAAATCCGGCAAAATATTGTTAAAAAATACCAAAATCCATCTATAAAACTGTTGGTAAAAGTAAAACATCAAAGTACTAAGACCCGGCCTTGAAATGTTAAAATATTGTTTGAAAGCATCAAAATCCGTCCACAAACTATTAAAAACTGCAAAATAGCAAAATCCAATATTAATATATTGAAATATTGATAACGAACACTACAATTCAACTATAAAACTGTAAAATTCTACTCATAAAATATCAAAATTACTAAAATCCGGCCATAAACTGGTAAAAAGTGCAAAATAGCAAAATCCGATCTTAAAATGTTCTTAAAAAGCTCCAAAATTCAATCATAAAACTAATTAAAAATGTAAAAGTCTATTTAAAAAATGTCAAAAATGGACTATTTTGTAATATCAGTTAAAAGAACCAAAATCAAGCCATAAAAACTGATAAAAAATCAAAATTCTATTCATAATGAGTCAAAAATAAATAAATGTAGTCCTGAAACATTAAATTTTTTTTAATTAGAACTAAAATCTGACAATAAAATGTTAAAAGGTGCAAAATGTTGTTAACAAAATTTCAAAAATAGCCTTAAAACATTAAAATATTGTCAGAAAACTCAAAAATTCTGTCATAAACTACTGAAAATTGTAACAAACAGTTTATAAAAATCATGAAATTCCAAAAATAGTAAAATCCGGTTATAAAATATCAAAATATTGTTAAAAATTACAACATTTTGATTTAAAAGTGCAAAATTTTATTTATGAAAAGTCAAAAATAGCAAAATCCGCCTTTGAAATATCAAAATAGAAAAATTAGACCATAATCTGTGAAGAGGTGCAAAACTATTTAAGAAACGTCAAAACTATTAAAATCCGGTTATACAGTATCAAAATATTGTAAAAAGCACCAAAATTTGTTCATAAATTGTTTATAAAAGTTAAAAAATTGTAAAATCCGGCTATAAAATATTAAAATTATCTTATAAATAGATATATAAAATCTCAAAAATTAAAATATTTGTTAATGCCAAATACTTTTAAACAATTATCAGAGAACACAAAAATCTAGAGATAAATAAAAAAAAATTGTAAAATAACAACAATAGCAAAAGTCTACTTTGTAATATAATAAAATATTAAAAAATAATTAAAAAAAAAATAAAATCTTATATAAACTGATAAAGAGCACAAACCGGTGAACAAATTTTAAAAAAATGTCAATAAGCACCAAACCACGGCCATAAACTCTTCAACATGTAAAATAATTATAAAGTTTAAAAAAAATGTTAAATCCAGAACTAAAATATTAAAGAAAGAACCAAAAGCCGGCATAAACTGATTGCACTTTTCATAGAATTTTAGAATTCACTAAAATCTGTCCTTAAACTCTTAAAAAGTGTAAAAATCTTTATGAAATCCTAAATATTGCAAAATTAAGACGGGAGAATAGTTGCGTTATTATAAAGGTCTGCAGCATACAACTCAGCAAGAAAACGCCTAAATCTAATTAAATAAAATTTTTACACATTGTCCTCAAATTTGTAGAAAGTAGAAGTCGTTTCTTCGCAATTAATTTTTAATAAACGACGTTTTTAATTAATTCTTTATTAATTTTTTACTTGTTAAATATAACTTCAAATTTTTAACCAAAAACATAAAGACATAGAATATTGTATGTAGTTCAACATATAAAAATAGTGATAATTAAAATCTTATTGTTTGGATATTGAGTTGGTAGGCGTTTTGTCTTATAAGAACCAATTTTAATTTAAAAACGGCGCTGTACGTGTCAATATTTTTCTAGAGAAAAAGTTCAATATTTTCGTAAGTGTGATAGGATTTAATATTTTTCCATAACAATACTACTAGTGGTACCACAACAGGACGGGGCGACTAAACCCGGCAATTCTCTAGCGTTAAGCTATAAAAAATAAAAAATATTGTTCAAAAGAACTAAAATCCTGCCAGAAATTGCCAAAAATATCAAATTTTGTTTACAAAATGTCATAAAAGAAACAAACTAGATAGAAAAAACAGTTAATAAAGAAAAAACTTTTATAGGCCAATCTCCTAAAACTTTTAAATTTGACAGCCAACTAACATTTAGTAGTATATATAATGCATCAACATCCAAAAAAAGATTTAAGACAAACCTTTGTAAATGTGAGTACTAAAAACTCAAAATCCACAAAACATGTAATCTTGTTTTTTGTATTCTCTTTGCAGAGTCGTTGTGATTGAATTGACTTTGATTCTTTATTTATTTTATCCTCCTCACTATTTGCTACCATCGTTCTCTATTTATGGAGGTCATGTTGTTTGATAAGCAGTACTATTTGTTACTTGTTTTATTTGATCAATTTGATGCAGAAGAATTGCTTCTTGCGTTTATTTCATAACTCCTTGTACGATAATCTTTTCAAAATTTTCATCATATTGTCTAGAAATGTGTCCGAAATATTTTAGGTTGCGAAAATAAATTGGAACAGTCATTTTTAATTAATTTTGTCTAGGTTGACTGGTTTGTTTTTTTTGCGGTCCAAGAAATTACAACCTTTATCTGCCTAGTGCCAAGTGCCCTATACAAATTCCGTAAATATTTTGGTAGATTTTAATACACTCGTTTAATGCACTAAAATCCAAACAATTAACTGGTTATTATGCTATGGAATGTTCCACCTACCCACCCAAGTGTTAGTCTTTAAGAAATTTGATCATTGAACTTTCTGCAAATGTCAGAAGTCATTTTGTCACAAGAGAAGGTCATGATTCAATTTCTTGAGACTAACATTTTGGTGGGTGGGTAAACCACTCCAATCCAAAATATTAACTGGTTATCATGTTATAGAATATCCTACCCACCTACTCACCCGCTCAAGTATTATCTCTCAGAAATTTGTTGTTTAAAATCTTTGCAGACGTCAAAAGTCATTTTGTTACAAGAAAAGGTCGTGATTTAACTTATTAATGACTAACACTTAGGTGGCTGGGTCACTCTAATCCAATTATTGACTGGTTATTATGCTATAGAGTGTCTTACCCTCCCCCCTCTCAAGTTTTAATATTCAAGAAATTTGATGATTGAACTCTCTGGAAACGTCTGAAGTCATTTTGTCACAGATAGGTAGATGGGCTCTCCAATCCAAACTATTCACTAATTATTGTACTATAGAGTGTACCACCCACCCACCCAAGTGTTAATCTTCAAGAATTTTCATGTTTGAACTCTCTGCGGACGTCACTCCTATCCAAACTAATGACTCGTTATTATGCTATAGAGAGTAGGTTTTTATATTACTCTTCTTGTTATCTTGCATTGCCGTCTAATTTTGGCTGAACTAGATTTATATATGACCATGTATGAGTGAAGTGGTACAAAAAATATTTTTTTATGTCGCAACTTTAGGAATCGGTTTTTTAACATAAACTCTGGTCTCCTGATTTTTTTTAGATTTTTTGTGCTACCCAGTGCCGAGATATTTAGGGTACAACTTTCAAAAATGTCAATTTTTTTCCTTTTTTGCAATTTTCAAACGCCTGTAACTTTTTAGGGAATTGTTTGCAAATTATTGAAAATAACATTTATTGCTTAAAATTGATCAAAAATTCTAAAAAAAAATGTGTTAGAAACATTTCCGTTAATTTTTAAAATGTTTTTATTCTATTAAAAACAGATAAAAAAAAGATGTTGGGTATTTTTAATTATATTATTATATTTATAATTTTTTGTTTAATAGATCAAAACAAATTTATTTGTTATTGATATACTCTGAAATTTTTAGGATGGGCGATAAAGAACTTTCTAAAAAATCAGCGGTTTTGTAATCCAAAAAAATATCGAAAAAAAAAACAACAAAAATAATGACTAAATAATTTAAAGTATTGTAATTTTTTTATGCAATATTTAAATTATACGGAAAACTTTACATGAAATAAAACAGGTTTCTATATATTTTTAGAGATTAATCTGTAAAATAACTGCTGTACAAAAAATCAACTTTATTCTTAGTATGTTGTTTTTTACTCACTGTCTATTTCATTTATTATTTAAGAATTAACAATAATTTCAGAAATGATATTGATAAATGATATATTTAAATAAAATTCAATTTAATGATTAGCTATTGTGCATTTGTAAATAATACTTATATCCTCCTATTTTTTATTTTTATTATCTAATAAGCTTTTCATAATAAAAAAAAAAAAAAACTTCTGTGTAATTACACTTATTCGTTTATTTATTATACTGTACATTGTAAAAACTTCTATGGCATATTATTTTAGTTTTGTAAAAAAGAAATTATTAGTTGAAGAGTGAGTTTTTGAAAACATACCATCTTCTGTCGGAATTAGATGATGTTTTTGCTGAATATGAATAATTCGTTTTTTATTAACAAATCGTTGAAAAAGTTTCTTTTCATTGAAAGTATAATTAGAAGCCGGAGAAAAGAAAAACTTGATATTTTTCAACCGTTCATATGACACAAAAAACCATAAAGTTTTTGGGGCGTTAAGATTTGCTTATCGGCAGGTAATTGCAAACTTGCAGCTGCTGCAGTTCTCTTAGCGGTTCCACCTAGTCCGTCGCTTGGTTCTTTGCCATGCGCTGTTGGGAAAAAATGCCATTCTGCATCAATTTTGAAATCTTTCTTATGGTTAAATAAGTTAAAAACATTTTTATAATTTTTAAATTGTTGCGGCGCTCTATCAGAAAAATAGTGAATTTTTTTAATCATTTTAAATTTGTTTTTTAATTCTTGAATTATAATCTTCATAAATGTATGAACAGCAACATTGTCGTGAGTTAAATTGTTAGAGGTAATAATATAACTTTTATGCAAAACGTTTCCTTCTCTGGAGTTGTAATATACCACGACAGGAAAAATTGTAGCTTGATTGATATTCCAATAAAATCCTTGTGCAGCCTCTTGGCTTTTTGTTTTTATATCTCTCAAAAATATTGATTGCTGTTTTGCGATGTAAGCATGTGTCAAAAAGACATGGACTTTTTTCGGAAAAGTATTCAATAAATTCCGTTGAATCTTTTGTAATTGTTTCGAGTGTACAGTACGGCGTGTTGACCCATTGCTTAAAACTTACAGAATTAACCTCATTTAAATCAAACAGTTTCTCAATATATGTACGTAATTTTGTATATCCTGAACACAATTCACATTTTAAAAAATAACAACTCTCTGTTAGAATATTGCACGTAATTAAATTCAAACAGTCTTGATATGTAGCAATCTCATAATTTTTGCCTTGAGTTAAAGCTTTTAGATTTGCACCTGTTATTGAAAAATTGATAGTTATTTAATAACACATGATTGATTTGTTTTACCTAATATACATAATTTGACGTTTTAGTGTATAGTGCATACGCAAACGGTATGAGTGCCAGCGCTCTTGACAAAAACACATTGAATCGGTCGTAAGATGGCAAAGGTCAAGAAACCAACTTTCAAATAAGGTTTTTCTTCTTTTAGCATAGCATAGATTTCTCTCAGTGGTCCCAAGAGTAATTGTTTTTGATTTTTTATTTTATCCCCAGCATCGTTTTTAGTGGTGACAAAATCTTTTTTACCAGGCATTTGTGAACTAACATCATCTTTTAAATAGAAGTTAATAACTTTCTCTTTTGTTTCATCGTCGAGTATTTTTCCTATGATTATAAGTACAAATTTAGTTTATCAAATAAATGACAAGTAGACTGATGGTCAAAATAATAGACCTGGTTTTAGATTAGATGAAGCTAATATTCCACTCTTCTCTAAAACTTTTTGAGACGCTTCTACAACTCTATGTGAGACTCCAAAAATACTTGTTATTTTGTAAGTACTCCAGTGCGATGGCATTAACGTCAAAAGATGTATTTTTTTAATTCTTGTCGTAGTTGGATTTTTAAAAATTGTCTTAAGATTATTAAAAAACTCGACGTGATCTTGAACGTCTTTTAAATTAAATGATGAAGGACGTTCATCCGAATCTAACGTTTTAAAATTGTTGATTTCTAAAGTAGCACTCTCTCCTGTTTACGCTGATTTTTTTGAAGTAGTCGATATTTGAGAATTTGAGACTTCTCCTAAGTATTTATTGATAATTTGACAGTGTTAGCAGATTATAAAATTATGTACATATATGAAAACTAATGATTACCTGAAATATCATCAAATATAGTTTTAGTTCTTAATCTTGCATTTTTATAGCAAACAGAGCAAAGTTTCATGTTATCTCCTAGATTTAAATATTTAATCATATCTAATGTCGGTTTTCTTAAACTAGTTTTTGCACACTTTTTGTTTTCTAATTTAAATATATAAGAACAATGGTTCTTTCAAAGTCGTTCTTTCTTTATTTTAAACATTATAATAAAAACATTATTTATTAACTGAAGAACCCAAAAAATGTCAAATGAATTTACAAATTAACTTAAACTTTTACAATTAGATATAAAACCTGTCAAATTTGACGTTTACTTTAATTTAAATGCCATTATTTGTACGAATTTCACTTCATTCGTCATCAATCCAGCGTTGCCAGATGACGCGATTGAATTTATCGTGCATTAATGTTATATTTACGGTAGATAGTAGTTGCATAATAATTTCAATTGCATATTGCATATAGTAACGTATTTACAAATTAACATAAACTTTTACAATGAGGTATAAAAGCAAACTGTAATTTTTGACGTTTACTTTTATTTTGGTTAGGTTTTGTTATTTAAGCTCACTAATTTTTTTTTTAAAGTGTTTCTATTATTATTACAATCTTGTAAATATGTTTTAATATATTAGTTGCAATTGTTTATTATATTGTTTTTGTACGAATTTCACTTTATTTGACATCGATCCAGCGTTGCCAAATGACCTACGTCGAAGCCGATTGTAAATACAAAACTGGTTATTTAAATTAACTAAAATAATTTAAAGCATTAGGTGTAAATCGCGACGATTGCATAATAAAGTTGTTTTTTTGGCTGTTTACAAAAATTAAATCGCTGATTTCTTGAAAAGTTCTTTATTGCCCATCCTAAAAATTTCAGAGTATATCAATAACATATAAAAGTATTTTTTTGACCTATTATACAAAAAATTAAAAATACCCAACATCTTTTTTTTTAATCTGTTTTTAATAGAATAAAAACATTTTAAAAATTAACGGAAATGTCTCTAACACATTTTTTTTAGAATTTTTGATCAATTTTTAGCAATAAATGTTATCTTCAATAATTTATTAATCTTGAAAAACGAAATAATCGTTGGGCTTGTGCATACGCGTCTTACAAAGACGAAAACAAGTTACTTAGAAAATAAAAGTAACTTGCACATTACAGTTAGTACTACTAATACTGCAACATTGAAAAAATAAAATTGAAAAATGTGGTTAAAATTAAAAAAAAAATAAAAATAATAATAATAATAAAATTAAAATTAAACAAAAAAGAAATATTTTGAAAATAAATTATAGATAAAGGGAAAAATGAATTGGAAATCAATTAATATCTAGACTATGCAACACTAGAACAAGTAAAACATGTTCGTATAAATGTACACACAGTATCTCAAGTTTACTAAATGTAACCTGCAACAATGTCGAACAGTCTTGAAATTACAAAATGAAAATATTAAAATGGTCTAAAATCATCCATATACGCGTTTCGAAATTTATTTCTCATCAGTATGGCTTTACTTTAGACTTAAACATAATTCTAAATTAGATAAATTAACTTACTTAGTCAAATCGGTCTCGTAGCAACGTTTAAACTAAATTTATAAAAAAGAGGGTGAACTATTTATACTATCTGAAGGATTAATGACTTCTGAGAATGAAGGATTAGGAAATCTCACATTTTTCGGACAAATTACCTAGCGATAATTACATGTAAACATTAGAACAAATGTCCATTAATACATGACTATGTAATGTGCAAGTTACTTTTATTTTCTAAGTAACTTGTTTTCGTCTTTGTAAGACGCGTATGCACAAGCCCAACGATTATTTCGTTTTTCAAGATTAATATTTAATCACTTGTGTCATGTATTAATGGACATTTGTTCTAATGTTTTCAATAATTTGCAAAAAAAAATCCCTAAAAAGTTACAGGCGTTTGAAAATTGCAAAAAAGTAAAAAACTGACATTTTTGAAATTTGTACCCTAAATATCTCGGCACTGGGTAGCACAAAAAATCTAAAAAAAATCAAGAGACCAGAGTTTATGTTAATAAACCAATTTTTAAAGTTGCGACATAAAAAAAATATTTTTCGTACCACTTCACTCATACATGGCCATATATATACTGGTTGATTACTTGACATCTTTTTAGTTATTTGGTGTTTGGCATTAATTTTTGTTTTTAGATAGTCAATAGTTATAGTTGTTCCAACTCAAATAATACGGTAAATATTGCACATTATTAATGCGTTGTCCAACGATGGCAATTCCACTCTTTCATTTTTTCTCTTAATTCTCATAATACGCCCTATCTATTAAAGAAAATTGAAGCTAAATCGCATTCCTGCCTAATACCGTTGATTTGCATTAATCAAATAAATAGATTTCTTAGACGTACTAATGCTTTGCTACTTAAATACAGACTTTGAATAAGGAACACTAAAATAAAAATGGAAAGATCCACAACATTACGCCTGTGTTGTAAAGTATCTAAGTCATTAGTCAGTTTTAGAACGGCAATGATCCAAACAGCTCGTTTCTGAATAGAGCTTAGAAGTGATAGTGTAGTTTCCAATGCTCCTTCTCATACTTTCAAACAATATTCAATATAAAGACAAATATAAGTTTCATATATATGCAAAAGTTTAACAAAAGTAAAAAACTTTTTACATCGATTGAAAAATCCTAGTTTTCTAGATACTTTCAAAATGATGTCGACAACATTGTCGTTCCAGAGAAGAAAGATTATGTGAAATTGTAACTCTTAGAAGACAAATTGAAGAAGATTTAGATATGGACTTATTGATTAGTTTAATATTCGGTACTGATAACACCTCGGATTGATTTTGAAATAGTTAGAAATTAAGTTTTTTTTAAGTTAAAATTGACCATATTGGGAGTTCTACATTCAGATATTCTTTTGAGGTCTTTGTTTATAAAAGCTACAGATTCTAAAATAGAAGATTCAAGACGCTTTGCCATATTTGTCAATATGGTCTTTGGAAAGTATAAAGTATAAAAAGTGTTATCATCTGCAAAACTATAAATAAGTCTTTTAGTTATTTGAAGAAGTTTATTAACGTAAATCAAAAATAAAATTGGCAAAAAGCACCTTGAGGAACACCTGCATTTATGATTGTGGGGTAAGAGTTAAAACCATGAATTCTAACTATAATTTTTCTATTGTCAAACACACTATTGATGATATTTACAGTTTTTTTTTATCAAAACCTATACAATGAAGCTTGTTGACAAGATTAGGATGCCATACCCTATCAATCGCTTTAGAAATGTCTACTACTGAAAAAAAAATTCTTGTTTGTCAAAATTAGAATTTCATTTGGGACTAACGTAAGTCAGAAGATCTTTTGTCGAACGTTTTGTTTAAAATCTATATTGAGTATCTGAAATATATATATATATATATATTTTTTAATTTGGCAATGTGAAAATCATTATACTTTTCAAATTTTTTTGACATATTAAACAATAATGCAATTGGTCTATAATTTGAAAAATCAAACTTGTCCCCCTTTTTAGGTATAGGTTGAACATTTGCAATTTTTCTACAATTAGGAAATTTTTCATTTTTGTATAATAAAGAAAATATTTTAGTCAAAATGGGAGCTAATTCATTTGATATCTTTTGACAACCCGTTGCTTAAATTGAATTAGGCCCATTATTATTTCACTAGCCGGCATTGTAAGTACAGCAATGGAAGGATTTATAATAGTAGAGTTAATACAAAAATATCTGCTTTTTCTTTTGTATTGTATTAAAAGTTGTGTACTATCTTGCAAAAAAATTATTGTTTTATAATAAATTTGTTGTTTATGGAAAAATGAGAAATTCGATTGGCTTTGTTTCTGTCAATCCTAACTTTTTTAGATTCTATTAGTAGTCCCTTCAAATTAAACAAAAAATCGACGTTTTAGAGAAATTTTACCCACAGCTTAGCGATCTGTTTACTTTGGTGTATTTGGACTATCTGAAGATTATTTTCACTTAGCGCACGCATGAAAAAAGATGGTTTTGGAGTAAAAACATATTTATATCAATTTTTGCGTTTTTTAATGGTTTTCTTGCATTTTTAGCAAAAACTATGCGTTTTGGGCAAAAATTACTTCTATTCAAATTTGTAGAACGAAAAATTTCCAATTGATATAGGTCATTTAAATTTGTCTATAATTTTCCGTTTTTCCGCTAAAAGACGCGGAACAAATTTTTTGATTTTTGAATAGTTTTAGTGAAATTTTCTGCTGCAATATGTAGATCATTAAAATGTAAGGAATGAGTATTCAAATAAAAATTATTAATTTCTTTTTCATTTTTACTATGTTCATCTTAGAACAATAATAACTTTGCAAACAAATCCTAAAAAGAGGACTTCAGAACCTGCAATTTGGTTTCAGTCTACAATTAAGCTGGGAACAAAGAAAGTATTAAAAAAAGTTGGTAACGTTTAATATTAAGAAGGCTTTCAACTCCGTACGATGGGCGGAGATCATCAAAGCACTACAGAAGATTGTTGTCTCTGGGTATTTGATTAAGACCACTTTCAGCTATTTGTGAAATTTTTTAACGTTTTAATAAGTAAAGAGTACAAAACAAAAATTACCATTGGGGTCTCTCAGAGCTCAATCGTCAGCTACAATAAAATATTAGAGGTAAAAATGCTTTTTAATTGACTCTGTTGATGTCTTAGCAATGATTATTTGTTGCAAAAATATTAAAAAAATGCTAAAAGAGGTTAAATGAGTAGTGAGTAAGCTGGCCAAATAGCCTGACAAAAAAAAAATTTTAATCGCTGCACTAAAGACAAAGTTTATAACTTATCATTTTTGCGGACAGGAAGAGCCTCATTTATAGTTGACGGTGTGCCTATAATCAACCAAAACAGAATCAAATACCTGTGTATTACTTTTGCCCACAATATAAAGACGCCCCCTCCCTCCCCCCATTGCAAGGGCAGCAGAATAGATCAATAAATTTACCGCAAAGCTAGCCAGACTAATAAACAACATAACCTAGAAAACCTAAAAAAAAAGAAAAGGAAGGCAATGTAGAACGTCGTTTTCTCAATAAAGCTGTGTCTAGAATAAATGAGTCTATAAAAAAAACACCCAAATATTCTCTAACATGCGCAAAAAAAAGACCCCAACCGTGTCTAGTCCGTATACAAGACCGCCTTCATGAAAACAAACTAGACATTTGGCAAAAAAGCAACTATTGCAATATGGAAGAAAAAGTGGCAGAAAAATGTTAGCACGTGGACAAAAATTCCCATCTTCAACGACACGGGTGCTTCTCAAACTACGTGTGAAAATTTAAACTGCAAACTAACAAGAGCGGTTGCTATAATAATAAAATAACGCCAGTTCTACAATGTCCAGTCCTACACTGCCATATAGAATAGAGGTGCATACAAATTTCTTCTTTCACAAACAAAATCTCATCAGAGTCCACAGTTAACTTTAAAGCAAGACAAAAAAACATCTGTTTTTAACAACTTAAAGTGTACAGCAAACACATAAAAAACTCTTTATAGAGAAAAAAACGTAATAGATTTTGTAAAATAAATAAACATTTTTCTAAAAATATAACTTGCAAATATTAATAAGAAAACGCAATGTACCTTCAGAATCCAAAGCTTTTAAAAACCTAAGAATGTAAGAATTGTACATTCTAAACAGAATAATTAAACAGTTTTACCGGACGTTGCAAACACATAAGAAATGCAGTCTATGAAAAGAAACCTAATAGATTTTGTAAAATAATTTACCAATTTTTAAAAAAATTAATAAACACTTACACAACGTTAACACAATTTTTGTACGTTAGTGTTTGCCAATTTTTCATAAAATAGATTGTAGCATTGAAAAAGTAACAATAGTTAAACCAATTAATTCCTTGTCTGTTGCAGGACCAAAAATAAATCAACAAATTAATCAATTTACTGAAATCAAGTCTTACATTTTTTCTAACGAAAGTGGTAGGTCACCCACTAAAGAAACAAACAACTAAACTTGATTGTAATTGTAATTGAACGGACCAAAGACAAAATTGTTTACTTGAACTTTTTTTCTTCTTCTTTTACATAGGCAATTTGCCTGTTCTCTTTCAATGCGTTTTCCTGAGGTTGTCGTTCCATCGTTTTCTTGGTCTCACTGGAGATCTTCTTCCTACTGGTGATTTGTCCCTTACGATTCTCACTATTCTCTTTCTATCCATCCTCTCGATATATGCATTCTATTCCGCTTTCCTGCTTTTTGTCCATTTATTGATGTCGTTCACTCCGCATGATCATCTTATTTCTTCATTGCTGGTTCTGTCCAATCTTGTTTTTCCCTACATGGACCAAAGCGTTTTCATTTTGGTTATTGTAGTGAGTCTGTTTGTGTAAGTTGTTTCTAGTCTTGCTTCAGTCATGTATGTATGGGTAGGTTTTATAACGGCTTTGTATATCCTACTCTTTGTCTCCTTGCAAAGGTACTTATTAGCCCATATTGTGTTTCTTAAACTGCCCGTGATTCTGATTGCTTTCTCCGCCTGTTCTCTTACTTTTTCTTTCAGATCTCCATAGCTGGATATTGGAATTCCCAGATAGTTAAATTTGCTCACTTGTTGTATAACAGTTCCGTCCACTTCTAGTTTGCATCTTATGTGGTATGGGGCTATGACCATGTATTTTGTCTTCTCGGCAGCGATCATCATGTTGATTTTTTTTGCCACTAGGTTAAAATGATGTAACAGTTTTTAAAAATAGCCTTTGTTATTTGATATTAAAGCCGCGTCATCTGCGTAGCACACAATGTTGAAGTGTTCGTCTCCCATTTGAGAAATTATTTCATCCATGATAATGTTGAACACAAGAGAGCTTAGTGAATTTCCTTGCTAATGCCGTTGCCTGTTTTGATTGATTACCATTTTCATTTTGTTGTTGTTATATATGTCTTCAACTGTCTTGATCACGTTGTGTGCGATATTTCTCTTCTGTAATAGATTTAGGACGTCTTTCAATTGTACTTTGTCAAACGCTTTGGTTAAGTCTACAAAGCATATATACGCTGGTCGGTTCCATTCTGAGGCCTTTTTTTTAATCTGACGTAGTACAAACTCAGCATCAGTCAAAGATCTTTCACTCTGGAAACCTTGTTGTTCATCGGCTAGTTAGTGTTCTTTATTATTTCGCTTGCGATTAGTTTGGATGTTAGTTTAAGTACGGTGTTTAGTAGATTTACACCTCCGTAATTGCTGGGCTCCTCTCTATCACCCTTTTTGAACATTAATATTAGAGTGCTTAGTCTCCAGTCGTTGAGTATTGTGTGTTTAGTTAATATTTTGTTTATTAACTGAGTAATTTGTAATTGTTGATTCCATCTAGTCCCGTTGCATTACGGTTTTTTAGTTTCTTGAACTCAAAAACTAAAACTTTAAAACTCCATCAACATATACTAAAGCCAAAATAAACACACAAAAACTACTTCCACAAATCGTGAATTGATCTTCATTACGCTACCGGCGTAATCTTTGAATTTATTTGTAAAGACAAGACACAAAGCAAAAAACTGAAAAAATATTGCTCAAGCAGCAAAGAACTACAAAATAAATAATAAAATATGCCTAATCTGCAAAAAATCCCTAAATAAAAACACAAAAAACTAAATCCCAAGAAAAATATACCGGCACGGAGTGCGCTCTGCAGGTTTATCTAAATAGATGCACGTATGTACGGTATGGTTTTATAAAGTAGGTTAACTGCATAAAATAATGAAGAAAATAGAAATAAACCTAACAATTTTAAGCAAACCAAATAGAGAAACTTCCATAAAACCAAGCTGGTCCGTTGATAAAAACCTAGATGCAGCTTTAGTCATTGTAAATAGAAAATGCAAAGTGTATAAATTAGGTGGTAAAAGTGCATACGTATGGATAGCGCTGAAGGATATACTTATATGTACCTGCTGTCAAAAACTTTGAAAAATATATTATAGAAAAAGAGCTATAATTGCAAATATTGAAGGTATTTCCATTTTTGCAAAAAGAAAAGTCATACCTTGATGTTACCGTTGTTGCAGACACCATAGAAAACAGAATAACGGAGAAGCATAAAATTGCAAAATCAACTAAATTTGCATCATTTAAGATACATCTTTCTTTATAAAAGTAGAGGTAGCTAAAAAAACTGATAAAATTAAATCAAAAAAGCACCTAAAGCCAGTCTTCTGGTCATATTAGGCAATAAAAATGCGTTTAAATAAGTTTTCTCAATTTTCTAAATAAACAACACCTTACTACACCTGGTGCATTTTTTTTTAAACATTAATAATTGGAAAGCAGACAGTCCAAAAGTTACATGCTATCAAACGTCACGGTTGTGGGATATGCAAACAAGCTATCAATATTAATCATCGCAAAGACACTTGAGACTCTAATAGCTAGCGCAAACAATGCAATACAAATGCTAACAAAAACATTACTACCAACGTTAAGATAAAGTACCTAAGAACCTTTGGAGCAAAAATAATCAGTCAAACAGTCACTTGATAAACAAAAATGCAAAAACGTCTGCCAGGATGCTTGCTGTCTTATGCCAAAGCAAGAAAATTGGGTATGATACGCAGTAACACACTTTATAATTCTTTATAAAGCCTCAAACTGGCCTAAAAACCCTGTTCTTTAAGTACCGTCTTCATATCATTGAAGGTTAGCAACAATTAAAAAAAATTTGAGCCCCTAAGCTAGTCTCGTTTTTTTTAGCTAATCAGTTGTAAAAACTGGTATTTGGTGTCCAAGATAAACAATTTTTCAACGTTTAATGATTTACAGCATTTCTCTTTTCATATTTATTTGTCTTAAAACTTATCATTAGTTGTACGTATGGGCTCATTCTATAGATTTTGCAGTATTCTTCTAATTACTCATTAATTTTAAAAGCTTCTAGTGTGTTTACAGTGCACATAAAGCGTTGCTTAAACTTGTTCTATTTGGCTTTATTTGAAAACAAAAAATCCATAGTCGTATGCAGCGCATACAAAAAACTATGCCCATTAATGCAATCCTTGTACGCCAGGCCATGCCACTCATAGGAAGTAAAGAAGTAGTCCAACAACAGATGTAGGAAACAACCGACATGATAAACTAATTTTATCATTTCTGTTTTGCAGAGAAGGAAATAATTTAGTGAGTAAAAATATCACACTACCTTAAGATATCTTTTGAAGATTCCACCTCAAAAAAATGCAAGTTTTGCATTTAATCTTATTAAAACACATATGACACTAACTATAGTCTAAGCTAAACCCAAAACATTGTAATAATTTCACTAACCCCTTACTTGGTTGTTGAAAAGATTATTAACAAAGTTGTAAGATATAATATGTCAACAATTCGATAAAATTACATAAATAATTAAACAAAATTAAGTCTAAAACACTTTAACTAGTAACCTAACCAAACAACATTAGATCCATCATAATAAAAAGATATATAACTTTAATTAAAAAAAAAAACTAAAAATAAATATTTATATTCTACTAACGTTAATTGATTATTGTTTTAAGCTATAATAATTTAGAATGTAAAACTTAATACGTTTGAAATTGTATTAATATCAAACGTATTAATTTAACATACAATAATACAATGTTTTCTGAAATAAAGCTTTACTGGCAGCGAAATGATAAATCCATTACCGATGAAACAGCTCAATCAAATGAACGTATAAATATTATTACACATTTCAAAAACTCTTTCTGCATACAGGAAAATTGAATAAAAATTTAAAAATATTAACACCAATGCGTATATTTCAATGAATAACACATCTGTAATGGACATTGAATGATTGATTGCGACGACGATTTTATTTTCAAACGCTCAATAAATTTTATTATAGACGGATGGAGTTTCACAAAGTCAAGTAAAGTACCGAGAAGATTTCATACATTTTTTATAAATGTAGATTGACATTAATATTTATTATATCATCATGAAAAGGTACAGAATTTTAAATTCAAATAACAAATTGACTCATATACAAATGTTGACAAACATTAAAATTAATATTTTCTACCTTTACTTTGAAGTATAATATAAAGTTTATAGAAACTCATTCTAGCAAACTGTAATTTTGCAGATTTGAAACTGTGCTTTAGCATAGTATCTGAATAGATATTCGCGGAAGAGAATATGTTGAAATTAATTCACATATTACAGAAATGTTAAAGGTTTTAAACTATTTAAATATTAATGTGCTTTAGCATAGTAACTGAATAGATATTTGTGGAATTGCAATATGATAAAATTTAAATAATTTTATATTATTTTTCTTACTAAGAAAATTGAAAAGCCATACTGTTTGTGTTATGCACTTTGCAATGAAATAGCAAATAACATCGGTCACTCTAATTAAGCCTTGCAGAAGTTAAGGAAATTTAGTTTGATCAAACAAGAATCAGTAAATAAGAAAGATCTAGACTTAATTTAATTTCAAATTGAGCAACAGCAATGTTGTTACTGGCGCTCAAACAGATAGCGGTGTTCAACTTTGTTTATTTTGTAAACGAAGTAAAAGTTATCACTGCAGCCGCAGAGCTGCCCTCTCAATGTCCGACTCTCCGGACCCTTGCACCGAGAGCCACCCAATCGACCACCGTAACATCGAACAATCGGGGAAGACTTTAAAATTACATAAAACCTTTGCTAAACCTATGATCTTTATAAAAAAATTGCATTTAATTAACTATCCATAAATTAATGCACAGGACGTGTATATAAGTAATTAAAACATGTAATTTGATATGCAACTTTATGTATATGGTACGTCAGGGGTGCATAACATTATAAAAAAAACGAGCAACACAAATTGATTTAAAATAGGTCACCAACACGTGTGTTTATGTATTGATAAATTGAAAATAATGAGCTCACGTTGCATAAATTAATCATGCATAAATAAATTAATGCAAAGAAGCGTTACAACATTTCTTTGTGGAATAACCATTCTTAAAAATCAATTTAGAAAGAATTTCTTTAAATAATGAAAATAAATTGCAATCTGAAGAATTACTCTTATTAATTTTCTTGGAAAAATGTTATATTTTTATAAGATTTCCTTTAATAACTTTTGATATTGCATTTTTCTAGAATTCTATTTATAATTATTTTCTACCTCGCTATAAATATATTTCATTCCTATATTAAGTTACTTGCTTATTATAAGTTTATAACTATTAACCTTTAGTTGGAAAATATATAAGTTATTATAAAGCAGTATACATTTCATGTAAATTAATTTTAGTGGCAACATAATAATATTAAATTGTATAAAATTTACCTGGGTATCTCGTCTCTGTACTAATACATCGATGCTGTTGACTGCGTCTATAGGGGGAGGTGGTTCTTCGACAATATGCCTAGGATTCCTACAGTGTAAGCAGAAACATCGGATTGTGGTCATGACAAAGCCAGCGATTAGTAGTCCTGTTCCTACTCCTAGAAATATGTAGCGGTGATCAGCGTCAGCTGCGTTTGGCACCAGTTGCACTAAGCCTACTATAAGCACTATCGCCCCTAGGAGGATTGAGCCCACAATTATTTGCAGTGCAGATACCTGAAAAATAAAAAATAAAATTTGATGTATTTTTAAAATTTGAATCTTAAATAATATAAAATAAATAAAACACATTTACTATGTACTATATCAGAAATATATTTAAAAACAGTAACTAGTTTCAACCTTTACAAGGCCATCATTGGACGGTAATACATATTTATAAATATATATATACAGGGTGTTAAGGAATAGAAGTAACAAACTTGTAGGGGGGTTCATTTGAGACACTTTTTATTCATAAACTCATAAGCAACCATGTTCACCCTAGAAGATGAACGTCAAAAACTTTTTAGTTTTTTTATACAATATTCAAAATATCTCCTTTAAAATATCTGGATCTATCTCTAAACGTACTCATGTCATAAATTTAAATTAAAGACCATTCAATTGCGCTTCTTTCGTCTAATAACATGTTTTAATGTAGCTCCTACCGATTGTGTGCTATTAAAAAAAAAACAACAAGAGATATCTCATTAAAGTTTTAAAAAAATTTTCCCTCCTCGGACAAGGAGACCAAGATGCTGACCTACACCTCTACCGCAAAATATCCTGCAACAAATGCCAACACTAGCGGAGTCTTTATTTTATATTAAAAAGAATTCAACCAACCCCCAACACTCATCAGTTGCTGCAAACCTGCCATCAGTAGCTACTCCTACCGGGCCAGCAACCCGATCTTTTCCAATCCACCTACAGGCGTTTCATCGACATCCTGCCCTCCGGCAATAATTAGATAGATTTACAAAAATCTTCTCTTACTTTAGGACGAATAATATAAATTATTTGTCAGCAACAAAAACATACAAAAATATTCAAATTATCCTGGCAATCATCGGGCAGCGATTGCATATCCTAAAGTAAAGGACACTTGGGTGACCTCTGAAAATAATGCCTTGAGGTGGTGATCTCCAATGACCTGGCTTACCTCGTTGAAAAAGATGTAAGCAAAGCGCTTGAAAAACTGAGCTTTAAACCCACTAACGTTTTCCAAATGGAAACTTTCTATATCGTGCTCGAAAGAAAATAGGAACACAAAGATAATCACAGACCTATTGAGTTTGAAGGTTGTGATCAAGCTAAAAAAAAGCCTAGCGGTATTTCTCAGTGTCAGCTTTGCCAGAAGCACGGACACACCGCCAACAGATGCAGCTCAGACCCGACCATCAAAATATGTTCGGAGCCCACGAATCGGTAGCTTCCACTAATAAAGTGCGCTTTATGTTAAAGTCTTATCACGCTAATTTCATGGATGCAAAGCATACCTGAAAGCAATGCCCGCTCATGGAAAAGTCGTCAACTCCATAACGGACAGCCAAGCGCTTGCCAGCCCAGGTTCCATCGTCTTCGACGTCCAAGCCTGCAAGTTCCCGGAAACCTATATCAAACACTGCAAACAAGTCGTTCAAATTGGTTGTTGCTCCTCCAACGCAACAAACGACATCAACCGAGAAAATTGTCGATATTTATTACTCCGTGTCTGCTTCAGAAAAAAATGGGTGAAGTAAAAGAGTTCATCTTCAATCAGAACCTCAACGCCTTGCCGGTCTACCAACCTAATCAAGCACTGAGAATCCCAAATACGCTTTAATACCCACAAAGCGTAAAACTTTAATCTTTGCAAAAAAATTATTAAAACATTCCTAAAGGTATAACCCGATTTGCTTTCTCGAGTTTAATGCAATATTGGTGACTGTGCCAGGGCTCGGCACAATCAAGATCGTTTCATGTTACATTTGTCCGCAAAACCGTATTAATATTGCAGATTTTGATACAATCTTTGCTAACCCACAGCCCACAATAAATGCTTTAACTCAAAGCACGGATTGTGGAATAGTTAATAACCAATGCAAAAGGTTAAGCTCTGTTTGTCTATGTAGAGCTAAAAAAGCCCTGGGTCTAAACAAATACATTTATCATAGAACCGCAGGCCACCAAGGGGACGTTCTTGATGTAGCAATACTAATAAACGTCAACTCGCAATCAACTTCATACTCGGACTACAGTACTACTGTACGTACTACTAAAGCTAAATGGAGGGGGGCCCAAAAATTATAAAAAATCTCGTCATCTATACGGATTAGACTCTCTTCTCTCAATGCCTGTAAGATAGCATTGGTAGCCTGGCCACAGTAAAAACCGTCGCACTTTTGACTACTTAAGTCCAAGAATCTTTAGAAAAAAATTCAAGTTCGAAGCAATAATCCTTTAAGATTATCTCAGGAAACAAAAAGCGTTGATCAGAAGAAGAGCAAAAGCATTGCAACCCCAGGAATTGCAAAATCTTAAATCAACTTTACAATAAAGTCAGAACGGCCATAAAGGAACACAAAAACCAGTGCTGAAAATCCAATGTAGAAGATCTCCAAAGCCCTCAAGAGCAGACAAGTTCCCATTCCCGCCATTCACGCTAAGAATGGGATGCAATACACAATTGACTGCAAAACTGAAGCATTTGCAAACATACACCAAATACACGGATCTAAAGCACATCAAAAGGGTTCGTAAAAAAACTAGAAATTTCTTGAAAACCGCTGACAATAACGCAGCACTAGATATTGTTAGAGAAATTATTAAAAAATTCAAATCCCGCTCTGTCCTTGATCTGGATAAAATTCCAAACAAAGCATTTGACATCATTCAAATGCTATTCTTCAAACAGAGCACTTTCTAATAGTTTGGAATGTCTTTTATGTTAAAATAAACATTGCTAAGCCTGATAAAAACAAAAAAAAATCCACAAAACTATCTGACTATAGTCTTACATCTTGGGTAATATTGAATATTATTTAAAAGCACACAAAATTGAACAATCTTCTCTTTTCCCACTAATATTTGTTCACTCAAACGTTTATCAACTTAACTGCGTGACGGATCACATTGCAAAAGTTTCAGACAAAAAAAAACATGAGAATAGTCTTCTTCGACGTCGAAAAAGCTTTTGACAAAGTCTGGCACAAAAAAACTTTTCTTAAAGCTGATTAGACAACAATATTTTCTGCGTCTTATAAGGCTGCTAGCCTTGTACCTAAACCGCAAAAGTCTGGTTTTACTGCCTAAAAATTTCATTTCTACCTTAGCGCAGATCACGGCTGCAGTTCTTAAACACTCTATTCTTTTGCTACATCTTTTTAATTTGTTTGTAGCCAACATGCCTTCCAGAAGCATTTACTGAGTTAAAATAGCTCAATATGCTGATGAAACAACACTTAGCTGTTCAACAAAGTTCACATTGGTTCACGTCTACAAAAAGCCACCTCCTATCTGAAAGATTAGATGAATAAATGGCACGTCAAAGTGAATCCAAAAAAAAGTAAAGCCGTTCTGTTCACTCGGCGTTGGTCACTCATTCCTTATGAAAACGTCACTTTTGATGACAATCCTATACCGTAGTCCAGCACTGCCAAGTATCTTGGAGTAATCTTTGACAAAATACTCAAGTACAAGCCTCATTTACGGTCCATTCTGGACAAAACCAGCATGGCTAAAACTCTGCTATATCCGATGTTACGTCAAAATAGTGGCATGTTGCTTCGAAACAAAACCCGGCTTTACACCTCAACTATCAGACCGATAATATGCCTCTCCTATTTGAGAAACGGCTGCAAACAGCCACGTCAATCGTAAATAAAGCCTTTTAAAACAAGATTTTGCAAATGCTCACTGAAGTTCTATGGTTTGTCCAAAACTTAGATATTCAGACAGACCTCGAGATTCTTACACCACAAGAACACATTGAAGTTTTCGCTAAAAAATATTTCAAAAACCTCGCAGTTCACTCAAATCTAAGGAGTTAGTCGTCAAGCACTTTTCTCTATTCAGTTAATTAAGCCTTTAAAAGATTATTTTCCCAGGGCTTGTTGAAAGTCGCCAATTTGTATTTTTGTTGAGTTAATTATTATTATTTTATTTGGTTAATAACACTAACAGTAAGTAAATCTTGTTTAGAAATTTAAAAAACCACTGCAAAGATGCACATTTCTGCAAAAAAATATGAGCAATACGATAGTAGCGACGACGGCAGAAAAGTCTTTTTTGGAAGTCCAAAAAGTTACTACAAAAACTCAAGCATTTCACAGACTTGCAACGGCTCAATAAAAAGCTACCAAAACAATCAAAATATTAAAGGCAACAAAGTTAGTCTTCTTCTTCCAGTAACTTCTCCTCACAGGAGGTTGGCAACCATATGTCTGAATATGTCGGTTTTGTGGGAGTCGTATTAGTGTAGAAGCCTCCTTGATTCAGAACCATTGTCGCAAGTTTAGCAGCCAGGAGAACCTCTTCCTTCCAATTCCTCGTTTACCTTCTATTTTCCTTTCCATGATTAATTGCAGGAATTGGTATTTGTCATTTCGGAATATGTGTCCAAAGTATTCTGCCTTTCTACGTTTTACTGTCGTGAGTAGCTCTGTATTTTTGTACATTTGCTTGAGTACTTTGTTGTTTGTTACTTTGTCTGTCTATAAAATTTTTTTACATTTAGAATGCTTCGATTTTATTTATAGATAAAACCTTCAGTGTCCACCCCTTGACTCCATATAATAGTACCGAGAAGACATAACATTTGACGATTCTCCACCTGATTTTAAGTAAAAAATCCCTGTTGCATACTAATGGTCGGAGTTTTTGAAAAGTTGATCTGGTTATTTCAATTCGTGTTTTGATGTCATAAATCGGGTCCCAATGTTCGTTGAGCCAGTAGCCTAAGTATTTGAATTTTTGCACTCTTTCAATTGGATCACCGTTAATAGTTAATGCATCGTTATTTGCGGAATTGTCCTTGCTAATAATGATTAATTTAGTTTTTGCAATGTTTATTTTAAATTGTACTCGGAACTAGCTTGTTAAAATTGGTCTATAAGACATTGCAGATCTTCGATGGTGTTGGCTAGTATCACAGAATCATCTACATATCTGATGTTATTCACTGGTCTGTGCATTCGTCTAGTGCCGTCCGAAATATGTTCTCGGCACATATGTTGAAAAAGAGCGGTACAGAATGCATCCTTGTCGGACGCCTCTTAATATTGAAACTTTTTCGTTTAATCTTGCCCGACTTTAATCTGTGCTGTTTGGTTCCAGTATAGATTCGTGATGATGCGGATGTCTTTAGCGTCGATGTTGATTTTTTTAAGCTTTTCAACTAGTTTTCCATGTTTAACATTGTCAAATGCTTTTTCGTAGTCTATAAAGCAAGCATAGACTGTGCGGCCTTGATCCATACAATTCTGGGTTAAAACTTGCATGGAGAACAGTGTCTCTCTCGTACCGAATCCGTTCCTAAAACCAAACTGAGTGTCTCCGATTTCTTGGTCGATCTTTTTTCATATACGGGTGTGTATGATACGTAAAAATATCTTCACCCCATGACGCTAATAAGACGATAATTGCTACATCTCTTAGCGTTTGGTTTTTTTGAAAGAGTAATGAAAGTAGATTTTAGCCAGTCTTTAAGTACGCAGCTTGCATTGTATATTTTATTCTGCAGTCGTAGTAGATGTGTTAAAGATTTATCATTCATTGCCTTGAAGAGTTCGGCGTTCTTAAAGTTAGTACCGAAACAAAAAAAAGCTTAAAGACAACATAATTAGTACCGGCTTCATAGAAATCTTTAACCATAAAATTTTGTCAAAAGGCAATACGGGAAAGATAGAATAGGCTTCCTCGGAAACCCAAAAAGCTACCATTAACTTTTCTAAACTTATTAAAAAACGCAATGCGGTAAAACAGATTTCTTTGGAACCCTTAAAAACTTTGCGAAACGTTCAAAAATAACATCATAAAAGCGTAAAGCAACAAAAAAAAAATAAAAATCCAAAATAAATAATTCCTGAACATTCATTAAATATATTTTATAGAATACAAACGTTTTGTGCAGCCACAACTTATACTTAGAATTGCGCATGAGAATAGTACAATGCTACATCTTCCCGGTTCAACTATACGAAGCAAAGACCTAGACGCTAACAGAAACATTAATCAAAAAGTTAAACGTGTTTGAAATGTAAATGTATAGACAAGTTCTGAAGACCAGCTAGGTACAAAAAGTTACAAATTAAGCTGTCTAGAAAATAATCAAAAATCTCAAGATTTCAAACATCATAAAACAACGTACACTAGAGTATTTTGAACACTTAATGAAGCACCGGAAAATTACAAACTGCTTCATCTAATAATCCAGAGTATGAGAAATTATAAAAAGAAGTACAACATTGAGGCTAAAGAATCTTTACCAATAGTATGGAAAAATTGCTTTTTTGTGCAGCGGTAAACAAGACGATCATAGACAATATGACAGCCAAACTGAGAGTCAACAATCAAAATTGGTCATGACACATAAAGAAGAAGAAAAACTCAAACGGTTACAGATGGTAGAAGCAGCAATTACAAATCTCGGCCGAACAGAACAAGACCAATGTCATCTTGTTTAATAAATCGTATTCAAGAAGAGTCAAACCCTTACTATCCTTAAGCAAACTACGTCACATACCACAACGACAAAATAATTGATTTTAGTTAAGGCACTGCTATTCAATTCAAAAAAAGCATCTTCCATTACTGCAGTTGTACACTTTTAAAGCAACAATTGCGATTACTATTTTAGACGTGAGAAATTTTGTTTTTGTTTACAACAGACCATCTCTGGCAATAGACGTAAAGGACATTCAAATTTTGATAAGCATAAAAGCCCGCAGTTTTTGCAAAAGACCTTTGGAACACAAAGTACACAACTGAAATTTAAGAATCACCAATACCAATAAAACATCGATTTGCAAAAACCAACAATTTTGGGGTCGTAGCACCAAACAAATCAACTCACTTTGTTTTAAATGAGGCAGTATTCAATGGAATTTCCAGTAATTATAACTAATGGTCTTTACCTGAGTTAAACTCCAAACACAACACAGAGTTATTCATACTGAAAGACATTTTGCACAGTTTTTATCTACCTTGTAGAAAAAGCTGAACGGAAAATGTTCGCAGACAGAGTCAATGTTCGCATTGACGTTTTAACTGTCACTTCAGATCTCCAGCTGAAATAAAAACTAAATTGGTTGATTTCATGAAGATAACCTAGAAATAAATTGACATATTCCCAATAGTTTTGCCCAAAAAATTTTGCATTTCCTACAAACTTCCGAGAGAGATTAGAGACAATACAAAAACTTTGACAGAAAAAAAAAACTTATAAACTTTTTGCCACAAAAACTGGTGTTAATCTAATAGTTGATTAAAATTGCTTAAAGATTCTGGGTCGCTAAAGTGGACATTAAGAAAGTGAAAACTCAACTGTTAGAACTTGAACGCATCAAAGTTAATTTTTACAGCAAGGCTGCTCTGTTTCCAAAACGGTACAATTTTTCAATCCTAAGCTACGTAAGCAGGTGCGGATATCATACCGTAGAAAATAGAACCTTAATAAGTTATCAAACTTACGTCAACAATGTTATTAGCAAAATTTGCAAACAACCCCTACTGAACCGACAATCAAAACTTAAACTTAGTAATAAGAAATTATAAGTCTAGTGCTACTGATCACGACATACGTTTGTGCAGTATTAACATACTATCCCACAGCGTTAAAAATATAGCAAATGTTTTAAAGCAAAAAACTACAACTCATTATTGGTACAAATTGAGACTTGGACAATAAAACTGCACAACAAAACCGAGTTAAGCAAGAGCAATGCAACGTAAGTCTAAGCTTCGCTAGCTGATCCTAATTAGAGTTATTGTGTATTTCTGGTGCAATCGTGCATTCCTGCATAATAACTTAATCTTATATGACTTAATCCTATATGCAAAACTAAGAAGGCATTGTGCATGATACTATAAATAAAAGATAAATGCGTACAAAAGACATGTTTTGGTTTAAATTGCGAATGACGTCACAAGGTTCGGGAAGAATGCTTTCTAATAGTACTTTAACATAAATAAATATGAACAACCAACCATTAATTACATTTATTTTCGTTTTGTGTTTACAAAATGCAAATAAAATACATAAATCGATTAAAAAAAAACTTATTTATATAAATTGAAGCAGAAATGATTTCAAAATAACTTAAATTAGTATGATTTTGTTAATAATTTGAAATTTGCGCAGTAACCATCCAGAATTTCAAATTGCTGATATAAAAATTAGATCTAAAATATATATATTGATAAAAACTAATTAAAAAAAAATTGTAAAAATTGATTTGAAACGGAAATGATGCCAAAATGACCCAAATTGTATGATTTTGTTAATAATTTCAAATTTGCAAAGTAACCAGCAGAAATTTCAAATTGCTGATACTAAATTTGAATTTAAAATACATAAGTTATTAAGAAAAAAAAATTTGAAACTATTAATTTAAAGCAGAAATGGTTTCAAATATATATAAATCATATTTTACAAATTTAAAAATCCACGATTATAGTTATTTAAAATTTTTAGTTTTAATATTGCACTAACTAGAGTTATAAAATTGCAAACAAAATGTAACTACATTATTAAAATACTATCAGTGCAAAACAAAAGCCTTCTATAATTCCCAACACTAATAAATCCAGCAAGACTTTTCACTTATATGATATTAACTCCCCCGAAATAATGATAAGCATGCTGCGAAATTCCATAAACGTTCCCGTCTTATTAAATTCCACCATAAAAAGTATTCTAATATATGAAAATATCCCACATAATACACAGCAGTCAGTATATTAAAGCTCCGAATACATTCATCTACTTTAATAATATTAGCGTGACAACATATTTTCTTGTTGAAAGGAAATAAAACTTTTTGTAACTTAAATACTGTAGTATTTTATTTTGAACATTGTTGTCCATGAAATTAGATTTTTTTTCTGAATATTGTCCCAGTGAACTTGGTATCGTCGTCGACTTCTATAAATAATTCTCTAGTAGGCTTACGGTCGCACGCAAACCTTTACCTACATAATGCCGGTGAGGTAAGGTTCGGAATTTGATATAAATGGGTACGTGTTGCACGCGGAAAGATAGCTTTTACTTATAATTTCGTTAGGAACGGGACGGAGGGTCGTATTTCATAAATGTAATGTAATAATAATGCCTCTTTCTTTAATGTTAGTTTTTATGTTATTTCGTAATATTTATGGAGCACTGAAACATTTTTAGTGCTTATTACATTTCATATTATTACTATTTAGTTACAGGGATAGTATATAAGAAAAGTTTTTTAAAACTTCTTTTCATATTCTTTACTATATTTTATCAAATTATTGTAGAATTAAAAGCAAAAAAACCGCTTTTACAATACTATTCCTGTACAACAAGATAAAGCCAATCTCCTTGATTTTAACATAGTTTTCAATAGAGGATTACTGTTACACAAAGTAGTGTAGCCCAAAAATTCTTCTCAACAATTTGCCAATGTTTTATCGCCTATGTTCTCAAGCATTATGCCTGCAACAGAATATTTTTATTTTCATTCTAATAATCACAATAAATCCAGAATTATTTTATTCCTCTTAACTGCCCTTCACGATCATAGAATTAAAACAGAACAAGCATCTAGTAACGTTGATACATTGATCATTTGCAACGAAATTATAAAATCCTTAACTAGTGACAAAGTAGCAATAGTTGATCTTATTGTCCTCCTCATGGATTTAACCCCATCTGAAAGATATATTCAAGTCAGCAATTGCAAACTATGATAATGAAAGACAACATATTTCTTGTGCATGCTTTCAGCAGATGTGATACGACTTTCGCTGCATATTAAAAAGAGAAACTTGTCTGTTTCAATTTGTTCAAGAAACGAGCTACACTGCAAAGTATTACTGATGTATTTACAGCCCAAGTTCATCCCATGAGGCTGTGGTAGAAGCTAGAATCAAAATATTCCTGGCATTGTACAAGGCACCCCACAAGCAAACCTCCTATGCATCTTTACAATGCTTTTACCAAATATAATTTATTTATTCTAATAATAACATAAAATTTACAATTATAATTTCTAAAACAAAATAAAATAAAATAAAATGAAACGCCCTAATAACCTAACTCACATTTTACATATCTTTATAATTAATTCATTGCTTTATGTGTGTATATATAAATATACGTAGAGAAAATAATTACTCCCTGGATATTTCTTCGTTACATGAAATGTCACTAAAGTTAAATGATGTATGCCTGATTACAAATTATAAAATACGCGGCTTAAATAATGAAAAACCTTTTATCTGATGAACGTATGCGTCCATCTTCTTTAAATAAATAATGCTAATATTGACATTTCAACCTCACAACGTTTGACATTTTTATAAAATGACAAGCTGCAGTAAAATATAATGGGTTTATTTCAGTTAAACCAATATAGAAATTAATTGAAAAAAAAATAGAACAAAAAACTAATTTAGAATGAACATATGCAGTAATTAATGTGGTGTTAACCAGACATTTGTAAGGTGTTAATTGCATAAATATTATTTTAATTGGTTACGTTCGCTTTAATTAAATTATAGTTTCTGGAATCAGTATACCGTTATGTTTTGTACTTTGAAGTTTGATTTCTATTTAATTTACTTTTGGTTTTGAACTGTATTATTTTAGAATTTTTTTATTTTTATATTAATTTATTGCGGTATTTTAGTTTGTCACAGCCCTCCACTGGTTAGCTGTTAGGAGTGTTAGGTAGCAATTATATAGACTTCAGAATATTCTGCTAATATATTTACCTATTAGTCCAGTAACTTTGTCGCCTGAAAGTATGGGGTAGTATGCGTCAAATCCGGTAGTTCTGATTTTTTGCAGACTTGTTTATGATGTTGGCCTAATGAATAAACCAAGTTTGTGACCTCGAGCGCCAAACGCAACTTCAAAACCGCAAAAATATCGTTTTTTTTTTCCTATTTTGGCGATTAAAACCCTAAAGGACTAGTTTTTGAAAAAACTTTCTTAAGAAGTTTTTAAAGTAGATTAAATTTGCTTTAATATGATACTAGAACTGTCTCTGTAGACCCAATAAGTTCCAATATTAAGGCTTTCATAGTTTATCTTTTTTTTTTAACTTCGCAATTTTTTAAAATATTTTAGACATCACTCGAATAACTCTAGCGGGATAAAGTTCCAATTACGTGAAGTCACAAATGCGACCCACCTGTAGCACGTTTTTAACCTTTCCAATTTTTTTTTTTAATTTTTGTTGTTGACTGGCCTGCTGCCCATAACGTGAGTGCCATTTATACTCAAAATCTACAGAATGTCTGATCCCAGTCCCAGCGTAGGTTTATTGCATAGGATTGGTGTATTCTTATATCACAAGTTTGGATCAAATCATCTGGTTGAGTTATTGTCAACGCTTGGATTCATCATGCGACCAGACCAACTTATGGTAAAGGTCCTTTCAATGTCGTTTGTGTAAGCTTGAAAGCAATGGACCAATCGCAAAGTTGTGGGTTGTTTATTTTCGAATAGTGACACTGATGAAGCAATTTAGGCGATTAGAATTTGCATTTGGACACCATCCAAAAAATGCTCCCATTCTTTCACGCAGCAGGCCACTTCTTTTTATGCAAAGTGCGCACAATTATATCTGCAAAATATGCTGGAATTGGAAAGGAAAATGAACCCACTTGAACACAATAAATTCACAAAAAAGAACACTTTGCCATCCGGCGCACTAACAAATTTTGGTCGGGTATATGGTCAGATATGACCATTAAGCAAGTATTAATGAAATCTATAAAAAGCAATAAAAGACTCACCCGAGAAAGTGGTATGACTGACTCTCGATGGATAATAGGCATGGTGTATCTACATAATATCTGCCATAAAATGGAAACATACTGCGAGGTTACCAACAACTGAACAACATGTTGACATGCAACCATCTCGTGTCACCAGAGATGAATCAGATACTGAAAAACTCTATAGATTGTTTGCACAGCACCCTCCATTCCTTAGAACATATTTCATTACGTCCATCAGCAGTAGCCTGGTTGGAGAATCTAATGTCAACAGCCACATGGCTCTAGAGATTGGGAAAATATCGATTCTAAAGATGGTTGGCCAGTACTTCCAGGAAGTGAAATTCAAACGTAAAAACAATGTGGTGTCCCTTTCTTCAGCTGTACAAACTATTACTGTTGGCAATAAACAGGTAACTGTTGATTTCCTAACACTGTTTCACAGGTTGTGTGTCTTTAAACAATCGGATGAAGAATTGCAAAAATTCTTCACTTACAAACTGTCACCAATCCCAATGTCATTGTTCTCTGAAGAGGGAATGAGAAAAGGCACAAAATCCACTTTGTATTCAGTATTTCAACCTGTAACCTTAAATGAGAAGCAAGGGTTAACAAAGTTTGTAGTAATGGATGGAGGGCATCTACTTCACAAAGTTGTGTGGCCTCGAAGCTCATCATTTGATACAATAGCTGACAGATACATACAGTACATTTACTGCTCACTAGAGCTCAAATGTGGCAGTAGTTTTTGATGGTTACTCCGTAGATGTTGTACAGAAAAACACAAAGAGCTCTGAGCGTCTTTGAAGAACGAGAGATAATCGTTGATGAGAAAACCATGGCACAGGTTCCTCAACAGAAAATCTTGTCAAATGACAAAAACAAGATTCGTTTCATTAAACTGCTAACAACAAAAATGGGAAATCACAACATTCAAGTACTCCAAGCAGAGAAAGATGCTGATAGGCTCATCATCACTATAGCTGTAACTGCTGTCTTTACCTATGATATAGTAGTAGTCGTTGGTGAAAACATTGACTTAATGGTCATCTTTACTGCAATCTCAAACCAACGTGAAATTTTGTACAATAAATGTGGAAAACGCAAAGCATTAGATGTCATGTATTCCAGCATCGCTTCTTCAAAATTTTTTTTGAAACTAGAGCTTTATTTTTTATCCATAGTTTTAGTGGTTGTAACTCAACATCCTGCTTCTTTGGCTTCGAGAAGATGCAAATAAAGTCCATAGTCAAAAGAAATCCGGACTTTGAAAAGCAAGCTGCAACTTTTGTTGACATCAACTCTACACTTGACGAGATAGCAGCAGCAGGAGAGCAAGTCATAATTGCTCTATACAGAAGCAACCCCAACACCCATAACCTTGACGAGCTGCGGTACCAACCAATATTTGCCACGGCTGCAACAAAAACCAGTTTCAATATAGCCAGGTTATCTCCTACACGAGACTCTGCTCGATTTCACTCCTTACG
This sequence comes from Tachinus rufipes, assembly GCA_963932245.1. Taxonomy (NCBI): domain Eukaryota; kingdom Metazoa; phylum Arthropoda; class Insecta; order Coleoptera; family Staphylinidae; genus Tachinus; species Tachinus rufipes. The sequence continues at coordinate 84,533,466 of OZ010747.1, read as the reverse complement.
GACATACCATCAGGTAAAAATTTGTCCTTGCATCAGTTATATATCAAAATAATAACTAAAGATGCAGCCCCACATCACTTCTTGCGGATGATTTTTTGCGGCCGCACAATGGGTTGTGGGAACGCGTGCAGCTGCAGAAAGGCAGGATTAAAATGCTCATCAGTCTTCAGGCACTGTAGCGGGGTCTCTTGTGACAATATACCTGATGTTGCAGTAGTAGATATCCCAGAAAGCGACGATCTGTCCCATGTCGAAATAGAGGATGACTTGTGGGCACATCGCCAAAATTGAAAAAAAAAAACGATTATTCGTGTTTTTTTTTAATTTTTGACAAAGTTTCGTTTAGTGCTCGAGATCACAAACTTGAATTATTCATTAGGCCAACATCATAAAAGTAGTAATGAAACATTTCCGTATGTCTCTAAATTGCAAACCTTTTATCAAAAAAGGATCTACAAGATCTGTTTAAAAAGTATTTGACTTTTTTTTATTTACATAACAAGACTTTAATCCTCTTCAAACACCTTTTGCGCCTCCACACACTTGGCTCACCGCCAAAAACATTTTAAGTTGCATTCTGAAAACGGAATCCCTTCAATAGCATTTTTAATTTCAAAAACAACCAGAAGTCGCATTCACCATGTCTGGAAAGTAAGAAAGTTGGCAACGACTGGAATTTCAAGAAGGAGCATTGTATGATGTCGGCCAGACCTCGTAGAACCTTTTAGTTTAAACTAAAAACGTTTTTAGTTTGTAAACAGTTGGTTAGTATATGTAAGTTTGATGCTGCCTGGATATTTTGCAAATACTAATAATACTTCCTTACCAAATTTTACTAATTTAAGAGTGAACCTGGCTTGTACTCATTGTCCGTATGTTGACAAACCTGCCAATTCTGTATATCAGGTTCTATAACCATGTCTTATTCTAGTATAAAATTTTGTAAACTGAACAAATTATGCTAAAATTAAGTTTTTTAGCTATTTTTATGTTTTAAATACTTTTTTGTTGAAGTTTGGAGTTTCTTAAGCATATTTTATGCTACTAATTAAAGTTTTTTGTGCCAAATTTGATTAATCAACTACATTAAAACCAATTTTACGTGATATCTGAGCAAATATTATGCCGATAATGAGTTTTTTAATACATTTTTGAAGATTTTTAAGCAAATTTTATGGTATAAATTAGGTTTTTATTTTAATTTTGACTAATTTTATAAGGTAAACGTGACTTTTTAAACGAGTTTTATGCTATAAAGGAGCTTTTTTGCGATTTTTATGTTGAAATTGAGTTGTAAGTCAATTCTTTAAAATTTTAAAATTTTTAATTGATTTTGTGTGATATTAAGTATATTTAATTTAAAATTTCTTGGCACATCTTGTGTTGAGTGTGTAAGTAGTTATATATGCTAATTATTAACTTCTTATAGCAGCGATATTCTTGATGTACATTGTTGTTAATAAATTAACCTTCAATTATTGTTGCAACATACACGCCGTTTGCGGCATATTTTTTTACTATCGTACCAGTGGCGTAACATAGAGTTTTAATTTGTGATTTTATATTATAATTTTATTTTAAAGTTTGTTTTTAATTATCCCATTGTCTTTACTGTAACTTTTCCGTGGTCTACCCGTGTTTGTTTTAAAGTGATAGACCGTACCGGTGTAAAATTTGTCTCTTTGTTTTAAACCTTTTCCTACATATTTTATTTTATTCGCATTTATATTTACATTTACATTTTTTACTATGGCTGGCCTTTGCAAGTGTAACAGTAGAGCACAATCTGAAATTACTTGTAGTGGTTGTGGAGTTATTTTCCATAATAGCTATGCTATTTGCTACAAAAACTGTCATTGTGCTGTTTTATTTGATTTTAAATCGAAATCTGATCGATGCAAACTATACAAAAAAAACATCATGTTGTATCAAATATTGTTAGATGAAGTTCGCTCTAGATTTAAAATCTTGCGTCTATTTATACCAGCTTCTATTAGGTCTGTTATTAATACGGATTCAATTCAATTGCTACCGGCAAAAACAGTTATATCTAATACTTCTACCACTACTAGTGGTTCACAATCAATTAAACCTACAGTACAGCACAAAACTCCAACGATTTTTGGATGTGGTCCAGACAATGACCAGTTACAAGCCTACGTTCGCCCTTCATATGTTCATGTGTCAAAACTTAAGAGTGGAACAAATAAAATTGAAATTGCAAACTATATCAAAGCTAAACTACCATCGGCTTTGATTGATGTTGTTAAGTTGGTAGTGAGATCTGGAAACTACAGCAGCTTTAAAGTATCTATTCCAGCCAATCAAGCTGGTTTAGTTCTTTCTAAATACTTTTGGCCGGCAAACATTGCCGACAAAATATTTATTAACTATAGCCGACCACAAAATTTACCAGTAACTCCTGCAGGGGATTTTCGGACGTTAAATCATCTCAACAGTTTAGACCCGCCTCCAAGAATACCAACGGCATGGCCTCTCAATTTACTACCAAAACGTTGGAGGTATAAAAACCAAACTAAAAAAACTTTTGTTAGCGGTAGCTTTGTCAAGTTATGACATTATTGTTTTAACCAAAACTTGGCTATCTAAAGACATCACTGACTCAGAACAAAAACAAACTGGCTATAACCTATTTAGATGTGATTGGTCTAATTTAACTAGCCCTAAATTAAGCGGAGTTAGCGTATTAATTGCGATTAGAAGACATCTAAAGTGTACATTACTATATCCGCCATATTTAAGTAATGAACATGTGTTTGTAATTGTCAACTTTAAGTTTGTGTCGTACATAATTGGTGTAGTTTATTTACCCCCTCGTTAGGTTATTGATAAATATGCTGACCACTGCTACTCCGTCGAATCTTTTGCTGATGTCTTTCCTAATAGTAAATTAATTCTACTGGGAGATTACAATTTACCAGAAGCAACTTGGCTAAATGATGAATTTGGAACTGGAGTTACTTGTAACAAAAACTACCCTGGACATTTAGTTGCTAACTCATTTGGATTTTTAAACTGTGTTCAATGTATAACCATACCAAATTTAATAGTATGGATGTATTTTTGGATTTGTGTTTTACTAATGATTGTGATAATATTACTGTGATAAATGCTGTAGATGTTTTATTAGATATAAGTCAACATCATAATGCCTATGTGATAGATGTCAAATGTGATACTTCTTGTGATATTTTAAACTGTAACTACGTTTTTAATGATTTTAAATGTGCAAACTTCAGCGCAATCAATGATTATTTGTTGAACGTTGATTGGTCTGTTCTTTTTAACAACTGTAATATTAATGTATATGTTGATTTATTTTATTCTGTTTTGTATTATGCAATTGATTGTTATGTACCTAAAAGAGTGTGGCGTGACAACAACTTTTTTATTTGGTTTAAAAAGGAATTAATTTCACTTACTAAACTAAAAAAAAAGCACATAAACGATTTAAATCTTCAGAACTTCTTTCTAATTACAATAAATTTGATTCTCTTCGGACTTTATTTAAAAACCTGAACGCACGTCTTTACGAGCAGTACGTTTTACGCACCGAGAATAACATTCGGTCTAATCCAAAACATTTTTGGAGATTTGTAAATGAAGCTAGGGAAACTAATGCTTTTCTAGCTACAGTGACGATCTTGTAAACAAATTTGCAGATTTTTTCTCTTCCGTTTATAATTCTCAAATTCATCCAACTCCATTGTTTAAGTTTAATAAAAATGAAATTTATTTCTCAGTTTACTAGATATTTTTAATGGAACTACAAGTCTTAAATATAATCTTAACACTGGACTTGACGGTATTCCTTCTATGCCCTTAAAGAATTGTATTTATTCAATTTCTAAACCATTACATTTACTTTTCAACGCTTCATTAAATGAAACTAAATTTCCTGATGTATGGAAACAAACTTATATTATGCCATTGCATAAATCTGGTGCTAAAGAGAATATTACAAACTATAGAGGCATTTGCATTCAATCTGCTATCCCAAAATTATTTGATGAAATTATAACTGGTCAAATACATTGGATGAGCAAAAATATTTTAGTAGAAGAACAGCTTCTACTTTCTTACGAAAATTACATTTTAAATGCATTTGAATTCAAAACTCAAGTTGACTCTATTTACACCGACTTTTTAAAAGTCTTTGATCGAGTGAGCCACAATATTTTGATTGCTAAGCTTCGTGCCTTGGGTTTTTATAATGCAGTGGTTTCTTGGTTATCTTGCTTTTTGAAAAACCGAACGCAGTAAGTAAAAATCAATAACTTATTTTAGTTCCATCAGGTGTTCCTCAAGGATCTCTCTGCGGACCTATTTTATTTTTACTTTTTATCAATGATCTTTCTGACTGTATTAGTTCATCATCATTTCTATTATTTGCAGATGATTTAAAAATTTATAGAAGTATTTTATCTATTGATGATTGTAATCTTTTACAAGATTTAGACTCTGTTAATGCTTGGTGTCTTATTAATAACCTTTTGTTTAATGTTAATAAATGTTTTGCAATCAGTTTTAATAAAACGCTAAGCAAAATTATGTACGATTATATTATTGATAACAAGGTGCTACAACAAGTGTCACAAATTAGAGACTTGGGTGTAATTTTTGATTTTAAACTTACGTTTGTTAAGCATATCAGCTACATGTGTAATCGTGCTATAAAAATGCTGGGGTTTGTATATAGGATGTTAGCTGATCTTTCTCCAAGTACTCTTAAATTACTATACTGTGCCTTGATGCGCTCTCATTTAGAGTACGTTCCGTCAGTCTGGTGCCCTTTCTGTGAAATCCATAGTCAGAATATTGAACGTCTTCAAAACGAATTTTTTTCGTCTGTTGTCCTATAGATGTGGTATATTGTCGGTTAATTTTGATTGCAATCACATTGCTTCACTATACAATTTACCGTCACTAAAACTTCGGTGCAATAGATCAGATCTCTCATTTTTGCGTGGTCTAGTGATGGCTGAAGTAGACTGTCCTGAGTTACTTGTATCTCTTCCATTCTACATTCCTATTAGTGAACGACGTACCAGGCAAACTTCATTATTTAGAGAACTTACATAATCTACTAATTATGGATTTCACAACCCCATTGGTAGAATTTGTAGATTTGCAAACTGTTTAACAAACAATTATAATTTTTTATGTTCTAAATCTATGTTTAAGATTCAATTGAGTCATATTGATTAAATGTTATGTATTTTATATTATATTATGTTTTTTATGTCGATCTTTTGCTTCTGTTTTTTATATTGATTATTTTATATATGTATTATATTATTTATATTCATTGTATTTTTATGTAGATGTAAATAGTTTTACTTATACCGTAAATAAAGATTTATTATTATTATTTTTTTTACTTGTATTTTAGCGTTGACTACTAAGGTTATTGGCTATTTATTTTGTTTTAATAATAATAACCTCAGGTTATAGACCTGAGAAAAACAAAACAACACATTAAAATGGTTAAATAAATAAATAAATAAATACCAAATCTAATATCACAGTTGCTAAAATTTAAAACTAAATTTAAAACTAATATCACAGAATCTACTATCACAAATGACATCGAAGCTGTAAAATGCTTCGTTGCCAGACCCTAAAAAGTAACTAAACCTGATATCACAGATTGCACCGAAGTTGTAAAAGACTTCTTCTTCTTCTTCGTTTTCTCTCTTTTCAGAGAGGTCGTGATTGTGGTTTACTCTTTTGCTGTCGTTCTTTGTACAATATCCCTCCATCTTTCCCTGTTCCTGGATTCCCTTGTTGCTTGTGTTATCGTGCTGTTGGTTGTTGCCTTGATAGTGTCAGTCCACCTCATCGGTGATCTTCCTCTTGGTCTTTTTCCTTCCATTTTCCCCTGTATCACCAGTTTTTCTAGGTTGTTATCATCTCTTCTATTGATGTGGCTGAAGAATTTTAGGATTCTTGCAAAGACAATCTGTGATAGTCGCTGGGCTTCATTTATTTCATTATTAATGGATATGTTCGTTCTGTGAGCTGTCCATGGGACACGTAGTATACGCCTCCAGCACCACATCTCACATGCATCAATTTTTCGTCTGTCCTGTTTTTTAATTGTCCATGATTCGGAGCCATATAGTAGCACTGGGAATACTAGTGTTTTTATTATTTGTTTTTTAATGCTTAGAGTTATATCACTATCCATCCATGTTTTTTGAAGTTCTCTTACGGTTTGTCTAGCCATTTCACATCTTCTGTTTATTTCTTTTGTGCAGGCCCCATCATTTGTGATGAGTGCTCCTAGGTATATATATTGGCTGACGACCTCGTATCCATCTATATGTGCTATGTCTGTGTTATTGTTGTTGGCTTGATCTATCATCATGATTTTAGTTTTGCTCATGTTTATTTCTAAATCATAGCTCTCACTTTCTATTTTCAATTTATGAACCAGTTCTGTAAGTTTTTCTGCAGTTGATGCTAGCAGCACAGTGTCATCGGCATATCGCAGGTTGTTTATGGGTGTTCCTCCTATACCTATACCTCCATTCCAGTTTTCTAGGACTCTCCTCATTATGTATTCTGTGTATATATTGAAGAGGATTGGTGAGAGTATACATCCTTGTCTCGCTCCTTTTTTGATGTTGCAGGGGTTTGAAAGGTGTTTATCTATTCGTACTCTTGCCTTACTATTTTTGTACAGCTGTTGTATTAATGTACGAAGATGATGAAGCACTCCCATTTCGCGTAGTATGGTCCAGAGTTTTTCCCACTTCATACTGTCAAAGGCTTTACGATAGTCAACGAAGCACATGTATATTGGTTTATTGATTTCTCGGGCTTTCTCAATGATATTTCTTATGTTGGAAATTTGTTCACGAGTGCCTCTTCCTTTCACAAATCCAGCTTGTTGTGGTGGTTTTTGCCACAGCAGAAATGGTTTTAGTCTTTCATTCATAATTTTGAGGAGGATATTACTGGCATGTGACATTAGTGCAATCAGCCGATAGTTCTCGCATTTCTCTTTGGATCCTTTTTTGTGTAATGGTATGAATACCGATTCTACCCAGTCATCAGGCCATTGTCCTGTTGACCATATTCCGTTGCATATTTTATGTAGTATGTAAACACCACTTTCTCCCATTGCTTTAATGATTTCAGTTGTGATGTTATCTGCTCCCGGAGATTTTAGGGGCTTGAGCTTTTTTATGGCATCCCTTATTTCCTCCTTTAGGATAGCTGGTTCCTCCTCCATATCTTCTTGTGTATAGGTGTCTGTTCTTTCCTGGTCATTAAATAGTTCTTCACAGTATTCTTTCCATACTTCCAGTGTTTCGTCTATGTTTGTTATTTTTTCGCCTTCTTTATTTTCGATAGTCCATGAGCGAGGTGTGTATTTTTTGTTTAATGTTTTTACTAGTTTATAAAGGTCTTTTGTGTTATTGTTTTCAGCATGCCCGTGTGCTTCGTTGCAGATTCTTAATAGGTGTGTGTTTTTATCCTTTCTGCAGCATCGTTGTATAGTTTTGCTGAGTTCGGTGTATTTAATCCGTTTTTGTTCTGTATCTATACCACTTGCCCTTAGATCTCGTCTTTCTTGTACTATATCCATAGTTTGGTCCGTTATCCAGTGTTGGCGCTTTTCTATTATTTGTTTCTTTTTGGTTTCTTTTATAGTTTCTTTAATGGCCAGTTTGGTAAATTGCCATATTTCCTCAGGTGTTAATGCTTCTTGTTGTGTAGGTGGGTTATCGAGTTTTGTCTGCAGTTTTTCTTCGAATATTTTTTCGTCACTAATTTGTGTTCTAGGTGATGTTGTTCTTCTTTGTGGTACCTTCAGTTTTAGTTTGAAGCGAGCTGTAAGAAGTTTATGATCGCTGCCACATTCTACTCCAGGAAGGGTTCACCCGAGGATTGCCAAGTATATAATCGACAAATGTGTTGTTGATGCACTGTGTTCAATATTGTTAGTCCATTACCAGCACAAAAGATTAATGGCATTTCTCCCCTTTCGTTTCTCGTCCCTATACCGTATTTTCCTACAATATGTCTTAAGTGGATATTGTCTTTTGTATCTCCAACCTTCGCATTGAAGTCTCCTATTATAATAGTTATTTCTCTATTTGGGGTTTTCTGTAGTATTGTTTTAAGTTCTCCGTAAAACTGTTCAATTTCTTCCTCATTTGAGTCGCTAGTAGGTGCGTATACTTGGATTCTATTTAAGTTAACAGGTTTCGAATGTATTTTGATGGATATCATCCTGTCATTAATGGCATTATATCCCATCAAGGTTTTTGCTATTGATGATGTCATTATTATTGCTACCCCGTTTCTGCTGTTGTTTTTATTTCCTGAAAATACTATTGTGTTGCCATTAGCTGTTGTAATAAGGCCATTTCCTTTCCAGTGTGTCTCGGATATTCCTGTAATATCCATATTATATCTTTCCAGTTCTTTTTCCATTATGTATGTCTTTCCGGTTTGCAAGAGTCCTCGCACATTCCAGGTGCCGATATTGGTATTGTTTAGGTATCTGTTACCTTTGAATTTAGCTTGTCTCAAGGCCATCCCCCCCGGATATCCGATTGGGGAATTGTCTCCGGAAAATTTATCTTTGAGAAAAGCCATTTCATTTTCGTGGGAAAGTAGTTATTGAGGTGGGTTCCCGTTGCCTTCCTCAATTTGGTGTTACCAGGAATTTAGTCCTGCGTTTTGTAAGAATATGGTTATCCCGCCAATGTTCGGTACCAGAGCCTCGTCAGTTATCTAGCAGGGTGTACCGCGTGCAGGTGAGGTTGACATTTGGATGGCATGTTGGTGTTCGTCGATGTTATTCGCCACCCTTTACGATGCTTTAAACAACTCAACAACACAAACTGATCAATAAAAATAAATTAATAAATTAACACCAAAATCATTACAAGACAACACAAAAACTTGGTTAAACCTGTTTGAGGAGTCCTGCGTCTTTTAAAAACTGGACGCACCTTTCCATGGACTCCTCTCTATTTGATAAAATAGACGCCACGTTGTTAGGGAGCCCGAGCCGATTACAGTGGAGAAGGTAGGCTCGGCATTCCTCTAAAATGTGCTTCAAATTTAGAGGGTCGTGACATGTTTGGCATGCTGGTTGTTCGTCGCCGGTCAGGAGATACAAAGAGGTCAAGTTGGTATGACCTATGCGCAAGCGACATAGGGCGACCTCTTCTCTCCTGTTGAGATCTACCGGCGACTTTGATTGAGCTTGATTTCCTTTAATTTGCTCTCGAAGCCGTTCCATACTCTTTGCCAATTCTTGATGACCTTTGATATGACGTATCCTTTGAGATCATCGGGTCTTACGGAAATGTTGTCCGTAGGATCCGCGTCAGCCGCCTGACGGGCGGCTTTATCGGCCAGCTCGTTGCCCTCGATACCCACATGACCCGGTGTCCAGACAAAGATAGCTCTCTGTCCAAACCCGGCCAAGCAAAATATCGAAGTTTGTACGAGCTGGACTTAAAGAATTATTATTATTATTATTATTTATGATATTAATAAGTTTTCTGCAAGACTTTTGATTAATTTTAATGGATAAACGTGATTTTTATGTTATACAATTTTTATCTTAAAAATTGCACAATATTATATTAAAAATATTTATATATATACTTTTAATAACGTAATTGTGAGTTTGACATTGATATTTTTAACATGTTTTGTTTTTTTTTTTTAATAAAATACATAAATTTTAATTTCGATATAGAATCTTTTTTTTTGTCAATTAAATTAAATATGTATAAATTGCGTAATGCTTAATTTATAATTAGTTAATTGATAATATGATGCAAATTATTGTTTAACTGCTTTAAGGCACATACACTACTGTAATGAGGTATGCGCTTCTCATCAATTTTTTAAATAAAATTTAGTTTTAATTGCATGTAAACTAACCCAATTGAAAAATTATTAATGTTTTTATAAATATTTTTTCGTACTGTAAAATCCAATTAAATGAATACAACTTTTAGCAGTCACACAATTATAATTATTATATTATTATACAGGGTGTTTCAAAACATGTGTCGAAAAATAAAAGGTGGGATTGGTTGGCTAATTATAAGAAAAAAAGTTCCCATTAACACGGTTCCGCAAACGCACCATTTTCAAGATACAGGGTGGAACTTTTTGACAATATCTTAGGAACCTATATAGAATATATAAAGAGGAGACGCAATGTCCTCAAATGAGACAGTTGTAAAAGCAATAATTTCGAATAAAGCCTAGTTAAATAGGTAAATTTATACGAATGCCACAACGACATATGTAGCGCTCGTTACTATTTGTTCAATCGGACAACCCAATAATAACATTAAAAAATTAAATTTATGAAAAAATATTCTAAACTAAAAACATCCATAGACGCGTTTCGAGGTTTACCTCTCATCAGTATGGCTTTATTTATTTAAACTTAATAATTGATTTTTAACTTACTTCGTCAACATTGTTCACCACCACAATTCAAAGTGAATATTTTAAAGGGTGTATTGACTATTTATACTAACTGACTTAATGACTTTATTTAATTGGTTACCATAGCCATTAAATAAAGTCATTAAGTCAGTAAGTATAAATAGTCAATACACCCTTTAAAATATTCACTTTGAATTGTGGTGGTGAACAATGTTGACGAAGTAAGTTCGATGGAAATGCAGCAAAAACTCGTCGAATTTATCAAGAAAGGTTTCCAAACCGACAGGTACAAAATGAAAGAACATTTATTCGTATTCACAAACGTCTACATCAAACTGGAAATGTACACAAAAGAAATGCAAGAAATGGGAGACCTCGCTTGCTACCTCTGAAAATTGAAAAAGATGTTTTTCAAGAAATCGAAGACAACCCATCAACAAGCACTAGAAGAATAGCTATAAACCTAAACCTTAGTCACGTTATAGTGTGAAAGATAATAAAAAACCAAATGTTATATCCTTATCACATACAGCGAGTACAAACCCTTTTACCAGCGGATTTTCCGCAAAGATTGGTTTTGTGTCAATAGTTTCAAGAAAGAATTGCGCAAAATCCTCAATTCTTAGAACAAGTTTTATTTACGGACAAAGCAAATTTTTCTCGCAATGCGATTATAAACTTCCATAATAATCATGTGTGGACCAACAAAAATCCACATGCCATAATGAAAGACCATCATCAGCAAACATTTTCCGTTAATGTTTGGGCAGGTGTTGTAGGAGACCATTTAATAGGTCCATATTTTTTGCCGTTTAGGCTAAATGGTCAATCATATCGTATTTTTTTTTTGAAAAAGAGCTGCCAGGACTTTTAGAGAACGTTCCGGTTCAATTAAGAAACAAAATGTGGTTTATGCACGATGGTGCTCTCGCACATTTTAGTTTAGTTGCCCGTCAATTCTTAAATGAACAGTATAGGAACCGTTGGATAAGTTGCGGAGCCTCACTGGCTTGGTCTGCTCGGTCTGCAGATCTAAATGTTTTGAATTTTTTTTGTGGGGTTTCTTAAAAAGCTTAGTTTACACTACATCAGTTAATAAAACAGATAAAGAATTAAGAAATCGCATTAATGCATTCTGCAATACGATACAAAACACTCCAGGAATTTTTGAAAGGGTACGTCAGTCACTAAGACGTAGATTGGAAGCCTGCGTTACCGTAGGAGAACGTCATTTTCAAAAACTTCTGTGTTTTTCTTGTTTTTTATGTTATTGATTAATTTTGTAAAATAAAGGTTTTTTGATCATGTTGCTACTTTTTCTTTCCGTTCTTGAGATATCGTCAAAAAATAAAAAAATATTTTTTTTACACCCTGTATCTCAAAAACGGTGTAATAGGAACTTTTTTTCTTATAATTAGTCAAGAAATCTCACCCTTTATTTTTCGACACATGATTTGAAACACCCTGTTTAACACAAAACAACTTTCTAATAGATAAAAATTAATCCATACCATTACAAAACTCCAAAAGAATTTTCAGTCTTAACACTATTTGCATTTAATCAATATAATAATAAAATATTCCTTCAATGTACAAAACCATTTTGATTAATTATTGCTAATTTTCCAACTAAGCCATATTAAATCACACAACTCATTACACCATCCTTGAAATTTTCCTAATTTTCCAAACACTTTGCACCATTTAAAATGATTAATTACTATCTGAAAAGCACGAGAATACGTTTACCGCAGCACACGATCGTCTCAACTACAACGCTACATTAGGTTCCTTTAAGTGATAAGCATTCTGGTCTTCGTTCGGCGATAAGGAATATTCGATTTTATCGCAATATCGTTTAAAGATTTAAATTGCATGTGGTTAATAGTATGCAGATTTAGTTTTGCATATCATATTTAGGAAACAAGGTCGGAACACAAAATATGTATTTTTAACCAACAATTTATTTAAAATTAAGTACTATATAGTTTCCATCATATTTACAGAATATTTATTAATCAATAAATTCCAATTGAGGTTTGTAATTAATTAAGAACTTTTATTTTAAGTTAACTTTTTGTAACATTTTCAGCAACATTTTCAGTACTTATTAATTAACCCTTCAAATAAAAAGCAATGCACAAATTAAAACGTTCGGTTGTAAGTGGAGCTTAACATCTTTGTTTACTGAAAACCGTGCTTTTTCATAAAGTTTACAGCAAAACGTTACAGCGAAAAGAAAGACAAATAATTACTGACTGTGTATTATTCAACTTTTTTATCTTGGCTCTTATTAAAGTTATCAAGAAGCATTTCAACGTCCTGAATCCTATAACTCATAAATATTTTTTTTTGTGAGCATTTCAAAACAATATTAAAATTTTATTTGAAACTTGGATAGAATATGGTAATACTTTTACGCCAGTTATTAGATTGTAATAAATTTGTCCTTTAATTAAGCTTTGCGTGACCATGCAAATTCAATTTACTATATGGAAGTTCTCATGGAATGTTAGAAAATTATATAATTGAATCATTTAAGATCTTATTGATTGAAACGCAAGAAGAACATAATTTCAAGCTACCATAAAATTTTGTAGAAAACAATTTTAAGAACATTATTGTAAATATATACTGGAACTTTATGTTCTTAGTTCAAAAAACATTTATTCAAATAATTGTCACAAAATAGTACAAGATACCAAATAAACCTAATTTGTTAAACTACAAAATCGATTTTTTTGTCCTAAAACTACCTTTCACGCTTAAGATTTTTAACTGCAAAATTAGATTATTTTTATATAACATTACAAACTGAAAATATGTAAACATAAAACGTTTAAGTAGAATATTTTAATAAATTTCAAAACTATTATCCATAAAGCACGTAATCTAACATCTCAATTCAACATTCCTTCACATACAACTTTTCGCTTAGTTCTTAACTGAACATAAAACTTCTTAATGATACGAGCGGTGCTGTAAAGCCGACTCAGGAATCTAAACTGATTAAATATTAAATTGCGCGTATATACTACTTTTTGCGGGTTAATATGCAGAAGCTTAACCTATAAAAGCGCCCCTTTCCTAAAATCAATAGCACACGCATATGTATATGGATGTATATATATGTAGAGCACACGATGCTAAAAAAAACGTTGCCGGTTATCACACGGATCAATCATTCAATCTAAATGTATTTTGTTTATTTTAAAAGTAGAAAATGGCAGTGGATATTCAATTGGATGTTTTGTCCATCCGAATGGAAATAATTGGAAGCTGACGCGTTTATTTGAAACAAATAATAAAATTGTTTGTGACAAAAAGCTCTAATTTTCAGCTGTGAAAGCAATTAAATTCATTTGAGTAGTCAATTTTTAGAAAATAATAAAAATCAAATCAAGCTTTAATTATTATTTGTAAAAATAAAACTTTAACATTTTAGTTTTTTTTGGCAAATAGCTTATTTAAAAAAAATATACAAAAATATAAATTATTATTGCTTCACTGGTTGCATTAAAATGTGTTTTCAGTACAAACAAATTAGAATACAAGGCCGACAAAGGAGGCGGTGTATTTTAACGAGACACTAACGAGTCCCGCACAAAGCTCGAAAATTAATATAAATATAAGGACGAGGTATGTAAATAATCAGGCCGACTCGTTGCAAACAATTAAAATGTATGTGCTAGCTTTATTATTTTTGCATTAAATGTACGCAACATTATTACATTATGAAAACAAATGACACAATTTTGTTTAATTAAGTTCATTATAAACATATCAATATCTAACACGCTTTTATTATTAGTTTTCTTTTAAAATAATAAAACAAGGTTTTTATATTATAGTACAGTATATAAAAAAGTAATAGTTTAATTACATAATTATATAATCTTATCAATTACTGACATTCTGCTGAAGCTCAAAGCAAAGTTTACCGCAGTTTGCTATGTTCTTAAAAATGTTGTGACTAAAAATCTTTAATTTGTCTTGAGATGGTTTGAAGGAAGCAGTAATAAGTCTTAAATACATTTAGTGATTCTATTTTGTTATCAGGTTCTTTTTCTTTAAGATTTAAAAATATATCTTAAAGAGTACTAAGTTTTACTATCACCCATTTACAAAATATTAATATTAGACTTGAAAGCTGACGTCAGATAATTTGAAAAGCAGTTCCAAATTAGAGCTTTCTTATAAGAAAATCTGCAGAAACTGAACGACTCTCATAACATGCATAAAAAAATAAAAAAGTTCACTGGAAATGGTCGGAAACAAAGATCATATATCATTACAAATAAAGAAGGAAACTTTGTGCTGGATATTGAAGATCAACTGACACTAGGGGAAGATTACGTCAAATCCCTTTTCAATGATTAAAGAGAAGAAATAACTACCAACAGCATGAATGACACTGGATCACCTATTTTAAAAGAAGAAGTACAAGCAGCAATAAAATCAACCATGGAAAAGCTCCTGGCCCTGACGATCTGCCTGCAGATGTGCTTAAGATGATTGAAGAACAATATTTAGATGCTATAACCTCCCTATTTGATAAGATCTATGAAACAGGAATAATACCACAAGAACGGCTTCAGTCAACGTTTGTCACAATTCCTAAGAAGCATAATGCCAAAAAATGCGAAGAACACCGTACGATTAGCCTAATGAGCCATACTCTAAAGATCTTTCTCAAAGTCATCTACCGTAGGATTTACAAAAAACTGCAAGAAGGAATAGGAAAAGCTATAGAAAAGGAGTTGGAACAAGGAAAGCCTTGTTTGCCTACAACGTCTTGATGCAACGGTGTCTGGATGTCAAGCAAAATGTATACGCCTGTTTTATAGATTATAATAAAGCATTTGATAAAATGAGACACAAACAACTAATAGAAGCACTTGAACGAAAAATCCTCGACACAAGAGATATATAATAAATAGTAAAACTGTACTTAAACCAAAGTGCGTCCGTTTGCGTCCAATCCAAACTAACAAAAGCCGTTGAGATCAAGAGAAGAGTCAGACAAGGGTGTGTTCTCTCTCCACTCCCCTTTAACATCTATTCAGAAGAAATCTTCATCGAGGCCCTCGAAAGAGAGGACGGCGGAATACGTGTTAACGGCACCCCACTGAACAACTTGCGATACGCTGACGATACAGTACTTTTTGCCGAAAAGATGCAAGACCTTCAAAATATGCTGGCTGAATAACATCGTCACAGTAAGTCTAGAATATGGGCTGACACGCAATGTTAAAAAGACCATATACATGATTGTCACCAAAACTGAAGCACCAAATGAACATCTGTATGTGGAAGGCAAAAGGCTGGAAAGAGTTGAGAGGTATAACTATCTAGGTACAAACGTCGACTGCGCCGTAGACTACTGCGCAGAAATAAGAATTTGCATTGAGAAAGCCCGTGCATCCTTTGTGAAGATTAAAAAACTGTTCTGTAGTCGCGACTTGAGCCTAGAACTCAGAACTCGGATGCTCAAATGTTACGTATTTCCAGTCCTTTTATATGGTGTGGAAGCTTAGACCCTCAACGTGTATTGTGAGAAGAAATTAGAAGCCTTTGAGATGTGGGCCTACCGTAGGATGTTGAAAATATCATGGACAAAACATACGACCAACGTAGAGGTTCTGAGAAAAATGGAGAAAGACAGAGAAATCCTATTAAAAGTGAAAAAAAAATTGCAATATTTCGGCCACATCATAAGAGGTCCAAAACATGAGATTCTCCGACTCATAATCCAAGGAAAAATCGTGGGAAAAGATCTTTCGGAGCGAGAAGAATGTCTTGGCTTAGTAATGTGAGAAAATGGTTTAAGGTCACGTCAGCTGATCTGTTTAGGGCGGCATTTTCTAAAATCAAAGTAGTAATGATGATAACCAACCTCCGGAATGGAGACGGCACATGAAGAAGAAGAAGATAAGACTAATAATATGTCTACACTACAACTAAAGAATACTGGCTAATAAAATAGCTCATACACTTTATAACATAGAAATAAGGAATGGTAATCATTTTTTTTAACCAACATCTAAGTGTCAGATAAATAAATTGGATTTTCCATTTCACGTCCAGAAGCCATATTGAACAAAACGCCCCCGTACTTTTTTTCCTTTTATCCAGCAGGACTCTTTTTGTTCTTTTTCACACTTCCTAAAAGCTTTCTTCAATCAAGCACCTGTTATATAGATTAAGCAAAGCCTTAAGGCCTCGTCCGTCTAGGACTTTCAGGTTGGGAACCCGTCTGGCCCCGGTCTAATCTTTGTCGACGCTTCCAGAAGATCCCCTTTCGTAAAGATTCGGACGACCCCAGCCTCAACTGACTACATTATGTAAACTCTCCCTACTTGCGCTAAAAAAACTCCTCTACAAGCACCCTCTGAACAACAGTATTCACCGTCGGCGGTTTCTTACCCATTTTCCCGGTCACAATTTTAAAACCCCTGTTCCACATGTCCGCATCAACCTCGTCGACCAGGAATTTTCACTTCCTTTTCTTGGCCGACTTGATAAAACTTCTTAACCTATTGACGCGTTTTTTTGGTAAAATAAAGGTTGCAGAAATGGCTTATGCCATTCCTCCTCCTGTCCGCATTTGTAGCAGCGCCTACTAACTTTTGTTACATCTTATTGTGATGTAACCAAGCTTCTGGCAGTTGAGGCAGTAGTCTATCTCAGCAAAGACTTCCACCGTGCACCGCGCCCACCTTATATTTACCCTTTCCAGGTCAAGGATGTGCATCCGAATACCCCTATTCAACGTGACCACGGTGTATTGGTCCTGCTGATCATATTTATTATCTTGCCTCAGCCGATGTCATCAGAGCCTTCTGCTCAGTGCTTTCACTGCCAACTCGAAACCTTTGTTGAAAACTTTTCCAAAAGAATTGATAAATTTGTTTCCTTTCTCTGCAATTTTAATCTAGTTGCTCCCGAGGCCATCACCCTAGTGCCGAGGACCTTGATCTCGACGGACTCATCTACCTTCGCTTTTAGGGCTTTGAGCCGTTTGGCGTAAGTATTTCCCAAGCTATTTCTCTCCACCTGGAGGTCCATCGTCTTTTAGCTCCAATTATCCATTCCCTTGACTTGTACCAACTTTTCCGTCATCTTGAGACAGGGATGTAAATGGTCAGCTCTAGTCGCTCTAGACTTGTGCCCTCCAAGGCTCACTCTATTACTTTCCTCACACCTTTCGTCCCCATTTTTAAGTCTCCTTGATTGCCCCTTTTCTCCATTCAATTTTGTGATAGAGTTTTTGGCCCCATTCCCCACGTCTACGATGACAAAAGCGTTGTCCCCTTTTTTTAAAACTCCTACTACCACTCTCGTCTGTTTGTACGCCTTTTTTTTAACAAGCGTTCCGCATCTCATTTTCACTCTTCTTTTTGACTTTCCTGTGGCTTTCTGCTGTTTCTTTATTGCTTCTTTTCTGAAAGACAGGACACTGGCCGTAAAGCTGTTTAAACACGTGTCTACCCCTCGTCCTATCGAGGCAGAAGTTTCTCAAGGATCAGTTCTATCACCAATGCTTTTCAATCTGTATGTAGCCGACATACCATGCATCACTCAAGGTGCAAAAATTTATAAGGACGTTTATCTCAACGGCGCTCCAATTCCATGGACGGACACTGCAAAGTATCTAGGAGTAGAACTTGATTGTGGACTAACTCTTAGATTACATATTAAGACCATCTTAGGTAAGGCCAGGATGGCAAGTAATATGTTAACACCTTTTCTACAAAGGGACAGCAACATGAACTCTACAAACAAGTTGCAATTATTTAAAACAATCATTCGCCCAATACTGACATACGCATGTCCAGCATATGAAATGACTGCAGAGTTCTATCTGAAAAGAATAGAGTCGTTTCAAAATAAGACTTTGAGAAAGATTCTCAAAGCAGCTTACTACGTACAAAATACACAACTGAAAACTGATAAGGAAATTGTTTGGATCAGCGTATTAGCGACAAATTTTTTGGAAAAAGTCGCAAATCACTCAGATCCGGAGTTAGCTTGTCTTGCAGAGCAAGACAATCTTTCCAATACAAAAGGCATATCAACATGCTTGATGTATAGGAGAAACTTGTGGCTCTACAACCGCCACTCCACTTAATCAACGCTTACAAGGCTGGCGCAGGTTGCGCATTTCTGAATGACCTCTCAGGAAAGTTGTACACATTATTGTGTAAAACTTCCCGGCGCTTCCAAATACTTAAAAAAGTGAATTAAGACATTACATTGAGTCTTAAGATTTCGCTCCCCAGCCAAAAAAAAAATTGCTGTTTCTTTAAATTTCATTTCACTCAGCAAGGTAAGGGCGTTGCGTGCCTCTCTTGTTTTTACGTTATTTATTGCCTGTTTCGCTTTGATCTAGTTCTAATTTTATATTGGCTATTTCCTTTTTTAGTCGCTGCACTTTATGGTCCAGATCTGCTTTGTTTTTTTTTGCTGCCGCTTTTATTTCTTTGTTTTTAACTTCTCTAGTTTTTTTTCTCTGTTTGCTTATGGTCCTTTATTCTTTCTTGTACAGTTTATTTTCCTCAATTTTTTTTTGCTTGTTTTTTGGTATTTTTGAAACTGTTTTGCTTTTTCCAGCTTTTTGTTGCTGTCTTCAACTTTCCTACCCTATTTTTTATTTTGTACAACTTTTTTGAGTCAACATCTCTAGAACATTTTTCTTCTTGCACTTACTATTTTTTTTTTTTTTCTGTTCATTAGTTGTAGTGCACTAAATTTTTAGTACAGAACCAGATTTTTTGCTACTTTTGTGGTTTTTACAATGCTTTTGGTAACACCGTCGGGTTTTGTAAAGTCCGAATGTCTTTTTATAGGCCATTTGGTTACCTTACTTTTTTGATTGCCCTTAATACCTAATAGCATTGGTAACCAAAAAGTTGTCCAAAAACGGACGACAGTTCAAAAATTAAAATGATTTACCGAGGCACTCGCTACAGCCAAAAACAAGCCACTAAAACATTAAAACTAAGCGGATGCTTAAGAGAGTCTATATAAAAACAATACATATATAAACACGGCCAACAAAGTGAAGATAAACCAATCTTAACATATGCGCTAGAAAAAAGAGTAAACACAAAATCGACAAAACAAAAAATTAACATCGTAAGAATAGAAACTTTTAAAACAACAAAAAGGCATTAATAGATTTTTCACCTTTTCCTGCAATTTTAATCTAGTTGCTCTCGAAGTTATCTCCCTAGCGTCGAGAACCTTGATCTCGACGGACTCATCTACCCTCGTTTTTAGAGTATTTCCCAAGCTATTTCTCTCTACCTAGAGGTCCGTTCTTTTGGCTTTTATTCCTCCTGACAATTTCGCTCCAGTTATCACTTCCCTTGACTTGTACCGACCCTTCCGCCCTCTTAGAGAGAGAGTTGCTAGATCCCTTTCCTGCACCGCTGCACTTGCCGTCATGGACAGGAAAAAAAAGCCAATATTACCGCACATTATTAAGTCTCCTTGATTGCCCCTTTTCCCCATACAATTTTGTAATACAGTTTTTAGCCCTATCACCACGTCTACAATGACAAACCCGATATTCTGTTTTTTTGAAACCCCAATTACCACTCTCGTCCGTTTGTACGGTTTTTTTAGAGTACGCCTGCTCTCATTTTCACCCTTCTTTTTGGCTTTCCTTTGGCTTTTTGCTGCTTCTTTGGATCTCACTTCACTTAGCGAGGTATGGGCGTTGCGTTCCTCTCCTGTTTTTACGCTACTTATCACCTATTTTGCTTGATCTAGTTATAATTTTATATTGG
The DNA here is from genome assembly GCA_963932245.1 of Tachinus rufipes. Taxonomy (NCBI): domain Eukaryota; kingdom Metazoa; phylum Arthropoda; class Insecta; order Coleoptera; family Staphylinidae; genus Tachinus; species Tachinus rufipes. The sequence goes on along the minus strand of OZ010747.1, from coordinate 84,513,214 downwards.
TTATTTCCTTCTTTAGCCGCTGCACTTTGAGGTCCAAGTCTGCTTTGTGTTTTTCCGCTGCCGCTTTTATTTCTTTGTTTTTAGCTACTCTAGTTTTTCCTCTGTTTGCTTGCAGGCCTCAATTTTTTTTCTTTGTTTACAGGTTTTTCTTCTTTGTTTTTTTTTGCTTGTTTCTTAGTTTTTTTGAGACTGTTTTGCTTTTTTCAGCTTTTATTTCAATTTTTTGCTAGAACTGCCGTGCATTTAGCATTTTCCTCAATTTGTTAGTGCATAAAGCTTTTTGGGATCAACATCTCTAGAACATTCTTCATCTTGCACTCAGTTTTTCCTGGAGTTTTGCTTTCTTTTATGGTTCATTTTTTTGTTGTTTTTTTCTAAAGCACGAAGTTTTTGGTCCAAAACCTCTTTGTCAATTTCCAGATTTATTTCTACCTTTGTAGTTTTTACAACGCTTTTGGCAACACCGTCAGGTTTTGTAAAGCCTGAACTTCTTTTTACAGACAATCTGGCTACCTTACCTTTTTTGCCAAAGCTTTCCTTCAGCTCAAGTCCCTTTTTCATAGGAAAAGAATTTTTCTCCTGGGAATTTTTATCTAAACTGTCTTTCATTATTCCATGTTTGGCTAATGACAGCCGTGGTTCTATTTTCTGACTATCTGACAGTTGCGCACTTTTATGGGTTTTTAGTTGACGCGGGTAGATTTTGGCAGCCCGTGGCGGCTATTTTGATTTGGTGACATCTATTAAATCTTTTGTTTATTATTCAGTTTCTTATGCCAAATCACTATGACAAGTTACACGATTGAACAGCACGTTCAAATAATAAAACTTTATTATCAAAATAAGTGTAGTGCAAACGTTGCGCGAATTGCGCCCATCACAGTAGACGTGGTGGCCCTTCACAGTCAACTCTTCAATGTTTGGTGGCCAAATTTAAGGTGACGGGTTCGGTAAATAATCAGCCAACACCTGTACGTTTAACAAACGTAAGATCGGCGGAAAATATCGCCGAGGTCCGTAAAAATGTACAGCAGAACCCAAGGCAGTCAATATGACTTAGGCCTATACCCGTACAATTGACCCAGGAGCTCAAAGTTCATGACCATAGATAACGCTGTTTGTTTGCTGACTCGGCTTCGAATTGTTTAGAAAAAAAAACAATTTTGACGGAAAAGTTATCTTTAACAAGCAAAATTGCCGTATATGGGACAACAGCAACCCACACGAGGTTAACCAAGTGATAATGCATCCTTAAAAAGTTACCGTTTGGTGTGGATTTTGGGCCGGCGGCGTCATTAGTCCGTACTTTTCCAAAAACTACGTTGGTGAGGCGGTCACCGTCAACGGTGAACGTTACAAAACGATGATAACTAATTTATTATAGCCCAAATTGAAGTATATAGACCTAGACAACCTGTGGTTCCAGCAGGACGGCACAGGAGTCATTAAAAATTGGATTACTCGGATCGATGCCACTATAAGAAGCCGAGGCAAACATTTAAACAATGTCATATTTTACAATTAATGGCATACATGGGCCTTTTAAATAAAAAAAAGAATTTTGTTAATACCTTACACACAGCTTGTTTTATTCCATTTTAACATCTACCCGCACTTATCGAAAAACCCTTTAGATGTTAAGAGTGTTAGGTTCTACTGTAAGAAAAAGATTTTAAAGTTGTTTTAGTTACTTAACACGCTATTAGGTGTTAAGGGTTTAGTAACTAGTAACTTGGTAACTAGAAAGTGGGTCAAGAGTAACCAAAAAGTTGTCCAAAAGCGGACGACAGAGCAAAGAAGGAAATGATTTACCAAGGCAATGGTGTTGGTCCGCGTGTACAATTTCCTATCTGTTACCTAGGGACGCTTGATAGAGGTTTTACCTTCCCACGTAGAACAAGCGCTAACCTAACCTAACAGCAAAAGTAACAAAACTAAAACATTAAAACTAAACGGATGCTTAAAAAATACTATATAAAAACAATACATATGTATGTAATGATACTATTTCCTTATATAGCACTTATTAATTTTAATAAATAATATAAGAATACGATACAGGTGACGTCCTCTATGTCTACTGCAACATATTAAAGCTGCAATAGACTTTGCTGAGTACGGAGTTTTATTATCAATGCAGTTCTGCGAACTGATAACCACCTGTACGAAATATTATACTGACGGGAATTGTTTCAAACCGGCAGTCGATAATTGTACGTTGTATGAACACTCCGTTCTTTAATAATTATAAATAAATCAAATTCTTTATTTAATTTTATTAATTATACCTAGTAACAATTATAAAAATCGGCCCACGACATAATTCATATATAAACACGGACAACAAAGAACCAGATCTCTAGATAGCAAAAAGTGTTAGTTGCATCACGACAATGCTCCTTCTTATTCATTGCACCTGTTACAGACTTTCTTGGCAAAACATAAAATTTCAGTTGCCCGCCAACCTTTCTACTCTCCAGAAATGGCTCCTTGCAACTTTTGGTTGTTTCCAAAATTGAAAACTCCATTGAAGACATCCAGTTTTCAGAGTAGAAAAGTGATAATGCAGAATGCAACGGCGGAGTTAAACATTATTTCAAAAAAAGTGTTTTTGGCAGTGGAAAAAAACGGTGAGCTAAGTGTGTAAAATTAAAAAGAATTAAAGTCCCAAACCAGTCATGTACATAATAAATTTTTCTTAGCCAAAGCTTTTAGACCAACTTCGTAGATCCTCCTTTGATATAGGATTTGCAATTTAGAGACATATTAATAATAACCTTGAATATAGAAAAAGTTGCTACTGCTTGACCTATAGAAACGCGTAACAATAAATTAGGCAAAATGATGTTATAAGTGCAAATAACAAAATATAGACAGCACAAATAAAATTAAAATTGCAGAAATATTTAAGCTACAAAAATGTATAATTCCTTAAAGCTGGCAACAAAGTTACAATATCTATGATTGACGTATAAACTTATTGAACAGAAATGATAAGGTAGCTGGAGCGGTGAAAAGGTAAAAAAGTGACATTTTAAATAGATCATACCAATTGACAACCAAACCCGCAAAATTTTGAAAAAAATAGGTCTAACTTGAGCAGCCTTTGGAAAGCTGCGCAACATCTTTAAATCAGATATTCTAATATGCTTAAAAAGAAAGGTGTTTGATCAGTGCATATTGCCTGTGCTAACTTAAGGTGCTGAAACACTTACCCTCACAAAAAACACCACAAATAAAATAAGTATCGCGCAGTGAAAAATGGAGAGGTCGATGCTAGGTATCTCACTAAGAGACAGGAACCCAAACGTAATAAGAGAGAGGTCCGAAGTGACGGACCCGTATAACAACATTAAAATGAAACTAGGCCGATTATGTGGCAAAATCTTTGGATAACAGCTGGACCAAGAGAATACTAAAGTGAAGACCACGCAAAGATGCCTACCAAAACAAAGGTCGTCTACCAACCAGATAGACCAATAACATCAAACAGATAAAGACCAACTGGATAGAGGCAGCACAGGATCGGGAGACCTGTGTCCAGCAGTAGACGCAAATGGTCGAATGATGATGATGATACTAATTGTTAAAATTATTTTTATCACATTCTATATTGTTTTCAATATGAATATAGTAGCTTTTATGAAAAAGCACGTATGATTTATGAATAATGTAAAGTCGTTTAAATTTATTTTAATACTGTAATAATTAATTCAAACTTCTATAATATTATAAGCACAAAACCAAAAGTAAATTAAATAGAAATCAAACTTTGAAGTACAAAACATAAAGGTATACTGATTACAGAACACTATAATTTAATTTAAACAAACGTAACAAATTAAAATGATATTCAAGCAATTAACACCTTATAAATACCTGATTAACACCACTTTATTACTGCATATGTTCATTCTAAAATAATTTCTTTATTCTATTTTTGTATTCAATTAATTTCTATATTGGTTTAACTAAAATAATCCCATTATATTTTACTGCAGCGTGTCATTTTATAAAAATGTCAAGCGTTATGAGGTTGAAATGTCAATATTTGCATTATTTGTTTAAAGAAGATGGACGCATACGTCCATCAGATAAAAAGTTTTTCATTATTTAAGCCGCGTATTTTATAATTTGTAATCAGGCATGCATCATTTAACCTTAGTGACATTTCATGTAACGAAGAAATATCAAGGGAGTAATTATTTTCTCTACGTATATTTATATATACACACATAAAGCAATGAATTAATTATAAAAAAATGTAAAATGTAAAATGTAGGTTAGGATATTAGGGCATTTTATTTTATTTAATGAGTTTAAATTTTTGGGCGTTTAACAAAAGACGAAGATAGGTTTAGAAAGATGTTTTAAGAAATAATAATTGTAAATTTTATGTTAATAATAAATTCCGGTCCCAACAATGTGAAAGTGTTAAATTTTACCGCCAAAATGTTAATCCGGCCCCCAAGTTATAAAAAAATCCGACTTTTAAAAGTATAATTGCGGCTTTTAAAAATAAAAACTACCTCTATTACATCCAGCTTCTAAATTACAAATTTTTAAATTGCAAATCCGGATTTTCAAAGTATAAAGTATAAATTTTGACATTCAAATTTTAAATTAAAAATTTGAGGCTAGGTCACGTGTCAGAAAAGCTAGAACTAAATGCCAGACGATAAGAAGAAAAGGTCTCAAAATAGGCAAGCATACTGTGGAATATGCCCAAAAAGCTGTAACTACAAGGCTCTTCTTCGTCGCTCCAAAGAAGGTTACTAGAAAAACAAAGTGGGAAGCAATTTACCGGGCAGCCAATGGTAAAAACAACCGTGCACCCCTGACGTGTCTTTTAACTGGAGATGGATGGACTGCCAGCTGAAAGAACACTATAGATAAACTTATACAGACCTGGTTTCCCCGTAGCAAAATGCACATACACGTGGCAACGCCCAGAACAACACTCCCCTTTTACAGCAAACGAGTTATCCGCAGCGGTAGCGGTAATAAAAGTGAGTAAGGCCCCTAGATGGAATGGCATTATTGCAAAAATGGCTGTTGCAACTACTAAACAATTGCGTAGACAAAAAGAATTTTCCGAGGAAATGGAAGATTGGAAGCCTGGTGACTCTTCTCAAATCAAGCGACAAGAACAAGACGAACCCCAAATCCTACAGATCCATCTGCCTTCTTCCGGTTTTTGGAAAGCTGCTGGAGAAGCTCATAGTCAGCCTGTTGAACTTTAAGGCAAAACTATCAACTAAAGACGCAAGACATCGAGTGAAAATGGTTTGACTACAAAGTACGTGCTCCGGGTGTAAGTAGATTTTAAAGGAGCGTTCGACAATCTGGAGGACAATTATTTGTCGGCTGAATGCTCTTATTGTGAGGAGACGGAGCTCTGGGCAAACTACTTTAATTGCAGATGGGTGCGGGCAACCAACTCCCACAAGATTGTAGAGCACAAAGTGTTTTGTGGCTACCCACAGAGCTCTATTAGTGGTTATATGGAACTTAATGATAGACCTCCTAGTAAACAAACTTGAAGAAGCTGGCGTAAGGTGCGTCGCGTATGCGGATAACCTCCACCTACTGGTGGATGCACAAAGCCAAAGAGCACTCGATCACCTTCGACAAATCTATGAATGGGGCCAGGAAGTTGAAGTTAAAATATCGCAACCTAAGTCTGCCGTCATGCTTCTAAAGGGAAAGTTTGCAGGCCGCTACTCAATAGTACAACTGAACAAATCGGCAATACCTTATCGCAAACAAATAATTTATTTAGAAATAAAGGTAGGTGAGAGACTATTCATCAGATGTTACTTCCTTATGTTAAGAAGCAAGATAGTTTGTCTCAGACAAGTGATAAGGTGTGAATGGGGTCTGGGAAAAGCGACGGTCCAAAAATTTTTAGGGCTGGATGATGGAGGCAGCACTCTACGGAGCCAGTGTATGGAAATGTGCGGTTAGACTTGGTTACAAAGCAAGACGATCTGTACGCATGCGATGGAAGTGTTTCTAGGTAAATTACCATAAAGGTTGGAGGCAGTCCGTAGGTCAGATGCATTCCACGCTCGAGCCTGGTCAGTAGAGTGGAGTGCTTACGACATTGAGGTGCCAACAACAGCGAGTAGACAAGAAGCCCTTAATATAGCCTGCCACAACAAGTAACAGTCGGAGTGGTCGGTGAACACGGTGAAAAAAACCTTTTTATGCCAGATGTGCGTTTTGCTCAACCCAAGCCTTTACCTTAGGTACATTATAACTAGTTACGGCAGTATAAACGACTGTTTTAATGAAAAGAAGTTTGGCAGTGTCTAACCTGTATTACTGCAATATGGCAGATGATTAGTTTTACATACTTGTTGAGTGCGTCCGATACTAGCATATCAGGCCAAAGTACGTGCTAGACCTAACCAAGCAGGACTTTAGTGGCTACAGTAGGCTAGCACAACAATGGATTAATACGCAGAAATGTCAGTGTTCACCAAAACAAACGGCGGAGGTTAACAACCCTCCCATGAGCACGAAAGTCGCGGGAACAGGGCTTAGAGGCTGCTGTGACGTTAAGACTTGTGTAAGTAGCTAGGTGTATGCGTGTGTGTTGGCGCTGTGTGTGTTGACGTACTGTGTGTATGCGTGTGTGGTGGAGTGCCCAAAAAAAAAATTGCCAAGAACCTGTACCGGGAGTCCACTAGTACTCTGTTACCGCAAGTCAGCGGAGCCACTTTCTACCAATAGCGGAACACCTCTCCCCCTATAAATATCAAATTTTTCTATCCGCAGTCATTCATTCGACTGCCAGCAGCCGAAAAGCACACCACGCAGCGAGATCCAGCCAGGAGAGTCACACCAAGTCACACCGGTAAAGTCACGCCTAAGGGTAAATGCAATTCTTATTGCAAATATGGGAAATAATTAATTTCATTTTGTATTAGCATTTTATTTGTAAATCAGTGGCATTATTTTCCGGAATAATGCCGAAGCAGCAGTCCAAGTTCCGCTCGGCCAAGCCAAACGACAATAAAGGATAGCAGGCCAGGAAGATATAAATCCTCCAGGACCAGCTTAAAAAAACGCAGGAGGACATCCAAGCGCTCATCAAACGTTTGAACACCGGTGGTATCTCCGCGTCAACCAACGCATCAACTTCCGCCGCTCTAAAACCACCAGGTAATTTCGTGTTTCTCCCACAGGAACCAAAGGAATTAATCATCCTCCCACTAAAAAGTAAGAAAAGACAAACGGAAAAGACAAGCAAAAAAGCTAATCGAAGATGAAGAGGATTCTGACAACTCGGACAAAAACACGACGAGACACACGCTCGGTCACCTCCGAGGTCTCCGCTGTTTCCCAAGAATCCCAAGCCTACCGCGACTCCAGAGATTCCCAAAACAGGACCCGCTTAGACCAGGATAAATTCGCTCCAATTTATATCACTAACAAATCTAAATACCCGCTGGCCTCTTCTGCTTTAACGAGTAAAAAGATTTATTTGCTTCGGGCCATTGACACGAAGCGGGGTATCAAACTGATATTGAAATCGATGGTTGATTTCCACAACACAATCGTTTATTTAAATAAAGAAAATATTTATCATTTTTCTTATCAAACCGAAGCAGAAAAAACCCTCAAAGTGATTGTTAGGGGCATCCCCGACTGTTTTTTAGCCGAGGATGTTCAGGACCAACTTACAGAGCGGGGTTTTGGAGGCTAACTCAATTGCAATAAATGTACCTGATCTGGGACTGATAAAACTCATCTCAGCTTATCAGTCACCAACTAAACAATTAATAACAGCAGATCTTGATGCGTTATTAAACGGCCAGCTTCCTACTATTGTTGCAGGAGATTTCAACGCAAAGCATCCAGCTTGGCATAGCAGACTAACGAATGCTAAAGGCAAAATACTGTTGAAGTATGCCCAAGAAAAGGGACATACTATATTAGGCCCAGACATACTAACTCATCATCATTCTCATGGGCATCCAAGTGATGTTTTTGATATAGCGTTGCTTAAAAATATTACAGCGCAAACTGAAATTTTTGTTATAAATGATCTAAGCTCAGACCACAGCCCAGTAGTCTTAGATCTCTATGGGAGGTGTGAGAATAGAGTCGATTCGGTCTGCAGGCCTCTGTTTTCACACATCTTAGAAGAAAGCTTCAGATCACTACCTGGCATTTGAATGGCCGAAGGAGTTGAGAGCGCGGTCGGTGATTTTACTAGCCTGATTTCGCTAGCAATTGAAAAATCTACCAAGATGGCTCCAAAAGTCTTATCGAACAGATTGAGTCTTGGCAAAAAAACCAGAGAGCTCATCAGTGCTCAAAATGGTGCCAGACATTTATGGCAAAGGTCACACGACCAGACTGACCAAACGGAGGTAAATAGGCTAAATGATGAGGTAAAGAAGGCAATCAGGTTGCACAAAAATCAGTGCTAGAAATCCGCTCTTGAGTCCACAAACGACGACAAAAGTTTGATGTGGAGGATAGCTAAAGCCCATCAAAATAAGCGTACACCGCTGCCTTTCATTCATAGCAAAAAAAGCCTCGAATACACATTGGAAGGCAAGGCAGAAGCATTTGCGGACAGCCTTGAACTCCAATGCAGACCGGACTTCAAAAACGACTTGGATTTGGACCACGTGGATAGGGTCCACAAAAAAACAAGACAGTGTATACAGCGCACTGACACCGTTTCTATCCTGGAATCAGTTAGGCCGTCTAGGGTAAGAGATATCATTAAACATCTCAAACCCAATTCGGCACCTGGTCCGAATTGCATTCCAAACAAAGCTTTGAAAGTATTTTCTCACAACGCTGTAATGTTCCTCACAATCATTACAAATGCAATCCTAAGGACGTCATATTTTCCGTCGTCTTGGAAAAAGTCTCGTGTTATTCTTATCCCAAAAGTTGGAAAGGATAGACAATTTCAACAAAACTACCGCCCGATTAGTCTGCTGTCGACCTTATTTAAGGTGACAGAAACTATAATCTTAGAAGGAATTCGAGATCACACGGCGGCTGAAAACTTGTTGCCAAATCATCAACATGGCTTCAGATTTGGGCTTTCCACAACCCATCAACTGACTAGAGTTACAGACCAAATAAAAACTGGTTTTCGTTTAAAACATGCTACGGGAGTCATATTCTTTGATGTCGAAAAGGCCTTCGATATAGTCTGGCACAAAGAACTACTAGCAAAAATGCATCGGTTTAAGTTTAACCCCACAGTGATTAAACTGATTGCTTCTTATCTAAAAAACTGGCCGTAAAGCTGTTTAGGCACGTGTCTACCCCTCGTCCTATCGAGGCAGGGGTTCCTCAAGGTTCAGTTCTATCACTTATGCTTTTCAATCTGTATGTAGCCGACATACCATGCATCACTCAAGGTGTAAACATCGCTCAGTACGCAGACGACACGGCACTGATGTACACTTCAAGGAGTCCAAAAGTCATTACGCAAAGACTTCAAGCGGCATGTGAAGCTCTTGAAACTTGAGTTTGATTAAAAATCAATCCGAAAAAAAGCAAAGCTATTCGTTTTACTAAATGTCACAAACAAACTCCTCATGAGAACGTTTATCTCAACGGCGCTCCAATTCCATGGACGAATATTGCAAAGTGCCTAGGAGTTGAGCTTGATCGTGGACTAACTGTTAGATTACATATCAAGACCATCTTGGAAAATGCCAGGATGGCAAGTAATATGTTAACACCTCTTCTTCGCAGAGACAGCAACTTAAACTCTACAAACAAGTTGCGATTATTTAAAACAATCATTTGCCCAATACTGACATACGCATGTCCAGCATGGGAAATGGCTGCAGAGTCCTATCTGAAAAAGATAGAGTCATTTCAAAGTAAAACTTTGAGAATGATTCTCAAAGCTCCTCACTATGTACAAAATACACAACTGAGAACTAATGCGGGAATTGTTCAGATCAGGGATCATATGTTGGTATTAGCAACTGATTTCTTTGAAAAAATCGCAAATCTTTCAGATCCGGAGTTAGCTTGTCTTGCAGAGCAAGATGAACAATCTTTCTAATACAAAAGGCCTATCAGTATGGTGGATGTATAAGGAAAACTCGTGGCTTTTCAACCGCCACCCCATTTTAGTCGGTAAGCGCTTCCAAACACTTTGGAAAGTGAATCCGACACATTAAGTCTTTAGAAGATTCCCCTCCTCAACCAACAAAAAAAAAAAAAAAACCGCAGTCATTCGAGACCCAGGAGCAAAACAGCAAACATTAAACCGGATCAATACTAGGGCTAACACATAGAGTGGCACTTTCCGTCTGCTACCAACACTAGTGCCACCACCACATCATCATCAGCAGTTCGACCCCTGAAGATTCCGGGACAAACCACAACATCTACTCTGTGCTTGCACACCTCGCCAAAGTTTCTAGACGGCCACTGTTAGTTGCTTTATGCGCTATCACGTCGTACCATACAAACAACAATGTGTTCTGTGTGAATGGTACTCTGTGTAAGTGCGTGTGTGAGTCATATCTTGTGTATGGGTGTTCTGGGTAATCATGTTTGTCAAAAACTTATAATTTGTTAACAAGAATGCACTTCGTCTACCGGAGAACCACCACCGGGAACAACCGGTAACAACTCTTACTGGTACCACGGAGACCGGCTAAAGTTGGCCTCGTAGGAGAAGTGGTTGGCTACATGCTGGTCAGGGGCGAGCTCACTGCTTTATTCCAAACCATGTTAAAAGTAGCGTACGTGGGCTCTGCAACCTGAAGTCAATACTGGTAGCTGTACCTAATACGGCGCGCTGATTTGAGCGTATCATAATTCCTTGTCTGTGGGTACAGTGTAGGTAGGGTCCTTGAGGCAGGTACTGCATTTAAAATCTAAATGTCATGTTGTTGCCACACTATTAATCCAGCATTTAAATAAAAAATCCTGTTTATAAATTTGTATATATGGCCTTCAAAGTGTTAAACCAAAATGCTAATTTTGCCTATAAATTATAAATACGGTCTTTAAACTAAAAATTCGGTTTTTAAACGCATAAATGCAGCTTTTAAAATTGTAAAACCAGCTTTTAAAAAGTTTAATTCGGTCTTTAAAATGTTGAGATCTGTTTCTAAATTATTAATCCGGCCTTTAAAACTGTAAATCCGGTCTAGAAATTGTGATTATTTTTTGGGCTATTAAAATTGTATATAGATTCTTTGAAACAAGTTTATCATTGCATTGTTTTGTGTAGTTCTTTATCTTGGAAAGTACTAGTAAATCCAAGTTGTATAAACAGTTAAAATTTAGTTCTAAAAATAGACTTGTTCCTCTAAAATTGCTTTGGAAATTATTATTTGATTGCATTTTAGTCAAAAGTAGTGTTATAATAGACAAAACCTACCCACCGCAACGTTTCTATAAACAACAAACTTTTTTTAGTCTTGTAAAAAAAATCAATCAAAAGATGCTCCAAAAACTTCTACAACAAGCTTGTTGTTTAACTACGTATTGAGACCTTTGATGGTAATAAATTGTCTTCAGTATAGGACAAAGTAAAGCATAGTGCCATATAAGCATAAACACAATATCCCTACAAGAAAAAGAAAAAAGAAAACCAGAAGGTCAGGCCACACAAACATTGCAAAAAAATAAAATAACAAAATTTCAAAAAATACTTGGCCAATTTCAACAAGTATGATATTATCCACCCGCTTACAGCTAAGTTGTATAAAAATAATTGCAGTTGCTTGAAGGATATCATTAAGACTACTTCCAACCGGCACTAGTCACACCGTTTGACGCAACCATTTGATAACAGCAGTACTGTTGAACTAAACTAAGTAATTGCTTCCGGTGAAAACCATCTGCCAAGTCACACGTTCAGCCTACTACGTCTCTATTATCATCATTGAAGAAGACAATGTACAAAATGGTACTTCATCAGTGCTTCCACAAAATTTTAAAAAAGATTATGTTAGACAGCCTAATCAACAACGACAAAAACCACAAGAAAAAAAAAACAACCACATCAGCATCCGTTTAATAAATATCCAACTTTTTCTAAAAATTCTTAGTAGAGTCTAGACTGTTAACAAAAAATGACCTTAATTAAATCAGCCAACGACAAGCCAAAGACGGCTCTTGACAATGTCACAATAATGGCAGTTGCCAAAAAATATTTATACACAATGCAAACATCATTCAAACAGATCTTTAATAGATGCAAGATAATGGGCTACAGCTTCCAAAAAGAAGATAAAGGATGCTTAAAAAAAATACTTTGATAGCTTTGTCAAGAGCTGTAAAATACTTAGAAGTCTGGTTGGACACAGCTCAGATTTGCCAAGCATGTGTTAGCCTGGTGCCAAATACTGGAAGACCTGAGATAAAAAATATGATGGTTACATGGTAGAATAGTTGTTTTACTATCAAACTAATAATTCGGCTTTTAAATTATTATAATTAATTATTGACCAATTGCATTATTGTCTAATCAGTCTAATATTAATATATAGATTAATTTTCACATTGCCAAGTTTTTAGAACAAAATAACTTCATCTCAGATACTCGATATAGATTTTGATCAAAACGATCGACATCAGATCTTCCGACTTATGTTAGTCATAAATAAAATTTTACTTTAGACTAAAAGCAGAAAATCTTTCAGTAGCTCTAGACATTTCTAAAGCGTTTAATAAGGTATGGCATCATAATCTTGTCACCAAGCTTCATTGTATAGGCTTGATAAAAAAAACTGTAAATCTTATCAATAGTTTTCTTGACAATAGAAAAAATATAGTTAGAATTGATGGTTCTAACTCTGACCCCAAAATCATAAATGTTGGTGCTCCTCAAGATTCTGCTCTTTCGCCAACTTCATTTTTAATTTACATTAATAAACTTTTTCAAATAACTAAAAATCTTATTCATAGTTGTGCAGATGATAACACTCTTCATATTTCATACTTTCCAAAGACCATATCGACAAATATGGCAGAGCGTCTTAAAATTTCAAGGTTAGAATCTTTAGCTAAATGGGGCACTTCTAACATAGTCAATTTTAACCTAACAGAGAAGAAGAACTTTCTGATTTTGCAATGTTCTTTAACTTTTCATTACTTTTACATACTCCTGAGTATTTCCATTTTTTTCTTAATTAGTAAAGCACACAAAAATTTATTATGTATAAGATGCAATAATTGTTTTTAATATTTTTTTTTTATTTTGGCAAATTTAATAATTATTGAAGAGTACCAAGTTTTAAAGATTTTACTAAGTGGTAAAAAACAATAAAAAGTTTAAGAACTTCAGCATTATTAGTTATTTCATTATTAAGTCTGCTAAATTAGCAAATTATTCAAATTAATATGTTTCCTTTCTTACCTTGCCGCAAACATAATACTCTGGTAGATATTCATCTGAATCTACATGTGGTCCATTTGGGCTTGGTGTAGGACTTGGGCTAGTTGGCGGTAGCCAATGTCCTCCTATATACAATTGACTTGGCCTTTTTGATCTCTTTTCTGCACCTTTTCTTCTTTCATGCCTTACGGCCACTGCTGGCATTGCTCCTATCATGTTGAATCTGAAACAAAAATAAAAGATTAATAATTTTGCTCAATATTAATGCATAAAAAAGTTTGATTGAAATTTATTAACTTGAAATTTAAATTAATTGAAACAAAAGAAAGATAGTAATGCTAATTATACAATTAATTTGAATATGCTAATTAATACTTTTGTATCTCTATATTATTCTTATTCCCCTTTTGGATAGTACATTTTTTTTAGTATAAAACTAGATGACAAAACTAAAATTTATACAAAAATCCGTGCATATTATTTAATATTCCATTGAAGTTTGTTGCATTTCGTGACATTTATATGACTAACCACATAAATAATTCAATTCGTTGAAAACATGAATAAATGTAAAATCCCCCTTGCATATAAATCGCAACAATATAATATGGCATTATAAATGTGCCAAATGCAATTGTCGGTGAAATGAATCAAATCCCTTGATTTAATAATTGAGGAAGCATCTACGAAATACAGCAAATCGATTTTCTTTATGTAATATAATCGTCAAATTGTATTTTAGTGCAAGTGGATCAAAATATGAAATATGACTGACATTACAGTAAATCGAATCAAAATTGCCCGTCCATTAGTTATTAGTTATTAATGATCAATTACATTTTAACCTTTGTTTGTTCAGTATTAAGTATTTAAGTTGTAAATATTGACATGAATGTTTGTAAACTTATAAGATTGAGTAATTTATTATGTCGATCAAGAATGATTTTTGTTTTAATGTTGAATAAATGCATAATATTGGAGATATTGAAGAAAGAGAAACTATTACATTAAATAGAATGAAGCGTGATAAAATAACATTAAAAAACATAGTACAAAAGTACAACACAGGTAATAACAGTATTTTTCAAATTATTAATAAATCTTTCTCTTTATAAAATATTCATCAAATTCTAATTTGATTCATAGTATTTCCATATAATGTATTACCTAATAATATGTACAAAATGCAAAGCTAATCCAAATAACATTTTTATAAAATATTAATACATTTATTTTATTCATGAAATAAATATTATATTTCCAAATATATAGCACGCTATTATGTGTAAAGGCTAATTGTTACTGCTTTGTATTTTCCTCCATTTCAGCCACCAGAGTATTTAGGTAATTAGGTTAAGATGATTAAGCTAAATTAAATGATTTGTGCTGGATCCAATTCCACAGAGAAAACCCTTAAAAATGCCCGAGACTTCATTACGTATGATGAATATTAATAATACTTTGTAATTAAATTTTCTGCGTATTTGGTACACTTATGTGGAATAATAATTTTTAATGTTAACTTACCCTTTTAATATAGTATTGTTGATTAATATTAAACAAAAATTATTTTATAAAAATGTTGCGTAGTTTGAAGCATTTTATATAAATTTCTGGTGGTCTATGGTGAAATTACTGCGGAGATGATGTTATTTGACAACTGCGGACTTGATTACCAATATTTTGTGCAAAAGCGCAGATTCAGAACAGTGGCGCCAGAATGCAGAGGCTGAAGACGTAACAGGTACTATAACTATGTGTAATTTATTGTATAAGTGATAAAATATTTTAAAATTAATTAAAAAAAAATTATTTCAATTATTTTTTTGTATAGTTAAATATTAAATTGACCTTTAAAATTATATGAAATTTATTGATATTGCGTGTAATATAATAAAACTGTATTGTACTTGTTATTTGTGCGATCAATGTGAGAAAAGAGATGTCTACTCATATAGCTGCCTACCTACTGTAGCAATGTATTATAACAATAATTATAAAAAATAATAAAGTTCTTATACCTCAAATAAAAACAACAAAGCAACCAGCTTAAACAAATTAAAAACTGAATAAATAAAAATATTCGTTTAGGCCGCATCAAGTGGCCTGTATAGATGATAATCGCATCACCACAAACATGCAGATCCCAAAAACCTAGATTATCAGACAAAGCTTTCAATCAATTTATTTAAACGCGCATTTATAATTTTTTTTCTCTTTTAAAATCAATCTACAAACACAGGAAAATTTAAAGAAACTCATACAGAATTGATTTTTTTTAAATATTTTTTTTACTGGCTACATCTAGGTCTAAGACAGCGTTAAATTGTCTACTACTTGTAATTAAATATTTATTTTTGGGCTTTCCTCATCGAAAATTTTCCAGCTATTTCCGTCACATCATCTAGCCATCTCATTTGTGGTCTTCCTCTATTCCTCTTGGTTTCCCGTGGTCTCCATTTGGTTATTTTATGTGTCCATCTATTTTGGGTGTGTCTTACTGTATGCGTTCCATCACATCTGTTATTTTCGTTTTATCTCAAATTTTGATGTTTCGTATTTGATCTCTTAGAGATACCTCCAGCATAGCACGCTCCATTGCTATTTGCGTAATTTTCAGTTTTTCTGCCACCTTTTATGTAATGGCCATAGTTTCTAGTCCATATGTAAGCACCGGAAGTATGCAACTATCATATACCTTCCGTCTCATGCTCTTCGGAATGTCTTTATCTCTCAGTATAAAGCTTAGTTTGCCAAAACCAGCCCATCATATTTGGATTCTGCGTGCCACTTCAACGGTTTAGTTTTTTTTCCAGTTTTAATTTTATGGCCAAAGTAGATATAGTGTAGAACTTTTTCTATTGTTGTGTTATCAATGGTTATGTTTTGGAGGTCAGTAGATAGTATTTTGGTTTTGTTTATATAATAATACGTTTATTTCTTGCCTATCGGCCTTGAAAATTACATTTACAAATACAATTACAACTACAACCCAAAATAATAAAACTTGATCCTTATAAAATTAACACAATTAAGAAAATTTGCTTCTCTGTTCGTATATTTCTTTTCTTCGTTTTTTAACTGCCCTCATCCATTCTACCCCTCTTCCGTCCCCTTTTAATATCTCATTTTTTGCATCTGTTCTTCTCTCATTTCGTTACACTCTTTCAACATATGTTCTATAGTTTCCTTAGTCTCTCCGCACATTCTGCACATTTTCAAATCCTTTTCCATCCAAAATCTTGTCACTTGCTCTTCATTACCACATCTGAATCTTGCAATCATCTTTTTGTCATCTTTACTATATCTATCGCTCTCTAAGTACATTGGCAATTCACTTTCTATAATATGTTCATAATTTGCGTTGTACCTAGACTCTTTCACTCGCATTCTCCTTTCTTGCCTTTGTATATCTCTATCTCTTTCCATAATTTCGTACCATGTCTCTCTCCCAGATTCTCTCATTCTTTCAATTTCTTGGCTCGCATATCCATTTCTATTGTAATAATTTTCCCAGGTCTCTCATAGCTTTTCATTTCTTGCTCTCATTTTCTCTTTCATGCATTATTGTAATATTTTGCATTCGTGTTTCTGTCTCATTCTTTCTTCATACTTCATTGCTCTTTTTCCTGCTTCTACTCTTAACTTATCTTTTTTGACTTCCTCCAGCACAATATATGCTGGAGTTTCTCTATTTAAACCTAACACCCATCTCCTATATTTTACATGTATTGCTTCTAATTTTTCTTGTTCTTTCCATCCCCATATCCATACAATATCATACTCCTAACTAAACTATCAAACATAAGCCCTTTTATTCTCATACATTCAAATTTTCTTTCACTTATTCCCCAAACTTGTCCCACTACTTTATTTGCTTTTTGAGCCATTTCTTTAATGTGCTCGCTCTCAGTGTTACTCGTACAAAAAACATATCCCAAATATTTAAAAGATTTTACTTCCGTAATACCTTGCCCATTCCATTTCCAGTCCTCCACCTTTTTTCTCCCAATCCCCCTTTCTGAACACCATAATTTTTGTTTTTTCTACATTAACTTCTAAACATTTTGTTCTAAAATATTTTTTTAAGCTTTTCATCATCTCTTTCATTTCCTTCGCTTCTTTTGCTAGTATTACCATGTCGTCTGCATATGCTAGCGACCACACTTTTTTTCTACCAACTATTACCCCTCCTGCTTGAGCCAACCTTAATTTTTTTTCTACATCTGCTATGTAGGTTGCAAATAAAGTAGGACTCAATGGACAACCCTGTCTTACTCCTTTTGTTGCCCAAAATCTTTCACTCATTTTTCCGTTAACATATACCCTACTTGCTGTCTCCTCATACACGTCTTCCATTCTTTTTACCAGGTGTTCGCTTATTCCTTTCTCTCTCATACACTTCCACAGTTTCTCTCTATCCACACTATCAAATGCCGCCTTTAGATCCAGGAATAACGCATATACTTTCCCCCCGTTCTCTGCTATTTCCTTTTCCACAATATGATGTAAAATATATACGTTATCCATGGTACCTCTTCCCTTCCTAAAGCCGGATTGCCCATCTGGAATTATCTCATTCATACTTAGTTCCTCATTCAACTTTTCTTCTAATATCATGGCGTAGATCTTGTATGCCGTACCCAGTAGTGTTATTCCCCTGTAGTTATTTACTAGCTTTTTAGATCCACTTTTGTGTATAGGGCATACAAGACCTTTTCTCCATTGACTCGGAAACCCTTCTCCCTTCCATACTATGTTTATTAACTTACTCAATCTCTCAATCAGTTCTTCCGTACCATACAACCACGCTTCATTCTGTATCCCATCCATACCTGGCGCTTTCTTTTTCCTTAGTTTTTTATCTTCTCCCATATTGTCTCCTTTGAAATTTCTTCCGCTTGGTGGATTGGCTCTTGTCTCTCTAGTTTTTTTTCTTTTTTCTTTTCTTCTCCAAACAAACTTGAAAAATGTTTCTTCCACGCTTCCATTGGTATTTCCTCAATATCTCCCTGTTTTCTTCTTCTTTCTTTGTTTATGTATTTCCATGCTTCTGCTTCTGTCTTTATTTTTTTAATTTCCATTTCTTCTTTTTTTATAAATTCACTTTTAGCTTTTTTTAATTGATTTTTGTAAGCCTTTTGTTTTTTCATATATTCTTCTTTTGTGCTTTTGTTGTTTCTCTAGTGTCTTAACATCTTTCTGGCTTCTTGTTTTTTCTTAGTACATTTGCTGTTCCACCATTTGCTCTTTTTCATTTTTTCTTCTTTTCTTCTATATGGTTTTTTTACTACCGCATCTCCAATTGTTTCCTCTAATTCCCTCATTATATCTTCGACATTTCTTCCGTTTTCTCTAATTTTCCTCAGATTTTTTTTGTACTTTATCACACTTTCTTCCGTCCATGTTATCCTTTCTTCACTTTTTTCTTTATTTTCCTGCCTTCTTACAGTTTCCCCAGTTAAGTTAAGTTCTAATGGCTGGTGGTCTGATTCAACTCTTATTCCTACTTTAAGATTGTCTATCTCTTCCCACGCCTCCTCATTTACAACTACGTAGTCTATTACTGATTGCCCGTTTGTCCCTATATAAGTAAATTCTCCCTTTTCATCTCCTGTGATGTTTCCATTTAAAATGTCCCAACCTCTCTCTTCTATCATTTCTATCATTTCTTTTCCTTCTAAATTTTCTGTGGTATCTTTTGATTCTCTGTTTCTTGTGTCTTTGTGTTTGATTTTTTCTCCCTTCTTTCCAATTCTTGCGTTGAAGTCCCCTCCTATAATCAATTTTCTTTCTTCAGTTTCTGGTATTAGCGTATCTAACTTTTGTCTAGTGTTTTTCATGCCTCTACTATATACTGTTATTGCTTTATATTTTTCTTCTCCCCTCAAAAAGTTTCGTTCTGTTCTGTTTTTTTGTTTATATTCATTTTTAATCCAATCCCTTTTAAGTTTTCGTTTAGCTCCGTTAGAATAGAGGATAGTTGTTGGGCGTCTGTACTTACCAACATTATGTCGTCTCAAATCTTAAGTGGTTAAGGTTTGTTCCATCAATGTTAACTATTTCGTGTCCCACGCTAGTGTTTAAAGACGTTCTCCAATGCCAATGTACATCATTTTGGCAATATAGTACCTCCTTGTCTGACGCCTTTGCCAAAAGGTATTTTATTAGTTTTTAGTTCTTTGTCTATTCTTATGTGAAAGGTTGCGTCTTTGTATATATCTTTAATAATTGTGGAGTACCTAGAGTCAATCCTGGCATCATCCATTGTAGAGAGGAAGGCCTAGGTTTCGATGCTGTCAAAAGCTTTATGGTAGTCTATAAATGCAATGTGTATTGGTATACTATATTATGTTGTTTTTTCTATGAGAATTCTAATGGTTTACAAGTGGTCAAAAGTGCCAAAATTTCCAAAACCCTGCTTGTTTCACTCGCTGAATAGATCGAGTTTGTCTGTTAGTCAATTTGTTATTATCTTTGTAAAAAGCTTGTATAGGTAAGCCAGTAGGCTAATGGGCCGGTAGTTTTCTATATTGGTGATGTCTCCCTTTTTACGTATTAATATCACTTCTGCGTTCTTCCAAGATTGAAGCATTTTGCCTTCTAGAAGGCGTTTATCTTATGGCTTCCTCCAAGGTGCTTCCTCCCATTTTCAGCATCTCGGTAGTTATTCGATTTTCACCGGATGTCTTTTTGCTTTTTATTTTTTGGAGAGCATGTTCTATTTCAGATAAGGTTATTTCAGGCAGATCTTCTGATCCTACATTTAAAATAGTCTTGGGTTGCTGTTCTAGTTGATTGGGACTAGGTATAACCAATGTGTATAGTCTTTCGTAAAAAAAAATTGATTTCTGTAGCAACTTTTGTTTTGTCTGATGTAAAATTTCCCTGCTGATCTTTAATTTTGAAGATCTTTTGTTTTCCTTTAAAAGCTTTGATTTTAGATCTTTTATGTTTTTGTTGTTCTCAGTTGTATCTTTATCGGTGTTTCTTTTCTTCTCTATTTGTTTTACTGTCACTAGTGTTAGTTTTGTTTCTCCATTTTTCCTTATTTTGCTACAGATCTTCTTTGTTTGCTACTTGAATGTCGTTTGTTAACTGTTCTGTCATTTGGTCTATGCTCATATTTTGTGATTTTATTATTGGGTTTAGTTTCTTTTCTAGTTCTTTTTGATATTCTTTTTAGTTCAGCAGCAGAGCGTCTGAAGTTGAAAAAAATATGTTTCGTCATCATCCTTGTTTTTTCCATCTTTGTATTTATTTTAATAGTTGCTCGGACCAATCTATGGTTGCTCCCAGTATCACCCACCATGTTCACCAGATTTAGCCTTGTGCAACTTCCATCTGTTTCCAAATCTTAAAAAAAAGCTTGGTGGAAAGAAATTTGCAAACAATAGTGAAATCATCAACAAAATGACTATTTTGAGGCTTTTGACAAATCAAAAAGTCGTTAGAATGTTGTTGGAACAAGTGTGTAGACCTAAATAAAAACTATGTTAAAAAATAAACACAAAATAACTCAAACAAGTTTTGTTATTTTGTTCAAACCCAAAATATTTCACTCCACCCTTGTATTACTTAATAACAGACATTGCAAAAAACCAGTGTTTTGCAAATAAAGCACAAAAAGTGACACAAACTGATGAAGCTATAGGATTATCGAGTGAAAACTGTATAAACAAGAAGAGAAATACCATCAAATAGATAGTACAACGACCTAAACAAGCAGCAGAGCTAGCATAAATAAAAATAGCAAAACTACAAAAATGATAAAGAAATAAAAAAGACCTAAAAGATTCAAAATTTTAGAGATGATACTAAATTCTAATCTAGATTACCAAAATTTGAATTATTATTAATAAAATTAAACCTTGTTTACGGTTAAAAACCGTTTTTACGTAAATTTAATTGAGAGAAAGATTGTATCAACGTCAAGAAAAACAAAATGCATAATTTAATTATTCTTCTACTGTCTCTTAAGGTAAAGACTCAGTTATGGTGCATGGCAGCATATGTTTAGAGGCATGCACAGAGCCAGCGGTGATTTACGGCGCCACTTTAGATGCGTAGGTACAAAGTATTGTCTTAATACAAGACAGTGTTTGTCTGCACGTCGCTTGCTGTGTAATTTTTTTTAAAACATAACAAGAACAAACTGGTCTGCATGTTCTCCGGACCTGAATCTAATTAAACATTTCTAGGATATGCTAAGCAAATGATTGAAGTCAAAAATATCTGCTGTTCAAAAAACAAAAAAGTAATAAATGTTTTAATTAAAATATGTACAATTTGCAAACATACAGGTTTAAAAAAGCAATACAAATCATTAAAAAATAGTTTGTATTTTTTCTTATTTATTAAATGTTTAAAATAAGTCAAAGTGTATTTCCATTATTGTTTGTTTTAACGGGTTTCACAATTGCACAAAGCTTTTTAAAAAAACTGCAATTAAGTAGCTTAATTGTTCTTAAAAGATTTTGTTGAGGTTGCTAACAAAACATCTAGTTAAAAAATTTGAATTTATTTCTGTAAGTATTACCATCCGATGATGACCCACTAAAGGTTAAAATTAGTAACAGTTTTTAAACATATTTTGTAATATAGTGGGGATACGTTTTTATTTAATTTATAATAAATTATCACAAAGTAACGGACACCACTATACAATTTTTATTTTTGTTTTTTGAAATTGTTGGAGTTTGTGTGTTGTGAAGCCTATTTTACATCCTTAAAAACACAAGTCATGTTGTTAGCTAAAACATGCGTTATTGCATTGTTAAATCAAAATATTGACCCATAAGTCTCCTATCAGTTTTATATAAAATCTTTGCAAAAATTATTACCAACAGGCTTACCAATAAATTAGACCTATACCAACCAGTTATACAAGCGGACTTTCAAAAGGGTGTCGAAACTCTGGATCACCAACAAACTCTGCAATCAATTATAGAAAAGGCAACAGAATATAATGCAATATTACATCTGGCATTCATAGATTACCACAAAGCCTTTGATAGCATCAAAACCTGGTCTCTTCTCTCTGCAATTGACGATGCCAGAATTAATTCTAGATATTCCAAGATCATCAAAAACATATACCAAGACGCCACCTATCATATCAAAATACTCACCACAAGGAAAATAACCTAGGCAGACTAGTCAAGCAAGGAGATACATTGTTGCCAAAACTCTTTACACTGGCGCTCAAAAATATATTTAAGTCCTGCAATGAAACAACAAAGGTGAACCCTTTGGATGGAATCTATAAACCACCTAAGATTTGCTAATGACATAGTACTAATAAGTAACAACATAGAGAAAATAAACACCATGCTAAAGAAGCTTGAAGAAAAATTACTACAAGTAGATCTAAAAAATAATCTAAGTAAGACTAAAACAATAAGCTACGTCCCAATTAACGTCACCATAAATAATACAAAAATAAAAAATGATACAAGCTACATCTATCTCGGCCATACAATTAAACTTGGGAAAGAAAACCAAAAGGCAAAAGTCACACATCGGATACAACTAGTGTGAACCGCTTTTGGCAAATTAAGCTATATACTCAAAGATAAAAACATTCCCATGAGCTTAAAAAAGAAAGTATACAACACCTTGTATAATACCTGTATGCACCTATAGACTGAAAACAATGGCCATCACAAAGAAAACTGCTTACAGTTACAAATAACACAAAGATCAATGGATAAGACCATGCTGAGAATATCACTTAGAAATCAAATTAAGAATTGAGAAATTCGAGAACAAACAAAAGTAACAAACATCATGGAGCGTATTGCAAGTCAAAAATGGAGATAAGCAGGGCACGTCGCTAGACAAGATGGACAATAAATATAATGCACTGAAAACACAGTGAGGGAGAGGAATACCACAAATTCCATAGAAGGACGACATCAGAAAAGTAGCTGGAAGACAATGGATAAGAGCTTATACTCAGCAGTGCATGTTAAATAGATAAATTAAAAAAAAAAAAAAAAAATGCACCAAAAAACTATAAAACACAACTTTAGAAACAAATACTCAATAACTAGTTATTTGTACAAAAAGTTATTAAAAAAAAATCTTAAATAGAGGAAAAGAAGAATTTACTTTTAAAAAGCATAGAAGAAACATACTCGTATTCAAAACATTAAAAAAAAGCCACAAAAGAGCATTTAAAACCTAAACTGAAGGTTGATTCTGTTTGCTGTAAATTTTGTCACTAATGATTTTTTTTATAGTTTATTTATTGTGAAAACAAACTACAAAAACGGTAGAACTTTGCAAAAACAGTTCGCAATTTACGTACAATTTTCAGTCGCAATAATGCACCAAATAAATCTAGTTTGCCGTTTAATTAAAAAAAAACTGAGACTAAATTTACGCTGATGAATGAGATGACTACTGTTTGTCGCCGTCTTGGTCGGTCCCTGAAAAACATAGCCGCATTGAATAAAAGTCCATGTACTTCTACTTGGTATTGTGGTCAAGACTTGAACGTTACCAAACCCACGCTCCAACAAATATTAAGAAGAAATCTGCGTTTGCAAGTTCAGTTGATGCAAAATTAAGTGAATAGAGTTAGACCAAAAGTTTCCAAGCCGTGTTATCTTTTGGATTGGCAATCAAAATTGGCCTAGCGCCGATAAACTTCTTTCTTTGAGACTACGTAAACAAAAAAATGTATGCAATCAAGCCACAAACAGTTGGACACCTTGAATAAAAAAAATAAAGCCACAGTTATGCAAAAACCAAAGGTTTTGTGGTGACCATTTGGCGGATGTCCTATTTCATGTTTAATCGCAATTATTCTTCTTCACGTTAAAATAAAATATTTGCTTAATTAAAAAAAATGTACTTTTGCGTCAGAAAAAAGCATTAACTACAAAGCCAAAAAGGCTTTAAATTCTTTAGTCAAAACTTCATTCAATTTAACGTTATAAAATTTAGGCAATATAATGTTTAGAATATATCTATTCTTTTTCTTTTTTGAGTTCCGCTCCTAACAGAGATTGGAAACCATCGAAACTAGTTGGACTTTGTTGGCAGCTGCTCTGAATAGTTCAGCAGAGGTACATACAAACCATTCTCTTAGGTTTTAGAGCCAAAAGATTTTTCTTCGGCCAATTGACCTTTTTCCTTTAATTTTTCCTTGAATAATTAATTTAAGGATGTTATGCCTGTTTCCTCTTAAAATATGACCAAAGTATTCTAGTTTTTGCTTTTTTATTGTGTTGGTAATCTCTCTTGTTTTGGCAAAGTACTTCCTCATTGATGATTTCGTCGGTCCATAAGATTTTGAACATTCTCCGGTAGCACCATATTTCAAATGCTTCTAGATTCTTGATGTAATTTGCTTTGGTGGTCTAGCTTTCATTCCATAGAGGAAGGTGGAAAAGATGTAACACTTTCGAATTTTAGTTCTTAGCTCTAGTTTCATGATGAGGTTACAAAGAATTTTTCTCATATTTGTAAAAGAATTGCAAGCTATCTCTATTCTGCTTCTGACTTTTTTTGTGTGTTTTGTGTTTTTGGTTACCCATGTTTCCAGATATTTGTAACAGAATACCCATTCTATATTTTTGTTGTTGATATATACCTGGAGTCTATTATGGTGTGTATTTATGTTTATGTCCTTTGAGATGTTTAAGAATTTGGTTTTCTTTATGTTAATGTCTAGACCGTACAGCTTGCAGTGAGTGTTTACTTGTTCGACTAGGTGTTGTAGATCTATTAAATTATCTGCAATTATGCTGGTATCGTCGGCGTATCGTATGTTGTTTATGGTTTGTCCGTTTATGACAATACTCCCGCTATTTCTGATAATGCTTCTTCAAATATCGCTTCACTATACACGTTAAATAAAAAAGCCAACAACACGCATCTTTGTCTTATTCCACGAAGTATCTTAACCTCTTTGCTTAGTTCTTTACCGACTCCAACTTTTGCTGTTTGGTTTCAGTAGAGGTTGGATATTATTTATATGTCTCTGCTATTCATGTTTTTCTTTTTTAGCATCTCTAGTAGTTTGTCGTGTTGGACTCGATCAAACGCCTTTTAAAAATTAATGAAGCATATGTACATATTGTGGTTCATGTCTAGACATCTTTGTCTCAATACGTTTAAACCAAAAAGAACCTCTCTCCCATGCCTTTTCTAAACCCCATGTGTGTCGCTGGTTCCTTTTTCTAGTTTTTTAAAGATGCGATTATGTATTATTTTTAGAAAGATCTTTAAGGAGTGGCTCATCAAGGCAATGATCCTATTCTTTGGCTTAATTCTTTTTGGGTAACGTCACAAAAGTTAAGCTTAACCATTTAGTTGGTACGTTTCCTATTGCATACATGTTGTTAAAAAGTTGTAGTAGGGTATCTATGGAGTCTTCATCCATAAGTTTTATTAATTTGACACATTGTCGTGTCCTGATGTTTTTTTGGGATTTAGTGTTTTTGATTGCGTATTCCAGCTCGTCTTTCAAAATTTTTAGGGCAGTATACTTTGTTTTAGAGTTTTAATATTATTTATCTGAAAGATTTCAATTTATGCGGATCGGTCAGTGCGTTTCTTTTAATATTAAGAGCCCTCTATACCCCCGGCCGGTATAGGGAATTACATGTATACGGGCGCCAAGATAACTAATTAACATAATTTCAATCTGAGACCGGATTTAGAAAACTTAAACATTTATTTACGATTGAATGGAAGGGATTTAAGAATAATGTTGTTATTACTTTGTTATGAAGAATAAAGCTTACATACTTTTTTAATTTTATTAAAACTTATAAGATAAAGGAAGTACGCAAGCTTCATTCATCATAACAAATTAATAACAACTTTATTCTTAAAACCCTTCCATCCAATTGTAGATAAATGTTTAAGTTTTCTAAATCCGGTCTCGGATTGTAATTATGTTAACTGATGCATTAGTTATCTTGGCGCCCGTATACATGTAATTCCCTATACCGGCCGGGGGTATAAACGGCTCTTAATATTACGTCGGGTACTGCATAGGGGTCAGACTGTTGTTTAACATTTTTATCAACGACGTAATACACTGTTTTTTAAATGTATTTTGTTTGCTGATAACATATAAAACATTAAGTTCTTAATTAAGCTTTTAGATGATTGTACAGTTTTATAAAAAAGTACAGATTTTTTCTATATGGTTTAATAACTTACTACTTAATTTAAATAAGTGCAATGTAATATCATTTTCTAGAAGTTAGTATGGTACGATAAAGAATGATTATAAAAGGTGGCCCATCTAATCTTTTGAAATTTGAATCGGCTATAAATAAAAAAACAAATAAATATTTTTTCAAAATTATGAGTTTATTTTTGATTGTTTAGATTCCAATCGCATGAATGGCAACTTTGAGTTTGTGTTTTAAGGCATCAATCGTCTCTGGATGGTTAGCTTAACACTTATCCTAAGGTCTTCCTACAACAAAAATCCAACGGAGTCTAATTTTCATATCAATTTTCAAAAGCAGTGCGCAAAAGATCGACAGTTACGTTGGCTGTATGGCAAGTAGCCCCATCCTGTTGAAACCAAATCTCATCCATGTCATACTCTTCAATTTTTAGAAAGAAAAACTCAATTAGCATAGCACAGTAACGTTTGCTATTAACGATAATGGTGGCTCGTTGCTCATTTTTGAAGAAAAATGGCCTTATAATGCCGCTGATCAAAAACCACACCAAACGGTTACTCGTTATGAATGCGTAGGCGGTTCAATAGTCATGTGTAGATTCTCTGATCCCCAAATGCGACAATTTTGCTAATTGACATAGCCTTTGAGATAAAAATGATCTTCATCAAAAAACACGATTTTTCGATCAAAATGCTCATCATTGGCCAAACGATCTTTAGCATATTAAGCAAACTGAAAACGCATCCAATGGTCATGAGGGTTCATTTCTTAAACTGATTAAACTTTGTAGGCCTTCAAACCAAGTTCTTTATGCAAAACTCTCTTTAGAGAAGTGCAAGAAATGTTCAGTTCCTGAGAACGATGACGAGTTGATGTAGATGCATGTTCACGCACACTCTGAGCAACTGAATTAGTTTTTTCGGCTGAGCGCACTGGACGAGAAAGTAAACGTGTACTTCTATCCACTATCCACTAACAATCCAGTTTTGCAAACTTGCTTTACTAATTGGTCCACAAACTGCGTTGAAGGTACTTCTTTTCTATCAAATTTGTTTTGTAAATTTCTTGCCGGTTGAATAGAAGACCACACCACCACTTTGGAAGTAAGTTTTCATTATTTCCCAACTTTGTTTAAGTGTAAAGCGTTCCATTTCGTAAATGTCAAACATATACTAAATTTCTGTTAACTCATAAATGTCATTAAACTAGAAAAACAAAATAAACGGTAGTTCAAATTTCAAATTCCAAATGTTACATGGACCACCTTTTACTATAACTGTGTTATAAGCTTTACATTTAAGCCTATCATTTACACCACATATCGATTTTATTGTGGTTAAAATTTATGTACTAGCTCGGCCATAAACCGTATTTCTAACTGTAAATAGTTATTGCAAAATAAGCAAATATCTAATATGGCAGAACAGATTAATTAGTTTTAATTTAAATTATATTTTTTGTATATTTTTTAGGGTGTAGTTAGTGCATTTAGCTACCCAAGCAAGTAGTTGCATTACATACGAGATTTATTTGTGCTGTATAATTTTTAGTGATTTAAGTTGCTATATTTTTTATTAAACATTTTTAATACTATAAACTATAATATCTCTCGTACAACAAACATTGTTGAGTATAGTATAGTATCTGACCTTATTCAGCCAGGTCGAATTATTATGAGTTGATAAAATATTACGTAAATAACAATATTTTCTATTGAATAACAAAATGCAAAAGTAGGTTTTTAATGAAATGCTTTATGGCGGATGTTGTTAAGAACGAAATAATTGCTTTGAAATATAAACTTTTATCTATCAAGCAAATGGGAAAGAATAAAAAATCCTTTTCAATGCTGTAGATTCAACGATATAAAAAACGAGAATTTTTTTCGCATTGAACTCTTTACTTTTTTTAATTATTGTTAAGTACAAATATCGAACATCGGAGAAAATTGCTTTTCTATTAAGTAACTACAATATGCAAACTCTGTTAATCAAAACTGTAACAGTGCACAATAGTATAATAATTACATAAATTATTAAAAATATAAGAACGTTTAAATTATGACTCTAAAAGTAAACTCAATTTAGGCATAGATCGTGGTATAATAAAACATTCTTAAATTTGTATTGCAACTATGGGTACATTAAATGCACTCTATTACATAAAACTAAAAAAAGTGTATAGAAGCGTTTTTTTTTTTAAGTTTTAGTCGGTACAAACTTGTAAGAACAATTTCAACACTTTTTGAATAATTCTCTACTCAAACAAAAAGTTTGAAAAAACCAAAAACGATAACTTAATAAAGGCCTCGGCAAACATCAACTTAGAAAACATAAACCAGTGTATGGCTGACCAAAAAACAGAAACAATTATGATAATCGAAAAAAAAAGTGCAAAGAAGTAAGTTTCAACAATAACAATTGAGAAGTATCTTTTGAGGAATTGGGAAACACATTAAGAATGTAACCGCAAAAGCAAAAAAAGTTGCGGAGGCATTTTGTTTGTCACAATTAAATGTAAACACTTAAATACACGTATTTTATGACAATGAAAGATTTAAATTAAAAATCCGACGTCTGGATTAAAAACAGTATTGTGTATTTTCCATTCGTGTATTAAGATTGAATACCCTCGAGGAGATTTACACTGGATTCGTAAGGAAATTGGAGCAGGATTGTTTGGATGTACTAAGTAAACTTTTGCTACGGTCTGTTTACATTTCATTATAAATCAATTAACTTACATTGAGATTTTTATTTTATTTGTTGAAAATTTAAACTCGTTCTTAAATTAAGAATTGCAGAATAAACAAATTAGCAATTTATAATTAAAATTATTGTAAGGTATATGATTAGTTAGTAAACCAACAATAAAGTCCACTAGACGTATTTTAAAAAGCTTTAAAAGAAATTAGATATAGTATACACAAACAAATATATGAAACAAACATATCATATCAATGTACATATACAGTCTAGACTGCCGGATAAACTTGAGTAGTTGATTCACATGAGAGATTTCACCGTCCAAGCAACCCAAGATGTTAGGATAATCTTCTAATTTCTTAAACTATTGACAACTAATAGAATATTATACAAGTATTGTACAGTAAACATTTACAAGCAATGTCCAGAGAGAATACAACACGCTACTTTCTAACCCAAACACTGACAAGAAATAGCTTTTTTAATCTATTTATACAATGATAAGAAAATCTGAAACTGACGCACACTGCTAAGTTACTTCTGCATTTACGCAAATTCATTATGTATGAGTAATGAGTATGTTGCAACTATAAGGTAGTTAGTTGGAATAGCTCAATAAAGATAAAGTTAAGCAATTGATATTCCAAAGCAGAAGTAAGTGAAAAAATATGAAAAAAGAATACATCTAGAAATGTAGTATTATTTTATATCTCAACCTATTTGAAAAATTTTACATAAAAATATAAATGCAAAATAATTAGTTTTGCTCTCTACAATATTATAATAATTAATTTAAATTGATGCAGCATGACAGTAAAGCCGAATTATTTTTGGGCTCGTAAAGTTTGAATAATGGGTTTTGATTAAGCTCTTGTAATTCTCTGTGTAATTGCATTTCACGTGCATCAAATGGAAGTAAAGTACAATTAAATTCTCTACAAAGAACGTGCTAGTACGTACAAAAGGGAATGCTGATGTGATTAAAAGTTTGTAATTAAATTTTATTTTGATCCACAATGTATTGATTACATTTTAAACTTTTATTTAAATTTATAACCTTTGCTCATTAGTATATTAGTTTGTTATAATTATTAAAATTAACAATGCTTTATAATTAATGCGGATTTTATTTGTTGCTGTTACTTCAGGCAAATTTAATTCTAGTTTTCTGGCCATTGTCAGTTTGTAACAATGCGTTTTATATTATAATTAGTATAGATGAACAGTACCTATACACTAATATGAAACGGTAGCTAATGCATACACATGGCCGCATTTAGCCAGCGGTTGTATGGTTTCCCACTACAGACAACAATTGCATTCGCTACTAATTAAATCTAATTACTTCGACCATAGCATCAAATATAACAGTACAGTAAAAGCTATTTTATTTTCTTTCAGGTTGACTACATCCAATTTATTTAAAATTATTTCTATGAAACGGTAACTAAAGTTAATTTGATAGTAAAATTGTAATATAACATATTTTCACAAAATTCATAATTTGATGTGTCGTTTGAAATCTCATATCAATGTGTATTGCATGTAGGCGGCGGCTTTAATAAATACAGTTTGATATATTATACATGAGTGAACAAATTCAATAAAGCAAACGAGTGCAGAAATGAACAGTAACTTGCGCAACAACTTTATTAAAAGTGATGGTAGTTCTTGAAAGAATTTATTTATATAAAATATGAGTTTTTTATTTATCTTACTCTAGGTGATTCCAGTAAAGAAAATGTGATAACTTTAATAGACGTGCAATGACAATAACTGTCTGAAATGTTGAGATATTAAATATTTTTAGTATTCTTTTGTTGTAATATTTAAAGCTATCATGTACAGTATGAAATCTGTCGCAATACTTTTTTATAAAAAAGATAAATTATTACTACATTATTGTTTATAGTTTACTAAAATTAAAAAAACTTTTAACTATAATCTTTTAATTAAAAATTACTTTTTTAACATTTAATTGCAATATAGACAAATTCAATTAATAATTTTCTTTGAATAAATTTTATAGCAAAAGTCAATTTTTAATTACGCATAAATTTAGACTGAACAAAAACCTGTGATGCAAAAAACACTCGGCGTTGTTATTAAGTCTAACAAAATTCATCCAACTCATTTTCAGTAATTTGTTGTCTTATATGATTTTGGCAAAATTTAAATAAATGTGGTTGTTTATTTATTTATTTCTCAATATGAATGTGTGTGTGCAAGATGTGCTTTACTGTACTATCATGAAGTTTTTATAGTCAGCGATACCTTTATTTTGTAATATTGGTCCTTCGAACCGGATAAATGTTTGAGTTATTTGCAGTTTAAACATTAAAAGCAAATACAATAAACAAAACCCACAATTATTTATTATTTTTGAGATTTTGATAAAATTTGAAAACAAATACACTTCAGTAGGTATTGCAAATGTTGATTTAAAAAATTGTCTCTACATATTATGCCACTCCTTTTAAACCATGCCCAATGTGTAAAATTTTAAAACCGTCAAATAAGTATTAATTATTTGATTTTACCGTTGTTGAAGCATTTTTACACGTGACGTGGCTGTAAAAACCGTCTATTATTGTCACGCCAAATTTTTTTTTAAAGTTTTGTATTTTCGAACATCGTTTTTGTTTCAATTTATTTACACATTCACGTCTTACTTTTACGCAAATTACGTTTTTTTGATCAAATTTAGTATCATTTGCTTAAAGATTGTTTTTTTTTAGTTAGCTTGTGCTTACCAATGTTAGCTGTGAGTTGCACATTGGCAATGTAGCAGATTCATTTTGTTGTTTAAAGGTCCGTCTTTATTCTCATTTTGAGATGCTGACGGTACACGAATCTTATGAAACTTACACAAAGCATTACATATTACACTTACACATAGCCCAAAACATGTTATATTTGATTATAAAAGATGGAAAAAAACAAGATAGCCAGATAAATCCTGAGATATTAGTTCCAAAAATAATTAAATCAAGAGACAAGAGGAAGGTTCTGCAAGATATAATCAACACTATTATGCAAGAAAAAAAAGACAAAGGAACAAGAACAAAAGTGCAAGAAAAGCAAAAGAGCAATGAGTTTTAGCTAGTTTGAGACCCGTGAAAAAACACAAAAAAAAAATTGCGTTTAAATATGCAGAGGGTAAATTTCTTATTTCCATACCAAATGATAACTCAATCTATATGTTCTATGTAGGTTTAAAAATTGGCCAACGTTGTCAATAAACCATCTACATATGAGTGAACTATCTCTTTAAGGTCTGCAATTAAATTGAAACCTACACAAAAACTAAACAAGCAAAAACGGCCTTAATTGCTATAAATAAGCCTAAAATTACATCAAAGCTAATTTTTGAATGTCATCGTGCTCTTACTTTAGTAACCTGTAGAAATAATCGAGCTGCTCTGAGTAAAAAAACATTCCAACAAAGTAGGTAACGTGTGGACTTAAAAATTCTAGACCGCTTTACCACTCAAAAGCTTCATTATCCTATTAAAAATCAACATACAACGCACTAAGAAGACGTTGCAATTACACTCCGTGCTGCAGATAGACAAATGAGGCAATGATGGCCGCAAACGATAAGATAGCCGATTACTACTTTATTTACCAGAGTGATTCGGAAATCACCTAATAAGCCGACTCATCAATCTTTTTTATACAAGTTGTAATACTTCTGAGGCGATGTAAAACAGCTGTAAAAAACGCAATAAAAAAGACTATCCAAAAAGAACTTGCAAATTATGATAAGAACTTTAACAGAACTCTACCAACTAAGAAAACACAAGCTACCAATTAATATTGGAGACAGCCCAACGTTTGAAGATGTAAAATAAACGACGAGACTGTCGAGAGCGTGCCATGTAAATGCTCTTCTTCTGCGCATATCCATTAATGGATGTTCGCAACCATATGTTCCATTTCTACTCAATCCCTAGCTGTATAGATCAAACTTTCTACAGTTCGGAGTCCCGTCCATTGTCTTATGTTCCGCAACCAGAATATCTTCTTCCTTCCTATTCCCCTTTTTATGTATATGGTAATTTTGGTTGCGCATTAGGTTACCCAGGTAAGCAGTTTTTCTTCTTTTTATTGTAATTAATATTTTGCGGTCTTTGTTAATTCGTCTGAGCACATCTTCGTTTGTGACTCTTGTTGTCCATGGGATCTTAATTATTCTGCGGTACAGCCACACCTCAAAGGATTCAAGTTTGTTCATTGATGCTGTTTTCATTGTCCATCCCTCTATACCGTAAAGGAGAATCGATCATATATAACACTTGACGAGCCGTAGCTTGAGGTTGATATCAAAGTCAGTGTTGATTAAGACTTTTTTTAACTTTATAAATGTCCAATGTCCATTCCTCAGTGAGCCATGTACTCAGATATTTAAATTTGTTTACCCGTTCAATTGGTAACTTTGTTTTTTGAGTGTTGATGTTCAATCCCATTTGTCTACTATGTATTCCTACGCTATTAACTAATTGTTGTAGATCCTTTACGCTTTCGGCAATCAGTATTGTGTCGTCCGCATATCAAATGTCTTTTATCCAGTTTCCGTTAACTTTAATGCCTTTTTTGATATTGCCAAGTGCTGCTTGGAATATTTTCTCTGAGTATAGGTTAAACAGAAAAGGTAATAGAACGCACCCCTGTCTGACTCCTCTACTAATCTGTATTGGTTTGGTTACTTCGTTGTCAATTTTAACTTGTGCTGTTTGGTTCCAATAAAGGTTCTCAATACATCTGATGTCTTTTTGGTCAATATCTAGGTTTTTAAGGATTTCGATAAGCTTGTGATGTTGAACGCAATCAAACGCCTTCTCGTAATCTATGAATCCTAGATATACACTTTTCCTCTGGTCGTAACAGTTTTGCCCGAGGACTTGTATTGCGGTTATTGCTTCCCTTGTGCTCAAGCCTTGCCTGAACCCAAATTGAGTTTCACTCATTGTGTTTTTACATTTTCTGTAGAGTCTTTGTTATTTGATTTTTAGTAACAGTTTCAAGGTGTGGCTCATAAGGCTAATCAGTCTATGTTCTTCATATTTTTTGGCGTTTTTATTTTTCGGGAGAGGGATAAACGTTGACGTGAGCCATTGTGCAGGATATTTACCCGTATCGTATAGTTTATTAAAAATTTTGTGTAAAGCAGAGATACCTTTTTCATCCAGGAGTTTGAAGATTTTTGAGGAAATTTTATCCGGTCCCGCTGTTTTATTTGATTTTGCTGTTTGTATAGCTTTTACTACTTCACTCTTGCTAATTGAAAAACCTGTTAAGTTGTTGTCTTCCTCAATTGCCCTATGTTGTCTTTCGTCATCTGCAAATAATTTCTTGATGTCGCTTTCCCAAATGTCAACATAGAGATTTTTTTTTTTCAAAAAGTTCCTGCTGTCTTTTTTAGTTTTTTTATGGAGATTGAAGTCATCACGTAGAGCTTGCAGTTGTTCAATTTCTCTACATTCACGGTTCCGCCACTCATTTTTTGCTGTTCTAATCTTTTTCCGAATCTGCTTCTGTATGCACTTATATTTGTTGCTCTAAATCTTAACTTTTTGCCGTTTTTCCATTAGTGTAAGAATTTCTTCTGTCATCCATGTTTGTTTTCGGCCTTGTGTTTTATATTCAACTTTGTGTTGTGTGCTGCTTAATAAAATCTCTCTCATTTGGCCCCATATATGGTTTATATCCTCTTGTTCCATATTTTTAGATAACTTGCTTTCGATTTGCTTGATAATTTCCGTTGTTACTGCCGCTTTTATATCTTCCTCTATAAGTTTAGCAAGATCCATCTTCCGCTTAGGAGTTGTTTTGCTAGGTTTTGATAGTTTGGTCTCGATCGACGCCATCAGTAGTGTATGGTCAGATGGGACATCTGCTCCTGGGTAGGTGCATGCCTTTGTTATAGAAGAACTAAGCCTTTTATTAATTAGTATAAAGTCTATTTGATTTCTGTTTATATTATGCGGTTGGTCTGCTGGGGATTTCCACGTGTACAGTCTGCGGGCTGGTAGTCAAAACCATGTGTTGCTTACTTTCATAATTTCCTCTTGACAGAATTGCAAGAGTCGGTCTCCTCTTTCGTTACGTATCCCTAATCCAAAGGAGCCAAAAAGGTCTTCATATTTCTCATTCCCCAGTTTTGAGTTAAAATGGGGGATTTTAACTCAAAACTATGTTTATGTCCTGTTTTTTCGTATGTTTGAGTAGATCTTTTATCTATTTCTTCTTCTGCTGCATTGGCCGTTGGAGAGTTCACCTAAATAATGTTGAAATTTACGGGATTGGCATTGATTTTTAATATTGCTGTTCTTTCAGAGTAGGGGGTAAAATTAGTGACGCACCTTGCAAAAGTATTAGAGATAAGAAATCCGACTTCTTTCCTGTGATTCCTGTCTTGATTACCCAAGTAGTACTGGGTATACCCGAAGTTGCGCATTTTCCTAAGTCGGGCAGCCAAGTCTCGGCTATGCCCATTATTTCTATGTTAAGCCTTTTTGCTTTTTGGGTTAGGTTTATTAGTTTTCCTGCTTTGTATAGGCTTCGTACGTTCCAGGTTCCTATTCTGATTTTATTTCGTATGTTTGATCTTGTGGCTTCATTCAAGTCCGTTCCTTCCGGAGATCCAAATGAGGAACTGTTTAAAACTCCGGTAATTTGATTTGAGTTGAATGTAATCATCATGTGGTTTTCTTAGGAATGCTAATGGAGATGGTTTCCCGTTGCTTTACTCCATTGTACAGTATGTATGCGTGTACTTTTCTTTCCAGATAGCTTTGGTGTTCTGAGCTATTTGTCAATCCGTCTCACTTAGCATCATCAGCGCCGCCACGTGAAGGCGTGAGTACGGTCATTTAATACCTCTTGGTACCCTGCTGCACGAAAGTAATCGATTTGCAGCTGTGGACTAAACCTTACTAAATTCAGGTCCAGCACAGCACTACTTGGTTCTATATGCTCGGCCCTTTCAAATGATAGAAAATCCAGGTTAGGAAACTTCTGGCTTAACATGACTAGTATAAGAGAAACCCCTCAAAGCGTTGTATTTGCATTCATCAGCCACTTAGGGTGATTGAATGCCAAGATAACAGAGTGAGGTCACTAATGGAAAAGGTACAAAAAGCCTACGTGCAGTTAACTTTGGTTTACTCTCAAACTCTAATTCCAAAGTTCAGAAACTTGCTTACGCTCATCTTTAGAACAAATGACACAACCCAAAAATAAGAAAACATTTATTGATGTTTAGTCAACAGATCTTTGATTAAAGATTAAAAGTAAAGTAAAGATGATTTCCTAAAATACTGTTTGAAGGTTTTTGGCAAAATCTTTGCCTCTTGGACACCAAAAAATTAGGATACTAATATTAGTAGATAGAATACAAACAATACACGCAGATAGTGAGGTAAAGTTATAAGATATGAAAATCGTGGCATAAATAGAAAGCTTTATAGTCAAATAGCTAGTAATTTTTTAAGTACTTATTTTTCCAGTCGTTAAACATGGATAGAATTGTTCAGCTAGTGATGCTGAGTAACAAATCATAAGGATCTGATGGGTTGAATTAGAAAATGCCTTGGCAAGTACAAATGACTTTCATATTTTTTTACACTAGTAAAAATGATTCAACCAAGAAAACGTGTAGTACTGTTCATTTCTCGTTTAAAATCACATTTTGCCAGATTTGCAAGATCTATGAATGTTTGCAGATATTTTTCCGGGCTTTTGCCTTTTTTGAAAAATTATGGATTAATATCGCACCCAATGAACTGTAAGTAAATGTACATTTTTGTTCACGTTAATATACTTTTTGCATTTCCCACACCGACTTCTATCCAGATTTTAACTGCGTGCCATAATATTCTGCGTTTATCAGGGCCAACACCAATTAAAGAGTAAAACAAGTTCAGTTGGGGACGGGGAATAGAAAAAGTTAAGACAAAGGTTAGGAAGTCTTATCAAGAAAGAGAGAAAAGTAGAAACTCCTGGTCGACGAGGTTGATGCAGATATATAGAACAGGGGTTTTAAAATCGTGATAAGAAACTGGGTAAAAAACCGCCAAAAGTAAATACGGCGGTTCAGAGGGTGGTTGTAGAAAAAAAAATTATAGCGCAGGTTAGGAGGGTTTACAGGAGATGGCCAGTTGAGGCTGGGGGCGTCCAAACTTTCATAAAAAGGGTGCTTCTGGAAGCTTTGGTGACTATTAGAGAAGGGAATTTACCGGGGCTTAATTCCTGGCTCAATTCATATAACAAGTGTCTGGTGAAAAAAAAATTCTTGGAAGTGTGGAAAAAGACAAACTTGGTCCTGCTGAGTAAAAGAAAGGGGCTACAAAAACTAAAGCGTATTGTCCGATAAGCCTTTTGGACGTAAGAAAAGGCCTTTAGAAGTGCTCCTGCAAGCGTCATTACGGGTTCAGAAAAGATCTCTCAACTCTAATTGCTTTCGCTGAGATGAAGGCGGCAATAAATGCTGCAAAACGTTTCAGCTACACGCACAGGAAAACGTGTGTTTTGATCATCTAGACGTGAAAAATGCTTTCAACACTGCCAACTAGAATAGGTTTTTTTTTTTAGCAAAAGTGGGCAGAAAGAACAGTTGAAGTAGTCTGGGAGTGTGCCATAAAAATTGGTTCTTAGAACCTACGCTGTAGAACTCCTTTATGACAGTGTGGTGAGCCTGGAAATGCCAGAGAACAGTTGGTGGTCACTAAGCGCTCTAAACAAGAGTTAAAGGAAACAGGAAATCACGCTCTCTAACTCATAAAGCTTTGGTTGAACAAGCTGGTGCTGCAACTGGCGCCAAAAAAATAAGAACTTGTGGTGTTTTTGTGCTCAAGAAAACAACTACACGTAGTGTTAACTGTCACGGGGACCACCGTCCAAGTGGCAACTAAAATACCTCAGGGTGGCATTGTCCAACAACATGGGATAGAGCGTGCAGGTGCGGAAAGTGTGTAAGAAAGAAGAGAGACTCATTCCAAATTTGACCTTGCGCAGCAACAAAAGGCACAAGAAATGCGTCTTGCCAACTAAGAGAAAGTACTGCCAGAAAATATGCATCGCCTACAGAATGGCGTCGACTGCAGCTCTTCAGGTAGTTGCAAAGACAAGACTGCTGAAGCTCGTGGTCTAGATAAAGACCGAGGAGTGAGAAGGCGCCTCCCGCAAAGGAAAAGAGATTAATGGGTGTTAAGAGATCAGGAAAAAAAGTAGGAAAAGTACGTTTTGAGTGGGAGCGATAGTGAACCCAAGTGTGCCTAACATTGCAAACATGAGACAGTGGGTCAGTAGGGGTCACGGCAAGGTAAACGACTACCTCACGCATATATTGCTAAAATTTCCGATTCGTATAATTTTAAGTATTTTTAGAGTCAATCAATGATACAATTAAAGAACACAGTAATCTTGGAATGTTCACCTGATGTTGATGCGTCTACATTGTAAGACATGTAATTGAATTTTTGGTTTTAATTTGTTTTAACATTGGATCATTTGAGTTTAATGTTAATACTAATGTAATGGTGTAATGGTGTCACGTCACAGAGGTCCTTTTATGGTCATCGGTCACACCAAACGTCAAAGACAGGAGATGGATGTCAATAACTGGGGTATGGTGCACAACTCTTTCTCATGGCTGCTCGTGCCACACCCTGAAAACTGCGTTGACCCGCAGGCTAATTGAGTAGATTAGCCAGATATGGCAAATCCGTAGCGTCTGTCCCAGAATGGGCGGCTACAAACAGCGTCTGTCCGAGATAAGGCGGCTGAATTAAATCCTGGGCACAGGACTTGCAAACACGTTTGGCAAACGCAACGTTTTAAAATGCTAAACCTTTCCAAATGTTACTATGTCAAATTCAAAACCCAGGTCAGTAGAACAAGTTCACAACTTCACTCACACAGACACGTCAGTCTGCCTCGCGGATTCTGGGAGAAGCAAGAAACTGACAGACATACTTTTACCTTTACAAATAAGTAAAGATAACAATTATAAAAAGAAACACCACCAAAAAACCAAAATTAGGATTGCAACATATAACATCAGAACCACCTTGAACACCTTGAATCGCTGCAACAAGAGCTTCAGCAAATAAAGTGGGACGTACTGGAAATAAGCAAAACACGATTACCCAGAGAGAAAACAACTATACTAAAATCTGGTCACATGTTATATCAAAACAACTTCGAGACAAACTCGCACATCGGAGAAGTAGCCATCATGATCCATAAGAAAAAAAAAAACACCTCGTCACAAAAATGTGTACAATATCAACTAGAGTAATATATATCATGATAAAACTAAATAAAAAATACCAGCTCCAAATTATAAAGTGTTATGCACCAACCAGCGCAGCAGATGATGAAGACGTGGAACAATTCTACGAAGACATAACGGCTGCAAAAATATCTGAAAAAACCAAATAATGTGAAGTTATTGGGGACTTTAATGCGAAAATTGAAAATAGAACAGAAGACAACATCAAAAACGTTGGCAATTTTGGCTTGGGACATAGAAATCGCAGAGGAAAAAAGCTTATAGATTATCTCCAAAGTAAAAACCTCTACTGCATGAACAACTTCTTTAAGAAACCGCCGCAGAAAAGATGGACCTGAAAAAGCCCCAACGGAAATGTAAAAAATAAAATTGATTATATCATCAGCAGTAAGCAAGAAATATGAACGGATGTATCGGTACTTAACAAGTTTGATACTAGACTGAAAGCGACCACAGAGCCATCGTACAAATTACCACTCAAATCAAACGCAAACAACTATGCAACAACAGAACAAATTGAGCAAAGAAAGAGCAAATATCAAGAGACACTACAGGCAAAATTAAAAGCAACTAAACCATTACAAGAGATGGAAATAAATACCCTAGCACAGAAAATAACAGAGAGTATACAAACAGCTACAAACCAGTTATGCACACGATCACAACAAAGTACCGGTAAAATTCGACAAGAAACGACAAAGTTAATGGAAAAGCGCCGGAATACTAGCCGACAATCAAATGAATACAAACAATTAAGCAAAAAAATCCGCACAAAAATCAGAAAAAACCTAAGATCATATAACACTAAAATAATTCAAGACACTATAGAAGATAAATATGGGGGTACTACAATCCAAGCTGTCAAAAAGTAAATTCAAAATATGCAAGATAAAAAACGAACATGGAATCGTCATTACAAATAAAACTGAAATCAAAAATGTGATTCAAAACTTCTATACGCATCTGTATAGCTCAACCGTTGCAGAACCAAAGCCAAGATTTTGGCAACAAACGATAATAAATGTGGTTTTGGAGGAAATTTCCGATATTGATAAAGCGAAAATGGAAAAGTCGCTTAAACAAATAAAAACAAGAAATCACCCGGGGAAGATAGAATAACGGCTAAAATGATCAAATTAGTTGGAGACGTTTTGGGAGAGGCAGTCAGAATACTCTTAAACAAGTGTGTCCACCAAGAAAAACTT
The DNA here is from genome assembly GCA_963932245.1 of Tachinus rufipes. NCBI lineage: Eukaryota > Metazoa > Arthropoda > Insecta > Coleoptera > Staphylinidae > Tachinus > Tachinus rufipes. The sequence goes on along the minus strand of OZ010747.1, from coordinate 84,472,499 downwards.
CCAGACACATGGCAGAATGCGGAGGTTGTTCTACTTTAAAAAAAAGTGATAACTCTAGCATGAAAAACTATCGTCCAGTAAGTTTGTTGTCACACCTGTACAAACTTTTCACAAAGATAATCACAAACCGTTTATCTAAAAAACTTGATTTCTATCAGCCGGTTAAACAAGCAGGGTTTCGTAAAAGATTTGGTACGGCACCTGCAAACAATCCACAACTTAATCGAAAAGTGCAGAGAGTACAACATAACTCTTAATCTTGTTTTCATTGATTATCACAAAGCATTTGACTCGATAGAAAAATGAGCGTTCTTAACAGTCAAGAACGAGGCAAGGATAGACACAAGATATACAAACCTCATAAAATACATATACCAAAACGTAACACACTAAGTTCTAATTGATGAGGATTCAATGACCGATCAAATCCCAATCAACAGAGGCGTTCGTCAAGGAGATATGATCTCTCCAAAACTTTTTACACTGGCCATGGAAAATATATTCAAAAAACTATCCTGGGAAGCCAGAGGTATAAATATAGACAAAATATACCTACACCATCTACGCTTTGCGGACTACATTGTCTTGATAAGCAGCAATCCCATTGAATTGAAACATATAATGACCCAACTACAGGAAGCTTCTAAACAGGTTGGACTAAAAATAAACTTAAATAAGACTAAAATTATGAGTAACAAAAAATTACATATAACTATCGACAATCATGTCTTCAAAACGGTAAAAGAATACGTTTATCTCGGTCATTCCGTCAAACTTAGTAAAGATAATCAGACTGCTGAGATCACCATGAGAATACGAATAAGTTGTGCTGCATACGGGATGTTGGGGCATATTCTAAAAGATGTGAATTTACCTATTAATCTTAAGAGAAAGGTATATGATGCCTGTGTTTTGCCAGTAGCTACTTATGGTTTGGAAAATGCAACCCTAACACAGAAAAGTGCAGAACGCCTTAGAACAACGCAGAAGACAATGAAAAGATCCATGCTCGGAATAAGCTTGCAAGATAAAATACGCAATACAAAAATAAAAAGACGGACAAAAGTGAAAGACATCATTGAGCAAACAGCTGAGCTAAAGTAGCAATGGGTGGGACATGTTGCAAGGCAAGATCCCACCAAATGAACAATCCGCATTGTTAAATGGCGGCCACGACAATCAAAACGGAGCATAGGAAGACCTCAAAAGAGATGGCTTGATAATATAAAAAAACTTAGAGCAGAAACTGGCATCAAATCGCCCAAGATAGAATCGCATGAAAAAATATGGAAGAGGCCTATATTCAGGAGTGGATGAGCACAGGCTGAGAAGAAGAAGAAGAAGTTAATATTTAATGTGAATTGGAAGAATAAATTGCCGTTCCACTCAGTATAAGTTATATACACTAGTATATATGTTAAAGTATGCACTATTTATTAGTGTGTCTGACTGGTCAAAAAAACAATTTACATTTTTTTTTTTTTATTTAATTATTTAACGTCCAAGCTAAACTATTAGGTTCTTTAACGTGCACGCAACATCAAGGCAGTACACGGGACCTACTAAAGTTTCTCTTCTTATTTGAAAGAAGGTATACTCATCACAACACATTTATTTTGAATAAAAAAACTGAAATCCAAATAGAGCTCAAACCCAAAACCCCTGGTATAGGCAGTCGATTACGCTAACCACTACACCACCTGAGCGGTAACAATTTACATAAAGTTTTAGTAACTATTATACCTTTTATGTATAAATATATGTAAATAAACTACTTAGGCTGTTTGAGTTACAAATAAACAACTATGGACTAAACATCAACTTTAACAACAGATTTTTTTTACTATGTAGTAATTTAATTCTTAAAATTCACGTTTAGGTTAATATTGTATAAATTTGTTGTCAGAACATCAGCAATTGTATAGACTTTTAGCGCTGTACAATACTGTTAATATGTTTACTATTAGACTTATCATTTTTGTACAATGAGTCTATGCCACTTTGTAATAGATTAATGTCATAAATAATTTGTGCATTCTTGGCTTATTTACATAGTTTTTGTTCACTTTGTTTGTTCTCAAATCTTTATGTAGAGTTTTTGAAACACACATGTTTGATATTCCTATTTTTAAGCAATAACTAAAACTTTTACTTAACGGTCAATCAATTTTGTTGATGGTTTTGCCAGTTTGTGCTTCCAGAAATCTTCTACCATATTATATCAATATAAATAGATTCCTGCCATATTCAATCTGTTTGCACTAATTTTTGACTTAAAAATAGGAAAAAGACGCCATTACTTCATAGATATTTTTAGGGGTACTGCTTTCTTCAATTAAAATTTCATCTTGCTTCTGTGCTCAAGTTACAAATCACTCATTTGAGATGACACAATAAATCTTTAAAAAGTATTCCCTACATCTTGTATCTTCCGTTCTCTACCCTAGATAAAAACATATATGTACCTCAAGCGGGAGTAATATAATTACAGAATTAGAAAAATTAGATAAAAACATGATGCTTTCAATCTGTATAAGAAAGTAAAAGAGATGGTGGGCACGGAGAACAAAAGAACGAATAGTCTTGTCGACAAGGATAATAAGCTTATTCTGGACGAGATAGACAAGCTAAATCAAAGGAAAGTATATATCAAAGACCTATTTGCAGACGAAAGAGACAATGTAAAAGTAGTAGTACAAAATAATATATCAGGCCCAGCGATAACACCGGCAGAAATAGATAAAGCTATAAGATCAGCAAAAACAAAAAAGCAATAGGTCCAGACGAGATTCCTACCAAGCTATTTAAACTCCTCAAATCTGAAAGCATAAAGTCACTTCTTTATCTTTTCAATAAAATATATGAGACAGGTGATATACCATCCGATTGGCTGAAATTGAGTTTTATCATGATTCTCAAAAAAATAAACGCCAAAAAACGCAGCGATCATAGGACTATAAGTCTAATGAGTCAGTTGGAAACCAGAAAAGCATTCTTTGGTATTCAGGTTCTGATACAAAAATGCAGAAATATTGGGCAACCTGTTTATATCTGTTTTATCGACTTCGAGAAAGCCTTTGATAAGGTGAGGCATGATTAAGATCTTGTAGAGAGTAGGAATAGACGACAAAAACCTACGTATCATTAGAAACCTGTACTGGCATCAAGAGGCAACTATCAAAATCGGTCAAAACATCTCAGAAATGATCAAAATACATCAAGGAGTAAAACAAGGGTGTATTTTATCCCCCCTGCTATTCAATATATACTCCAAACACATCTTTCAGGAAGCACTGGAAGAAATTGACCGAGGGATCAAAGTAAACGGCGTCAACTTTAATAACCTGAGATATGCAGACGACACGGTATTAATACCTAGCAACCAGGAAGAACTACAACAGCTAATTAACAGTGTTACAGAAAAATGTGATGAATAAGGCCTAAAGCTTAATACAAAAAAAAACCAAGTTTATGATAGTAAATAAAATCCCAGTTATAACAGCATATAATATACCACTTGAAAGAACAGAGAATATCACATATCTTAGTTCTAATATAAACAGTGACTGGGATATAAGCAAAGAAATCAAAATCCGCATTGAGAAAGCTAGAGCTACATTCAAACTTAAAATCCGGCTTATAAGATGCTACATATTCTCAGTATTGCTATACGGAGTTGAAAACTGGACGCTAAAAGAAATTTTGCTAAAAAAAATAGAGGCCTTCGAAATGTGGGTGTACCGAAGAATATTGCGCATAAGTTGGAGGAAGCGAGTCACCAATGAGGAAGTCCTAAACCGCATGTCAAAAGAAAAAGAAATTATAACAACAATAAAAACCAGAAAATTTAAATACTTTGGTCACGTTATGCGACATCCCAAACGCTACAACGTATTTCACCTAATAATACAAAGCAAAATAGCGGAGAGAAGAGCTCCAGGTCGTAGAAGAACTTTATGGCTAAAAAATTTAAGAGACTGGTTCAATAAATCCACGACATCCCTGTTCCGGGCGGCAAGTAATAAAATAATAATAGCCAATATGATAGCCAACGTTCGTTAACGCACACTACAAGAAGAAGAAGAAGAATACTTGTTCGCCATTCACTTGATATGTTTTCAGTTTTGAGTATTTTCCGGAAAAGGTTGGTAATCTTTTAAGTTAGCTTGGGGCCCCCATATTTGATCAATTCGTTGTTGATCAGGTCTGTTCCATGTGGTTTCCTATTTTTTAGTTTTGGGATTGCTTGTTCGACGTCATTCTCATTAATGTTCTTTCTTAATTGTCTTTATTCTTGTCTTTGTCCTCATACAATTTTAGGAAATAGTCTTCCCATTTTTTTTTAGATTAAAGATGTTTGAGTAAGTTTGTATACAGGCTTTTTTCTGATGCGGAGCATATTCCATATTTCCTTTTGTTCCCTAGTTCTTATCTGTTGGTTTACTCTGTTTTTTTTATCTCGGGTGTCTTTCTACTTTTGTATTCCAGGTATGCTTTTCTCCTTTCTGCCATCAATTTTTTCACATCTTCAGTGAACCATTGCTTGGTGTTTAGTCTGCCGTTGGGTTTAACTTCTCTTTCTCCTATAGCTTCCTTGGCACTATTTAATATATTTGTTTTTATCTTCCTCCATGCTTCCTCGACGTTCTTCATTGTTTATCTTATTGTCGTCAATCTTGTTTTTTAACCTTTCCTTGTATAGATGCTTAGTGCAAATAATTCTGTAATGAATTTTGTGATTGTGATTGTGATTGTCGGTGGGTGGTGTTTCCTTAATGTCATGGTGTGCCGGAATTTGTAGAGGATTAGACTGTAGTCTGTTCCTATGTTTGCTGAATTTAATTAAAAAAAATTATCTTTAAATAAGAAAGTACATTTTTTCTTACGCCATGTACTACATTAACATATTTGATTTAAACTGTAGTTCAATCATAAAGCAATATTTTAATGTTAGGCTTCTTGTTTGTTTTGTGCAATGTAATGTATTTTGTTGCAGCATTACTCTTCAACTATTAAAGTTTTAAGAAATGTTGACAATTTCCTTATTACTTAAATTATTTAAATTAAAATTATTTTACAACAAATACAAAATACAATGCTTTTAATACAAAAGCAATTGAACAGTTTGTTTACTCTGTCTGTCTTTTGTGTGATTGTGTGTTGAAATCGTTAAAATTCAAAGACTGTTGTGACATATAAAGTGATTCTGCAACATAACATTTAAACATTAAAAAAAAACTAATGTCTCTCAATATCTCTCACATTTCCAACTACTATTTTTGATTAAATAAGTAATTAAACGTTAAATATTCTCAGTTTAATAGATTAATACTTTTTCAAATTTATAAATAAACATTAGAGCTACATAAATAATTAATGATTTAAAGCTTCTAGAGAAAATTTATGTCTTAGAAACAAAGATAACACTAATTGAATAACTTAATAAATAATGTTCTCTACCTTTCTATCCATGAATATTCACCAACAAAACGATCCCTCTACAGACATGCGTTGTTATATTAAAAGCACTAATATTTAACCACTACTGAATATTTAATTTGTATTTTAATCCGCTATAAAATTCATAAGTACACCATAAACTTTATAATTTCTCACACCGCGCACACATGCTGCATAATAATAAACAAACAATTTATTATTATTGATTGCTCTAAACTGACAATAAACATCCGCCACTTTCAATAATAAACGAAATATTCTATCGCGCTCGCTTTCTCACTCCGCCCGCTACATAAAAATTTCCAACTAACTTCTCTCGGTTTTGCGTGCCACAAATAAACCACCTACTAGAAAAGCCGTCGCCGTTAAAAATAAAGTCATTGTGTTATTAATTCCTGGCGAATTATGCCAGGAAAAGGCTGAAATGATGTAACGCCTGCCAACTGTGGCCTCACTCCTCCCTCGAAATTTATGTAACAAGAGAAATTTCACAATGTGGAAAATTATTATATTTTTGGAGTGAAATTAATATAATTTGGCGTCTAAAAGTGATTAGTTGTAGAAGTAAATACAGTTATAATAATAATATTAGATTTGAAATATTTTAATGTTTCTGCCATGTATCTCATTTATCTACATTGTTAAAATAGTTAACTTATCAAAAAAATATTGTGCTTATTTTTAGCAAAATATTTTTATAATATGTTATTTATTAGTACGTTTATTTTTACAAGTTTCGGCTTATTGCCATCGTCAGGTGAGTATAATAAATTTTTATTATATACTGAAAACCTGTAATGAAAACAAATATATAAAAACAGAGTTTATTAAGAAACATAATATAAACATTTGCGTTAATTATAAATAAATGTTGTTATAATGTTAAAATAACATTGATTGATTAAGTTTGTAATACTTCCGAATAAAATAAGCTTTTCTAACATGGATCAGCCAGAATTTATAGAATATGGAGAATGAGATATTACAGTTATCTTGCATACGACAGGGAGCTATCCTTTATAAATCATATATTATGTCAAAGCATTAGGATTAATATGGTATTTGCAAGTTCTCTGAAATAATATTAATAATCTTCGCTGGTTCTGAATATTTAAATTGTGTTTAGAATGCAAATGTCACTTCCTTGTTAGTATGATAATGTGCTTATTTAAACACTGGGTTTCTGCGTTTCTGCTTAGTCAGCTGTTACATAATATTACACACAACAAAATATTTAATTAATATCAAGGTTACAAAGATTGTACTTAGTTTCAGTTCTACCAGTTAATTTAGGTTAGGTTAGTTATTTAATGTTTTTTGTGCTGGTATATCATGGAGGGATGTATTGTCACAGTAAAATATTTAATTGATAGCGAAAAATTGAGTTTTGACTAAAGTAGAACTTGTATAAAGTAAATTTCTACGGACAAAATAAAGATTAGCAAATAGACAAAATCCCTATGCTAACACAAACTTTATTAGGTCGGAATTATTCTGGAAGATCTTTGTAAATAGATGTTTAGAAAATGCTCAAAGCTACACTTAAAGATCTTCTGGCTGCAACTGTAACTTGCAAGATATAATTAATATGAATTTGTCTAGTCAAAGATGCGTTGATTTGTGTGTTTAGTTAGAAGTTTTTTTCTTGATCCATAGTTTTTTTAGAGATAGTTTTTAGGTAAAATTGATTAGAAGTTTATAAAATTTATTTGTTCAGTTTTTCTTTAACTTTTTTACTTGTGTGTTGTTTTATTATTTAATAAACACTAATGCACTTAGCTTACATGTGGCAATTTTTAAAAAGGAAGGGTTTCCAAATTATACCAGTACAAATTTACCATACGTACAGCTGCGGTTCAAATCAAAATAATTCATTAAAAGAGTCCCTTGGAGCGTGATCGTGGACCGACCGAAAAGCACGACCGCGCATTACTTTAGTATTAATTGTACATAGAATTATTCTGCTTCATTTGCCCCCATTCAAGCATCTGCCCCCATTCAAGCATCTGCATAATTTTAAATAAATTGCCAAAGAATCTAAAGGAATATATAATTTTAAAAATGACTTTTTTGGCGTTTATATTAGGTAACGATAGAACAAACTTTTTGGTGGTTATTTGCTCGTTAATACAGTAGGACCTTCAAAAAGAGTAAAAACTTTTTTGTTGCATTATACAACAAAAACGACTGGAGATTGGCTTGGAGCAGAATCAAGTCACCTTAGTGTGTTTATCATATATTTGTAATACTAGATATTTCCGGACAAAGAAAAGAAGAAATACATTAAAATGTCATTTGTAAAACTTTATAAACCGGAAAATGTTTTGGGCCAAGGCGCTATGTTTGGTTTGGATAGATCAACCTAACTCGCATATTATGAGTATACAAAATTTTCCAGTACCAACAAAAATATAAGCTATAAAAAGTTAATAATTCAATGAATACTTTGACTATAACCTGTTAAACGTGGTTAAGGAACCGTAAAAGTTTACAAGAATTATTTTTTTTTTTGCAAGCTTATTCTGAAAAACTGTTTTTCTGTCCGTATTTTTGAAAGTGATGTTTTCCGGCCCAAGGCAGAAAAGCCATATGTTGCGCTTTTAGGCGCTAAAATCCATTGCAACCCGCAATTTTTTTTTGGATTTTTAGTTTTATTTTGTTCGAAAAGAAAAATCTAAACTTTTTTTGAAAACTAAATTTTTATTTTTATTGATTTCGAAACAAAGTTTTTTGTTTTTTTTTTCATATTTACGATGGGCATGCAAAAAACTTAATATACTGTAAAGCTTCCGGTAATATAATTTCAAATAAAGGTTTAGGCAAACTAAAAATTTTACATCCTTGATAATGACTTATTTGACTGCGCGAAACATTTCTGCCTACTAAAAGTTCTTAAGCAAAAAACACACCAAATGAGATGTTAAAGACTATATACAACAAGGCGGTTCGTTTATCGGCGTACGAATTATACAAAAAATATTGTCTTTCAAAAAAACCTTTAATTCATTAAGAAGTTTATTAAGTTTAGGATCTGTGCGTTGAATATTAATTTTCAGGTACTAAAAAACAGCAAGGTGGATGAAAAGATAATACATCTGATAACAATATTGTTGCAATGCTAATACCCAATGGGCTTCGTCACCAACTACATTCCCCCAGATGCTAAGGGTGTAGCCGTGTGTGCCCTTGAGAGCGTTGAGATGTCTCCCAAGGTTTTTGTTGCTTGGCAAAAGAGGCTCTCGTTGTCAATATGGGTTGTTTATGGACCGAACAACCGGTTCTTAGTTTGTTTGTGGCGTCTTCTGGTAAAGGTGCAAACTAGAAAACAAAATCAATAGTCTTTACCTAACTCAGAGGTATCTATTGTGTGTTGTGGTTAACGACATCGTGCAAGGTGGTTTATGTCGGAGGCTCTCGGAGTTCGAAATTTAAACATATAAGTGCACCGTAACTGTTACCGCTTGATTAATCTCCTGTCAACCTTAAGTTAGGTGACAAAAACTGTAATCTTGGATAAAATTTGAGGTTTCAGATTTGGGCTCTCCACAACCCATCAACTAAATGAGTTACAGACCAAATAAAACTGGTTTTTGTTTAAAACATGCAACGGAAGTCATATTCTTTGATGTCGAAAAAGCCTTTAATATGGTCTGGCACAAAATTATTTGCAAAAATGCATTGTTTCAAGTTCAATAATAGATTGATCAAATAGAAGTTCATCAAGGTTCAGTTCAATCACCGATGCTCTTCAATCTGTATGTAACCAACATACCATGCATCACTTAAAGTGTAAAAATACGGCACTGATAAACACTTCAAAGACTCAAAAAGTCATCACGCTAATGCTTCGGCCGCTTGTAAGGCACTTGAAACTTGGCTTTGGTACTGAAGAGTAAAAATCAATCCGGAGAAAAACAAGGCTATTTCTTTCACCAAATGTCACAATCAAACTCCTCATAAGATCGTTTATCTTAAAGGTGCTCTAATTCCATAGATGAATACTACAAAGTATCTAGAAGTGGAGCTTGATTGTGGACTAACTTTTAGATTACATATTTAAGACTTGGATGGCAAGTAATATTTAAACACAACTTCTACGCAAAGACAGCAACATGAACTTTACAAAGAAGTTGCAATTATTTAAAACAATTATTTGCCCAATACTGACATACGCATTTCCAGCATGGGAAACGCCTGCATTGTCCTATCTGAAAAGAGTAGAATCGTTTCAAAATAAAACTTTAAAAAAAAATTCTCAAAGGAACTTACTATGTACGGAATATACAACTAAGATCTGCTGCGGGAATTGTCCCGATCAGGGTCACATGTTGTTATTAGCAAAAAAAAATTTTGAAAAAGTTGCAAATCACTAAGATCCTGAGTTAACTCGTCTTGCAAAGCAAGACAAACAATCATTGAAGTACAAAAAACCAATCAACATAGTTGCTGTATAAGGAAAACTCGTAGCTCACCCCACTTACTCAACGCCTACAACGCTGGCGCAGGATGCGCACTTCTGAATGACCTCTCAAAAACGTAGGTACATCACTTATAAGAAGGACGGGGGAAGAGAAAAGATTTAGTCGGTAAGTGCTTCCAAACATTTGGACAATAAATCCGACACATTAAGTCTCTAGAAAATTTCCCTCCCCAGCCAACAAAAAAAACACGGTAACTGTACCGGCTTGGGAGTTTGTAGAGAATTTTTCAGAACCAAGAGGTCGATGTTTGACTTCTGGACGGGGGACCTTGTGTATATGATTGATGGTGTAATTTCCAGCCTCAGAGTGCAAGGAGATGGTTGTCGATTCGGTAGTGTGCCCCAGGTGTGATTGTTCTGGGGAGCACCGTGTGTCATGTAGGAATGACGTGCAATCGTACGTTTGCTTGTCAAGACGCCGGTAGACGAGGCTCGTCGTGCCAATGCATGGGGTCCGTGATGGACGCGCTAGGAGCAGTTGCAAGCCTTGACGGAGTTTCAGCCACTAACTGACAATGTTGCCTGGTGTGTGGCTGCTGCGGGACTGTCTGCAAAATCCAAAAACGGATTTCTTTTATGCAGCTTGATGGCGCATAGTTGGTCAAGCGCTTCGCAAAGTGGGCAGGTGTTGATAGTTAACAGCGCCTCCAGGCAGCCGTAACACAACTGGTGAAAATAGTATTTTGTAGTTTGCAAACAACGCTAAGTAATTGTATTGTTTATTTCTGAAATACAATACTGACAAATGTAAAAAGTGCAGGTTTAGTTTTTTTTTCTTGTTCCAACTGTCAAAACCAAGCATTTCTCTTACGTAACAGTTTTATTGGTAGTGCAGTTAAAGTAGCAAATCTTTCTACAAATTTTGGTAAGAGCTGAAACCCGATCGGGATTGAATTTGATATTCTGTTTGTTGAGTTAATACTTTAATTGAACAAAACATAAAAGAATTTGCTGAAACGCAAAACCAATTCTGCGCGTTGTTGCCTAGATATTACAGATGTAACATTTAGTTAAAGTGAATGACCTAACTAATATCAACATATCTATGTACAAAACCTTTGTATGATGCAAATACTGGTTAAAAACTATCATTTTTAATCCAAATAGCAAAACATAAATGGATGCGCAATAATTTCTTTCTTATTAAAATTGGGTAAAATAAATTTTAAACAACGCAAAATACATTTTCAAAAAATCAAAAACTTATTATAATTGGGAAAAAGTTGATACATTTGTTTTGATTGCCTCCGTAACTTGAACTGGAAACATTAGGAAAATATTATCAAATGCTTTTATTTAGCAAAAACGTTTTAACTAACAACAAAATGTAGCTACGGGTGTGTACTAGTGTTCCCAACATTGGGAAAATATTATCAAATGCTTTTATTTAGCAAAAACGTTTTAACTAACAACAAAATGTAGCTACGGGTGTGTACTAGTGTTACACAACGCATCTACACTAGGATCTATTGCACCTAAGGAACTTACACAAAATACCAAAAACACTAACATATGTTATCTAAACCAGAACAACAACTATTAACCCGTAACGTTTTCGAAATCACAATCGTAGCATTATGTTAAACTTTTTAATAATTGGTTCCATCCGTTTATATTCCAGATCAATTTTTAAAATACACATACAAGGTGTTTGTGCCTACATCTACAAACAAAAAACATGTTCTAGATTGACGGTGCACAAAATTTAAGAAATTGATGACCTTTTCTGCAAGTTTTAACAATGTAATTATAGAATAACTAAAATTATTGTCTTAGGAGATAATATTAATGAATGATTAAAAGGCTTCACACAAAAATAGCTCCAACGACCGCTTTACGTAAAGCTCCACCAGATAAATTTCTTCCGAATACCGCACTCAAAAACATTTACAAACAAAAAATTGTATTGTAAGCAGCTATAAAGTGACAAAGATAAACAAGACTAAACTAAACAATTACTATGAAAGAATGGCAAAATTATTTTTTAACATAATTTGATAGAACCAACAGGAAAAACGAAGTTCAAAACAAAACATCCTAAGAACCGACCATGCAGCTAGAAAAAATTACAAAAAAACAATACAAAAACAAATAGAAAAACTAAAGAAAACAAAGACGCCAGATGTAGATAGAATACAGAATGAAGCATAGATGTACGGAACGAAAGAATTGATTGAAAAATTGAAAGAGGTAATAAATAAAGTATAGAAAAGATAAAGATTTCCTATCAAATGAAAAGTAGGTCTTGTAAGACCAGTATACAATAAAGAAAAAAAAGAAGCTAGTTGAAAACTATCGTGGAATAACAGTAGTTAATACGGCATACAAGATATACGACATGACGCTAAAGGAAAAACTGAATGAGGAATTGGAAATAAAAGAAATATTGCCAGATGGGCAGGCAGGGTTTAGATAAGGGAGAGATACTATAGATAACGTATATATATACTAAATCATATAGTTGAAAAAGAATTAACTGTTAAAAAAAAAGTATATGCGTTGTTCTTGGATCTTAAGACGGCACTTGCTAGTGTGGATAGAAAAAAAAATTGTTGTCATGTTTGAGAGAAAAAGGTATTGGCGAGCATCTGGTAAGAAAAATGAACAACAAAAAGTGTGAGACAGGAATGCCCCACTCAGTCATAGTTTGTTTGCTGCATATATTGTAGGAGTAGAAAATAAGCAAAGTCTTGCACAAGCAGGTAGAAGTAAGGTTGCTAGCATATGCAGATGACATAGTGATTGTGGCAAAAAAAGCAAAAGAAATGAAAAAAACAATTAGATGTTTGAAAAATTTTTTTAGAAAGAAACGGTTAAGAGTGAATGTAGTAGGACAAGTGTAGGCAATAGGTGAAAAAAAAACTTTGAATGTATAAAAATAAAGAGAACAACGTTTAATAGTCTAGTTAAAAGTATAATGCTTTATGGGTCAAAAATTTTGGGGTAGAAAGAACAGAATAAATTAGAAACTATACAGACAAAATACTGGAGATGGATACTAGGATAAAATGGGGAAACCCCGGCATACATTGTATTAGAGAAAATAAAAACAGATAAAATCAAAGTAGAAGCAGAAAAATAAAGAAAAATTAGAAAAAGAAATAAATACAAAATTCTGCAAGAATGTGAAAGAAAAAATGATCAAAAGGTATAAAAGAATGAGAGTAGAGAGAAAGAAAAATTATAATGAAAAGGGCTATGCAAAGAAGTAGGAAGAATAAAAAATAGTAGAAGAGTTGTGTGAAATGAAATAACATTTGCGTGATAAGGATATAGAAATGCAAGAGAGAAGAACAAAAGTGAATGAATCAAGGTACAATGAGAAATATGCAATTATTATGGAAAATAATATCCCAAAATACCTTAATAATTCAAAATACACAAAAACAGAAAAAAAGATACTAGCAAGATTTAGATGTGAAAATGAAGAAAAAGTTTGCAAATTTTAGATAAATAAAGAAAGCAAAATGTGTGGAGAAGCCAATGAAACAATAGAACATAGTATGTTAAAAGAATGAACTGAAATAAGAGAAGAACAAATGGGAAAAAAGGATGAGTTGAAAGATGATGACAGAGGAATAGTGTAGATAAAAAGCGTCGTTAAAAGAAAAAAAAAAGGAAATTGACAAAGATTGTAGAGTTCAAATTGTATTATAAAATATTATGTCTATTACATAGTATAACTTGTAGATTGTTACAAATTATGTTAAGATAAGTTTTATTAAATAAAAATTTCAATTAAATTAGTATGAATTGTAACATGTAAATACCTTTCAAGGCAAAATGGCAAAAAAAAACTATTATTATAAATTTAAAAATATGACACACTTGGTTACACTCAAAATTGCATCTGCTTATCTCACTGCCTCAAACCTTTTTAAAAGTTTTGATCTTAATTTTGTTTTTGTTAATCCATTGCCAAATATAATCGCTAAATAGTTTAACTCCAAGCATTGAATGTAAAACATTGTATAAAAAAATGCCAAAAGTTGTGCTCTGCTGGCATACGTCCGACAAAATAAGGTTCGGTTTTTACTGCAAACCCAAGTTGAAATTAGAAAAACCGATAAAAAGTAAATTAAACAAAAAAAGGTGCGTTCATACAAACTGGGCTTTTTTTCAACTTTTGGTAGATAGTATAATAAAACTAGTTTGCTCCCTATTAAAAAAATTCTGCAAATATGAAAAACCTGTTGAAAACTTAACCAATCTTATTCACAAATCTACCAACTTATGCTTCCAGAAGACTTTGGATAGCAATCTGATAATGAAAATTTATGTCTAGTAATTTATGATAAAAATGGATTGCTTTCCCATTGGGTCCTTTGAAGCTAATAACGTCATACTTAAAAGATAAAGCTTGACAAACTACTAGACTATTTATTAATTACTTTGTAGTTTAACTTTATTAAACATACACTCTTTTTTGTTAATTCCATTGCCGATTAGATTTTTTGACTTTCAGTTTTTAAGTAAAGCATACACAACCATAAGGAAATTGTAGATCTTCTTGTAATGTTATTTTCAAATTACTTTGCATAAATTTAAATGCATTTGGAGCAGCAGCGTAATTAGGAATTTTGAGCCTTATGGCAAAATATTGAGAAACGTACACAATTTGTGCAAAACTATAAAAACTAAAATATTTTTTGAAAAACTAAAATCCGACCAAAAACGGTTGAAAAGTAAACAAATCTATTTATAAAATGTTAAAACTAATAAAATTTCGTCTTAAAACATCAAAATATTGTGAGAAAGCACCAAAGTCTGATCATAGACTGTTGATAAAGTAAAAAATTTCATAAAGTTTAAAAATTACAAAATTCGGCTATAAAATATTCAAATATTTTTGACCATAAACTATTAAAAACCGTGAAATTCTAGTCATAAAATGTCAAAAATAACTCATCATAAACTCAAAAATATTAAAACCCGGTAATAAACTATAATAATATTGTCAAAAAGTAATAAAATTCACCATAAAAATGCGACATTCTATTTATAAAAAGTTAAAAATGGCAAATTTTTATTCTTATTCATAAATGTCAAAAACTAAAAAAATCCGGTATTAAAACATTAAACTATTGCTAGAAAGCACCAAAAGTTCGGCCAAAAATAGTTTAAAACTGCAACATAGAAAAATCAAGTTCTGAAACATCAAAATATTATTATAAAGCACCAAAATCTGGTTACAAAAACGCAAAATTTGAATTCATAAAATGTCAAAAAAAAACAATATTGAGTCTTGAAATAACAAATATCAAAATCCAGCTTTTAAAATGTGCAAAATTCTTTTAATAAAAAGTCAAAAATAACAAAATATTGTCACAAAAAACTAGAATTTAAAAGATCAAAATTGGCAAAAATTAAAAAATGTAATCTTTTTTATAAAACCCTAAAAATAGCAAAATCCGGTTACTATTGTCAAAATTCTGTCATAAACTGTTGAAAAGTTCAAAACTCTATTCATAGAGTGTCTTAAGTAATAAAGACCGTTTAAAATAATTAAAATATTGTCAAAAATATCAAAAAATATGGCCTTGAAACATTAAAATATTGTTAGAAAGTAACAGAATCCTGCTTATAAACTGTTAAAAAGTGCAAAAATAACAAAACCGGGCTATGAAATAATAAAATGTTATTACAAAAAACTAAAGTTGCAAAATTTGATTATAAAATTGGAAAATGTAAAAAGATTCATAAAATTCCAAAAATCGCAAAACCCGGCAAAATATTGTTAAACAGATTTAAAATCCGGTCATAAACTGTCAAAAGTGCAAAAATTATTTATATAACGTCAAAAATAACAAAAACTGGTTATAAAGTATAAAAATACTAAAATTTATTATAAAAAAAAATTATTTATGAAAAGTTAAAAATGGCAATATTTGGTCATAAAATGTCAAATTATTTTCAAAAATAACCAAAATCTGGTTCAAAGTTTTTGTTCATAAAATACCAATAACAACAAATTTCAGCATTGACAATTTAAACAATATTTTTAAATTTTAATGTTTTTGACAATAAACTGGAAAAGAAGTAGTTAAAAAAGACCAAAATCCGACTTAAACTGTTATTAACGACAATATTTTAATCAAATTTTGAAAATAGCAAAATCCGGCTATGAAACTCTAAGATATTGATGAAAAAATCAAAATACGGCCTTAAAACATCAAAATCCGTTCATAAGCTATAAAAAAATGCAACATTCTTTTCATTAAATGTAAAAATAGCAAAATCCGGCCATAATATATAAAAATATTGTTTGAAAGCTCCAAAAGTTAGTTATTAACTGTTAAAAAGTACAAAATTCTATTTATAGATCGACAAAATTAGCAATTTTCGAGCTTGAAACATATTGATCAAAAGCACCAAAATATAGATAAATTTAAAAAATTTAAAATCCGGTCATACAGTATAATAATAATGTCAGAAACTAACAAAATTTACTATAAACTGTTTAAAAATGCATCATTCTATTTATAATATACGAGGGACTCTGCCAAAGTTTGCGGAAAATGTAAAGCAAAACACAAATTACGTTATGTATATCGCTTTATTGTTTCTCAAAATATTGTCTTTAAAATCTATACACTTTTGCATCCAATAAAACCAATCTTTAAAACAATTTTGCCACTCTGGGCGAGGTACCACCAAAACAAGTGATTTAAATGCTTCAACGGCCTTTTCAGGCGATGAAAAACGCTTGCCACGCATTTTATTTTTGATATGTCAAAATAGGAAGCAATCATTAGGCAATAAATCAGGCAAATATGGGCAATAGTCATTAATTGGATGTTGTTACTGGTCAAAAACTCTACAGTTTGTCGTGCTGTGTGAGCGCTTGCATTGTCATGTTTAACAATAATTCGCCGGTTTATGTTGTTTCTTCTGATTTCAGCAATAACTTCCGGTAAACAAATTGAAGTATACCAATCAGCTTAAACTGTCCTTTGATCCTCTAATGCAACAATTTCAACATGACCCGGTTTTCCAAAGAAACAAGCAATCTATCTTTTCAAAACGCTTCGTAAACGCACCATTTTTGTGGGTTTAGGTTCATTTTGAAACACCCATACAGTCGATTGCTGTTTAGTTTGAGGCTCATATAAATATATCTAAGATTCGTCACCTGTTACAATGTTATATACCGAATTTGAACGATCCCCTTTGAATTTCTTTAGCATTTCCATTTTCCAACAACTGCAAAGCTTTCTGATATGCAAATGATTGTGCAAAATTGTATGTACTTGTTTTGCAACAATGCATATGAATGCCTCTATCTCACTATAGGCCACATGCCATTTTGACAAAATCATTTCACGCACAGCATCAATATTTTATGAAAAACTGAAGTGCATAGAGTACCTTTGCAAATATTGTCATCAAACGTTGGTCTTCCACGCTTAAATTCTGCGAACTATTTGTAAACCATAATTTTGGATGGTGCTTTATCCTCAAATAACGAACTAAGTTTTTCCGCGCATTGCTGCGATGTTAAACCGTATCGAAAATCATAAAAAATTATCACTCGGAAGTCACGATTCGAAATTTTCATTATTCACACAGTTATTACTCTCGTTAAATTTTGTTGAAACAAAACCGAGCAGTTTGAAATTGAACTGTCAACTGAATTATAGTTGAAAAACGTCAAATATTACGAACAAAAATACAAACCAACACAAGTGGAGATAAAAAAAAGTGAATGAAAACTACAAAGAACAGACATGCACGGATAGAAAGAAAAAAAACTTGTATCCAAAAGTAGATAACTAAAGGATAAGAAAAAGACAAAGAAGAAATCGTAGTACGTTTAAAACACATACGTAATAATTCAAAAAATACTATGATACACTTGCAGTCTACTTCAATCTTAATTTGGCTAGACTAACTGAGCAAAACGTCTTGTTAAAATATAAGAACTCAATAAATATTTTATTGCGTAATCACAACCTCTACATAATTTTATTTCTAACATACGCCTTACAGCTTTCTTTTAAAGAATAAATTTGATACTTAACTAATTTAAAAGATTCATTTCCAAATCCATAAACAAATTTGCTTTGTTTTTTGTATAGAAAAAAAACCAATAAAACACACATTGCCAAGGTCAACGCTTTTTAAAGCTTTACTTTGCATTGATTTGTCAAAGCTCTGTGGTACGTCTATAGCGATGACATTTGTAATGTCATCCAACCTTGCGCCAACATATCAATGCACTGACCTACAGTCAATAGGCGTTTTTCTTCACAGTAAATTTAATACTCAGTCTTAAGAAGATTTTTTTACCAAAATTAATTTTTTTTTTTTAAGTCACTATTCGTCTGCTTGTGCTCTTTCTTAATTTTTTTATAATGTATAGAGTTTTCCAATAAGAGGTTTCATTTTGATATTTAAAAAGCGGGAATCTTTTAAGAAAAATCAATAAATGTTTATTTCATTGTAAAAAAGAAGGTACATATGCCATTAACATTTAAAAACAATATTAGTCAAATGGCCGTCACGGCTACGGTTGCAGTACCACATTCTTTTCATAAAATTTTCCATAACCAATTTGCACATTTGCGATTGTATGTCCTCGATAACTTCACAAATTCTATCTTTAAGATCTTGAATCAATTGTAGAGTATTGGCATAGACCTTATCTTTCACGTAGTCCCAAAGAAAAAAGTCTAAAGATGTTAAATCACAAGATCTCGGTGGCCAATTGTGATCACCTCTTCAAGAAATAACGCGGTCAGGAAACTTATCTTGCAAAAATGCGATTCTTTCGTTGCTTGTGTGGCAGTTTTCCTGAAAAATAAACGTCGTCCACATCAATATCTTCCAATTCCGGCCATAAAAAATCATTAATCATAGCTCGGTAACGCCATCCATTCACCGTAACAGTTGCACCAGCCTCATTTTCAAAAAAGTAGGGTCCAATCACACCGCCAGCCCAAAAACCGCACCAAACAGTGACACGTTGAGGATGCAACTATTCTTAGATTTTCTGAGCCCCAAATGCAACAATTCTGCTTATTAACGTAGCCTCCGAGGTGAAAATAAGCCGTGATGAGGCTTATTTTCACCTCGGAGGCTACGTTAATAAGCAAAAAAAAATGATTTAAAAATGATTTTTCGATAAAATTAAGGATCACTTTGATGCATTTGAAAAACCGAATCAGCAAAGATACGACGTTTATGGTGATTAACCGACTTGAGTTCTTTGTTAACTAAACTTTAAAAGCCTTAATTTTTTATGCAAAATACAGTGTAATGTTGTTTATGGAATGTCTAATTCCAAAGATCGACGAGGAATCGACAAGCCTGGGTTTTCTTCATCACTACGGGCTACATCAGCAATATTCTCATGTGTTTTTGAGCGATGCACATGGTTCTAATTCTTCACATCACAAACTTGTCCCAGCTCACATTTTTTGACCAGGTTTACTATTGCCGACCGAGAAGGTGCTTTACGACGACCAAAAAGTGCTTTAATTTTGCGAACTGTGACTAAAAAAATTTCACTATTTTTGTAGTGAATTTTAATCATTTTAATGCGTTGTTGAAGCGTGTATCGTTCTATTTTTAATAATGACGTAGTTTTTACTTGTCAAATGTCAAAAGATAATAGCTTCAAAATTGACAGCTGCCCAAATAGCCTGCTATTCAAAATGAAACTTTTGATTAAAAAACCCTTTATAATAGATTTACAGTAAAATTCATTTAATGCTCTAAAAACCTTACATTTAATTCTTGGGTCTTTCCCATTATGAAAATTATATTGCTTATTGCAAATTATTGTTATTATTATTAGGATATTACAGTGTATCACTGCTTTCCTTTTTTTAGCCAAGTTCTCCACTTCTGTCGGTCTTCCCAGTCTTCCATCCCATAAGTCTCTTATTTCAATCGCTTCATCTACTTCATTTTGCCATGATCTCCTTGGTCTACCCCTTTTTCGTTTTACCATTGGAGTCCAATCGGTTACTATTCCTTTCCATTTGCTAGCGCTTGCTCTTCTTGTGTATCCATACCACAATAATCTCTTTTCCTCTATATATTTCATTATGTCAAATGTAATTTGTTAAATAATTATATTAAATTTTAGACAACTACATAAACAGCAAACTATCATTTAAAATCCTTAGTTTCATCCGCAATTATTTCAATCTAAAACAAATAATTTATAATTTTGTATAAATTACATAGCTTCATTTTATTAATAATAAATTTAACAAACGTGTAATTTTAAATCAAACAATGTTATTTTCCAATCAGTTGAAAATCAACCATTCACAACACTAAAATAAAGATATGCTGTTTTATAGTTGCTGACGAGTATAAAATATTATAGCCAGAAGCGACCACAGAGCGTGGGCTTTAATTATTCCTCATCATCAAAAATGTATGCAATAAAGCATAAAATTGTCTAGACTACACATATTTAGAAAACATTACAAAAAAGAATGTGTGCAAACATAATTTGTTTATTTAAAACGCACCCATGAAATTTTTTGTCTAATTTTTACTACAATACAATTTTAAAAGAATCATGAAAATTGCCATTGAGAAATGTGAAAATTATCGATTTTGTTCGTTAAAGTAGCATTGAGTGGAGTGTTTTCGAGATAAGAATGAGTGTCATTTCCTTCCCACCTCCAACATTTACATTTAAATATTTTCACACAGAATAAAATTCTTAGAAAAATACTGCGGCAAGATAAAACGGATGTCTGTCTAAAGTGGAGGAAACGAGCAATTTGAATATTTATAGCTGCAAAAAGTTTGTAAGAGAAGCTTTAAATAAGGAAAAATATTGTTTAAGATAGTATAAAATATGGTGTAATGAAAACGTTTAATTAAGTTTATGTCTGTTAAAACATAGTTAAATAATTTCTGGATTTTATAGCAAAATAGATTTGTTTTTGTTTTGATAAAAGTAATATCATTAATATAATATTGACGCTATTAATATTTAATATTATTGTATAATAATCAAAATAGATAAATTAATTACTGTTTATTTATTTTAAATTTTTGTTGACAACTTATCATTAACCATTTTTTTTAATAATAATTACAATGTTAGGTTTAACTTTTTTGTCTGTTTACAGTACTAAAGAGTGTCAATATGCTTACTAACTTTTTGTTATACTTGATCATAAACTGCGCTGTGATATAACGCATGAAACTATTTTGAAGTAGTAACAATGTTAATAAGTTTGTAATACATTAATGACCAAATATCTTGTTTTTAAAACCTTATTTATACCTTTAAAAGCTGTATTTATAGTTTTGAAAACTGGATTTAGAACTTGAAGGACAGAATAACAGTTTGGCAGCAGAATTTAACACGTTGGTCTCTGGATTACTAGTTTTAAAAACCGGATTAACATTTTAAAACCTAGATTTACAATTTGCAATTTTAAAAGCAGGATTTACAATTTCAAGACCGGATTAATAGTATGATAGCTTTAACTTGTTGAAACACATTAATAACCAGACTCACAGTTGCTTCTCTAAGGTTTAAAAGTGTTATACGCCCTTGCCAAATTGGCAACCATGTCAGCACTTCGATTATTACACGCAACGACAATAAGTACGTCGTAACCACACTTATAGCTAAAACTAGGATTAGTGCAGCTTGTAATTTTAACAGCATTCTTGATAAAAAAATGCGACATTTCAAAGCATTACAATTGCGCATTGTGTGATTCTGCTAATACTAAATTGCTGCTATTAGTAACCAAACAACTTTGTATAAAATTAACACACCTTTTGCAAAGTCATTGTTAGCTGCAAACTATTCGGTAAGGTTAGGTTAGGTTAGCAAGTATGGTTTTACGTAGAGCAGTTCAACATTAAACGCCATGTAAAAGGTCAAAAACATAGCAAAAAAATCCAAAAGAAGAAATAAGTTTGCAGTGATGTTGGCGTCAAATAATGCTTTCAACTTAGCTCCGTGGAAAAGCATTATTATAGAACTGCAGAGGATGCAAGTGAGGCCGTATATGGTCAGACAGATTTGCTACTACCTCCACAACAGGGTAATTTAGGTTGGCAGCGGCAAGTTAGATATGACCTGCAAGGTACCACAGAGCTCAGTTCTTGGCCCCACGTTATAGAACACCTTTTACGACGGGATGCTCAGAGAAACCATACCGGAAGATACAACTTTAATATTCGGTGGTGTTTGGACCGTCCAAAGCAACCATCAAAGATAATGCTGAGTACGCCGCAAACCGCGTAGTAATGTGGTAGGCAATACAAGAATTTGAACTGGCACCTCACAAAACGGTTGTACTGGTTGGACGTAACACCCTTATCTGTGTCCGTAAGAGTAAGAGATATTATTGTTACCAGCAAAAATAACGCCAAATACCTTTAAGTCCTTCTTGACAGAAATCTACACATTAAAGCCCACATTGCAGAGATTACAAGAAAAGCTGAAAAAGCGGTAGCAGCACTTGTGCTACTGATGCGGACGTGGAAGATGACACGGAAAGATGGACAAATAAGTTAATTCCAAAACTAATTCCATAAGTTACAAGAATCCTGACAGGTCACGGCTGATTTTAAGCCTACCTAAAAATGATAAACATAGTAGAGAATGATTAATGACAAAGTTGCCATGTTCCAATGCGATAGGTAGCAGTGCACAAGGCATCATCAAAGAATCAAGAAAGAACAAAAAAAAAAACCGTCAAGCCAAATAGGGTCTAATAATAAAGTCTATACAATAAATTAATAAATAAACAAAACGGGTAGCCCCTGCAACAAAATATTTAACGGTAATTCTACAGTGTCCTACGATAGTCTAGGCAGGAGTTTTTAAGTCGGTATGTACTTAGCGGTTGTACATAATACAGAATTCTAGATAAATCTGGCACAAAATCTTTAAAAGATTTTTATCCTCCCTCCATAAAAAAAGGTTAGGTTAGCACAGAAACTGTTAACTTTAAACTAAACATGCAAAAACGAATCATTACTGCGAACTAGAGTTTGCTATATAATCAAAGTAGAAAACTCTAACGTAAAAATGTCTATTAGTTATATAACTGCTCATTATGTGCAGCACAAATTGATAAAATGTTTAAAATGTAATGGTAAAAGTATATTAGTAATTGGACAGTGTATAAACTTCAAAGAAAGATGTTTCTTATAAATCAATTATTACTAAAGCTTTCTACAGTATTTGTTTTTTTTAAAGCATGCGACCACAAAACCGCGTTACTACACTCAGTAAAGCTTTGTGAACACTTTGAACTGCTTTATTCTCTACAATAATGTCATAGACAAACAACCCAAAAGTTTTAATCCAAACCTTATCATTGTAAATACCGCAAATGTAATTTAAAATGGCAAAAAATGTTATTACCAAAATGGTAAATTACATTTAAAAAAAATTAAAAGCAAAAATGTAAGCCGTAAACATCAAGCTTCAATTAATCCATTGCTGTTATCATATAAAATATTAAGTAATGGGACTAAAAAATCAAAGTTTATCAACATCCAACAAATTACTGAACCGTTTCCACCGCCACTCTTCCCCCAACTATCTAGTCTGAATCTGTGATTTTGATTCCAAAACAAAACCATGATCAGTAATCCACACTCAAACCACCGCCACCTAAACAATTGCTATCAAGTACACTTATCCAAACATTAGTATAGACAATACAACTATTGTTGGTTGCATTCACCTTATCTTGTTGCAAAAAACATTTTCATTTTTAAAAATAAAACAAAGTACAATTTTATTAAACTAAGTTAATCTATTACAAAGCGCTAAAAACAAACTTCAAAATCTTGTTGGCCATCCGCAAGAAACCAAGACTGCAACAATATACAAACTTAATAACCTTAAGGGCGCGGTTTAAGGAGTGTCATAAAACTACAAGCAAAACTCGCATTTTAACTCTTAAATCCAAACTCACCAAGGGCTATTTAATATAAAAAGTGCATAAAAAATAGAAAACTTACGTTTAATGCATAATAATGACAATAATGACGTTGAGTTTAAAGCCATATTGATGTTCAGTTTTTAGTCTCAATCGTACCTTAGGTCATATGGAAAAAATACGAAAAACTAATGAAAATATATTTTTGTTGATTAAGAATCTACAAAATGTCTTTTTCTTCTATAAAATTCTAAACCGCAGATATGCGTAAGACTATGATAATTAATTATCTTTATTAACAAAGTAATGTAAAAGCAACGTAATGTGAAAGGTCACATGCAACCATCCACATTAAAATAGACGACGATCTAAACACCAATAAAATATCACTTGGTAAAGGTGTACGGCAAGGGGACACAATCTTTCCCAAATTATTTACTTTAGCCTTAGAAAATGTCTTTAAACATGACATGAGACAAGATCGGCCTAAACATCGACAACTCATACCTTAACCACTTAAGATTCTCCGATGATATAATCATAATAAGTACTAACATCAAAGAACTTAAAAACATGATGGAAGAACTAAACAATGCATCTAGAAATGTGGGGCTAAAAATTAATCTAAACAAAACCAAAATCATAAGTAATAGTCAACTGGAAGATGTCATAGATAACATCAAAATAGAAAATATAGAAAAATACATATAACTCGGCAACTCAATTAAGAAAGGCAAAGAAAACCAAACTGCCAAAATAAAACGTAGAGTACTACTTGCTTGGGCTGCCTTCGGGAAGCTCAGTTTCATATGAAAGGCAAAAACATCCCACTGTAAGTATACGACAGATGCATCCTTTCCGTTGCGACCTACCAATTAGAAAGCATGGCAAATACTAAAAAATCGGCAAAACAAATCAGAACCACCCAAAAGGCCATAGAACTCGCAATGTTAGGTTAGGTTAGGTTAAATTCGACAAAAAACCAAAATAACTGATATCATAGAACTCACTGCAAGCCTCAAATAGAAATAAGTGGGCCACGTCGCAAGGCAAAGGCCAGAACGGTGGTCACACAAAGTAACCTTCTAGAGAACAAAAAAAACTAAAAAAAGCACGGGAAGACCCCAAATGAAATGAATCGACAATATTAAGACCGTAGCAGAAAAACAATGAATGGGACTGGCAAACGACAAGAAATTATGGAAGCAAATAGAAAATTCCTATATCCAACAATGGACAAATTAAAAAGCTGAGAAGAAGAAGAAAAAGAAGCAAAGTCATTTATAAACCAAAAAAACTATTAAAAAACAAGGGAACTACTAATAAAGAAAATTAGTATAAAGCAACAATAAGGTTCTAAGTTATAATTGCAATTTAATTGTATTTTGGCAGAAAATATATAAATATAATATACACAAAATAGTTTAATGGTAAATTATTTTTTATTAAAATTTAAGATGACATATCAAGCTCAAACTTTAGACAATCATAAAAACCATAACGTACATATTAAATTTTAATAGAAAACACATGATATTTGTATACTAATTGTTAAAAATTAAAGACTATCTTTACTAAACGCCGACAAAATTACCAAAACATCTGCAAAAGTAGAAAAAAACCACTGAGTAAACAAAATCTGTAAGCCTTAATTGCTAAGCAAGTGCTTAATTTACAATATGCAACTTTCTTTAGCAATCACAAGCTAACCAAAGCAGAAATTAAGACAGTCTCTTAGCAAACGTGTTTAGATTTTATTGAAGAGATAAAATTACTAGAGAAGTACCAACCAGAGGTGAACAATAGAACCAAGAGCTCGCAGTGCAAAAAACTAGACGTAATACATCAAAAATAAAGAAACAACAAAACAACACAAAATTCAACACACGTTTATTGAATTTTGTTCAAACAATATTTTTTGTCTATCAGAGTTAATATCAAAAATAATCTTGTATTATTTTTTTTAGAAACACGCTATCTTGATCTACCATAAAACGGTTTTAACAAACCATTTAAACAAAAAAAATCAGATTTGTTCTTTTGTACCGCTTACAAATAAGATTTCTAAAAATCAAACCTTTTTTTGGTACAAGGGCCGATATTGTAAGGCTTGTGTTACTACCTCAAAGAGGTAAATATGTACCTGTAATCTAATTACATAATAAATACTACCAAACCCGTTAATAGAAAGAATGGATGCGTTGTAGATACTGACGAGGCCTAGTATCTGGTTTATCCACACTCTCATATCATTCTGCCGGAGCTGAAGCTTAAACCTGCGAAATGTATGCGCTAAGATTTAAATTAAGCGTTTCACCCTGAGCCACATTCCAGCAAAAAATCTGAACAAGCTTATAAAATTTGTTGTTATTATAAATGCTTAAGTGCTTTATTTGTGTTGCAAAAACCAAAGCGGATGCCAAAATGACAAGATTAAAAAAAAATTGTTTGAAAAACTTTAAAAAACAACCAAAACTTCAAGTATTAGACATGACAAACTAAAAATATTTTAAGCTCAAACCCGGTCTGACTGACAAAAGAAAATTTATTTGATGATAAAAAACCCTAAAAGCGTAGTTTAAGCCATTTTGCACCACAGCTGCAGTACTTCTACTTCTAACCAATTTTACAAAACTTAAAGAAAATAATAAAATAAAGTAAAAATCGGAACCAACTACTGACAAATTAAAAGTAGCTGCTAAAGTAGTACCAACGCTCATTGGAGCAAACATTTAGACAAAAAAGAAACAATTCAAAAGAGCTCAACCATTTTGATTACTATAAAACATTAAAAATCTTTGTTTATTAACTTATAGTATAACTTTGTTTTTTTAACATAACTTTAAGGTTTGAATTATTAAAACCATACTTAAGCTTTATTCTGATTTGTTAAAAATTAATCAAGTTCAAGAAAATTGTGAAAAATTAAAAAATAACGTTTGGGATCTTTATTACAGATAATATCAAAACAAATTGCAGCCAGACCACCGAAAGCATTTGTAGTAGTGCTGGAAAAAACAGCGGCAATGATGAAATGCTTGTTTTAAACAACAATTTTTATTGTGGTCACAGCAAATTTATCTTGTAGACATACCAATGCTGCAAAGTTCTCTTATAATAAAACTTTAAAATATAAGGGTTTAGGGCTTGGCGTTATTCCCAACAAACTACTCAAAATAGTAATTAGAACAGTCCACAAGCTGTTTACCAAAGTTTTAAACCAGTGCTTGAGCAATGTTGTTTTTCCAATGCTATAGAAGACAGCCACACTCTTCTCCTAATACTCAAACAAAAAAAAACACAAACCAATCCTACCTTGTATAGGCATCAACCTACAGAACAAAACAAATAAAAATAAAAAATTATTATTGAATAAAATCAGTGAGAAACTAGAGATAAGAAGGAAAGCTATCTAAATAACAATACGGTTTTTACTCATATTATTAAAACCGCAAAATAGTTGAAACTTAAAACTTGGGTCCTTTTAGTTAAACAAATTGGCCCCAAATCTCCAAATAATATTTGACAGATTCTTGCAAGCTGAAAAGGAGAAACAGTTTTAATATTATAGCAGAGGTACCTCAAGAATATTTTTTTTGAATTGTTCTTGTAAAATGTTATCTAGGACGGCGTTCTTTGACTCAAACTATTAGAAAGAATGCAACGCGTGGTTTTTAGTGACGACCTTGCAATTAGTAATATTGCATTATGACAACAAAACAAAAAGCAAATTTATAGGCGTGGCTGTTTACACAAACAACAGAAAATTAAATTAAAAACATTAGTTCTATAAAAAGAAACGTTCAATCAACAAATTAATCGGTGCCCATGTAGAAACTGCGGTTAAAACAGCGACACTTAGTGCGACAATGGTGGCGCGTCTAATGCCAAGAATTGATGTTTCAGGAAACGCCAGCAAGAGGTTGCTTTTATCAGTAACTACATTCAAGCTATTTTACGCAGCTTTAGCTCAAATAATATGCACCGGTGCTTTAAGAAATTAGAATCGGCTAAGAAAAGCATTTAAAACGGGGATTGTCAGAACCTATACAGGATCATCTACGGAAGCTTTAAAAAAGCATCGGTTATATCAGCCAATATATTGGTTGATGAGTGAGCAGCAATCTACAAAAACCGAAGGCTAAAATCTATTACCAGAACCAGATGAATAAAACGTTGCTAAGATCAATGAAAAGAAGCGGAAAATAGAGAGTGGATACGACGCCTAATCGTAAACGTAAAAGTTAGTACAGTAGGAGCCACGGTTAATTATTCAATTAGCTTTAATAGTTATTTAGCAGCACGTGCTTTTAGATTGCCCAGAATGAGAACATAAGCGCTTTGAGCGTATGCAAGTATAAGAAGATTTGCCCTATGTAAACACTATTATGTAGCATATAGTTGCAAGTTTAAGAAAGTGGTACATTTTTGCGTGCTCACGACCAAAAACTTCCTAAAAAGCTGTCGGAAAAACTATAATAAGTGTTTGTGTATTTGTGGGTGTGATACAAGAACACGAGATTGTGTTGATGACAGTGTGTCATATGCTATTGTTTAGCTCAAAAATTCTCACTCAGGTCACACACCCACACAATATCACTGTGTTGCCTTAATAATTCTTTGGTCACAAGGTCTACAACAAAATTTATGCAAAAAAAAGTTCAAATAAATTAAACCAGAAACAACATAAAATGACATAATAAAATTAAGAAATTATGGCACAACTCTGCACTTAACAACCTGAGCAAAGTTGTACCGTTTTAAGACCACCCGGACATAATCTAACAAAAAAAAGAATTAAAAGTTGAAAATTAAGCTGTCATTAAAACAGAAAAATATTTTGTTAAAAAAGAACTTTGACTTAAACCAAAATACGTTAAGAAGTAAGTCATGACAATCTACACTTAAACTGCAACGTTTTGATTTCAGAAGCTAATAAGCTGAATATGATCAGCTCATGTTAACCTCTAACAAAGAAGACTGTATATAGGAAAATACTTGACTTTAGGAAAGACTGTTAGCATTGATTTTAGTGTTAACTATGGCTCATTTTATTCAAAGGTGTTTCTAGTATCCGACTGTGACAACATATCTTAGACCCATTAGCCAATTCAACTAGCAAGCACAGATTTTCAGAGGTGTTCTTGGAACAGTCAGAATAACCACAGCAAAAAGCCACAAGTTACTCTTGTCAATGTTAGCAGAGACTAACAGTTTCTTTTATATTAAAAGACACTTGAGAAAAAACAGTCCTGTTAAAACTAACCAGTCCTGAAGCAAGCGTACAATTTCTGAACGCTGAACTAACACTAACAACAAGCAATATTCTCAACCACAATTTAACTGGAACCTATACCAAAAAGTGGCAAAAAACCAAGTGTTTTCCAAATTTTTTGTGCCTGCATTTATTTAGATCCTCATTATGCCTCTTTTAAATAAAAAATGTACACGGTGGTTTTATATTTAGAATTAGTTGATAAGCAAATTTCGAGCGTGTTAAATCATTGAGCTTAAAATCACAATCAACTAAGTAGAAAATATTAAAGCAATAAGTTTTACACATCACAATCAAACCTTTAAAAAAACCATGCACAGTTTTTATAATCTGCAATTTTGTATTCTTTTTATTGACCGTAAAACTACAATAACATTGTCTAAGTAAAACTTTACTTTAGGCATCAATTAAAACCTTATATTACAAACTCTACAATCTCTTATATTGCTGAGGATGTCTTTACATCAGTTAGTCATTTGTATAAGCAAAAAATTATCATCAAGGTGTTGAAACATATTAGTCAGCTAGGTATTGTAATTTACCACATCAAAAACATTCATTACAATCATTACTTCCAATTACAGCACTATACTTTTTGTTGTATGTTTCCAAAGTGAACAGAGTAAAATTAATTGACAAAATATAAAACTATTTATCTTTATTACTGTATAAAAAGACATAACTGTACTTGATATTGCACTTACATTCCATCAAAAACAATTTCATCATCATTTCAAATCTTCTCATATTTCACAATAAACCAAATCTAATGAAATTTACTCGGTGACACTAATACCATCCTTTCACATATAAGTGATTCTTAGATGGAGGTAAAACACTCTTCCAAATAAAGTACAATCTCTTGTTATATAGGAAGTTATACTACTCCCAAGTGTGTTCCAGATAAACCAAAGCAATTCCAGATAAATAAGACAAGACAATTATTGATCGAACTAACACATTCATTTTAATTTTATGGAGTGCCGACGTTAATTTGCGGAGGTGGTGGCGGCTAAGTATTTGAAGTATGCACGTCATGCCATGCATTGGTTTAATTAGGAATCTCAGTGGAATTTCATAAACATACAAAAAGTTGTTACGAAGTATGTGCTGTTAAACACACCACATTATGTAATTAACCTAGTTTTGAAAGCAAGAAAACTATTAAATCACCGCTGCGTTTAACAAACATGTGATTTCAAATGTTAAAATCAAATTAATGGTTGTAACTTTGTTGGTCTTTATTTATTTTGACAGGTTCATTATTTATTAAATTAAAATTATAGAATTTATTATTAAACAGTAATCATCATTTGTGCAGGAGAAAATAAATATGGTTTCCTTAAATTATTTCATCCAGCAGTTTTAGCACTTTTCCGTTAAGTGCATGCATGTTATTGGATATTTAAATAGTTGTTTCCGTTGTTGGAATCCAGATCAATATGTATTATTCATTGTCCGTAGAAGCTTACCTGAAAATAAAGGAAAACAAAATAAATATTTGTGGTATAAATCGATCCATTCATTTTATCTATTTTATCATGCTCAAAAATAAGCTGAATTTGTTAGAGCCATGCAGCTTATATTAACGGCAGCTAGGTATTATCAGATCTAATAAAAGCGTATTTTTAGTTTCTGTTTAGCTTTGTCATGCAATCAATTACAATCTATTTAAGTTTATATAAAAATAATATAATTATAAACTACCTGGTTCTGAATTATATTATCGAGTTGCGTTCTTCAAAGAAAAACTTTATGATGAAAGCTTTTAAACAATTTGCTTGTCAGTTTTGTAACAAATAATTAAACGTACAGTATAAATAGTTTAGAGCAACCTGTGTGTAGCATTAATAAAATTATTTGTTTATACTCAATTCGATTATTTTTCAATAAAAATTTGTTTGTAAAACTGGTATAGATTTGTTGAGTGTCAAATGAAAGCTAACAATATTATATTATAGTAAAATTGAATAAAGAAAAAATCATTTGATTAATTCAGCTTAATTTTCTATAAATTAACCTTCAAATTTTTATTTTTACTTTGATTAATGCTTTGTATCTAAAACCCTTTTCTTTGTTGTATATTTTACTTTTGACCGACAATATTCGTCGCGTCGGTGTTGTCCTATAACATGTGGAAGTTTTAGGGTTTAGTTGCTGGACCAGCTAGCCCTCTTTCTCAGTTTGCTGTAGTCACGCCATTAGATGCTACACAATTTGCATTAATTTGAAAATAAATTTGTATACAGTGGATGATTGACATTGAGTTGTTCTGTAACATTATCTACAGACTAAGATGAAGTTGGTGCTGAAAACCGTCGTGTTATTTCTCATTGAGTCAGTAGAAAATTATTCCAATTGATGTTTGTGACATCAATAGCGGGCGTCAAACAATTGTACAAAAATACTGTCTAACTTTTCATTTAATTTATATTTGGGTGCGTCTTAGTATACTCTTTAACTAAGCCGGTAGTTAGTTAGTTTAGATTTTTAGCGTATCAGCCTAATAAGACTATTAACGTACTAAGCCGGTAGGCAATATCAACGTTCTAAGCATAGTTATAAACAATTGCTCTCTTGAAGCTCCAATAGTGAAACTACGTATTAAGTTAATCTAATTTTGACCCAATATCCACAGCAATCATAAAAAACGATTAAAATTGCGCTATGGACATCTTTCAAACCAATCAGAATCTTTTAAAAACATGGCGTGTCTTTGTTGGTCTTTATTTACCTCTTACATACAAAATACAAAGCTCACTTACCGCTGAAAAACAATCTCAAAAAACAGCACAACAAAACTGTAGTCACCCAAGTCATACTTTACTGACTTAAAAATTGATTTGATAAAAACTATTGTAACCTCTCACAACTGATATGACTTGGGAAACAACTGTTTTAATAAAAATTCTGAAACTAACGGTTTACATATTCAAAAAATCATTTAACAACAAAAACAATTTAATTAAATACGTGATGGATTTGCATAGAATTGGTATCCAGACAGATCTCTTACACCGCAAATGATCTGTTAAGCATGTACAAGACTTACATTTTTTTTTTTGGCAAGCAGAACCTAGCCACGGGTTGATTCCAAAATATAATTAAATAATAACTTGTTCAATATCCACCAAAGTGATTAGAAAGTCACCTAATAAACTGTTGGTCCCACCAACCCCCTTTTAAACAAGTCGTAGGATTTTTAGGATAATGTAAAATAATAAATAAAACAATCTCTTGGCAAAAATTTTTAGAATTCATTAAAGAAATAAAAATTCTAGCACAACAGGACCAAGAAACTACAGTGCAGATACGTTAATCGCATCACCTCAAAAAGAAAAATAACTCATTGAAGAGCTATACCATTAACGCTCCGATACCATCTGAAACATCACATTAATTAAAGCAGTCCTGCATTGTGTAAACCTGTAATTCCTTGTTTTATTCTCACGCAACATCTTTAAAACGTATCGGATTATGTATGCCAACAAATAACCAGTCTAATCTGCAAAAACCGAAAAGAACGCCGACTAGGCCAACAAGTACCAACTGCCCAAAACCTTACAGACCTCATTGTGCTCGTTTGATTACTATTGTTACCCCAAAGTAATTTGGTGTGCAAAAAAATTGTATTGCCATTAGAAAACACAATTAGCTTCTTGCAACTGCAAACAGTTGTCCTCATCAAACTGGATTCTATAAAAAAGTTGCTAATTTTACAGTAAAAATCACATTTCTAAACGTGATAGATGAAATAACTTTCCAAATTGTAAACAACCAATTCCAGCGCTCAAAATATGCATGACGGTAGACCTTTTGTGTTATCTTTGGAAAAATGTTCTACCAAAAAACAAAACTAGCAGTAAAACCTTTTCTGGTTTTTAAACTTGGACCAATTACTACCATCCTCAAGACAGAAATCAATAAATTTAATAGTAATAATGCAAAGAGCTACTGCTGTATTGTAAGATGAGAAAGTTTAAAAAGATTGTTACTCAGCTCAAAATAAACTATGCCAATAGCAACATTTAGCAACAAATGTTGGTAGTCCTACAACCAGCCTTTTTTCACGTAGATAAAAAAATTGTCAGATTGCAACCTGATGTACAAACGGTTGATTTAAATTTGTAACTTTATTTTCATATGCATAAAAAATGTACCAGAGCTTACTACCTAAGATTTTATTAGCAAGGGTGTCCGAAGAGTCAAACTTTATTTTACTAAATTAACGTTAAACTGATAAACAGCTGCTTTTAAATACGTACCTTTAATTTATTTACTTAATAAATACTACTGAATAGAGACCTTATAGATATCGACGAAGCTTGGTATCTGATCTACTCATAGACTAATGTCCTGATATAATAACGCTACAATTTCTTAATACTTTTTAAGCAGATGATTGTGCGATGTTGGCTAGGTATCGGGCATTAATCAGAGATACAGCAACGGAGAAATTCTAACCCATAATTTGTTTAATCTAGTTGATGCCAATTTCTTTATTTTTTACTTGACAACTTTAACACTGATAACAAACTAAACACAAACTTTAGTAATCATGCTATAAGAATAGCAATTATGACTAAAAAAAGAAGTAAAGCTTGCAGACAAATACAGTTTGCACTACATTTCTAAGACAGTTAAACCGTTTCCAAGAAAGTTGCAAATTAAATCTTCCAACTCAGCCAAAGCAAATATATAAAAAAATAAGATTAATAGAATGCTAAATTTTTTGCTTATCAATTTTTATTATTAAAAATTACCGATATTCCATACAAATAACATAACCGGTAAATTTTTCCAACGCTTTAAAAGTTAGAAAAGGTCCTTTTTATGTTGTTTGTTTGTTGTACTTACAAAACAAAACATATATATATTTTTTTTTAATTACACCCCTTAGACCAGTTAATTGAAAACGAGTGTAGTCTTGATGTATTACTTCTTTTTTTTTTTCAAATATAGTCATTATTTTGCAATTTCTGCTTTGTCGGGTATACTGGTTGATGAACATAATTTTATAATTATTGTAGAAAACAATTTTGTCATCATCTTTTGGGCAAATAAGATTGTATTTATAATATGTGAAACAAGTTAACCAATGCATTGTTTTGAGTAATTATTTGTCTGATAAATAATGGTAAATCCAAGTTTTATAAACAGTTATGAATTAATCCTAAAAATTGAGTTCCGTTAAAACTGTTATAAAAATTATTATTTGATTGCGTTTTGGTCAAAACGTAGTGTTATAATAGGCAAAACTTACCCACCGCAACGTTTCTATAAACATCAATGGTGCCATACAACCCCAAACACAACACCCTAAAAAAAAAAAGAAGAAAAAAAACAGAAAGCGAGGCAACACAAACATTGCAAAAAAAAAAAAAAACAAAATTATGATATTATCCACCCACTTACAGCAAACTTGTATAAAGATAATTGCAGTTGCTTAGAAGATCTCATTAAGACTACTTCTAACCCGCACTAGTCACACCGCTTGACGTAACCATTTGATAACAACGATATTGTTGAACTAAACCAAGAAATTGATTCCGGTAAAGACTATCTGCCAGGTAATCTAAACACCATCAAAAACACAACTTAAATTTGACCTCCCAACTACTGCCCGGTTGTAACACAAATCATAACAATTTTACCAACAACTGATGTGACCAAAACAAACTAACAAACATGTTTTTAACCCCATGTTCTTACTGAAAGTAAGACTACGCATGCACGCAATGGGGTACCTAAATGAAGGACCAAATACTAGGCCTTGTCAATATTTACAGCACTATTCTTGCAATTAACAGGTGCAATAGTATATATTTGCGTTTCTAGGTACATAATCAAAAGCAACTTGTGAGGTATTAACACAAGCGTAAGCAATAAAATATTGGCCTTTGTAACCGTAAAAAAATATGATGAATGACCTCGCAAATTCAAGTCAGTACCTATTGCACAAGAACCTACCAAAGCAAACTAACATATCCCTAAAGTTATATTGAAAAACTTTGAGACCCGCCAGGTGAAATCCAGAAAAGTCACTTTTAACACCAAGCAATCAGTCATGCCTATCATCTACGGTTTTGAGAAAAATTTAATTGAGTGCTATAAAAAACAAAATTCTATTCCCAACATGACTAAATAAAAACTTCTTTTTTTTTGGAAATTACGCAATAAGTTGCTGGTTCTGTCAGCCCATTTCAATCAAATCGTACACTTACTAATGCAACGTGAATTAGCTGTAAAAAAATCAATAATAATTAAAAAAACCACCTGCTTCAGCTTGGATTTGCAAACACAAAACATCACTTCTGAGCGTCAGATTTTAGACCTAACTGCTGGAAGTCACCAACACCAAATCAAAATGTCCAAAATGTTACTTCATCAAAGTTTCCACAAAGTTGTAAAAAGGTTAGGTTTGACAGCCTTATCTACAAAGACAAAAACCACCAAAAGAAAAGAACAAACACATTTTCCAGCAAATCCTTAGTAGAGTCTAGACTGTTAACAAAAAATGACCTTAATTAAATTAGCTAACAACAACATAAACCAAAACTTTGTTTACGTTCTATTTACAATCTCTACCAAGAAGGGTTCTTAACAATGTAACAATGATAGAATTTGCCAAAAAGAAGATACTATACACAATGCAAACATCATTCCAACAGATCTTTAAATAGATGCGATGTAACGGGCTACAGCTTGCACAAAAAAGATAAAAATCGCGTTTTTACAAAAAAAAATACCTACAATCTATATTATTGCTTAAGGTACTTTAATGGCTTTGTCAAAAGCCATAAAATGGTTGTACACAAAGCTCACATTTGCCAAACGTGTTAAAATTTACGCTAAAGGTTAAATGAGCAATATCGGCACTGTGCCAAATATTGAAAGACTTGAGGTAGACTAATTGACGCCGTACGTCGCACTTGCTTGACATACTATCACAGAAAACTAAAAATTTCTCAAAACACTAACCAGTGTTCAACGCAAAATAAATATTAAACAACAACAGTGATCATAGTAATGCCACCTAACCGGAGTTGATAAGTAACATCAGGATTAACCAATCAAAGCCCAGCAGAAAGCAATATCTGACTAAATAAATCCACCAATAAAAACGTTCTTAATAGGAAACTGTTGGGTAACAACCGGACGTTTTTGTTCAGTCAGTCAAGAGCGAAATAGCGTCAACTGCAAGCTGCCAACAAATCAATACTTCCAGGAGCTACCGTAGCCACATCCGACTGTCCAGAAGACAAACTGCAATTCTTATTGCAACCAAGCTACTATAATTGCTTGAACTACTCACTCAATCAATTACTATTGCGTACAGCCAGTTAGACCATTTTGATTGAGCCAATTGGCTCTTGATAAAAAATTCTCTAAATCCAATGGATAGAAAATCCGCAAAGTTTTGTTCTCCAGGAATAAGTCGCTACTTGTCAACAGATGTAAAAGATTTTAATTTGTAGATTTTATTTCCCACAAAAATAGCCCATTCTTTCGTTTGTTTAATCCAACAGTAGTCAAATCAGGCAGTAAGTCTTTAACAGTTTGTTGCCCAACACTCTATACGTTTAAGATCCCATATTGCAATAGTTGCAACTATTAACTCAAGATTTGGTAATGTTATTTTTTTAGTTGGCTTTTGGTTTTTTCCAAATGTACGCTCACATCCCTCTCAAAAACACTACGGCTGCATATGCTGTCATACTTGCATAAAAAAAATGTTCAGAATAAATTTTTTAGTTTTGTTCAAATTTAGATAATCGTGTTAGTATTTTTACCCCAAATCAGACTCAAGACTAGTACTATCGTACTTTCCTTGTTTATTTTTCAGTGTATTTTTCTTAAATCAAACTGTGCTTCACTATCAGTTTCGTAGCTTTAGTAACAAAAAAAATTTAATGCCTTGCTATTTGACTAGTGACACTAATAAAATCAAATCATTAAATCAATTTGAATTAGTTAATTATTAATTTAATTATTTCATTCAAACCTGTTTCATAATAGTACCAAAATTGATCCATGGTGCTTGAGCAAATGTAAATAACCTTGAACTTGCCAGAATCCTAACCCTGAAGAAATTCATTGTGACTCTGGTGGATAATCAATCCAAAAAAAAAAAAATGTCTACAAGACGGCACTACTCTACTGAAACAGGAAGTTTCATTCCACCGCCCAAGAAGTAAAGTGGCCGATGGCATCCGCATGCACCTTCTCTCGCATGTGGATTTTAGTAATTGATTATTGTGTAAAAATCAATATCTTTCTTTACACATACCAGTTAGGGTCTGAAAAAAAGCTAAAGTGCATCATCAGAAATGCACTTGACTGCGTCACGGGTTAAGATGGTAGGCGCTTGTAAGAGTGAATTCTTCGACACTATTCAATTACTCTCTTAGCTCAAAAAAAAACTAATCTAATTTCACACCCAAAAACAGCATAAAAATTACCATTTCTACTGAACTAAATAATAACTTACTGGAAAAATACAGTTCAGTTTTTCTCGGCACTGCACTCATTCACTAGCAGTAATAATCTACAAAACCATCATAAACAGTACAGACAAAGAACTAACACTGCCTAAACCATATCAACAAATGGAATTCAGTGCAAATAGCTGCGCGTGGCGCAGTGGTCTAGGCATCCGGCCGCTGTACCAAATATCGTAGGTTCGACTATATACCGTGATATACTTTTCACTTTCTATACGTGGGGTTTTACGGCTAAAACCTTCTCTGATGGAGTGATAAATTCTCTCCAGTGGTTCGGAATCCACTTAAAACTGTAGGTCCCTTGTAATGTAAGTTGCCAGCTTTACAAGCAGAAAAAGGGCAAAGACGCCAATAGTGGCATATGAATGGCTAACAAAGAAGAAAAAGAAGCAGCTACGCATTTTAGAAGAGAGAAAAAGAAAAAAAAACTGCAGATAACTTCAAAACACACGCCACAGTTTTTCCATTACCAACAAATTATGGCAGAAAACACCGCTACCGCATCACAAAAAAACTATATTTGTCAATAGAAGACCACACCAGTATACGGCCTTGCACCACGGCCATAGATAAGATAAATTACGCGCACACCTAGAAAATTCCTTCACCGAGTCCCCTACATAAATCAAAGTATCACTTTAAACGATTTGGCAAGGTTCATCAACATCTGTTGCCGGCAACAACAGCAAAAGTTCCGCCAACCAAACTTTTAATACAGAACAGACAAAAAATACTTAGAAGTGGACAAAGCAACAGTCAAAGCAAAACTGCTGATTTTCAATATTAAAGCGTGGATTGACAAAAAAGACAAAAAAGTGAACTATTTCATGACTTTAAATTTATTTAAAATTTACCGTCAAAAGACGAAAACCAACAAATGTAATTATGTAGTGTGTAAAATGACGTTGAACATACTTTGTGTGTAAAATAAAAAAATCCAAGAATTGTACTTGCTTGAAACTTGAAAAGCTTTTAACTTCAAAAAGATAGAAACTGATTTATTAGCATTTGAAAAGAAATGGCTTTCCACATACATAGCAGTAAAAAACATACTGAAAAGCAAGGAAGTAAACTATAAATAAAAGAAAAAGTCTATACGGCTCTCTATAAGCAAGAAGATGTAAAAAAATGTGTTTTAGTAAGTATCAAGTCCAAATCCTAGTCTGCACAACCTATTAAAAGCAAATACATAAAATGCTTTTAAAGTTCTGTTGTACAACAACCCGTCAGTAGACTAACAAAGAAAGTAATAACTTCTCCAAACTGAAAAAGGCCGACTAATACTTGCGAGCTACAACAGTCCAGAATAAATCTGCAAACTATTATAGGAATTTTGGCAGAAGTTTCTCAACAAATAAAATACATGCAAACTAAGAACATATTATGTAAAAGATGTGAAATAGATAACAAAACGACCGAGCATGTATTATATATTTGCCCAACACTCTCTAACGCAAGAAAGGCTAAAAGATTGCAGACTTAATATAGTTATCATTAAGGAAACCTCTCTAAGCAACGTTGTAGCATACTTTAACCACATAAGCAATCTGTGTTGGGGCAACAAAATAAAATTACTACTGAAAGAGATACAAAAAGCCTACTGAAGCATAAATGCAGTAAAAAAAGTTCCAGCCAGAGACTCGATTAATCCAAAATGTAAGTAAAAGTTTCACACCTTCGCTAGTAAAACTTTCTCTAAAAATTAAAAAAAAGTAAGGACAGACTGTTATTAATGCACACCTTGTTAATGCTAGATTTAGTACAGCCATTATAGCTGTCTAGAGCACCTTCCCGTTTTGCTTTACATAATAATTAAGTGTTATTGAACCAATGTTATTTTTTTTAAGAATACGCTCAGTGACTATATTCCTAAACATCACGCACGAAAATCTCTAAAAAAAATTGACACTAAAGTTGCTTACCTGTCTTTTGAGTCTTGTGATTGCCGTCCCTTAACACTTTTAAAAAGTGGTCTTTAAATATGCTTATACATGTACTATTTGCTAATTTTATTACGTTATTTTTGGTGGTTGCAGTTGTTGGCTATCATCATTATCGAGCACTATCATTAACTTGATCATAGCACAATATCATTTTTTTTGCAATATTACTTGCGTTACCTAACTTAACCAAATTCAGTGTCCAAAATGACTAAATTTTTTGCCAAAGCATATTGATAGTGTCAAATCAATACTTTGTGGCTCCCAAAATAATAAAATTGTAAGCTTTGATTTGTTTACATTGAGGTGCATAGTTTCGGTTTGGAACTGTAACAAACATTTTCTTCAGAATTGACTTAAATCAACGATGTTGCAATTGCAATGAGATAATAGGTTTGTTCCAACCTACAATTTGGACAGTTTGCAAACCGTACATATCAGATTGCCTAAGAATGACTTGTTGTGTGCACAGTTTTGACAATTTGCACACTGTCAAAATCGTAGGTTGGAACAGACTTATTATCGAATAAACTTCCTGACATTATAATTTTAAATTTTGAGATAAATGTATTGATCTGTTCAATACACGATTGTAATAAATAGCAAGGAGCAATTTTTTTTTTAATTTGCAGGAACTAATTATATATTAAAGTTGGTGTTAGTTTAATTAATTTTACCCTACTTGTTTCATTAGCAATTTTTGATTTATTTGATTTTTAATTAATTAGCATCTAAAACCTTTACTCTAAATGATTTATTAAAGTAAATAATTTAATTAAGTTTAATAAATATTCTCGTATTGAAAATGCTAAATAAATTCCAAAATATTACATTAGATTTTTCATAAATAATAATTTGAAGCTGACGTTTTTATAAG
Organism: Tachinus rufipes; assembly: GCA_963932245.1. Lineage (NCBI taxonomy): Eukaryota > Metazoa > Arthropoda > Insecta > Coleoptera > Staphylinidae > Tachinus > Tachinus rufipes. Next base: position 84,432,077 of record OZ010747.1, on the reverse strand, counting down.
AGCATTTGATGAAAATAAAAATGTAAGAAACCCATATTACTATTCTCTTATAAAAAAAAAATTATATGATGTATCGGGTCGACAAGGGTCGATCCATTTCATAATCCTCTTTGATAACGGTCGTACATATAATAAAATAGTTCCTGACACAACCAACTGATTACATTGAAATATTTCAAACAATTCTAATTTAAACTCAGGACGCATGTAGAGAGTGATCACTCATTTCCTGTTCTGAAAATAATACAATGAATATAATGAAAACAAACAGATTTTAATTTGATACGTTTATTGAATATAATATAGATATTTCATATATACAAAAGTAAGAAAACATGCATATTTCGCTGAAAGCTAGTAAATAGTATTAAGTGTATATTCAGCTGAAATTTTATTCATCATTAACATGATTTTATAATATAATGCCTAACTCACCATCAACCCATATTAATATTAAATTATTGCCTATATTTTGTGCAATTTATAAGGCTTTATTTGAGAATTATTGGTATCTTAGAAAAGGCTTAATGCAATAAATTATTACTATAGAGAGCACTAAATTTCAAAACTATGCGACCTAGTCACATAGTTATGTCAAAAACAATGTGATAGATACTCGCAAGGTACAATATATTTTGTAGAAATTTACTACAATAAATCAATATTGCTTCAAAATACTAAGTTATGTTTTAATTACATGCTAATTGATGCAAATTAGGCCCTATTGTTTCCTTTGCATATTGGTATAGTTGATTATTACTAATTTAAATACTCTATACGGATTGATGGAAGTTTTCCTAAGATAAGTGACATTCAAAATTGACGATATAATTTGTATTTAGCGTTGCGCACAGTTTTCAATGTAACTTTCATTTACTAACATTTGCATATGAACTGGCATATTTATTAATATTTTTTAAGGTACAAATGGCATAATTAATCTTAATGATTTATAAATTCGTAAAATGTATAAAGTAGAGAAGTGCATATTGTAAAAAAAGCAATAGCTTTGAAAAATAATTCTAAATTTAATTAACAAGTTTATATCTACAGCGTTAAAAACTTAGTTTAGATGCCTTTGGCAATAATTGTTACTTGTGGTATTGTGGTATTGATGGTTGGAGATTATATTTTTGTTTGTTTTAAAAACCAATATTTAAAGTCTATCGCTTGTGTTACCACCTTAAAGTAGTCTTTGAATATGTACACAAATATATACTAACAAACCCGTTAAAAGAGGTTGAAGGTGCTATAGATACTGACGAAATCTAATATCTGGTCTTCAAAGTGACAGAAATAAAACTTGTTTTTAAAAGATGTTCTTTGGCTTAGCAATTAACAAAAACTACTATCTTTTTTTATCTTCATGATATAAATTACTGGCAAAACTAGTTTTTAGAATTCTGCTATCAACTTAAGTCTTTATTACTTTACTGCTGGCAAGACGCAATAGTTTTTTTGATTTGAATTGATGCAGCAGAGCCATAAGAATCAATAGATGCACTTTTGCCTATAGGTTTAAGTTAACTCTAAAAAAATTGCTATTGGTAAAAACCTTATCTACATTTGTTTGTTTGCAATAACGGTTTTGTCAAAAATTTTAGATTAAGGTGTAGATGAGGTTGATTTTGTCTCCAATGCTCATTTGATTTTATTGATTGAGTTGTTGTTAAAATGTAGTTTGCGCCACAATCAGTCCAACTAGATCTTATAGCGCATGCGGCATAAATTATGTTTTAAAAAAACTTGCCATACTATCTTTAGGTAAAACAAAATTATCCCCAAAACATTTTTTGGGATTTTTTTTATTATATAGTTGCCAAAGTACCAGCAAAACTTTGCCGACATTGATCAACTTCTCAAGTTCATAAAAAAAAAACAATAATTGCTATTGATTTATTTAAAGATTCCGTTATTTTCAAAAAATCATAAACAAAAGAGCTGGACATACTTAAAAAATAAACTATTCTTGATGAACACAAACACCAAAACCTATGTGTAGTTTTATAATTTTACTAAAACAAAATTTTGATTTTGTGGTTAAACACGTTTTAAAATTAAAGGCAGCTGCATCCATCTGAAGTTTTTTTGCGGAAACTAAGACCAAATTGCAGATCAACTTCACGGAAACTCACAAGACCCAAAACTTGTTTGGTGGCTACTTACCAAGTTTTGGGATCATTGGTTTTGATCTTGTGGTTAACTAAACAAACTTTTAATTTGCAAACCAGATAAAATTATGTTTTTGAAACAAAATTAATTCTTAAATCTTAAAACTTAGTTTTTTCTTAACGTGTGTATTTGAAGTAGAATATCAATTGTAAATATAAAAAACTTTGCTAATATTTTTGCCCTTTAACTGTAACAAACAATTCAACTTTGCAAACCAAGCATAACTTTACTAAACCTTTAAAGCATTGCAGTTGTAGTTAAACACATCCCAGAAACTGAGAACCAGCTGCCAAAGATCATATTTTGTTTGCCAAGTATAGAAAAAGCCAGAAAAGTACTAATTGACTCAAAGCTAGCAAGCTTAATACTGTTAGTTCTTTTGCAGAAACTATTACCAAAGATCATATATCAATTTCACAAAAACTTTTAAGTCCTACACTTTTTCTAGTGACTACTGACATAAATTTTTTGTTTAAGGCAGATGATGTTTTTTACTCCACCATACTGAATAGGTATTTGCAACAATTTAGAAAAATTGGTTTTGGTCTTGTGGTTAAATAAGCTTTTAAACTTCCAAATCAGATTTTTGAAACAAAATTATTTTTTTACGTCTTCAATCAAGAACTTCAAAAAATCTTCTAAGACCCAAAAAAGATGCCCAACCAATAATTGCTAATAGATTAATTAAAAACTTTGTTTGTTTGTTTGTTGTTTTGTCAAAAAATTAAAACTCGTATCAAAGTAACCCATTTTACAAAAAGTAAAAATTATAAAACTATTCAAGCGTAGACAACTCTAATGTTATCAAAAATATGTTTAAATGAGCTAGAGTTAAGAACTAAGCAACGATAAATTGTATTAAAAAAATATTTGATGTAATAATACTACAACAAATCAAATGGATAAACAAAATTTACCTGGGCGCAGTCAAAGTAACTATTTGATACACAGATGAGGCCAAAGTCAAAAACGGCACCAGAGCTAGAAACTACAAAGACAAAAACCAAAGAAAGCAAACTCTGCTATTCTTGGAAAAACATGTTTTGGGTTTCTAGACTGAGGTAAAGACATGCTCAAGACGGTATTATAATCTAATCTAAGATAATAAGTTAAGCAAAATTTCAATCTCAATAATGAACTATTGGCCCGCATAAACAGTCTGGAAGTATTGCCAACAGTCTGCAGAGTTTTCCTGACCTGCATACCAAAGAACTAGGTGATAAAAAGATACCTCATGACAAATCAGCTTGCCAAAAAGAGAACAAATAGAGCATTTGCTCAAACTTGCTTCTGAGGTCCCACACAAGATTAAAAAAAAAAATGAAATGCAAAACACAATAACCTGTAAAAAAACTGTAAAAAAATTACATATTCAAGATTATTCTTAGCAGAACCAACCCGATTTGAAATATCAAAACTTTGGTAATACAAATAAGTCAAATTGAGCAGCAAAGATTGATAACCGGACACTGTAGCAAATAAAAAACTTGCAACGCATACAAAACCTAATCAATGAAAAGCTGAAAGTAATTCCTTAGCAAAACATCAAAGAGATAGAACTGCTAAAGGAGTAAGACATCAAAAGTGCACAAAAAAAACAAATTAAAATACAAGACAAAGAATAAAAACTTGGCTGCCAAATAGATGAATTAACCAGTTATATTTTAGACATTCAGTACCCTACATCTAAACAACTACTAACTTACATTTAACTCGAAAAAGAAATGCGGCAGTACTGTAAGTAATTTTTGATTTTACAAAAACTTAGATGTACTAGCCATAACAACGCAAATTTTTAACACAAAGTTTACTTAAAGCAAAATTTTATTGAAGACAAACATTGTTAAACGCGTAGCCTAAGACGCAATTGATATTACCATCAAGCCGTTTATTATCAAAAGCATACCAGACGCAAAACCACATTTAAGAACAAAGCAGAAAAGAAAAGTTGCCAAGTAGATAAACCCCAAAAATTCAAAATTCTAAAGCTAGATGGAGATCCAGCAATATTTCAGACGTTTAGTATTTCATACTTGTACAACCAATTACCTATTTTTAACGCCAAAAACGGTGCAGCAGCGCAAGACTGTCAAGTGTGACTATTCCGGAAATGACTTATGATTGTATTTGCCAAAATGACGCAAGTTTAACATAGTGCAACTTAAAGATTACAATAAAATCATCCAACTAAGACGTCTTAGTGCAAGCGTTGTTTATCTGTATGACATCGTATACGAATGCAAAAACGGGTACAGTACAAAAAATCTTAGAACTCAAATGACGATAAGCAGGACAGGTGGTAAAACAACACCAAGGCAGATAGAGCAATAATAATCCAATAGAGACTAAGACAAAGAAAAAAGAATATAGAAAAGCCACAAGAAAATGGGCAAATGACATAAAACAACAGACAAGAAAAAGATGGTATTAACTTGCAAAAAACAAATCCATATAGAAAAGCATGAAAACAGCTTATGTTCTGAAATAGACAAAGAAAAAGATCCGTAAGATGACAAAGATTTTAACGCAACCCAACCTAACCTAACCTAACCTAACCAAGTAAACTTCCAAACACACGCATATTATCAAACATTTTCAGGCTACCTTATAATCTAATACTGAACTTTGAAAAAAGCTATGTGTACTTGTTAAGAGAACGCATGTGTTTAACATGAATATAACTTTGAACATAACGTAATGAAAACGTTGCTCATATCTATGATATTACTATATTCGTGCAAACTTAACAGTATTTCCCAAGAATACTTGCAAACACGCGCACAATTTCAAACTTGAAATTACTAGCTTAGAATCTAATATTTGTGCAATCCCAAAAATATTACTTAAAAAGATTTTTGGCCCAAAAAACTAATAGATACCACATTATCAAACTTAAAATTGCTAGTTCATAATCCAGTATATGTAAAAACCTAAAAAAATTTCTTAAGAAAATGAAAATGTTAACGTACCCTACTACTCTAAAACCAGCAAATATGAAGTTGGTAGCTCAGAATTCAATATTTGTGCAAACCTAATCTGTTCGTAAGACATAGATGCCTCAATATTCTTATTCCTTATATTATCCAGGCCGAATCATCTCTAGGACAATAGAAAAAGTAACCCAAATTTTTTTTGACAAAAACGCGCAGATCAGCAATTCTAGCTATAAACAAGCCAAAAATTGTATCAAAAATATTATTAAAATCCCATTCTGCCCCACTCTAGCAACACGTAAAAATAACATTAAGCTATGCACTCCAATACAGTAGAAACAAACCACCAAAATATGTGGATCTAAACCATAAACCTCTTCATCTCTCAAAAAACTTTCTTCTCTTCTTTTTCTTTTTCTTTTGTCCACCAGATAGTGTCCGTAGGCTGTTGCCTGTGTTTGATTACTCAGCCTCCTCTGATGTTAACGTCCAGCATTCCCTCCATCTTTTTGGGATTTCCGTTACCCCTCGGTTTGTTGTTTTTGGCCGCTTTAGCTATTCTGGAGTTGGCCATTCGTTCGACATGTCTGTTCCATTCTCTTCTTCTCCTCCTTACTAGCTTTGCAATATCGGTTATTTTGCTGACTTCTCTGATGTTTGTTGTTATTTCTCATACAGTCTACTAGTGTTTTACCATAGATGGTTCTTAGAATCTTCAATTCTGCCGTTCTCATCATCTGTATGGTTTTTGTTGTGTCAGGCCTTGTCTCTGTCGCATATTATTACCGGTCTAATGACTGCCTTTTATATTCTGACTTTCACTTTCGGTCTCAAATATTTATTTCTCCATATTAACTCACTAACTTTCAGGGTTTGGTGTCAAACGTCTCCATGTAGGTTTCCGTCCTAATCCAGCTTGCATCTTGTGGGAAATTTTGATATTACCTGACACTTGGTTTTTTCCTTATTTATGGACATGTTGAGTTCTTTGGCTTTTTGGTTGAATGCATGAAGCAGGCGCTGTAAGTTGTCTTCGGAGTCGAATATAAAAATGGCATCATCTGCATAGCATATCACTTAAAATTTGTGGGTTCCCATTTTGTTCATTATGAGGTTGAACAACATGGGGCTCAATGAATTGTCCTGTCTCACTCCATTGTTTACTCTTATAGTCTTGCGCTCTTGCTGACCTTTACTGATGTTCTACAGTTTGTGTTCATGTTGAAGATGCTATTTATTATACAGAATGGTTGTAATGTCAAAAGCCTTTGACATGTCTACAAAACAGAGGTAGGTAGCTTTATTAAACTCCAATGACTTTTTAACTATCTGCTTAAGAATAAAGATTGCGTCTACGGAGGATCAATTTTTTCTGAAACCTTGTTGTTCCTACACAATCATCATATTGTTGTTTATTATTTCCTTTATAAGCTTGGTATATAGTTTCAAGATGTAGTTGAGCAAAGTTATTCCCCTATAGTTGTCAGGTTTCGTGCAATCCCCCTTTTTGAAGATAGGGATTGTCGTACTGTGTTTCCATTCTTCTGGAACTTTTCCTTCTTTTAGTATATTATTGAACAGTTTTGTAATTTCAGCATTTAGGGTGTCTCCACCATATTTGAGCATTTCATTGCTTATGAGGTCCGGTCCTAGTGCCTTTCGGTTTTTAAGAGTTTTTATCTGCACTGCACTTTTTCTACTGACACTTCTAGTTTTAGTTTGGGATTGTTTACATTTATGATGTTGGTATTGTTGTCGTTTCTTTCTACTCTCTCGTATAGTGTTTCAAAATATTTTGCTCATTCTTCTTTAGTTATTCTCGTAGTCTGCAAATTTTTCTTTGGCAGCCGTAGATATCTCGCTCCATGTCTTTCCAATCTACTAAAAACAAACGCGTAATGCGCACTGAAAGCACGGTGGTACAATAACCCAGTCAGTAGATAAACAAAAGAGGCAATAAATACCACAAACCCTAAAATAACCAGTTACGACTCTTTAGAAAAAACCTGCAAATATTAACAAAAGTCTTGACGGAGCATTATCAACTTAAAAACATATAACCCAACATTTAGAAAATGCACAACTAATGACAAGACAATTGATCATATATTATGCAACGTAGTCCATGTTAGAGGAGAGTTGGCTGACCTAAATTGTTTATTATTCCAAAAATCTCTTTCTTTCACTCTCAAAAACTGACATTTTGTCGGTTAATTTAATTCAATAGCTATGGCAAAAATTTAGAAAAAATTGATGCAACACATTTAAACTCATTACCATAATTTGCTAATTTAAGTTGTTAGTTTGGACAATGTTGTACAAGAATGCTTGGCAAATTTTTTTTATGCAAACAAATAAATAAGAATGGACTTCAAATTTTTAAAATGTGGTGTTAACCGTGAGTTGAAAGGGTCACTAACATCTTTAAAATAAAGTTTAAAAAAATTACCAAAATTGTAGACACCATTAAAAAGAGAAAGCTCAAATACCAAAAACATAAACAGAAAACAAAACAGAAAAATTTAAAAAATTGTTTTTGCTGCACCAATATCCAACTGTTCAGAGCTGTGATCAACAAATCAATATAGTCATAATCATTTTTGATACAAAGAGCACCAGAAGAAGAAGAAGAACGTATCATACTGTAATAGTGGCGACATCTTCAACCTCAAAACTTTTTGATGCAACATTAACCAAATCAAGAAACTTTTGTCTTTTTAACTTTTACAACTTAATCATATTTTCTATTTTTTACCTATAAGGTTATTTTTTTAAAATTAAATTCTTAAATCATCAAAATCAAAATGTGTTTTAGGATCTTGTCTATTGTATCCTTACATGTATGACAAGCTCAGAGCGTTTTATTGTAAGGTAAATTAAATTTTCCAATTCTTGATTTGAAACATATCTTAATTACCACGATTTTGTTGTTTTCCATCCATAAAGACAATTTTTTTTTTCAAATTATTTTAGTTGCAAATTCTTAATAATTTCTAAATATACTAATTGTAAGTAGAGCTAGCATAAACTAAAATATAATCACAATACATCCAATGTAAACTAATATATAATCACAATATTACAATATGTTTCTACTTATAATTCCATCTTAAATTAATTATGCCATTATGTATGAACAATACATTTGTTTATAATATGTTTCATTTAGTTCAGTAAGCTACATATATATAATTATAAATATTTATTTCTTACATAATATGGAAGATGCAATAATGTTTTTTGTATATGACACCAAACATTGAACAAAATTCGTGTGTAGAACAGTACATCTATTACTTCATTGTAGAGAGAGAGAGAGTGGTGGGTGTGGGCGGGGCATAGTAAATCAAGATTAGGAAACTCTTCTGGACTTTTTTTGGGGGGAATATCAGCCTTTCAAGTTTCATCACACATATGATATATATTTTTTATGTATATAATATATTCTTACTTTTTTTGTCAAAATAGAGATTATTATTTTAGATGTTGTATGAGGAATTGAATTATTGTCAATAATATAAATTTAAAAAATGTTATGTAAATTTTAAGTAAACAGTTCAATTTTTGTAAAATAACCATTGGTGGTAACAAATTTTTAATTGATTTGCTAAATTTGGTTTAAATTTATAATATATAAAAAAATAAACGTATTTTATAGCTATTTTTATAAAAAAATGTGTTGGCTTTTGTTTTGAAAAACGCCAGAATCATTCAAATTATTTTCTGCTACATCTTGCATCAAACTTTTTTGTTAATTTATTAACCAACTAACTATTTCCGGTTGAAGTACATATTTTCTTCATTACAATACTTCGTTTTTTGCATAATATATTCTTTTCAAGCCAACATCTTATATAGCTAATTAGCAAAGTTTGAGCTAATCATTGTTTGCACTTTTTTGAGCAGAAAATATTTCAATCCCACTGACTTTTTAAATTGATTTGATTGCAAATCAAACTAATTGTCAAACAATAACAATACAAATTATTAACAATTCAATTCCCCATTCAACTTCCTACAACAGAACAAACATCGAGTAAACAATTACAAAAAATTTGCACAACAATTAATATAAATATAACAAACAAGGCGAAATAAACATCACATTCGATGTTTTTTTCTTTTTTTTTTGTATAAATGAGCAACATCTGCATGAAAAATGTAATTTGTAAGTTGTCGACGTACTTATGGTTCATTAATTTGATTGTCATTTATTTTGACATCAATAACATTTAATGGCGTTATTTGGTTTCACTTTAGATTAAGAAGCTATCATAAACGTGCTTTTCTACATTTGAAAAATTTGTAAAAGTACGCATAAATATTAATTAGTTATAGGACGCAAAGTACAAACTTGTTTTTACATTTTTATACTCTTACTATTGATTGTAGTAATGTTAATTTAAGGAAATAGAGAATTTCGTATTCATTTCTTTTAATTTGAGCCCAATCATTACAGGAAATTAAATAATACTATGATAATGTTAAGGATTCAACTTATTAATTATAATATTTACTATCTAGGCGCAAAAATATTAAACAAATATAACAAATAAATATTGAATTTATGCGGCAAAATTCTGTTGAAATTCCATATTAGTTTACTAATTAAAACAAACATTGTTTGAGGTTTAAAGATTTATCTGATAAACATGTTTTATCCATTTTAAGCCAGTTTATCAAATAAATTTTTAAAACCCAAACTACGTTTGTTAAAATATAACAAAATATAAGATTTTTGTCGTTTTATTATCATTTGTAAACATATTTATTTTAGTATAAAAAAGCTGAAAAAAAAATTATGTATGATTATACAATTAATTGTATTTAGAAGATTGTTGACTAACATTAAATGTATTTTTGTTAAAGATTGTATAACGAGCTACAGACTTTTATATTAGTAAACCATCAGTCTAATGGATTAATTGTAAATGCAATGTACTTTTTTGGTAAGGTTTTTGTTGCAATAAAACTGTAATTTGTCTAATGAGCATAATATGGGTGTGTACGTCAAATAGTTAAATAAAAAACATACTAAAATGGCTAAATATTAAATAGCTACTCATAATTCCTGCTGGTTAATGCAAAACCATTAATTAAATTAAAAAAAAAAATTAAATTATTGCAAATTTCTAAAGAAAATTTGAATATGTCCAATCCAAAATTCTAATTCTCAATTCTCTTTCTTTCAGTTATTGCAGTTAATTCAGTTAAGCTAACAAAATTGCTAATATTTTCAAACTATTGTAAAGTTTTCATGATTGACTTCAACTATTTCTTAATCTTTGTATAATTTTTCGTAATTTGTAACCCAATTTTTAGGGTCACTTGTACTTTTTTGTTTATTGTTTTTTTGTTTCTATTTCTAAACATTTTCCAGATTTTTTCTGCCCTCCGTATAGATCGTATTGCATTTTTGTTAAAAAATTGTCTTATTATTAAGTTTTTAATTCTTTGAATGCTTAGTTTACATAATTTCGGACTTCTTTGTCTTGTTTTTTTGTTCTTTTCGTTGGCTAACTCCTTCACTTTCTATGTTAACCAAGGTTTATTCTTCTTTTTACCATTGATGTTAGATTCCTTAATTCTTACAGCTTTTCTGGCACTTGATAGTTTGTTTTTGTCAAATTCGATAGTGTTGTTTCTTTTTAAGTCGTTTTGGTGTTTTGGTGCTTTTGTTGCTAAAAGATTTAATGTTGAATTTGGATTGTTGGATCACAACCTTCTTTTAAGACAAAGTGACTGCTGACGCTCGTAAAGAAGTTAAATCTCTTGATCACGAACACTTGGGAGGGTAAGTGAGACACTCCATAGCATTATGACGTGTCAGTAGTTTAGATTGGAGTGACCCCACCTACCCAACAAACTGTTAGTGTTAAAGAGGTTGGATCCCAACTTTCTCTTGAGACAAATGACTTCTGATGCTCGCAGAGTGGTCAAACATTAAATCTTTTGATAACAAACACTTGAGTTTGTAAGTGAGACATTCCATAGCATAATGACAAGTCTGTAGTTTGGATTGGAGTTACCCGCCTACCATCCCAACTGTTAGTGTTTTAGAGGTTGCATCACAACCTTCTCTTGGGACAAAGTAAAAGCTTGCAAAGAGGTAGGACACTCCAAAGCATGATGACGTGAATGGGTGGGTCACTCCAATCCAAATTACTGAATTTGGATTGGAGATTGCATCACAACCTCCTCTTGGGACAAAGTAGGTATGGTGTTAACCTGGTACACTAAAGCTCTTCTTTTATTCGGGCTTGAAACCGGCAACAAAAATCAGTAAACTACTCAATCCACCCACTAGCACTTGCAAGAAGAGTGCTTTACTCAATCATAAATTAAAAAAAAAAAAACAATTATTTCCATTTAAATTTGCCAAAGTTTATTTTAACTGATTACATTTAAAACGTTGTTTGAGTTTAAGTTGTTAAGTATTCTGGATTACTTAATAAATTGTTGCATTTTTAAAATTTTCTCCAGTTATGCGTTTTCAATGTTTTTTGTAAATTTGAATAAAACATTTTTTAGCCAATAATGATATATCTAGTTTTGCTTTTCTTTAGAAAACTTTTTTTGTCAAAGATCCAATTTTGGCAGCATTATGTTTGTCATACCTTCTAGCAGAGTTTTTTGATTTGATATGTTTTGTTACATTTATTCTAAATAGCATTATTTTTTTGTGTAAATTTAAATATTTTTTTTTTGGGTGTTGAAAACAAAATTGTGGTTTTTGCAAAAAAAGAATTTCCTTTTCTTAAACTTTTTTTGCAGAAGAATCATTAGTGGCAATATCTTTTTTGTCATACTTCAGTTATAATCATTTTCCATTTATTTTCAGTACATCATTTTCTTCTGTTTAATTTTTCTTTCTCTCACTACATTTATTCTATGTTTTCCATAACTTTTTGACATATTCTACACATTTTCTTTTTTTGTCCATCCAGTGTTTGCACGTTTTCTTCATGTTCACAACTAAATTTTGTAATTTTTTTATTGTACGTTTTAGATTCTTTAGTAGTGCATTTTCTATAATATACATAATTTCCATTGTACTTAATTTTATTTATACATGTTCTTTGCTTTTATGCATATATAACTTTTATCACAATTTTTTTTCATACTATTCTTTCTATTATTCACTTCACAAGCATATTTATTCCTGTTTAATATTTTTTTAGCAGTAGCAAAATTGCTAAAAACAAAAGTTTTTTACATTTTCCGTCATGTTTTTATTCAGACTATTATAGAATTTTAAACTCAATCCATTCTTTCTATCTTTCTTCATTTTATATTTTCTAAATCCATTCTTAATTTGTGCGCTTTTATTTTTTTTGCAATTTATGTTAGTCAACAGCAAAGATACATTTGTTCTCTTCTATTTTTTTTTTACAATTTATGTTGGAAACCGAAGAGTGGATTAATAGCTAAGATGCTTGGTTCTCATGCTGGGATACTGAATTAAAACCTACTCTGCTCTAATTTTATTTCAAGCTTTTTAATTTCACATTTTCATAATTTCACACTTTTTTGCTTTCACTCTTAATTTGTTCAATTTTATTACTTTTTTTACAATCAATATTGGGAACGGTATATTAGTTGCTTGGGCGTTTGGTTTTCATGCTGTATGCATTAAATTCAAATCTTATTTTTCCGTAGTTTTATTTCAATCTTTCTTAGTTTAAATTTTTCTGCTTCCACTCTTAATTAGTTCTTTTTTTCTTCTTCTTTTATAATTTATATTGGAAGTGCCAGGGTAAGTTAATAGCTTAGAAGATTTGATTTTTATGCTGAGATACTGAATCTCAATCCTACTCTGGCGTAATTTATATCAATCTTTGAAATTTTTTTTTTTTTTATTTCACATTTAAATTATATATTTTTTTACAATCTTAGATGCCGTAAATTCATTTCAATCTTTTAAACATTTTCTATATCACACATTTCTGCTTTCACTCTAAATTTATTTGTTTTTACTTTTTTTACAATCTTTGTCGAGAGCAACAGCTTACATTGAAAGTATGAAGTCTTATTCTGTCTTAATTTTATTTCAGTTTTTTATTTTAAACTCTTCTACTGTTTGTTTGTTTGTTTTTCAAAATCAAATTCTAATTTGTCGTAATTTCATTTCAATTTTTTTTAATTTTACATATTTTTTCTTCTATTCATAATTTGTTTTTTGCATATATTTTTTTTTAGGAGGCGCCGTTTGGTCAGTAGCTTAGATACATGGTTTTCATGCTGAAGTACTGAGTTTCAATTCTACTCAGCCGTAATTTTATTTCATTTTTGTAAACTTTTTTGATTTCACACTTTCTCTTATTTGTTTTTACTTTTTTTACTATCTATGTTAGCCAAAGCGGTAGCATGCTTAGTTGCTCGGCTTTTATGACAGTAGGTAGTGGTCGTACTAAACTCAAATTCTGTTTTGTCGTAATTTCATTTAATTTTTTTTTTATATTACATTTTTTTTTTCCATTCTTAATTTTTTTTTGCATAATTTTTTATATTGAGATTGATACTGATGCTATTTTGTTGTAATTTTATTTCAAACTTTTTTAATTTCACACTTTTCTGCTTTCACTCTTAATTTATCTTGGCTCTGAGAGGTTAATTGATTTGATGCTTGGCTGTCATTCTATAATTATTGAGTTAAAATCTTATTTTGTCGTAATTTTATTCCATTTTTTTATAGTTTCCTGTCTCTACTCTAAATGTGCTCGCTTTCAAGGTGGTAATACTGAATTTAAATTCTGCTTTGTTGTATTTTAATCTTTTTTTATTTCACATGTTTTTGCTTCCATTCTTAATTGTTTTTTTTTTCTTTTGAAATCTATGTAGAAGGCGGCTGTGTTAGTAGTTTAGATATTTGGTTCTCATGCTGGGTTACTTATCCAGCTCTGTCGTAATTTTATTATTTTTGATTTCGCACTTTTCTGCTTTCACTCTTAATTTTTCTTTTTTACTTTTTTACAATCTATGTTGTGAGCAACAAGTTAATTGGCTTTGATTCGGGGAGTATTGAACCCGTAGTTTTATTTCAATCTTTTGTTTGTTTTTTATTTTACACTTTTCTAATTCTACTCTTAATTTGTTTGTTTTTTCTTTTAACTTCTGCGTTTAAAGCGACAGCGTAGCTTACTAGCTCGGTTATCATATTAAATTCAAACTCTACTTTGCCGTAATTTTATTTTATTATTTTTAATTTTACATTTTTCTGATAACAATTTTAAATAGTTGCTTAAGTGCTTGACTTACATGAGAAACTAAACTCAAAATCACATTTTTCTGTTTTAATTTTTCTTTTACAATCGTGGGTTAGTTGTTTAGATGCTTGTAAGTTTATTTCAATATTTTTTTTTATTTTATACAATTTAATTTCCAATTTTAATTCATTTGTTTTCTTTTTTTAATTTTTTTTTTTTTTTAATTGGTAATGTGAGTTAGTTGCTTAGATGCTTGGCTTTCATGGTAGTATTAAGTTCAACTTCTATTTTGCCGTAATTTTATTTCAATCTTTTTTGATTTCACATTATTCAGCTTCCACTCTTAATTTGTTCGCTTTTACTTTTTACTTTTTTTTAAATTATGTTAATTAGTTGTTTAGATGCTTGGCTTTTATGATGATACCAGTTTGAATTCTATTTGGCCGTAAATTTATTTCAATAGATAGTTTATTGATGTTTAAAATCTTTTTGATGTCACACTTTTCCGCTTTCAATTATAATCTATTTGTTTTTACTTCTTATTTTACAATTTTTACTTAAAACGGTAATGTAGGTTAGTTGCTTAGATGCTTGGCTTTCATGGTGGTATTAAATTTAACTTCTGTTTTGCCGTAATTTTATTTTAATCATTTTTCATTTTTCATTTTCAGCTTCCACTCTTAATTTGTTTGTTTTTACTATTCCTTGTACAACTTTGAAGCAGCGTAAGTTATTTGTTTAGATGCTTGACTTTTATGGTAATACTAATTTGAATTCAATTTTTCCGTAATTTTATTTCAATCTTTTTTTATTTCACACTTTTCTGCTTCCAGTTTAAATTTATTTGTTTTTACTTCTTCTTTTACAATCTTTTTTTAAATCGGTAATGTGGGTTAGATGCTTGGTTTTCTTGGTGGTATTAAGTTCAACTTTTATTTTGCCGTAATTTTTATTTACTTTTATTCCTTATCTCCAATACTTTTGAAATAGCTGAAAGTTTTTGTCCTCAAATTTCCGTTGCTTTTACTATGAAAGATCCTCTTAATTGTAAAAACGTCAACAATTTTAGAATAAATTTTGCTATCTTAAACACAAAATATTCAAAAATTAGCCCAATGAAATTCCAGCATTAGCAGCAATCGTTCTGTGTAGGCAAAAGGTTTATTGTTTTTTTTTTTAAATAAAAAAAAAACCATTCTGGCAAATGCGGAAGCTAAGGCTTTATAATGTTGTAATTTTTCCTAAAAATTTTGAAACAAATTTTGCTGTCTCATGCCCCAAACATACAAAAACTTGCTGCAAATAAATCCAATGCTAACATCAACAGCAACCTCTTTAGCATAACATTTATGGCTTTTAGAGAATAGGCATTAAAACGATGTTGTTTCTGCTCAAATTTTGTTTACACTTAAATCATCTAAAAGCTTAGAATAAATCAAATGCTTAATACTTCTTTGATGTTAACAAAACGTTTATGAATTTTTAAGAAAAAAGATAATTTTATGTATAGCAAATACGTAAAATTTTAACAATTTCAGAACACATTTTGCTGTCTTATCTTTAAAAAATCCAAAAAACTGTTAAAAATAAATCAAATTCCAACATTAGCAATCGTTATGATGTTGACAAATTGTTTTTTTTTTTTAGAAAACAGAAAAAGGTCAACTTTGCTTAGGACAGCTGGAAATCAGATTTAATACAAATACGATGCTGGAACATAATTTCAAAATTATTTTCAAACTAAACTAAAACAAAATGGATATCTGTTGTATTTCGGAAACCAAGCGGAAAGGTAGGTCAACACCAAATACAAAAATTAAATTTTAATCTATAGCAAACCTAATAAAAATTATAAAGAATAATGGAAATCCAGTATTACTATCAACATGTTTAAAAAAAGAACTAAGAGTGACTACCAAAAATTATGCTTACTAAATACAATAATGAAACTCTTCACAAAGATCATTGCAGATGAAATATTAGACCTAGTTGGAATATCCAAAAAACAACAAAACTTTAGAAAAAATAGATCCGCCATAGACGCAGTATTTATTCTACGACAATTGACCAAAAAAGCAATAGAATACAGCTTTTGTGTGTTTCATAGATCTCACACAAGCCTTCGACAGAATAAAGCTACCAGATGTTGTAAAAATCCTGAAAACTAAAGGAGTCAACAATAAGGTTATAAACATCATCAAAGTTTTGAACACGGATAACAAAACAAGGCAAAATTAAAGGAATTATACCCATCTTAGATGGTATCAAACAAGGGGATAGCTTGTGCCCATTACTGTTCAACACAATCATGGACAAAATCATAAAATCTATAAAAAATATGAATATCGGATATAGAATGTGCACCAAAAAATTAAATATATTATGTTATGCGGACAACGCAATAATAATCGTAAAAAACGAAGACGACCTGTAGCGGCAAAGCATTCCAATAAGCAGGTCTCTATAAAAAAAAAAACAAATCAATGGTCATAGCAAAGAACCTAATCAGATGCAAACTAGTAATCAATGATAAACCAATAGTACAAGTCAGAAATTGAAATATCTAGCAAAAAAAATCTATACAACGATGCTCAAAATCAAATAGCAAAAGCGTCAATAATTGCTGGTTGTATGCAAGATGTAATCTGGAAAAACAAATTCATGCAAAGAAACAGCAAAGTACGCATATATAAAACCTGAGTAGGACTTATTGCCTGAGGACAACAAAAATAAAGATCCTCAGATCCATATTAGGAATTAGTCTTAAAGACAAGATCCAAAGCAACGGCATTTGCAGAAACTGCAAAATTACCGATATAGTACTCTGGACAAATACAAAGCAACGGGTACTACGGATGGATGGTAATAAGCTGGCAAAAAAAAACTGACATCAAAGCCAAGCACAAAGTAACCTCCCGAACGCCCACCTAAAAGATAGATGAACAATTAGACATCCGGATCTCATGAAACACAATAACAAAAAAATTAAGAATAAAAAAAAGGTCATGTCCGGGTACAACGAAAGCTAAAGCATCATAATGTTGTTGTTTTTGTCCAAAACTTCAACAATTTTGAAACAAATTTTGCTGTCTTATGCACCAAACATCCATAAATTTGTTGCTCTGATGTTAGCCAAACGTTTATAGTTTTTAAAAAATAGAAAAATGTTAGAAAGGCCATTAACCAGCAAATACGGTGACTTCATAACAGTATTGTTTCTGCATAAACTTAAGGACAAAACCCTGCCCACGCAATTCTTGGTTTTCACTACTTCAAATCCTAAGAGGGAATCATGCCCAAACCTAAAATCCATCTACATCTTTTTAACTCTTCTTATATTTTATCTTAAACCATCCTTCAACCCGCTTGGCCAGCGTGGCAGATTATGCCAATTACACCTTCCAAATGAAAAATTTTGAATTCATCTTTATTTGTTTTTCTTTGTAAATTTTGATTTATTGATAAACAATTTGTCAGAAGCAAAATAATAAGTCGGCAATTCATAATATTTTTTTACTAATATGACGTTCTTGCTAATGTGTTGGCCGTCCAGTGCGCTCATCATCTTTATTGTTTTTACGGCCATCTTGGCTTGTACTTCTTGTTAAGTTTGGTTCATTAATAGAAAAATTTGCCAAATAAAAATATGATATTAATTTGGCAATTGTTCATAATTATTCACTTTAATATTTTATTGTCAATTGTTCATACGTTGTCCGTCTAGTTTTCTTGTGATCTTTAACATTTTTACGGTTTTCTTTGAAGCATTTCCATTTTTTGCAATCATTGATTTGTTAACATAATATATTTCTTTACTATTTTGACGTTGCTGTTGATTGATCTAGTGCGCTCTTCTAAAGGTGTGTAGTTCTTTTGCCATAATTTTGTAATTTTTTTAACTTTGTTTTACTAATAAAAATTTTAAAAGTTTTCACTATTTTAACGTAGTTGTTGATTGTTAATGTGTTGTCCGTCTAGTGCACTTGTCATTTTCAACATTTTTACAGCAATCTTGGAAACATTTCATTTTGTAAACTTAAGTTTATTAATAAAAAAAACTAATGGTAATTTAGCAAATGTCCATAATCATTTTCTGTACTAGTTTAACGTTGATTGTTGATATGTTGGCCGTCTAGTGCGCTTGTCATTGTTATCGTTTTAACGGCTATCTTAGAAACATTTCTATTTCTTGTAAATTTTGATATATTAATACACGAATTGCTAAAAACCAAAACTAGAAAGTGAACTTACTTATATAATCATTTTTCTTCACAATTTTGACGTTTTTGTCATTTGTTGTTATTGGTATGTGTTGGCCTTCTAGTACACTTGTCATTTTAACGCCATCTTAGCCAAATACAAAGTTTTTAGTAATTTAGAAATTGTTTATAATTGTTTGGCCGTTTAGTGCACTTGTGATCTATTAACATTTTCACGGTTTTCTTGGAAGCGATTCTTGGTTTGTTTACAGAAACTTTGTCAAAAGCAATTGTTCATTTTCTTCACTATTTTGAAATTCTTGTTGATTGTTAATGAGTTAGCCGTCTAGTGCGCTTGTCATTATTAATGTGTTTGCGGCCATCTTAAGAACGTTTGTATTTCTTATAAACTTTGGTTTATTTCAAGAAGATTTTCCAAAAGCAAAATTTTTGTGTAAACAATTTTTTTTAAGTAACTACGTTTACGCACTCTATAAACTCTTTGACAAACGGACGCTAAATTTACAAAATTATTACGCAACATTTAAAACTATTTAGCAAGAAGTACAGCAAAAACAAACATTTCAACAAATCTACTTTAATTTTTGTGCAATTAGACAAAATTTAGACAAATTTCGTTACAGCAGTTGTTGTGTAGAGCCAATGACATATTGTAAGTCTTAAAACGTATTACATTTTATTATTTTTTTGTTTTAACTCTTTTAATATGCAAATAAAAATCATAAACAATTAAATAATTTCACAAACTTAAGGTCAAGATGTATTTTTTATAAACTATTGATAAAATTATTAAAGCAGTGGATTTTAAATTACATATTTAATTTGTAATAGAATTAAATTTTTTGGTACTCAAATTAAAGAAAATTGATTGCTTTTAATTCTATACCCAAACAAAACTTATTGCTAACATTCAACAAACTGAATAATTTCATTAACATCAAAACTTTAAATAAATACTATTATATCTGCACTATCTACTATAAAATAAAATAAAACAAACTTTTCTTCAATGTAATTATGAGTGAAAATCCACTCTAATAATTAAGAAAGTTCTCTTTGTACTTTGCGTCCGAATATAAGAAATCACAGTGCAAAAACATTTCGTTTATCATTTTGTATAATTAATTAATTTGTGCTTCCTAGTTCCCTACTGGGTAATATAATTTTTTTTTTTCCGAAAAAGACAAGTTCTTTCATAAAAATCTTAGATAAAACGCGATATGCAAAAATGTACTTACGGTTAACCCTTAACAAGTAGCGCTTAAACAAATATAAATATATTATTTTTATCATTACATTAATATTCCATATTAAAAATCTAATCATTCTTAATTAATAAAAAATAGTATATATATTTTTGTTTTGAGAGATTTTTATACAAATATTTTGTTATTAGTTTAAAACGCTAATAGAGGAAAATTGAATTTATACAATTATTAAATATAACGCACAGCTTTGCCTTATCTAAACAAATCATTTTTTTTTTAGATTTTTTGGAATTATACATAAATAATCCAATAAATCCTTACATTCAATTAATTTAACTACATTCATGAAGTAATTATTATTATTAAATACATCTAAGTATATAAATAGGGGAGGAGTGGTTATTCAAAAGCACACTTCAATTCGTTTAATCTTGATTATTTTATGGATCAAAAGCTTATTTCGTTTTTGAAATGAAATGAAAACGTTCTTCGTTTCGTAATATTAAGGCCGCAAGAACACACCCTATCTGGTCCTTCCACTAACCGACCAACCATTATCATTGATCACCCTAGAGATGGAGAAAATAAACATTTTGTAAAGCTACGATTAGTTTTAAATTAAATTTGCTGGTGCTTATTTTGGTTTTGTGCAATAGATAGTGGAGGCCAAAAAAATGTTGGCTCTTTTCATAAATTAATTAGAGATAAATATTGTGTTGAATTAATTTGAAGTTTAGTAAAGTGGGAATAAATTATTTGTAAACTGAAATGTTTCAAAATTATTTTTGTTATAACTCAAAATGCAAACTTTGGTTTAGAATAGAAATATTCTGTAAAAATTACTAAATAAAATGCTGTTTTTTAGATATCAAGTAACAAGATCAATCAAAGTTTTTGCTATGTTTTGTTATTATCATGTTTGTAGCCGTTTTATATTAAAAAAATCTACTAGAGTCCAGATTTATAACTAAAATACTGACTAAAAAAATATAGGGTTAGTAAAATCTAATAAACTTGATGTTTTGTAAAGCAAAATGGTTTTTATTGAAGAACATCCGTTGTTTGCTAGGTTGTTTAAATTTAAAAAAAATGATACTATCTGTTTGGCCACAAAAATAGTTTTTGTAGATCATTCTCAAAAATGCCAAATTTATTTAAAGAAACTGCATACATTGTAAGTTTAATTTTTACTTGTTTCTTCTTTTATCCAGGTAAAACTAGGTTTATGTTTTTGCATTTCCAAAGCTTACAAAAGCCATTTTATTGTAGCAATATTACAACAAAGCAAATATGGTCTATACCACCAGTCCGCTGTTCATGAACTATGAAAGCCAAAAGCGACATAAGACCAGAGTTTTGTCTATCACTTAATCGCATCTTTTACCAGGCGTCTTCTAAACTTGGTAAGAATTAGAAAAAAAAGTCTACAACAAGACTGTCTCCAAAGATAGTGCTATGGCTGTATACAGCAGTCATAAGAGCTATGATCACATACGAGGCACTAATATGGTGGCCAAAAACTAGACAAAAAATGTTTGCAAGCAAACTGAATCAGTTGCAACGAATGGCATGCCAAAGTATAACAGGTGACATGCGGACAACACTAACTGCAGCTATGGAGACAATGTTGTGTATGCCGCCGTTTTACAAGAAATGGCAACAATGGCAGCTTTGCGTCTGAATGCAGCTGGACTTTGTCACACTGCAGAGAGGGCTGGCAACACTATACTTTCCTGGAAGAAGCTGTTAAAAAAACACCTTTGTTACGAGCGCAAACAGATACCTAACATGTCACCTTTCTTTGTGTTTCAAAAAACCTACAACGTGCGCACACAGAAACAAGAAGATCAGAACGTGGTCAATGATTTAATTAAAGTCTACACAAATGGCTCAAAAACTAATAAAGGTTCTGAAGCGGAAATCTTCTCGCAAGACCTGGACCTCAAAATATCATTACTACTAGCTCACACAACTATCTTCCAAGTTGAAGTAGTTGGGATAACCTATCGGGTTATGGAAATTGTGAACCGCAAAATATCTGGCAAGAATGTTAAAATTTTAACGTATAGCAGAGCGGCCCTAATTGTTATACACAAGCCTAGAATCACATCAAAGCTAATTTTTGAATGTCACCGTGCACTTACTTTAGCAGCCTATATAAATAGCATCGAGCTGCTTTGAGTAAAAGGACACTCCAACAAAGTAGGTAACATTGAGGTGGACAAGCTGACGCGTAAAAGGTCAACCCTCATGGCGTGTAGACCTAAACCCTGGACTGCTTTAACACTCAAGAGCTTAAATAATCTACTAAAAACTATCAAACACAATGCACTGAGACGGAAGCAATGACTGCTCCAAACGCTAAGACAACTGATTACTATTTGCGACTGTCCAGAAAGAACTTGCAAATTATGACAGGAATCTTAACAGGACACTGCCAACTAAAGAAACACATGCACACGATTGTTATTGGAGACAATCCAACATGTAGAGGATGTGAAATAGATGACAAGACAATTAAGCACGTGCTGTGCACATGCCCGACCCTCTCATACAATAGAAAGTCCATGTTGGGGAGCTGCTAGATTGACATGGCAAGTATAAAAGAGACCCCTCTAAACGTTGTACTTGCATACATCAACCACATAGGGTAGTTAAATGCCAAAACAACAAAGCAAAGGGCATAATGAGACCTACGTGCAGTAGACTTTGGTTTACCCTCCCACAAGAATTCCGTTTTGAACATTAGATTACCGCATTGTTCAACACTTGACCAACTACTTGCAACCTAGAATCTACACTACAACGTCAACTTAATCTGTACTGACGCTTGTCTCATCATTACGTACTACACTGTACTACCCTCCAAGGTTATTCAGTTTAGCCTTTATGGATGAATGCCTAACGCTTTCTCACAATTTTATTGTAAAGTTTTACCTATCATATTCAGGTGGCGTCATACGATAAGTACAGTACGTGTGCCCGCATTTGTGTTTAACCCACCCAATACTAAACATGTATTGACTTACAATTAACACTTAAAACACAAACTTTGCTAGCTATCATCTTTTGGTGGCGTCACACAATGTGTACAGTACGTTTACCTCACAATTGTGCTTAACGCAACTGGTGTTAAAGAATTTGCTTAGATGAAGTTATGTGCTCCATCTAAGCAAATTCTTCTCTAAACTTTAGTGCTATATACTTTCTATAATTGTATTAGAAACTTGCGATCATTATTAATTTACAGTTTTTAAGATCGTTTTCAAACAACGCAACAATTGACCAATTTTGTTCTCTCCAAGCACCTGGTATTTGACTTTAACCATACGTAATTTTTACTTTTTAATTGGCTTAAAGGTTTTTTGGGCAGCACTACAATACTTTCTAGAAGATCAAATATGATAGATTAAACACATTGTACTGGTCTTATAACCCTGCCCGTCCCAAACCATCTTCAATCAGTAACTGGGGTGTTGCTATCATATACCAATATCTCCAAAAATTCCTAGGTTTGAATTATAGTCCAGAAATTACAGTTTTGCCTTGACACATTTGCAGATGAATATAAATAATAATTTTAATGAACTTTGACTATGTAAAACTCTTGACTATAATTTTTACCAAAACATCCCAAAATATTAAGGCAATGCCATTTGTCTTTTACCTTTGTCTTTGGCCTCACATATTTGACACCACATCTCCCTACTAGTATTGTGGGCCTTAGCATACACAATTTACAAAGTGAGCCAATAACGACTCACCATCCATGACATTGCACCGGACCAAGTTAAAAAAAAACCTGTTACATCTAGAAAACGCAGAAGTCGGTACCGTAAAGTTCTGCGCTATAAGTAGAGAAGGAAGATTGTTACAAGCGTAATATTACACCCAACGCATATTGAAAAGTACTGGCAAAAAAAGTTGCAATCAGATAACTTTTGTAAACCGATTATACAAGACTGCGCTTGTTTAATAAGTACAACAAGATAAAAACAAAATAAACAATCAGATTTACATCACCTCATGTTTGAATTCCAACAAAAAAAAAACACAAAAAACCCTCTTTCAGCAATTTTTAATCAAATAATATTTGCAAGCAAAAAAACATTCAATTTCTAAATGAGTCACACTTGAGTAGATGGGTGAAGCACTCCGCTTCAATCTACTTTTGTGCAATCAATAAACTGAGTGGCACGTCCCACCCATCAACTTGTTTGTTATAAAGAAATCAGATTTATTATTTTTGTTCTCCAATTTAGAGTCAAATGGCATTTACAAAAAAAACTTGTAATTCCATCAAAAAACTGAACACTCAACCCGACTATGTATTATTCAAAAGTTGAATTTATCATTCTTTTTTTCCAATTCAGAATCAATAAAATTTTAAATGACCAACACTTGTATGGGTAGACGGGATAATCTAGTTAAAATATTATTCTAAATGACCAACAATTGGGTAATTGAATGGACCATTCTAGTTCTACAACTGTCCCTCAATCAATGAACTAAACAGAACAACAATTTTGTTATAAAAAAAGTAAAATTTTCTTCTCTAATTTAAAGTCAAATGACGTTTGTAGGGAATAAAAACATTCAATTTCTAGATGATCAACACTTAGGTGGATGGTTAGAACATTCCAAATAAAACTACTGACTCACAATAAATGCACTGATTGCTTTGTCTACAAAAGTTGGATCTGTCACTTCTGCTTTCCAATTTAAAGTAAAAAACTTTTTTATTTCTATATAAGCAACACTTGGTAGAGTGGTCAGCACATTCCGATTGAAATTAATGTCTTGCCTAACAGTCGGGTCTGTTTTTAATCAAAAAGTTGAATTTGTCACATTATTAATTTAAAATTAAATAATATTTGCAGAAAAAAAAATCAATTTTTAGATGGCCAACACTTGGTTGGGTTGGTGGTGCATTTCAGTTAAAACTACTGGCCCACAATCAAGAAATTAAGATCAAACCTTGAAAAAATATCTAAAGAAAGACACTCAATGTGAATGTAAAACCATATTTTAGTTGAGACCAATATCTTTAGAAAACGTGCATAATTATAGACGTCTTCATAGCAATCATAAAACGTATCTAGGTAGTTGAACATTGGCAAAATGAAATCTAAATTACTTCAAACCATTTCTCAAAATGTTGTTTTTCAGACTCAAAAAGTAAATAAAAAGTAGTTCATGAACTATAATTGATTCTGAAATTACATAAAAAAATTTTGGTCTTATCAAACTACTTGTTACCAACAAAATAAGTAGTTTAACTTTGTTACTTAAGAGTTTGTAAAAGAAACGATTAGGAGATAATCAAGAGTTTTAAACCCATTTTGCATTAGCTAGTTATTAGTCTTTCCTACACCTATTGCAGACACTTTTGTACAATGCAACGATCATCTTGCAAAATAATTTTTAACCGGCCAATGTCCAAAAATTTGTTTTTTCAATTTTGTATAAAACGTTTGGAAAAACAAAATACATAATTTATTTCTTTTTTTTAGATTACATTCAAACAAAATCAAAAGCTAAGCTGTCAACGTTCATTTCATATTACAACTGAGAAAACGTTAATCGCCCGTTTCCATCCAAACTGATCTTAAGTATGACAAGCTGCAACAGAAATTTGTAGTCAAAGAAAACAAAACAGATAACATCATCTTCTTTTTCATATTCTTTTCTCCTTTACTTTTTTCTTAGCTAACGTTGCAACAGCAAAAACTGCAAAGTCGACAGTCAAATAGACTAAAACAGATAACATCATCTTCTTTCTTAGATTTTCTTCTTTTTCACTTTTTTTCTTAGCTAAAGTTACAACAGCAGAAACTGCAAAGTCAATAGTCAAATAGACCAAAACAGATCATCTTCTTTCTTAGATTTCCTTCTCCTTCCCTTTCTTCTCAGCTAAAGCAGCACCTGCAGGATCTTCAAAGTTAGTTGGAACCGCATTAGTAGCAAACTTGCTGGAAATCTTTGATAATTTCTTTTACAGTTTTTATTTCATAAAAAAGTTTTAAATCCATTGGCAATATTGTGAAGAATGAAAGTTGTAGTTGGCTATTTAATACTTTAACATATACCACTCAAATCAGCTAAATCAGCTTAAATCTTCAAGTTTTTTCAACAATTAAACCATATAATAATAGAAAGACTTTCAATATTTTAAAAAGTGTAACTACTTAAACACAAATTTTATTAGTACGTCTTAAAATATGTACATGAATGATGAATTCAAATGTACCTTTATGATTACATTATAAAAACGCTCAAAGGTAAACTCCTGCAACAACAACTGCATCCAAAAACTCAAAATTTTTAAAATGCAAACGTTTTATGAAAAACTGCAAATAAGATAGACAACAGCAAGATTCTGGGTAATCACTTTTTCCAAACAAAATATGAAATACGCCCTCTTATACTACAAATCATACTAGAAACCAGTTTCCATAGAACACAAAATTGCTGCTGCACCAAACAAGTTTACTACTCACAAATAAACGGAAGCTACATTACACGGTCGCTCTAATACATAACATCAAGTACAGCTTAATAAACTGCAAAAGATGCCAAAAACTAGACACAGTTAATGGAACCTATCTATACTAACTAAGTTGACTATTACCACCAACAAGTTGACATACCGCTCAGGTGGTGTAGTGGTTAGCGTACTCAACTACTATACCAGAAGTCTGTTTTTAAGAAAAATGTGTTGTATTTAGTACGTCTTATTTTTGATAAAAAAAAGAATCTTTAGTAGGTTCTGTGACCTGCTTTAATGTTGCGTGCACAATAACACTTTTGCTGCTAACGACGCATACGGTGCGTCGGCGCTTTTTGTTGTTATATACTGCCAAAAACAAGTTAGCAGCGAGAGTGTTAAAAACAGAGCATTTTAGGTTAGAATGATGTAGCAGAAATAAGCCAACGTTAAATAAATAAAATAATAATAAGAATAAGTTGACAACGTTGCAGCCTGCAAAAGCAGATTTAGATAGATAGTCTCGACAACGACGCAGCTAGCAACTTGAAACTTAAAGAATTAAGATAGCAGCCTCAACACCCCAATTGCTGTCAACGCATCTCGACCAACCAAAAATGATAATGAGAAAATTTTAATAGATTGTGACTTTTTTTTTGTTCCGTACTTCTGTTCCGTACAACAGACTTGGACTAACCGCTTAAACACTTAATTTTTATCTACATTGACCCACGTCAAAACACAACACAAAAAAGTTAGTTCGAGCAAAAAAAGGGCTAGAATGCATCAGCTTTATTTTAGCCGCTTATTTGAAAACCTACAAATGTTGTTTGAAGCCATCAATCTAAGACTTCCTTGGGTTGCTTCCGGAGAATATCATTTCAAACCAACTCCTTAACAAATTTGCAATGTACTAGCAATAAAGTGAACATTTTTGTTCACAAACTCACCCGCCAAACTCCAAAGACCCATAAAAAAAACTTGAAATTAGCCATTGCTAGAAACAACTTTTGACATACAAAATTGATGCTAAATTAAACAAAAAATATTTAAATCAACTAAGTAAATCATTGACCTTGATGTGAACGTTCTTCACATATTATATAACAAACATATAAAAGGACTACTCTTAGAACATCTATCGGGAGTTAAAATCTATTAGTAAATGGCATTTAATCTTTTTTTCTTTTTTGCATCGTAGAACTTCCCAAACAATAAGTTGTAGAAATTTCTTTAAATATAAAGTATTTTGAAATAACCATTAGACTGTTTAGTAACCTCTTGCTATTACTGTTTTTAAAAACTAAATAGAAAGAAAACAATAAAATTAGTAGTCAGTATTTTTTAGTATAAAAAGTTTTAATCCAAATATAATTGTTTTGAGATTTGGTTCTAAAATATTTGTTTACATAAATTGAAAATCCATCGGCAGACATCTTGCATTTTTTAACAAATAAACATTTTGGTTTGATGGTTCAATTCCAATTAAACTAATTGTTAAATAGTTTATAATAATGGCCTGTATTACCTGTATAGAACTATTTGATTAAGTTGGCATTAAGTAGTATTTATTATCAAAAACTTCAATTTTCCTCAACATAAAATTTATCCCTTAAGCATGGTGTATCATTCAATTTCATCATTGGTGTGAATTATTTGAACAAAAGTGTACAAAGCTAATCGTGAGAAAAAATCTGGCTAAATCCAATCTACTTAATAAATAAAATTTACAAAATTCAATCTATCATTATAAAAAATCCTAATTGTAAAAAACATTTAATTACTTCTTAATTTAATTATTTGGCGATATACAAAAATATATTCTGAGTATGAACTTGAGTTGAGTGGTGAAAACATCAGTGTAAATTTTATTTTCCAAGCAGTAAATTGTTGGGTGTACATTTGGTGATCTGGTTAGCTTGATCGAAAGACAAATTCCGGCCAGAAATATAATAATATTTTGGAGGAATTATTAAATAATGTGCTTCAATATGGTTTTGAGTATCTCCCATTGGAAATGAGTTCTCGTGTTTCTGAAGGTGTGCCGGGACTCAAACTGGCCGTGGTTGTGGTAGACATTGTTTCTTTGTTGAATACCTCGCTTCTTTCAAAAACGTCTTCTTCAAGGATTTTTTCTAATTGTAGATCACCGTTGGCTTGAGGATTGACTTTTGTTACTGGGGAATGCACGATTGGAAGCTCTTCTGGTAAACCTCGCTCTTTATCTTCTCGCTTGCGTTCCATCATGCGACGCGTATTTTTAGTAGTGAGGCAACCAGTCTCAACATCGCGTTCCAATCTATGACCACTTCTGGAACGCGTTAATTGGCGTGATACGTAATCATTTAAATCGTCCTCTTCGCGCTTACTCATTACTCTATTTAACGATATTAGGAATATACCAAGGGCTATTACAAATAACCCCGTGGCTACTAGTTCGTTCCACCAACCTCCACCACGCCATGTTACCATATCATCGGGTAACAAGCCGGAACCAATGAGGAACATACCAAATACCAAAAAGCATACTCCTATATGAAGCATACCTATGGAAGTAGCCAATTTGTGATCTGGTGGTGCTGCATGAATAACACCTTTCTTGTTGGTTGGTTGATGTTCAATACTATCCAAACTACTCGTTCTTGATGATAGTCTCCTGTCGCGATGCTCTGCTGCTCGTTTCTTCGCCTGCTCTCTCAGCCGCCTCTGCCGCTTGATGGCCATCGCCGAATGTAGACCTGCCGATCCGTGCATCTGCAAGCCCAGGTTAGATTCAGAAGGCGGCACTTCTCCACTGCACAAACATACACTTCACACTGCACTGAACTGATTCCCACTGAAGCAAGTATTTGTTTATAAACCTGGATATGAAAAATAGTTAATTAATTAATTAAAACGCGAGCCAGGTTTATCATAAAACGCGCACGGTTTCAATAAAAAAATTTAATCACTATTACATTTGTTCAAACTTTATTGTTATACACCAAAACACAGATACTACAGATTTTCGCAAGAATTAATCCTGTTCAGTGGAAATTTAACCTTGAAACGTCCTCACTGTTAAATTTGCAAGGACATTTTAAGGTTGTGAGGGATAAATTAGATCTATTTTTTATCATGCAACAAGGTGATTTAGCAAACAACTGTTTAGTAAAATTGTGTATTGTGATTTTAAAAAAATCTGTTTGTAAATCGTATGAAGATATACTACTTTTGTGATGTAATTTTATGCAAATTATTTCATAAACTGATAAGTGAAAGTGCTTAGATGACAGAAAATATCATTTATGAATATTTATGCTACAAATTATATATTGATTGTATTTATAGGTAACTAGTTTGCTGAATTTATATAAAATTAACATTTAACTTTATTGATCGCTTTATTTTTATCATAAATTTAGTATAATAACATTAATAACATCAAATCTATCATTTTTAATGTTTGCAACTGACTTATAAACGACACTTAATAATTCAATAGTCAACAAGCTTTGTTTTCGCTTGTAAATCATAATTACTCCTAATGTTTACCCAACTATATTCAATCAATATCCCCAACAAGAAAAAAACATGTTGCTTTCATTAATCACCTTGTGTACACACAGAATTGATGACTGTACATACATTCTGCGTTGCAAAACATTGAAAATAGGTCTAATTTATCACAGAAAATTCATGCAAAGCAAATTTTTCTAATGGAGTAACATTTATACAAAACTCATGCAACATAACAACACTTAATTCATGCAAAAATTAATAACAATTAAATTTGACGAATGGCTTTTTTTATACCTCGTTAAACAAGAGTTTTTATTAGTGGCGCCGGATAGAAACTCTATTAATATTATGTTTATCTTTAACCTTTTTTATACACAAACAGTGTATTGTTATGGAGCCGGACAATGTGCATTGTTTTGTACCGGATTTGTCACAGTGATGTGGTTTTGTGCTGATAAATTTAACACTAAAGTTGCAAACACAATGTGTAGAAAATTGTTTTAAATTAAATATTAACAGAAAAACAATTTAATATGTTTTTTTATGAGAAACTCCATTTCAAACTCCGCTCATAAAATAACTCATAAAAACCCGCCTCCTATATTTTCTCTTACTATACTAAACTAGTGATTTTATATCCGCCAAGTAATATTTTTTTAGGACCTAAAATATTGTCTTTCTGGTCTGCCATTTCGCGCCCCGAATTGTATTATTTAAATCGATCCGGAACGTCTACTCCGTTTTTGGATGTATGCCAGGCGAAATTAGTGGCAGTAAATCAAAGGGAATTATATCCGAAAAAACTTTCCGATTCAATTATATATTTTAGTTTATATTTATAAACAAGCTATTTATGTTATGGAAAGTGATGCTAAATGCTTGACACTGAAATTAAATCTGTTGGCAGGAAAATTTATTTTAGAATTAATGTTGAAATTTGTTTGTTTTAATTGGTTTTTAGAGTTTTACGGGTTTTGTATTAAAATGTTGACAAGGCTTTGTTTTACTAAAGTTTCTTATTGTGGCAGTAAAGTAGAGAATTTTATGAATTTATATTGTTTTTATTTGTTTCTAATTAGAATTTAAGTGACAGCAGTCACTAAATAACAAAAAGTTTGAACAAAAATTTAGATTAAAATACGTAAATATGTACTCACATTAACATTAATCACAGTCTATTTAATAATTTAAAACTAACTGAACTAACCAGTAAATGCAATTTTACATTAATGGAAGGTTATATCAAGGCATATTTTTAACAGGGTTGGTAATTAGGCGCTGGTAGGGGAATACTAATAACACACAATTTTAATGTTAAGATTATTCTGGGTTTTTCACTAATCCAGCTTAAGCTAACGTGATTAACAACAATGGTTGCTTTCAGAACGACTCAACACTTACAAGCGCTGAGTCATCAGTTGGAGATAAGCAATAATTTATTTATTTTTTATATATTTGTCAGCAAAGAAGCGCACTTAAGTGTATGATAATTAAAAAGACAAGCGTTGCCAGCAAACAATGACTCAGCGGCGGTGTTCAGTTTGCATGATTGACATTGATGAGTCGTTCTGAACGCAGCCAATGTTGATAAATACCGTTTAAAATCAATTACTTTAATGGTTATTTAAATTGTAATGTTTTTACTATTGTGATCATTTTGCATACAAAAATGTATCTATTTTTGCATAAATGCGACGTCCACAAAAAAAATAATACCAACCCAAACAACAAGTAATGCCAACCGTATTTAAAAAACATCAGAAAAATTATCAAAACGAGAACTAGTTCAAAGATGAGTTGCACACATGGAAAACATTTTCAATTATTTTTTTTTTAATATAATTTAGGTTCAAACTACGCCCAATAGTAGCTAGCATGTTAT
Source organism: Tachinus rufipes (assembly GCA_963932245.1). Taxonomy (NCBI): domain Eukaryota; kingdom Metazoa; phylum Arthropoda; class Insecta; order Coleoptera; family Staphylinidae; genus Tachinus; species Tachinus rufipes. The sequence goes on along the minus strand of OZ010747.1, from coordinate 84,400,468 downwards.
GTAAGCAAACGTTTATTACTTCTATGCTTTATATTAATATTGTTTTACTTAAAATTCAAATATTGCTTCCTAGAATTATTCAGAAACAATTAATTTTAAAATTTTGAGACAATAGTAGATGGACTTCCCATAAATCGCAAGACCACCTACGCAAATTAAAAAAAAAAAAACAGTTTGTCTTCACATTTGGAATTAGTCAAGTAATAAACGACTTGAGCTCCAACTATCTCCCGGTCTTGATGGAGTTCTTTGAAAAGAAAAAGAGCCTCTCTTCTCACAATTCCTAGAAAAAAACATAGGTCGCCTGACTCCAGTAAGAACGCCCGCGGACATCAATAAAGCCGCTAAACTTTTTACACGCCAAATCCAACAAGCTTAAAAAAAAACTCTAAAACCTTTTGGGTTTGCGTTGATAATCCGTTTAGATTATTTCTGAACGTGATAGACCTAATCCGTGGACATAATGCAACAACAACGGTGAAGACATCCATAAGGTTACAAGACAAACATCCAATGTAAAAAATCTCAAAAACCTAAAAAACAGGCCATTTATGGCAAAAATAGAGTACAATTTACGATTGAAGAAAAAACCAAACCTCGACTACCAAAGACACGGATATAGAGCACACCAAAAAGGTTGAACGGGAAGTTGACGACGCTGCGCCGCTAGAAAACAGTTTCAAATCCGGAAAATAATCAACCGACCTAAAACTCAGTCTGCTCCTGGCTCTGATGGAATTCCAAATAGAACGCTCAAATGGTTCTCGCATAAGGCAATAATGGCTCTCATTAACATTGCTAATAAAATTCTTTAAATCAAGCACTATTCTACGGTTTGGCAAGACCACAAGTGTTTTTTTTTTTTTTTTGACGTGGAAAAAACTCACAACATAGTCTGGCATATGGGTCTTCTATTCAAACTACACAGACAGAACTTCCGGCTGCGTCTTAAAAATCTGATAGCTTTATATTTAAATGGCAGAACTCTGGCTGTTAAAATTGAAAAGCACATTTTTTCCTTACGACAAGGGTTCCTCAAAGCTCTGTTAAAAATCATGTTCACCCTAGTTCAAACTACCGGTATGTACTCATGTTCTAAAGTGACCCACCCACTCAAGTGTTTGTAATCAAAGGATTGGATATCACCAACACTTCTTTTGACATAAGAGACTTTTAACGCTTGTAGAGTAGAAAAACTTATTTTTTTTTGATAACTAACGCTTGGGCGGGTGGGCGGAAACATTAGTTCAAATTACCGGCCCGTACTCATGTTCTGGATTGACCCACCTAACCACACAAATATCCATTATTAAACGATTTTATATCACAATACCTCATTTGACATAAAAGACTTTTAACGCTTGCAGAGTAGAGAAACTTTTTTTTTTGATAACTAATGCTTGAGCGGGTGGGCGGGAACCCCAGTTCAAATTACCGGTCCATACTTATGTTCTACAGTGACCTACCCATCCACCCAAGTGTTAGTTATCAAAGGATTGCATATCACCAAAACCTCTTTTGACATAAAAGACTTTTAACGCTTGCAGAGTAGAGAAACTTAATTTTTTGATAACTAACGCTGGGGCGGGTGGGCGGGAACCCCAGTTCAAATTATCGGTACATACTTATGTTCTAGAGTCACCCACCCACCCACCCAAGTGTTCATTATCAAAGGATTGCACATCACCAACACCTCTTTTGACATAAGAGACTTTTAACGCTTACAGAGTAGAAAAACTAATTTTTTTGATAACTAACGCTGGGGCGGGTAGGCGGGAACCCCAGTTCAAATTATCGGTTCATACTTATGTTCTTGAGTGACCCACCCACCCACCCAAGTGTACGTTATCAAAGGATTGCATATCACCAACACCTCTTTTGACATAAGAGACTTTTAAAGCTTGCAGAGTAGAGAAACTTATTTTTTTTATAACTAACGCTTGGGCGGGTGGGCGGGAACCCCAGTTCAAATTACCGGTCCATACTTATGTTCTACAGTGACCTACCCACCCACCCAAGTGTTCGTTATGAAAGGATTGCATATCACCAAAACCTCTTTTGACATAAAAGACTTTTAACGCTTGCAGAGTAGAGAAACTAAATTTTTTTGATAACTAACGCTGGGGCGGGTGGGCGGGAACCCCAGTTCAAATTATCAGTCCATACTTATGTTCTAGAGTGACCCATCCACCCACCCAAGTGTTCGTTATCAAAAGATTGCATATCACCAACACTTCTTTTGACATAAGGGACTTTTAACGCTTGCAGAGTAGAGAAACTATTTTTTTTATAACTAACGCTTGGGCGGGTGGGCTGGAACCCCAGTTCAAATTACCGGTCCATACTTATGTTCTACAGTGACCTACCCACCCACCCAAGTGTTCGTTATCAAAGGATTGGATATCACCAAAACCTCTTTTGACATAAAAGACTTTTAACGCTTACAGAGTAGAGAAACTAAATTTTTTTGATATCTAACGCTGGGGCGAGTGGGCGGGAACCCCAGTTCAAATTATCGGTCCATACTTATGTTCTAGAGTGACCCACCCACCCACCCAAGTGTTCGTTATCAAAGGATTGGATATCACTAACACCTGTTTTGACATAAGAGACTTTTAAAGATTGCAGAGTAGAGAAACTTATTTTTTTTATAACTAACGCTAGAGCAAGTGGGCGGGAATCCCAATTCAAATTACCGGTGCGTACTCATGTTCTGAAGTGACTTGTCCGTTATCAAAGAATTGCATATCACCAACACCTCTTTTGACATAAGAGACTTTTAACGGTTGCAGAGTAGAAAAACAATTTTTTTTTATAACTAACGCTGGGGCGGGTGAGCGGGAACCCCTGTTCAAATTACCGTTCCATACTTATGTTCTACAGTGACCTACCCATCCACCCAAGTGTTCGTTATCAAAGAATTGCATATCATCAAAACCTCTTTTGACATAAAAGACTTTTAACGCTTGCAGAGTAGAGAAACTAATTTTTTTTGATAACTAACGCTGGGGCGGGTGGACGGAAACCCCAGTTCAAATTATCGGTCCTTACTTATGTTCTAGAGTGACCCACCCACCCACCCAAGTGTTCGTTATCAAAGGATTGGATATCACCAACACCTTTTTTGACATAAAAAACTTTTAACGCTTGCAGAGTAGAAAAACTTATTTTTTTTATAACTAACGCTTGAGCAAGTGGGCGGGAACCCCTGTTCAAATTATCGGTCCATACTTATGTTCTAGAGTGACCCACCCACCCACCCAAGTGTTCGTTATCAAAAGATTGCATATCACCAACCCCTCTTTTGACATAGAAAACTTTTAACGCTGGGGCGGGTGGGCGGGAACCCCAGTTCAAATTATCGGTCCATACTTATGTTCTAGAGTGACCCACCCACCCACCCAAGTGTTCGTTATCAAAGGATTGGATATCACCAATACCTTTTCTGACATAAGAGACTTTTAACGCTTGCAGAGTAGAAAAACTTATTTTTTTTATAACTAACGCTTGGGCAAGTGGGCGGGAATCCCAGTTCAAATTACTGGTGCGTACTCATGTTCTGGAGTGACTTGTCCGTTATCAAAGAATTGGATATCACCAACACCTCTTTTGACATAAGAGAATTTTAGCGCTTGCAAAGTAGAGAAACTCAATTTTTTTGATAACTAAAGGTTGGACGGGTGGGTGGGAACCCCAGTTCAAATTACCGGTCCGTACTCATGTTTTGGAGTGACCCACCCACCCGCCCAAGAGTCCGTTATCAAAGGATTGGATATCACAACACCTCTTTTGACATAAAAGACTTTTAACGTTTGCAAAGAAAAGAAATTTAAATTTTTTTCATAACAAACGCCTGGGCGGGTGTGCGGGAACCCTAGTTTCAATCCTTCTCATTAATTTGTATTAAATTTTGGCGCCCAACTTGAAGTTTTGTTAGAATTTAATGAATTTTGGCGCATAACTTATTATAAGTTATTTTTTCTCAATTGGGCGCCAAAAAAAATTTTGAAATTTAATTTTTGGCGCCCTATCATTGCTTTTGTTTTGTAAACTGCATTCAACTAATAGTGTTATAGTTTGGCGCCCAACTTAAAGTATGTTTTAAATTTTGGCGCCCAATTCTCCGTTATAATTAAAAATTAAATTTAATCATTTTTGTTGAATCAAAAATGTTTGATATTTTGGCGCCCAACTTGCAATGTTAGTGATTTTTTTTCAATTTTCAACTTTAGTCGTATGCGCGCCTAGCAATGAACTTTAGATAAATTATAATAATTTTAGCGCCCAAACCTTGCCCAGAACTTTACGGGTGTCTTTTGACAGATGAAAATGTACTGGTAAAAAAATTAATCAATTATCAAATTTTTTTAGAAGCAGCAATGACGCCAAATTTGCCGTTTTTGTTAAAATACTACAAATCAAGGTAGAGGTCAGTATGCTCTTAATAAAGCCAGATTGGCAAACTAATTTTTAGATCCGATACTAAGGCGGAACAATAGTTTATCTCTCCGGAATAAAATCCGATTATACACTTCTACCATCAGGCGCAAACACGCATCTTGATAAATTAGAGTTCTTCCAAAGTATGACTTTGCATCCTCAAAGCTCAATGGTTTGTCCAAAATCGTAAAATTCAAAACAATCTCGGAATTTTTCCACTACGCCAATATATCAAAGCGTTGTAGTACTTAGAGAATCTCGCGTTTCATTCCAATGCTGATCTGGCCAGACTCGCCAAGCCAGACAAGCTAGTTTAGAGACATAAGCGCCCGGTTAATTAACTGACTCATCATCATCTCGGCAAGGTTCCAACAGCTTTTTGCGGCTTCCCGCATTTCACTCTCTATCTATCTATCTTTCCAATCTTCCTTATGTATAGCCCTATCTTTCATTATTTGACTAACCCCTGCTATCTACTCCGTTGTTAGTCTTCCTCTTTTTGTTCTGTTTTTGGGGATCTATCTAAAGCTCTTTAGGACCATCTATCTTTCCCTATACTTATCACATAACCATACCAACATAATTATTTTGTTTCAATTCTATCTAAACTAAAATATACACTTTTTGTTTTTCTTCTTATAACTTTGTTTTTTAATCGGTCTAATTTAGATATTCGACATGCCCTCCTTAAGTAATTTAGTTCTGTTATCTCAAGAAAGTTGCCAGCATTCTGCTCCATATGTTAAAACTGGCTTGTTTTGTAGATTGTTTTTTTTTTTGTTTTTAGTCTAATTCTCTTGGACCTTAGCATAGAGTTTAATATATTAATTGCTTTTCAAGCTTGTACCGTTCTATTTTAAATATCTTTGTTTGTATTTCCATCTTTCGATATTACGCTACCTAGGTAGTTGTAGTCTTTACATCTCTTAATTTTTCTTATATCTATGTGGTCGTTTTCTTCATGCCCAACTCTCAGATATTTTGTTTTCGTCATGTTCATGCTTCAATATACTTTCTCAAATTTTCTGAGCATATAATCCATATCTAGTTTATCGTTTGCAATTAGTACCTGATCATTTAAAAAATAACGTTGTCATGATGTTATCTGTTGTATTTATACCCATTCCCGCTATTGATCTTCGCCATTTTGCCTCCTGTATATATATATTTTGAATTACGTGGGTGATAAACAACACCCTTGTCTTAACCATTTTGTAATAGGATATGGATTTAATACTTTGTTGCCTTCCTTTATAAAACTCTTTGCTTAATTATATATATATATATATATATATATATATATATATATATATATGTATTTAGAACTGCTTGTATGTAAACTTTATTTATGTCATACTTGTCAAGATTTCAAACATTTTCTTTAGGGGCACCGTGTTATAAGCCCTTTCGAGGTCAATAAACATTAGATGAGTAAGTAAATTTCTTCTTTTTTTCAATAATCTGCTGTAGCACAAAAATATTATCTATGCATGACCGACTTGCGGAAAAACCATTGGTTAACCATTCCTAAACTCTAATCCATAATCATCACTCAACCTATAGAACGTAGCAACTACCTTTTCGACACTGGTTTTTGTCTCTCCACTTTTTTCCAACGAAAAGTCTATGAATCCAACAATCTCAATCAAACACTTTAAGTCTTCTAACAATTTAGATCTAATCATTAATCACAGTCAGTAAACAGTTATGAACAAAACACCATAACTAGCCAGACAGTTTCTTTATACCGACAAAAATCTCAAAAACTACTCACAGATCTAAAAAGTGATCGCAATTTTAGAACTGCAAACCATAAAATATCTCAGCACTACGGCTACTAAAGTCAAAACAAAACTAGAGCGGTTACGCCAACAGAAAATAAACAAGCAACAATACAAAAGTTTGACAGAACAAATTAATGAAGTCTTGATACAAAGAATCCAATCAAATCCTATAACAAATTTTATTGGATCTGTTTATTGGTCTCAGTCGTCAGCAAAAAATTGTAAAAAAACCCTATAAATTGGCTTTAAATTTAATGCTGACACAAAGACGGGATACAAAATTCCAAAAACACAGTTTTTCCACCATTAAGAGGCCTTCTCAACTGGCGTTCAGTACTCGGTCCGCGCGGTCTTTATTTACACTACCTATTTTTCATTGTAGTTTTATTCTGTCAACACATCAAAGCAATGGCCGTAAAGTAGTTCGAGAATCTCGCAAATCATTTCAACCCTGATCTGGCCCAACTCGCCGAGCAGAATTTAATCCTACTTATCTAGCAGATTTCAATTTGTGCGCATTGGTCAAAACGTTTCTCGTAACATTAATGTTACGTCGGGTGTTCTACAAGGGTCACATCTTAGATCTCTAGTGTTCAATATCTTTATCAATGATCTGGTACATTGTTTTTCTAATGCGCGTGTTTATTATTTGCAGACGATATAAAAATCTTTATCAAAATTCAGTTTTTAGATAATGCTGTGCTACTTAATAAAGAAATACAATTTTTTTTCTAGTTGGTGCCTGGCTTATAACTTACTATTTAATTTAATTAAGTGCAAAGTAATGACATTTTTTAGAAGTCAGTATGGTACAGTGATGTATGATACTATTACTGTTGACAGTCTACGGTAATGTATAGTTATTCTCATAAATAAAATGTTGTCAATTACGTTTAATTAAAGTCTTTCATTTACGTTTAAAGAATAAAACACTTGTTTGAGAGAAAACTAGGAAATTGTACAATACCCGAGTTAAACAAAAACAAGTTAATCCAGGGATTGTGTCAATATGACCCAGACAATCCTTGGCACCGCTTTGTATGACCTAAACATATGTTGTCAGACAAGTAAATCAAAAAAGACCAGTAAAAAACCAAAATTAGAGCTCTGCTAGCTGCTCTTAAAAGAATCAGAGTCATCGTGTAGTCGAGCATTCCTGCATGATGACTTGCCAATTGAATGCTCAATCTTAAGTTATTACATTACTGTGTAATAGAAGTCAGAGCCTTGGCTGGTACTCCTACTCGGCTTCGCTTCCAGTCCTAGATATCCAGCCCAAAATATTTACGTGGCAACAAGTCACGCATTGCAAAAATAGGAATATAGCAAAAAAAACAACCTTCTTGCATCATAGACTGAAATTCAACAGAAATTTATTGCATCTGGAAAATACCTCCAAAGGATTTTAAACAATGTCCCTAACTAACACCACAAACTAAAACTACGTGACACCTAAAAATAGAAAACTCTTCCGGTTACACAAAAATAAACCCATTTTGAAGTTTCAAAGAGTATTCCACAAACTGTCTCCTTGTATCGACACCCTTCTGCCCCACGTATCGGTAACAAATGGGGCTTTACGTAAAACACACAAAGACATGGTAAAGAAGAAAGAAAAAAAGATAGACATAAGAAAACAGAATTGAAGAAGTAAAACTGAGAAATGATTTACACAAAAAAATGTTTAAAAATTTAACTATACAGCAGACCATTCTACTGAAAACACTTACTAACCGCTTCAAATCTAAAAACAAAAAACACCCTTTTCTGGCTACGTAGAAAAGAGAAACGTTGACAATGTTGCATAAGTCACAGTTTTCACAGATTTTGAAGATTACTCACTTTAAAACAACACCATAATATTAGTGAAGTTGTCTCGGCCAAAATATACACGAAAATGCCGTATTATCATCTAGTGTGCAGAGACGGGTTCAGAAATAATTTAAAGAAACCAAACACTAAAAAAATAAACCAACTTCAAAATTATCACAGTCCTAATAAAAAAACATAAACGGGCTCAAAAACTAAAAACCACTATTCTCAATACCACCAACAACCAATAATCAACTACGGATATTATAGAATCTAAAACTGAATAAAGCTTCCGCTTTGAAAGTTTGGGTGGGTGGGAACACAAGTTTATAATTACGCACGGGTAGCTTCGTATGAAATGACCCGCCCACCCGCCCAAGTATTTGTTATCAAAAGATTTTGTTTTCCGTCTCTACAAAAGTCCAAAAACATTTTGTTGATGGAGGAGATGGCAATATCCAATCTCTTAACGACTAACACTTAAGTGAGTAGGCGGAAACACAAGTTAATGATTACGCGCAAGTAGCTTTGATTGGAGTGCCCTGCCCACCCACCTAAGTTATTGTTATCAAAAGAATTGTATGTTACCCGTCTCTACAAACGTTGGAAGTTATTTTGTTGATGGAGAAGAGACAGACATGCAATCTTTTGATGACTAACACTTGGATGGGTGGGCGGAAAGACAAGTTTTTAATTACGCGTGAGTAGCTTTGCTTAGAGTGACCCGTCCACTTGCCCAACTGTTTGTTATCAAAAGTTATTTTGTTAATAGATGAAATAGTGGTATCCAATCTCTTGATGAGTAACACTTGGGTGAGCGGGTGGAAATACAAGTTAATAATTACGCGCAAGTAGCTTTACGTGAAGGTCTTCCACCCGTTTAAGTGTTTGTTATCAAAGGATTTTGTGCTTTCCTTCTCTACAATCGCCAGAAGTAATTTTGTTAAAGAAAGAGATGGAGATATCCAATTCCTTGATGACCAAGACTTGGGTGGGCGGGCGGGAACACAAGTTTACTTATTAAAGGATTGTAGTTTCTCTTCTCTACAAACGTCACTTGGGTGGGTTGGCAAAAACACAAGTTTATGATTATGCGCTGGTAACTTTGATTGAAGTGCTCCGCCCACCCACCTAAGTGTTTGTTATTAGAGAATTTTAGTTACCTTTCTATTAAAACGTCAAAAGTAATTTTGTTGAAGAAGAAGATGGTAATATCCAATTTCTTTATGACTAACACTTGAGTGGGTGGGCGGGAACACGACTTTATAATTACGCGCAAGTAACTTCAATTAAAGTGCCCCGCTCACTCGCCCAAGTGATTGTTATCAAAAAAATTTGTTTCCTTTTTCTACAAACGTCATAAGTGATGTTGTTGAAGTAAAAGATGGTGATATACAAACCTTTAATGACTAACACTTGGGCGAGCGGGTGGCACCACAAGTTTTTGATTACCTGCAAGTAACTTCAATTAAAGTACTCCGCCCACCCGCCCAAATGTTTGTTGGCAAAAGATTTTATGTTTCCCGCCTCTACAAACGTCAGAAGTGATTTTGCTGAAGAATAGTTTGTGATATCTGATCTATTAATGTCTAACACTTGAGTAGCTTTGCTTAGAGTGCCCCGCCCACACGCCCAAGAGTTTGTTATCAAGAGAAGTCATTTTGTTGAAAGAGAAAATGTTGATATTCAATCTCTTGATGACTAACACTTTTGTGGATGAGCGGAAACACAAGTTTATGATTACTCGCGAGTAGCTTCAATTAAAGTGAAGAGTTGGTTATCAAGGGATTGTAGTTTTAAATGGAAGTCATTTTGTTGAAGAAGGAAATGTTGATATCCAATTTCTTGATGACACGGTAGGTGGGAACACGAGTTTATAATTACGCGCAGGTTGTTTTGATTGGAGTCAAACAATACATTAAACTCTACCACAGTTTAAAGTGCATTCGGTGTTTGATTCACAGCCCACCAAAGAACTTATTGCATTATTGAAGCAAACTAACTGCAAAGTTCTAATGACGTTAACATAAACTTAAAGTAAAGCCTCAACTAATTAGACTTGGTTAACTCGGAAGTGACATTACGCAATTAGTACTTAAGTGTACATATCGACCTGGAAATATTCTCCGGGTGAAACCACAAGTCTAAGAACTAGACGTAGAAGAATTATTCTGAAAACAAAACAAAGTGATTACCCAAACCCAATTAAAAATAAGAGAGGAAAAATGGTTGCAGACATTTACTTAACTTATTATGCACATTACTTACAACTAGAAACATTGTCTCTTTGAACTGTAACAATTCATTTTACATCTAAACTTGCCAGTCAGAACTATATATAAGTAACCGATTGACTGCATTTATACATAAACTGAATAGATCTGCAGACTCACATAGCAAGAAAAAATGCAATAAAATTATTTATAGGACGCCTGTGTACAGAGTTGGTAGAATTGGCCTTTCTTATTTCTGAGTAACATAATGTAAAAAACCAAACTTATTTTCTGCTAAATTATATTTATTTTTTTTGCATTATTTTCTATGCTCCAGTTCTATAAGTTATGTATTGTCGTAAAAACAATCGCGTGATACTAAACTAAATATGGATTATAAAAAACACAACAAACTACAATTGCTATTTATTATTTTTCTCAACTTTATATAGGTTGTATATAAATCCACTCCAATGAACCCATATGTAACAAAACCTATTTATATCTACACTGTTTAAATAAATAGGGACGAGCTCTTCATGCCACCACTCGAAGCGTCAGATATGGATGATTTACAACCAATTTAGATTTTTCTAGAAAAATACATTGACTGCATATAATAATCCCAGTGGATCCAATCAATGTAAAAATAGATTTTTCTATTATTAACTTAAAGTTTATTTTCTTTTCTGCATTGCTCAGTTACAAATCGCGGAAATATCTTTGCACGTAATTAGAACAGAAAGGAGTATCGACAGTTTAATTATATTCTTTGTTTAATCTGTGAAACTATTTGTTTCAATTCAATTATAATTTAGTTTAAATATATTTTAATGTTTATTCAATTTGGTCATAGTCTACAGAATCTATAAATATTAACCTTTTAAACAGCAAAAAAATATATTTATGTCTGGAGTTGTATTAAATCATTTACTACTACGTTTGATAAATTAAGCATTCATTTCTTTATGAACAAAGTTCATTATTTAATTTACTTAAATAACCCATATATCTCGCTACCAGTCACGTTTCCTCTTTACTATTTTAATATTTACTTTATGTCGATGTAAATATACTTATTCTCATGTCTATAAAAAACTGTATTGTATGAGGGTATTATAACATGTGGCACAATGTTCGGGGTAGAGATAAGTGTTTTTCAAGTGCCTTTTATATATCACTTTCCAGAAGCGATCAAATTTCTATAGCTCATTCGATGGAATTGAACGAACGGGTCTGCAGCAATTACTTAATGGATTGCTTAAGAATTGAATGTGATATATTAAGGCGACAGATGCAGAAAATGCAATTGCTCAACGTTGATTAAATGTCGATTTAGTTACACGATTACTAAATCAATTGAATGTTATTTAATTGACGTACGCGGCGACGCCTAGGGTTGTAGCCGTCGGGGTATAAATAATTTTGATAGCTCTATATAATATTGTTTGTCTTAATAATTGCTGGCCGTTAGAGATTTAGATTGATTATGCACTAAGCGCAAGGAAATTAGTCTACTTTGATTTAATCTGAAACATTAATGTCGTTTTACAGTGCTTCATTATTTAGAATGCCTTAGCAATTTTAAACTAAAAAAGTTTGTGTTTATATAATATATTTAAAAATATTCCAAACAATATACTATTTAATAATATATTCTAAATCTTTTATGTGTCTACAATTTTATCAAGATATAGTACTCAATTCCTAACCAAAGCATTTACAATTTTATCTCTTCAATAATAATAAAAAAGTTTTAACGTTAACAAAATGTAAAATATTAAAGATAATGCCCAAAAAAGTTGTATTAAATATTCGACTTTTATATGCAAGATAGTTTGAGGCTTATGGAAATGGAAACCATTGCTATAAAGAGAGTGTGTGGTGGCGATGAAATGAGATTAGATAGAAGGGTCAAAGTAACTAGACAAAAGCATCAAAAGTGCAGACGTCTGGAAAGAGCTTCACTTTTATGATAGCAGTATGGAGGTAATTTTTTTAATTGAGTTTTTTGTTTAATCGTTAAATAAATGTTTTAAAAAAATAAGAAAAAATTGCGTACGTAAACCAAATGCAAACGTACAATAAATTTAAACTAACAAACAAATTCAAACTTTATTAAAATTTTCAACAACGTTTAGTTATATATAATAACGAAGGCAAAGTTCTTATTGATTTACGTCAATAAAATAAAAAGTTTGACTAAATACAGTGGGGTATTGTATAAATGCTACTGTAATTTTCTGTAAAAAAATCTTTTGCTTTACACTAAATGCTTTTTGGGAGATTTTAAAATGTAATCAATGTAATGTAATTAGAGTTCAAATGTTAAGTGCAAATAAAATAAGTAATATTATAAGAAATACTTACTATAACTTCTGTTTTAGTTAAAGCTACGCGGTAGTTTTCTCATATTAGTAGAAACGGAATTAGTAAAATCAATACATTCACCCAAAAGTTTATAAACTTGTCGAAGCATATTTGCACAATAAGATGCAGCATAGTTAGGACATTTCAGATTATATTAAATTAATACATAATTTTCCATAGTTTTTTATTTTTTAATATAATATGTTGTCTAAGAGTTTGTGAAGAACCCATCCGATTAATTCTTACCCTTTAACTGGTCGCAAACTGATCAATGTTGAAATGCTCAACCAGTGTTCTAGTTGTGTAACTTTTGTTCTCTTTCATAATTGCCAGAAGGGTTTGATCATCAAAATCTAAAAATTAACTTTTTTTTGATTTGTTGTTTACACTGTTATATTAGCAAAAAAGCAAACAAATCACTCTTGTAAAACAGCAAGCAGCACTGACAACTGCCACTAACCGACCTGACCCCAGCTATCAAAAAGCCAACTACACGCCAGCAACTAGTCAGCAACTAATGCAATTTTTATTGCAACTTAATTCATTATTATTACCAAGAACAATCTTGTAAATAATAAACATTTATTTCAGCACAAAATTCTACGCTGCTGCAATGGAGCCTCTTCGAGAACAGCAGCTCAAAGGTTTAGAAAATTTGCAAACCCTCTGTTCTCTTAAGAACACGATAACAAAAACATAAAACAACAAACTGGGATAATTGTCTTCACCCACCAGGTCCTAGAAAGAAGGGAAATAATGTACAACATTGCCACCAATTTTGTCCACCAAATCCAATCCTTGCAATTCATCATAAAGGAGTTAGTAAAATCTATCGTCTGCCACCGCACCTTCAACCAACAGCAAACAAAAGTTGAAATAGAAAAAAAAATCTAAAAAGATGGTCTACTCCTTCACCCATAAATAACCTGCTACAGATTTTTCTTTGAACAATGAAAGGAAAACTGCATCTTACCTCCAGGTGCCCAAAGAAAAAAAACACTACTGCCGCCGTCAACCAGAACTTTCCAGCACCAAAGACAGCGGATACATCAACAAACAACGCTATCCCAGAAAACCATCAGCAGTTATTTTTACCATACATAGACACAAAAACCATCCGCCGCTGATAAAAAAAGAAAAAAGCATTCAAAAGTCTAAATACCTCAGTTAACGACATAACCATTGACAACCCGATAAAAGCCAAAGTTTGTTTTCTAACTCCCCAAACATAGATATCTGGGCTTTTCTAAACATTTTAGCAATAATTTATCTGCCCGTAATAGTATTTTTGTTATCACGGCTACAAATTGCTGACCACAGGAAAGCAACTGCCTTTTTCAAATCTCAAAAAGCCAACTTTTTTACTTAGTCAACCCCAGACAAACGTTGCCTTAAAGTAGTAATTCGGAATGCTCCCAAAAAAAAGAGGTAAGCCAAAAACTAAAACTTTTTGATTTTGCTCTCACTAACATTCATCGAATGGAAAACCAAAGTGTGCGTTTTCAACTAATTTTTGTGCAACTTTTAAAGGAAGCTAAAAGCAAGAAAATCAATAATCTCACTGAAATTATAAGCCTAAAGATTGAACCTAAAAACGTGGTTCAAAGCTAAAAGTGCCAACGTCAAAAAATGCTTTGTAGCAATTTTGGTCTGACAGACCTGTTCGGGATCCTACCAACTGGAAGGCTGTCCCAAAAACACACTTCCTAAGTATGTTCTTTGTTCTGATTTTATCCCCTTTACTTCAAGAAATGCAAGATTAAATAATTTAAAAAAACCAACTGCCCGAGATGGCATTGGCCTCTTCTACCTTTCAAAGCTCAAGTTTCCAAATACCAGCCGCTGTAACAACATTTATCCACATTCTCTTGCCACCAGCACAAACCACTGTAATTGCAAAAAATTCCGCAATTTTTGAACAGATTTCTGCTTTTCAACAGACCATCATGTCTGTTATGCTTGATATTTAAAGCCATAGATAATACAGATTTTCTAAAATGCTAACATCATTTTAAATAAAATAGTAAAAAAATTTTTTTCAAACAGAACATCAAAGTCATGATTTGAGTCAAACCACAAACCCAGACATTTGTTCACGTATTTAGAAACGTCGAAAGTAAACCATAGATGTTGGAGAATGATCTTTGCATTCTAAAGTAGATACTCCTGACACTCTCAAGTTTGAAACAAATGCAAATATTGTATACGTGCCTAAGCTGGGTACATTCAAGATCACATCTGTTTGCACCAATTCAGCTAATCTCATCAAAACGACAAATTTCAAATTGGTTTTTACAATTATTTTTTTTTTACACCATAAGCAATTGTGATAGAGACTTTAATTTCAATCACCTGAAGTGGAACAGTGCCAAACGCAACGTCAAAAGTTGAGTTTTGTTAGACTACGTTGAACAAAAAGGCTATCATGTATTTGGTCCAAATAAACCCACTCACTACAGCTCCGCTGTTCAGCAGAAAGACGTTCTTAATGTAGTAATACTCAAAAACGTTACTTTTAATTTTAAACCAAGATTATCATTGACCTTAACTCTGACAACAACTCAGTAGTACTGAAATTTTACGGAAGAAAATCAAATAAGAGGGAAAAAAGTTTGTAATCTATAAAGATCAAACTTTCTATTCAGAATACCAAAAAAGAGTTTGAGCTGATAACCCTCTACAATTATTCCGCGCTACAAAAGCATTCATTCGTGAAAAATGTTATCAAACATCAATGGCAAAGGCATTGCAACCGCAGAGATAGCAACATTTTAAAGACGCTTTACGATAAAATCGGAACGACCATAAAGTTACACAAAAATAAGTACTGGCAAAAACTTTTAAATCAACCACAGAGGATAAAAATCTAATGTAAAAAATGGTTTTTAATGTTTGCCTTCTATAACTAAAGCTGGTTGATAACACACTTTAATTGTCTTAAAGCCTCTCAAAATCTTATATTACGTTAGCTTGTCGGAGCCTTATAGTATGTTCAAAACAAATAATAAAATAACAAAAGTATACTCCTACCGAAGACCAATTAATTTAATAGATACTTTTAATGGCTTCCCACCCCACAACCTATAACCAACTTTCTTCTAAAATACATTCTCCATGCGAAAGATACATTAACCTTACAGTTTTCAACTTGAGTTTAGTTGGAAGACACTCTCTTTCAAAAAGTGAATCCTACACTCCAGAAGATTCTTCCAAACCAGAAAAAACTCCTCAAACAAAACCAAAACAGCATGCAAGTTTCGTCACAGCAATCAAAAAGATTACTAGGAATTGCCAAGACACACATAAAAAAAACTACGTCTCTCACATTGGCCCGCCATCTACAACACCGGCATGACTACAGTATCTAATAACTAAGTCTGCTGACGCCAATCACGTCATCGTCCCATGTTGGTTTTTAAAAACGGTGATCTTGGTACAATCCAGTATAGCAACCAACAAACTCTTGACTAAAAAGCTTGAACAAGCACCTGTCGGTTAAACAACTAACCCCGCAAAACCAAATTGATCTCATTGCGCACAAACCTATAGCAGCAATAAACATATCATATAAACCCAAAACCTGCACAGTGAAATTATGCAGTCATTGCACACAGAACCAGCAAATTTGTAAAAACACAATGCTCAATAGTTAAAAGAGAAATCAGCATTAAGTAGAAACCTACTATTAAACCTAGTATAGTTTTTCACATGGCACATACACACACAAAAACAATCACAGTCACTATTGCTGATGAAAACAAAATTGAACTCTGACAAAGCCTGCACAACATGGCATTAAAGTAGAATTGTCGACGTAACTTACACAGACTAACGACATAGAAAAAAAAACTTCCAACACCAACCGCCTATATAGAACCCAGTGCTATGACAAAACAAGATAATCCTAGAATTGTCGCCAAAACTAAGACTTTAAGAACAGTATTAAACACATGCGGCACGCAAGATTTTAAACTTAACTATACTTTTAAATGAACACTTTATTGTAAAGATTCTATTCCTAACAATATTGCTCTAAAACCAAATTTACTATAGTAAGGTAATCAGTAATTTGCCCTTGTGTACATTTTGGTACAAGCCGTTGCGTTACTCTACATTTGTTTCAATGTTGGATTACCGTTCTTCTGCTTAATAGCCGCTTTTGTTATTTTTACATTGTAGACTCTTTTTCTATTTTGGCGGCGATTTCCCTGGCTAGTCTTTTAGCGGGTCATCTTGCATTATAGTTTCCAATCTATACCCCCGGCCAGTATAAGGAATTACATGTATACGGGTGCCAAAATAATTAATGCATCAGTTAACATAATTACAATCCAAGACCAAATTTAAAAACTTAAATATTTATCTACGATTGGATTGAGAGGTTTTAAGAATACTGTTTTCATTAATTTGTTATGATGGATAAAGCTTGCATGCATTTTTAATTTTATTGAAACTTATAAAACTGCAAAAACTGCGGAAATTAAAATTAAAAAAATTTGATTTATTTTTTCTAGTAACCGCATAATGGCTGATATGCTTAATGAAGACGTTTTAGTATGTTTTTAGAATAGCAATAAAAAAAAAATAGTTTGGAATGAAATGACCCACTTACCTACCCAAGTGTTAGTTATCAAAAGATTTGATCACAACCTTATCTTGTGACAAAATAACTTTGAACGTCATCATAGAAAAGAAAATATTCAATTCTTTAATGACAAACAATTAAGTGGGTAGGTAAGCACCCAAATCTTGGTAACGCGTCAATAATTTGGATTAAAGTGGCCCACCCACTCATCTAAGTGTTAGTTAACAAAAAGTTAGATTACGATTTTTTCTTGTGACAAAATGACTTCTGATGTCCGTATAGAAAACAAACATTCAATTCTTTGATGACAAACACTTGAGTGGGTAGGTGGGTCATTCTATAGCATGGTACCAAGCCAATAGTTTAGAATAGAGTAGCCCAACCATGTTAGTTATCAAAAAGTTTTTTCACAACCTTCTCTTGTGACAAAATGACTTTGGACATTCAATTCCTTGATGACAAATAATTGCGTGGGTGGGTGGAACACTCCTTGGCATAATACCAAACCGATAGTTTGGAATGGAATGGCCCAGCCACTCACCCAAATGTTAGTTATCAAAAGATTAAGTCACGACCTTCTCTTGTAACAAAATAACTTTGGACGTCATTATAGAAGAAAAATTTAATTCTTTAACGACAAACAATAGGGTGGGTGGGTGGGACACTCCGAAGCATGGCAACGCGTCAATAATTTGGATTAAATTGACCCACTCATCCACCCACCCAAGTGTTACTTAACAAGAATTTATATTACAATCATCTTATGTGACAAAATGACTTTTGGTGTCCGCATAGAAGACAAACATTTAATTCGTTGATAACAAACACTTGGGTAGGTAGGTGGAATGTCCACGGCATGGTACCGGTCTAACAGTTTAAAATAGATATATAAGTCTAATTCTATTAACTAAATTAAATTATATTATTTCCTTTATAAGCAGCGTACGCAATAAACAATTCAAGTCACTTCTGGTGGTAACAACTATCAACAAACATACAGTGCAAATAAGACAAATAGTGGTTGCTGTAAAAGTATTCAAAAAAACAACACCAAATGGTAAGTTCACGGTATATTTGGGCAAGCGAGACTTCGTAGATAATCCAGACCACGTCAATCCGATCGACGGGGTCATCGTAGTTGATAATGAGTACCTACGTGGAAGACGGGTGTATGGCCAGGTGGTCACTACATACCGGTATGGCCGAGAAGAGGATGAGGTCATGGGTGTCAAATTCAGTAAGGAAATGGTCATCGCTAGTAGAACCATAGTACCAGGAAGCAAGAATGAGAAACAAAACCTAACACCTATCCAAGAAAAACTGATGAAAGAAATGGGACCACATGCTTATCCATTCACCTATAAATTCCCAGAAATGGCACCATCATCATCTGTAACATTTCAAACTGGAAAAGAAGAAACCGGTAAGCCAGTTAGTGTGGAATATTCCGTTAAAATTTACGTTGGGGAGAATGAAGAGGATCGGGGTCATAAACGTAGCACTGTTAGCTTGGCTATTAAGAAATTGTAATACGCTCCACCAACTCGTGGAAGAAGACTACCTAGCTCATAGGTTTCCAAAGGATTCACTTTCTCCATTGGTAAAATCAATTTGGAAGTTACTTTGGATAAGGAGATTTATTACCATGGGGAGAAAATTGGTGCTAAACCCACCCACCCAAGTGTTCCTTATCAAAAAGTTTAATCACAACTTTCTCTTATGACAAAATAACTTTAAACGTTATTATTAAAAAAAAAAAACAATTAATACTTTAATGAAGAACAGTTAAGTTAGGTTAGGTTAGGTTAGGTAAGTGGTTAAGATACTCCAACGCATAGTAACGCGTCAATAATTTGAATTGGAGTGTTAGTTAACCAGAAGTTAGATTACAATCTTCTCTTGTGACAAAATGACTTCTGGTGTCCGCATAAAAAAACTACTATTCAATTCTTTGATGGCAAACATTTGCGTGGATGGGTGTGACATTACATGGCATAGCACTTGGGAAATAATTGTTTGGAATTGAATGACCCACCCATCCACCCAAGTGTTAATTATCAAAAGGTTTGATCACAACTTTCTCTTGTGACAAAATAACTTTAGACGTCATCATTGAAGAGATAACATTCAATTCCTTAATAACAAACAATTGGATGAGTAGGTGGGACACTCCAAAGCATGACAACGCGTCAATAATTTAGATTGGAGTGGCCCACCCACCCACCCAAATGTTAGTTAACAAGAAGTTAGATTACAATCTTCTCTTGTGACAAAATGACTTCTGAGGTCCGCATAGAAAACAAACATTCAACTCTTTGATGACAAACACTTGGGTTAGTAGGTGAGACGCTACACGGCATAGTACCGAACCAATAGTTTAGAATGAAATTGCCCATCCATCCACTTAAGTGTTAATTATCAAAAGATTTAATCACAACTTTCTCTTGTGACAAAATGGCATTGAACGTCTTCATTAAAGACAAAACAAAATTTCTTGATAACAAATAATTGAGTGGGTGCGTGTTTTCCAAAACATAAAAACTTGTCAATAATTTGGATTAGAGTGGCCCACCCGCCCACCCAGCCAAGTGTGACAAAATGACTTCTGTAGTCTGCATAAATGACAAACATTTAATTCTTTAATAACGAACACTTGAATGGATGGGTGGGACACTCCAAGACATGGTACCAGCGCCAATAATTTAGAATGAAGTAAAAAGTTTGATCACAACCTAGATTCCAATCTTCTCTTGTGACAAAATGACTTCTGATGTCCGCATAAACGACAAACATTTAATTCTTTGATAACAAACACTTGGATGGGTGAGTAGTACACTCCATAGTATAATACCGAGCTAATAGTTTAAAATAGAGTGGCCCACCCACCTGCCCATCTGTAAATTATCAAAAGATTTGTTCACAAATTTCTCTTTAACAAAATAACTTTGAACGTCATCATTGAAGAAAAAACATCCAATTCCTTTATAACGAACAGATGGATAAGTGGGTAAGACATTCCAAAGCATAGCAACTTGTCAATAATTTGGATTAGTTAGATTACAATCTTCTGTTCTAATAAAATAATTTCTGGTGTCCGCATAGAAGACAAATTCTTTCTTGATAAACACTTAGGTGAATAGGTAGAACACTCCATGGCATGGTAGTGGACTAATAGATTAAAACAAAGTGACCCACCTACCCGCTCAACTGTTCGTTATCAAAAAGTTTAATCACAACCATCTCTTGTGACAAAATTATTTTGGACGTCATCATTGAAAAGAAAACATTCATTTTTTAATGAAGAACACTTGGGTGGGTGGGTAAGTCACTCCATGACATAGTACCGGGCCTGGGAGACTTTTTTCTTTGATGACAAATACTTGGGTCAAACACTCCATAGCATAGTACCAAACCAATAGTTTGGAATGAAATGACCCAACCACCCACCCAAATGTTTGTTATAAAAAAATTTGATTACAACCTTCTTTTGAGACAAAATGACTTTGGACGTCACCATTAAAGAGAAAACTTTTATTTTCTTGATAAAGAACACTTAGGTAGGTGGCTGGGACACCCTAAGGCATGGTAACGCGTCAATAATTTAGATTAGAATGTTAGTTAACAAGAAATTAGATTACAATCTTCTTTTGTGACAAAATGACTTCTGATGTCCGCATAAAAAACAAACATTCAATTCGTTGATAACAAACACTTGGGTGGGTAGGTGAAACATTCCATGGTATGGTAGCTGGCCAATATTTAGAATAGAGTGACCCATCATCCCACCAAAGTGTTCGTTATCAAAACGTTTGATCACGACCTTCTCTTGTGACAAAATGACTTTGGACGTCATCGTTAAAGAGTAAACATTCAATTCCTTAATAATAAACAATTGAGTAAAGTGGGACACTCCAAAACATAACAACGCGTCAACAATTTGAATTGAAGTGGCCCAGCCACCCGCCCAAATGTTAGTTAACAAGAAGTTAAATTACAATCTTCTTTTGTAACAAAATGACTTCTGGTGTCCGCATAGTTCATTTTTTTTATGACAAACATTTGGCTGTGTGGCTGGGACACTCCATGACATGGAACCGGGCCAATAATTTGGAGCAGAGTGAGCACAAGGCACAGCAACCTAACAAATGCTAAAGGCAAAGTATTATTTGGGTACGCCCAAAAAAGGGCTATGCCATACTTGAGCCAGACATACCAAGATCAAGTTGGTTCACAAAACCAACTGGTTACTGTTTTCTTATGTCTTTAAGGAGCATCAAATTACTATCTAATATTCAAAATATATTGTAATAAAAAAGTCTACCAAAGTTTTACTAAAAATTGGTTGAGTATCAGCTTAATATGTTCTATTGTAAGGCAAAAAAGCAATAAAAAAGCATAAAAACTATTACCAATCTGCGTTTAAGTACACTACTAATCATGATACCTTCTCATTGACGATATCTAAAACCCTTTAAAAAAGCGTTTGGTGCGTCTTTTTATTCATGAAAAAACTTTGAAATTCAAGATACAGTTCGGTCTACAACAATTTAAACTTAAAACACGCTAAAAGGGTCTACAGAAAAGTAAGACAGTGTCTGCACCTCAATCCCAATTCTAGAATTTGTCCGTCATAAAAAATAATATCATCGGACAAATGCTAAAAATGTATTTGATCTTCATTAAACTTTAATGTCATTATCAAAAAAATTAGAAAAATTTGTCGTTTTCCATAATACGAACGCTCGATTAATTTAAATAAAATGTCAAAATTAGGATTCTGGATAGAATTGCCATGTGATTTTTTTTTTAGTTTTTTTTGCTATTATTCTGCTAAAATCTTTAACCCTCTCTGTCTATTTATGCGTTTTTTTTTCAAGCGTTGGTCTGAATTTTTGGATTTGAGTGAGAGGGTGAGACCATGTTTACTGCACTTAGGCATTATGAGGCCATTTGTACGTTCATTAGTAAACCTCGCTCATCCGTCCTAGTATACAGCCAACCTATGTGGCAAATGATTGTTAGAACATTGCTTCTGTTACCTTTTACACAATTTACTACATTCTCTCTATATCTTGATCGTTACTACCACTTAGAATTGTTGAGTATATTTGAGGAGTAGTTCTAGTCGCAATGTCTTTATCAAATAGGTAGAACCTGATGTATTCTATCACGATATGACTTAACTTGGCTTAAAGCATTCTTTGAATTAATCGGCCTGAACTAATGCAACTCAAAATAAATTAATCATACAAACAGAATTGCCTTGACTTGCTATAAAAAGTTTTGACTTTATTTGGATTTATGTCTGACTCATCCATCTTATCTAGTACTTTTTACTGCAGTGAAACTACTGAATTATGCATAAACTGTATATCTAACTAAATTGAAATATTTTTAAACATATTTCTATTCAATCATTTTGTTTTAAATAAATAAAAAATTAAAATTATTTTAAAAAACTTTCTCTACCTTATTTATTATATAATCCCATTCATATCTAAAATTAAATATTCGTCAAACAAAGTGATGGAGGGTAGCAATAATCATCGCCTGAAAAGTTAAACGCTTCGTTTGAAAAGGGGAGAATCAGTTTTAAAACTGATTACTATATAATTTACGGTGAAAACGCAAACCTGTAGGCCTAAAAATAAACGGCACGAATTGATCTGTTGAATAACAAATATAAACAACGCCCAAATTATTAATCGTTTTTGGAAGTAGATGGTTTGTTTCAGAAAAGGTCAAAAGTGAAAACGTAGAATTATTTATGATAGCATGCAGGTTACAAAACGAGAAATAACGACTGACATTTTATTGATAAGACCCTTTAGTTAGTCATGCAATATTTTTACTGACATGTAGCAATGTTGATCAATTGATATCATAAACTGTGTGAATGTAGAAAATTTATATTTAATTGTTTTCTGTTCTGGAATGCTATAAGTTCATATTTTATATTAGTTCAATTAATTTGCTTACAATTTCATAGTTTGTACTGCATTAAGAACGAAATTTTATCCTGTTTCATATTTTTCATTGTTAGCAAAACTTTATGATTTCATTCTCTATAAATGTCAGCACTAATGGAGCTTGAGATGAAAAAATAACAAACGGGGAATGGGAGAGCTTTAAATTTATCATCAAGGCTTGAATTTTTTAAGAGTCTTGAAATAAGAAGGGAGAGTTTGAAAAGTTGCTCTTTATTACTTAATTTCTTGTATAGCATTCAAGGCAACTTTACATTAAAAATTCATAAAAATGTTTGAAATAGTAGGTAATTAAAAGTTGAAATTAAGAAATGGCAACACTTTGAAATTAATTCAATTTTTATAAATTAATGTAATTGAGGGCAATTTTAATTAAAAAGACTTTAATAAAATACACGATTTAATAAAGTAAATTACTTATTATATCAATATCTGTCTGCAATAATTTAATTTTGCTATTAAAAGTTTTCAGACATTAAAACATATAAATGAATCAATAAAGGTTAGTACAATCGTTATTATAATATAAAATTTTATTATCTCATTTTTTCCTATAATGGAAAAGATCCCTTCTGAAATTTATTCATAGGATATATCTATTTATGAAAAATGATGGTTGAAATTTGTGTTTCTAAAGTAATAGGTGTAATATAGTTCTATATAAATTGAGTTACTTCTATCTTCTCTTCTCGGGAGAGCAGTAATATATCCATAAAGGATCAAAGAATACTCGCT
The DNA here is from genome assembly GCA_963932245.1 of Tachinus rufipes. Classification (NCBI taxonomy): domain Eukaryota; kingdom Metazoa; phylum Arthropoda; class Insecta; order Coleoptera; family Staphylinidae; genus Tachinus; species Tachinus rufipes. The sequence goes on along the minus strand of OZ010747.1, from coordinate 84,376,542 downwards.
ATGATATGATTACTTCATGGGATAAGTAATCGCATTTATCCTGCAGCGCTGTCTGGGATAAATGTAGAGTAGTTGCTGATGCTACAGTTAAATAAATTGTTTTGAATTTTATTTTATTAAAATATGCAAGACGTATTTATATTAGTTTTTGATGAGATAAATTATATTAGTTTTAAAACTAGGTTAAACGAACTAATAAGTAGTAGATTTTTTTATAATTCAATTTTTTCTCAAATGCTTTTACAATTCATGCTTTCAGCTTGTTTAATCCTAACCGGAAAACATATTATAGTGCTGCACTTGATAGCAACCTGTCAACCTAGAGATTTGCACAAACAAGAATTGGTAATAATTCTCTGTTACTACATTAATAACCACAGCTAGTAAGTAAGCAAATATTTCAACATTGTGAAAACAAAAATTATAAGAATTTCTGCCGGTTTATTACCATAACGCCAAATAACCACCATACAACACCATCACCGTATTTGACAGTAAACTGAGATAAAAGCAACGGTTACCGTCCAGGGTACTATGAGGTCTTAGCGGAGGTTGTCGGAAATGCCCTCTAGCTTTAAGCAATCCTGAGCTAAGGCAGAAACAGAAAACCGATTACGCTTCATAGTATCCCTAAACGGAAAATAAATCAATTATTATTTCAAAAACCAGTCACAATTTGACGCAGAGAAGTTAACTAATGTTTGGTCACTAATAAACAACAGAGAAAACAACAATTGCAGAAAACAAATAAAGTGTCACTCTCGCTGATCTCAAACAACTCAAACTTGAACTATTTAAGACAATGCGTACATTACGTAAAGAATAAGCAATCTACTATAACCTAGATGGTGATTGCAAAACATTGATTACCAAAACTAACTAAATTTAAAAAAGAAATAGACATACAGTTTCTGACAGTGTTAAACTTGTCTACCCACACTGCCAAACATTCTATTAAATTGACAAACCCCATCTTAGCGCAGATGACCAGAAACACATACAACACTCACAGTAAAGCTGTGAACTTTGTAGCAAGTGACCAAAAAGGCTAATTAAACAAAGCTCAAGCTTAAGTATTACATAAACTAAATAAGATTACTGGTAAAAAAGCCTCAACTTTACCTAAAATCCACTAAAACTTGAAACATTTTGAGCTAACTTAGTAAAATTAATTTGAAAACATAAACAATTTACAACCTTTGCTGCACCAGACGGGAAAATGTGCTATTTCAAAAATAAAGCAGCAATGTTCAAGTGCTGAGCAGGTTATTAAAAAAATTGTTTTGTGTAAGTAGACAATTTGGTATATTTATGTATATGTAGGACACCTCCAAAAATACTGTGGTCATTTGTAATTTCTACAGTACTATATAGTTTATGGACTAAGATGCTACATTAAAATATGCAATTTTAGCAAAGAATTGATCAAATATCTTGATCGTTAAAATAGCTTAAAAAAATCAACTCTAAACGCACCACCTCAAACTGATTAAAGAACGCGCCCAAGAACAAGAAGCAGATAAGGAGATACAGAATTTTCTGGGATTGTGCACTTGGTTATCAGAGTATATATTACAAGAAGCCAAAAAACTTTTCGTATAAAAAACAAATAAAAAGTTTAAGATAATTAAAACAGCTATTGGTCAACCACTAAAACAACCAAAGACCGGAATACTGTGCTCCAAACAAGCATCTGCAACATAGGCGCTCCTGTATCAAAACAAATACACATCTTATTTCACCATAACGCCAAATAAACTCAAATATGCAACAGACAAACTAACACTACAACGTCTGTATTATCAGCTAAGTAAACTGGTCACAATATTTACAAATAAACTAACACCAACCTCCGCTACAACCTTGGACACGATTTATTGGAATTTGTTTTCAAAACAATGCTCCCAAACTCAAATACTCTAAAAGAAGTAGTTGTGCAGCCGCCGCCACGCAGTCTTATACCGCATCTAATCTTACCTAAGAAATCACACAAAGTTTTTTTGTTTTAAAAGCTTCAACGGTAATTGTTAGATCATTTGCGGATTATTTTTACTCTAAAAATGACAGCTCAGTTTATTAACGTAACTATTTAGCCAAAAATAAACTTTGTCGCTAAACAAAACTTTACAGATAAATTTTGGGATTACGAGCAATTGATTGTAAACTTATTCAACAATCGTACAACGCAAACAATGGTTTAAAAATTTGTCTATAAGTTTGGGACACAGAATAATTTTTGACAATTTAGAAGCAATTACAATGGTGAATGGCAAAACTGGTATATTTGGGTCATACTTTCTACCACTTAAATCAGTTAAACACAGAAACGCAAAGACAAAACCGTACTGTAGTAGACATACATAGAATTTGTATCTATACATTTTTCAGTAGTTTATGACCAATATTTTAATCTTTAGGAACCTGATTTAGATATTTTTGACTTTTTATAAATAGATTTTTAACAGTTTAAAATCAAATTTTAGTTTTTTTTTACAATATTTTGATGTTTAAACACCTGATTTAGGTACTTTTGACTTTTTATGAATATAATTTAAATAGTTTAAGGTCAAACTTTAGTATTTTTTACCATATTTTACTATTTTTGACATTTTTTTTATTATTTTATAACCAGTTTTTGCTAATTTTAACATTAAGAAAAATAATTTAAATGTTTTTAACATTTTATGGTCAAATCTTGATTTTTTTCTTACAATAAAATAATTTTGGTTTTTTATTAATAAAATATATAATTTTAATATTTTTAAAATGTTTGTAGTGCTTTCTAACAACTGTTTAAAATTTCATGATTGCACTTTTTAACAGTTTTTTAAAGCTGAATTTTGCTATTTTTTAGAACTTATAAAAAAAATACAGTTTTGAAAGTTTATGGTCGGACTTTGCTGTTTTAACGTTTTATGAACAGAATTTTATAGTTTTAAATCGTTTTTGTTCAAATTTTTTATTTTTTTTTTATATTTTAAAACCTTATAACCGGATTTTACTATTTTTGTCTTTTCATAAATAGAATTTTGCATTTTTAACAGTTTTAACCAAATGTTTTTTTTTTCCTACAATATTTTTACACTTTATTAATTTATATTTTGCTATTTCTAAAGTTATTTTAATATTCTACAGCCAGATTTTGCTGTTTTTAAAATTTCATAAAACTTTTTACATTTTTCAACATTTTATGGCTGAATTGTTATGTTTTCTGACATAATTTTGTAGTTTCAAGGCTATTTTTAAACATTTAGCAATAAAAGTTGATTTTGCTCTTTTTGGGATTTTAATTTTTATATTTTTCGGTATTTTATTGCCAAATTTTGATGTTCTATAACAGTATTGTAATGTTTAAAAACTAAAATTTAATATTTTTGACATTTTATGAATAAATTGCAATTTTAAATTATTTTGACCAGATTTGGATTCTATCAGAAAAAAATTTAATGTTTTATAATCTGATTTAAATGTTTTGACTTTTTATGAATAAAATTTTAACCGTTTAAAAGCAAATTTTGGTGTTTCTTAACAATATTTTGAGGATTTGCATTTTTTAACAGTTTTTGACCGGATTTTGTTCTGACATAATTTTATTATTTTATGACCAGATTTTGTTAAGTTTGACAAAAAATTTAAACTTTGTTTTTGTGTATAAGATATTTTTTATTTTTTTAATTAGAATTTGCACTTTTTCAGCTATTTTTGGCCAAAATTTGTTTTTGTTTTAAATAATTTTATTATTGTTTTTAGCATTTTATAGATAAAATTTTACATTTTTTTTTTATCAGTTTTTAGCAAGATTGTTATATATTTATAAAAATTTGCTTCAATAAGTAGTTGTGCATACAGGACTCAATCGACGTCTATTTCAAAACCGAAGGAGCGGATTTTGCTACTTTTGACATTACGCAAATAAAATTTGACATTTTATGAAAGCATTTTAGCTCTTTTTAACAATATTTTTCATAGTTAAATTTTGCTATTTTTTAAATTTCAAATAAAATTTCTTGACTTTTAGAAAGTTTATAGTGCTTTCTGACAACTGTTTAAAACTTCATATTTGCACTTTTCCTTAGTTTAAGTTGTATTTGTATTTTTCTAACAATATTTTGATATTTCAAAACTAAATTTTGCTATTTTTTAGAATTTTATAAAGACAGTTTTAAAAGTTTATAGTCTACTTTTCCTGTTTTGACATTTTATGAACAGAATTTTGTAGCTTTAAATCGTTTTTGTTCAATTTTTTTTAACATTTTAAGACTTTATAACCGGATTTTACTATTTTTTACTTTTCATAAATAGAATTTTGAATTTTTAACAGTTTTAACAATTTTAAACCAAATGTTGATGCGTTCTTAAAATATTTTTATACTTTATTTTGTTATTCTTGACAGATTATAAATAGAATTTTGCACATTTTAATAGATTATAGCCGGATTTTGCTATTTCTAACAAGAATTTAATATATAAAGCCAGATTTTGCTATTATTAGAATTTTATAAAAACCTTTTACATATTTTATCAGTTTATTTATTATTTTGTAGTTTAAATGCTATTTTTGAATTTTTATAAATAAAATTTTTCATGTTTAACTGTATTTGGACGAATTGTTGGTTTTTTCTGACATAATTTCATTATTTTATAACCGGATTTTGCTATTATGAACTTTTTATAAATAAAATTTTAATAGCCAAATTTGATCAGAAACTGTGCTCTTGGCCAAATTTTGGCTATTTCTTACAATATTTTAATATTTTGATAGTTTTGAAATTTTTATTTTTACATTTTTCAGTAGATGTTAAAATTTTGGTGTTTTATAACAATATCATAATGATAGATATTAGATAGATATTTTTAATTTTTTATGAACAAATTTTTAACAGTTTTAAAGTTTCAAGACCGGATTTTGCTATTTTTGACATTTTATGAATAGAGTTTTGCACCGAATATTGTTTCTTCATAATTTTATTATTTTATAACCAAATTTTTTTTAAATTTTGATATTAACAAAAATATTATTAAATATTATAAGTTTTTTTAACATTATTTATGATCAAATTTTTATTTTTTCTCACAATAAAATAATTTTGGTTTTTATTAATAGAATATTGTTTTCAACTACTTTTGGGCGGATATTAATTTTTTTTTTTAAATAATTTTAATACTTTATAACCAGATTTTGATATTTTTGGCTTTTTATAATAGAATTAAACAGTTTCTGACCGTGTTTTTGTGCTTTTTGGCAATGAGATATATATATATATATATTTATATATATATTTAATAAAAATTTTGCACTTTTCAGCTAGTTTTTGCCAAATTTTGTTTTTTTTAATAATTTTAATACTTTATAACTAGATTTTGATGTTTTTGAAATTTTATAGATACAATTTTACATTTTTTATCAAAACAATAAAATATTTAAAAAAAAACTTTACTTCAAAGCATAATAACAAGTCAGTAATTTGGATTGGAGTGGCCCACCCACCCAATGAGATTAGTGTTTGTTATCAAAATGTTATATCACGACCTTCTCTTGTAACAAAACGACTTCGGCTGCTCGAAAAGGAGTCAAAATTTTAATCTCTTAATTGCGGACACTTGGGTGGGTGGGTAGGACACTTCATAATATGATAACGACTCAGTAGTTTGGAATGGAGTAGCACACCCACCCACCCAAGTGTTAGTTATAAAAATGTTAGATCATGATCTTCTCTTCTGTCAAAATGACTTCTGATTCTTGCAGAGAGGTTAAATATGTAATTTCTTGATGACGGACGCTTGGCTGGGTGGGATACTCCATACATTGATAACGAGTCAGTAGTTTGGATTGAAGTGACCCACCCACCCACCCAAGTGTTAGTTATTAAGAGGCTAGATAGTCAAATATTTTATCTTATAATGACAAACACTTGAGTGGATGGATAAGATACTCCAGAGCATGATAACAAGTCATTAGTTTAAAATAAAGTTGCCTACTCACCCTCCCAACTGTTAGTTATCAAAATGGTAGATCACAATCATCTCTTCTGACAAAATGACTTCTGATGCTCGCAGAGAGTTCAAATGTTTAATCTTGATTGCAAACACTTGGGTGGGTAAGTGGGACACTCTATAATATGATAACAACTCAGTAATTTAGATTGGAGTAAATGTTAAATCACGATGTTCTATTCTGACAAAATAACTTTTGATACTCGCAAAGAGATCAAATATTTAATCTCATGACACTTGGGTAGGTGGGTAGGACACTCCATAGCATAATAACAAAGCAGTACTTTAAATTAAAGTAGACCACCCACCCACCCAAGTGTTAGTTGTCAAAATGTTAGATAACGACCTTCTCTTGTGACAAAATAACTTTTGATGCTTGCAGAAAGATCAAGTATTTAACCTCTTGATAACGGACACTTAGGTGGGTAGGTGAGTCACTCCAGATCATAATAACAAGTCAGTAATTTAGATTGGAGTGGCCCACCCACCCACTCAAGTGTTGGTTATCAAAATGTTATATTACAATCTTCTCTTGTGACAAAATGACTTCTGATGTTTGCAGAGAAACCAAATATTTATCTCTTAATGACAAACACTTAAGTAGGTAGGTGGGATATTCCATATCTTAATAACAAGTTAGTGATATGAATTGGGATGACCCACTCACCCACCCAAGTGTTAGTTATCATAACGCTAGATCACAATCTTCTTTTGTGACAAAATAACTTCTGATGCTCGCAGAGAGATCGCAGAGAGAAATATTTAATATCTTGACACTTTATAGCATAATAACGACTCAGTAGTTTGAATTAAAGTGGCTTTCAATTAATTTCAAATAAAATTTTTTACACTTTTAAAAAGTTTATGATGCTTTCTGACAATTGTTTAAAATTACAAAATTGCACTTTTTAACAGCTTATGTGGTATTTGAAAATTTTCAAAAAATATTTTTGATATTTTAAGGCTGGATTTTGCTATTTTCATAATTTTATAACAAAAATTACAATTTTTAAAAGTTTTTGATCGGATTTTACTGTTTTGACATTTTATGAATAGAATTTTATAGTTTTCAATCGGTTTTGTTTATTTATTTATAACCTTAAGTATTTTATTATTTTTGACTTTTTAGAAATAGAATTTTGCATTTTCAACCAAATATTGATGCTTTCTTACACTACAAGTCAGATTTTGCTATTTTTGGGATTTCATAAAACTTTTTACATTTTTTAACAGTTTATGGCCGACTTGTGGTGTTTTCTGACATTATTTTGTAGTTTCAAGGCTATTTTTAAACATTTATCAATAAAATTTTGTATGTTTTAATTTTATTTGGACGGATTTTGGTTTTCTGACATAATTTCATTTCACAGTTTTTGACCAAATTTGGCTATATTTCACAATATTTTGATGTTTCACGTCCTGATTTTGTTCGTTTTGGAATTTTTATTTTTATATTTTTCAGTATTTTATGGCCAAATTTTGATGTTTTATAACAATATTTTAATATTTAAAGATATTTTTGACATTTTATGTATAAAATTTTGCAATTTTAAACCATTAGGCCAGATTTTGATTTTATCAGAAAATATAATAATGTTTTATGACCTGATTTAGATATTTTTGACTATATATAAATAGATTTTTAAGCGTTTAAAACCAAATTTTTGTGTTTTTTGACAAAATTTTGAAACTTCAACACCAAATTTTTAACATTTTATGAATAAAGTTTTGCATTTTTTGCAGTTTCTAACATAATTTTATTATTTTATGACAAGATTTTTACATTAAATTTTCTTTTTCTTTTTTAATAATAGAATATTGCACTTTTCAACTATTTTTGACCAAATTTTGTTTTTTTTTATATAAGTTTAACACTTTATAACCAGATTTTGATATTTTTGACTTTTTATAATAGAATTTTACACGTTTTAACTGGGTTTTTCTGCTTTTTGGTAAATAGATATTTTTGATTTTTATTATTAGAAATTTTCACTTTTCAGAAAGATATATATTTTGTTTTGTTTTAATAATTTTTATATTTTATATCCATATTTTGACATTTTATAAATAGAATTTTACATTTCTCAACAATTTATGACCAAATTTGAGTTGTTTTAAAGCCGGATTTTGCAAATTCTGACATCTTACAAGTAGAATTTTACATTTTTCATCAGTTTATGACCGGATTTTGGTACATTTTCACAATATTTTGATATTTTATTAGTGGACTTTGCTATTTTTCACTTTTATAATTGTTTTGCGGTTATTACTTTTACTAATTTTGACTGAAGTTGCTCGTTTTGGTATTTTATTTCGTTATTTTTCAGTATTTTGCTGTTATATAACAATATTTTAATGTGTAAAGACCGTATTTTGATACTTTTGACATTTTATAAATAAAATTTTGAAACTTTAAATCATTTTAGCCAGATTTTGATTCTATTACAAAATATATATAATATAATATGTTTTATGACCTTACATAGATATTTTTTAATTTTTGTATTTAGATTTTTAGCAGTTTCAAGGTCAAATTTTGCTATTTTTCACATTTTATGAACTGAATTCTACTTATTTTACCAGTTTTTAGACGGAATTTGTTTCTTTCTAACAGAATTTTATTATTTTATGAACAGAATTTGCTAATTTTGACATTAAAAAATGAATTTTACACAAATAAATATTATTATTATTATTTTATGACCGGATTTTGGTTCTTTTTTACAATAAAATATTTTTGGTTTTTTATTAATAGAATATTGCATTTTTCAACTATTTTTGGCAAGATTTTCGTTTTCTTTTAAATAATTAAAAAAATTTAATATGTTTGACATCTTACAAGTAGAATTTTACATTTTTCATCTGTTTATAGTCCGATTTTAGTACATTTTCACAATATTTTATATTTTATTACTGAACATATTTTAACCTAAACCCTGATGTTAATGTTTTTGAAAAATATTTATTTATTATAACCGGGGAATTTACTATATTTGATATATTCAATGCTTTTTTTATTTATATATTTTACTATATTTGACGTTTTATAAATCAAATTTTAAATTTTTAACATATTTTGGTTTATTTCATGTTTTGATATTTCATAGCCCAACTGAAACTAACTGAAACCATACAAACATAATTCATAAACTGTGTTCCCGCCCACCCACCCAAGTGTTTCATGACAAGAAGTTGTATCACAAACACTTAGTCGAGTGAGTGGGAACACTAACTGAAACCCCACAAACATAACTCATAAAATGTGTTCCCGCCCACCCACCCAAGCGTTTCTTGTCAAAAAGTTAGATCACAAACAATTGGGCGGATGGGCGGAAACACTAACTAAAACCATACAAACATAAATCATAAATTGTTATTCCGCCCACCCACCCAAGTATTTGTTGTCAAAAAAGTTGGATCACAAACAATTGGGCGGGTGGGCAAGAAAACTAACTGAAACCACACAAATATAACTCATAAACTGTGTTCCCGCTCACCCACCCAAGTGTTTGTTGTCAAGAAGTTGGACTACAAACAATTCGGCGGGTATGCAAAAACACTAAATTAAACCACACAAACATAAATCATAAACTGTGTTCCCACCCAACCATCCAAGTATTTGTTGTCAAAAAGTTGGATCACAAACAATTGGGCAGATCTCTAACTAAAACCACGCAAGTACAATTCAACTGTATAGTACACAAAAGCAGTCATAACTTCTAACCTGTGCATTGGAGATTGATGCAATTTAATACTAATACATTTTTAAATTGTTTTTAAAGTTGTTACAAATTTAATTTAATATAATAATTGCAAAGTTAGTTAAAATCTATAACCTCAGTTTGGCATAACCTCAATTAGTTTATGAACACTACTTAAAATTTAAAAAGTAGATTAAAGTAGTCTTCTAACTTCTAATTTCTAACCTATGCATTAGATATTATTGCAATTAAGTAATGATAGACCTTAAAATTGTTAAAATCCATACACTCAGTTTGACATAACCTCAATTTGTTTAGAATCACTATACTCCACTTAAAAATTGTAATGTTCACAAAAGTTGTCATAACTTCTAACCTATGTATTGAATATTGATACAATTCAGTACTAATATACCATAAAGTTGTCTTTAAAATTGTTGCAAATTTAAATCAAATCTATACGCTCAGTTCAACATAACCTTAATTTGTTTAGGATCACTATAATTCACTTAAAAATTGTAAAATAAACAAAAATAGTCATAACTACAAATCTGTGCATTAAATATTGATGTAATTTCATACTAATACACAACAAAGTTGTTGTTAAAATAATTGCAAATTTAGTTAAAATCTATACGCTCAATTTGACATAACCTTAATTAGTTTAAGATCAGTAGAGTTTACTTAAAAAAGCGTAAGGTGCATAAAAATAGTCATAATTTCTATCCTGTGCATTAGATATTGATGTAGTTTAGTACTAATATAACTTACAGTTGTCATTAAAAATTTTGCAAAGTAAGTTCTAATCTATACGCTCAGTTTGATATAACCTGAATTTGTTTAAGATCACTATACTTCATGTAATCTAAATGACATTAAAAAACTGGTCAATAGAATACTACCAAGCTTAAGATGAACATCACAAACTACTATCTGGTACACAAATAGGGTCAAAGACTAGAATTGTACTAGAGTTAGAACCTACGAGAACTAACACCAGAAGATGGATTTTCAGGCAGAGGTGGCTGCGATTAAGTAGTGCGCCAGGTACATGATTAGAACGGGATTATATCTCAACCGATAACAATCATGCCAATTAGTAAAGCAACTTTGCAATCGCCAGTAATAAAATCTAAATTGGTTATGGCCTGCATAAACAATCTAAAATTTACCACATTTTGCAGAGTGGTGGTTCGCTACACTTGCTAATTGAATGCAAAGCTTTTAATCTAGAACGCACAGCTACATAACCTAACTTACGGTAATCCACTAGCAAAAAATTTTAGATTTTATTAAACAGACAGAGCTGATAAAAGAGTAAAACGTCAAGGTGCACAAAAAAGCTAAAAGGCCCGCAGTGCAAAAAGTACCATTGTGTACAACAAAAAATTGTAGAAGTACGTATCTATCTCAGTCTCTCATCTGCGGAATTATTTTAATCATCAACAACCTCTAAGAAAGACGGTGATTTCATAAAGAAGATTTCATATGACATGTGCAAAAAGACTCCAACTATGCTCAGAGAACTCTATTTCAAGACAACTGCAGAGTGCATAAAGTACTATTCAAGCAGAAATCAATGCATTTGGTTTTGAGCACTTATCTTGCCGTTTCTGTTTATATTTTTTTTCCAAAACTAAAGAGATCTTGTTAAATGACGACTTGAAAAACACTGTGGAGTTGAATTACCAAAATATTTTATTATTTCAAAGTATAGCATTAATAAAAAAAAATGTTTGTGTAAACAAATTCAATATTAACAAAAAAAAAATGTAAATGGTATAACGTAAAGGTTTTTTAAATTAAATAAATAACATAAAATTATTATGAAAATAAAATTTTATAGTAGCTATGTTGCTGCAGGTAAATAATTTATTTAAAACATTTATAGATTTGCTTACAAAATATTTATTGAAACCGTCTGCAGTAAATTGCGAAATGTTATTTTGATTACAGTTTCTATTTGCATTTCATTTTACTATGTGTATTTCATATGGAATTTAGTGAAGAGTTTGTATTAGTTAAATGAGTTTCATTTGATGCTATAAAATGGTTGAAATTGCAATTACCAATCGTTTTTATCTGATGTTATATTAATTAAATAAATTCAATAAAGTTTTTTCAATTTGTAACCAATTAATTTTTTAAACAAACAATTATTTGACTGTAGACATAATATTTATTTAGTCTTCTTGAATATATTCCTAATTGGTTGATTCGATCGTTTTATAAAAAAATGAAGCGTTTGATCAATGACTGATATATAATTGATTGAGTATTGGATTTTACATGTCGTTAAATATAATCTGCACACTTATACCCAGATAATTGGTAACATATAGCGGTCAATGTTAATACCACTTAAGGGTTAGTAAAAATCATTAATAAATTTATTCAAGGTTTTCGTATACGTTTGAACTAACAATTCAAGATGCTACGTTACAGATAATCTTTCAATTTCAAGATTGCATAAAATATCTTTTTTTGGCTATTGTCAACATCGCCGTCTGGTTTTAGTACAACAAAAAATAGCTACCTTCAACCTTGCATTAATTCAGTCGGTCAAAAGATAGCCAATGCTCAAATAAATGTTTTGAATTTGTTTCTAATTTTAATATCTATTAATATGGAGTAATTTTTGTTGAATTATATTATTTTTTTACGTTGATAGAAATAGTAAATTGTTTCTACTGACTGTTAGTTCTTTTATATACGCCTATGCGCTGTCTGTGTCTTAGCGAAAACTTTTTTGAGAAAAAAGTCTGCAGTTTTTTTGTAACTGAACACTATTTTTATTTGCAAATGTGATTAAAATTTGTTGATATAACAAAATTGAAATATTGTGTTAGGAAAACATTAAATCTGGTCTAACCATATAATAATTCTATTATTATTGAGTGTATTCAAATTTTTATCGCATATAAGAAATATATAAATTCTTAATTCACAAAACCACTTTTGCGTACACTTTGTCTACACAAAAGTTTTGTAAATATTATAGTAAAAGTTTTTGAACAGACGCATTATATTCATGTGGTGGTTGAACGACAGACAATGGCCATCGAGGGAAATAAGAAAAAACTGCGTGCGTAGAACATGTTAAAAATTGGACCTATATATTATTTTCACAGAAAAAATTACAAAAAGCTACATAAAAACAAGAAATCATTAGTAATTTTAGCAAATATAATTAATATCAATTATTGTTTAGTTTATTATTACAGTCTTATGCAATGCTATAAACTATTTTAAAAGTTTCATCATTATTTGTGTTGATATTTAAACATTCTTTTTTATACATATGGTAATGCTTTGTTTCATTTTTCCACAATTCGTCACTTGCCACTATTACCTTTGTTAAATGTCAACTGTCATATAACTTGATATAACACCAAAATATCACGACGCCATTTTTATTTATTAAAAAAGAACCATTTGTAACAATCTTTCAAATCATTGTCAACATAAAAAAGAATTCTTTCAGCTTTATTTTATTTTTTATAATAAATTTAAATTTATTAATAATTTTAATAAGCAAATTGTTCACCTTTACCATGCAATATTATAAAACATGCATCAAAACACACTAAGAAATAATTGAAAAAAAAAATAATACCTTTGATTTATTTATTTACGTTTGCACAGAAGATTATGTCGCAGTGTCTACAAAATTACATCTCAAAGTTCTTATCGGCCACAGTCATCAGGTCCACGCCATCAGCACTTAATCCCAGCAGAAGCGAAGCAAACCATCCTAATCTTAACTAATTAAACCAAATAGTTTCTTTCAAACAGTTGGTCCCTTTTATGTAAATTTCCTCACGCGCGGCAGAATAATAGAATAATTAGCGCGGAGAGCGACGGATTATTTTTGTTTTTATTTATTAAACTTTTTTATCAATATTATTATATTTATTACAGGGGCGATAGCGCTTTGCACTACGGATGCGACTATGTCTACACTTGATGGTAACTAGAAACTGACTGTTTTCGAGGGCTAAACCGGCCGCGATTCGCACGGATCGGTGCGAATGTCGACTGCGCTGAACGTCGACTACTTGTTACGCGGTATTTAAACTGAATAAATATTATTTTTGCTTTTGTATATTCTAAATTACTACACAAATCATTATTTAAATATGCTTGAAACTTTTTTTATAATACTTTCCTTCTATTAACTATTTTTACGGGCCGGAAATTTGCAGGAAATTGCTGGCAGGAAAATTTGTCGAAGTCAAGGGGACAATTGAATTCAATTTTTCTTAAGAAAAAGCGAACAAAGGATGCTCCAGGGATGAAATTACTTTATCACTTTTTTCAAGTTTTGTTTAGAACAAAATATTGTGTATATATTATATTTATATAATCAATAAGTCATTAAATTCTCTAATATTTAATCAAATGTTATAATAATAATAAATGATAAACAAAATTATAAAATAACAATTTATTGCTTTTAAACTAAATTTACATTAAATCAATTTACTGTACTAATCAATATAACTATGTAGGACAATTTGAGATAATCCAGTTAGTTTCAGTTTTTAGTATCGATTATACTTTAACAGATTGCTATTCTTTACAATGAAAAATAAATACCATTATTAGTATTTTTTGTAAACATTTATTCAACATTTTTTTCAGTTATACATTATTAATCTTCATATTACTAACATTATCTTGTCACTTTTAATGATTTTAAAACTTTTTTTATGTTTATTATACTACAAATTATTATTAGTTTTCTGCTTATCGCAAGTTCTATGTGCTTCTACCCAACTTTTGTATTTTTTTTATTATATTTTTTTAGATATTTTTTGTTTGTTTTTTAGTTTACCTTTTAATATACTTTTCAATAACGTCGTTCAGCAACAATATTCTTTTTTACTAATAATATTTTTTTGTCAATTCTTTTTTATCATTTTATCATTTTATCATTTTATTTTTTTTACTATTTTGGATCATCTACTATGTAATGTTATACTCCCAATTTACGTTTTAATTACATTTGCTATTAATCTTAAAGTCTGGTTGTTTATGTTTTGTATTCGTACAAAAAAACTTAAATAAATAAAACATTTTTCTATCTTTTTGTAGTTTTTTTGTTGCTATTTTTATGCACATTTATACTTTTTTTCTTCTTTTTCGAGTGCCCTATCCGCTTAGCGAACGTTGGCTAGCATGTTGGCTATCATCACTCTATTGACCGCTGCTCTGAACAGCGACTCTGTTGTTAGTCCAAACCACTGTTGGAGGTTCTTTAGCTAGGATGTTCTCCGTCTTCTCACACCTTGTTTTCTCTTGATCTTTTCTTGCATGATTATATGTACAATATTGTATGACTCTGGGTGTCTCATTACGTGTGCGAAATATGCAAATTTTCTGGTCTTTACGGTTCGTGCTAGTTGGTTTCTGTTTTAAGTGTTTCTATGACCGTGGTATTTGTAACGTGCTGCGTCCAGCTGATGCGGAGTATTCTTCTGTAGCACCACATCTCAAAGGCCTCTATTCTTTTAAGGTTTGCTTCAGTTAGTGTCCATGCCTCCACTCCATACATAAGGACTGAGAACACATAACATCTAAGCATTGTTATTTGTAGTGCTAGGTTCAGATTTTTTCCACATAATACTTTCTTCATACGTGTAAATGCTGCCTTCGCTTGTTCACTGCGGCATCGGATTTCCGTTGAGTAGTCCCAGTCATCACTCAGGGTGCATCCGAGGTATTTTATCTTATTTGTGTATTCAAGAGAAACGCCATCAACCTCTATATTATGGTTGCCTACTGGATCCTTACTTACAATTATGTACTTTGCCTTTTTTATATTCAGTTTTTTATCGTACTTTCCGCATACTACATGTATCAGATTAAGCATTTTCTGCATTGCTTCTATACTCTCTGCAATGAGTACTGTATCATCTGCATATTGCAGGTTATTTATTGGAATTCTATTTATCTGTGGGATTTATTAAAGTTTACACAAAGTTACAACAGTAATGTATTAAAAAAGAATGAAAGATAACACATGAATAGAAATAGCACGTTTTAAATATGGTTCGTTTTGCGTCGTTGTCGGGATATGTTCACATTTAAGTCCATTGATAAGATGTAATATGAATAGCATTAAAAAACAATCTACAGTAAAATTTCTGGGAATTCATATAGATGAAAAATGCAATTGGACTACTCATGTAGATATTTTATGTAATAAAGTTAGCTCTATATGTTACATGATTAAACAATTACAACCCATTATAACTATATCATCTTTAAAATTACTGTACTTTGGACGTATACAGTCTATATTGTCTTATGGAATTCTAGCTTGGGGAGCTGCATCAAATTGGAAAAGATTGTTTAAATTACAAAAAAGGTCTATTAGGCAAATGTTAAATTTACCAGCCAAAACACATTGTGCAGATTTGTTCAGAAAACTAAATATCTTAACATTACCTTGTCTCTTTATACACCACCTTATTGTATACGCAAAAATAAATGAAAAGAAATTCAAATGTCTAAATGAGACCCACGATTACAACACACGACATGGGTTTCGATATGAGGTACCAAACCACAAAACATCAAAATTTGAACATAGTCCTGAATATTTAGCAATAAAATGTTTCAATAAATTACCAATAGAAATCAAAAAGCTACCTGCAAAACAATTTAAAATAAAAACAAAACAAATTTTAATCCAAAAATCGCTTTATTCATTAAATGATTTTCTGCTGGCACCATTTTAGTATATAGTATTTTGTTAATTGTTCTAAAGTGTTATTTGTAAGAAAAAAAAAATGTATTAATATTAATTGTAATTCCATTTCTATGTTTCTATGTTTAATGTTGTTTACTCTTGACTTTTCCTATGTCTGTAGAAGATCGACTGGAATAAATATTATTATTATTATTATTATTATTATTACTTATCAACGTCTTAGTCTCGACTGCCCGCGGCCCACAACCCCACATTCACCACACTATGGTCACCAGTGTTGCCACTCCACATTCGGCCGTCCTGAACTAGTCTGCCTCGGACTCTGCTCCTTCGTTTGACCATGGCTTGATGTATTCTGCGCAGGTTGAAGTCTTCTTTGGCCCATCGGTTGTCCCTTCTTTGGCGACGTCGTAGGTGTTGTTAGTCTTGACCCTTGTAATCCTATACGGACCCAGATACTTTGGCTTTAGCTTAAGCCCAGGACCATATTGCGTTCTTTTGATTGCAAGCAGATCTCCTTCCTTATAGATTGATGCTGGTCTTCTTCGTAGGTTGTACCCCTTCTTGTTTTCTGATTGGACCTTTTCGATCTGCTGCTTGGCTGCCTCTCGCTGCTCTTCTCTCTCTTCTTGGTAAACTCTGACATCTTCCTGGTTTAGTAATTCTCGGATTCGGGCATCTTCTTTGTTGCGCATCTTTACTCCTATCATCAATTCGAAAGGACTGGTTCCAATACTTCTCTGTTGAGTTGAGTTGATAACTCGCTGCAACTTCTCGACATGCTTCTACCATTTGGATGGGTCTTCGATTGACAACTTTGCTAAAACAGGTATGATTGTAGCATTTAAACGTTCTACTTGCCCGTTTGCCCTAGGTAGACCAGCTGTAATTAGAACATGCTTGATTGCTTCCTGGGAACAATAGTCTTCAAATTCTTTAGAGGTAAATGCAGTTCCTCTATCAGACACAATTTCTACTGGATTTCCAAACGTGGACTTCTGGACTTCTAGCTTCCTTATCACTTCAGCTGACGTGGTACTCTTCGTCGGATATAGCCACACAAACTTTGTAAAACTATCTATGACTGCCAAGATATGGTTGTAATTCTTGCTTGTGGAGTCTAACGGTCCTAAATGATCCACGTGATACGTATGAAGCGGTCCTGTTTTCGTCAATGGATTTAAGTATCCCTCCAGTTTTCCTCGCTTTGCATTCACTACAATGCATGGCACACAGTTTCCAATTATTTTCTTTACACGCGACTCTTACTCTGGTATGTAGTATTCTTGTTCGATCAGATCTTTCGTCTTCTTGACGGAAAAATGTCCCTTTTCATGATTTATTCGAATGATTTCTGATTTCATCTTATTCGGAACTACTAGTAACTCGTTATCCTTGATCATTTTGTATAACAGTTCGTTTTTCATAAAATAGTCATCATAATCTCTTTCTCTTAGAATTTGCTTGATCGCTCTGATCGTCTCATCATCATCTTGGGCTGCTTTGAACTTCGCAGTTGTGCTGTCTACTAATAGCAATACTGGGTATCGGCTAAGAGCATCAACGTGTGGGAGTCTTGCGCCTTGTCTATGTTCTATTTTATAGTCAAACTCCTCTAACAGCAACACCCATCGCGCTACTCTAGTCGTCAGATCCTTTTTCTCCATAGTTTTTTGAAATGCGGAACAATCGGTGATTATCTTGAAGTGCTTTCCAAGAAGGTACACTCGGAATTTCTTCAATGCCTCAATAATTGCTAGTACTTCCAGCTCATAACTTGAGTAGACTTCTTCAGCAGCTGTAGTCTTGCGACTCATATAATGAACAGGATGTAGCATTTCATCATCTCCTCGCTGTAGCAGAATTGCACCATAGCCATGCTTGCTCGCGTCTGTGTGCAGTTCGGTTTTGCTTTCTTGTTTAAAGATGTTTAATACTGGCTTAGCTGCAAGTATTTCCTTCAAGTTTCTGAATGCCGCCTTTTCATTGGTTCCAAATTGAAATGTAACGTTCTTCTTTAGCATATCGCTTAACGGCTTTGCTATTTGGGCATACCCCTTGATAAATTTTCGGAAATATCCTGTCAATCCTAGGAAACTCTGCAGCTGTTTAGTTGTTCTTGGTTCCGGAAATTTGGTTACTGCTCTAGTCTTCATTTCGGATGGAAAAACTTTTCCCTCTTCCAACGTGTGTCTTAAAAATTCGACGCTTTTCTTCAAAAAATGGCATTTCTTTACATTTATCTCCAATCCATACTCTGACGCAGTCTTCAGTGTTAACTCTAGTTTTGATACAGCTTCCTCTTCGTTCGTTGCAGGTATTATCAGATCGTCCATGTATGTAAGCACTGTTCCATTTCTTGATAAGTTTCAAAAAATGCAATTTATGAACTTCTGAAACACTGCTGGTGAGTTGCACAATCCAAAGGGTACTCGTTTAAACTCGTATTGTCCTTGATGAGTTACAAATGAAGTGTATTTACGACTATCTTTTTCAACGCTTACATGGAAGAATCCACTTTTCAGGTCTATTGTACTGAATATTGTTGCATCTTGAAGTCGGTCTAGCACATCTTCAATGAGAGGTAGGGGATAACGATCTTTGACTATTTTTCTGTTTATTCCCCTGTAATCGACACATAGCCTTGGAGTTCCATCTTTCTTTTTTACTACTACCACTGGGCTTGCATATTCAGATGAGCTTGGTTCAATGACTCCTTCTTCCAACCATTCTTCTACTTGTTTATCGACTGCTTCTCTTTCGGGAAATGGTAGCCTTCTGGGTCGTGATGAGATTGCTTCATCATCTTTCACAATAATCTTCATCTCTATCTCGGTGGTCTTTGTCTTATTTGGTTTGTAGGCTTCCACGGTGTTCTTGACTGCATCTCTTGCGATTTTACTCGATTGGCTGCCTATATCCAGTGTTGGTTCTTCAGCTTCAATTCTCAGGAGGAATGGGGTATTGTCTTCTTGCAACTTCTTAACTCGTATGCTGGCTTCGTTCATGATGACCTCAGCTTGTCGTAGCAGTTCGCGTCCGATGATGGCGTTTACGGGCGTGACGTCATTGCTAACTACGTAAATTGCAACTGGGTAATTGTCTTCGTCTATGATCAGGTTTTCCTCGAAGTATCCTAATGTTTGGACATTTAATTGGTACACGTCTTTTTATTTATCAGGTTCACTTGGCTACCCGAATCGAACAATGCTTCGATTGCGACACCTCTGATAACAATCTTCATTGAAATGTTTCCAGTAGCTTTCTTATTTAAGGAATGGACGCTTGCTCTGTCTTGGCCAACGTTGCACTGATTCGCTTTATGGCCGTATTGATTACATTTAAAACATTTGAGACCCTTGTCCTTATCCCTACATTCCGACGACTTGTGCCCTGTCTTGCCACAGTTATAACATCTGGGTTTTGAATTGTTTTGGACGGCTTCACTCTTAACTCCGTCAGTTTTAATTTTTTGAGGGACCTCACGTGACTTTGTTTTAATACTAGCATAAATCTGTAGTTTTTCTTTAATCGATTTGAGATCTTTTGCCCCATATAAGACTATTTTATTTACACTGCTGTCTGGCATACCATCGATAACGTATTGAATAAGAGCTGACGTCTCAATGCTGCCTCTGCTAGCAAGCTCTCTCATGCTAAGCAAGTATTCTTGGGGTAACTCATCTTTTTTAATCTTTCTTTTAATAAGCATATCATGCAACTCTGCACTGTTTATTTGTTCAGAAAACTCGTCTAGTAAAGAGTTTTTTAATTGCCTCCAAGTGCTTATTTTATTTTGACTGTTAATAAAAACTTTGGCTAAGCCACTCACCCTTCTTTTTGCAAAGATCAGCTTTTGTAAGTCATCCCAGTTCAGTAAAATAGCGGTTTCTTCGAATTCCTCAATCCACTTTACTACAGGATAGTTGTCATCGCCTTTGAAAAATCTCACGGAGTCTTTGACGTCTCTAAAGGTTAGTGCGAACGCGTGTGTATTTTTTTTCGTATGCTTGGATGATGCGATTGACGGTGCATCTGATTCTTCGTCGACATCATCACAGTCGTCGCTATCTGGTGGGTCTTCCGGTTCACTATCGCCATCCTCTGGTGCAGTCACTTGAATGCTATTTATATCGGTAAGACACTCGCAGATTCGTGTACTGATTTCTTCTTTGGTTCCTTCATAACTTAATCGCAGCATTAAACAAATTGCCGTCAAATCTCCAATTGAAAAATTTCTCTGTACGTACCCCACTTTTGCTTTAAATTCGTCTGATTCTGTCGAGTATTCGAACCCTCTAAATTCTCTGAGTTTCTTCCTACTACTTCTGTCACCCTCAGCTTCGAATATTAATTTATAAAGCGCGTAGGCGGTTACCTTGCTTGCTGATGTAATGCTTTCCTTTATTTCGGGTATCTGTCCTAAGCACTCCATTGCAATACAACGCGTAATTGTATTTGTATTTGTTGATGTGCTTTTTTTGCTCGAAACTTATTTCCTATGCGCCGCTTCGTGTGCTCGTAGCGCTCGGAACTTATTTCCAATGCAGCTCGCAGCGCGGGAGAATACCACGCGGCCTGCTTTTTCTCGGGCGTATTCTAACCTGTTCACGCACTTGCCGGCGTGCTTATTTTTGCACTTTTGTCTTTTCACTCTTTGTCTTTCTGTTTTAACGTCTTTACACTTTCTTCTTCACTTCTTTGCACTTTCTGTTTTTCACGTCTTTGAACTTTGTGTTTTAACGTCTTTACACTTTGTTTTCACGTTTTTTTTTTTTAAATAAAACTGATTGCGGTCAACGTGGTCACTTTTTATTCCGGGTTGAGCCCCCAAGTTTGTGGGATTTATTAAAGTTTACACGAAGTTACAACAGTAATGTATTAAAAAAGAATGAAAGATAACACATGAATAGAAATAGCACGTTTTAAATATGGTTCGTCTTGCGTCGTTGTCGGGATATGTTCACTTATCAACGTCTTAGTCTCGACTGCCCGCGGCCCACAACCCCACATTCACCACACTATGGTCACCAGTGTTGCCACTCCACATATCGATAGGTCTTTTTCACTTCTCCCTTTAAGAGCTTATTTGATTATTTGCTCTGCATAGATGTTGAATATTAGCAGAGATAGGACGCATCTTTGTCTAACTTCTCTTTGTATGTCATCTGCTCCTGTAAGTCTGTATCCAATTTTGACGTTTGCTGTTTGTTGCCAGTAAAGTTTCGAGATGAAACAAAGGTCTTTGTCGTCTATTCCAGTGTTTCTTAATATTTCTAGCATTTTGTTGTATTATAGCTTGTCAAACGCCTTTTCCAGGTCAATGAAGCATAGGAATATTTTCCGGTTTATATCTCTACATCTTTGTGTTACTACTTGTAGGCTAAATAAAGCTTCCCTGGTGCCCAGTTCTTTGCGAAACCCAAATTGTGTTTTGCCTATGTGTTCTTCTATTTTTCTGTATATTCTTTGATGTATTATGTGTAAGAAGATCTTTTAAACGTGGCTCATTAGACTAATTGTACGGTGGTCGCTACATTCTTCTGCCTTTTTTTTTGGTATTACTACAAAAGTAGATTTAAGCCAGTCTTTTGGAATTTTCCCTGTATCGTATACTGCATTAAACAACTGTGTTAGGATTGCAATGCTCTTAGTCTGGAGTTCTTTTAGTATTTCTGTGGGGATTTCATCTGGCCCTGTGGCTTTCCTGTTCTTTGCGTTCTTGATTGCTCTCTCTACCTCCTCTTTAGATATTGAAGAACCAGTCAAAATATTTTGCATGTCTGGTGGCAGTGCTGTGCGTGTGTCCGCAAACAGTTTTTCTATGTATTCTTTCCATCGGGTCAGTCTGTCTTCGATGTCCATAATCAGTTTTCCATTGCAATCTCTAAGTTTGTCTTGACCTTTGTTCTGTTTGAAGTCTGCTGCTTCTTTGACTTTTTTGTGTTGTGCTTCTTTTCATAATCTTCTATTTTTGCACATTTATGGGAGAACCATTCTGCCTTAGAGGGTCTTATTTTGCTTCTAAACTCACTGTTTATCTGTTTGTATTTGTTTCGGATTTGGTTTTTATGTTGTCTTCTTTTCTCCATGAGATCCATTATCTCGTTTTTCATCCACTTTCTTTTTTTAGTGGTGTATTTGCTTTGCGCTAGGGTTTCTTCTTTTATTTTGTTCACCGTTGTTTTGAAATTTTTCCACTCCTTTTTAATCGCAGTAGTTAGTCTGTTCTGTCTGTCTTCTAATTTTTTTCTAGTTTCTCTCCTATATCTTGTCTTGTGTCAGGGTCTTTAAGCTCCAGGTCAATATTTTGTTTCTTTGTGGTTTTCGGCGTTATTTTCAGTCGGACACAGATTTGGGTCACTAGGAGATTGTGGTTTGAGTTCATGACCGCTCCTGGGAACGTTTTAACTGATTTTATTACGTTCTTATGCCTGTTTGTTATTGTGATGTAATCGATTTGGTTTCGGATTATGTTGGTATCTGAGTCAGCAAGAGCCATCCACGTAAACAGGTAGAATGTGTTTGTAATGATTAAGTCGTTAACTGTGCAGAAATCCACGAATCTGTCCCCTTGTTCGTTTCTTGTCTCGAGTCCAAATTTGCCAACGACTTTCTTTATGTTATTTTAATTCTGTCATCTTAGTTTCCACATATTTTTTTCCTGTTCTAAATAAAAACATTGTTTTATTTTTTTTATTATAATCTGCCACTACTGTCAGCTTTTTAGGTCTTAATGTGAAATCGTGATTCAAATACCGCAAACAATTTTTTTTTTTTTAATAGTTTAGAAAGAGAATCTTCTAAACGCTCTAACGTGTCGGATTCACTCTCACAACAAAAGTGCTTACCCACTAAACTTTTTAGTGAGCACCTGAAAGAAATTCAAGACTTTACCTTCTATTGGAAGATGTGGCTTTAGGATGTGTTTTAAATAGAAGCTTCTCGATCTAGTTTGGCAAGTTGTGCCAAGTTGGGATTGGAGTGATACGCAAAGTTATTAAAGTATTTTTTGGTCAAAGATTAAATATAGTGTAAAAGTGAAAGAATGACAAGGTCAATCCAAATATATGTTTTGGACAAACCTACAAAGGTTTGCATAGTTTTGATGTGGCAGTTTGCAGCCGTTTTACAAACGAGAAAACCTTACCTGATCTTTTGTCTGATGGTCAAGGTGTAGAGTCGGGTTTTGTTTCGGAGCAACATTCCACTGTTTCGGCATAACATTGGTTACAGCAGAGCTTTAGCCATGTTGGTTTTGTCAAAAATGGACTGTACATGAGTTTTGAAGATAATCCCAAAGTATGTAACAAAGACGGATTACAATATAAAAACGTCATTTAATTTGAACGTGTGAAGAGAACAGCTTTGCTTTTTTTCTGAATTAACTTTAAAGCGCTAACTGTTCAGCTAATCTCTCAGATTTTAGGTGGATTTTTGTAGTCTTAAAGTAACTATTTTGGTTGATTTTAATAAGTAGAAAAATGTTGTGTCATCAGTATATTGAGCCAATATAACACCGTGCGTGCTTTTTGAAAGCATGTCGATGACAAACATGTCAAAAAGATAAAGCAAAAGAATGAAGCCTTAAAAGATTATAGCCGTTATCTGCCAAGAGGTAAAAATATAATTTTAATATATCAGCTTTAGAAGACAAAGTGTTGTCTAGTCAGTTTTCTTCTTCTAAAACTTTTTTGTGCCAGACTTTGTTGACGGATTTTTTTATGTCAAAAAAAACCACATTATGGCTTTTTTTAGCCTAAAACTTTTGACAATGTAGTCCGTTGCGCAGTTATTAAACGCTTGAGTGACCCTATCTGAACCCACGTTAGTGGAACGGCAGAAGTTTGTTTGCTTTTGTGTGCTTTTGAATAATGTCCAAAGTTTAATATTACCCTTTTTTTAATCTTATTTAAGTTCTGTAGTAAGCTTAAAAGTTGACTGTTTAAAAAAAATTGTTGTTTTATGCGAGAACGATTTCAGAGTTATGTTTGAGATTTTGTTCTGGCCAGGAGCAGAACGGAATTTAACTTTTTTGATTATTTTTTAGTTTGAGAAAGTTTCACGCTATCAAGTGTTGTGTTGTTATCAGCAAAATTTTTGACTTTCCAGTGATCTCTTTTGACGTGCTTCAGATCAGATGTGTATGAAAGCAAACATTAAATTTTAAGGCTGTTTGCTAATGTTAGCATCAGTTTTTGTGTGCTTTTATGGCCAATCTGACTTACGTTATAAAGTCTATTTAGAGTTTTGCAATCTTTGGCCTTTGCCATTGACGTTTGGAAGCATTTTTTTTAATCAACGCTTTTGTTTTAGAGATAATCTTAGAGGATTATTAATGCAAACTTGAAAAATTTTAGAAACATTTTCAAGGCTTGTTGAACTTGAACAGTAAATAATGCAATGGTTTTTTCAGTTTTTTTAATTAATTGTCACCTAATGCTATCTTCCAAGAATTGAAAGAAAAGAATTAATCTGTATAAATTTCCTTTTGTTTAGCTTCAGTAGTACAGAATTGTAGTTAAAGTTTAGGCCGTTGATTGTTGTTACCACATCTTGCAAGTTGACGTTCTAAAGTATTGCAACGTTAAGAACGTTCTTTAATATTAGGTTTGTTCAGACTTAGGACTAGTAAGCCTTTTTGCTCTACGTAGATAAACAGATTTTAACTCTTTGCATTGATTGTTACTCTATTCCACGATCTGTGCTTTGTATTACTTAGCAATTTTTGAGGGTTAGCAAAGAGTATCAAAATCTGCCGTTTTGATACAATTTTGCAGTCGAATGTAAGCGGAAACGCTCTCGATTGTGCCTAGCCTTGGCACAGTTACTAGTATTAAATTTAATTTAAGAGAAAGCAAATTGGGTGTATCTTTTTTAAAGTAGTCCAATAATATTTTTATAAAGATTAGAGTTTCACGAGTTGTAGGTACCACCGACGCGACGGTCCCAAATACGTGAAAGTATTTGGGATTCTCAGCGTTTGATAAGGTTTGTGGTTTGATTCTGACACCAACGTCTTGTTGACGTTCTGATAAAAAAAAAAACTTTTTTACTTTACACATTTTTTTTGTAGTGCTTTTGACATTCTAGAAGCAGACGCAAAGTAATACATTGTCGGATATAGTTATATTATATGGCTATGTATGAGTCAAGTGTACAAAATAAAATTTGTTTTGCTCAAACCTTGCTTTCCTCTACATGAATCCTGATCATGTAAACGTTTAAGATTTTTTAGTGAACCACTTCCAAGTAATATACAATCAAAATTTAAAAAAAATGAGTTTTTTACGTTTCTTTACTTTATTTGATCGATTGTAAAATTGTCCAAAAAAAAATAAAGTTTTTACAGTAAATTTTTTTTTTCTTAAATTTTGAAAATTTTGCGAAACTTTAAAAGACATTTTGTTAAACAATAACGGGTATTTTTTTTCAAATATAGACAAAAACGTGTTTTTATATGTGCAAAAGATAAAATTGTAGAAAGTACCGTGCACTTTGCTCCGAGATATTTTAGAATGTATACTTAAAAAATAAAAATTTAAGCTTTTTTATTTTTTGATTGTTTGTAACTTCTCAGGATTGTGTTTTTAGAAAAAAATTATAAGTTACTTTTTTCTTCAAAATTGTAAAAAAAATAAGTTTTCATAGTCAAATTTTTTTTTTTTTTTAAATAATGACAAATATTTTCTTTTTTTCTCAAATATGGATATAAACGTGATTTCATATGTGCAAAAAATTCTCTGATCATTTCAAGAAGTACCGTGCACTACGCTCCTAGATATTTTAGAATGTATCTACAGAAATATATAAAATGATTGATTGTAACTTCTGAAGATTGCATTTTTAGAAAAAAATTATTAAGTACTTTTTTTTCAGAATTATTCAAAAAATAAAATTTTGCAGCTAAAATTATATTTCCTTAAATTTTGAAAATTTTGTTAAAATTCAAAAGACAATTTCCTATTTAACTAAGATTACTAGTATTTTTTTTGTTTTTTTAAATATAGATAAAAACGTGCTTTATATGTGCAGAAAATACCCTTACAATTTTAGAAAGTTCCGTGCACTACGTTCCGTGTTATTTTAATATTGTTTTTGTTTGTTAAAATTATTCTTTGGATAATTTTAAAGAAAATAGTATCTTGTATTTTTTTTTATCTAATCTTGAAAAGTTACACACGATAAAAAAATGTGAAAAACGCAAAAAAAATCAAGTTTTGATTGCTTATTACTTAGAAATGACTACTGTAAAATCTGAAAGAATTTACATGATCAGGATTTATGTAAAAAAAGTCATTTTCTGTGGTTTAAACAAAAACAAAATTTTGTTCTGTACACTTGACTCATACATATAATAATTAATTGTTGAGAGAAGACAAAATGCTTGCCATGAATCTTATCTGAAATTTACCCAGCTTCTTTGAAATAGCATTTAAAGTGTTTTGTTGCATTGGAAGAGCAACAACCATTGCAAACAACTTATTTGCAGTGTTTTCTGCAGGTTTTGCCGACAAAAAAGACGGGCTTTGAGTTGCTGGTCTAGTGTCGATAGCTTTTCCATGAGCGGCCACTGTCCTTAAGTGGATCTTGCATTATTTAAAATTTGCTTAATGGAGGCTTGCGCACAAAGAGCATTTTGACGCTAATTTTGGATCTGAACAGATACGACAGACCGGGTCTAAACTACACTTTTTTTTCAGATTGACTAATATTATCTTTACTATAAATTAATGGGTAAATGCAGTATTTACATAGAAAATTAATATAAAGTTAAAAGAACAATCTAACACAAGATGCATCTTCGATATGGCTATACTGCAGAAAGTTTATATTTATAAATAAATAAAATTATTGTAAAATTTAAATGGTTATGTGGAAGAGCAGCAAATTGCTGAACATCGCCTTTTTCTGATATGTAATATATTTAAGAAATAAAGTTTAATACAATACAATACAATACAATACAATACAATACAATACTTTTTACCCTGATCTTTTTTTGTGTGTTTGACCACAACCTTCAGACTAAGTAGGACGGTTATGATCTCCGCATTCTTGGCTCTCATTGGTAATTGCACGACTATGGAAGCAAATAAATTTGTTGCTCATGTGACAAACATTTGTAGGATTAAAACTCAGAGCTTTAAGAGCTTGACCAACGTTCTTCCTAATGAGGTAGATTGGGACCTTTAAAATTACTATCTTGAGGCAGCGCTTATTTGTTGTCGCTTACTTTGGTGGTTTGGTTTGCTTTACCGAGTTTTTTCAGAAAGTTAAACTTTTTTTTGAAAAGTCCCGAGATTTCTATAAATCTAAAAAGAAAAGTTTATGACATGTGTATCCTTCCCGTGATGTCATATGGTCTAGAGACTATGGCACTGACCATCAAAAGTGTCAATAAATTGTGAGTCACACAGCGAGCGATAGAACGCGCAATGCTAGGAGTAAACCTAAGAGAAAAAATACAAAATGTAGAAATAAGACAAAAAAATAAAAGTACGTGACGTGATCCAAAACGTAGCTGCAGAAAAATGAGATTGGCAGGTCACGTCGCTAGGCAACAGACTACCAGATAGGCAAAATTGTTAATGCAATAGAGGCCAAGAACGCATAAGAGGAGCATAGAACGGCCGCAGAAAAGATGGTTGGATAACATCTACCAACAAGCAGGAAGACACTGGGTCCAGCTGGCAAAAGATAAAAAGTTGTGAAAACTTAAAAGAGAAGCTTACGTCTAGGAGTAGACAGAAAAAGGCTGCTAAAAAAGAAGAAGAAAAAGAAGAAAACAAAAAAGATCAACGTTTGTAGCCGGAATTATGCAAACACTTTTATGAGTATTTGTTGTAGACAAAAAATCTTTAAAATACTTGAAAATTTTTAAGAAATTGTGCTTGCAGCAAAGCAGCGTCTTTTGGGGCGGAAGATTTTTGTGCTTTTTGACCTGATTGATTGACCTAACCTGATTAACTGCTGATATTTGTCTGGACGCAGCACCTAATAAGTGATAAAGATTGGCTGAAGACTTTTTGGTTATATGTAAGAACTTACCCCTTTTTTTTGCTGCTTCCTCTTGATGAAGCGCGAGAACCTTTAAATAGTCGTTAAAGCCCAAATTTTAGAGGCAAAACATATGGTTTGATTAACGCAAATAAAGAAATTGTTTTAGAAAATTTTAAAATTGATTAATCAGATATAAAGATATGATATCAAGTAAAATCGTGACCGATCTTGAGCTTCTACCAAAATTTGTTCTAAAACATTTTAATTATTATATTGAATAAACTGAGCTATTTGGCTGCAACAAAAATACTACACAACATTTGTAGAAAAATTTAAAAAATAGAAAAAAAGTAAAAGAAAAAAAGGAATCTTTCTTTTCCTCATTCTAGCTTCGAGATTTATACCGACTTTTGGCAGAGTTAGAAAGTAAAAAATAGTGGAAAGTCAAAGAGAAATCAACTAAAACAAGATTTACAAGAGTTAGATCAAGCATGGTAGATGAGTTGTGAAAAAAATGAAAGATAATAATGCAAAGTAGCAACAAAAATTAAGAAACTGGAACTGGAAATAAAATTAGTTTTAGAAACGGATAGTAACAAAATAAAGAGGAATGGCAAAACGAGAGCACTTTTTGTAGGTTTTTAGGCGTAGAAACTACTTGATAGACGGCAAAATAGGTTGATCTTAGGGTACGCCCTATAACGGGTAGACAAAAATACTGTACACGATAATCTCTACAAGTCTTCGATTGATTGTGCTTGTCGAATTAAACTAAATATGATAAGTAAAGTTAGCAAATTCTTGTTTAATTAAAGCAAATAACTAAAAATAATCCTATTACATTTTAAACTGAATTAAAAACATTAAATAAATCCCTACTCATTTTAACTGAGTAGTAACCTATAGTTTGGTTAAATTGCTATGAATGAATTAAATAAATAACGCAATAAACTAAAAATGTTGATTAAAAACAGAGCAATGTAACCATAATGTAAAAAAATTGTTAAATCTTTTCTGTTAACAAATATACTATAAGTAAAAAGAAATTTTCTTAATATACCTAATTGAAATAAGCAAAGCTTTACATATTTAATAAATTTAATTCTTAAAATATAGCCTAAACATGTGGAAAAAAATTGAATCTAGTTTTGGATGATTTAGTATTAAAACAACATATTTATCTTAATAATTATTGTTTTAAAATTGATAAGCAATTAAAAAATATTAATATGTACAAACAATGCAATGTAAATTAATATTCTACTGTTGTGTAATGTTAAAACCTAAAAAATACAATTCTGATTAGTCTAAAAACAAACTACCTAGTATAAACTCTGGAGCATTCCTACTATGTTTAACTCAACTTTTTTTCTTTCTTTCAATGTTTTGGTATGAACTTTGAAACTTTTTCTTCTTTAAAATTATGTTGTTAGATTGAACCACATTTATGAGTAAATTGTGCTTAATCTTAAAATGTTGAAGAAAGCTTGATTTGCATTTCCATTTGTATTTGATAATTTGATGATCATCTACAGTTTATATTAAATATCAGTTGGTTTTAAAACTTTAAAGTAAAAAAAAGATTGTTTAAAATAATTTTGTCAATCAACTTACTCTTCAGTTGAAACGCTGAAAAGATACTTTAAATTGTCTTTGTGCCTAATGTCAACTGCTTTTTTTCAGTTAAAATTCTAAAGTAAGATGAGATTGTAGCGTTTGTTGGTATTTGTTAATCACCTTATTTTTTAGTTAAAGCGTTGAAGAGATAAGTTGATTTGTCATTATGCCTAATTAAAGAATATATTGAATATCAATTGCTTTTTCTTCAGTTGAAATTCTAAAGTAATTTTTTTGTTGTTGAACGCCTTTGAAGTCTTTTTATCTAAGAAAGAAGAAAAAATATACAATATTTTGATAATCAATACAAAAACGCGTGGGTCGGTCACTTCAGATTATGATTACCATCAAGTAGTTTAAATTGATATATTTACCTACCCGCCCAAAAGTTTGTTAACAAAGCATTTAAAGTTTCTCTTTGCTTGAAGTGTTAGAAGTTATTTTGTCTTAAAACAGAAGGTAATTTACAGTATTTAGATGACCAACACTTGGGCAAATGGGTGAGTTACTCCAAATCATGATTATCATTAAATAGTTTAAACTGGTGTATCCATTTGCTTGTCCAAAAATTTGTTAACAAAAAATTTAAAAAATTCTTTTTGTTGGAAGCGTTAGAAATGTTTTTGTTTAAGAAAAAGAAGTAATATAAAATATTTTGATGACTAACACTTGGGCGGATGAGTGGGTTACTCCAAATTATAATTACCATTAAGTAGTTTAAACTGGATTATCCACCTTCTCACCCAAAAATTTGTAAAGAAAAATTTTAAAGTTTTTTTTTTTTTAACGCCTTTAAAGTCTTTTTGTCTAAGAAAAAGAAGGTAGTATATAATATTTTGATGACAAACACTTAGACGGGTAGGTGGATTACTTCAAATCATGATTACTATTAAGTAGTTTAAATTGAAGTACTTATTAACCCTATCAAAAATTTTTCAAAAAAAAATTTAAGTTTCTTCTTGTTTTTGGAAGCGTTAGAAGTCTCTTTGTCTAAGAAAAAGAAAATAATATAAAATATTTTGATGACCAACACTTGGGTGGATAGGTGGGTCACTCTAAATCATGATTACTATTAAGTAGTTTAAACTGGATTATCCACTTACTTGTCCAAAAGTTTAGAGAAAAAAATTTTTTTTTTTTGTTGGACGTCTTTAAAATGTTTTTATCTGAGAAATAAAAAGTAATATAAAATATTTTGATAACCAACACTTGAGCGGGTTTGTGGGTCACTGCCAATCATAATTACTATTAAATAATTTAAACCAAAAATTTGTAAAAAAAAAAATCTTTTTGTTGGAAGCGTTAGAAGTTTTTTTGTTTAAAAAAGAGGAAGTAATGTACAATATTTTGATGACCAACACTTAGGCGGGTGGGTGGGACACTCTAATTTATGATTACTATTGAGTAGTGTACCCACTCGCCTGCCTAAAAGTTTGTTAAAAAAAATTTTAAGTTTTTTTTTTTTATTGAAATCATTAAAAGTCTTATTGTTCAAAAAAGATTAAGTAATAAGCAATATTTTGATGAATAAACACATGAGCGGGTAAGTGGGTCACTCCAAATAAAGATTACCATTATGTATTTTTAATTGACTCATTAGTCCGTTCAAAAATTTGTAAACTAAAACTTAAAATTTCTTTTTGTTAAAAGCATTAGAAGTCTTTTTGTTCATGAAATAAAAAGTAATATACAATATTTTGATAACCAACACTTGGGCGGGTAGATGAATTAGTAAAAATTAAAATTACTATTGAGTAGTTTTAACTGAAGTACCCACCTACCAACCCAAAAAAAATTTAAGAAAAAAATTAAAGTTTTTCTTTGTTAAAAACGTCATAAAACTTTTTTTTTCCAAATGACATTAAAAGCGGCCTTTTAATGACACTTGGCAGGCTTAGAAGTTGTAGTTTTAATGCCTAGGCAGAAAAAGTCCACTTTTACTGCCTAGGCAGAAAAAGTAGGCAGAAAAAGTTCGTTGCTAGGCAACCTTCCAAGTAATAATTTAAATCAAACTGGTTATTAAAATTGACAATGACATTAAGAAATAATAAATAATTGATAATGAAACGCAATTTAAATATGAAAAAGTCGATTTTGCGTGGAATTGGAACAAATTTGAAGAAAAAATTATATGTTTCACACGGCAGAAAAGCAGATTTAATGCCTTGGCTGGTTTCATGAAACACCAGCCGCGGCATTAAATCTTGTGCTTTTATGCCTAGTAAAACATATAACTATTGTTTAAGAAAAATGAAATAATATACTATATTTTGATAACCAACGTTTAGGGAGTTGGGTGGGTTACTCTAGATTATAATAACCATCAAGTAATTTAAATTGTATATAAATTATAATCCAATCCGCCCAATTGTTTGTTAAAATCATGACTATCCAACTCGTCATGCACATCATTTAAGAACAGATTATTTGAGGTTAAATAAATCTAAATGTATAAAATTATATTGTACTTATGTATTGACTTGTGTAAATATCTTGTATATACTTAACATTAATAAACATTATTATTTTTATTAATATTAAAAAAAAACTTGGAAATTTTTTTGTTCATAAAATAGAAGGTAATATATAATATATTTTGATAATCAACACTTGGGGGGAAAAGTGAATTACTTTAGATCATAATTACCAATAAGTAGTTTAAGCTGGATAGTAAAAAAGAATTAACGCGGCAGATCTGATTTTGACTCGGAAACGTTTTCAGTTCAAACTACTTGATGCTAATCATGATCTGGAGTAACTCATCTACCCACTCAAGTGTTGGTCATTAAATGATACTTTTAAGTCAAAAACAAGTCACAATTTATTTTAAGAGTTTAAAACTCAAAAACTGTATATTTGCAGAACATAGAGCAAAAAATAAACTTTAACCATTTTCAGTTGAAAAGCTAAAAATATTATTTTAAATTAAATAGCTAACTTAACCTAACCATTGATTAATATATTAGAAATAATTTTGTTGTATTTCTTTAAACATGATGCACACAATAATGCAACAGTTGAAAAAACATAATAACTTGAAGAAACATAAAAATAACACCTCAAAAGATTCCAACTTTTTGATAACAAACACAAGTGGGTGAGCGGGGCACTCTAGCAGAAACTACTCACCGTTATCTAACAAATTAAGTATCTCACCCACCCACCCAAATGATTAAAAAAAAAATGGATCACAAACACTTGAGTGGATGGGTAAGACACTTTGGCTGAAACTACTCACCAGTAACCAATGAACTGAGTACCCCACCAACTCAATCAATCAAAAACTTAGATTACAAACACTTGGAATGGGTGGGTGAGTAGGGTACTTGATCTAAAATTACTCACCGGTAACCAATAAACTCAGTACCCCGCCCACCTACTCAACAGTTTGTTATCAAAAAGTTAGATCACAAACACTTAGAACACTCCAGCTTAAAGCTACTCATTGGCAACTAATAATACAACAACATATTTTTATCTGTCACTAAATATATATATACCGCCCACTTATATTTACAGCCACTTATTAATAAGCAGGTATATGGAATTGGCGCAGTTCAGGGTCTTAACATAATTTTGAAGAAATCTATTTTGTTTGTGAATCATGTGCGTTTGTGAAAAGGGAAGAGGGTTGAAAGAGTATAAAAAATGTTTTTTGAGGTAGATTTAGTTAGTAAGAATACGATAAACAATGGAAAAGGTTATGGAAATGGCACAGTCGCGCGCAATATTAGAATAAATTTGATGGAGTTATTAATTGTCTTTAAATACGTGCGGGAGCAGAGAACTCACAGACTAATTGAATAAACTTAATAAAATTGTAAAAGTCAGTAGTCACAACTTAAAGAAAGAGTCAATATTCAATATCTTAATAACAAACACTCGAGCACTGCAGTTCAAACTACTCGCTAGTAATTATAAACTAAAGTAGTCATTATATCAAATGAAAAGATGATCAAATCCAATCTTTTAATAACAATCCTTTGGATAAGTAGGCGGAGCACTTCAGTTAAGCTTCTTGCTAATAATCATAAAATAAAGAGCCCAACCACTCGCTCACTGTTGTTTATCAAGAGATTGAACATAGCTATTCAATTCTTTTAACAGCAGCTTTTCAAATAGTTTTGATGTTACAAAGAGTATAGATATGGGTTTGTAGGACAAAACTATATGGAGTGGTTTTCCGGGTTTAAGTTCTCACTTTTTTGAAACATATTTTAGTAAGTCTAAATGCAACATTTATTTAATGTTTAAATTTAACTATAGCTTTTCTTGGTAATTTTTTATCACTTTTCTAGTTATTTGATCAAACTTTTTTTTAAACTAAGGTTTTTTTTAGTTTTACTTATTTATTACGTTTTGAGGTGAGTTTCTTTGTTTTTTATATTTTAGATTTATTTAAATTCATAAAAAATTTATTAAGCCATTTTAAAAATTTACAATAATTTAAAAATGATAGTTTTGTTAAATTAAAACTAAATTAACCGGAAGTGCAAATGTTACTTGTAAGAATTCTATCGAGTCTTGGGGTTTAGACAAGAATTGTTTTTATCATGTTTCATTTTATTTTTAACAAACATTAATTATGTATGTAGGAACTAAACTTTTATAAACGTAAGAAAATTCAATTTCTATTCAAAGTATTTTCCGACTCCTAGTCCGATTAAATTATTTGAAGTCTTGCTGGTGCATTGTAGGGGTTGAATATACAAAATTAAATTTTTACATTCTTTTTGCATCAAACATCAACAAGTTGTTTTCAAGTTAAATTTAATTATTCTAAAAAAAAAAATTTTAAAATTGCAAAATATAGCATAAAATGACGCAATTTATTAACCGTCACTAACAATGTTTTCACATTAAATTTAATACTACACTGCAGAACATTGTGTAACATTAATATTGCAATAACTTATATTATAATATAATTAATAAATTATATTTTTATTAAATCAATTACTGCTGAGAATTGTTTATAAAATAATTCGAAGTTCGTGCTATTCGAAATACAATATTGGGCGTCCAGAGCGCACGAGTTGTTGGTGGGGCGTATCCCCCCAGTTGTAGGGTATTGATCTGGTATCCTCATCCCCCCATCCACAAGCCGCCCCACAGACACACATCAGGGCAATGCACTGTATTTCACTGCATCTTCAGATGCTTCTACTTTTATAGCGCTAAAAATAATTTAATAAACGCATTTTATAACAATATCAATAAATTTATATTATTAAAAAATTAATTATAAACTCTAAATAAGTTCCTTATAATCTTGTGTGCCCGGCGCATTCACCATTTATACATATAACTAGTTTTGAAATTATTAGCAACAAAATTGCATGTAGGTAGTTTCTGTTTGTATATATAAATGAACTAAGTTTTATATTATGTTACTGCATTAAATTTGAATTAACAAAGCAAATAATAAAGTTGTCATCTACTATTATTTACTTTAGCAACTTTGTATGTGATGTATAATTTGATTGCATTGCATCTAATTTTAGTCGTGTTGTATACAACTAAAAACATATGTAAATGTAAATAGTTGTGAGTATTATAATGTTTTTTAAAAGAGATGAAGAGTAATTGTGATTAAATTGATGTATTGGGTGTATTGAGTGCACTTTATTGCATATAGATAGAGTAATAGTTTTGCATCTCTGTATCTGAGTGATGAAATTGCGCTTATTTAGG
The DNA here is from genome assembly GCA_963932245.1 of Tachinus rufipes. Lineage (NCBI taxonomy): Eukaryota > Metazoa > Arthropoda > Insecta > Coleoptera > Staphylinidae > Tachinus > Tachinus rufipes. The sequence goes on along the minus strand of OZ010747.1, from coordinate 84,340,815 downwards.
CAATAAATACATATTTTGCAATAACTATTGCTAGTGATTAGTAAATCATTAAAATGTTTACTAAATGTTATAATACTTTTAGATCTCTTTGTTTTTATAGCTTAACTTTGGTTTTGCTTTGGTGGTTTTTATAATAAATCTTCTTTTCATTGTTATATGTAATACTTTTTGTTTATTTGTTTTTGTAACATTTAAAGGTCAGAGTATATTTGTTATTTTTCTACTGTTTTGATGCAAACTGAAATAATATATTAAGATATTTTTGATAGAATAATAACAAATTTTTAGCGCATTTTTGTGGAATTAGAAAAAAAAAACGTTTGCGTATTTTTAAGTGGATAACAATGCATCGATCGTGGACTAAGATGCGGATTGTTTCACTAAACGATAAGCTTTATTGTCTTTGTCGCTTTCGTAATCTGCTGCGGCATTGGACAACTTGTCCGGATACTAGAGATTATGTTCTTAATATAGTTAATTTACATAATTTTGCTAACATAAATAACAATTATTATTATTAGTTATTCTAAATGTGTTAATTTTATTGATTATGCTATTGTATAGAACAGTTTGTAATAGTGGTGTTGTCTCTTCTACAAGTCAATGAATACAATGTATACTTTTTAGCAAAATGTACAGCGCTTTACTCTCTGTTTGTTTTAATTGCTAAAGCAGCACGGCTAGTCGGTAATAGTAATTACTAGATTGTGGTAGTATTAAAGTTGGCAGCTACTGTGGCGTAAAATAGTTGGCACATCACCACCTAGAAATAAACCAGTAAAAAAACATAAAAGTTATTTTACTCAATAGCATGACGTAAGAAAGAAATTAAATAAAAACGTTGTCTCACGTGTATAAAAATATTTTTTTTAATTATTTGTCTAACTTTACTAAGTACAGTATTATAGATACACCGACTAATTAACTAACTCGCCTAGGTAACATTATTAAAACTGCTTTCATCACAATTTAATGTGTTGACTTCAACAACAATCAAGCACAATAAAATTTGACGTATTAATTCTTTAGCAGTTTTTTACATTTCTCATAAACAAATTAATATTTTTTGAGCAGTATGTGCTACTACGGCTTTTACAATAAAGATTTAAAGATTTTGTTTGAAAAATTAAATCATCTTTTTTTCAAAGTTTAAAATTTTAAATTTAGTTCATATCAAAACCTAGAAACCTACCGTTTTTAGCATTTTACATAGAATGCTCAGAGTAGTTTTAAAATAATTTTAAAAATAGGTTAATCTAAAAATACTTTGACACAATTCTTATACTTTTTTTAAAAAAAGTTTTTATTTACAAACCATTTTATTTTTAGCACAGAAAGTTTTAGATAGTTAACGTTTTGCTTACTAGATTTGAAACAAAGATTTAAACAAACAGCACCCGATGTTGTCGTTTGACAATTTGTTTACAATGACCACAAAAGTTAAAAAAAAACTAACAAAATGTTATAAACACAAGCCCAGGTAGCTAAATCGGCCGACAACTAGTTGAAAATGGGTCTATAAAGGTATAAAGGTCTACTTATAAAAGTCTTTAAGACATCCAAAAAGATGCTATCGACTTAATTGCAATTTTGTTGAACGGGTCATAATCAAAGTAATTATTCCAAAAAATAGATTTTTATATCAAAAAACAATCCTACATTATTTTACAGTTTCTACAACGGCGATTTTTAAGTTTCCAGTACCTAGCACTACCAAAACGGTAAAACACCAACTACTAACTATTAAAATTCACTCTTACAAAACTCTAAGTGTACACAAAAAACCGTACAAAATAAAACATCTAAAAATATAGACTGATTAACTCAATTCTTGATAAACTATAAAAAGCTGAAAACCCAAACTTGCTTTTATAGACACTGCAGCTAAAAAAATTCTGGTTTAACCTACAAAACTTTTGCTTGCACTTGTCAACTGTGACCCAAACAGACTAATTTCAAATTACCATCACAGGGTTTACCAAGTTTAAATTGTAGGTAAACAACGTTTTGATTACTAAAAAAGTTTTAAAACAGACAGACATCTATTTGTCTAGATTTTACCTTTATAAACAATTGTTTCAAAGAATATTTTTTTAGAACAACAAACGTTTCAAAGTTTGTTTATAGTCTTTTACAAGTCACCAACACCTGCACTGTAAAACATCAGACCCAACCCTTACAAGTATCCAACTCTATGAACACAATTTAAAATAACCTGTAATATTTGTCAAGAATAAGACGGTTTGTTTCAATTTTTTGCTAGCAGGTACAAATTTGTTTTATTGCCCAAAAAACTCTCTATGATTAAAAAAAAAAGCATTTTCAAAACAATAGACCTCAAAACCAGATACTAGCAGATTCCAATACAACAAAAAATGCAAACATTTTAGAGTAATTTTACGATAATTTGGACAATAGGCCTCTCAACAATATCTCTAATTTTGCTCAAATTTTGTACACATGTTTAGGGTAGCAAAATATGACAACTCCAAAAATTTTAGATACAGTCTAAATGGCGGCCGTTTTAATTTTTTAGGAATATTTTGTCTTCTTTTAATTTTTGTGCTATAAATAAGCAAACAAAAGTCAAAAATTATATTCAAAAAGGTATATCTTATAAGAAATTTTCCATTGAATACGATCCCGTTCTTGGTTTACCAAAACTTTTTGCAAAAAATGGTAAAATTAGCATTTTAGCAAAAGTTTGATATCTTCAACTCTGCTACACTTGAAAATTTGAAATTTGAGTATGACACTCTTGAAATATAGTACTTTTCATCCCAAAAAAAAACTGAATTTGCTTACCTTTTTTTAGTTAGAAATCATCATATTTTGGTACTTCATACAACTTGTGTACAAAATTTGAGCAAAATTGGAGATGTTGATGTGAGTACTATTGTCCGAACTATTGTGGAATTACACTTTACCGTCTTTGTCAACTTTAACGACATCAAATTACTACATAAAACTACTAATACAACATTATTGTATTTTCTAAAAAACTTAAAAACTTATACATTTTCAAAAAAGCTCTAAAAAGACTACAAAAGATTTAAAACTTATTCAACTGCAAATTTAAACAATTTTAGATTGAGTACTTTGGCTACCAAATTACCGCCAAAAGTAATTAACTTTTTATTAATCACTTAACTCTAATTAAACTATAAAGTTTTTTGGGCATTTGCATCTGCTTACTGATCACGTGTGTATGTCTTTAATTTGCAGACATAACCATTCCACTAACAAACTTAAAAAAAAATTAAGTTTAGCTTCAACTTTTAACAACCGCAACTAGATCTAAAGTTCAGCAAACATGCGCCAACTACCTAAAACTAAAAAGTTAAAGTTTTAGAGATTTTATACCACGACTAGGTATAATTAGGTGTTTTTGCAATTTTTACTAAAACTTACTTTTTATCTATTGAAGCAATTTGTAACTTACATAAATTAACCTTTCTAAACAATTGTAAGATTTTAAGGCAATGTAAAATAACTGTAAAATGCACAATCAAAACAATAATAATTAATGATGGCGCAAATAAAACAATTTTGGATAAACTTGCTAGGTTTTTTGTTATTCTTGGTCAATAATACACTTTTAGAATGGCCTTGGTTCAAATTTAAAGAAAATATATTTTTTTTTTTTTTAAATAACTGAAAATTATTACATTGCTGGCGGCACTGTCAGGTATAAAGGTACCAACAAAATAATCTATCAATATGCGGATACGTTTTTTTGACTTTTTGGACTGCTGCAGCATAGGTTGTTTGTTTTAAAATGTGTAGTTGGTCAACTGGTTAAGGTCGTTGAGTGTTGGAAACTGGAGTAGGTTTTCTGTAGTTGTTTTTTTGTGCTTTTTTTTTGAGGTAATACCTTTTTTTTAATGTTATTTACTGGTTTTGTATCCGATTGGTGTAGTATATTGTTGATAAATAGATAAACCTTTTAAAGACATGTTCAATCTGAAAGTTTAGGCAGTAGAACTCAAGTAGTAAATTTTGATTTAGCGTTGGATTACAGCGTCAAGTAAACTTTATTGTTTGTATTGTCAGCAGTTTCTAAACAAATTTCAACTTCCCAGTAAACCTTTTTGACGTATTCAAAGCTGTCTGCAAATGCCTCGGATTTTGGATCAATTACTGTATTTTTGTCATGTTTAACTAAAATTGGGATTGCTCTGTTTCTTAAAGATTTGTAAATTCTTTACATTGGATAGTTGTTTTCTGTGAAAAAATTGTGTAAATTATTTTTTCAGCACACATTATACTTCTCCCTGAAGAGTGTCACAATTATACGATCTAATGAGTTGCGGTGCCGCTGCCAAAGATGTCTGGCGTCATTACGTCTGCGTATTAAATTTTTAACATCTTGAGATAATTCAAGAAGATTATTGATATGTTGAATTTGTATGACAGCCCTAATGTCCTTAATCTTTCTCACTAAAGTCAAGCAGTTTATTCTTTCTTCTAGAAATTGTGAGAAGAGAGGCCAATCTGTACGTATTACAAATCTTTTTCTATCTCCGGGTGATTCCCTTCTAAAAAGCTTCAGTAAAACCGGGTTGTAGTCAGCACTTAAATTGTCAATTACCTAAATGTTAAATTAGAAGTTGACGTTTTTAAATATATCTACATCAAGAACGTCCTATTGGTATTTTGCAAAATAGTAGTGAGCAAGTTTGTCTAGTCCCACTACTTGCAATCCTTTTTGCTTTACATAATCGAGCAACTCCCGATCTTTGGCGTTTGACAATAAGCTATTCCACGCCGGGTGTTTACAATTGTTTTCAGCAATGATTGTAAGAAAAGAATTTAGTATTAAAATCAGCCGTTTTGATTTAAATGTTTGAGCTGAAGTAACCTGATGCAATCTTAAATGTAACCTTATCTAACCTAACCTTTTATTTTTTTTTTACTTGTGGAGGTGAAATTTTTTCATAAGACACCCCAAGAGGTAGTGTCAGATTCTTACTGACTAAAACCACCTCCCCCTCTTCTTGCGGAAATGACGATCTTTCTTCACTTCGAGATTGCAGTATTTCATCAAGGCACACAGTTTGATAACAACACAACATTTTCTATGTAACACGCAATAGAACACGGTGTGCTCAACCGTATCCTTTTGCCCACAGTGCAGACATTTATTACTTTCAATCAATTTCATCCAATGCAGGTACGCTCGGAAATCTAACCTAACCTAACCTAACTTAACCTAACTTAACCCGGGCACATATTTATCGCATTTGATTCTAAAGAAACAAAATAATCTTTTTGGAAAAATTTCACGCTTTGGTCTCACCACCGACATTCCTAAATACATAAAAATATTTAGCAATTTCTACACTTGAGTGACCGTTGGCATTTCAGAAACAGATACTAAATTAGCAGGAGTGACATGAATTTTTAAATGGAAATCATTAAAGTTGTTTAGAAATGCTTAGCTATAGCCGGAAAAAAAGCCGGTGGCGCAACTACATTTGCAAACAATTTGTTTGCCTTGACCACTGCAAGTTTGCGGGGACCTGCAACTTAAAAAATGACTGAACCGGAAACAAAGCAGCCTTAGTAGCCGGTGTTGTTAGCTTTGCCATAAAAAAACAATACTTTTTGATAAAATTTGCAACTTTTGAAGTTGGCGAGTCCGCTATCACGTTTTTTAGGTTTGACCAAAACCCTAAAAAGTTCTATGGTCTCAAAAGACTAAACGCTATTTTTAGCAGTTGGACCAAGTCCATGCTGTATTAAAAATACTCATTCCTTGTACGATAAACAAGTAAGAAAAAACCTAAAAGTTTTAAAAACAAGCTCTACGATTTGCTCTGAGTAAATGTCCGGAACGTGTCAAATAACGACCTTGAGGCATATTTCTTTGACGTTTGATCATGTATAAATCGCCACACCTACTGATTTAACGTGTGCAGTAGCCCTTCTATGGTCATTGCTAGTGGCCGAAGCTATGCAAATACCTTTGAAAGTATTAAGATAGAATAACAATACGATTATCTGGCACGGATGTCATTGAAACAGCGTTGATGATTATTATTATTTTTAGAATAATAAAATTTATTTTTTTTTTTACTTTTTTGGTTTTTCAAAGAATTACTTCATTTTTTTGCACCTACTCTTTTCTTTTTCTGACTATGCATGGCAAACGCCGTTAACATTTTTGACAAAAGTTACATTTAGAAGCTGACCACAAACCCAAAATTTTTACTGTCAAACTCATAATTTGGTTTTTGAATTATAAATCCGGCCTTTAAATTGTCAATCTAGTTTTTAAAAGTTTAAATGCGGCTTTTTAAAATGTAATTCCGGCTTTAAACGTATTAAATATTACTGGCAAAATGATAATCCGGCCTCCTAGTTATAAATCCAGAGTTTTCTTTTGTCTTTTAGAACTAAAAATTCAGATAACAATATTTGGTTGTAATTAATAAAACTGACAGTACGCTAGTTTGGTTTTAAAGAAAAAGTATTTGTAGCTTTAAAAGTGTAAAATTTTGCTGAAAAATTTTTATTTGACTTCTAAATTAACAATTCTTTACAATTGTAAATCGGGCTTTTAGAACTGAAAACTATGTTAAAATTTACTGCCAAACTAATAATTCAATTTTCAAATATAAAATCCGGCCGTTAAAACTAATATGTTAAGCTATAGCAATAAACTGTTAATTCGGTTTTTAAATTATAAATATAGTTTTTAAACAATCTGGCTTTTAAAAGAATACATAAAGTTTTTAAAAACAAAAACCCTGCCACCAACGTGTTTAATCTACTGCTAAACTGTTAATCTGGTTTTTAAATTGTTATGTCTAGTTAGTTGTAGTGTCAATAGTTATAACCCTATTCAACAGTGTTTTTTGTTTGACTTTGCGAGGCAAGTTTGTTCCAATTGATCAGTTGGACGCATTTTTAATATCTTAATAAGCTGAACGCCGTTATTAAGACGGTTAAAAAAAAAGGTACACAATTTTACATTTTTTTTCAAAAAATAGAAAATCTGGTCATAAAGTATTAAAATGTTTTCAAAAAAAATATACACAAAAGCGGTTAAGAAGTGTGAAATTTTATTTATAAAATTCTAAATTAACAAAATTTTGTCTTGAAATATTAAAATATCTTTGGAAAGCAACAAAATTCGGCCATAAACTGTTGAAAAGTGTAAATTTTTATATATAAAAATAGCAAAGCTTTTACACATAAAAATATTGTTAGGAAGTAACATAATCAGGCTGTAAACTGTTAAAAAGTTTAAAAAAAAATTTTTTATGAAATATCACAATTTGGTCATAAACTTTTAATAGCTGCAAGATACATTAATTGAAATAATAACAAAACTAATAGAAAATAACACCAGAGAAGTAAAACTTAAATATAAACAAGGAAATGATTGGATTAATACCAAAATACTAAACGACATTAAAAAGAGAAATGATTTATATAAAAGATATAAACAAAATCAAACAAACGCTATACTCAAACAAAACTACATTACAATGAAAAATTACGTTGATAAAAAGGTAAATGAAAAGAAAAAAATGTACTATCAGAATAGAATAGAACGTGTACAAGATAATACAAAAAAAACATGGAATGAAATAAATCAAATTATAAAAAATAAAAAAGAAGCAAAGATATATCAACAATCACCGACGAAAATGGAACAATACTCACAAATCCTGAAGACATATCTAATACAATTAATATATATTTTGCAAACATTGGAAAAAACCTTGCAAACAAAAAACCAAATAATTCCACATCACTCAAAACTATTACATTACAAAACAATATAGACTCAAACGTAACATTTAACCCAACGACGGACGCAGAAATTGAAAACATTAATCAAACTTAAAGATGGAAAAGCACCTGGAAAAGATATCATAACATCAGAAGTTATTAAAACTGTAAAAAATGAGTTGATACCGCTACTAACTAAATTAATCAACAATACAATATTACAAGGTATATATCCAGAGTGTCTAAAACCAACTGTTATTATACCTATATTTAAAATAGGAAACAAACATCTACCGGAAAACTATAGGCCTATTGCATTACTCTCTATTGTAGCCAAGATAGTCGATAAAATAATTTATGAACGAATATTAAAACATGTAGAATCACATAATATTATAAACACTCGGCAATACAAATTCCAAAAACAAACCGGTACAGGCTCTGCACTTACTGACATAATGCACAACGTCAACAATGCACTTGACGTAAGAAAAGAATGTCTTACAGTATTTATACATACAAACAAAAAATACTTTTACTTGCAGACAGTCATGGTAGTAACGGTTATAGTCTATTGAATACTTATTTGCCTAAACACAAAGTTACAATTATTTACAAACCTTTTGCTACTCTTGAAAATGTAATATCTAACGTAAGCATTGCTAAAAATTTTAGTATGGTTGACTATGTAGTAATAATGGCTGGCACTAGCAACGCACACAAAGGAAATAATATTAATGCCAAATACTTAAAAAAAGCTATTATAAAACTAATACATACTAATGTAATTATTATTGGATGTCCATATTATAAAAATAGAATAGTGCTAAATAATTTTATACATACGATCAACTTAACTATGCACTCCGTAGTAAAAAATTAAATTTAAGAAACGTAATCTATTTAGATAGCAACACAAAATTACTTAACCATTTTAAGAATGGTTTTATTGCATTTAACGATGCTGCAAAGAGGGTAATTATCACAACAGTCAGTGATCACATCAACAAACACAAAAACATAAATACAACAAAAATAGCACATCCTCCGCTAAAAAAAATTCCATCTATGTTGCAAAGAATACAAACAACAATGTCAACAAAATCTAGAATCTGAAAACGTAGAAGAAAATAAACTTGATAATCAAAAGAAAGCAGTTGTGCTAACTGCAACAATAGACAACAATATAATTCAAAGCCAAGACATCAATGGTACGTTAAATGAAAATAGAAATAACGAAGAAGAAGAAAAAGTAACTTATCAAGATAACTCCAGTAATATACCAGATACACTGTCTGACTCGCAAACAAATTTTTATATCGCTCAGGTCATAACAAACCAACCATAAATAAAAATAAGAAATTGAAGATAGCTTGCCTAAATGTACAGTCTAATAAAAATAAATTAACCTTGCTTAAAGCTTATTTAGAAATTCAGAATATTGACGTTTTATTTATAAGTGAACATTGGTGTAAGACAGCTGAACTGGAAAGCATTAAAATTGAAGGTTATAAATTTGTTACTAATTTTTGTAGGATAATCCATATTCATGGCGGAGTGTGCGTATTAAGTAAAAATGAATTAAATATTTGTTCGTGTGATGTTCTTAAGTATTGTGATGAATTGTCATTTGAAGCTTGCGCTGCGATACTTGTATTAGAAGACATTAAAATACTTTCTATTTGCCTCTACAGATCTCACATGGGAGATGTAAATACTTTTATAAATAATAAATAAATAGTCAGATAATTTTGTGTGGTGATCTAAACATTGATTTTTTAAAATCTTCAAATCATAAAGATATGTTGTTTGATGTACTAAATTCTTTTGGGCTACAACTTGCAAACACAAGTCCTACGAGAGTATTTACTGATAAAAATAATAAAACATCTATAAGCGGTATAGATTATATGCTCACAAATATTAACTTGAACTTATATAAATGTATTACTATTAACCCACTTTTAGGAGATCATTTTTCAATTATATTAGAAATTGAAACTTATCAGACCATAAAAGAAATGCAATTTCACAAAAAACGCGTATATTCACACTCAAATTTAGAAACTTTTTTGTTTTTTGTATCCAATCAGAATTGGAATAATATCTGCAAAAGCTCTGACATAAATGGTAGTTTTGATAATCTTTTAAAATTATTGACTACTCTATTAAATCTCTCGTGCCCTTTAAAATCTATTAAAGCTTCAAATAAACATCGTTCTTGGCTTACTCAAGAGTTAGTTAATGAAACTGAGAAGCTACAACATTTGTTTTGGTTGGCATACAATCTAAAAGATAATAATTTAATTAACGATTACAAAAGAAAGAAAGAACTTCATAATATTAATTTATGTTTTGCAAAAAAAGAGCACTATTCAAATCGTATTTTGAAAAATTATAATAAAGTAAAAGAAACATGGAAAATAATAAGAGAAACAACCACACACAACAATCAAATTAATAAAAAAATTACTTTAAAAAACCATGGAGTATTAATTAATGACAACAAAGAAATTTGTAATACTTTTGTTAAATATTATGCTTCTTTAGCAAAAATTAAAATAAATCAATATTATTCTATATCAACAATAAGCCAAAGTACCGTATCTGAATGTCAAACATTTAATTCATTTTTCATGAAGCCTATTATTGAAACTGATATAATAACTGCAATTAGTTCTTTAAAAAATACAACATCTTCAGGCATAGATGATTTAAATACTAAGCTTATTAAATTAATTTCAAAAACACTAGTTCCTATACTAACAATGCTTTTTAATGCTGCAATTGAACAAGGCATATATCCAAATGCGTTAAAAACTGGCATAATCACACCCCTTCATAAAAAAGGAGACACTCAATTAGTAAATAATTACCGCAGCATCACAATAGCACTAGTAATCTCAAAAATATTTGAAAAAATTATTTGTGATTGCATGAAAACTTTTTTAGAAAAAAATAATATTTTACACAAAGCTCAGCATGGATATTGTACCAAAAGGTCTGTTGAAACGGCAACGTGTGAATATGTAGAGTTTGTACATTGTCATCTGGATCAACACGAATACTTATATGGATTTTTTTTTGACATGACTGCAGCTTTTGACATATTAGATATTAGTTTCATTATTGATAAATTGGAACACATAGGATTTTGTGGCACTTTTTTATCATTATTAAAGTCATATTTAACAGACAGGAAAATTAAGGTTAAGATTGATTGACATATTTCTAATGCTGAAAAAATTGAGCACGGTGCTCCACAGGGCAGTGTATGCGGTCCTCTAATTTTTATTTTATTTGTAAATGACTTACCAGAAATATTTAAAGATATACCTAATTTTAAAATAGTTATGTATGCCGATGACATATCTATGGCTTGCTCATCCAAATATATTAGCGAATTGAATCAAATGGCTGGAATAATATTAAACAGAATAACAAACTGGTGTACACAAAATAGGTTAATATTAAACAACACAAATACTGAACTAATGTATTTTCAAAAAAAGCGTTCAACGTTAAGAGAAAATGCCATATCTATTAACAATTTGTTATATGCACTTTTCGACTCAGTAAGATTTCTTGGATTGATAATACAAAATACATTAGACTGGTCAAATCATATAAATGCGGTGTGTGGTAAACTAAATAAGTCATATTTTGCAATATTGCAACTAAAATCAGTTCTCGATAAAAAACGACTAATAGATGTCTACTACGCAATGGTTTATTTCCATATTAGTTTTAATTTAATTTTGTGGGGCAACTCGTCAGCAGCGAATAGAATATTTATAATTCAAAAACGCATTCAAAGACTTATGTTTAATCTTGATTACATAGAATCTTGTAAATATACATTTAAAGAAAATAATTTGTTAACTGTACCTGCAATATATGTATTTAAGACTTTATGTTTTATTAAAGAAAATATAAATAATTTTTTGACAGTTGGAGAAAATCATTCGTACAGTACCAGACACGGACAGCAATTACTCTTAATTAAACATAATTCATCCAAGTTTGAAAATTGTCACGTGTATATAGGACTTAAAATGTTTAATAAATTACCAGATTAAATAAAGAAGCTAAATTTTAAACCATATAAGATAATGATTAAAGATTACTAACTAATAATGTTTTGTAATTTGTTAATGATTTTTATAATATAGATTTTAATATAGATTTTAGTAAAACTGTGTAGTAGTTTTTATTATTTTTTGTTTGTTTTTAATATGTAATTTTTATGTAATGCTTGTTTGCATATTATTTTAATTTGTTGTCTTATTTTTTATATGTAATTATTTTATTGACGATCACATACTGTACTTTATTTTATACATACCTGTACTAGATCTTGTGAATAAACATCTATCTATCTATCTATCTATCTATAGACATGCAGAAAGCGTTTGATACTGTATGTAAACAAAAACTAATTACAAAACTAGAAAAAATGGGAATTCAAAAAAAAGAACTAAATCTAATTCAAATTTATTTAAAACAAAGAACCTTACAAACAAAAATTAAAAATACACTGAGTGCAGTAAAATATAGTGACTACGGTATACCACAAGGTGGTGTGCTTGCACCACTTCTATATATTTTATATATTAACGACATATTTGAGTTAAAGCTAAACGGAAAACTATACATATATGCAGACGACACAACTCTAGTACATACAGAATAAAACAAAACAAAACTGCAACACAAAGTACAAGAAGACTTAAATAAAATTAATGACTGGTATAATAAAAACCTGTTAACAATTAATGAACATAAAACAAATTTTATGTTAATATCACGAAAAAAAAGAAATAACAACATCTTGCTATCTATAAATAACCAACAATTATGCGAAGTTTCACATACAAAATATCTTGGAATTACAATTACCAATAATTTAAAGTGGGACAAACACATACAAATCCTTATAAGAAAAATCACAATAGCTATAGGAGCCCTATACAAACTGAGCAACCTAACTACACCTAAAACAAGGAACATTATCTATAATGCTATCTTTAGCTCACAAACTAATTACATGATGACCGTATGGTCACAAACCAACATAAGAAACATAGACAAGCTACAACGACAACAAAACAAGGCAATAAAAACACTATATCTAATGAACAAACTAACACCTACAAATAAAATTCACAAAAAAACAAACCAACTTACAATAAAAAACAAAATCTCACAACAATGTATTATCTTAATAAAAAGTATACAACTAAAACAGAATTAAAACCAACAACTAGAAAAGAAATTCATACACACAACACACGAAGAAAAGGACACTTAAACATGGAAGTAAACCAAACAACATCAAAAAACCAAAGTATAACTGTCAAAGGCATTAAAGAATTCAATAATATACCAGAATAAATTAAAAATATATGCAACATAAATAATTTTAAAATGAAACTAAAAGAATATATGATGAAAAAACAAATATAAAAGTTAAAACTACTAACACACATCATAACACCACACGATGAGAAAAAAAAATTCCAATACCAGGCCCCAGGATTCCTTACGGATGGATGGCGGTACTGCAGGAATGTTATATTTATATGAAAATTATTTTTTAACAATTTTGTAAATAAATATATGTATGTATAAATAATTTTAATAATTTTTTTTTTTTTAATAAAAAAAAATACTAAAATGTAAAAAATAGCAAAACATTCACTTAAAAACGAGAATAAATTGTTGAAAACAGCAAAAGAAGCAAAATTTTATTCATAAAATTACAAAATCCGACCATAAACTGTCAATAAATGTAAAATTTTCAAACCCAAAATCCGGTTAAGAAGTATCAACATATTATTGAATCAAAATCCGCCATACAAAATTGTGTTCATGAAATGTCAAAAGTAGCAAAACTTGCCTTATAAACTGTTGAAAAAATCAAATTTCTTATCTTGAAATAACAAAAATACTAATATTCAGTCATATTCTGTTAAAAATAGAAAAGTCTATTAATTAAATATCAATAGCTAATCCGGTTATAAATTGTCAACAAGTGCTAAATTCTGTTAAAAAATGTTAAAAATAACAATACTTGATCATGAAGTATCTAAATATGATCAGAAAACACCAAAAATGTAAAATTCTATTTATAAAACGTCAAAAATAGCAAAATACGGTCATAAACTGTCTAAAAGTACAAGGTACTATTAATAATGTGTCGAAAACAGCAAAATCCGGCTATAAGCTGTTAGAATCCGGTTTTAAACTGTTAAAAAGTGCAAAATTCTATTCATAAATAAAAAATAAAATATTGCCAAAAAGAACCAAAATTTGCCCATAATCTGTTAAAAAGTGCAAAATTCTGTTTATAAAATGTCAAAATAAGCAAAATTCGGTCTTAAACTGTTAAAAAATTAAAGATTGTATTTATAAAGTTGTAAAATCCGTCTATAAAGTATAAAAAAATTTTTTTTCCAAATTGTTGAAAAGTGCAAAATTCTATTTATAAAGTGTAAAAAATAGAAAATATCCGGCTATTAACCGTTGAAAAATTTAAAATACTATTCATAAAAAATTAAAATTAGCACAATTTGGCAATGAAATATAAAAATATTGTCAAAAACTTTTAAAAACTGCAACATTTTATTTATGAAAAGTCAAAAATAACATAATCCGGTCATAAAATATCAAAATGTTCCCAAAAACTACCATAAATTGTTAAAAAAAGCAAAATTCTATTCATAAAGTTTAAAAATGTTAAAATCCAGCTATAAAATATCTAAATATTTTCCAAATATTTGTTTATAAACTGTTAAATGCAGCAATAAAATATTGGAATATTGTCAGTACAAGTACAAAAACCCGACCCAAATTGTTAAAAAGTGTAAAATTTTATTTATGAAACGTCCGAATGTGGTCCGTTGTTAACGTGTGCCTTGTACACACATTTAGGAATTGTACTATAAGATTGTGTGAGAGAGAAAAAATTAAAAACTTGACAAACGTGGGTTTGAGAATAAGTACATATCGGCGTAATCTTGAAATTTGTCTCAGCTGAAGTCTTTAGTTTGTTTTTGGTGTGGAATTGCGGCCAGAAGCTATTCCACGTTATGTGCTAAGCACAAGAAATGCATAAAAATAGTCGTTGTTGGGTAAGTGATTTAATGAAAACTCAGAATATAGTGAAGCTTTGTCAATTCCGCGATTACAGTCAAGCAGAGATTTTGCTGGGTTTATATATGTTGTAAATCGTTAAATTCAACGCAGACATTTTTTTTTCTTAGTACTGGGCTTATGTAAAATATAATAACTATTTCTTGGTTGTCTAGAAATAAATTTAGAGGTAGTAAGTTATAGGTTTCTTTTTAATTAAATTTAAATTGCGGCTAAAAAAGACTAAAATCCGGTTACAAAATAATTTGGTCATAAAACTTTCAAAATAACATTTAAAATTCAGCATATAAAAATTAAAATTTGGTCATTAAAGACAAAATTCGACTTAAGAAAATAAGAACCTAACTCAAGTATTAAAATCCAAACAAAAATAATAATTTTTTTTTTTATAAAAGTTTGTAAAATACATACACATAATTTCAAAAATACTGCCAAAAATACAAAATTTGACAAAAAAAAAATAAAATCCGGCCAATAACTTTAATAACCTACTTAAAATTGATAGAATTTGTGCTTATATCATATTAAAGACATAATATCACCTGAAACAATTGAAATCTGCTTATAAAAACATAATTTTAAAAACCCGGCTAAAAACAAAAAATGTGAAAAAAAAAATTAAAAGTAACTAACTTATTAGTCAAATTTTAATATAATCTCAAAAATTCGGCCATTAAAGACAAAAGTCGGCTCTTTAAAGATAAATTTTAAACATTAAATTCAGCCAAAAACTAAATAATCTGCTTTATATTGGTAAAATATGAACATCATTTTAAAAATCTGACTATAAAATACAAAATGTTGCTTAAAACATTTAAAATTTGGTCAAAAAAAGTATTAAAATTTAACAAAAAAACATAAAAAACTGCTTAAAATTGGCAACATTTGATCATACTTTTAAAAATCTAGTCATAAAATACAAAATCCGGTGTAAGAGAATTAAAATTTGACCATAAAGTAATTAAGTTTGGCCAAAACAATAGCAATCATAATAAAACTGCTAAAATACAGACATAATTTAAAAAAATTTGTTTTGAAAAATAAAAATTAACACTTAACATTTTAAAATTAAATTCTCTACCTTCTTCTAAAAATTTTACAAAAATCTATTGTGTCACAGTTGATATCCAACGTTTTTTTTTTAGGTTAAACATTGGATTTTAATAACTTTTTAAATAGTGACAATAAAGATGCTGAACCGGGACATAGTTAGCCAGTTGTTGGAGTGCAGGTTTTTTCTGATTTAGAATAAAAAGGTAAGATATTTAAGAGTAGAAAGGTTAAAAATATCTTATATTCTTGTTTACTTTTAAAAATCTGGTCACCCTGTGCACTACTTTCCATAAAAATACAAAAAAAAACAACAAAGTTAGCACTTAGTGGTGTTGCATACACTTTTACTATTTTGATACGACCAGTTAGGCACTTAGTTAGCACGGTATAAACTATTCTTCTTTTTCTTCTTCTTTGTTTTCTCTCTTTTCAGAGAGGTCGTGATTGTGGTTTACTCTTTTGCTGTCGTTCTTCGTACAATATCCTTCCATCTTTTCCTGTTCCTGGATTCCCTTGTTGCTTGTGTTATCGTGCTGTTGGTTGTTGCCTTAATAGTGTCAGTCTACCTCATCGGTGATCTTCCTCTCGGTCTTTTTCCTTCCATTTTCCCCTGTATCACCAGTTTTTCTAGGTTGTTATCATCTTTTCTATTGATGTGGCCGAAGAATTTTAGGATTCTTGCAAAGACAATCTGTGATAGTCGCTGGGCTTCATTTATTTCATTATTAATGGATATGTTTGTTCTGTGAGCTGTCCATGGGACACGTAGTATACGCCTCCAGCACCACATCTCACACGCATCAATTTTTCGTCTGTCCTGTTTTTTAATTGTCCATGATTCGGAGCCATATAGTAGCACTGGGAATATTAGTGTTTTTATTATTTGTTTTTTAGTGTTTAGAGTTATATCACTATCCATTCATGTTTTTTGAAGTTCTCTTACGGTTTGTCTAGCCATTTCACATCTTTTGTTTATTTCTTTTGTGCAGGCCCCATCATTTGTGATGAGTGCTCCTAGGTATATATATTGGCTGACGACCTCGTATCCATCTATATGTGTTATGTCTGTGTTATTGTTGTTGGCTCAATCTATAATCATGATTTTTGTTTTGCTCATGTTTATTTCCAAATCATAGCTTTCACTTTCTATTTTCAATTTCTGAACCAGTTCTGTAAGTTCTTTTGCAGTTGATGCTAGCAGCACAGTGTCATCGGCATATCGCAGGTTGTTTATGGATGTTCCTCCTATACCTATACCTCCATTCCAGTTTTCTAGGACTCTCCTCATTATGTATTCTGTGTATATATTGAAGAGGATTGGTGAGAGTATACATCCTTGTCTCGCTCCTTTTTTGATGTTGCAGTGGTTTGAGAGGTGTTTATCTATTCGTACTCTTGCCTTAGTATTTTTGTACAGCTGTTGTATTAATGTACGAAGATGATGAGGCACTCCCATTTTGCGTAGTATGGTCCAGAGTTTTTCCCACTTCATACTGTCAAAGGCTTTACGATAGTCAACTAAGCATATGTATATTGGTTTATTGATTTCTCGGGCTTTCTCAATGATCCATCTTATGTTGAAAATTTGTTCACGAGTGCCTCTTCCTTTCACAAATCCAGCTTGTTGTGGTGGTATTTGCCACAGCAGAAATGGTTTTAGTCTTTCATTCATAATTTTGAGGAGGATCTTACTGGCATGTGACATTAGTGCAATCAGCCGATAGTTCTCGCATTTCTCTTTGGATCCTTTTTTGTGTAATGGTATGAATACCGATTCTACCCAGTCATCAGGCCATTGTCCTGTTGACCATATTTCGTTGCATATTTTACGTAGTATGTGGACACTACTTTCTCCCATTGCTTTGATGATTTCAGTTGTGATGTTATCTGCTCCCGGAGATTTTAGGGGCTTGAGCTTTTTTATGGCATCCCTTATTTCCTCCTTTAGGATAGCTGGTTCCTCCTCCATATCTTCTTGTGTATAGGTGTTCTTTCCTGGTCATTGAATAGTTCTTTACAGTATTCTTTCCATACTTCCAGTGCTATTACACCCGAGGAAATTTTTAGCAGACCCTTTTCAAAAACTATTACAAACACAAACACAGTAAATCAAATTACAAACTATTCTGTCTAGTCGTATAGGCGTCATCTGACTCATTATTCAATGTTTGCAACAGTTTAAAAGGCTGCATTGACAATTGTCCTGTTAAGGGCATAGTACAGTCTATTAAAAAACTAAAGAAATTATAGATGAGTTTGTAAAAAAACTAGAAACGCATAAGTTGTTATGAGTTTATCACTATATAAATTTATAAAAGTAAAAATTAACAATAAAATTTACGTAGACTGTTTAATCAATATAACTTTAATATCGTTTAATATTTAATGTTCTTTAAATAGATAGAAAACAGCTTTTTCAATAAATGAATTGTATATATTCTTCATTTTGCATCTATAAAAATTATATGCGTAAATCAATGTAACAACAAACATAAATTTATTAATTTTATCAAACAATCCAAACATATACTAAAGGTATCATCAAAATTATCAAAATTCATTTCACGAAACTCTCCTAATTCCATTCAATCCTATGCTTTTGTTCTACTTACTAACTCTACCCGACCAAAATTCCTCCATGTTATAACTCACATCCCGAACAACAAACTCATAAAAAACATTTTATAGGTTAACTATATATTTGTTCCACATACTAGAAACAAATGAAATAAATTTATTTATGATTACCTAAACCAATTATGAACATAATTATGTTATTGCATTGCATGCGGTTGGAATACGAAATTTTCCCACAGGATTAACGTCATTATGCGGTTGTATGACATGAAAATATATAAAGCGCAGAAAATATTTCATTTGGAAAAAGCAGCAAGGCAGCGACTGCATGATATATATTTCATTTTCAATTTGCGACTGCGGCAATAAGCCCATTCGATTCTCTGAAAATCCTCGCACAACAAAAGAAAAAACTTTAAATTAACAATCTAAAAAGAAGTAGCACACATAGCTAGCTCAACTCATCTAGAAAATCCAATAATATATAGGTCTTATCAATAATAATCAAAAGTAAATATGTTCTTGAAGCATATTGTGTAAAGATTGAGTTAATATTATTTCAAATAATATAATAACATAACTTTTTACAAACTAAATTTTTAATTTCTTTTTTCAGCTTCTTCTACATCAATTAATATTTTAAAACAACGTAATATACCCACAAACTTTCTTAAAACTAACTATTCAACATAAATTAATAATGTAATAAAATTACGTTTTCCGCAGCGCTGTAGCAACTGAAATATCTTAGAGATAACGATCGGCTTGCATCCATATTAACATTTTAAAATCGCTGGCTAGACCTGACTAGCAAAAAATTATTTTACTTTCTAGTCTGTGTAAGAAGCTTTAGTGATTTGTTTGCTGAGGGCTATTCTCCGACTGTCCTATTCAATTATTTAAGTGGCAATGAACCTCAAGGCACATCGTAATTGGACGTCTTGTCAGAAATCATCCCAATGTTAATTTGTCAAAAGGTAATTAGTAATGATTAATTATAGAAGTATTACTGAATAAGTTAAATTGGAAGAAGAAATTTGTGTATTTAACTGTGTTAATTTAACAAGCTGTATTAAAATTATAATTAATATTATTTTTAAAAATTGTTGTGGATATTATTTTAGCATAGCTTATTTATTTTAATAGAAAACTTGTTTAATTGTTTTTACAATATTGATCTCAAAAGTGCTGTCTGCAGTGACAGTTCAATATTGCTTTGAGTTTACTAATTTACTTTTAGATTTAATAGTGTTCTAGAATGCTGTTTATAAAATGTTTATTTTTGGCAGTAAAAAATTGCTTTAACTTGTCACTATTAAAATTGCATTTTAAGTTAAACTTTATTTAATAATCAAATGATTTTAGAATAAGCTTGATTGTTTTAGTCTATTATTTTTTTTTTTTTATTTTTGATGAGATATAGGTTTCTTAAAAAAACATTCAAAGATAGCAAGTGATGTTAGTATAGTCACTAACTTTTTATATTACCAGAGTTTTTATAAATTTAATAAGTAATTAACATTTTAGACATAAGCAAGTTATTTGAAACGCCAGCAACCAGCCAAGAACTACTGTTTTGCAGTTTTTATTGCAAGAAAAATTTTAAAATAATAAAAAAAATCTCTAGCATCAAACTCTTGTTGCTGCAATGAAGCCCTTGCCGAAGCAGCAATATGAAAATTTTAAAAAACCGCAAATCCGTTTTTTCCTAATAAAGAATATAAAGTAGAAGGAAAAATCTAAATCTAGGATAACAGTCCTGTAGGTACAGAAAATGATGGACAATCTGATCTAGTTAAAATTTAAAAAAAGATTAAAAAAGCTGTTCATTCTTTCAAACACAACAAAGCAGTTTAAAGTTCTAGACAAATCTGCTTGCCACTTTCAGATGCTTCTAAAGAGAACACCATAGCAACCGTTAACTTTCTTTGCACCAGAAAAAGCAAGCTTATCTACCAACAACGTTATCATAAATAGCGCAGCCGGTGAGTTCAAAGAACATACCACGGTTCCAAAAAAACAAAAAAGAAAACAATAGAGTAAGCTTTTTTCTATTCTTTTTTATTAAAAATAATCCTACAGCTACTTCTAAGCATTTAGCACACAATGTAATGATCGAAAAAGACAAAAAAACCATCAGATTTTACTAACAACGTCGTTTTTGCTAAAAAAAAAAAATTTAAAAAAACATGTACCAAGGTAAGGTTTAAACCTATAGCTATAGACAACACTACCATCAACAACCCTACTAAATCTCTCATTAAATCTTTCTGTAGCTCCTATCCTTGGGCAAAAAACATAAATTCTCAAAAATCTCTAAACATTTCAGCAATACCAAAATTACCCACAATGGTATTTGCGTCATTTTGGTTACAGGAAGCTTTCTTTAAGTCTCAACCTGTAACGAACCCCGTGATCATTTATTAAAATAATGCCCAAACCGTTCGTCTGTTTATGTCGGATGGTATCACGAACGCGCGCTTGTTATGCAGCGTTATTCATAGACATTCTTTCCGAACGCACGCATAACAAGCCGCGTGAAGTATACCACATATACTAGGCAACCTTGGTTGCAACTAGCTGTATTTAGGGTGGCCTACTTTGCTGCCATTAATTAAACATCGTAATTAGCCGGCTACCGACACTTTTTTATGTCCGCGACATGATGTTTAATTGGTGGCGCAACAAACCTGCGTGTTTGTCGGCTTGCCACTCAGTTGTTTGAGGATGCACGCGGATCTAACCTATCAAACCACGTGCAATCTCATGTAATCAATAAGGCCCCTAGGCGTCCCATATGGGGTTTGCCATGGGTGAGACAAACCTCCGCCGGAAGTAAGAAGTATCCAGGAGCTTCTGTGTGCAGTAATTAGTGATTTGCCATTAATAGGTAGATCACTAATTACTATATGCAACCGTCCGAACCCGGCGGACGTTTGTTTATTTTGTAAATATCTTTGTAATTAAGGGGAATGGGATTTTAAGTTTTTGTGAAATTGTTTATGTATTGTCAGGGGTTATTATGTTTAATTTAGTTTTAGTTAATTAGTTTGGGGTGTATAGGCCACCCCCTATGCACTCCCCATATATGTTGGTATCCCTGTTTCCGCTCTTTCCCTTTTCACCAGATTTTGCAAAGTTTATCCCCTCTCTTTTCTTTCCCTTTATATACCGCCGTCCAGTCCTCATCAATTCAATTGAGTCCGAGCCGAATTAACCATAGTGAAAACCAAAATCCGAGTCCGAAAACCGAAGAGTACCATAACCGTAAGTCGAGCCGACAATCTCCCCAAACCCAGTTGAAATTCCTTTTTTTTCTCTCCTTTCTCCTTAAAACCCAGCGTGTGCGGTAGCCGGAAGGCAAGCCACCTCCAGATTCCCGACCCAGTCTCCTATTCTTACCAACGTCCCCCGATCCATCCATCCATCCATGCCTAATAATTATTTTTTTTATTATATATTATCTTGCTTTCTTTGTTTTTTCTACAAAAATAAATGTTTCATTTGAGTACCCGATTATTATTTTATTTGTGTCCACACTCCGGTGTGGTGGCGCCCGAGCACCTTCAGTCTCCGGCCAATTAAGCGAGGGGACCCTGTCGATCACGACTGCAGATACCCCCGCACAGGTGACGCCTCACGTCTCAAAGAGATAAAAAAAACAAATATATAAAAAAAAAATATATAATTGATTAAAAAAAAAAAAAAAAAATTTTTTCAAATTTAAAAAAAAAAACTTTTTTTTTTTTTTTTTTTTTATTATCCGATATAACCACCGATAATCAACTAAATTATGGGCAAAAGGGAAAAAGAAAGCCCTTAAAAGGGTGACTATCATTTCACTACCGCCAGTCTAGCGACGGAAACCACTGACCACTTGGACTGGGTCAACTCCGCTCCCCCACCCGTGATACAGGGCCAATTAGAAATGTTTGGTCTATCCACCGAAGGTACGCTAACCGCACGCCGTCTTCGGCTGTACGTATTTTTCGTGACCTGGAGAAAATCCACGTCCGCAGACCTGACCGGACCCACCAGCCGCACCATCAACCAGTTTGCCCGTACGAACCGTGTGCTATCAAATCCGCCGACCTGACGGGCGGAAACTGTTTTATGTCCACGTCAAGGACCTAAAACCCGCCTACTAAGGGAACGTCTCCTTGTAAATAGTGTACATAATATATGTGTGTTTGTCCGTGCACGTCCAAATAATTATAAGTCTGTAATGGTTAAAACCTGAAAAGCCGAGAAGTTTGGAATAGATGTTCCGTCTCCGCTTCAGGGAGAAGCCGAGGAGTTTGGAGCAGCGTTCCATCTCCGCTTCAGTGAGAAACTCACCAATGTCATGGGAACCGACCAGTACCAGTTAGGGTTTTGTAACGAGAAACCGACTAGTACCAGTTAAGTTTTTTTTCCTGCCGTCCGAGAGCAGTGGAAAACTTACCAGTCCCATGGGAACCGACCAGTACCAGTTAGGGTTTTGTCCTGAGAAACCGACCAGTACCAGTTAAGTTCCGTCCTGCCGTCCAGTACCAGTTATGTTTCGTCCTGCCGTCCGAGTGCAGTGAGAAACCGTCCTGTACCAGTTATGTGCCGTCTTCGTCTCCAGTAAAGAACCGACCAGTACCAGTTAGGGTTTCGTCCTGAGAAACCGACCAGTACCAGTTAAGTTCCGTCCTGCCGTCCAGTACCAGTTATGTTTTGTCCTGCCGTCCGAGTGCAGTGAGAAACCGTCCTGTACCAGTTATGTGCCGTCTTCGTCTCCAGTAAGGAACCGACCAGTACCAGTTAGGGTTTCGTCCTGAGAAACCGACCAGTACCAGTTAAGTTCCGTACTGCCGTCCAGTACCAGTTATGTTTCGTCCTGCCGTCCGAGTGCAGTGAGAAACCGTCCTGTACCAGTTATGTGCCGTCTTCGTCTCCAGTAAGGAACCGACCAGCACTTGTTAAGTTTCGTCCGAAGAAACCGACCAGTGCCGGTTAAGTTCCGTGCTGCCGTCCAATACCAGTTATGTTCCGTCCTGCCGCCCGAGTGCAGTGAGAAACCGTCCTGTACCAGTTATGTGCCGTCTTCGTTTCCAGTAAGGAACCGACCAGCACTTGTTAAGTTTCGTCCGGAGAAACCGACCAGTGCCAGTTAAGTTCCGTGCTGCCGTCCAGTACCAGCTATGTTCCATCCTGCCGTCCGAGTGCAGTGAGAAACCAGCCAGTACCAGTAAAGCTTCGTTTACCGCCGTCAATATCACCGGAGAAGATACCAGTGAGTCCGTGTGATTATACCGTTTTTCCCCCCTAGTTCGTGCGCGTGCGTGTTTTGGTGTGCCAGCCCGCGTTCCCCGAAACCGAGGGATTTTGCCTGAAAAAAAAAAGGTTTTTTTTTTTGGTGAAGAAAGAGGGGTGTAACGAACCCCGTGATCATTTATTAAAATAAAGCCCAAACCGTTCGTCTGTTTATGTCGGATGGTATCACGAACGCGCGCTTGTTATGCAGCGTTATTCATAGACATTCTTTCCGAACGCACGCATAACAAGCCGCGTGAAGTATACCACATATGCTAGGCAACCTTGGTTGCAACTAGCTGTATTTAGGGTGGCCTACTTTGCTGCCATTAATTAAACATCGTAATTAGCCGGCTACCGACACTTTTTTATGTCCGCGACATGATGTTTAATTGGTGGCGCAACAAACCTGCGTGTTTGTCGGCTTGCCACTCCGTTGTTTGAGGATGCACGCGGATCTAACCTATCAAACCACGTGCAATCTCATGTAATCAATAAGGCCCCTAGGCGTCCCATATGGGGTTCGCCATGGGTGAGACAAACCTCCGCCGGAAGTAAGAAGTATCCAGGAGCTTCTGTGTGCAGTAATTAGTGATTTGCCATTAATAGGTAGATCACTAATTACTATATGCAACCGTCCGAACCCGGCGGACGTTTGTTTATTTTGTAAATATCTTTGTAATTAAGGGGAATGGGATTTTAAGTTTTTGTGAAATTGTTTATGTATTGTCAGGGGTTATTATGTTTAATTTAGTTTTAGTTAATTAGTTTGGGGTGTATAGGCCACCCCCTATGCACTCCCCATATATGTTGGTATCCCTGTTTCCGCTCTTTCCCTTTTCACCAGATTTTGCAAAGTTTATCCCCTCTCTTTTCTTTCCCTTTATATACCGCCGTCCAGTCCTCATCAATTCAATTGAGTCCGAGCCGAATTAACCATAGTGAAAACCGAAATCCGAGTCCGAAAACCGAAGAGTACCATAACCGTAAGTCGAGCCGACAATCTCCCCAAACCCAGTTGAAATTCCTTTTTTTTCTCTCCTTTCTCCTTAAAACCCAGCGTGTGCGGTAGCCGGAAGGCAAGCCACCTCCAGATTCCCGACCCAGTCTCCTATTCTTACCAACGTCCCCCGATCCATCCATCCATCCATGCCTAATAATTATTTTTTTTATTATATATTATCTTGCTTTCTTTGTTTTTTCTACAAAAATAAATGTTTCATTTGAGTACCCGATTATTATTTTATTTGTGTCCACACTCCGGTGTGGTGGCGCCCGAGCACCTTCAGTCTCCGGCCAATTAAGCGAGGGGACCCTGTCGATCACGACTGCAGATACCCCCGCACAGGTGACGCCTCACGTCTCAAAGAGGAAAGACGTCACAAACCAACCACAGAAAAACGTTGTTTTCAAGTAGTTATTGATGTTTATTAACAATTCTGATTTCCTAGACCTAGCAGATCCCTATTAATTTAGTGGAATAACCCAAGAACACATCTTCTATGTGTGCTTTTTGTTCTTGTTTTCATCTTGCTAACTTATAAGGATACAAAGAATATATCAAAATTATTATCTTGCACAGCAAAAATAAGCAAGCCGCTACAACTACGATTGAGCCCAAACTATCGTGTTTGCCGGTCTGGATATTTAAAACCATTCGTAATACATCTGACGTATTTCTTAGAGTAGCTTATACAAGTTGGATAGTCTATCCAAAATAGCATTGGCAGCAACTGACATTAAAAAAGCTATTAACAACTTTTTAACTTACTTTACAAAACCACGAAAAAAGCTTCTAAATCACTTTAAATTTGCGTTAATAACTTTTAGGATTATTATGCTCTAATAAAGCATTGTTCTGCATAAAAAATGCTGCCAAACAACAATGGCAAAAATTGCAATCTTAGAGATTGTAAGATTTGATCACGCTTTACAATAAAGTCAGAATGGCTATCATAAGGTTGCACAAAAATCAAAATAACTTTAGAATCAACCACAAAAAATAAAAATCTAATGTAAGGTTTTATAGATTCTAATTATGCGCATATACTTTTGACTATGCTATGTCTTGTAAAGATCTTGATAGTGCAAATAATTTATTATATTGACGTCTTAGCCAGATATTTGAATAGCTTTGCTTGCTTTATGAGTCCAGCTTTTACTACAAGTTTGCATTTTGTTGGTAAAGATGTTCATACAAGAAAAGCTGTTTTTGTAGATCGTTTTCTAATTTGTCAATAATCGCTTTGTCGTTCTAATTCTTTTGATTAAAAATGTTATTATTATATGTTATTGCCATTAGGAAGTTAAATAAAAAACTAAACTGTTACTTTGTCTGATTTCTTTTTGTGTTGAGATGTTTTTCATTAATTGGTCTCCTTTGTTGTGTTAAATGCCTTGGTCAGATCTATGAAACGACATATGTAGGCATGTTAAACTCAGTTGTTTTATTTTAGCTGCTGCAACGGTACTCGTGGCACTAAAATTTAAATTACTCGATGATAATAATAAACTGGAGTATTTTACTCAGTCACCTAAGTGTTGGTCATTATAAAACTAGTAGTATCACCGCTTTTTCCCATTCTAACGCTTGCAGAAAAACAAAACTTTTAATTGTTGGATTACTAACACTTGGGCGGGTGGATGAGCACTCCAGTTTAAATTATTTGATGGTAATAACAAATTGAAGTGTCTCACTCATCCACCCAAGTCTCGATAATCAAAAGATTGATATCATTATTGCCTATTCCAATAAAATGCTTGCAAATAAAAGATATTTCTATTTTGGGTGGAAGAACCTTTCAGTTTAAATTACTCGATGGTAATCACAAGCACGTCAATGTTGATAAATAACAAATTGATATCACCACCACCTCTTCCAATAAAGAGACTTCTAACGCTTGCAGAGAAAAGAAATTTTCAATTTTTAAATCACTAATTCTTGGGAGGGTAGGTAAACTTTTCAATTTAAACTTAAACAGTAATCACAAACTTGAGTGTCCCATCCACCCAATCAAGTTTCGGTAATTAAAAAATTAGTATCACTACCGTCACTCCCGATGAAGAGACGTAGATCACTAACATTTGGGCGAGTGGGTGGGCACTCAAGTTTAAATTACTTAATGATAATCACAAAATGGAGTGTTCTACTCACTCACTTACCCAAGTGTTGGTCATCAAAAGATTGGTATCACCACCGCCTCCTACAAATAAAGAGTTTTCTAACGCTTGCAGAGTGGGGAAACTTCCAATTTGTAGATCACTAACACTTGAACGGGTAATTGGACACTATAGTTTAAATTACTCAACGGTAATCACAAACTAGAGTTTGTTTTCAATTTTTTTTTTATTGCTTTAAATGATTTTTTTACCTAAAGTCTATTGCAAAAGATTTTTCCGCAAAGCATAACTTTTCAAACCCAAATATAAGCACAAAAAGAGTGCGGAGGTAAACTTTTTGTTTATTATATTGTTGTTCCAGACAAAGTCCAAAAACCAAGGGATCAAATGTCAGCAATTTCAACAAACTTTGATCAAAAGCATGAAAACTTTAACATCAACATTAAAAAACAAATTGAAATCATTGCTTTGATGGCCACCAACGCCCCCGCACAAATTAAGATAAAATCCGCAAACCACAATCTGATTTTCTGGACCTTTTTGTTTCAAAAATTACCGTTCTCCTCAACAATATTATTAAAAATAATTTTGAAAATTTGAATGGATTTCAAAAAAAAAGAAAATAAAATTCTCACTTTCACCTCTAATTAACGGGCCATCAGTCAACCTTCAGCCGTAGCCATCAATGACTACTACCAACCAAAAGTCAATTTTGCCAGCCAAAAAGCATAAAAGTCCTCCTAGTTGTACACCATTCAATGCACACCGTATGAAAAACAATTTTTGTCGTTCTCCCATGTTTTGCGTGAAGAAGCAAAATACTTGGAAATTATAAAACTCATAGAGCTTTTCAACTTACTGCTTAAAATTAAACCCAAAAAAACGGAGCGGTGCCATTGCTTAATGCCATAGATACCAATTTTACTTTCACACTGCCAAAAATGCTTCAAAGCAACTTTAACTGTTCAAGCCACCACCAATTGTTGGTATGCTCCAAGAACACATCTCTAAAATGTGTTCACTGCTTCGGCCCTTATTTTCCAATTATGTAAGGCATACAACAAAAATAATGGCCTCTCAAACCAAAAACACTAAAGTTTGTTAACTAAATAAATAAATAAATAATTCTTAAAAATATTAATAGATTAAAGAAACTGGTAGTAAAAATCTTCTTTAGGTTAAATATATTAATTTAACATAACAAATCTACAAACTCTAATGCTACGCTGGCGCCCGGGCTTGTCCAGACTAAAGCTAAGTCTTCTTTACAAGACTTTGGTTTCCGCAAATCTGCAGCTGCAGTTACAGCAAAAAAAAAAAGTTTGCAAACATTATTTTGCCACTAACATTAATAACAGCAAACAGAAAAAATTGCTGATCTTTAAGCTAAATTTAATGATCTTTAACAAAAAATCATTTTCCAACTACACCGGAATGCAATCAACATTCCAGACAAAATAGGCAAATTAGAAGAGTTTTTTTTTTTATCAAATCATCAACGTCATGCTAGTGTGTAAGTCAAATCACAGACCCAGGCATGTGCTGTAAACGTATATAAGACGTGTGACAGTGATTTTTGCACACTTTTACACTTGAATCAAATAATTATTGCAAAAGTGCTAGGACTGGGCACTTTCAAACTTGCATCTGGGTACATTAACCCAGCTAATCTTATTAAAACGACAAATTTTAATACGGTTTTCTTGTCCATAATTGTTAGAGACTTTAATTTTACTTATTACTATGCTGGTCACTAAGGTTACGATCTTAACGTAGCAATACAAAAAGACGTCAAATTACAAATCGTAGTTAAGGCAATCAATGATTTAAACTTAAGCTCTAATCACCACAAACAACTATGTATTAATAAAATTCATCAAAAGAGAATCAATTGAAAAGAAAGGGAGATTTGTTACCTACACGGATTAGACTCTCTTCTTAAGATGCCTAAAAAAGCATAGGCAAACTAACCCCAGTAAGAACAGTGGCAGACATTAAAAAAACTGTCAGAAATAACTCACCTACAAATTATACTTTGTTCCCGCCCACCCACCCAAGCGTTAGTGATCAAGAGATTTATTTTTCAACAATTTTCTGATATCTAAATTCAAGAACACAAAAGGTGGACTTAACAATAGAACCTTTGATGATTAACACTTGGGCGGGTGGGTGGGTTACAGTAGAAGAAGTAACTCGCCCACAAATTAAACTTTGTTCCCGCCCACCCACCCAAGCGTTAGTGATCAAGAGATTTATTTTTCAACAATTTTCTGATATCTAAAAGCAAGCACACAAAAGGTGGACTTAACAATAGTTCTTTTGATGACTAACATTTGGGCGGGTGGGTGGGTCACAGTAGAAGAAGTAATTTGCCTACAAATTAAACTTTGTTCCCGCCCACCCACCCAAGCGTTAGTGATCAAAAGATTTATTGTTCAACAATTTTCTGATATCTAAATGCAAGCACACAAAAGGTGGATCAAATATTAGATCCTTTAATAAGTAACACTTGGGCGGATAGGTGGGTTACAGTAGAAGAAGTAACTTGTCCACAAATAAAAGTTCTGGTCTCGGATTGATTAGTAAGTTTTATAATAGCAGACAAGCCTAATAAAAGTATTCTACTTTGTATATGCTTTTAGAATAGACGAAGTTAATTATAAATAAATTATTTTTTTTGAAAAAAAATATCAATGCAATACTACAAAACTCTCTTAGCTCCTGGAAAAGCTTACAACAACCCAAACCCTTTCACTTATTTAAGAAACAAGTTTGAAGCACTTTGACGTGCTACTGCAATCTTCGTCAAACAATCATATTCTTGGTAAAGACGTAATAAAAAAAATCCAGTTTTGAGGCGTAGAAATTTGCAAGGAGAAATAGCAAAATAGTACGTCAGCCACAAAGTTTTGTTTTAGGGAACGTAATGCACTTGAAAATTGTACTCTTGAAGAGCGAGCACCCATCTGGTTATGCGCGGCAAAAGTAACCGGCAACGTTTAAGGAATACTAGTGCCCGATGATTGGTGAGAACAATAAAAAGTTGACCTATCAAAAACACTTGCCATTTTCACAGAGCAGTTTTTTTTTTAACAAAATAACGTCTTTCTCTGTTTAAAAGTCATTTGCTAGCATAAGCGACTACTTGTCTGCCCTTACATATCCTCTGATACAACACAGCTCCAACTTCTATGTCTTTTTTGTAGTAACTTTGTTAACGGTTTACACAAATCAGAAAACTTTTACACAAACCCGTTATCAAAATTTAATAACTTCAAAAATGCCTGCACCTGAGAGATATTTTTGGAGACAGAATAGTCTTTTAAAGCTTGAAGTAATAAGAAGATTATTAACGTAAGCATAAACAAACTCTTTAAAATTGTTTGTCCATACAGGAAGTGAAAGAACTCACCGCCGTTTTCAACCCAAAGGGTAATACATCAAATTGCTACGCAAAATCTTGTAAACTGCTAATGCTCTTGCTTAATCGGAATTTGTCATTAAAAATGCGTTAAATCTATCAAGATATGTACTTTAATCTACTAAAGCCATGAATTATATCCTTAATAGAGCGGGGGGTTGAGCCTACGCACATCTAGACACAGACGTACGAAACCATCACGTTTTACAGTAGTCATAAGGGGAATACAAAACGGAGTACCCAAATAATAACTTTTCATTCTTTTATGTGTTCTATTTCTTTCTGTACGGTTAAACGGTAAGCTACCGAGATTGGGTATTGCTTAACGCTGAAAGGAGTTTTTGTCAACCAGATGAATTTTATGCTGGTACTCCAAGGTTGTTAAAAAATACAGCTCTATACTTCTCCAAAAGTAGTACAATCATATTTTTGTAAATGTTATTTATAGTGAGGTTGTCAACTAAGCACATTAAATTTAAAATTTTAGGTCTTGATGTAATTTAAATTTTGGGATGACCGGTAATCGCACAAATGCAGAACGCACACGACAAGGGTAGTAACATTTTATGCAATTCCGAAGCAATGAAATAGTTTTTAATCTATCAAATATTTGAATTATTTTTTTATCTAACAATATGCTAGCTTTATAGTTTTGTAAAAAGTCAATAATGGGATAATTTAGTCAAAAAGTTACCAAAAATTCATACTTTGACTTTAAAGTATGTATTGAGAAAGGCAATAGTATTTAAAAAGAATTGTTATTCTGTGTTGCTTTAAAAGCCCCGGTTTAACAAATTCCTTTTACTGCAAAAGCAAAAATTTGCGGTAAAAGAAATTTTATTTGAGCAAACATTTCCTCTGACTAGCATTGGTATAGCTGTTGGTCCTACATAATATACTCACTTCTGAACCAAAAAGTAAGCATCTATGAAGTTTCTCGCATTCAAAATATGTTTTGAGTTATCCAAAAGGGTTTTCTCAACACTATTGAAATGACCAAATAAATGTTGAAAGCAATTTACGGTTGTGTTCGGACTGCATATTTTTGTTATTTTTTAATTTTGTAAAATTTGAGTTAAGAGTATAACTTTGAAAAAAATTACTAAAATTGTACATTTCCACGTGTTTTTTTAAATAGTTTTTTACAATAATATTTCAGCCACTAGCTGGTCGCCAAGTAGATGTACCGGATCAGGGTGTAGGCAGATTAAATACAATATAATCCGATAACTCAATTTTTATTAATTTCAGTTAACAAACTAAAATAAACTAAAAAACAATATTTTGGAATTTGTTATTTTTTTTTTCATTTTATAATAATATATTTACTATCATCACATTTTAAATCAATAGTTTTGCTTTTTCTGCTTTTATTCACTACAGTTTTCTTGTTTCTTAAATATATCCAGATTTATTTATTTCCTTTAATTCAATCCAGGTCAGTATTTGACTTTCTAACCGGATCAAGTCAAATTCACAGTGAGATTGCTAAGAATGTTTTTTATTGAGGCGACCCGAATTTAAGCCGACCCCTTTACGCATTCCCGGCACAGCCTTAAAGAATTGCTGGCGCCTAAAACGCAACAAGTCTAGGGGAAATTTCTTCCCTCTTGAGATGCTTTATTATGTTTTCCCTTTAGATGATAAGAGTAAGCTCTTGTTTTGCATATTAAATATTTAACAAATAATATTTTTGTGTTTAAAATAAATTATTAGTTAAAAAAATTATTATTGAGAAATAATTTTTACTACTTAAAATTTTATTCAAAAATTTACATTTTGTATATTATATCACATAACATTTTTTTTTTATTTACATAATCAATACTTTATGGGAAACTAATTCAACTCTTAATTTGAATAAAAAATCAATTTTTGTTTCAACTATTAAAACGTAATGTTACAAAAAATGTGCTTTAATCTCATTAATCATTCTCACTCATCTGCAGGATGCGAGACAATCATAAAGGAAACATAATTCTTTTTAGAGGCGCTGCATTGAAAAATTATCAAAAAAAAAACTCCTTTTACAGTCAGTTGACAAATGCTTATAAATTATTATCAGTGAAGATGTAATAAAACATACTTCTAATAAAAAAGTTTGCTGGAATAAATGTGAAACTGTCAGGTCGGACAAAGTAATATTTCTTAATAATAGAAAATGTAGCGAGTCATTATGTGATGTTTTGATACGTGAAGAGAATAAATAATTTGTGTTAAATTTATATTTTATTTTATGGCTTTGTTGTATCATCAAAGCAGCAAACAAAATTATAAGTATTACGTTTAATAAAAAATATATTTATTTAATTTAAAATAAAAAAAATATTACTTAAAGAATTTGTTAAATGGCTTCAGTATATCATCATGTTTCTACGTAAAAATTAAAATTAAAAACCTAAAGAAAATCTCATTTAAGTAACTTACTCAATGTTTTTACAGGAAGAAACCTAACAAAGCATTATGAAACGTATAAATCACTGAAATATAATCTAGCGCACTAAACGCATGATAATATAATTTTAAAAAAACGGCCTTGATCTTTGACATAAAATAAAGCCATATAAATGTAGCTACTACTTTTATTTAAAAAATTATATTATTATATTTTAATTCTTTAATAATTACATTTTACATTTCAGAAAATTTTACGGCCAGATGAATAATGTATGTAAGGTTTTTTTTACTGAAACCATAATGCCGTTAGGTCATTACAAGCCGCAAATAATTTACGGCTAAAAGAGTGAGGGTCACACCAGGGATTCCCATTACAGTAGTAAAGCATTTTAGCAAATAGCCACCCAATCCTATTAAATAAGTTAATAATAACATTGATTTTCTGTATTTATTTAATTATTTATAGTGCAGAAAATTAGCATTTAGTCTTCAAATTTAAATATTCATATTACAGCCTCAGCAACACAGTTTAATGCATGCAAATCCAATCGCTGAAATACCTTCAGACGTAGCTTTGATTTTATTAAAAATTTACATAAATGCTGCACAAAAGCAGACCTGTCACATAATATAAAATTCATTTTTTTAAATAAAATATAATTTTACTTTCTATTTATTTGATTTTTTGTTTTTATTAAAATTAAAATATTTTGCATAATAATCAATTTGCAGAGTATAACATTACTTTTTATTATCGTTTACTCAAATGTAATCGGAGATCTTAATGGATCTTTACATACTATTCCAATCACGCAAGCACACACAATAAAAAAATAAATCCGCATCTAAAGTTAATTGCATTTATTCCGTTCATCAGATAAATAAAATAAATAAATATAGTAATTTTATTAGATCTCTTTGCATAGCCATTTAGGTATATGAGCCAGCATATTAATGAAATTACATTTACCATCCCGGCGCATTCACCATTTAAATTGCAATGTAGGATGTTATACTCCATTCGCGGCTACTATTTATGATTATTAAAATATTATATGTGAAAATGCCAAGCCACTTGCGCGATATTAATGATAGCATTATATGAAAGGATGATTATGTATGGAAGAAGATTAAACTAAATGAGGCGTATATATTCTCATTAAACGTGGTTTATGATTTGATAAAATTTTCTTTAGTTATTAAATTGCTTCTTTAATGTTTTGAGTGTGTGCATATATTAAAATGAAATAAATAATGTATGCTAAGTCAGACATTATTAAACATTATGGCAACCATATGAATACTATCAAATAGTTTAACAAGAAATCTACTAAAGCGTTTACCAGGTCTAAAATAGTAAAA
This sequence comes from Tachinus rufipes, assembly GCA_963932245.1. NCBI lineage: Eukaryota > Metazoa > Arthropoda > Insecta > Coleoptera > Staphylinidae > Tachinus > Tachinus rufipes. The sequence continues at coordinate 84,306,707 of OZ010747.1, read as the reverse complement.
TTCAGATTTGAACTAAGACTTATGGTTTGCCAACACGTGAACATGCTACGTACATTTGACCGTGAAAGAAATATTTATTTTCAAAATTCAGGCTACAAACACTTAAAGATTCACCTTGTGTTTTGTTGATTCTCATAGCAAATGCAAAACAAATCGGAAATTGAATTCGTTTAAAATTGAATGGCATATAGGTTAGGATTATCGGAATTTTTTTTCAAAATAAGAACTTTGTCACCCTTAACCTGTCCTATGAGTTTTGTCGCGTGTATCACATTGCTCATAAGTTTTCTCACCACCAAACGCGTTTGGTTACATAATTTTGGTTGGTTTAGATTTTAAAGCATGTTGACCAACATTTAGTTGTAAATTGTGCGGTGGCAAACCAGGCAGGCGCAATGAGTTTAAAAATTTAACTGTATAGTTGGTTGTTTTGTCTTTGTTTGTTACACAGTCGATAAGTTTGAAGGAATGCAGTGGATTAACAATTTGATTTTAAATTGTGAAGTTTAAGTGATCTTTTTTTGCCGCAAAAATTGCTTGTTTACTCAATCAACTGTGATTTTTGTGGTTAGCAATAATGTTTGAAAACACTTTGTTAATTTGTTGAAACAAAATTGCAAAAATTTAGCGGAAACAAAATTGATCCGTTTGATTTGTCGAGAAAAACACGGTCATTACCAACAGTCAGCAGTAGTTTGAAGTAATCTTTGCCTGATGGATCGTTTAGCAATGCAACTCGCATGTTTGTCGTCAGCTGACATTTCCTCACACAACGCCACAGAGTTGATAATTTTAAGCAAACGTTTATTTTATCAGCATTGGTCAATCTTTGAATGACTGGTAGTGTTTGTCGGAAATTGCTACAGTACAATTATTGCACCCTCAAAACTTCTTTTATAGTTTGATTGAGTGCTTCTAATGCGCGTTTGTGCGCCATTGTGCATTTATCCCAAATAATAATTTTACTTGCTACTTGACTATTGCTGAATGAGCCGTTAAGCATCCTTCTAGCAACGTGGGCGCTATTCTAGAAGAAGCAACTGCTCAATTTTGGATCTAGTACAAACAGTGGCCAAAATCAATGATATAATGAATGTCTTCCCAGTTTCACCAAACGCTATAAAAAAAATAAGCCACCATTTGACTAACAAACAGCCGCACATAAAGTAACACATTTCTTCAATCAAAAGCAAAGTTTTATTATTCACCTCAAGATCGGGATTCCTTAAACTGACACAAATTTTATGTAAAATTTCCTTTTTACTAAAATATCTTTAATATTATAAAGCTTGATGTTGACGTTTTATAAATAGAATTTGCATTTTTTAACAGTTTCTGACTGAATTTTAACAATTTATTGTCCGGATTTTGCTAGTATAAGAATTTTATTATATAGAGTTTTGTTGATTTATGAAAACATTTTTATGTTTAAAAACTAGATTCAGCTATTTTTAACATTTTATAAATAAAACTAAAAAAGTCAAATTTTAAATCTATATAAAAAAATTAGGTGTTATAACTAGATTTAGTTATTTTTGATTTTTTAACAGTTTAAGATCATTATTTGATGCTTTTTGATATTATTTCAATATTTTAAGATCTAATTTTTGGGATTTTATGAATAAAATTTTGCACTTTTTGACAGTTTATAGACGGATTTTAGTGTTTTATGACTAAATTTAGTTGTTTTTGATTTTTTTAATTTATGTTTGATGCTTTTTGACAATTATTTAATGTTTCAAAACCTGATTTTGCTATTTTTGACACTTTATAAATGGAATTTTGCACTTTTTAAGAGTTTATTAATAGATTTTAGTGTTTTATGATTAGATTTTGTTCTTTTTAACTTTTTTTAACAGTTTAAAATTAATGTTTGGTGCTTTTTGACAATATTTATATGTTTTATGACTTGATTTTGAAATTTTTAAGATTTTATAAATAACATTTTGCACTTTTTAATAGTTTATGGACAAATTTTATTGTTTTATGACTAAATTTAGTTATTTTGTACTTTTTTAACAGTTCAAAATCAATGTTTGATGCATTTTGACACCATTTTAATGTTTTAAGACCTAGTTTTGCTATTTTTGACATTTTATAAATAGAATTTTGCATTTTTAACAGTTTATGGACGGGTTATAGTGTTTTATGACTAGACTTTGTTATTCTTTACTTTTTTAACAGTTTAAAACTAACGTTTAATGCTTTTTGACAACTTTTTAATGATTCAAGACTTGATTTTGCTATTTTTGACATATTATAAATAGAATTTTGCACTGTTTAACTGTTTTTGGACAAATTTTAGTGTACTATGACTAGATTAAGTTAGTTGTAACTTTTATAACAGTTTAAGACTATTGTTTAGTGTTTTTTGACAATATTTTAATGTTTTAAGATTTTTTTGCTAATTTTGACATTTTATGAATAGAATTTTGCATTTTTTAACAGTTTATAGGCGGATTTTATTTTTTATAATTAGATTCAGTTATTTTTAACTTTTTTAACAGTTTAGGACTAATGCTTGGTGCTTTTTGAAAATATTTTACTGTTTGAAGACTTAACTTTGCTATAACTGGCATTTTATTTAATTTTGCACTTTTTTACAGATTTTTATAAATTTTATAAATAGATTTTTTTTTTAATCATTTTATGAACGCATTTTAGTGTTTTATATTAGATTTAGCTATTTTTAACAATTTAAAAACATTGTTTGGCGTTTTTTGATAATATTTCAATGTTTTAAAACCTGATTTTGCTATTTTTGACGTTTTATATATTTATTATAGACACACAATTTTAGTGTTTTATGACTAAATTTAGTTGGTTTTAACTTTTTTAACAGTTTAAAACTAAGGTTTGGTGTTTTTTGACAATATTGTAATGTAATGACAACAAATTTTATTGTTTTTTGACTAGATTTAGTTATTTTGTAGTTTTTTACAGTTCAAAATCAATGTTTGGTGCATTTTAACAATATTTCAATGTTTTAAAACCTAATTTTTGTTATTTTATGAATAGACTTTTGCACTTTTTAACAGTTAATAGACGGATTTTTGTATTTTAAAACTAGATTAAATTATTTTTTACATTTTAAACAGTTTAAGATTAATGTTTGGTGCTTTTTGTCAATATCTAAATGTTTCAAAACCTGATTTTGCTATTTTTGACATTTTATAAATACAATGTTGCACTTTTTAGCAGTATATAGACGGATTTAAGTGTTTTATAACTAGACTTTGTTATTTTTGACTTTTTTAACAGTTTAAAACAAATGTTTGATGCTGATTTTGCTATTTTTGACATTTTATTAATAGAATTTTGTACTTTTTAACAGTTTATAAACGGATTTTAGTGGTTTATGACTTAAATTTAATTATTTTTGACTTTTTTACAGTTAATGAGCAATTTTTGATGTTTTTGACAATTTTTTAATGTTTTAAGACCTGATTTTGCTATTTTTGACATTTTATTAATAGAATTTTGCACTTTCTAACAGGATTTTTGAGTTTTATGACTAGATTTAGTTATTTTTAACTATTTTAACAGTTTAAGACTTGTGTTTAGTGCTTTTTGACAACATTTTAATGTTTCAAAACCTGATTTTGCTATTTTTGACAATTTGTGAATAGAATTTTTCCCTTTTTTACAGTTTATGGACGGAGTTTAGTGATTTATGACTGAAATTAGTTATTTATAATTTTCTCTACAATTTAAAACTAGTGTTTGATGTTTTTTGACAATATTTTAATGTTTCAAGACTTGATTTTGTTATTTTCAACATTATATGAATAAAATTTTGCACTTTTCAACAGTTTATGGACAGATTTTAATGTATAGGTTTAGATTAAGTTATTTTTAACTTCTTTAACAGTTTAAGATCATTGTTTGGTGCTTTTTGATAAGAGTTTAATGATTTAAGAATTGATATTGCTACTTTTTACTTTTTATTAATAAATTTTTGAATTATTTAACAGTTTTTGGACGGTATATAGTGTTTTATAATTAGATTTAGTTATTTTTAACATTTTAAACAGTTTAAGATCAATGTTTAGTGCTTTTTGTCAATTTTTTAATGTTTCAAAACTTGATTTTGCTATTTTTGACATTTTATAAATACAATTTTGCACTTTTCAACAGTATATAGACGGATTTAAGTGTTTTATAACTAGACTTTGTTATTTTTAAGATTTTTAACAGTTTACAACAAATGTGTGATGCTTTTTGACAATATATAAATGTTGCAAAACCTAATTTTGTTATTTTTGACATTTTAAGAACAAAATTTTGCTTTTTCTGACAGTTTACAGACCGAATTTAGTGTAATATGACAAAATTTTGTTATTTTTGACTTTTTAAAAAGTTTGAAACTAATGTTTCGTGCTTTTTGACAGTATTTCAATGTTTTAAGACCTAATTTTGCTATTTTTGACATTTTATTAATAAAATTTGGCATTTTTTAACAGTTTTCAGACAAATTTCAGTGTTTTATGACTAAATTTAGTTATTTGTAACTTTTTTAACAATTTAAAACTAATATTTGAGGTTTTTTGACAGCATTTTATTGTTTTACGGTTTGATTTTGCTATTTTTGACATTTTATAAATAGAACTTTGCACTTTTTAACAGTTTTTAGACAGAATTTAGTGTTTTATGACCAATTTTTGGTGCTTTTTGACAATATTTTAATGTTTCAAAACCTAATTTTGCTATTTTTGACATTTTATTAATAGAATTTTTTACTTTTTATTAGTTTATAAACGGTCTTTAGTATTTTATGACTAGATTTAGTTATTTTTAACTTTTTAACAGTTTAAAACCATTGTTTGGTTATTTTTGACAATAATTCAATGTTTTAAGACTTGATTTTGCTATTTTTGACATTTTATGAATAAAATTTTGCACTTTTTAACAATTTATAAATGAGTTTTAGTGTTTTACAACTTGATTTAGTTATTTTTAATTTTGTTTAAGACTAATGTTTAGTGCTTTTTGACAATATTTTAATGTTGAAAACCCGATTTTGTTAATTTTGACATTTTTTAAATAAAATTTTGCACTTTTTAACAATTTATGGACGGATTTTAAAGTTTTATGACTAAATTTAGTTCTTTTTATTTTTTTTAACAGTTTAAATTTTAAGTTTGGTGTTTTTTGACAATTTTTTAATATTTCAAGACCTGATTTTGCTATTTTTGACATTTTATAAATAGAATTTTGCACTTTTTAAGAGTTTATGAACGGGTTTTAGTGTTTTAAAATTAGATTTAGTTAATATTAAATTTTTTAACAGTTTCAGATCATTGTTTAATGTTGTTTGACAATATTCTAATTTTTCAAGACTTGATTTTGCAATTTATGACATTTTATAAAAAGAATTTTGCACTTTTTAAAAGTTTATAAAAGGATTTAAGTGTTTTATGACTTGATTTAGTTATTTTTAACTTTTTTAACAGTTTAAGACTAATGATTAGTGTTTTTTGATAATATTTAAATGTTTCAAAATATAATTTTGCTATTTTTAACATTTTATAAATAGAATTTTTTAACAGTTTATAGACGGGTTTTAGTGTTTTATGATTAGATATAAATATTTTTAAATTCTTTTACAGTTTAAAATTTATGTTTGGTGCTTTTTGACAATAATTTTCATGTTTTAAGACCTGATTTTGCTATTTTTGACATTTTATAAAAAGAATTTTGCACTTTTTAACAGTTTATAGACGGATTTTAGTGTTTCATAACAAGTTTTAAATTATTTTTATTTTTTTAAACAGTTTATAACCAATTGGTGTTTTTTGGCAATATTTTAATGTTACAAGACCTGATTTTGACCGTTTATGATTTTGCACTTTTTAACAGTTTATAGACAGATTTAAGTATTTTATGACTAGATTTAGTTATTTTTAACTTTTTTAACAGTTTAAGATCAATGTTTAGTGCTTTTTGACTATATTTTAACGTTTAAAGTTTTGATTTTGCTAACTTTGACGTTTTAAAAACAGAATTTTGTTTTTTTAATAGGTTTTGGAAAAATTTTAGTGTTTTTACAAATTTATATACAGATTTCAGTGTTTTATGACTATATTTAATTATTCTTAACTTTTTTCAACAGTTTTAGCCTAACGTTTAGTGCTTTTTGACAATATTTCAATGTTTTAAGACCTAATTTTGCTATTTTGGACGTTTTATGAATAGAATTTTGCACTTTTTAACAGTTTATAGACGGATTTTAGTGTTTTATAATTAAAATTAGTTGTTTTTGACTTTTTTACAAGTTTAAGACCAATTTTTGGTGTTTTTTGACAATACTTTTATGTTTTAAGACCTGATTTTGCAATTTTTAACATTTTATGAATAGAATTTTGCACTTTTTAATAGTTTATGGACGGATTTTAGTGTTTTATAACTAAATTTAATATTTTTGGACTTTTTAACAGTATAAAATAAATAAAATGTGCCTTTTGACAATATTTAAATGTTTCAAGACTTGCTTTTGCCATTTTTGACATTTTATAAATAGAATTTTGCACTTTTTAACAGTTTATGGACGGTATTTAGTGTTTTATAACTAGATTTAGTTATTTTTGACTTTTTTAACAGTTTAAGACCAATGTTTGGTGTTTTTGACAATATTTCAATGTTTCAAGACCTGATTTTGATATTTTTAACATTTTATAAATAAAATTTTACACTTTTTAACAGTTTATAGACGGATTTTAGTGTTTAATGACTTGATTTAATTATTTTTAACGTTTTAACAGTTTAAGACTAATGTTTGGTGCTTTTTTTTATGACTAGATTTAGTTATTTTTAACTTTTTTAACAGTTTAAGACTATTGTTTGGTGCTTTTTGACAATACATATTTCAATGTTTTAAGATCTGATTTTGCTATTTTCTAAACAGAACTTAGTATTTTTTAACAGTTTATAGAAGGATCTCAGTGTTTTATGACTAGGTTTAGTTATTTTAGTTTTTTTTAACAGATTAACAGTAATGTTGACTAATTTTGTTGTTTTTTACATTTTATGAATAAAATTTTGCACTTATTAACAGTTTATAGACGGAATTTAGTGTTTTATGACGAGATTCAGTTATTAATAACTTTTTTTGCAGTTTAGAACTTGTTTGGTGTTTTTTGACATTGTTCTATTGTTTCAAAACTTGATTTTGCTATTTTTGGCATTTTATGAATAAAATTTGCTTTTTTTAACAGTTTATTGACGGATTTTAGAGTTTTATGACTAAATTTAATTATATAATTATTTTTAACAGTTTAAGATTAATGTTTGGTGCTTTTTGACAATATTTTAATGTTTAAAGACTTGATTTTAAAAATTTTGATTTTTTATGAATAGAATTTTGCATTTTTTAACAGTTTATAGACGGGTTTTAGTGTTTTGTGACTAGATATAGTTGTTTTTGACTTTTTTAATAGTTTAAGACTAATGTTTGGTGTTTTTTGACAATATTTCAATGTTTCAAGATCTGAATTTTTTATTTTTGATATTTTATAAATAAATTTTTGCATTTTTTAACAGTTTATGGACGTATTTTAATTTTTATGACTAGATTGAGTTATTATTGACTTTTTTTATCAGTTTAAAATTAATGTTTGGTGCATTTTGACAATATTTCAATGTTTCAAAACCAGATTTTGCTGTTTTTGACATTTTATAACTAAAATGTTGCACTTTTGCACAACAGTTTATAAACTAATTTTAGTGTTTTGTGACTAGATTCAATTATTATTAACTTTCTAACAGTTTAAGACTAATGTTTGGTGCTTTTTGACAATATTTTAATGTTTCAAGACTTGACTTTGCTATTTTTGACATTTTATAAACAGAATTTTGCACTTTTTAACAGTTTATAGACGGGTTTTAGTGTTTTATGACTATATATAGTTATTTTTAACGTTTTTAACATTTTAAGATATTTTTGACGTTTTATTAATAAAAAATTTATGCATCTTAACAGTAACATGTTTGAAAATTTTTATTAATAAAATTTTAACTGTGTTTTTTAACAATACTCTGATGTTAGAGCTAAATTTTGCTAGTTTTGACGTTTTATAGAATATAGATTTTTTTATGTTTTGACAGTTTAAGATCCAATTTTGGTGTCTTCTGACAATATCTAATTTGTATGATTTAATTTTATTAATTTTTTTACCAGTTTATGGCCAGACTTTGGTTTTATTTTATAAAATAAAATAGATAGGGTTGCTAGCTTTAAGTATAATTGTGTTTTGGGTTACCAGCAAAAAGGTTAAAAGCCGCTGCTTGAGTGCAATATGTTTCAAGGTGTTCTAGATATTGTAGTGCAAAGTCTGGTATTAGTTTTTGGGAACGTTGTGAGTCTGTGTTTTGCTCGTGGTTGCGCTTTAAACTCAAATAGATTGGATTGAATTAAAAAAAAAGTAGTCAGGTAACTTTCTTTACTGTGATCTGACCCGGTAACTTTATTTAATATAACTCACCCATCCACACAAATGTTAGTCATCGAAAAAATCATTGTTTCTTCTTTCTTTTGTGTTCATGTAGTTATTACGTACAAGACAATAAATGTCAATAGTTATTTAGACATCAAAAAATTGTTTAACAATAAATCCTTTGATAAATACGCTTTTTTCATTGTTCTTGAAGGAGGAGTAAAAAAGATCCTGTAGGCGTTTACCAACTAAAAATCTTTTTCTCAGCTTATCCAACAGCGTGTCAAAAATTACTTTTTGGCCTTCATCTTGCACGTTGCACAGTTTTACACTTTCTTTTCTTCTTTTTTTTCTTTTTTTTAAACAGGATGTTAGTTATGATGTCGGAGATAGTTTTTCAGTTGTTCTGGTCTTCCAGTATAATGCCTATGATGTTGTTTGGCGTTATATTTGTCCTTAAGTTTTGTATTATTTTGGATTTTTCTTCATTTTATCTTTTGCATTCCCATATTGTGTGTTGTAGAGTGTCTGTGTCCGGACAGTTGTAGCAATAGGTAATTGGCAGTGCCCGGTGAGGAATTGTCTAAGAAAATATCCTACCTCCTCGTAGTCCCTCCTTATCCATGCTGTTATTGTTGGGATCAGTGTTTTGGTCCACTGTGCCGTTCTTCAACAGTTCTTCAATTTTTCGTTTCACTTTTCTTGCCAAATCTGTACTGTCTCTTCTCTTTCCGTTTTTGCGGTGGTATCTGGTTTTCTTTTTTTTCTCTCTTATACTATATGATGGATTGAAACAAAACTGCTAATGACTAGCATATTTGCAGCATGACTTTCTTCTGAGCTTTGATTACTACTATTCTGTGCTTTTCTATTGCCGTAATTAACTATGCTCTCGAGTACCTTTCTTTTGGCGGCACTAGGGTCGTTTGTGTTTAGCTCTGCTTAGTTATGTTGTCACCTTGTCGGCTTTTTTGGCCACGTTCCTTATGTGGTGCCCCATGTTTAGATTTTTGCCAAGATACACTCAAAATATTTTATTTTAGTCTAACTAGTTATTTGCTTTTTTGCGATGTTCATACTTAGCTCAGTCACACTTTTTCCCCTTACTAGGATTACCAATTCCGTTTTATTTGGCGCTAGTTTTAGTTTTTTTTTGTTTCATCAATTTTTCTATTATGTCTGCTTTTATTTCTTTTTTGTTTTTTTCCGCGGAGTACCAGTGCCAGGTCATCTGTGTACCCGATTAGTTCTAAGGTATTTGACACGTTCATTTTTAGTTCAACGTCATAGTATATGTTTCACTAGCCCTGCGACTGAGTTCTGTGGAATACCGCACGTTATGTTCATGTAAGATTTTTTTTCCTATTTTTACCGTTCTCTCTTTAAAGTAGCTGCATATGAGGTTTGTAAGGTACGCTAGAACCTTTCTTCTTTTTAACTTTTTTATTATGCCTCTCCACGGCGCCAAGTTAAACGCGTTGTCTACGTCAAAGGTTACCAGCACAGCGTATTTGTTGCTATTTAACTCCCCTGTCGCTGATCTAATCACTTTCCTTATTGCATTTTCAGTTGATTTTTTTTTTCTGAAACCATACTGGTTTTCAGATAAATCTTCCGTTTCACTGATGCTTTTTTTTAATAGGCAAGTATATAAACTTGTTTTTCACCTTCTTTCTTCGGTTTTTCAATCAAAATTAGAGAAGTCTCTTTCCAACTTTTGAAAATTGTGCCACATTTTAAGACATGATTGAGTGTTTTTTTATTAGTTCTGGACGTTTGTTTGCCAAGAGTTTTATAACTTCTGGCGGTATACCGTCTGGTCCGGGTGCCTTTTTTTATTTAGTTTTTGGCCAGCAGATCAGATTTCTTTTAGTATGCACGTTGGTATGCCATTTTGTATTGTATTTTTCCTTGTCCATGTCTCATTTTTATGTTGTGGAACAAGTTTTTTTGCAATTTGAAGCTGTCGGTTGTCTGAAAGTTTTACCAGAGATCTTGTGCCGATCTTCCTAGCTACAATTTTGTACGCTTTTCCCCATATGTCTTCTTCCAGTTTGTTGCATAACTTTCTTCAGGCCTTTTCTTTTTGCTGACTTAATTTTTTTTTTTTTTTTTAGTGTTTTTTTTGGCTTTTTTAAATTGGTTATACTCGGCTTCCCTTTCTTCCTGATTAGCGTTCTTGTTAAGTCTGATAATCTTTTTTTTGGCTTGTGCGCATTTATCTTGCTTGCTTATTTTTTTTGTCCACCAGTGCAGCTGTCTTGTTTTTTGAGATTTCTGTGTTTGTTGGAAGGTAGCATTACACACATTAGTTATTTTGTTTCTTATTTGTTCTGGCGTATTTTCATTCTCTAAGTTCATAGTGATTCTATCAATTTCCTTTATAAAGACTTTTTTTTAGTACCATCTTTATCTTTCTTTATTTTTTGGTTGTTTTCTGGTTCTATCTTTTCCAACTTGAATGTAAATGTTGCTGCTTACGCGCCATGATTTTACTTCTTTTGCGACGTTTTCCTTGCATATGGTTACATTGAAAAACAAGGCTCCGTTTCTATTTTCAAGCGTCAAATTGTTTCCATTTTGCCAGAATAGTATTTTTTGTCTTCTACATTTGATCCTTGATCCCCAACTGTACGCTATCGCATTTAGGTCTTCTGCAATTATGATAACTAACGCTTGGGTAGTTGGGCGAGCATCAAGTTAAAAAAAAAATAGTCAGGTAGCTCTTCTACTATGAGTTGCCCACCCACCCAAGTGTTGGTCATCAAAGTATCTATTACTTCTTTTATCTCTTGTCTTCTTGTAGTTATTGCGTACAAGACAATAAATGTCAACTGTCATTTAGATATCACAAAACTGTTTAACAATAAATTATTAACGCTTGAGTAAGTGGGCTGGCACTAAGTTAAAATTGTGAGCGGGTAATTTTTTCTACTGCGACCAACCCACCCACTCAAGTGTTGGTCATTAATAAATATATTATTATTTTTAATTTTTGTGTTTTTGTAGCTATTATGTACAAGACAATGAATGTCAACTCTCATTGAGACATCAAAAAACTGTTTAACAATGATTTTCTTCATAAGTAACGTTTGGGTGGGCGGGCAAACACTAAATTGAAATTGTGAAAGTGTAACATCTTCTACTATGATTCATCTACCCACTCAAATGTTAGTCATCAAAAAATTTATAACTTTTTCCACTTCTTGTGTTTTTGTAGTTATTTTGTGCAAGACAATAAGTCTCATATGTCACTTAAACATCAAAGAATTGTTTAACCATAGTCAGTTAGCTTCTTCTACTGTTAGTCATTAAATAAATCATTTTTTCTCCTACTTCTTGTGTTTTTGTAGTTTATACGTACAAGACAATAAATGTCATTTTAGTAGACGGGTACCAAGTTAAAATTGTGGGCGGGTAACTTTTTCTACTATGACTCACCCTCCCACCCAAGTGTGAGTCATCAAAGGAATTATTGTTTCTTTTACTTTTTGTGTTTTTGTAGTTTTACGTACAAGATAATGAATGTCAACTGTAATTTAGAAATCAAAAAATTGTTTAACAATGATTCTCTTAATAACTAAGGCTTATGTAGATGGGCGGGCACCAAGTTAAAATTGTGGGCATGTAATTTCTACTATGACTAACCCACCCACCCAAGTGTTTGTCTTCAAAGAAATTATTGTTTCTCCTACCTCTTGTGCTTTTGTAGCTATTACGTACAAGACAATGAATGTCAACTGTCGTTTAGACATTAGAAAACTGTTTAACAATAAATCTTTTAATAACTAACGTTTGGGTAGGCGGCCGGGCACTAAGTTAAAATTGTGAGCGGGTAGCTTTTTTTACTATTATTTCTTCCACCTCTTGTAATTTTGTAGTTATTATGTACAAGACAATAAACGTCAACTGTCATTTAAACATTAGAAAATTGTTTAATTCTTCAATAACTAAAGCTTCTTCTACTATGTCCACCTATCCACTCAAAGGTTAGTTAACAAAGAATCTATTATTTCTCCCACTTTTTGTGTTTTTGTAGTTATTACGTAAAAGACAATAAATGTCAACTGTCATTTAAACATCAGAAATATGTATATCAATAACTGTAACTATAACTTTTTTGGTGCAGTTGGAAACTGTTCAAGAACTCTTTAAAAAATTTGAAGAACGTTAAAGAAAGTTTAAAACTAATTTGAAACAGCTTAGATATACTTGAAAACAATTTAGATGCAACTCAAACCACTTAAAAGCAACTCAAATTCTATTAAAACAATCAGTATTAGTTGTAAATACATTTGTAGATAGTTTAGAACATTTTGGTGCAGTAGGAAACTGTTTCAGAACACTTAAGAGCAATTTCTAACATTTTGAACAAGTTTAAAATTATATAATAACGTGAGCTGTTTAAAGAACTTAAGTAAGATCAAAATAGATTAATTTGAACTAAAATACAAAAACAGTTTAGAACACTTTAAGTATATTTACTTAAAAGCAACTTCTAATACATTGAAGAAGTTTAATAATAGCTCACTTTATTTAGAAATATTTTAGATACATTTAGAAATAGTTCAACTGAGCACAATTAAGTGTAATTCAATTTCTAATTAAAATAAATTAATGTTAATTACAATTAATTACAGTAATCCTAAACAGTTTGGTCGGTAATATAAGGAACTTAATATACTGCACTCATGCCTTTGCTCATTTTAGCATCGTTTTTTGAGCGTACATTCCACACATTTCATGGGTCAAACTGTACTGGAATTACTTTCTGCATATCCACGTTAGAACTTTGGAATGCAACTTATATTTTATTCAGATTCAAGCTAGAATAGTTCTAAAGCAACTGATAAAGTTTGAGAGATATTCAGATCACATAAAATAACAATATTACATATTGCAACTTGAAACAGTCTGTTGAGGAAAAAGTTACAATAGATTAATTCAAATGTGTGTAATTAATAGTTATAATACAATGTATTGAAAATTTTTTAATAAAAAAAAGTGATATTTAATTATTAATTATATATTTTCTACTTTGTTAAATTATTTGTGTTTACTTATTATTTTTAGTAATGGATGTTAACAATATTCTATACAACACAATTATATTTGCATAGCATTGATTTCTTCTGTATTGTGTAAAAAATTCCCTCACACTTGTATCAAATATCCAGGCAAATATTTGTATTTGTGTTAGATCCGCATTGAAAAGGACGGATATGAATGCCGTTTAGTGGTCGTTGCTAGCACTCAATGTACACAATGTGGGCCAATGTTATGTTAGGTTAATATAGACATTTTATGGTGACACATTGTTAAGGGCGTGTTTTGCGCCATTACTACCTAAAAGAGAAAAGCGAACACAGGCGCTTGACCTAAATAAATGTTTACTTTCACAGCTTTTAATAAAAGCTCAAAACGGTATAATATGTTAGAATATAACAATGCGGGCAATTGTATTGTTTTTTAATTACATCCGACATTTATTGAACGCAATCAGAAGTTATTAAAGTTCAAGCAACAAGTTAGATTATAAGATAAGCTTTCGACCGGAAATGATACTAATTGGATGTGACGGTAGTGAGGATATTGAAGTTTAAAATAACTACTAGATTCCATCCTGTTTAATTAACCGGTTATTACATTTGATAAAAATTAATTGCAATATCAAATTTAAATAAATACATGGAAAGTAAATTGTACAATTTTTACAAATATCTTTGTTAGAAGAGAAAATAAACTAAAATATTAATATGTTGCAGGTGCTATTCATTGCCCTACTATACTCCTAGTATTATTTAATACCGGCTATAACACGTCAGGGGCATATTTTATGGTTATAATATAATGGACACAGATAATAAAGTTGGGATTTGAGTATAATTAAGCTTGTTGTGGATCAATATAAATGAGAATAATTGATTAATAAACCAAATTGTTTTCAAGTGTTATTAACCTCAGTACGTTAGTTGATTTGGTTTCAGACGTGGTTCATAAAAATGATATAAAAAGCAGAACATGAAGTGTAAATTTTTATTTTAATGGAAATTTTTATGTCGGGGACGTGATCAGATTTTTATATACTTTTTTTATATTCAAAGGTTCATGAGCAAGGCCAGATGAAAGTATTAGCATATTTAAACAGCTTATATACTTTGGAAACTGTTTTGCTTTACAATTTTGTATATTTATTCAAATTAAAACTAATAATGTTATTATCATAAAGTTAAAAGTGGTTTCAGCATTGATTGAGTAATTTAAGTTATAATATTATAAAATAAGAAGGGGTTAAAGCATATGCTTAGTTTTTGCATTGGGGTTGAATTAATGGATAATATTAATTTTAAGGAAAGTAACAGGTCACTTTATGGTTTTTTATTTTTGTTTGTAATTTGTCTGTTATTTGTGGCAGTGATGTTTTTAGGTATAATGACGCCAGTGGCAAACTAATATATGGCGTCTACAATTCATAATTTTGTGTTTTATAAAACTACCAGAATACTTCATAAACATTTAAACTGCGCTTCTCAAATTGTCTATTATCTTCATACTTTTTGAACAAACCTGAGAACGTAAACTACCACTTAGCACACTATCTAAATACTGGCTTAAAATATCTACATCAAAATCATGGCATCTGTACTACCAACACTCAAATTTATGCATTCTTATTGCACTATTGAGTAAAATTTTGCACTGGTCTGCATAGAAGTCAACACCAAATAATAACAAAAAGTAAGCAATTGCAACTTAATTAACTCCAAACTAATACAAGTTACTTTCTCCTCATACAAACTGCACCAAATTGTCAACAATTTCTTTACAACGGTCTCAAAATTACACCGGTATATTAACTGCAAGCTATAAACATTGCACATGCAGATCAACATCATTGTACGATAGCCCCGTCTTGACAGTAAGACTACCATCACTTTTCTTTATTTTTTTTAATTTTGTCCTTTCTTGAATTTGTTTTTTTTTGTTATATTTAGTAAAACAAAACAAAAATTGAAACTTCAGATTAAATTAAGAAAAAACACTGCAAAAACCAAATATTGGCAGCTGTACATTGAAAATTTAATTCAAAATTTTACACGGCGAATGACAAAATAATTAATGCACTAAAAAAGACAAACATTAGTAAATATCATTAATGATGTAATTTTTTCTGTCGGAGCAATGCATACAAAAGTCAGGCTAAAAACTGGTTAAAAAACTACGTAAAATACCACAGGGCTCCGTGCTGGGACTCACGTTATGGAATGTTTTTTATGACAAGATACTAAAACAAAAATAATGCTGAATGACAAAAGTAGCTTTAACCTGAGCATTGAACTTGCCAGAAAAAAAAACAAAACTGGTAATTTTTACTGACAGAACAAAACTCACTAACATTCAAATTAATTGGCATAGAAAAGCCAATTAGCACTCAAATACCTGAGCGTCTCCATAGACAAAAACTCGGTAGTGACACACATCAAAAACCCATGCGCAAAAGCAAACAAAACTTTTATAGCGCTGGCAAAAATAATTGTCAACCGAAGATGCTAAGATAAAAAAAGCAGCAACAACAATATTAAAAATAAAAAAACTCGAAACGGAAGCAAAAAAAAACAGTTAGCACAGTGGCAAGACTTAATAAAAATTAAAAAAAAAAAATTACCAAAACTAGGCTAAAATGTTCACAAAAGACATTAACCTATGAACAAACCCAACATAAACAAACAATAATTTTTACATAATGCAAGCGTTTACTGACCATGGAGTTTTGGTACATGTTTAAACAAAATCCAAAAACTAGAAAACAAGAGGAGTTAGTAGTTCTATGAAATAGATACACTCAAACACATTTTATTCTACTGCCCACAATAGGAAAACTTACGGATTTTGGTTATTTAAAATATTGCAAAAAATTACTAAAAAATCAAAAATAAAAGGAGCGTCATAACTAAAATAACCCGAAAAATGTTGAAAACTAAAGAAGGTGACAAACACCAATAACAAACAAAAATTTAAAAAAAAAAAAAAAATTACACAAAAAATATAAATTTTTGGATGAATATGTGCCTAAAGAAACAAATGGATTTGTGAAGAGTTGTGTTGATCTTGTTAGTTACATTTGCATTAGAGAGTAAACGCTTGCATGCAAAACAAAAGGCACAATCTGTATAAAAAACGATATGTACTTGAGGTAAATTTGTGGTCTAAGCAATAAAGAAACGTTTCCGCAGAATACATCTTAACTCTAAGCTATGATACATTAAGTTATGTCTAAAAAATATAAGAAAACTTTAATTATTCATTAAAATTAAATTTAAACAACATGTAAAAATTTTAAAACAACGTTGAGGGTACTTAGAAAACATTATAAAAACTATATAAAACCTTGGAAAACATTAGAAACTATAATAAGTATTTGTAAACTTTAATAGATATTATAAAACTTGGCTGACAGTAGAAGTTACTAAAAGATTTTGAAAAAACATTCAATTTTTGGTAAAACATTGGGGTTTATGGTTCAGTTAAAAAAAACTTATTAATATATTAGACAATTTAGAAAACATTATTAAAAGACATAATAAGGTTTCAAAAACAACAAAAAAACTTTGAGGTTATTAGAATACGTTTTAAAATAACAATTTTTAAAAGAACAGAATAAGATTGTGCAAAGTATTTAAAAGTCTTGGAAAAAACTATAAAAAAAATTATAATTTTTTTTGCAATATTGGAAGTTTTTTGGGAAACATCAAAAAAATTTAAGACCGTAGAAATATTTTTGAGGTTATTATAAAGCTTTAAAAAGGAATATTAAAAAAAAAACATTTGTCAATCTTGAACTCATAGAAAATTTTGAAAAACAAGATTTTGAAAACTATTGAAATATATAAGATAAATATAAGAAAACTCTAAAAAGTACTTAACAACCGGAAACATTTTGATGTTAAGAAAAAAATATATGAAAATTTTAACAAACAGAGTTCTTTAGATATACTTACAAAGACATTAGGAAACCGCAAAATAGATACAAAAACATTGAAAAATTTCATAATACTTTGATAAGCTTTGTAGAACATTATAATCATTAAAAAATATTTAGAGACCTTGGAAAGCAGGAGGAAAGTAGCATTATAAAAGTTTAGCCAATATTATCAAATCTTGAAAAACTACAATGCAATACAATAGAAGTAGAGATTTGGGTGTTGGAGTTATTAAATAGCTTTAAATAATGTTTTTTTTTTGTTGTTTTTTAAGAGCAATAAACAGTGCGTCCATAGATATGTTTTAGGCAGCAGCAGAGGCTAATAATGTCTCTTAAACGGTTAACTGTGTTTTGCTCTTTAAAGCAATATAATGCATTCTAAGATTAGTAGATACTGACTGGCAAGTTATGTTGCAATAAAATTTTATTTGTTTTTGAGGCCACTTCTATTAGTCATGCATTTGCAACAATTCTTTTTTTTTTTTACATTGTTTTGTTTTGGACACAAAGATTGTGCAAATTTGGTTAGTCTTGCACGTTGGTCATGCGCAATTTAGTTTATATAGCTAAAAATGATCATTTGCTTTGTTTCAATGTTTTCCAGAGTGGACATTTTCTGTAATTATTAATTCATCTATTCTTGCTATTTCACAGAGTTAGCCTGCAAATAGTACGTTGCCGTAGTGTGATGGTATCACTTTTATTTAATGGCTGATTCTTGAAATTTATGGCCGCTAGAGACTAGTCTGGCTTTCAATCTCTTCTATTAAAGTTGAAGTTCTTGCTTAAATTGATTCTTAAAATTCTTGGCTTTGTCTTTTAAGCTATGTAAGTACGCTTTGTAGTTTGTATTTTTGTCTTTTTTTTAAACGATGGCAGGTTCTTTTTGTACTTGCTTAGGTAGTATGGTCTAGGCCATACAAAGTGCACAAATTGTGTTCTAAAGCACTAGACACTAATATAGTTTGGTGGTTCAAATTGTGCTTGGTGGTATTGGGTCAGCCGTCTGGGATGTTTGTTTAAGGCGAGAAGTGTTGTTTTGGGATAGTTTAATACCAAAAAAAGGTTTTCTTTTCTTATTGCTGAAGCTTTGTTGCGTGTATAGAAAGTTTTCAAAAAGTTGTTATAGAAAAAAAAATACAAGTTGGCCAATGACTACCAACTACACAAGTTGATACTGTGCAAACGCGCAACGCTGTACTGCAAGTGGAACAGAAAACGTGAAAACATCTCAGAGGGTGCCACTACTAAAACAGTGTGTCGTGTTTACCTAAACTTGAATCATGATTAGTTTAAGATACTTGCGAGTGTTTTAAACATTCCGACTTTAGTCACCAATCACAAAATATTCTTTTTACTTAGTAGATATTAAATGGTTACAATTAAACACTATACATTTTTGGTCAACTTTAATTGGCTATAAAATTCTTGGCAGCAGTTTTAGCTACATGTTTGTCCACATTTTTCTTCTTCTTTTTTTTAGCCATACACGCCACAAAATAAAACGTAGCATTACTAAGCCTAAAAGCTGTTTAAAATTAAAAAAAATAATGTCAAAATAATTGAAACCTATAAACAAATACATTAGGTCTGTTTCAACATACAATTTAAACAGTTTGCAAACCGTTAAAACTATGTACACAAACAAATTATTGTGTATAAAAGATTGCTTAAGAATGACAAATATTTGTGTGCACAGTTTGGACGGTTTGCAAACTGTCTAAATCGTAGGTTAGAACAGACCTAATACTAATGAGTAATTCATTTAGAGGTACTTTTTCACTAAGAGTTTTATGTTAGTTAAAGCAAGCGCTGTGTCAAACTGTTATATTATTTCTGTTCAGAAATGTTTGAGATTTTACCTTAGAAAGAATTAACCCGGCACAGCATCTACAAATTATTCAGCAGTATTACAAAAACCAGTGCCCTATGAGGAAAGTGTTTTGTACGCTGAGAGCAACTTATAGTTTACATAAACGGCCTACCAAACGCACATTTTGCTGTACCATTAAAAAATTTAATACTCAATAATTATTATTAGATAATACGCGACCAAATAAACCACACCTAGGACATAGTAAAAAAATATAGCGGCGGTAGCTGAGAGTGTACGAGATGACCGTGATGAATCAATTTAGCACCATTCTCAACAGTTTGGCTTGTCGTATAAAACAATTAGGTTTAAAAGCATACAAAATTTAATTCATGCAAGAATTAAAGCCGGCCGACCTTCCAAATTGTTATTGTTTTAGGCTTTGGGCTTTTGAAAAGCTTTAAGAATCTACTGTTTTTTGGCCAAAATGTTGTTCAGCAATGAGGCCCATTTCTGGCTTAATAGCTACGTCAATAAGCAAAATTATTGTATTTGAGCTGAAGAGCAACCAGAAAAGAATCAGGAACTGACATTAAATTTAAACAAAACAATGGTTTGGTGTGGTTTATAGGCAACTAAATGGTGCAACATTTCTTTAAAAATAAGGTTGGCCTAAAAACTTTTTACTGACTAAAATTTAAATCCGTAATGTTAACAACATTTGGTTCTAACAAAACAACGTTACTTGCCACATAGCTCGTAAAATCATGGCTTTATTGCAAGAACGATTTGGTGATCAGTTAATTTTACGCCATGGACCGGTAAATTGGATCTCTAAACTTTTTCTTTTGGGACTAGGTATAGTCCAAAGTCTACATATGTAAGCCGACTACGATTAGGGAATTGGAGACCAACATTACTTCCGTCATTTGCCAAATATCACTCAAAATTGGAACTTCTAAATGGACCATGTTAGCCGTAGCTACAGCCTACATTTAAAAATAATAATTTTTAAAAAATAAACTTACAAATGGTTTTCTTTTTATAAAGATTACCTGATAAAAATGATTTTTTAGTTTACTTTTTATTTTTAAATAATTTAATTAAAGTACCCCTAAATAGATCACCCTTTATAAGTATATTCCACACAGATCAAACATAAAAAGTTTCTCCAAATTAAATAGGACTACTATATTTTGGATTTTATTTTTTTTACAGAACATTTTAGAGCAATTCTAAACATGGGTTTACAATAATTTTAACAACATAATTAACATTTAGTAAACTAAATAAGAATACCCCAAACATGTTATCATCACAAGAACATGTTAATTTGTTAACAAGATTTGGATCTTTTATTGAGCTAACATTTGTTTAAACTTAGCAAGTTTTGCAACCCAATCTCAGCTTTGCAAATTGATTGATTAGCTTAATATTTCGTTGATTTAAAAAACTAGATCTGTATCTTGTTGACTACAAAATCTTAAAATGCCAACTTTTAGTATTTATTTCAACAATTGGCTGTCTCAGTTAGCAAATTTGTTTTTTAGAGTAAAAAATAAATAAATGTAAAATCTATCACGCAATAAATTAATGAAAAAAAAGTCACGCATTTACTTGAAAAAGCCTAATAAGTTTTAAAACAAATTATCAAATTTAAATAACTTTTCACCACTAAAAATTATTTTATTACAATTAAACTAAGAAGAAACTTTAAAAGAAGCTTAATAAAACAATAAAAGATAAAATAATACTCTACACATATTTATAACTCACAATTGTTTATTTTTATAAATAATCTATTAATATACATAAATTTTCATTCAATACGTGCTAGCCGGATAATTGATTAATTACGCGTCAATTTTGTATTACTGATAAATTAATTACACTTTCAAGCAAATTGAATCCATAAATAAGAAGTAATAAGCGCTTGTCACGTGCCATAATTATCTAAATCATCATTACTTATTAATTAGTTTCCACCTTCTCTTACATAAGCCGTTCATAATTAATGGAAAACTGAAACGACCTGATTAAATTTTCTATGCCAATGCACAATTGGCACATTTTTAATGATATACAATTATAAATAATCACTAAATAATGAAATGATTTACCTTTTAATTAATATTTAATAAATGTATGTAATGAAAATTACACAAAATTAATAAAAAAACTTCGACAATATTTTATCTTTAATGAAATCTTGATTAATTAATTTGATTATTTTACAAGTCGAAAGCGAATTATAAAGACGATTGATTGTGCTGCAGCAAATTACAGCGAGTCTTTTGTTCGTTTTCATAATTTTTGGTTGATTGGAGGACAATTGTATATAATAAAGCGGCTAAAGGTTCTACGAAATCAATTGGACCATAAAATTACGCAAGTTAATTATCAAATATTTGTTGTTTAAATATGCAAAATTAATTTGCAGTTAATTGACAATAGAACAAAAAATTGTAAATATACAGGGTGTTCAAAAAAAGAATGTAAAGTTTGTAAAGGGTGGTAGTGCGAACCACAATAAACAAAAAAGTCTTAATAAACATGGGTTGTCATAGCAACGGTTTTGGAGATATGGGACATTATTTATTTTTATTATTCTTCTTTCTTTCATTTTTTATTTTGCAAAACATTTTTTTATCATTGGTGTTGTGTAAAATAAACAATAAGTATTTGATAGTGGTTGTTAGCGCACAAGTTTTTATTGCTATGGCTGATTACTCTAATGCAAAACTAGCCAACAAGCGCGACGTCTTTATGTAGAAGCTTATCCAAATCGCCAAATTTCTTCACATTGTATATTTGAAAGAATTCACCAGAGATTTAGAGATACAGGTTCACTTTGAAACAGTGCTATTTTTCCGGCAGACCAAAGTCGGTATCAACTCTTAGAGCAAAACAAGAAATTATAACACGGATAGAGCACAATCCAAGGACGAGTGTGCGGAATTGGTGCTACTCTTGTTTGGAGAACGCTCCACAAACAGCTGCTTTTATCATATCATGTACAACGAGTACAGGCTTTAAATTTAACTGATTATCAGGTACGTTTAGTTTTTTGTCGCTGGTTTCTACGCAAGGATGCTGAAGACCGCAGTTTCTTGTCAAAATTCTTTTTACAGATGAAAAAAGAATTGTGTTTGGTCAAATTAGCCAAACTGTTAATTCAGCGTTAAAAAGTGTAAACGCAGTATTTAAAAATAAAAATCCGGCCTTAAATTTGTTTAATTCTACTGTCAACAAATTCAAACTATAAAAACTGCAAATTTGGCTTTTAAAACTATAAAAACGGCGTTCAAAGTGTTAAATTTTAATGTCAAAACTGTTAATTTAGTCTTTGAATTATAAATCCGAAATTCCTAAAAGTGTAAATGCGGCTTTTAAAAATGTAATTCCGGCTACAAACGTATTAAATATTATTGGCAAAGTAATAATCCGGCCTCCAAGTTATAAATCCATGATTTTACAAATTTGGCTTGTAAAACTAGAAATTTAGATAAAAACATTTGGTTTTAATAAATTTTACTGCCAAACTCTTTATCTGGCTTCTAAATTAACTCTTCGGTCATAAAAATTGTAAATTGGGCTTTTAGAATTGAAAACCTAGTCTATCTAACGTGCTATAATTTACTGCCAAACTAATAATCCAATCTTCAAACTATAAATCCGGCCGTTACAATTGTAAATCCGTCTTTGAGAAAGTGTAAATCCGGTCTTTAAAAGTATGAAATATTTTTAAATTATAAATTTGGTAATTAATATGATAAACTACACCGATAAACTGTTAATCTTGCTTTTAAATGATAAATTTGGTTTTTAAATTATTTGGTTTTTAAAACAAAAAATAATTGAGACTAGTTATTTAGTCGCAATTTTGTTAGTTTTGAAAATTAATTAATATAATTAAGGTATTTTATTTAAGCTTAGTTGATACAAGGTTTTTAATTTTTTTTTTTAATTTGACCAAAATATTTTGTAAATTAGAGCCAAATTAGTCAAAGATCATTTCAAAAATAATTAAAATTAGATCAGAAACAATTTTTCTAATTTTACAAATTAGTTAATGTCATTTGGGAATCTTATTTAAACCTAACTACTATATTTTGACAATTAGAGCAGAATTGTAATCAGTTCTAAATAAAATAAGATTAGTTAATCGGAAACAATTTTCTTAGTTTTGCAAGTTAGTTAATGTCATTTGAGAATCTTATATAAGTTTAGTTAATACAGGTTTGTTACAATTTTTGTTAATTTAAGTACAATATTTTGGAAACTACAGCTAAATTAGTTATCAGTTCTAAAATAACTAAGATTAGTTAACCGGAAACAACTTTTTTAATTTTGCAAATTAATTAATGTCATTTGGGAGTTGTATTTAAATTAAATTTGATACAAATTTATTAAAATTTTTATTAACCCAACTATAATATTTTGGAAACTACTGATAAATTCGTGATCAGCTCTAAAATAATTCAAATTAGTTAATCAGAAACAGCTTTTTTTAATTTTTGCAAATTAGTTAATTTTGTTTGAAATCCTACTTAGACCTAATTGGTACAATTTTAATAAATTTTGTGTTAATTTATCTACAAAATTGTGGAAACTACAGCACTACAATTAGTGCTAAGTTTGTCAAAATTGTTCCTAAAATGGCAAATTAAGACTGCCTAGCTATTATAAATCGGCTTCTACAAACTGGAAAGTTTCTATAGATTTAAAAAGTAGTCCGTTATCATACTTTGAAGTACTTGCTCGTGTTTGTCATAAAAAAATTGCATGTTTGTCATCTTTGCGGACGTCAGAAATTATTTTATTACAAGAAAAGGTTGTCATTCAATATTTTGATAACTAACACTTGAGTAGATGGGTGGGCTATTCCATTCTAAACTACCCGTTGCCAGGCTTTTGAGTGACCCATCTATCTGTCCTAGTGTTTGTTATTAAAGAATTAAATGTTTGTCTTCTATGAGGACGTTAGAAATCATTTTCTCACAGGAAAAGGTTGTAATCCAATCTACTTTATCTAAAACTGTTGGTTTGTTACTATACTTTAGAGTAATCCACTCACTCGCACAAGTATTTGTCATCAAAGAATTATATATTTGTCTATCACAAAAGAAGGTTGTGATTTAACGTTTTGTTAACCGTCACTTGAATAGGTAGGTAAGCCATTCTATTCTAAACTATTGGCCCGTTGCCATGCTTTGGAATAACCCATCTACCCGCCCAAGTGTTTGTCATCAAGGAATTAGATGTTAGTCTTCTATGCAGACGTCAGAAGACAATTTATCACAAGAAAAGGTAGTAATCCAATCTTTTGATAACTAACATTTAAGTGGGTGGGCCATTCTATTTAAAACTATTGGTCTGTTACTATGCATTAGAGTGACTCATCTATTCGCCCTAGGGTTTGTCATTAAAAAATTGAATGTTTGTTTTCTATGCAGACGTCAGAAGTCATTTTATTACAAGAGAAGGTTGTGATTCAGTCTTTTGATAACTAAAAATTGGGTGGGTGGGTGGGCCACTCCGTTTAAAACTGTTGGTTTGTTACTATACTTTGAAGTGACCCACCCACCCGCCTTAATGTTTGTCATAAAGGAATTGAATGTTTGTTTTCAATGCAGACGTCAGAAGTCATTTTATCACAAAAGAATGTTGTGATCCAATCTTTTGATAACTAACACTTGGGTGGGCGGGTGTGTAGGCCACTCCATTCCAAACTATTGGTCTATTATCAGAAACAAGCGTTTCATACGCACAAGCTGTATTCAACAAATCAATAGATAGCAATGTTATTAGCAACATTATGTCTCAGCTAATTACTACAAGTTTAACAAAGTTAAAGGAACGGCAGCAGCAATTGTCATGCTTCTTCTACAAAAAGTTCCGAAGGCTAAACTTCAGCTTTAAAAAAAACCAAAAAAGGTTGTGTTATCTGGAGCTGCACTGAGTAGCCCAAAACAAGTGAAAACATCAGATCAACCTCAGAAAGTCCTAGAATTAGGACTTTTTAATACTCCAAGGTCAATTAAAATTTCGGTTTCTTAGTCTCATTGGTACAGTTGGAGAATTCTTTTTTTTTTTAAGACGCCTTTCTAGAAAGAAAACATCTTGTAGCTGTGTTTTTTTAATCTGGAGAAAGCGTACGATATGACGTGGAGATATAGAATTCTTCAAAAGTTGCACGCATAAGGACTCAAGACCGGAAACTTAAAGTTAGAGTGGGAAAAAACTTTATGTTTAGAGAACGGTGTTCTTTAAAGGTCGACGATTAGCATCACTCTCTTTGCTGTAACAGACAACAACATTGCAGTTTTGGTAGGTATACCAACTAAAAAATGTCTGTATATTGATGATTTAGTAGACTATACTCATCAGACCATTATAAATAAAGTGAACCGAGATGCTAAGTTACGGAGTTTTTGCTTTTCATCGGCAAAAACTTCTTGCGTGCATTTTTGTTGCCTCAGACGACCTCATCGCAACCCTGTACCTTTTTTAGGAGATACAAGAATCGCATAGATTAAAACCGTACGCTTCCTGTGGCTTGTGTTTGGTAGGACTCTTTCCTGTAGAACTCATATAAAACAGCTATTCACGCGTTCTAAAAAAACTTTGAACATTATTATGTGTCTAGCTAGTATAAACTGGGGAGCGCAGAGGAAATACTCAATTTACAGGGCAAAATGGCTGCTCAGTGCCGTCACCTCGCAAATCTTTTCTGCACTATTTGTTTGTACAGAAACAACAGTTAGTATACGCTTACATATAAAATTATTAAGTTTTATTTTTTATTAAAATTATATATTATTTTAATATATTTTATTAAAATTAGCTTTAATTTAAAATATTTAGTTTCTCGTGGCGACATCTAGTGACGAATCAGAATTACCACAGCTTTAGTTTGATGATAATAGTAGAGGTGTCGCTAGTTATCTAAAATTTAAACTAAATATTGCATTATTTAATACTAATTAGTTAATTGCATGTTTACATTATTTATATTATGATACGCAGTATTACTGCATAATAATAAAAAAATTGTATTTATTTGTTAATTTTAAAAATATCTAAAAATAAATTTAATTTCTAATTGCGCAGTTGTGATTGCAGAATATTTCAAGTTATGTTCAATAATTTTATTAAATTAAATTTGTGTTTTTTTTCGGTTGTTCTCCATGAAGAATTTGCAAATGTGAACGTTTGCCGCTAGATGATTGGTGTGCGACCCCACTATCAAATATGTGTGCAAATATGTCGGTTAATGAATGTTATGATTATGACATGCGTCAAAATTCCCCGTGTTAATCATAAAATTATGTGTTCCTAAAGGGATTAACCCGAATAATTATCGGGAGAATATTCCCAGTGACAAAACAAGTAATAAAAGTGCAATAAATATGGTTGACAAGGACCACAATTCCGAAATTGAGGAAGAGGATAAGAGGATAACAGACAGGGATTTACCACTCAGTTTCAGTGAGGACAGACATACGGATCTTATTGAGGGTATACAATGCATCACACAGACATGGAGGATGAAAGAAAGGGTTAGTATTTTCCATCTGTTTAAACCACTTTCAAGATTTCAAGGTGAATAATGTGAGTTAACCTCAAATGTTTTTCATGTACATCCCGAAACAGATGAAGACTGTCAGTGTTGCTCTGGTGCTGTGCTTAAATGTCGGGGTAGATCCACCCGATATTGTCAAGACGCAACCGTGTGCTCGTCTCGAATGTTGGATCGGTAAGCAATATTTCATAAGTTGATTATCAAGCGTTGCATCATATCATAAATAAACATTGACAACATGAGGTCATCTTCATTAACACTTTAAGTTTAGTGCCAGTTTTGTTTTGCAATTGATTTTGATTACGTTTACTATATTTGAAATGTTATGATTTGTGTACAATGTTTGATAAAAAAGTTATAAATTTTATAATAAATGCAAAATATGTTTCTATTTTATTCTAATTTTTGGAATTTGTCACTAATTGTAAGATACTCAGTAGTGGCTGAATTTTGTGAATGACAAGACCGGATTTTGATATTAAAACAAAAATTTCTGTTTTATGAACCAAATAGTGAAATTTGTATGTAATGGCCGGATTTCTAATTTTGTAAATTTGTTTTAGTATTATACATTAGTTCTATCATGGCAGAATTTAACAAAATATAAATTGTAATTCAGCTGAACCATGGCCAGATTTAAGATGAAATGAATGAAGGATTTTGGATGTTTATTTTGTATTTTAGCAGTTTGACTAATATTTAAGTCAACTTCTAGTATGTTGTTGATTGGAGTTGACTTTATATGTTTTATTTTATCTAAAATTTGGTGTTGAAATGCATTTTTTGAAGTTTTATATTTTAAGGACACATTAAAAAAAATTGGTATGTTTATGCTGATATTTCAATCATAGTTTAATCTTTTGTTTAACTCAGTTTGTGATCTGAGATTAATATAATAAATGTATTTTAAATTGGTAGTGAAATCTATGAAATATCTTTTATTTCTAACTTTATTTTATTTATGACATTTTATTCTGTAAAATAAGAATATTGTTAATACTCACTTAAATTGATTTGAAAAGAGCTTAAGCTCTAATCTTAGGTTAAGCACAAAATGAATTTAATGGCGAATTTATATAATTAAAGTTTGGAGGTACAACGAAATTCTTAAATGCTAGATTGACAGTTTGATAACTATTGTCGGATTTTAACAATTTAAGATTGTATTTAAGAAATAATGGTCAAATTTGTTAGTTGATATTAGTTAATAGACATCTGTCCGCAAATAACCAAACCTAAACCTGATTTTAACGAAAATTGTTAGACGAAATCTGAGCTATGTTAGCTAACCGAACTTAATCGAAATAAACCGATGTTGTCCGAATCTACCCGAACTTATAAGTACCGAGCCTACTCGATCAAATTCTATCTATTTATAAAGAGAATAAAAACATTGCTTTTTCGATTTTAACCGACTTTGCCCGAAACATTCCGAATTAATGCAAACAAATATTATTAAAGTTGCTGAATTTTATTGATAAAATAGGAAGTCGCCTAATAAGTCGTTGGTGTCATCAACCCCCTTCGAATAAGTCGTGAGAGTTGTGGAGCGATGTAAAACGCAAAATTAAAAATAAGTTTTTTTTGCGGATTGAGAGGAGAACATCCTAGAAGACCTTGCAAAAGTGTCGGATTTGCTCTCACGGGCGCCTACCGACTAAACTCCCTCCCTTAATGATTCTTAGAAGAACCTTCCTAACTTTAGTGAAAATCGTCGTAGTAGATAAACTTAAGATTGCACATTGTGCCAGCTTTATAGGATCTTCTATTCCGACTTTGTCTGATTTCAGACTAACGAGCATTTAGTCTGAATCTAGAAATTAATCTAGAAGATGTGCAGAAGCTGTAATAAACTTCTTAAAATCAGCATTATTTGCTTGAGACAAGCGAAGGATAAACTGGTTTATTTCTGATAATTTGGCGTTTTGCGCCCGACTACCCGTTGCCTGAGCATAGGATTGCTCTGTGCTGGCATTGGGAGTATCTTTGGAATTAGCTGAAGTCCGCCTTTAAGAGGCAGGTGCCTTGGAATGGAGCTTAGAGGACATACTTGCCTTCAACTTGATATAGTTTGGGCATGTGGAGGTGGGATGCCCTCCGGCGCATTTAAAGCACACATAAGGGGATTTGCGATGTCCCCTGACTTGCGTTTAATTTCAATGCTCACTGAGAGGTCACAAAGCTCTGTAAGAGACAGGATCTCCTATTCCTTCTCATGCGTTTGATTGATAGAGGAGCATACCCCAGAGCCGATAACTCTGCCTGCGCCACCTCAGCCGTGACTTAGTCGGGTATGTTCTTAATAACATATTTTAGCGTCTTTTCAGACGCTAATTGATAAGTGTAATGGTGTATGTCGTTGGTTTCGACTAGTTCCATTACAGCTCTGAAATCCTCATGCGATGTAGGGTGCATGCGGATGTCATCGCGGACATTGACCGATCTCGCGATGGAGACCTTCATGTCTTTGAGAGTTGCTATCAACCCAGGAAATTCGGATCTTTCACGAATTGTGAGGGGAGGCGGGCGACGTGTGTCTGCTCCCTCTGTGGGAGCTGTGTGGGGAGGGCTTGTTAAAGGACCAAGGGGACGAGAGGCTGTTCCCGAAGGGGGCGCCTTGGCCGGCCGGGTCTTGGACCTTTTGGCATTGGTTGTTGAAGACTCTGGCGCTTGTTTGGAGGACCAGCTGATGGCTCAATAATAGAAAAATTTGAAGTTCTACCCTGCGTCTTCTTCTTCTTTGTCTTGAAGTAGCTGACTACCTGGAATTTCTCTTCTGCGGGCGGTGCGTATAGAGCGTCTCTGACTTTGTTGTCCAGCTGGTCATGGCGTTTTCGTTCTCATTCTCATGCGATGTAGGGTGCATGCGGATGCTATCGCGGACATTGACCGATCTCGCGATGGAGATCTTTATGTCATCAACCCAGGAAATTCGGATCTTTCACGAATTGTGAAGGGACGAGGCCGACGTGTGTGCTCCCTCTGTGGGAGCTGACTGGAGAGGGCTTGTTGAAGGACCAAGGGGGCGAGAGGCTGTACCTGAAGTGGGCGTCTTTGCCTTAGCGACCGGCCGGATCTTGGACTTTTTGGCATTGGTGGTTGAAGACCCGCTGAAGGCGCTTGACTTGAAGGACCGGCTGGTGGCCTAATAATAGAAAAAAATGAATTTTTACCCTGCGCCTTCTTCTTCGTCTTGGAGTAGTGGTGCGTTCAGGGCGTCTCCGACTTTGTTGTCCAGCCGGAGCTTTATGGCGTTTTTGTCTTCGGAGGAGCTGGACTCAACCTGGTTAGTGGTAAACCTCTTGAGGGAGGGCTGGGTTGGTGCACCAGGGATCTTGATGGGCTGGGGCGCTGCCGCCGCAGTTGTGGAGATTAGGCCCGGTGCTACCGGCGGTAAGGCTAGCTGGTTGGACTGCTTAGCTAAGAGCGATACGAAGTCCGCGCTTACGTCGGCTACGCTCTTCTTAATCTTGGTGATCCATTCGTAAGGAGAGGAGGGTATCGGCGAGGTTTTGCCGGCTCTGCTTAATGGTGTCGTTTAGGCAATTTACCCGTATGAATCAACGTTTACCATCTTTATAACCTCACTCTGTAAATTAATGAATTGGACGTTTAACTTCTTTAGATGCGCCTGCATCTTCTTGAGTTTGGCGAAGAGAAATTAAAGTATTTCTTTGATTAATCGGAATTAATCAATTAATTCAGCTGAATTAGTTATTAGTCGGCCTGATTGGTGACTAGTCAATCAAATCGTCTTGCCGCCTTGGGTTTGCTTGGTGCAATTAGAATTGCATTTATTTGCGGGCTGCTCGGTTGCTCTTTTGGTATGGACGTGTTCCTATGTCGGCTGCTAGCCGTAGTTGATTTAGCGGCGAAGGTTTGTAGTAAGTACAGTGTACAAGTGTTTATTACTGTTAACATAAACCGGTTTCCGCTAGGAGTGTTGTCCTCTGCTAACTTTTCTTGATAGCAGACGACAATGGTCTGCACGCAAGTGGCGCAACTGATGCAAAGGCACCGAGCAGACAAATTATTGCTCTTGTCGCGATCAGTTTTTTTTTTGCGAAAACCTTTGGTACAGCTTGTTTAAACTGATTTGTTGGGCTACGGCTTTTGGGGGTTTTAGACGGTCTACTTCTTTGTACTCTTTTCTTCCCAGGTTAGGTTAGGTTTTTAGTCTTTACTATCTGTTACTGATGTATCTATTGAACCGGATGTTGAAGTTTTTCTGACAGGGGAGGTTAAGCTTCGAATCTGGGAGTTTTGTCGCAGTTTCAAGTATTTTAACTTAAATTATTGATCGTCATCATTCTGTGGAGTTGCCCAAGTGTTTGTTATTTACAGATTTATTTACAAACACTTAAGAGGTTTAATGTACAGTTTTAGTTGAAACTATTGATCATCATCATGCTCTGGAGTTTCCCGCCAGAGTGTTTGTAAACTAATCTTTTGGTATAAATACTCGGGCGGGTGGGTGGGCAATTTTATTTAAAACTATTGATTATGCTCTGGAGTTGCCCACCTACCCACCTAAGTGTTTGTTATTAAAATATGCACTTACAAACACTCAGGCGGGTGGAAGTACAATGAAATCTGAACAAACAAACTTCTTTTTTTTCAAATTGCTCAAAAATTACAAAAAAATTTCATTTTATAGTACAAAAATAAAATTTTGATTAAGTTTGTATAAAATTGCTCAAAAAACTCACGCAAATGTTTTATTTTTGAAAGAAATGTGCGCAAAAAACACACTTTCTTATGAAATTCATCAAAAAATTACACAGAACTGCTCTGTTTTATACTAAATTTGTATAAAATCGCTCAGAAAACTCACGCAATTGTTTTATTTTTTAAATAAATTTGCGCATAAAACATTTTTTATGAAGTTCATCAAAAATTACACAAATTTGCTGTTTTATACTAAATTTGTATAAAATTGCTCAGAAAAGGTAAATATTGCAGCTCAACTAATGACAATTTGTTTACATCTTGAGGTACTACCCAATAGTATACATTTTTACAAACTACTTGAAGGTTACCTTGATCTGGAGTGTCCCACCTACCCACCCAAGTGTTGGTTCTTAAGAGATTAGATTTCTTTTTCTTGGATATAGAGACTTATAACGCCTATAGAGAAGACAAACTCAATCTAGTTCAAACTATTCAAAGGTAGTTTTGATCTGGAGTGTTTAGGGACGTACTCTCAGCCAGATTGCACGTCCTAGGCTGTCAATTGTTGTTTCTTAGGGTTTGGGAATTGTCCTACGGCGGGAGGTGCAATGTTGTGTGTGAAGGTGTTTGCTAGAGGTGGGTGAGTCACCTCTAGTGCGTGCGTAGATGTGTGTGTGGGTATCCAGCAGGTACCGTGGGTATAGCAGAGGTCGATGTCGATAGGGATTGAATGGTGTTCCCGGCTTAGGAGAGTCATGTCTAGTTTCCGGTCGAGAAACGGCTCACGGCAGTAGGTGCAGTGCCGTGAGTCGTGTGCAAGTCGGGATGCGTATATTGCATTCCCGAGGCAGTTGTCGGTGTTGAGGTACAGATGGGCAATGGTCCAGTAGAGTTGTCAGGGGGTATCGCAGGGTATAAATCGTTCTGGTAGTTGTAGTTGTCGCTCTGGTCGCATTGTAGTCGGTCGGGAGATAGTAGTTTGGCCGTCGATGCGCAGGTTTTATAGTTGCGGGCTAGCGGTGTTGTGCTGGGATTTGCCCGTGTGGCTCCGCCCACTAGACGGCATCACTACCGAACCTTTCAATTGAGAGTATGGATGCGCTATAGATACTGACGAGGCCTAGTATTCCCACATTTTTAAATTAAATATATTTATGGACACTAATCATGTATTACATTAATATCTTGAGTTAATAAATCTGCTCTGTTATGCGCCGTGATTTGTTAGGCGCTTCACCGAACTAAGCCACTCTCCGGATTTGCCATAACTTTCCGCGTCGCAAACAGTTTTTTAGTAAGTTTAATGTTTTGGGGTGCTACCCGGGTGATCTACTTGACACCCGTTTAGGAGTTTGATGTTGTATTTGTCAAAATTAGACAAATTGTCTGCGACTGTAGACACTATATTTTTGTTTGTCTCACGTTGGGCGTTATTTTTTACCAGCTTGGGTTTTGATGTTGGTGTAGAGTTGGCTGTCACAAGTCTGGAAGATTGATTTGAGTGAAATTTGTATTTGGTTCTGTATGTAACTCTTAGGGGAGCTTGTTATAGAGGTCTAGTCATATCTCTGCACTCCTAAAGATTGTAAGTTTAAATTTGCAATAATGAGAAAAAATACATTTATGCGTTTTTGGTTCGGAGTAGATAAATAATCTATTGGTTTGGATCAACTTAAAACTGTATATGCATCTGTAATATACGTTGCGTACTTTACGTTTAGAGAATACTGAACTTTGTCCCACGTTGGGCGTCATTTTTGGTTGGTTACACGTCTGAGGGCTGTAAAACTAATTGGATATTGATCTGAGTGAAAGTTGCGTGACTTTTAGGGAGCATGGCAAAGTGGTCTAATCATCCGACTGCTGTGGCAAAGATTGTGAGTTCAACTCTCACAAAAATGTAGAAAAAACGTTTATACGTTCTTTCTTACATATCTGGTCCCGATAGTAATCGCTTCAGTATTTTTGAATCTACTTAAAACTGTAGGTTCAACTGTAATGTAAGTTGTGAGCTTAGACCATATATACTAATAAACGCGCCGTGTGCTATTTTTCGCACGTGCATGGTGAAGCCAACATAATGTCTTATTCACACGACTGACGTCACGCGTTTTTAATTTTTAAATTTATTTACTAAATTAATTTATTTTTGACGTTATAACCTTAAATAATAATAGTAAATAATTTAGTATTATCAAATAACATAAGTTTGTAGCACAAAATTCAATATTTATGTAAAATTCAATAATTTAGCAAAGCCATGAGACATGTACTTTATACAAGATTTATAAATAGTTTGTTAGATTAAGTGTAAAAATGTGTTTTTATACACGTGTTTAACACCAAGTCTTTTGCTATATGCGCCCACAACTGACGTCACATGCGCCTATCATGTTGGATTCACCGAGTTGGCCAAAGACGTGTCTATAACTGTATTTGGTCTAAGATTTGATCCTACTGTCACTGGGAACGTTGCTTGAGACGTACACTAGGTCTGAAGTGAGGCGTTTCTGGAATGTTTGTATGTGACTCTGAGGAAGTTTTTTTGATTATTTCTATTTTTTTTTTATAATAATTATTAACAATTAATGAGGTTTGAGCACAATCAAAAAAACATAAATCACTTTTGTAATTAATAATTTTATTTCAAGGAATGCGCGATTAAAATAATTACTCCCCCTTCCAGTTTGTGCGATAATGCCATTCCATATATATGCAGTAAATCACATGCATCTATAAACACTAAAACTATTAGTTAGAAATTAATTTAAAATTCTATAACAACTTTTTGTCGTCTCCCTAAATTTATTCAATTAGTGAATTAAATAAATTGAAAAATAAAAAGTGAATCTGCGTCGTATATTATTTCAAGTGACGTGCTCAGAAAATTATTTGCAATAGAATTTGTGTACGCGATTGCAATGAAGGCCAACGAGCAAGCAATGGAATCTAATACCGATTTTCTAAAAGCTTGCAAATGCAATGAAATTGCTGTAAGCGGCCCTAAGTGCATAAACTGTGATACCACTTTTCATCCACAATGCCTCCCAAAATTAGGCGAATTTCAAGTTGTATGTTGCGGAATTTCAAAATGTGAGATATATTCAACCGAGATAAAATATTTAAAAGTATTATTAAGCAAGAAGGATGTAATTATTGAATCGCTTAAAAAAGATTTACAGTTTTGCAAGTTGCATCAGGAAAAATCGAAAGCAAATTTTAAAAGGCATGAACACGTTAAACACAATAGTGCTGCAATAAACAAAGATGTGGTCACAATTAGTGGTTTTTTAAAATTTCGTGATCTTGCAAATGCCCGCAGAAAGCAAAATATCATTATGGGAACTGGGAAAATATTAACAAACAATCCCAGAGCTAGGTTTCATCTTAACGCAACCAAAGAAGCGGTTAATATACCATCGCATACTAAACATGGCTTAAAATGTAAAATCAATGTTGATAAGTGTCCTGATAATGATTTAGTGAATCTTAAAAGAATAGGTAAAGCAGATAGTAAGTATTTTTTATTTCATTTTTCTTCTTATAGTGCCGTGCTCGCTACGAGCGTAGGCTCCCTTCTCGTATGTTTGTGGTGTGCGATAATAGATCTACACAAACATACGGGACCTACAGTTTAACGTGGAATCCGAACCACACCACTAGAGGGATTTACTTGGGTTATACTTTGCTGGTTTGTTATTGTCTTGCGAAGGAGATGACCGCATCGAAATATATTCGATAAATTAGATATTGCCGCTGCTGGGAATTGAACCCGGGCTGCTTGCTCAACAATCCTCGCACTAGACCATTGTGCTACGGTCGCATCATTTTATTCATATGTTTATTTTATACTGCATAGGTTTGGAAGACACTGTCAAGGGGCTTTAATTACAGTATTTGCTGAGCCCCACGTTGGGCGCCAATGCATGCTATAGCTCCTAAACATTAATAATCTCAGAAATTTCTTTAACAGTGGAAAAATATTATCTACATTCCAGCTCTCATAAAAAAAGCTATAAAATGCTTGCTTATTACTCGTTTATTGTTAAGTTGATATCTAATGTTTACCAAGGTTATGTTCAATACTGAAAGTAAAACATAGCGTCCCAATCATATATGTTTTGATCTTGGTTGACGTCTAAGCTTTATGAGATTTAGGTGCCCCACGTTGGGCGCCAAAGTATGCTATAGCGCCTAAACTGTAATAATTTCAATATTATCTACATTCCAGAACCCAATCAAAAGAATAGAATTTTTTTTATTATTCATTGTTATGTTGATGTTTCATGTTTACCAAGATTATGTTCAATACTGAAAGTATAACATAGCGTCTCACTTCATATATGAATTTTGTAAAAGATTTGAATAACAATAAAACTGTTTCATTCTAGATCCTCAGTCTTTGTCACCAACGAAAGCACTGGAGGCTATAGGTCTAAGTCTTCAAAAACAGTACGAACGCTGGCAGCCGCGAGCTAGATACAAACAATCCTTGGACCCCACCGCCGACGAGGTGAAGAAATTGTGCACCTCTTTAAGACGCAACGCCAAAGAAGAGCGCGTCTTGTTTCACTACAATGGACACGGCGTCCCCAAGCCCACTCACAATGGAGAAATTTGGGTATTTAACCGAGTAAGAACGAATTAATCATTTGGAAATTGTATTAACGCTTTATTTATGTGTTTCAGACGTATACGCAGTATATACCTCTGTCCGTATACGATCTACAAACGTGGATGGGAGCCCCCTCTATTTATGTCTATGATTGTTCCAATGCTGGAATCATAGTGGAATCTTTTAAACAATTTGCACTCCAACATGAAAATGAATATGAAGTAAGTAGTTTTATATTTTATGTGAATTAATACTCTATCAACTTCACACTGAAGCGATGCATCATCTCATGTATTCTAATGGCAAACTCCACTTATTAGAAACGTTTCGACGCAATGTGTGTTACTTCAATCTAGGTTTATCAGAACATAATACATATAATTGTTATGATCAACAAAATATTTTTTTTAGCAAAATAGAAGTGCAGTAACATCTCCCCCTACATTCCGCAACTGCATTCAATTAGCAGCTTGCGGTTCGACTGAAGTATTACCAATGAATCCGGATTTGCCCGCGGATTTGTTCACCGCTTGTTTGACGACGCCTATAAAAGTCGCTCTCAGGTGGTTCGTGATGCAATCAACTTCTAAACTAGTGCCTAAAGTTACAATGGATCTAATCGATAAGTGAGATTGATTGTATTTTTTTAGTTTGCAATATTAATGGTTTGTTTACAGAATTCCTGGTCAAATAACTGATAGGAGGACGATGCTGGGTGAATTGAATTGGATTTTTACGGCAATTACGGATACGATTGCGTGGAATACTTTACCCAGAGGTAAGTGCATTATGTAGTTGAGATACAATCACAACATTAAAAGTAAACAAAACTATATTTTTATTTTCTCTTTCAGATTTATTTCAGAAACTCTTCAGACAAGACTTGCTTGTTGCAAGCCTATTCCGCAATTTCCTTCTAGCAGAAAGGATATTGCGATCGTGTGATTGTACTCCAATGTCAAGTCCGGGCCTCCCACCCACGTACCAACATCCCATGTGGCACGCATGGGATCTAGCCTTAGACTTAAGTTTAGGACAACTGCCAGGCATTTTAGAAAAAGAGGAACCGTTCCTCCATCTACCATTCTTCGAAGAACAATTAACAGCCTTCCAAGTCTGGCTGGAATTAGGTGAGTAATAATGTTTTCAAATATTCAATTTGTAATTAATTGTTTTTATTTAGGTTCAGAACAACGTAATCCACCAGAACAGTTACCTATAGTTTTACAAGTGCTCTTAAGTCAGGTGCACCGGATGAGGGCGTTGGAGTTGTTAGGAAAATTTCTAGATTTAGGTCCGTGGGCTGTGAATTTAGCTTTATCCGTTGGTATATTTCCTTATGTTCTCAAATTGTTGCAAAGCTGTGCAAAGGAATTGAGGCCGTTGCTTGTTTTTATTTGGGCAAAAATTTTAGCTGTGGATAATGTAAGTGAATAATTTAATTTGAAGATTAATTTTCTTATAATTAAATAAATTTCAGACTTGTCAAGCGGATTTGGTTCGAGATACAGGACACAAATATTTTTTATCAGTTCTTCAAGATACTACAATATCGGTAAGTTGTTGAACAGAGTGCTACATTACGTTTGCTTGCGGCTTCCGCTACATTGGTAGCTCTCGCTTTTGATTGGTTCCGTTATTCAAATTGCTAGCGAAGAACCAACCAGGAGCGTTCCGCTACCAATGTAGCAGCCTTCCTGTACGCACTCGTTGATATCAAAATTTCGAAACTAGTTAATAAATAAAAAGTACAATAATTTATATTTGATTAAAAATGAATATTGGTTGATTTATTGCAGTCTGAACATCGTACTCAAGCAGCTTTCGTACTCGCCTGCATTGTCAATGATTTCCGTGATGGGCAGGAAGCCGCAGTTCAGGGATCGTTAGTGAGCATTTGTCTGGTACAGTTATCAGATCCTAGTCCGAAGTTGAGGCAGTGGGTGGCTATTTGTTTGGGTAGATTATGGGACCATTATGAAAAAGCGAGGTGGACGGGAGTTCGTGACATTGCGCACGAGAAATTGTATTCGTTGCTTCAAGATCCTTGTCCTGAGGTAAGTCAAAGTTTTATTGTTGTAAACAGGCGTTGAAAATTTTGAAAAAATAAACCTCGTGGTCTGGTGTTGGTGTTTTTTTGTACATGTGATCTTTATCAGAGACCACGTTTTCTCTTTGTTTAGTAGATATTTACTTACTGATTCTATGGAAGAATTGAGATTGGCATTTTGTGCGACGAAGCAAGCGATGTTGTTGGTTCTAATCTTACGCGCTAGAGTTTTTGGGGTTATGGTGGTTGTCAGGGTGTTGTCGTGATGATGGGAGTTTTTGTCGAGTAAAGCATGGTAAAAGGCTTGATTGTGCATGCGATCTGATCATATGAATTCACTTTAATGTTGTTGGCATGCCTCAAAATACTGTAAAGCATATAATCTGTACGTTTATACGGTATATGAAGCAAATTGCCACATATATAAGGGTTCAATAAAAACAGAACGATACTCTACCCTATTCTTTCTTTCATAGGTGAGAACAGCTGCCGTGTACGCCTTAGGAACATTCATAAATTCAGTAAATGAACGCTCCGAGCACGCCAACAACATCGACCATTCCATTGTGATGACATTAGTGAACACTGTAATCAACGACATGAGTCCCATGGTTAGGAAGGAGCTTGTAGCCGCTTTGCAATGGGTCGTGCTTGCATTCGAACACGCCTTCCTAAACGTCGCAATGCAGGAGAGCAATATTCAGGATGGGGGCAACATAACACCACCGAATAATCCGGGACTTCGGAGGAATGCAAGCAGGTAAGTTGATTATAAATAAATTGCTAACTGCAGAAAGGTGACATCTTTTTTTTTATAAAACAAGTTAGCGCTATTGATAGTCAGCTTTCTGCAGTTAGCGATTTAAATCTAATCCTGTGTTGTGTATTAAGCTATACGCTAGATTCTACCATTTTTTAAATTCCTAAAGCTGCAGTCACAGTGCAAGTGAATTTGCGAGAAAGTGCTCGTGCATATTGTAAGTTTATTGCAAGTTATTGATTATTGAAAATGGTGCCTAGTGGTTAGTTTGCTGTGTAACCACTCTTATTGCTTTATTATAAATAGTGCAAAGTTCGGTGAAAACCGCTCTACCGTAACTATCGTGTGCGCATGCGTTGCTAGAACCGGTTTATATAAATTCAACACCGTTGAATTTGTTTATAATTTTGAATAAAATTTGTTATTTTTAATGGAGCCTCGGAAATATAATTTTAGAGACCTCCAAGCACCAAAATTGAGTAAGAAAAAAATCTGGGAGGGGTGGGGTTAGTTTTTTTGAAAGACAATTTTTTTTTCCGGTTGTCCTCTGTAGTAGTGTTCTTGGGTGCAGGAAAAACGGTTGAAGAAATTGGATTGTGCTCTGCGGTGTCTGGGTGCCGAGTTAAGTGCGATTTTGTCGAGGTTTATTTCTGTCAACTAAAACTATGTTTTCAAGCACCCAAAAACAAATTCACAAATGTCATGGACAGCAAATATGGCCATCGCATCCGGTGTCAAGGTCGGCCTTTTGCTAAAATCTTAAATTAAAATCAAACGCCCTCTCGACATCGCACCGCACCAACCGCTATGTTTTCTTCTTTGGTCCTTCTTCTGTGCCATTTTATAAATAGACAGCAAAAAACCTATCATTGGTTGACTATAAGGCTGTTAAAATCCGTGGAGGAGGATCTCCCATTTTTTTCCGTTTCTAGCGCAGATGAGATTAAGTATTATGCACGGATTTCCGATAGTTTTTGAATAATATTACATGGTTTGTTTCAGTTTTTGTTCAAATCTGTCTTTGGTATCTTTTATGCCGAATATAGTTATGTTAGTTGGGGCTTTGATGGGCCAACCATCCTGATTTTAGTTTTTGGATATTTTTTGGTTTCTTTCATCGAAAAGTCTTATATATCTGCTACCATCTCGAAGTTTTTAAAGATTGGTGGTAGCGGTTATGTTTTGGGTTCTTTGGATGGCTGTTTTTGGGGTATAGTTGGGCATACGTTTTTGGTATAAACAGTCTTAGACTTCCCTCTTACCATCTCGAGCTTTGACAGTAGCGGTCGACAGGACGCGATGACTTCTTTTTGTTTCTGTAGTTGTGTTTTGTTGCGAGTTTTTTTGAATTGCTGTTTGCGTTATTGCGATACAGTAGAAGAATTTTTGACTGACGATTCAGTCATTGGTGGAGGCTTCGTTATTCTATCTATCTATAGAGTTGACAGAAGTCTGCAGAAGCTGGGATTGCATATCGATCCCTCTCTGTTTTTGTAGTTTTATCTTTGAAGAATTGTATGGAAATATTTTCGTACAGTACAGGGAGGTTACGATGGATTTGTTGGTACGAGGCTAACATTTGTGGACTAGCGGAGCAGAAGGTTCTATTTAATGTTATCTCCGTCGTTGTGCAATAACAGAACTACACACCATTAATTCATAATATATACTATATTTCAGGCACATTGGGTGCGTACAAGAAGGCGGGAGCAAAACCCGCTACAATGGTAGCGCTTCCTCCTGATTGGTTTCGCTTTTTAAATTGGTAGCGGAGAACCAATCGGGAGCATTCCGCTACAAAATGTAACAGTCTTCCTGTATGCACCCATTGTCTGCGCTAAGTGGAGCGCCTGTAGCTAGTAGTAATATCAAAAAAAAAAACTAATTGCAGTGGCTTTCGGTTCCGGAATTATATGTGAATAAGCGTGGGGTTACCAGCATAGGTAGCTTGTATGTAATTAAGAAGAGTATGGTAATATTGTGTAGCCATGCCGTACATTGTGGGATTTGCAGGACATTTTATTTGTGCATCTGCCCAGGGATACTTTCTACTACAAGAAACCCATGTGCTGGATCGGAAGAATGAAAAAGGAAAATGATTAAAGAACAAGACTATTTTTTGGTACTTCTGAGGTTCCTCTTAAGATTGTGACAAAACCGCTTGCGGTAGACACGAGATAGTATGTCTAATTAGAAGAAAGAGATGTGGCAATAGCTGCGTACGGATATGTTTTTTATTCATAATATCATAAATGGGAATTGTATTGCTTGCTACCAAGATATTTGTATGTTTTAGCTTTTTTTATGGAGGAATCTGCCGGAGCTAAATAAGCTACGGCACAATACGTAAGTTTTAGCTTCTAGCGCAATGTAACCAAACTTTATCAGCCAAGAAGTTGGTCTTGTCAGATATCAATCTTTGAACTTGATTTGCCAACACTAGCGCTTCTTATCATCGAACATTTAAAGTCCGGACACATAAGGACATTAAGGGCATAATAATACCCAATGTTTACAAGCTACTAAACTGACTGAAACTTAACCGTTTTGATTTGATTCTCGAGATTATGTGGATGTTTGGCAACTTTTTGGAGGACGAGCTTATCAATGCTTAATGCCACTAGGACGGTATGGAAGGTATCTACACAACTAATAGATTTGACTGTCTACTTGGCATGAACCATTGACAACCTCCACTTTGGAAAAGAAGCCAAACGTTTGCAGAATGGCCACATCAGGGTTTCTGCAGTGACTGAAATATAACGCCAGTGAACAGTCAGAAATCGTGCTCAATTATCTCCATGGACTAGGGTACCACAGAAGTCTGCCCGAGACCCGGATCATAAGCATCTCGTGGGTGTTGACTGCTTTAGACCTTTGGTCATAAGCTGTCATGTGACAACTTTAGCTTTGCTTGTTGACGTACTGGGTGCGTACAGGAAGACTGCTACATTGGTAGCGGAACGTTCTTCATTGATTCTTTGCGGATCTAATTAGAAGCGGTCTTTGCTACCGCCTTCTTATTTGCACTCATTGTTATGCTTGATCATCAATATCGTTACAACTTGGAGATAAAACGCCGGAGGTTAAATTAAGAAATGCTGCTCTGTAAACAAGCGAACTTGGAACTTGTTCAGCACATATCACATTTTCATTAAAAGACCTAAGATATGTTTTACAGCAAAAAACTGAAATGTTGCAGACGCAAAGCTTGTCTGTCGAAGAAAGCAGCAACGCCTTCTTCATACTGCAGAACGGTCGGGTATAGTGGATGGAATCACACGCGAATAATTAAGACAGTTTTGAACGGCTGAGAATTTACGATTAAGGCTGCTACCTTTCTCAGTCTACCAAGATACCTTATTGCGCGCACATTTAATCAAAGTTAGTATTTACCGGTTTAATTAGCTACTTGGTGGGGCAGATAGAAATTTGCCAGTAATGTCAAATGTATATCTCGAGCAGATGTGTCTTCAATCGTTGGTTCTGTCGTTTTATGGTGTCACTTGGTTTACCTGAGCTTGTACATCTTCCGGCATAATAGAATGCGACTATACTCCAGCCGCATTCTGTTATGCAGGAAAGTTTGCACAGTGTAAGGTTATTTATTGTCATCAAAGTATTGGAATAGTTAGGTAATTTCTTGCGGCTTCCGGATTGGTTCTACCCGAAGTCTCAAAAACATTCGCAACGTCACATTTACATCATTTTGATTCTATTGTGATGCGATCGGCATAGCGGAGTGTCAACTGTAGTTGTTGACAGGGATCATGAAAGTTGAACAGTCTTAACCGATCTATTTTGGGAGGTAGTGTCTCGGTTCTGTAAGATCTAGTGTTATAGGTTGGTACAAGATACTTTCTGATTGCTTAAATTGCCTTTGGCATTTCTATTGTGAAATCTTTATATGTCCATGGTTTGAGATGCCGTAGAATTGTTCAAAGTTGGGTTATTTTAAGAGCATATTTGAGAGGATAGACCTCTTTCAGCACTTTTTGAGTTTTTTTTTTTGTTCTATTAGGTTCTTGGGAGTTTTTGGTTCAGGACGTTATTTTGGCCGATAGATTAAGTTTAGTGGCAGAAAAATCCACTTACTTTGGAAGCCTGATGATTGAGCAATGGGAAAATCTTAAAGAACCACAATCTGAGCATTAACTTAAGCACAGACTGGTTAAGTGATGCTCATGTACGAAATGGAGGCTTGACGGCATCAATAAAGAAACTTAATGCGTTTGAAAGTAGGATTCTGAAAATTCTTTGGACTACTCATGATACCAGCGATGAGGAGTATGTGTGTGGAGACGGAGGTTGTCCAGACGGTGAAAAGAAGAAAGTTTGAATACCTGAGTCACATTATGAGGCACCCAAAGAAACATAAAACACTTCATTTAATACTGCATGGAAAGGCAGAGACAGAAGGGGTTCTGGACGAAGAAGGATTTTGGTTGAAGAACCGGAGAACGTTGTTCAATACGAAAACAATAAGTTTGTTCCGTAATGTCGCGAACAAGGTTAAAGTAGGCGCACAAAGAAGATGATTTCAAGATACTCTACATGTACATTGCGAGACATAGAAGATGATCTAGTTTTATGATTTGGGACTGGGTAGTTCATCTAGGCCTAAAGGGTGAAGGCCAAGTCCGGTTGTCCAGCAGTAGCGGCGACAGGTCCGTTTTTAGTTCTTGGTAGGGTGAGGTTTAGTGCTAAGGCTGCTATGGAAATCAGCAGATAGGTTGGTGCAGTTTATTTGATGCGGCGGAGGACATTGAATTTTGACTCGGTTTTGTCTAGGTTTCTGCACGGTTGTCGCAACAATTCTTTTGAATAATTGCATTAAATATGGAAGATTTTATTTTTTACGGAGAAAACGGGAAATCAATGCTTATTTTTTTTAACTAATGTTAGTGTAGTTGGTGCTGGGAGTACAGCGGCATGTAATGTAATGTGGTAGTTGCGCTGTAATTTCATTGTACGGTGGGAGTTAAGAATTTTTTCGGGGGTCAACGGCGTCTATAAAGTGTTACTTGGGATTATTGATTTTGATTGCGGCCACGTAGTGCCATAAGTTGTTTCATGAACTGAGGACATGTGACAATCACTATTGCTTGGGACGGGTAGTTCAAAAGAAAGAAGTATTTACGATGGTTGTCATTTCTTTCGGCGATTCATGATAGTATATTTTCTTTTAATACGTCTTCATTGACAGTTGTCTCGGGCATGTCTTGAATGAACTCGATATGGCAGTCATCCAGCGGTTTGGTTTGAACCGTGAAGAAATTATCGTTGGTATGTTTATGGTTGGTGACAGTGGCTGGAGCTGTAACTTTGTCTTGCAGCATGGCTTTTTTTTCAATTTTACCATCATAGAGTTGGTGAAATATGACAAGCGGGTTTTGTTTGTTTTGGGGGAAATCTTGATTTGTGTTTAAGAATTTTGTTATTTGGTTTCATTCTTCTCAGTTTTCTATGGTATTTTTAAAATTTGTTCATATTGGAAAGTTTACCAGGGTTTGGTAAGTTCTGTTAATCTCGGTTTAAGTTTTGTTCTATTTTTTCAAAAAGGTTATCAAAAACTTTGATTTGTTCTGCTATGGAAGGGAAAATTGCATCAAAATATAAGCAACAAATAGATATTGCCACGTTCAGGAATCGAACTTGGACCATGTTTTATTGTTAAAACAGTTTAGCATTTTTTAGTTCTTTCCAGATAGAGAATAAAACGATTTTTGTAGCTTAATATTTTCGCATTTTATCAGTCGTGTATTGTCGTTTTATAATCGTCGAACTTCGGTGGAGTGGTTTTTTGATTCGTCTAGTACTGAATTACCTATCATTTTTGCTTTAGATTTGTCTTTAAATAACTCATTACTTTTGCATCCAAACTGTAATGTGATGAAAGTATGCTAATTAAACTGT
Source organism: Tachinus rufipes (assembly GCA_963932245.1). Classification (NCBI taxonomy): domain Eukaryota; kingdom Metazoa; phylum Arthropoda; class Insecta; order Coleoptera; family Staphylinidae; genus Tachinus; species Tachinus rufipes. The sequence continues at coordinate 84,261,882 of OZ010747.1, read as the reverse complement.
TTGCTTTCACTTCAAATATTATTATTAAGTTGCACCAATGCGTGCCTAATATTTTTAGTTTAAACATTGTACAAGCTTTACCATTCGCAATTTCTCTATAGGGACCGACTTCGTGTATTATCGCCATCATTGAGTCACAGCTCCGGCATCGATCATGTAGATTCATCCGATCGATTGAAGCGGGTTGCGTCAAGTTCATCAATCAGCACTATAGGACATCCGATGCTAAGTCACGGTTACACGGGTAGTCTTGGAACATTACCGGGACTATCATACGGCTCAGTCTATATGAAGTTATGGGCGGGCTTAAACGTTTTAGACAATGATCCACATCATGAAGTCGCCAGGATGGCTAACGTCGTTACTGGTTACATACGAAACCAAATTAAGGTAGTTATTTAACTTATTTTAGTTCTAAGGGCAGAAGGCAAGTAAACAAACGTTAGTGTCTGAGTTATATTTATACAATGCTGCATTGTTTATTGTATATTGGATGTATGTTTTGTTAATAGCGCACTTTCCCAGTCGGTCGTCGTGCAATGCATTGTTTGAAGCTTGTCGATGTTTGGTCGGCAGACATCCAAGTGCTACAAATGCTTTCTATTCCGTGGTGCTTACGACTATTTTATTAAATAAAAAATGCCAACAAAATTTTCAAACCAAGCAAAATAAAAAACAGAAAAGTTGTTATAAATTTATTTTTTGAATCGGACTAAATTTAGTATGAAATACTATTTAGGTAATAAAGCGAACTGCAAACGATTTTACCGCCCTAGGACTGTAATGCATCACTTTCCAATCCATAATACGAGCAGAAAAACGGGTTTTCAGAGTAGACATGCAAAAATTATTTGTTTACTTTCCTTCTATGCTAGAATTAAATTGAGTATAAACTATTACAATTGTTTATATGGTGAGATTATCTTTGACTATTTTAATTAAACTGATTTTATTTCACGCTACTATAAATATTTTACCACCAATTATTTTCAGAATTTGATTTTGTGTTGTCCCTATGATTTTAACAGAATTACTTTGGTAACTTTTATGTTCTTCTGGCATTGTTAATAAGAATTATGGCTCTTGACATTACAGGTTTTGCTCATATAGAAAGATGGAGGTGATAACAGATTGAGTTCGAGCATTAGTTTGCCGCCCAGTCCGAACCGGACTTCGTATTTAAGTGAAAGTCCTCCCACGATGCATTCGAGTAGTGATTTGCAGCGTTTGGCAGCTCGGTAATGATGATGATAATAATGATTATTGAGTTTGTAATTTTTGTTTTGTTTTGAAGGGGTGCTATGGCAACTAAAAATAGGAAATATTTTCCGAATACGATTAATGAAGAGGATGGGGAAAATCCGAGGAAACCGTTAGTTACCACTCAATTTATTCCCTGGTCGTGTAAGCAGTTTGCGCAGCCTGTTATGAAGGAGAAGAATGGTGATATGGAATCTAAAATTTATTATGAACGTGATTGGAGATACATGAGGTAAGTGATTTGAGTGTAATCTGTGCATAAGATAGTATGAGTGCGAGAGAGACTTTGTCAGGATGAATGCATGTTAGTTTAATGCGATTATATGAAATGTGTGAAGGTAAGGAAGTATTTTGCTTTTTACTTTAAATTTCGATGGGTTTGTTGTTTGTACATTACAACTGCATTTTAGTTAAGTGAATGCTTTAAGATCGACTGCATGGTAGGTTTTGAGTTGATCTTGGTAAAGTTTGTTCATGTAATTCTCAGGTTAGATGACAATCATTGGTCTGACCCCAGTAGATGGTTTTGAAGGCTCTAAGGCATTTTGCTTTAGATCTTTCTGCGTTTTTAGCAGCTGATGGTTACGTCTGCAATGCTTTGAACACCTGCTCTTTCGTTTTTTTTTTCACTCATAAATCTTAGCTACGCTACCGGTTATATGGCGCTTGTTCTTTGGAGAAGCTGTGGTGCTAATCAATTGAATGAATAATAATTATTATATGAGAACGTTCCAACAAAATTACTTTATTTTTCAGAAATGCTGTGATACGAAAAGAAGCCAAAGAAGAACAGATACGAGCTGTCAACAGCAGACTTGAATCGCAAGTGTTCAACACGAGAACGCAAGCTCCTCCCACAATCGTACAATTCCATCCGTACGATCAGCAAATTGCAGTCGCCGGAAAAGATAGTTTTGGGTTTGTCTGCTCTTATTTTATTGACGAATTAATTAGTACTAATGTGATTATTTCAGTATTTGGGATTGGGGCACCGGAGCGAAGCTATCGTATTGTATATGCAAATCTAGTAAAAAGCAGAACAGTAAAATAACATCTTTGGATTGGGTCAACTCGTACGACGTGGCCCTAATGATGGCGGGATCCGATGATGGTACCGTGAAGTTGTGGAAACCAAATGGCAACCTAGTCACAGCCTGGCAAGCACATAATGAATTGTTTACGTCTAATCGTCTAGGAGCTAACAGTAAGTTATTATATTATTATAAACATGACAGCATTTTCGCATTATTATATCGATTTACTATAGAGTCGAGGTCGCCCGAACTCGTGAATTCATATACAGGGTAAACAAGAGAGAAAACATATTTTATGTTCAAAAACATGAGTGGGATGTAAAACAATTCAAATTTCTGTATACATGGTATTCCACAAATGAAAACAATACACATTGAAAAAAATCATAAATTGTTAACATGTGTTTCTGTACAGAACCATAATCCAGTATATCGAAATTTGATTATTATATTGTCAATTGCATTTTTAATAAGCTGCGTACTATTGATATGGTGCACTTACTATCATTATAATTCGCATTGAAATAAACTTAATTAATAAATTTATTACTAGCATCAAGTGGCTTACTTCTAACTTGGGAACAATACACGCAAACTGTGATATCGACTGGTGATACGCGTGTCCTGCGTTTCTGGGATACGAATAAGGAGCTCCGCTCGTTCGACATACAAACAGGAGCGGACTGTTCTGTCACGTGTCTGGATTCGTCGTTTTCGAGTATCGGACACGAGAAAAACGTTTATCAACCCAAATATAATTACGAGGATAATGGTTTAGTGATGAACAGTATGAAAAATAATGGGGATTGTTTGGAACAGAATGATGTGAAAAGCGGATTGGTGGTCGCCGGATGTGCGGATGGTAGTGTGAGAGTGTTCGATAGGAGATGCGCACCGAATGAGAGTCGCGTTAAATTATGGATCGAGCATAGCGAACCCGTACTTGGTGTGCAGTTGAGGGGGAATAAAGTCATTAGTGGAAGGTAAGCTTTTTTTCCAAAACTGTCTGCTTTCTCAATATTTTGCGGTGGGGTCTAAAATCTTAGCTACGCCACTGCATCCGCTTATTCGCAATATTTACACATGGAAATCGGTATTTGCTCTACAAACTATTATTCAATTTCAAGGTAGAGCACAGGAACACAACACATATTAAACATGAGTTGCTGCACGTGTTACCGTTGCCGACATCCAATTTAAGACTGTACCGACCTCTACCTTGATATGTAGTATTTTAACTACAAGTACATTCAGAAAGGATTAAATTATGATATATCAAAGTTTTTTTTGTTTGCTCAGTGAAGCAAATTTGCGTGTTCAATCTTCAAAATGAATAAACTATAATAGCTTTGAAATATGTTTGTTTGTATATTTTATGTATTTATTCCAGTACTAATGGTGATGTAAGAATATATGACATTCGGAAAAACGATTCAATCCTAGTGACAGTACCATGTCAAAACATGACAGCTATTGCTATACACAGAAAAGCAGATACTTATGCATGGTAAGTTTCACATATTAAACAAAACATTAATAAACTTACTAATCTTTTTTTCAATAGTGGCTCAGCGAATCAAACGATAAGCATCCACAATCTCTCCGGCCTATGCTTAAACGTAATACGATTCTACGAAGGTTTCATGGGTTACCGAATCGGCCCGGTAAGTTGCCTGGCTTATCATCCGCATAAGGTTGCCTTAGCGACAGGTACAACTGATTGCTCGATAAGTGTATACTGTTTGGACAATCGTAGATGACACGGGTCTATATCATAGGTAATACTAACGGGGCTACTGCACTGTCAATAGCTTGTTGTTATTAACGCATTCACGTCTCGCTCTCTCGGACTGTGAATACGTTAAATGGGTTTTTTATTGTTGACTATTTGGAGAAGACTTTTGTATGGGGATGGTTTACCATCAATCATCTTCGTACAAACTATCAGGACTGTTGGGTTTTTTAATAACTGTATCAAGGGAATTTATTATAAGGGAATATCGCAATTTTTGAACACCCTGTATATAAGAGAGTGGCTGTTTGGAAAGATGCATAGGTAAATGTATCTTTTTATAACTTTGCCTTAGTTGTACAGTATATTTGTAGTTTTTTTCCCTTTTTAAACGGCCACAAATTCTTAATGCTTAAACCCGTTTTTGTAGCTTTTAATGATAGTGCCATAATTGATCCTAATCTTTTTTTCTTTTTTGTAAAAAAGAGATGTTAGGGATTTGTGGCATCCATCTTTTTATTGTTATTTTTTTACAAAGATTTACTAATAATTAATTGTGTAGATTTTATTTAGATTTTTTATTAATTCAAGCACAAACATGTGAATGTGGCTTAAATAAATTAAAAAAGGCTTTATAAAAAAAATGACTCTGTGGAGGAGATTAATAAATTTTAAGGAACAATATAACCACAAATGTAATCCTGATTATACCTAATTTATGTTTCTTCTGTATTTATTTACGTTTTGATCTCTCACTACTGGATGAAGCCGTATTTCATCACATATCACCGACAATACAAAATGTAGTGATTAACTGATGTAAGACGGGTTAATAGTTGAAATATTAATGCCTTCCATTATTGTTAGTCATTGTTATTTACTTTATATTACATGTATACATATGAAATATTTATTTTTCAGTTTGTGGTTATTCTTTTTATAAGTCATATTCTTTAGTTGTTATAATTAATAAAACAAAGTGATGATGTAGATAAATTGTGTTGTATTAAAGTTGCAATTGGTTTACTCCTTTGCTGTTATATTTTTTTAAGGTAACATGTTACAGGATCAACTGTAGGAGTTGCAATTTGATGGATCACTTCAGTGTAGGCAATGAAATGTAAGTATTTCCAATTTTCAGGAATAATAGTGTATAAAGTATAGAACTTTTCATATTTTTATGCATGGTTTGTTTTAATATAATTATTATTTTATTGATTCCTATTATTAGGAGCAATATTATGCAGTATTGCGATAAAGTTTATTGCTTTTAATGAGGTCACTATTGATTCTATTTCAAAAACATTTATTTCATACAATGGCACAGTAGTAATATAAAACTCAATAACCAGCTATAACTTTTAAACATCAAGGTGTGTTATAAATTAAAAATAAAATGTCACATTTGTTTCAGGTAGGGGAACTAGAATAAGGCCGCTGGGAAGGTCGTTGTAGTTTTGACATTTATTGACCTACCCTCGTATAACTATTTTATTATATGAGCTTATACTATTCTTCATACACAACTGTATAGTTGGTTGCATGTATTGCTGCTTCATTGAAGTTTGTTTAATAGGTGTAATGAATTGACTGGGACTCGCACTTATCTACATTTAAATAAAATACAAATTTAACATTACGTACACATGACGATGATTTGGGAGGTTGGCAATATCTTCAGTAACTTCTTGTTATTCTGTGAGATCAAATCTCTAATTACCATGTTGACAACATACGCGAGTTTGACTTATTGAGATGTAAATGGACTCCTATGCCTGATCGGAGAGTTAGACCTCTAGAATTAAGGTTGGTGAAATAAAATCCTGATTATGTGATTTTTTTCGATAAAATCGAGTTTTTTCGTTTTTTTACTTTTTTTGATTGTTTGTAACTTCACCTCAGGATTGCAGGAACTTTTTTCTTCAAAATTTCAAAAAAATAAGTTTTCACAGCCAAAATTTGTTTTTTTTTTAAATTTTGAAAATTTTGCAAGACTTTAAAAGACAGATTTTCTTTTAATTTTCAAATATGGATAAAAACCTGCTTTTATATGTGCAAAAGGTACTCTTGAAATTTCCAAAAGTGCCGTGCACTACGCTCCGAGATCTTAGAATGTATTCACAGAAATATTTAATAATTTGAAATTTAAGTCTTTCATTTTTTTGATCGTTGGAAACTTCTCAGGATTGCAATTAAAAAAAAAAAATTATAAGGTACTTTTTTCTTCAAAATCGTTCAAAAAATAAGTTTTTACAGCTAATAATTTTTTTCTTTAAATTTTGAAAATTTTGCAGAAATTTAAGACAGTTTTTCTTAAAAAAAAGATAACCAATATTTTTTTTTTCTCAAATATAAATAGAAACGTGCTTTTATATGTACAAAAGATACCCTGAAAATTTTCGTGCTCCGAGGTATCTTAGAATGTATCTTAGAGTGGGTCGCAAAAACTAAACAATTTGCCTATTGTACATCGGCTAACCACTCCTCTATAATACATAAAATGGGATTACAAAAGAATAATAAAAAAAAAGAGTAAGAAAAAAGTAATGAATCGTGGTTTGGTCGTACAATTTTTTTTTATTGTGTTTGTTAAAAGAACTTAAAGAAGAAAAGAACGCAAAGTTGGGCGGTGGCTGCTGGTGCTGCGCTACTAACTACTAAATTCCAAAATACTCTTCAATAATTTTCAAACAATACCAAGTCTTCTGAACTCAAAAATACTTGATGCAAACCATAATTTCTAATGTTTTCCTAAAAACTCAATTAAATTGATGAAATAATTGAAAACTTGTACAAATTTGCATTGTATGCTAAAACTACTCAAGTCATAAACATTCTTAAATAGTTTTCTAACAATTCATGTTTGCTAAACTGGAAATTACTAGGTGCGACCATAATTCTTAATAGTTTTCTTAAAAACTCTATTAAATTCATTGAAAATTTGAATAAAATTGCATTTTATGCTCAAACTATTAAATTCAAAAATACTCTTCAACATTTTTCTAGTCAATTCAAATCTTCTGAACTCAAAAGCTTTAAGCAAAACTAATAATTCTTAATAGTCTTCTTAAAAACTCAATTAAAATGATGCAATAACTGAAATTTTGAACAAAATTGCATTGTATGCTTAAACTATTCGATTCCAAAATACTTTTCAATAATTTTCTAACAATATCAAGTTTTCTGAAGTCAAAAGTACTAGGTGCAACCTATAATTCCTTAGAGTTTTTCTAAAAACTCAATTGAATTGATGAAATACTTGAAAATTTGAACAAATTTGCATTTTATGCTCAAACTACTTAACTAACTCTTATATTAATAATTTTCTAACAAATTCAAAATTTTTGAACTCAACAATTTTACTAGTCTGTACAGGGTGCGTCCTTGCTTCTTGAGGGCGTACACGACGTGATTACGTTCTCTAGGAAAACTTTGAGACCTAAGGAATCTTTGGGTCTCCTCGTAGAAGATCGCTTAACTTACCTCTTATATATAACACTAAACGCACGGTATTACTTTTTGGCATTGTTTTTACATTCTTTTGCTTTTTTTTCCTTTTAGCTTCTTGCAACGTATGATGTTTGTAGTAAGTGTTTCTATAATTTTTCAAATCTTTTTGTCTTTTTACATGTGACTATATTTTTCATTGTTATTGCTTTATCTGCTTCACTCGAGCACTGTTTTCTAAGTTGTTTATTCAACCCATTTGTTATGAGTAGATGCTTAAAGAGCTGTTCTTACTTCAAGGGCTCACCTGAAAAGTTAGTTTTTTGTTTAGTTTGCTGTAGGAATTTTTGTTTACTATTCTTTTCTCCATGTTAACAGTTGAAAGGCCATTGCCTGTTTTCTAATGTTTACTTTACTATTTAGTAGATTAACTGCTTAGAGTGTTTTCTTACCAATAGTTCTCTTTTGATTTTTCACTTTTTTAGCTTTCCAGTTTGTTTTTTTAAATATTTTTTTTCAATACTAATGTCAGGTTATTAGCATATCTGATGCCTGCTTTGTTTGCAATTTTGTGGATTATTTGCAATGCATCTATCATTTACTGAAACCTACAGACCTTCATTTTTCTGTCTTTGGCAACAGTCTTCTATTTACGTCTTGCTCAAAAACTTTGAGCATTATATTTAAGAAGCATAGTGGTCTGTTTTATCTCCTTCATTGTATTTTTTTGTACTAGAACCAAGTAATAGCACATCTATAATTTCTATACAAAGTTCTGTTTTTTTTTTGTTATTGGTTTTTTATCTTAGCTAGTGTTACATCAGGGACAGCAAGCCGGCATGGACAACATATTCTCTTAGTATATCTTCATTAACTTTTATCTCCGGTTTAGGAAAAGTTTTAATTCAGTATAAAAGTCAACCATTTAAAGAAAAATTATATTGTATAAAAATGTATTTAGCTTATTAAAATTGGGCAGACGTTTTGGATTGTATTATAGTTCTTCCTCAGCGCTAAAAAGGAAAAGGTTGTTTACATTTTGAAGTTTTGCCTGTCAGCGCTAACGACCTCAACTATTTTTTTGCATACTTTCTTTTATTTTTTCTTTTAAATGTTTTAATTGCAGCTTTTAGAACAGCTTTTTTTATATAAAGGGTGATTCATTTAGAGGTATTTCCTTTTTTTAATTAAAAAAAAAAGAAAACAAAAAAGAACATTTTTATCGGGTAATCTTTATGGTCACACAAAAGAACCATTTTGAACATTTATTTATTAAAGATTGTTTTTCAAATGTTGGTTATAACTACGTCTGACATGGTTCATTCAGAAGTTCCAATTTTCTATGACGCGTTCAAGCGTTTTGAGTGGTATTTGGCAAATGACGGAAGCAATGTTGGTGTCCAATTTTCCAATCGTAGTCGGCATCTATGTAGACTTTGGACTATACGTAGTCCCAAAAGAAAAAGTCTAGAGGTAATATTACATAATCTAGGTATACAACGGTTCGAGGCGTGAAATTAACTGTTTACCGAATCGTTCTCGTAATAAAGCCATGGTTTCACGGGCTACGTGGCAAGTAGCGCCGTTTTGTTAGAACCAAATGTCTTTGAGATTACCGGTTTCAATTTTAGGTAGCAAATAGTCTGTTGTCATTGTGCGATAGCGGGCGCCATTCACAGTTACGATCTGGCCGGCTTTATTTTTAAATAAATGTTGCACCAGTTCATAAACCACACCAAACCGTTGTTTGTTTGAATCTAATAGCAGCTCTTAAATTGACGTAATGGCTACCTCAATTTAAGACAGAAATAAGCCTCATCGCTGAACACAATTTCGGTCGAAAACAGTAGATCTTTTTGAAGCTTTTCAAGAGCCTAAAAACTGTGACGATTTGAAAGGTCGGCCGGCTTTAATTCTTGAATGAGTTAAAAGTTGTATGCGCCAAGTTGTTCCATGCGACAAGCCAAACTATTGATAATGGCGCCAAATCGATTCATCATGGTCATCACGTACACTCTCAGCCACCGATGCTATATTTTTTAACTACGTGTTGGATGTGGTCTATTTGGTCGAGTATTATCTAATAATGAATATTGAGTTTCAAATTTTTTAATAGTACAGCGAATTGTGCGTTTGGTAGGTTGGATTATGTAAACCATAAGTTACTCTAAGCGTACAAAACACTTTCCTCATAGAGCGCTGATTTTTGTAGTACAGCTGAATAATATAAAATGCATATAATGTGTGCAATGTTAAAATTTATTTTAATTGCTAATTACTCTAAAAAAATTTATTTAGTTTATTTAACATATAAAAAATCACTTTCATTGCAGATGAAATGGCCTATGTTTGGTGATGCTTGCCGATTTTTGTAGTGTTTCGTAAAAAAGTTATACGGGTTTATTTTTTCAAAAGTTTTTTTTCTTTTTTTAATTAGTGTACCGCAAAAACCCTTGTATATACAAAGTTTAACTATGATAGTAAAACGTCAGCAATACGTGTAGTAATGTTGATTTAAAATTTGGTTCAAGTTGGTAGACTCGTTTAGAAGATATTAATTTTTTATCATAAACGCATTATAGGTCTTAACTTTGGATCTAATTAGCCAATTGTTGTCTAGAACATTTTAATAGTTAGTTTATAATGTTAGTAGCATATAATGCATGTTTTAAATGTTTAAAAAACTAAAATGATAAAATGTAAAATGTTTTTAATACATATTTAATATTATCAAGTCACTCACAAAATGGCCGCCGTAAAATACTTTGCGTGTATTTATAAACCCGAGTCAGATATCCAATATATTCATGGTTTTGTTTAACTTTGTCAATTTTGATAGTAAACAATTGTTGATTTTTCCTCGTATATTTGTCTTTAAATAAATGGATTAGGTTTTTTTTTGTACAAAACTGTAGAGTTGGTTGCATACATTAGAAAACGCAATAGGTGTTTTCCATTTGAGAGCTTTAAATTTTTAAATTTTGCTGGGAAGATTGTCTACACTTGATAAACTAAACTAGAAAATATTTGGCGTTTGTAGAACGTTTTCTACCTCAAAAACAAATAAAAAATGTAAGACGCAATTGACAAATAAATTCAAAAATTACTGAATTAGTGCCAACAAGTGCGACTATTTTGTCAAATGGAACACAGCTATTGTGTACTAAAAAATCAGCTTTTTTGATACTGCAAAGGTATATTTGAAAATTAAAAATAAATACGTCATTGCTAGCACTGATTGTAAGCTTTCCTCTTTAAACTTAGCGGGATCTCTTTGCATTTTCTTAAATGTTGCCCAATCTAACATTATCCTCCTTTGCAATTCTGTTGTTTGATTTCTATGTTAATTTTGATTTTGTATCACAAAACGACACATTAAATTTCAACATTTTGTAGGTTATGTACAATGCGTGACCCATATATCAATTGCGTTAATTATGTGTAGAGACTGTAATCACAGTTTTTTTTTTGCAAAGCGAAGCGAAGATTAGGTATTGACATTTTTCAGGTTACGGCGTGCAACAAATTAGATAACTTTTTTAAGGTTAACTGTAGTGACATAAGTGTAAAAACATGAATCCAAAGCAATACGTCAAAGGTTTTAGTTAAAGTTTTTAGGTCACAACACAATACTCACGAAGCGATATATCATGTGTCACAATTTTTAAGGTTATGTAGGTACTGAGACGCTGCCGATAAATGTGAAGCGACAATTAATATTTTTTAGGTTATTTGAAAGTTAAACAAGCAAAGCACTAGATTAGATTTTAGATTAAGTGCATGTTGTAATCGTAAGCAATAGATTTGTTATTAACATATTTATTGGTTAACTGAGTGCCGTGATAGACTAATTGCAAAATGTCAAATATGTTGTGCGTGTCGTAACAATTCTTAAAATTATTTAACGAATTCAAAGTTCACATTCAAACAGTTTTGAGAATATAAAACAAATATTAAATTTTTTTTACAGTTTTCAGACAAATTTTGGACAATTTCTAAATAAATTCAGTCCATAAAACAGTTTGATAGTTCTTAAATATATTTTGCGGTTTTCAAAAGAAGTTTGACAATTCTCAGAAAATTTGCAAACAATTTTGACAGCTCTTATACAAATAAATGGAACTAATTTTTAATAAATTAATAATTTAACAATGTCGCATTTTATGCTTATAATTTTTAGATAAATTTGACAGTTTTCAAAAATAATTTTGACAGTTTATGGATCAATTTGACAACTCTTAAAAAAACTAAAATAAGTATTATATTCAATTCTGATGATTTTTAGACAAATGTCTGCCAACTTTTAAATAATTTTGTCAGCTTATGAATCAACTAGACAGTTTAAAAAAAAATTGAAAGTATTATATTTATGAAATGAATTTATTATTTATTCAAACTAAAGATACAATCACAGCGGCCAAGGGTTAAACACAGACAATTGTTTTGGTTTTACAAACCTTGTTAGTGTGCTTTGTATTATATTCAATTTTGAAATTTTTGAACAAATTTCTGTCAACCACAAAAAAATATTGATTGATTTACGTCAACAACAATATTGACAAATTATAGATCACTTTGACAGTTAAAAAAAAGTGACTGTTTATTCAATTTTCATTTCATATCTATGCCTTTGGCATGCCTCCTGTCAAAAGACTAAAAATTTGTAAACTTTAAAATGTTTGTCAAAACACAAATAATCAAAAGTTTAAAAATATTGGGTCGGTGGTTTGATACATTGTTCCCGCCCACCCGCCCAAGTGTTTGTTATCAATAAATTTGCTTATTCTCACACTTGCTGCGCTTCTGCTGTTTTTAATGTGACAGATTGAATGACAGTTGTTACTAATACGTCAGAAGTGGGCACAATAACAAATGTGTTGGTAACTAACACGTGGGCGGGATCACATTGGGTCGGTGGTTGATACATTGTTCCCGCCAACCCGCTTAAGTGTTTGTTATCACGAAATTTGCTTATTCTTACACTTGTTGTGTTTCTGCTGTTTTTAATGTGACAGATTGAATGACAGTTGTCACTAATACGTCAGAAGTGGGCACAATAACAAACCTTTTAGTAACTAACATTTGGGCGGGTGGACGGAAACTCAGTTTATAAATATTGGGTTGGTGGTTTGATACAGTTTTTTAATTCTAAAATTTGTTGATTAATTTTACAGTTCTGAATAAAAAATGAAAGTTTGACAGTATTATATTCAATTTTGACGTTTTTTAGAACATTTTTTGCCTACTGGCAAATAATATTGACAGTATCATATTTTATTTTGAAGTTTTTTTAGAAAAATGTTTTTCCTACTGTCAAATTATTGTGACAGCTTATAGATTAATTTAATAGATCTAAAAGATGAAAGTTTACTGTATTATATTCGATTCTGACGTTTCTTTAGACAAAATTCTGCCAATTGTCAAACAATAATAATTTTTTAGACAAACTTTTCTCATCTGTCAAATAATATTGACAATTTGCAGATCAATTTGACAGTATAAAACGTCAGAATTGTATATAATAATTTTGACGTTTTTCGACAAACTTTAAACTGTTAAATAATATTTTAGATCAATTTGACAGGTTTAAAAAAACTAAAAACTAGACAGTATTATTATTATTGACAGTTAACAAAAAAATTTCTTTAATATTGACTGTTTATTGATCAATTTCACAGTGTTTAATTAAAAATGAAAGTTTGACGGAATTATATTTTTTAGACAAATTTATGTCAACTTTTAATTAATATTGACAGTTTGTAGATCAATTTGACAGGATTATATTTAATTCTGACGTTTTTTAAACAAATTTATATCTACTGTCAAATAATTCTGACAGTTTATAGAAGACTTCTATAAAAGTTTGAAATTATTATATTCAATTGATTTTTAGAGTAACTTTTTTAAATTAACTTAATCTTTTACAATAAAAAAAACAATAAGGTACAGTAATGTTTTCATCTGTTAACTCCTTCTATAATTTAATTAATTATACCTTAGTTCTTAAAAGATAAATCCAGTGTCGTTACAAAAATAACATTGGAAAAGAAAAAGGAAAATAGCATCCGGACCCCTATTGTGTGTAAATAACTGATTTCAATTTGATGCTCACGCAACGCACCTAGGCAATCAAATTATTTCTTCCACAATCATGTGGTCGCATTCAAGTTCGGTAAATGGTTAGGACGCGAAAGGATAAGAGAGAGATGGGAAACATTCTCACATGAAATAATTACACAGTCGTTCGGAATCGAAACGAAATAAGTAAAAAATAAAAGAGCCACGGGAAAATGGAAGACGGAAAAAATAAACCTGGGGGCGTTCGAGAGCTAATCAAAGGGGTGCCGGTAATTGCTCCCAGTGCCATATTTCACGGTACAAATGTACCCGTTTCTATTTTTCCTTTTTTTTTCAAACGTTACCTACGTCCTGATCCTTTTGAAGGCACTAAAAGGATTTAAATTTTCTCCCTTTACGGGCGAGTTTTATTTACTTAAAGCAAATGTATGTTTTCATTTATTTTATTTTGGTTGGCGCCGAGGGAAAAATTACTCGATTAATATTTGCACGTGTCAAGGTGAGCGTAAAATGAATATTAAGTTGGTTATTAAGCTGGCAGAATCGAATTTTGCACCGATTTACATGTATATGACTTTGCTCTATGGATTCGAGCCAATAATCTAATGCCATTAATTTGCCGACAATTTCCAGGATGTATATTTTTATATTACCGGATACATACTTGGACAAATTGGACAATGTTATTGTAATTTATTTGATAATTATTCCTTCATTGTAGAAATTTAATATTGATGAAAGGAATAAAGTAAATTATTGTTTGGGATTGTGTACATAGATTTGCATATCTAAATTGGCTCTAAATTAGACATTTTAACTATGTTGTGACAAGAATGATGAAAAAAATTTAAAAAACGTACTAAAAAGATGTTTGCTTCTGATACTGTCAGAAGAGGATAAGTTTAGTAGAAGGTCTACTCAGCTAACAAGCCATGGAAGATGATTGATATGGACATATTTACGACTAAAGCATTTTTTGTAATAGCTTTTACAAATGAAAAAAAAAATGAATCTTGTTCAGCAGCTAATATACAAAGCATTCAAAATATGGAAATGTGTCTGATTCTGACAGTGGCTATCCGAGTAGATGGAGAATTCAACACCACCACCTTTACAAACCTATACAGAAGCTTATACCAACAAACTTTTAGTAGAAGGACCTGTGGTTAATTTAAGATCATACTCTACCGGCTCAATTGCATAATAAATTGGTGATTTGAGTTTTGGAATGACTTTTAGGAATGTCTACAAATTTGAAAGATTTTTTTTGGGTTAGACGTTAGAGAATTTTCTAGAAACTCACTCAAAGTGTTGCATTTACCTTCACGGGCGCTGACCGACTAAAACCTTTACTAATATGAATGTTCTAGAAGTTTGACGCTTCTTGTCTAACTAAGACTTAGTGTACTGCCTTATAGGCGTTGCATAGACTTTGTGGCGTGTAAATACTTTTTAGCAAAGTTTAGAAATTTCTGAGAAATACTAGAGATCTTTTTATTAATTAAAATTGTTTAAAAAAAAAATTTGGCCAATTTTAGGAACATTTTATCAATTTCTGGTATTTCTTAAAAAGTTATAAAAGCCGTTGTTCAAGTCTAGAAATTTTTGAGAAATTTTAGAAACATTTGATGACTTTTGAAACATTTTTAAGGCGTTCTAGAATTTTTTGGTCAATTCTAAAAAACTTATATAATTTTAAAATTTTCAAAAATGTACCTTTGTTCAGCTCTAGAAAATTTTTAGAAACATTTAATAAATTTGTGTTTTAGAATCGTTTGTTCAATTTTAGAAACTGTTTGCGTAATTTTAAATACTTTTAGGAAGTATTAGAACTATTTGAATAACTCTAGAAACTCCTAAAACAAATCGGAAATCTTTATTCTAGCTTTAGGAACTTCAAGTGTTTTAAAACTTTTGGGTTAACTCAAGATTTTTTTCAATAAATTTTAGAAACTTCTGAGAATTACTAAACGTTAGAAATTTTTGAAAAATTATTGTTTTAGAATTTTTGGCAACTGAATTTTCTGAGAAGTTCTAAAAACCGTTTTCGAATTCTAGAAACTTTCGAAAAATTTGACAAATTTCTAGAAATGTTTAGTGTTCTTAAACATTTTGTATAACTTTAGAAGTTATTTACATTTTAGATACTTTTAAGAAAAAAAGTATTTTAGATACTTTAAAGAAGTATTAAATTTTTTTGACTAATTCTAGAAACCTCTGAAATTTTTTTCAAAATTTATGGAAATTTCAAAAAAAAAATTGTTTTCAAACTATTTTTTACAATTTTTTTTTTAATTTAAGTATGCTAAATTTGAAATATTAAGCCACATTTCAAAGTTTACTTTAATCAACAAAATTGCTAATATTTTAAAATTAATGAAAATTTCTATAAAAAAAATTTTTTACAAAATATTTTCTTTAAAATATCTAATAAATTTAAGTATGTTGAATCCAAAGTTTTAAACTTCAACTTAAAATTCCTGCTGGTTATTACAGAAATTTAATTTAATCAAAAAAACTGCCAATATTTTCAAATTAATGGAAATTTTTATGAAAAATATATTTTTTCAAAATAATTTCTACAAAATTTATAATAAATTCAAGTACGTTGAATCCAAAATTTTAAATCACATTTCAAAATTCTTGCTGATTATTACAGAAATTCAATTTAATCAACAAAAATGCCAATATTTTAAAATTAATAGAAATTTCTATGGAAAATAAATTTTTTCAAAATATTTTTTACAAATATTCTAACAAATTTAAGTATGCTGAATCAAAAATTTCTAACCACATCTTAAAATTTTTGCTGTCTATCACAGAAACTCAATTTAATCAACAAAATTGCCAATATTTTCAAATTAATAGAAATTTCTATGAAGAATACATTATTTCAAATTATTTTCTACAAAATTTCTAATAAATTTAAGTATGCTAATCCAAAATTTTAAACCACATTTCAAAATTTCTGCTGGTTATCACAGAAATTTAACTTAATCTACATAATTGATAATATTTTCAAATTAACAGAAATTTCTATAAAAATTATTTTTTTCAAAATATTTTTTACAAATTTTCTAACAAATTTAAGTATGCTGAAATTAAATTTTTAAACCGCATCTTAAAATTCCTGCTGGTTATCACAGAAATTCAATTTAATCAACAAAGTTGCAAATTTTTTCAAATTAATAAAAATTTCTATAAAAAATATTTTTTTTCAAAATATTTTTTACAAAATTTCTAATAAACATAAATATTTTAAATCTAAAATTTTAAACTCCAACTCAAAATTCTTGCTGGTTATCAAAAAAATTTAATTTAATCAACAAAAATTATTTTCAAATTAATAAAAATTTCTATGAAAAATAATTTGTTTCAATATATTTTCTACAAATATTCTAATAAATTTATGTATGCTGAATCCAAAATTTTAAACCATATCTCAAAACTCTTGTTGGTTATCACAGAAATTCAATTTAATCAACAAAACTGCCAATATTTTCAAATTAATGAAAATTTCTATAAGAAATAATTTTTTTTTAATATTTTCTACAAATATTTTAATAAACTTGAGTATGCTAAATCTAAAATTTTAAACCTCAACTTAAAAGTCTTGCTGGTTGTCGTAGAAATTCAACTTATTTAACACAATTGCCAATATTTTTAAATAAATGGAAATTTCTATGAAAAATAATTTTTTTCAAAATATTTTCTATAAAATTTGTAATAAATTCAAATCTAATCTAATCTAAAATTTTAAACCACATCTCAAAACTTCTGCTGGTTATCACAGAAATTCAATTTAATTAACAAAACTGCTAATATATTCAAATAAATAAAAAATTTATTAAATTTTTTTTTTATATTTATTAATTTTTTTTAATCAATTTAAAAATGTTGAATCCAAAATTTTAAACCCTAACTCAAAATTCCTGCTGGTTTTCGCAGATATTCAATTTAATTCAAATTAATGAAAATTTCTATAAAAAATAGTTTTTTTCAAATTTATTTTTACAAATTTATTTTTATTTATTAAATTTAATTATGTTGAGTCCAAAATTTTAAACCTCAACTCAAAATTCCTGCTGTTTATCACAGAAATTTAATTTAATCAACTAAATTGATAATATTTTCAAATAAATGGAATTTTCTATAAAAAATAAATTTTTTCAAAATATTTTCTACAAAATTTTTTATAAATTTTAGTATGCTAAATCCGAAATTTTTAACCACATCTCAAAACTCTTATTGGTTATTCCATAAATTCTATTTAATCAAAAAAATATATATTTTTTTAATTATTTCTACAAAATTTCTAATAAATTCAAGTATGCTGAATTTAAATTTTCAAACCTCAACTCAAAATTTTTGCTGGTTATCACGGAAATTCAATTTAATCAACAAAATTGCTAATATTTTCAAATTAATAGAAATTTCTATACAAAAAAAAAATTCAAAATATTTTTTACAAAATTTTTAATAAATTTAAGTATGCTGAATCAAAAACTTTAAACCACATCTCAAAATTCCTGCTGGTTATCAAAGAAACTCAATTTAATCAACAAAAATATATGTTTAAATTAATGGAAATTTCTTAAAAAATATTTTTTTGTAAAATATTTTTTTAATTTTTTTTAATAAATTCAAGTATGCTGATTTTAAAATTTCAAGCTTCATCTTAAAACTTTGGTGGTTATCACAGAAATTCAATTTAATCAACAAAATTGCCAATATTTTCAAATTAATAGAAATTTTGTAAAAAAAAATTAAATCACATTTCAAAATTCCTTCTGGTTATCACAAAAACTTAATTTAATCAACAAAATTGCCAATATTTTCAAATTAATAAAAATTTCTATAAAAAATGGTTTTTTCAAATTTTTTTTTTTACAAAATTTTTCTTAAACTTAAGTATGTTGACAAAATTCCTGCTGTTTATCTTAGAAATTTAATTTAATCAACTATTGATAACATTTTCAAATTAATGGAAATGTCTAAAAATAAAATTTATCAAAATATTTTCTACAATTTTTTAATAAATTTAAGTATGCTAAATTCAAAATTTCAAACATCTCATAATTCTTGCTGGTTATTACAGAAATTCAATTTAATCAACAAAATTGCGAATATTTTTAAAGTAATGGAAATTTATATAAAAATTATTTTGACTCCAAAGTTTTAAACCCTAACTCAAAATTCCTGCTGGTTATCACAGAACTTAAATTTAATCAACAAAATTGCCAAAATTTCTATGAAAAATAATTTTTTCTAAAATAATTATTACAAAATTACTAATAACTTCAAGTATGTTGAAACTTTCAGAACTATTTGTTAAAATTTTAGAAAACTTTTAAAGGGTTTTAAAACTTTTTAAATATTTTATCAAATTCTAAAAACTTTTGGAAAACACTAAAAACCTTTGATCAGTTTTAGAAATTTTGAAACAAAAAATTAGAATTATTTAAATTTTTTGAATGTTCTAGACTTTTTTAACTAATTTTTGATACTTTTTACTACTTTTTAGAATTTTTTTAAAAATGATAGAAATGTTTGAGCAATTCTAGAAGCTTTTAAGAAGTTTCAAAAACAATTGATAAAGTTCTAGAAACATCTAAAGTGTTTTTAATTTTTAACTAAATTCTAAAACTTTCTGTGAAGTACTAAAAACCCTCTAGAAATTTTGAGAAATTTTAAAAACAAAATCGAGTGCTAGAAATTTCTAAAGAGTTCTAGAACCATTTGACTAACTTTAGAAGCTTTTTACAAAATTTTAGAAACTTTTGAAAGTTTTAAAATTGAGTGATTAATTTTACAAACTTTTTGATTAAATTTTAGAAATTTCTAAAATGTTTTAAAACTTTTTGTTTTTTAGTTACATTTTACCAAATTCTAAGAACCTTTGACCTGCTATAGAAACTTTTAAAAAATTTTATAAACATGTAACAAATTTCTAGAAATTTCTAAAATGTTTTAGATTTTTTTGGCCAACTAGAAACTTTTTATCAAGTTTTTTGAAAAGTACTAAAAACCGTTGGCTAAACTTTAGAAACTTCTAAAAATTTTTGGAAACATTTGATGAAATTAAATACTTATAGAAAGTACTAGAATTATTTGAATAACTCTGTATAATAAACTTTAATTTTTCTATCGGATTTTTGGCCTCTTGAGGAAGGCCAGGACCTGATGCTCCGGGGTTTTGGTATGGAGGGGCTCGGCGGGCGCAGTGTCTTCACGACTCTTTTGTGGGGAGGTCTGGGTTGGTGGCTAACAATTAGATCAAACACGAAAAAGTTGCAAACTAATTTTCATATTTTCTTGAAATGCAAAATATGTTAGAAAATTGTCCTAAACAGAATTTACATAATATAGTTGACGTAAACAATACATATTCAAATAATTAAAATAATAGGAAGTGACTGGAAAGAATGTAGAATAACAAGAAATTGCAATTGTTTTTACATATTGCATTATTTATTCTATATAACGACTGTTGCTAGCGAAGATGATTTTTTTATAATGATTTTATAACCACATCTAATTATTTTTAAAATTATTAAAATATAAAATTGTATTCTAATTATTAGTTAATTAAAATATATTTTTTGTGAAACAATGCCATATGCTTTTTTTTACGTAATAACAATGCGAATATTATCGCATGATTATCAAGAAAGCGTATGTATTTGCATACTGAAATTAATTTGCCTTATCTCTAGTTCATTCTGGCATTATTAATATGAATTGACGTTGACGGAACTCGACACAATTATGTTTATTCATGATTGTTGATTAATTGTTATTTCAATTTGTATACGAAGGTATTTGATTACTGAAATAATCGATTATTATTTTAATAATTAGATGATTTTGCTATGACTTTGTGGAACCAATTTACGTGGGAAATCAAAAAAATGTTAGAAATATGTATGTTGGACTTAAACAATCAGAAATCGACACGGTTGCAGGTAGAGCCATTGCAGTATACTGAGAAGACACCAAAATATACAACAAAAAGTTTGAACTAGATGAGCATTATGAGCAACGGTAAAATATTAACGAACAGACGGACGAGGCGTGGCACGTAATATTAGACTCATTCTGATTAATATAAAAACCGACGGAGTTAATGGTAAAGATAAAACAAATTATAATGAGACACAAAAGATGGGTAAACGGCAGTAGCCGAAAAAAAAAAGACAGTGCCTTAAACAAGATTAGATTAATAAACTGAAGAGAGGATAGAAAGGAACGAAATATATCCAAATTAAAATAAAGGAAAGGAACCAAAGCAACCCTTAGTTTCAATATAAAATTTTTGAGAAGAGAAAAATTAAAAAAAATGAATTTGTTTGTTGTTCGAAAGCAGATTTGCACCGTTTGATTTTAGATGCGACTGGAAGGGTTTTTTGTCTTTGTCTTAGAAGTAAGCTTCTGCTTCAAAGTCTCAAATAGTTTTTGAGGCATTGATGTAGATTTGGAGGATTTTGTTTGTATCCACTTTTCCTTTTTGTTCATTTGTGTGTGTACAATGTAGTGTCTTTTAAGTACAAAATAGGGTAGAATGATATTTGTTTGCGCTCTTAGCAGAGGTGTTTTTATTTAGATTATAACTTTTTTTTAGTAGGGAACAGTGTTTGCCATCTCTCCCTGCAGTATGCCAAAGTTCAGTTGCATTCAGGTTCAGTGCTGCTCATGTTGTTACTTTCTTGACATAGATGTCAAAAAGTGGCAGATACAGCATTGTTTGTATTGTTGCAGTTGGCATATTTTTAGCTTCGATCTTGGGTGCCGGTACACGTTTGACAAACTTGTGCGGGTTTCTTAATGGAAAAGATGCAGTTACTGTTTTCTGGACTTGAAAACGATCTGTAGAGGCTTTGTTACACTCATCACCGACCGAAAGGTACTCGCATTCGTGTGGAGCATTTTCTCGGATTTTGTATGTTTTGCGTTCCTGGTGTAGATGTACACCGGATTTTAGGCGACTTTTTAAACAAGGGTTTTAGGTGTTGAGAAGTCTTGCGGCTGTAATGATTTATTTTTTGGCGTTAGTGTGTGTGGATACTGGGAAAATCTTTGTTGGGTCAATGGTGATGAATTGCTGGTTAAGTACCCATTGGGATAAAGAAAAGTTGCGTTACATAGCGGAGTTGAGGCGGCGCTAAGGTCGTCCAAGTGGTTTTTTGGAAATGCGTTTGTGGGGGCGGTGTGTGGTTTCCTAGCGCGTATTGTTTTCTGAGGTGGTGGTAGCGTAAGAGAGTTTGTTGATATGTTAAGAGTTGTTTAGTTGTTGGTTTAGCCAATCCATTGCAGAGGTCGCCTTTAAGATTTGTCTGTATTTATGTGTAATTTTTTTACAGAATTAAACTCTTGGCTCAGAAAATGGTTTTTTTTATAATCGTTTATTGGCTTTATTTTTCCACTTGTCAGTGATTGAGTTAATAGTAAATTTTTTTGTTAACATCAATTTTCTTAAACTTATTATACAAAAGAGCATTTTGCTGGATTTTCTCGAGTGGTCTAGCAAGTGGTGCAGGCTAGATTATTATTAGTGGTCTTTCGCCTAGTAAAAGTTATGTCCGTTAGTAGTGATTATCCTTTTTGGGCTCATCTGTTTATTTGCAAAACCCGTTGCTCTTTTGCGCATCAAGACCTAGTTGCCTTAGGCGTGATTGCGGACGTTGGCCTGCAGGTTGCTTCTCAGCAGCTGACGTTGTTAAGCCTGTTATAATGTTGGTCAAGGTCTGGTAGGTTTTTGGTTGCAACGTCATCGCTTTTGGGTTTTGTTAGGTTATGTTCTAGAAGTAAATTGTTTGGTATTTTTCCGGTTATTGTGGTACACCGCGAGTGTTAATAGTTTATTCTACTGTTTCTTTGAATATTTCTTGAGCAATTTTTAGATGGTATGCTAGTTTATCTTCCACTTTTGCATGACGTTCTTAAACGTTTGGTTTACTGCGGTGTAGCCAGTCTATGTTCAGGAGCATGTTAGGCTGCGGTAAGTGTGAGATTTTACATCTGTTCTGAATTCCTGTTGGTCGAATGTATTTTATTTTGCTTTGGATAGCCTGCCGTGTCGGTGTTATGGTGGTAGGTCTTATGTCTGCAACATTGAGTATTGAGTGTTGGAGTTTTTTGGGGAATTTAAGACGTTGAATGCGAACTCCTGCAGTAACAAACACTACCGGTTTAGTTTAGCCTTGGCGTCGGTGGAATTATTTAGCCAGACTAGGATTCCCTTGTTGGTCTGAACACAATTCTTTGATAAAAATGCTCATTTTCGGCTAGTTTCAAATTAGCCCAATCAGCAAAAAGGCTTTAATTGTTGCACGAGTTGTATTTTATAGGCACGTAATTCAAAATTCTTACTTAAAATTTTCCACGTAGTCGACGCACAAAGACCAACAAGTTGAGAACGGCTACGAATCGACATTTTGGCGTCTTCTTCAACACTTTGCGCTACTGCAGCAATATTCTCTTTGGTACGCACATTTCTTTGTCTGGTTGATAATTTTGAATTGAGAAGATTAAAATTAGTGCAAAAACGATCAACAACTACACAAATTGCTTGCTCACTAGGTCAATTATGTTGACCGTAAAATGGACAAAGAACTATGAATTTCGCGAACAAATTTATGTTTTTAAGTAAATTTCTACAATTGGTGTGGCGTTAAACAATACATGATGAATTGCCTAACCTTACTGAACAGAAATGTCAAAACAGTTTGACATTCTCATTAAGTCTAGATAGGCAACTACTATTGAAACTTCTCATGCAGCTAAAAAAACACCTTTTACTTCAATTTATTTGAACTTTTTTTGGAGTTTGTTAAGTTTAGCTGGTGTATGTTTTGTTTCTATTCCTAATTTAATAA
Organism: Tachinus rufipes; assembly: GCA_963932245.1. Classification (NCBI taxonomy): domain Eukaryota; kingdom Metazoa; phylum Arthropoda; class Insecta; order Coleoptera; family Staphylinidae; genus Tachinus; species Tachinus rufipes. The sequence goes on along the minus strand of OZ010747.1, from coordinate 84,238,456 downwards.
CATGGTTTTACGACTCAAGTGCCTTTACGGCTTCAAATGCTTTTTTTTTTGTTTCAGTCTAGATAAAGGGTTTTTAGCTCTTTATAGTTTCTTAAGGGAGTTGGTTATTCTTGATTCTGGGACGTAATTTTGAAGTGCAGATGCTCATAAATTGGAGAAATGGGTTTTGTTATTTGGTTTTGGGTGGCTATCAGATTACAAAGGCGCAGTAGCTGTTAACATTATGAGTGTATCGAGTGACTTGTACTAGAGTTTTGTCTACAAAGTCTAGGTTTTTTCAGTTGGGCCTGATCTGAAATCAAGTTGATAGGCATTTAAATTATTTTATGGTTGAAATTTAGATTGGTTGTTGTTTTGACCAGTATATAGTGTTTTTTTCGTTTGCTTGATGATTGTGTATTAGGTAACCAAAACCGAATGAAGTTTTGGTGTGCCTAGAATAGAATCAAGGCGTTGGTTTAGTATCTGTTGATGTTTACGGCAATGCGGGGTAGAATACTTTCTTTCACGGTTTCAACTATGTCGACTGGTTTGAATTTTTGTTAGCATGTAGGTTTGTTTTGAAATGTGTTTTTTTTTTCTAGTTTATTTTTTCATTTTTTTAGACAATGTTTGTTGTTGTTGGTTAAATTTTCTTTACCTGCTACTTAGCTGAAATTTTTAAAGTGTTGTGCTGTGGTTAGTGGTCGTGGACTAGACCGATGACGGGCTAAGTTGATTTTTTTTTATGGTGGTTTCTACTAATTACTCAAAACTTTTAATATCCAGAAACTGTTGGATTTGAGGCTCCTCCTAAGTTGCTTGTAGATTTAGGTAACTCTTGACTGCTTTTTGATGGTGAGTGGATGAATTCTGTTGAACTCTTTTGTAATCTAATTTTTAAGGTTTTAGTTATTCCTCAAAGTTTTGCATTTAGTAATAGGCCGTCTCTGAGATTTCCTAATCTTTGTTATATTGTTTGATTGTTTTGAAGAACTTTATAAGGTTTTTGTAAGGTTTTTTACCAAAACATGATGGTTCTTGTTTGATAAGTGGATAAGGGCGGCTGCAGTGAGGTTTCAATGTTTACTAGAAAAGTGAGAAGGGTTTTAGGTGTGGAGAAGCTTTTGGGCTGTTTGCTTCTCAACCGGGGGTTGCGTGCTGGATTGGCGTTGAGGCGGCACTAGATCTGTCTAATGCCCGAATCCGAGATTTATTTGTTGATTAGCTCTAAGCCAATTCACGGGTATTGTGACGGCAACTTGAGTTGCATTTGGCTAATGTATTCCTCGTTTAATTCTCGGATCGAGTTGAAAACTATGCAACCATCAATATTCAAATAATCTTGAGTGTTCCAAGATTGTTTGAATCTAGAATTATATTGACGGTAGCATAGTTTTCAACTCGTTCCGCGCCGTCACAATATCTGTGAATTAACTTAGAGCCAATTAACGACTATCAAAATGAGTCTCGGATTCATGAATCTAGGATCAATGCAAGATTTAATCGCTGACTATTAGTACGGGCATAAGTGGTTGTGTCATTTTGTTTTTTGTTTGAGTTTGTTTTAGGATTCTTTTTGCAAAGCTGCTTTGAAACATTTTTGCGACTTACTGGTTTTTTTTTAATTCCAAAAATAGCTTTGCCTATGAGAAATTTTTTGATTCATCGAGTCTATTGATACTAAAGTAGTAGTAAAGGCTTCTCTTTGGTCCCCGGTGCAGTTAATCAGCACTGACTATTGGGCGGAGCCCACGGGTGACCGTACTATTGTATAAAAGGACCGATTTTTTGGCGGCGAAAGTCAGTCTAGTAAATCCGAACAACTTCGCGCATCTACAGGAACAATTCCTCAGTGTATAACGGGAAGTCCAAAAATACCACGCTACGCGACACAAAAACAGTGCATACTCAAGATTATACGTCTAAGTGCAAGACAGTGAAGTGACACGGAAAGCTGTTACGAACATTGGGATGAGTTTCGAGAACAATTCGCAATTAACAACCGGGCCCAAGAACAAACTGTGGCCCCGTAACCGCAACAATTTTCAAGACAAAATATTTTGCGAGTTTACGGACAGCACTAGTTATAGTGAGTTTAGTGCAGTGTACTTGGACGATTTTGTCACTCTAAAAGTGATAAATATGGACATGTTGACGACCCCCGCTAGACCATGGACACCCCTTAGAACTTCAGCCACGTTTCCTGCTTTTGAGGCTATTGTCACGTTACACACCGTCGCCAGCACCGCTTCTCACGCCGAGGAATTGGAACAGCACTTGCCTGATTACACAAAAAACCACTAAGTTCTTGGGGGCAGAGCACTTCCCACCCCCGCAGTAGCGATTCTGAACAGCCGCTTGAGCGAACATTGCGCAGCTTTAACGCCGTGCACTAATGCACGATATACGAAACGATAGATCAGACAGCAGCCTTTCCGGCGTAATTGCACGCGGCGCCGGGAAAGCACTCACGCGGGGCTCCCGATCATCTTTTACGCGGGAACCCAGGCAAACCCGACACTCAGAAACTTAATCTGGTCGGCTACGCCAGATTCTAGCAGATTGCACAAGCCCCATCCAGACACAACGGCGGCCAAAACCAAAACCAAACAGTCAGTTTTTTGGGCTGTGTGTTTTTTTTTAAGACTGGTATGTGTGTCGGAATCATTTTCTCAAGTTGAAGTGCTCACCGACTAAAACCGCCCAATAATGTGCCAATGGAAGTTTGCTACTTTACGGTTCATATACCTTTAGTTTAGAGATAATGGAATCTGTAAATAGTTTTGATTAAGCCCTATAGTCTGGTGCAGTGTTACCTACTTTAGATATTAAAGTACGGTTACTTGGTTTATCGGTCTTTTGTAGAAGAAGTTTTTCCTGTCTGTTTCGGTCAGTCGATCTAGGTCAGGGTTAAAATGATTTGCGAGATTATTGAAGTACTTTACGGCCAAAGTTTTGATGTGTTGGCGCAGCGGGGTAATCTTAGGTCTGCCCAAATTTTCCTGTTTTGGACATAGCATGGAGCTCTGTGGAACGTCTTCAGAGTGTTACTTTGAAAGACTTCTAGCCTGTTGAGATGACAGCTAGCTGCCGTTCTCTATACTGGGGACTGCACGTGGAGTTTGTAGATGAGTTTTTTGTTAAAGATAATCCTCAGGTACTTAGCAGTATTGGACTACGGTATGGCAACGTCGTTCAGAAGGTTGTTCTTATTAGGTGTGATTTGTTGCCGTGTGAAAAGAATAGCTTTGCTTTTTTTTACTCAAAGACTTGCCACTTGTCTAACTATTCTTCAAGGTTGTTGGTGGTTTTTTGGGACCTCAAAATGACCATCTCGGGCAAATTTAAAGAGTATAGAAGTGTTGTATCGTCAAATTGTGTTATTTTGACCTTGTCAGCGACGTATAGGTGGAATAGCAGCGTAGAAAGAATGGAGCCTTGAGGAACTACTGCCGTTATCTGCGGAAAGGTTGATATGTGCTTTTTGAGCTTTTTTGCCAACGTTTTGCGGTTTGCGGAAAGTTGGTTCTGTACAATTTGAAGAGAAGTTTTTGGTGTCAAACCTTGTCGAATGCTTTTTGGACGTCAAGAAAGACCACTTTTGTGATTTTTTTCTGTCTAAAACTTTCCACTATAAGGTTCGTCAAGCGGTTTAGTTGATAAACTGACGAAGCCACCATCTGAACTTATGTTGGTGGAGGTTGTTTGATTATGTGTGGTTCTGGAATCTGACCTAGACCACTTTCTCAATGACCTTGTTTAAGGTGTTAAAAAACTGATAGGCCGATAGCCGTTTTTTTCCTGGTTTTGGTATATTTATAACCAAAGAGCTTTTTCAATCTGTAGGAAAATGCCCAGTTTGAAGAATTGCATTAGCAATGTTGGTAAGCACTATTGTTGCTTTATGCGAGAACGCTTTGAGAGTCTTATTAGATATGTTATTGGAGCAGTGCGAGCTTTAAATCGTATAATAACTTTTCTAATGGGAGAAGGTCGTACGCTTTCCAGCGGTTCGTCGTTGTCAGTAGCCTCCTATCACCTACCTCTTGTTTGACCATTTTGACGTGATCCGTATTTCCGGTATCTGAAGGGGAGCATTGGAATTTGAGGCAGTCGGCAAATGCTTCAGCTTTTTCTCAATAGAGTATTGAAACTCATTTTTGCCATGAATAACTGGAATGGAAACTTGTCTGTTCCGTTAAGTCTTGGAGATCTTCCACATTAGATTGTCATCTTTTGTCATCGATTTTAAGCTATTTTTCCAGCACATATTTTTGTGCAACTTTATTCCTTTTTTCACTTAGCTGTGGAGTGAATTTTTGGATTTTGCGGTCTCTGGGGTGGCGATGCTTCTGCAATAGATGCTTGGCGGAATTTCTTCTGCGGATCAATGTCTTGGTTTTGCGTGATAGTCCAAGTGGATTATTGACACGGACCTGATGGGTCTTAGAAGCCGTTCCTGTGGTTTTATGTATTTGTCAATGCTCTCTTCCATACATCTCAAGAAGAGATTCCAATCTGTACGTGTTACAAATTTTTCTTTCTCCTCAGGTGATCCCCTTTTGTAGAGCTCCAGAATTACCGGGTTGTGATTGGAGCTAAGGTCATTGATAACGTTTATAGCGTACTGAAAATTGATGTTTTTCAGTATTGCTACATCTAGAACCTCTTTTTGGTGTCTTGCACCGCTGTGGTGAGTGGGTTTTTGTTTGACCCAATACTAGCTTTTTGTTCAACATAATCGAACAACGCTCGACCTTTGGCGTTTGTTCTCAACCTGTTCCACGCCGGGTGGTTGAAGTTGAAGTCTCCTGTTATGATTGTGGGGTTGGGATTATTGAAAATTGCATCAAAGTGTGCCGCCGTTTACTTCTTTTTTTGGGGCCGGCTCCTTAGGAGAAGCGACTGGTTTTTTAGTGGGTCCGCCCTTCTTTGTCTTTGGTCAGTAACATTATATTGACTGTTTGGGTGAAAGTACACGAACCGCCAACAAAACGACTTCTGCGGGTTTTGTAAAGAGATGCCGTGTGCTGTGACTTGTTAATTTACTAGTTTAAAAATTATTGGTTGCATTGTAATAAAATAGCCGAGATAGACAGAAATATATATAGAGTCCATATCTATTTCTGTGCATCTTGGGAAGAAGCTCCATGCAACCATTTTATAAAAGAAATATTGCAATAATGTTCAATGCTTGCTTTCAGAAGTGTAGTGAACTTGCGCTTTTCTGAATTTGAGTTCCAGCTGATTTATTTGAGAACTATTATAATTTGATAATTGAGATAAAACCTTTCCAGAAAAGTCCAATTTTAGCTCTATAACTAGTATTTTAAATTCTTGTCATGTATCAGTGAACTAAATATTGATTGAGAGAATGGCGGCGCTGTAGATACTGACGAGGCCTAGTATCTGGTCCACCCACACTCATATTAAATGTAATTATGGTTACATGGACACTAACCATGTATTAGACTAACGTTCTGAATTAATAATTGCCATAATTTCTTAAAAATGCTATGCCGGAGCTGGGGCTTGAACATGAGACAATTTATGCGCCGCGATTCAAGTTTGCAGCGCTTCACCCAACTGAGCCACTCTCTGGTGATTGAATAATATTTATGAAAACATTGGTGTATATGCCACGTTTGAATTTTAAAATTATTTATTCTAAACAGGAAATGTGATTAACTTATTTAAATGTCCACATCGAACTAAACACAATTCTCATAATGCAAGACAAGTGTGACAAATAAAATCAATAAAATAACTTACTATAATCAATGCGTTTATCGCAGTGAAGGTAACACTAATAAATTTAAATTCTTAATGATCTAATAACGTTCCATCAGTAACAATTCTGAACTAATTCAATACAAATTTGCATACACATGCGCAGTAATGCAATTCAAATTTTGAATTGGAACTATCCTAGAACTATTATTATGTAAAGTTTACTTTAAACATAACTTGAGCTTAATTTCTGTATATTACTGGCTTTAATCGTTATTCTATATATGTCCATCTTTGAATCATAAAAACTAATAAGCATTAATTCATTTTATTGTGAGTTTTCACATTTTTATTTAAAAAAGTTACATTATAAAAGTTATTTGCATTCGTATAAAGTTTTCTGATAAAATTATCCTATTTAAAACTGCTTTGTTTACTTTTTATACAAAGGATTACTTTTTGTGTGATGCATCCGAGTTTTTCGCTGTAGGTCAATCAGATTGCTGCTTTTTTTCAGTCGGATACGATAAGTGGGAGCCTTTGTGCTCTCAGCAAAGCAATAAATTTACTACAGTTTGTGATTACTTGAGAAACAACTATGTTAGTTTAATCAAGTTAAATTGTTTGTTTATTTATTTATGTCATGAAATTGTATGTAAATTATAGCTTGCTTGCTTGCTTAAATTGTTTATTTTTATATTTTTTAATTCTTAGTTATGTGAGATACCTCTCAAAGTATGACTAACCTTCTTTAAACAAGCCGTAAGATTTCTGGAGCAATGTAAAACGCACAATAATAATATTATTAATTAGGAAACGGTGAGCTTTGAACTAATTTAAATATAATGTTTTGTTATAATCAAATTTGGAATCAATCCTGTACATTTAATTTATTTATTTTTATCATTAGCCGACACATTTCATGTGATGTAATCGGATTGATATGGGAAAGGGCCGAGCGTCAATAGAGCCGCTGCGCATGCAGAACGCAAATGATTGCGATAATTGGCGTGGATTATTTACAACCCGCATTAATTTCGATTCAATTTATGTCCGAATTATAATTATACATCATGGAATTTGTCGGAGGATAATGATATGATTTGATGGGAATGTGAAGGGCTGAATATTGCGAGATCGAAAAGAATTTATATTAACAGATATTCAAATAGTTATGTATTGGATGTTATTTTGAGATAAACTAATGTGAGTTTAGTCGTAAATAGGACATGAAATTGTAATATATTTATTAGTTAAAATTTGATGGACGTTTCGGTATCAATTGTTATTATAATGAACATTTCTCGGATGAGAATTATAAAAGCGGATTTTAATTAATAAGTTTTTTGCTTGCCAACTCTGTAAAGCCGTATTGTGTATTGGATAATGGTGCATTGCGGCCCTAGGGTGGGAAAATTCTTTTTGCAGCTCGCTAAAAAAATATAATATATATAAAAAAATTATTATGTTTTTTAAATTATTTACGGTGTGCAGGCAAAAAATAGTCGCAATACTTTTATAAAGTTATGGTAAAAGTATAAAGTCCGGATATCTAAGCAAGTTGACATTGTCGAGTACTTGTGAGATCACAAGAAATACTTACACTTCAGTCTTGTGCTCTAGCAAATCCAAAATTTGGGCTTTGGTGCGGTTTTAAAAAGTGTATTTTTGCTTAAAGTTGGTAGACAATTACAACAAACCAAAAAAAAAAAAAAAAAATTGCCGTATTTTAGGACTGTGTAACTGGTTCTAGAAGCAACGATTAACATAACTTCCAAGTAGGACGCGTGCATCTAAGTCACTTTAAAAGCTTTAAAAAAACTGCTAAACCAGCTTTTACTTCTAGACCACCTCTGGTTTTGCATTCAGTTTATGTTTCAAGCTTAGAGAAGAACAGGCGCGGTGTTGCATCTTAAAGGCAACCTCTGTTAACAAATCATTATCTACGCACCTACCTAAACAAGTGATTACAATACATTACATTATTTAAAGTGCTTTGCAATTATCTAAACTGTTTGCAAGTAGAAGTTTTGTTTAGAAAAAAATTGTTTGTGCTAAAGACAAACAACAAAACTTTTTGGCTGCATTAATGATTACTCCAGTAGCTAGTAGTTTAAAGTGTGCCCACCTATCAGCCCGAGTGTTTGATATTAAAAAATTGGAAGTTTTTTCTCTCTGCAAGTGTTGGACATTTTTTAGTCACAGGAGGAAGTTAGATCTAACTTCTTAATGACCAATACTTGGGCGGTTGAATAGGTCCCTCCAGATCTGTGTTACTATTGAGTAATATAATCTAGAGTGCTCAGCTACCCGCTTAAGAGTTTGTTATCAAGAAACTAGTAGTTTTTCTTCTTTGCAAGCGTTAAAAGTTTTTTTGTATACAAAGAAAAAGCTAATATCTAGTCTTTTGATAACCAACTCTTAGGAGGGTGGGTGAGTTTTTCTAGATTATGATTATCAGTTAGTACTTTGAACTGAAGTGCCCATTTATCTGCCTAAAAGTTTGTTAACAAGAAATTGAAAGTTTCTTCTTTTTTCAAGCGTTAATTTTATAGTCAGAGGAGGACGAGGTGATCTCTTCTTTTTTGATGACCAACAATTTTTTTAGGTTATGATTGCCATTGAGTAGCTTGAATTGAAGTATACACCTATCTAGATCTAGAGTGCCTAACCACTTGCCTAAGAGTTTGTTATCAAAAAATTAAAAGTTTTTCTGTTGCAAACGTTAAAAGTTTTTTTTGTCCAAGAAGAAGGAGCTGGTATTTAGTATCTAAATCATGTTTACCAGCGAGTAGTTTAAATTGAAGTGTACACCTACCTACCCGAGTGTTTGTTATCAAAGAATTGGCAGTGTTTGAAAAAGTTAAACATACCTTAGTCAAAGTAAAAAGAGGTGATATCTAATCTTTTGCTAAAAACACTTGGGTAGATGGTTGGGTTACTTTGGATCATGATTACTGTCAAGTAGTTTAAATCAGAATGCTTTGTCTCACCATTTGAATGTTTGTTAATTAGAGATTTGTTTTCATCATCGTGCACCATTAGTAATACCAGCATCCATTACAAGAACAAAATCCATTGTTGCTTTGCGGAAATGTTTTTCTAGAAAATAAGCAGTTGGGAAGCGCAGCAGCAGCATTTGACTAACGTAGTCAAACTGGCTGCAGCTAATCCAGAAATGCTAGCTTATAGTCAGCAAACCTTAATACTACAAAGCATAAATGCAGTTATAATTGCATTACAATAATTAGTTGTCCAGAAATTTGTTATTATTCTCACATTTAACGTATTAATGACAACTGTCATTCAATCTGTCATATTAGAAACAGCAGAAATGCAGCAAGTGTGAGAATAATACAATTTTTGATAACAAACACTTGAGCGGGAGGGCGTGAACACAGTTTATAAATATTGGGTCGATAGTTTGATATAATAAATAAATTAAAATTGTTTAGTGCAAATCACTAAGCTGCTGGCTTTCATGGCCTCTTAAAGAACTCAAAAACTATTCACGCGCTGTAGAAGATTTTGAAAATTAACAAAAATGAAAAAACTAAGTTGAGGACGTCTGCTTTTGCGCACCAGGTGCAGAAGATGAGGGAGATGATGAAAGCGATGGTTTTTAAATTTGATCTTTAACTTTAGGCCTTGAATGCCACCATCCATGGATTTGTAGCATCCATCAATCTACTTAACAGGTTATTAGTTAACTTCGGCAGTTGTCTTCAACGTGTGCTTTTAGACAACCGCAAGAGGATAATCCTTCCGAGCTCTCAAGGTGTCAAAGGGCACAAGGGCCATACGGCTTCTCTACTAAACAAAAACGGGAAGAAATTTCTTGAAGTCAAATGGTCATGATGGTATTTGGGTGACAGTCTTCATAAAATCCAAGACGGCAATTTTTTTTTACTTGATTAACTTTTGATGGGCGTTGCTTCGAAGTGATAGTCTGGCACATACCGCTTTACTTAACAAAGGTTGTTTTCTAATACTTTTTGTGCAATTTCTAAAAGAAGCAAAAAGAAAAGAAGAAAATCATGGAGTTCACAGAGTTTCCAAATCTTACTGTCAAGATAGAACCAACAAACGGGGCGGCGGCTTTGTTTAGTGTCAAAAACAGCAACTCTACACATCTCTAAAAGATGCTTTAAAGCAACTCTGGTATGCCGTAGTTGTTTCAGCTTTAATTGGAAGCATGCCTAATGGCACAACTCATCTCGCCAGCATTTAGAGATTTATTAAAATTATGGCTAGTAACAAGAAAGTTGCCTGACCAAACCCAAGGCCTCTAGTTAAGTTTTCTTAAAACTCAAGTACTTGCAAACTTTTAGCTGCGAATACAGCAAACAAATCGTTTGCCAACATTCTGTTGTCACTAGCACTAAAAGCGGCTAATACTAAAATATCTGATCTTCTAGCTGAGTTTAATGATTTTTAATGTAAAGTCATGTCTACCATCTTAGATATTTAAAAATAGAATATACTCTAAAAATATTACTAAGAGTTTGCTTCTAAAATGCAAAAAACATTCTAGACAAAATAAAAAAGTGGAAGAGTTCTTTTTTGACCAAAACATTGACGTCATGCTAATTTAAAGTGACCTCAGACACTTACTGAAATCAAATGCAATTGTTGTAAAGATGACGGGGCTTGGGCACTTTTAAACTTGCATCTGAGTACATTATCCTAGCTAATCTTATCAAAACGGCGGATTTTGATACGGTTTTCTTAACTTTCCTTCCCACCATAACTGCCTGGGACATTAATTCCTAACACTCAGCGTGGAACAGTATTACAACCAATCTCAAAGATCAAGCATTACAAAATTATGTTGAGTTAAAAGACTATCGAGTTCTAGAACCAGATAAACCTACTTTACAGCTTTGCTGGTCACTGAAAGGACGTTTTGGACATAGCAATACTCATAGTCCAGTCAAATATGCTCATAAATTGATCTCGCCTCTAAAAAAATCCAAAAGTTTTGAAGCTTCTTACAATAATTAATAAGTACCTATTGAAGACTATACTAAAAGTCCTGACAAATAAGAGCTTTAGCGCCAATGACCAAAAACAGGGCACTTTTTTTGGTTTTCTGTTAATATTTTAAAAACTGTAGGTTGGAAGTAAAAGTTGATTATATACATAATGAAAGCTTTGCAATAGAAGTGATTATATAATTTTTTTTGTATTCTTAGCAGTTGCATAGTTATAAGGCACTAAAGAATAGAAAAAAGATTGTTTGTATTGTTACGAGCTAAGATGCCGGTCTTGTTTGTTTGGTGTTTTCTGTACACATTTCTGCCCCCCTTTTCTTTTCTCCATCTATCTTGAAGGTCTTCCTCCTCTTCCCTAGCGTTGATGTGCCAGGACAGCACATGTCCGCCAGATCTGGAAAGTTGAGAAGCTTATCTAGCGGCAAAGTTTAAGTTTTAGCAAGCAGCGGATTTTCTAAAGATTTTTTTTAAATTATTTTTTTTCTGTTTCATAAAGTTGGAACGCTAGACGGGCTTAACACTTTTCATGTTATGGGTGGCATTAAATGTGTCTTTCCTCGAAGCATAGCTGACTAACTTGGAGTAATTCTTTTACAAACATATTAAAAAACACGTGGGTTGAATAATGTAACTGTAGAAGATCTGACTGAAATAGTCAAGATACTCCATATAATTCTTTTTGACTGGCAGAAAACTGGCTCAACATTAAGTGTATTCTTGAATGGAAAAGCTTTTTGCACTCCATTACAAAAGGACTTGCTAGTGAAAAAACCAAAATGGTTCCATTCATCAACTTTTCTCTATCAGATGACAATACAATTTATATTGCATTGCAGTATGCTCGCAGCTTTTGTGAAACTGTCAACCAGAAACACATAATTTTGACATTAGATCAGCCGCTCTACATTAAAGTCTGAAAATTAGTTGCAGCAGCTGAACCTAACTCCCTGCTGTCTAAATGTATAGCCAAATTGGGTGGTTTCTACCTTTTGGGTGTATCGGATATCTGATAAATGGAAGTGGACTACAGGAACTTATGTGCATCATTTATGCTCTCATATCTGTTAAAAAAATGCTGCAAGGAAAAGCCGTTTTCTTTTACCAAGTTATAAAGTTTGTCTCTACAATGATCCAAAGTATAGGTAAAACATTATTAAATATTATTTTAACAATATCTAACAAATAATGGTAAAAAGAGCGTGGCGCAGTGGTCTAGGCATCCGGCCGCTGTACCGAAGATTGTGGGTTTGATTCCCATATACCGTGATATACTTTTCACTTTCTATACGCTCTCCCACTCCCCAACCCGCCTTGCCAGCGTGGGGTTTTACGGCTAAAACCTTCTCTGAGGAGTGATAATTCTCTCCAGTGGTTCGGAATCCACTTAAAACTGTAGGTCCCTTGTAAAGTAAGTTGCCAGCATTACAAGCAGAGAAGAGGCTAAGACGCCAGCAGTGGCGTATAAATGGCCGACAAAGAATGGTAAAAAGTACACTTCTTTTTTCTTGCTTTGGCATTCAATAAATTACATATTGTGCCGTGCTAACTTTTTTTTAATGTAAAAACGCAATCTTAACGCTTTATAAGTCTGTAGTCGCTGGGAATACAAGAAAAATGTATATTATTATTTTTATTGCAAATTCAGGTTTCATTATGTATATAATCAACTTTTACTTCCGACCTACAATTTTTGAGATAATAACAAAAAACCAAAAAAAAGTGCTTTGTTTTTGGTCATTGTCGCTAGAGCTCGTGTCAAATTTGTCAGAACTTTTACTATATTTTTCACTAGGTCACCTATAAATAAGTGTAAAAAGTGTAAAACTTTTGGATTTTTCTAGAGGTGAAAAGCTACTTTGACTGTACTGTCAAGGACGTCAAGCCGCAAATTAAAATTAAGGTAATCAATGAGCGAGGTTTAGCCACAATTTAGAATTACTAAAATTCTACGGAGGGGTATGAAATGATAGGGGATGAAGATTTGTTATTCACACAGATTGGACTCTCTTCTCAACTTGAAAGAGAGCATAAGCAAACTAGTTTTACTAAAAACGCTTGCAGACATCAAAGGAGATGTCAAACAGTTAACTAACCAAATTTACAAAGCTACGGAACATAAACCCATAAAGTTTGAGCAGATAACCTTCTAGGGTTATACTGCGCACAAAATGCATTGATTTACAAAAGAAATGCTGTCAAACATCACTAGCAAAGACGTTGCAACCAGAGAGATTGTGAAATCTTTAATGCTCTTCATAAAAAAGTCAGAATGGCCATTATGTTGTACAAAAATCAGTACAAGCAAAAAACTTTGGAATAAATAATCTAATGTGGAAGATCTCCAAACCCTTGCTCAATAAAAAATGGGATTCAATAATCCATCAAAGAAAAAGTTGAAGCATTTGCTGACATGACAGCATGGAATTTAATGCTGCTCTTTTATGAATAAGGACACTGATCTGGAGTACGTCAAAAAGTTTACAGAGAAGTCAATAATTTTTTAGAAGACACTGACTATGATACACTGCTGAGCAAATTTATAACAAAGTTTTGAAAACTTTTTTGCACAAAGCAATAATGGCTTTTACCAATATTGCCAATGCTATTTTACGTACAGAGAGAGCACATTTCAAAAGCTTGCAAAGGCTTGCAAGCAATTAACATTCAAAAACTTGGAAAGAATCTAAAGTGTTGAATCTTAAGACTACTAACCAATCAGTCTTCTATGCACTTTAAGTTTTTCCTTTTCATAAAAAGAGTATTCTTGGAAATAATTCAAGAACGCGCAGAAATAAACTTTTTATCATCAAAAAGGGTCCCATTGTAAATAATTTGTTGTCTATTAGTTAAAGCAAGAAATATACTTTTTAAGTAGCTTAATTTGTATTTTAATTCATTTTTTATTGATTCTTATGTACCAAAAGCATTTTCTCGGCATTTTTTTAGTTTTTCTTGCAATAAATATTTTTGTATCAACTAAAGTCGAGAAATATACTTTTTGAGTAGCATAAATTTTTTTTTTTGATGTTTTTGTATAAACTAAGAAAAAGAAATATATTTTTTAAGTTGTTTAATGCGTATTTTAATTAACAAATGCATTTTTGTATTGATTGTTAAGTATTAAAAGCATTTCCAACAATTTTTTTCAGATTTTCTTGCAATAAATGCATTTTTTTGTTGTGTTTGTATAAACTAAAGGCAAAAAATAAACTTTTTGAGTATTTTAATGCGTATTTCAATTAACAAATGCATGTTTTTAATAATTTTTATGTATTAGAAGCATTTTTTAAGCATTTTTTTTGTTTTTCTTGAATTAATTTTATTTTTTGATGTTTTTGTATAAACTTAAGTTGAGAAATATACTTTTTAAGTAGTTTAAGGCGTATTTTAATTAACAAATGCATTTTCGTGTTGATTGTTAAATATTAAAAGCATTTTCATTTATTTTTTTCCGATTTTTTTGCAATAAATGTATTTTCTTGTTGTGTTTGTATAAACTAAAGGAAAGAAATATACCTTTTGGGTAGTTTAATGCGTATTTCAATTAACAAATGCATTTTCTTATTGATTGTTATGTACCAAAAGCATTTTCTAAGCATTTGTTTAGTTTTTCTTGCAATAAATGCATGTTTTTGGTATTTTTAGCTAAACTAAAAGCGAAAAATATACTTTTTAAGTAGCTTAATGCGTATTTCATATACAAATGCAATTTCTTATTGATTGTTATGTATTAAAAGCATTTTGAAGCATTTTTTGTTATTTTCTTGCAATAAATCCTTTTTTTGTTGTTTTTGTATGGAAGAAATATACCTTTTCAGTAGCTTAATGCATACTTCAATTAACAAATTCATTTTTTTAATTAACTTTTATGTACTAAAAGCATTTTCTACGCATTTTTTTGTTTTTCTTGCAATAAATGCATTTTTTTGGTTGTTTTAGTAAAAACTAAGGGCAAGAAATATACTTTTTATGTAGCTTAATGCGTATTTTAATTAACAAATGCATTTTTTTATTAATGTTATGTACTTAATGCATTTTCTAAGCTTTTTTTGTTTTTTTTTTTAATAAACTAGAAATATATTTATACGTTAAATTACTAAAGTATTTTTTTTACTTATTTTAGATAAAGATGTGTTTTAGAATGGAAGCAATGCTTTGCATACAGTTTTGTCCAAATTTTGTGAGCAGTGGCGTATATAGGAGTTTTGGATCTTACCGCAAATATTGAGAAGGGCCATTTTACGGTTTTAAAAGAAATTGTACGTAGCCACAGAAAAAGTGAATATAAAGTACAAATTTATTTGAAAAGAACGCTACGCTCTGCATGACTTTGTTGGGGACTCCTGACCGCTCTGGCCGTAACACAGCATTATTATGCAGCTTTAGGTCACTAAACTTAGAACTGAAATGGACCATAATTTGATTTTTTATTTATACCCAGCTTTGCTTGAAGTACATACGTTAGTAGATTGTCTAAAGAACATCACTTTCCCTTTTGACAGCAATTGCTGACTTCACATGGTCATCCACTTTTCTTCAAATTGTAAATTACTGTTTTCCTAATTTATACAATCAAACAATGGCGTCATGTTTAGACAAATATTAATAAACACTTTCCATTTCTTAAGAACGAATCGACACGCAAAAAGCTAACAAAATTCCAAACACAATTTAACCGAATCAAGACAATACTTATTACATTCAAGACAAGAAGTTTATAAAGCGGGTACAAACTCATCCAAATTAAAGTTTGTTTGTAGAAAATTTAACAGCACCGCCACGTTTGTAATATTAAGCTCTCCAGTATATAAATTGCGTTGAAATATTTAAGAATTTATTACGGATAAATAATTGATGAGATGCGGGGAGTGAGCGATAATAATTTCTTCCGGGTTGGCGGCTTTTGCTGTTAAGACGGTAGCGCCTCCACCATATTTAGATAAGGACTTTATTGTGCCGTTAAGAGTTTTACCTTCACGGGCAGTTTTCCTACACTAAATGGCACACTTCAGGCCAACGTAAAGTCGGAAAATAAATAACCATTAAGGAGACTCAACCATATTTTCAACACGGTATAAAGCCATCGACCTTTGCTTCAATTTAATGCAGGAAATTCAAGAGCATCTCGATTCACATAAATCACATTTATCTTATAATAATATTTTTAATAAAATTTTAGCTCTAAATAAATAATTTTATCAGGTTTAGTTGGAAATGGGGTGGTTTGGCATTAATGCGCCGGCTCGTCATTATCAGTGTTTTCCTATTTGCCGTCGCATAAACAAAAATTATAACAGATGATTTATTAATTTACAGGAAAATAATTGCGGATGCACATTATAGCCCCCCGGGCGTGACACATATAAAATAATTTATCGTCGCCCAATGGGTTTTAAAACTGTGCATTAATCCGGGGCGCGCACTCCATTCGTGTATTATATATCATTGCGTTAATGTTCGCATGCTGGCTGCTGTTATTATTGTTATTATTATAATTTGAATTTATTATTTTGTATAGTCGGAAGCCGGTGCTAAAATCGAATCCGGATTAAATTTTACAAACGCCCCCCAACTCTTGCACACTAAAGATTAGTAGAAGTATTTAGCTGGGGTATGGAAATAGTTATTAATTGATTTTCTAAGATTTATTGTTTTAATGTTGAAATAATTATATATTTACATTATAGACGATATACAATTTATTAAAAGCATAAAATGTTCTAAATATATACCATTTCTGTGTACGCAACTGCTTATAGTAAACAGAAAAGGTCATCAACCAATAACCTTATTCAACACGCAAGTAAAAACCAACTTTTTAAATTTTTTGACACATATTTGGACATAAGTACAAATTAAAAAAATTCTACTAAACTTCTAAAACTGTTGTATGACCTGTTGCAAGACAAAATCTGCAATACCAATAACAATAAATGCTTCCACCAAATAAACTCTAAAAATGTTTAATAATTATCTTGACAATGCCGTCAAAATGTTACTGCCAAAACGGGTTTTTTCTTCTTCTTGTATAACCGATTTCAGATGTTTGCGATGAGCATGACTATCTTCACTTTATTGGTTGCTATTCTGAAAAGCTGCTTTGACGTCTTCCCGTACTACGTTCAAAAATTCTGCAACCATGATATTCTCTTCTTGTTTTTGTTGTCTGTCACTCTCTTTACTTGTTGATTGTGTACGTATAGATTCACGTTGAGTATCTTTTCTTTGCTTATGATCATAAACTTTGTTTTGTTGCTACTGATTTATTTATTTATTTATTTATTTATTTATTCAAATGCCATTCTACCTTTCGGTGTATGGCTGATGGCGTATTATTAGTTTATATAATATTAACGCCATTTCTTCCTATCCTTGGCTATCTCCTTTATTTCTTCCCAAATGTTTCCTTTTTTTGTTGCCTCTTCTTTTATTGCGTTGTTCCATTATTTTCTAGGTCTTCCTTTTTTTTTGTTTTCCTGTTACTCTTGTCTCATATATTTTTTTCACTCATTCTTCTGATTTTATTTGGCCTTCCGTTATTTTTTCTTGAATTGGTTTTATTTGTAAATTCATCCTGTATGTCTCGTTCCTTATTTTGTCTTAAGAAATCTCATCTCTATTGCATTTATTCGTTCTATTTGTTTTCTTGTCATGGTCCATGTTTTGCTACTATATGTTAATGTTGGTATAATTACTTTTTTAACTTAACTATT
Source organism: Tachinus rufipes (assembly GCA_963932245.1). Lineage (NCBI taxonomy): Eukaryota > Metazoa > Arthropoda > Insecta > Coleoptera > Staphylinidae > Tachinus > Tachinus rufipes. Next base: position 84,221,037 of record OZ010747.1, on the reverse strand, counting down.
TCTATTTTTGTAGTTTTTGTTATTTTTTTTCTGTTGAAGAAAGTGTTTTTTAGCATGTTATATATTTTTGCTGTTTTACCTATTTTGTCATCTTCTCTTTGTCAAATTTTCCGTTGCTCTGTATTACTGTTCCTAGGTATTGTTCAACCTGTTCTATTATTTTTTCTTTTATTTTTATTTTGTGATTCAGTTTTTCTCTCGCAATTATCATAGTCTTTGTTTTTTTATGTTAATTTTTTTTAGTTGTTCCTCTATTATTTCCATGTTGTGTTGTAGCTCTTCTTTAGTCTCTGCAATCACTGCCATATTGTCTGCAAATAGTAGTTCTGCTATTCTTGTTATTTCCATCTTCCATTACCCTATTTTTATTGTTTTCATATTTTTCTTTACTTGTTTTATAGCTTTATCTAAAACAATTGAAAATAGCAATGCGCTTAGCACGCATCCTTGCTTCACCCCTTTTTTTGTAATAAATTCTTTTGATTCCTTGTTGTTCATTCTTACTACGTTTTTGTTTTTTGTGTACATGTTTTTAATTACGTTTATTATTTTTTTTTCAATTCCTCTGTCTTTTAGTTTTTTCCATATATCTTCTCTTTTGATCCTGTCAAATGCTTTTTTGAGATCCACAAAGCATACGTGCATTATTCTATTTTTTTTTATCATCACTTAACTATTTTATTTTAAATATTAGGTCTTGTGTGCTTCTTCCTCTTCTAAATCCACATTGGCTGTCCTCTATTGTATTTTCTAATTTGTCTCTCATCCTTTTTTCTACGATTCTTGTAAATATTTTGCTTGTTATGCTTGTTAGTGTTATTCCTCTGAAATTTTTACATGTTCTTTTATCTTCTATTTTATGTATGGGTAGGATTATTTCTTTATTTCATTCCTTTGGCGTTTTCCCATTTCTGATGATGTCATTTATTAGTTCCGTTATTTGTGCAATTCCCTCATCACCCATAAATTTTATCATTTCCGGCGTTATATCATCTGTTCCTGGTGCCTTCCCGTTCTTTAATTTCTTAATTTCTTCTATTACTTTGTCTTTTTTAATTTCTTCTATTTCTTCCGTTCTTCTCTCCTGTATCACTCCTTCAACTTCTCTTGTTTCGTGTTCTTCTACTTTTTGTTCAGTTAAATCTTGAAAGTATTACTTCCACTTTTCCATTATCTTGTCTTCTTCCGTTATTACTTTTCCATTTTTATCTTTTATTAATATCATATTGTGTTCTTTCTCTTTTCTTAGATGTTTCAACGTTTTGTAAAATAGTTTTTGGTTTCTGTTGAAGTTCTCCTTCATTTCTTTTTCAAATTTTGTCCATGATGTTATCTTTTCTTCTTTTATTATTTTCTTTGTTTCATTTCTTTTTTCTCTGTATTTTTCATAGTCTTTTTTTTTGTTTGTAGGAATCTTTTCCGTTTTTCTTTTTGTCCCTTATCTTGTTTTTGACTTTCTCTGTCCACCAACTGGTTTTTTTTTATATCTTTGTTTACAATTTTTGTTGTTCCACAGCTTTCTTTTGCAGCTTCTAGTATGATTTGTTTGAAAGTTTCCCATTTATCTTCTATGCCGTTCTTATTTTTTTCTTTTTAAATTTGTTTTGTAGTATTCCTTGGTATTTCATTTGTATTTGTTCTTCTTTTAGTTTGTATGATTTTAACTTTATCTTGACTTTCCTTTTTCTTTTATCTGGTTTAACTTTTTCCTTCCATTTCATGTCCATTAGTAATAAATGGTGGTCGCTTCCTATCTCCGCCTGTCTTGTTACTCTTACATCCTTTACCTTGTTCCAGTTGTTTCTATTAACTAGGTAGTAGTTGATAATTAATTTTTCATTCCTAGTTGGTTGTGTTCTAGTGTATTTGTGAATTTCCCTGTGTGTGAATTTGGTGTTTGTTATTATGAAATTGTTTTCAATGCATAGTTGAATAATTCTTTCTCCATTGTTATTTTTTATTTTTTCTCCTTTATTTCCCATTACCTCTTCTATTCCATTATTTTGTTTTTCTACTTTCTTTCTCTTCTTTCTTTGCGTCTTTATTCGGTCCGTATGCTACTATAATGGTCCTTGTTTCATTATCTACTAGATTCATTTTTACTGTCATAATTCTTTCATTTATGTGTTTTTCTCTTATTGTATCTTTTATTCTATCCGGAGCTATTATCATTCCAACTCTTCCTTTAGCTTTTTCCTTTTTCTCTACTCCTGTCCACATTAACCAGTCTCCTCTATGTATTCTTACTATCCCTTGCCCTTTCTTTTTTGTTTCCGTTATTTCTAGTATTTTTTTTTGGTTTATCATTTCTTCCACTAGTTCAGCTTCTTTTCCCATATATCCTCTTATATTCCATGTTCCTATTCTTTTTTTTTATTTTTCTTTTTTTCTCTTCTTTTTTTTTCTTTTCTGTATTCTTTCTAGTTATGTTTCTTTTATTAGCATTGGTCTCTGTATTGTTTATCTTATTTCTTGTACCATTTCCTCGCCTTGTCATTTTCATTTCTTTTTCTGTTTTTTTGTTAGTTTTTTTGGAATTTTCATTTTTCCTAAACCCATTAACTTTTTATTCTATCTATATTCCTCTCCGTTAATTATTAACTTTCGGTTACCTATTCTAACCCTCTTTCCATTCGATTTTTCTTCTTTTGCTATGTCTCTAATTTTTTTTTGTACGCATCTTTCATCATGTGTTAGGTCATTGTCGATGTAAATCCTGGTCCCTTTCAGATTTCTTTTGGCTTTCATTATTTGTTGCATTATTAGATAAGCTTTTCCTATTTTGGCTATTATCTGAAATTTTTCTTTCAAAAAGTTCTCTACTCCCTTTTGTTCTTCATTTGTTTTTACGCCTGTTATTATAATGTTATTTCTTTTTTTCTGTCTTTCTTCTTTTTCATCATTATTTTCTAAGTTTTCAATTTTTTGGATCATCTGTATTTTTTCTTGTTCCCACTTTACTTCTTTATCCTTTATTTTCTTCTTTAGCTCTCTAATCTCTTTTTTTTAATTTTTTTGTGTTTTTTGCCATCTTATTCATTAATTCTATAAACATACTTTTTAGTTCTTTCATTTCCTTTTCTGTATTTGTATTGACTTTGTATTCTTCTCTGTGTGTTTTATCTTTGTTTTCTTCTACCTTCTCTTTATTTTCTATATTTTCAGTTGTTTTACTGATGAATTGATTTTCTACTGTCGTTTTTCTTTCTTTCTCTATTTTCTTTTGTTCTGGAGATCTTAATACTTTTTTGCTTTTTTGAAATTCTTTTACTTTTTTTTATGGCTTTCTATATCGACTTCTTCTCTCTCGTATCCTCTTTCTCGTTTTGCACTCATTTGGTATTGTCTCTTTTTATCTTCCATCTTCTTATTAATTTATTTAATTAATTTTTATTTCGGCTAACTGTTGTTTTATTTTTAGTTTTTATTTTTACAATTATTTAAATTATATCTTACTCTTATTATTGGTATGACGTTTTTATTTTAATTATGATATAATTTAAGTATAAATTTAAATGCTATTGTTATTAAGTCCAAATTTTTTACTAGCCGCTACAATTTTGTTTAATAGTGTTTGAAGTCCTTCAAGACAGTTACCAAAATTTCATTGTATTGTTGGCATATCTGATGTAGTTTAGCCTAGCTTTGTTCAGTAAGATGCTTTCTTCTGTGTCTTCTAGGGCTTTTTTAAAGATTTGTTTGGAGTATATATTGAATAGAATTGGTGAAAGTATGCACCCTCGTCTCACCTTTCTTGCAATTTTGATGTCTTCTACTTTTTCATCTTCAATTTTTAGGGGGTCTGGTTCCAGTACAAGTTGGTAATGATTTGGAAATCTTTGGCGTCAAACTCTACTTGTTTTAAGATTTCTATCATTTTGTGATGTTTCACTTAATCAAAAGCTTTTTGGTAGTCAATTGGGCATACGTAGATATTGCAGTTTACGTCTGTTTTTTTGGAAGAGCACCTGTAATGAGAAAAGTGTTTCTTTTGTGCCTACCGCGTTGATGAAGCCAAATTGGTTATATATATATATAAATTAGTATTTTAAAAAGACGACTCAAGAGATTGATACTTCTAGATTCTTCACATTTTTATGCTCCCACTTTTTTTGGTAATACGAAAAATTCCGACTTTAACCATTTTTTTTTGGTAAGCTACCCAAGTTGTATATTCTATTAAATATGTTGGTGAGACTTTTGATGTGCTTCTTATTTAGTAGTTTTAAGATTTTAACTTGTATGTTGTCAGTCCCCGTTGCTTTCCCATCTTTTATTTGTTTTATTGCTGCATCCACTTCTTCTTTCAGGATGTGCAGACTTGTTTTTTTTTTTGATGATTGTCGTTGTTATTTTTTCTTCATTTTCAAAAAGTTTATGATGATCTTTCAATCATTATTTACCAGTTTCCCAAGGTTTTTTTTTGTTTGTTTTACCAATCAATTCTTTAATTCTTTGGTGTACATTAAAAATGTCATATCTTTTCTGCAGCTCTTCTATTTCTTGGCATGCTTCCGTTCTTTCTCTTTCTTTGGCCTTTTTAATTTCTTGTCTAATTGTTTTGTTTTCATTATTGTTATTCTTTTGACCTCTTCATTGTTTTGTTAAATTTATTATTTTATTTGTCATCTATGATTTCTTCTTTTTCTTTTCTTCTTCTTCTTTCAGGTGTGTCTTTTTGATATTTTGGATGATTTTATTTAAAACTGTTGTTTGATTTTCTACTGTCTTGGTTTTGTTCATTTCTTTACTGATTTTCTCTTTTTTTTTTCTACTTCTTTTTTTATAACATTAAAAAATTAAATTTATGAAAAAATATTCTAAACTAAAATCATCCATAGACGCGTTTCGAGGTTTACCTCTCATCAGTATGGCTTTATTTATTTAAACTTAATAATTGATATTTAACTTACTTCGTCAACATTGTTCACCACCACAATTCAAAAAGAATATTTTAAAGGGTGTATTGACTATTTATACTAACTGACTTAATGACTTTATTTAATGGCTATGGTTAATAGCATTCTGAGAATGAACAAATAAACTAATTATTTAATTTTTAATTTTCAAATTTCCTTTTTAATTCTTTCATGTCATTACCATCAGCTAAATATCCCGAAATAATTAGTTTATTTGTTCATTCTCAGAATGCTATTAACCATAGCCATTAAATAAAGTCATTAAGTCAGTTAGTATAAATAGTCAATACACCCTTTAAAATATTCTTTTTGAATTGTGGTGGTGAACAATGTTGACGAAGTAAGTTAAATATCAATTATTAAGTTTAAATAAATAAAGCCATACTGATGAGAGGTAAACCTCGAAACGCGTCTATGGATGATTTTAGTTTAGAATATTTTTTCATAAATGTAATTTTTTAATGTTATTATTGGGTTGTCCGATTGAACAAATAGTAACGAGCGCTACATATGTCGTTGTGGCATTCGTATAAATTTACCTATTTAACTAGGCTTTATTCGAAACTATTGCTTTTACAACTGTCTCATTTGAGGACATTGCGTCTCTTCTTTATATATTTTATATTCTTTTTTTATGCTAGCATCTTTGATATTCTCATATTGCATTTGTTTCTGTTTTTGTTTTTGGCTTATGTTTCTTTAAACCAAACTTTAAATTTCCCAACCATTAGTACATGATCGGAATTAATATCTACACCAGGAAATGTTTTTACAAAAGTGCAACTATTTTGAAATCTTATCTGATTTTTGATGAGATGTCCTGGTCTGCTGAAAGGGGATTTTTAGGTATACAGCTTCTTTGTGGCATCTTGAATTGTGTGTTTAGTACGACTAATTTATTCTCTTTGAAGAGAGGTTTTATAGTATCACCTTGCTAGTTTCTCTCTCTTAACCCAATATATCTGACTTATATCCTGTACCAAGTTTTGAGTTAAAATCCTCTTTGGTGATGATGATTTTTTGTTTTGGTAAAACTCGTAATAGTTTTGTAATGACTTCATAGAACTCTTCCATTTCTTTGTTTGTCTTATTCGCAGTTGGTAGGCCTGAATAATATTGATGTTTACGGGAGTTGAGTCAAATTGAATCAGTACTCTTTCTAATACTGGTGTGAAGTTCTTCACGCTACTAGCCATTTGTTTGATCATAATGACGCTGATTTGTGCATTTTATTGTTATGTTACAGAATAAAATACTTTGTGATCATCTATATCCATTGCTCCTGTGCCCGGAAACCGCATTTCACTTTTTCTCATTATGCCAATATTCAGTCGTTTTATTTCTTTTAGTGCGTTGTAGATTTTACCTTCTTGTGTCATTGTTCTAACATTCCACGTACAAATTCTCATTTTGCTTTTCTTTCGATCTATTGATGTAGTCGGTTTGCTCGTCACTGTCTCCTCCGAAAATCCAAATGGAAACTTGAAACGCCGGATTGAAATTTAGGTTTGAGTACAGTCATGTTCAATTTACTAGGACTTATCTCCTTGGGTCTTTAATGCAGCAAGTTCTTGCTCATCCTTATGCCGTGATTTTTATTATTTACGCAAGAAAACAGCAAAACGCATAGCAAGATTTTAATGCGTGCTTGTACAAGATTTTTACGCAGTAATTTTAACCTCAAATCTTGGACAATTTACGGAACGGATACAAGTAATAAAAACTTCACTTTTATAGATTCAGACATTACGTTAGTTTGCAACGATTCTTCCAACATACTCATTAAGGACTTCTAGATTGTTTAAAACGTTGGCACTAGTCCAACCTTTGTGACCAGGAAAATTGGTCATCAACATAACAATAACGTCTATTGTTGGAAATAAGAATATGGAGAGTGAGCAACGAGAACAATTTGAGCTTTTACCAAAGCATCAAAGGACAAATGATCAAAAAAAAAGAGAAAGACAAATGGACGATGGTAAAAAAGCAAAGTCTCCGTTCTATTAACAAAACGCACGACATAACATAGTAGAAGCAATAAAACAAAACAAAGAGAGAAACAGGTTTACTGGAAGAAATTGCAACTAAAGGAGAATTTGCCTTACAGCCAAAACAAGAATATCAATAGTCAATGGAAACACAGACCTACAAGACAAGGCTAAATCAACTCTTACATAGAAATTAACAAAAATGTCTGGAGAGATGCTTACAGAATTACTACTAAAAGATTTCTGAGCCGTCAAAACCACCTAAACCTGGACAAAACAAAATAAAAATGTGCAACAAAATGTTGTAAAACTTTTTATTAGCGCTGCTCATAAAAGCGGATTAACAGAATACAAAGAAGTTAAAAAAACGGAACTGTACTTGACTTTGACAAAATTCTCTTAGAGCTAATTAAGACCGCGGTGGTAGCATGTTTGGAAAAGATTTAGAAACTAATGAATTAATGTCTAACTAGGGTCACATTTTTAAACTAGAAACGGATAAAACTTATCGAAACAAAGTGAACAGGCAAATAGCATTACAAAACGATCGATTTATATTTTTTTGCGAATGAAAATTGTTACTACATTAGAGGAAGAGGTTGATAAATTCAATTCCTTGGTAACAAACAGTTGGGCGGTAGGGCGGGGTACTCAGTTTATTAATTGTGAGCAAGTTGTTTTAATTGGAGTGCTTCACCTACCCACTTAAGTGTTGGCGATGGGGAAATTAGGTATATCTCTTCTCTGCAAATGTAATTTGTCACTAAATTGGGAGAAGAGATTACATCAAATTTCTTAATAATAAGCGGGTGGGTGGAGCACTCAGTTTATTGATTGCGGGCTAATAATTTTAATTAGAGTGCCTCAACTACCCACCTAAGTTTTAGTGATCCAGAAATTAAATATTTGTCTTCTCTGCAAATGTAGTTTGTCATTAAATTGGCGAAGAGATTAATAAATTAAACTTCTTGGTAACAAACAGTTGGGTGGGCGGTTGGGGCACCCAGTTTATTGATTGTGAGCCAATAATTTTATTTGGAGTGCCCCCACCTACCCAACCAAGTGTTGGTTATCTAAAAATTAAATAATTTTTATCTCTGAGAATGTAATTTGTTATTAACTTGAGAGAAGAGCACAACACAACAAACTTTTTAATAATAAGCGAGTGGGCGGGGCACTCAGTTTATTAATTGCGGGCCAGTAATTTTAATTGGAGAGCTTCAACCACTCACCCTAGTGTTAGTGGTTCAGAAATTAAATACTTCTCTTCTCTACTAATGTAATTTTATATTAAATTGGAAAAGAGGTTGATAAATTTAACTTCTTGGTACTAAACAGTTGGGTGGGTGGATGGGACCCTCAGTTTATTGATTGTGGGCCAGTAGTTTCAATTGGAGTGCCTAGCCCACCAACCCAAGTGTTAGTGATCCAAAAGTTGGACATCTCACTTCTCTGTAAATGTAATTTGTTATTAAATTGAGAGAAAAAGATGATATATCAAACTTTTTGATAACAAACAGTTAGGTGAGCGGGTGGAGCACTTAGTTTATTGATTGTGAGGCAGAAGTTTTAATTGAAGTGCCCCACCCAACCACTTAAATATTAATGTTTTCTATTTAATTAAAATCTTGCGTTAATTTTGGGACACTCTTTACAAACACCTTTAAAAAATAAAAATAAGCAATTACTTTTGCAACATAATAAGCAACTATCTCAGTCAATCCTAATCGATGAAGAAGAGATAGAAGTCAGCTGCGACGTACCACAAGGTTTAGTACTAGATTTGGTTTTCTGGAACATTGGAAAGTAATAGAAATTTTGAACCCATCAAAACCAAAAAAACGATATCCAGGACAAAACAAACTAAACATATAGAGATATAATTGAGCTAACCTCAAGCCTAAGACTAGGACAAAAGTGATAATTTTATTTAGCCAAAAGACTACTTACAGGTGTGGAAATTAAAGCTCAGGGGGTAATGATTACTTCAAAACCAAGTATCTATTACCTAGGAGTCTTTATTAGCAAATATGACAATCAGAAAGACAAAAAAGCACTTATGATGCCCAACGTAGACGGGCTCAGATTCAGCAAAAAGAAACTAATGTGTTTGGTTTATAATCCTGACAGCAGCCTTTACGTAGGGTAAAGCAATCCAGCAAAAATAAACTAGTTTTTTTTTACTAGAATACAAAGGAGAGCTGGATAAAGAGTGTGTAGTGTATACAACACCACCTTTCTGGAAGCGGTGCAGGTAATTGACATACTTATAGAAGAAAGAACAAAAATGTATTTAACGCTTGAAAAAAACCTCAATATTAGAAAAAATGTCATAGGAAGGTAGAAAGACCAGGACGGTAAGGCCAACTGGGGCAAATCACTGATCAAAAACCCGTATATGTGGATAACAGATGAAACCACAGAGAGGTAAACTACTACATCATTTACGTTCTAGAGAGCCATACATATTTTAGTAATTACTTTCAAAAATTTAAACTTAATGAACTTATGAACCAAGCGGCTAAAATTTGGATGGGTGACCAACAAAATGATGTAGAGCGTAACGTTCTTTTCAATGGAACCGTTACCTTATATAAGCATCTAAACATACACATGTCTACTCTGTGGCTTGGTGTGCCTGACACCTTAACACCTAACGGTATCAGAAGTTGCAGATTATTATTATTAGATAAAAAGGTTTACAACTACATTATTAAAATTTATAAATACTATCCCTTCCATCAATACTTTCTCAACGAATAAATATTAGGAACAAATTATTGTATACTCAAATTTTCACCCATCTAGCTACCGAAAGATATTTGAATCAATATTTTACAATCAAATTTTAACTCATACAGAGAAAAGTATTTTAATGTCTCAATTTGGTTTTTGTAAACATTATTCGAAGATCGATCTATCAAAATAATATGAAGTTACCTCAAAAATCTACTGATCAAGAATAAAAAATTTAGAATGGCCAGAGAAGTACCACAGAGTTTTGCTGTTTTCTAAATTTGAAATTTGTAAGCTTGTGGTTTGGATTGGTGCTGCCGATCTACTCGCTCAAGTGTTTGTGATTTAGTTTTTTTATCACAAATACTTAAGTGGTTGGGCAGAAACTAAAATTAAACTTGGTTTAGATAAATGTTCTATAGCTTTCCTCCTGAGTGTTTGTCAGAAACATTTGGGTGAGTGGGCGGGACTAAATTTGAATGATGTGGGCGTGTAGTTTGGATTGGCAAAATTGATTAAATTGAGGTTAAGTAAAATTGACCGAATAGCATTGAATTTAACACAATTTGTACTGGTAATGATGAAGTATGTCAATAGAAAATTTAATTAATTTCCAATAAACGGTTTTAAAATTATTTGATTATTATATAAAGCTTCCAACTTCAAAGTTAAAATTGACAAAGTTGATTTAATTGAGGTTATGTAAAATTTACACAAACAATTTATATTTAATTTGCACAATTTCTACTACTGATGATAAAGTATGCTTGTACCACAATTTATCAGTTTTTAATGAGCGGTTCAAAAGTTATTTGTTTATTAATGTAGTATTTAACCTCAAAGTCAAAATTGGAAAAGTTTTGAATTTAATTTGCACAATTTGAACTGCTAATAACAATGTTAGTACACAATTTTATTAATTTTTAATGATTGGTTTAGAAGTTATTTGCTTATTCGTGAAGCCACTAACCTATAAGTCAAAATTGGCAAATAAATTGAGGTTATGTAAAATAAACAGAATCAATTTAAATGAAATTTACACAACTTGTACTACTAATGAAGAAATATATTGGTATTAAATTTTATCAGTTTTCAATGAACGGTTCGGAAGTTATTTGTTTATTATGAAACTCTTTTAGCATCCGAAGTTGATAAAATTGAAGTTGTGTAAAACTGACTGAATCAATTTGGATCAAGTTTACACTCCTTGAACTATTGTTGTTAAAAAATATTGATACCAAATTTTATTAATTTTTAATAAATGGTTAAAAAGTTGTTTGTTTATTAATGAAACAACTTGCTTTTGAATAAAATTTTATCAATTTTCAATGAACGGTTCAGAAGTTATTTATTTGTTAACAAATCAAAACTGGTTAAGTTGATTAAATTGAGGTTATGTAAAATTTACCAAGTTAATTTGAATCTAGTTTGCACATTTTGTACTAAAGGGTCTTTCATTAAGAGCGCCCCTATTTGAAATGTAAATAAAACGAGCAATTGATGAGATATCAAAGATCTGTTTATTGTGGGTTGAAGGTGACACTATACCATTAAGAATGGAACAGAACATCGTTCAGATGGCCACTTCTGGAACGCCGGCACGAATGGAGACGCTGGACCGAATTTTCCATCATTTTTTTACACAAATCTGGTGATATGTCAGCAATGGCTCTTTCAATATTGGTCTGGAGCTCCTCCAATGTTCTTGGTTTGTTGCTGTAGACCACTGACTTAACGTACCCCCAGAGAAAAACTCTAGGGGCGTTAAATCGCACGAACAAGGCGGCCAATTGGTTGGGCCGTGTCCTAAAATAACACGGTCTCCAAACTTGGTCTTCAATAAATCGATTGTTTGGCCGGCTGTATGGCATGTGGCTCCGTCTTGTTGGAACCACATATATTGTCCACATCGAAATCATCCAATTTGTCCCAAAAATAATCGGTTAACATGCCCCGATAGCGATCGCCGTTGACCGTGACGGCAGTTCCTGCATTGTTGAAAAAGAAATAAGGGCCAATGACTCCGCCGGCATAAAAACCACACCAAACAGTGAGTTTTAATGGATACAAAGGTGACTGGTTAATTTCCTGAGGATTTTTTCTTGCCAAAATGCGACAGTTCTGTTTGTTAACAAAACCGTTTAGCCAAAAATAAGCTTCGTCACTCAGGATGATTTTTCGATGAAAATCATTATCCATCTCCATCTTGTCTAAGGTCCAATTGTTGAAATTTCTGCGCAGCAAATGGTCATTCGGCTTCAATTTTTGGGTTAGAACGATCTTATATGGGTGTAGGCCAACTTCTTTCCGCAAAATCCGCCACAATGTTGTTTGGCTGATCCCCAACTCCTGAGAACGGCGTGAAATCGATTGTTTTGGTTGTTCGGCTACAGAAGCTCGTACAGCGCCAATATTTTCTTTGCTCCTGGCTGGTCTTGCTTTTTTCGGCACGGGAACATCCAATAATGAGTAGGTTGACTCAAATTTAGCCACTAAACGAACCACAGACCGTTTATCCGCACGATTATAACGACCAAAAATTGGAGTCAACGCACGTAAAGTTGCGGTGACCGAACTCGAATGTTTGTAATAAATTTTAATAATTTGCAAACGTTGCGCACACGTGTACTTCACCATGATGAAATGGTATAATGTCTCAAAAAAATTGACGTTTATAATATGGAGCTAACCTTGCACATGTTCAAATAGCAGCTATTCAAAACAGGGGCGTCCCTATTGGAAAACCTTTTACTAATATTGAAGTATGTCAACATCAAATTTGATCAATTTCTAATAAACTGTTATAACATAATATTATTTCAAAAGCTTTAAAACCAAAATTATCAAAATAAGATTAAATTGAGGTTATGCAAAATTGAGCATTTCTATTTATAATAGTGATGATAAAGCATGTTGACACCAAATTTGATTAATTTCCAATAAACAGTTTAAAAGTTATAATATAATAACAATTCCAAAAGCTTTAAAACCAAAATTGACAATAAAGATTAAATTGAGGTTATGCAAAATTGGGCGATTGAAACCAATTTTTTTTCTATTTGTTCTACTTATGATGAAACATATTGATATTAAATTTGATCAATTTTTAATGAAAGATTTAGAAGTTATTTACTTTTAATTTAGCTCAGACAATTAAGGTTTGGATGTGTAAGGTCGATTATACTGAGATTACGTAAAATTGGCTATATCAGTTTGATACTCAAGATGCGGTTGCCGAAAGAAGTGATTCTGGTGGGTAAGAATACAAACATAGTAGTATCAAAGAAAATTATATCCAAAATGATTAACGATGTTGACTGTTTCTTAAATTGCTTTTTGAATCCTTTTGTTCAATTAGTTTGTAACGTATAAATTTTGTTAACCGGTCTAATAAGATTTGATTTTTACCACTCGTATTACACAAAATCAATAATCCGTTTTTTTGGCCATTCCAAAACACTAAATTACCTTTTTTAAGTGAAGAATAATTGGTTTTAACATTTAAACGCGAAATCTGAGTATGAATATATTCAACTTTCTGCGTTTGACCAGATTTATATTAACATCTAATAAGTTTTCTTCTAACCTTGACAAAATAAATCCTCCCACTAAAAAATGCCCAGGAGTTAAATAATCATCTTGAGGATCATTTGAGAGTTCACACAAAGGCCGCGAATTCAAAATAGCTTCAACCTTCATAATTTTGGTGTTATTCTCTTTATAAGATAAAAGTTGTTGTCCAATTACTCTTTGAAAATGACATTTGAACGATTTTACTCCAGTTTCTTAAATTTCTCCAAAATTAGGAGCATAAGGAGATTAAAATACCCATTCAATATTCCGAATTGCAATATAATCAGACGAGACTCTATTATTAACAGACATAACTTTAAACAATTCTTTTGCTGCCTCACGAAAATTACTACCTCGATCTGAAAAAACTTTGATTGGTAAACTTTTTCGACTTGAAAATCTATATAAAGCTCTCAAACATGCTTCAGATGAATAACTGGTTATACATTCTAAATGTATTGCTTTAGTCACCATGCAAACAAACAACACCAAATAACATTTTACTACCTTATTACATCTAAGGAATAATGTTTTAATAGAAAAAATACTCGCATAATCGATACCAACATGACTGAAAGTCCTTGCAGGTTCTAATCGATATGCTGGTAATTCTGCCATGATTGGCTGTATAGGCTTTGCCTTTAAACAATAACAAACTAAACATTGAAAAACCCGATGACGAATTAGACTTTGTGCTCCAGGAATTCAAAAACTACTAAAAGTAAAGACAAATTAATTTTGGCAAAATTGCTAATTGACTTTTATTTGGAATCAAATAAGGATGTTTACTTAAATGGGTTAACTGAGATCGATTGATTTAACCTTGCACCATGACAAAACTCTCAGAGTTGAGGAACGGAGTCAAACCTCTATAATATTTCGAAATCTCCACACTCTTTTTCAATTGATTCCTATCTTTATTTAACATTGTCTTTTGAGTTAATTTCACTATTAATTTTATTGCATTTTTATATTCATGATTGATCGAAATGCAATATTTTTTTGCAATTTTAATAAGAAAGACATCTTGTTAAACAAATTTATAAATACAGTATAGTTTTGATTCACTAAAATAAAGAACAAATGATTTTCTTTTAATTCAGGTAAATCCTGTATTATTAAATTGGGTTCTTCCAAAGGTCAAGTCACCATTGGATCCCGAATAAAATCTGAACCTTTCTACCAAAGCGAGCTTTAATAAGGTCAGAAGTAAACAAATCCCGACTAGCCGGATCTGCAGGATTTTGTGCTTCTGTAACATTGGTCTTGGATTCAAGTCATGGATTTGCGCAACACAATTTGCAACAAAAGTCTTTAATAAATAAGGAGAAGTGCGAATCTATGTCAAAACCGATATTAAATCTACAAAACAGAAAAGATCTTTCATTGGTTAAAGCATAAAAGTGGCAGAAACTATAAAAAATAATTTAGACAACAACCATACAGCTCCTAACTCCAAACGAGGTATCGTCCAAGTTTTTTGAGAAGCCACACGAGATTTAGCTACCACCAAATTAATATCAACAGAATCAACAGTTTTAATACTCAGATAAATTACTGCTCCTATTCTACGAATACTAGCATTCAAAAAACCTATCAAACGAAGTTTAACAAAACCTTTTGGAATAATGCATTGCGATATCCAAATTTTTTCCAAATCAGTTATTTCATTTATGATTTGTATCTAAATATTTAAAATATTTACTATCAATGGATTATCCCAATTAACTTTCAACAACCAAAGTTGTTGTAATAAAACCTTTAACAAAAAACAAAATTACTCAAATATCTATTAATGTCAAAAATTTGAGCTACACGAGACAAAGTACTTGTTTTAAAAGAATTTTGTTATCTGATTTTATTATATAATGAAAAGCATCACAAAAAGAATCCCAAAAAACTCTCAATAATTTAATCAAATCAGTGACATTCTATAACAAACCAATGTGAACTGGCCTATTTTGACAAATCAAAACCTCCGCATTGCAGAAAATTTAACAATTGAGCTTTTAATTCTAAAGCTTTATCCTCATCAAGAGCTCCCCATAAAATGTCATCGATATAAATTCCAGTTTTTAAAGCTTCCGCTGCTAAAGAAAAAAAAAACTTTATCTTCATTTAACTGAAGAATGGACCTTTGAGCGAAATAAGGACTAGAAGCAGCCCCAAAAATTACTTTTGTATGTTCGATTTCTTTAATTGGATCATTAGAATTAAAGCGCAAAAAAATATATTGAAAAGCACGATCTTTTTCATGCAACCTTACCTACCGAAACATTTGACAAATATTACAAGTTAAAGCCACTTGATAAAATCTAAAACGTGTTAATATCTGACTAATATCTGTCTGCAGTTTTCTACCAAAGGAAAAAGTATTATTTAAAAAAATACCGTTGCAATCCTTCTCTGCATGATTAAAAACTATTCTAACAGCTAAATCAGACGAATTTTCTTTTTTGACTTCATGATACGTCAAAATATATGAAAATGATTGTGTTGAAAGCATCAAATGACCTTGATCAATGTACTTTTGTATGTTTTTGGAATATAATTTCTTAAAGATTTTATCTCGTTCAAAACAAACCTCCAGCTGATAAAAACGTTTCAAAGCATGTTCTCTATTGTTACCTAAAACAGGACAAACATTTGCTTTGAAAGGTAACCGAGTATTGTAACGTCTATTTTTATCTCAAAAAACTGTTTTTATAAAGTAATCTTCACACAGAAATTTTTCTGGTAATACAAAAGAAATTGAAAGAGGTTCTTCCATTTCCCAAAAAGCACAAATCAATTGCTCAAAAGAAGGACAAACAAATTCCGGATTTATGATCAAGGAATTCAAGGCCATACTAGTTTTAATAATCTTGTCTGGAGGGGAATTGCTTAAACAAAGTTTTTCCAGACCTAGCAAACCGAAATTGATGTCAGAGACATTGTCGAAACAAGACGAGTCACCAACGACGTACTTTTCTGCATTCGAAAAAGATAGAAAGTTGATGTCAGAGGCCTTGTTAAAACAAGACGAGTCACTAACGACGTACTCTGCATCCGAAAAAGATGTAAAATTGATTCTCGTATTTGATATAATCAGACAACTCAACAGATGGGCTCAATTCAGGTGACATCAAATCTAAATGAACACACATAGAATTCGTTATGTTTAGCTTATTTTCAATCAGAACCCATCATTATCTAACCTAAATTAGTTAAGATAGCACTCGGATTTCCTTTAATATGTGCTGAGCGAAGTGGAGTAATATCCAAAATAAATTCCACTCCCAACAAAATATCTACAGGTGACACTACATGAACACCTAAATTTGAAAACCGAGTTTTAACTTCATCAGAGATATTAACAGTGGGCAAATCAGCTGTAATTTTAGGTAACACTGCAGCTTTAAAATTTGAATACTTTTTTTATTAAATTTAGGGCTAAAAAGCAACTCACTATTCCTTTAGATAAACCCACCGAGGACTGACCCACTCCATTCAAAGAAAAAAGACATCTTTTTCTTGAAAGTTGCAATCTGTTAGCTAATTCTTAAAAAATCCATCAATGTTGCAGATTCATGCTTGTGCAGTTCCTAAAAGAAATATAGAATTTGTGAATGATTGAGGATTTACAAAATTCAAAGACAGGGAATTTGAAAGAAACCCATTAATTGCCTTGACAGGTTCTTCTTTTCTATTAATCATTGCATGTGAAATGTTGTTAGATGTCCGGGCAAAATGCAACAATGTGTTGTGATCCTTTTGACCACAAGTTTTCTACAATAACTTTGAAATACATCTTGAAGAATGATGTCGACCCAAACAAGCGAAACATGGCTAATTCATATCTGTTACTTGTGGTTCCCGCTAAAAACACAGGACAGTTTATTAATCGACGGTCAGTCTTACACAAAGGACACTCAAATGAAAACGTAGTGGATTTGATTTTTTCGACCTCTATGTATACTCTTTTTGAAAATTCTTTTGGATGAGAATAAGATAAATTAAATTTTGTTAGAACTGAAGAAGTTTTTAAAGCCAAATCAGCAACAGTTGTCTGTTTTGTTAAAAAAATTATAAAATTTTTAAAAGAAGGAATATCAGAATCTAAATGTTGAGTTTCATAATCTTTTCTCATTTTAGAATCTAATAATCTTAAAGAAAGTTCTAACAAAATGTAATCTGAAAGATCATTCAAACCTAAAGTTGTCAAAGAATTTACATTGGCTTGTATCACATCCAAAAGATGCATGACCCCTTTAGGATTATTGAATTTTACAGGACATAATTGCAATATATTTGAAAGGTAATGATTTGCAATAATTTTTTTATTTGTATATTGTTTTATCAACAGATCATATGCCAAATGATAATGTTATGACATAAAAGCATCAGTTTTAATTAGTTATAGAGCATTACCTTTCAAATACCCTAACAGGTAAGAAAACTTCTCAATATCAGTAAGGTCTGCACTATGAATCATGTTATTATATAAAGCTATAAACAAAAAAAACTTTTTATAAGAACCATCAAACTTGGGCAACTTAATTTCCAGTAAAAGCGATTTTGTCTGAACTCCCACATTTTAATTTGACAAATTCTGAATTGACAGAGAAGACATCTATTCCGATTTTATTAAATAATAACTAGACTCAAATTTAGTTGCCAGTTTATTAAGATCAACATTAAACTCCTCATGATTAAAGATCAATATGGATAATTAATCCAACAAATTCTAATGGACCTCTAAAGTTGTCAATAAATCTTTGGTTCTCATTTTAAAGATATTCCAACCGGCTGGCAGCTCTGCAATCATGTTTATACAAAAAAAATTAAATAAGATAGAGAAAGAAAACATGTTTATTTTGTCAAAAAAAAAACACGCATGACGATTCAGAATATACGCTACAGAGTGCGAAGCTTGGGAGGAAGATAAGAATAAGTTAAAAAAATATTGAAAAACTAAATTGCAAACTAATCTAATTTTAAAGATTTTCTACAGGCCGGGTATTATGGTGCAACTCTAACGCCTCAAATGCCAGTACACAGCATGTCCTCAACGGCTGTTACGTATAGGGCCAGATACTGTGTTGGCACACAACCCCAAGACTTTAATTTCTATAACATTTTTTTTATTTTAACTTTCTACTTAACATGTTACAACTGTCAAGTTTCTTAATAATCTCAATGCCAACATACTTTGTCACACTTCTAAGACCCTTATCGGATCATGTGTAAATAACGTAGACAACTGTGAAATACACTGTTATAGTATTGTAAGGTAAAGATAATCACATATGCTTAATAATTCATTCACTAATAGCTTTCATCAACAAATATTTAACAGTCTATTACTAATCTACCTTTAACACAATTTCAAACACTTATCTGTACATAAATAACAAAGTATATAGTACATTAACTATTATAAACAATGCTAACAATTAACACTATTTACAATTGATTATTAAATCATAAAAACTATTGTATTTCTATATATTTAAATTTTAGTTTTACTCAGACATATATTAAGCTATAAAAATAAAAATATATGGACAAAAAACCGCAAATAAAATCAGTCAATGAACATTAAATTAAATACACAAACGAAAAAGAAAATTGAATTTTTCTGCATAAAAATCTACTTTAACTTTTAACATCCACCATTTTATTGGCGTTTTCCAATTCTCCCAGTCAAACTTTTGTTTACGACTGCACCGAACAGCGACATTTAAATTTGAATCTCAACTCCGCACCACCATGCAATTACAAATCAAAAAGTATTTTTTTAATCTAAATATATATTTTTACAATGTCTTCATATATGAATGAATGAAACAATAAAACTTTGGATTTTCTCTATTTCCATTTGAATATATTTTCTTATATTTCCTATCTATATTTACGAACTGCATACAAGATATGTTTATTTATTTGCCTTATATTTTTCCAGGATTCGAACAATGATGTTGTTTTAGTGGATCGATACAAAAATGTGTGTGCATTATTTAAATTGTTTTGTTGTTGTATACTTTTGTTTATTTACTTTAAGTATTGATAAATATACGAAGAAAGATAATTTATACATTTATACAATTTTATTGTAATCTTAATAGAATATTGTTTAGACTTTATTAGAGTAAAGATAAATTTATAAAACTTTGAAAATTACATTTTGCATAAATCATTAGTTTAGGAAATTTAATCCATATCCTTTCAACGAATGGTGAATTGTTTCTACTAGTAGTAAGCAAATAAAAATTAAAATCAAATATTTACTTCGTAAACACATAAATTTTACTTCAATTTATTTGAATGGCATATCTATTGAACGGAAATACGTTTCCAATTTCCCAACAATTATTTTGGAACGAAGAGCTTTTACTGCAACGAAAGCCGCTTTGAATATCAAGTGGTTGTCTCTGCATGCGACACGGTCAAGCAAATCGAACAGATTAAAATTTGAATTAGACTTTATTAATATTTATAAAGTAAAATCGATGATTCAGTAATATTTTTTAGAAATAAATTAACTTTAAACTCACACAATTTTATAATGTAATTCTAGAAAATTGAGCTGCAAAATATAATTTACTATTATTAGGTAAATAAGGCTCGAAAATAGGTCTAAAAATATGTCTCTATTTTGTACTACGAATATTTCAAATTTTACATAATTTTTACAGTGTTAATCACGATTTAAACCCCGTAATAATTTTACTAGACGGTACTATATTATAATTTATATACAATAGAAAGTTAAATTATGTACGGTTATCGTTCCACTTTCAAACAATCGAATTATATGAACAAAACTTTTAAAATTCATTAAATTAAAAAAATCCTTATTATGCTTTATTGGGCTAGGTCAAGTTGAATGAATCAGGATTTGTTTAATTGATGAATTAAAATGTATTGAGGAAAATAAAAACATAAACAAATGTCACCTCAAAATTCACTTTACAATTGAGTTATTATATTTGATGACTGAAATCAATAGCATTATTATGCTTCATTACTTTAGACATTTTTTTAAATAAACTCGCTCTCATCTTATGACTTTTCCTAATTTAAAATCAATAACCTGCATTCATTATGACTAATTGAATAATTAAAATTAATTTGAATAATTAACCCAACTATTAGTAATGAATTAAATTTGAACTTTCCAATATGAGACTCAAATCTTATTACAAAATTATCCAATAATTCAACCCAATTTTCAATCAATGAGAACTGATTTTAATAAATCTATAAATAATAAACAAATATTTGCAAAGAATTTCAAGTTATTTCCTTTCTAAATAACTTGTTTTTATAATCTTGTCGCGCCATATGAAAATGTTATCGCCCACGTTACACATATGGAGTGTTAGATAAAACCCATTCATGATATTATGATGAATCAGCAATGAATGAAATCACATCGTCGCTGTTTCTTCTAAGAACACTTTTGAATATTGTCTGATAATAGAGGCGTGAGTTTTTTATAAATAACGTTTGTATAATTTTCATTAATTTTATTAGATTGCATGTTAAACAATGAAATCTTATGGATGAGATCTCTATATATTTGATTATTATTTTATATAAGTATAATATAATCAATGATAAAACGCTTTATGCAATTTAAGCGACCATAAAACGGGAAAATTAATACATATTTGAATAAAATTTACTTGAAAATAATGTTTTATGCATAAAATTTATTAAAATTTATGGAAAAAACTTATTTATAGCAAAAGATTTGCTTTAAAAACCTGAAAGGATATTTGTAAGATAAAATTTGTGCATAATACCAGTGGCGTAGCTGCCTGTAAGGAAGGGTCGGCAAAGACGTCTATTTAAAAGGGAGGTTTGGTATTTTGACATTTTGAAAGTAGAATTTGGTAATTTGAAAGTTTGTTTGGTTCTTTTTAACAATATTTTTTTAAATTTTGCTATTCTTGAGATTTTATTAAGGTTTTTACACTTTTTGGACGTATTTTCGTGCTTTCTGCATTTTTCTTTTAAACTTTACAGCTAAGTTTTTAATTTTTTTTTCAATTAATGTCAGATTTTGTTTCTTCCAAACAACATTTTTAATATTTCAAGATTGGATTTTGGTTATATAATTTTTTTACAATTTTTAACAGTTTATAGCCGGATTTTTGTGCTTTTTGACATCGTTTAATATTTCAAAGCGGATTTTGCAAGTTTTTTACATTTTGTAATATAAATTTAGCATTTTTGACAGTTTATAGATAAATTTTGTTTTTTTTTTCAACTGTGTTTTTTATATTTTATAACTGGGTTTTTGCTGTTTTTGAGATTGTATTATTTTTTAATAGTTATTGGTAATATTTATATGTTTTTTGTCATTTTTTTTTTAATTTTAAATTCGGATTTTGTTATTTTGACATTTTATGAACCAAATTTTGGAATTTTTAAAATTTTATAACCGGATTTTACTATTTTTGATTTTTATGAAACAGTATTTTGCAATTTATGTTGAAATTTTGGTATTTTCAACAATATTTTCATATTTGATGGCTAAATTTTGTTATTTTTGACATTCTATAAATAAAATCTTGCACCTGACAGTATATGATTGATTTTTTAATATTTTTTTTTAGATATTTTGTAAATATTTTTACATATTTTTTAACAGTTTATGGCTAGATTTTGGTGCGTTTGTGGGAACACTAACCCACTCTTTAAAGTTTTGGTTGTATTTGTTGTTGCTTTAAGGCGGCAATAAAGAATGAGCGCATTAGTTATGCCGCAGGTTTGCCGCTGTGAGAAGTATTGGCGCGGAGTTTTGCAGTTAAATCTACTGGTGTTAGTAGTAGATGGTCAGTTATCTCAAAAAGAGTTTGACGTGTTATGTCTTTTTTTAGGGTTAGTATACAAACATTAATATAACGTTGGTTGAAGTGTTAATCCAAACTTTGTTGTAGGCGTTCAGCTGGTTAAGATTTACTAAGTGAGCGTGCTGATAAGGTTTTGCCAGTGTCGGTGTCTTGGAGATAACAAGTACTAGATAAATTTGGATTAAAAAATAAACGATGTAATTGGATTTTTGGTGTAAATTTACGGTTTTGTTTAAGAGGTTTTTTTTGCAGGTATGTCACAGCGTTAGCAAGTTCTTTAGCAACATTTTTGAAGTTTGGTGTGAAGTTGATTGGTTAAAGCAAGCAAATAATGAGTTTTTTGGTAAGGCCGAGTTGTTGACATGCTCTGGTTTTGACAACAGTGGACAGTATACTAAAATATAATATAAGTTAGAACGAGTATAGACCTAGTTGGTGGCCAAAAATCTGTTTTTGTTTTTATCTTACAATTACTTGAAGTAGCTGTTGGTGATCTGTTGTCGGTTGGGACATCAATAGCAGCTTTAGCTGTATCAGAACGATTTGTAAAAAGTTTCCAGCAAGGTTACGTTTTAGTTTTAGTCGTAATTTTCTGAACGTTTCTGTGTTTTTCAGTTTTGAATTAAGATATGTTTTGCACTATTGTTTTAAAAAATATTATTTTTACATGTTGTTTGTCAATTCCTGGTTTGATCTAAAATGTTGTCTTGTTCAGTAACTAAGTTTTTTAAAGATATTATTTTTTTAGGTAGTGAAAATTTGTTTTTGTGCAGGATTGAGGCGCTATTATTTTTACTAAGGTGGATGTTAAGAAGTTGTTAATGGGTAGTAGTGATTCTTTAATCCGGCGGTGAAAACTAGAAGTAAGATTTGGGGAGTTTTGTTAGTTTTGCGGTTGCGGAAAAATCTTTGCTATACGCGGCCAAGAGACGCCTACAACAGCTCCAAAAACTTGTTGAACCAGCACTGTAAAAGCGCTTTGCAGTTTGGCTACCTGTCAATATAGTACAATGAGAGTTGCACACCGGAGAAGCACTCTATTAATTAGTTAGCACTTATTCCGTACTTTAGTATAAAATTTAGCAAGTTTATAAGCCTTTTTGGGGTGCGTCTGCAATAATTTCTAACTTCTGGTGATTTGTTTTTAGTTGTGATGTCAATAGCGGTTTTGCTGTATCAGTTCTTGGTTAACCAAGGTTTTTTGGATAAGCAAGGAACTCAATTCAAATTCAAATTACACGCCCAGAAAGTTACCGCCCACTCACTCAAGTATTTGTAGTAAAATAACTGAACCAAACCAAACCACACGTATAAATAATTAAAACTTAGTTTTTGTTTACCCACCCAAGCGATTGTGATCAAGAATTTAGATTACAAGCATTCGAGCGGGTGAGCGGAGTACACCAATCTAAATTTAAACTTAATTTCCATCCGACCACTCAAGTGTTTGTAATAAAAAACATTTTTAAGGGCAAGTATTGCAATTTTTGACATTCCGTAAATAAAATTTTGCATTTTTTGACAGTTTATTTAGTTTTTTTTTATGTTTTATACCTAGATTTTGCTATTTTTAAGATTTCATAAAGATTATTTTTTTTTAAATGGCCACTCTTCAACTGTTAATGGCAGATTTTGATTTTTTTAACAAAATGTTTGATACTTCAAATTTACATTGTATTATGAAATTTTATCATTTTTTTTTACAGTTTTGAACAATTTATGGTCAAATAATTATGGTTGATAATTGTTTAAAATTTTAAAACCAGATTTTTTATTTTTGACCTTTTTTTAAATAGAATTTTCTGTCACAAAATTCTTTATGGTCGATTTTGGTTTTTTTTAGCAACATGTTTACACTTTTTTTTGCCAAAATTTTGGTGCATTTTGGCAATTGCTTAAAATGTTATAGCCAGACTTTGCACTTTTCAACAAGGCCGAATTTTGGTTTTTCTAACAACATTAAAACATTTTAAAAATTTTGATATTTTATGATTTTTAACAGTTTATGGCCAGATTTTTATGCTTTCTGACAATTGTTTTAAATTTCAAAGCCGGATTTGGCTATTTTTGGCATAATAATACTATGACCAAATGTTACTATTTACAATATGTTTAGAATAGTGTTTTCTAACAAAATTTGCTATTTTCGACATTTTGTTAATATTTGATATAAAGATTTTACTATTTTTAAAAAGATTTTTACATTTTTTAACAGTTTATGGCTCGATTTTGATTTTAAATTTAGTTCTCGCTTACTCTTCCAAGTTTTTGTATTTTAGAAATTAGAACACCAACACGCGGAGAACAGCAATTTAAACCATACCTCCACAAATTGACACATATACGGGTAAAAAATTTAAACTTTTGTTAGTCCAGCCAAGTGAGAAACAGGATCACAAAGAATTGGATGGGGGACGGAGAACAACAATCTTAACTACACTTCCACAAATTGATTTACACATACTCGGGTAGGTGTTTGGAATACATCATTCCACAAGCCTAAAAAGTATAAACTTAGTTTTTATTTACCCACGCAAGTATTTGTGATTAATGAATTGAATCATTCTAAACCGCACGCTAACAAAATTTAAATTTAGTTTCCACCCGTTCACCCAAATAAGAAATTGAATCACACACATTTAGGCGGGCAATTAGGGACCACTAATTCAAACAACACGCCCAAAAAATTTAAATTTAATTTTTGCCCTCCCACCAAAGTTATTACAACTACTTTTTCCTAGCCTAGATCTACAGGGTTTACTCAATTAGCGGAACGGATGTCTCGGGCGCCATCACACTTTTGAGTATACACAAAATAAAAAACTTATTTAAACAAAAATATTTTGCAAAACCATGCAGTGGCAATAATGACTGAAAAACTTGATTTGAGAACAGTAGGAATCGCTCAAAAGGCGGGAAAGATTTGGTGAGAACGTCGGCCAAGAACCACCACCAGTACCCGGGGAGAAGGACAAATAATGGAGAGTGGTTTGGCTTTGCAGTCACCATCTAATCTCGGACAAACACAAAGAATATGGAAAATATGAAACGGCACTGGCAAAGCTTACTGGAACAGTTGTTTGGTTTTTTAAAGCGGAGACGGAACTTACTTGAACGGTAGGTATTCTCTAAAGCAAAGACGGAACTTTTTGAAACGGTTGGTTGACTCTTTAAATCGAAGACGGAACTGCTTTGTTTTAAGCTCTGGTCATTGCAACGGGGGATAGAACTACTAGGAAGCTGATTAGCTAAGAATAAAGAAGGGAACAGGGTTGCCAACTTAAAATGTCGGGTGTGTAGAGGTGGCCTACACATCCAAAAATTAAAAAGTAATTAAATACAAAATTAAATATTTACAAACACAATTATTTACAAAATACAAGTTCAATGGGTTCACTGGCTTCCACGCTGCTGTCAAAAGAATAAAAAATGTACGGGTTGCATATAGTCTAACATAAATTTTACAATTTTAATTACTGACACTAAACCAAAAAATAAATAATTTCCGAAAACCCCATATGAGACGCTTATGATCCCCAGCTAAATTTAGCTCAATATGGTAGTGACATGTGCGCGGTGAAATTTATGGCGGTCGTACTATGAGACCTCAGGAGGGCTGTGAGTGAGTTAACTGCAACATGTACTGTGGCCTAAAACATTCACATATCTTTGGATAAGTACCTATTAAAAATAATAATAATAACAAAACACGCATTGTAAAATAATAATTTATTTTACAATGCAACAATAATTGCCGGGCCTTAAAACGGCGAATAATTGCCAAATAATTAATCGGTTTTTTTTGCAAAAAGATGGCAACTTTACCTATGTGTTCTTAATTACAGGGCGTTTAAAATAAGTTGGCCTCATTGATACAGAGCGTCCGGAATATGTGGCATTTATCAATTAATTAAATTCAGGACTAAAACTGGGGTTTATTTATAACAAAAAAATGTTTAAATGAGTAATTATTTTTGATATAAATGTATTTGAGGTTTGATACAAAGTGTTTTTAGCCAAGAAAAAAAGGTTACAAACACTTGGGTTGGTGGGCGAGGATACAAATTTAAACCACAAGAAATTGGTGTCCGCAACGACATACTTTGATAGCCAGTATCATCTCGTCATTTGATATTCTAACCATTTTTCTGCTTCTACCGAAACACCTGGAAAACCATAGAAACAACTGTTGCAACTGCATTAACCGATTGCGACAAGCCAGCGTATCTGTTTTAGGACGGCTTATCTTTTGGAAGGTGTTGTTGTTGATCTCCGCTGAGACTAATAAACTTTCTTTGACGACCTCTACCTAGTGACTTTGTGGCACTTTGGAGGGTAATCACCACCTTTCAATAGTCTAATTTTTGCCTCTGCGGTAACTTACAGGTGAAACAGACAACGCCCAAATTGCAACACTCACTTACATTAGCCCGAAAACCGCCGCCTCCTACAGAACTATACTGCAACATGGTGAACAGAAATTACCAATCTAAACTACACAGCCACAAATATTAAAATTATTTTTTGCCTACCCACCCAAGTGTGATTAATAAATTGAAGCACAAACACTTGGGTGGTTGAGCGAGGAACACATTTACAAAATTTAAACTTATTTTTTGCCCATCCACTATAATGTTTGTAGTCAAGGAAATAATAGATTACAAACATTTGGGTGGGTGGTTGGGTAACACAAAGTCTACAAAATTTATACTTAGTTTTTGCCCATGCACCTGAGTATTTAAAGTCAGGTAACTGAATTACAAACACTTAGGCGGGTGGGCGGTAACTCCAATTTAAATCATAATTTAAATCGAGAAATTGGATCACAAACACTTGGGTGGGTAAGCGAAGAAAACTAAAAATATCTCATGCCTATTAAATGTGCATTTAGTTAACGCTTACTCACCTAAGTGTTGGATAACAAACACTCAGGCAAATAGGTGAAACATACTAATTTAAACGGACGGTCTTGAAATGCAAACTAAGCTACCGCTCACCCAACTATGATCTTGTGATCAAAATATTAGATTACAAACACTTGCGAGGTGAGCGGGAATCACTAATTCAAGCAGGATTTTTGACTGGATTTTAGTGCTATTTGACAATGTTTTGATGTTTTAAGGCCGGATTTTGTTGTTTTTGACATTTTATAAATAAAGTTTTACAGTTTTTAAGCGTTTTTGGCCGGAGTTTGTTTTTTTCTGACAGTATTTTTATATTTTATGACTGGACTTAATTATTTTTGACATTTTATTAATAGATTTTTGCACTTTTTAATAATTTTTAACCATGATAGGGTCTTTTTCATTGTTTTGCGATGAGATTCAACAATCCTAGCTACGTCACTACATAATACTTATTTCTAGCGTACAATATAGTTTGAAATTAGGTTTTTTACATGAAACTTATCAAACTTAACAAAAAAAAAAAAAGTGCAGAATTCTTATTTCCACCAAATTTACTCAGAAATCATGGTTTTGACATCAAATTTATCAAAATTTGCAGGAAAATGTTCATTTGTAGTATTAAATGTATCTTGAAAGCTTTAAATTTACTTTATAGCTTAAGATTCACTTTGAAAACTTTTATTATTACACACAAAAAACAAATGTAATAGTAAAACTGTGCAAATTCCTATTTATAGCATAAGATTTATTTTGACTTTAAAATTGAACACAAAAGACATTAGTAACATAAAAAAATTAGCAGAATACTTTATTTTAGCATAAAGTTTACTTGAAAATAACATTTTTTAGATAAAATTTATCTATTTTTGAAAAAACCATTTTTAGCATAAGATTTTTATTAACTCTAAAATTGTTCAAAAAAAACCTTTGTAACATAAAAATGATTTAGAATACATATTTTTTACATAAAATTTACTTGAACATCATCTACATTAACTTTATAAAAGTTTACAAAAAAAAAACATTTATAGCATAAGATTTGGTTAGCAAATCTCAAAGCTTTTATAAAATAAGAATTTCTAACATGAAAATTAAGGAAAATACTTGATTAAAATTGATTTAAAAATTACGTTTATTAGATGAATTTTATTAAAAATATTAGGTAAAACCTGTTTATAGCAAAAGATTTATTTTTCACACCCTAAAATTGCACACAAAAGTCATTAATAACAGGAAAATTGTGCAAAATACTCATTTTTAGCATAAAATTTATTTGAAAATCACGTTTTTAGATAATTTTTATCAAAATTGTCAAAGAAACCCTAATATTTTATAGCAAAAGACTTATTTGCCAACACAAAAATGCACGTTTTTGACGTGAGTTTTATCAAAATTATTAGTGAAATCCTGTTTATATACTCTGGAAACTCTAAAATTGCATACATAAGTCATTTGTAACATGAAAATTGTGCAAAATATTTATTTGTATCATAAATTTTATTTGAAAGCTATGTTTGTTTTATGCGATTTATTAATTATTGGAGAAACCCTGTTTATTGCAAAAGATATAGATTGTAAACTTCAAAACTGCACGTAAAAATCATTTCTAACATAAAAATTGTTCAAAATACTCATTGCCATTATAAAATGTATCTGAAAATCATGTTTATCAAATTTGAATTTAAATTTTAACAAAACAATTTTTTTGTAAACTACTACTAAAACTACACATAAAAACTGAAATTGTGCAAAATACTTATTTTCAGCCTAATTTTTTTTTTTAAATCACGTTTTTTACATAAAATTTATCAAAATTATTAATGAAAACCTGTTTATAGCAAAAGCTTTATTTTGCAAGTTACAAATTAACACACAAAAGTCATTTCAAATATGAAAATTGTGCAAAATACTCATTTCCAGCATGAATTTTTTAAAGAAATTATGTTTTTTACGTAAAATGTATCAAAATTTGCAAAGAAATTTAGATCTATATCATTAGATTTATTTTAAAAACGCTAAAATTGCAAACATAAGACATTTGTAACAATAAAATTCAATAAGAAATCTTTTAATATAAATAAAATTGATTAAAATTAGCAGGGTCATGTTTTTTTATTTCAATTTTTATTGCATAAGATTTACTTTGAAAATGAGAAAGTTGCACACAAAGGACATTTATAACATCAAAATTGTTGAAAATGCTATTGGAAATGCGGATGCAGAGGTTATCAATCCAAACCACACGCTTACAAATTAGTTCACACATACTCGGGTGGGTGTTTAAGAAACGTCATTCTAAACCTCAAAATTTAAACTTAGTTTGGTCTACCCAAGAAAAAAATTGGGTTTCAAACAGTTGGGGAAGGAAAACCTTAATTCAAATCACACTCTCACAAATTGGCTCACAAAAAAATTTAAACTAAACTTAGTTTTTGCCTGCTAACTTAAGTTCTTACTTGGGTTGGATCACAAACATTTTAGGCGGGGGGACGGGGAACACCAATCTAAACCACACGCTTAAAAAGTATAAATTCAGAGCATTAACACTTGAACGGGTGAACGGGAAACACTAATTCAAACCACACGTTTACAAAATTTAAACTTAGTTACTGCCCGTCTACTTAAATAAGAAATTAGATCACAAACATTTAGGCGGGGAGACGAAGAATACAAATTTAAACAACATGCTTTAAAAATTTAAACTTAATTTTTGCTCATTCGCTTAAGTGTTGCAGTCAAGAAATTGAATTGGATTCGTGAGCAATAACATCAATCCAAACTACACGCTCACGAAATTTAAACTTATTTTTTGCTCACTCATCCAAATGTTTGTGATTAAGAATTGGAACACAAACACTTAGGTGGGTAGACGGAATACGCCGATATGAACCACACGCCTACAAAATTTAGTTTCTTTCCCCCATTCAAGTAAGAAATTTGATCAAATATTTGGGTAAGGGAACGATAAACATCAATCCTTCAAACGAACAAAAAGTTTATAGTTAGTTTCTGTTTACTCATCAAAGTGTTTGTAGTGAAAAAAATAAATTAGAAACACTCGAATTAGTAGACGGGAATATTAATTTAAACTCCACGCCGATGGGATTAAGAAATTTGATTACAAATACTCTGGCGGGTTGTTACCGGACTGGGGTCTACTATAGGCAAAGCTTCAGAATGAACAAAATTTTGCTACGACAAACATTGATAATAAATTTTATTGCATTACTTGAGGCTCTAACAACTTTTCAGCTTCTACCAAAACACCTGGTAAACTAGGGAAACGACTATTGAGATGCATTGCCAATTCCAAGACGGCCCATCCTTTGTAGATGTTTTTTCGAAACTTTGCAGTCCTTAACGATTGAAATTTGTTGCACTAAGCTCAACTACTTTCGCCCAGTGATTTTGTGATACTTTTGAGCAACTCTACAGCAACTCTTAAGGAAACAACACTCAAATTGTTTCAACATTATAACCTCTATATTTCTTAGAAATAACATTAGTCTTGGAACTGTTGTTTTCCGCCGCTTCCGATAAAATTAAACCAAAGCAGAAAAGTAATAGTAGTAGTAGTAGTAGTAGTCTTTGTAATTAATTAATTAGAGCACAAATACTTGAGCGAGTGGGCAGTATCACCAATCCAAACCACACGCCTCAATACTTAGTTTCCGTACACCCACCAAAGGTTTGTAGTCAAGAAATTGAATCACAAATAATGGGGTAGGCAAGCGGAGAACACCAATCCAAACTACAGTAATGTAATTGGATTACAGAAACTTGGGCGAGTGGGCTTTAATACCAATCCAAACCACACGATTAAATAATTTAACCTTAGTTTTTGCCCACCCACTTAAGTTTTTGTTGACAAAAAACTGGATAAGAAATACTTGCGTGGGTGGTCAGTAACTTTAATTCAAACAATTATTTAAAATTATAAAGTCGAATTTTTGTTATTCTTGACATTTTCTGATTTTTTTTTTTTTAGTTTTTGCAATTTATGGTTGGATTTTGGTACTTTCTGACAATATTTTGGTGCTTGGAAGTCGGATTTTGATACTTTTGTAATTATAAATAGAATATTGGTTTTTTTGAAAATTACTTTAATATTTCATGACCGCACTTTGTTATTTTTGATTTTATGTATAAAATTTTACACTTTTTGATAGTTTATAAACAAAAATTAAAAAAAAAATACAAAATTGTCTACGCTTTTTTTAAATTTTTTTTGGTTAAACTCAAAAACTCTAGGTACGCTACTGCAGAATACTTAAAATTACGTTTTTTACATGAATTTTACTATTTATTATTTAAACTCATTTATAGTATAAAATTTACTTTGAAAATTGCGCACAAAAGATGTTTATAACATGAAAGTTTTGCAGAATATATATTTATTTTACATGAATTTTATCAAAATTATTGGATAAAGCCCGTAAAAATTTACTATGAAAACCCAAAAATTGCACACAAAAGACATTCGTGACATAAACATTGTGCAAAATACTAATTTTTAACATAAAATTTATTTGAAATTCACTTTTATTAAATCTAAAAAATTATTGAAAAAAAAAAAACGTTTATAACTTTGCAAACTTCAAAATTTATTCTTAACATAAAAGTTGATCAAAATACTTATTTTAAGCATGAAACTTATTTGAAAGTTACATTTTTTACATGAGTTTTAACAAAACTATCAGAGAAATCCCGTTCATAGCAAAAGATTTACTTTTCAAACCTAAAAACTGCACACAAAAGTCATTTGTAACAAGAAAATTGTTCAAAATACTCATTTTTATCACAAAATCTATTTGAAAATCACATTTTTTACATTAATTTTATCAAAATTATTGGAGAAAACCCGTTTATAGCAGAACATTAACTATGAAACCTCAAAACTTGCACAAAAATACATTTGTAATGGAGAAACCTCGTTTATAAGAACGGATTTACATTGCAAACTCCAAAACTGCAAATAAAAGTCATTTCTAACATGAAAATTGTGCAAAATATTCATTTCCATTATAAAACTTATTTGAAAATAATGTTGTTGCGTGGGTTTTATCAAAATTATTAGAGAAAACCCATGTATACTCAACATCAATTACAAAAATCAAAATTATCGGACAAAATTAGTTTAAAGCAGATTTACTATAAAAACTCAAAATTTGCACACAAAAGACATTTGTAATACAAAAATTGTGCAATATCTTATTTTAAGTATAAAACTGGTTTTAAAATTACGTTTTTTACATAAATTTTATGAAAATTAATGAAAAAAATGCCAAAAGATTTATTTTGCAAACTTAAAAATTGTAGACAAAAGTTATTAGTAACATAAAAACTGTGCAAAATATTTATTTCTAGCATGAAATTTACTTAAAAGTCATGTTTTCTACATAAAATTTATTAAAATTGGTAGATTTAACTCTAAAATTGCACAAAAAGAACATTTGTAATTTGAAAAATGTGCTTAATTATTATTTTCAGCATAATATTTAGTTGGAAATTAGATTTTTTACGTAAAGTTAATCAAAATGTGCATATTATTATTACAATAATTTGATAACCAAGTTTTTTATATAAAATTTACTGATATATTCAGGTTGTTTGGTGGACCTGGGTTTTCTATTGTTGTCGGTCTGCTGCTTCTTTGAGACTGATGTGTATTGATTGTCCTGTAAAGTTCATAACTTCGTCCATCCAGCGCGTTGGAGAACTTCTTGCTCTTTTTCTCTTTGATTTCTCCATGAACTATTAGTTTTTTTAGGTTATCCTGTTTTCCTTCCTTGCGACTTGGCCAAAGTATTTTAAAATGTCTTTACGGCATGTAGTGGAAAGCCTTTCTTTAATGCCAAGTTTTTTAAGTATTGATGTATTAGTTCTGCGTGCCGTCTATGGGATGCGCAGCATCCTTCTCCAGCACCATATTTTGTAAGCGTTTATTTGCGATGCGTTTTCTAATTTCAGGTTTGCATAATTCCTGATTGGTAATTACTAATTAGCAACTCTAGGTATGTGAAGTTGGCGGGTAAGGAGATGGCAAGATGATAAGCCCAACTCAAGTCAACCTCGCCTGCGAGCGGTACCCGCTGCATGGAAACTAAAGAGGCTCTGGCAAACACTTTCTCTTCATTTTCCGCTGTGATCTGTCGACCTCTCTTGGTCAAACTCTTCGGTCTACTCTAGACCACCTTTCGGTTCCCGACGCTATTAGATATCGAGGGCTAGGGAACCAAAAAAGCATTCTCTCGTACCCTACATAGGAGGATAACCTATAAAAAAAATAGTCCCTAACCCGACATCCCCTATCTCCAAAATCCTCTCCCAATTTGGACCCCCAACGACGACTACCTTTCAGTCCAGATAGGTGTAAAAGAATGGACAAGGACAAGATTTTTTGGTAATATGGAAGGTACAACGCAAAAAACAAACGGAAAAGAAGGCGCACCTCAATCGGCAAACCACTACAGCAAGGGCGATGACGACCCGGCAAGGGAGAAAGAAGAGGAAACGAGATGATTTGAATTGGAGCTTTTGAAGGAACAGGGCAAACGGGGTAGCCTAAGCAGGTCACCTATCAGGAGGATTCCGGATGCAAAAGAAGAAACACCGGCTGCTCAAACAGAGAACAAGGATGGGAAACCTGATCACATAGTCTTGGGAAACCTAAGTGAACTTCCCGCTACTCCATCTAAGGAAACAGAAATAAAAGCGGAAAAAACCCTGCTCCAAAGTAATAAAAGAATGAGGATGACTGACTCTCCCTAGAAGGGGGAAGCAGATCTAGAAGACTTTAAGATGGACTATAGAAAGCTGAAGGATCTTCTAAGGAGAATAATAGCAGAGAGCACATCTGAGAAACATTGCGCTGTTAAGCAATAGAATGAAACCGGAAGCTAGAGATGCAGCCAACAGGTTGTATAGCTACTCATCAAGGCTGAGAACGGATGGAGGGATTAACTTCATAGAAAAAATGATGAAGAACAGGAGGCTCAAGGGTCCGTTATAGGACAGCTCCCGAAATGTATAAGCCTAGTGGATAAAGCGGAGCAAACAGAAACAATGGAGACAGCGGAGGAAAGGAATCAACGAGACAGGATCAACGAATGTCTATCACGCAAAAAAGGGGTCGAAGCACTACAGGAGCTGATGAACGTAGACTGGACAGAAGACCTATTCACGAATTGTGAGCAGACGAGTGATAACTTTAAAGCTGACAGTAAGGAAGACTTAGTAGTAATATTAAGTAGTAGCGAGATCACAAAGGGATACCCTGCAAAAATAATAGCGGAGAGACATCCGGAATTGCTAGCAGCAATGACGGAGGATCAATAAGAAACTAAATGGTGGTGTGGGGTCACAAAAAGCTCCATAATTGCCCAAAATGGCAAAGCAGAAGAGGAAAATGAATGACTCACGTATGTAGTGAAAACCATGAAGGGGATGGGAACACTAGAAGGATGTAGCGGAATAATCAACGCAATGCAGGAAGTAATGGCAATGACAATGGAATAGGGAAAATCGAGACTAGACTGTATCATGGATGAAGAACCAGATATGGCCAGGAAAGTGATATATGTGACCCTGTGCACCCCTAAGATGGTAACAAAAACTAGCAACTGGCATGTGGGCGAAGAAGAGAATCTGAGTGATCACATGAACATACATTTTGAAGTCAGGCCGGGGAAGGTAAAGACTTGGGAAAAAACAAGAGAAATCACCGGATGGTCTTTCCGCAATGAGCAAGAGGCAAAATTCCTCTCAAACCTAGACCTAAACACAACGGAAATGAAACGCACTGCTGAGAAGCTGAAAGAATCTATAATAAAAACCTGCAAAAAGACTTTAAAGAAAAAAGGGGGCAGGGTAAACTACAAACCAAGGTATTGGTGGAGTGATGATATTGCAAACATGAAAAGGAGATGTATAAAAACTAAAAGGATGATGACAAGATTAAACGGAAAAAACTCAAGAGACATATACCTTCTGCAACAAGTACAAGAGGCATACGCAAGTGAGAGAAAACACCTTAAGAAGGCAATAATGGAATGCAAGAAAATGGCCTGGAAGAAACTGTGTGAGGAACTAAATGGGGATATATGGGGCAAAGGATATAAAATTGTCACAAATAAAATAGGACAAAGACCCCCAATGACACTGTCAGGGGAGGAGATAACTGCTGAAGCCAAGAAACTCTTTCCGAACTTAGGCAGAATAACGTGGGTAGAGATAAGAACAGAAATGGATATGATACCGGAATGTACAGAAGAAGAAATACTTAAGGCAGGTGGCAAAATTAAAAGAAATAAGGCTCACAGGACAGACATGATACCGCCGGAGGTGATCAGAGCAATAGCAACAAAAATCTCAACTCTGCGCGAAGGTTCTTGACAAACTTATAAAACAAGGCATCTTCCCCAAGGACTGGAAAAGGGCAAAATTAGTACTAATCAAGAAACCTACCAAAAAAAACGAAGACAAGGCATACAGACCTATATGTCTACTGAACCCACTAGGAAAGCTGTATGAGCACATCCTCAACACGAGACTTACAGAGAAACTAGACAGGAATGGAGGCCTGAGTAAAAACCAACACGGGTTCAGAGGTGGCCACTTCACACTGGATGCACTTAGACATGTTAGGGAAGCAGTGGGGCAGGTAACTGAACATCCTACACACAAACTGGCGGTGTTGATCACCTTTGATATAAAGAATCCTTTCAACTCGGTGCCCTGTAGGGGACTAATGGAAGAATTAGAGAGAAGGGGAATTTTAACATACCTCAGAAAAATCCTATGCCACTATCTACAGGATAGAATCATAGAATGCAGCTCCGGAGCAACTCTGGAAATGACTTGCGGGGTGCTTCAGGGGTCTGTCCTGGGTCCCACCTTGTGGAATATATATTATGATGGTCTGCTGAGAGAGCAGATGACACAGGGGATTACCACAATAGCATATGCTGATGATCTAGCTATGGTTGTCAGGGGTGACAGTATAAGGGAAATAGAAGAGGAGGCAGAGTGGGCGTCCTACAAGATAAGAAGGTGGATCAAAAAAATGGGTCTAGAATTGGCAACCCATAAAACGGAAGCTGTTGTTCTGGTGGGTAGAAGGAAGGACATCACAGTTAAAATCAATCTAGGGGATACAACAATCACATCCCAAGGCAGCATCAAATACCTAGAGATGAGGATAGGTAAAAACTGGAATATGAGCCCTCATAAAACAGAGGTAAAGCAAAAAGCAGAAAAACTTGTAATGGCCCTGGCACGTATCATGTCGAATGTAGGGGTCCAAGGGCGGAGAAACGTAAAGTTATGGGAGCAACTGTGGACTCAATACTGTTGTACGCCGTATCCATCTGGATAGAAAGCTGCAAGAAAAAAAAAACAGAATAATACTAGAACGGGCCAGAAGAAAAATGGCAATTAGAATAGCCAGTGCCTACAGTTTTGTCCAAGGCCATACAAGCAATAACGGGCACAATCCCCGTACACCTCTCGCCAAAGAGCGGGCCGAAGGTAAAGGGAAACAACCAAAGGGGCACAGGAAAGACAAGAGAGTGGAGACAATGAAAAAATGGGAAGCAGAATGGCAGTGCAAAAGTGACGTCGCCAGATGGACACAGACCCTCATACCACTGGTGACACCGTGGGTAAACAGAAAACATGGTAACCTGAACTTCCACCTCACACAGATCTTAACAGGCCATGGATGTTTTGGATTATATCTAAAAAGAATGTGCCTAGCAGAACAGGACGAATGCCCCTATTGTGGAGAAAAAGATACCCCGGAGCACACACTGGTGAAGTGCCCTCGCTGGAGAAGCACCAGAGAAGAGATGCAGCTAAGAGTCGGTAAAAAGATAACCGTAAACAACCTGAACACACTCATGCTTGAAAGTGAATACAACTGGAAGGCCATTGATGATGGCATACGGAGAATAATGGCAACAAAAGAGGAAGAAAAGAAAACAAGAGCAGGAAGCCAAGGATAGTAGGATAAATAGAAAGTGTCCAGACTTTGTGAAGTAATACCACAACGGTAATCCCGCAAGGTTTGGAGGGCTTAGAGGTTGGGGTTTCTAGTGGGTATACGGGTAACCGGGAGCCCCACACAAAATGCGTAAGGCATTTTCCCCCCTCAATTAAAAAAATGAAAAAAAAAAAAAAGGTATGTGAAGTTCTAGACAGTTTTGATTTGAATTTGATTTGTTAGATGTAGTGTGTTGGTTCTGTGCACTATCATGAGTTTGGTTTTGTTTAGATTGATTTTTAGCCCCACTTCACGACTTTCAAGTGTGACCGACTCCAGTAGAGCAATCATTTTATCTTTGTTCTTGGCTATTAAAGTGATTTCGTCGGCATATTATAGATTGCTTATTTTTTTACCGTTGATTGCGACCCCTTCTTCAAAGCTCGTCTCATTATGTGTTCTCCGTATGCGTTGAAAAGTCTAGGTGAGAGGATACACTCTTGGCGCACGCTTTTCTGTGTTTTAAAGCAACTCGTTATACTAAGTTATTTGTTCAAGTTTAACGATGGCTTTGAAGTTATACACCAACTTTGCGACCATTGACGTTAGGTGATTTGGAACTCCCATTTCTTTCAGTGCTGCCCATAAATTATTCCATTCCATCCCTCGTGCCTCGATTTTTTACAAATTCTGCCTGTTCAAGTGGTATTTGGAATTCCAAGTATCTTTTTAGCTTCTGATCATATATTTGCAGTAAGATCTTACTTGAGTGTGCTATTTGGGATATTGTGTGGTAGTTTTTGCACTTTTTTGTGAATTTTTTTGTGGATTGGGACCACTATTGATGTACACCAAACATTGGGTTAATGGCCATTCTGCCAGATATTGTTGCATATGTTGTGTATTATTTCCACGCTGGTTTTTTCTAACAGCTTCAACATTTTGGCAGTGATGCCGTTGATACCTGATGATTTGTTCATTTTCAGGTTAGGTTAGGTTAGGTTAGGATAGGTTAGGTTAGGTTCCTGTTCAGCTGCCATACTTATGGGTTGTTTGGTTGTAATAATTAGCTCGTCTTTGTATATTTCTTTGCAGTATTGCTATTATCTTTCTGCTACTTTATTGCCTTTTCATAGTATTTTTCCGTTTTTATCCTCTACGGTGAGTGTTTTTGGTTTGGGTTTTCCTGTTAGTTTTTTTACGTTTTTATGTAGATTTCGGGTGTCGTTTTTGTTCTGATGTTCTTCTATCTTTTTGCAGATTTTCTGGACGTGGTTGTTCTTATCTTCAATCGTGTCTAATGTTTCTTGTGAGATCCACTGTTTGTTTACTTGCTTTGTTGGTTTGGTCTGTTGTTGAATTTCCTCTGCTGTTTCTTTCATTCCTTTTTTTAGTTTTTCACATTTTAAGTCCGCGTCTGCAATATTTAATATTACTTGTTTTTTTTTAACGAGTTTGTCTTCCAGCTCTTGTTGGAATTGATTTATGATGGAGGATCTCCATCTCGAATTGACCATGATATAGTCGATTTGGTTTCTATATCTATCTCCGAGTAATTTCCACGTGTATAGGCGTCTGCTATAGTGCTGGAATAGCGTGTTTGCAATGACTAAATTGTGTTCTTGGCAGAACTGAATCAAACGGGCTCTCCGCTCGTTTCGTGTGCCTAAACCTTAGCGCCCTATTGTGCCGCAGAGTTGTTCTTTTTTGTTCAAGTTTTGCCCCACTTTTGCGTTTATGTCTCCAAACAGGACAAGTATTTCTTTTTTTTTTTGGTAGGTTGCTTAGAGTGTTTGGCAGCTGTTTGTAGAATGCTTTTATTATTTTATTTGATGTCTCCAATGTTGGTACGTAGACTTGAATGAGGTTTATGTTGATGGATTGAGACGAATGATGGATTGTATTAAAATTATCCAAAGTAATTTAAACTAATCTAAAGTAGTAAGAACTAATCTAATCAGATGTACTGAAGTGATCTAAATTAATCCGACTGATCTAAACCTCTTCAAAATGATTTGCTAAACTGATCAGATTTAAACTAATCTAAAGTAGCATGAACCAATTCAACCTGATATGATTTAAATCAATTTTTTAAAATAATTTGATAAAAGAAATTCCGAGTGATACAAATAATCCAAAAGGATCTACGAAGTAAAAAAACTGTTTCAAAGTGGATGAATTGTTTTGAAAAGATCTAAACTACTTTAAACCGATTCAATCTAATGTACTAAAGTGATCCAAGTTAATCTGAATTGATTCAAACTTCTT
Organism: Tachinus rufipes; assembly: GCA_963932245.1. Classification (NCBI taxonomy): domain Eukaryota; kingdom Metazoa; phylum Arthropoda; class Insecta; order Coleoptera; family Staphylinidae; genus Tachinus; species Tachinus rufipes. The sequence continues at coordinate 84,181,821 of OZ010747.1, read as the reverse complement.
CAAAATGATTTGTTAAAGTAATAATAATCCGATTTGATTTAATGCTATTTAAACTGTTCAAATAAAAAAGAATGTTCTAAAAGGGCTGAATTGTTTTAAAGTAATTCAAAACTGATTCAAAGCAAAATGAATGGATTTAACCTAATGTACTAAAGTGTTCTAAATCACTTCAAGTAAATCTAAAATTACTTGCTAAAGTAATTTGGAGTGATTCAAATAATTCAGAACGTTTCACAAAGTAAACCAATTTGGTTCTAAGTGATTTAGATTAATCAGATTAAAAAAATCTTTTAAGTAAAGAAACTGCTATAAGGTGGGTAAATTGTTTTAAAGTGATCCAAAGTCCAAACTTACTGAAAAAAAATTGCTAAAAAATTTAGAGTGATTTAAATAATTTCATACAATACACAAAGTAGTTTAATTGAATTCACGTATCCCAGATTGTTTTAAAATGATTTAAAATGACCAAATTATATGCATTGTTAAATAAAGCAACCCAAAATAATTTGGACAGATCTAAATAAGTTGAATTATTCGAATTGTTTCTAACAGTTTGCAACAGATTTAAACTGAAGTCACATGATATAAACTTATTGTTGTTGTTGTGACATATTAAGTAATTCCTAAATATCATTTTGAATTTAAAAAAATATATACTGCTTATAGGATTAGTTAAGTGTATGTAATAGATCATTCTCGCTCACTATCTCTCCTTAAAGTTTAGTCGGAAAAGAAATTTTTATTGCCAGAACATTCTGTACTTTTACTTGCTTTAAGTTTGGTGAGCTGAGTTGATTTGGTTTTGATACTCGATCATGTTTTTAAAGTATTTTCTAAGAGCTACTATCATGTTTACCAATAATTTCTAATTACTCAAACCATTATAAAACGTTAGTAACACAAATTTGGACAATTAATTCTTATCTGCTGCCGCAATATTAAACAAATGAAACAGACATATTTCAACTCATTTGTAAGTATTGAAATTGTTTTTGTTTATAATAGATAATTTGCTCAAAATGTGTAAGTATTACAATGCTTTAATTTAAACAATAATAATTAAAGTGTTTAATCGTTACTCGTTATTGATTAATGAAAATGAAATTATGAGATGTAAATGTAATCACATTGAACTTACATGTGTAAACATAATAATACTATTATTTCCTACAAATATCATTGCTCGAATGTAAACATTATTATAATTAGCTTAACTCGTATTTCATTATTTGCGTCATGTATATAGTTAAATTTTCTATTAATAATTTTTTTTCGGGAAAACTGTCACATAAATTAGATTTTATCTCAACGGTAAAACTCGATTAACAAACAAATATCTGCGAATGATGACAATCAGCTAAACGTGATGATTCATCATTAAACTAACCGATTAAAAAAGTATCGTATGATTCTACATCATAGTTACATTAAATTATGTTGTATTAAAATTGATGAAACCTTTTATTAACAATTAAATTTTAATACTTATAATTGTTTTAATGTTAAGACAAACTATAATTAGTTTAAATTGATTTTACGATTTTGTTATAAAATTTGTAGCTGTTATCTAATTATGAAACTATTTTCAAGTTTAATGTTTTGTTAGAAGTCTAGACACACACGTCAAAATGCTTCTAAAAAGTGGATATTGCGTCGGGCTTGAGTAATCCTAGTAGAATACATGAGATGCATTTCTTAAAAAAAGCGTAATGTGTTTGCCGTGTAGCTAATAGCAAAACATTAAAGTTACAGTATTAAGTAAGCACAATGAGAAACAAATTAAATCTGAAACAATTTTTACATTTTAATGAAAAAAAATATAAGAAAATGTTGAAAAAACCATATAAACTTTTGAAAAGTAATTTAGAAAAATTTAAATGTTCGATTGCAGACTAAAAGAATATAAGAAAAGAAAAAAAAATCTTTTAAAATTGTAAAACTCTGGTAAAGGTTTGGAGAAATTTTGAAATTATTTTTTGAGATACATCTGCTTTGAGAAATCTTAAATAACACTGAGTTTAGGTATTTTTTTTTTTTAATATTTTAATTTACGTCAAAAACTGATTAAATATCAAACTGTTTATCTAAATTTGAAATTTTTGCACTCTCAACGCAAGCATATGTGCGTGTTTTGAGTGCACAAGCATTAAATTATTAGATTTTGTTTGGCATCCAGTCGTACTTTCTACTGACTTGCACTTTTTGCTGTTTAAATGTCATAAACTACCTTCATTAAAATTTAAAGGAATATGTAAAAATGCTGATGTTGGACTTCTAAACTTAGAACTAGGGGTCAATTTTATGTAAACTTTTGCAAAAATTGACATTTTTTCAAAAAAAAAAAAATTTTTTTGTTTTTTTTTTAATTTTATGACTTAACATTTTTTTAATAGCACTTGTGCTTTCTCTAGGCAGCTGTGGGGGTCATAAACTATTTTTGAATTATTTTTTTTTAAGTTTATATTATATATATAAAAATCAAGAAAGAAAAACCTTTTACACTTGCGCCCATAGTGCACTTGCTGTGGTTGTGGTCTTGCTGCAAGAGCAACTGAGTTCTTGTACTTTACCTGACTATTATTATTAAATTTTTTTTGTTGGTTATAAAAAAAATAATATGTGAACAAAGAAATCATAGTCATTCAAATCTTTTGACTTACGTACTTCCGGGGCATAGGCATCTGCTGAGGTCAATGGCCAGCTGCAGAAGCAATTACGTCTATTTGGCTTTTCAAAAAGTGCACTTTTTGTCATCCAAAAAGCAAAAACTTGCATTTTCAAAACACAGTTTATTAAAAATTGAAAGGAAAATGTGTTTGTTGATTGCTTAAAGAAAACTCTTTGGCTTACGCATTTGCGATTTGACTAAGCACCTACCGAGGTCAGGAGCAATTTCATCTTAGTCTGGCACCTAAAAGTAAGTTATTTTCAAATCCCGATACTACAAAAATTAGTTTACAAAAATTAACAATAGAAACTTTAAAAGTATTAAATGGCGCTGCCAAATTGAAATCAAAAAACTAATTTACGTCAAAAACTTTAAAAAATATATTTTTTTATCTAAATACGCAATTTTTACACGCTCACTCAGTGCGTATTTTGTGGTTTAAAAACAATTTTTTCATTGATTGCCTAAAGAAAACCTTTAAAATTACTAACTTTTGGTTTAGTTTAGGATTGTGCAAATAAAGATCTATCTATCTATCTATCTATACGCTGGTATTGATGCTCAGCTGCAGAAGCAGTTGCTTTTGTCTGGTTTGCCTAAGGTGCCAAAAGTCAAAAACTTGCATTTTTAGAGCGTTTATTAAAAATTAAAAAAATATGTTAAAAAATCCAATTATTTAGATTTATAACCAGAGAAGAAATTGTAATCAGAAAATCAATTTACATCAAAAACTGCAAAAGTAACAATTTTTGATCAAAGTTTGCAATTTTCACATTTGTACGTATCGACAAGCCAAAAAATTAAACTTAAAAAAAAAAAACTAGTTGACTAATAACTTATGGATTTAGAGGTGCATCTGTTAGGTTTGGCTAAGGAACTATAATTTTATTCTGATAAGCAGCCATGGACTTGACGAAAATAGATTTATCCTTGTAGCAACAGATACCTGCACATGCTAGTTGGTAGTATTTGTCATTGGGAATGCTATTAGTAAAACTATTATTGATATTTTGGAGCAAATTTGTTGCCAATACGGGTACCTCAAGGTTGCAATAAACCTCAATTTGTCAGCAACCAATTTTAGGAAACACCACTACTACTTACCATTTAAAGACCAAATCTTTTTAGCACTACGCGGAGCTAAAAAAATTGGTTGTTGTTTGGTCAGCGTGTGGATGCTTTTTTTGAGTATTGCTTGACGACGGTCTGCTGGTTTGCTTTAGGGTAGTAGTTGACCGCATAATTTTGGTTTGCAAATTATGGACGATTATCCAATAATATGGCTTTTGGGCAATTAAAACGGTAAAACAGTTTTTATCTTTATCAGTTTCATTTCGTGTTGAGCTGCTTCATAATTTTTAGAACAACTTTGTTTTCTTGGGGAGTGGCATTGAAGGGCCGGATGTAATTAATGGATATTTTCTCTATAAGCTTTTTTGCTGTTTAGAGTATCAGCGGGACTGACGGGTAGTTTACGCCTGTTTTGGTGCAAACGCACGTGAAGCATTTTTGCACAAACGTGCGTATGTTCGTACTTACTTGTAGAGGAAGGTAGATGCGTCTTTCTTTTTAAAAAAGCCAGCCGTGTGTCGGACGAGTTAAAGTGTTTAAGTCATTCTTTTTGTGGTGGTACGACTATTGGTTTTAGTCGGTCCAAAATAGTTTGTCGTTTTGACCCACTTGGTAGCTCAAATTTATCTTTGCCAAGTTTTTGAGATTGGCAATCAACTCCTGGTAGCGTTAAATGATTGGATCTAGAGGTATTTTTGTGGTAAAGGGTGTTTTTTTAGAGGAGGCAAAGTTTAAATTGGCACCACTGTTACAGCTGATTTGACAGTTCTTGTTTGTTTGAAGTTAGTTTGGTTTGGTAATTTATTATGAATAAAATCACGCCGGAGCAACTTTTGCAAATTGTTAAAATTTATTTTGAAAAACATGTTTAAGTTCAAGAAACTCATCGAGCATAACGTGCATTGTATGGTGCTTAAGCATCTAGTACGACGTTTTATAGTGTGCAGCGTTGTGTTAATGATGATCCCAATGTGTCAATTTGTTATTGTGCTCAACAACTAAACTTGTGTCTATCTACTTTATGGAAAATTTTGCAAAAAGATCTTTACAACTTTACAAGATTTAACTTGTACAGAAAATGAGGCCACACGATTATCGTTTGGGGCGTACATTTGGTAAATGCTCCGAAGAAAACATTGCTACTGATCCACAATTTTGTTTGAAAATTTTGTTTAGTGATGAAGCACACTTTTGGTTAAATGGCTTTGTCAACAAACAAAGTTATTGCATTTAGAGTGATAATAATTGACAAGCCATTATCAAAACACCATTACATACAGAAAAAATTACCGTTTGGGGCGTTTTGTGAGCTGGTGAAATCATTGGTCCATTTGTTTTCAAAAATGATGATAGTCGGAACGTTACAGTCAACGGTGAGCAGTACAAGGACATGATTGCCAATTTTTTTGTGCTTCACTTGGACAGTATTAATGTTGCAGACATGTGGTTTTAGCAGGATGGCGCTACATGCCAACAATGAACAATTAATTTAGAAAGAAACATTTTACAAACTATTCATTTTACGAAATGAACCTTATCTGTAAAATAAAGCCAATTTCATGAATATTATAAAAAAAAAATTGTGTTTTATTTCAATTTAAAGATCTACGCCTAAAAAAACACCCTTTACTTTTGTGATTATTTGCCAACGAGTTTGTTTTTTGGGTTGCTGGTCAAGGTTTTCTGTAGTTGAATTTATTCAGTACAAACGACTACCTGGTAAACTTTGTTTTGGCGTTGGCAGACGTGTTCAGCTACACCAGTGCCTTGTTGTTTGTCAATGTAAAATTTTTGCCATCAAAGTACGGTTGGTAGCTTTTGTTGACCTAGACGTCGCCTATGTACTCTAATTTGTTAGAGGATTACCGAGTTTGTTGGTTTCTCAGCTTTGCGCTAACGTACCAGATAATGTGGCGTTTGAATCTTTTTATTAAATTAGTTTAACTGTCTTCTTAAACTAGTTAAAGAGCAAATACTCTCTCCAATTTAGCTCAAATTTTGTACACTTATTTGAGTACCCGAAATATGACTTTATGCCAAATTTCAGAGCTCTAGGTCACATAGTTTACCTCGTAGTGCCAATTGAGTTTTACGGCAATTTTTAAGTTTAACTTTTAACTTTATTTATCTTAATTGCATTTTAGTCTGGAAAATTTTTAGAATAGTCATAACCGATGGGAAATTTCTCAAAGAATTGAATGCAGCGGTCAAATTTTTGTTATCTTGTCCCGCAAGCGCAGAAAACGCAAAAAACAGTTTTTTTTTTTCAAAAATTTATTTCTCAAAAGACTCCAAATTTTGGCAAAGGCAGCTAAAAGTATGTACTTTAAGATGCTTAAATAATTTTTTTTTACACTAGTAGTAGTTTTTGCTCTAGAGCCTCTTGAACGCACAAAACCATTTTTTAATCAAAATTTTTGATATTAGACTGGTTTTTAATTTTTTTGTGAAATTTCTTTGTGTGCACCCTCAGAAAGTGATACAAAAAAAATATGCCATGAGAAAATTCAGACCTTAAGTTCAAAAGAACACGTGTCGCACTACCATTAAATTTTTAAAATTAATATACTTAATAAGTATCATTAGCTTCTAGATTTGAGTCAGATGCATACCCTGAGTTGCCAAAAAAGCAAATGAATACTTGATAATTAGGTTCCACATGAAACTTTACATCAATATACTCTGTATATATATTTTTTAAATTATAATATTTTTATTATATTTTAAATTTTGAACATAAAATTAGACTCGTAAAGTAAAATTATTAGAATTTAATAAGGCTTTGGACTATAATTTTTTTTTAATTTAAAAACTTTTAAAATGACTTATTGTACTATTTTTTTTTCATTTTGTCAAATTTGTAACATTTTATTAATGTTTTTTTAAGTAAGGTTAAAAAATGTTCCCCTTAAAGTTTTTCTTTAATAGCACACAATCGGTAAGAGCTACATTAAAACATGTTATTAGGTGAAAAATGCGCAATTGAATAGCATTTACTTTTAAATTTCAATTTATTTTTTAAATTTTTGATTTTTAAACATAATTTTTAACAAAAATAACAAAAAAAAATAAAAAATCATTCTTTAATTTATAACATAAGTACGGTTAGAAATAGATCCAGATATGCTGTTCAAAAAAGATGGACAATTTAATTGCCTATAATTTTTATATTCTATTGTTTTTTTTTATTTAGACTTTTAAGAGAGATATTGTATAAAAAAAAAGCAAAACAAATTTGACGTGCAGCTTTTAGGGTGAACATGTTTGCCTATAAGTTTATGATTAAAAAGTGTCTCAAATGTACCTCCTTACCCACCCTAAAAGTTTGTTACCCCTATTCATTAACACCCTGTATATTAATCAATATGTGCTAAAATTTTGATTAAGAAATGGTTTTGTGCGTTCAAGAGACTCTAGAGCAAAAACTACTACTAGTGTGAGAAATTTTTATTTAAGCATCTTAAAGTACATACTTTTGGCTGTCTTTATCCAAAATTTGGAGTTTTAATCGGTTTCAACTTTTGAGATATAATTTAAAAAAAAAAACTGGTTTATTGCATTTTTTGCGCGTGCGCGACAAAATATCAAAAATCTGACTTCTGCATTTGATTCCTTGGGAAATTTCCTATCAATTAAGACTATTCTAAAATTTTTCCAGATTAAAATGCAATTAAGATAAATAAAATTTCAAAAAATTAAAGTTGAACTTAAAAAATTGCCGTAAAATTCAATTAGGTCTACGAGGCAAACTTTGTGACCTAGAGGTCTGAAATTTGGCATGAAGTCATATTTTGAGTACACAAATAAGTGTACAAAATTTGTGCTAAATCGGAGAGGGTCGCGTGAAATGGACTGCTCACTTGACGTGGAATTGCCCTAAAGGCATTTGACAATTTTTTTCTTAAAAATCTTGCATAATTATCAATTTTGGTATTTTGGCAATATTATTATTTTATAAATATAAAAGAGTTTCATAGAATAAATAAAGAAAACATTGAATTATTCTTTTAGTCAAGTGCATAGGCTAAGAAAACTGAGTAGTTTTTTTTTTGGTTTGGTTTAGTTTTAAGTTAAGTTCCAAAGGTTTTTTTTTATTTTGCTGTTACAGCGCAAATCATGTTCTTATAGACGTTTCAGGTTTAATTCACTTGTAATTAAACTTGATTTGAATTTAATTCTGGTGCTCTTGTTTGTTGTTAGAGTGGATTATGATGTTTTTTAAATATATTAGGTTGCATTTGTTTTAACTAATATACCTGGGCGTGTGAAATCATGAATTGATAGGAACTCTTGTTAAGGCGGCACTGGTAGTAAAGTGTTTGTGTGGTTTGTACATGTATATCTGCCAGTATACTATGGTAAGGTCCATTTTGGTGAAACTTTTAATTTGCCCAAATTCTTTATTGTTTCTTAGAGTTTTAGCAGCAGGGTCACTTTATTTTTGGTTGTTTTGTTCAATTGTCTGTAGTCGATGCAGCCTGGGAGAACCTTTTTTTTATTACAACTACAAGCTTTGTTCAATTGTTTTCGATGCCAACAACTTTTTAATCTATTTGTATCTGATAATTTTTTTGTACGCATTGTAGGCGTAATGTATTGTATTGTTCGAATTGTGGTTGTGTTGGCTTTGGTTTTGGGTTGTTGCTAAAAATCGACGGGAATCTTTTGATGATGATTTCAAATTTCTGCTGATTGGGTGGTAGTGGTTCTAACTTAACCTTCGGTGATTGGTAAGCGGTTAGCGTTTCTAGCTTACGTTAATTGGCGTTTGTTGGGTGTCAGGGTTTGGCTTTGCTGTCGAGTTGGTTGATTGTGTTTGGCTTTGGATTGACCAACAGGTTTGTTTTTCTATTGTTTAGGAGAGACTGTGGTTTTGTGCAAATTGCAAACTATTTTTTGACGCTACTTTGAATCAAGTGACTATTTTTATCAGTTTTTGAACGATTTCAAATTTTGTTGTGTTTATTGACTGCTGGGTCCGGAGTTTGACAAGTGATTAAATGTGATGATACAATGCGATTTGCAGCCGTAAAGACTTTTTGTTGGGATCTTGCGCTTCTCCACCATTGAAAGACAAAATGAATACTTTAAATATTGGTACGTATAATCCAAGAACGCGTGTGTCAGAGAAGCAATTCTGTGATGTAAGGAAACGAGAAGAAAAACTATTCTGGATATATTGTTTATTACAACGGAGAACTAGATAAATTGGCAGAAGGAAATGTTTCTTTATAAACAAAAAGCATGCCCAGTATATTACTACCATAGAAAGTATATTTTCAAAGGTCATATGCCTAATACTTAAGCTGAATTTTTAATATAAAATAAAAATTATTCAAGCTTATATGATTGCATGCCCACACACTTTACAATAATATGTGGCAGTTTTAATGTCAAAATTGGCATAAAATCAGACAAAACTAGCCAAAATTGGAAATTATGGGACAGTAACAAGAAATGATTGTGGGAAAATTCTGCTACATTTTTTTGCAATTAAAAACCTTTTTTTCTACATAAAACAAAATCGTTTTTAGACTTTTTTTTCTTCTTCAGGTGCATATCCGATTTCGGATGTTTGCGATGAGCTTCTTCGCCGTCTTCCCGTACCGCGCCTTAAGATTCTGCAACCATGATATTCTCCTTTGTCTTAGACCTTGTTTGCCGTGTAACTTGCCTCTAATGATGGCTTGTAATAGGCTGTACCTGTTCTCTTTTCTCATAATGTGGTCTAGATATTGAAGTTTTTGTCTTTTCTTTTTAATCCTGCAAGGACTATGTGTGCTGCTCTGTTTTTTCAAGATATCCGCAAAATGCGTCAATATAGCCACATTTCAAGAACTCGACTCCGTATAGTTGTATTGAGAATATATAGCACCTCAACATACATATTTTGGTATCAAGATTAAGTTTGTAATTTTTGAAGAGGTTATTCATTGTATTGAAAACTTTTTCCAATTTTATTCTTCATTTCTTAACTATTGTCCCAGTTTTTGTTCACAATTGTGCTTAAGTATGTTGTCTGCCTCACTTTTTTTAATTTTTTGTTTAATAGTGTTTGAAGTCCTTCAAGAAAGTCAGCGAATGTCATTGGATTGTCGGCATATATGTTGTTCAGCCTAGCTCCGTTTAGTAAGATGCCTTCTTCTATGTCTTTAAAAATTTGTTTGGAATATACATTGAACAGAATTGTTAAAAGTATGCACTCCTGTCTTATCCCTTTCGCTATTTTGATGTTTTCTACTTGTTCATCTTCAATTTTCAGAGATGCGGTCTGGTTCCGGTACAAGTTGATAATGATTTGGAGATCTTTGGCGTCGATTCCTACTTGTTTTAAGATTTCTATCATCTTGTGATGTTGCACCCAATCAAAAGTTTTGTGAGATCACCTGCACTAATAAAAGTGCTTCTCTTGTGCCTACAGCATTGATGAAGCCAAATTGGTTTGTTGAGATTTGTTCTTCGCATTTGTTGTAAATTCTTATGTGTAATATTTTAAGGAATATTAAAAAAAATGACTCATGAAGCTTATACTTCTAGACAGTTACGAATGATAATGTGCTGAATAAAGTTTTTACTAGAGTTGCCATACAATGGTTACAGTGGCAATAGAGTCAAATCTAAAAAATCAACGTTAAACAAAGATTATTAGTACCTTAAATTATAACTGACGTTTCCATACACTTTTATTCTAAAGAAATAATACCGTAGATGAGATAAATAATGAATTTCTTGACGACGTACATAAGACATAATATAAGGCATTAAAGAAAAAAGAAGAAAATTTATTTTTTTTCCGAAAAAAACTAATCTTAGGAAAAGAATGAAGATGCAAAATAGACACAAACTCAAACAAACTGAATGATTTTAATAAAGAAATATTACAAAATACTAAACAAGACTTGAGAAGATGATTAACACCGCTAACATTGTTAAGCAATGTCTACAACTCGGATGAACTTGAGCGTTTTTTCTAAATAGAACGTAACCTCATATAAACATCTAAATATAAACATGTCTTTTTGTGGTTTGGTGTGCCCAAAACTTTGACTGCCTATTCTAAAAGGAAACGGCGTCACTAGGTATGTATGTATGTATGTGTGTAGGTATGTGTGATAACCAAACTTGCAAAATTTAGTAAAGAGTATGCATGGCTATACTTTGGTAATTTACGAAATGCGTGGTGAATTAAGCAATACATTTAAAAACGTGTTACAAGTACGCTTAAAGCGGAAAATTTACAAAAAAAAATACGTTTTACTAGTATTAACTTACAGAGCAAAGACTCTAACCCTAATTAAAAAAAAATAGAGCTATGGAGCGGGTTATGTTTAGTGCATTACTACAAAACCAAATTACAAACAACATTATTGGACAAAGCACAAGAATATGTGACATAATTGAGAAAATGTCTACTCTGAAATGGCGATGGTCAGGACACTTTGCCAGATACGGCCGTGGGAACAAACGACTCTTAGAGTGGGGAAACCTCAAAAAGATAAACGGAACAAAGATAGACCTTCGAATAGATGGACAGATAACATGAAAAGAGTGGCTCCTAACTGGGTGCAAGATGCTTAGAGTAGAGAGGAGTAAAAGCTTTTAGAAGAGGCTTATATCTAGTAGTAGATGATGATGATGAAGTAGGATTTATGGTTGGCTGACGGTGGAACTTGGTCCTTTTTGAAACTTTTAGGTAGTATGGTCTCAATCCGGCTGGAGTGATCTATGTTTGACGGTGTTGGGTATGTCGAGTGGGAGATACAGTTTTAGAGTAGATTACTACTAGAGGCATAACATGTTTTTCCCATCGGTGGAAGTGGGTTTACCTAAGACTTTTAACATGCCGTCAACGTTCTTAAATCAACTATGTTGACTACTGCGGTTTTGGTAAGGCCTTGTGACGGTACGCGTTGTTATTGTTTAGTTTTTGCTATTAACAGTTGTATTTAGAGGCGGACCTACTCTAAGCAAGGGTCTGTAATGCGGAAGGGCCACAAGCAAAGGGGACTTTCCGACAATTGTTTCAAAACTTAGGACCTCCCAAAATTTACAAAGTAAAAGTTAAATAAATAACAAAACTGTACTTTTTTTTTTAAATTGTATATGAGTGGGCCTTTTGTAATGTTTTGCAGTGGGGCTTAAAAATCTTAGCTTCGTCACTAGTTGTATTACGCCAGTACTCAATTAAATACCAAATATTTAAAAAAAATTGTTAATCTTTTTTTTGTTTGATAACTACTACGTAGGGGTGCAAGGGGTGATGACACTGACACGGATACGTCAACCCAAATGACAACCTCACCTGCACGTGGCACACCCTGGTAGATAACCAACAAGGCTCTGTCGACCGAATAACTACCGGTATAAATAGTCTCTCTTGCCAGCCAACAGCTTCGGGTGGAAGAGCTATCATGAGTGGGGCAACTCCATGCCCCGGGAGTGAGAAATCACTCCCAAAGGCGGATGAACCGAAAAACTAGTCAACGGCGTGAAGATGCGGAAAGAAACGGGAAACTACCGCATTAAAGACCCATAAGAGTATCCTTAGTAAATCATCGTTGTTCAAAACAAAACATTTCGAAGCCAAAAGTTCTCCAATTGGATCTCCGGGGGGAACAGTATTGAACAAAGTTACAAAATTGACACCAAACATAAAAATAGGAACTTGGAACATAAGAAGCATGTTTCGAGCAGAGAAACTTGATAACACAGTAAATGAAATGCATAGAATGCGTATAAGTATATTGGAAATTAGTGACCTACGATGTCCAAGTTTGAGAACACACTCAACCGATAATAGAATAATGTACTATTCAAGTAGCACAAACAGCAAAAATAAATACGGCACCGCAATTATAGTCGATAGAAAAGTACAAAAGTCCGTAACAAGCTTCGTACCATATTCAGACCGAGTAATGTTGTTGCAAATACAATCCACAACCGGCAAGATAAATCTCATCTAAGTGTATGCACCCACTAGTGATAAACCAGATGAATGGAGGATTTCTATCTACAAGTAGATACCGTTTTGAAGTTCACTAATAAGCACGACGTCACAATCGTTATAGGAGACTTCAATTCAAAAATAGGAAAAGGACGGGTAGAAGACCTTGTCGGAGACTACGGACTAGGCATGAGAAACGATAGAGGAGATAGGTTAATATAATTCTGTCAAAGTAAAAATTTAGTAGTGACAAACACGCACTATAAACTACCACCAAGACGTCTATGAACGTGCACGTTTCCAGCTCATACTAAAGAATTAAATAGTTAAAAATTAAATAAACTATATCCTAATTAGAAAACGATATAGAAGTAGCATCATCTCAGTCAAAACCTACCTAGGAGCCAATACTTTATCAGACCACAATCCAGTCGTAGCCAATGTTAAAGTGAGACTTAAAAAACTAGAATCTAAAAGGAAACCTGTAAGAATTGCAATCGAAAAGCTAAAGGATGCTGAGATAAGAGATCAAATCAAACAAAAAACAAAAGCAAATAAGCACATCAAATACAGATAATCCCAATATGAAATGGGGAAGCATCAAAAGAGCGCTACTGGAAGGAAACAGAAATATGCTAACATCAGACAAAGTTATACCAAAACAACAATGGATGGCAAAAGAAATTTTAAACCTTATGAATGAAAGACAGAGAATAAAAGGATAAAGAGGTTCACAAAACCATCGAAAAAAAAATTTGTAAAGCAACAGAAAACTGGATGTCTGAGAAGTACAAAGATATCAAAAAGCTGCAAATCAATACGACAGTTTTAATCTACATAAGAAAATTAAAGAACTAACAAGAACTAATAGGAAACGAGTGACACCGATTATAAAAACAAAATTCGGAAAAAATAATAACAGACCAAGCCCAAAAACTCATACGATAAAAAGAATACATTGAAAAGCTATTCAACGACACGATATGCCCTCTAAGTAAAACGCAACAACATCTGCATAGCCCTAGCTCTGAAATAACAAAACACAAAGTAAAGCAAGCAATAAGGAGCGTGAAAAGGGAGAAAGTTGTAGGCCCAGATGTAGTGCCAATAGAACTATTAAAACTAATAGAAGATGAGGAAATCGAAATAATCGTTGACCTATACAATACCATATATAGAACAGACGTAATACCAAAAGAATGGCTTGAATCTACATTTATTACGATTTCAAAGAAGTTAAATGCCCGAGAATGCAGTGACTACAGAACATTAAGTCTTTTGAGCCATACCTTGAAAGCATTCCTGAAAATAATACATAAAAGACTTTACATCAAACTTGAGCAAAATATTAGCGACACTCAATTTGGATTCAGGAAAGGCTTAGGAACACGAGAAACATTATTTGGCATTAACGAACTATTACAAAGATGTATAGATATGAATGTCGAGGTACACGCCTTTTTTATATACTACAAAAAGGCGTTTGATAAAGTACGCCATGAACTACTTGTAACACTTCTAAAAAACAAACGTATTGACTCCGAGGACATAGTAATAATTGAAAACCTGTACTGGAACCAAACAGCGACGGTGAGAGTCGAACGGAGAGTGAGGCAAGGCTGTATACTGTCACCGATGTTATTCAATCTATACTCAGAAGCTATACTCAAAGAAACATTATCTGAAAAACTATGTGGGCTTGTTGTTAATGGGCGTCCAATTAACAACATTAGATACGTTGATGACACGGTGATAGTAGCAGACAACATTGTAGACCAGCAAAAAATGGTGGAACGTACAAAAACTGTCAGCTCAAAATATGGATTAAATATGAACTTCAAGAAAACAAAATACATGATTATCTCAAAAGCACGTATACCATCTTTTTATTAATAACACCTATATTTAAAAGGTAACTAAGCACAAACACCTAGGTACGTGGATAACAAATACAAACGAACAGACAGTAGAAATCAAGTCCAGAATAGAGATGGCTAGAACTGCCTTTCTCAAAATGAGAGATCTCTTCTGTAATTGCGATCTAACGCTTCTAGCTTCGTGTTAGAATGATAAGATGCTACATATTTTCAATTATACTGTATGGTATGGAAGCATGGACACTGAACCAACACCTCAGCGACAAACTCCAAGCTTTTGAGATGTGGACGTATCGGAGTATCCTGAAGATCTCATGGACGGACAAAACCCCGAATGCCGAGATCCTCACAAGAATAGGAAAAGACCTAGAAATCCTTCACATGATAAAGATCAGAAAGCTGAAACATTTGGGAGATACCATGTGAGGGGATAAATATAATATACTGCAGCTGATTATGCAGGGGAAAATAGCAGGCAAGAGAAGTGTGAGAAGACGCAGAATGTCCTGGATGCGGAACCTAAGAGACTAGTTTGGCTGCACTTCTAAAGATCTTTTCCGAGCTGCTGTTTTAATGTTCAGAATAGCCACGATGATAGTTAACCTCCGAGTAGGAAATGGCACGTGAAGAAGAAGAACGCATTTTTAATCTGTTTTGTAATAAAGAATGTTTTTTTTAGAGGTATAGAACATTCAACTAAAATGAAACTCATAAAAATCATGTTACCAGCTTTATTGGAAAGATAATTTTATGCTATTACTGCTTAAATAATGATTTGGGGCCTATGGGCGTAGCGGCTGATTTGAATAAAATGCAATTTGTAAGTTTAAAATTTTTGACCGCTATTTTGAGCAGCCGGGGCCGAATATCGGCATTAACGCGGCGAATGTTGGTTTTCAGCTGGTCCATCGTCGTTGGTTTATTGGCGTACACTAGCAACTTTACATATCCCCACAGAAAGTAGTCCATAGGTGTGATATCACACGACCGTGGAAGCCAATTTGCGGGTTCGTTACGCGAGATTATGCGGTCAGCAAATGTTTTCTGCAATACATTGATTGTGTCGCGCTCTGTGTGGCATGTTGCGCCGTCTTGTTGAAACCACAGCTTCTTCACATTAACGCAATTCAACTGAGGAACAAAAAAGTCAGTAATTATGGATACATAGCGCTCTCTATTGAATGTCACGTGTTGGCCAGCATTATTTTAAACAAAATATGGGTTAATGATTCCCAAAATCTTCTTCCATAACAAATCACTCATTCTGGTCATCCTCAATACTGTACGTCTTTGCGGATGCACATTATCAATCAGACTATGCGTAGTGTGAAAACGATCTATGGTTTTCCGAATAACTTGCTTGGATGGACGATTATGTTGAGCGTAAAATGGACGTAGTGCACGTTAAGTTTTGCAAACCTTTTTGTAACTTTGCTCCTCTCCCTTCCTTTAACTTTGTAGTTTAGATATTTATATATAATGTTGTTGTTTATTCTCTAACTCATATAACCAATTTCATCTGTAAAAGGCTCTAGTAAAGCCAAAACTAATAATCTATTTGTAGGAATAAATTTGTGAATTTAATATTTGTTATAGTCTATTCAATTTGAAGATGGAGCGCAATAAAAAAAGAAGCTCAGCGTATGTAATGTTTGTTATGCTCTATTCAATTTTCAGATAGAACACGAGAAAACAGTAAAACATTATAAATTGCTAAATAATATTAGTGTATATATTGTTTTTTATAGTCAATTAAATTTTAAGATAAAGCGCGGGAATAAGAATACACAATATTTTTCAATTTTAAGATAGCCCAAAAAAAATAAACATATATAATATTTTTAAGTAATCAATGCTCGATGAAAAAAAATTGTTGTAATAATGTTTGGTATAGTCTATGCAATTGCAAGATAAAACGTGGTGACAAAAATACACAATATTTTGATCAATTTAAAAAACATATTATTTGTTTTTTATTTAAAATGATCGTAATTGAATAGTTGGCATTGAAAATAACTAATGTTATTTTATTATGTTATTATGCATAATATAAAAACTTAAAAAAATACGTTTTTAAAATTAAATTATATATACATATATATTAGGGTGTCCGTTATTTATTCCGATGTAGATATTCTACATTTTTGTTGCTAATTAGATTCTTTGGTACTAAAAAGTACTACATGAATTTTTTCAGATTTTTGTACGCCCGGAAACCGTGCCTGTAGACCGTTTTTAACCTCATTTAAATAACATGGAAAATGTTTTTTTTTCTTGTTTTTTTTAATACGATAAATAAAAATTGGAAATATTTAATAGTGCAACTATCATAATTTGATGTAAAATTTTCCGTAGATTACAAATTTAATGTTTTCGTGGTCACAAAACGCTTCTGAAAAACAAAAAATGTAAAAAATTAAAAAATACGTAATTTAATGCAATTTGCTTTACATTTTTTTCTAATTAGAAATTCGAATATCAAACTATCAACATCAGAATTGTATTATATGAAAAAAAAAATCAAAATCATAGATCACATACCAAAGTTTAAATAATTTTTTGATGAGAAATCGGTTTTACAAATTCTAAATGAATAAAATAAAAATGTTTTTTTAAAGAAAATGTTTCTATTTATTATGTTTGAATATAATTTTTTATTGCATCAAAAATTTGAGCACCACATCATTATTTTTACAAACTTTAATCACTCTTTATGTTTATTTATATAATTATAAATAATACCTTATTAGAAAATTAAGCAAATCCATAAATTTGAATAGAAAATACTGTTTTGCTTATTATATTAAAATTCATATTGAAACATTTATGTTACTTCTGGTATAAGTAAAAATAAAATATTCTTAATTTATAGTTTTTACAAAAACTAAAAATTAAGAATTGTTGTTGTATGCTAGCTTGCACACAGTGCCAAGTGCCTACCTACCAAGCCTTTAAGGGTGCTTTCATATTTAGAGAATGTAGTTTCTTCATTAAAAAAGAACGCGTTTGTCAGTTTTACTTTTTAACATAATGTCAATTGGCACAACTTAACTTCCTATTTAAACGTATATTTTGATATCATAAAACTAAATTTATAATAACTACTAAATAAAATTTATTTTTGTTTTAGTATTTTAGTTAATTTAGAAATTTTTTATAGGTTTATTTTATATAATTTTTAACAAAATAGCAGCAATAGAAGTGTTTTTGAATCAAGAACAACCGGACATATTTTGTATAAGTGAACACTGGATGAAAATAGATAAAACTAACTATGTCGATATAACTGGTTCTCTATTATTTCATTTTTCTGTCGTTCAATTTATGTGCGTGGAGGAACAGCTAAAAATTCTTTAGTTAACAATTGTAAGCAATTAAATTATGTAACAATGTATAATGTCAAAAATCACTTTAAATGTAATGCAATTGAATTTCATAAGAATAGATGTATACTGTGTATATTATATAGGATGCCTGGGGGAGATTTAGAAATATTTGTATCCAAACTGACAAAAGTTTTAACTTTAGTAACGGTTAGCCACTTGAAGCTGATTATTTATGGGGACTTAAACATTAACAATTTAGTAACAAACTACGAATCACTAACATTGAGATACATTTTTTCTAATTTTAATTTAAAATCCTGTAATGTTAAAAACAAACCAACGCGCATAACAAAAACAAGCAAAACTGAAATTGACTATATTGCATCAAATAAAGGGTTTTCCAATACGGACGCCCCTGTTTTTGAATAGCTGCTATTTGAACATGTGTGAAGTTAGCTCCATATTATAAACGTCAATTTGTTCGAGACATTATACCATTTCATCATGGTGAAGTACAAGTGTGTGCAACGTTTGCAAATTATTAAAAATTATTACGAACATTCGAGTTCGGTCACCGCAACTCTACTACTCAAAAGAGCAAGGCCAGCCAGGAGCAAAGAAAATATTGACGCTGTACGAGCTTCTGTAGCCGAACAACCAAAACAATCGATTTTACGCCGTTCTCAGGAGTTGGACATCAGCCAAACAACATTATGGCGGATTTTGCGGAAAGAACTTGGCCTACACCCGTATAAGATCGTTCTAACCCAAGAATTGAAGCCGAATGATCATTCGCTGCGCAGAAATTTCAACAATTGGGCCTAAGACAAGATGGAGATGGATAATTATTTTCATCAAAAAATCATCCTGAGTGACGAGGCTCATTTTTGACTTAACGGTTTTGTTAATAAACAGAACTGTCGCATTTGGGCAAGGGAAAATCTTCAGAAAATCAACCAGTCACCTTTGTATTCATTAAAACTCACTGTTTGGTGTGGTTTTTATGCCGGCGGAGTCATTGGCCCTTATTTCTTTTTCAACAATGCAGGAAATGCCGTCACGGTCAACGGCGATCGCTATCGGGGCATGTTAACCGATTATTTTTGAGACAAATTGGATAATTTCGATGTAGACAATATGTGGTTCCAACAAGACAGGGTCACATGTCATACAGCCAGCCAAACCATCGATTTATTGAAGACCAAGTTCAGAGACCGTGTTATTTCAAGACACGGCCCAACCAATTGGACGTCTAGTTCGTGCGATTTAACGCCCCTAGACTTTTTTCTCTGGGGGTACGTTAAGTCAGTGACCTACAGCAACAAACCAACAACATTGGAGGAGCTCCAGACCAATATTCAAAGAGCCATTGCTGACAGATCGCCTGATTTGTGTGAAAAAGTAATGGAAAATTGGGTCCAGCGTCTCCATTCGTGCCGGCGTTCCAGAGGTGGCCATCTGAACGATGTTCTGTTCCATTCTTAATGGTATAGTGTCACCTTTAACCCACAATAAACAGATTTTTGATATCTCAATTGCTCGTTTTATTTACATTGCAAATGGGGGCGCTCTTAATGGAAAACCTTTATTTGTATCAACTTGAAATTGAAACATCGAAACCATTTATTAAAACAGAAGAAAAAGTAATAAATAAACGAATCTATTCAATTAAGAACATAAATAAATTTACAGAGAGTTACATTTTTAAGTAGCAGTCTAAATATAAATCAAATTAAATTTTCAGAAAACATCAACACAGCTTATAATATCTTTTGGAATGTTTTTAAAAACGCATTCATTGGCAGCTTTCCTTTAAAAACTACTAAAATAAATAATAATAATAATAATGTTAGACAATTACCATGGTAAAATACTCAATTAAAGTAATGTTCACCAACCTCCTAAATCTAAATTGGATACGAAAAAATATAACTAACGATCAACTAAATAGAGAATATACATTTTTAAAAGCAGAATATAAACAAAAACTTAACATTGCAAAGCAACATTATTATCAAATCCAGCTAAATAATAGTAATAACAAACAAAAATTTATTAAATCAAATCAAATCATTTATTAATGTTAATCGTATAATATAATACTTTACACAGGTCACAATAAAATTAGTACAGAAATTGATAAAACTATACATACAAATTAAAATTTAAAATTTAAAAAATCATCAAAAGTATAAAAAGCGTGTGATGCTAGGAATGTTTTGAATAAAAAGTTTAAAAGAAATATTTTTGTATTTATCTAGAAGATGGTTAGTGAAAAACAAACCAAACATATTATTATAACTCTAAAAACAAATGACAAAATAATTGATAACGATATAGAGATAGGTAATATTTTTGGTGAATATTTTTCATCTATTACAAAATCACATCAAATTAAACATTTTAGTAATAACTTGTCAACAACTTGTACTACACATAACTTAATGCAATCAAAATCAATGTTTTTTGCACCAATAACAGCATCGGATGTAAAAGAAATTATTTTAAATTTGAAGTCAAACTCTGCACCTGTTCTGACAATGTACCAGTGATATTAATAAAAGAATGTGAACAGGAAATATCTCTCATACTAGCCGAAATAATTAATTTATCTGTACAATTAGAGCAATATCCTGATATGTTAAAGTTGGCACAAATAATACCGATCTTTAAAAAAGGCAATTCCAATGATATAAACAATTATAAGCCAATAATATCATTGTAAGTGTATTTTCAAAAATAATAAAAAAAGCAATTTTTTTCACAAATACTGAATTATTTAAATAAAAATGAGATACTTTTAGGAAAAAGCGATCTACTGAATCTGCTATTATTGATTTTGTCCAAACAGTTTATGATAAAATAAATCAAAGTAATAAAGTTTTGGGGTTATTTGACCTTTCTAAATCAAACGATTGTTTGGATTCTGAATTTCTCATAAACAAAATCTATGTGTTGGGTATAAGAGGCCTTATCTTTAACTGGGTTTGTTTTTATCTCCTAAATAGACATTTTCATGTAAAAATAAACGGTTCAAAATCTCAGAATTTTGATATGAATATGGGGATACCCCAGGGTAGTGTAGGTGGACCATTACTATTTCTATTGTTTGTAAATGATATTACTGAATTTATAGATTGTGAAAAGTTATGCATGTTTGCAGACGACACCACAATATGTGTTACTGGAAAAACACAGATGAATGCATAACAAAGACAAACGTTATTCTTAATCAATTTAGAGATTGGTGTAACAAAAATAAGTTAATACTTAATATTGAAAAAACTGTAGCAGTAGAATTTTTTAATAAACACAACAACTCTACAATTACAGATATTAATGCTAATAATCAGTAGATAAAAGTTATGGACAAGCCAAAATTTCTTGGAATTATATTAGATTTAAATTTATGATGGCAACCTCATATTACTAAGGTTTTATATAAGTTAAACAAAGCTTACTACGCAATCTGCAGCTTAAAACAAAAACTGAGCAATAGTAGTTTGATGACAGTGTACTACGGATTGGTTTAAAACGTGCTGAGTTATGGTATAACCGTATGGAGATGTAAATTTAAATCATACCAACAACATCAAATATTTGTAGTACAAAAAAAAATTATTCGCAAAATATTTAATCTCGACTACAGAGAATTATGTCGAGAAACATTTAAAAACAACAAGATAATGACAGCATGTGCAATATATATTTAAAAAAAAATTAATATACATTCATGAACATTCAAATAAATTTGTGCACAATGGAGATATGCATCTTTATGATACTCGGCATAAATCAAGTATACTAGAACAACGTGCCTATATGGAAATGTATAAATACTCTCCAGTTTACACAGGCAGCTTTATAAATAACAAATTAAACACTAGCATAAAACTATTACCAGCCAAAGTTTTAAAAATGAAATTAAAAAAATACTACTAACTGAATGTTATTATACTGTGAATGAATTTTTAAACACAGTAGAATAGTACATTTTATATTATGTTAATGTCTATAGATTTAATTGAAATTAATATATTATTATTAACTTTTAGTGTGTTTTATGTATGTTATGTTTTAGTTTTATTTATTAAATTTTAATTTTAAACTTTAGTTGTAATTTTTGACAAATGTATACCGCAGTTGTGGTCTAAAACAGTAAATAAATTATTATTATTATTATAATATTACGAGGGACACTGCCAAAGTTTGCAAAAAATGTAAAGCAAAACACAAATTACCTTATGTAAATCCCTTTATTGCTTCTCAAAATATTCTCCTTTAAAATCTATATCTTTTGTATCCGATAAAACTAATCTTTAAAACAATTTTGCCACTCTGAGCGAGGTACCTCCAAAACAATTTGATTTGGAGGTACCTCGCTTGCCACGCATTTCATTTTTGATATGTCAAAATAGAAGGAAGTTATTGAGCGATAAATCAGGCAAATATGAGCAATGAGTCATTAATTGGATATTGTTACTAATCATAAAATCTACAGTTTGTCGTACTGTGTAAGCGTTTGCATTGTCATGATAAACAACGATTCGCTATCCTTCGATTCTCTAATGCAACAGTTGCAACATAACCAGTTTTTCCGAAGAAACAAGCAATCATTCTTCTCGAAACGCTTCGTGAACGCACCAATTTTTGTGGGATTAGGTTCATTTTGAAACACCCATACGGTCGATTGCTGTTTAGTTTCAGGTTTATATAAATATATCTGAGATTGGTCACCTGTTACGATGTTGTATACCACCACTTGACACGTGCTTGTTTTTGTTCTTCTTTCAAATTGTGTGGGATCTAACGACTGCAAAGCTTCCTGACATGCAAATGATCGTGCAAAATTGTATGTATTAATATTTGCTGCAATGCCTAAGGATGCATCTATCTCACTGTAAGTCACATGCCGATGTGACAAAATCAATTCACACACATCATCAATATGTTTTGCAACAACAGAGGTGCATGGACCACCTTTGCAAAGATTGTTATCAAACGTTGGTCTTCCACGCTTGAACTCTGCAAACCATTTGTAAACCATAGTTTTGGATGGTGTTTCAGCCCGAAATAACAAACTAGGTTTTTCCACACATTACTGTGGTGTTAAACCGTATTGAAAATCATAAAAATTCATTACTCAGAAGTCACGATTTGAAATTTCCATTTTTCACACAATTATTACTCTTCTTAAAATTTGTTAAAACAAAACCGAGCAGTTTGAAATCTGTCAACTAAATTATAGGTGAAAAAAGTAAAATTTTACAAATATGACAATCGCAAAACGCCCCCAATACAAACAGTACTTGATTCCGCAAACTTTATCAGTGCCCCTCGTACTTAAAACTACTTGTACTAAAATAATAAAAACTATTTCTACCCAGCCGTCTTTCTTCTGTATTTACGACCGGCTTGTACGTACATTTTTGGGCAAACGTCTTGCATTTATAAACGTGTTTGGGTAAAAAAAATAAAGTCCGGCTTTTTTAAATGCGAACGCTTTCCGACGATGGAGACGTGAAATAATATTACGCGCCAATATTTGAAAATATCTTTTAGCAATTCATGCGATATCAAAAACTATTATTATTTGTCAGTATTTAGCCTTATTTTGTTTAACAAAACAATCAAAAACTTTTTGTTGAGAAATCTATCAACTTTAAGAATAAATCTAAATAATACCATCAAATTCAAAGATTTATTTAATTTATTACTAATTTTAAAAACAGATAAAAATTGATTTTGGTATTGCGATATTTGTTTTCGACAAAAATATTCCGTAGTATATGATTTTGCATTAAATCACGTATTTTTGTTATTTTTTACAGTTTTTGTCGTTCAGAAGTGTTTTGTGACCACGAAAATCAAAAATTTGTAATCTACAGAAAATTTTACATCGATTATGATAATTGCACTATTAAATATTTTTAATTTTTACTTATCGTTATTACATTTTTTCATGTTATTTAAAACAGGTTAAAAACGGTCTACAGGCACGGTTTCCAAAAGTACAAAAAATCTGAAAATATTTATGTAGTACTTTTTAGTACCAAAGAATCAAATTAGCAACAAAAATTTAGAAAATCTAAATCGGAATAAATAACGGACACCCTAATATATATACATACATACATATATTGTTCTTAATTTTTTTTTTTTTTTTAATTTTAAATACGTAACTTTTATGTTACTATGTTATGCATAATAACATATAAACATAAAAAAAAATATTTTTAATGATAACTACTCAATTACAATCATTTTAAATTAAAAAAATATATTTTTTTTAATTTATCAGAAAATTGTGTTATAGAAGTATATTATTATTTTAGATGGTTGTATTTAAAAAATAAAGTTGGTTGCCATGGCAACTATACTAAAAATAAAAACATACATTGTACCTGTTTTATAATACTCAAACCATTTAAAATGGTTTTTGAATAATATAAATCGGTTAAAAAATAACGGGGATATTCAGCTGTACGTTTTTTGTCTAACATCCTGTATATACTACAGTATTAAAGCCTAAATAAATATATATATTGTATATATAAATTGCCAATTTCATACTCATACAGTACGTTGCATATACGTACTGTTCTTGTAAATAGCCACCGACTATTTAACAAAAAATCCGAATGCAATATTTAGATTCAAACTACATAGAGTTAACTATTTATTATTTAGTTTGATTTATTTTGGGTATTTTTGTTACATAAAACTTCCGCCTTTAGCATTATCAAAATTCAAGTAATTTATAAATGCATCCGGCCTCGAAACCACTTCTGGTCCCCGCTATTAAATGTGTAATATGATTAAATTAAGCAGCAATTTCTATTACAATGTTTTAATTTGAAAGAAATTTTAAGAAGAATTATCTTTATTCATCTAAAAACCATCAACAAAATAAAATAATGATTCATCTAATGCGAAACTACAAACAAATTAATGCGCCACAACAATCATTATACAATAGTGGCGTGATGTTGGGCGAACAAAATAAAAAACAAGCTGGAATACTTTCAAAAAAAATAATAAAAAACAATCATTCGCCGATACCTCCGCCTCTTCGGCTCGCTATGAGTTAAAGCGGGATGGCATGCAAGCACATAGGTATTTTCACCGGCATGAAAACGACGAACGTGGCCGATTGCCTTTCAGCATACCCAGTCACATGTTGGCATTCCGCCTCAGTCTCTGTTCATACCCGGTGTAGTGCGGTCGCCGACATCCAGGACTTTACTAACACGTGGTTTGCGTAATCTGTGCGCGATTTCACTTCTTCAAAACTAACTAATTCTCTCTCGCGTCAAATAACATCAAAAACAAAATAGTATGAATACTGTGATTAGGCAGATCAAACGGTTTTTCACCATCTACTCAGCTCTTTTTATAACACGTAAGTTTTTTTTTAAGAATAATTTAAATGTAATTAGATTAACTTATTTTAATTTAATGAAAATTGTTGTGTTTAAAAGGGCTCTTATTCCGCTTAAGAATATGTAAAGTAATTTTCTTTGCATATAAAGTTTGGGGATTTTCTGGCTCCGGGAAAACTTTAATTAATAAATATGTTGGATTAAGTATTAGGGCTTAGTTTCTCAAAGTGTGTGCTAATAATGAGAATAATTTTATCCAAAAAGTTTTGTAATTTGATTCTTAGATAAATATTTGCACGATGTTAACTGTGTTAGGTTAAGCAAGGTTGTTTGGTTATAAAACCGTGAAAGTTTTATTTTTGTTTCGACGCGTAATATTTACATCTATGATTTTTGTATAATCTAATAGTAACTGTTCGCCTACGTATAGATAAATTCCTGAATTAAATTTATTAAATGCAAATATTAAAAAGTAAAGTTTTTTGAATTGAAATTCCAATTTTTTTCTAATACTAACAAAAAATTAAAGCTTTGCTTCTATCGTAAAATTTCAGCCAGTTATTTTTATTACTATGGGATTTGCGTTTTAAATAGAGAATTTTTGAAAACTTTATACATTTGAATAAAATGTAAACACATTTATCTCTCTGTCATAATTTACTCTAGTTTCTGGTGGCGTATGATTTTCATACTTTATTAAGACGTAATAAATTCATTAAGTTATTTTGAAGATTCTAATTGTTATTTAAAAAAATTCTAATTCAATTTAAACTTGTGAGTAGTAGTAGCTAATTAATTGGATTAATTTTGAATAACTTTGGAAATATCTTGGAATAAAATATTTTTGCTTACTATCCATGTTTGTTATGGGTCTGGATATAGTTTTCATGATCCAAAACAGAATTATGTTCACTAATATAACTTTATTTAAAAATATTGTGCATTTTTTTCCCGCGCTTTTTCTTAAAATTGAATATACTATAACAAACATTTGATTTTTCTATATTGATTAACTTAAGTTTTTTTTACTGTAGCTGTTTAACCTGAAAATATTCTGTATTTCTTTAATTATTATTAGAATTGAATAGACTATAACAAACATACACAGACATAAAATTTTGATTACCGTATCTGTTTACTTAAAAGAATTGTGTATTTTTCTAACCGTGCTCTGTCTTAAAATGAATAAACTATAAGAAACATTATCTACACTGATTTTGCAATTTAGTTTTACCATAAAAATATTGTGTGTAGTTTTTTTCGTACTTTATCTTGAAGTTGAATAGGCTTTAAAACACATTATATAAGTCAATCGGTTTAGACGTCCTTCAATTTAATCTGTAGAATGGGAATTTAAACGCCAATAATATAATAAATTAATTGGTCTTATTGGCTTTTAAATACCCATTTTACACATGATATAAGGTATGGATAAAATGATAATGCCCTGGCACTATGATAAATGCTCAATATAAATTGAATTAGTTTAAGCCGACTTCACCTAACCTAACCTAACATAATTTATGATTTCTTTTTTAAGCAATAAACATGTCGCAGATTTTTATTTACAATGCATAGTATTGCTCATTTATCACATTAATTTTTCTTAGCGAACAATTTAAATTTTTGTCATAATATATTTGAAAGAAAAAACCTTAAAATAAAATAAAATACTACGTAGTGGAGAGCGGTTTGTTTTCATGCTGATCACCTGTTGATGTTTGCATTAATGTTGAATTAACTATAGCACTTAATAGTTTTTATCTCTTAACATTTTATCTTGAAATTGAATAGACAATAACAAACATGTACATTGATTTGAGTAACTTAAGTTTTGTTTATTGTAGCTCTTTACTTAAACATATTATATATTTCTCATTTTGCGCTCTATCTTGAAATTGAATAGAGTATATTAAATATTTTTCATTATCTATTAATTTAAATTTATTTACTGTAGCTTGTTAGTTAAAAGTATTTTGTATTTTACTTCTTTTGCTCTATCTTGAAATTGAATAGGCTATAACATTGTTATACACTAATTTTCTTTCATTGAACAGTTTAAATTTTTTTCACTAGTTTTTTATTTAAAATGATTTTGTTTTTTCTTCTCTTGCTTCATCTTTAAATTGAATAGATTATTACAAACATTAATACACTGATTTTTCGTTTTTGAGAAATTTAAATTTGTGTCGTCAATTCAAAGCTATTTCCGCAACTATTGTGGTTTATTGGTCTTTTATTTTAATATTTTTAAGTTGTCAACACTTTTAAATTAAAAGTAACTGATTCTATGAAATATTTTTTTAGATTTTACACAAGTTTGAATGCAATTCAGCCGCAAAGTGTACTTCTTAGGTAACGTGACATAACAGTCAATTGCGAATTGACACATTAGAAGTTAATTTAATTTAGCCATATGCGAGCATAATATAAAATGTGGTTGTCAATCTCGAATACATGACTAGCTTGAATTGAATTTACTTTAGGAATAAATATTTTTTACTTCTCAAGATTCTGAGCTTTTTTTATTTTTGTTTTGAACTGTGGCTGTTGTAGGTTAGGTTTGGTTAGACTTTAAAATCTTTAGGTAAAATCGTATTATGGATTGGAAAGTGATGCATTATTTGCAGCGGCTCTAGGGCGGTAAACTATAATGTACTACAAATTTATTTTTATTTTGTCTTTTTCAAACATTTTAAAAAACTTATTTTGCTTGGTTTAAAAAAATATTTTGTAAATTGATACTTAATATACAATTTTTGCTTTCTCACTCTGAAATATTGGGTTGAGATGATAAGAGTATGAATACTGATGGCATATATTTAAGCCACTTGAGATTTGCAGATATAGCTTAATGAGTACTAACATTACATACAAGAAGTATGCTAGAAGAGTTAAGCGAAGTGTCAAACATGATAGGGCTGAACCTAAATAAAACAATAAAACTAAGTAATAGTGAATCATCAGGTCAGGGTCACAGTAGAAATAGCTACTCTCCACCAATTAAAATTAGTTCCCGTCTAACTGGGGTGGGTTATCAAGAGATTTATTGTTAAACAATTCTCGGATATCTAAATGCAAGCACACAAGAGGTGGGAAAAACAAGAGATCTTTTGATGACTAACACTTGGGCGGGTGGGTGGCTCACAGTAGTATAAGCTACTCGCCTACTAATTAAACTTAGTTCTCGTTCACCCCAGCGTAAGTTATCTAGAGATTTATTGTTAAACAATTTTTTGATATCTAAATGCAAGAACACAATAGGTGGGACAAACAAGAGATTTTTTGATAAGTAACACTTGGGCGGGTGGGTGGGTTACAGTAGGAAAATCTACTCGCTCCCCAAATAAACATAGTTCCTGCCCACCTGGGGTTGGTTATCAAGAGATTTATTATTAAACAATTTTTTGATATCAAAATGCAAGCACACAAGAGGTGGGAGAAATTAGAGATCTTTTGATGAGTAACAATTGGATGGGTGGGTTGTTCACAGTAGAAAAAGTTACTTGCTTACAAATTAAAATTAGATCTTTTGATAAGTAACATTTGGGGGGATGGGTGGGTTACAGTAGAAAAAGCTACTTGCCCACCAATTTAACTTAGTACCCGCCCACCCACCCTATCGTTAGTTATCAAGAGGTTTATTGTTGAACAATTCTTTGATATCTAAATGCAAGCAGACAAGAGGTAGGAGAAAGAAGATATCTTTTGATGACTAACACTTGGGCGGGTGGGTGGTTCACAGTAGAATAAGCTATTTGCCCACCAGTTAAATTTAGTTCCCGCCCACCTACACCAGCGTTAGTTATCAATAGATTTATTATTGAACAATTCTCTAATATCCAAATGCAAGCACACAAGAGGTGGAAGAAACAAGAGATCATTTGACATACAATAAAGATTGGCAAGGAAAATGAATCGGCTGAAGTAAAATTGAGCTTTATTCTGAAAAACAAAGAGGTCTCGCTGCAATTAAAAAGAAAGGTACATATGGTCTAGAAACTACGGCAATAACCAAAAAATCATTAGAACAACTGATAGTCGCCCAAAGAGTCATTCAACTCTAAGAGATAAAATGCACAATAGTGACATTCGGGCTAAAACAACAGCGATCCTCAGGTGGAGATAAACAAAGCGAAGAATGGTGGTCGCACAAAATAACTTTTTGGAGACCTCGAGAAACTAAAAGGAGCTTGTGAAGACCACAAATGAGGTAGATTGATGCCATCAAGATCATAGCGGGAAGAAAGTGAATGAGAACAGACAAACATTGAAAGAAATGGAAGAGGCTTCTATCTAACTATAGAGTAACTGAAGGCTAAGACAAAAGAAAAATATTGTGAAAAATTTGTTGCAAAGAAAAAAAAATTTTTTTGGTTTTAATTTTTTTTAAATTTGATTTTTTTAATCTTATCTTACGGGACAAGCAAAATATGGACAAAAAACATTTTTTTAACATCGGGGTGCTGTAAAGAATGCTTTTCGGTCTTTGATACTCAATATTCTATAGGTTGAAGACAGACATCATTGTTTATATCATAATCAACTTATTTTTTATTTGGAGAACAAAGATTGACATATACTTTGGTCATTTTGTAGCTGATGAGTTTGTGACCGTTAAGGCTGTTACCATAGAGTACTTGACAATTTGTTATTTTACTTCCCATTGGATATAGTAATATTGATGATGGAGTGGTTATTTGCTGTAATTCAGTCTGCTAAAGTAGAAAACTTTTTTAATTTTTGTATCTACGTAATACTTAAATTACTAGTGTTAACTCTTGACCACAGTTTATTTATCAGTGAATAATACATACATTGCTACAGACTGACGTCTAGAAATTATCATTATATTTATTGAATGACGATATACTAAAAATTATATCAATTCAGTATTAGATAAAACAAAACCAAATTTAGAAAATTAAAATCTGGATTTTATAAAAAAAAATAACATTCTTAAAAGTTTGGTGTCGATTGACTAAGTCTAAACGGTACCCCAAGTGCGAAAACTACCAAACAAGGGGTAAACTTGGTTTAAGCGACAAAAGAACTTCTGAAATTATACGATGTCGTTTTCTACTAGATTTTATGTTTCCAAATTGAATGTCAATATCTAGATCACGATATTTTACGTTGTCAGTTTTCTTACTATTTTTTTTTTTGGATTAGTAACTGTATTTGGGCTCTTTTATAACATTTTCTTTTTTTTTTTAAATTTTGTTAACGACTTTAACGACATTTTTTATTTATTGTTGACTTTCTCAGTCCAAGATTTACATTTCAAAGGCTGGTAGCTTATCTAGTTGGTTTTTTTTTAGGTTCAAGTTTCCATTTCATATAATAACACATAACATCAAAGTACTTTAGTTAATATTAATATCTCGACTACATAAAACTTTTCTTAGTGACACAAATGACGCTCTGGAAACTTCTATTCTTGTCTTTATTTTATGTGACTGATCTCCTATTTTCTCTATTCACAAACCTATATTTTTGTAGGTTGTTACTTTTTGTTACTTCAGTTACCCGCCCAAGTGTTTGTTCTCAAAAGAATTATTTACAAACACTTGGGCGGGTGGATGGGCAACTCTAGAGCATAATAACTATCAATAGTTTCAATTGGAGTTGCCCACTCACCCGCCCAAGTATTTGTAAATATATATTTTGTTAACAAACACTTGGGCGGATGGGTAAGCAACTCCAGTTGAAACTATTGACTGTCATTATGCTCTTAAGTTGTCCACCCACCAGCCCGAGTGTTTATTGTCAAAAGGTTTATTTTTTTAATTTAATTTGTGAACTAATTTTTTGATAACAAACACTTGGGCGGGTGGGAGAGCAAGTCTAGTTGAAAGTATTGACGGTCGTCATGCTCTGGAGTTGCCCACCTACGCCCAATTGTTTGTTATCAAAAACTCCAGTTGAAAGTATTGACACTCATTATGCTCTAGAGTTTTTCACTCACATGCCCAAGGGTTTGTTATCAATAGATATATTTATAAACACTTGAGCGGGTGGGTGGGCAACTCTAGAGCATGATAACGGTAAATAGTTTCAACTGGAGTTGCCCACTCACCCGCCCAAGTGTTTGTAAATATATCTTTTGATAACAAACCTTTGGGCGGGTGGTTGGGCAACTCTAGTTGAAACAATCGGCTGTCATTATGCTTTGTAGTTGCCCATCCACCCGCCCGAGTGTTTGTTATCAAAAGATTCATTTACAAAACACTCGGGCGAGTGGGTTGGCAGTTCCAATTGAAACTATTGACCATCATCGTGCTCTGGAGTTGTCTACCTACCCTTCCAAGTGTTTGTTATTAGAAGATTTATTTACAAACACTTAGGTGGGCAGATGTATAATTTCAGTTGAAACTATTGATAGTCATCAAGCTCTAAAGTTGCTTACTCACCCGTTCCAGTGTTTGCTATCAATAGATTACAAACACTCAGGAGGGTGGATGTACAATTTTAGTTGAAACTTATGATAGTCATTAAGCTCTGGAGTTACATTCCCGAGTGTTTGTGATCTAATCTTTTAACAACAAACACTTGGGTGGGTGGGTGGGTGGGCAGTTCTAGTTGAAACTATTGACTGTCATCATGCTCTGGAGTAGCACTATCACACGCCAGAGTGTTTGTTATCAAAAGATTTATTTACAAACACTCAGGCGATCGGAAGTACAATTGTTGAGTATTTTTTCTTTCATTGAAAAGTTTTTGAATGTAAATTTTCCATCTTTTCAGTTTGTGTTTATAACTACTATTACGCGATCTTTTAGACATTTTTATATTTTCAGTTCTTTTTGTGCTCAGTCACTTCCATGGTTTGCTGGTGCATATGAAAGCTCAGTTTTGTTTGTTTAATTTTTTTGTATTATTTTATTTATTTTTTGTATTTATTTTTGTTGTTCTTATTTAGTAATCTTTTCTTTATCATATTTAGGATTTCGTCATCCATGGTTTTTTGTTTGTTTTTGTATTTCAGTTGCACTTTAGCTGTGGTTGATAGCACTTTTTGATTTTTTTTTTTCACTTTTTTTAACACATGGGCTAAAGAGTGTTCTGCCTTTGTTCTCATAGCTGTTGGCTCATTCACTCATAACTGTTGGCTAGCCAGAGGGGAAACACTTATACCGGTGTTTACTCGGTCTCTACTTGCGTTAGCCGGTCACGTTTAATATTGAGCGTTGTCCATTTTTTACCACTAGGAGCTGCTGGTTCGGATTTTTTATTTTATTGAAGTTGGGATCTGAAAGTCTCTTTTCTTGAAATTTTTATAAGTTTTCTGGTTTTTCATTTTTTGCATCAAGGTTCTTAGAAGAGCTGGTTATGGTTGTGTGACCACTCACAGTCTTCTTTGGAAAATTTGATATTCTTCTTCTTCTTCCTCTTTCCTTTAGTCATTTTGTCTATTTTTCATTAGGCCAAATGCCTCATCGTGGTTGCGATTCTATAGATGATGAGGTTCAACTTTTGGCTCATCTTTTTGGTGGTCTTCTTGGTTGTCTTCTGCCGTCTCGCACGGTTTTTGGTAGCCGATCTTCATCCATACGATCGCTCGTGCGTTCCATTCTTTCCTCTTGGTCTTGGCAAATTTGATTATGTCATGGTTGTCGCATTTGTTCCTGATTTCTCGACTAGGTATTCTGTCGGGGAGAATTACTCCTACTATCGTCCTTAGCACCCTCATCTCGGTTACTCTAAGTTTTTGTTTTGTTTTGCTTGTTTCAGCTTTAGTTTTGCTCGCGTAGATCAGTGTTGGTCTTACTATGCTATTGTAGATTCTGACTTTGTTCGTTACCGACATGTATTTGTTCCTCCATATGACGTCTTGCAGGCAACTCGGTACCATGGCGTCTTTGTTCAATTGTTTTGTTACTTCTCTGTTCAGATCACGTGCGCTAGAGATATCATCGTCTAGATAGTTGTAGGTCATTATTTGTTCGATGACGCGACCGTCGATTTCCAATTTGCATCTTAAAGGTTCTTTTGAAATTGTTAGTCGTTTTGTTTTCTTCAACAATGTCAACATGGAAGTATCTAATACTTTCATGTTGACATTTTTTGCAGTTGCTATGAACTTGAATAAAAGTCTTTGGAGGTCGTCTTCGCTGCTGGCAATCAGGACCGCATCGTCTGCATAGCATATCACGTTTCACACTGCTTCCCCTTATTCTGTAACCGTTCTTGGATTTGACGTTGTCGATAATTTTGTTCATTATGATGTTGAACAGCATAGGGTTTACCGAGTCACCTTAATGTATTTCGGACCTTGTTGGAGTTTCTGCTGTTATTCTATTCCTTGCTTTGATATATGTTGTTGTATCTTGGTATAGGTTTTGAATCAGATTAGTTAGCGGTTTGGAGACTTCCTTTTCCGTGAGAATTGCTCATTAATAGTCTTCTTAGGCTGATATGCCAAAAATCTAAACTAAAAAAAAAGTGAGAATTGCTATTACGTCTTTGAGTCTTACACGGTCGAACTCTTTGGAAAGATCGACGAAGCACATGAAGGCCGGAAAGTTGAACTCTATCTAAATGGTTTTTCAAAAAGGTTCAGCTTTTTAATGTTTTCTTAAAGTTATTGAAATGATTTATTTGTTAAGATTTTTATGTAACTTGTAAAACTCTTTAAGATTTTATGAAGTTTTTTCTTCGACTATTTAGACACTTTAGCGTTTTTGTTTTTTTAAGACGATCTGAAGTCATTTAAGAACTATTAAACTCATTACGGACTTTAAAATTGACTACACATTTAATAGTATTCAATAAACTGATTCTGAGACAATGTTGTTGAAGAACGAAGAAAAAAAAAATCTTTGCGACCACAATTTTTTTACTCTTATATTGGATGAAAGTGATGCTTTGTGTTCTTCTTAAGAATTTGTTTGTAGTTTCTCTAGGGCTACGAATTCATTAATTTGAAAACATTTTTTTTTATTATAAAGTATAAGAACGCATTTACAGCGATACTCTAAGACCTCTCAGTTTTTGAAGTCTTTTAAAAAAAAAAAGTTCTTCAATAACTTTTATAGCTCAAATTAGTCAGGGATTTTTTTTAGCCATTTTATGGAAATAGAATCAATAATCGTATTTGTATTTCAAATACTGGTGGGTTTATTGTTTGTGGTTTCTTTGACGTAATTCTTATCAGTTTCTTTTTAAAACCAATCGTATTTATCATGCTTCAGTAATATGTAATAATCATCATCATCGACGCCTTTGTCAAATGACTACATAATTATAGAATTGGCTAACTATTGTTGAACTAAAATAAGAAAAGATATGTTAAACAACAAAATGTAACTCACTTTAACCTTTAATTTGGTCGTATTATAATAATTTTGATTAAGTTTGTTACCGAAACTAATGTTTCCAAATATAAACAGCACATTTCTAACATTATTTGAAGTAATGGCAAAAATTAATCTTAATTTTAATTTAAAAAAAATTGAATAAATTGAAAAATGCAATTTTGTAACTCTATGTAATTCAAGCGTGAAAATCAAATCAAATATATTTGTCGCATCCCCAAATTCAATAAACGTTGACCTTTTAAGACGACTGGGTTGGGTGAAAATTCATTCGTGACAGTATTGTATGGACCCAATCGATTATTAACCGATAATGTTGCTAATAATTAACTATATCGATTATATAGGAAATATTTAATGAAATTGGTTGATTACTTTATAATGACTACTTATTAACACTATGGAAAAATTTAATAATTGTAATAAAGCTGCTAACAGGTGTGCCGATCAATTTAATGAAAATATTGAATAAATAGTTGTGTTGGTAGTTTATAATAGACTTGAAAACTTTTTATGGCTGAATTTTAGAGCCTGTTGTTTCGACTAAGTCATAAATTTACCGCTGCAAGTGGGCTTACTTTGATTATTTGCACTTAAATTGTAATGAACTTAATAGTTATCTATTACCTTGTATGATGATACAACAATTCCTGAATTAATTACTACAATAAAAGGTAAAAATAGGTACCGGTTTGCTGATTAAAAATCAACAATTTTTATTCAATTTAAGCATATTTAAGTCTCATTATACATGATTTAAGTGACAAGAGTCGAATGTGATTTTGTTTATGATGATAATAATTTTGGTTTCAATTTTATTGCAACAAAATAATTGGATTTTTTAAATTACCTTGATAAAATATTATCTATTACATGAGCATGCAATTAATAACAATTAATATGAGATAAGATATAGTATTATGATCAATAAGTAATTGATAAATTTGCAAAATTACGTAATCGTTTAGCTTTCCTTGGCCAAATGTTGTACTTGTACTATCAAATTAAACAAATACAATTACATGGTTACAATAAAATGCTTAAAGTATTATCATTCATATAAAACGGTATTAATATCTCAAATATTAGTCATCCATCCTTGCTTTAGTAATTAGTGTGGGAGTGTTACTATAATTAATGGAATTAATGTCATTATTTAAATAAACATTTTTTATTGTTTATCAAGTTAAATGCACTTTTAACAATTTTTCAATATTTTTAGGTGCTGTACTTTTTTAATGATGCACTGCCAGTTTAGCCGAAACGCATTGATTAAATTTTGCTTATTTTCTTAGAGTTACATCGTCTTTTTAGTCTCTTTTTTTATCTAGGATTAGGTCCCTGTTTATTTATTTGCTTTATTGCTTTGTATTTCCTATATTTAGATCTAACTCTTGTTTCATCGTTTTGGCGGTAAGCTTAATGTTTTGGGTTTTGTAGTCTCGGTTTGTCATTCTGTCAACGTGATCTCTCCATTCTCTTCTTTGTTTCTTGATAAACTCACTACATCTTGGATTTTGCAATGCTCACTTACGTTTTAGTTCTTCCTTCTGTCATGTAGTACTTCCAGTGATTGTTCTCAGGTTGTTCTTAGCAGTCGTTTTGTTTCTGCTGAAATATAAAATAAATAATGAAATATTAAATTCTATAGAATTTACAATTTAAGAAGAAGCAATTAAATTGTTTGTTTAAAACAAGGCTGGAAATAAATGCACTTTCCTAGTTATAAGAAATGATAAACTATTCAAAAAATGTGTTCAACAAGATTAAAATAATTTAAAAACAGTGTTAATTTTTTTCTAGTCATGTGTTGATTAACAATTACGTTGGCGAATAATTATAAAGGTGTAAATGGACGTATGAAACAAAATAAACTCATTATAAATTCACAATTAAGGATCAAAACATTGCATTTAATCAAGAATTGTTATAAAAATTTAGAACTTAATTGGTTTTTGCAGCTTGACCATAATTTGAGGGTGTTGACGCAATGCCCCCTATTAGGAGAAACGTTGAACTGTTTGTGTGTGAAGGAGACTGTAATACAGATAAATCCTTACACGGACAGGCAACGGCATTTTTGGCGCGTTTTATTTGAATCAGATGACCGAAACAAATTTATCATTTAAAATTAATAAATGATGTATTTTATGTAAATCGCATCTTCATCTAGTAAGAGACACATATACGTGTTTCAGGGTATGCACCCATCATCAGTGTACCTAGCATCTCACTGGTCGAAGAGACAATTTACATAAAATCACAATTGAAAAATTCAGAAATTGGCATTAAAGTCAGATTGATCTTTGTAGTGGTAGTCGCAACGCCTTAGTGTGTTTTGAAGCTGAAGAGCGTACACAATCTCTTTGATCGGCGTCTTTGTAGAAGTTGTTAATCGGCTCAGGTCCGGTGGCATAGGAAAGGTCGGTATGTGGTTGAAATCAGATTCATTTTCTTTAGGTTATAAACGGAAAGCTTCAGCGTACTGCTGGTTCAATAATAGTTTGACGGATACTGTTTATTGCAGCTTGAAAGTTTGCTATTTATACTTTTTCTTTAACTCTGTTGTGTTTTTAATGGTTGTGTAATGCTGCGCTTTTTGACGGCATTAATTCTTTCCAACTTTATGGTCTGCTTCGTCCGGTGTTGGGGGGAGTTTCTTCTGTCGGTAGCGCTGGTTGCAGGTTGTTGAGTTGTAGTTTAACCGCGGGTCTATGGGGTTGTTTTACTCAATAACAGTGGGACCTTAGTGTTGCCGCATATGAATCGCCCTAGAGGATGATGTTTGTACTTTGTTTTTGGGGACCCTGGGTAATGCTTCCAGGGTTATGGTTGTTTCCAATATGTTGGTCGGAGCTTCGAGCCCGCAATGTCAATTATAGGTGATCGACAGTTTGCGGGGGCGGATGATCCTCTCGAATTGTGGCCCTTAGTATTGGTTTTGATCGCTGTGAACGATGTTGCCTCTCGGAGTCCGAGTCGCGGCGGGGTTTTGTTTATTTAAGCTACGCAACTGCAACAATCTCCTCCTTCCCCCTCTTCCCAATTCCTCGACATTGTTCACGGTCGACAGGGTCGTGCGGTTTTGGCAGGCTCGTACTTGTCCACCTCGCCGGTCCGACACTCTCCCACTAAAGTTTAGCACCTCCAGGTGAGGTGTGTCCTAAGCTCCGGGTTTGGCGATATTTGCTCTAGTAGGGCTTCACTCGGGGTGAGGTCGGTTGCCGCGTTGGTTTTTTGGCGGAGTTGAAAAGTGGCTAGGAGGCAGTAATTTATCCTATGGCATGCCTGGGTGACTGTCTAGCAAGCACCGCAGGGATTTTAACTCCGCGCGCCGTAGTTCTACGGTTGGTATTTTTACTTCACGGTGGCTTCTCCGAATTTGTGGCCTACATATTGGGGGCAGTTGTTGCTCAGGATGATTTTGGAATACCCAATGATGCGTGGCAAATGCTTCCACCCAGCGGGTGCTCATGTCCACAACTGTCAGTATGTACCGAGAAACGCCTTAACGGCAATGAACGCTTGTTTGGCCGTCTCGTCCCATCGGAACGGACGTTTGGTCCCTTGGAAGTCCGTCAGAGGGGCGGCAGTCTCCGAAAAGTTGTCCACGTATTTCCGGAGCCACGTGCAAATAAAGCTTTTTTTGGGTTACGGGCCTGGGGTTGGTCGCGGATGTATTGAAGGTGATGCTGTAGCGTCTTGTTTTCTTGGGCGGTGACTTTGTACTCGATCTCTGTTTGACCAAAGTCGCACTTTTTCTGGTTGCAACATAAGCCGTACTTAGCCTTCAGCTTCTGAAAAGTTGCTACAGCGTTTTTAAGGCCAAAAGGCTTTAAAATGGTAGGTCGCTCCGCCTGGGGTGGCAAAGGCGGTCAGGTGTTAGCTAGCTGAGTGCGTAGGAATCTGCTAATAACCGGTGATCAGGTCTAGTTTTGAGAAAACGGCCGCCGCTCCAAAATCTTTCAGAGTCTCTTGTATCTTCAGGAGCGGTGCCGCCTTGTCTCGACTGGGATTGTCAAGAGCTCGGAAGTCAACGTAAACGCATGGTAAACCGTCCTCTTTCTTGATAATGGCCACTGGTGTGCAGTAGTTGCTCTTAGTATTAGTAGTTTTGTTTATTTCTAAGCTACGCTCCTTATAATCTTACTAGGAGTCCTAGACATTTGTTGCCGAGACTTTTAGCGCGTTCACGCACTTTAACATACTTGCGAACGGAGGCGTGTTGCTGATAAAGCTGTTCTTTGTATGCCGCTTGTCGTTATCTAGCTTGTTGTAGGTCTGCGTCGTTGTCTTCCTATTGCCTCTTGATTCTATTTGTATCCAACCAATAATTTGCGTGGCATGCGTCTTATGGCTGCATTGGTTCTGCGGTTGCTGTGGAACAATAGCTGTTTGTCCCATTTTTGGCTCGGTCGCTCTTCCCTCAAAGTACTGAGACTTTTTCGCGTGACGGCGTTCTACTGGATTAACCCGAGGGTTATAGGTTGTGGTAGTGCACTGTGGAGACTGGTGAATTGTGTGCTAATATCTGATAACACAATCTTTGGATATCTGTATTGCTTAAAGAGCTGTTGTTCAAGTGTCTTGTTGGTAGTTTTGTTTGTTGCTTCTAGTCATCTAGGTGTCTATCATTGTAACGACAAACTTGTTCTTTGATTTGGTTTGCTTGATGGGTGAGCCTTTGGTGGTGCTTTAGGCTGAAAGGGTTTGGTTATACATTTTTTGATTCATGTTTGGACTTTCTTTTGGATTTGGATTCCCGGTTAGTGGTAGTCCCGAAATGTCGAATGGTGTTATTTAATAATTTTTTGTTGTGCTTGTACTGGTACCACTAGCTAGTCGGTTTCTGCGTTAGTCTTCAAGAGTTTTTGTGTTCTACAATTTGGTACTCAAGGTTTTTGCTTTTGTGGCGTTTTGGATAGTTTACCATTTTGTGATATTTCCGAATTTCTCTAACCTTGGTGTGTTTTCATTCATTGGTTGTGTGGTACTCCGCAGCTTAGCGGCATTACGTGCTACTCTATTTTATGAATGCAAATCAGTTCAAATGGGGCAAGGAATCCATTCATGATGATCTAAAGTATGGTAGACAAAAGCACAAACTGACGAAGTTATCAACAAATTAGAATATTTGGTGATTGACCGCCGAGTAAAAATTTCAGTTATTGAAAGAATTTTCCAAGCTGCTCAGTTCTAAACAAAAGCAGTGTAGAGAACAAATTTGCGAGGACAATTTTACTGCTTTTTTCCAAGATTAAGAATTTTTGATCAAATTATAACTGGGGATGAAACTAGGGTACACCACTGAAACCAAAGTTCTGGAAATGGGTTCTTAAGGATTCTTCACCAACTAAGACTGTAAAAAAGTGATGGTCACAATATTCTAAGAAGCTTACTCTCAGTTGTGTATATGCCAAAAGGGACTACAATAACGGGGAATGTCTACAAAGACATAGTTAAGAACTTGAAAGCGTCTATGCCTAAAGAGAACTGGTTCTACCTGACAACTTCATAGTGCATAAAGCATGAATTGTTGAAGAAGTAATTAATGAATGCGGTTTTAAGGAATTATAAAATTGACCTTGTTTTCTGTGACTATCATTTCTTTCTATAACCAAAAAAAAAACTTGAGATGGCGACGTATTTTGCAAAATTACAAGAAGAATTTATTTTTGCAGGTATAGCTCCAATATAAAATAAGTTAAAATAAGTGTGTTATTGTTAATGGTTTTTACATTGTAAAAATGCCTTAAAAAATGTTTAAGTTTATAATGCAAACGTCAGATTGCCTTTTACAAAAGCAGTTTGCCAATTTGCAAATACATAACAAGCAATTACAATGCTTTTATTGTTTTGATCCAGATTAGCTGAGACTACTCCATAGATGTGAATAGATGATTCTTTAAAATTAGGCCAGACACTAATTATCTTAAATAATTAGCAATCGACAATGTTTCAAAGTTAGATTTTATCTATACAGCACTTGCACAGCATATGATAAGATAAGTTTGTCTCGAGTGATTGTGCAAATTGTTTTGGCAAGGTCTAAAATGTAGTATTATTATTAGTATTAATTAAGGTAGTTTAATTAATAATAATTAATTAATTTCTTAACTTATTTAGCAACTCAACTGTTTTTCTTTTGATGACTTTGGTGCTATTCTTCTTTTGTACAGTTTTGGGTTGTCGCTTCAGAAAGTTTTAGTCGTTTTTTTGTACAAGCT
Organism: Tachinus rufipes; assembly: GCA_963932245.1. Lineage (NCBI taxonomy): Eukaryota > Metazoa > Arthropoda > Insecta > Coleoptera > Staphylinidae > Tachinus > Tachinus rufipes. The sequence goes on along the minus strand of OZ010747.1, from coordinate 84,141,009 downwards.
AGTGGTAATCTTTCACTAGCATTTTTTTATTTTGAAAATTTGCTGTTTGATAACTTTACCTAACTCTCGGTTTGTCAATCAGTCAACGTGATCTCTTCATTCTCTTCTTTGTTTCTTGGTAAATTCACTACGTCTTGAATTTTGCAATGCTTTCTTACATCAGATATGTTGACAGGGTCAGCACATGATCGTTATGTACAGTTTACATATTTTTCTGTGTGAGAAAGTTCGTGCCATCTATAAAGTTTGATTCTTTAGTTACTTTTGTGCAACTTTTCTGCCAAAAACTTGTTAGTATAATTTGACAGTCCATATCAAAAAAGCCACCTGATTAGGAAACTTGGAAGGAAATTTGTAAGAGAACAAAGGATCGGACGATTTCAATCAATGAAAGGATCGAATTCAAAATTGCCTGACAGTGAGGTCTTTTAGTTATGTTAGATAATATTCAACAAAGAAGTCAATATATGAAGTAGAAGAACGTCTGCACTTACGTTACACAGAGTTTAGGACACATTACCATCATCAATCAGTCTTTATCTGATGCATGGGAAGATTAGTCATATATGTGGTAAAATTAGATAAACCTTGATTTTGGATAAGACAATGCACATATTTTTTTAATTTATTATTTATTGCAATTAATTTTGAATTAATATTTGTTTTTTTTTGTTACAGGTAAGTCTTAAGCAGTTTTGAGTCATATTTTGAAATTAAGTGTACATAGGTAAGTAAGTAGACGTATACAAATTGTCCGAACTATTGACTTTACATGCGTTCTATGACGTTATTAGTAATCTTGAATTGCAAATCTTAATAAATTAAAGAATATTTTGAGCTTGAGTTGACCGTGAATGAATATGTTTAACATAATTTGTTTTATGTGCTTTGGTAGTCCAACTTTTGAAGCTAATTGATAAAAATACTGAAATAATGCTTTTAGGGTCAGTTTTTAGTTTTTATTTTATCGGCTTGTTTTCCAAACTTAATTTTGCTTTTTTTAAATGCCACTACGGACTGTATCTTTCTTGGAATTGGCTATATAGAACCAACCAAAATTGCTGTCAACATTTGTTTGTATTTTTGTTGTTTGGAAGGGGAATCTTCTAAAGACTTGCCAATTCCCAGTTTAGTTTTATCTAAGATGGACCGAACATGCAATTTTGTACGTCAGCCTTTTATTGAAGATGGTTCCTAGATACTTTGCAGAGTTGGACCACGGAATAGGTACGTCGTCGAGGAAGACGTTCTTGTGAGGAGTTGTGCGTAGCCGTGGGTTATCTTTGACTTGCCAGTTGTTAAACTAGCCGAGAAGTCTGCTGGTGGATTTTTAAAGTTTTATGGTAACCACTTTTGGTAATCTTCAGAAGAAAATTTACTTCTGCGTGTTTTTGGATATTATCTAGGATTATTCTTTCTATAACCTTGCTCAAGGTGCATAGGAGACTGACTGGCTGGTAGTTTTGGAGAAACTTTTGGTTTTTTCCAGGTTTTGGAATGTTGATTACATGGGAACCTTTCCAAACTTTTGGAAAGTGCGCTGTACGTAGGATTGCATTAGCAATATTGGTGAGCCATTATTGTTTTGTGCGAGAAAGATTTTAATGCTTTGTCAGGGTCTTTCAAGAAGTTGTTGACTTCTTGGTGGACTTTTTTGACTTGCTTCAAATCCGTGTTCTTTGTTATAGAGGGGAACATTAGACTTTGAGGCTGTCAGCGAATGATTTTGTTTTTACTTTAATAGCATATTTTGCGTTGCGCAAGACTTAGGAGATCTTCCACATTAGATTTTCATTTTCTGTGGTTGATTCCAAATTTGTTTCTTTACGAAGAGCGTATTTACGATCTAAGGAGTTGCGATGTCTTTTTTATTGTTTTGGTAATATTACTGTCAATATTAATTGCATGTTTAATCATGATTTTGTTATCGGTAACATATTTTTCTTTAGTAACTATTGCATATTCAGTTTTATTCCCATCTTCACTTTTGCAGTCAACATATTTTCTGGAGGGGAATTTTCTAAAGACTCAACGTGTATTTTTTTCACGAGGAAAGTGTCTACCTTAAACCTGGTTTTGGAGTTTTACTGATAGTGTTCTGCATTTGTATGAAACTAATAGCTTTATGAGACGCAGGGCAAATTTGTGTCTATGCAGTTTTAGTAGTAAACTTGATCGAAGACTTTTTGACATTGAAAAAGACCACTCTTATGGTTTTTCTCAGTCTAAAACCTTTGATAATGTGATTTGTCATGCGGTTTAACTGGTGGACGACAGAGTATTTACACCGGAACCGATGTTGATTGGCGGGTTGAAGAAAATTTACTTTTGCGTGTTTTTGTATATTAACTAGGATTACTTTTTCTATGACCTTGCTTAAGGTGCAAAGGTGACTGATTGGTTGGTAGTTTTAGGGTAACTTTTGGTCTTGAAAGTGTGCTTTACGTAGGGTCGCATTAGCAATATTAGTGAAACTTATTGATTTCTTGGTGGACTTTTTTGACTTGCTCCAAATTTTTGCCGTCTATTATAGAGGGGAAACATTGGATTTTGAGGCTGTCGGCTAATGTTTTGGTCTTTCCTTTCATAGAATATTGTAGCTTCTTCTTACCATGGATTACTGGATATTTGTGTTGCGCAAGGTTTAGGAGATCTTCCACATTAGATTTTTAAAATCTGTGGTTGATTCCAAAGTATTTTTCAGCACTGATTTTTGTGCAACCTTTACAATCTTAGAGGTCGCGATGCTTTTGCCATTGATGTTTAGCGGCATTTTTTCTTTGAATTGCGGGATAGTCTTAGAGGATTATTAGCCTAAACCTGAATGGTTTTTAGAAGTCTTTTCCGTGGCTTTGTAAATAAGTTGTGTGAACTGTTCAACGGCTTTTTTAACGTCCGCAACCGTTTGTACTGGCACTAGCTTGTCTACGCTTTCTTTTATGTATTTTGAGAAGAGAGTCCAATTTGTGTAGGTAACGAATAGTCTTTCCTCTTTATAAGACCCTCTTCCATAGATTTCCAGAGTTACCGGATTGTGATTGGAGCTTAGGTTAGGTTAGAGTTGACATTTTTTAGTATTGCTACATCATCATTCTTTTGTACTCATGAGTCGATATTCTTTTCTTCTGTGGCTTTGTAAATAAGTTGTGTGAACTGTTCAACGGCTTTTTTAACGTCCGCAACCGTTTGTACTGGCACTAGCTTGTCTACGCTTTCTTTTATGTATTTTGAGAAGAGAGTCTAATTTGTGTGGGTAACGAATCGTCTTTCCTCTTTATAAGATCCTCTTCCATAGATTTCCAGAGTTACCGGATTGTGATTGGAGCTTAGGTTAGGTTAGAGTTGACATTTTTTAGTATTGCTACATCATCATTCTTTTGTACTCATGAGTCGATATCCTTTTCTTCTAACGTTGTCTTGCAAAGCTCGAACGAGAGAACCGTTTTGAAATCCGCGATTTTGATTTGGTTGGTTGGGTTGACATACCCAGATGGGAGTTTGAGGGTGCGCAGCCCCGGACCCTTAGTACGATTGCATTTGATTCTAGTGTGGAAGTGTCTGGGGTGTCCATTTCTAAGTGGTCCAGCGATCTTCTTGCGAAGATGCACGCATCCAGTTCACCTTCTACGTTCTCAAATTTGTAAAAAAAGTATTTGGGATTCTCAGCGCATTTTTCTTGTTTTTGGCTTGGGCAGTCATCATTTTTGCATAGGCTTTGCATTCCTGATAATTGGCGAGATGGAGGCTGGAGCATAGGGTACACTTTGGATTGGGATCCGAGTAATTCCGGTACACCAGCGTTGCTTTAAAGCATATCTTATCTGTGAGCCTGTAGAGTGGCATTATTGACATTGAGCGATGCCTTTTTGTTGTTGAACTCTAAGCATGAAATTTGGGATCTCTGTAATATCCTTTATTTCCATATTTTTCTCCTTTTGGGAGTTAAATTGATACCATTAAGAAACGACTAAACTCGTTCTACATGCAATGCACATTCGATGCTTTGAAACCCATATTTTTTAATGCTTTTCTCATCTTTTCTTCCGTGAGATAGAGCGGGAAGTCTGGAATAACCACATTCAGGCAGCTTTTGACAGGAAAAACCCAAGTAAAGAATTTGGCTTTGGTTGATTTTAGATAGGCCGTTTTCTTTCTATCGTCGTCATTTGTCATGGGAGTTATATAATAGTCCGGGAATTCGTCTTTGTCAGCGATGACAAACGACGTTAGGCGAGAAAAAGATCATCTATTTTTATTTCTTCTACTTCTTCCTTGACGTGGTGGCGGCGTTCTTTACTACGATGGTGATGATGATGTCATGCAGAGCATTAATCCGTTTCTCAAAGCGATCCTCCATTGCTTCCATCAGGGTTTTTATTTCCCGGACCTGGGACGCCACTGCATTTTCTAATTTAGCATTTTTATTGCGTGAAGCCAGTATTTTAGGAAAATCTTTTTTGAATTTTCACGTATGTTATGGAGAATCACTGAAGCTGCAATGCGAATTTTCATTGAACAAACAAACATTGCTTCATAAGTAGAACATTTTTTGTTGTTTGGTTGGCTTCTATCAATGTGCTCAACATGTTTCTACGACTTTATTGGCACGTACGAAGGACTAATCTTGCCATGTGCAGTTTTTATATCTGACTACATGGAGTATAAACTGTTGACTACCTGACTTCAAAATTCCCTTTTGTTGTCATAATGGAGTTTGTTGGGCGCTTCAATAGTGGTGGTTTCTTAGTCTAAAGTGCGCGGAGAATCACAAACTTTGTAAGAAAGTCATAAACGAAAATGAATTTATAACATTCCATCTAGATTACTTTGATGGTCTATAAAGCTGGCATTGAAAGAATGCAGTATAGGCTTGACAACAATGTTTTTTTTACAAATCAGGTGTGCCTCAAGGGTTTTATTGTGGGCTATTACTTTTCCTACTTTTTATTAATGATTTTTCATGTTGTGTTCATTCATCTTCATTTCTTTTATTTGTTGATGGACTTGAAATTTATAAAAAAAACATATTATCGTTTGAGGGTCTTTTTCTGAATAACTTAAATTCGGTTAAATAGTTTTGTCAGAAATCATAGGCACATAACCTACGATTATACTATTGATAATGTAGCACTTTAACAAATAAACCAGATAAAATATTTAGGTGCTATTTTTGTGTCACACAAGTATTTATAGAATGTCATCTGATCTATTTCTCAAAACACTCAACATACTTTAATGTGTTCTAGTGCATTCTAAACTCAGACCATAGACACTCTCGTCGTATGGTGAAGCCAACACAACAACATTTCATACCCACAACTGACATCATGCGCAGTTAAACGGTTTAATTTCACGTTTTTTAGTGAACATTAATCATAACCATAAAATATAAAGTTATATTTCAGTATTAATTTTTATTATCTTTTAAAAATGTTAAATGATCAAATAACACATAGTTTGTATCATAAATTTCAATATTTAGGATTTATCCTTTTTAATGGACTAATTTTTTGCCCACAACTGACGTCACTTGTTGGCTTTAACGCGTCGGGAAAAGACGTGTCTTATAAATGTATATAGTCTTAGGTTTGAAATTAGAATATGTTCCATCTTATGAAATACATAAAATCGAATGTATTTAAAATAAATAAATCTTGTCGGAAAACTTTGACCGAAGTTTTATTTCATTGCAATATAATGTTCCTGCAGTATATTCTCAGGCTATTTTGATATTTGATCATTTTCAAGGGATATTTTTATACAATTTATATTTATTATTCAATAATATCTTTTGAAAATGATATTTTTAGTCCATTTCGATATTTAATATTATTTGCAAGAGATATTTTTATAATAAATATATCTTGAAAATGATATTAAATAAAATTGAAAAATAAAAATAATTTTAATGTGAAATAAAATAAAATAAATATTTAATAATAAAACATTTTTCAACTGTATTTTACTCTAAGTTTTAAAAGAAATACAAATAACCCTTTATCTATCAATTTCCTTTCTAATTTTAAATCAAGATTGGAATTTTGATTTACTTTTTCTTCCGATCGCTTCAATTCCGCCATACTACAGCAATTCTTCCATCAATCCATCTATTCCACTATCAAGTGCCTATTTATAGAAAGCCGAAATGGCCTAAGGCAGTGAATTCCAGCCTGGCTACGGCTACCTTTATGCACATCAATATTTATAAATCCTCACATCCGCGTGCGGCTTGCAAGCGAAACGTAATGGGAGGAGGTCGTACATGCTAATGAGGGCTCTCCAAATAGACTCACACTTACCACCAGAGCACACAAAAAAAATGAAAAATAGTTACTATTCCGACATTAATCATATCAAACTTTAAATAATTAGCTCCCCACAAACTATTTAAATAAATTATAAGAAACTTTTCACTTCCTCTTTTCAACTGAAGTTTTTCTGTGTAATTAGTGGCCAATAAAAATATTGTATTAACTCATTTCATGCTAATAATTGAGACTTTTCCATTAATGTAGATTTTCCAGAGCACTTATTATATACCTAATTGGGAAACTTCGAAAATTATATTCATAAAAGAGGGTAGTATAACCTACAGTGGCAAGCAAGTAAGCGTTGTTAAAGGTAAAGTTTTGTCGATAGAAATTGCCTCGTTTGTATAAATATTAATTGGAATTAATTTTTGTTTCTTTTTTTTGTTGTGTCTAGAACAGTTTTACAAAGCTTATACGAATGGAATTATGTTATTGAAGTGTATTGAAGCAAGTAAATTGCTTTCATTTTTTATAACGTATTTATTAATTAAACTATTGAATATTTTAATTAGATTAATAAAATTAATATGAATCAGTACTAAATTTTTTCTAATGAAATAATAAACAACTTTATGATAATCAAGATAAATCAAGAAGTAAACAAATTCTTTGAATATTGTTATTATTTTAATTAGTTATTTTTTTAAATACAAGTTTTAATTAATGCAAATTATTGTTTATCTCGAAATGCGCGGTTGTAACAACTGATTATTCAATCGATTCTGTTGCCTTTTTTCTGTTCTACGTGCTAAACGCGCGGATCGTATGATTACGCAGCGATAAATATCAATTGTGTGTTTGGTTTTAATTGGCTGGTTTGTTTTTTTGATAGTTTACTATTATCCCAAGCCGATAAAATGGTAATTAAATGCAACGTGCGCTAGTTAATATTATATAAGCTTTGAATTTATATGTGGATTATTCACAAGATTCAAATGTAATATCTAAGGACTTTCAGATTGTTTAAGATCAGTTTTGGGATGGTTTATAACTACTAAATTATTCTACATCGATTTAATAACTTATTGAATAATAATAAGTTTTAGTCGCTTTTTTTATAGAAAATATTGTATGAGGATGAAAATTGAATGCACGAATCATAGCTTAGTTAAATATAGTTCCACAACAACCATATAAACACAATAGTCGTTGACATTTTTAAAGTTATTTTGCGTACTGCGAAGTATTTATTAATTGCGAAGCGATAGGTGCGACATATATTGTGAATCAATATTTTTGTAGGTTAGATATGTGGGTACTGTGACCAAATAACTACATTTTTAGGTTATGTTTGTGTCATGACACAACGCGGGAAGCGATAAATTAGTTTTATTTTTTTCTAGGTTATGTACGTTGACCCATTTTTAAGTTGCAAAGCGACAGGTTAGATATTAACTATTTATTAGTGCATTGTCTAATTGCAAAGCGACAAATATATGTTAGGTTAGGTTTGCGTACCGTGGCACAATAATTGCGTTGCGTCGTATATTAATGTCAATATTTTTTTAGGTTATGTTTGTGCCGTGACACAAATGAGAAAAAAAAAATAGGTTATGAAGCATCAGATTATATTTTGATGTTTTATCTTCTTAAATACTTACAAGATTTGCGTTTTGTGCTTTTCCCGTAGCTTGCACATAGGATTGCTTCTTGCAAGCGTGGACAGTGCTCCAGGGTGGAGAGGAAGTTTGCTTTTGAGAAGCGGATGCTTTACTATGGACCTGGCTATTATTTTGGCTTATTTTTAGTTTGAGATAAACGGGGCCCTTGTAGGTTGCGGTGTTCGCCCGGACTTCTCAGTTATTTTGCATTTGAAAACTAAGATGTGCTTTTACTCATTTAACGCACACGCAAGGCAGTGTGGCCGTAACGTAGGCAACGGCCTTACGTTTGTGTTCTACGGTAACACGAAGCACGTATATCTATGAGAGGCAGGATTTTTCTACTTTCAGCTTCTTGCGGAAAGTGAATGTAAAGCATGGGAAAGTGTTTCCCATCCTTTCTCATGCACGTTTCAGAAGTTGGTTTATACTTTAGAGCGATGAGCTCTGTCGAGTTGTGGGCCATCCGGGTTGAAGAGCTATTGGTCTTGGTGGCCGATGGCTTTAAAGAAGAAATAACTTCACTCTGGTGACTTCTTCTTTGAGGTCACTTTGATGAATCCACTTTCTTGAGAAGCGTCTTTGTGGTTGGGCTTGTTGATGTTAGGTCTTCTTGGACTTTTATCACTTTTTTTTATCGGAAATTAGATCCGGGGTTTCAGCCTTGAGGAAAGCTTAAGCTGGAACATTGGGGTTAAGTTGATTGTTTTCTTGAGGGCTTGAATGAAGATCTTTGTTCAGCTTGTTGTGATGGTTATCTAGGTTTAGGCGAATTTGTTTGAATCCATCTTTGTGTCAATTTGTTCAGATTTGCTTTTGACTACCTTGACGATACATTTTTATAGAGAGTCGATTTTGGCTTTGTGCTTTTTGATTAGCTTACCGTATTTTTTGAGCTGCTCAAACATTATAATAAGGACGGGATTCGTGTTCTAGTTGACGTTCATGATGGAGAAATCTGAATTAATTAATTAATTGCTTTATAGGCTTTGCTTACCGTTGGTGGTGAACTTGTGTACCATGTTTGGAATCAGACTTTCAGATAAATAGTCTGTTTTTTTTTTGGCTTCTTACGCTAGGGGATGTATAGAAGATAGGTGTATTTTCTTGAAATCAGCTTTGCTTGTTTGAGCAAGCAGAGAATGTGCTGATTTTTGAAGGAAAGCTTTGCGTCTGATTTCTTGTTGTCTGTGCATAGGATTTCTCCTTGCGGTCATTGGTGCGTTCTTTGGAGGACTTGAAATAAGCTGGTCAACCTTTGTAGCTTGCGGTGTGCGGACGTTTGTACGTGACGGATATTGCTAGATGACCGGAGTCTTTACGCTTGTAGCAGTTGAAGCTGGGATGGGCTCCGGCGCTTTTCACTCAAGCATAAAGCAAATTGCACTTTTAAGCTTTGTGGCCATAACTTGTGCTTATTGGGGTATATAAGGAGTTAGTAGACGGATCTGGATTGGTGGCCCAAACCTTAGTGTGAGCACTTAGTTCATTGATTAAGGAACAGTAATTTTAACTGGAGTTCCCGCCCTTCTACTCAAGTGTTAGATCAAAATCACTTGGGTAGGTGGGCGGGCATTAATTTCATTGATTGCGCGACGATAGTTTTAACTGGAGTCCTTGCCTACCCTCCCAAGTGTTAGTGTTTAAGAAATTGGATCACAAACACTTGGGTGGGCGGGCTGGCACTAAATTCATTGATTTTGCGGTGGTAGTTTTAACTGAAGTTTTCCCCCGCCCCATCTAAGTGTTTGTGATCTAATTCTTTGATCACAAACAGTTGGGTAGGTGGGCGGGGCAGTTAGTTTATTGATTTTGCGACAGTTGTTTTAACTGGAGTGCTGCCCACCCACCCAAGTATTAGTGATCAAAAAATTGGATCACTAACACTTGGGTGGGCGGGCGGGCACTCAGTTCATTGATTGCGCGACGATAGTTGCAATTGAAGTTTCCGCTCACTCACCAAAGTGTTTGTGATCTAATTTGTTGATTACAAACAGTTGGGTCGGTGGGCGGGGCAGTTAGAGTTCATTGATTGCACGCCAGTAGTTTCAACTGGAGTTGACGCCCACACCCACTCACCCAAGTGTTAATGATCAAGAAATTGGATCAAAAACACTTGGGTGGGTGAGCGGGCACTAAATTCATTGATTACGCGACGGTAGTTTCCCGCTCACTCTCCCAAATGTTTGTGAACCACTTTTTTGATCAGAAACACATGAGTGGGTGGGCACTCAGTTCATTATTTAAGGAACAGTAGTTTCAACTGGAGTTACTTACCAATACTAATTGGACATATGAACGATGCCAACAGTGACCTAACGTTTACCTGCTTTGGTGCAAAGGAAATTTGGGAGAAGATAAAGAACAAGGTCTACTCAACGGTTAGACAGGGACCTAGCTGGCTGATGGTTTATAAAGTTTTTTGCTGGGTAAAGTTTTTGGGTTGGGGCTCATTGATGGGGTCTTGCTTGAAGTCCATCATATCTTTTTTGTGGAGTTTAGATCGGGGAAACCTGCAAGATATTTTGGCTTAGTGGTTGGGGTTGGCAGTGTAGAGTTTAATGCGTTGAACTTGTTTGTCAGGGCCTGGATGTTATCTTGTTGTTAAGGAAGTCTTTCTGTTGGGCGATTTGCTTAAATTTGTTCTCGTGAGGTGAACTTCTCCAGGGCGCTGATTTCTTGTTTTGATGATCCAGAACTTTCAGAAGGCAATCAAAGTGGACAGCTTGTTACATTATTCTTCTATGTTGTAATAAAATCTGATTTAGTTAATTAGTTCAGAAGAATAAATTGGGTTGATGATGTTAATTGTATTAATTTATAGCAATCAAATTTTCTGTACATTTTTGCAATGAACTAGTCAATAATTTGGATTGGACTATAATTTAGTTGCCTGCAGAAAGGGCAAACATTAAATCTTTTGATGACGAACATTTGGGTGGGTGGGTGGGACACTCCATAGCGTGATCACTAGTCAGAAAGTTTGGATTGGAGTTGGCCACTCACCCACCCCACTCAAGTGTTAGCCATCAAGTGGTTGCATTACGACCTTTTTTTGTGATAAAATGTTTTCTTATGCCCTCAGAGAGGGTAAACATTAAATCTTATGATGACGAACATTTGAGTGGGTGGTTGGGACACTCCATAGCATGATGATTAGTCAATAACTTGGATTGGACTAGTTCACCCACCCACCCAAGTGTTTGTCTTCAAAAGGTTGAACAGAAAGGGCATACTTTAAATCTTTTCACGACGATCTCAGTAGTTTGGATTGTAGTGGCCCTACTACTCACCCAAGTGTTAGTTATCAAGAGATTGGACAACGCCTTTCTTTTGTGACAAAATGACTTCTAATGCCTGCAGAGAGGGCAAACATTAAATCTCGTGATGACGAACATTTGGGTGGGTGGGACACTCCATAGCATGGTGACTAGCCAATAGTTTGGATAAGATTGACCCACCCACTTACCCACCCACCCACCCACTCAAGTGTTAGTTGTCAAGAGGTTGGACCGCTACCTTCTCTTGTGACAAAATGACTTCTAATGTCCGCAGACAGAGCAAACATTAAATCTTTTACTATAGCATGATGATTAGACTTCAAATGGTTGAATTTTGACTTTCTCTTGTGATAAAATGATTTCTAATGCCCGCACAAAGGGCAAACATCAAATCTTTTGATGGGTAGGTGGGTGAGACACTCCATAGCATGATAACTAGTATGAAAGTATGAAAATATTGACAGCAAACAACAACTTTGTCATAAAATATTAAAAAATATTTAGCATTTTATTTTATTTATAAAAAATTTAAAAACAAATAAATTCGGTAAAAAAATATTAAAATATTTTTAAAAAGAACAAAAATTCGACAAAAAAAATGCAAAATTCTGTTCATAAAATGTCAAAAATAGCAAAATCTATAAAAAATGAAAAATATTGTTAAAATCACGCCACAAACTGTCAAAAATAGCAAAATCAGCCTCTCCAGGTTTTGTAATGGACGTAGAGAATATGTTTGTGAGTCCTTCCGCATTGCAGACCCTTGCTTACAGATAGCTACGAAACTGCTGCTCTCATCAAAACACTGATTCAAAAGTTTCTGCAGACGTTGTCTAATAAGTTATTAATATAAAATTAGATAAAACAAAAACAAAAAAAATACAAGTTTTGAATTTAATTAGAATTTAAACTAAAGGGCTTAATATTTAAAATTCTAAACTCTAACGCAGGTGCTGTCTTGGCGGCTGCTTTACTGGTGATTTTTTTTGTGATTTTGTAATCTAAAAGATTGAGATAAGAAGGCGTATTGAAATAGCAGGGGAATTCTGAGATTGGTTCAAATCTCTCTGTTATGGAGCTCCGAGGAACATCCGCAAAGTTGTAGTTTAGAAGGCCTTGAGGTGTTAGTTTCCAGCTGTGTTTTAGATTGGGGACGCATAAGTGAATTGTTTGCTGATAGTAGCTAGAGCCGGATTTTGTTCCGGATCGACAAGTCACTATTTTGTCACAGTATTGGAACTTGAAGATATTCCTTCTGGTTTTATCAAGGATGGACTGTACGTGCAGTTTGTATGTAAGTTCTTTGTCAAAGTTTATCCTCAGATACTTGGCAGCATTGGACCACGGTATAGGAATGTCGTTTGCCTTGTGAAAAGAACAGTCTTGCTTTTTTCAGGATTCACTTTGACTCGCCAGTCGTCTAACCAGTCGTCAAGATTGATTGTGGGTTTTTGTAGCTTTATAGTGTGACTACTTTTGGTGACTTTGGGGTATAGAGAAGTGCTCTGTTGTCAGCTTATTTTAACCTCGAACGTAAATTCCGAGGGCATGCTAGCAGCGAAAAGGTTAAATAGCAAAGGCGAGAGGATGGAGTCTTGAAGAACTATTGCCGTGAGGTAGTATTGTTTTCAAGTTTTACTGCCAAACTTTTGCGGTTTAGATCCAGAGGGAAGTTTTGTCTGTACAGTTTAAGAGAAGGTTATTTTGCCAGATTTTGTCCAAGTCTTTTTTGATGCCGAAAAGACTACCGCCGTCTGACTGAAACCTTCAACAATATGGTCAGTCACACAGTTTAGTTAGTGAACATCTGAATGGCCTCTTCTGAACTCATGTTGGTGGGCAGTGAGAAGATTATTTTCTATTACCTTATTTAAGGTGCATAGAAGACTGATTGGCTGGTAGTTTTGGGGAAACTTCCGGTCTTTATCAGGTTTTGGTCTGTTTACCACAAGTGAGCCTTTTTATTCTGTAGGATAGTGCCCAGTTTGGAGAATTACATTAGGAATGTTAGTGAGTGTCATTAGTTTTATGCGAGAATGATTTTAGAGCTCTGTTTGGAATTTTATCGGAACCAGGAGCAGACCGAATTTTAAGTTTTTTGCTGATTTTCTTGAAAATCGTTGACTTTCTGGTGGACTTTTTTGACTTTCGAGGTTGGCGGGTTAATTCTTCGGGCTTTTTCTCAATTGTATATTGCATCCCAACCTCATTGTGAATGACAGGAATGGGGACTTTTCTGTTCTATAAGGATTTGGAGGTTTTTCACATTGGATTGTCGTTCTCTAGTATTTTTTTTAATAGAGGCTTTTCTGACTTTGCTGTGGAGTGTGTTTGAGATCTTACGATTTCTGGGTTTGCGATGCCTTTGCCATTAATGTTTGGCGACATTTCTTTGGCGAGTTAATGCCTTGGTAGCCTGGGATAATCCTAGAGGCTTATCGACGCGCACCTGATAGGCTTTAGAAGCCTTTTCCGTGTCTTGGTAGATTTGGTTAGTAAGTAATGCATCGGCTTTTTCTCTCTCCCCGGTATCGATGTTAAGAACAATACATTTGATATATTTTGTTGAAAAAAAGTTTGGAAACAGATCAAAACCTTACAGTTTTTGATAAGCAAAATTAACATGATTTGAATTTTGCAAAAATGTACCGCCGATTAATAGAAAATGCTCGGAGTTAAGCGTTAGGCGTTAAGTTAACTGATGCTAATGACCTACCAAAAACAAGACGATAGGCTAGACCTCAGAAGCTTAGAGAAGCAATCATGCTACTCTAAACTTGAATTCTGGAATTTGCGTTGCTGTTTCTACAAAGTTTTGCAAAAAGTATTCCAAAATTGGCATTATAAAATATTACCACTTCAAAGTGCAATGGTACAGGTAGGATAATATGAGTAATTTCGCTTTCCTTCATGCATTTAGTAGATCACAAGTAGATGCATTTAGTGCTAAACTCATCCAGCAGCTACACCAAAGCACAATGAAGTTTGCAGGACTAACCGGATCTAATCTTGGATGAAATTTGTTGTCTTCAAAAATTATACGTTTAACATATTTGTTTCCAAGTGGGGTTAAATATATTTTGTAGCATAGATCCATCTATGCAATCTTTATATAAATTATTGCGGGGTTGTAACAAGCATTATACGGACGCGGTAAAGCCAACGTTATTGATGCGTGTGACGTCAGTTGTGAGCAAGAACGCGTATATAGCAAGAGACTTCTTTTATGTAAACACATTTTACGCATTTAATCTAACTTATTTATTAATGTTTACTAAAAATTGTGAAATTAAACAGCTAACTATTCATAGGGCCTACGCTTATAACTGGCGCGTGACGTCAGTAGTGGGTATAAAACATTGTTATGTTGGCTTCACCATGCAACGAGCGAAAAATAAAGTAACAAACCTGAACTTTGTTTGTATCACCGTCCGATGTTGGCCTCGTGAAGGTTGAAACTAGTTACGGCTTTTTAAATATATTCGTGATATAATGCATAGTAAATGTGTTTAATTTATTTTATAATGAACTATCATATAGTAATAACATTTTCAAGTAAGTATATAATATAATAAAATTTTTTGATTGATTTGTAAATAAATTAAATTTTTGTTTCTCCCGCATTCCCTGATATCCGATTTTTTAAATTTTATTATATTATATACTTACTTGAAAATGTTAAAAATAACGAAACATGTTGTATAAAATAATATACTAATTAATAAATATCATATAGTAAATTCTTTAATTTAACTAAAAGTTTCGTAATAAATATTGTAATATTTTTATAAACTTTAGATGAATTTTAATTTGAATAATTGATCATTTATTTGTCTAAATACCTGTAAAAATGTCTTTGCTACAAACTGCGCCTTTGTAAGATTAATTAAAAAATCTTCAAGTTCATTATTATTTAATGAAAAATTTCCTAACCTTGAAAAGTATTTATATAAGAATCTGTTATGCAGTTTTCCGTAGTAATTTTCAATTTAAATTTGAAGAGCACTTAACTACCTAATTGAAATATAATTTTTTAATCAACATAAAAATAATGCGCATTGCAGCAATTTTTCAAAACAACAATTCAAACATAACACATTAATTTATTTCAATAACATCCAATTGATAGATTGAATCGTTAGATTAATAAATGCATATAACTCTTCTAATAAAAAGTATACATTATTCACCTTTATGCATGTTTCTACCATCCGAATCGTGAGGAAAATTAATGCTTTTCCCGCCCTTGTGAAGTATTATCCGAGACGTAAACAACTTTTCGACGCACTTCTCCTCCATCCAACCATTCAACGAAATCGCATGAATCGCTGATTTTCAGTTTGGGAATAAATAAAAAAAAGTTACGACCCGTTAACAATTTTCCAAGTATGTGTGAGGGGATTCTGTATGTGTGGTGATTTGCTTGGAGGGAACTAGATTGAAAGTTTACTCAACCCTTTTATTTACTAAAAGTTTAGAGAAAATAAATTGAAAATTATATTTTAACAGAATATTGGTTGAGTATTAGTTTATTAAAAAAATATATACTGTTAATTAATTGTAAACTGATGTATACTTGTACAAGTTAATAATTAATATTAAATATCAAAATCGGAAAACTATTCTTTATACTAATAGACAATTGCATCAAATCAATACTTCTCAAATATAAATGCTTTTGTAAAAATGATTTAGTATATTACACCTTCCATTAAAGCAACCTATTATAAAATAGTAATTTATGCAAGTGCTACCATCAATAAATACAATTTATTAAGAGAAGTGCATGCAGAACAATACTCGACTATTACGCTAGCACACGTACAATCTAAATTGTTAATTCCACTGTTGCTTCTAATTTCCAAATTTATATTATGCATATCCACCGACCTAATTAATTCAACTGCATTATTATTAAGATATTATTTCAACAATTTTCATTCTTCTATAATTAAAGTTTGTATCTATATTTATTGCATTAAAGTATTGTTTAATTAAGGTCAAGTTGATGAGTTCATTTGAACAATTAGAGTTGTATTAATCGGAAATAAATATACAACAAGGACGCCGAATTTGGCCGGTGACATTATTTCAACTGTCTATTACATGAGTTTCAGTCTAATGGGCGAGAGAGAGATTTAAGTTTAAATTTAGAACTGCGAATGCCAGAAACACGTTGAAGTTGTACGGGGACACTAAAAAGTTTCCGATTAGAGGAGATTTTGTCTTGACTTGAGAGAGGAAATATATGTGAAAAAAAGTGGGCGCTATTTACATACGGCTGAGTAGTTGGGATTTTTCTTATTGGGGACGATTTTTTTTTATTTCGAGACGATATCAAGTAAATTGCATTGGTTTAAAGGTGGAATAAATATTTTTTCTACTAGGTGGATAAGAAAGTGGTCTTTATTTTGGGAATTTAGTTTGTATAGATTTTTCTTATCTTTATATAGCTACAAATATAAAAGAATTAGTAAGAGCATTCACTACTAATATTCTGTGATGTAAACCAACAACAAAAGAACCCCGCACAAAGCTGCTATTCACATTAAAAAAATGCTAGATGAGCACGAACATGCGATACCACGCGAGTTATATTTGCACGTTTTATGATCGCAAGATTGCAATCAGCGGTATTTAGCCGAATGTATAAAAATTCATTATCAATTTGAGGAATTACCTGGCGGTTTTCCTTATTTAAGACGACATATATTAAGGTTTCTCAAAACTTGTACAAAAATAGTTTATTTCTTGTTACATTAATAATTAACTCTTAAATTGCTGTCATCAAAGAAATTGTCTCTGTTATAGTCTGTAACGACATTTACATAACCTAAAAATTGTTACTAACCTAACCTGACCTAACCTAAAAAGTTAAAGACTTAAAAAATGATACTTATAAGCTGTCGTTTTGTGATTGACAGTAAAAAATGATATTTGCGATTGAGATAACATTCGCAAAGTTAAAATTCAAAAAATATATCTTGATTACTGGGTAAATGATAGTATAACCTAAAAAAATGCTATAATGTTATGGTAGTACTAATAATGTAACCTAAAACGATTAAAACTTATTGTAATTTTGCTATTAGTATGTCATGGAACGCACTTTATCTTTATTCGCTTGCTCGTTTTAGCCGTATTTACGCCACTGCTTGCAGCCCGTAATGCTGGCAACTTACATTACGCGTGGACTTACATTACTGGAGAGATTATTAATCTACTCCGGGCCAAAGAAGGATCTTAGTCATGAAACCCTACGCTGACAAGGTGGGTTGAGAAGTGGGAGAGCGTACAAACCTTTAAAATAGACTGCTACGACGATAATAATTACAACAATTATTTCTTTGCGATTATTGTGTAACAGCATGCAGATAACCCATATTGATATTTAATTTTTTTTTTTTTATATTTATCATATATTTTTGAAGCGTTTTGTTTGTAACAAATCGTTTTTTGCGATTTTGTATGAATTTTAGGAAGAAATGCGCAATATTTGATCAATTTTAGGCAATAAATTGGTGTTTTGAGCTATCAAATAACGTGTTTCTAGATCAATTTTCTGTTTTAAATGAGTTTTTTGTAGAATTGTTGGTAAATTTTTTGCTAAAATTAGTTTACTGTGTAGTTTTTGATAAATTTTATGTAAAAAGAATAATGTTACGCGGGATTATTCAAAGATTTTATGCCGTAAACATGATTTTTGCGCGATTTTTGTAAAAATTTCTTACAATAAATAATTTGTTTGCGTTTTTAAAGTTTTTTTTTAACAAATGAGCCTTATGAGCGACTTTTTGTAAAATTTGTTGTACAATTGTTGATAATTAAAATTTAATAATAATAAATTGGTATATTCAATGTTTTCTTTATTTGTTCTATGAAACTCTTTTATATTTATTGTTATACTCATATTGTAAAATAATATATTAATTAATAAAATTAATAAAAACATATGAAACAATATGAGTATAACAATAAATAATAAATTGGTGTTTAAGCTAATGAAAAAATGTAATTCTAGAGCGTTTTTTGTTTTAAATTTTTTTGTTTATACCGTGAATAAAGTATTATTATTATTATTATTATTAAGTTTTTTGGTAGTTTTTTTATATTTTTTGCAACACAATTGTTTATTGGATAGTTTTTGAATTTAAATTTTATGTATCGAAGCTTTTTGAGCGATTTTTGTAATTTTTTGCAATAAATAACTTTTTTTGTCAGATTTGGTCAGTTTTGTTTTTAGAAACAATTTTATAAGCAATTTTTGGTGCAAATTTTGATGGATTTTATGACGTAGACAGGTTTTCTGTTACATTTTTGACGAGTTTTTCCATTTTTTATAAGATCAATTTTAGATTTATGCTTGATTTTTCATAGATTTAGATAATATTTAAAATATAATAAGTTTTTTTGCATTAAATGGCTTTCATGCGCAAGTTATTTTACAAATGAGTTTTATGAGCGATTTTGATAAATTTTATAAAGTAATGGGCAATATTTTATTTTTACAATAGAAAAAGTTTTCCGCCCACAAATTAAACTCGGTTCAAGCCCACCCACCCAAGCGTTAGTTATCAAGGGATTCATTGTTGAACAACTCTCTAATAAATAAGTGAAGACTAGAATTACTTCTCTTGTATATAATAGCTACATAAACACAAAAGGTGGGAGTAACAATAAATCCTTTGGTAACTAAGACTTAGGCGAATGGGTGGGTTACAATACAAAAAGTTTTTTGCCTAAAAATTAAACTTGAAAACAAACAATATTTGCAAATTTGGTCCTCCGAAACGGATATTAGCAGATCTTAGTAAAGCTCAAGTTTAAACAAACGCTGTTCATTCTAAGACCATCCTATTCACAATTCAGAAACATAAAAAGATATTTTAGTTCATCAAGTATGTCAGAAAGTGACTAAACCTAAACTACCTTCATGGCGCTACTTATCAGTTACAAAGTAGTTTTCCTGCACTACGCATAAGGCAATAAGCCCATACAAAAGAAAACAAGCAATTTGTGCAAAAACACATAAATTAATTGCTTTTACATATCAAAACTAATAACCCGTCATCTTAGTGGCCTTTACAAAGATTGTCCCAATTGTAAGTAAATTGCGACAAAGTTTCCGCTTCCAATATGCATGTCGCTCGCCTCAAATCATTACGAAAATTAAATCAAAAACAATTTAAGAAAACCAGTCTTCCGAAACAGATATTGGTAGATCTTAGTAGACAAAATAAGTAAAATTCCAGTTCAAACAAACGCCAATTTTCCTAAAAACCTAGAATTCACAATTAATTAGATTTATCAGAAACTTGCCAAATCAAAACTACGATCATAACAATCTGAGCTAACCAACCAAACACGCAATATTTTGTCGCTTAACTAAGAAAAGAAAAAACTCAACGCTACTCATCTGTTATAAAAGGAATTTTTTGCACACGCCCAAACAGAAGAAAACAAGCAATTTGTGCAAGAACATAAATTAATTGCTTTCACAGACACTAAAACCAAGAACGTCATCATAAGTATTTGTGGAAAAGCTCCATATTTTGTGACAAATTACATCAAATGTGGATTCATTCAAACAAAATATTCGCAACACTGGTCCTCCGATATGAATATTGGGCAGATCTAAGCGGACAATAAAAAATTTCAGTTTAAACAAACGCCATTCGTCATAAAATTAAAAAAAATTCAAAGCTACTCATCTGTTAAAAAATTAGATGTATTACACTACGCATAAAGCTGTCAACACTCCCATACAAAAGATAACAGGCAACTCGTGCATGAACACCTATATAAATTGCTTTCAGAACCATAATAAAACTAACAACGTCTACATATGCTACCGTACTAATTAAAAAAAGAAGTAAAAAATAGGGCTTCCAATATAGTCGCAATTCATTACAAAGATTAAATTAAAAACAATTTCGCAGCATTGGTCCTCCGAAATGGATATTAAAAGTTCTTAGTAGACAAGACATTACATTAGGAACATACACAAATAGATGTTTAGATCATCAAATCTGTCAAAAAGTAACCAAACCTTAATTACCGTCATGACAATCTAAGTTAGCAAAACACGCAACATTTTGAAGCTTAATATAAACTCAATGCTACTCATCTGTTAAGAAATAGATTCCCTGCACTGCGCACAATGCTGTCAACACGCCTATACAAAAGAAGACAAGCATTTTGTACAACAGTACACAAACTTATTCAAAAGCACCGTACTTGAATACTCTAGTATATTTAAATGACAAAAAAGTTGCCGCTTCAAATATGGATGTCAAAATTCATTACAAAGATTGAAAAGAAAACAATACTCGCAACATTAGTCCTCCGAAACGGATATAGGCAAACCTTAGTAGACAAAACAAATAACTTTCCACTTCAAACAAATGCCGTTTGTCCTAAAACCGTCGATTAACAATTTAAAAACTTGTAGACATTAACAAATCTGTTAAAAAGTAACTACCTTCTTAACAATCTTCTAACGCTTAACTAAGAAGTAGAAAACTCAACGCTACTTATCTGTTACAAAATGGATTTATTACATTTATTACTTAACAAGGTTGTCAACACGCCAAAACAAAACAAAACAAGCGATTTGAGCACATAAATTAATTGCTTTCACAAGCATAATTAACGTCATTATACGCAATCGTACTTGCAATAACAGCAAGGTTAACGCTCGTTGCAATTCATTACAAAGATTGAATCAAAAATAATATATGCTTCATTGGTTCTCCGAAACGGATTAGTAGATCTTAGTAGACAAGACAAGTAAAATCCCGGTTCAAACAAACGCCATTAGGACATAAAAAAATACATTTTTAATTCATCAAATCTATCAGAAAGTGACAAAACCTGAACTACCTTCATGACAATTTGAGCTAACCACACACAAAATATTAAAAGACTTGAATAAAAAAAGAAAACAAACTTAACTCTACTCATCTGTTAAAAAACAAATACTAAAGACAACAAGCAATTTGTACAAAAATGAATTAATTCTTTTCACAAGCATAATGAAACAAAGAACGTCATCATACGCAATCGTACTTGTAAAAAAAGTGTATACTATAGTAAAGTAACGCTTGCAATATGGATGCCGCTCGTCCCAATTCATTGCAATAATTAAAAACAAACAATTTTCGATTTTCGCTACTGGTCCTCCGAAACTGATATTAGCAGATCGTAGTAGACAAGATAAGTAAATTTTTTAGTTCAAACAAACGCCGTTCGTCGTAAAACCGCTTTTTTCAGAGACATCAAGTCATATCAAATAGATTTTTAGGTCATAATATATGAAAAAAGCAACCTAACCTAAACCACCTTCGTAACAATCTGAGCTAGCCAAACACAAAACATGTTGAAGCTTAATTATTAAAAAAATTATTTAATAAATCTGCTAGTCCTCCGAAACGGATAATTACAGATATTAGTGAACAAAACAAGTCGGAAAGTGAACAAACCTAACCTCATAATTTACCTTTCTGATAACCTGAGCTAGATAAACACGCAATACTTTTGTTATATTCATTATAACAATTGAATCAAACGCCATTTTCACAAAATTGGTCGTCCGAAACTGATATTGACAGATCTAAGTAGTTAAAATAAAATTTTTGTTTAATATTTTAACGAGTTGTACTATTTTTAATAAATTTTGAGCAATAAATTGGTGTTTAAGTTAATAAAAAATGTGGTACTAGAGCGATTTTTTGTTTTAAATTAGTTTTTGCGCAAATTTAATTGCTTTTTTGCGTTTTTTATCATCAGTTTTGTACGAACAAATGAGTTTTATGTGTGGTTTTTAGTACAGTAACCCCATAATAGTTTAGCCGGTATAATAGGGAACTTAATATCTACAAAAATTATTTTTGTTCTGTTGCACTTATCCTTTTGCCAGTTTTAACATTCTTTATTTGCGCTTACATTTTACACATTTTATAGGCCACGATGTTCAGAGATTACTTACTGTAAATCTAGTGAAAAAATATACAATATTCGACGAATTTTATGAGATTTTTTGTTTTAATAGAGTTTTTTTGTAGGATTTTTGATAAATTATTTGCAATACATTGGTTTACGATTTTTGTAGAATTTTTTCTGGTAAATAGTTTTTGTGCTCAATTTTGTCAAGAATTGAGTTTTATAAGAGAAGAAGGGCAATATTTGATGAATTTCATGATGTTTTTTTATCTTATATTTTTGACTATTTTTGATCTATTCGGGCTGTAAATTGGTGTTTTGTGCTTTGAGAAAAGAGTGTTTTGAGCATTTTTGAATTTTAAATGAGTTGTTTATAGGTTTTTTTTTAATAAATTGTTTGCATGAATTGATATTTGATTTGACTTTTATGAGGTAGATAGGTTTTTTGTTTGATTTTTGATAAATTATTATTATTAAATCGATGTTTTGAGGTATTTAAGAAAAAGTTATGGGTTTTTAAATTATTTGTTTATAAAGTTTAAAATAAATTGATTTCTATTACATTGTGATTTTTGTAGAGTTTGTTGTAATTTTATCCGAGTTTTGTCTAAGCAATGAGATTTATTACTAATTTTTCTACCTAACTTTTTTGTTTAGTTTTAGAAAATCAGTTGTTGTTTGATTCATTCAAGAAAAACAAATTCTAGAGCGATTTATTGATTTAAATTAGTTTTTGTGTAGAATTTTTAATAAATTGTTTACATTACATTGTAATCTGTATTTTTATATTTTTAAATGGGTTTCATTTGTCTGCAACAGCGCTCGAAGGAAATACTTCTTTTTTTTGTAAAAAAGTGCATGAAAGTGTAATGCTGGTAGACAATGCAAGCATGCTGATTTAAAGCGTTTTGCCAAAATTGCCGCATCTGTGGCTCGAAGTGTACGTGAGCACCCAGGAACATCAACTCGGCGCAGAAGTCAGCAACTTGAAATTTGGCGAACCATTTTGAGGCGGATTCTTTACAAAGACTTCGGTATGTTTGCGTATAAATTGCAACTCGTTCAAGAAATTAAAATCATCTTTTTGGACGAGGCCCATTTTTTTCTTGGAGGTTATGTAAACAAACAAAACTGTCATATTTGGGGAACAGAAAATCCACATGCTACAGTTGAGAAACTAATGCATCCATTGCCAGTTATCGTTTGGTGCGGATTTTGGAGTGGTGGCGTTATTTGGCCATTTTTTTTTAAACGATAATAGAGCCAACGTTATTGTTACCGGATATTGTTACAGAGGCATAATCATTGTTTTTTTGTGGCCCGAATTGGAGGAATTTGATCTACAGCAGCTCTGGTTCCAACAAGATGGGGGCAACATCTCATACTGCACATGCCACGATTAATCTTCTGCGCACCAAATTAAACAACCGCGTTATTAGCCTTTTTGGTGATGTGAACTGGTCATTGAAGGAAAAGGTGTATGCTGACAATCCACAGACAATTGACCACTTAAAGCAGAAATACCGCTGGGAACAGTCGCTCAAATACTCGATAATTGGACCTCGAGAATGGTCTACTGTCGAGCCAGCCGTCATATTTCATACTTAATCGGAATATACACGCTGAAATAAAATGAAAATAATCTAGAAATAAGCCGTTGGTTCTCTATCCTATATGATTCAAATTTCAACTTAAAGATGGCCCACTCTTTATATTATGTCTGTCAAATTGTATGTTTTATGAGTGTTATCTTTAAATTTTGTAAAAAATGCACAATATTTGATAAATATTATAAGGTAGATCACTATTCTGTTAGATTTTTGATAAATTTTAGGCAATAAATTGATGTAGTATAGAAAATCTGTGCTCCAAATTGGTTTCTAGAAAGAGTTTTTAGTAGGACTTATGATATTTATTTGCAATACATTTCTTTGGTGTATGTAGTATTTGATACACTTTATGCACAAATTATTGTTATGCGGAATTTTTCATAGATTTTATGCCATAAACATAAAATGTTTTAAGTTTTAATAAGATAAACGCAATATTGGATGAATTTTATGCTATCAACTTGATTTCGGTTTTTGTATTATTGAGTTATTTTTAATAAATAGGGTTTTGAGAGATTTTGTATGAGTTTTGTTCAAACAAATGAATTTTATGGACGATTTTTATTAAATTTTGTGTTAGAATGCGGAGTTATATGAGATAGAAAGGTTTTTTGTTATATTTTTGCTGTACAATTTTTGAAGTTTTTTTAGTTTTCTTGATAATTTTTTGCAATTCATTGCTTTACAGTGTAATTTTTGATCAATTTTATTTAAAAAAATAATTTTATGCGCGATTTTTTAAGGATTTTAAGCCGTAACACTATTTTTGCTTAATTTTTTGCATTAAAAGTGTAGTTTCTTGAGCGATTTTTTGTTTTAAATGAGTTTATTGTAGAAATTTTGATACTTTTTGTACAATACATTAGTTTATTGCGTAGTTTTTGATCAATTTTATGCAGAAAATAAATATTATGTTTGTTTTTCGATTTTTGTAGAATTTCTTTTGCGCGTAATTTTGTATGATATGACAAATAAGTTTTATAAGCGATTTTTGGTAAATTTTGTAATAAACAGCGTGATTTAGTATGAATATTGTTCAAATTAGTTTTATAAACGATTTTTTTTATATTTTGTAAAAAGTTTTGCAATATTTGATGAATTTTATAAGGTAGGTAACTTTACTGTTAGATTTTTGATAAATTTAAGCAATAAATTGGTATTTAAGAAAAATCTTTGCTTTAAATTGGTATGTAAAATTAGTTTTTTTGTAACATTTTTGGTATTCTTTGCAAATACATTGGTTTACTGTGTAGTTTTTGATAAATTTTATGCCGACAATGAATGTTATTCTTGATTTTCATTGATTTTTTGTCTTTAATTTTTATGAAAGATTTTTAGTAAATTTTGTAAAAAACGAGCAATTTTCTATGAATTTTATCAACTTGATTTTTGTAGATTTTTTTTAATAAATGGTTTTTTTTTGTGATATGAATTTAGTGAAAGAATTTGCAATACGAATTTTATGGGAAAAATATGTTTTTTGTTATATTTTTGACAAGTTGTACCATTTTTTATTAATTATAGGAAATAGTTTTTTGATTTGTGCTATTAAAAACATGTTTTTTGTTTTAAAGGAGTTTTTTTATTGTTGATAATTTTTTGCAATACATTGGTTGACTGTGTCGATAAATTTTATGGAAAAAATAATGTTATGCGCGGATTTTTTATAGAGTTTATGCCGTAAAGATAATTTATGCGCGGTTTTCTTGCAATAAATGAAGATAAGATTCTCTAGTTTGGAAACAAAGCTACATTATACCTTTGCAAAAATTTTGAGCTAAGTACTTACTAATTATAGAGCTATGTATTTAACTTGCTATTTCTAAG
Source organism: Tachinus rufipes (assembly GCA_963932245.1). Lineage (NCBI taxonomy): Eukaryota > Metazoa > Arthropoda > Insecta > Coleoptera > Staphylinidae > Tachinus > Tachinus rufipes. The sequence continues at coordinate 84,115,438 of OZ010747.1, read as the reverse complement.
TTATTTGATCAATTTGTAACTGGTCAAATACAATGAATGTGCAACAGTATTTTAGTGGAACAGCAACATTGGTTTCGTGAGGGTGGTTCTACTTTTACTAATCTTCTTTGGTCCGAAAATAATCTTTTAATCAAGAGTTCAAGTTGATTCTATTTACACAGATTTTTCAAAGGGTTTTGATCGCGTTAATCATAGAATTTTTGCTTTTGGGTTTTCATGAATCTGTTGTTGCGTGGTTGTCGAGCTTTTTGGAAAATCGTACACAGTGTGTGAAAATTAATAACTTTTGATCACAACCAATTGTTGTTCTATTTGGGGTTTCTCAAGGATCTCATTGTAGACCAATTCTGTTTTTACTCTTTATTAATAATCTTGTTTATTCTATTAAATCTTTGTCTTATCTATTATTTGCTGACGATGATCTTAAAATTTATAGAACAATATCATCTATCGATGATTGCATTAGTTTGCAAAATGATTTGGGTTCTATTCATTCATGGTATCTTCTTAATAACTTGTTGTTTAACTCAAATAAATGTTTTTCGATAAGCTTTAACAGATCTTTAAGTAAAGTATCGTATGACTATACTATCGATAATAATGTTTTGGAACATGTTCCACAAATAAAAGATTTGGGCGTAATTTTTGATTCAAAACTAACTTTTGTTGAGCATATAAACTATATGTGCAACCGTGCTATGAAAATGTTAGGATTTGTTTACAGAATGTCTACTGACCTATCTCCTAGCACACTCAAATTACTTTATTGCGCTTTAGTACGTTCTCATTTAGAGTACGCTCCGTCAGTTTGGTGTTCATTCTTCAGCGTTCATATATGCAATATAGAACGTATTCAAAACAAATTTTTTCGTTTACTATCGTACAAATTAGGCATTTTATCCGAAAATTACGATTTTAACCTCATTGCAGTGCAATATAATCTTCCGCCGCTGAAAATTCGGCGCAAAAGAGCCGATTTATCATTTTTACGTGGACTAATGATGTCTGAGATTGATTGCCAAGAGCTACTAGTAACTCTTCCATTTCAAGTCCCCAACAATAATCGCCGAACCAGACAGTCTCCATTATTTAGAGAATCTATACATTCTACCAATTATGGATTTAATAATCCAATTGGTAGAATGTGTAGAATTACAAATAGTTTCTCTAATAATATTGATTTATTTTGTGTTTCAAAATGTAGTTTTAAGTGTCAATTAAAATGTGTTGATGATATATATATATATATATATATATATATATATATATATATGTATATTTTGTTTTTATTTATGTATACTTTTTTCCATGCTTTTATTTTCAATATTCTTTTATATATTTTTGTGTAATTGTAATATTGTTTGTAATTCATCGTTATTTATGTACATATATAATGATGTAGATGTAAATGGTTTTGTATATACCGTGAATAAAGTATTATTATTATTATTATTATTATTATAATATTTTATGAGACGAGACAATTTTGGATATAACTAAGTCGGCTTAGATCGACCTATTTTGACGTCAGGAGTCTGTCGTCAAACGTTGTACACGTATTTTCCGGACACCCTGTATAGGTTTTTGTTTAATATTTTAAAGAGTTGTACTGTTTTTGATAAATGTTGTTTAAGTTAATAAAAAATGTATTACTAAAGCGATTTCTTGTATTAAATTAGTTTTTGCGCAAGTTTAGTAAATTTTTTTGCAATAAATTACTTTTTTAAGTTTTTGTACAAACAAATGAGTCGTATGTGTAATTTTTGGTATAATAACCCCATAATTACGGTATAATAGGCAACTTTATATTATTATACACAAAAGTTACGTTTGCTTGGTTGCACTCATTGCCTTTCTTAGCATTTTTTATTCGCACTTACATTTTCTATATTTTATAGGTCACGATATTCTGAGATTACTGTAAATCTAGTGAAAGAATGTACAATATTTGACGAATTTCATGAGATAGATATGTGTTCTGTCATATTTTTGACGATTTTAATCTGGTAAAGAAATGTCTTAAGAGTGATTTATTGTTTTAAATGAATTTTTTTATTGAATTTTTGATAAATTGCTTCTAATATGCCGTAAACATGATTTTTGCGCGATTTTTGTGGAGTTTTGACTATATGAGTTTTGTCTAAAGCTTTGTACACACTAGTAGACATGTTGCGCGATTCAGTTTCTGAGACGTGTCTCAGGTTGTCTGCTTAGACATGTCTATAGACCAATCATTGTCTACGGGTTTGTTGCGAGACTAAAAATTGCTGATCGGAATGGGAGACTACATACAACGTTAGACATGTTCATTTTTTTTAACAGTGTGGACGTCACTTGGCATCTAGAGGCGTGACACGTCTTCAGCTACCGAGTGGTGTGGTTCACACAAAACAATGTCCTCTATAGTGGACTGCAAAGATATAAGACTGAGAAATTCAATTGTAGTGAGGAAGCTGGACGAGACAAAGAACGTGGTCTCCAGACGGTCTATAGACCGTGTCTCTAGACGATCTATAAAAAAATCGCACATGGTCTACTAGTGTGTACTAGCTTTAAGTAATCAGTTTTATGAGCGATTTTTGGTAAATTTAGTTAAAAAAAGGGCAATATTTGATGAATTTTTATGAGGTGGATAGGTTTGATGTTTTGTTTTTGACTGTTTTTGATCAATTTTGTTTAGTAAATTGGTGTTTTGTGCTTTGAGTGTTTTGAGCAATTTTTTAGGGTTTTTTAATAAGTATTTTATATTTGATTTGATTTTTATGAGGAAGATTTTTGTGCGAGTCATTATTATTAAATCGGTGTTTTGAGGTATTAAAGAAAAAGTTATGCTTCAGCTGGGTTTTTAGATAATTTGTTTGTAAAATTTAAAATGCATTGTTTTTCATTTTCTGCTAGAAATTAATGTTATGCGAGATTTTTCTCACATTTTATATGCCGTAAACATAATTTTTGCATGATTTTTGTAGAGTTTGTTGCAATTTTTTAGAGTTTTCTCTAAGCAATAAGATTTATTACCAATTTTTTTACCTAAATTTTGTTAAAAAGATGTATTATTTGATAAGTTTTATAGTTACATAGGTTTTTTTGTTATATTTTCGACGAAACGTATAATTTTTGATTAATTTTAGGAAATATAGTGTTTGATTCATTAAGAAAAACAAATTCTAGATCGATTTTTTGTTTTAAATTAGTTTTTTGTAGGATTTAATTTTTTTTTTGGTAATACATGTGTAGTTTTTGATATATTTTACGCAAAAAAATTTGATCTGCTTGATTTTTTATTGATTTTACGCTTTAAACTTAATTTTTGTGGATATTTTTGCAATAAATGGCTTTAGTGCACAATTTTGTATGTTTTATGAGCGATTTTTGCGTAATATTTGATGAATTACTAGGTTGCATACTGTGTATTGTTTCATAAATTGTAAGCGGTAAATGGAAGCATGCCAAGATAGAAGTGCTGCTGAAAAGGTATGACGTTTTCAATGTACACTGAAGAAATTGAGAATTCTCTGGTAAAACAAGAAAAAAGAACCTTGGGAAGCTGGTAAACAACGAAGGAAAGATCTTTATAAACTTAGAAGACAAAAAAAAAACGTGGAGGGAATATCTCAACAATGTTTTTAAGATGTAGAACGAATAGCAACACCAATCATCGAAAAAGAAACAGGTCTGCAAATCCTGGAAGAGGAAGTGGATGCAGGAATAAAACAAATGAAATATGGGAAAGCGACGGGGCTTGACGACATACAAGTTAAAATTCTGAAACTATTAAATGAGAAGCACATCAAAAGTCTTACCAACATATTTATTAAAACATACAATTCAGGTAGTATACGAAAAGAATGGTTGAAGTCTGAATTCATTATATTATCAAAGACAGTGGGAGCAAAAAGATGTGAGGAAAATAGAAGTATCAGCTTTATGAGTCATCTTTTCAAAATATTACACAAGAGAATTTACAACAAATGCGAAGAACAAATCTCAGCAAACCAATTCGGCTTCATCAACGATGTAGGCTCAAGAAAAGCACTTTTTTCAGTACAGGTGCTTTTTCAAAGAAGCAGAGACTCAAACAGCGATATCTACGTATGCCTAATTGACTACCAGAAAGCTTTTGATCGGGTGCAACATCACAAGATGATAGAAATCTTAAAACAAGTAGGGATCGACGCCAAAGATCTCTAAATCATTACCAACTTTTACTGGAACCAAACCGCATCTCTGAAAATTAAAGATGAGTAAGTAGAAGACATCAAAATAGCGAGAGGGGTAAGACAGGGGTGCATACTTTTGCCGATTCTGTTTAATGTATACTCCGAACAAATCTTTAAAGAATCCCTAGAAGACACAGAAAAAGGCAACTTACTGAACAACATCAGGTATGCCGACGATACAATGATATTTGCTGACTGTCTTGAAACACTATTAAACAAAATTGTAGCGGCTAGTGAAAAATTTGGACTTTGCAACAAAACAAAGTTCATGGTCATAAGCAAAGAAAAGATACCCAGTGTAAATTTATACGTTTACAATCAACAAATAGAGGCAGACAACATACTGAAGCACAATTGTGAACAAAAACTGGGACCAATTTTGTAAAAAAATGCACGATATTTAATGAGTTTTATAAGGTAGATCACTTTTCTGTTAGATTTTTGATAAATTGTAGGCGATAAATTGATGTTTAGATGTATTTAAAAAAAAACTATGCTCCAAATTGGTTTCTAGAATGAGTTTTTTTTAGGTTTTTTATTTGCAATACATTTTTTTTTTGTGCATAGTTTATGATACATTTTATGCAGAAAATTATTGTTAATTGCAATTTTAATAAAAAAGCGCAATATTTGATGAATTTTTTTATATCAACTTGTTTTTATCGCGATTTGTGTAGGGATTCTTTTAATAAATGGTCATTTGTGCGATTTTGTATTAGTACAAAAAATGAGTTTTATAAACTATTTTTAGTAAATTTTGTGAAAGAATGCGCCATTTCATGAGATAGAAAGGTTTCTGTTAAATTTTTGTTGTACAATTTTTGATATTTTTTAAAAAAAAATTTAAATTTTTTAAGTTTTTTCTTGACTAATTTTTTTATAAATTTTAAGCTGTAAACTTTATTTTTGCAAATGTTTGTAGAATTTTTTGCAATAAAAGTGTAGTTTCTAAAGCGATTTTTTGTTTTAAATGAGTTTATTGTAGAATTTTTTATATTTTTTTTTTACAATACTTTAGTTTATTGCGTAGCTTTTATGCAGAAAATTAATGTTATGCTTGTTTTTCTTTAATAATCCCTTTTTTGTGCGTAATTTTGCTGATTTAGTATAAATTTTGTCTATCAAATAAGTTCTTCTTTTTTAAATTTTGGAAGGTAAATAAATTTTGGTTAGATTTTTGATAAATTTAAGCAATAAATTGGTAATTAAGAAAAATACTTGCTTCAAATTGGTTTATAAGATTAGTTTTTTGTAGGGTTTTTGGTATTTTTTGCAATACTTTGGTTTACTGTGAAGTTTTTGATAAAATGTTTGCAGAAAATGACATTTATTTGTGATTTTTATAAATTTTATGTCATGAACTTATGTGCGATTTTTTTTGGATTTTTTTATTTTAAGAAAGATTTTTAGTAAATTTTGTAAAAAAAGAGCAATATTTTATGAGTTTTATCAACTTGATTTTTGCGCAATTTTTGTATTTTTTTTTAATAAATAGTTTTTTTGTGGTGTGAATTTTGTGAAAGAATGTGCAATATTTGACGAATTTCATGAAAAGATAGGTTTTTTGTTATATTTTTGATGAATTTTAGGAAATAATTTGTTTATTTGTGCTATTAAAAAAAAGTATTTTTAGACGTTTTTTGTTTTGAAGGAGTTTTTTTTAATTTTTTTAATACATTGGTTTACTGTGCCGATCAATTTGATGCAAAAAAATGATTTTATGTGTTTTTTTTATAGATTTTGTACCGTAGAGGTAATGTTGACGCTATTTTCTTGCAATAAATAGCTTTTGTGTGCAGTTTTGTATGAGTTTTATCTAGCAAATGCAGTTTTGATAAATTTGGTAAAAAAATGCAATTATATAATAAATTTTTGTTTTATGGTATTTAAGATAAAGTCAGAAGAGTTGTTTCTAGAACGATTTTGTTTTGTTTTGAATGAGTTTTTTGTAGGATTTTTGTTCATTTTTTTGCAACATATTGGTTTACTGTGTAGTTTTTGATTATTTTTATGCGCGATTATTGCACGATTTTTGTTTTAGATTTAAATTTTTGGTCAATTACGTAAAAAGTGCTAATTTTTTGTAACGTTTTAAGAGACAAAAATTGGTTTATTTTTGCAGTTTTTTTGAATTTTAGACCCCTAAAACTCAAACACACAAACAAACAAATTTATATTTTTCAACTAATTTGAAACAACATCAAAATACATCAAAATACGTCAACTTCGGCGGTTAAAAATCTAAAAAATGCTTCTTTTTGCCCAGCCTACTGAGAACAAAAAATTGGTTTAGTTTTTAAACAAAAATGCGATTAAAAAAAAAAAAAAATTTAATGTAATTTTTTTTTTAATGGTTTCATACCTTCATGAACATCAAGATGTTACTAATAAGTTATAGAAACGAAAAAAAAAAAAAAACTCTAAAGCGCACCCCCCTTGCTCTGGTTCGTTTGAAATGGAATTGCGATTTTTTGTTATATTTTATTTCATTAAAATTTTAAGCAATAAAAATATACATTAGTTTAATGTTTAGGTATTGATAAGTTTTCTGTACAAAATTACTTTTATGCGCGATTTTTCATAGATTTTATGCTGTAAACATGATTTTTGAGTAATTTTTGTGAAATTTCTTGCAAATAAATGACTTTTATGCGCAAGTTTTGTTAAACAATTGAGTTTTATGAACAATTTTTGCTAAGTTTTGAAAACATATTTGCAATATTTACTAAATTTTATGAAGTTGATAGGTTTTTGATCAATTTTTGGTAAATTGGTGTTTTGAGCTATTAAAAATGTGATTCTAAGTTTTTCGTTAGATTTTTGATTATTTATTGGATTTTAACATTATTTTTAGTGGTTTTTTGCAATACATTAGTTTACTGTGTAGTTTTTGCAACAATTTCTTGTTTTGTTCAAGCAAATGAGTTTTATGAGCGATATTCAGTCAATTTTGTGAAAGAATGCGCAGACGAGTGTCATGTTTTCCATTATATTTTTGACGAGTTGTAGCATTTTTGAAGTTTCAGGAACAAATTTGTTGTTTTGAGCTATTAAAAAATGTTTCTTGAGCGATTTTTTTGTTTTACAGAAGTTTTTTATTTATTTCTAGCAATTTATTGCTTTATTTCTTCGATTTACCACTATTATGAAAAAAAAAATGCATTTTTTTGTAGAATTTTTAGCAATAAATTTGTTCAGCAAATAAGATTTTTGAGCGATTTTTGGTTTGTTAAATAAACCGCGAAATATTTGATACATTTTATTAGGTACATAGGTTTTTTGTACGATTTTTGATAGATAGCAATCAATATTTTAACCGTATTTTTTATTTTACAATTTTTATGTCTTATGTATACCACAATAGTGGTCTGAAACATTAAATAAATATTATTATTATTATTATTATTGTTGTTGTTGTTTTGATGTATTAAAAAAAATGAGCGATTTTCAGTGATAAATGAGCTTTTTGTAGAATTTTTAAAAATTTATCTGTCATACATTGGTATATAAAAATTGGTGTTATGTGTGTTTTTTGTAGATTTTCTTACAATAAATAGTTTTAAGTTTATGAGTTTTGTCAACAAAATCGAGTTTTATGAGCGTTTTTTTTTTTGTGAAAATGCTCAATATTTGATTCGTTTTTTAAAGTAGATAGGATTTTAGTCATTTGAAGAGTTTTCTGGACGATACATTTAAGAAAATAAATTGTTGATTTGAGCTATAAAAAGCGTCATCTGGGTTTCTGGAGCGATTCGGAACGTGTTGGTGGCTGCTAATGGCTGCGCTGGCTGGCTGCCTAATCGCGAAACGCAGCAAGCAAGTTTTGATTTTGGCGATGAACGAGTTTGTTGTTTCGCATTCTGACGGATACCGACAAAACTTTGCGTGTGGATGGTGGCTACCCGCTTTGTGGCAAAGCGCATCAAGGTAAGAAGCTAAAAAGGCTGATGGCAGGTGGTTTGGGTGTGTTAAAATAGCACCTACGATTAAGTCAGATTAGGTAAAGGATCGGGTACATGCTATATCATACATATATAGGGGACTGCCTATGCGTTTTACGCTGCTCTAGGCTTAGTAAAGTTGCTATCAGATTAGAAAACTTCTGAAAGATACATTAACTTTTTGAGGAATTAAAAAAAAACTCGCATCAGTATAAACTCAAAATATGAAAATAATTATGGATATATTTACAAATTTGAATTAGTTTAATGTCGCATTTTAAATACACATTATTTTTGGGCGTAAATATACACAGAGCCTACCCTGACTGTAGGTTTTGCTGGCTGGGAATAACCCAAGCAGGGAATGCAGTTCAGTTTAGACTCGACTGGAATATACCAGAACAGGAATACCTTAATTCGATGCTGCAATAAAGCTATTTTGCATTTTGTAAATGTATACTTACAACCACTTTTACAATTCCATTTCGAGTACCATTAACATTCATTGCATGCAACAATCATTCAATGAAATAAAGTTTTCTACATATGCGTGTACTTTAAAATGTCAATAACAACTTAAATTACCTTGAAACGGAAGTGGTACATTTGATTTACTACTACTAATCATTACCTAGGTCAAGATGTAACAAAAATAGGTAAACAATTGATATTCATTTATAAATATTATGATTAATCAAAGTATTAAAATCGCATGGAATAAATTATAATTTGCCCTACTTTCGAATGTCTGGTATCCCTAACAAAACCACATAAACATTGTATAAAATCAAAATAAACAATCAAGTTGGCTATAATTATTAATATTCATTATCACCTGATATTTACATACGTATTCATTGTTAGAAGCCTTGTGGAAATTATCGCGCAAAGGTGCTACGTGCCGTGGTATGTTAATGAAAATTTATTATTTATAGCAAAACGACATTGAGAGTAATAGAGAATTGGAGCAGTACTATAAAAATAGTAATTGTATTGAAAATGGTCCAAGAAATATTAAAATTTTTCTGAATGAGTCGTCGGCCGAAATTTCCGTTACCTCGGGTAAGGTGAGCGTGAGACAGATGTGTAAATAGGTTCCCCACCAGGCTTCGAAATAATCGTACGATGTATTTACAGCCAATAGCTGTCGAGTATTTGTGGGCTCGACCGGAGCGTACCTCATAAAAAGATTTCCCCTCTGTACACCGCTACTGACGTCACAACACAGCCCTCACCTTACTTCGCATACCTGTCTTCGGTACAGTGGATACAAACAGGTTTCTGCATTTTACTTAGAAAAGCAATAAAAGTGTGCGCATCAATCACAAAAAAATGTTTTATGTGGTTTACCTTCTTGCATTACAGAGATCAATATACTTAATTATTAGTTACAAAATTTCCTAGTTGTAAACAACTGGTTTATATATTTATATCACAAGCCCACACCGAGAGAGATGCGCAGTTTTTAAATTAATCCGTCTTATAAAGTGACTTAAATGATGACGTATTCGTTCCAGTTACATCTGGAGGGGATTTTATGGATATATAGAATTATTCAAGGTTACTTACTTATTAATTTAACTGAATAGATAAAGGTATTTTTTTTAGTAATCCTAATTATGGAATGTGATTTCATCTAATGCATTGCGATTGAAATAAATTCAGATTCAATTCAATCTATCGTGTTCGCTAGCCAATGCAGTCATTCGACTCAATAAAACGAAATTAATATGAATGGAATAGTTCCAAATAATGAATGCGGTCGTAAATCATTGTCTGGACAATTAATTAATCACATACTCATACTTGGATCGCTACCAATTGTATACTAATTTGTCCTATATTTGGGAATATACGAAAAGAATTGATTGTGTTTGACTTAATTTCATTATGCTTGCAACACACACTTATACAAATTACTATTGATAAGGCCAGTTAGTTGGATCTAAACATGGGCGATAGTGATCGATAGTACTAATGCGTCCCAAATTGAATAATTAAATATATTTGACTAATGTGTTTAGATATTTAGACTGCCTGCAAGAAAGTAAATCGATATTTTTTTATGTTAGAATTAATTTAATAGAAATTATGAGAGTAGTTATTATATTTTATATGACCTCAAATTATATTTTTTCAGGTCTAGGTTGAAGATGCATCATATTGAAAATTAACTTTTCATTAATTGGTATTTATTACGTTATTAAATACTTCATAAAATTGTTAAATAAATATTGTATATTTGAATAGTGTAAAAAAAAAACACTTAACCATAGAACAACAAATAATGGTGGTAATAGTACACAAAGAAGAGATGTTTGGAGGCGTTTAATTGCGTTGCTCAACTCAGCTAATTATGTTGCTCAGCTCAGAGTCATAAAATTAACTTCTTATAGGGCAGTGAATGAAGAGATATTGTAGATATTATTCTCGATCATCTTTTGTTGTTATGGTCTTGCTGACAGGATACAATTTTAGAATTACTAATAAAATGTCTTATATTTATGAAGTTTTATGCTTATTGCTGCAATCTATAAAGAGGGCCGCGGCATAGTAAACTTAAATTGACCATTTGAGTGAGTTTAGTTAGATTGATAATTATAGTTGAGGTCTCCCCGAATTTTTGGAAGAATTTGTAAATTGATTAATTCTAGTTTATACTATATTGTATTGACCAAACTAAACCTGATTTGTGGATAGTTGATAAAATTTACTCTATTCTATAGTTACTCTTTAGGATGGTTCCTGGTTACGCTTTTTGTGGTGGTTTGGGGGAGTAAGAAGTAAGTTGTGTTGTAACAACTGGGACATACCTGGGTTTGTTCACCTGTGTCCCAAATAAACCATTTATCCAGGTTTGCAAATCGAATTATATTTAAAGTATTGTTTAATAGTGGATACCAATGTTGACTAACTTTGCTATTAGATTTGGTTTCATTACTATAATGCGGTGAAGTTGAGTTTGGTGATAGTATACTTGTTTTGGATTTAGCTTGAGGTAACCTAAGAAAAGACAATCTGAAGAAGTTGCGGTGGAGATGTAGATATTGTCGGCAGCTCCCTATCATTAAATTTTTTTATCTGACTAGAAACCATTTTTAGTTTTTGGAGGATTTTATTGCAAAATAAATGATACTTTGTATTCTCAGGTATATTTATTGTTTAAATGGCTTTAAGTCATTTCTAGTTGCTTTCAGAACTTTCAATATGACTCACAACATTCTATAAAAGTTTGCAAAATTATCATATATCTTGTAAAGTCTCCTAAGAACTGTTTTTAAGACTTTATTAAGTGACTATGTCGTTTCTACTATTCTGCAAGTTAATTTTTGTAAAATTTATTTCTTTGAGACATTTTAGTTTATGCTATAAAATCTAGTTACTTTTAGGTTTTTTAGGATTAAAGTCTTTTAATTGTTGTTTTTTCATTGTTTTTGAAACATTTGGTAAGATTTCTTGAAATTTTTTAAAATTTTCTGAAAAAGTTTTTAAAGTGGACTAACTTAAGATTGTTAAAACTATTATTCTTTAAAGACCTCTTAGTCTTCTGAAGTTTTCTAAGAACTTTTAAAGTTTTCTCAGATTTTTTGGGATCTGTCAAGAGTAGTCAAGGAATAAGAAATTTTTGGAAGAATACTAAAAAAAAATTTGAATTATCATTTTTCTATGAGCTGATTAAGAGACATCTACGAATCTATAGTTTTTTTGGGCTTTCAAAAGAACATAACATCTGTTTGTAATCAAATGATCGAATCTGTCATCTTTTTCTTTAATTTTTAACAGTTGACTACCGCAAAGAGAAAAGACATCAAACTTCTGTTTGACCAACCAAAAGTTAAAACTGCTCATCCGTAATCAATATTCTGAGTGTTCTGTCCAATTGTTTGTAATTAAAAGATTATATCTGCCATCTTTTTCTCCAATTTTTTGACAATTGACTACCGCAAAAAAAGGGATATCAAACTTCTGGTTGACCAACACTTGTGCGTGTGGGTAGGAACTTCAGTTAAGACTGCTCATTTGTAATCAATACTCTGAGTACCTTACGCTTTTTCTTAAAGGTCGTTCATTGGATCTAAATAAGCAGCTCTACTTGAGAGTAAATACCGACGAGTGTAAATGGGCAAAGAACAAAGAACGTTTATTGGTGAACTTTTGTTCTAGAAAGACACTTGTCTGTATCTACTCTTAAGTAGAAGAACACTTTTAGACTTATTAATTGTATTTTGTTATTCTCAAAGTGTGTTATAATTTTTACTACTTTTTTAGTAGCGTTTTCACTAACTTTTTTACGATCCTTGCAATCTTTTAGACTTTTTAGGTCAAAGTGATTATTTTAGACTCTCTTTAATCTCTTAATATAACTTTACAATATCATTTAGATTTGTTTAAATAAAAGGTGGTATAAGAACAGTTAATAGTATATTGAAGATTTAAATTTAAAAAAAGGAAGCTAAACGCAAGTCATTATTCTTTCTATTTTGCGTTTTCATTTATTAAAATGTTCAAATGTTACGTATTGTAACTTCTTCTTTATTTCGCGTTTTTACAGCTATTTTACATCGCTCCAGAAGTCTTACGACTTGTATGAAGGGGGTTGATGGGACCAACCGCTTATTAGGTGACTTCCGAATCACCGCGGTGGATAAAGAGCAAAGTTATTATTTTAGTCATATTTGGGGATCGAACCTCGGACTATTAGCGTGCTACGCTAACGCTCTATAACTGAGCCATCTCACCGTTTTTTACGATACACCTCAAATAAAAATCCAGTACACTATATCGTAATACTTTATTATGGAAAATATAAAAACTTTTTTGTCTATGAACTTGGTATACCTATTTTTTTTTTTCAAAATCCTTCAAGACATTTCAATATTTTTCTCAGAGCAGTTAAAAGTTTTTTATGATCTTCAAGATTTTTTTACATATTCTGAAGTTTACTAAAGTCTTCTTAAGCACATAATGTTGAAAACGAAGTTAAAGTTTTATGGATTTTAAATTCTTTTATGATTTTTTTTGATCATTTTTTGAGTTTTCTTGGACTTCAATAATTGTTATAATTCTACAATTTTGGAGTAATTTTCTTAGTTCAAGATTTCAGAGCACTTAAGACATGTTTAGTTGTTAAGGTCTAGGCTTGTTGGATATGGTGGTTGACGATGATTCTTGGGCTAGTGGTGTTGCTTGTTTTTTTTTTCTGGGAATTGCCCGAGGGTGTGGAAGTAGCGTCCTGAAAATGGGGCAGTGGTTACACTCCAGGGTTGAAGCTGATGGTGGAACTGACTTATGCAATGTGGTTTTGTTGACTTTGAGGCCATGCCTTCTAATGATTACCTACTTTTTTTTTACTTTTTGTTATGCGATTCAAAGACTTTCTAAGTTGTCTACAGAAGGTTTCAACGTACAAAATCTGGGGGAATTAAAATAGTCATGCTTGATGCATGTAATGCTTTGTCGATAACGAAATTGTTACAGCAAAAAGTATTTGTAATAATACTGGTGACGCTAGAGGCAACTTCTATGCCATCTAAGGGTTTACTACAGCAACCATTAATCCGTATTTTTTTAACAAATTTTTTTTAGACAAACTACTACATTAAGGTTAAATGAATACGCACGGGCAAAGGACAAAGTATAGAAATGCCGAGTCGAAAAATACGACAAATTTTGCCACTACTGTATGAGAACGTTGTGAATCAAGTTTAAATTGTGCTCGAGTAGCTTCTTCTACTGTAACCCACTCCCTCGCCCAAGTGTTAGTTATCAAAGGATTTACTGTTTGTCGCACTTCTTGTGAGCTTGCAGGTAGATATAAGAAAATTGTTTAACAATAAATTTCATACTAACGCTGGGGTGGGTGGGCGGGAACTAAGTTTATTTTGTGGGCGAGTAGTTTCTTTTACTGTAACCCACCCACTCGCTCAAGTGTTAGTTATTAAAGGATTTACTGTTTGTTTCTTGTCTTGTGTGCTTGTGGTTAGATATCAGAAAAATGCCGAACAATAAATCTCTTGATAACTAACGCTGGGGTGGGCGGGAACTAAGTATAAATTGTGGGTGAGTAGCTTCTTCTACTGTAACTTACCCGACCGCCCAAGTGTTAATCATCAAAGGATTTACTGTTTGCTTCTTTTCTTGTGTGCTTGCAGTTAGATATCAGAAAATTGTTGAACCACAAATCTTATGATAAATAGCACTGGGTTGGGTGGGCAGGAACTAAGTTTAAATTGTGGGCGAGTAGCTTTTTCTACTGTAACCCACCCACTCTCTTAAGTGTTAGTCATCAAAGGATTTACTGTTGGTACCATCTCTAGTGTGCTTGCAGTTAGATATCAGAAAATTGTTTAACAAGAAATCTCATGATAACTAACGCTGGGGTGGGCGGGAACTAAGTGTTATTCATCAAAGGATTTACTGTTTGTACCATCTCTTGTGTGCTTGCAGTTAGATATCAGAAAATTGTTGAATCAATAAATCTCATGAAAAGTAACTCTGGGGTGGGTGGGCGGGAACTAAGTATAAATTGTGGGTGAGTAGCTTCTTCTACTGTAACCTACCCATCCGCCCAAGTGTTAGTTATAAAAGGATTTACTGTTTGTTCCACATCTTGTGTACTTGCAGTTAGATATCAGAAAATTGTTGAACAATAAATCTTATGAGGTGTGCGGGAACTAAGTATAAATTGTGGGCGAGTAGCTTTTTTTCCTGTAACTTACCCACTCGCCGAAGCGTTAGTCATCAAAGAATTTACTGTTTGTCCCACCTCTTGTGTGCTTACAGTTAGATATAAAAAAAATTGTTGAAACAATAAATCTTATGAAAAGTAACTCTGGGGGGTGGGCGGAAACTAAGTTTAAATTGTGGGCGAGTTCTTCTACTGTAACCCACCTAGACGCCCAAGTGTTAGTCATCATAGGATTTACTGTTTGTACCATCTCTTGTGTGCTTGCAGTTAGAATCAGAAAATTAGTTAACAAAAAATCTCATGATAACTAACGATGGGATTGCTGGGCGGTTAAGTTTAGTTTGCGGGCAAGTAGCTTTTTCTGTGACCTACCCAACCACCCAATAGTTAGTCATCAAAAGATCTATTGTATCACCCATCTCTTGTGTTTTTGTTTTTGTCACTTAGATATCAAAAAATTGTTTAACAATAAATTTCTTGGTAGTAAATGCTGGGATGGGTGGGCGGGTATTAAGTATAAATTGTGGACGAGTAGCTTTTTCTACTGTAATTTACCTATCCGTCCAAGTGTTACACATCCAAGGATTTACTGTTTGTAGCACCTTTTTTGTGCTTGCAGTTAGATATAAGAAAATTGTTTAACAATAAATCTCATGATAACTAACGCTGGGGTGGTGGGCCGGAACTAAGTTTAATTTGCGGCCAAGTAGTTTCTTCTGTCGCCTACCTAACCATTCATCTATTCTATCACCCATCTCTTGTGTTTTTGTCACTTAGATATCAAAAAATTGTTAAACAATAAATCTCTTGATAACTAACGCTGGGATGGGTGGACGGGAACCAAGTATAAATTGTGGGCGAGTAGCTTCTCCTACTGCAATCCACGCACTTACTCAAGTGGACTGGATTTGCAACCTTTATTTTATTTTGGGTAATATGTATTAGTAGTAGACTGTTTTCTAAATTAAGGATGGACTAAAGGAAATATTTTGTAAAAAATTGCAAAAAAAAGTTTATTTTGGGGTTGCTTTAGGAGTTTTTAGAAGATTTTTTAGAATTACAATTACAAGTCACAGGTTATCAAAACTGGTAGTCATTTAAGATTATTTTAAATTTAATTAAATATCTATCTGGTGATGTATGGCTAAATTACTATAAGTTACTCTTACATGTAGTAAAATTAGAAAATTAATAATATTCTAAACACTGATTTGGACAAAGCAATGTAGAATAATAGTATTTAAATTACAAAATATTTTTTTAATTTATTGCAATTGATTTTTTAACTAAATTTTTGTTTTTTTTTACAGGTAAGTCTTAAGCATTTTGCAGTAATATTTAGATAGAGGTGTACCTAGGCGAGTAAGTACAAATCATGTTATGCGGTAGTTACATTTATAAAATCTTACTTGGTTACAAAAATGCAGGAAAGTTTGATTGAACTTTTTACATTTTTAGTTTGTTGAAGACTGGTTTTTGCTTTACATTGTATGCGTTTAGGGAACGCAACCAGTGGATACTGTTGCCAAAACTTTTAACTTTTCAATGCTACGTTAATAGTCTTCTTAGGCTGATACGCCAAAAATCTAAATCTAAAACTTTTTAATGCTAAATGAATGCGTTGAATATACTTTGACAACCAATAGTTGACCATTTCAGTCAGCCATAAAATTTTATGTTGGTTTAAGTGAATTTTCCACTTTTGACTAATAAAATTTAACCTCAAGTTAACGGTATTTCCTAAAAGCGCCCATTGATTTGGTTTTTTACTTATGAGAAGACAATTTTATCTTTTAACATCAGGTTTGAAATATATAGTTGAATGCGTGACTTTTTTATGGCAACCAGAAGATGGTACTACGAAACTTAATCATGTCTATACGCATACATTTGTAAGCACATCTTGAGCTTGAAACTGAGATTTGACTATGAGTACTGCTCTAAAAGCGTTTGGGTCACTTGAGGATCTTGGCGAAAAGTTTGAAAGTTTTTTAGAAGGATTCTGGGGTATTGCCAGCATATTATCTCAATAAGCATAAGAGGTCTTTAGATAGTTTATAGATGGTCAAAACAGTGCTTCACACACCCATACAGGCTATGGCTGTAAAATATTTTGATTTTGGAGATTTTATTATAGGTGACTTTTGTCATAGTAATTATTTCATTTCAGTAAAATTCAAGTAGAGTTTTGTCACGTTACATTATTTTTATTAGAAAAGTCACAGTGATCAGAATTGGCCTCTAGGGTTTACAAAAAAAAAACATGGTATAGATGACATGAGAGTTACTCAGTTTAATATATAAAAGTTTGAGATTAGAGAAATGCTTGTGAATACCTCAAAGAGTTTATTAAGACGTTGAACGGTTATGTAAAGTATCTAAGAAAAGCATTGTATGCGTATGTTAATCTAGGCGGGTATAAACTGAACTATGTATGCATAGGAGACCAAAGAACATTGATGAATGGAAAAGAAAAAGAATTGAGTCTCTGAATTGAATTAGTGAAGTTTAATTTCTAGAACTTTATCTATAAGACATGAGTTATATGTATTGAGGAGAATATAGGTATGTTTAGGAAACATAGAATGGTTTAGTCGTTTTTTTTATGTTTGAGGATAAATTAAAATTTTATAACCTCTAAACGCTTCATTGGATACTGATGAATTTTGGTATCAATATACTTGATTATCATCAGTTTAGGGCAAATTAAAAAAAATATAACTAAAATTACTATTGGTTTCAACTGAATAAATAACATGAAATTAGATACGCCTAATTTTACATAACCTCAATTTTTTGGCTTTTATGTGTTAATGTAAGATGGTCAAAGGATAAATTGAAAATTTATAACTTCAAAACAATTTATTGGATATTCATGCAATTTGGTACTAATATACTCTATTAGTATAAGCACCAACTGCATAAAGTTTATAATATTTGGTACGCCCATTTTAACATTATTTTTATTTTAATGAATGCATATAATCTTATCAAGATGCTTACAGGATAAAAAAAAAATTATAACTACCAAAGGCTGCATTGAAAATTGCTTAAATTTGGTACAAATATGATAAACCACCAATGTTATCAACTGCATAAACTACATAAAATTTAACACGTCTAATTTTACATAACCTCAATTATTTGGAATTCATGTTATCAATGCAAAATGATTAGATAACTTAAAAATTCATAACTTTCGAACGGTTTATTGGATTGATGAAGTTTGTTATCATAATACCTGAGTATCATCAGTACCAACTGCATAAAATTCATAAAGATTGATACGCTCGTTTTGGCATAACCTCAATTTTATTGATTTTATGTAATTTAAGCAAGAAGTTCAATCAATAAATTAAATAATTATAACTACTAAAGAATGCATTGAATATTGCTGAAATTAGTACCAATATAATAAATTACTATTAGTGCCAACTGCATAAATGACATAAAATTTGATTTGATTAGTTTTACATAACCTCAATTTTGGGCCTTCATGTTATCAATGCAAGATGATTAGAAGATAAATTAAAAATTCATAACTTTCAAACGGTTCATTGGATATTGCTGAAATTTGGTACTAATATACTCCATTATAATGAGTATCAACTGCATTAAATTTATAAAAATTGATAGACTCAATTTTACATAACCTCAATTAAAAAGATTTCTTCAAACTAAATATTTTTTGTATTGGTTGATTTAAAAATTTGTTTTAAACGGTTTGTTGTGTGTTATTTGGTACCAGTATACTTTAATATTATAGGTACCAACTGCACAAATTGTATTAAAATTGATTCGCTTGTTTTTGCATAACAGCAATACACTGCATAAAATTCTAGTAAGAGAGACATATAGAAGAAATTAAAATTTATAACTCACAAATGGTGCTATTTGGTATTAATATAGTCCATTAACATAAGTATAAAAAAAATTATAGAAATCTATACGCTCAATTTGACATAACCTTAAACTAATTGATGTGAGCTAAATTGATTTTTGTCTTTACTGTAGCACTAAAACTATCATAACTTGCTAAGCTTACATTGGAATTTAATAAAATTTGGTACCAGCGTAGCTTATCATCATAAGTACTAACTGTATCAAATTGATACAAATGATACGCTTAATTTGAGATAATCTTAAATTAATTGATATGAGCTGATTTATTTTATACTTATGTACCCTATTACTAAAACTAAGATAATTTGCTAACCATACATTCGAAATTAGTGCATTTTGGTACTACTATTCTCTATTACCTAAAGTACCAACTGTATAAAATTAATGAAAATCTACTCGCTCAATTTGACATAACCTCAACTTAATTCAAATGAGCTTACTCAATCTACACAATTACCTTATTACTAAAACAAATATAACTTTGTAACCATTCATTGGAAATTAGTGCAATTTGGTATTACGTTACTCGATTACCTTTAGTACCAACTATATAAAATTAATAAAAATTTACATTCTCAATTTGACATAACCTCAACTTAATTTATATAAGCTTACTCAATCTGCACAATTACCACATTACTAAAACAAATATAACTATCTAATCGTACATTGCAAATTATTACAATTTGGTACTAGTATACTCCATTAGCTTTAGTACCAATTGTATATAATTTATAAAAATTTGCACGCTTAATTTGTCATAACCTTAACTTAATTTATGTGAGCTTACTTAATCTATACAATTACTGCATTACAAAAACATGTATAACTTGCCAATCATATATTGGAAATAAGTGCAAATTGGTACTACTACCTTTAGTACCAGTTGTTTAAAATTAATTAAATTTTAAACGCTTAATTTGACATAACCTCAATTTACATCAAGTGAGCTTACTCAATCTGCACAATTAAAGCATCACAATAACAAAGTAGAAGAAACATGAGAAGTGAAGAGACAACCTCCATCGAAGAACTACGAGAGATAAATAAACAGATATCGAAGGCAATAAGGCGCGACATAAGATCACATAATAAAGATAAAATTCAACAAACCATAGAAAACAACAAAAGTATGAAGGTCCTGCGTAGAAAACTGAGAAAAGGGAAGAGACAAATAACTAAACTCAGAAATATACAAGGAAATATAACAACGAACAGAGAGGAGATCCTAAATGTCGTTGAAGAATTCTACCAACTTCTATATACAAGCCAAAAAGAACCAATCCCAGAATCTAAACCAGATATCGTATCAACTAAAAAGGGCATCATAAATCAAGGGTCTGAAATACTACCAGATATTACCTTAGATGAAATAGAATTAGCCTTAAGTAAAACGAAGACAAACAAAGCTCCCGGAGGTGACCACGTCACCGCAGACGCCATCAAAATCGGAGGTGTTCACCTGCTAGGAAAAATCAGAGACCTGTTCAATCTTTGCCTGTTCAACAGTACAGTACCAAATGAATGGAACAACGCTATTGTGATCTTACTGCACAAAAAAGGAGATATAGCTGACCTAGAAAACTATAGGCCGATAAGCCTTCTAAGTCATCTCTACAAACTATTTACAAAAATAATAACAAATAGACTTGAAAATAAACTGGACTTCTACCAACCAGTGGAACAGGCAGGATTCCGCATAAGATACGGAACCAATGACCATCTACAAAGTGTTAAAACAATAGTCGAGAAAAGTATTGAATACAACAGACCACTCGTACTGGCCTTCATAGATTTCCATAAAGCATTTGACACCGTCGAGTTAGATGCAGTTATGGAAGCACTACAGGAATGCCGTGTCGACCATCGCTACACGAGAACCATTTACAACATCTACAAAAACGCCAGTATGACGGTTCAACTCCACGAAAACACCAAACCCATTCTAATTGGTAGAGGCGTGAGACAGGGGGATACGATATCGCCTAAATTGTTCACCGCGGTTTTGGAACTCGCCTTCAAAAAGCTCAACTGGGAAAGAAAAGGCTTAACCATAGATGGCAAAAATCTATCAAATCTGCGATTTGCAGATGACATAGTGCTGCTTGCTGACGATCTTAACGATATAAAAACAATGCTATTAGAACTCCAGGAAGCATGTAATACCGTAGGCCTAAGAATAAACTATTCCAAAACAAAATGTATGACAAACTTGGTCCCGAGCAGACAGATAGATGTAGGCGATAGAGATATTGATTTTGTAGACAAATACACCTATTTAGGTCACGAAATACGCATAACCAGAGACAACCAAACATGCGAATTTAAAAGAAGAATAATCCTCTCTTGGGCCGCATATGGAAAACTTCGGGACGTATTCAAAAGCGATCTGCCAGTCTGCTTGAAAAGGAAAGTGTTTGATCAATGTGTATTGCCAGTTATGACCTACGGCACTGAAACCGCAACACTCACCGTCGCAACCGCAAAAAAGCTCCAAATTGCACAACGAAAGATGGAAAGATCGATGCTCGGCGTGTCGCTACGAGATCATATCACAAACAAAGACCTACGCCGAACAACAGGTGTCACAGATGTGGTTGTGCGTATGGCGAGGCTAAAGTGGAACTGGGCTGGACACGTGGCCCGAATGTCAGATGGAAGATGGACCAAGAGACTACTGGAGTGGAGGCCAAGAGCATATATACGAAGCAGGGGGAGGCCCCCCACAAGATGGACAGACGATATAAAGAGAACAAGAGGAGCCTGGATGCGAGAGGCTCAGGATAGGAGGAAAGGGGCGGAAATTGGGGAGGCCTATGTCCAGCAGTGGACGCAAAGGGCTGATTGATGATGATGATGATGAATAACAAATATAACTTTCTAACCATACATTGGAAATTAGCTCAATTTTGTATTATCATTCTCTATTACGTTTAGTACCAACTTTATAAAATTAATAAAAATATACAAGCTCAATATGACTGAACCTCAACTTAATTCATGTGAGCTTACTCAATCTGCACAATAACAGCAGTACTAAAACATAAATCATTTTTTAACTTAACTCATGTGAGCTTGCTTAGTCTACATAATGACCGAATTATTAAAAGAAATATAATTTGCTAACCATACATTGGAAGTTAATGCAATTTGGTACTATTATACTCTATTACCTTTAGTACCAACTTTATAGAATTAATAAAAAAAAGCACGCTCAATTTGACATAACTTCAACTTAATTCATGTTGATCAGTTACCGCCACAGATCATACAATAGAAGATGAGTCAATTCCCTATAAAAATGTTGCCACGAGTTTTTGTACTTCTCTTAGCTCCTGGGAAGAAACATTAAGTTTGTAAAACGGTTGTCTAGCAGCGCTCAGTTAATTTGGTCGTGACATTTTGAAGCCTGTGAGGTAATCCATAAATTTAAAACAATAACACTACTAACAATAATAATATCTGAACCTGTTATGACATAGTGCGTTGTGCGCATGAAATTGTTAGTTTGAAGTTTGAACAGCGGACTTTGACATACTTAAAATAAAACCAGTATTTGAGCCACTGCTATTTTTTTGGGTCAGTCAGTGCAGTTTGTCAATTACCTGTGGCCATATTTGCTACCTATTGATACCCCCAAGTTAAGGCGCCGATTAAGGAGGCTGAAGAATTTAAGTTTGTGGTTCTATACAACTGAATTATTCCGTAATGTGGTCAATAAAGTACAAATTGCGTTGTGGATAGTTAACTTTGCCATTGTTTCAATATTAATTTGACCGGAATCAGTCTCTTGACTTTGATAATGGATGTTTGCAGTTTTTGGCACGGGATTGGATGACTGTTGATTTTAGTCTAGTTTGCTTTTGACCATTAACTTGTTTTTTGTTATAATCGGTGCGATGCTTTGATTACCGTGGAATCAGTAGTTGCTAAGCTCGGGTGTAGTCTTAAAATTCCGTTGGGGTCTTTATGAGACCGATTTTTGGGCATTACTATCTCCATTGCAGTAATCTGGTTTTTCTTTATGGATTTTTGTGTGGTGGATAGTCAACTATGTTGGATTATTTACGTGATATTTTTGTTTCATATGATACAATTATACATTTACACTTATATTTGTTTGATAGCGCACATTCTTTACAGTGCATGGATGGTTGATATGTCGTTTTTATTTTTGAATATTATAACAATGCAGTTTTAAATGTAGTAACCGAAATTTAATTTACTGATATAGAATATTGTTTTCATATTCAATCAAAATTTTGATTAAAATGTGTGTTCATTGTTGCACGACATTGGTTGTCTATAAAATTCCATTCATATTAATGTTTATTGAGTTTCCCAATTTCGAATGGAATTGTACTTCACTATTTTTAAACAATATTATTTTAACCGAATACAAATTAATCAATTGTCCGTGCCCCGAAAACTATTTTGTTTGTATTTTGTTAAAAATAATAAACAAACCAGTTAAAATGCTAAATATTTATCTCAAACTGGAATAAATTCCACTGCTTGTTTGTTTGTTAAACGAAACATTAATCATCACACCTGTAAAGATACACCTTTCGGCTACGAAATAATGCGCATTAGTTTGTAAACCGAGTAAACAATACATTTCAAGATGAAACTACTGTAAATAAATTATTAATTCATGAATTGTTATTAATTATAATCGGGGAAACATTACTAATGTAGTTTAATTGGGGGAAGCGTATATTATTTATAATTATTATTGATTACATGTTGAACATTATTATAAATGCACTGAATAATTCAACTGTAATAATAAGCAAAAATGATAATGGAAAACAACAATATTAAAATGATTTTGGATTTAATACATTATTGATAATTAGATAAAATTGTTTGGAAACATTGTTTATTTATTATTAGAGAAGATTTTTGTATAATAATAGAAAAAAATGTTGAGCTCAGGTTGCAGGTTTGTATACCGCGCCAGGATCATCAATTAGGGGATTTTAAAACAATCCCCCAATTAAAAATAATATCCATTCGTAAAGCAGGAACAGAATACAATGGAAATCGTGGAAATGCACAGGTCGCTCAGTATGGCTTCATTGATTATAGAGTTAATAGTTTTATAACATTTATTTAAAATTTATACATATAAGCAAATTGTAATTTTGATTAAATGTTTGATGAATTTAATTTTTGTACAGTTGACAAGGTACAAAACAAATAAATCTTTTATGTTTTATTACTCTACAATAAATCATATCTTCCTAATATACGTTATTGATTTTTGCGTTAACATATTAGCATTTCTTTTGTGTATTTGCTCTTTATAAAAAATTTATACTTTGCTTTGTGCGTTGTTGCGTGTTGACTAAATACAAATTATGAAACAACCAAGATGTGATGGATTTGACTCAAAAAAATCTTGTTGAAATTGCTACTAGAAATATTTCCATTACATTATAATAACTATAATTATCATCATCCAATCTATGTCAAAAAAATTGATTAATTATAGCATACAAGTTACCAACCTTCAAATTGAGTAATCGCCAAACTTTTACAGAAAAAATTGCCACCTTTTCAACTCCCCTATTATTTTTTTTTTCTGTCGCGTACTTAAAACCATTGATTTCGGAGTATCGATAACGCGAAAGGGTGTCGTGTTGAATCCAGTTGGCGTGCAACCGATGAGCTAGCTTTGTTCGTGTGAGGCTTGTTCTCTTTTTACAACTGGTAATATTACTTACGAGCTCCCGTTTTAGAATTTTTTACGTTCTTACCTTCGAGAAAATGGAACAAAAACAATGACAAAAAAAAAATTTACTGGAATAAAAGAACTAAAACATTTTAAACAATTTTAAATTGATCACAATTGCCTTCATGACAATATAAATATATAGCAAGGTTGCGGTTAAGTATTGTCTCATCCGTTTTCCCGAATTCGCAGGGTGTAGCGCGACACTAATTGTGCCTGTCTCAGTTTATATAATTCGGTCTGTTTTGTTGTCCCCATCCCATATCCGAACCCTTCAAGACGCAGAAAGCTGAAAAGGATTCGTCGTTCCCGAAGGACCCATACATTTCGCGTTTCTCCTTAGTTAACTTGCTAAAAGCAGCTCGAGCGCTAATTGTTAAAATGATGGCAGGCACCGAAGACTTCGGTTTATTAGCCCTCTAGACATCCTACAGAACTAGTACGAATTTATTAACGGACTGCTCTTGGATATATGGTTACTTACTTACATTTATAATTTAAGTTATTTATGAACTGATTTTTAATGTAAAAAGCTTTCATTTTAGTTCAATAACTTAATATAAGATTGCATTGCATTAGAAATTGTTTATAAAAGCATTTTTTCAAAGTTAATCTTTATACAGTGGTCACTGCACTGCTCTATTTTAGTTTATTTCAGAAAAAAATAGCTTAGAATTTAGTATTGTTGCTGGTAATGTTGTTTGATTGTCAATTGAAGATGCTACGTTTGGTAGTAGTTGGAGCAGCTAAGCTAGTTAGTCCGATATTTTGTTGGGAACCCTGAGTCTTTGTTGTCATTTGAGCTAGAAGGTAGTAGGGTAATTTTTTTACTTCTGATGACGAGCCTCAGCTTTTCTAGAATTTTTTACTATAGAGTTGCGGCCTTGTTCTGTTTTCTCGATGGAGGATTTGTAGTAGTGAGGTTGTGCAAGTGCTGATAAAAGTCGGAGTGACTGAGATATTGGAATCTGTTCAATAGAGCTGGAGTAGAGTTGATTGGTTTTAGGATAGCATATGAAGGATTCTAGCAGAATGTAGCCTATCGACTTCTATATTAAGAACTTTATTGGCCTTAGAGCTATCCAACTTCTAATATCTTAGTTACTCCGGTTTCTGTTAGCATTTGCACAACTATACTACCAGGGATCCGTTGTAAATTTTTTGCTTGTTTGGAACTGTTGACATCTCAGATGCTCACCAATGTGACTTTAAATTGCTAATTTTTTTCTGTGTGTTGGTGGACTTTGTGGTTAGTAGCGATTTTTAGCTTTTTTGTGCAAGTATCATTGTTTGCTTGGAGTGGGTCTGAAAATATTCTATGGGGATGTAGTGATCGGTTGAGGGCGGCTTTCACTTTCTTAAAGGTTTGATTGGCTACTGTGGTTTAGGGCATAGCTTGCAGGTGTCTGGCTTGTTAATAAATGTATCTACTTCTTGGGGCCGATCTTAAGGTACTCCATAGTTTGAATCAGGTGGTTGGTAAGGGGCTGGTTACTTTTAGAGGTGATTCCGTGACCAATGTACTTAATCTTTATTCACCTCTTCGCGTTACTTCACCCGTTTCTAGCCTAAGTTGCTGCATGAGGTATTGCCTTCTATTTTCCTTCTGACTTCTCTTTTCTTTTTTTATATTCCTCATAATTTTTTGTATTACTCTTGAGATAGAGATCTATGCCATCATGTCAATGATGTTGTTAACACTTTTTGCCAGTTAGAATGTTTCAGTTGCTACATGTAGGCTTACTAATGTGACTTGTGAGTTACTGGTGGACAGAAAATAAATGGTTAGTGGCGATTTTAGCTCTTTTCTGCAACATCTTGTTTGCTCTGAGTGGATCTGAAAAGTTTCTATGGGAGTGTAGTGAATGGTTGAGGGCGGCTTTGACTTTTTTAAAGGTTTGATTGGTTTCTGCTGGTTCTTGGGCGGTTAATCAGTTCTATCTGGCTGGTTGCCCTTAGAGGTGACCCGGTAGCCGATGTACTTAATCTTTTTTTTTTTTTTGGAAGGGGGAAGTCTTTAGTTAAGACATTGCTAGCTAATCCTACATAGTAGTGCCGGGTTTTTACTATTTAAACCCACTCTTTATGCATTGCTAGGAGGAGGCAGGATTCACTTCTTGGCGTTGCTTTACCCGTCTCTACCTTAAGCTGCTGCATGAGGTATTACCTTCGACTTTCTTATCTTGTTAACATTTAGCGTATGCATCTCTTTTCATAAGCTTTTCTTTTTGAGGCTTATCTATTGCATTTCAGGGTTGTGTATCTGGCTTTCTGTAGTAGGTGCAATTTGTCGTGAGTCTTGTTGTTCATGCGCTTTAAATAGTTTACGAAGTGAGAGTGAGTGTGAAAGTACCCTACCTTTCTATGTTATTTTGTGACTCATGGTGTTACCTTTTTGGTTAAGGTTTTGGTTCATGCGGGTGTAGTGTTGTTTGGTTTCTTTTATTCTACCTCTCGTGTAGCGAGGAATTTCTGCCTGGCGTTGGCTTTTTCTTCTTTTTTGTTTGTTCTTGGGGAGTAGGATCTTTCTCTGTCGAGCAGTTGTGCTACTATCTGTATAGTACTTAGTACTTAACTATCTTAGTTTCGGCTTTCTTCTGTGGCTTTTTCATCAACGCCCTAAAGTTTTTGTTTGCTATTTCATCAAACAATAATGGTATCTTCATATAATATAATCAAATTGACTATCGAGTAAAATGTAATTTTTTTATTGGGTTTTGCGCTTCCTGTGATTCCGTGATTGTCACCTTTTACTGCTTTGGCCTTGGTCTTGCCATGTGTTTACACATATTTAAGTTATGGCTCAACATTAAACTCAAGTATTTGATGGCTCTTTGGTTGTCGATGTTTAACGCTAGAGAATTGCCGGGTTTAGTCGCTACGTCCTGTTGTAGTGCCACTAGTAGTATTGTTATGGAAAATATTAAATCCTTTTACATCTACGAGAATATCGGTGAACCTTTCTCTCTAGACAAATATTGACACGTACAGCGCCGTTTTTAAATTAAAATTGATTCTTATAGGACAAAACGCCAACCAAGTCAATATCCAAAAGATACGATTTTAGTCATCTCTCTTTTTATATGTTGAACTACATACAATATTCTATGTTTTCATGTTTTTGGTTAAAGATTTGAAGTTATATTTAACGAGTAAAAAATTATTAAAGAACTAATTAAAAACGTCACTTTTCAAAAATTAATTGCAAAGAAACGACTTATTGCATCAAATTTCTACAAATTTGAGTACGCAGATTGGACTTTCTTCTACAATGTGTGAAAATTTTATTCAATTACATTCAGGCGTTTTTTTTGCTGAGTTTGATGCTGTAAACTCTTATAATAGCGCAAGCTTCTTACTCTAATGGTAATGTTCTTTAGGGTATATTCACTTGTTAGGATTGGAGCTTCCGGTTTTTTCATTTACTCTTCTTGGTTAATAAAAAATACAATGTTGATCAGGTAGACGAGTGTGTCTTATTCAGTGACTCGGCTAGAACGCGTGCATATCTATCAATTTCTGGAAGGTGGCGAGGGCGTTTTCCAATTTGAACTAGTACATTGCGCGGTCCGGGGTGAGGACCTTTATTCTTCTACCATTGGAACCTGCTAGTTGTTGGCTTTGAC
Source organism: Tachinus rufipes (assembly GCA_963932245.1). Classification (NCBI taxonomy): domain Eukaryota; kingdom Metazoa; phylum Arthropoda; class Insecta; order Coleoptera; family Staphylinidae; genus Tachinus; species Tachinus rufipes. The sequence goes on along the minus strand of OZ010747.1, from coordinate 84,087,323 downwards.
GTTTATCTTTGTGAAGACGTTTGCTTTTTTGAAGCAGTGGATCTTGTGCAGGTGAGCGAATTAGTTTGTGGGGTTGCTGTTGAGCTTATAGTTTACGCAGAGTTGGAATGAGTTTTTATTTCTCTTAATGAGTACTACAGGGAGTCGTGAAGTAGCTTCTTTACTTTTTTGTGTATGACGGCTTTTTTTATCATAAGAGCTACTAAGAAATTCTTAACTTTGGTTACTTTTAAAGACTTTAAAAAGTCTGAGAAAACTTTAGAACACTTTAAAAGATCTTAGAAATCTTTAGTATGCGTAGATGCAGATTCTCGTGGGGGTGAGGTTTGTTATTTGTATCTGCCGTTTCACCGCTTTGATGGTGTTGGGTATTGGTAATTTGGTGAAAGTTGTGGCGAAGGCCGTAAGGATATCTTGAAACGTTTGTTTATTGAGACAACTACGTTGATGGTGGCCCGTTCAACATTGTGAGTCAACACATGTCTGTTCTGGTTTTTTTTTAGTGAAGGTATTGTCGGCTTTAGTCAAAGTTGGCTTATATCGCTACTAACTACGGATTTCTAATGACTATCTTACCCGACAGCTATGGGATAATTAAAAGATCTAGTGGTGGAAACGATGGCTTTGGTGGTCTTTGGGATGGTGATTTGAAATTGGTTTGCTTTTATTGTGTGCTGGAATTTGATAGTTTCAGCCGGGTCTTCGGCGTCTATGAGTAACTTCTTGGACACTTATACGGCCGTACAAATGAAAACGTATATTAGTTTCTGAACTTTGTGGGGTTTTTAGACTGGTTTTTTGCTAGCCGGTGTTTTTGCTTTGGGTTTCTAATGTGACGTGGTTCTATCTTTTCTTTAATCATCATTTTGTCATTGAGCAATTGATTGGAGGACGTCAACCAGGTGGCGGATCTATGGTTTTACTACTATTTTCAATAACATATATTGCTGCATTGTTTTGCGGATGTATCTTTTTAGCAGAAATTATTTTACTGGTTTTCTGGCTTTTTGGTGTTTAAGGTACATGCTTTTATCAAACTTTTTATTTCAGTCTTTGTACGGTGTTTGGAGCCATTTTTTTTAGGTTTTGTAGTGACGGGCTTTGCCTTGAATGGTTTCAACAGTTGGTATCGGTGATCGTTTGTTGGGCTCAAGTTTGATTCTGTCTTTGTCTTCTAAATCTTAATTATCAGAGAATAGATAGAAGTTTTTTTACGGGTTTGCTGGATTCCGTTTTTAGCATCTTTTAAGAATGTTTGGGTTTGTTCAAATAGTTATAGACTTCACATGCTGTTCTAGTCTCCCAAAAAAAAAATGTTTAGGATGTTTGCTTACTTGCTTTCTAAATAAAAGATATTGAGGTTGTTGCTGTAATAATTATTGGTATTGTAGTTGAGACAGTTCTGGAAGTGTTTACCGACATTGTTACTTTTACAAACAGATGCCAATAAAGTTCTATGAAATCTTAAATGGTATTAAACTTTTCTAAATTTGTTTTTGGCTTGGGACTCTCGGTCCGCTCTGTGGATCTTGAAGACTATGGTAGCAGACCTTGTGAGGTCTAGTAGTGTTTATCGATATTGTTGAGTTGTTACTCTTATAATAAGATGTTTAGAAGGTTTTATGATATCCGGTATTGAACTTCATAAAACTCTACATATGTTGACCTAGATGTGCTGTTTTTGGTTCGTTTATTGGACATGACTAGACTATGGTAGCTTTGGTTGCGTGTGTAAGGTTGTTGCTGTAAGGATGATTGGTATTGTAGTTAAGACCATCTCGGTAGTGTTTATCAACGTTTTAAAGTTGTTACAATTGCAAAAAACTGTCCAGAGGACTTTATGAGATCTGATTTTTAGCTTCATAAAATTCCTCATTAAAGAAATGCTATGGTAGCTTTGGTCAAGTTTGGTAAGTTGTTGCTGTATGGATTGTCTGTGTTGCAGTTAAGACAGTTTTGTTAGTGTTTATCTTGTAATTACTATTACAAAAAGATGTGTAAAAGGTTATTTTTTTTATCTTGTATGTGCTTCTTTTGGTCTGCTTGATGGACATTGAAGTAGCGGTGTCTCATTAGGAATAATTTATTTTAGCAGTTTTCTATTGGCTAACTTTGAGCAATTTTATAGTAGTTGTTTCTAAACTCTTAACCTAAGCCAATGTTTGGTAAAATCGGGTGATTTCCATCTTCTGATTGATTGTTGTTTTGGTCTCTCAAATTTTCTGTCGATCTTAATGATGATAAATTTATAAATAAATATTCTACTACTACATTCATCTTTTGGATTTGCTTCTATGAAGTTTACTAACCTTATATGTTTCATGCTCTTTTTCTTTTGGATAAGTCCAACTCTTGTGATTTAAGACCAAAACCATTTAATAAACAGCATAACTGCGAAACTATGAGAATATCTAAGATACATTTTGAGCAAACTAATGTAGAATATAACATCTTACCAGTCAATAGTGCAAAAAAAATCTAATCTCTTTGATGAATGGCTTTACACTTTTTTGTCTCTCAATCTTACAAATACTCGATTCTCACGATTGTTTCTTAGTCGAATCTGTTAGCTTAAGCAGACAACATGTAATGAAAAATTACTTTAGACACTAATCTAGATTGGAACTCTATCTAGTGCCACCAGGTAACCATAGTCACACCAAACTGCATCTTCTTTATAACCACCAATACGGTGTTGTTGACCGCTATGCAGTAGACATTCTATGGATAGTCCGAGGCTACTACAACTCTATACTCTGTGTTTGCACCCCCCACAAGAGTACCAAACCCTTTGGGAGGTGGCAATGCTTTTTAGAGTATACATATTTGGCGAACGTTGTGGCGAAGGCCGTAAGGAGATCTCGAAACGTTTGTTTATTGGGACAACTTTGTTGATGGTGGCCCGTTCAACAGCGTGGGCGGTCTCTGTGGTGGTGGTCTGTAGTTGGTATGCTTTTGCCATGTACGAGAATTTGGTAATTTGAGCCGTCTTTGGCGTCTATGGGGGAGTTTGGTTTTGGCCGTTGATTTTGATATAGGTTTTTAGCAGTTTTTTGGCGACTTATGGGATACTTATATTCAAATAGGGATGTATATCGGTTTCTGAACCTTGTGTTATTTGACTGGTTTTTTGCTAGCCGGAGTTTGAAAGGTGCTACCCGGGTAGCATCCATGGCGTGTTGGATCTTTAGTTTTACTATTGTCAGTAGAATATTGTTTCTTTTTTTAGCAGAAACGGTTTTACAATTTTTTTTGGCTTGCTAGTATGCATAGCTCCTTAGTTGTATAAGCAATCTCTTATTTGAGTCTTTGTACGACGGCTGGAAGCATTCTTTTTAGGTTTTTGTGGTTTTGATTTGATTGGTTTTCGAGAGTTGGTATCGGTTATGGTTTGATGGTTTTAGGTCTGTTTTTGACTTTGTCTCTAAATTTTAATTGGTTGTTAGAGAATAGATTAGGATTTACTGGATCCAGTTTTAGTCTCTTTTAAGTGTGTTTGGTTTGTTCAAATAGTTACAGACTTTTCATGCTGTTCTAGCCTAGTTCTAGTAGTAGTTTGCCCTTATTGTCTTCCAAATCAAAAATTGTATTGCTGACATGTTGGTAAGTTGCTTAATAAACATTGAAGATATGGTAACTTTGATAAGGTATGTGAGGTTGTTGCTGTAGTAGTTATTTATTATAGTTGAGACAGTTCTGGAAGTGTTTACCGACATTGTAGAATTGTTACTCGGTATTGAAGTTTTTAATTTTTTTGTTGGCTTGAATGTGCTCGTCTCGGTCTACTTGGTGGACAAAATGAAGATTATGATAGCCTTTGTGAGGTGTGTGAGCTTGTTCGGTAGTATTAAAAAGATGTCTAGAAAGTTGGTTTTGAACTATATGCTTCTTTCATTTATTGGACATTAAAGATGTAGTAGCTTTGGTCAAGTGAGGTTGTTGCTGCAAGGTTTTTTTTTTGTTGTATTTGAGACAGTTTTGTTAATGTTTATCAACATTGTAAAGTTGATTCTCTTGCAAAAAATTGTCCAGAGGACTTTATGAGATTTGTTTTTTTTATCTTCTTAAAATTTTTCATTAAAAAATCAAGTATGGGAGGTTGTTGCTGTAAGGGTTGCTTGTGTTGCAGTTGAGACAGTTCTGGTAGTGTTTATCTTGTAGTTACTATTACAAAAAAAATGTGTAGAAGACTAAACTTATGATGCCCGGTTTTTGACCTTTTAAAATTTTTCTTTATCTTTTATTCAAGTAGATCAAGAGAAGCATTTACTTGGTGGACAATTTAGCAGTTATCTCTTGGTCAATGTTGAGCAGTCTTATTGTAGTTGTTTCTAAATTCTAAACCTAAGCTAATGTTTGGTCTAATTGGATGATTTTAGCTTAACTTGTATTTGTTAGTAATGGTTAAGTACTTTCATCTTCTGATTGATTGTTGTTTTGGCTTCTCAAATATTTTGTCGATCTTATTGATAAAAAATTATTAAAAATTTTACTACTACACTATGAACCTTACTAACTTCATAAGCTTCATGTTCTTTTGCCTTTGGACAAGTCCAATTCTCGTGATCTAGGAGCAAAAATATTTAATAAACATCATAATTGAGAAACTAAGAAACTCCTGTCACTAGCTACAGTAAATAGTGTTCTGCAATCCCTTTGATGCCGCAAGAGGTCGGAGGCACGCCTCTTCAATGGTTTTACACTTTGTCTCTCACTTTTATAAATACTCGATTGCAGTAGACATTCTCTGGATAGTACGAGGCTACTGCAACCTTATAGTCTGCGTTTGCACTTGCACCAGAGTATAGTCATAACAAACAAGAACCGCTATGAAAGAACAACTCCGTATCGAACCTAAAACTTTTCTTCGACGAGCAACTTTGTCCTTGAGAGGTACTGCAATGCTTTCAAGGGCATACACGTCCACGCAATTATCATCTAGGGGAACGCATCTGTTAACAAAATGGCGCCCAACATGGGGCACCAACGATCATAGTTCTTTTATGATTCTGAAACTAACAACTCAAGAAGAGAGAACCAGTCATCTAGGTGACTACAGCTTTACGATTTCTAACTATCTTGAAACCCCTGTCAAACAATTACTGTTATAGGAGACACACATTTTGGTCGAAACACAGACAGGTACGGGAAACTCGGATAAGGTTCTGCGATCTTATCAGTTTGCGAACCATGAAAAAATGATCAGATACCTAGCGCTACCTTCGTGTATTAACTACACGAAAGTACGGCGAAGGGGGTGAAACGAAGAAGTTTTACACGTCAACTCTGTCTCACCTGCAGTCACCAACACCAATGACCAACCAAGATTATTCTCCCCACCAAACTGTAACTTTCTCATAACCACCAACACGTGTTGTTGACCACTATGCAGAAGACATCCTCTGGATAGTCCGAGGCTACTGCAAATCTATACTCTGCGCACTCCGCACCAGAGTTCAATCTTAACAAACAAGAACCGACATGGAAGAACAACTTTGTAACGAACCTTTCTCCGCCTAGCAACTTCGTTTTTGAAAGGTGCCACAATGCTTCAAGGGCATACACGGCCACACCCTTTATCATCTAAGGGAACGCTTCTGGTAACAAATGGCGCACAACGTAGGGCAGCAACGAGCATAGTTTCTTATGATTCCACAAACAACAACCTGAGAGAACTAGCTATCTAGGAGGCTACTGCTTTACGGTTTTTAACTAGGTTGAGACTCCTGTCAACCAAATACTGTCATGTCACACATTTTGGATGAAGCCTAGACAGGTACGGGAAAACCAGATAAGGTTCTGCGACCTTATCTGTTTTCCAACCATGAAAAATTAACAGATACTTTTGTCTATTAACTACACGAAAGTTTTGCGGCACGGCGAGGGTGAGTGCCATGAAGTCACTAACATCAATGACTAACCAAGATTATTATCTCTTTCTGCACCTCAGATGTATCGGAGGAAACACATACCGGCAATATTCTATATAACCTCATATTCGAAGAAGTCAAACCGGAGTCTTCTGCAGTTGAGCTTGGCAAATTCTTTAACACGATATGCATAGCTAATATGCTTATCACCGACACCGTCGTCTCCGTTCACAACGACGAAGCAGACAACCTTGGCACGCAGGACTTTCTGTAACCGACACACTAGTCCCGCAAGAGAAAACGTGACACTGTGCACCTAATGAACGAAAACATCAAGAAGAAAAAAACCACGTACGCCTATTACCGCCCTAGGTGGATTTTGTGCGATAATGAACTATCGCATACTGAAACTAGCGCCAAAGCCAAGAACTTAAGAACAATTACGGACTAGCTTGTGCCGCGAGTGTTTTAGACAATTTGAACTCGCGAACTTATAGTGGAACCACATGGATATTTTTTAATATTAAACATTAACTACTTCCGTTCCAATCATAGTGCAGTGACCAAACAACCGGCGGCACCCAGACACCATCTCTATACAGGAAGAGTTGGAAGCTCAGCCTGAGAGAGTGGGGAGAATTGATGTTGCAGGAGATCGTGGTATCTAATTCCTTGACGACTAATACTTGGGCTGGCACCAGTTTATGATTACGGACAAGTAGTTTAAACTGTAAACACAGGAGTCCAATATCTTCTTTGATTTTTTTTAGATGTAGATTGCACTCGTTTTTTAAAAGTGTAAAGACAAACAGATGGTACTCATCTTTACATGCAATAATAGCAATGGTTTTAATAATAGAAATCTTTTTGGTTTTTTGTTTTTTTAAGCAAGTCATAGTATTTCCGTCAATTTTGTTAAAAATGTTTTAATCGACAGTTGTTCTTCTTAACCATTCTTTAAGTATTGCTTCTTCATGTTGTATGCAGATGATTCTAATTGAATTACCGAGTCTGGCCTGTGCAAAGGTTGCATCAAATAAAGTAACAGCCAAAGAATGCTGTCAATTGATCAAAAATTTTTTGGCAGCGCTTGGGTAGTCTACAAATTTTTATCAAAAATGAGTACCACTTTATAAACTAGCTATTCTTCAACTTATGGTTTTTGGTTTGATTCTGGATTTGGTTCTCCATCTCCTCATCGCTGAAGAAAAAGCTTTTCAGAGCTGACTCGATTCTGATTTTAACTTTATGAAATTTTTCGAATTTGTTTACATAAAATTTGATGTTCAATGAAGTATGACTCTTAAAGTTTAAGCAAATATTTCGACAAAAAAATACAATTTAATTTCAAAATTTAATTGAAGGTTTTGGATTTTTATATATTTTTTTAGACTGGAAATATTATTCTCTAGACGTTGCAAAAAAACGATTTTAAAAAGGATTTAAATTGCATGAGTTCTGCTTGTAGTTTTATGACATTCCTTAAACCGCACCCTTAAAAACCTTAAAGAAGTATAACAAAATGCATTATATAAAAATTACAAATCTATGGTAATTTTTTTGCAAAGCAATTAAATAGTTAAAAAAAATCAATGATTGCGATTATAAAGAAAACACTAAATCAGTTCAGACAGGTGGTAGAGAAAGGACTAAAAGGATTAGTAACTGCGTTAAGGAAGGTGATTATGACGCAGAATACACCGCAAATGAGATTAAACTTATTCGAACAAGGGAGGATTCCGAGTTATCATCAAGTAATCAACGAAATTTACGAGAGATTATTATTTGTTACAATAAAACCAATTAAAATGGAACAAAACACGCTTTAGTGCTTTACTATCTATAAAAAATATACGAAATTATTATTTTTGCTATTAACACTTTTTCGTAAATAATCGAAAATAAAATAAGCACGTTTCTACCAAGATGTGGTCTGAATATCCGAATTTTAATTGCTTGTTATAAATACAAAATGTTCTCACATGCTTCACACATAGTTTAAAAAGTTATAATTAGTTGCATTAAATAACATTTTTTTACATTCTAGTATTAAACATTTTAATAAAATATTATATATTTGTTAAGGGCGCAATTATAAGTTGCATAAAGTTTGAAACGCGTTGCAAAAAAATTGTGTATATTCACAATTGAGGTCAACTAGATTCACATTACGCGTTCATTACTTTTCGAATGTATGTAACGTTTTACATACGATCCCTGTTTGCCATTTCTGTAGCTGTACAATATTTCGCTAGCGGTTATCGTTAAAAATGTGTTATATTGTTTCCAGAATATGTTCCGACAAAGCGCAACGGTGGCGCACAGATAACATTCGAGCTGTTGCGAATATGAAATGCATACAATTGAGTTGTGTGAATATGGCGTTAGTTTGCATTAACGGAAACTGGTGTTTTAACTACAGATGTTTATTAGTTTTTCTGCCTACCGTATAATTAACAAATTTGAATTTTTATTATCTTTGGCGTTCAATTAGTTATTGAAATACTTTTTGTTGGTGCGTGGTACGAAAAAAAAAAACAAAAAAGCTTTCTACAATGATGAATCTTTACTTAACCTACATAGTAATCTTCAATCGTAACATGCCGATTGAAGCTGGTCACATTAATAGTCTTCTTAGGCTGATATGCCAAAAATCCAAACTAACTGATTGAAGGTGGTTGCTTAAAAGATGAAAAATTTAACCGCATTGAAGCAATTATATTAGATACTCTAGCTAGGAATTATATAAAAATTTAATTATTGAAGGTTTTATTGTACTACGCCAATACATCTTCAAATGTATACAATTCCTCATTACTAACCAAGAAAATGCAAGAGGAGGAGCCGCATCTCATGAAAACTTCAAAATTTGCTCAAAGTTATTGTATACATTTATTGTTGTCTTGCTAATATATGGAAGTTTAAGTTTACCATACATTATATCTGCTTCTACTTTGTATAATATAATAACTTTGTTTCTGGTTTAATGCGAAATCAATCAATTCTAATGGATACTATAATCGACACAAGAACACTTTATTAATAATAGAAAACTTCTTTTCTATCTAATAATGTAACGAATAGAAATAACAAAGTTTTAATGGTAATTGTGTATTATTTGTCCACAAGTCTTGCAATAATAATAGTTATTTTCTAATGAAAATCGAGTTGATCATTAGTATTCAAGTAAGAAAAATATTCGTAAAATTAGCTTCATTTACTTTTTATGGACATCATTGTGATTTTGATTACAATTTTTTCTTACTTTTACGAACTACATAAATCATATAAATGTTGGAAATGATTTGAGTTTTAAAAAATGCTTAGTAACACATGGCTCCTGAATTTACTATCTGTTTTAAAATTGGTTTGTAATGCGCACACATACTGACTGTATAGGTGAAGTTTATAAAATAAAAAAATAATTTATTGATGTTACCCCATTTATTGAGAATTTGTTTCGTGTACAGGACACAGCGATCGTGTCTTTGCAACAGAATTGTTTGTGACCAAGTGGTCATAAAGCATTCGTTTTTTTTTTGGAAGCAATATATGTTTTGAAATAAACAATGGGTTTCTGTTGTAGTATTTAAAGAGAGCTGTTTATATTTGTTTGCAATTTATATACAAAATATATATATATAGCAATTTTAAGGGTGACAATTTATCATATAAATTAAAACAATAAAATAAAAATAAAATTAAGATATGAAATGAACTAAAATATAAGATCATTTCCAACACACGATTTGGGCAGTTGGCAAATATAAAACTATGCAACCAAACAAATTATTATGCTTAAAAGATTGGCACACAGTTTGCAAACCGTCTAAACCGAGTGTTGGAGCAAGTTTATAGTTACCTATATGGGTCCATTTTATGCAGTTTACAATTGTGCTCACTAGAGGACACTACGTATATTTATTTAACATCTTATGCATACAGTTGTGTATAAATACCTTAGACCATACACACTTATAGACACGCCTTTTGCGTACGCGGTGAAGCCAACATGATCGATGCGTGTGACGTCAGTTGTGGACAAAAACGCAATCTACCAAAATGTCAACAGATTTAGATTATTTAATAAACAGACATTATTTATTTCTCAATATTGAATTTTGTAATACAAACAAGTGTTTTATAATTAACAATTATAAAGAAAAATCATTTTTAGCTATTAATATTTATTGTTGCAAAAGATTTTATATTTACAAAATCTACTTATAGGGCAAATGTCCACAATTAACGCGTGACGTCAGTTGTGGGCAGAGAACGTTGTTATGTTGGCTTCGCCATGCAACAAGCAAAAATTAGCACACGGCGCGTCTATAAGTGTATATGGTCTAAGATAAATAACCAACATGGTTCTGTGCAAACTGCAAATTTAACTGACATGCTTACTGATGAATACTGATGATAGTTGTTAGAACTCAAAACTAGTATCTGAGTTACAAATGCGGTGAGATTAGGAGTTTACACAAAGCTATTAAATAATTGATTAAATATTAATTAATTGTGACTTTTTTCAACTTTCAGTAGTGCTGTTTTGGCAGTACAGGTTTTATTTGGAAAAACCTTTTCAAGTTTATAGTGGAATTTTTGAGTTGTTGTTAAAGTATATGCAGATATTCTATATTAGATCTGATTTATTAAGTTTTAAATAAGTATTTTTATTGTTTTTTTTTTGTGTAGAAATTGATTACTAATTTTTTTATTTTGTTTCAGGTAAGTTCAAAGTAATCTTTGTGCGCTGCTTAGTTGTAAGTTATATTATTTTTTGATTGTTTATTAGAAAAAAATTAATAATAAATAATAAAGAAAAAGAGTCTGTTTTGATGAAGTTTATATGTCAAGAAGTGAGTCGGTCTAACGGAGCTCGGTGTATTCCGAACGTGTCTCAAGATTTACGCAAGAAATAAATCTAATAGAATACACAGGTTTTTAATAAAAAATTGTGATTTTTTTGTTGATTTATAAAGTATACAGTGTAGAGTTATGTATGGAGTAGAATATCGGGTAAATGGCTTCCACGGCTTTGCTAACGCAATTTTTTGCCAAAATTTTCATCAGATTTTTGAATAAATGCTACTGAATTTTGTTGATATCGCGCTCAATATCTTTTTTAAGACGTGGGCTTGTTGGTATAAAGAAAAAAGACCAACCGCAACCAATTCCGGGCACTCCGAGACTCATGCAGCTATTGAATTGTTTCTCGAGTTGTATGGCATATGGAATCTTTTTGTTGAAAACATATGTTCTCGACGTTCAAATCTTGCAATTTAGGCACAAAAAAATCTGTTATTGCCGGATCAGGTGCATTTTTGAAGAAGGATGGTTTGATGATGCTTTCAGCCAAAAATTCGCATCAAACAGTAACACGCTGTGGATGCATTTGTTTCTCAACAATCACTTGTAGAATTTCTGAACACCAAATGCGACAATTTTGACGATTAACGATCTAATTGTTGTTCTTCTATCCATTCAACGATTTTTTTTAGCTATGCGTGGTCAGTAGGCTTCAGTTCTTGTGTCAATTGAACTTTGTAAGCATGAAGATGCAAATCTTTTGAGAGAATATGCCGTAGAGAGCTTTTTGAAATGCTTACTCTTGACTATAGAGCCGAATTGATGTTCCTGGAATCTTTCTTTCACGAATTCATAAAACAAACTTTCTTTGCTGTGCGTGATCAGCAGGCTTCAGTTCTTGTGTGAATAGAACATTTTAAACATGTAGATGCAAATGCTACTGGAGAGTAGAAGGTTTTTTAAAATGTCCAATTTTTGACTTGCTTTGATATTTTGTTGGAGGACGGCCAGAGTGTCTAAGATCACTAATTGGTTCAGTCTTTCTGAGATTTTCAATTAATTTCTTTACAGTTGATGAAGTTTTTAATTTACTATTTCGACTATATTTTGTAAAAAAATTGCTAAATTTGGACATAGTAGTGGACAAGCGTTTATTCGTCATTAACTTCTGTAATTGAAACAAATTTAATACTTAGTTCCCGCCTACCCACTTAAGTGTTTGTGCTTAAGAAATTAAATCACATCACTTGGGCGGGCGGGTGGGCCACTTCAATTACAAACCACACGGCCACAAACTTAAAACCTGGTCCCGCTCACCTACCCAAGTGTTAGTGTTCAAAAGAAATTGGATGGCCAATACAAATCTAAACCAAACTTTAATGTTAGTTACCGCCTACCCACTTAAATATTTGTGTTCAATTTAACTCAAACCACACGTCCGCAAATTTAAAACTTAGTTCTCGCGCCCACTCACCCAGTTTGTGTTCAAGAAATTGAATCAGAAACACTTGGGCGGGTGGTTGGGGCACTCCAATCTAAACCGCACGGCTACAAACTTTAAACTTTGTTTTTGTCTACCCAAGTGTTTGTGTTCAAAACAAAAGAAATTGGATCACAAACACTTAGGCGGGTGAGTGGGGTACTCCTATCCGAACCAATCGCCACTAACTTTAAACTTAGTTCTTGACCACTCATCCAAGTGTTTGTGTTCAAAATAAATTGGATCAAAAACACTTGGGCGGGCATTTCAACCCAAACCGCATGCTTACAAATTTAAAACTTTGTTCTCGCACACTCACCCAAGTATTTGTGTTTAAGAAATTCAATTAGAAACACTTGGGCGGGCGGTTGGGCCACTACAATCTAAACCACACGGCTACAAACTTTAAACTTTGTTTTCGCTCACCCATCCAAGTGTTTGTGTCCAAAAGAAATTGGATCACAAACACTAGGGCGGGTGGGTGGGGCACTTCTATCTAAACCACACGGCTACAAACTTTAAACTTAGTTCCCGATCACCCACCCAAGTGTTTGTGTTCAAAATAAATTGGATCAAAAACACTTGGGCGGGCATTTCAACCCAAACCATATGCCTACAAATTTAAAACTTAGTTCTCGCACACTCACACAAGTGTTTGTGTTTAAGAAATTGAATCAGAAACACTTGGGCGGGTGGTTTGGTTTACTCTAATCTAAACCACACGGCTACAAACTTTAAACTTTGTTCTTGTTCACCCACCCAAGTGTTTGTGTTCAAAAGAAATTGGGTCAAAAACACTAGGGCGTGCATTCCAACCCAAACCGCATGCCCACAAATTTAAAACTTAGTTCCCGCACACTCAACCAAGTGTTTGTGTTCAAGAAAATGGATCACAAACACTTGGGCGGCTGTTTGAGGCACTCCAATCCAAACCACACAGCCACAAACTTTAAACTTAGTTCTTGTCTACTCCTACCTAAGTGTTTGTGTCGAAAGGAAATTGGGTTACAAACACTTGGGCGGGTGGGTGGGTTACTTTTATCCAAACCACACGCCCACAAATTCAAAACTTAGTTTTTGTCTATCCACTGTTTTTGTTCAAGAAATTGAATAACAAACACTTGGGCGGTTGGGCAATACAAATCCAAACCACACGCTCACAAACTTTAAATTTAGTTACCGCCCACCAACTCAAACTTGTATTCAAAAGAAATTGAATTATAAACACTTAGGCGGGTGGTTGGGGCACTCCAAACCAAACCACACGCCCACAAACTTTAAACTTAGTACGCGCTGGCCCACCTTTTTGTTTGTGTTAAAGAAATTGGATGGGGCACTCCAATCTAAATCACACGCCCACAAACTTAAAACTTTTTTTTTTTTAATAAAATTGCAACAAACTTTGGAGCCCATCTTTTTTTGCAAAACTTGTTACAAGTTATTTTATTATTTTTTTGGAGAACAAACTACAATTTTGTATTGGTCAGCACTTTTTTATGCAGATTTATGTTTTGTTTAAACCGATGTTGGTCAGAAATATGCAAAAGGAAGAATGGGTGCACGATTTGCTGTATCAACTTTTTGAATACATCTTATTTGGTTGCAGGATTTTGAGCAGTTTCTCTGGCTTAATTTATTTAACCCTGTATATTTTTCTACTTACTTGGATGCAGTTGTAGTATGCTTTGTACGAGGTAACTTTTTGGTATTAGAATATGGTTTTTCCAAGTACGGCCAAAAATATATGTGGGTTTGTAATACAGTTTAAAATTTCTAGCGAGTAGTTTACACTGGAGTGCTCATTCTTTGTCCAAGTGTTTGTTATTAAGAAATTAGAAGTTTTTTTTTGCAACTGTTAGTAATTTCCAAGTCAGAGATCTTGATGATTAACACTTGGGCGGGGCACTCCAGATTATAATTACTAGCGAGTAATTGAACTGGAGTGCCCAAGTTTTTGTTATCAAGAAATTGGGAGTTTTTTTCCCTGCAAGCGTAGTCAGAGGATGAGATGATGATATGCAAACCTTTGATGATTAACATTTGCGCAAGTGTAAGGTGCACTTCAGATTATAGTTACTAGCGTGTAATTGAACTGAAGTGCTTATCACTTGCCCAAGAAGTTTCTTCTTTCAGCAAGCGTCTTTAAGTCAAGGAGATGCTTATATTTAATTTCTTGATGACCAACACATGATGGTCTTTTCAATTTATGATTACCACCATGTATTAAAATGTCTTAACACTTGCCCATATGTTGGTTATTAATATGTTGAAGTTTCTCCTTTCTGCAAGCGTTAGAAGTCTTTTAAGTCTGAGAAGGAGATGGTGATATCCAATCTTTCAATGATCGATACTTTGGCGGGTGGGTTTGGCACTTCAGCTTATGATTACTAGCTAGTAGTTTGAACTGAAGGGCTCAAACATTTGCCCAATTTTTTTTTACTGCAAGCGTATATTAATATCCAATGTCTTGATGACCAACACTTGGGCGGGTGGTTGGGGCACTTTAGTTTATGATTACCAGCGAGTAGTTAAAATTAAAATTCTAGCTAGTAGTTTAAACTAAAGTCACCCGCCCAAATGTTATCAAGAATTTTTTTTTCTGCGTTAGAATTCAGAGAATTCTTCTAACGCTTGTTCTCTGCAAAAACTTCAAATTTTTTGACTTGCATGGATGGGTGGAGCATTTTAGTTTATAATTATTAGTTTTAGTTGAAGTACCCAAGTGTTTGTTATCAAGAAATTAGAAATTTTTCTTCTCTACAAGCGTTAGAAGGTTTTAAGTTAGAGTAGGAGATGGTAATATCTAATTTTTTGATGACCAATATTTGGGCACTACAGTTTATGCTTGCTAGTGAGTAATTTGAACTGAAATGTTTTTGATATCAAGAAAATTATTTTTTTTTTTACTGCAAGCACTAGAAGTCTTCCATTTAGAGGAAGATATGGTGATATCTAATCTCTTGATGACTAACATTTGGGCGAGTGGCTGGGACCTAGAGTGTCTCAGCCACCCGCCATGGAGTAATTTGGAGTGCTCAAACAACAGCCCAAGTAATTATTATCAAGAAATTGGAAGCTTTTTTTCTCTGCAAGCGTTAGAAGTCTTCAAGTTAGAGGAGGAGATGGTTATGTCTAATTTCTTGATGAGCATCATTTGGGTGAGTGGGTGAGGTTCTCTAGTTTATAATTACCATTCATCATCATCTAGTTTAAAATAGAGTGCTTACGTACTCTTCCAAGCGTTTGTTATCAAGAATTTGAAAGTTTTTTTACTCTGTAAGTCTTCTAAGTCAGAGGAGATGGTGGTATCCAATCTTTGATGACCAACATTTAATGAATGGGGCCTTCTAGTTTTTGATTACTAGCGAAAAATTTGAACTGAAGTGCCTAATCAACTATCCAACTGTATGTTATCAAGAAATTTGAAATTTTTTTTTTTCTGTAAGCATTAGAAGTGTCTAAATCAGAGGAGCAGATGGTAATATCAAATGCCCAAAAATCCGCCCAAGTGTTTGTTATCAAGAAATTGGAAGTTCTTCTTTCTGCAAGCGTTAATAATCTTTAAGTCAGAGGAGGAAGTGGTGGTTTTCAATTTTTTTATGAAAAACAATTGGGCGGGTGGGTTTTTCTAGTTTATAATTACAAGCTTGTAGATTGAATTGAAGTGACTTACTACACGTTTATGTGTTTGTTATCAAGGAATTGGTTTTTTTTTTCTGCAAGCATTAGACGTTTGTATACTCAAGTAGAAAATGCTGATAATCAATTTCTTTACTTCAAATACTAGTTTGTCATTGCAACATTAAAAAATCACAGTACTGTCAAGTAACTTGAGATCTAAAGCTGGGCGATTAGGAAGAGTGCGGAGGATAAGTTGGTAATATCCAAACTCTTGATGATTAACACTTGTGCAGGTGTGAGGTGCACTAAGTGAACTGAAGTGCCTATCACTCGCTCAAGTATTTGTTATCAAGAAATTGAAAGTTTTTCTTCTCTGCAAGCGTCTTCAAGTCTCCCAAGTCAAGAGAGGAGATGCTAATATTCAATTTTTTGATGACGAACACATAAGCGGGTGGAAGGGGCATTTCAGTTTATGATTACCACCGTGTAGTTTAAACTAAAATGACTTTACACTTGTCCAAATGTTTGTTATTAATAAATTAAAGTTTCTCCTTTCTGCAAGCGTTAGAAGTCTCTTAAGTCATAGGAGAAGATGGTGATATGCAATCTTTTGATGACCGATACTTTAGCGGGTGGGTTTGGCATTTTAGTTTATGATTTCCAGCTAGTAGTTTGAACTGAAGGGCTCAAACACTTGCTCAAGTATTTGTTATCTTTAAATTAAAAGTTTTCTTTTACTGCAATCGTTTAAAGTATTTAAGTCAGAGGAGGGGATGCTAATATTTATTATCAACACTTGGGCGGGTGTTTGGGGCATTTTAATTTATGATTACCAGCGCTCAAACATCCGCTCAAGTTTGTTATGAAGAAATTAGAAGTTTTTTTTTTCTGCAAGCGTTAGAAGTCTCCAAGTTAGTTATGATTACCAGCAAAGTGCTCAAACATCCGCTCAAGTGTTTGTTATGAAGAAATTGGAAGTTTTTTTTTTTTTTTTTTTCAAGCGTTAGAAGTCTCCAAGTTAGAGGATGAGTTGGTAATATCCAAACTCTTCATGATCAACGCTTGGGCAGGTGTGAAGCACACTAAGTGAACTGGAGTGCCTATCACTTGATCAAGTTTTTGTTATCAAGAAATTGGAAGTTTCTTCTCTCTGCAAGAATAAGAAGTTTCCAAGTTAGAGGAGGAGATGGTTATGTCTAATGGCGGGTGGGTGAGCCACTCTAGTTTATGATGAACGTCATAATCTAGTCTAAAATAGAGTTTTTCTACTTTGTAAGTGTTAGAAGTCTCCTAAGTCAGAGGAGGAGATGGTGATATTCAATCTTTGAAGACCAATACTTAGTCGGGTGAATGGGGTTCTCCAATTTTTGATTACTAGCGAAAAATTTAAACAGCCTAAACAACTACCCAAGTGTATGTTATCAAGAAATTTGAAGTTTTATTTTTTTGTAACGGTTAGAAGTGTCTAAATCAGAGGATGATTTAAAGATATCAAATGCATAAACACCCGCCCAAGTGTTTGTTATCAAAAAATTTGAAGTTTCTTTTTTCTGCAAGCGTTAAAAGTTTTCAAGTCAAAGGAGGAAGTGGTGATTTTCATTTTTTTATGAAAAACAATTTGGCGGCAGGGTTTTTTTAAGTTTATGATTACGAGCTTGTAGAACTGAAGTGACCAAACACCAGTATATTCAAGTACAAAATGCTGATATTTAATATAGGGTTGTTCATGTTTTTTGAACTATTCTACATGCTTAATCAGTGGTCAACTATGGTTTTAAACTTTTAAATGTTCCTGAACGAGTTTGCAACCTTAAAAGAGTATCTGAAATTTTCAAATATATTTTTAAGACTATAGAAAATGTATTGTAGGCAACATGCTTTAGTTTGAAGATATCTAAAAAATTAAGTGTTGCTAGAAGAATTTGAGAGGGTTTAGAGGTTTTTTATGTGGTTCAAAGACTTGGCGAAGTCATAAGAAACCTTGAATACTTTAGAGGAGTTTGAAGAGTTGTTGAGAAAATAATACAGAAGTTTTAACTGTTTTGTTACATTTGAGAAGTTTTAAAGTATATTGTAAGACTTTTAGAGCTGACATTCTAGGGTCACTATAGAAATGTTTTAAAGGATTTTAAACTGAAAATAGACAGCGAGTTTTGGCTAGACTGTGAGATGTTTTAAAATAAATTGCGAGGAATATAAACGACTTTGAATGTTTCCATAGACGACCAAATTAGTGTGTCTTCACTTTAGATGATTTGTATAGCTTTAGTTTTACAAGAATTTGAAAAGACTTTATATCTACTAGAGGCGACTAGAAGTATTTTTAGATTTTCAATAGCTTGTAGAAAATCATGAAAACTTTGGTAGGCATTAGAATTTGATAAGAGGTTTGATAGGACATTATTTTGAAATACTTTAAATAAAAGAACAAAACTCAAAGTTAGAGAATTTATATTGAATTGGATTTATAACAGTTATAGGCAGTAGACAATAAAATAGGTATTAGGAAACTTTAAAACAAACTTTAAAGGATACTGCAAGAAGCTTTTAGAGGTTACTGAAAAAGTTTAGAAACCAGTATGAAGATCTATGAATCTTTTCGATATTTTGAAAGGAGATTTATAAGAATCTAAGAATGAAATGGTCTTGGTATTCTATATCAAGTGGTAGAGATTAATGTGTTGGTTCTAAAAGGTGGTAGAAAACTATGAAATAGTCTTAGAACTTTATTATATAATATTGTTAGAAGAATATGTAATATATTTCCATATAACAAATCTATGCTACTGTAAAGAAAAAAGTATTGGAGGTTTATAATCCGTAATTTCAACACCTCGGCCAACTAACAATCAGTGGTCATTATAAAAGGTTGGCTGAACGTATTCATTAATACCATGAGGATAGTTTCAGACTTATTTCTCATCATCAAATCGCTATAAATAATAAATACATCAACGATAAAATTTTGTCTATAGATTCTCAATTATTTGCTTCATTTAATCCGAAAACAAAATGCAAAATATGTCAGAAATACTTTAATATATAACATGTAACATACAGATAATAGAAATGAACATTTTTTATTTCAAACTACAAAACGCTGCAGGCTTATGTTAAACCAAATAGAATTGTTAATGCACTTTTTGGTTAAATTTTAATTATTTGTTAAACAATACAAATTTAATTGAACGTATTTTATTTAATTTCCATTTGCACGTGTGGAATAACCATTAGTGTATGTATGCATGAAACTTTTATTTGCAGTAAACACAGTTAATGACGTCGTATTATCAGCGGCCCCAATGTTTTATTGTAATTTATTTAAAAAAGCAATTATCTAACTTGTGATACGTATTTTTGTCATTGCAGAATAGTTTTATCAAAGTAAATTAGGCGCGTGACGATTCGCCGAACTGATAACGCGTGTTTAGTTTTACATATTTTTTAATGGTGTGATCATTACAATTACAAATTAGTATTTGTTTACAGCAAAAAGTGTTGTTACATACAACAGATATGCAAAGTTTTTTTTACTATTCTTGTTGCTGGGTCGTATTGCGCAAATGGCTTACACAAATCATTTAAAAATATGTTAAATTATTTTTAGTTTAAAAATTAGCAATTTAGCATACATTTGAGACAACAAAAGGTATTAATTGGACTAACCACAACAAGTTATTGGAAATTTGATCGAATATTATTGTTTATAATAGAATTTCTAAAAGCAAAAATTAATTAATTAAATTATATCAACATATTTCTCAATTGTATCCAATCCACCTAAAGTCTAGTGTACAAGTTTTGTATTGAAAATTCACGATTTTACATTTATTTTTTTTATATTATATTGTATTATTTGGAAATGTAAATGAATGTAAACGTGAGTTTAAGTGGTGCCTGTCGTTGCGACTTGTTGCCGGTGACACTTCAATTATTCGTTATTTTTCGAAAGAGCATGCAGCTAAATATGTAGAAAATAATTTGTATCGTGCCATGTAACACATCAATCTCAATTTCTTTTCAAGGTGTTGAATTACTGTGCTATTTGCCAACACTTAAAACGAGTTGAATTGCAATATTTATGTTTATAATAATAATAATTAAAATCAAGGAAACATCGTAGTCAAATTTGATTAATTTCTTTAGTTGCTGTAGACGTACTAACAAACTTCTCTGTAAATTAGTTCATCAATATAAAATTTATTGCAGATAACATAATATTTATATTTATTAAGGGTAATGATTACATTTATATTCAAATTAAAAAATATTTCTTATTTATGTCTTTACGATTTCAACGTTTTAGTATAGTTCAAACAAGCACTTCTCTTGTTAAACAAACGGATGTTAGTTGGGGACTGAAAGATGAGCTGCAGTATGGGATGGCAGTTTGAGGTTTGCCGCCCGTGATGTATCTAAATATACAAGGCTTGTATTGGGAAATTGAGAATATAAAAACCAACGCCTACATTGTTTTTAATTTAAAGTTGTTTAAAACTATTGAGTACTCTTTTCGATAAATAGTTTATTTAAACCTTTTTAGTTTATTTAAAAAAAAATAACTACATCATCAGTAACTGTCAAAGTTTGTTTCTCAAAATTTGATTTGATTTTTACTTCTCAGAGTCTTTCAATATATAGGCAAGTTTTTTCTAGATTCTATAAAGTTCTTTTTAGAATTTTTAATAATCTACATATACAGACAACAATCAACTCCGACCATAGCATTGTACTTTCGATTATTGTTTGGCTCTCCGACGTTTGCTTATTTAGTTTAATTTTTTGGCATATTAGCCTAAAAAGACTATTAATGACCTTTGCTTATTGTTCCGATCTTTGTAGTTATATTATTTTACATAAGGTTTGATGGAACTGTCGTTTAGTCAACAAAATTTTGTTATCTTTTTTGTACACAAAGATGATGACTAAGTTAGTATTTAAGCTTCAGTGTTTGAGTTTTTAGATATTTAACAGTTCATGTTGACTGAACGACAGCTTTAATGTAGAATATTTAACTTAACGTTCTTAAGTTTAATTGCTTAAGTATGCGGACACAACGGGGACTCTTGCTTTAATCATATGGTATTATTCTTGCTTAACGCTTTGACTCTGGAGTACCGGAAATTTAATTTTAGCTTGGTATTATGGCTCACTTTTTGATTTTCAGCAAAATTACTAGGATTGAAGCTTAAGTATTTCAGAGTCGCTGCGATAAGCGAGGCTACGATGCAGAAAGAGTCCTAGTTGTGCCTGCAATCTAAGTCTTACTTAGTAGCTTTTAAAAGCTTTTACTATTTTTTTAAGACTAAAACTTTTTGAAAGTGTTCCAAAAGCCAAATGAGTAATTTTTACTTTTTTTATTTGCTCATAGTATTTCTCAAACTTTTCTATAACTTTTGAAATGCACTTTAGTCTTTTTAAAGTCTTAAAGTTTTTTTTTAATTTTTAGAAGTTTTTAGTGATATTTGGAAGTTTTTTTTACTTGCAAAACTTTGTAAGACTTTTAAAATTTTTAAAAATGTTCTCAAACCGTTCAAAATTTGCTAAAAAGTGTCAAGCGTATTTTTTTATTCTTTTTATGTTTTGTTTTTTTTATTATCTCATCTCCGGGCATAAGTGTTCTCCATGTTTCATCAAGTTTCTTTTTTTAATACCTGCTGTGTCTGTTATGCACTTGCATGTTTGTCGATGTTGTTTCTCTACCGCATCCTAGGTATACCTACGTTTTGTTTGTTTTCTTCTTTTGTAAGTGCAATCTAGAAGAATCTCGACCACTTTTTGAGCAGCCGGGGCCGTATATCGGCAATATCGCGGCGAATGTTGGCTTCCAGCCAATCCAACGTTGGTTTATTGGCGTTCACTAGCGACTTTACATAGTCGATAGGTTTGATATCACACGACCGTGGAGGCTAATTTACGGGTGCGTCAGCGAATGTTTCCTGCAATAAATTGATTGTGTCGCGCGCTGTGTGGCATGTTGCGAAAAAGTCAGTAATCATGGATAGATAGCGCTCTTCATTGACGGTTACGTTTTGGCCGGCATTATCTTTAAAAAAAGTATGGGCCAACGATTTCACCAGTTCATAAAGCACACCAAACAGTGTGTTTTGTGGATGTAACGGCGGCGTTTCAATAATGGCAGTTTTGTTTGTTTACGTAGCCATTGAGCTAACAGTTTTTTGGTGAAATGAAGATCAAGAACAATCTAGTTTTTGGCCCATTCTCTGAAAGTATATAATGGTCACGCGGCTTTAGCTCTTGCACGAGCTGTATCTTGTAAGCTCGTGAACCGAGATCTTTTCGCAAGTTCTTCTATAAGGTGGATGTAAGCAGCTCCAATTGCTGTCCAGGATGGCGAATTGACTCATTTTAGTCCTCATCAACACTACGCTCTACAGCTGCAACAGCTTTGTTGGTGCGCTCTGTACGACACGTCTCTGCGGATGCACATTATCAATCAGACTATGTGCAGTGCGAAAACGATCCATTGTTTTTAGAATAACTTGCTCGGATGGACGATTGTAAAATGCACGTAGTGCACGGTAAGTTTTGCGAACTGAACCACGACGTTTCAAGTAATTTTGCACAATTTTCAAGCGTAAATCTATTTATGATGAAATGGTAAAATATACTAAGCATAAATCAGCTGTCATCTATCAAATTGATTGCCACTAGAAACATTGTTGCCAGGTTGAAAAACATACCTCTAAAAAGAACACCAGTCTCAGATTTTATATACGCTTTTGATTCCCTATCTGCTAGTGTTTTGTCCAGCATCTTCTTTTCTATTGTTTTTTTAGTAACTTTTATTGTCTCTACGCTGCCCTCGGTTAGGGTTCATGTTTCTACTTTGTAGGTGATGGTGGGCAGGATGCTTCGCATTAAAAAAAAACTTTTTGGCGTTTCAAATCTTTGAAAGACAGCATACACTGCAATACACTTTCAAAAATTGTTTTAGAACGCTTTCATAGTCATATTCAGAAGCTTTTTATTAATTTTTTGCAAACCGTTTAAGACTTCTCAAGTTTTCAAATTAAATTTGAAACTTTTCAATATTTTTTAAAACCTACAAACGCATTTAAGGTTTTTTAATAGTTTTTCTTAATTTTTTTTTTATTTTTACAATACACTTTAGTCTTTTTAGACTTTAAAAATTGTATTTTTTTTGAAAAACCGCAAAGGCATTTAAGACTTTTTATTGGTATTTCTTAGACTCTTCGATGATTTTTGCATTACAATGAAGTTTTTGTAAGATTTTCAAAACTGGTTTTTGGCTTTATTGATCTCGTTAACTCAGATTTTCAAGTTTAAAAAAAAAAAATCTTTACAAACCCTGTAAGATTTTAGAAATTTACAAAATTGTTCCTTCATATGGATTGAAAGCTTCAAACATATTTAAGATTTTTTAATGGTGTCTTTTAGGTTTTTTTTATGATTCTCGCAATGCATTTCATAAGATCTCAAGTCTTTTGAATTTTTAGATTTTTGTAGTCACATTTAGAAACTTTTTATTTTTCTCCCATAATTTTTTAACATTCGATAAACTGCAAACCTATTTAAGATCTTTTAATGATGCCCCTAGAACTTTTTTTGCAATATACTTTAGTTTTTGCAAGACTTTCAAGAATTATTTTTAAAACTTTTAGACTTTTTTAATTACATTAAGAAGTTTTCTATTTTGCAAATTTTGTAAAACATTCTTAAATTTGCTGCTCAATCCTTACAAAATTCTTCTAAAAGCTGGAAACCTATTTAAGATTTTTTATAGTATTTCTCAAACTTTTCTATAATTCTTGCAATACAATGTAGTCTTTTTAACATTTCCAAAAGTTTTTTTTTTAACTTTTACACTTTCTTAGTCATAAAAGTTTTCTATTTTTGCGCAAACTCTAAAAGATTTCTTTAACCGTACTATCGACAAATGAAATAAACTTCTAATTTCTGTATTTTCTGACAAATATTCAAAGTCAATGTTTACACACTGCTTAAATCTAGTCTTTAATATGATAGTTTTAGCGAGAGTGGTTTCACTTGTTGAAATTGACAGGTATTTTTATGTTGTGGCATATTATGTAATTCCTAAATGGGCAATTCCATTTCAAACGGAGCAGAGCTGGGGGTGGGGGGGGGGGGGTGCATTGAGAAACTTGCTTATGTTTAAATTTATATTTTCCAATTAATCTACATCAAAATACGTCAACTTTGGCGGTTAAAAAAAAATTTAAAAATTTTCTTTTTTGCTTAGCCCACTGAGAACAAAAACATGGTTTTATGGCTTTTGCGGCTTATAGACAGGGTTTAGACTTGAAATGGCGTAGTGGTAGTGGTAGTAATATTATTTCTTTTGAGTTAAAATTGCGGTTTTTAAACAAAAAACGCGATTAAGTTAAAAAACGACAAATAAACTAAAAAAAATGTAGAATTTTGTTATGAGTTTTATACTCTCATATACCGATCAAAGGACTACTAATACTAATAAGTTATAGAAACTAAAAAAAACACTGGTCCGGTTGAAATGGAGTTGCCCAAGTATCACTTTTAGAAATTTAAAAAAAAAAGTTAAAACTGGAGTTGCTCAACCACCCGCCCGAGTGTTTGTTATCAAAGAATTTGATGTTTCTCTTTTTCGAAAGTATTAGAAGTCTCTTAGAAGAGGAGGAGGTAATTTTTAATCTTTTAATGACTAACACTTGGGCGGGTGGGTTGGTCGCTTCAGTTTTTGATTACTAGCGAGTAGTTTGAAATGGTGTGCCTATCGACCCGTTTATTTTCCAAGGTTTGGAAGTTTCTTCTCTCTGGAAGTGTTAGAAGTTCTTTAGTCCGAGGAAGAGGAGGTACTATTTATTTTTTGCGGGTGGTTGGGATACTTCAGATTATGATCACTAGCGAGTAGTTTGAACTGGAGTGTTTACCCATCTACCCGAGTGTTTGTTATCAAAAAACTTTCTCTTCTCTGCAAGTGTTGTTTTTTAGTCAGACGAGGAGGAGGTAATATTTAATGTTTTAATAACCAACACTTGGGAGGGTTGTTGGGTCAGTTTAGATTATGATTACCTGCGAGTAGTTAGTTATCAAAACATTGAAAGTTTCTCCTCTCTGAAAGTGTTAGAAGTGCTTTAGTCAGAGGAGGAGGAGGTAATATTTAATCGTTTGATGACCAACACTTAGGCGGGTGGGTGGGTCACTTTAGGTTATGATCACTAGCAAGTAGTTTGAACTGGAGTGCCCACCCACTTACCTACCCGATTGTTTGTTATTAAAGAATTTGAAGTTTTTTTCTCTGCAAAAGTTAGAAGTCTTTTAGTCAGAGGAGGAGATAATATTTAATCTTTTAATGATCAACACTTGGGCGGGTGGTTGGGTCAATCCAGATCAAGATCACTAGTGAGTAGTTTGAACTGGAGTGTTCATCAACCCGCCAGAGCGTTTGTTATCAAAAATTTAAAGTTAAGTTAAAGAGGAGGAGGTAATATTTAATTTTTTATTGACCAACACTTGGGCGGGTGGGTGGGTTATTACAGATCATGATTACCTGCAACTAGTTTGAACTGGAGTGCTCACCCACCCGCTCGAGTGTTTGTTATCAAAGAATTGTAAGTTTTTCTTTTCTGGAAGTGTTAGAAGTCCTTTAGTCAGAGGAGGATTTAAATTTAATTTTCTGATGTCCAACACTTGGGCGGGTTGGTGGGTCACTTCATATTATAATTACCATAGAGTAGTTAAACCGTTATAAGTTGCTCTTCTCTGTAAGTGTTAGTCTCTTGGTCAGAGGAGGAGGAGCTGATATCTAATTTTTTTTCATATTATGATTACTATCAAGTACTGCCTATCTACCTGCCTGAATGTTTGTTATTAAGAGATTACAAGTTTCTCTTATTTGAATGCATTATAAATCTTTTTGTCTAAGAAGGAGGAAATATTCTATTTTTTTGATGGCCAACACTTGGGTGGATTGATGAATCACTTCAGATCATGTTTATCTGCGAGTAGTTTTAACTGGATTTAAAATTTTTTCTTTCTGCAAGCTTCTTAGTGAGAAGAGGAGGAGGAATTTTCAATCTTTTAATGATCAACACTTAGGCGGGAGGGTGGGTTCAGACCAGATTATGATTATCTGCTAGTAGTTTGAACTGGATTTGAAATTTTTTCTTTCTTCAAGTGTTAGAAGCTTCTTAGTGAGAGGAGGAGGAGGAATTTTCAATCTTTTAATGACCAACACTTAGGCGGGACGGTGGGTTCAGTCCAGATTATGATTATCTGCTAGTAGTTTGAACTAAAGTGCCCACCTACCTGCTGGAGTGTTTGTTATTAAAGATTTGAAAGTTTTTCTTTGCTGGAAGTGTTAGAAGTCCTTTAGTCAGAGGAGGAGGAAGTAATATTTAATCTTTTAAAGATCAACACTAGATTGGTCACTTGAGATCATAATTACCAGCGAGTAGTTTAAACTGGAGTGCCCAACCACACGATCAAGTGTTATTAAGAGATTATAAGTTTCTTTTTTTTGCTAGTGTTACTAGTGTTTTAGTCAGAGCAAGAGTAGATAGGTTATCTAATCTCTTAATGACCAAAACTTGGGCGGGTAGGTGGATCACTATAGAAAAACAAAAACTGCAAATTGTCTTGACTTTTTAATATTAATTCTCAAAAATTTTCAAGTTTTTGAGATCTACGCATCTCCTGCGTTTTAGCAGTTTTCGCAGACTGCACCGTTAGATTCAGTGTTTACCCACTAACAAAGCTATTTCTATTTGTTTTTTCCCGCTTTATTGTTTCCGATATGTAGACAGGAAAAAACTTTTTGATTTCATTTTCCCAATTCTGTTTGTGCCTCAGATTTTTTTATGATGGTGATAATCATGTTGTAAGATCTTGTGTTATGTCGACATCTAGTAGTTTACGCGCATATTTGTCTGTTTCTTTCTTAGATAGTATGCTCAGAGCTATCTACTTTTTTACAGTGGGTACAGGTATTCTCCTCAGCGACGTGCATTTGTTTTGTATATGTTTTGAATGATCCGTGATCACAATTTTGTCAGCCAGTAATCTTGATTTCTATAGTTAACATTTTATCCATTCTTTCAAGTTTGGTACGAGCCTTTTGTTCTATTGCCTTATTTTCGAACTACCTCTCTTGCCATTTGTTTAACAGACACTGTTTTATCCTTGTCTTTCTTGCATCCTGTTTGGGTCTAAGTACTGGTGTATCTATTTCTTTCTAATACTATTACTTCTGTAGAAGGTATTGCTGTTATAACATTTAGGGCCACGGTCAATGCTATCTTGTACACTGAAGCTACTCTCAACAGCATTTTTCTTTCAACTACGCTTAGCATGTTTTTGTACTAATACCATTTTCAGTATTTTCAGAAAAAAAATTGTTGTTGCTACGTTTAGCCTTTGACGATTTTTTTTTCTTTTTTCGGGATAAGTCTCCTGAAGTTTGGACAATTGAATAGGTCCAGTGATTGCTGGATTTATACGCTGTTCAGTGCTCTTGTCTACGAGTTCTTTTTTATTTTGTCTTTACAGCAGTTACTCCAGCGTTTTTTCATTGCTATGGCATTCATTTTTGCGATGGCCGAAATCTATGCATCTATGTTACAGATCTGTAGATCAGTTTCAAATGGGGCTTTTTTTGCCGTGTGACTGTGGCTTTTTAGGTGCAATTTGTTTTCTGTCTCAACGTAACCAACTGAACGATCTTCAGTTAAGTCAAGTATGTGTTAAGTTAGTTTTAAATGTTAGCTTCAACTCACAAAGGTTATTAATGCTAGACTGACTAGGCTTTTCCAGGTCTTTCAAAATTATCTGTAGAAGCAAAGACGTTTTTAGAAACTTTTACTTTTTCTAATTTTATTGAATAATCCTGTTATTTTTTTGTTTTTTTTTTTAAATCTTCACCGACTCGAAACAACTCTTCTGAGTTGTTTCTAGTAGCTTCAAATTATTTCATCATTTATGGGGAATTCTACAAAACATTTTATCATTTTTTAAAGACTTTTAGAAATTTTCTTAAATTCTTTGTGGTCTGAGGTCTCTTAGTTATCTATAATATTTGCAAAAACATTAAAACCATGTCTAAAAGTAAAGTATTTTTCAATGCATTCTACAATCCTTGCAATATACTTCTTAAAGTTGTTTTGTTTAGCAATTAAAGTGATCTTTGAGAGTCTTTAAGACATTTTTTTTTTAATTTTTAGAAAGTAGAGGGTAGGGCAAAATGACCTCCCTGATTTATTGGGTGAATTGTAAGTAAGCGGTAAAAGATGAAAAAAAACTTTTCTTAACATTTTTTTTGTAATGTTTTGAATATTATGTTGTCCAAGTGGTGGCCTTGGCGACACACATTTTGAGGCGTTCCACAAAATTTTCGGCTACTTCCGCCAGCATATCTGGTTCCGGCGATTGCGTCTTCAATTGCATTATTCTTCAAAGTTTCTAGGGTTTGAAGTCGAGCTTTGTAAACCTTATCTTTGAGGTATCCTTAAGGAAAAATATTGCGGGTAGTCAAATCCGGGGATTTTGGGGACCATGGAACATTTCCTCCGGGAAAGAGCTCTTGCAAAAGATCTCTTGAACGACTCGCATTATGGGCCGTGGTTCCATCTGCAACTAGAATTCTAAACATTTCTCCAACATCTTGCAATAGCGAGCAGAACTGTCATCTTTCAACAAAAATTAGGCCTAATAACGCCTATAGAGGACACAGCGCACCAAACTGTTACTTTAAGGCTGTGAAGTGGGCTTTGCTGCTTTTCTTGAAGGTTTTCAGTTGCTCACTAACGAATGTTTTGTTTGTTCTTTTGAGAAAATGGGCTTTGTTGCTAGTCCACACAATAGCGCCGGGGGGTACCGCTGTTAGGATTGCATTGCAGGCATCTGTACGTCTCTCAAATGGGAGTGTAACTTATGGTCTGTATGTAAAATTTGCCGTATTTTGGTGTTTCCGCGCAGAACGCGTTGGAGACTGTTCAATAGACGCTCTAATTGCCGCGATGTTTTTGGGTGTTCTCACACTTTTGGGTGACTAGTGAAGATCTTGTTTCCTATACATTACTAATTCATTTCCGATTAGTTTTAGAGTCAGCAACTCTGTCGTGACGAGCTAAACTGAACCGCGAAAGGTTCTCTGCGTCGTTAGCACACATAAATGTCTCAACAACAAAGCAGTGTTGCTCTGTTGACCATGGTATGGTCACTGCTGAAATTCACGTTGATGCCCTGACCTAACCGCACTTTTTCTATCTTTTTTCTTGCTCTGGGGACCCTTCAGTGATTGGTTGAAACTGGGGAGGTCATTCTGCCAACTCTGTATTTCCGAAATGTTTTTTTGTAAAATTATTTAAGGACTACAGAGTCTTTTAAATTTTTTTTCTAAGAATTTTGTAAGAGCAGTTATTGGGCCAATAATTCTTTTTTGTTTTCTACTCTTTTATAGTCCAATATACAAGTTTTTTAGAGTTATCATCTAATGGCCATTAATAGCTTTAAGACTTTTAACAGTATTTTCCAAAAACTTTACAATTCAAGCAAAATTCTTTAAAGTTTACTAACGCCTTCAATTTTATTTCATATTTATTTCCAAATTTCTACAAATTTTCTAAAAGCTTTTAAAAGTTTGCTAAATGTTACTTTTTAAAAAGCGATTAACTATTTGCGCACATTGTATCATAGTTTTTTTTTGGACCACCTTGAAACAATATAGAAAAAAATAATTTACATTGACAGTGAATCCCAATTTCATTAAAATGCAAACATTGTTTTATTGCAGTATTAAAATAATGTCATTGTTAGTAGTTGCAATGGTTATTTAACAAAAGAGTGCAAGGCCGCCATTAAATTTGAATAATAAAACTCTCAGCTAATACGTGCAAAACATATTTTTTTACTATGTGGTAGAAAGTTTGGTGTCCGAGCGTGTGCGTTAAACTTCCAGGACATAAATCTGTATTATTCCCCATTGGGGGTGAAGCAAACAGTGGCGGTTTGCATCCCTGCGGACTGTGCAACTTTCAACTCTGCCTCCGGTCTCTATTAACGCATCCCTTAATTAATCATGGCTATTTAATTAATGGCCCATTCATATTTTTTGGGTTCTTTATCAATATTTTAATATATAGGATTTAGTTTTTATGTTACAACCAACATTTGTTAAAAATATCTGTGCTGACATTCAATTTGAAATTAATGGCTATTCTAGCTTTTATTGATGCAGTTAAAAATCCCTCTTAAACCTCGAGTTAAAAAACTTTTTTTTATATCAAATTTAGTATAGACAATACTGGGATGTTACAGGTAAACAATAGAAAATATCCTCATTACTCGCAGCAAAACAATTTGTATCTGACAATAAATTAAATTAAAAAAAAGCACTGCATATGCGTCAGTTATTTAATTAGCACAAATATGAATGCAAATGGAATTGAGAATTATACAAAACAAATGTACGAACGCCTTTACACTTTCCGATTAACATCTCACGCGATTTCTATTTTTATTAATTCCATACAGAAACACTTGGCTAAAATGCAGTCCGGAAACTTTAAACTATATTAATTAATTTTGAATAAATTATAAAGTGTATGGCATTCATTATGTGTGGTCGGTTGAATAATTAAGAAGATCCGTATAGCGAAGACCACAACATTAATAAATTAAGTGGTAAAACTTGCCGATTATATCTATTATTCCGTAGGGTATAATAGATATTCTTTTTATTTTCAATATGGCTTTAGCGATTTTTTATCCATAGTGATAATCTTTAATATATAGCAGAATTTTTTATAGGCGCCGAATGGTTATGACACGGCCTGTATATAAATCCTGATAATGCAGATAACGATGTTACACACCTGATAGTATAGTATGGGAGGATTTCGTGGGCCCCTCGTGAGTAATCTGCGGTTGGGTGAGTGATGGGCCGAATTCGGGGACCCATACATGTCTCGCTTACGTTTCCTGATACATTGGGGGGATGCGATGTGTTGACCCCCCCGCATCGGTTCTACTCCTCAGACCAGCCTCGCAAAACATTATTAAACTCCGATCAATTTCATTTAGTGAAGTTCGTGGCTAATTGGGGATTACTTTAATTCGGAAGTTATTGATTGATTTTTTTTTTACAATTATTTTTTGTAATTACAAATATCAAGCTATTCAAGCCTTCAGAACTGTAATTAGAATCTTGATAATGTCATTTGATTTACAAGAACTTTAAGAAATTCATAATAAGTTTATGAATTTTATAGAGTTTATCGTAGAAGCATTTGAAAGCTGCTACTACAATAAATATTGTTAGAGATTCTCAACGTTAAAAGCTTTCTAAAGTTTAATGAATTTTGCAAGAATTTGATTGAATATTAATTAAATATTTTTTTAAACTTAATCCAACAACCACATACAGTTCTACAAATTTTGTCATCGTATAAACTACGAAACCGCATCAAGACTAGCCAGTGGCGTATCTAAGATTTGTAGGTCTCCCGCAAAATATTGAAAATTAAAAATAGCGTGTATTTTATACTTTTTCTTTCTAAACCTTTCTCCTCAGGTTTTGATAAACCGTGGCCTCTTGGTAGGATTGGTAGGATTGGAGGCGCTCAAAACGTCTTGGGTGGTCTTAGAGCTGAGACTAGCCATCAATTGCGAAGCCACAAATTATTTTTCAGGCAACATTTATTATTTGTAAAGCAACATACTCTCTTTGAGGACATTTACCTGTCATACAATTAATTGCAATTAGATGATTTTATCTAAGCCGGAGTGGAGTTTTCTGATTTGTTCTCTTCTCATTAGTGGAAGATTATGTTCTCTCATCATTACAAGTTCACCCACTACGATGTTTGCAGGTTTTCTTTTGATTTGCTTCTTGTTTGAATGCAAAAATTGTCTAAGTTCTATCTTTTGTTATTGATGCTTTATAGATTTAGATTTGCTGGTGCAGTAAGGGTATCTTCAATTAGGAAATGTCCAGGAGTTAGAATTTCCTAATCATTTGGATCTTCTGAATGGCATTAATGATTGTGACTTTAGTATGGCTTCAATTTGTGTTATGATAGTTGATAGTGCTTCTAATGAGACTGCTCAATATTTGTTTTAGTAGTAGTTTGGTAGATTTTACCTCCGCTTTCCACAACCTTCCAAAGGTTAGTGCTTGTGGTGGGATGAAATGCCAAATTATTTTAGATTGCTTTAGTTTGGAATGGATGGTGTTTTGCGTTGATTGCTGCTATAAAGGTTTTAGTTGACATATTTGAGACTGGTTCTATATGCACAAAAAAGAGCGATGACAACAAAGATTGACTTCAGTGTTGAAAATGGCCTTGCTGGTTTTGTTTTGTATTCTAGAAGATCTTCTATTTTTGGAGTTAATGTGCGGTTTTGTAGTATATTATACGTCTTTTCATACAATTGTGTATGATTTGGCTTCTGGATAGGGCCCAAAATGTGCATCTCATTGCAGCTTGTGTTGCTGGTACCCCGCTATGAAAGTTGATATAGTAATTGTGTTTGATTGCCAATCTTGTGACTACATGTTTTGTAGGTAAAACCATCGGACACATTTATGCATATGCTACTAAGAAGTTGCGTAATCGTCCGTCTACCCGAGTTATGCCGTCTACTATTGCAACGACTGGTCATTAGTAGGATAGAACTAACCAGTTTTACGACGGTTTAAACTCAGCTTCTTCTTCTTATGGTGCCTGTCCGTTTCGGGTGTTAGCGATCATCATAGTTATTCGAACTTTGTCGGTTGCTGCTCTGAAGAGGCTTACTGTTGATGTATTGAACCATGTGCGCAGGTTTCTCAACCAAGACGTTCTTCTTCTTCCTGGTTTTCTTCTTCCTTCCACTCTGTCTTGTAGAATCAGTTGCAGCAGTCTGTATCTTTTATTATTTCTTATTATGTGCCCCAGGTATT
The DNA here is from genome assembly GCA_963932245.1 of Tachinus rufipes. Classification (NCBI taxonomy): domain Eukaryota; kingdom Metazoa; phylum Arthropoda; class Insecta; order Coleoptera; family Staphylinidae; genus Tachinus; species Tachinus rufipes. Next base: position 84,054,622 of record OZ010747.1, on the reverse strand, counting down.
TCAGTTTTCTAGCTTTTACTGTTAATATTAGTTCCTTTTTTCTGCCAATTCTTTTGAGCTTACGTTTCCTATAGCAGGGTGAACAATCCAACGGTTGCCGAATCTATTTTGCAATGATAGGAAAAGCCGACATTGAAGGATTAAAAAAGCGTTGTTATAAACGTTTGGCAGTCACAAGCTAACTTTTTGCTGAAAATTCTTCAAGTCAAAAGGATCGGTACACTAGGCTTTTGCAGTTCTATGCGTACTAAACATTGGGATCAAGCTAGCTGTTGCTCTACGCCAGGTTTTGTCTTTGTTGAGCTGGCTTTAGGACACCTGCGTTATGACAGTGTTTTCGAATTAGATCACACAGTCAGGCCGCGACGCATTCGCAGATTGCGTGAGCGTTTGGCTCGAGAACACCGGCACGGAGCGGACGGCGCATGCGCTTCTTTACTTATTTGATTTGACAAATAAGTAAAGAAACGATGAAAGTAGTGGTGTTTTACCGGCGACTTGCGTCTCCCTCTTATGCTACACTATTATCATATCTCCTTACACTGTCAAACTAAAGTTAAGTTTATATTTTTTTTTTTTTAGGAGAGGACATATATATTTAATTGACATTTTGTCTTTGAAGACATTTTATAATTATGCAACCAAATGCAAAGCGACAAATTGTCGTTGAGAACATATATTCAATTGCGAAGCGACATCTTGTCTTCTAGGACATTGAACAGTTACACAACCAATCGCGAATTATTTGATTGGCCAAAAACCTGCGCAGAAGTTAAAATTAACTTAATATCATCGCCGTTTACTTGGGATAGGCGGAGCAGCAGCTGATTTTTATCTATAAAATATTGTGCATAGGATTGCTCCTTGCATGCTTTGGTTTTTTTTTTTTTTTTTGAGTGAAGCGGTAGTCTGTTGACGAGGAGCAAGTGTCTTACCGTAGGCTTTGTCTTGTCTGTCGACTAGCTTTCAGTTTTACGTAAATTGGCAGCCTTTGTAATTGGCAGTGTACGGCCCACCGCACCCGGCGCATGTAACTGCATGCCCCGACTTTTTAGAGAAAGTTCACACGGAGCTTGGATGAGCCCCAGCGCATTTAAAACACTCTTACGATGCACAGCTATGGCACTCTGCACTTTCTGCGGACTTTCTTTTGTATTTTACCGTACAACAAATCCCGCAGAATTTAGTTAGAGATAGAATCTCTCTGCTTTTAGCTCCCTGATGAAGCTGGACGTACAACAACTTTTTGAAGGATTTTCCGTTTCTTACAAATAGTCGGTTTACTATGCTCACAGCGCAGTCGATGGTGATATTACGCGACTTGAAAGTAGCCAACAGCTTTTGAAAAAGAGATTTTTTCCGAATGGTTATAGGAGGAGGGTAACCTCTGGGAACCAGCGGATTTGCGTGACGTGGAAGAGGGCCTAACGGTTTATTAGCCGAACCAGAGTTTTGTTGCTAGCCTGGATGAACATCTTTTTGGTCTTGGTGACTGAAGGTCTTTTTGCCGCTGACACCTAAATGGGGTTGTCTTTCCTACGCTTTTTTTACTTCTTCTTGTTCTCCACCGTCTTAAATCCTTCCTCAGAGGGCGGGTTTCCTTGTGGGAGGCGACATCGTTCTCCAGCTGTATGATGTTCATTAGCTCTTCAGCGTCGGATGAGCTCGATCTGTACCACGTCTGTCATGACGCAATAGAGAATGTTTTGAATGACGCATTTTAGGGTCTTTTCAGTCTCTACTTGGAAGGTGTAATGCACCACGTTGAAGACGGTGCGTGCTCTATCTATTATATCACAAAGTCTCTATGCGTGAGAGGGTGCATACGGATTCTGTCAGCCACGTTTACAGCGTGGTCGATGATGATGTTTTGCGACTTAAGGGTTACCAACAGCCCTGGGTAGAGAAATTTTTCCTTATTGTAATGGGAGAGGGCGTCATGTGCCAGCCCGAGGCGGCCGTCTGAGTTTTATGAGCAGGCCGGGTTGAAGACCATTTGGCGTTGGGGCTGAAGGCCTTTTTGGCGCTAAAGTGGGTTGGTTGAAGGCTTATAGTTGCTAGAAGATAATGAGGATTTATTCGGATTTTTTTCACTTCTTCCCTACGGTCTGAAATCCCTTCTCTAAGGCAGGACATTAGGGTGGGCGTGGGTGACTTTGGTCTCCAGCGTGTCTATCGGTTTCTCGTCAGATGGGCTAGAGGCGGCCGGATTCTTGGTCGGTCTTTTGAGGGAAGACCTGGTGCTCGGGGGTTTTGGTGTGGGTGGCGTTCCGGGTGGCCGGACGAGAATCTGCTTTACTAGCGAATTTGTGGCCACGATGGAGGCTTCCTCACTCTGTCTCAAAGCCAATTTAAACTTGTTCCAGAGCTGGGTGACGATTTCCGAGAGGTTTGTCGTGATGATCGACAGGACGTCTGACACAGTGACTGTCTTGAGGTGACGAACATCATCAGGGACGGTGTCAAGACGGAACTCCTTGCTGTCCATCTGTCGCTGGTATCTATTGTTCATTTTATTCAACTGGGTCTTTGCCTACAAGAGCTCCAGCCATCGGACAGCTCGGGCGCGGGGCATTTTATAATTTTCTAGAACATGAGTACGGGCGGATATTTTATACTGGGGTTTCCGCTCACCCGCTCAAGTGTTTTTCAGCCGTGTTAAAAGTATTTTTATCACTGGAGGTGATGATTATATAAATTATTTGTAGAGAACCACTTAGGTGGGTGGGTGGGATCATTTAATCTGGGGTTTTTGCTCACCCGCTTGAGTATTAGTTATCAAAAAATTTAAAATTACTTTTTTCTGCTGCGTTAAAAGTCTCTTAATCACTGGAGGTGATGCTGATATCTAATTCTTAGATGACAAACACTTGGGTAGGTGGGCCACTCCAGAAGATGAGTACGGGCGGTTAGTTTAATTTAGAGTTTTTGCCCATCCGCCCAAGTGTTAGTTATCAAGAAATTTTTTTTTTTTTTTCTTCTGCGTTAAAAGTCTTTTTGTCACTAGAGGTGATGGTTTTATCTAATCCTTGGATGGCAAACACTTGGGTGGGTGGGTGGGCTACTCTAGAAGATGAGTACGGGCGGATAGTTTAAACTGGGGTTCCCGCCCATCCGCCCAAGTGTTAGTTAGCAAGAAATTGAAAATTACTCTTCTCTGCCGCGTTAAAATTCTTCTAGGCACTAGAGGTGATGGTGGTATCTAATTCTTGGATGGCAAACACTAGGGTGGGTGGGCGGGCTACTCCAGATCATGAGTACGGGCGGATAGTTTAAACTTGGGTTTTTGCCTACTCCCCCTCCCCCCCCCCCAGAGTTTTAGTTATCAAAAAATTTAAAATTTCTCTTTTCTGTTGCGTTTAAAGTCTCTTAATCACTGGAGGTGATGGTAATATCCTATCCTTGGATGGCAAATACTTAGGTGGGTGGGTGGGCTACTCCAGAACGGGCGGATAGTTTAATATCGTGTGTTGCTTTCTTGGGCTCGAATTACAGCTTCCATTCTTTTTGGCATTTCTTCAATAAAATATTGAATGGCATTTTGGTCAAACTTTTTCTATTCATGTGATAGAGCTGCACTTATCTCTTCCGTGCTTGCAGGAGCAGCAATTTGAGCTTAAACTTGTCTTTCCACTATGTTCCATACACGTTTGATCAGATTTAGATTGGGATTTCTTGCAGGCTAATTTATGGTCTTCATTTGAACATTGTTCAAGTACTCATTGACGATTCCGACAATGTGAGGAATGCTCATCCTCACATTGTCGGATCATGGATTTGCATATAATTATTGTCAATAAATGGTGCAAAAGGCAAGCACTAAATTGGTGCAAGTTTTTGGGCTAATGCTACATACATCACATCATTGCCGAGCATCCTTTACAACTTGGTACAATAATGCAATATGCAAATTTCTGTACAGGTCTTCTACTTAATCTATCACGGCCATCTGAAGACTTTGGGCAAAATTTTGACTATTAGTAAACAAGATTTGCTTGCAGTTTTGGTGTTGGCGAGTAAAGCGAAGGCGCCTTACCCAATGTTCTCTGATGAGTTATGAGACGTTTGCAAGTTTTTTTGCGTGTAAGCCGTTTTTGTTTAACGTTTCTTTTACGGTTTTTTTTACTAATTTGTACTTTTTGGCAACTCGTTCCGCTCACTAACTGCAGTAGTTTTTCTATTTTTTCAGACTCGTAAGGTCAGAAAGTAGTTATATGGAGGAGTTGTGCATTTTTGTCAGCTTGAGCCGACTTTTTTGATGTTGTTTCTTATTTGCTAAACCGTTTTATAGTCTTCTGCACTTTACATATTGAAACATCAAGAGCCTGAGCTGCATTATACTGTGACCGCCCTTCTCAATAAAGAGCAACAGCTCTGGCAGAGTCGGAGGGATTGAAAACTATATTTTAATTGTAATAACATTAGTTAACTAATCTCAATTTAATTGTAAACAATTCTGAACAAAATGTGAGAAATTTTTTTATCAAAATTATTGTTAAAATTATCGCAAAACATATTTGAGCCAGTGAGAATATCAATCTTACCAACCTCACTGCCTACTGGAACATTCAGTATTTGGATAACGGCTCAAACTTTAATGGAACGCAAATTTGTCTAAATGCTTATCAAAGTTTAAAGCAGTTTTGTAGCATGAGCATTATTTACTTACATTATCCACAGCTAAAACTTTGTTCAAATAAAAACAAGCATTGGCCTCAATTCTTTTGCACAGCTTTCCAACAATTTGAGAACATAAGGAAATATACCAACAGATAAAGCTAAATTCACAGCCTAAATCTAGAAATTTTCCTAACAACTTCAATTTTTTTCATTTGGTGCACCTGACTTAAGAGCACTTGTAAAACTATCGGTAACTGTTCTGGTGGATTACGTTATTCTAAACCTAAATAAAAACAATTAATTACAAATCAATTATGTATTTGCAAACATTGTTACTCACCTAATTCTAGCCAGACTTGCAAGGCCGTTAATTGTTCTTCAAAGAATGGTAGATGGACGAACGCTTTCTCTTTTTCTAAAATGCCAGGCATTTGTCCTAAACTTAAGTTTAAGGCTAGATCTCATGCGTGCCACATGGGATGTTGGTAATTGGGTGGGAGACCCGGACTTGACATTGGAGTACAATCACACGATTGCAATATCCTTTCTGCTAGAAGGAAATTTTGTAAAAGGCTTAAAACTAACAAGTCTTGTCTGAAGAGTTTCTGAAATAAGTCTGAAAGCGAAAATGAAAATATAGTTTTGTTTACTTCTAATGTTGTGATTAACTACTTAAACATAAATAGATCTTATTCAATAGATGCTACAAAAACACAAAATGTTAAATATTTCTGCTGAGTTTAGTTCTTTGTTGTTGATGTATTCATGCCACCAGTTTATATCGTACGTCTGAAAAGTTAATGTACATTTTAATTTCAAAATTTTATAGATCATTGAAGGTTTTGGATTTTTATATATTTTTTTAGACTGAAAATTTCATTCTCTACACCTTGCAAAAAAGAAGTTAAATTGCTTGAGTTCTGCTTGTAGTTTTATAACACTCCCTAAACCGCACCCTTAACTTAAATCATCTTTGTGTAACGCCGATCAACAATGGGTGGATGAGAAGAAGTATTCTAACTTTGAGTTACTTCAATACTCCATAGTTTTCATTGTAATTATCTACAAGTAATTACTTTTAATCGGAACACTTCCAAAGTAAAGCAACAGTTATTATTACAAAACCATTTATTTAGATCAGACCCCCAAAGCAGGATTCAATTCCGTATAGCATTCCTTGATATTTCAAAACGAAGTTTTGCCAAATTTGATTTTTTGATGATTCTACTTAGTTTACCAAAAAATATCGAGCCAAATTTGTCAATAATTAATGATAGTAAAGGTTTTTCTATGGCCAAAAAAAATTAAATAATGAACTCCAAATCATCCTATGTTAAGTGGATTAAGTACTTCTCGTGTTTTATAAATATTAATGGTTCATATAATAAATTTAATAAGTTTTGCAGATACATCAAGAAAAACATCTGCTTTGGCTACAACAACCTTAATAACTTCTAAGAAAATACTAAAAATATAACATACAAGAGCTTATATATGGAGCTAGTTTTGTAGCATTCAACTTAACAGAAAAAAATCATCATTACGGTGCTTACTTTTCATCGACGTCTTAAAGCGAGCTTTTACAGCCAGTCCGATATTAAAGTCGGCTACATTTTACGATTAGTTATAAACATTTCGGGCGCAATTCCGGCGCGGCGTGTTTTTAATATAAATATGGCGGCGTTATATTTCCGTCAAACAATTACACCCCCACCCACATTTTACGACTAGTATATATGAAACTATAAATAAATTGTGTGCGGGCGGTGATAATTCTCTTAAGTACCGACAATAAAAGCACGCAAGTAGTGACAAACGGAGGTGCACCTCCCGAAAAGTGCAAAACCTAGGCTATCTATCTTAACAGCAATAAAAGCAGTAATTGTTTTAGAACATTAAATCCTGGTTTATTTATTATATTTTAATTTTACAATGGAATGGTTCTCATTTAATATCCGCTAGTGTAAAGACACGCGATGGATATTAATTAATTCTTGCATGTCTCTTTTATTGACGTAGTTATTTTTTGTTGAAATTTTTCAATCAGTACTTATTGCTTTATTGTTTATAATTTTGATTAAGTGCGTTTGACAATTATAAATATTCTAATGGTTGGAATTTAATTGGCAAAAAATTGAATTTGATTGAAACGCTGATTTTATTGAAATTTAATTACACAAAAAGGCAATTGCCAAATCGTGTTAATTATAAGGAACATTAATGCATGTAATTACAATGTTTATATTTATTCAAAATTGTCTTCGCTATCATGCGATGCCGTGGTCGTACAAGGCATACTGACGAGGTTTGTAGAACCGAAACCATTGTCTATGCTTGACCCTTGGCCGCTGTGATTCGATTGACTGATTTTGAATAAATTATTAATTCATTTTATAATGTTAATGGTAAAAAAAATGCAAATATTTGCGAAGTAACCAGTAAGTTTTTTTAGATAAAAGATATTATAAAGAAAATTTCAAAGATATGAAGTGATTGACATGTTTTAAAGAATCACATTTTTAAATGATGATTCACAATTTTAAAAACAAAGTTTGCTTTTTTTTATCTTACTGTAGGAGAAGTCTTGTTATTTTTCAACTACTGTGCTTTCTGTGGTCCGAATGTCCAGCTGCCATCAATCTCCTGGGTGGGCGTTTTTTGCTAGTCTACTATTTGCCTTGATTTTGTCTAGCACACGATGCCTATGCCTCCACATTCTTTTGAATCCTAATATGCCAAAAATCTAAATCTTTTTTTTTTAATTTTCTTGCTTTCTACTCTGTTCTGTAGGGTAAGATTTGATATGATTCTGAGAGTTTTTATTTCTGTTGCTCGTAAGCCTTTTTTGGAGTCTGGTCTGGCTTTGACTGCATAGGTTATAATAGGTCTGTCGCAGGTTCTATACATCCACACTGGTCCAAAAAATTTAATCATTATTGCACTAAAATTGCATTTTGGATTTTTTTGTTTTTAATGTACATTTTATCAAATGTTTTGGGTTTACTTTTTTGGCATAATAGAAACAATTTTTAAGAAATGGTCAGAATTATTATTAGTCACTTAATTTACATTTTGAAAAACTTTTTATCTTTTTGTTAAAAAGCTTGACAACAAACATTTGGGCCTTGGAAAATTTTAGAAGTTTTAAAGTAGTACCTTTTTAACATTAAAAAAACTGTTGAGATATTTGCATGGGACTTTTAGGAAATGTTTGTTAGAATTAATGTTTTTTTTTTTGGTAGAAAAGTTGGACAATAAACAATTTTTTTTGGGTTTTAGTAAAGCAAAAAAAAATTTTTGAACTAAGAATACATTTTGGGCATTAAAAAGTAGTTTGCTTTTTATGTACTTAAGAAATATTTTGGATTTACATTTTGAGAATGATAGAAAAATTTTAGACAATTTTGCATTTGATATGCTTAAGAAATATTTGGGATTTTTAGGAAAGTTTAGTTAGAATCAATGTTGGTCACGTAAAATACATTTATGAAAACATCATTTTTGTTTGGTTACAAAGTTGGACAATAAACAATTATTTTTGGGCTTCCGTAATACATTACGAGTATATTTTGAACATTATAAAGCAGTTTAGTCTAATTTTGCTCTTAATGCACTTCAGCAAACGTTTTAGATTTACATTTTGTTCGTGATAGTTTAGATAATTTTGCATGTTTGAGAAATGCTTGGGGTTAAGGATATCTTCATTTAGATTTTTGTTAAAATATTTATTGATTATTGTTGCTGTCACATGGAGGAGGCATCTTGGTACACCTGAGGTTTGATGATTGTCTCTTTGGCTGTAATAGTTTCCATGTGACTTGAGGGATGGTAAGATTAATTATTCTTTGTTTTGGAGTATCAGAGATTTATTGTTCTTTTTTGTTATGCCGGAGTTGGACTGAGAAATGACTTTCTAGGCCGTTTTAAAAGTCTAAAATGGATAACAAAATGTTTATGGTTTATGGTAGCGTCTTGTGGATCTTGCTGGCTGCCAAAAATGAAAAGATTGGCCACAAATAACTCTTGCCGGTTTTGCTTTTTTGATTGCAGTATGCCAAAGTTGGTCATGGTGATAGTATGATGCTTATACTACGATTTGGAGCAATCTTTCTACATTTTGACAGTTTAGATAGCTTTTGGACAGTTTATAAAACAGTTGAAAGATTGTCAAAGAACGATTCTGATTGAGTTTGTATCTTATTAAGGTAATTAGATATTGAGCAACTTTTTACATTTTGACTTCTTTTCCTAAATGAAGTTTAACGCAGGAGCTGAATTGTTTATCTTGACGATTTACTAGTAGCTTTGTGAAGATGAGGAGGTTGTTGGCTGAAGGACCGGTGGTGACTTTAGATGTTTGTGTTGTGGGCTAGATTTTCTTTTCAGCTACAAATAATTCTTACCGGTTTTGAATTTTTATGTGCGTAAATGTTGAAGATTATTGTGGTATTGGCGGCGTGATGAGAGTTTTTTGTCCGTAATATAAACGTTTTTTTTTTTATCTGCAATGGCTGCTGTTGCTGGGAAAGCATAAAGAGAGCTTGGATGCATGTTTTACCAAGACAAGAAGAGCAGTCGTTGGCGTTGAAGTTTTATTTTCTTAGGGCTACTACGATACTATGGAAGGAGCGGTACTGGCTTCTGGTTTTAGTGATGCAATTGTTGAAAATTTTAGAATTGGATGATGCGGATGGCGATGCAAGAATTAGCAACGAGACATTATTACTGGCTACTTTTCACTCCATAGCTGCCGCATTAGCTTCTTTTCTGCCCGTAATTAAACTTACATCGCGGATGTGCTGTTTTGAGTGGATTTTGAACTACTGGAGAGATTATTAATCTACTTTTGACCATAGAAGGATTTTAGAACCTGACACGACGGGTTGGGGAGTGGAGAGAGGAGAACTTTTGAAATAGTTTTTGTTGTGAGATTTGAAGCTTCTATCTTTGGGGCTAGGAGGCAAAAATTTCTAAAATACTGGCAAAGTGTCGGATTCATTTTCTCTCAGCTTGAAATGCCTACCAATTAAAAACCCTTATGAACCTTCTTTTTAGACTACGCCCTATAGGCTTGTGCGGTGTTGGTTTTGTTTTGTTAGTGGTTGGTAAGTTAGGGTGCGGCTACTTGGTTCACCGGTCGTTTATAGAAAAAGTTTTCCTTGTCTGGATCGGCGAGTCGGGCCAGATCAGGGTTGGAATGATTCGCGAGGTTCTCGAAGTATTTTTCGGCCAAAGCTTTGATGTGTTGACGTATCGGGGGTAGTCATAGGTCTGCCCGAATCTCTTTGTTTCGGACAAACTATGGAGCCTTGTGGAACGACCTCAGAGATTTATTTTGAAAGATTTCTAGCTTGTTAAGATGACAGTTAGGTTCCCCATACTGGAGACGCGTAAGTGAGGATGGGTCTAATGATAGACAATTAGAGCCGCTGATGCCTAGACACTAACCTTAAATTGGTTGAGACATTTACTATGTGGTAATCCATATTTCATCAGAAACATTAAAGATCGGAGGCGACAGATTACAAGCAAACTCTATATTATAATTTGATTCCGGATATTAGACTGAGTCTGGAAAGTTGCGATGTTATGATGAGTAGTAATTATTACTTTTTGATATTGTTCTTGGTTTTTCTACGCTTAGCAAAGTTGAACTATAACCGTTGAGGTCTTACTAGACTAGTTTGTGCCAACTAAGGTTTATCTAGACTCAGTCTAGCCGTTATAATAGACTTTGGTTAGGCAGGTCAATAAAGGTTGTCTAGGAACTGATTCTAAGCTATTTTTTGGATTTTTTACGCTTTCGACAACTTTTTTAAGATTTAGTTTATAGTCTGGACCAGTCTTTACACTTACTTACTATGCATCATAGAGCACCCGAGTTCATTTTTTAGTCCCCTAGATTACTGTTGGTTTACCAAAGATTTTGTAGAAAGTTGCAAACTTTATTTTTTTTCTAATTGGGAGAAGAATCCCTATAGACTCTTCTGCTTTTTTGACCTTTTTTTGCTTCTCAATAGAGTGAATCCTTCTTCTGGAGCAGGGCTTTGCGATAGAGATTAACGCGGTTGTCCAGCTGAACATCCATTATTTTTTTGTTTTTGGAGGCGGCGATGGGATCTCTTTGGAAAAGGTCAGGGCCGGAACTTTGGTTTACGTGGGTGGCTGTGTGGTCTGTCTGGCTATGAAGAAGAACATGAAGAGGAGCTTCTTATGGTCTGTTTTAAATTGTTTTAAATTATACATCCGGTTAGACTTCTCTTTGACTTTAAACTTCTCGAAATTATTGATTTTTTTATTTTGCTTCTTTAAGAGACTTTTTAGGTTTTGGAGCTGGACATACAGCAGATGATCTGGTTATTGCTCAGTTCGGGATTCTTGCTGGAAGAGATTCTGAATTAATTCATTTCAAAGAACACCCGTTTAGACTCTTTGTCGACTAGCGGGACCATAAACTTTACGAATTTATTGTTTTTTTTTTAAATTTTGCTTCTTCAGGAGATCTTCTAGCTTCAGTTTGGGAACCTTGCAGGAAGAGATTCTGAATTAATTAATTCAGTTCAATGAGCATTCATTTAGACTCCTTGTCTACCAGGCCGACCATAAACTCTTGAATTTATTGATTTTTTATTTAGCTTCTTTAGGAGATCTTTCAGCTTTTGGAGCTGGACATACATCAGATCATCTAGTTGTTGTTTAGTTCGGGATCTTTGCTGAAAGAGATTTTAAATTAATTAATTAATTTAGTTCAATGGACATCCGTTTAGACTCCTTCTTTTTAACTAGGCCGACCATAAACTTCTCAAATTTATTGATTTTTTGATTTTGTTTCTCCAGGAGATCTTCCAGCTTCTCGAGCTGGACATACAACAGATGCTCTGGTCGCTGCTCAGTTTGGGGTCTATGCTTGAAGAGATTCTGAATTGATTAATTCAGTTTAATGTACTTTGGTTTAAACTCCTCGTCGATCAAGCCGACCATCAACTTCTCGAATTTATTGATTTATTTATTTTGTTTCTTTAGGAGATCTTCTAACTTCTAGAGCTGTACATACAACAGATGCCCTGGTTGTTGCTCAGTTTGAGATTCTTTGCTGGAAGAGATTTTGAATTAATTAATTATTTCAGTTTAATGGACATTTGTTTAGATTTCTTCTTGTCGACCAGGCTGACCATAAACTCTCGAATTTATTGATTTTTTGTTTTGTTTTTTTAGGAGATCTTCCAGCTTCTGGAGCTGAACATACATCAGATGATCTGGTTGTTGCTCAGTGCGGGATCTATGCTAAAAGAGATTCTGAATTAATTAATTAATTAAGTTTAATAATGTACATCTGTTTAGACTCTTTGTCAATCAGACCGACCATAATCTTCTTAAATTTATTGGTTTTTTATTTTGTATCTTCAGGAAATATTCCAGCTTCTAGATCTGGACATACAACAGAGACTTGGTTGTTGCTCAGTTTGGGGACCATGCTGGAAGAGATTCTGAATAAATTCAGTTTAATGTACATCTGTTTAGAATCTTTGTCAATCAGGCCGACCATAAACTTCTCAAATTTATTCTTCAGGAGATCTTCTAGCTTCTGGAGCTGAACATACATCAGATGTTTTGATTGTTGCTCAGTTTGGGGTCTATGCTGGAAGAGATTCTAAATTAATTAATTGATTCAGTTTAATGGACATCCGTTTAGACTCCTTCTCGACCAGGCTGACCATAAACTTCTCAAATTTATTGATTTTTTTTATTTTGTATCTTTGGGAGATCTTCTAGCTTCTGGAGCTGGACATACAACAGATGATCAGGTTGTTGCTCAGATTGGGGTTTATGCTGGAAGAGATTCTGAATCAATTAATTAATTCAATTGAGTTAAATGTGTAGATGCTGTTGATTGGTAAATAAATACCTAATTAAATCATCTGCGTTGCTTCTTGGTGCAATAAAAATTGTATTTAGTTGTCTACGGAATTGTTTCAGTTGGGTAGCTGGCAGTCCTCCTACGCTGTTACTTTGCAAATTTTACTAAGTGTTTTCAATGCTTTTTGATGCACTACTAAGGTAGGGCTGCCATATTTCCTGGACTTATTTGATGTATTAAATGTTTTTGTTTGTTATTTTGCTTTTTCCGCAACGGCAAAGCGTTTCTCATCTAAGATTGTTTTGACCCAGTAAAACAAACATGAGAAGTTTGTCGTATTTGATAATAAACTACCAAATACTCTTTACAAACTTTGCTACAACTTAAATTATGATTAAATTTGTTAACGAGGACTTTAACGCACTCTAATAAACTCTATAGTTTATTAATGGATTGTCGGAAACATGTTAAATAATTTCTTTAAGTTTGGTTGGTCCAAGAAAATTTGAAATAAAGTTTGACCCTAATTTTTTGCTATGAGAAACTTGTTTGTGATTTCAGAAATGTAAAATTTTAGCGGATTGAATATTTTTTACTTTTTATCGTTACCGCTGAAATAAGGAAACGCGCTAATAAAGTTCAATAAAGGAACATATTGATACTGATACTGATGATTAAATGATTTTTTCTTAATTTTTTTAATAAGATTTTATCTTTGCATCTAGAACGTCCTTGCCAGCTTCGCAACATGTATGGCCGAATTGATATCAACCCATTTTACGGCTGAAGAAGAATTAAACTATCTTGGTGGACTATGAAGTATAAAAGGTGCTAGCTTCTGTAAAACTATAAATAGGATTTTTGGTTGTATGAAGAAGGTCATTAATGTAAGTTAAAAATAGAGTCAACATAAAAGCAGAACTTTGAGGACCACCATTTATGAATTTGGGGTCAAAGTTAAATCTATCAATTTTAAATATAATTTTTCAGATTTTTAAAATCTGCAATTATCTCAGAATTCTCTTCAAATATGTTTCTGGGTATATACGAGTCTTATCCTAAGACGAGAGCAGTTTCCTTCTTACATTAAAAAACGTTTTCAAAATACATATATTTTCTTGCTACTGAATGGTAAAATCATTTTAAAATCTTCTAAAACGTGTTTTATACTTTAAGAACACGATACTTCAAAATGGCCGCTGAAGAACCGAACTTTTGCGAACACTTCCGAGTTTTCTCGATACTTTCTAATTGTTCTCAATGCATGTTCCTGAGGTTTTTCTATGTTCTCTTGGACCTTATTGGGTTTCCTAATAAAAAAAATATTGTTTTAACTATATATTGTGTTTTGAGTACTGTGCAGAAACCAAACTACCTCATAAAAGTGCGTAAACAACAACCTTACATTATTAAAATATATGACATAAAAACGCTAATTTGATAACATTTGTGAATATATTATTAAATTACAACAATTACATATTTTATTAAACATTTGTGTATGTATTTATTTATGTATGCACATAATTAGTGACATATTACGTCAAGCTTTAATAATTACTATTGCTTTTAATAAATTGTTAATACAAAAACTCGTTTCGCTATGTTATTGGCATTAATGTTAATATATTTGACTTTATATCAGCTTTGATAATGCTATCAACATAGCGAAACTAGTTTGTATATTGACAATTTGTTAAATATAAAAAAAATATAATAGTTTAATCTTAAAATTAAAAAAAGAAACTATTTCAATAGTAAAATTCCGCTTGGAAAATGATGAAAAACAGTTTTAATATTGTTTATTTACTGTTATCTAACTACGAACAATTACTTTCAAATTACCCTCACAATTATACTGATAAAAATAATACAACACATTTCAAAATAGAATATATAATATTAGTAACCTTCAAATTATTTTGAATAATAAAATTTTAAACAATAACTGAAATTGTTTTATAATAATGGCATTCCAAATTTCATTTAGAATTTAGCACAAAAAGAGTCACTGTCAGTGAGGTGTCAAACGATTTGGCCGGAAAAAGGTAGTAAACCGTTTCGCCTTGACTGGCAATGAATAATTAAAATAGAACAATTAAAAATAGGAGCGTTACGTTCAGAATTAATATATTGATTCTAGACAGTTAGAGTAAAATGTGTGACATGCTCGGTTATTTCAATAATTAGATTTGAATTATTTAATAATTTGCTGGCATAATAAAAAAATATTGATTCTTTTTAGGTTACCCTATTATTTTGAGATACATATTCTTTCAATGCTTCACATAAGATTGATATAATGCTAATGGGTAAAGTAAATAACATCGTAATACTTCTAGACATATGTATTATTCTACTCGACGACATCAACAAAGCGAAAATAATATCAATATGATTTGGGCAAGGGGATAAAAAAAAACAGTCTGGTCTGGATAGAGTATCTCCTTTCTCAATATTTAAGCTGGAGTTGTCCCCATTTATTTATATTTATTTTTCTTATGAATTATATTATGAGAGAACAATATAGTTCATAACGCCCGCCTATTTGTATTGTAGATTTGTTTATATGAATGGCACAATTATAATTAATTAAAAATACTCTACACATCATTGCTATAATTAAATTACTATAAACGTTAATTAATATTGAAAACGACTACACTTACTATTGATTAATTGATTTGTTTTTAATATTGATATAAAAACTATACCAAAACATAACAACCTTTAAATATTCACAGTACTAACAATATTTAATAAAGTTTAAACACGAGTTTTCCAGTTCGTCTGGAATAATATTATTTTGTTGGCCGCATCTCGTGTTATTGGCCCCATGACTACAAATGAAGTGTATAATTTCAAATTGAACCATATTTTAAATTAGTTCGAGTGCAAGGAATACTTTTCATTCGCTTGCGATCTAAAATGTAAAGGAGAAATAAAGAAAAAAATATAAGGTGGAGAATCGTCGGAGGTATTTATGTTGAGAGAATTCGAGTTCTTCCGGGGGAAATGTACAGCGATTTAAAATTTTCACGTCGTGAATATATGAATAAAATGAAGTAAAGGGAGACTGTTGCTGCGACTCTTGACCTACAACGTTTAGTCTTATATTTAGTAGGTAGTATTTATGAAGAAATTAATTTGTAAAAGACACGGTTTTTTATCTCTGAGTAAAGTGAAAATTAAGTATTTGGTGATTACGCTATTTGGGACTTTAACTGGAGGGTTCATGTGTATTTCTTTGTTGAATAGTAATCGAAAGCTTATTTGTATTCAAAGCAGTTTTTTAGGTATGTTAGCGCAAATTCCGTCGCGGATATTACTTGTAGGTGAAAAGTCATTTTAATTCACTAATTTGTCAATTAACGCTACTAGATATAGGCACTATAGCTTAAACATGTTTTCATGTACAGTTTTTTTCTATCACTAAGAAGTTGTTGATCTTTTGCTGCACTTTGCTTTATGGTAGGGCTGAAACAATTTCTGGTTCACTCAACTGTGCTCAGCTGTCTCTGTTGACATACTATATATTGATTTTTTTTGCATTTTTTATAATTTGCTGGGTTTACGTTTTGGTAGACGGCATTGGTGATGGTCTACTTGCTTTGGATGTAACTTCAAGTGGCATGAGGGTTGCAGGAGTTAGTCTTTTGTATTAGTTGTGACTACAAAGTTTTTATTTTGAAGACTTAGGTTAAGAAGAAATTGTATTCTGAGATCTAAATCTGAGGCTAAAAATTTTATCTTTGATAACGAAATATTAAGCAATGACTTGTTTATACAAATCTTGGTCTGCTTCAATGTTGACTATTTGTTGGGTGTTGCAGACTAAAAGTTTGATACTAAAACTTTTATTTTTGTGGTTGGCAATACTACATGTAACACCGCGTATGGCTATTCCACCATAACGACGTTTCGATGATCTTTGCAATCTTAACTAGCTTTCGATGAAGAAACTTGTCTTTTTTCTGCAAAAGAGCTCTACCAAACAAACCATCAAACAGAAAAATATGGAAAAAGTGACTTTGAAAACTTTACCGATTACGTTTACTCACCTGAATTTTTTTTTCAGCACCGAAGTCTACCCACCCCACGGATGTTTGGTGCGGAAATTTGCTTGAGTTACTCTACGATGGTAGAAGTTTTAGTGGGGAAAGTATTGTCTCTTGAACTACAAACATTTGTACTTAATGGGAAACGTTCTTTATCTGACAAATTGTTGTAGTTTGATGCGTTTGAGAGTGTGTACGTGAGTAAATAAAAGCGTACGGACCGCCAATAAAATGTATTTTGCGAAAATTTACTGATACTGGAACAAGATGTTGATGAGCCACAGAAGCGGACTTTTTGTCTCGAACAGATGGATTTGTTGCGTGGGGCATTGATGCGAGTTGTCTGTGGACAAATAGAAATGATTTGCTTTGCGTATAGTACTTTGTTATTGCTTGGGTTTCTAAAAGATTTATCTGGGGACGTCTTAACTAGTGTGGAATGGAAAATGTTTAGTGTAAGGCAGGCTGCACGGACTTCTTACGGATGCCAGTCGAGAGGGCTTTTTGATGATGGAGGATCCGTTTTTTGGGATGTTCATTATTTCATTCTAGACGCTGTCCCTGTGATTGCAATACAGTTAAAGAATCTTCAGGTTACACTTTCAACAGTCTATCGACACCCTACACTGATACTTTCAATTGCAACCTAGCTAAATAACAACATTCTAGACATAGGTGCACGACGACTTTTCTACCACTCATGCACTGTGAGGAAAGTGCGCTTTTGAATCTTCTGAATAATTGGCCATAATTGATACTAAGAGCACAATGCTGACAGTTAGTAGAGTAAACAGTGCAGACTGGGGCTTTGAGAAAAGGTTTTGTAGAGGCTTTCACTAAACATAGATAAGATTTTACAGAGAAGCATATAACATCAAGAGTAGTAGCAACGGTAACTTAAAAACTACGTCTGGAATTAACTGCTACGGTACATCACACAGATTAAAATGAATATGAAGCAAGAACTTAAAAGCGACTCAAACAGAAATTAACAGTCAACAACATGCCTAGAGACATGGGCCAGAATCTACCTTTTTCACTTCAGTTAAAACATTGACTTCAGAAGAATTAACATCAAAGCAGTGACAAAGTAACTTAATTGCCATACCCGTTAATCAATACTGACTTCAAGGCTACTTGAGGGACATACTCAGACTGTAAGCGAAATCACACACCAATGTAATGAGCAGAAGGTGCTGGAAGGAGCTGGTTTGTGCAACCGGTGTGCGAAGAGTGAATTTTTTTAAGAATCAGTTTTTGGACTGCTTGTTTGCTAAAATTTGCTTTTGGTAGCAATATACATTGCATGAAATAAAAAAATGTAATATTGTTACAATATAATAGTTTTTGTAAGCTTTTTGTCATAAAAACGGGAACTTTTTTGCGTAATCTCTTATAAATCAAAAACTAGTTGAATATTTTTGATAAAATTTGCTATCTACTATCAATATACGTTGCTACAAATGATCAAGTTAAAAAATTGTAACATTGTTACAATAAAATTGTTTTTGTAAGCTAAAACTAAAAAAAACGGAGGCAATTTACGTAACTTTTTGTCAAACAAAAACTTGTCTGGGAATTTTAATAAAATTTGCTATTTAGTAGCAATATACGGTATTTTAAATGACGGAATTAAAAAATGTAATAATGTTGCAATGAAATTGATTTTGTAAGCATAAAAACAGGTGACATTTTTTGTAATCTTTCGTAAAATAAAACTAGTCAGACAATTTCAATAAAAATTGCTATTTGGTAGCAATATACGTTGTTTTTAAGGATAAATTAAAAAAAAAATGGAATATTGTTACAATTAAATAGTTTTTGTAAGCTTTTTGTCATAAAAAACGGGGACATTTTTGCATAATCTCACTTAAAACAAAAACTAGTCGAATATTTTTGTTAATATTTGCTATCTATTATCAATATACGTTGCTGCAAATGATGAAGTTAAAAAATTGTAACATTGTTACAATAAAATGGGTTTTGTAAGCTAAAAACTAAAAAAAAAAACATGAAAAAACGGATTTATTTTACGTAATTTTTTGTAAAACAAAAACTTGTTGGGCAATTTTAATGAAATTTGCTAATTAGTAGCAATATTTAGTATTTTAAATGACGGAATTGAAAAAAAATGTAATAATGTTGCATGAAATGGA
Source organism: Tachinus rufipes (assembly GCA_963932245.1). Taxonomy (NCBI): domain Eukaryota; kingdom Metazoa; phylum Arthropoda; class Insecta; order Coleoptera; family Staphylinidae; genus Tachinus; species Tachinus rufipes. The sequence goes on along the minus strand of OZ010747.1, from coordinate 84,035,930 downwards.
TTTTGTAAGCTTTTTAGCATAAGACACAGGAGACATTATTACGTAATCTTTCGTAAAACAAAATCTACTCTAACAATTATGATAAACATTGCTATTTAGTAGCAAAATACTTTGTTTTAAATGATAGAAATAAAGAATTGTAATTTTGTTATAATAAACAGTTTTTTAGCACGAAGAAAAATAATAATAATACTTAATAGCTACGCTTTATCATACGTTTTGATTGTCAACGCCATATTTCTTTTTATAGAAGACTATAATTTTTACAATGCTTGCTTATCGAATGTGGCTTTCCTGAGGTGGACTCAATTTATTTGACTTGCAACGTTTTGAATTTATTGGTGCTTAAATTGCACTTGTTTTTCAAGAAATCTACTATGATATACTCAATCTAGTTTGATTATGCCGATTTCGCTCACTGTTTCAGCTATGAATTAAGTTTTTTAAATGTAGCACTTTGAGAGGTTGAGATTGAGCAAATTTGCTAGTTTATTGCAGCTGAGGGCCTGCGAGTGATAGACAGAACAATCTAATTGAAACATTATTTTTAACTGGTCGTAATAACTTTAGGACGCCGCGCCGCATTGCAAATAAATAGTCTGTAACATGAATATTGCTGTTTTATTAAGCACTGACCACATACTCACAGAGTGCATGAATCGCTTAAATGGAAACACTTATTTAGAAGCTAGAAATGAAAATTGATAACATTCTATTGGATATGTTGCGTAGAGTTATTCAGAATTTAATGTCTGGATTCAAGATTGAATAAAGAGAAAGAGAATTTGTTTACTTGGCATAGTTTTTAAGAATTCAAAATGTTTTACTGTGTATTTTATTACCGTTACATTTTGTTTTAATTAAATTTAGTTACTTCTTAAATTAAATCGTTTTTAAACCTTCACTCAATACAAGTGAACAGAATTACGTTGTTTTTGTGATATTTTTAATACTTGAAATTAATTTTAAACAAGCTAAACAAACTTGTTACAATTTGATGGTAAACTGACGATTACTGTTTAGTGTGGGTTTTGAAGTGGTACAAACGTAACAGTCGTTGAGAGCATGCTGTGCACTAGCATTGGTCTTGGGGTTGCACAATAACTGAAGAAGGTAGTCAACCCGATTAGGTCTTTAGGTTGTATGTAGGGCACATTACACTACCAATGGGCAGTTTAAACTTTGTGGTAATAAATTATACTTTGGGGTTGTTGTTAAATGAATAATGCATTGGTGATATGGTTTTTATTATTACCGGTATTCAAGTTATTAAAGATGCATGGTATTCTGGTTTTATGATATAGCTGTGGTATGCTTTGATGTTTGCTAATTGCACAGAATATATTAATTATTATTTACGCTGATGCAAGATGACGAGATTGACCGGACCGACTCGAACGGAAAGCAGTGTAGCAAGTCGAAACGGCGGGAAGAGATGACTAAACTGTTTCTCTACCTGTAATGCTACAGATGCATACAATAACATTTTATGGCGTTTAAAAGAAATTAGAGTCACGCGGTATTGGAGTGAAAATATTCTTTAATTAATTAATATATGACGTGAATGCATGGTGTGGTGGTTAAGTTGTTAAGTCATCGTTGCATCAATTATTTAATAAATAATAATTTATTTTTATTAATGATTTTTGTACAAATATTGGTTAGTAAATAGTGGTAGGAAGTAATTAGCTCTATCTTATTGCATTTAGTAAAAACAGAAGAAAATATCTGTTAAGTTTTTGTTTGTTTCGTCAGTTTAATAATAAAAGTTATAGAGCATTAGCGTAGCACGCTAACAGTCCGGGGTTCGATCCCCGAGAATGACTAAAATAATAACCCCGGTGAATAAAGAGCAATCTTTATTCACCGGGGTAATTCGGAAGTCACCTAATAAGCCGTTGGTCCCATCAACCCCCTTCAAACAAGTCGTAAGACTTCTGGGGCGATGTTAAATAGCTGTAAAAACGCGCAATAAAGAAGAAGTGTACAAATAATTAATTTGTTTTTTTTTTGTTGCAGGTAAGCGACTTTTTATAATTATCTAATTTCCTGTCGGTTTGTAAGTATTCTATAATTAAATAATGTAAGAGATTCAAAGCTGATTTTTTATGATCTTTGATGCATGAATTTATTAGCAACATTTAAGAGAACATATTGAAACAGCAAAAATGTCCTTACTGGATTTATTTTTACACTCAAATAGTTACGATAGTCGTATAATGTTGCTCTTTGCGCTTACTTTTTTTACTTTTTGGAAATGTTTTTTGAAGAGAAACAGTGTTACAAATATAAGTTCTTCAAAATTAATTTAGTTTATATTTAGTTATTATTTGATGTTCAAAAATTGAAAAATTGGAGTTTAAAATAAGTTTATAAAAATGAATTTTAAATTGTTTTACAAAAAATTCTGTTTATAAAAATTAGATCTTTATTTACAAATAAAATATAAATTTCTAAAATTAGAGATGTTTTGAAAATTGGAAAATTGAATTTTAAACTTTTGTTACGAAAATATGATGCACGTCTTACGATATTTCTTACAGTTTAGAGCATTTTGGAAATGTTTTAGAAAAAAACTTTTATGTTAAGTAACAACTTCAACATATCTAATAATAGTTGAAAATTTGATGGGAATTTGGTAGCTATTGACGAGTTTATGAATTTTACGACAGATTTTGCAGTTTTTATTGCATTTTACAGTCAACTTACGTCAGTTTATGAATGTTTTTGGATACTTGTGACACTTGTATGTCAATTTAGGAACATCTTTGACATATCAGGAACATCTAATGACAATTTACGACAGATTTTACAGTTTTTATTGCATTTTACAATCAATTTACGTTAGTTTATAAACGTTTTTGGATTTTTTTGATACTTGTATGTCAATTTAGGAACATCTTTGACATATCAGGAACATCTAATGACAATTTACAGTTTATGAATTTTACGACAGATTTTGCTGTTTTTATTGTAATTTACAATCAACTTACGTCAGTTTATGAACGTTTTTGGATATTTGTGATACTTGTATGTCAATTTAGGAACATCTTTGACATATCAGGAACATCTAATGACAATTTACTACAGTTTATGAGTTTTACGACAGATTTTGCAGTTTTTATTGCAATTTACAATCAACTTACTTCAGTTTATAAACGTTTTTGGATATTTGTGACACTTGTATGTCAATTTAAGAACATTTTTGACATATCAGGAACATCTAATGAGATTTTACGACAGTTTATGAATTTTACGACAGATTTTGCAGTTTTTATTGCATTTTACAATCAACTTACGTCAGTTCATGAATGTTTTTGGATATTTGTCACACTTGTATGTCAATTTAGGAACATTTTTGACATATCAGGAACATCTAATGACAATTTACGACAGTTTATGAATTGGACGACAGATTTTGCGGTTTTTATTGCATTTTACAACTTACGTCAGTTTAAGAAGGTTTTTGGATATTTGTGACATTTGTAAATCAATTTAGGAATATCTTTGACATATCAGGAACATTTAATCACATTTTGCGACAGTTTATAAATTTTACGACAGGTTTTGCAGTTTTTATTGCAGTTTACAATCAACTTAGGTTAGTTTATGAATGTTTTTGGATACTTGTGACATTTGTATGTCAATTTAGGATATCTTTGACACTTGTATGTCATCTTTGACATATCAGGAAGATCTAATGACAATTTACAACAGTTTATGAATTTTACGACAGATTTTGCAGTTTTTATTGCATTTTACAATTAACTTACGTCAGTTTATGAACGTTTTTGGATATTTGTGACACTTGTATGTCAATTTAAGAACATCTTTGACATATCAGGAACATCTAATGACAATTTACGACAGTTTATGAATTTTACGACAGATTTTGCAATTTTATTGCATTTTACAATCAATTTAAGGTAGTTTATGAATGTTTTTGGATGTTTGTGATACTTGTATGTCAATTTAGAAACATCTTTGACATATCAGGAACATCTAATGACAGTTTACGACAGTTTATGAGTTTTGCGACAGACTTTGCAGTTTTTATTGCAATTTACAATCAACTTACGTCAGTTTATGAATGTTTTTGGATATTTGTGGCACTTGTATGTCAATTTAGAAACATCTTTGACATATCAGGAACATCTAATGACAATTTACTACAGTTTATGAGTTTTACGACAGATTTTACAGTTTTATTGCATTTTACAATCAATTTACATCAGTTTTATGAATGTTTTTGTATATTTAAACACTTGTATGTCAATTTCGGAACATCTTTGACATATCAGGAACATCTAATGACATTTTACTACAGTTTATGAGTTTTACGACGGATTTTGCAGTTTTTATCGCAATTTACAATCAACTTACGTCAGTTTATGAACGTTTTTGGATATTTGTGACACTTGTATGTCAATTTAAGAACATTTTCGACATATCAGGAACATCTAATGAGATTTTACGACAGTTTATGAATTTTACGACAGATTTTGCAGTTTTTATTGCATTTTACAATCAACTTACGTCAGTTCATGAATGTTTTTGGATATTTGTGACATTTGTATGTCAATTTAGGAACATTTTTGACATATCAGGTACATCTAATGACAATTTACGACAGTTTATGAATTGGACGACAGATTTTGCTGTTTTTATTGCATTTTACAATCAACTTACGTCAGTTTAAGAAGGTTTTTGGATATTTGTGACACTTGGATGTTAATTTTGAAACATTATTGACATATCAGGAATATCTAATGACAATTTGCGACAATTTATGAAGATTACGACAGATTTTGCGGTTTTTATTGCATTTTACAATCAACTTACGTCAGTTTATGAAGGTTTTTGGATATTTGTGACACTTGTATGTCAATTTAGGAACATCTTTTACATATCAGGAACATCTAATGACAGTTTATGAATTATACCACAGATTTTGCAGTTTTTATTGTAATTACAAACAACTTACGTCAGTTTATGAACGTTTTTGGATATTTGTGACACTTGTATGTTAATTTAGGAAAATCTTTGATATATCAGGAACATCTTATGACAATTTACGACCGTTTATGAATTTTACGACAGATTTTGCAGTTTTTATTGTAATTTACAATCAACTTACGTTAGTTTATGAACGTTTTTGGATATTTGTGACACTTGTGTGTTAATTTAGAAACATCTTTGACATATCAGGAACATCTAATGACAATTTATGAATTTTACGACAGATTTTGCAGTTTTTATTGCAATTTACAATCAACTTACGTTAGTTTATGAACGTTTTTGGATATTTGTGACACTTGGATGTCAATTTAGGAACATCTTTGATATATCAGGAACATCTAATGACAATTTACAGTTTATGAATTTTTTGACAGATTTTGCAGTTTTTATTGCATTTTACAATCAACTTATGTCAGTTTATGAACATTTTTGGACATTTGTGACACTTTAGGAACATCTTTGACATATCAGGAACATCTAATGACAATTTACGACAGTTTATGAGTTTTACGATAGATTTTGCAGTTTTATTGCAATTTACAATCAACTTACGTCAGTTTATGAACGTTTTTGGACATTTGTGACACTTGTATGTCAATTTAGTAACATCTTTGACTTATCAGGAACATCTAATGACAATTTACGGCAATTTATGAATTTTACGACAGGTTTTGCGGTTTTTATTGCAATTTACAATCAACTTACGTCAGTTTATGAATGTTTTTGGATATGTGTGACACTTGTATGTCAATTTAGGAACATCTTTGACATATCAGGAACATCTAATGACAATTTATGAATTTTACGACAGGTTTTGCAGTTTTTATTGCAATTTACAATCAACTTACGTTAGTTTATGAACGTTTTTGGATATTTGTGACAATTGGATGTCAATTTAGGAACATCTTTGACATATCAGGAACATCTAATGACAATTTACGACAGATTTTACAGTTTTTATTGCATTTTACAATCAACTTACGTCAGTTTATGAATGTTTTTTGATATTTGTGACACTTGTATGTCAATTTAGGAACATCTTTGACTTATCAGGAACATTTAATGACAATTTACGACAGTTTATGAATTTTACGACAGGTTTTGCAGTTTTTATTGCAATTTATTATCAACTTACGTCAGTTTATGAATGTTTTTGGATATTTGTGACACTTGTATGTCAATTTAGGAACATATTTGACATATCAGGAACATCAACGACAATTTACGACAGTTTATGAGTTTTACGACAGATTTTGCAGTTTTTATTGTAATTAACAATCAACTTACGTCAGTTTATAAACGTTTTTGGATATTTGTGACACTTGTATGTTATTTTAGGAACATCTTTTACATATCAAGAACATGTAATGACAATTTAAGACAGTTTATGAATTTTACGACAGATTTTGCAGTTTTTATTGTATTTAACAATCAACTTACGTTAGTTTATGAACGTTTTTGGATATTTGTGACACTTGTATGTCAATTTAGGAACATATTTGACATATCAGGAACATCAACGATAATTTACGACAGTTTATGAGTTTTACGACAGATTTTGCAGTTTTTATTGTAATTAACAATCAACTTACGTCAGTTTATAAACGTTTTTGGATATTTGTGACACTTGTATGTCAATTTAGGAACATCTTTGACATATCAGGAACATCTAATGACAATTTACGTCAATTTATGAATTTTACGACAGGTTTTGCTTTTTTTATTGCAATTTACAATCAACTTAAGTCAGTTTATGAATGTTTTTGGATATTTGTGACACTTGTATGTCAATTTAGGAACATCTTTGACATATCAGGAACATCTAATGACAGTTTACGACAGTTTATGAATTTTACGACTGATTTTGCAGTTTTTATTGCAATTTACAATCAACTTAAGTCAGTTTAAGAATATTTTTGGGTATTTAAGACACTTTTATGTCAATTTAGGAACATCTTTGACATATCAGGAACATCTAATGACAATTTTTGATAGTTTATGAATTTTACGATAGATTTTGCAGTTTTTATTGCAATTTACAATCAGCTTACTTTAGTTTATGACCGTTTTTGGATATTTGTGACACTTTTATGTCAATTTACGAACATCTTTGACACATTTTGGAGTTTTTATTGTAATTTACAATCAACTTACGTCAGTTTATGAACGTTTTTGGATGATTGTGACACTTGTATGTCAATTTAGAAACATCTTTGACATATCAGGAATATCTAATGACAATTTACGACAGTTTATGAATTTTACGACAGACTTTGCAGTTTTTATTGCATTTTACAATCAGCTTACGTAAGTTTATGAACGTTTTTGGATATTTTTGACACTTGTATGTTAATTTAGGAACATTTTTGACATATCAAGAATATTTAATGACAATTTACCAGTTTATGAGTTTTACGACAGATTTTACAGTTTTTATTGCAATTTTCAATCAACTTTTTAAAGTTTATGAACGTTTTTGGATATTTGTGACACTTGTATTTCAATTTAGGAATATCTTTGACATATCAGGAACATCTAATGACAATTTACGACAGTTTATGAGTTTTTTGACAGATTTTGCAGTTTTATTGCATTTTACAATCAACTTAAGTCAGTTTATAAATGTTTTTGGATATTTGGACATTTGTATGCTAACTTCGGAACATCTTTGACATATCAGGAACATCTAATGACAATTTACGACAGATTTTACAGTTTTTATTGCATTTTGCAATCAACTGACGCCAGTTTATGAACGTTTTTGGACATTTGTAACACTTTTATGTCAATTTTCTAACATCTTTGACTTATCAGGAACATCTAATGACAATTTACGACAATTTATGAATTTTACGACAGGTTTTGCGGTTTTTATTGCAATTTACAATCAACTTTTGTTAGTTTATGAATGTTTTTGGATATTTGTGACACTTGGATGTCAATTTAGGAACATCTTTGACATATCAGGAACATCTAATGACAATTTACGACAGTTTATGAATTTTACGACAGATTTTGCAATTTTTTTGCATTTTACAATCAATTTAAGGTAGTTTATGAATGTTTTTGGATGTTTGTGATATTTGTATGTCAATTTAGGAAGATATTTTACATATCAGGAACATCTAATGACAGTTTATGAATTATACGACAGGTTTTTCAGTTTTTATTGCAATTTACAATCAACTTACGTTAGTTTATGAACGTTTTTGGATATTTGTGACTTTTGTATGTCAATTTAGGAACATCTTTGACATATCAGGAACATCTAATGACAATTTACGACAGTTTATGAATTTTACGACAGATTTTGCAGTTTTTATTGCAAATTACAATCAAGTTACGTCAGTTTATGAACGTTTTTGGATATTTCTGACACTTGTATGTCAATTTAATAACATCTTTGACATATCAGGATCATTTAATGACAATTTACGACAATTTATGAATTTTACGACAGGTTTTGCTTTTTTTATTGCAATTTACAATCAACTTAAGTCAGTTTATGAATGTTTTTGGGTATTTAAGACACTTTTATGTCAATTTAGGAACATCTTTGACATATCAGGAACATCTATTGACAGTTTACGACAGTTTATGAATTTTACGACTGATTTTGCAGTTTTTATTGCAATTTACAATCAACTTAAGTCAGTTTATGAATATTTTTGGGTATTTAAGACACTTTTATGTCAATTTAGGAACATCTTTGACATATCAGGAACATCTAATGACAATTTTTGATAGTTTATGAATTTTACGATAGATTTTGCAATTTTTATTGCAATTTACAATCAACTTACGTTAGTTTATAAACGTTTTTTGAATATTTGTGACACTTATATGTCAATTTAGGAACATCTTTGACTTATCAGGAACATCTAATGACAATTTACGACAGTTTATGAATTTTACGACAGGTTTTGCAGTTTTTATTGTAATTAACAATCAACTTACGTTAGTTTATGAACGTTTTTGGATATTTGTGACACTTGTATGTCAATTTAGGAACATATTTGACATATCAGGAACATCAACGACAATTTACGACAGTTTATGAGTTTTACGACAGATTTTGCAGTTTTTATTGTAATTAACAATCAACTTACGTCAGTTTATAAACGTTTTTGGATATTTGTGACACTTGTATGTTATTTTAGGAACATCTTTTACATATCAAGAACATGTAATGACAATTTAAGACAGTTTATGAATTTTACGACAGATTTTGCAGTTTTTATTGTATTTAACAATCAACTTACGTTAGTTTATGAACGTTTTTGGATATTTGTGACACTTGTATGTCAATTTAGGAACATATTTGACATATCAGGAACATCAACGATAATTTACGACAGTTTATGAGTTTTACGACAGATTTTGCAGTTTTTATTGTAATTAACAATCAACTTACGTCAGTTTATAAACGTTTTTGGATATTTGTGACACTTGTATGTCAATTTAGGAACATCTTTGACATATCAGGAACATCTAATGACAATTTACGTCAATTTATGAATTTTACGACAGGTTTTGCTTTTTTTATTGCAATTTACAATCAACTTAAGTCAGTTTATGAATGTTTTTGGATATTTGTGACACTTGTATGTCAATTTAGGAACATCTTTGACATATCAGGAACATCTAATGACAGTTTACGACAGTTTATGAATTTTACGACTGATTTTGCAGTTTTTATTGCAATTTACAATCAACTTAAGTCAGTTTAAGAATATTTTTGGGTATTTAAGACACTTTTATGTCAATTTAGGAACATCTTTGACATATCAGGAACATCTAATGACAATTTTTGATAGTTTATGAATTTTACGATAGATTTTGCAGTTTTTATTGCAATTTACAATCAGCTTACTTTAGTTTATGACCGTTTTTGGATATTTGTGACACTTTTATGTCAATTTACGAACATCTTTGACACATTTTGGAGTTTTTATTGTAATTTACAATCAACTTACGTCAGTTTATGAACGTTTTTGGATGATTGTGACACTTGTATGTCAATTTAGAAACATCTTTGACATATCAGGAATATCTAATGACAATTTACGACAGTTTATGAATTTTACGACAGACTTTGCAGTTTTTATTGCATTTTACAATCAGCTTACGTAAGTTTATGAACGTTTTTGGATATTTTTGACACTTGTATGTTAATTTAGGAACATTTTTGACATATCAAGAATATTTAATGACAATTTACCAGTTTATGAGTTTTACGACAGATTTTACAGTTTTTATTGCAATTTACAATCAACTTTTTAAAGTTTATGAACGTTTTTGGATATTTGTGACACTTGTATTTCAATTTAGGAATATCTTTGACATATCAGGAACATCTAATGACAATTTACGACAGTTTATGAGTTTTTTGACAGATTTTGCAGTTTTATTGCATTTTACAATCAACTTAAGTCAGTTTATAAATGTTTTTGGATATTTGGACACTTGTATGCTAACTTCGGAACATCTTTGACATATCAGGAACATCTAATGACAATTTACGACAGATTTTACAGTTTTTATTGCATTTTGCAATCAACTGACGCCAGTTTATGAACGTTTTTGGACATTTGTAACACTTTTATGTCAATTTTGTAACATCTTTGACTTATCAGGAACATCTAATGACAATTTACGACAATTTATGAATTTTACGACAGGTTTTGCGGTTTTTATTGCAATTTACAATCAACTTTTGTTAGTTTATGAATGTTTTTGGATATTTGTGACACTTGGATGTCAATTTAGGAACATCTTTGACATATCAGGAACATCTAATGACAATTTACGACAGTTTATGAATTTTACGACAGATTTTGCAATTTTTTTGCATTTTACAATCAATTTAAGGTAGTTTATGAATGTTTTTGGATGTTTGTGATATTTGTATGTCAATTTAGGAAGATATTTTACATATCAGGAACATCTAATGACAGTTTATGAATTATACGACAGGTTTTTCAGTTTTTATTGCAATTTACAATCAACTTACGTTAGTTTATGAACGTTTTTGGATATTTGTGACTTTTGTATGTCAATTTAGGAACATCTTTGACATATCAGGAACATCTAATGACAATTTACGACAGTTTATCAATTTTACGACAGATTTTGCAGTTTTTATTGCAAATTACAATCAAGTTACGTCAGTTTATGAACGTTTTTGGATATTTCTGACACTTGTATGTCAATTTAATAACATCTTTGACATATCAGGATCATTTAATGACAATTTACGACAATTTATGAATTTTACGACAGGTTTTGCTTTTTTTATTGCAATTTACAATCAACTTAAGTCAGTTTATGAATGTTTTTGGGTATTTAAGACACTTTTATGTCAATTTAGGAACATCCTTGACATATCAGGAACATCTAATGACAATTTACGACAGTTTATGAATTTTACGACAGATTTTGCATTTTTTTTGCATTTTACAATCAATTTAAGGTAGTTTATGAATGTTTTTGGATGTTTGTGATATTTGTATGTCAATTTAGGAAGATATTTTACATATCAGGAACATCTAATGACAGTTTATGAATTATACGACAGGTTTTTCAGTTTTTATTGCAATTTACAATCAACTTACGTTAGTTTATGAACGTTTTTGGATATTTGTGACTTTTGTATGTCAATTTAGGAACATCTTTGACATATCAGGAACATCTAATGACAATTTACGACAGTTTATGAATTTTACGACAGATTTTGCAGTTTTTATTGCAAATTACAATCAAGTTACGTCAGTTTATGAACGTTTTTGGATATTTCTGACACTTGTATGTCAATTTAATAACATCTTTGACATATCAGGATCATTTAATGACAATTTACGACAATTTATGAATTTTACGACAGGTTTTGCTTTTTTTATTGCAATTTACAATCAACTTAAGTCAGTTTATGAATGTTTCTGGGTATTTAAGACACTTTTATGTCAATTTAGGAACATCTTTGACATATCAGGAACATCTAATGACAGTTTACGACAGTTTATGAATTTTACGACTGATTTTGCAGTTTTTATTGCAATTTACAATCAACTTAAGTCAGTTTATGAATATTTTTGGGTATTTAAGACACTTTTATGTCAATTTAGGAACATCTTTGACATATCAGGAACATCTAATGACAATTTTTGATAGTTTATGAATTTTACGATAGATTTTGCAATTTTTATTGCAATTTACAATCAACTTACGTTAGTTTATAAACGTTTTTTGAATATTTGTGACACTTATATGTCAATTTAGGAACATCTTTGACTTATCAGGAACATCTAATGACAATTTACGACAGTTTATGAATTTTACGACAGGTTTTGCAGTTTTTATTGTAATTAACAATCAACTTACGTTAGTTTATGAACGTTTTTGGATATTTGTGACACTTGTATGTCAATTTAGGAACATTTTTGACATATCAGGAACATCTAATGACAATTTACGACAGTTTATGAATTGGACGACAGATTTTGCGGTTTTTATTGCATTTTACAATCAACTTACGTCAGTTTAAGAACTTTTTGGATATTTGTGACACTTGTATGTCAATTTAGGAACATCTTTGACATATCAGGAACATCTTATGATAATTTTTGACATTTTATGAATTTTACGACAGATTTTTTAGTTTTTATTGCAATTTACAACCAACTTACGTTAGTGTATGAACTTTTTTGGATATTTGTGACAATTGTATGTCAATTTAGGAACATCTATGACATATTAGGAACATCTAATGACAAATTACGACAGTTTATGAATTTTACGACAGATTTTGCAGTTTTTATTGCATTTTACAATCAGTTTACGTTAGTTTATGAATGTTTTTGGATACTTGTGACATTTGTATGTCAATTTAGGAATATTTTTGACATATCAGGAACATCTAATGACAATTTATGACAGTTTATATATTTTACGACAGATTTTGCAGTTTTTATTGCATTTTACAATCAACTTACCTCAGTTTATGAATGTTTTTGGATATTTGTAACACTTGTATGTCAATTTAGGAACATCTTTAACGTATCAGGAACATCTAATGACATTTTACGACAGTTTATGAATTGGACGACAGATTTTGCGGTTTTGATTGCATTTTACAATCAACTTACGTCAGTTTAAGAACTTTTTGGATATTTGTGACACTTGTATGTCAATTTAATAACATCTTTGACATATCAGGAATATCTAATGACAATTTGCGAAAGTTTATAAATTTTACGACAGATTTTGCTGTTTTTATTACATTTTACAATCAACTTACGTCAGTTTATGAACGTTTTTGGACATTTATGTGTCAATTTAGGAACATCTTTGACATATCAGAAACATTTAATGACAATTTACGACTGTTTATGAATTTTACGACAGATTTTGCTGTTTTTTACATTGTACAATAAACTTACATCAGTTTATAATTGTTTTTGGATATTTGTGACACTTGTATGTTAATTTTGGAACATTTTTGACATATCAGGAACATCTAATGACAATGTACGACAGTTTATGAATTTTACGACACATTTTGCCGTTTTTATTGCAATTTACAATCAACTTACGTTTATGAACGTTTTTGGATATTTGTGACACTTGTATGTCAATTTAGGAATATCTTTGACATATCAGGTACATCTAATGACAATTTACGACAGTTTATGAATTTTATGACAGATTTTGCTGTTTTTATTGCATTTTACAATCAACTTACGTCAGTTTATGAATGTTTTTGGATATATGTGACACTTGTATGTCAATTTAGGAACATCTTTGACATATCTGGAACATCTAATGACAATTTACGACAGTTTATGAATTTTACGACTTCTTTTGCTGATTTTATTATAATTTAAAGAATTTGCGACAAATGATATTGGACAGTTTAGGATTTATGACATATCAGGAATATCCGATTATTAAAAATTTGATGGCAGTTTTGAAACCATTTATGACAGTTTTAAATTTTACGACAGGATTGCAGAATTGATTACAATTTACAACCATTTTGACATTTGTATGTTATTTTAGGAACATCTAATGACAGTTTAATAATTTATACTAGGTTCGGAGTCATTTACGACTATCAATGAGTTTTGCTACAGTTTTAATTTCAATTTACGACAGTTCATGATTGCTTTTGAACGTATAGAAAATCGGTCAATTTGGTCAATCTTTAAAATAAATACAAAGATTGAAAGAACAAAAATGCTGACCAAGAAGGATATCAAAAATATCTTGATAACAAAACCAAGACTTTTTGCGACAGTTTATAAAATGTACCACAATTTTTATTGTAATTTAAAAGCAATTTACGACAGAATATAAATGTTTTTTGAAAATTTGTGACACTTGTTTGACAATTTAGAAACATTTTACAACGATTGTTAAAGTTAGAATATTCTGTAAGTTTTAATAAACATTAAGAGCGGTTTACGACTATTTAGGAAGGTTTTTTGACTGTTTTACAACACTTCTTACAGTTTTGTTGGTATCATTTGCGACATCAAAAACAGTAAAAATATTACTATATTTTATAACAGATTTGAACGATTAAAGAAAAGATGATTGAGATTTCATTTAATTTTTTTTCTTCTTGGTTGTGTTGTGTTGGTCGACACAGTAAATTTACATTTAAAATTATTTTGTTTTGAAAACATTAACATAATTCTTCAGCTATTGGTGACACTTGTATATGTTATTTAATTGTAAACAGTTTTCATAAATGTGGCAACAAACTTCTATTATAAGAATTAATGAAGGTAGCGAACTTATGGTTCCAATGCAATTAAAACTTTCTTTATAAATACATGACATTTAGCCATGCATTTAGTAATTTATTAATCATTCACTGTCGCTAATATTAACGCATAAAAATAAAATATTTTATCACGTTATTAACATTAATCTGATATATCCATACAAAAACCAGATGAAATTGTAAAATTGAATAATAAATTCCGAATCTAGGCAATGAAATTTAGTAATTACCATTACAATTATTAAATTTTACATCATATTTTAATATCCCAAATGAATTAGTTTAATTAAATTTTGTTTTTAATAATTGTAATTATAACAATATTGTTTGGTATATTAATTGGGTATCTAATGATGCAATTTAATTAATTAATTTAATATTTATTTAATAATATGAAGTTTATTGCAATTGAATTTGCTTTATCATTTTTTGTTATGTTGAAGATGGTATTTTTGAATTGTCATTATATGACGTTAATTAATATTTATGTCTAGAAGTATTGCTAATTATGGTTACATTTCTATTTACTATTGAGAATAAATTTGTTGAATTATTTGTTTTCAATTAAATATAAATAGCAATTTATACAAATAATGATAAAAATACTTTTTTTACTTTCACCATCGGATTACTACCTCCGTCAGTCACTACATGACATTGATCTCTTCCGTACGCATCGTTTAATTCGCTCAAAATATGCATTGTGATTTATTTAAAATCAATCAATCAATCAATTAAGTTAATTAAATAATCCATGAGGTGATTTGTGTCAAAATATAAGGTAGGCGTTATTGTTATTAAGGTTGGTAATAATTTTATTATGGTTTTAATTGGTCTTGTTTTTTTTTTATATTAATGGCTTCATCGATACTGTTGATTAATTGATTAAACAAGTATTGATTTCATTAATATTTTATTGTGAATTATTCGACCTAATTGAAATGTTCGGTGACATTAATTTATTATAAATTATTACTCAATTAAATTCATTTTAATATATAATAATTGTTTTGGTCATCAGTCGTTTAAATTTTAATTCCTAAAATACTAACGTTTGGATCAAACCATTGTTTAGTAAATCCAATAAAGTATAAATACGCGTTTTCCCAATAGTGGAGTTTTTTGCAGAACTTGATTTATAATTTAATGGCTTCAGTACTAATTGAATTAGAAGCTTTGACTGTTGGAACTGAACGAAATGTAATGATTTTATATTCTATTGAGCATTAAACTGTTAAATATAGTGATGACGAATGATTTGTAATTGATTAATAATATAATTTAGAAGATTTTTTTTTAATATGATGAATTTTTAGTAGATTTTAGCTGAAATTTTATTATATTTTTGTAGCATATTGTTTAAAGATGCTTTGGGTGAAAGCTCAATTTGTTTTTTTATGTACCTAGTTTGAATTCTTATTTTTCTTTTGATTTTGATCAAAGTGGAAAGGTTTTTGTCTAAATTTACACATTTTTTAGCAGTTTTTACTATTTTTGTTTCAGTGTCTTCTCTGATCGTTCACAAAAAGGTTTAGAGGTTTTAGAAAATGTTGTCCAAAACTTTTTGCATAGTTTTTTAATTTATCTCAAAGTTTTGTAACACTTAAGCCTAGTAGTCAACCTATTTTTATGGAAGGAGGGGAAAATCTTCTAAAGACTTTGTGCCGGATTCATCTGGATCGCTGTATCATGTACAACCGCCAGACGACTACCGACTAAAAAACTTCTTTCTAGACTAACGTAGGTTACTGTGGTATTACCGTTAAGTATTTTGTTGCAGCTACCCATTTTGTTTATTCATTACTTTATCGTATAGACTTCATTATCAGACTTTTGCCTACCTGGTTTAGACTTGAAGATCCCTTTTTTCCTGCTCTTTCTTCTTGATGATTTTTGTAGCCTGATTTTCTACCATCTACCATGTATTCTTGCCTTCGAGCATATACTCAGTCATATAGTCAGAGCTAAGCCTCCAGTAGTCCTCTGACTTGTGTACTGCCATCTATCGCATTAGAACATGGTGTGTTTGGGTGTATCTACTTCGTTACAGTATACGCATAGGTTACTCTCTACTATGTTTATCTTTTTCAGGTAGGTTTGCTTTAAAAACAGCCGTGATCTTTAAGGTTTTAAGGTTCTGGGTGAAGTGGTATCCAACTTCTCCGTGCTTTTGGGATTAGCTTGTTTAATCATCTTTCCGTGTCACCTTGCACGTCCCATTCAACTTCAACAGAGTTTCTTTCTTTTGCGCATTCTGGTTTGTGCCGTGTATTTTTTTTCCAAAACTATAAGGTGTATGGGAATGACCCCTGCTACCACCTGTATGGCTCTGGTCGTCACGGTCCGGTACGCGCTTGCTACACGCTGTACCCTTTCTAACATTTTTTCTGTACCTTGGGATTTGTGTACAGTCGCTTCACGTGTTTGCTCCGTATAGTACGAGTTGGCCAGTTTTTTGCCCGCCTGGCTCCTCCAATATTGGGCAAGAGTCGCGCAAGTGCTGGTACCGCTTTTTAAGTCTTTCTGGTAGTCTCTGCAATGTGGGCTTTTATGTGTAGATTTTTGCCAAGAAGGATTCCAAGGCATTTGGCGCTAATTTGCTGGTGACGAGGACATCCTTTACTTTTACGGACACAGATTTTAGTGTGTTACGTCCGACCAGTACAACCGCTTCAGTTTTGTGCGGAGTCAATTCTAATCCTTTTCTTGCTAGCCAAATTTAAATAAAAGTTTAATCATTTTTATTTTATTTCAATATTATGAGTTTCTTACAATGCTTAATACATGTATTCTACGCTATTTGCGGCGTATTCAGCATTCTTTTTATGCTTGCTTTGCCTGGCCCGCACACCACTATAGCAAGATCATCCGCATACCCTACTAAAGTTGTATCTTCCGGCATGGTTTCTTTGAGCACCTCTTCGTAGTAACGTGGGGCTAAGAACTGAGCTTTGTGGTACCCCGCATGTCAACTTCAACTTGTCGCTGCCAACTTGAATTACCCTGTTGTGGAGGTAGTCGCAAATCTGTCTGACAAGATACTGCCACTTGTCTCCTCCAGTTTCATAATAATGCCCTTCTACGGAGCCGAGTTGAAGGCATTTTTGACGTCCAAAGTCAACACCACTGCAAACTTATTTCTTCTTTTGGCTTCTTCCGCTATGTCTTTGACCTTTTGGATGGCGTTTACCGTTGACCATACTACTCAGGGGACAGTCTCTGACTACATCTCAAAAGATGTATGTGAAGATCCTGAGAAATTGTACTGTAAGGATCATATTTGTTGACATATTTTTAGGACATTTGGTTGATTTGTGAAGATTCTTAGAAGCATTGAAAGAGAATTAAAAGTTTTAAGAGCTACTACTAATAGTAAATAATAGTTTTTAATAATTTTTATTAGTTTAGGAAAACTTGGTTCTGAAAAGTTTCTATATATATTGTGGAAGTTAAAAGAAACAAATCAGAAGCATCAAAGATAATTTTATGAGTTGCAAATGATAAATAATATTTTAGAGATTTTTAAAGTATTTAATATTTTTGAGGGGTTTGAGAAAATTTTGGTAGATTTTGATTCTCAAAATATTTTTCCAAAACTAGAATCATTAACGAAAACTAGAAAATTTTTAATGACAAATAATAGAGTTTTGAAGAAATCTAAAGTCTTTAAAAGGGTGAGCGACGTGAGACTGCACTTTTTTGGTCATGGTGTCTGAAGGCAACTGAGGTGATAGGCCGGCTGATAGCCTCTGTAATTTTATTGTTGGTTTTAATGACCTTTAAAGTTTTAAATGGTTTTGAGTAATTTGAGAAGTATAATCTAAGTGGTAATATATTGCAAACATCAAAGAATTGAAGCAGAAGAAATAAATAGGAACTAGAAAATCCTAAAAGTTACAAATGGGAAATAATAGAGCGGTGGTGGTATCATTATAAACAAAACCATCAAACACTTTGTCACAAAGATGCAACCCATATCTAAGAGGGTAATATATATTATGCTACAAGTCTCCAAGCGGTATTTCCTTCAGGTCATCCAAGTATATGCACCAACAAGTGTATCCGAAGAGGAAGAAATAGAACAATTATACGAAGATATCTCGGCTACAAGAAGAGCAGAAAAGCCTCAGTTTTCCATTATTATTGGCGAATTCAATGCAAAGTTAGGAGGAAGGGAAGACATAAACGAGAACCATATTGGCAATTTTAGACTAGGTAAAAGGAACAACCGAGGAGAAACGCTGCTAAACTATCTACAGCAGGAAAATCTGTACTGCATGAACACATTTTTCTAAAAAGCAAGTGGACCTGGGTCAGCCAGAACGGAAGGATACAAAACGAGATAGATTACATAATTTTGAACAACAAAACTGTAGAAAAGGATGTCTCAGTTTTAAACAAATTCCAGACAGAAAGTGACCGTAAGCTGGTCAGAGCGAATCTTTTAATCAACACTAAAACTGAAAATGATTCTAAATTACCCGACAACACTAATAGACTTAAGCAAAACTCAGTTGTATACCAGCAAGAACTAGATAAAAAACTAAGTCATATCCATAACCTTTAGAATTTAGACATCAACACCCTCTCTGATAAAATTGTTAATGACATTAACACAGTACATAGGAAAGTATGTACAAGAGCGAAATTACATAAAAACAAAAAGATAAATCTAAATACAATCAAGCTCATAGAACAATGAAGAAACTTAAACCGCAGCTCACCACAATTCAAACAGCTGAATAAAAACATTAAAAGGGGGATTTGCAAGGACATACGATCTTTTAATACTTTTTAATAATTAAAAAATTTATAGAAGATAATGGAAATATGAAAGTACTAAGAGGACACATTAAACGGAAAACCCAAAATTTATAAAATACAAAACAACGAGGGAGCCATTATTAGGGACCAAGATGGAATCGAGAAGGTAATAGAAGAGTTCTATACAAAACTGTACTTCATAAACAAACCATTTGCAAATAACACCAGAGAAGTCACTAACGTAAACTTCAAAGAAATGCCAGATATCTATACCCATGAACTAAGGATGGCACTAAATCATATGAAAAACAGAAAATTTTCGGGTACAGATAGAATAACTAGCGAAATGCTGAAAATGGGAGGAGATACCTTAATAAAGGCTGTGCGAATTCTACTAAATAAATGTTTAAAAGAAGAGTAGATATCAACAGGATGGCAAAATGCTTAAGTTACCCTAATTCACAAAAAGGGCATCAATATGAACATTGAAAACTACCGCTCAATCAGCATACTGTATAAATTGCTCACAAAAGTTATAACGAACCGCCTAACAAACAAATTTGATTTCTATCACCCCTTCGAGCAGGCAAGTTTTTGAAAGGGATTTAGTACAATAGACCACCTCCAAAACCATTCGAACGCTAATCGAAAAATTTCTCGAATACAGCATCTGTCTACACATTGCCTTTGTAGATTACGAGAAGGCGTTCGATTTAATCGAGATATAGGCAGTATTAAATGCAATGACCAACGCACGTATTGACTCCAGATACTCGAGTCTACTGAACTACATCTATGAAAATGCGACACTCCATATTAAGCTGGACGATGACACCATTACTTACAAGGTTTCTATAAGAAGAGGAGTAAGGCAGAGTGATACCATCTCATCGAAACTTTTTACGCTGGCAATGGAAGATCTCTTTAAACGCTTAGACTGGGAGAAGAACGGTGTAAACATTGATGGGAAACTTCTGAACCATTTGCGCTTTGCATCGTTTTTATTAGCTCGGACATAAGGAAGTTAAAAAGCATGCTCACACAACTAAATTAGCTTCCAAAGAAGTCGGACTCAAGATGAACTTCAAGAAGATAAAAATTATGAGTTATTCTAAAATTCTCATCTCTATAGAACAAATTTTGGTGGAAAACGTAGCAGAGTATGTGGCTCATGTGATCAGACTTGGAAAAGAAAACTAGTGCGCCGAAGTAAAATGCAGAATTGGGATGAGTTGGGCAGCATTCGGTAAGCTGAGTTACATACTGAAAGATCAGAGCATCCCATATGGTGTAAAAAGAGAGGTGTACAATAAGTGCATTCTTTCTGTAACTACGTATGGTCTTGAAACAACTACCCTTACCAACAGATTAGCAGACAAGCTGCGAACTTGCCAAAGGGCAATGGAAAGGGCCATGTTAGGTGTAAGCTTAAGGGATCACATTCGAGACATCTACAGTCTTAAAAATGATTTTGATTAATTTGATGAAACTCTTAATAGATTCGAGAAGTTGCATAATTTATCGCGAAAGGCAAAGAAACAATTTAGAACCTTTGAAAGAGAACTAGAAGAAGTCTAAGAGCTTCAAAGTTTTTAATGATTTTGATAAAACTATTAGATTTTGAGAGTTTTAAAATCTACTTTGGAAATCAATAAAACAAATCAGAATCATTAAAAGAGAACTATACATTTTCTTAGAGTTACAAATTGCAAATAATAATTATAGATACAAAAGTTTTTCAAGAACTAGATTTTGAGTGATTTGAGATTAGAAAATTTTGGTAGATTCTAAGAGGTCCTAAATTGTATTTTAAAAATTAAGGAAACAAATTAGAAGCATTAAAAGACTAAACTAAAAAATTCTAAAACGTTTTTCTTCTACTGGTATTTATCCGCTTTAGATGTTGGCGATCATCATGGAAACTTAGGACTTTGTTTGCTGCAGTTCTGAAGAGACTCGATGTTGTATTGAACCAGGTTTGAAGGTTTTTTAGCCACGGTATTCTTCTTTCTGGTCTTTTTTTCTATCTGTCTTTTCTTGTAGTTTAAGCTGCAACAGTCTATTTTGTTGATCGTTCTTCATTGTATGGCCAAGATATTCTACTTTTCTTGTTTTATTGATATTGATATCTCTTTTTCTTTACTCATTCTTTTCAGGATTTCCTCGTTGGTGATGTGACCCGTCTAATTGTGAGTATATGGAGGTATAGCCACATCTCAAATGCTTCAACTCTCTTTCCTAAGAGCTGCAAGTGGTAAATAATAGATTTTTAAAGACTTTTAAAGTTTTCAATGATTTTTGAGTGAATTGAGTAAATCTTAGTAGCAAAAATCAAACAAATAAATCAGAAGTATCAAAAGAGATTTATAAAATTCTAAGAGCTACAAATGGTAAATAATTGAGCTTTCGAAACACTTATACACTAATAGATTCTAAGAAATCTAGTTTTAAAAACATTTTTTTTTTTAATTTTAATTCTAAGGTTATTTAATGCTCCTTATTTGATTGAAGTTTATTTTTTGTTACCATTTCAAAGGTCCACAAGCACTTGTACTTAAGAAGAAAAACACTTTTCACTTACCACAATGGTATCCGGCAACTGAAAAGCTTCCACGAGAGCCCAATCTATACTTTCTAGACCTATAGTAGAGGCGATGTTTTTATTAAAAATAAATAAAATTACATATTGTCAAGAGGTCATTACAGGTGCAAGTAAAGCAGCTCAGTCGCATGAGTGTATGTATCGTAACAAACCAAAGCCCGAATTATATTTGAAACGCTGACTCCAACTAAAAAACTTCGTTTTATCACCAAAAAAGCATTCACGGCAATAAGCTAAGTCTCAAAATATATTACAAAACTAAACAAGCATATTAGAATTATTAAATGATCATTTCAATAGCCACAAATAGTAAATAATAGAGTTTTAGATACTTTAAAGTCTTCAATGATTTTGAGTGATTTTTCTACTTTTATCTGTTGATCTGTTAATTTTGAAGCTGTCCTCTCATGTTTTCTTGATAATTAGATTTCTAGCTATTTTTCCATTTTTTTGTGGTTTTCCGGGCGGTCTTTTGCCTTGTGGTTTGCCTTCTAGGACGATTTTTGGAAGACTGTTTTTGTTCATTCGTCTTACATGACTGTACCATTGTCTCTTGCAATGTCTTTTTCATCTTACTATGTCTCTTATTTGTTTCACTATTGTTCTCAGTGTTTTTTCTTGGTCACCTTTTGCATGTTTTTTGTGTCTTGCGCACTTCCGCTTCCGTATGTCATGATCGGTCTAATGCAGGTCTTATAGATTTTAATTGTGCTATATCTGCGCGTATATGGGTTTGCCACCCGTAGGTATCCTGATAGTGCAGATGCTTTGTTAAATTGAATTTTCAGATCTTTAGCTGGTTTGGGGGCAATCTGAATTGCATCACCTGTTCTATGGTGCTATCTTCTGCCACGAGCTTGCGTCTGATTGGAACTACAAAGTTTTAAAAGATAAATAGTAAATAATAGAGGTTTTGCAAGTTTTCAATGATATTCAGCGATTCTAGTAGATTCTGAGAAGTCTCAAAATGTATTGTTTAAATTAAGAATGCAAATCAGAAGCATCGATAAAAAAATAGAAAATTCTAAGAAGTACAAATGGTATATAATAGAGTTTTAGAGACTTCTAAAGCCTTTACTGACTTTAAGTGGTTTAAGAAAACAAGATTTTGAAAAGTTTGCGAAAATCAAATCAGAAGCATTAAAAGGGATCTACACAATTTTAAGAGTTACAAATGGCAAAGAGTACTTATTTAAAAACGATTAAAGTCTTTATTGATTTTAAATAATTTGTGAAAACTCTTAAAATATATTTTGATAGTCAAATATATACAGCAAAACCGCTCTTAGCATGTTCTTCTTCGAATAGTTCTTTTGCCAAAAAGGTTTTTGATTGTTTTGTACCTTTTTTCGGTGGTATGTGACTTTATGTGTATGGCTTTTGACGCATTTTATTAAAAAATATACATTAAACCTTAAATTCAAACATCATCCTGATATTATTTTCATTTACGATTTTTTAACCTATACAAATAATAATTGAATGAATTTTGTAACAAACCGAAATTATATTAATATATTTGTACTGAAGGAACCTTGCATGCTACAGTTATAACAAATAATTCTACATTTCCTTCATAATATTGATTACACCGCAACATATTTTATACGATTAATACGTTACAAGTTAAAACAACATCTGTCGCATGTGATCTAAAGTATTTATTAAATCAACATTATTTATTATTTTTAATCAGTGCACACGCACGCAGTTTTAAAATGTCTCATTTTAAATCGTTCGCGAAATTTGTTATTCTCTAAATATAGGATTTTAGGGAGAACGCCAAAAATGCGACCTAGAAAGATTAAGTTGTTTATACAAAATATTATTAATTTTCTGTAGCTTTATCTTTAATTATATTCGCATGAAAAACAAAAATAATTTAAACATTGAATTAATTATTTTGAAGGACTTTGTTTGAATAATTGAATTAATTTAAAAATATCCTTTAATTGAATTATAAAGGTACTTAAATTCTTGCCTGAGATAAATTACCAATTTTAATTTTCGATCGCACCTAAAGTTATAATGCGATTAAAAACTAAAATTTGATTAGTTTCGGATTTCATTTGTGACCCGATTTTCATAATTTGATAAATTCATCGGGGCACTATTGCAGTGGGATTAATTTTATGGAAATTGCAACTAAAACGTCGACTTTTCCTGGAAATTTATTCGAACCGCGTAAATTCCAATAGTTTCCACAACAGAAAAGAACCGTGTGTATAAAGCGTAAACACAAGCGAGCCAGTTTCTGACTTAATTCGATTAATTACATGAAAAGTTAAAATATTTTGTTCTGACATTTAAATTCAATCTATTGAAAGTCACCCCTACTTTATATCCTAACGTTATTTACGTTAAGACAATAAGAAGAGTGTGGGATGTTCTAAGTTACAAACAGCTGCTATTAGTGGTAGTCCTGGAGGATCTCCGGCGAGCAAATTCTGTTAGGAAATTGGGGCGAACTATATTAAGGATAACAATATAACGGATTCAATGGGCACTACTTTCGCAGCGTCCGCTTCGCAGGATCTATTACTTATTTACGCGCCGGGTCCGTGGAATGGTTGTTGAGGGTGCGAGAGTTAATTAAATACGTATTACACTGCGCGATTTGGGATGGTGTGGGCGCGGAATCACCATCGGTTCTAACCATTGTACCTTTTTTCTCTTACTTCTGTAATGAATGCGAATATATATGAGGAAAAAGTTGAGGAAAATCGAATAGAAATAAGTTTGGAATCTCGTTCTAAATTAAAGAAATCAATTCATGGACGCGACTGTATTTGAAATTGGTTTGGATTATTAGAAACAATTTCAGTTTTGTTATTTTTATAACAATTTAGTTATTTTAAAGGGGATTTTGTTGAAAAATTCTTTTCTCATTTAATTTAAAGTAAAATTACTTAATTGGATTATTTTATATTTAAATTGGGATTAGCAACGCTTACTTAACCACCTGGAGGTTTAAAGAACTTGCGGTAGTAGAGACTTTTTCTTTATTAATATTGACTTCAGAGACTACTTAAGGTGGTCTATATTCGACTCATATTTTAGTTGAATTGGTAAAAGTTTCTGTTTCTGTAAGGGATTAAACTAAGTTTTTGGGAAAAACCAAATGGACATTTCAACTGAGTAACGCAAGTAAAATCAACGATTTAACTGAACGCTAAGTAAAGATTTGATGCTGTTTTTGAGGCCATGGGAGTCAGTTTTTTTTTCTTTTTTCACTTTTTTCTAAAGAGCATCAAAACTACGGGTTGTGATTTGAGCCAAGGTAGTTAATGACAGAAACTGAGTCTGTAATGTTCTCGAGTAAAGCGATATCAAGAACCAGTGTACTTTTGAGCGCTATAAAGTAGACATGTATGGCGGTATTTGATTATTTTTTCTAAAAAGATCAGGTGATTAGAAAGTTTAAAAAAAATTTTGGTTTCTTGTCTGGTGTTGTTCTTTTTGGTTGTGATGCTAAAACAGACTAGACGTTTTCTCGTCTTACCTATTTATTGATTTTTGACATGGTATCTCCAGAACTTGCTAAGTTTGGGTAGGGTGATTGAAGCCGGTTTTACATCTGCGAATTTATTTTATCCAGTTCCGACTGGTAATCATGTTATGAAGTACCGGCCCAAGTGTTGGTGATCCAGAAATTTGTATCACCATTGTCTCCGCTGATATAGAGACTTCTAAACCTAGCAGAGAGGAGAAACTTTAATTTATGGATCATCAACACTTGGGTTGGTGGATGGGCACTCCACCTTAAATTAGAATGTTCCACCCAACCACCCAAGTGCTGGTAATCCAGAAATTTGTATCATCATTGCATTCTCTGATATAGAGACTCGAAAAGCTAACAGAGAGGAGAAACTTCAATTTTTGGATCACAAACACTATTGCGGATGGGTGGGCACTCCAGTTCAAACTACTGACAGGTAATTATGTTATGGAGTGTTCCCCTGTTCATCCAAGTGTTGGTAATCCGGAATTTTGTATCTCTATTGCTTCTTCTGATTAGAGACTTTCAAAGCTAGTCGAGAAGCAAACTTCAATTTCTGGATCAATAACATTTGGGCGGGTGTATGGGCACTCCAGTTCAAAGTACCGACTGGTAATTATGTTATGGAGTGTTCCACTCGCCCACCCAAGTGTTGGTAATCCAGGATTTTGTATTTCTATTGCTTCTTTGGCAAGTTCTTCACCCACCTGCGATTTGCCGACGGCATTGTCCTGATCAGCTCAGACCTCAAAGAACTTGCGAACATGCTCGAAGAACTAAACAAAGCATCCAAATCGATAGGCTTCAAGATGAACATGAAAAAGACCAAGATTATGACCCTCGAACAACAGCCGCACCAAATAGACGGCCATAACATCGAAAAAGTCAACGAATATACGTACCATGGGCAAATAAGACTTGGAAAAGAAAATCAAGGAGCAGATATTACCAGAAGAATAACACAAAGCTGGGCAGTGTTTAGCAAGCTGAGACATATATTGAAAGACAGAGACACCCCAATCTGCCTTAAACGAAAAGTATACGATTCCTGCATACTGCCTGTTACAACATACGGGCTGGAGACTATGGCATGGACGTTGAAAAGTGCGAACAAACTGAGAACCTGCCAAAAAGCAATGGAACGAGCAATGCTCGCCATAAGCCTGAGGGACAGGATCACAAACGAGGAAATCAGGCGAAGAACTAAAGTAAAAGACGTGACAGAGCGAATGGCGGAGTTGAAATAGAGCTGGGGGGTTATTCTGGCATGTATCTCGTATCGCTTATCGCAATTAATGACGTCATCATTAATTAAAAAAATCTGCTGGTGATCTCTTTTCGTACTACAGGACTATCTAGTAATATAAATTCAATACCAAGCTTCAAGTTATTTGCATTTTTAAACGTCAATATGTATTATTAATTACAAATTTATGATTTAAATGTCACACTTCCCCTCCGGTAGGGGAAATCTATGACGTGGCGCGAGATCGCAATGAGTGCCAGAATAGGGGTCCTGGGCAGGGCATGTAGCCAGTGAAGATACCGAAAAATGGACCAAAAAATAACGCACTGGAGACCAAGAACCACCAAAAAAGGAACCGGCAGACCGCAAAAGAGATGGATTGACGATATTAAAGAGATTGCAGGAAAGAAGTGGCATCAGAGAGCGCAAGAAAGACAGCAATGGAACAATTTAAAGGAGGCCTACGTTTAGGAGTGGACAAATACGGGCTGAGGAGAGAGAGAGAGAGAGAGATTGCTTCCTCTGATTAGAGACTTTCAAAGCTAGCAGAGAAGACAAATTTTAATTTTTGGATCAATAACATTTTGGCGGGTGGATGGGCATTCCAGTTTAAACTACCGACTGGTATTATGTTATGGAGTGTTCCACCTATCCACCCAAGTGTTGGTGATCCAGTAATTTGCATCGCCATTGCCTTCTCTGATATAGAAACTTTCAAAGCTAGCAGAGAGGAGAAACTTTAATTTCTGGATTATCAACACTTGGGCTTGTGGTTGGGCACTTGAGTTTAAACTACCGACTGGTAATCATGTTATGGAGTGTTCCAACTATTCGCCAAAGTGTTAGTGATTCTTAATTTTGTATCACTATTCCTTCTTCTGATTTAGAGACTTCTAAACCTAGCAGAAAGGAGAAACTTTAATTTCTGGATCATCTACACTTGGGTTGGTGGATGGGCACTACAGCTTAAGCTACCGACTGGTAATCATGTTATGGAGTGTCCCATTGGTGATCCAGAAATTTGTATCAGCATTGCCTTCTCTGATATAGAGATTTCCAAAGCTAGCAGAGAGGAGATACTCTAATTTTTGGATTAGTAACTTTTGGGCGGGTGGGTGGGTGGGCACTTCAGTTTAAACTACCGACTGGTAATCATGTTATGGAGTGACCACCCACTCGCCCAAGTGTTGGTAATCCAGAATTTTGTATCTCTTCTGATTTATAGACTTTCAAAGCTAGCAGAGAATGCAAACTTCAATTTCTGGATCAATAACACTTGGGCGGGTGGGTGGGCACTTGAGTTCAAACTACCGACTGGTAATCATGTTATGGAGTGTGCAACATACGCCTCAAGTGTTGCTGATCTAGAAATTTGTATCACCATCGCCTCCTCTGATATAGAGACTTGAAAAGCTAGCAGAGAGGAGAAACTCTAATTTCTAGATCACCAACACTTGGGCATTTGGGTGGACACTCCAGCTTAAACTACCAGTTTGTAATCATGTTATGGAGTGTCTCATCTACTCACCCAAGTGTTGTTGATTTATAAGTTTGTATATTTATCGCCTTCTCTAAAGTGAGTGACTTTTGACTGGTCATTATGTTATTTAGTGTCCCACCCACCCACGTGTTGGTTATTCAAAAAAAAAAATCTTTATTGCCTCTTTTGATATAGAGACTTCCTACACTAGCAGAGAGGAGAAACTCTAATTTCTGGATTACCAACACTTGAGTGGGTAATTATGTTATGGACTGTTCTACCTACTCACTCAAATGTAGGTTATCTCTATTGCTTTTTCTGACATAGAAATTTTTAACGCTGGCAGAGAAAAGTAACTCCAATTTTTGGATTACAAACACTTGGGCGGGTGAGTGGGCACTCCAGTTCAAATTACTGGCTAGTTATTATGTTATGGAGTATTCTACCTACCCTCCATGTGTTGGTTATCCAGACATTTGCATCTCTATGGCCTTCTCTGATATAGAGACTTTTAACGCAGGAAGTATGTCAGAAAAGGCGATGAAGATACAAATTTCTGGATCACCAACATTTGGGCGGGTGGGTGGGCACTCTAGTTTAAATTACCGACTAGTAATTATGTTATGGAGTGTTCCATCTACCCACACAAGTGTTGGTTATCCAGAAATTTGTGTCTCTATCGTCATTTCTGACATAGAAACTTTTAACGCTGGCAGAGAAGAGAGACTTTAATTTTTGGATCACAAACTCCAGTTCAAATTACTGGCTGGTAATCATGTGTTATGGAGTATTTCACCCCCTCCACCCATGTGTTGGTTATCAAGACATTTGTATCTTTATGGCTTCTTCTGATATAGAAACTTTTAACGCAGGAAGTGAGGAGAAACTCTAATTTCTGGATCATCAAAACTTGGGCGCGTGGGTGGGCACTCCAGTTTAAATTAATTATGGCAAAGATTTAAATTATTCTAATATATAGTTTTAATAATATTCAACCTTTTACCAATATCTTAATAAAGTAATTCAAAAAAACTTTGTTACAAAATTAGTACTTTACTAGAACTAAATTATGCTAATGATTAAAAATGTTCTAAAGTATAGTTTCAAAAATATTTAACAAAATTAATATCTCAAAGTGGTGACCGCAGCACAGTGGTCTAGTGCGAGGACTGTTGAGCAGGCAGCCCGGGTTCGATTCTCGGCAGCGGCAATATTTAATTTGTCGAATATATTTTGATGCGGTTGTCTTCTTTGCAAGGCAATGGTATACCAGCGAAGTATTTGTCTTGTATACCCCTCTAGTCGTGTGGTTTGGATTCCACATTCCACAGTAGGCTCATGTTTGTGTTGAACTATTATCGCACACTACAAGCATACGAGAGGGGAGCCTACGTTCGTAGCGAGTACGGCACTATAAGAAGAAGAATATCCCAAAAAAAAGTGTTTAAAAAACTTGTTTAGTTTGCAAACAACTGTGGTCTATAGATAGCCCTGACAGAGTGTGTATATTGAAAATTTGGATCCTTAGGATGCGACTGGTAGACGGTACCAGGCTAGTGATTAGCTAAGATTAGCAGCTAGGTCACGTGTGATATTAGTTTGCTAGAGTTACTTTTAAATCAAGTCCAATATATTCTATCTAGTCACAAGACCACATGGTTTTTTTGGGTAAATTTCAAAAAGTTTCAAATAGTCTTTTTGTAAGCATTGTCTTTGGTTCTGGCGACTTTACTTGGATTTTTATCTGATAATTGGTTGTATGTTACCCATATGGATAATTTATGGGGAGCGATGTTAGTGGTCTTTTATCCAGTAACAGTGATTGTCCGTCAATGCAATTAGCCATTTGGGACCTATTTATTTTGTTGTCAGGTATTTTTGCCTGCTTTGCACTTGGATTTGTTTTATTGGCGTCAGGGGTAGATGTAGATCTAAGAATTTTGTTCATGGCATTTTCCGCTTTATGGCAAGTATCATAAGTTGGATGGTTTTGCTTGCTTTGTTTGGTTGTTGATCTTCAGTTCTTAAAGTTTGTTTTTAGGAGCTTTTAGCTTTGTGGGGGGGGGGGGGGGGTATGTTTACTGCGGTGTTGTTGTCAGGTTTTGTTGACTTTTTGGTTGTTGTGGTCTCTACTGTAAGATTAACAGGAATTTTTTGGCGCTTAAGAGTATGTTGCTTGGTCTTTTGTGGTTGTTATGCTTTGTTCAGATAATGCATTTTATTTGCTTTGTGGTATGCGATGGGCATATTTTATGCTGTGTTAGTTTGTTGAAATGCAAATTTTGCTTGGATTTTGTTCAACATGCGTTATGGGATAACTTCTTTTTCCAGAATTACAAATAGTTTTTTGTTTTGGTCATAATGGATAGCAGCTTTTGTTTTTAGGTAAAATCGGATTGCGGTTTTGCTAGATTGCTATTTGTCAAATTTTCTGCACAGTGGCGGCTAAGACCAGCTCTATACAGGAGTCGTTCTTTGAAAATGAGTGGTTTTTGTGATACTACAAATTTGGGTTTTCTGGAAGTTTTGTGAAAAAGTACAAAATTCTTGAAAATTTATTCGGAAATTGTTTTCTCGAGGGCGGTCCTTCAGAAGGCTAGTAGGATCGTTTCTGAATGCTTCACTTGTTAGGCGTTAATTATTGCAGGTTTGTTTCTAATGATGATCATTTGAGATTATTTCGGGCAGCTACTTGAAAAGGTCTTAATTAAAGGAAGTTTGAATTACCCTGGAGGCTGCCGAATAAGTGGCCCGAGCGGAGTCAATACACACACTTCTTAGTAGAGACAAGTTTTTGGGTGACTTTGTATCGAGTTTATATATTGGCTCAAACTTTTTATATAGGCTGGTTTTGCGGCGTCTCGGCTTAGCATGACTGTCGGAATAAAAAATGATTAGAGTGAGGTTATCTACACGGACCGAATACGGAACGCCGATCTTTAAAATAAATAAAATTTATCAATCAAATTAGTATTATTAAATCTGCATCACACTGATTTGACGCTCTCTAAATCCTTAAAAAAGGTAACAT
Organism: Tachinus rufipes; assembly: GCA_963932245.1. NCBI lineage: Eukaryota > Metazoa > Arthropoda > Insecta > Coleoptera > Staphylinidae > Tachinus > Tachinus rufipes. The sequence continues at coordinate 84,004,502 of OZ010747.1, read as the reverse complement.
TACAATTATATAATAAAATGAAATTATTATAATTTAGAAAATCTAATAATAATTGACATTTGAAAGCTCCCAGTATTACGACATTATTTCAATTTTATTCCTATACATTTATGACGACTAAAGTATCCATAATCCAAGTAATAGATTTTATTATGATTAATCTTGGTTTTTTATCATACCGCACTAAAATATATTATAATAGCTCGTGGGATTAACAAAGAGTTTTAAATTAAGTCCATCGTTGTTAATTAAATTAAATATTTTAACTATATAACTTCTATCACGCAATAAAAAAATAGTTTTAATTAAATAATTAACTATTTTAATTATGTTGCGAATATAGCGGCATACAATTCATGTTAAAATAGCACTCGTAGGTAGAGAGTTTATTTTTGTTGTGGAAATGAAACAAATGTACGAGTATGAGAGGGATAACTAACGCTATGATTTTTACATTCTGTCTGAAACGTAATGCAGAAAGGCGCGTTTGTTAATAAAAACAAGTAGTTTAATATGCAAAGGGAAATAAGCGGGCGTCGTCGTGCAGTGATAAAAAACGATAATACATTTCAGTTAGTAAATCCGGACCGAAACCGCCTCCACCCGTTTGAATATTCCGACGCGTACATGAATCTTAAGCCACCCGGATTTCTCCGAATTAAGTTTTGACAAAATCATAAACATCTACATGTTACGTTGTTGTGTGTGTGTATATATGGGGTGGGTTGAAGAAGAATCCCTCTTCCCGAGACGCTCTTCCTCTTCCTTCTCTGCGTGCGGTTACACTCAACATTGTGTACACGTCGAGCTTTCCGGGCTTTAGACGCTTTTATAACTTCACTCTATTATAATAAATGTAAGACCTACCCGGGGCTCACATATGACGTTGGATGGAAAAAACACGAACTGTTATGACCTTCGCGTATCAGGGATTTTATGACGATCGTATAAATATGCACAACCGGAGCTTTCAGTATGGGGACAATCACTTAAAAAATCGCATGAATACATCACGGTACTACATAAAAGAAGCAGCGGATTACATAAATATATCACAGTTTTAAGCAAATGTAGCATAAAGTAGTATAAAGATTTTAGGGTATGATGATGAAATGCTTGATGGAAACTACGATTTGTCAATATTTTGTTTCATCTTGTATAACATTTATTTAAATAAGTGTTCAATCTATCTTTTTTAAATAAAAAAATTAATGCAGATGTTTAAATAATAAAAACAATAATAATTGAACAAAATTATACACACAAATTGCTACTAAAAATCATCGTTGGAAGATGACCGTATAAGAGTTGAAAACAAACAAAAAATTGTTTATAAGTTTGGGTTGTTATTCATATTCTTTCAAATTTTGTACGAAGTACGAAAGTATGCAAAGACGCGCTAAAACTGATATATAATTTGATACCATCATCAGAACTAAAAAACGAAAGACCAAGTACAAAGTTTTATTTTTTAGCTCTGATGAAAGTAGCGAAACTATCGAAACATCTTTTTGTCAATTTTTCAAAAAAATGTGTTTTGTAGAATTAAACTTATCTTTTAATCAATTTTCTATAATAACCAATCTACAACCACAAACAAAAAAAAAATGAAATATTGAGTTCTATAATTTTGTGGTCATGCCAAGACTATAATATTGAACAAAATTTTCTTTGTATTTATGCTGAAATCATAATTTTAAACAAAATTTTACAAAATTTGGAAAAAGTATAAAATAAATAATTCCTAAACAAGTACCAAACTCAAAATTGAATTGAAAATCTTTTATAAAATTCAAAACATTTTGTTTTTTATTTTAAATCATAGCATTTTTTGTGATACTATGATTTTGAACAAAATTGCCTAAGCACCAACCTCAAAATTGAAATTGAAAAAAATTAAAAAAAAAATGTTTTATGAGTTTATCTTTGATCAAAATATTCTTTGTGGTTATCATACTGAGAAGAAAAGATTACAAAATTTGGGAAAAGTATAAAATAAATATCGCCAACCTCAAACTACAAAAAAAATATATTTAACATTATAATTTTGAAGAAAACAAAAAAAAATTGGTACCAACATCAAAATTAAGTTAAAGTATTTTTTTATAATTTTTATTTTTTAGCTTAATTACACAATATGATTTGCTGACCTGACAGTGGACAACGACTGCACCTGTGTACTCGCATGGCAGAAGCTCGACTAGCTTCGCCCTGTCACACAAGTAGACTAGTAGCTTTTGGTCTGAAGCAATGTTGTCGCAAAATACACAATCGATTTGGGTCAGGAATTAGATGCAATGAATTTATTGTTTTAGATTTCTTTATTTAGCATGCAAGTTGCTGCTTGTGGCGTGGTGTGGGGAGACAAGAGGCAAATAAAAAGAAAAAATGTTGTAGTAACTCAGATGCCAGGTACTGATCGACTCTCACATGGCAGTAAATCATATGATGCGGTCTCACGGTGCGAATAGCTGCACTGCAGCAACTAACTAGGCCAACTCGAATGCTAGCTCGCACTGTGTAATCAGGCCTTAAGTTACAGAATTCTTAGTGATTATGTTGCAACCATAATTTTGAACAAAACATTACAAAATTTGTATAAATAAAATTATTGATTTTTTTTAAATTTTCTTATCGATGAATAAAAGTTAAATAATATTTGTTAAAAAATCAAAATGTATAAAAATAAAATGTTAATATTGCCATAACCAAAGCAGAAATTGTAAATCGGATTACAGTAGATTAAGGAAATCGAGGGCATTAAGTAACTGTCGAATTGAGTTGATTACAACAATCGCAAAAATCTGGCCAAAATCATAAAAATTTTGCTATAAAACACCAAAAACTCAAATCTGATCATAAACGATAAAAATCCAGCCATAAATTACTACACAAATTCAAAAAAACGGTCAGGTCATTAAAATCCGGCCACAATATATTGAATTGCATCCAAACAAGACAATAAAAATTAGATTCACAAAAACTAAAATTTGGTCACCGGAAAATCCGGCCACAAACGTTAAAATTGTAATAAAATAATAAAAAAAGGTCAGACAAAAAAAAAACAAAAACAAAATTTCAATTACAAAATACTAAAATCCGGCCACAAGCGTAAAAGTTTGTTACTATAAAATACTAAAATTCATAAATAAAGACAAAAATCCGGCTACAAAACAGTGAAATTCAACTATAACATTTAAAATCCGGCTACAAAATAATAAAATGCGGCTATGGTTCGAAGGTATGCATTCAAGAAAGATTAAAATCCTGTCGTTTACATAAAACTTTGGCCACAAACATGAAAATTATTCAACAAATCAAAAATCCGGTTTTAAAATACTAAAGCCCCGGCTATAACGATAAAAATCCGGCAATAAAGTAAAAAAAATAAAACTCTAGCCATAAAGATAAAGTTCCGGTCATAAAATTTAAAAATCCGTCTTCAATGTATCTAAAAAAACAAAAATCTGGCCACAAATATAAAACTCCAGCTATAAAGATAAAAATTCGGCTATAAAATATAAAAATTCGGCCACAATGCACTAAAATGCATAAAAAAAAAACTAAACCCGACTACAAACATAATTATTTGGCTATATTATACTAAAATACATAACAAAGACAAAAATCTGCTAACAAAATGCTGAAATCCGGCCATAAAAATAAAAATCCGGCCATGAACATAAAAATCAGGCAATAAACATAGAAATTGGTCTATCAAATACTAAAATTTATCAACAGATACAAAAAATTGATCAGAAAATACTAAAATCCAGCCATAAAGTATTTAAATTTGGCTTCCGTCAATGATATACATCCAAGAAAAATTAAATTAAATATAAATAAATAAAGAACCATAAAAATGATCTAAAAGACAAAACTCCGGTAATGAAACAGTAAAATCCGGCCATAAAGATAAAAAATCAGCAATAAAGTAAAAAATCCGGCTATAAAGATAAAAATCAAGTCATAAAATATAGAAATCCGGCCATAAACATAAAAGTCTGGCCACAAACATATACATTTGTCTATAAAGTTCCAGAATTTATTAACAAAAACAAAAATCTAGTAATAAAATACAAAAATCTAGATATAACAGATAAAAATCCGGCCATTAATTATTAAAATTTTTAAAAAACAAGGATCCTGTTATTAAATGCTAAAATCTGGCCACAAACATGAAAATTCGGTTATAAAACACTAAAGTTCATCTACAAAAACAAAAATTCGTCCACGAGATTATAAAATCCGGCTATACCATATTAAAATTCGGCCAGAATTCACTAAAATGCATCTAAGACGGAAAATCGACCACAAATGTTAAATTTGCTATAAAATACTAAAATATTTTATATAATAATATTTTTTATTAATTTGTCCAAAATATACTAAATTTATTAAAAACAAACATAAAAATTTGTTCATTAAATACTGAAATTTATCAACAAACACTGAAATCGTAAAATCCGGTTAGAGAGATAAAAATCCGGCCACAATATACTAAAATGCATTAAAAAAAAACACAAAAATCCGGCCAAGGAATACTGAAATCTAACCTTAAAGATAAAAATCCTGCCATAAAGTATTAAAAATCCGGTATGCATTCAAGAAAGACTAAAATTTAGCGCCGCTAACATAAAAATTCGGCCATAAACATGAAAAATATCCTAAAAAACAAAAATCTGATATAAAATACTACATCCGGTTAGAAAGATAAAAATTCAACCACAATGTTTTAAAATGCAGAAAAAAACAAAAATTTGGTTGCAAAATACTAAAATTTGTTTATAAAAACTAATTATCAACCAACACATAAATACGGCTAAAAAGTATTGAAATCCAACCTTAAAGACAAAAATCCGGTCATAAAGTATTAAAATCCGGCCGCAATTCAATTATATGAATTCAAGAAAGATTGAGGATTTGTAGATCCTATAGATCCACGACAAGTTGAATTTGTTGAAAACAACCAAAATACAGCGACAAACATTAAAAAAATTGAATGAAAAAATAAATTTTTAAATGTATTTTTTTGTACTTTGGCCACAAACATAAACTATTATTAAAAAAAACAAAAATTTGGTTTTAAAATACTAAAACTCGGTCATAACGATAAAAATCCGGCAATAAAGTAAAAAAAATCGCCCATAAAAATAAAACTCTAGCCATAAAGATAAAGTTCTGGTCATAACATTTAAAAATCCGTTTACAATGTACTAAAATGTAACTAAAAAAAACAAAAATTTGGCCACAAACATAAAACTCCAGATAAAAATTCGGTCATAAAATATAAAAATCCGGCCACAATGTACTGAAATGCATTCAAGAAAGACTAAACCAGACCACAAACATAATAATTTGGCTATATTATAATAAACTACACAACAAAGACAGAAATTTGCTAACAAAATACTGAAATTGGGCCATATAAATAAAAATCCGGCTATGAACATAAAAATCAAGCCACAAACATAAAATTGGTCTATAAAATAGTAAAATTGATCAACAGATACAAAAAATTGATCACAAAATACTAAAATCCAGTCATAAGGTATTTAAATTTGGCCTCCGTTAATGATATGCATCTTAGGAAAACTAAATTAGATATAAATAAATAAAGAAACATAAAAATGATCTAAATGACAAAAATCCGGTAATAAAACACTAAAATCCGACCATAAAGATAAAAAATCAGCAATAAAGTTTAAAATCCGGCCATAAAGATAAAAATGAAGCCATAAAATATAAAAATCCGGCCATAAACATAAAAGTACGGTCACAAACATAAACTTTTGTCTATAAATTTCTAGAATTTATTAACAAAAACAAAAATCTAGTTACAAAATACTAAAATTTAGAAATAAAAGATAAAAATTTGGTTATAAAACACAAAAATTCATCTTCAAAAACAAAAATCCGTCCACGAGATAATAAAATCCGGCTATAAAATATTAAAATTCGGCCAAAATGTACTAAAATGCATCTAAGGTAGACGGAAAATCGGCCACAAATGTTAAAATTGCTATATAATACTAAAACATATTAGATAATAATTATTTTTTTTTTAATTTCGCCAAAATATACTAAAATTTATTAAAAACAAAAAATGCGGCCACAAACGTAAAAATTTGTTCATAAAATACTGAAATTCATCAACAAACACAACAATAGTAAAATCCGGTTAGAAAGATAAAAATCCGGTCACAATAAAAGACTAAACCCGACCACAAACATAATAATTTGGCTTTATTATAATAAACTACACAACAAAGACAAAAATTTACTAACAAAATACTGAAATCCGGCCATAAAAATAAAAATCCGGTCATGAACATAAAAATCCGGCCACAAACATAAAAATTGGTCTATAAAATTGATCAACAGATACAAAAAATTGATCGCAAAATACTAAAATCCAGCCATAAAGTATTTAAATTTGGCCTCCGTCAATGATATGCATCTAAGAAATACTAAATTAGATGTAAATAAATTAAGAAACTAAAATCCGGCTATAAAGATAAAAAATCAGCAATAAAGTAAAAAATCCGGCCATAAACCTAAAAGTCTGGCCACAAACATAAACATTTGTCTATAAAGTTTCAGAATTTATTAACAAAAACAAAAATCCAGTAACAAAATCCTAAAATCTAGAAATAGAAAATATAAATCCGGATATTAATTATTAAAAATAGGAAAAAATTCTTAAAAACAAGGATCCGGTTATTAAATGCTGAAATCCGGCCACAAACATAAAAATTCGGTTATAAAACACTAAAGTTTTTCTACAAAAACAAAAATTTGTCCACGAAATAATAAAATCCGGCTATAAAATATTAAAATTCGGCCAGAATGTACTAAAATGCATCTAAGGTAGACGGAAAATCGGCCACAAATGTTAAAATTGCTATATATTACTAAAACATATTAGATAATAGTAATTTTTTTTTTAAATTTGGCCAAAATATACTAAAATTTATTAAAAACAAACAAAAATGCGGCCACAACTATAAAAGTTTGTTCATAAAATACTGAAAGTCATCAACAAACACAAAAATAGTAAAATTCGGTTAGAAAAATAAAAATCCGGCCTCAATATACTAAAATGCATTAAAAAAAACACAAAATTCCGGCCAAGAAATACTGAAATCCGGCCATAAATTATTAAAAATCCGGTATGCATTCAAGAAAGACTAAAATCCAGCGCCGCTAACGTAAAAATCCGGCCATAAACATGAAAAATATTCAAAAAGACAAAAATCTGTTATAAGATACTAAAATCCGGTTAGAAATATAAAATTTTAACCACAATGTTTTATAATGCAAAAAAAAACAAAGATTTTGTTGCAAAATACTAAATATTGTTTATAAAATACTAAAATGCATCAACAAACAAATAATTACGGCTAAAAAGTATTGAAATCCAACCTTAAAGACAAAAATCCGGTCATAAAGTATTAAAATCCGGCCTCAATTCAATTATATGCATTCAAGAAAAATCAAAATTTGTAGAATCTATCGATCTAAGACAAGTCGAATAAAATTTGTTGAAAACAACAAAACTGCAGCAACAAACATAAAAAAATTTGAATGAAAAAATAAATTTTTAAATGTATTTTTTTGTACTTTGGCCACAAACATAAACTATTATTCAAAAAAAACAAAAATCCGGTTTTAAAATACCAAAACTCGGTCATAACAATAAAAATCCGGCAATAAAGTAAAAAAAAATCGCCCATAAAAATAAAACTCTAGCCATAAAGATAAAGTTCTGGTCATAACATTTAAAAATCCGTCTACAATGTACTAATATGTATCTAAAAAAAAAACAAAAATTTGGCCACAAACATAAAACTCTAGATAAAAATCCGGCGATAAAATATAAAAATCCGGCCACAATGTACTGAAATGCATTCAAAAAAGACTAAACCCGACCACAAACATAATAATTTGGCTATATTATAATAAACTACACAACAAAGACAAAAATTTGCTAACAAAATACTGAAATTTGGCCTTATAAATAAAAATCCGACTATGAACATAAAAATCAGGCCACAAACATAAAAATTGGTCTATAAAATAGTAAAATTGATCAACAGATACAAAAAATTGATTACAAAATACTAAAATCCAGCCATAAAGTATTTAAATTTGGTCTCCGTCAATGATATGCATCCAAGAAAAACTAAATTAGATGTAAATAAATAAAGAAACAAAAAAATTATCTAAAAGACAAAAAATCCGGTAATAAAACACTAAAATCCGGCCATAAAGATAAAAAATCAGCAATAAAGTAAGAAATCCAGCCATAAAGATAAAAGTCCGGCCACAAACATAAACATTTGTCTATAAAGTTGCAGAATTTATTAAAAACAAAAATCTAGTAACAAATTTTTAAAATCTAGAAATAAAAGATTAAAATCCGGTCGTTAATGATTAAAAATAGGAAAAATACTTAAAAACAAGAATCCGGTCATTAAATGCTAAAATCCGACCACAAACATAAAAATTCGGTTATAAAACACTTAAGTTCATCTACAAAAACAAAAATCCGTTCACGAGATAATAAAATCCGGCTATAATATATTAAAATTCGGCCAGAATGTAGTAAAATGCATCTAAGGTAGACGGAAAATTTGCCACAAATGTTAAAATTGCTATAAATTACTAAAATATATTAGATAATAATTTTTTTTTTTTAATTTGGCTAAAATAGACAAAAATTTATTAAAAACAACAAATATAAAAATTTGTTCATAAAATACTGAAATTCAACAACAAACACACAATTCACAATATACTAAAATGCATTAAATAAAAAACAGAAAATTTTGGTCAAGAAATACTGCCATAAAGTATTAAAAATCCGGTATGCATTTAAGAAACACTAAAATTCGGCGCCGCTATCATAAAAATCCGGCCATAAACTATAATATAATATCCAAAAAGACAAAAATCTGTTATAAAATATTAAAATCCGGTTAGAAAGATATGAATCCAAAAAAATTTAAAAAGCATACAAAAAAACAAAGATTTGGTTGCAAAATACTAAAATTTGTTTATAAAATACTAAAATTCATCAACAAACACATAAATACGGCTATAAAGTATTGAAATCCAACCTTAAAGCCAAAAATCCGGTCATAATTCAATTATATGCATTCAAGAAAAATAAAAATTAAGGATTTGTAGATTCTATCGATCTAGGACAAGTCGAATAAAATTTGTTGAAAACAACCAAACTGCACCTAAAAAAATTAAAAAATCTGAATTAAAAAATAAATTTTTAAATGCATTTTTTAAAAATTTTTAACAACTGAAAATTTGCTGACTGAAACCCATATTTTAAACAAACTTTTCTTATTCTAAATTCTTATTGATTAATAACAAGTTGAATAAAAAGTGTTAAAAATAACTAAACTACAGTTACAAAGATTATTTTTTTTAATAAAAAGAAAATCATTTCGTCATCACCAAAGCAGATATTATTAGATATAAAATTTAACATTGATTTTGGCATAACCAAAGTAGATATTACAAATCTAATTACCGTTTTGCATTTAGCACAGCAGCGGTATTAAGAAAACGTTTAAACAATTAAAAAATATTTTCATAAAACTTTATTATTTGCAGACTTAATCAATTTCTATTTGATAAAAGTAACCAAACTACAGTTTCAAACATCAACCAAAGTAAAAAACATGATTTTGGAATAACTAATGCAGATATTACAGTTTTGGGCTAAGAACTTCAAGGACAAAAGTATTTTTTTACATGTTCCTAAAATGCATTTTTTTTTTAAATTTTAAACTTGGATTTGAGGACCCATGTTTGAACTTTGAAATTTGTTTAATAGTAACCAAACCATAGCTACTAAGTTTTTTTTTTTTATTTGAATCATGTAACATTTTTTGTCATAATCATAGCAGATATTACAAATTTGATTGCATTATTAAATTAGGATATTAAGAAAACGTACTATTTTTTTTAATTAAATTTTTTGTCAATGTTTTCAGAAAATGCATTTTTAGTCAATTATCTTAAAACTCAGGTGTTAAGCTGCAATTTATGCTTTAATTAAGTTCTTCTTATCATTTTCTATCATTAATTACAAGTTGAATCAAATTTGCTAAAAAATTACAAAACATAATAAAATTAAATTTTTTTTTCTAAAAATTAAAAAAGACTCAATTTTAATTTTAAATAAAATAAAACTGAAATATTATATTTTATTAAATTTACTAAAAATGCAAACACTGTTTTACGCTCAGTTATTAAAATTGTAGAATTGAATCTACAAACGCTGATTCACCCATCCACCACATCATGCGTTTACGTTGTATATTAATTAACAGTAACTCGTTTCAATAACGTCCATTGCTGTCAAATAATTTGACCGCATTTTACTGTCAAATTATTCGACCGCATTTTACTGCCAAAAAGTTAACGACATTTTTTTCTTTGTCTTGTATCTTTTGCCGGGCACTGCACTTCGCTTGAGAATAACGCGGTCTATTTTATTTCTTTTGCAATAACACGTCACAACTCGTTATTGTTCCCGCTCACGTAATGTGACCTGCATACAACCCTAAGGCTTAACCAGCCAGTGTAAGCTGACTATCTTTTACAGTTATTGTACAACCCAGGAGCTATGATTTTTATGTTTTACCGCAAAATATTAAGAAAGGTTTCTTAGAAACGGCTTTGGAAAAAGAGCATTATTTTACAGTTTACTGATATGTGTAAAAATTTTATAGATTGGTAAATCTGTACCAATTCAGTCAACTTTTATACTAAACTGCCAAAAACCTACTACGTCCATAAAAAAATTACTAAAACTGTAAAGCAAGTTACAGTAATAGTTTTTGTTGACATAAATATAGAGGATTGATCAAATAGTATTCTAAAGTATCAACAAAAAATGACTTAAAATATAAATATAATATGTCATAATAAATCAAAGGTCAACAACATGTGTAAAAAAATTACAATAACTTGTCATATAGTTTTTAGCAATGTGATAAGTTGGCATAAATCAGTCAAATTGTCAAAAATGTTACTAAAACTGTCATACAATTTTATTCTAGTTTGTCAATAATGTCACTCCTGTCAAACAGTAACTAAGAACTTAAAAAAAAAATTATATGTCAAACAATTTACAATAATAATCAAATAGTGTTCTAAATTGCCAAAAATATTGTCAGAAAGTAATCACATTTGTCAAAAACTTACTAAACAGTTTGCAACATCTGTCAAAAGTTACTAAAACTGTCAAATAATTTTCAACAATGTAATAAGTTTGAAGCAACTTGCTTAATCTGATAAATTGTATTCTAATTGTTGTTACTAAAATTGTCAAAACGTTACAAAAACAGCTACAGCAATATAATATGTTGTCAAAAACATTATTATATTTTTCAAAAAGTTACTAAAATTGTTTTCTATAATATCATAATTTGGCAGAAACGTATCAGATTTGTAAAAAAAAAATTTACTGTTAAACTATTTGCAGTAAGTTGGAGTTAGGAATTTTGGGCTCTACTGCAATATATTAAAATATTAAAAAAGGCCAATTCAGGGACGGTTTTGAAAAAAAAAACGTACAGTTTGGTAATTTTTTGTACTTTACTATTTTGTAACACTTTCCTGGTTTGGAACGTTGTAGATTACAGACACTTCTTTACAGGGAGCTCCGCCCTTGGTACAACCTCAAATCCCAATGCATAAAGCATACTATCAACTGTTGTTACGCATAAGACTTCAATGCCAAATATAGCATATAACCTTATCACATTAAATCCCAAATGCCTCTCTCTTTAATAATGTGCGAGATCATTTTATCAATCTTGATCTATAAGTATTAGCTTTCCAGCATTTGCTCTTCAAATTTTTTTTTTACGTTTTTTTCAGTTTTATCTCTGAAGTGGGTGCATTTTGTTACGGCGTGCGTGATCGTGTCTATCTCTCCACAATTTTGGCATAAGTCACTTTTCTTGATTTGGAATATTTAGAGGTAACTACCAAAGCATCCATGCTTCTCCAAACTTTAGGCGAGGTAGTAGTTTACCTTTCCGTGGTCTCTGTTAATCTACATTTTTAGGTTTCTGATCAGTGACTTAGTAGAGCTAGCCTTACCGCCGCCTTGGTCTAAAAAACAATTACAGATTTTTTTTAAATTTTGTTATGTACATCTCTATTCTTTCTTCTACGAGGATGTCAATGGGTATTGTCCTTGCAATTACCTGCATCGCTTCCAGGGGGTTAGTACGGTATTCACACTTAGTCTAGCTCTCCTTTGAATTCTGGTAAGATATTGTAGTTCCTCACCTCCTGGATTGCTGCGTACAGCATTATAAAGTTTAGAGCCAAGCACAGTAGTCTCTTTTTGCTGGGTCTGGGATTGTTTACGTTGGGCCGGGGACGCTATTTTTGCATTTGCACCTGCTTTTTTCGGGTGCTTTCCCTGGTTGTTGTTCTTGCTAAAGATGACTCTTGAGCATCAATTTTCACTTCTGCGAACCGCCTTCCGCCAAGTACGACAACCATTTCTATTTTTTTTTAAGCAGTTCAAATTGAAGGCCTAGTTATATCCTTGATGGTTTGGTTTGTTTTGTTCTTAATGTTGTTTTTTTTTTTGTTTAACAGTGTGCGACTATTGCAGTGTTGTCCGCAAATCCAAGGATTTTTATTTCTTTTCTGGTTTAAATTCTTTGTACCTGGTTGTATAAAATATTCCAGAGCCGAACCTGGAACTGAACATTGTGGTATACCGCCGTAGCTGAGTTTTTTTTTTTTTTTTAGTAATTAATATTGAACTTTCACTTAGATAATTGTTTAGCAAGTTTAGAAGGTATTTGCTTACTTTTAGTTTTTGAATTTATTTGGTTCTTTCAGGCGGGTCTTCAATAACTCCAATGTTAATGTACTTTGTTTTACACACATCTAAGACTCCTTTGGTCTATGTGTGAATAACCTCCGCTAGTTCTTTACATTTTCTTAAATTTTCTTATTTTTTCTTAATTTTCTGATTAATTTTATTATTAATTATTTAATTTTTTTTTATTGTTTTTTTGTTTTCTTAAATTAAATGTTTTTTAAATTTAAGTTTTTTTTTCTCAAAAAATATTTTAAACATTTTTTCAATTTTTTTAAATTTTTTTTTATAATTTTCTTCAAATTTTCTTAAGTTTTTTAAATGTTTTTTTAATATTTTTTACTATTTTTTAAATTTTGTTAAGTTTTTTTTTTTAAACCTTTTAATGTTTCATAAATTGTCTTAATTATTTTTGATTTTTTTAAAATAACTTAGCAAACCTTGGTTCGTTGTTATTCGTTAAGTCATTGCTATGCGAATTTTGATTAGTTACTAATAATAAATCAGTAATCATTTTTTACTAACTAATGACTAATAATTCTTAGTCATTAGTCACATTGCATACGGATAGTCGTTAATCAAAAATGAGCTTATTTATAATTATTAGTCATTATTCCTTATTTGTGATGGTAATGATTTGTTAGAAGCATCTTTTTATTCGTTAGTCAGATTACACTTTGCTCTACTCTTATGCCAAAATCTATATTTTAATGTTTTTGACATTTTAAGTTAGATAAACTTAACTGATTTCTATTGATTTTGAAGTGGCATTGAAGCTTTACACGCAACAGCTGTTAAGCACATACTGTGACCTGGGATTTTAGGCTTTGGGATTGTACAATAATTGCATTAGATTTTCAAGGTTACACAGGCTTATTAGGCTGTATGCAGATAATAATATATATATGACCTTTTATAAATACATTGGTATTAAAGTATATCTTGGGACTGTATTAGCTAAATCATGCATTGGTGATTAAGGTTTAATTATCATTGATATTTAAGAACCGCTTCAATTTCAGTTCATGGGGCTTAGAAGAAATTGGCGATATTGACCGGTAGAGTGAAAATATACATTAATTACTTAATATATTTTGTGAACGCACGGTGTGGTGGTAGAGTTGTTCAGCGTTTGTTACATATATATATATATATATATATATACACTAAAGTTCGGTTATAACGAACTCGAAAAATGTACCAAAACCTGTTCGTTATATCCAAAGTTTGTTATATCCGAAGTTCGTTATATCCGAATTTCGTTATAAACGGTAATAAAAAATATTATAATTTGTTTTATATATTTATTTATTCTATTTATTCTATGTTAAAAGTAACGTAAGGGTCATTTTACAAAAAAAAAAACGGTATGTTGACATATATGTATGAAGACCTACAATTTGTAAAAAAAAAACTTTGAGCATTTAAAGACGATTTTCCCATGTTAATCCAATGGATAATTTGATTTGCTTGCAGGCACGCGAAAATACGGTTACCATTGAGTTTTATTATTTCAAAATAGCTATTTATCATGAAAAGAAGACATTTAACTATATACGATGTAAACAAAATACTTCTAAGAAAATACCGCGCAAATCCATAAATCGGGGACCCCAGAAAATAATCCCTGAAAAGTACGTTATAACAGGAAAATTGTGCCAATTTTAAATATATTTTGGTTCGTTTTATAAGAAAATTTTTGTTGTTTCAAATTAAGTACGTTATACCCAAGAGTTTGTTATAAGCGGGTTTGTTTTAACCGGACTTTCCTGTATATATATATATTTTTTTAATAAAAAAAAATTGTCATAGCCAAAGCAGATATTACAAATATGATTACAGTTTTGAACATAATTTTTGTAAAAAAAATTCAAATTGACAATTTGCAGAGAATACTATTGATCAATGACAAGCTAAATAAAATTTGTAAATAGACTAAACTACAGCCATAAAGTTTTTTTGTAAAAAAAAAATTAACATTGATTTTGGCATAACCAAAGCAGATATTACAAATCTAATTACAGTTTTAGATTTAGCACATCAACGGTATTAAGAAAACGTAAACAATTGAAAAATATTTTATTAAAACTATATATTTGTAGTCTTAATCAATTCCTGTTTATCATTTTCTATTAATAAATAACAAGTTAAATCAATTTGGTTCTAAAATAACCAAACTATAGTCTCAAACATCATTAAATGTAAAAAAGCTTATTTTGGAGTAATCAAAGCAGATATTACAGTTTTGGATTTAGCACTTCAAAGACATTAGGAAAACGTAAAAAAAAAATTTTTTTTAATCTTTTTGGCAATTTTTTAAAACTTGAATTTGTGGACCCATGCTTTATTTTGTAACACTTCTCTGGTTTTGAACGTTGTAGATTACAGACACTTATTTACAGGGAGCTCCGCCTCTGATACAACTTTAAATTCCAATACTTTGAGCATACTCTCAACAGCTGTTACGCATAAAACTTCAATGCCAAATATGGTGTTAACACATAACCTTAAGACATTAAATGCCAAATGCCTCTCTCTATCGTTAATAATATGTGAGATTATTTTATCAATCTGGCTCCACATTAGTTTTCCAGCATTGTTTTAACTATGTTGCTCTTAATTTTTTTTTCCGAAATTCTTTTCAGTTTTATCTCTGAAGTGGGTGCATTTTATTACGGCGTGCGTGACCAGG
The DNA here is from genome assembly GCA_963932245.1 of Tachinus rufipes. Lineage (NCBI taxonomy): Eukaryota > Metazoa > Arthropoda > Insecta > Coleoptera > Staphylinidae > Tachinus > Tachinus rufipes. The sequence goes on along the minus strand of OZ010747.1, from coordinate 83,988,936 downwards.
TCTATTTTTCCACAATGCTGGCATAAGTTGCTTTCCCTGATTTGGAATCTTTGGAGGTAACTACCAAAGCATCCATGTTTCTCCAAACTTTAGGCGAGGTAATAGTTTACCTTTTCGTAGTCTATGTTAATCTACATTTTTAGGTTTCTGATCAGTGACTTAGTAGAGCCTTACCATGGTTTTTGTTCTATCTATTTGCTCATTTTTTTTCAGATTTTTTTTTTTAATTTTCTGTTTTTTCCTTACTAAGTTCATCTCTATTTCTTCTACGAGGATGTCATTGGGTATTGCCGTTGCAATTATCTGCACCGCTTCCAGGTAGTTAGTACGGTATCCACACTTAGTCTACCTTTCTTTTGAATTCTGGAAGGAATTTGTTGTTTCCTTTTCTCGTGAATTGCTTTACCTCATATAGCAGCTGCGTACAGGATTATAAATTTTACATCCAAGCACAGTAGTCTCTTTTTGCTGGGTTTGGGACTGCTTACGTTGGGCCCTGCAAGTGCAGTGAGCTCTATTTTTGCCTTTGCACGTGCTTTTTTCAGGTGCTCTCTCTGTTTGTTGTTTCTGCTAAAGATGACTAGAGGTATTGGATGCTTGGTTTTAAGGCAATTATTATCTTTTGAGTATTAATTTCTACTTCTGTGAGCCGCCTTTCGTCAAATACTACCACCATTTCTGTTTTTTTTTTGTTATGCAGTTCAAATAGGTTAAAAAAAAGTGGGATAAGGTTGGTTTTTTCATAAAGTAGTTTGTTTAAAGGAATATGGAGAGGGTTATTGAGGTGTCGGATTTTGGTAATAGTTTGAAGGAATGCTTATTCTCCTACAAACAGGGAATTGAGAGTTAAAAAAAAAACTAAGGATCTCTACTTCTTTTCTGGTTTAAATTCTTAGTACCTGGTTGTATAAAATGTTCCAGAGAACCGGGCTTAGAACTGGATCTTGTGGTATACCGCAACTGATTTTTTTTATCAATTAATATTGACCTTTCACTGAGATGATTGTTTAGAAGGTAATTGCTTACTTTTACTTTTTTAATTTTTTTAGATCTCTGCGGCGTACACGCTGCAACTGTCAACTTTTCAATGACTCCAATGTCAATATACTTTGCTTTACACACATCTAAGCCTATGTGTGAATAACCTCAGATAGTTTTTTTTTACTTAGTTTTTTTAAATTTAGATTTTTTTTAATTTCATTATTTTTTTATTTTTTTATTTTTTTTTTTATTATTTTTTTTTTTTAGTTTTCTTATATTAAATATTTTTTAAATTTTTTAAGTTTTTTTTTACAAATAATATTTTTAATATTTTTTTCAAATTTTCTTGTTTTTTTAAATTATCCTTAATTTTTTTTTATTTTTTTTATTTTTTTATTTTTTTATAGTTTATCTTTTTTAAATTTTTTTAAATGTTTTTAAATGTTTATAATTTTTTTTATCAAAAAATGACTATGAATTAACGGTGGTGTGCTGTGATGTTTGCTAGTTGTACATAATACATAAATAATTATGAACGCTGATGCGAGAAGACAAGAACAAACGAACCGCTTTGAACGAAGAGTTAAAGCGGCGTAAGGAAATAATTTTTCTTTTTGCAGCGTAATGATTTAGTTGCACTCAATTGCAGTTCATTAGGCGGTATTGACCGTTAGAGTAAAAATATACATTAATTAGTATGTTTTGTGAACGCACGGTGTGGTGGTAGAGTTGTTAAGCGTTCGTTATAAAAAACAAATTTTGATTAGTAAATAGTGGTAGGAAGTGATTGTTGAAGCATCTTATTGCATTGAGTAGGCAGAAAGAAAATGTTTGTTCTAGTTTTGGTTTGTTTTATAAAGATAACTATTGTTATAAAGTATTCATGTGTTAGCTGCCAAGCGTATAGTGACATTAATCAATTAACTACAATTATTTTTATGTTTTATTTTTTTTACAAATAATTAACTAGTTTCTTTTTTGTTGCAGGTAAGCATCTTTTTACAATTTTCTAATCTTTGGTTTGTAAGTATTCTATGATTAAATAATATGAATTTTTAAGATCTTTGATGCATGAATTTATTAACAAAGTTTAAAAGAAATGAATAATAATATGTAATTATAGAATATAAAGTCATAATATTTATATAATAATTTTAAAATTATCTTCTTAAAACTGTGATGTTAAGAAATTTATTGTCAGCAGATTTTTTTTAATTATTGGTAATTTTTTAACGCCAAAAAATGCAACCGTTAAAAATCACCCATATTTGCTCTTCTCTGCAGTTTATCTTATTTTCTGATTTTTCTCTTTAAGACCGACCGGTAAAGTTTTATTAAGACAGCATTGTTTTATACAATGCTAAATGTAAAAGTAGTAATTACTAGATTATCAACTTTTTTTTATCAAATTTTATTAAGCTAGATTTGCACTAAACCATTGCAAGGTCAAATACATTATTTTTTAAAGCCAATTAGGAATGATATTACATATACAACAACTTTTGTCAAGACATCATTATAAACCAGAAACGCAACTAATAGAGCAGTAACAAATCTTTTATTTTTATTGACCAAAAAAAATATTAATCACATTTTTTATATATTTTGATAAAATATAATTTAGTAGGTAACAGTAATTTGAAAATTTAATTGCTAATTGATTATCGCTGCGGTTCACATACAGCAATTATTTGGAGCTGTTCATTGAAGTAAAAGTGATCGCGGCGGAATGGGCAGTCTGCCGGGAAAACGCGTCTAGATAACGTCGCACGGCTATTAGGGATTGTTAATCAATTAGGTTTGGCAATTGTGTTTGGGTCCATTGAGAGCCGTCGGCACGGTTGAATTGCCTTCACACCATGCTGTACATTATACATACACATACGCCTAAGCGCCACACAACAATTGATATTAAATTGTGCAACAAAAAATAAGAAAAGAAAATAATTTTAAATATATCAAAACTTTTCTATTACATCAACACATGTAGGGCAAATTGAACTTAATGCTCTTTAGTTTTTATCTTCGTTTTTTCTCGGAGGTTAAAGCTAATCCTTTGATGAGAAAAAAATACATCTACTCCGTCTGGTTTTTTGTTAAATCTGATTTAATCTTTTCTACTTATTGATTGAAACAGCAAGATTATGTAGATTTAATTTACCTGAATAAATTATTCATTAATAAAAATATTGTCCAAGCTTAAATAATATATAAAATAAACAAACTAGCCCTTCATCAAACACCCCTATGCGTGAAATTGTTTATTTTCATACCCGTACTGTCCGCTTAATAATTCATCAAAAGCAAATATTGCTGCTCATACGCCGTAGGAACAAAAAAATATTGTGTGGGTCTTGTATTGTTTGGTCTCTCAGAAAATGAAAACAGATTAAACACATAAAGTAGAAATTGCCATCCCCGTATATTTCGACGGTAGGTAAATAAAATTGACCACGCTTGTTTGTCTTTAAGCAAGGATGTATATACAGTTGAATTAATCAACAACATACAACATCAAAAACAATGTTATAACAATAAGTGGAAGCTTATTTTTGTTGGTATTTGTTTAGGGGTGTTGATACTGTTATTTGTTTTTGGCTTTAAATGTTTAATTAATTGTTTTCTTAAGCTCAGAGCAAAGCAAACAAATAGATATTTTAACTAATAATAATTAATTAAATTATACAAAGGACTGTAAAATTCAATAAAAACAAGTTGACATGCAATTTCATTAGAACAGTAATAAATTTGATTCAATGAAACATCCGTAGCATCCAATCAATCGCGTTAAATAGCAATACAATGTTTTCCTTTCTGGAAAATGTAATTTCATTACTTTCATTATTACAACACGTCGTAATCGAATCACTTCGGAATTGGATCGTTGGATTATAAATTCGTGCAATTATTATCCGGCACTGTTTTTTTTTTATTCGGATCATTACGTTAGAGCAATATTTCCGAATGACAGTAGTTTGCATCCAATTTACTACTTGACGTATTTCACACCTGCGTGGGTCGCCAATTTATGTCGAATCGATGGATCAACTACATGAAAACTTTAGTGGGGTTTGTGTATTGTGTGTAAAATATAAATAGGGTTGACAGAATATTTCCATATCGAATGATGTATAGTAAAGAGATTTTAATGGCTTTATTAAATAATTATTTTGGGATTATGATATTGTGCTGTGTGTGAAATCTATAATGTACATATTAAAACACGTAATAAGCTGGTTGTTAATTACGATATGAAAATGGACTAGTATATTATCAACAAAACAGATCTTAGAATGGCAAAAAATGTTTTCTATTTTTTATTTGACACCAAAGCTTTTTTTTAAATTTAATATCTATAGCTAATGTTTTGATCAGAATAAACGTCCACTTTTATTATGGTTTATTGATTGATAGAAAATGATAAAATAAAGTTGTAGCTGTAGTTTAGTTTTTACACTTATTACATTTGCATGTGCTATTTTCTGCTCATCGTATAGTGAAGCCAACATAATAACATTTTATGCCCACAAATGACTGCTAATTGTGGCATAAGTCGTATGAATAGTCCACAATTGTTTTGCAACAAGTATTCTTGGCGAAACATTAGTTCTTTCATCTAATTTTAGACTTTTTTTATTAAGTAATTTTGCACACTTATTTATTGCATCAAGATTAGATAGATCATTCATAAATGCCAATTGGGAATGGTAATACATATGCAACATCTAACAATTAATGCATCAATATAAACCAGAAATTCTAGTAATGAATTAGTAACAATTTCTTTTTTTATATTGACCTAAAAAAATATAACTAAAGAATTAGTCGCATTAAACGAAGCCCAATTTGTCAAAGTAGAAAAATATTGTTCTATTGCTGCTATAAGGTCATATAGAATAGAGTTCTTAAAGTGCATGATGAAGCAGTCAATGATCTTACAATGGCATAGCAAACCTTGGTCTTGGTTTTGGTCTAAAGTTTCTTTACTTGGCTTACAGATGTAAATGTTTCTCTCCTTCTTTTACTGAGAATGTCACAATGTATTTTTAAATGGTGCTCTGCATCCAAACAAGATTGAACAAAAAGTCTGAGTTAGGATTGGCCAATCCTAGTTATAAGCTCTGGATTCAGGTCAAAAATCCCACTCACTAGGCTGACGCAAAATGCGCATTATTTGTATATCTAAACAACAATCATTGGTTGAATAAACAAATTGTGATTTAAGGCAGAACAGTTTGATCTGCTCAACAAAATGTCAAATGGTATTTTTTTTATTTGCTCCAACTTGTCAAAAAGATATTTGTTTACTTCACCAGCATTGACTAGCACCAAAATTTTACTCATAGCAAAGTTAGCAAAAGTTCTAACAACAAACTACAAAAATTAAAAAAAGCCGTCTACTAGATTCTCTATGAGACTTTTACTAACATAAATGCCTAAGATCAATCAAATACATCTTTGCATGGACTTGTTATAGCACGTTTGGGAACCGTATGATAAAGATTTGCCAATTTAATGTAATGAAGTTGCAGGGATTTTCTACTATCACATCAATTAACGTATGATGACATAGTCGACAACCACTTGATTTTACAATTTTTGGACAGCTAAGGGTACAATTATGTATTGGTTTAGGCAACTTTAGTGTTTGACTTTTTTGCAGGTAACATAAAGGTCATTATTATTACCCAAGTTTTGGTTTCTGTTTTTTGCTAATTTTTGGCATTTTGGTTTGGTTTTGGTCATAGCCAAAACGTTTTTTTGATTTGGGTCAAAAGTTTTTTGGATTTTTTGGCTAATTACTTATTTGTTATTTAGTTTCTTTAAAAATGTTTGTTTTAGTTTTGACTAAATGAACAAGAAAAACATGGTTTTGTCCGAACTTTTTTTCTTTTGGTTGAAACCATAAATCTTTTTGTTTTAGCTGAAACAATAAACACAATAAAATGTTGGTTTCTGTTTTGCACGAAAGAAGAATATCTAGAAAGACAAAAAGGTATGGCGGCGGTTGTCTTATTGCGTTCTTTAATATCTTGCGCATTTTATGGATTACACGACTTTTTAAGGAGTAATTATGTTTTTGCCTAACAATTTGTGAAGACCCGAATCAAATGTTTTTGTGGTTCTGATCATCACTTAATCTGATCTGGTGTCATCTACTAAGTCGCACTTTTGGACTACAAACCGTAAACAACTACTGGCCTTTCTTGTTATCAACGAATACGTCCACAACACAACACTCGAAACTACAGCCTTACTCACCGACTTACAAGGGAAGTAACAACACCATTTTCCAATGGTTGATTCTGCTAAACACACCTTTCTAGCTGTCACGAGTTTGTTGGACCACTTGCGTATAATAGTGTAGCCGAGATCTGGCTTTTGTTCTACATGGGAACGGTATTTTTTAGAAAGAAGGCGAGTGCAAGAGGATTATCAGCTAGGCCAGCTTTAAGAGTTTAACAAAATCAAGAGTCGTTATCATAGCAATGAACAGGAATGCTACGCAATTGCAAAATTGCAAAGCGACTTTTGTTGAACATGGTAACAAGGCGTTGGTATGGCTAAACAACACGAAAGACGCACTCCAGTTTGACGTGGAGCATACTCTGGGAGCGGATACTCTCTCGAGACTCGGGCGAAAAAGGAGCTGGGGAAAAAATATGTGCATAGATTGCTTTTTCCTGCCAGAAGCGCTGGTCAATCTTGTCCGCATAAACGGCCTATACTATAGGCTTTCGTGACGTAACTAACCAGTTTGGTTTTTGCTTAACTTTTGAGAATTGAGACTTCCGTAGCAGCCGTCAAGCGACGTGGTCACATAACCGCAAAATTGTTGAGAGAATGTCTAGCAGAAAAAGAAATCCCGAGTGAGGCTTTACTGGAAGTGAATTTTGCACATCCAGAGCTTGGGAGCGCCACGGGCAGCAGTTTAGAACTACTACTAGGAAGACCAGGACATCGTCAAGCCACCTACTTTCCACGATGGTATTTTTGACTGCACAACGCTGTGATGGAGTATTGTATTGGAGAATATGTGATGGTTCTTACACGCAAACAAAGCTTAGCAGTCAAATTGTTAGGGCAGAAACGGCTGATCACTACTATGGGAGGACATTGTTACTTGGTGGAAGATTTTCTGCGTTTTTTCCAGATAAGATTTACGTTGACGACTTTAGGCCGGTTTTGTCGCCCGCCTTCCAGACGTTTCAGCTGTGCCAATTTAGTACGCGACGCTTTTATGAGCTACTCCGACATAGACATTTTTTGAAACAAACTACCCATTATGCTACCCGCGAAGAACCTGGACGAAGTCTTCAGGCATGATACGCGAACAGTGCAACTTTCGAATTTTAAGCGAGTTGCCGAACCAGTACGTCCTCGTATTGGCGGACCGACACCGAAATGCTTCTAAAAAAGTGAGGGGGATTGTTGCAAGCACGCGCCACGATGTAGGCGGAATCTACGGTAGAATTGACAAAACTTGGCCGCACCTGAAGCCTCCAGATTTGTTGCTAAGTGACAACAGGAGCAACCAATCAATGCTCAGCAGCAAGCAATACCGAAAGGAAGTCCATTAATGAGAGCGGTCTAAATGAAAACTACATGGACAGTGCCGATATAAAAGCCGACGTTTTTTGGCCAGAAATTCGGGCAGAGTTTTACAAGCATTCTGAGCAGACTTATGGCCAGATGAAGTAACGAACTAACACAGCCTAAACCATAACACAAAAATGGTTTAATTTTCAACTGGCAACAGCGATTACCGACGAGTGATGGTAGAAGAGCACTACCACTGCCGTATTATGGACGAAACGCCATCTAAGTCGAGAGGGACCACACCAATTTTTCTGGTCGTTTAGGTGCCTACGGCCTTGCAGCTCAGCCGTAGGCAAAATATAGTCTGCGCCATTTGGAGAACTCTCTCAGCAAGACCTACAAATACAAAAACCAAATATTGTCTTCATAACAAAACGTTCTGAATACGAATTTTGTTAAAAATGTTAAGTTTACTTTGACGAAGACTTTAATAAGTCTTTGCAAATGGACTTTAAGTAAAGACTGAGTTGCCAGCGAAATTTAGAAATGAATTTAGAAAGGTTTTTTGGTGGTTGGTTTGGATCACCTGGGCGTTGTTTGGCAGGATTTATCAGAGAGTAGTCCAATATCCAGATTCTAATTTCAACGAACCTGGACACTGCTTACCGAATTACTGGAGTTTTTTGCGTGTTGGAGACTTGGTCCAGGCGCACCTATCGCATACGGAACGGCAGTGGAGTTGATTTGTTTCTACTAGATTTTGGAGGACTGTATGGACAATGCGTTTAGGATTTTTTTTTTCATTTCTGTTGGACGTAGTTCCAGGTTTGTAGTGTTCAATATTAGGGTAGCTGTGGAGGCGAATGATCTTCTTGGAAGGTCTTAGAAGTCTGAATGTAGCTTGTGGAATGATGTTGCTCAAGTTTTATCTCAAAAATTTGGTAAAGACAATGAAATTTTTTTTGGATTTGCTACTACCAAACTCACAATACTATGGAGAGACACCAACATCACAAAGAACACAAAGCTAAAACTAATCGAGACACCAATCTTTTTCATTGCAACATATGCCGCCGAAACATGGTTCCTAATAAAAGCAGACATAAACCGGTATACCGTCGTGTTCTAAGAGTTTCCTGGACAGAACATTGACCTACAAATCCGTTCTAGAAGTACTAAAAATAAAAGTCCGTCTTACAAGCAAGATAAATTGTGCATAGCCAGAAGAACTGGGAAGATACTAAACTTTATAGTGGAAGGTAAAGTAGAAGGGAAAAGACCAAGAGGCAGATCGCCAAGCTCAAAATAGAATTAACTAGAGAGCCGTTGTCGACTCTATTTAACCTGATCAATTGATGTTACCAAACCTACACGGAGAGTAAATGTACAGAGGAGGAATAATGAAAAATTGAGTTGCAGCGTTTTGTTACTTGATTCCACGCTCCTTTGAGTTGCGCACTTGCAACAAGTTATCCCCTCCATAATTTCTTGACATTGTTCCTACTTTGAAGATGATAATTGTGAGGCTTCGATAAGTTCAGCGGGATTTAGTTTATTTTAACCGACACTTGCGCATTAAAGTTTTGCAGTTTAGGTGTGGTTTGCAGGTTTACACTATAGTTTGTGGTTGCACGATTGCTTCTCTTTAGTGGTGCGGTCCACTCGCGCATTGCTACGATCGGGTATCTTGTCGAGTGGTGCTTTTGGGAGGTTTGTCTAGGGGGCGTACTGTTTTGGTTAATTCGGGCGGTCTGGTGGTAAAGCTGGCCTTAGATCATCGCTGTAGGGGTTCTTTGATCTAGTGGCATTGTCCTTTGGTGGAGATGATCTATGCGTTTGGCCCCTAGTCTTTGTTCTTTTCCTTCTAACATGACCTGGTCGCCAAGTACTTGTCGGTGGCCGCGTTGGTGCGACGGCGAAGTTACAATAGGGCTTAGCTAAGTGGAATATCTTGTTCCTAAGGGTGCCGGAAATGCTGTCCAGTAGGGACCGTAAGAATTTTTTAAACTACGCGTGGCGTTGTTCTACTGGGTTAGCTTGAGGATGATACGTGGTGATAGCATTTTTATTGTGTGGTGGCTCCCGGAATTGTGACTAACAAATTGGGAGCCGTTGTCTCTCAGCACAATTCTGCAAAAGACCTGGTTTTCTAGGATTTTGATCACTGGTGGTTTGTTTTTTTTTTGGGCGGCACTGGTGTTTATCTGTGTGCTGGTGATGCATTCATGAACGTATGCTTTGACGTTTTTTTAGACTTTTGGTCATTGGTAACTTCTCATGATGTTGCGATAGGTTTTATCCCACTCTGGATGTCTTGCGGCGTCGTTGTTATTGTTCTGTTTTATGAACGGCTAACTAGTCTCAGCACGCTAGGGTGCAATACAGTTTTTTGTCAACTTTTTGCTGGTAGGCTACGTCCCTTTCAGTTTTGGCTAATGTATGACGTAATTTGTCGGTAATGTTTTGCACCTGCGGGCACTCGCGTTGATTTTGCTGCACAGCGGTGGAGTTTCAACCCCAAGGGTTATGTGCAAGGACTTTTTTGGTTTTGCCATGACAGCTAATAGTCGAGCATGACGTCGGGGGGTACTAGTCGGTCTAAATCGTTGGCTTTGCTTTTGATTTTTTTGGTTTCTTCTGAGTACTTGCGATAGTGCGTCCGGTATATGGTTTTCAGATCTGAGAGTATGCTCAATATCAAACGTAAATTCGGCGAGAAATTGTGACCACCACATAAACTTGGACTTGGTGTTTTTAGAGCCGGTCAGCCACACTAACGCTTGGTTGTTGTTTTTCAGCAGAAACCTACAATACTCTTAAGAAGGCTTACACTATAGCGTAGCATTATTCTAGTTTATTGCTGTGGTAACTGATAATTTCTTTTTTGTCCGCTTCCTTCTGCTACAGTGCCCATTTTGCAAGCTTCGGTTTGAAGATTAAAGGGTAGACCTGGTCGTCAAAGACCTGTCGAGCAGCGTCTTAACGGCCACAAAGGCGCGTTTGGCCGTGTCCCAACGGAATGGACTTTTTGTTCTTTGTGAGTTCGAGAGGGGTTTGTCAAAGTTTTTAACGTATTCCCCGAGCCACGTGAAGATACCCATGAAGATGCGTAGTTGTTTGCGGGTGGTTTCGGATAAGTCGAAGATGATGTTTTTACGGCTGATTTCTCTGAGCCGTGACTTTGTGTTTCAGGTACACAATCTCGAGATGTCTGAAGTTGTACTTTTTTTGTTATAGCGTAGTCCATGTTCTTGTAACCTCTTCATCACTTGCTTAAAGTGTCTTATGTGGTCTTGGTAGGTGGTTGAGTATACGATGATGTCGTCGAGATACATTAATACAAATTTGCTTATCCAACTCGCTAGGACTTTGGTTATCAGCTTTTGGAAGCTAGCCGGGGTGGTTTTACGGGTAAAAGGGATGACCTTAAAAAGGAAGATGCCTTGTCGGTGTGGCAAAGGCGGTTAGGTGCTGGCTATCTCAGTGCACGGGTATCTGCTAGTATTTGGTGGTCAAGTTCAAGTTTAACTTGGAGAATACTGTGTTGAGGGCGCGGAAATTATGCAAATGTGCGGCTTGCCGTCCTTCATTTGAAGTTTGTTATTTTGATGTGGTTGGTCACTGCGTTAGTAGTGGGTGGCTCCAAACTTTCAACAAAGAGGCTCGAAAATGTCTGTATTAGCTTGTGAAATTCAGGGCGGTCGGAAAATGCGTGTTTAGTCATGTCGCCGATTTGGTTTGGTAGTAAGCTTCTAAAATGGACAAGGTGGCGAACGTAGTCGAGAGTGGCCTGATTTTGTGTCACTTTTTGCCAATAGCCGGCGCCTACCAACTGTTGCTACCTAGCCTTGCAGTGATCTGGGTGCTGAGATTGATGAATTACCACAGGAATTAGGTATTTGTTGGGGGGGCACTGGGCAGTGCATCTAGGAATGAATTTTTTTTTTCAAATTGGTCGGACGTAGTTCTAGGTCTACAGTGTTCAATATGGCTATATTGTGTTGCGGGGGCGGATGATTTTTTTTGAAGGTCCTAGAAGTCTGGATGTTGCTTGTGGAACGATGTTGTTTGGTGAAGACTGAATTAAAAGTCGAGTTTGTTACTTCTTGAAACCACGTTCCTTCGAGTCGCGCGGCTGCAACATTGGTCGTTGTTTAAGCAAACACGCCTGTAATAGCAGTATCAGCTCTATGTGAGATATGTGTGGCTCATTCTTATCTGTTTTCATTTAACGTCTTATGTATCTTTAGGAGTGGCATTGTCAAGACGACGATAGATGCAAAAAAATTGTAAAATATTTTTTTACATAAAGTCATAACAACTTACTATTGAGTTTGGTTTTTTGTTTAAAAGTTTGTTTCTGTGTTTCCAATAAATTAAATTTTTGACAGAAAGTGATTTGTATTGCTAGCATTTTGACATCTTTTATAGATTTTTTTTAGAAATCGTTGTCTAAATGTGTACACAATTAGGAGGGTTCATTTGATGTACTTTTTGTAAGAGCTGTATAAAAATGTACTTGTCCTGCTCGAAGGACCAAATATTTGCTAAACATTTATACTAGAAATTTTTATTGATAAAATAAAACTTTTTGTTTGTTTGCGTTAATGTTTTAATAAATTTGAAGTTTATTTGATTTGTGTTTAAAATGTTAATGTATGATATACAGTGTCTCCTCGGATCAACGCATAAATAGATAAAAAATGTTGATTATGCTTTAGCTGAAATTTCATCTTTAGGGTTTTAGCCTTACTTGAATGCAAACAATTTGCGTCATAATTTTGAAAACATAATTTATTAGCATAATTCAACATTCTGGACTTTTCTAACAAGGTTAACTAGTGCAGAAACCGTACGATACTAGTGGGAGAAATAATTTCTCAGGCATACTTGATTTTTTGTAACTAGAATTATGATACCAATAAGTTTTCATTAAACTCCCGAAAAAGAAATTTCAACTAAATTTTCAGAATTTTTTAATTTATTTATGCGTCGATCTGGGACACTCACTATATATTTGTTTAACTAAAAGCACGTTGAAATACAATATTAATAGAGAATTTTAACGAAAGTCAGAGTGAAATGGGAACAAACTGTATCGAATCTGTTTTTGCATTCGCTTGAAATGGCATGAACCTTGTTTAATTAAAACTTATTTTGAAACTTTTGTAGATGATTTCTTTTTGTTGTGTTTGATTCAATTAAATTATTTATTTATTAAATCAAACTAATCAAAACTGTTTAAAAATGATATCTGGATTTCAATCTGGACTGATTAAATACCTTAGTGGTTAAGAAGGGTTAAATAGCTAGAACTTACGTCGGCATTAGCAATGAAATTCGGGTTTTATCACAGTCGACACTATTAGTATAATTCCGTGGTTAAAACATGCCAGTTCTAATTATATTTAATATGAATATGTGATATTAACTAGTATTTATTTAAACGCGCCCGGCGCTTCCACCACAATCGCGGGAACACATAATGCGCTTAAAACATTGCAGACATGTGCCTGTCGCGCACTTAAATGCTTTTGACAGTATCTGCTGGTATCTGAAGCACCAGCTTAACCGGGGGGTTTTTGCCCCGAAAACATGGTTGTTTAGATAATCCTCATATATAAGGAGGCAAACTGGATTACACGTACCACGCTTTACTAGACGCAATCATTGTTCGTTCCTTGGTTAATAATTTAATTGCGGCGTTTTGTTAAAGCATCCCGCTTCGTCGAGTCTAGTTTAATTATTATTTACGGATACGTCGCCGCAGGCGGCCCTTCATTAATCAGCCCACCGTTTTCTTAACGAGTATCACTTTGTTGCAGATTATATAAAGTTTATCTGAAATTCGTATTTATTTCAGAAATAGAATATTAAAGTTTAGGACGAATGAATGCGAGTAAATATTTGGTCCGGGACTGTGAAAGGCCGCGCAATACGGCTTCTGTGTTTGCTTAAAGTGTTATTATTTTTACTTTTCCAAGAATCGATTGTTATTATTTGAAGCGGGTCGAGGCACGAACAAGGGAATATTACGGAAAAATAGATGAAAAAGTAATAGAAATTCGAAGCAATCCGAATAAGGTTTCGCATTTGATGACTATTTTATGTTTCAATGATATTGCTTATTGAAAACAAAAATATAAGCTGATTCTGACTTTCAACATATTTAAGAGAATACAGAAACTAATTTTCGGCTTTCATCGTCTGGTAACTTTTGATTGGAATAGAAAGCCCCAACCGCAGACACGTAATTCTTTCCTTATATCCTTTAATAAAGAACCAAATCCAGCTTGGGATTAACTCGTAAAAGGTTACAGATCATCCACACACACATAAAAAGGAAAAATAATTCTTTTTATGATATCACCGTGGGCTATTTGTTGCCGAAAAAGGCATAAAAATTGTACGTATATATCGAAACAAATGATTTAAATGTAAATTCACTGGAATTGCAAAGTTTGCGAAAGTCATCAGAAACATATTAGAAGTGCCTCCGGATTCAAAACTTTACTTATTACAATTTTGGATTTATTTAAAAAAAATCTTTATTTACATTTTATTTATATAAACTAGTTTTAAGTCGGTCATAGTTGGCAATCGAATGAAAATCGCTGATATCGAGTCACGTAGAGAGTTTACACCGCTCGGTTAGTTCGCGGTTTGGTGAAATGGTGGGCGGAATTTTCTCTCGACTCAATCCCCACTACTTTACTAGATCTGGATGTAGGGACGAACACAAATAAACTTCGGTGTTTCGGTTTCATAAAATTGCGCTTTAGGTGTGATAAGCTGAAAGGCGCGATGGTATTAATTCTCGACGATTTTGAAATTTCTCGCGGCGGATGCGGTCGACACTATTTCAGAGCTTATTGTTTTGAATTAACGGAGGGTAGAATGTCACACTTTCTTTAGATGGGTGTTTTATTAGGTTACCGCATTGTATAAGACTTGTACTTGGAAATTTACATCAAGCACTTTTATTTTTTTGTAGCTCGTAAATCTATTTAAATAAAGTTTTCCTTATCTTTAGATACTGATTTCGCTTTTTTACATCAACTTTTGAAAGTAAATTATTTCACTGAATTACTAACGCATTCAACGTGAAATAATTCTCATTCTTGTTTAATCAATTAAACAAACTTTTTGGCAGTTTTAATTTTATAAACAGAAAAAACTTTTTCAATAAATGTTCAATGTAATTGAGGTAAGACAAGGAAGTACTTTGAGGTGGCAGAAGTATCTAACATGAAACATTTTTTAATCTAGTTTAATCAATTAAAGTTTATGGCGGTTCTGAAATCATAAACAAAAAACCTTTTTCAATGAATGTCAAATATAATTGAGCTGAGAGAAGCAGTTTGGGCTTTTAATTAATATGGTGTGATAGCTCAATGGTAGAGCACTTGCATATCATGCGAGCAGTCCGGGGTTCGATCCCCGAAATATGACTGAAATGATAACTTGCTCTTTATCCACCAGCGTGGTTCGGAAGTCACGTATTAAGCTGTTGGTCCCATCAAACCACTTTAAACAAGTCGTAGACTTACTGTGGCGATGTAAAATAGCCGTAAAAAGCATAAAATAAATAATAATAAATAAAGTTACGTTGATTAAGGCAGCTCAAGCAACGCTTTGTAAAGACGTAAATTATATTGGCTTGAGTTAGGTCAGTTAAGTCAATGAAATAACTAGTTTCTTTTGTATTTTTATAATAGATGCTTGAGCTCATTATATCAAATACAAATATATTGTAAGGATGTTTTACCTAAACAACATTTTTTTTGTGTAGATTTTTGCTTAGAGATATTGTTGTTTGGATATATATTAGCGCATATCTGATTTGCTTAGGTTAGATCAAGTTGAAAGCTAGCGTATTAGCTTAAGATTAGGTTTGTTGGGGCTAGGTTAGGTCAAGCTTTTGCATTTTAGGTACTTTTTAGGCTTTTTTAAACGGTGTTTGCATTTCCAAGGCTGGATAGTTTTTTGAAAATGTTTGCTAGAAAAATGGGGTTTGTTGTCGCTGAGTAGCATTAGTCTAGTAGATTGTGATGTAAAATGCAAGTACATCTCCAAGTCATCGAAAATTATTTGAATCTAAAACTTATTTATTTGGATCACATGCTTTTTTCTTTATTATAGCATTTTTGTTCTGATCTTTAAGAAGTGGTGAGATTGATTGCATTATGGCCTGAGTTACGAAGAAGTGATTTTGTTTGTACTATATAGATACTACTAACTAACTCAAACTGTACTTTAGGAGCTTTGAGTCTTTTATTATTTTTTTAATATTGTTGGATAATTACGTTTGTTGAGTTTTCAATAATAGTATATGGGAAAAGCTATTGCGGTATTGCTTCCCCACTTTGTATAGAATTGTTTGATAGTCTGTGTTTGCTAAAGTACTAAGAAGTTTTTCCAAGAATACATCTTATGTGTGTAATTGGCTACCGGTTTTTGTGTCAAAGGTAGACAAAGATGGTCTAAATTGTTGGTTTTTTACTTTATTCTTTCATTTTTAAAGTCCAGAGTGTCTTGATTTTGAGTTGGCACTGTGCAGGCCGGACAATGATTTTTGTCATAAACTTTGAGTTTTTTTTTGTGTTTAAGTTATTAAGATAACGGGAATGGCAGATTATAGACAGAGCTTTTTTTTATTGTTTTTAGGTGCTTTTGGCTACTTGGCGGAGTGTTTCTGTTTATTTGTTGTGGTTGTTTGTGAGCTTAGAATTTCTTGTTGGGTGTTTTTCAATTCCTTGGCAATTCTTTCTTTGCAAGGATGTTGTGGCAAGGCGGCTGATATTAGATTGATCACTTTGTGATAAACTCTAGAAGCAACTACCACTTGGGTTTGGAGTTTGTCGAGTGTGCTAACGATACCAAAGCTTTGTTATTAGTTCTAATGTAAAGAGCTTATCTTTAAGATATGCGCTGTCTTTTCGGATGGTTCATTGCTTCTTCTTGATATTGATCAAATAAATCAATCTATTATGCGTCTTTTAAGGCATTTGCGCATGTTTTTGTGTTGGGGTAAGAAGAAATTTTCGTATTGGGAAACCTGACTTTTATTGTTATTGTTCCTAAAATAAAACCTTGCGGATAAATGTGCTCCAACTGATCTGTTAGGGGTACCTACACTAGAGTCTACATTAGTGCTAAACTACATTGGAATAAAGATATAATTCTTTGTGAACGTTATTGTTATTATATTACTCACTATCCCGAGTGCTTTGTTACAAGCTTTGGGAAACACTGTGCAAGACTTGGATTACTTGTTTTGTCCTAGGTAAAAGGTTTCTTGGGACCTTTCCTTCAATTTCCTGGCAGTAACCGCCACATTCTTGTAACTACGTGCAAAACACAAAATAATTCTGCCTAGGACTTAGCATTTCTTCAAGAAATTGGACATAAGTATTTGTTTTTGTAATTATTCTAGTACCAGGTGGAATATAATTAAATGGTTGTTATCATTTTGTAAATAGACCAAGATATAAGGACCGGTGATATAAATTTTTAACCCGAATTTGTAGGTTCCATTATTGGACAGTTAAATGCTTGTTTTTTTTATCACTATCAGAAATTGATAATGTCCGGCTAATTTTGGTAAATAGGTATCATAGTCTTGCTCTTCAGTCTTTATTGCATCGTGTATGCGGGGTACCAAGGCTATCTCTTTTTTAGTGGTTTAGTTTAATTGGTGATTATCCACATAGAATTATTTCACTTTCATTTTTTTTTCTTAAGTATCATTAAGTAGAGTATTTTGCTGATGCTTTGCTTTACAGTGCTCGGGACATTGTAGCCATAAGGAGGAGCGCATCTGTTTGATCAGTTGAATTGTGTGGGTGATAGGGTACGGTAGTGGAAGTAGTGTCTTATCTTGTAGTTTTAATGTGGAGCTTATTTGTTTGATTAGTTAAATCTTATGGCGATGGTTGAGGTAGTAGTTGAAGTAAAGTTTTTACTAAAAATTAAGCTACTATACTTGTAACATTCTAGCTCATTTGATCAGTTGAATCTTGTGGGTGATAGTAGGCAGTGGCAGTAGTGTTTTTACTTGTAGTCATAACGAGGAGTTTGTCTGGTTGATCAGCTGAATCTTTTGGGCATTAAACGGGGTTAAATAGAGTTTCTATTAAATAGTTGGTATATTATTTTGCTGTAGTAGTTCTATGTTGTCAACTAAACTGCACGCAGCGCTATGAGTACTTATATTATTTTTCAACAGTTACAGATAACACAAAGGCGACTAGAAAATTCAATTAATTTTGATTGAGGCATCTTTCGAATTTTTTTTCCAAACGATTTGTTATAGCATTAACGTTTTGGCTTGCTCTAGAGTCTAGTGTTGATTTCTCTGAGTGACTTGTTAAATCAAATTTTTATTCTGTGCAGGTATAGTCCGCTCATTTAAATATGAAGGGTGATGGAGTTGTCAAGGTTTGAGGAAGCGATGATATATATTTCTTCCCGGATCTTTGCTTGATTTTTTAGTTTGATCTGATTTCTTTGCAATATGGAATACAGTGATATAATTTTTTTATGATGTAGTTGGTAAGGTATTTTATGCTGGAAACGTGTCAACTTTGAAATTGTTTGCTCTGTGCTCTAACGCTGAAACAGTGAAGCTTCGATTTTAGCTTGGTACTTTTCTAGGGTTGGAGTGGTGAGCGATGGATTCCTTCTTGTGTCGGTTTAGGGTATGAATTGGAGGTCGGCATATAAAATTCTGAGTACTGATCGTTTGGATGTCATTGCATGATGGCAAGTTTTGAGAACCTAGGTTTGGTGGCAGCCGCATTTTAGGGTCTAACAGGGTTATCAAGATGTTAGCTATTATTGAAGAGTTGTATATAGAGGAAACTCTCTGACAAAGTCTTTTCATAACCATAGAACTATTATTTGTTGGAAAGTTTGTTTCAGAATAGTTATTGCGACGTTTTAACAGCTTCTAACGCTTGAGTAGTTAGACATGTGTTTATGCACTTTTGCAGTCACCACTATGGAAATCTGCAGCTAAGATTATCACTACTAACAATAAGTTTTAAGGCTGCTATACACGAACAATTTTATCTGCAGTTTTGGTTTGTGGCAATGAAAGTCTGTCGAGGTTTCAACCCCAAATCTAAGGTGGTTAACCGCGTGACAAGTTTGAGGTGTTGAACCGCTAATGTGTATGCAGTATTGCATTAAACAAACTATGTTCTTAATAAATTTCAATACATTTAATTAGATTAAGTTTTAGGGCTCTGCTTTTAGCAGCACTTACTGGCTTTGCTCTTTCATGCAGCTAAAAGCGGCGGGTTGCTAAAGCCTATTTTTGGCCCTTGATACACTATAGTATGTAGTATGTATGTAGCAGCAATAAAAACATTGTTTCAAGAAATTTTTAAGTTTATTATAATCTGTTACTACTGTCAGATTTTAAGGTATACATAATACCGCGATAGTTTTTTTAGGCCCAAGGGCTTTTAAACCGTCGTTTTGGCTTGCATTTTTGGCCCGAAACAGGTGGTTTTGGTAGAGGCAGGCGAAAATATTCTACAGGAGATTTTGACAGGTTTTGAAAAGATGTGTGAAAAATAGATAGCAAAATTTGTTTACGATTTTGGGTGATATGAGAAAACTTCAGAAAACACTAAGATGGCTTTGGTAGATACAGTTGGTAACTAAAGAACTTTTGAGAGGCACTCAAAACGCTTGGAGATATTCTCTAACTTCTCATATGACTTTTGGTAATATGAATAACTCTAGAAAACAATAAGAATACTGGGAGATACAGTTGGCAACTAAAGAAGTTTTGAAAAACTTTTTAAGACCTTTCAATAGAAGAAACTTTTTAAAGTCTTTTAGGATTTAGAAAGACTTATAATCTGCTAGAAATTATTAACAGGAGATATATCAATGATTTTTTAATGATGGGTTCTGATCTTGGTGAATTTTGTCATAAAATACTATTCAATGAAATTTAAGAAACATTTTGTCTCTTTTCACTAACGATGCGTCATTTTTCTGAGATAAGTCACCGATGACAAAATTGCAGTGATCAGAATTGCAAGACTAAAGAAGACGCTGTGACGTCTTAAGTTTTGTGAATTCTGAAACTTTTGGATCTACTCAAGTCTAACGACGCTTTGATTTGTGTTTATGAGTTTTGAGTTTTTTTATATGCCTTAAAATTACTTACGACGATAGTCTTAGAAATTCTTTAATGCAATTCTTTTTTATTGCGCGTTTTACAGTTATTTTACATCATCCCAGAAGTCTTACGACTTGTTAGACGGGGGTTGATGCGACCAACGGCTTATTAGGTAAATTTAGAATCATCCGGGTGGATAAAGAGCAAGGTATTATTTTAGTCATATTTGGGGTTTGAACCCAGGACTGTTAGCTTGCTACGCTAACGCTCTATAACTGAGCTATCTTACCGTCTAGGTTAAGTTTAGTAGTCTACGAAAACTCAACTAGCGTTTTGTTAAATGTTTTAGATTTTGTTGGTCCTTGGTGATTTTTAGAAGATTTTTAAGGTCTATTTTTTTTAAGATTAATGACTAACTATATAAAACTTTCGAGACAATAGAAACAGATTTTATAGAACATTTTATGAAGATGTTTAAAACTTTTGATTTTTGAGAATTGCAGAAGACTTTTGAATTACTTCAGTCTAGAATGGTATCTAGAAGCATTTTTTTTTAATTTTTTTTTATGGAACTTTAGAAGACATTTGAGAAAACTTTTTGTATTACTTGAGGCGACTAAGGTAGTCTTAGCATCAATCCTCTTCAACTGTTTTTGACAATTTTGATCAGTTTAGGAAATTCTTAGAAAAGTTTATTATGAATTTTAATGAAAGACGTTGTGAGAGTTGCTATCGACGACTAAAAGAAGATGCTTTGCAAACATGATTGTCAAAGTATTTTGCGAATATTCTATACATTGGCGCGATTTGAGTGGTAGTTTCGGTAGAGACCAACCAAATACAATTATAACAAAAAAAAAGTCAAAACATAAAATGTGGACAGGTCTCGTTTAAATGATGATAGGTTATGGCCGTGGTTATATAGTTTGAAGTCCATTTTGACAGTTTGTAGATCAAACTATTAAGACATTATTTTAAGTCTCAGAATGATATTTTCTAAACTGTCAACATGACCTCTCAACTGCCAAAATGTTTGTGCTTAAGTGCAAATATCAGTTTCTGACTGTCAAACTATATGAATCATTTTTTTAACTATTTATGAATTGTCAAAATGTTATGTAAATTGGCAGTGTTTTCTGTTTGGTTAACATTATATCTTAAGTGTCATCATAATCTACAAAGTCTCAGAATAGACTTCAACTGATTTAAAACAATTTTCAACAATTTATGAACTGTCAAAATGTTATGTAAATTGTCAGTGTTCTTTGTTTGGTCAAAATGATATTCTAACTGTCACCACGATGTAGGTTATTGAAAATCATTATGACAGGTCAAAAATGTTCTGAGAATTTGAGAGTTATTTTGACAGTTTATTTAATCTTGTGATCAATCAAGATTTGAACATTATTTTTAATGTTAGACAATTATTTTGACAGTTCAGTTTGATTATTCAGATATTTTGAACATATTTTAAAATTTCTGACAGTTTTAAGATCATTTGCTTTGACAGTTATAAGTTATGTTAAACAGTTTGAAGATGATTCTAAGAGTTTGAAGGTTATTCTGACAGTTTGAAAATAGTTTTGAAAGTTTATAAATGGTTTTCTCATTTTACGTATTTTTCTTACAATTCCGTGGACATTGTGACAAAATGTTAAATAAGTTTTGGATTTGGAGTAATCTTTTTACATTTTTTTGGTTTATACATTATTTTGACAGTTCATAAAATTGTTAAAAGATTGTCTGAGGATGATTCTGACAGTTTGTATATCATGATGTCAGTTTGGCTATGTTTTTGAGCATTTTTTTACATTTGGGCAGTTTAAATCACATTTGACAGTTTGTAAAACAGTTGAAAAAATTTTTGAAGACGATTTTGGCAGTTTGCAGATTATGATGAGAGTTAGATAACATCAAAAATTGTCTGAAGATGGTTCTGACAGTTTGAGGTTTATGGTGACTGTTTAGGTTATAGTTTTTTTTTACATTTTGTCAGTTGAGATATCATTTTGACAATTCATAAAACAGTTGAAAAATTGTCTGAGAATGATTCTGAAAGTTTGTAGATTATGGTAACAGATTATGATTTTGAGCAATCCCTACATATTAATAGTTTAGATAACATTTTGACAGTTTATAAAACAGTTGAAAGATTGTTTGGGGACTATTTTGACAGTTGGTAGATTATGATTACATATGGCTATGATTTTGAGCAGTCTTTTTTACATTTTGAGGGTTTAGATACCATTTTGACAATTCATAAAATAATTAAAAGATTGTTTAAGGATAATTCTTACAGATTGTAAATTTATGTTGAGGTTTAGGTTATGATTTTGAGCAATTTTTTTACAATTTGAGAATTAAATGCTATTTTGACAGTTTATGAAATAATTGAAAGATTATCTGAGGATGATTATGACAGTTTGTAGATCATGGTGACAGGTGGGATATAGTTTTGACCAAACAGAAAATACTCCGACAATTTAGATAATATTTTTAGTTAAAAGATTGTTTAGAGATAGTTTAAAGTCATTTCTGATAATTTATAGATTATGATGACAGTCACAGGATATGATTTTGTAGTAGATATGGTTCGAAAGTTACCTTACTTTGACATTTGACAATTAATTCAGTTTGTTATGTAATAACGTTATATAGTAAATTATTGAGTTTAATTTGATACCTCATAGGTACAATTTAACAGATTTTGTCACTTTTTTTTATTTTGACTAATATTATACATGCATGTAGTTTGACAGTTGGTGGAATTTGGTTTTTAGTTTGAGGTTTAACATAATTTGACAGCTTTCTTATTTTGACAGATGGTAGTAGCATCTGATGGTTGATGCTGTTTGAAACTTTCAAGTTTGCACAGTCAGAAAAAAAATTGAGCCAATTTAGAGTATGACACATTATGTCATAAGGTAGCTAAATCGGTTTAAAATTTATGATAAAGCGAATTATGCCATTTAGTACAAGAGATAATCCTTGAAACAAATAAGAGTCAATAGCTAAGCGATAAAGTGTTATAAAAGTCTGAGAATAGTTTTGAGCTTAATCGCGAAGCGGCACTGGTGTCAGAAAGTAGCTAAACCGACTTAAAGTTTAAGACAAAGCGAATTAGGTAATTTAGAACAAAAGATAATCTTTAACCCAATTGAGAGTCGTCAATTGCGAAGCTTCATAAATGTTTGAGAAAGTATTTGAGGTTAATTGCGAAGCGACACATATTGAGAGATAGCTAATAGCCGTATTCTGAACATTTTTAACAGCGATGTTAATTAACATTTTGAACGTTGCTAGGTAATATTTAGAAAACTCGATACCCGATTGGTTAAAATGTGATTTTTACAGCGATGTTAGCTAACATCGATGTTAAAATATGTTCAGAATAGGCCCATAAACGGGTTTATGACAAAGAAAGTTTGAGAATATATTTGAGTTTAATAGCGAAGCGACATAAGGTCTCGGGAGGTAATTCAACCAGTTTAAAGTTTATTTCAAAGCAATTTATGTTTAGAACAAAATAAAAATTTTGAGCGATTTAGATTATACAATATACAACTTTAAGAAAATATTTGAGGTTAATTGTGAAGCGACATATGGTGTCAGGAGGTAGCTAAACTGATTCAAAGTTAATGACAAAACTAAATGACATAATTTAGAAAAAAAGAAAATTTTTGGACCGATTTAGAGTTACTTTAGTATCATAGAAGTTTGATAATCTATTTGAGGTTAATCGCAAAGGGACACGTGGTATCACGAGGTAACTAAACCGTTTTAAAGTTTATGACAAAGAGAATTATGCCAATTAGAACAAAATAAAAATTTTGAATCGATTTAGAGTCAATTTTTTTTTTACTAAAGGTTACTAATAATGTCTCTGGAGCTTTAAATTGTGCTTAAAACTTTAAGATTTTGTGAGGCAATTATCTGTAAGATTAAAAGCAACTCTAAGAGTGTTGCAAGGGTCTTATTCGAACTGATTGAAAAAGAAAATTATCTAAAAGAGGTAAACCGCATTAAAGGTTTTAAGCGATGCTTATTACTTTAAAGGTTTTGAGAAGAATTATTTTGAAAAGTAGATGGCTTTGAAGGTTATTCTAGGTGTTCAGAAATTCTCAAAAGTCTTTATGGTACTTTGAGTAGTTAAAAAATATTATGAGATTTTCTAATGACTTTAAAAGTTACTATATCCGACTAAAAAAGTGGTTCAGGTTTTTTATAGAAATTAACGGATTTTGAAATATTTCAATTTTTCAGAAGACTGAAAAGCTTTAAATAATATTACGAAGAGTTGTAGTAGAAGCTTTGATTAATATTTGGGATATTTTGGAGGATTTTGGATGACATTAATAAGAGAAGATTTTGAGATATAATACTATTAGCAGGGCTTAAATCTTTAAAAGGCTTCAGAATATGATTCTATAAGGCGATGAGAGAAGGGTCTTAAAGGATTTTACTTTGATTTGGAAACACTTACTAAAAGCCTTACTTCATTGTTTTCATTTCAGATATCGATAGTAGTTCTATGTTGTTGACCAAAGTTGACCTGGTATTATGTCTTTTCTTAACTGATATACAATGGTCTTCAATTTTGATCGCAAAGATGTTTTGATCATTTTTTTTGTGGTGTTTGGTTGCAGAATATCGCTCTTCGAGCGATTTGTTCTGTTGAGTAATGTTTTGGCTGCTTTTAGAGTCTATTAGAGCTGTTTCTTTATTTAGATTTTAATTCTGGTCATTTGCAGTTTGTAGATCCCATAACTTTTTTGTTAAGGATGATGGAGTGGATATGAGGGGAGCGATGATATTTAACTCTGCCCAAGATTTAAAGTACTTTCAGAGATTTATGAAGTTTGTGGGGGATGACTAAATAAAAACAGTGTCTTACTATAATACTTTGATTAAAATATTGAAATGAGAAGGCCACAACATACGAAAATCAATATCAAAGAGGAGAACAATCTGGTTATGAAGGGATGATGAAAATGTTGCTACGGGCTTATATCATGTGCATGGGATCTTCGTGTCCCTGCAAGAGCCAGTAGAAAGATTTGTACGAAGAAAAGATACACCCAGGTCGTACCGAGCAGATGATGGTTAAAACATTAATCACATTAGTAGAGCCAAGACCACAGCATTTTCTAAGATCATCATCCACTTGACACATTAACAGTGGAGCGTGTAAGTACTTGATGCTACTACTACTGTTTAAATCTAACAGGTATAGATTTTGACAAACCTTACCACCACACTACACACCACGGACAAGACCATTCACCATTTGAGAAACAATACAGGATGTATTATTTTTGGTAACTAGGAGAAGAAATTATTTTGCGCTCCGTATTTGGACAATTATGTGAACATGGCTTACATTTTGAAGTTTTAAGCATTACAAGTTGAGGAAATGCTTACGGCGGAGATTATTAAACATTATTACGTACCAGGGATTACTGTTTCTCAGTAGTTTTGGTGAAGAAGTAAAACGGAACACCTCTGTTTTGTATTGACTATCGGCGACTTAATGTTGTAACTAAGGATTATGCCTGCTCCCTCTTTAAAATTTAGGAAACTTTTTTTTGCGCGAGAGAACCTAAGGGCGAAATATTGGCAGATAGCCACAAAACTACACCACAATTGCTACCCTTGATTGAGGAACGTATAAATTGCTGTTTGGGATTAAGATTATTTTTAGAATTTTATGTTGCTGATATTAGCGGTAGATGGAAACTTGCTATTTTAGTAACTTAATTAAGGACGACAACTGAATACAGCTACGAATTTTTCTATATTATCAAATTAATTTTTTGAAATTTAAGAACCGATTAAAACAGAAGTCATTCATTTAATAACTTTGCGAATTTGAAAAGTTTAGAGATGTCTTAAAGGTTTTTTGGGCGGCTAGAAGTGATGACCTTTACAGGTGCTAGACGACATGGGCAAATCCTAGTAAATAAAAAACAAATTACTTCAGACTGACAAATTCTACATTTATAATTTTTTTTAATGACTTTGTTAATAGTAGAAATTAAAGTAGATACGAACGCCTCTAAGTTAAAACTAAATTAAACAATGAAGAAATGTTAAATGACTATTTATTGAGTACGTAGGGAATTGAGACATTTGATTTTGACAAAACATGCAGTTATTTTAACTTCAAACTGTGTTTAATATGCATTTTATCTTCAAGAAAACGTTATAATTTTAATTAAATATACGTATTTCAATTTTAAAACTATTTTGTTCTCTAAGTTACTGGAATAATCGCAGATTAATCTTTTGTCGCGTTGAATTGGAAAACTCTAGTAAATATTATATTTAACTATATCGTTAATGATAACTTTTAACAAAATTGAAAATATATATACCTTTGATATTTATTCATCTGTAAAAGAAAATTTTAAAACATTTGTAAAGCCTCTTACAAGTTTGTATGATTTATCAAACAGACATGTAAACAGTTCTGAAATCTGTAATATTTACTATCTTGTACTTAGTTTGCAATAAGAGTATGGATGAAATGGAACCTTTCTTATTAAATTATTTAAAAAATGTATGTAATATTTTTTATTAGTTAATATACTTTTTAATTGATTTGAAATTAATTTTTTTAGATTTAGTATTAGTTAATTATATAAAATATATAAAGTTGCAGTTTACAAGTAAATGTAGGGAAATATTGAATTTGGAAAGCACTTGTCGATAGTCCGGATGAAAAAAAATCTCTTAAGCGATTTAGACCTACATCTCTGTCAATGAATAATTGTTAGAATTCCTAGCAAATCCTGTACTACGAGCTACACTCAATTCTATATTTATTACATTTTATCTATTTATTCAACCAGAATTTTGTTTATTCATTTCTTTTGTTATATTAATTAATTTGGTTTATATTTTTCTTAACATTTTCTAATTAACATTTTACTGCAACTGTTCTTTTTACTAAAATTCGTTTAATTAATTTTCTCCCCGCTCTATTCATATTTACAGCTTCTTACTCGTATCTCTTAATTAATGTTTTTTTCTTCTTTTTTAGGTGAGTACCAGAGTAATTATGCTGCACGACCACACAGAAATGATTTGTGTACAATTTTAATTGCATCAAACAAAAGTTAAAAAAAGAGTGAGCAAATATTTATATTAATATTAAATTAAATAAAGAACATTTGGTGAGGAAGTAATTGTTATAATTATAATGAAATAGTTTATGATTATGAAATAATAAAACAATTTACTATTACTTCTACGGATGTAATAAATTAACTAGTAATGTATTTGTAAGAATAAAGTTGTGATAATAAATTGTTTTAGCTTCAACAAATTTAAAAATTAAAAACCTATAAATATTTTTCCAATTTTCTTGTAACTAGTTTTTTACTGTTTACAATTCGTTTCGTATAATTACTTTTATTTGAATAAAGAATTCCGGGAAGAATCAGCTGCGGTTTCCTCCCACGTTTAATTTAATTTCATGTAGGATTAAAGTCTACGCTTCATTAAATCAGACAAGAAGAGAAAACAAAAAAAAAACGTGAATATAATTACAATTTCCCGGCATTAAAAAATGTATGCTTACATAACATAAAAAAATACTATTGCTTTGATTGGCTATAAATATTTAATGCAAAACAATTTAACGTTGTAATAATAATATTGTATGGAAAATTTATTTCATTTTTTGTTGTTATTGTGAGGAAATATAATAAATTATTGATATTTTTGGTGGAAAATAATATTGACATGAATATTGTTAAAAAAGGTTTAGAGAAGGAAAATTTGTTGCAAGGTTTCAGATTCTACAATCTGTGATTTTATTGCGTCGCAAGTTTGCTGGAAATAATAAGGGATGATCTGTTTAGGGTCATGAATCAACATGAAGACCGTTATGTGGTAGTAACTGCTAATTGAAAAAGATACTATTAGCTTAATAAAAAATAACTGGATTTGATATAATTACAAATTAGGAGACTTTAGGAAACTCTTATGTTAACCTGTTTAAAATCGAGTAATCTTAACTGTAACTTTAAACATAGAAAAGATAATATAAATAAATAAAAAAGAGGAATTTAAAAAAATGTTGGATATACTTATTAATCTACATAAACCATGATTACGAGCATATTTAGTCTGATGATAATTTGGCACAAATAATCTTAGAAAACAAATATTAAAGTTTACTTTACGTCATAATTCTGGACAATTTGTGAGATTATTAATAAGTTTATATATGAAACACTTGTCTATTATATTTCTACTTTTCAAAGAATCTGAAATTTACATATAAAGTATTATTATTATTTTATTAGCTTTTACTTGTTTTTATTGCGAATGGCGTACAGTACAGGTTGTGGATAAAATCAAACTGGCAGGTTGATTCATGTTGTTTCTACATCAATTAGTTCAGTTACAGTATGGGTTGAAATAAACTTTTAAATAACTATTGCAAGGTTTTGTTTGACATGCATAAAACGTTGTAGAAGATGTTGGATCAGATTTTTTCTTTATGCAACTTTGTCTGTGTCAGCTGTAAAATTTAATTTGGCATCCATTTTCTATGCAACCAATTGGTTGGTTTGAGAATTTTTAATTTATTTTTGATGTGTTGCGCTTCTTGATTTGCGTCGAATTGTAACGTTACAGGGTTCTTTAGAAAAATTTAAAACTGGTTTAAAAATAGAATTGAATATTTGATTGGAGATGTTTATCAAGATGCTGGCAAGCTATATGTTCTGTTTTGCTGAGTTTGGTGTACTGATGTTAATCTACTATTATGGATGCTTTTATCATTTATTGAGCATGTGGCTGACTATTTTTATAATGATTTAATTTGCAACTTATCGAAAAAGTTGCTTTATTGTTAGTTTACTAACCAATATTTATAATTTTGCAAGGTTAACAGTAGTTTTTGTTTTTGTGAAGTTGTTTTCAGGAAGATTTTGTTGGTGTTAATTGTTGCTTGTATCTGGCTTTGAATGTAGGAGCTTTTTTTTTGAAAACTTTTGTATTGTTTTTTTCCAAAGGATTGATCCTCTACCAAAGACTGGATGTATTGCTTGAGATAGTTGTTCATGATTGCTTGTTTTTTGATTAACTTCTTGTTTTTCTTCAATTGTTTGTACATCATTCACAAAACCTCGCTATCATATAAGTTGTCATGGTTGTCGGCCATACTGTGGGGTCTTTTTTAGGGTGCTGTGCGAGCAGCTGCATTGTTTTATTCAAAACGCCTCAAACACATTGGTATTAACTTCTCTAACTTAGACTTCTGACGAGAACTATTTTGGGCTAACAGTGATCCGACGCTTATGTTTGTGGTCCAATGTCTTAAATAAAGTTTCTGAATAATTTTCTTAGACAACGAAGCACAGTTTAAGCATTGATAGATTGCTGTAAGTAAGTCAATGCTACGATTTTATTTGCAATAAATTTAGCTTTAAAATAAAGTGGTTTTTTAAATTTTATTGATTTTGGAATTAGCTGAATTTTCAATTAAAATGTAAGGGAAGTTTTTTTACCGGTTTGTCTTTTAAAACTGGGGGAAGTTACTCAACTTTGAGCTCGAAGGTTTTGGGCGAGAGTCTTACAAATGTTTCTACTTGATATATAATTTGTACTTAATTTTTAGTTCTTGAAGTAGAACGGTTTTAATTTTGTATTGACGACGAAAGTCTTTTTGAGGGATAATGAACCTTGTGTGTGTTGCTTTGGTGGAGTTTTTGAGGTAAAACGGCTGGTAGAGTGGTTGTCGGAAGCATATGTGGCACAAAGTGACGCAAGCGGTGGTTGTACAGAAAGTCCTTTTGCGGGGTGCACACCTTAAAGGTTGTAATGTTTGTCTCGGTGTTGCTTTTGACATGGAACGGTTAGTGGAGTAGTTGACGGCGGTTACTAGGGAGTAGTGGTCGGAAGAAGTGTGTCGTAACTGATTTCTTGTTTATGTACGTTGCAATCCAATCATAGAAGTTGGCTGGGTCTGGAAGTTGACTAACGATGCTGTGGAAATTCAACTTCTTAGGCAGAGTTTTTAACTTTTATCTAGATTCTAGATGATAGGTGATGATATTGAGTTTGGAATACTATTGTTTGGGGAAGGTAAACTTAGTTTCTCTGTGAACTTTAAAATGTATCAACATTTACGTTAAGGGTTTGTCCAAAGATTATAGGTGGCGCACGTTTTTGAGTTTTGAGGTTTTGCGCTTTGTTATCGAACACACGACATTGTGTTTGTCTGGAAATAATGTTGGTGTTAGCTGATATCTTCTTTGCTGAATCTATTTGCCGATTTGTGACTTTAATATGCAGCGATTTAGTTCTGTTTGTTTTATTTTTTGATGCATCATGGATAAGGAGGAGTTGGCGTTTGTGTTCTGTCCCGTGCTTTGGTTTGATGTTGGCCGTAAAGTATTTTGTCTGGTTTAAAGGATATTGCTTGCAGGTGGTAGCATATGGTGTTAACGCTATCTCAATTGCAAGTGATCTAGGTTGTGATATTCTATGCTGCTTAGTAGTCGACTTTGCTTAAAGTCACTTGACATATCTTGAACGGCTCTGGTTGAAGGATTTTTTTGTGTCTGCGGTGGTTTAGCGGAAGCGGATTTGTTTTGGGCTTGTATTGATGGCAGCTTGGTACTTAGTGGCATTTTAGGCTACCAGGAAATTAATGTAGGATCATGGATTATTGACATGTTGGTTGAAGTTTGGTTGATTTGGGTTTGCTAAGCTAGCACGTGCGACTCTTATGTTGTTGTTATAGTGATTTGTTTGGCGGTGGCACTCTAAGCTACTTAGAGATTTAATTGATAGTGGTGTCATGGATCAAACAACTTTATATTATAGTTGAGGTGGATGACATTTAATATATTTGGCGGTGATGATTTTGATTTGGGCCTATACCGATAAAAGCTTGGTGGTATCTAGTTTTTAGTGGTATTTTAAGCTGATAGGAGATTGCAATGGTAATTATCGACATGATTATTGAAGTTAGGTATAGCAGGGAACTAAGTTAGTGTGTGCTTGCTAAGCTTTTGCTTTTTTACTCTATTTTGTTGTCAAACCACTTCATATAACAATTGACTTGACTGTCTTTGCTACAGTGGTTTTCGACTTGTAGATAGTTGGAAGATGTTGTGGTGTTACTGCTCAGGTGATTTGGTGGATGATCAAATTCCCAAATTTTGTTTTTGGTGAGATTTCACAGACAACTGACTTGATCGGACGTTGTAATAAACGGTTTATGTGGTACTTGACAAAGTCAGTCAAATGCTCGTTGAGTGACTAAACTTCTGTAGTCTATATACCACGAGGTTTTTGTTTTTTTTTGTCTGTTTTTATCTTTGTTTGTGGTACTGAAGGCATTGCATAATTTTTAGTCTTACTTTGACCGCAATTTGTTGCTGGTGCTAATTTGTCACAGGTCTCGATCTGAAGGCACTTAGTTTGAATAATGTGGGCATGTGGTTTAGATTGGAGTTACCCATCCACCCGCCCAAGTGTTTGTGGTCCAATGTTTTAAACACAAACACTCGGGCGGGAAGTAAGTTTGAATAATGTGGGCATGTGGTTTGGATTGGAGTAGCCCACCCACTTACTTAAGTGTTTGGGATCTAATATCTTGAACGCAAACACTCGGGTGGGTGGGCGGGAACTAAGTTTGAATTATGTGGCCATGTGGTTTGAATTGGAGTTGCTCACCCACCCGCCCAAGTGTTTGTGGTCCACTATCTTAAACACAAACACTTGGGTGGGTGGTAGGGAACAAATTTTAAAATGATGTAAGCATGTGATTTGAACTAGAGTTGCCCATCTAAGTGTTTGTGATCCAATATCTTGAACGCAAACACTTGGGTGGGTGGGCGGGAACTAAGTTTGAACTATGTGGGCATGTGGTTTGGATTGGAGTTGCCTACTCACCCGCTCAAGTATTTGTGATTTATAATCTTGAACACAAGCACTTGGGTGGGTGGGATGGAACTAAGTTTAAATGGTGTGGGCATGTGGTTTGGATTGGAGTTGCCTACTCACCCGCTCAAGTATTTGTGATTTATAATCTTGAACACAAGCACTTGGGTGGGTGGGAGGGAACTAAGTTTAAATAATGGGGGCATGTGATTTGGACTGGAGTTGCCCAACTAAGTGGTTGTGATCTAATATCTTAAACACCAACATTCCGGTGAGTGGTCGGGAGCTAAGTTTGAATGATGTGGGCATGTGGTTTAGATTGGAGTAGCCTACCTACTTACCCATGTATTTGTGATCCAATTCTTTGAAAACAAAACACTTGGGTGGGTGGGCGGGGACTAGGTTTAAATTTTGTGGGCATGTGGTTTAGATTGGAGTTGTCCATCCACTTACTTAAGTGTTTTGGGTCTAATATCTAGTACGCAAACACTAGGGTGGCTGGGCGGGAAATAAGTTTGAATTATGTGGCCATGTGGTTTGAATTGGAGTTGCCCACCCACCCGCCTAAGTGTTTGTAATACAAAATCTTTAACACAAACACTTGGGTGGGTTAGCGGAAGCTAAGTATAAATGCGTCCACACAAGTGTTTGTGATCCAATATCTTAAAGGCAAACAGTTGGGTGGGGAGGGCGGGAATTAAGTTTGAATTATGTGGGCATGTTTTGACAAAGAAGTTTTTACTTTCACACTTTTGCATTTATAATTTGTACTTTTTTAGTGTTTTTGAAGAGAAGTTTGATTTAATATTGTGCGACGTGATATGGTGCATTAATTTTGTTTTCTGAGTGGCCAGGTTAAGAGTTTTGATGTTTGTCTTGGTGTAGCTCTTGAGGTGAAATGGCTGAGGTAAAGTAGTAGTTGGAAGGTGGTATGGCGTGTGAAATCAAATCGCCCACCTGCCCGAGTGTTTGTTATAAAAAAATTGTTAACGTCATTCCTTTCTTTAAATTTAATATCATCTGGCAGCTATTCTGTCATATTTGTTATCCGCAGAAACACGGCATGTGGTTGTAGCATCAAATTTATTTATGACAAACAATTGGTCGTGTGGGCGGAAACACCATATCAAACCACCGGCTCAATATTTATAAACTGTGCTCCCGCTAATCCGCTCTCGAGTGTTTGTTATCAAGAAACTTTTTATATCATTTTCCTTTTCAAACTTAATGACATCTGTCAGCTATTTTGTCATATTTACTAGCTGCAGGTGGTTGTAGCATCACATTTTTTGATGACAACTAATAGGGCGGGTGGGCGGGAACACCATATTAAACCACCGACCCCATATATTTTATACTGAGCTACTAGCCACTCGCCCGAGTGTTTGTTATCAAGAAATTGAAATCTTCTTCTTTAAACTTAATGACATCTGTCAACTATTTTGTTATGTTTGTTAGATGCAGGAATACGGCGACAGTTACAACATTTTTTTTTATGTTGAACACTGGAGCGGGTGGGCGGGAATACCATATTAAACCGCTGTCCTAATACTTATAAA
This sequence comes from Tachinus rufipes, assembly GCA_963932245.1. Classification (NCBI taxonomy): domain Eukaryota; kingdom Metazoa; phylum Arthropoda; class Insecta; order Coleoptera; family Staphylinidae; genus Tachinus; species Tachinus rufipes. The sequence goes on along the minus strand of OZ010747.1, from coordinate 83,955,813 downwards.
CTGTACTCCTGCCCACCCGCCCAAGTGTTTGTTATTAAGAAATTTGTTACGTCATCTTTTTCTTCAAATTTAATGTTATCTGTCAGTCATTTTATCATGTTTGTTAGTTGTAGGAACACGGCAGGTAGTAGTAACTTCTAAATTTTTATGACACTCAGACGGGTGGGCGGGAACACCAAATTAAATTACCGGTTCAATAATCATAAACTGTTCTTCCGCCCACCCGCTTCAGTGTTTGTTATCAAAAAATTGATTACGTCATCTTTCTCAAACTTAATGAAAACTGATTCATTCGGTTATGTTTGTTAGCTGCAGAAATACGGCTGGTGGTAGTAACTTTTTTTGGTTACGTCATTTTTTTCATCAAATTTAATGACAGTTATTTTGTCATGCTTAGTAACTGTGATCTTACTCACCTGCCCGAGTGTTTGTCATAAAGAAATTGGATTTTTTTTGTGCAAGCTTTATAAATCGTTTTATTCAAGAAAGAAGAGGTAATATTTAATCTTTTGATGACCAACACTTTGGCGGGTGGGTGGGTCGTTCAAGATCATGATTACCGCCGAGTAGATTAAACTAAAGTGCCCACTCATCCGCCAGAATTGGAAGTATTTCTCATTTCTGCTTGTATTAGAAAATGATTGGTTAGTAGAAGAGGTTATATTCAATTTCTTGATGAACAACACTTAGGTGGGTGCGTGGATCATTCCAGGTCATTATTACTGGTTTATAGTTTGAACTGGAGTGCTTATCCACTTGCTCGACTTGTTTTTAAAGAGTTGGAAGTTTCTCTTATTTGCAAGTGTTAGAAGTTTTTTGCCCAAGAAAGAGGAGTTGATATTCAATCTTTTGTTGACCAATACTGCGCGGGTGTATAGGCCATTTTAGATTATGAGTACTAGCAAATACTTCGAGTGTTGTTTTTATTCTAAAGTTTGTCTTGCAAGTTTCTCACCGACTACGTTTTTGTTTTGTTGTGAATGTTTTTATTGGGCGGTGAGGTTTTTGTGGAAGTTCTGCTTATCTTTTAAGCGGATTAGAGTGGAGCTTTGGAAATCTGTGACACTGCTGTGGAAATGCGAATGCCAATGTCATTATCTTTACGAATTAATTTATGTCTCGGGTGCTGTTTAAAAGCAACATTTTAAAGTTGTACATAAAGTAGTTTGCGGATGTGCTAGCTTAAGGGTTTTGATGTTTGTCTTGGTGTGGCTTTTGAGGCAGAACTGCTGGTGGTTATTGGAAGTTGATGCAGGATGTGTAGTTGATTGTGTTAAAACAATATGTGCGACTCAAACTTTTTTTATACTTTTGGACAAACTTGCCTACTACCTCCTTATAAGTAAATCAGTAGGAAAACTGATTTAAAATGATTTTAAACTAGAACTCATCCAAATACATTTTTAGTGTGCGATCTTCTGTAGCTTAGTGGTGTCTACGTATTCTAGTTTTCTTATTATGATCTGATGAAACTCCTCAAAAATCATGTCTAGCACAAAATTAAAAATTATAGAAGAATTTTTAAAAAACACATTTATTTTTCATTCTCAACTGAATTAATATATAGCAATTAATCGATCGTTTTGTTTTCTTTGTTTTTTTTAATATGCAAGTAAATTAAACAAAGAAAACGAAACGTATTACAACAATCGATATACTTTTCATAGTATATTTATTAGCGTTATTTTTTTACTTATATATTTTGTGGCTTCATCATATAGTTACAACCACTAATTAATTTTTTAATTCAAAATTATATCCACAAGTGGTTCTAACTTAGATATCCCTAAAGATTCCTTTACTTTTGTTCATTTAGGAAAGGGATTACACTCAACGCAATGGTCTATATTAATTTATTGTACAACTTCCGACAAAATAAACTTTTGAATACTCAACGGGATCATCATTCGCATTTAGTGCTTCTTGTTTCCATTTTCCGTAAACAACACAAGTATAATCAATCGCGTAGAAGTTTCAATTTCTTAGGTGAAAGATGAAGCCATATAAAAACTCCTCAAACTGATGATTGCGTTAAAAGATTGCTCATTTTATTTCCACAGGAAACAAATATCAGTTTTATACCACTATTTTATGTGATATGATTTTTTACGACTAACATCTGCTGTTATCGATTTTACCTGTTGAATTCTGTCAAGGGGTGTTAACATAAATCAACAGAAAGTTTGTTAATTAATTAATTAATTAATTTAGAAAAAACTAAATAGCACTTTTTCAAGTATTTCTAATTAATAATTTACTTCAGTCCGTACGTGCAAGTAACTAGGTAATGCTGCTTTGCCCTCAGGAAAGTTATTTCAGTCTCAAATTGCTCTCTGGAAATACACGTAACTTTCAGCTTGCTAATTAAAAAGTGGTCGTTAACACTCGATATATATTTTATATAAAATCGCTCAATATTTTCTAGCATGACTTTAGTCCATTATGGTGGGTATTAAGTAATTATTAACAGTTCTGTTTGCTTTATATTTTTTGTCTTTTGTATTTTTTTTTTTGAAAGATGTGTTGATTATGCTAATTAAGAGTGTTATGGGGGGTGATTAAAGTCGACACCTTCGCATGAGTGCCAATCAAATTACATAATAAAATGTTAAATACGTGGAGGGAATGTTCATTTTGTTCTCATAAATAATGAATTTTATTGTTCTTTAAGTACATATAAATCGATCTGGGAAAGACATCTAAAATAGTTTTCTTTTCTAACAAAAAAATATGTTAATTTAAATTTTAAGTTTAAGTTAAGGTTTTTAAGCAATTCAATTTGAACATATATATTATTTTTAATTTAACAAATACTAAAACTAATTTATAACAGCAACAAACTGGCTAGTAAAAGATAAACTGCAGACTTTTGTTTAAAAGTCGTGCAAATGAATTGGGGATGCGCAACGTTTATTAAATAACTGGCCACCTCTCGTGTCGTATCTTGAGGACGATTCAGGTTTAATAAGACTAACAAGGTAATGAAATATACACGTGAGTTTGTGTGTATGTGTGCGGGTTAATAATGTCTGGCTTCGTATAGTTACTGTTGGAAATTAGAACTGTGGTCAACCACTACCTCCACCGGCTTAAACGATCCAAGTTTAAATTGTGTGTATTCGGCTAGCTAGACCCGTCGTTATTGTTTCAACCCAGATAATAAAATAATATTTTTCGTGGTCGTGTGGCGTTTCAGGATTAGATGCAGGAGTAATAATTAGTTTATTGTGCTAAAAGTTTAATGAAATAAATTTTACCAGTTAAATAATTTATTCAAACTTGATCCAACGATTACAGCCGTAAAAAGTCAAGCACAGACGACGGTTAAAGTTTAACGTAAACATAAACAATTATTATGAATTAATTAATAATTCATTGAAACTTTATGTTACTACTAAATTTTGTAGGTAGCATAAGCTTTACAATAACCGATTTTTTGTGTGTGAAACTTTAAATTAGATTAATAATTAAAACATCTTTGTTTGGGTTTTATAGATCAATTTGATGAACATGTTGACTTCTGTCAGTTTCTTCTTAGAATTCTATGAATTTTTTTTCTTAGTTAAATCACAAACATCTTCATACGTTATAATAATAACAACTGCACACACAAACAGAATATACAGCAGTATATGCAGCTTAACATTCTGCAAATATTGAAGCTTTAAAACCTCAATAGTAGCGTATAATTAATGTATTATAAATAAATCAATATAACCATCAATGCTGCTTAGCTTTGCTTTTCAAATACACTATTGTTCATTTCATTATTACACTATAATAGGAAACTTATTTACAGTTAAACAATTGATGAAAAATCTGCCCCATAATTCCTTTTTTGTGTTCGGAAGCCCTATTATTTCGGTGTTAAAACGATTGTGTTAAAGTGTCTAAAGTTGGTGTGAATAACGTCACGAAAAAGTACTGAATGCGGGCCGGGAAAGCAAACCGGGGGTAACGCAATTCAAAAACTAAAACTTCCGGTGTTGATCTTTTTTTTTAAATTTATTTTGTTTTGTTCTCGTTTATAATCTTCTGTTACAGTTATCCGGGCATGTTGTTAGGATTTATTTAACACAGGATGGATGGAATTATATTAATTTGTTATGGAAATTGGTTATTTAGTTGGAAGTTATTTATCTAAAACTTTTTTAAAAAGTTATTCTTAAAATATAATAATTTATTCTTATGTTTTGTGGTCTATGTCTAACTATTAATATCTTTGCTATTGGCATATTGGTAGCAAAATTTGTAAAGGGGGATTTTTCTTAATGCTTTGTTATTTGCACACAGGAGGTACTATTTTTCATTAATTTAGACGTGTTTTTAGACGTTTTAGCACTTTAGGATATGTTCTTTGTTGATTTTCTTATCGTAATGTGTTTGTTTCACAGATTCAGATATGGAGAGGTAATAATAGGTTCCGGTTTTAAGAAATTTTACATCATTTTCCAATCAAAATAGAAAACATTGAAAGCCCACTTAAGGTGCAGAGTAAATTTAGAAAAATTGAGAAACATTTGCCTAAATCGACTTTTAAGTGTAACGACAGCTTTAGATACCTCTGAGTTGGGTTCAATAAAAAATCCTTACTAACCAACACATGGGCGGGAACACAGTTTATAAATATTGGGCCGGTGGTTTAATACAGTTTTCCCGCCCACCCGCTTAAGTGTTTACCAAGAAATTTGCTTATTCTCACATTTGTGACGTTTCTACTGTATTTAATATGACAGATTGAATGACAGTTTTCACTATTACGTAAGAGGTGGGTACAATAACAAATTTACTGATGACTAACATTTTGGCGGGTGGGCGGGAACACAGTTTGTAAATATTGGACAGGTGGTTTGATATAGTGTTTCCGGCCATCCGCCCAATTGTTTGTTATCAAGAAATTTGCTTATTCTTACATTTGTTGCGTTTTTTCTGTTTTTAATATGACAGATTGAATGACAGTTGTTACTAATACATCAGAGGTGGGTACAATAACAAATTTCTTGAAGGCTAGTGGGTGGGAACACAGATTATTAATATTGGGCTGGTGGTTTGATACAGTGTTGCCGCCCACCCACCCAAGTGTTTGATATCAAGAAATTCGTTTATTCTCTCATTTGTTGCGTTTTTGTTGTTTTTAATATGACAGATTGAATGACAGTAGTCACTAATACGTCAACGGTGAGTACAATAACAAATTTTTTGATAACTAACACATTCACCTCAACAAGTACAAACATTGCCGAAGAATAATGAAACCAAAACTTTAAAGGAAAACTATTGTCCCAAGACAAACCTATCAGCTGCCGAACATCTAGCACTAAATGACAAACTAGGTACCATGCTGGAAGACATTCTACCCCGCATCGTTTATATAGAATGTTGCAGAAGGCTTGAGAGCCGTTAGAATTTTTGACAAATATTTTTTGTGTGCAGAACATTTTAAAAGGTCCAACAAAAAACTCTTTGAGTTTTTAAAATCTTAGTTGTTTGAGAAAATATTTTGTGAGAATAACGTAACACTTTGAGAGGTCCTACAAGAGTCTTTGTGCAAATTGGAAATAACTTTAGATTAAGAGACTTAAAAAGACTATTATTACTTTTTAGAATATTTTTAGAAGTTTTAAAAGACTATTAAATGATATTGCGAGGATCATAAAAACCTTTGAGATCTACTAAATATAATCAGAAAAGCTGTAGAGTTCTCAACGATGCTTACACATTTTAAGAAGTCTAAAATTTAAAGGTTTTTAAACTTTTTGAATAAACTAAAAGTTGTATTAGAGTGGATATTTTGGTGTATATTTTTTGAGGAATTCAGAAAATGTGAGAGCTACATTAAGCATTTGATTGAGCAGTGTTTGGGACCAAAAAAAAAAAAATAGAAGGTTCTAAGATTTTGGTAAGTTTGTTTGAAATATTACAGAACACTTGGCAGCTGTTAAATGTAACCTAGGGATAATCTCTGAGCACTGCTTAGGCAAAAAAAAATGTTTGCAATTGCAGGATTGCAGAAAGCTTAAGAGCTGCGGAACTTAAGACCAAGCAATCTCCTCAAGGCTTTAAATTTTGGTAAATATATTTAAAGGTTTGCAGAAGGCTCTGAGAATTGCTAGAGGTAAGCTATGCAAAAGCTCTGGGCGGTGTTTAGAACCTAAAAACTTCTCTGAGATTTTTGTTAATATATTTGAAAAATTGCAGAAGGATTGATAGTTGTTATAGGTAACCTAAGTTTAGGTTCTGAGCAGTGCTTAGAACCTTAAGAATTCTACATGGCTTTTAAGATTTTAGTAAATATGTTTAGAGGATTGCAGAAGGTTTGAGGGTGCTAGAGGTAACCTAGAAATAGTTTCTGAAATCTGTTTATGACTTTAGGAGGCTTTTTGACTAGTCTTAACTTTGAAAGCCACTCAAGACGCTGAAAAAGATTGTTCTACAAGAAACTTCTAGAAGGCACTGAGATGGCTTTTGAGGGCGATTAAAGTGGTTTAAAAAATCTATTAAAGATTTTTTAGATGCACTAGAAAAAGTTTTTAGAATTTTTTTAAGGTTTTCAAAAATTTGGCAAATAGCATGAATATTTTGAAAACAGCACAGGTCTTTGGCCAGTCAAAATTGTGCATAAAATTGATAACTTTAAGAGCCACTTAGAATGCTTTGATAGGCTTAGATACTCTACGATTTTTCTGTGAGAAATTCTTAGACTAAACTAGGAGATAGCTTTGGGAGATACAGTGGACGAGTATAGAGTTAAAAAAAAAAACTTTTGGTGTTTTAGAAAAAAAAAATTTAAGTTTTTAGAAAGAAATTGAGAGTTGCTTGTGGATACCCAATAGGATAAACATAAATTGTTTTAAGATCGATTTATTTGAGGACTGAAAAGACATTAGATGATGCTGCAGTCTTAAATTTTGAGGATTTTAGAAGATTTACTAGGAAGCTTTGATCGGAGCTTTCAGAGATTGTTAGGAGACAAAAAGAAGACTTTATGAATATCTTGAGACGACTTAGATTGTCTTAGAAATACTTTAAAGGGTGTTTAATGACATTTGGTAGTCTAAAGTAACAAGAAAAACTGTGGGACGTTTCAGATTTTATTGATCTTTTTAGTTTTTAGAAGGTTATTAAGAACTGAAGTTCTTAAAGAGTAAATGACTTTTTACTTTATAAGAATTTAGGGTCATGTGAAAAAGTTTTTAGGTTTCTAGAAAAGTTTTGAGGGGAGTAAAGGATCTTAAAAAAACATTTAAAAATGAAAGAAAAAAACCTTAAAGATTAGATTTTTAAAGACTAAAAACTTTATAAATTTTTTTTGAGATGTTTTGGTTTTTGAGGTCTATGAAGTCTTGGAAGCTTTGGTTGATGCTTATGAGTTTTGAGATGACTTATTTCTATATCAGGTTTTAGAGGCGACTAAGGAGATGGTTTCAAAATTACTTTAAAGGCTTTTAGGGGACATTTAGTAGCCTAGGGAAATTTTTAGAGAATCAATACAATTCTTAATGGCTTTTAGAAGGGATTTTGATTTTTTAGCTGACACTAGAAAAAAAAAATCATAAAGTCTTAAGATTTTTAGAGCTACTATAGGGGATTAAAGGATCTTAACGAACATTTAATAAAGGTTTATGTTTTTGAGGTTTAAGGTAATTTTATTTTTTTGGATTTTTGAAAGACTTTAGACTGGCGTTGTTAGAGGATACTAAAAGCAAGAAAATCATTTTTTTTAGGATGAAATTACAAAGGAATATACAATAATCTTAAATTTTGGAAATTATTGAAGTCTTTTGATCTGCTAAAGTTTGGAAATGTTTTTGAAGCTTTGGCTTGTGTTTATCATTCAAAGAGGATTTTAAGGACAGAATTGTCAGGAATGGTTCTGTGATAAACCACCGGGAGCGCTTTACTCGCACTGTAGTAAAATACCGCCCGTAATAAAAACAGTACCGAACGTAATGGGCGGAGCCATCGGTGGGCTTATTGTTTACACCCAAAAGTATCCTCATCTTTGGTGCTACTTTTAAAGCAAACAAATAATCATTTTGTGATAATTTTTTTAATATAAATATCATTAATATGAACTAAGTTTGAAATAAATTGAACAATTTTCACCACTAAACATTTTTATTTATTAATATATTTTTACCAAAATAGCTTATTCAAATGTTGTTATTATACTCATAATAATGCCGAAAACGGAAATGAATTATCTTAATTAACTTCCGAGAAAAGCTGCACGATAGTTTTATGCGACAATTTTCCCACCTTAAGAAAGTTTTTGTGATATTTGAGGCTACTAAGGTAGTCCTAAAAGGGTTTTAGAAAACTTTAGATAACTTTGAGAGTTACTGTATGCGACTAAAAAAAGTTTTAGATCTACTCGACTTGACTGGTTTAAAAATATGATTCTTAAAGTCTCCGAAGAAAAGTTTTAAGAACTTTGCTCGGATTGTAAAATTTTATAGTAGATTTTAGCCAGTTTTGAGTATTTGTATGTTACTGAAAATTTAAGCTGCTATTATGAGGTTTTTAATGTCTAAAAAGACGATAAAGAACTTTGAAAAACTTGTAGAAGTTTAAGGTTTTATACGATTTTTATTAGTTTGGAAACTTTTGCGAGAATTCTTATAGTACTTTTAGGTATAGCGGCTAAAAGAGTTAAATGTACTCGACTTAAAAGCTTTAAATGTGAGTACTGAAGACTCTGAAGAATTTTGTGAGGATTGTAAAAGATTTTTAGTAAATTTTTGCAAATGCTAAGAAACTTAAGTCGTAGAAACTCTTAGCCGCTTGTAATTTTTTTAAGATCTAAAGATGCGCTTAAGGATTTTGAAAAAAAAAATAAAATTAGAAAATTTCTAGAACAAAGGTTTTGTAAAAGATTTTCAGAGTAGATGACTAAAAGTTTAAGATGCACTTGACTTAACAGATTTCAAAATGTGATTCTTGAAGATTTTTGAAGATGAATTTTGCGCGATTTGTGGAGGTAATTTGGTAATGTTTACTATTGCTGGGAATTCTTAAGTTGTTGATACTTTTAGCAGCTTTTATAAGGTTTTTAAGGTCTAAACAGGTTTTGCATCTATACAAAACCTGTAGAAGTCTTAAGTTTTAGATCACTTTAATTGGTTTAGTAAATTTCTAGAAGAGTTTTGTGTGAATTTTTATAAAGGATTTTGAAAGTTGTTATAGGCGACTAATAGAGTTTTAGATGCACTCAACTTGACAAACTGTGAACATTGATTTATGAAGAGTGAAGAAAAATTTTACGAGGATTGTAGAGGAGTATTAGCATTTTTTAACAAATGCATTTTTTAGTTGTTAAACTTTTTAGGTCGCTTTAAGGATATTTTAAAGGCGCTAAAGGACATTGGAAACTTAATAGAAATTTTGAAGGATATTGAAAGGATCACATAAAACTTTAAGTTTTACAAGAGAATTTTTGAGACTTTTAACGAATACTTTAAAATGACTGTGAAGATCTGAGATAACTGAAACGATATGGCGAGAATCATAAAAGGTTATTTGCTTTGGCTTCAAAAATGCGGGCCGAAACGACAATTTAGAGACAATTTTAGAGGGCTTCTAAGTTATTTGCAGTATTTGATTCTCTGTAAATCGCAATTTTACATGATGACCTTAAAATCTGACAGTTGTAACAGATTATAATAAACTAATTTGGGGCATGCGAACAAATATTGAGTGTATCCAAAGCCAAAGCTTCTTTTTGGTCATTGATACACTGTATACTATATGAGATTTTGGTAAATATATTTAGAAAATTGCAGAGTACTTAAAAGCTGATAGGGTAACTTAGACGTAAGTTTTGAAAACTCTATAAATTTTGAGATTTTGGTAAATATATTTAGAAAATTGCAGAAGGTTTGAGAACTATACCTAATCTAGACATAGATTCTTTTAAACAGCGTTTCTTGAACTCCTACAAGGTTCTGAGATTTTACTAAATATATTTTGAGGATTGCAGAAGGTTTTATTGCTATTTAATGAATAGGCTCTGTGCTGTGTTTAGAATCTAGAAAACTCTTACAAGGCTATGAGATGTCGGTGCTTAAGACTTTTGGAGGCTTTTTTAAAGTCTTAACATTTCTTGTGGAAAATTGATAACTTTGAGATTTACTTATAACTTTTAAGTAAACTTAAAGTGTCTTTAAGATTTTTTCTATCAGAAATTATCAAAAAAATCACTAAAATAAATTTTGGGAAATACATGGGACAAAAAGGGTTTTAAAAAAAACTTTTGAAGACTTTTTAGATGCACTAGGAAAACTTTTTAATAATTTTTTAAGGTTTTACTGATTTTAGAAATATATTTTAAGGTTTAGGAAGGTTTGAAAGCTACTTGAGCATAGGCTTTTAGCGGTACTTAAGGCCAAGCGTTTTAGAGATGTTGGTAAATATGTTCAAGGGATTGCAGAAAGCTTGAGAGCTACAAGACAACTGTTCTACAGAAAGTTGATAGTTTTGAAATCTACTTAGAATGCTTAATTAGAAATTTCTAGAAGACACTAAGATGGTTTTGGGATATATATTTTTAAGATTTTGTTCAGGAGAATAACTTTGTGTTTTAAGATTTTAGAAAGATTTTTGAGCTGCTAACGGTTTCTAAGAGAAAGAACATCAGTTGTTTTAAGATAAATTTATTTAAGAAGACATTATAAAACGTTAAACAGTCTTAAATGTTGAGGATTGTAGAAGATCCACTAGATGTACTCAAAAAATATCTTGGAAATACTTCAACGGTTGTTAGACTACATTTAGTGGTCAAGGAAAACTCTAGAGAAGTTTTCTGAAATGTTTTAGATTATATTGGTTTTTAGAAGGTTGTGAAGGTCTAAAAAAGATTAAATAAATTAAACCTTTTACCTTTATAAGACTTTAGGACTAGAAAAAGATTCTTTAAAGTTTTTAAATTTTTAGAGCTACTATAGTAAAGTAAGAATCTTAAAGAACATTTGTTAAAGATTTTTGTTTTTAAATTTGAGAGAAAAATATAACTTTTTAGAAAGAATTGAGGCTGGAGTTTTAGAAGATACAAAGAAAATCAATGTTTTTTAATAGATGGAAAGACTTTGAAAAATCTTAAATGTTGATTGAAGAATTTTTATATTTAAGGATTTTGAAAGTTGTCATAGGTGACAAAAAGAGTAATATGCAGACTAGGCAGGATTCAAAATGATTCTGAATGACTCTAAAACATTTAATTTTTTTTTGCAAGAGTTTTTGAAGACATTTAGTTGTTGTTTGCAAATGCTGAAAGTTCTTAAGCTGATGTAATCTTTTTCACTTTTAGAGTTAATTTTTTATGGTTTAAAAAGGCATTAAGGACTTTGGAAAACTTGTAGTCTTAAGTTTTATACGACTTTGACTGGTTTAAGCTATTTTAAGAAGAGTTTTGCTAGAATAGTTACAGAGACATTAAATAGTGCTTAGAAGACTTCTAAAAGCAAAGCATGTTGCAAAGATTGTAGAAGATTTTGAAGACAAGTAAAAAAGACTAGAATCTGAGTTAACTTAAACAATATAGAGAGGATCATAAAAGGTCTTAAGAGGCACAACTACAATACAGGAACAGAGACATTTAATGGTTCTTAAAATATTTAGAAAAGATCCTTAAAAGTAAAGAATGTTTCAAGCTTTGTCGAAAATTTTGAGGACAGTTTTTAAGTCGTGGAAATTCTTGGCTGATCTAATAAAAAAAATTTGTAAATGAATTTAAAAGTTTATTATATGTGGCAGAAAGACTTTGAGATGCATACGGCTTTGATGACTTCAAAATATAATTTTTAAAGATTTTGAAGAAAAGAGGTTAATATTTTTTTAGCAAATGCTGAGAAAAATTCTCAAAAAAAGTCGTTAAAACGACACACTTATAAAGTTTTAAAATTCTAAAAAGGTGTTAAAGGACTTTGGATGACGTGTAGAAGTAGAAGTTTTAGAAGACTTCAATTAGTTAGGAAATTTTTAGAAGATTGCGAACTTTTTTAAATGAGTTTTGAGAGTTGCTATAGGCGATCAAATGAATTAGATGCGGTTGACTTGACAGGATTAAAATTATACTATTTGAAGATACTGAGAAAAAGTTAATAGAAATTGTGCGCGAAAAACTATTAGTAATTTTTAGCAAAAAATATTGTCGTTGAAACTCTTAGCCGCTCTTATGAAGTTTTCGAAGTCTTAAAATGCGCTAAAAGTCTTTGGAAAGGTTGTAAATGTCTTAAATGATATTAAGAGGACAACAATAAAGTTTTTGAGATTTTAAACTAATACTTTCATATGTAGAGAAGATTTGAGATAATGTAATATATACGGCGAGTATAATAAAAAACAAATCTAAAGAAATAAAAAAAAAACAAAGGTTTTACATGTCTTTGGTGACTACTAAAACAAACTAAAGAGTCAACGTATATTGCAAGGTTTATTAATTAGTAGATTTTTAGAAGCTTGAAAAATCTTAAATGATACTGCTCTGATTATAGAAAACTTGGATAATAATTGGAGCTTACTAATATTGTTTTTGAAGCTCTGAATTGTGCTTAAAATTTTAAGATTTTTTAAGGATAAGATTTAACTATGGAATACCTGCAGAGAAACTTAGATAAATTTTTTATGAACCAAAAAAAACCAAGATTGTAGACGACTATCAAATGAGAATAAAGAGCTTTAAAGAATATTGCTAAGATTGTAGATTTTGTTTTATTAATTAGATTTTTAGAAGCTTAACAAATCTTAAATGAGATTGCGAGTATTGTAGAAAACTTTGAGAATTACTAAATGTTACTAATAATGCTTCTGAAGCTTTGAATTGGGCTTAAAACTTTGAGATTTTGTGAGGAAACTTATTCTATGATATTCAAAAGTTAGCAATATCTTATTAAGGAAAAAAGAAGACTTTGAGACTTATGCTTATAAGTTAATTAGATTTGAGAAAACTTTGCACAAAAATAGATAGCTTGGATAGTTTTAAATGACTTGGGTTGTTGAGGTTGCTGTTTTTGGAAGAACTTGTAAGACTTTAGAAGAATAATGTAAAAAGTATTTTAAACTCAAGATTTTGGGATTTTAGAAGACATTAAAAAGAGTTTAGACATTATATTTTGAGGAAGACTTTTGAGAAATGTTATAGGCGACGAAGTGAATTTTAATATCATCAACAGATGCTGAATTTTTGGCAGGAGAATAATATGGTTTTAGAAGATGCCGATAGAAGAGTCTTATAGGATTTTGTTTGGATCTTGAAAAACTTTAAGAGTTAGTTGAAGCGACTTACTAGAAGAGAAATTTAAAGACATATTTAAATGAAATCCAAAAACTTTTTTTATGGATTGCGTAAAGATCTTTTTTGGTTAACTAGTGCTTCTTACTCACTCAGCAGATGATGCGAAGTTAAAAAAAATATTAAAACCACTGAGCTTGAGACAGTCTAAAAGTGTTTTTAAAAGAATATAGATTACTTAAAAGGAAACTTAACTAATGTAAAAGATCAAAAAAGTTATAGGTTGATATTGTAATCTTAAAAGGTTTTTAAGGTACTATAGAAATGTAAGAAGAAGAAGAAAAAGTAAATTTTTTACAAAGATTTTGTTGTTGCTATTTTTATCATGATTTCTTTATTAATGTAGCCCAAAGGTCTAGTGCGAGGACTGTTATACAGTTGCAGATGCGTATTTGCCTAGTAAACCTTTCTAGTGGTCTGGTTCGGATTTCACGTTAAACTGTAGGGGTCCTGTATGTTTATGTGGAACTATTATCTCACACCACAAACATACGTAGAGAGCACGGCGCTATAAGAAATAGTAATACTTTTATAGATTATAAATTATTCTTAATTCACTATGCCGTAAAAAGAGCAAAAAAGTATTAAATACGTCATCTAAACATCCTTTTACTAAAATTGAATAACCTCATTGGTTAGATTAGATATATAATGTCGATTTAAATTCTAAATTAACGACTTTAAACAAAGAAAATTTGTTTAAATAAGGATATTATTATCTTATCACAAAAGATATCCAATTTCAATCTATGTTCAAACAAATAAAAAAAGGGAAGAGCCAATTAAAGGGTTCGATTTGAAGTAGGTAGACTTTGATTAAAATTCGCGTAACCCGACGCTTTTATGCTCAAGGCTTTGATAGATTTGTTGCCCTCTTGAATAAATTAAACGGATCGACATTTCGTTTTTAACATTTTATCTACCCGACACGCCGCATACAATTAGATATCATATAACGTACCCTGCGTTTAAATAGCAGGATTTAGTTTTAATTCACAATTCGTGGAGTTCAATAATTAAATTTCGGGTCGGAAATTTATGTAGCTCGTATACATTTCATGATCGAGAGCTTTTAAAATATGTTAAATTCCCGCAAAATTATGTTAATTGTAACAGATTAATTGCACAGATTCTGCGAGCTTACATTTTGATATCTAGCAAATAACAACAAAACGAGTTTGGTGAATTTAGGACATTAAGCTGTGGAAGTAATTTAAGTTGGGTGGAACGTAGGTAGGCAATGGGAATGAATTAAAATCAAGTTAAAAACAGTTTCGGCACGCGTAAATGCCGCCGGGTCGTTATTCCGCATATTTAGATAAAGATCTGATGCACGAACGAGTTTTTGCGCACTTTCGGCGGCGGGAGGGTTTGGAGTCGTTAGTTTTGCGCGCGATGTGATATTTGTTTAATAAGATTTAATAACAATAATGATGGTTTTTATTGGGGGTGCATGTCGGGCAATCAGGATTTAATGACGACTGGCTTGGCCTAAATTAGAAAATTTCACAGCGTTGTTAAAACTAATGCCGGGTAATATTCATTTTTGGTAAATCAGCAAAAATATTTTATGTATTGAATAAACCATACAAGAAATGATAGTAAAATGAAATTGGGTTTTATATTTTGAAATAATTGTATAGTTTATAATCTAAACGCTCAGTTTTTTAATTTTAGGAATTGTGTTTAATTATATGCTTAACCGATAATAGGTCGTAGATTCTGGGCCTCAAAAGAAGCTAAATGGTTTTTTAAGATTGTTTCTAGTATGGTTTTGTTTGCTAAATACAAACTTATCCATTTCCTTGTGAACATTTTAAAGGTTTTACTTTACTTCCAAATATTTTTTTAAGAATTCAAAACAAATTTATTTTAATAATTGATTTTTCTGTTGCAGGTAAGCGTCTTCTTATCATTTTTGATCTATTTTTGTGAGTATTATCAAGTTTTGCAAATGTATACAGCAAATAATAGTTTATATAAGAAGTTTGACATTGGGATACTGGCTTTGAACCATGGCACAGGTGAGAAGGATTTGGTCGATGTAGACGACGTGTGTTTGAGTTTGTCGGAGTTGTGTGCGACTGATTTTGTTAATGGGATTTTATGTTAGAGATAACATAAAATCCCATTAACAAACTGGATGTAGTTCTGGATGTAGTTCTAAGTGGTTAACAGTGGTTAACTACTTTATTAGAGTCCAGAAGATGCGCCATAAAAAAAAATTGAAAAAAAAAACAAATTTTATTTATTTTTTTACTTACAGACACCCAAAAACACTACACACTTATACAGACGCTCACAGATACTTACTTACATAAGTGAAAATATATAAAAACAGACATTCACGCCCTAATAATGCTCATTTTATGCAAAATTATCTTTATTTGGACTGAGGATCATCTTTAGTTTAATAATAATCTTTATTTTAATCAAGATTATTACTGCAATAATCTTCAAATTGATGCAAACATAATTATTTTTGGTACAGTAATATATTCGTTTTAATGAAGATTATTACTGCATTGCAATAATCCTCAAATTGATGCAAATGTAATCATCTTTAGTTTAGTTATAATCTTTATTTTAAGCAAGATTATAATCTTCAAATTAATGCAAACATAATCATCTTTAGTTTAGTAATAATATTCATTTTAATCAAGGTTAGTATTACTGCAATAATCCTCAAATTGATACAAACGTAATTATCTTTAGTCCAAAGGCAAAAAAGATACGGTCGTTTTAAACGTTTGCGTAAAAATCTAATCAGAATTTTTCTTAAAATACATTAAATATGGAGAACATGAGGCTCGATTGCGACAAAACTGGGGTTTTCAAATGAAGTCGGTGCGGCGGATCCGAAATCGAAACGGCGTTGTCGCGGTCTCGTATGTGGCAAAAAAATGGCTTAAAAATTGATTAACTTTAAAAACTTATAAAAAGGGTCGGAAACAAACAATCAAATATCCGCCGCCAACAGTTTGTGCGGACACTCTTCCTCTTTCGAACGAAACTAATCCCGATTCTCTGCTTTGAGCCCCGGGGCATTTCTATTATTTTGCGCGACCTTACTTTTTGGGCCTATCCCGGCGGCCTTTCAACGCAAAAATACGGAGAACGCAATGCCCGATTGCAACGAAACTCGGGTTCCCGAAGAAAGTTGGTTTGGCGGATCTGAATTTGAAATCAAAACGGGCCTAAAACGTCTCTCTTACGTACCGCGGCACGGTTTGCGGCAAAAAATAGAAAAAACAATCGCCCAACTTTGAAAATTTGTAAAAGGAGTTGGGGACAAAAATTTAAAAATTCGCTACTATAGTTTTTGCTCGTTTTCTTCTTCTTTGGAACAAGATTAAGCGCGACTTTCCACGTGCAACTTGTAGACACTTCTATTTTTTGCGCGACCCCATCTTTAGCTATATTTTACCCTCGCGCCGCTACTTTTAGTCGCAAAAATACGTTCTGAAGGCCCGATTGCAACGAAACTCGGGTTCCCGATGGAAATAAGTGCGGCTGATTCGAATCGGAAGTTAAAACGGCCCTAAACCGTTTGTCTTACGCATCGCGACTCGATTTGCGGCAAAAAATGGAAAATATTTGGCCGAATTTGAAGATTTGTGAAAAAAAAATCAAAAATCCGCTACTAGAGTTTTTGCGCGTTTTCTTCTTTTTTCGAACGAGACCAAGACCAATCCTCTTCGTCAAACCCCTGGACATTTATATTTTTTCGCGCGACCCTATTTTTTGGCTAAAATTACGTTCTTGGATTTTTGACGCTCCGCTGCGGGTTAACGCGCGGAGATATCGAAAAACAGTAAGAGTGCTAATCGAAAGACGGAGGACGGATCTCGCGAATGAGAAGGGTCTCGATTTTTTGCGGGTTTGGGGGGACCGGCGGCGGGCTCTCATACTGGGCGTTTAAAGGCCTGCTTTGGGGGGCGGTGGGTGGATAACAAAGGTTGAACTCAAAAATCGCTTCAGTTAAGAACACTTTTGGGCCCTTCTTCTTTCGAAAGTTTTGACGAAATGTTTGCGTCTGAAGATCGCCAGGGGGCGCACGAACGTCGTCGTTTTTCACTCGCAAAAACGCGATTTTTGTCTTCTGACTCATAATTTTTGGTATTGCCGCCTCTCGATAGGGACGGGGTAAAATGGAGCCGACGGGGCTTTTGGAGAGGAACGTTTTGACGGGTTGGCCGCTCTCGTGCGGGCAATAACGGCAAAGTTACGGCCATTATTCCGTTTTTTTTTTCAAAAATTTGCCGGCGCCGTCCCCGGTTGAGTTTAAAAGTCGGGGGCACATCAAAAAAGCGCCGAGAAACGGCCATTCCGAAAATTAAAACGACCGTTTCCCATCTCCGACGGCGAACAAGTTACGGCCCTTCAATCGCGGGACTAATTTTCTTGATGACGGTGCTACTTTTTGATTGAAGCGGGGGCTTCAAATTTTTATCCTGGAGGGGGACGGCCGCGAGGAAGCCGACACCAAAACCCGCGGGTCGATCAGACTCTTTGTTTGCCGTCGGCAAATTTCTGAGCACTCCGCCTTCTCATCGACGGATGTCTTGCGAACGGGGGCGGCAAGGGCCGCGACAAAATTCACGAAAATGCTTCGATACCTGGCGGATCCGAGTTTTAGGTCGGATTTCCTCAAAAATAGAAAGGCTTTGGCTGAGCCTGCAAACCGGATAAATTTTGACTCGCGCCGTATTTTTGATTCCGATTCTGCCGTCCTTCCCGGTGGGAAAAGGTACGGGTTGCGTCGGGATCGGACGGCGGGCGCCGGAGATCCGGTCCGACAAAGGGGCGACCGAATAGGGTCCCGATTATCCTGATCTTTGACCCGGAAAAGCGCGGATATCTCGGAAACGGTGCGTCGGAGAGAAAAATGACTCCGTCATAGATGGTCCTAAAGAAGGGCGTAGAGGAGGTTTTGGCGGCGGAATTTTTCTGCTTACAGGGAGCGGAGATGATTGAAAAAATCGCAAAAATCGTTTTTGCACATTGCCGGAGAACCGGAAAAGCTTCCGGGTTTCGGTTTTCGTTGTTTTCATTTATTTTTTTTTGGGACAATTTTGGTCGGCGGCACCACCTCTTTGCCCGCAGCACCTTACGCCCGGAAACACTTTTTCGAATCTGAAATAGTAATGAAGGAAGTGGAAGTATATTGTAGTTTTTTTTTTTTTTAGAGTTATAAACGTTTGCATTCTATCTACTGTTGAGTCATTATTAGAGTATGATCCAATGGTCAAATTATAGTGATTGTGACTTGAGGAGTGCATGGTGAGACTTTGGAAGATCTGGATGCTTGTTATATTGTCAATTTCTTTCTAAGGCTAAGGCGATGAAGTTATAATCAGTTAAATTAAATCAGATTTTATTGTTTTTTGGTATTTGCCAGCAGTCTTTTCTTATAGTGCTAGACACTTTTTGGTATCAATAACTGTTCTTGTGGTGGGTGGTTTCTTTGCTCCTGGTTATACTAGGACTTTTTTGGTGTTGGCTTGTGGCGTTTGCACGCGACCTAACTTGCCAGGAAGTTTTTGTTGATTGTTGGTTTAGTTTTATTGGTTTTTACTTTTTGGTTGCACGTGGCTACGTGCTACTGCGCTTTCTTCATTTTTGATAGTTGTCGAGAGACCAGGCTGGCGCTAATGTTCGGCAATTGGATCTGCTTGGTTGAGGACGATGAGTTTTTTTGCTTTTTTTGGTCTTGTTTGGTGTCGTCTTTGGTCGGATTGCTGAAATTATTTATGGGTTTTTTCTGTCTTCGGACGTCGTTATTTAGGCATTTTTAGTAGTTCCGGATTTAAGTTCAGTTGAGTTACATTCTCAGCTTTATCTGCCTGATCTTGTTCTTTTAATGAGACGTTTGGAAATTGTGTTGCAGCTTTTGGATAGGTTTTGCCTGGGGATTATTTCTTCTCCTTGAATTAGATGGTTTACTTTTACTCTTTGGTTTGTTCGGGTGATGAAAGATTAATATTACATTGAGGTTCGGTCTTGAGCATCGGCTAGGATTAAGCGTTTTTTTTTTTTTTTTTTATTTATGTCTTTCTTTAACGCTTGTATTTGCCGTTGCAATTCTTGCATCGGTGGGGTAAGCGATTCCTATGTCTTACTATGTGGATCATTTTTTTATTGCATCTTCGAATGTGTAATTGTTATCTCACGCTCTGCCTCAGAATTGAATATAGTATAGTCGTGGTGTACGGGTGGTAATCTCATATTACTTTAGTTTGGCTGATTTTAATGACAAGAATTTTATTTAAGTTGCCGCATTTATCTCAATTATTTCTAAATTATTAACATTCAACTTGTTTGAAAGTTAAGGAAAGTTTAAGCAATAAATTGTACTCCAAATAATTAAACATGATTTAGATATAAGATAAATAATTACAGAAATCAATAAAGGGAAAAAATAATGCTTTGAATAATATCATTAATTATATTTCTTTATGAATTAATTCCGTGATAAATGAGTAACGAACCAACCAACCACCAGCTTAAATTATCAATCAATAAATTGACAGACATTTTTTATAACTTTTATTGTTAAAATTTTATATAAAATTTAGAAACTGAATGGGAGGGAGCATAAAGGAATGTTTAACAATTGATACAAATTTATTTCAAAATATTTTTGGGTGTAATATAATTATAATTATGATGATGACGCATTGAAGTGTCAGAGAAATTTGTCAATTGAAATCCGTGCGTGTAAATGCAAATGTTAAAGTTCAGTCCATTCTTTAATGGATCTTAATTGAATGCCATGTACGTGTACACACACCGACATCAAAATTTAAATTAATAATGTGACGGGGAGAAATGAAAAGCTTTTTGAAGGCACGGAACTTTATGGAATTATGAATGCACGAGGAAATCATTTGCAACCTTAGAAAATTGCATCCGGACACGAGACCGACGTATCTTTCATATTTTATTTTAAAACAACCAGTAGATTAAATTATAAAATATTAATCAATCATGTAAATAAAATGTTGATTTAAAATAAGTCATCACATGGATATAAACGTACAGGGGTTGATAATCCCGGTACCGTTTGTGTGAAAGTTTGAAAACTCCTTTTGAAGCCTTCCACTTCTCAACCATTATGTCAGGGGGAAAAATAGAGTCGCAAAGAAAGCGAGTGCTTAGCTGCAGGAAGTTTCACATACAAAGCGGATCTCGATTTTCAATATGAAAATAAAAATGTTGGAAAAAAAATGTGAGTTGCTTGTGGTTTCATCTCGGGCGCACACTTTTTGATGGAATTTACCGATTTGTAATCTATAAAAGTTTATTGTGTTTGCACTTTGGTTTTCTTGCTTTTATGTTTTTGTTGTGGGTTATATTCAACTACCAATATTAACATTTGATTGAGTGGTAACTTTTACTACTATTTGCATGAAATAAAGTGAATATTTGAATATTGAAAATTGAATGGTGATGGCCGTTACTATGTGATAGTTTATTTTAAAATAAATAAAACACATTTATTATGTACTATATCACGAATGTATTGAAAAATATTTCTTGAGTTTTTTTCTTTTAAAATAAAGATAATAATTAGTAGGGTTAAACTACTTGCACTTTGTTAGAAGTCTTAATTTAGAAAAAGTTAACGACGCCCGGACTCTGCAGAATAAGTGGTCCGATCGAAGTGTTGCCGGTGCAGTCACTAGGGGCAACTCCTACTTCTCTCTGGTTGTCTTTGTGGTCAATTTCTGGCGAGCAAATGGTTCCGTAAGTGCAGTGGATCAAGTTGTGGCATGCGATTTCTAGTTGCGTTGGTTAAGGTGATAGTTGGGGTTTGTTATTCCTGCTGAACGTCTCTTTACAGCTCTTTCTTTTGGCGGGTGACTTGTTCGTCTTTCTGAGTTGATGCTTTGGTTTGGATTTTTTTGATCTTTTGGCCGTACTCGAACTTTTTCTTTTAGGTGCCGGAATGCAGCTGATTTGGTTCGGTTGATTTGCATTCTTTTTTAAATTATTTTTTTTGGTATTTGTCAATTTTGAAGGTGATGCTGGCCTGGAGCCATTGCAAATAACCCAGCTTGCCAGGGATTTTTTGTTGATCGCTGATCCGGTTCTGTATTTTTGCGCCTTTCTTTGATTGAGATCCAATGCTCCAAGGGAACTTCTGATTCTTTTGTTTTGTTGTTTCCTGGACGTTTGTTGAAGGAAACTACACTAAGGTTAGACGATCGGATCGGTTTAGTCGAAGACTGATTTGGATCCGCTTCTTTTTTTGGATCTTGTTTGGTGTAGTTTTTTGTCAGGTTGCTGGAAGCAGTTTTCCTTCTCTTCCTAGTTTGATTGGGAGCGATTCTCCGGGTTTGGTTTATGCATAGAGTCATCTGGGGGGTTGTCCAGTGGTACCTGCATAGTTCTCTTTGCTGGCTGGGAGTTTTTTCAACTCCTTGGCAGGTGTTCTCGAGTTGGA
The DNA here is from genome assembly GCA_963932245.1 of Tachinus rufipes. Lineage (NCBI taxonomy): Eukaryota > Metazoa > Arthropoda > Insecta > Coleoptera > Staphylinidae > Tachinus > Tachinus rufipes. Next base: position 83,934,076 of record OZ010747.1, on the reverse strand, counting down.
TAGATTTTTTATTTTTCTTGTCTTTGGTTGGCTTTATTGCTATAGGATGAATATTACTTTAAGGTTTAGCACCCAGCATCTGCTGGGGTTTTTTCTTTTTCTTGGGTTTGTTTATGGCTTCCTTCATCTATTTGTCTGTTCTTGTGCTGCGCAATTTGTCTTCATTGGTTAGGCGTTGTATTTGGCGTCTTTTGCAGCTGTGATCAATTTATTATTGTTGGTAATTCTATACTTATTATTACGTTCTGTGTACCCTTTGTGTACCCTTTGTTCATGTGCTGGTAGCGACTTTGTCTCAAGGCTGCGTGGTCCGGCAGGAACTCTTCTGCTGTCTCTTTAAGCTTTGTACATACTGTCATCCAGCAAGCTTTGTGGTGTTTGGCGGGCGTATTCTAGCTTGGAGTACTGAAGTGGAGAGTGGGATGGCGTCTGGAAGGCGGCTGCTCGTTTTTCTTTGAGATGAGCACAGTGGTCAGGGGTTTTTAGTTGCGTTGGTTAAGGTAGTAGTTGGGGGTTTGCTATTCCTGTCCAAAAGTTTTTCTTTTTGGGGGGTGGTGTGTTTATCTTTGTAGCGTTGATGCTGGTGTTAGCTTTGGCTCGGGTTTCTTTGGCCTTTTGCCATCATTGGTGGCTTATTGGGTCTGATTGGTTTGCACTTTTTTCTTCTTTACCATTCTTTTTTTGGGTTTTGTTGCTTTTGACGATTTTCCGTTTTCTTGATTTTGGCGCTGGTCTCATGGATCTTTTGTTGATTGCTGATCCGATTTGGTATATTTTTGTCTTTTTTTGGTTACTTTTGGGTATTTATGTTTCTTCCGCTTTTTTCCTCACTTGTCGTTCTTTGGATTTTGTTGAGGGGAGGCCAACTGGTGTTGGACGATCGAATTGGTTTAGTCGGGGACGGAAAGCTTCTTCTTCTGGATCTCATTTGTTGTCGCAATCTTTTGTCAGGTTGCTGGAAACTGTTAAGGTTTTCTTTCTTTTGGTCATTAGTGTCTAGGCATTTTCTGGAGCTTGGTTTCTGGGCTTAGTCGGGAGTGGTCCTGCGTCATCAGTTTATCCTTTTGCATCTTTTTTAATCCTTAGAGTCATCTAGGGGGTTGTCCAGTAGTGCCTGCATAGGTTTTGGACTCTGCTGGCTGGGAGTTTGCAACTTTCTTGGGTTTGTTCATGGCTTCTTTAAGCTTTTTGTATTTTTTTCTGAATTAGTTTTTCTCGGGCTGCGTAGTTTGTCTTCATTGGTTGGGCGTCCTATTCGGCTTCTTTGCAGCTGTGATCAATTTGTTCATTATTGGTAAATCTATACCATATTTATTATTGCGTCCTGTGTTGTGGTTGGGAGTACGTTTTGAAGAGATTGTGCTATATACCCTTTGCTTATGTGCTGGTATTGAATTTGTTTCAACGCTGCGTGATCTAGCAGAAACTCTTCTGGTGTCTCTTGTATTTTTGCAGTTCTGTACGTACTGTCATCCAGCAAGTTTTGTGGTGTCGGTTACGCGGCGGAGCTTGGAGTACTGTACTTAAGAGTGGGAAGGCGCTTGGAAGGTGGCTGGATCTCCTTCCTCTAGGGTGGCTACCGTGGTTCTACGTGGAGCCTTTGTGGCAAACGATTCCTAGTTGCTTTGGTTAATGTGATGGTTGGGGGTTTGTTATTTCTGCTTAAAAGCGGGTGGATTGTTCATCTTTTCTGGAGTTAACTTTGGTTTGGGTTTCTTTGGCTGTATCCGAGCTTTTTTTCTTGATGCTAGCTTACAGTTTTTGCAGGTCTGCCAAAGATTTATCATTGGTAGCTGGTTTGGTTTGGTCAGTTTGCTCTTTTTTTTTACGAGTTTTTGTTTCCTTGATTTTAGCACTGGCTGGCAGCTATTAAAGGTAATTCAGATTACCAGGGATCTTTTGTTGATTGCTGGTCTGATTTGGTAGGTTTTCGCATTTTTTTAGTCTCATTTGACTTTTTGGTTTCTTCTGCTGTCCTGCTCCTTGGTGGTTTGCTGGACTTTTGTTAAGGGGAGGCTTGCGCTGGTGTTGAAAGATCAAATTGGTTTAGTTGGGGATGGACAACTTTTTTTCTGGATCTCGTTTTTTGTAGTTTTTTGTTAAGTTGCTGCAAAAAATTCAGGTTTTTTTTTCCACCTGTCCTTTGGTCATCAGTGTCTTGGCATTTACTGGAACTTGGCTTCTGGGCTTGAATTGATCTGGAGTGGTCCTGCGTCATCAGCTTTATCTACCGGATTATTTTTATCCTTATTAGTATCCTTAGTTATCTAGGAGGTCGTCTAGTGGTGCCTTGGTATGCATTAGCCTTTGCTAGCTGGGAGTTTTCTTTGTTCTTTGGTAGTTGTCTTCGGGTTAGATAGTTTCTTTTTTCTTATTGTCCTTGGCTTGATTGCTAAAGTGTCAAGATTATTTTGAGATTTGGTTTTTAACATCCGGTGGGATTTTGTCTCTTCTTTGGGCATGTTCATGGTTTCTTTAAAATTTTGTTTTGTGAATCTGTTTTTCTCGGGCTGCGTAGTTTGTCTTCTTCGGTTGGTCGTTCTATTCGGCGTCCTTTTGCAGGTTGCTGGAAACAGTTAAGGATTTTGTTTTTTTGGTCATCAGTGTCTAGGCATTTGCTGGAGCTTGGTTTCCGGGCTTGACTCTGGAGTGGTCCTGCATCATCAGCTTTATCTTCCGGATCATTTTTATCCATAGAGTCATCTTGGAGGTCGTTCAGTGGTGCCTGCATAGGTCTTGGCTTCTGCTGGTTTGGAGTGTCGTCTGCTCTTTGGTAGGTGTTCTTGGATGAGATAGTTTTCTTCTTCTTCTTCTTCTTCTTGTTTTTGGTTGGCTTGGTTGCTAAAGGGTCAATATTATTTTGAGATTTGGTTTTTAACATCGGGTGGGATTTTGTCCTTTCTTTGGGTTTGTTCATGGCTTCTTTAATTTTTTTGTTTTCTGAATTTGTTCTTTTCGGGCAGCGTAGTTTGTCGACATCGGTTGGGCGTCCTATTTGGCGTCCTTTTGCAGGTTGCTGGAAACATTTAAGGTTTTTTTTTTTATTGGTCATCAGTGACTATGCATTTGCTGGAGCTTGGCTTCCGGGCTTGATTTGGCTCGATTGGGAGTGGTCCTGCGTCATCAGCTATATCTTCCGGGTTCTTTTTATTTATAGAGTCATTTAGTGGGTCGTCTTTCTGCTCTTTGGTACGTGTCCTCGGGTCAGATAGTTTTCTTCTTCTTTTTGTTCTTAGTAGGCTTGATTGCTAAAGGGTCAATATTATCTTGAGATTTGGTTTTCAGTATCGGGTGGGGTTCTGCCTTTTCTTTGGGTTTGTTCATGGCTTCTTTAAACTTTTTCTTTTCTTTTTTCTGAATTTGTTCTTTTTGGGCTGCGTAGTTTGTTTTCATCGGTTGGGCGTTCTATTCGGCGTCATTTTGCAGGTTGCTGGAAACTGATAAGGTTCCCTTTCTTTTGGTCATCTGTGTCTAGGCATTTGCTGGAACTTGGTTTCTTGGCTTTACTTGGCTTGATCAGGAGTGGTCTTGCGTAAGCAGCTTTATTTTTCCGATCATATTTATCAATAGAGTCTTTCAGGGGGTCGTCCAGTGGTGCCTGCATAGGTTTTGGCCTCTACTGGCTGGGAGTTTTTTCTGCTTTTTGGTAGGTGTCCTTGGGTTAGATACTTTTCTTCTTTTTCTTGTCTTTGGTAGACTTGATTGCTAAAGGGTCAGTATTATCTTGAGACTTGGTTTTTAGCATCGGGTGGGGTTCTGCTTTTTTTTGGATTTGTTCATGGCTTCTTTAAAAAATTTGTTTTCTTCTTTCTGAATCTAATTTTTTTTTTTTGGGTTGCGTAGTTTGTCTTCATTGGTTGGGCGTTCTATTCGGCGTCTTTTTGCAGGTTGCTGAAAACTGTTAAGGTTTTTTCTTCTTTTGGTCATCACTGTCTAGGAATTGGCTTGATTTTGAGTAGTCCTGCGCCATCAGCTTTATCTTTTGGATTATTTTTATCCAATGAGTCATCTAAGAGGTCGTCCAGTGGTGCCTGCATAGATCTTGGCTTCTGCTGGCTGGGAGTTTCCTCTGCTTTTTGGTAGGTGTCCTTGGATTAGATTTTTTCTTTCTTCTTCTTGTCCTTGGTAGGCTTAATTGCTAAAGGGTCAATATTATCTTGAGATTTGATTCTTAGAATTGGGCGGGGTTCTGCCTCTTCTTTGGGTTTGCTCATGGCTTCTTTAAACTTTTTGTTTATTTCTTTCTGAATCTATTCTTCTTGGGCTGCGTAGTTTGTCTTTATCGGTTGGGCGTCTTATATGGCGTCTTTTTGCAGCTGTGATCAATTTGTTTATGGTTGGTAGGTTCATACCTTTTATTGCGTCTTGTATTGTGATTGGGAGTACGTTTTGAAGAGATCGTGCTATGTACCCTTTGCCCATGTGCTGATAGTGAATTTGTCTCATTGTTGCGTAATCCAGTAGGAATTCTTCTGGTGTTTCTTGAAGTCTTTAAGCTCTGTACATACTATCATTTAGCAACGTTTGTTGTCTCTAGAGGGCGTATTCTATTACACGGCGGAGCTTGGAGTAATGTGCTGGACCTCTAGGGTGGTCCTACGCGAAGCCTTTGTGACAAAGGATTCCTAGTTTCTTTGGTAAAGGTGATGCTGTTTAAGGTTTGTTATTTTTTTTTTAAATTATTTTTGTTTGGCGGGTGGCTCTATCTTTCTGGCGTTGACGCTAGAGTTAACTTTGGTTGTTCTTAGTGCTAGCTTGCAGCTTTTGCGGGCGACCTCGCTACCAAGGATCCATAATTGGTGGCTGGTCGGGTCTGGTTGGTTTGCACTCTTTTTTCTTCTTTTCCTTTCTTTTTTTTTGGTTTTTTCGGTTTTGATGAGTTTTTATTTTTTTGATTTTGGCACGGGCAGCCAATACAGATAACTCAGTTTACTAGGAATCTTTTGTTGATTGCTGGTCCGATTCGGTAGGTTTCTGTTTTTTTTAATTGCATGTGACTACATGCTGAGGTAGGAGTTGCAATGCTTTTTGGGGAATTTGGATTTTTTTGTTTCTTTGCTTTGTGGTCATTCCTTCCTGACGCTAGTGTTGGAAGATCGAATGGGTTTAGTTTGGGACTGACAGCTTCTTCTTATGGATTTTATTTGGTATAGTCTTTTGTTGGTTTGCTGGAAACAGTTAAGATTTCTCTTTTCAGTGTTCAAACATTTGCTGGAGCTTGGAATCCAAGCTTGATTTGGCTTGATCGAGAATGATCCTTCAGGTTCTGTTTATCTATGGAGTCATCTAGGGGGTCGTCCAGGTTCTGTCCTTTGCTGGCTGCGAGTTTCCTCTGCTCTTTGGTAGGTGTCCAGTCAACTAAAGACGAAAAGAAGAAGGAAGTTATCTACTTCTTCTTCTTGTTTTTGGTTGGCTTGATTGCTAACTTGTGAATGTTACATTGGGATTTGGTTTTCAGCATCAGCTGGAGTTTTTTTTTCTTAGATTTGTTTATGGCTTTTTTTGTTTTTGTGTACTATATCGGCTGTTTTTGCTGGTTTTGTACCATCGAACGCTCGTCTAGTCTGGGCGAGTGCATTGAGTGACTAGGTTTTTTTAGAACCTTTTCTGGTTGGACACAACTTAGTGAGAGATGAGGATATCAAATCCAATCTTTTGATCAATAACACTTGGGTTGATGGGCAGGGCACTTATTAGTTGAGTAGTCTTAACTGAAGTTTTATGTTTGCCCACTTGCTCAAAAATTGGATTTTTTTTTTCTACGATTATCAGCTTTTACAAAAACGGAGGAGGAAAGTGATGTCCAATTTGGGCACTCAGTTAGAGGAATACACTTCAAGGTTCTTTGCTGGGTTCTATACTGTTTTTGATCTATACCAAATGCGATATCAAAAGCCGAGTTAATACTATATGCGGACGATACTGACCAACATTTAGGTGGGTCTTTACCACTACTCACTCAAGTGTTAGTCATCTAGAAATTGAAAGTTTTCTTCTTTACGATTATTAGCTGTCACTAAATTAGGGAAGAAAATCACAAATCCAATCTTTTGATGACAAACAGTTGGGAGGGTGGATATGATACTTGGGATAGTTAACTGGAGGGTCCTTTTACTCATTCACAAATTGGATGTTCTTTCTACAAATGTCATTGATTTTAAGCGAATAATTTCAACTGGAGTTCAAGCCTAAAAAATCAAAGTTTATAAGATACTAACAGGATCATAGCTATCGAAGTTGGGTTTTGCGTGTAGCATTATCGTGCCGTCATCTACAGGATGAGCTTGGTCGCGCTTTATATTATTTTCTGATCACTAGAAAAGGATGAAAATTAGCTTTTTTAAAAATTATTATATATAAATGCAGCTATTGGTAAAAGTAGCAAATACTTCAACTATTCTGGAAGGTGTATTGTAAGTAAGTCAACAAACTGTTAAAGACTATTTTCAAATGAAGCTTTTTTTTTTTGTTCAACTAATTTGTTGCAGGACTTATTACTAAGAGTAACAATTCAAAACACGTGTCAATGTTTGCTGTTAAAACATGGTTTTTATATTCTCTACTCATTAAGCAAATTCAATTGTACCACCAAACATAGCAATTTCTACCTAAGTGCTACTTATTAGAAATTGTATTAATTAATACATTTGAGAATCGCATAATTAATCCAACGTTATGCTAAATTAACTTTTACAATCTGGTTTCGAATGCTCCTAACATAATCGATTCCCACTTACATATCCTCTGTATTCCAACTTCCATATAATTTATTTCTCATAGAAACTTTACACTATTATCAGCATAATGCAACATCAAAGAACTAAACCCCCGGTAATAATATAATAGAAGTGGAGCACGGCTTTCGGATAAATTAATAATCCAAATAGTTGATGTTTAACTTAATCCCTTCAATTATTACAAACGGATAAACTGGAGCATCGCTAGTGTAATTAAATGTAAGATACCAGGATTCATAATCGGAAGTGGTGCTGCTGGAGAAAAAGTATGGAAACTATCAAAACAATACCACCCGAGAGAGCCGTTAGTGGAGATGAAAACGTGCTCGTCTTTTTCATTCTTGAAGCTACTAATCCTTATAGGATTATTTATAAATAATGCAAATCATTTCAATTAGTTTTAAGTAGATTTTTTCTATGTAGGTACTTTGGCTTCTATTATTCCTCGTCGTTCCGCCCTTTTATTTGTTGCCAAAAGCGATGAGGGGTGATTAATTTTGCTGGCGAGGAGATAAGGCGTCACGTGAAAAGCTCATTTTCGTAACATAAATCTGCAATGTCGCAAGGAATTTATTCAGAACTAGCATTTACATGTTCATTTTCTTGCAAGCGGGCGGCATTTCTTTTTAGTCTACGGATCGTTAATTCTATTCCAAGTTTTAAAAGCAAGCGGTCGCTTTTAAAAGGTGATTAAAATAGACCTGTCGAACTTGTTATTAATTGTTTGATGATTGGAAATTCATTTACGAATATTTTAATTTGATATTTTAGTTTGAAATTTTTAAAATTAATTTGAACAGTTTAATCAATCAAACCGTATCTTACAATACACAAGATACCGATCATAACCTTAGACTATTTACACTTTTATAGACACGCATTTTGCCGGCTCGGCAAAGCTACCATGATTGGTATTTGTGACGTCAGTTGTGGGCAAGAAAGCACATGTGTCAAAGAGACTTAGTATTAAAAGTGTGTATGAAAACACATTTTTACGCACTTAATCTACCTAAATGTCTTTGAATCTTATAATATAATTGTATAAATTTAATAAATATTGATTTTTTTAGTACATTTAAATGTTATTCGATAACTAACTGACATTTATTGTTGCGAAAAGTTTTTTAGTTGAAATTTTTTATAAGCGCGTTGCAAACATTTATGTATCAATAATGAAATTTTATTTTTGTTAAGTAAGATTAAACTATTCGTAGGTTGCGCGTGACGTGGTTTGTGGGCAGAAAATTGTTATGTTGGCTTCAACATGCAACGAGCGGAAAATAACACACGGTGTTTATGGTTTAAGGCTGACTTTCAAGAACGTTTAAGACTGAACCTTAAGAACAAACTTCTTACCACACAAGTTGATTCGGCCTTACCAAAAAACAGTGAAATTTGAAAACCTCGATCTATTTTTAAATTGTTTTGCGTTATCATCCAATTCAGCTTTAAGCAAGCTTCAATGTGAATGTTAACTTTCAGTTGAACGTACCATAAAATTCTTGTTTAATGCTACTCTAAATTCATTTCTAATCAAAAATCTCGATCAGAAGTGTTACATAATAAATCTAGGTCGACAATAAAAGTCAAAACTTTGGAGCATCTGCTCATCTTCTGACCAGATAGGTGGTTAGTTAATGATTACTATTGAGTAGTTTGAACTAGAGTGCTTACCCGCCCAAGAGTCTGTTAACAAGAAATTGGAAGTTTTTTTTTGCAAGCGTGAAAAGCCGTTTTGTTTATGAAGGAGGAGGTGACATCCAATATTTTGATGAACAACACTTGGGCGGGTAACTGGGTTATTTTAAATCATGATTACTATTTATTATCAACGAATTGGAAGTTTCTCTTCTATGCAAGTGTTAGAAGGCAGATGAGGAGGAGGTGATATCAAATAATATCTTGATGACCTACACTTAGGCGGGTGGTTAGGTCACTCTAGATTATAATGACCATTGAGTAGTTGAACTGACTCTGATTCTGACTCTGACTTGCCCAAGAATTTGTTAATAAAAAATTCTTCTTTTGCAAGCATTAGAAGTCTCTAAATCGAAAGTCATGATAGTTGACCGGAAAACTAACTACTCCTAACATATCCAGCAGGTGGCCGGTTTCGAGGTGGTACATAAATTAATATATCTTGGGTCACTAGTCACCAATAATGGAGGCAGCGAGGACGAAATAAGGCGCCGGTTAGCAATAGCAAGAACAGTCACTACTAAACTAACGCAGATATGGAAGGATACGGCAGTTAGGAAAACAACAAAGCTAAGGTTGGTCTTTACTTTACTTTCTCAATTGCAACATATGCATCTGAAACCTGGACCATTTAACAAACAGATCGCATAAAAATAGAGGCATTTGAGATGTGGGTGTATTGGCGAATGCTATATTAGAAGATCTAAAAATCAAAGACCGGCTTTCTAAGAGAAACATTCTGCGTTATTTTGGTCACGTATCTAGAAGATCGGATACTCTGGAAAAATTAATGACTCAGGGAAAGGTTGACGTACGAAGACCACGAGGAAGATCGTCAAAATGCATGAGGCTACAGAAATGGTCCAGGACATAAAGGCATAGAATGTCGCTGTTGATATGATTCCATTATAGTGCTACCAAACTCTTACGATGGGTACAAGGATCGAGGAGGTAGAAGTCTCTTGGTTCAAAAAGGAGGAAGTTATATTCAATTTTTTGATAACTAAGACTTGGGTGGGTGGGTTGGTAGGTTACTTCAGATCATGCTAACTAGCAAGTAGTTTGAACTGGAGGCTTACTCAAGTTTTCAAGAATTTGTTATTAAGAGACTGAAAGTTTCTTCTCTTTGCAAGCGTTAGAGGCTTCTTTGTCTAAGGAGAAGAAGATGGAGATATCCAACACTTGGGGGAGTGGTTAGGTTACGTCAGATCATGATTACTATCAAGTAGTTTACACTGGAGCATCTACCCACCCGTCTTAAAATTTGTTACTAAAAAATTGGAAGTTTCTCCTCTTTGCAAGCGTTATATAAGTTCTTATGTAAGATGAGGGGATGGTAAGTTTAGTCTTTTGATGACTAACAGTTGAGTGGGTGGGTCATTCCAGGAGTGAAAACTCGATCAAAAGTTTGTTATCCAAGAATTGGAAGTTTTTTCTTTTTGCAAAGGCAAGTATTAGAAGCTTCTCTATCAGAGAAGGAGGTGATATCCTATCTTTGTATGACTAATATTTGGGCAGTTGAAAATTTTCATAATCGCTTTGCAAATATTTGTGTATTAATAATAAAATTGTAAATGGCAAATCTTTAAATTTTCACTAGAGATTAAATTACTTGTAGGTTGCGCGTGACGCCATTTGTGGGCATAGAACATTGTTATGTAAGCTTCACCATGCAACGAGCGTAAAATAACACACGGCGCATCTATAAATGTTTATGGTTTAAGACTGACTTTCAATAACGGAAATCAGCACACCGCACATCTTTAAGTGTTTGTGGTTCAAGACTGAACCTTAAGAAGTTTGTTTACCAAACAAGTTGATTTGGCTTAATCAAGAAACAGTGAAATTTTAAAATTGTGATCTATTAAATTGTAAAAGTTATCATCCAATTCAACTTCAAGCAAGCTTCAATCCGATTGTTAACTTTCACTTGAACGCAGTATAAGATTCTTGTTTAATGCTACTCTAAATTCATAATAAATCTAGTTTTATTATAATCAACAACTCAAACAAATTATCAAAGAGATTTTTTTAAGCTACTTAGCGAGTCGCTAAACTGAGGTTTTGTAAAAACAGACAACGTGATTCAAAACTGGTTGACAATAAAAGTCGAACTACTTCGGTCAACCTCGCATCTCCACATTAGAAAATTTTACCACAAATATAGAAGCAAATAGTGGTAACACGCTCGAGTGTTTGTTATTGAGGAATTGGATGTCTCTTTGTCCAAAAAACTAGAAGTGATATTCAATATTTTGATGATCAACATTTAGGCGGCTGTAATAAGTCTCTTAGGCATCTAATATCTTGATGACCTACACTTAGGAGGGTGATTGGGTTACTCCAGATTATAATGACTATATTGAATAGTTAAAATTGGAGTGTCCACTGATTCGCTCAAGAGTTTGTTAATATAATATCTTTTTGCAAGCGTTAGAAGTAGTAGTAATTTATTAATGCTAAAGACTAGATAGTCATACACAAGTCATATTACAAAAACAGTTAAAAAGGTTTACACATAAAGTACAAATTAAAAAGTATAAAAACTATAACACAGAAAAAAAAAAAAAAAAAAAAAAATAATAATTACATTACAACATTAATTGTACTGGGTTTAGACAGATGTTATATTATATCATTTGTTTCTAAGAATTCTTCAATGTTATAAAATGCTTTCTTTATTAAGTAAATTTTAATTTTGATTTTAAACATATGTAAAGGTAGATCCCGAGTAGATTCCGATAGCTTGTTAAAAAATTTAATTGCATAGTATCTTGACCCTGTTTGAGTTCTTTGCAATCTGATTTGCCTTTGGTATATATCTTTCTTTTTTCTTGTGTCATATTTATGATGATCGTGCGTACAATACTGAGATCTGTGTTTTCTTAAATGCGTCAGACATTCCAAAATAAACATTGACGGTACAGTAAGAATGTTTAATCTGATAAAGTTTTCTTTGCAGTTTTCTTGATAATGCAAGCCTTCAATAATTCTTACAGATTTTCTTTGTAACGAAAACATTTTACTGGTACAGGAAGAATGACCCCAGACCAAAATACCATACTTCAAATGGCTATGTATGAGCGCAAAGTAAGCAGCTTTTAGAATAGTGCTAGAGACAGATAATCTAAGATTTCTTAAACAGTACATGTTCTGTGATAACTTTTTTGCCATTACTGTTCCGTGCTTTTCCCACCTCAGAAGTCTCTTTGTTCAAAAAGGAGGAGGTGATATCTAATTTTTTCATGACTAAGACTTGGGCGGGTGGGTAGGTTACTCCAGATCATTCTTACCAGTAAGTAGTTTGAATTGGAGGCTCACCTATTCTCTCAAGAGTTTGTTATTAAGAAAATGAAAGTTTCTCTTTTTTCCAAGCGTTTGAAGCCTCTTTGTCTAAGAAGAAGAAGAATATGGTGTTATCCAATACTTGGGCGGGCGGGTAGGTCACGTCAGATCATGATTACTATCAAGTAGTTTATACTGGAGTACCCACCCACCTGTCAAAATTTGTAACCAAGAAATTGGAAGTTTTTTTTCTTTGCAAGCGTTATAAGTTTTTATATAAGATGAGGAGATGGTAAATTTAGTTTCTTAGTGACTAACAGTTGAGTGGGTGGGTCATTCCAGATTACGATTGCCATCGAGTAGTTTGAGCTGGAGTGAAAACCCACTAGACATTTTTGGAGGCAACTGTTAGAAGCTTCTTTGCCAGATATCCTATCTTTTTCTGACCAAAACTTGGGCAGGTGACTCTTTCACTCTAAATCATGATCAGTAGCGAGTAGGTTGAACTGGAACAACCCGCCTAAGAAGTTGTTAACAAAAAATTAGAAGTTCTTTTTGTAAGCGTTAGAAATCTTTTTGTTTATAAAAGAAGAGATGATATTTAATCTTTTAAAGACTAATACTTGGGCGGGTGAGTGGGTTACTCCTAATTAGGATTACTAGCCAGTAGTTTGAACTGGAGGGTCATCCACCCCCATCAAGAGTTTGTTATCAAGAAATTGAAAGTTAGAAGTCTTTCTCTACAAAAAAAAGAAGATGGTGATATCCAATTTTTTGATGACCGACAGTTGGGCCGAGGGATGGATTACGTCAGATCATAGTTTGAGTTGGAGTGCAAGTGTTATAATTTAATAAAATTTAGCCAGAGGAGGTGGAAGTGATATTCAATGTTTTGATGACCAACACTTATACGGGTGGGTGGGTACGTTACTCCAGATTATGATTACTAGCAAGAGTTTGAACTGGAGTAACTACCCATTTGCTTAAAAGTGTGTTATCTATAAACTGGAAGATTTTTTTTTTTGCAAACGTTAGAAGCCTATTTGTCTAAAAAGAGGAAGTTAATATCTAATCTTTTTATGACCACCACTTGGGCGGGTGGGTATGCTGCTTTAGATCATGATTATTATTAAGTAGTTTGAACTAAAGTGCTTACCTACCGACCTGTTCAAGAGTTTGTTAACAACAAAATGAAAGTTTTTTCTTTTTGAAGCGCTTCAACGTTAGAGGAGAAGAATTTTTTGATGACTAACACTTGAGTAGGTAGGTGGGATACTTTAGCTTATGATTATTATTGAGTAGTTTGATTTGGAGTGCTCGCCCACCTGCCTAAAACGGTGGAAGAAGAAGAGAATGGTCATATCAAATCTATTTTCTCTTTGCAAGCGTTAGAGTATTCTAAGTCAGAAGAGGGAATGAATTCTGGTGACTAAGATGTCACAAAGATAAAGAAAAGGATTATCTTGCTGATTCAAGCCTGGCCTAGCTCTCGACATAATACCTAGTGTCAACACAAAAGCAACCAATTACGTTACGATTTCTATTGCTGATAAAGGCGGGATTGTACAAAAAACTCTTTTGGTACCCACACGACCTGAGAAGATTTGCGGAAACAACCTACAAGGACAAGCGACGTCAACAAGAAAGGATAGCCACTATCAAACTTTTACCACAATACCGCGTGCTCAGGATAAGTGCGCAAAACCTTAAACAATCAAAAGTATTCTACTTTATATCAGAGTACCCTGAAACAGCCACTGAAACGAGGGTCGTAAGGACAGTTTTAATTGCTCAGATTTTTATTTTTGCACCATCCAAACTTATAGTGGCAACTCATATTGGCTCTCAGATCATTGATTGCGGACAGTAGATTTAACTGGAATGCGCTGCCTACCTACCCAAGTGTTGGTTATTCAGAAATTATATTTTTTTGTCTCTGCGAATGTCACATGTTGCTAATTTGGGGGAGGAAGGTGAAAGATCTAACTTTATTATACAAAAGTGGGCGCAGCATAATATCATTGATTGCAGGATAGTAGTTTCAGCTGGAAAGCCTCACCCACCCACCCAAGTGTTAGTTATCTAGAAATTGTATTTTTATCTCTTTGCGAATGTTGCTTGTCGCTAACTTTGGGGAAAAACGTGAAAAATTTAAATTTTTAATAACAAAAAGTTGAGTGGGTGGGCGCAGCACTCGTATCATTAATTGCAGGATAGTACTTCTTTCAACAGGAGTGCTTCGACAACCTACCCAAATATTAGTTATCCAGAAATTAAACTTGGGGGAGAGCAATCTAACTTTTTGATAACAAACTGTTGGGTGAGTGGGCGGTAGATTATTGATTGCGGGACAGTAATTGCAACTATAGTGACCTACTCACTCACCATAGTGTTAGTGATCTAATAATTGGATTTTTTTCTCTGCAAATTTTGGTTGCTAATCAATTGGAGGAAGAGGGTTACAGTGTTGCTTATCTAGAAATTGAATATTTTTGTTGGTGCCAATGTCAATTACAACTAAATTAGAAGAAGGGGTTATAAATCCAACCTTTTAATAACCAACAGTTGGGTGAGTGGTTGAAGCACCCAGTTCATTGACTTCAGACTTTCTACTGTGCGATACAAACTTATAGTGACCTTCTAGTAAGCACTTTTTATTATAGACTTTTTTCGTCTCAAAATATTAGTTTTTTGAACCCAAATTAGCAATTACTTGGACATCATCATCACCTTACCTATCAACTAGATGAAACCAGAGGCTCTGTTACCATTTATTAAAATCAAAATACTACAGAGATGATGTAATTGTTGCCAATAAATTTTTGCTGAAGGATGCATAGTAGTCTATTGGATTGTTAGTTTGTGGGTGGAGAGGTCTTCGGACTTTAGGGATCAGAATAATATATGTCCGAACATCTCATGTTTCTGTGATCCTAATACAAATTTAAGTGTTTCAAATACATACATACAATAATTTATTCTAAAAAGCTTAAAGCCACTATGCTGGTGTGGATTCAGATGCTCATTTCTTTCTCTTAGATGCAACCGAGTGGTCTGCTCATGTGGCTGTTCTAAAATGCTATGCTTCCGAGCGCTTGCAAGTTTGAGTTTGAATTGTTAGAAGCGTTTGTTGGTGTAGGCTCCATCTCTATTATTTATTGTAACCACTCTATAGTTACAGTTGAAGATTTGAAGTAGTTTAATAGTGATGCGGGCATAGTCCAGTCCGGTTTTGCACTTAGCATACTTCATTGTGAAATGGTTCAGAACTATTTTTGTTGACATATTTCTAAGGTTACTGAATTACTTAGTTTTTTTTAATTTTTTTGTGTTGGTAAAATTTTCTTCCTACTCACTGGCATGCAAATTATGGTCCTCCGAACTGGATTTGCCATAACTAAATTTATGAATGGAATTAATAGTCGTTTGTTTGGTTATTTATAACTAAATTTAGTCATATTGATAACATTTTTACTGTTTTTGAGATCAAATTATTAAGCAATGGGCTGTGTATTGTTTAGCTAAAATGTCTTACTATTTAGTGATGACATTGATTATTGTTGATAACTACAAACAAAATTGTTTATTTAGTTAGCGTGAGCTTATAAAAGAATTTATGATTTTCTGTAAGCTGGGACAGATGTGTGTTGACATACAGACAATAGAAAAACTTTATAAACGCACAGTGCAGATTGTAATGTCCACAGAAACAATTTTATAAGAGAAAAAAAAGGGATACACTTATGTAGTTCTGAAGTTATTTCAGTTGGAAACATTATTGATATTTTCTGTTCCATCTGATGTATTTCTTTATATAGTAGACGATTTATGATAGTAAAAATAAAAATTTCTATTGAATATAAAAAAAGAAACATCGAGAGAAGTGTGAATCTGGGAAAGTTATTTCACGGCTGAGTTCTGTATGAGGTGAAGACAGTTAATCGTTTTTTTAGCACAGGTCTGCCCCGAGACGGCCGTAAAGAAATCTTTTTATTTCCGCTTTGTTGAGTGGAAATGTTTTCGCCGGACTGGAGCTCAATAAATAAAACAAGGCCCTTTTTGCTGAGTTCATTCCGGTGGCGGCACGACAACTTGTCGCCTGAATCATTTCCAGCATCGCTCATCCCGCAAACGGGTTCCACTCGTATTTTCCGACCTATCCGTCACGGACGTAACCGATTACACCCTCCACTACAACCGGACACGGAATTAATTTCCATTTTTTTCCTTTCACAGACATACACAAGAGAACGATTATAATTAAAATGGAAATCTGCTTATAGCATAAGGCTATAAATTCCCTAGAGCTTTAGCTTTAGCTTCCACTTCACGTACAGAATCGGAATGGAGGAATTTTTCGTTTCTCATGAGTACGTGAGAATTGCAGCCGCGGCTTCCGGCGAAAATGATTACGGCGCAGACAGAAAATATAAACAAATTTGAAAAATCGGTCCTTCCGTTTCCGACGAATTGCAAATGTAGTTCAACCAGCTACACAATTCCATTTAATATTTATTTAACAATTGAATATTGCATACATACTAAATATGCAATTCAATAACAATCCATTTTACATTTAATAATTAATACATTAACTAATTAACTAAAATTTAGTTTCAAAGCGTACATCTATTATTTATAATCTGTTTACTTTAATTTACTGTTTACTGTATAAATGTCGATAATTCATCAAACATTAACTTATTGCTCAAATGATAGAACACAACAAAGATCGATCTTACCCGATACATGATAAAAAAGTGATAATATGCAACTAAAATAAAAGATTGTTTTAATTACTGTGCATCAGTGAAGTCTGCAAGAAAAAGTATTACTACTATTTGCTTTCAAATTTGTTTAAGATTACGCAGTTGCCTCGAAGTTTTACTTTTATTATCTACCGGTCTTGGAGCATGTTATCTGTTGATTTGATTTTGCTTTTGTTTGCTTAAAGGTGACTTTTTTACTTTTATAATTTTTGATGAAGCCAAATTAATTTATTTTGGAAGTTTACTGAATCAGAATTAGTTGATCAATTCTGAGTAGCTCATTATAGACTAGATTCTACTTGTTTATTGCAGAACTTAGTGGTAGACTTATCTCAGGCTAGCAGGGGGCTAAGAAACTATATTTTCTTGGAATCAGAAGTTTTCTAGGTTGTGTTCTTCTCTTACCTAATTTTTGGCCACAGAAAATTTTCCAACATGTTGCAGTATTGATCAGAATTCATTTTTGCGCAGTGAAGAGGTGGTTGGTGGAGTTATTGGGAGTTTTCAGCAGCTCCGTAACGAAAGTTTTGTTCACTGTACCAGAAACGTGAAAATAGGCTTTATTTCTACTCATGCTCGGCTGCAGGATCTTATTTACAGCACTCCATACTTCTTCCACAGTCTGCTGGATACAATTTTTGAGAAATAATAATTTTGTTGGGTGTAAATGAAGATCAGTATTCAAAAGTGCAAATTTTGTTGCTTTTACTCTTTGAACTCTCAGTAAAATTGTTTTCCGGTCTGTAACACTTTCATTAGCACGTAAACCGAACCGCATGTGAAACGTCTTATGAGTTGCAGTTACAGATTTTTGAAAAAGCTTCTACTACAAAGTTTCGATGCTCACTCAACAACGGTATGGTGACGATTGACAACTTTATTATGTACGCTACCAGCTTGTGATTATTTTTGTAAGGATTAGGGCTATACATACTACACACGCTGTGTTTCGTAACACAACCATTGATGCCATAGAAGGCCGTTGCTTTGTTAATGTCATCAAACATGTGCCGATATTTCTGATTGCCGAGATTGAGTACCAAACGGTGACACATGGTTTTTGGGGTAGTTGGTTGTTGTTGCATATTTTTCTTATTGACATACCTAATCAGTTAAAATGAGCTTTATAACTGAAAAATACAAGCGTATCTTGAGGGACGCGTTCTAGAAGTGCTTTACACGCATTTCTTTATGTAAATGAAGTTTATCGTAAATAATTTGCCTCAAGGAACGATTGGAAATTGTAAGAGCAGACGCATGTTTGCGCACCAAACGCCGCGGGGTTTGCAACACTGAAACTGTTCTCAGGTATTCTGATGGGACGTGCGTATCTAGATTTTTATTTCTGCTCAAAACCAGTGACCCAGAAAAAAATTGATTTTTGGTCTGTGACAGGACCTAATGGCGCAATATTAAAGCAATTTTGGAAGACGCGGCGATAGGTTGAAACCACCAAACGGCTGTTGGAAAAATTGGCTTGTAAGGTTAATTAATTACCGCTGCTCTTTATTATAACGCATGATGACGACTGAAACATAAGTTAACAAAACTTTAGCATGCTTTCTCTAGAACGAGACCATGCACACTCGCATGTGACTCCCATAAGCTTCAGAGTGCTCATTTGAAGTAAGGAAGTTATCTTGCCGGTGCATTAAATATACGGACTACTTTTCTTATTTCTATTAAAAATAGCTATCTTTAACACTTTTTTTGTTTTTCTATGTTTGTTTCACCTGCTATTTTTTTTGCATTAGGAGGCTGAGTAGAGAATACTATGACCACGAGCCAATTATTTTTTGCTCGAAAGGTCCAACATTTTTAGATTTTTCTGTTTTTGGTCTTGACACCGATAACTCCAGTCTTGTTTCAATTTGTTCTAATTCATTTTTTATTGTCATTTTTTACTACTTTTACAAAGCAGTATTGCTATTTGAATAGACTTTTTTTCCGAGTCTAACCAATGGTTATTAAAAGTTTTTTTTTTCTTTTAGTAGACTGATGGACCAGTACAAGGTGCTCCGTTTGAGTATTAGGATCAGTTTAGCAATGTTTATGGCGTAGGAATATTTATCACGTTGCTACAGGTTGAGTTTTTATTTTGGTCATTATTTTGGCAAAATTTTATTTGCAATCTTCAAGAGTTGGTTAGGTTAGGTGTCTTATGCTTCTACTTTTTTGCATGAGAACAGCTGTATGTTCAAAAATTGAATATATTTAGACTAATAGACGTTTCTACCACCGCCATCTATCTTTGCTACACTGGATGATGATTTTGTACTTTATTTGCTAATTTGTAAGTTAACACTCCCATGCTATTGGTACAAACAAACTATAATAGATGCGTACTTGCGCAACTGTTATAGTTTGTTGCGGCCGATTTCTAGAGTCTTTGTCATTGCTTTTCGTTGCACTTAGAAGGTTTTTTTTTTATTTTGGACAATCCGAACGGTTTAATTTTTTTACATAGTACCGGCATTGCAGAAAATATCTGCAAGAGGACAATGAATATGCGTCCTATTGTACGAATTGAAGACTATGTTGTTGTTTTGTTTTTTCTTGCTGATTCTGTCGGAGTACATATCTGCTTTTAGTACTAGACTTCTCATTTATTGACCAATACATTGGCAGCGATAACTGATACCGTAAACTTTATAAAAAATTTGTTGGATAATTTGGGTCTTTGCGTCGTCTTCGGGTTTTTTATCAAGAAAGTCTTTTGCTTCGGCACCGGTTACTCCAATCACGTCTCGCTTCTAACTTAATTTGTCTATCGTATATCTCTAGAAACGCGTGCTGATAGCATTTATTCAGTTTTTGTAGATTTTTGCCCATTCATTGAGCTCTGTCTAATTTAAATATATGATGCATGTTGCCCAAGCCAATGCCGCGTTGGTTTGCTTGTATATAGTTTCTAAGGTAAGCAATTGCATGTTAGCGTCTGCTGCCGTTATCCATATTTTTGACTGCTGTTTTCACTAAATAGATGGTTGGCTTTTAACGGTGAATGCTATGAATTGGATCTTTTTGGAAGGACGTCATTGTAATCGCAGAATTGATTCTTGTGGTACTACTACTGCAAGTATGTTAAAATAAAGTCTTTTTTTTGTACTTTGTATACTTTTGACACATCCAGCTACATCGGCGCTATGATTTTTTTGCTTAAATAGACTAAGTTTGTAACATCTTTTGTTTTTTTTACGTAGAATAACGCCTCTACTCAAATTTTTTGATTTTCTGTCAGTCGGTAACATTCTTTAAGCCTTAGCAATTTTAAATGCACTAGGACCGAGTGTTTTTTAAACGGTTTTTTGCAGTATTGGTTCATGCTGCCACCATTTAGACTTTTCTTTCTTGGCTTGAGATGCATCACATCTATTGAGTTACGTGGCGCGTTGTTACCACGTGAACTTGAACGTGACCTTATAAAAAGAAATCCAACAGGGTTAATTTACATGAGCAAGGTGGAGGATTCGACCGGATCATTTCTTGAAATCACACTATTACCGAACTTTCTTTTTATTGCATGTGGTGTCATCTTGTTGGAACCACATATCACTGATGTTAAGTTCATCCAATTTTGGCCAAAAATAGTCTTGCAACATGGCACGATAGCGAACTTCATTAACCGTAACATGGCAATCATTTTCATCTACGAAAAATTACGGTCCAATCACAGCTCCGGCATGAAATCCTCACCACATGGTGGCTTTTTGTGGATGCAATAGAATTTCTTGCAGCACATGCAAGTTTGTTGCTCTCCAATTACGCATATTTTGTTTATTGACAAAGTCGTTAAGCCAAAAATGAGCTTCATCGCTGAAAATAATTTTTTGTAGAAATTTAGGATTTTCTTCAAACTTTTGCAGAGCTCAATTAGAGAAGTTTTGACGCTTCAAATGATTTAGAGGTTTTAGTTCATAAGTTAATTTATAAGGGTGTAGGCAAAGGTCTGGAGAGGGAGATTTCCAATTTCTGTGAATGGCGTGGAATCGACTGATGTGGTTCATTTTGAACTGAAGCATTTACGGTTTTGATATTTTTGGTACTTACTGGCACAGGAACATTCAATAGTGTATATGTTGACTCGAATTTATTTACTATAGCACGCACAGCCTGTCTGGTGAGACGATTATTTTGTCCGAAAATTTGAGTAAGCGCTTTTAGGTCGTAACTTTAAAAGCGCGCAGGCTCAGAATTTTGGTAGCTTTGACTAACATTTTGACGTTGACAGATCAGAAAAAAGTTTGAAGGTGCGTTCCGTGTTTAAATAAAAAAATGTTATGTCTTTATTGAAAAACTGTTTGCATTTTGCCTTGTTTATTAGTTAGGTTTTGCTTACGGTTTGTAGTCAAAGAACGCTGTCGTAGACAATATTTTATAGGAGAGGTTTGAAAAATGGTCGTTGCGGTACCTTTGTACCTTTTTTCTACAACCTTCTATTTTTTTTTTGTTAGCCTTCCATCTTTCACACTTTAAGATAGTTTGTTTTAGTGTGTCTATCTACAGTACATGCACTTGTCTCTTGGTGACAGGTTTGTGCGCTTAAGCTACGACCCGAAGTATCTGTGTCTTGTTAGAAATTGGGTTTTATGGTAATTTACTTCTTTATGTTTCCTTAACAATTAAGGTGTAATTTTTTTAAATTTTTTCCTTGGTTCATTCTCTGGTGTCTTTAGGTAGGCTCCACTTTTTTTTTTCATTTTGACATGGTGTCATTTCAGACTTTGGTTTTGTGCTTGGTCTTATTTGCACACAAGGTATACGACTTCTTCATTGCATCGGAATTACTCCTGCCATTGTTTGAATCGATACCGTTCTATAGGCTTTTAAAGCTGCTTTTCATTTTCTTATATTTGTTTGGAATGCAGTCATACCACAGTGCACTGTAAACATGTTTGGGTCCACTATCTTACACATTGCTCTTATACTGTTTGCTTTGGCTCTCTCAGATTTTGCATGAGTTTACTGTAGCACGTTTGTTGCTTTTTCCGTCTTCTTGGTGGTTTTAAAAGGAGTTTCATATTGAAGTTTTTGCTTACAGTTGTCTCTAGGTACTTCAGGCTCTGTTGGTTTGTTATCACTTTCTGACTTATATTTCTCTGCAGTATTATCAGTGCCTCGATCATTTTATGTTACAGTTTAATTTTCTTCCAACTATGCAGCTATTTTGCTGATTTTACATTCTTCACAATATATTCTACGTTTGAGCCGTTCACCAGGGTTGGTCCCGAAACCGAGTTCAGTGGTACACCACACATTATTTTTATACTTGGTTTTTTCGACTAGGATTATCTTTTTTTGCAGATTTGCTTCTATCAGGTTTAGCAAAAATTGCGGATTTTTTTTCTTCTTTACAACATAAATAATGGACTGAGTTGAAAGCGTTTTTGACATTCAGGATCACCAGAATGGCCTTTTTGAATGGCATCTACTGTCGAATCCTTTATTCTAAAACCATATTGTTGGTCGGATAGCTTACCACACTTCTCAAGTTATTTACCTACAGTAATCAATTCGCCAACGAATGCGAACAGTAACTCCGTATTAGTTTCTGCTTAAGGTTAATTTATTTATTTAACGGCAGTCTTAAATTATTGGTTTTTTAACGTGAACGCAACATTGCAGTACACTGTACCTTCTAAAGTTTTTCTTCTTATCCGAAATAAACCATACTCATCACAATACATTTTTTCCTAACCAGAAAAATTTACCCTTCAGATAGAGGACTCCAACTTGAGACTCCTAGTGTAGCTGTTTAGTACGCTAACCACTACATCTTCTTTTTTTCTTCCTTGAGCTCTACAACCATAAGTGGGTTTTGGCTTCTTCTGCGACTTTGTTTCAGCTTTTTTGGTTTAGGGCTCTTCCAGTTGTTAATTGCAGAAACCCGTTTTCTGCAAGGCTTCTTTCTGGGTTTTGCCTCCATTGGTCTCCATTCTGTTATTACTTTGGCGCTTCTTCTAATACATTACCTGGGCGGTTTATTAGTTTTTGCAAGAGCGTTGGCGTCTTCTGCTGAGATGCCGTTTGCACTCATCACTTTGGTTGCTTTCAGCTTGCCTCTTGTTTTTTTTTTTAATTTTTTTGGTGTGCATCTTGCTTGCTATTACTGTTTTTTTTTGTCGAATTGGTTTCTTTGTAACACGGGAATAGTTTTTTTGTCAATCTGTATTGTTCACTGTCTGAGAGCTGCGAAGTCCTAGCTTGCTGGTAACTATTTTATTTTTGTTGTCAATCTTCTTAAAAGAATTTTGTTCCACTTTGAAGATTTAATTTGTGCGATTTGTAGATTTTTCTGAGGCCTGTTTGGTTTCTTTGTCCTTACGGCCGGCTGCTCTAGTTTTCTGATTTGTACAATCTTTTTGTTCTATCAAAAAAACGATTTTTTTACATTGTTCTTTTTACTATTCTTTAGCTTGTAACTTGATGATTTTTATCAGATTACTAGAACTGTATTTTTGGTGCTTCTGTGTTGCTTTTCTATTTCTGACTATTGACTCTTTTTTTTGGATTGAAGATCTAACCTTTTTGGTTATTTTTTTGACGATTTCCATATAAATATTGTTGTGATCTAGTTCATGTAGCTACGTTTCAAAATGCGCCAACGTGGTAATTGGTGATACATTGCAAGAGTAGGCAAATCAAAGAAGAATTTGCTCAAACAAAATATCTACTTTTACTTGTAGCTCTCATCTTTTGGCGTGTTTTGCCATAAACTTATTAAGTTTGATAGTATCAATCAAGTATTTAGCAGCTCTATTGTCTTCTTTCATCTGTTCCCAACTTGAACTGGTTGGAGTTTTAGCGTCATTATCCGCCTTTTCTTTCTTTAGCTTTCTTTAGGTGATTTTGGCTGTCTCATTTGTGCTGATTTGTCCCATTTTATTTTCTAAGAATTTTATGGATCTTAAGTTTTTGGCTCCATCTTTATCAACTAAGCTGAGTATTATAAACGCTTTGGTTTTCAGTCTGACTTTTGCCATGTCACTCCCCGTTTTGCGAAAAATATATTGATCATTTTTTTTGGGGACTATAGGGATGGTATCTTATTTTTTGTTTGTTTTTGTTGCTGCAAGGGCCTATCCACCATCTGGGGAGGACTGATTTAATCTGCTTTGATAATTTTTGGTGATTTACTGTTACCATTGGACATTTTTTTACTCCGCATAAAAGTTTTCTTAATTTTTAAAATATGTAGAAGTGCGCCACGATAGAAAATTTAGAAACCATTTAAGAATAACTGATAATATAAGCAAACAAATTATTTTCAAACTTTTCTTAGCTAGATCTATTTGCAATGGAGTAAACTATGCTTTGATACAATATTGATTTATTTTTGTTTGTTTCAGTAATAACGTCAAGAGTACGTGGCCACCAACATTGTGGTCACGAGCAGTTGGTACAGTGCACCAAGCCACTTTCCATCATCACCGATTCAGGACTCACGTTCGTTTCCAGTAAGACGGATTTAGAAAGGATATGCCCGTAAGTGTTTAATAATATTTTATATTTATTACAAAACATTGTCTAATAATGAAAGCTAAAAGCTTCTGGTCGAATATTTTCTCAATCGGACCGTATTGATTTTAGTATTATACAAATAGTAATTTGAAAGTCATCAATTCAGCAAATTGTGAGAGAACGAGTTAATTCTAAGCTAAATAAAAGTTATTTGTTAGAGAAATTGGGATAAAAGTTTTAACAATTACTCAAATAAAAGCTTTTATGAATTATAATATAATTAATAAATCACTGCACCACAAAATAGTTCAGTTAATTACAATGAAAGCCTCACGTAGTGCCAGTATGAATTATATTTAATACAGGAAACAATTTTCACAACGATTTTCATTATTTTGATTGCTTTAAAATGTTATCCCAGTGAGGACAAACATCAAACATGTATGGGAATATATTGATTTTTTATTTGCAGTTGTATATATTGAAACTAATGGTTTTCATAACTACGCATTGATAATTAACTGGTTGAAAATTTGGTATTAAAATGAAGTTAGTTAGTATGTTTTATCTTCTATTTGATATTATAAATAAGAAATATTTACTGCATTGCATGTAGATTTATGACATGTATGAAGGGGGGTGCTGGTGGAAGAACGTTTCTATAATTTCCGGTCGAGCGTAACCCCTTTATTTCCTTGAATCATGCTAGCCACTAGTACTAGCAAACAACAAAGTCGCGTTTCAATTTTCGCCGATTCCGCAGCCTGCATGGGTAATGCAGGAATCCGGTTTTCTCGGTAATTGGATAAGTTTATCCGCTCGTTTTAATTAATAGTTTGGCGGTAATTGAATAATAACTGTTATAAATGTAGTTGTAAGTGTATCAGTGCTATGTCACACGAGGTTCTGAGATAATTGGACTTAGTTCTAGTGACATTCATTTTCTGGAGATTGAGAAGGATTATGTATTTGAAAGTTTATAATACAATTTTGGAACAATTGGAATGTGTTTAATTGGATGTAACTATCTCATTATTTGTGTAAGTAGTGCAGCATTTTTTATTTAAATTTAATAAATGTGTATCATTGTGATTAGCAGCATTTTTTTTAGTTAGAAAATTTATTTGCATTGGCTTTTTAAGCTTAAAAAATTTTTTGCACATCTTAAATCTCTCAGAGTATAATTATTGCATTTTTTTTTAGATTTATGGTAATTTTTTAACAAAATTTAGAATATGTATTGTAGAAACGCTTTATTAAACTTAGAAACAATTAGATCAATGCTCACATTTTTTTAGCAAAAATTTTTGTTTTAAACTTTTGAAGCAACATTGACTACTTGCAGGGTACAGAGAAGTTTGTTTGAAATACAAATTCCAAGAATATAATTTGAAAAAGATTGTTTTATTGCTTAATGTTTAGTGTTAAGTAGATGAAGGATGTTTTGGCGTAAAGATTGTCTATTAACATTGAACAGTTTTGAGCATTGACCAACAGTCAAAACTGTTTAGCCAGACGCTATTTCTATCATTGCGTTCACTTGTATTCATCTTTTTGGTAGCTTCTTGGTTGTTTGCTTCTTTGGTTGATGATATTAAAGGGATATTTTTTGAAGATAATTTGTTTTTAAGATGATTTGTTTTTATTTTTTTGTCTGCGTTGATGTTTCCAAGACGAGAATGTACTGTGGAAGATATTTTGATTTGCAGAGTTTGATTTATTTATATGCTGTAACATAAACTTCAAAATTTGATGTACAATTACAAACATAACAGTGACTTAGTTTGATAATCATACCAAAGATAAATATCTTTGTTTGGTGTTATAAAAAGTGCACGCCGTTGTTACCATCTTCTGGACTTGGAGGCAGTTTGGCAAGGTGCAAGACTTTGGAGATGATGTTATTACGATTCCCGTTGCATGTAGTGGAACTTTAGTTATTTTGTTAGTTATTTTGGACTACTAAATTTAGATACTTGGCTGCCGGTTAACTTAAGACCTAGATCCAGACATAGAAGTAAGATTACGAATAGCAATGTTTTAAACCTGAACTTTAGATATCGTTTTATGAAATTCAACATTTAATTTGTACTGTTTTATGGTGTTAAGGCGTGGATTTTAAGCTTTTGTGATATGGATATTTTGGCGGATGCATAGAATATCTTGAGTGGAGTACATCAGAAATGCTGAGGTTCTTACACTCTTGGAAAGAAACAGAGAGCTACTTGGAAAGGCAGCATACCTTGGTTCAATCTTAAAAGCATTAACGAAGGGCCGACATGGCTCAATCAACAGAAAACTTAAGAGACTAGACAGGACTTCAACACTTTGTTCAAAGTGACAATGATTGTTGCTATTTTTTAGTAATGGAAAATGCACCTGAAGAAGAGAAGGGTTGTACTTTTGCGGGCAATTCTCTAGAAAAAATATTTTTTAGGTTGGTACAAACGTATAAAGTTGTGCGATGGCTTCAGCTCCAAAGTGCAACCAGAATTTGCGTTATAGATTGGCGTTGAGTTTGCACAAGTAGTTGTCCAAAAAATTGGCTCTAGTGGTACTGGGTGCAATATTTAGATAAATATCCGTTCTCTTAGGTGTTGAGGGGGACCGGAGTAGTCGTAGGAGTAAAACTAGCATCAATCAACCATTAGTACTAGTTCTTGTTTGAGGTCGTCTCAGTGTCGAGTTGTTTGCAGAATACTATATTCTGCAAACAACTCTGGTTGGCGAGATCCGATCCTGTAACAAAACAGAAGGCGATTTATTTGTTTATCAAATACTAGTTTAACTTGCATATAGGAAGGCATTTATCTAACATATGAGACGTGCCAATGTTTTTTCTATGTGTCTTTTAAAGAAAATTGTTTATTGTGTGGTTTGATGTGGCCTTACTGAATAATACTCTTAGCGGATATTGCAATATTATATGTATTGAGGCATGCCTCATTGTAGATTTAGTAGACGGGGGTGTTAAAGTATTTGGTTTATTGGCCAGAAGTTGAACGAATAATAAGGAACATGTTAGAGGCGGAATTTTGGCTTGTGTGTCGACTGGTTTGAAGATGGAATTCTAATCATTTGGAATGATTATTGTATGGCTTTCTTCTATTTTGTCATGTTTGGTAGGTTAATTTAAGTGGTGAGGCGCTTTTGTTGCTATAGTTATGTTTGATGGCGGTGGCTAAGCTGTTGTATTTGAGCTGAAAGCAGCGACTTTTTTGCTGTTTTTGGACTTACGGTAACCTTATTTGAAGTGCTATTGCCGGTCTAGAGTTTTGTGTTTTTTTAAGGATGTTGTTGGGCGACAGCACTGTATAGGATGTAGCCGCGTTTTTTTTTAATTAGCTAGATGGGGGAGCTTTTTAATAATGTTTTTTTTGGTAATGCCTACTAAGTAAGATGGTGTGAAACTTTCTCTTGATAGATTCTATATATATATATATATATGTATATATATATATATATATGGCATAGTTGCAATCTGCGTCAGGTTTTCCCTATCGATAAGTGTTTTCCAAATTTGTCTTGTACGTTTACTATGTATATTCCTGCTTGGTGGCTGTGGACCAGCTAAAATCAGCGACTTTTTGGTTGTTCTTGGACCAATTGTTTGATTTGTCAAAGTCAAATGTCTCTATCATTTAAGCTAAGATTGTGGTTTTGAAAAATTTGTTGAAAGTGTTGTTGCCGTTATTGGAGTGTTGTGGTTTAAGCTCCACAACTTTTTTGTGTCTTTAGTTGAATTTTTTTTATATAGTTTTGGGCTTTCTAAGTGTACTGCTGGCAGCAATTGTTGGTGGGTGTGAACCCAAGATGGCGTTAGTATCTTCTAACAGCTTTTCTTTTTGGTGATTATCAGCAAGACATGTGCTTATTGATTACCTGTTTTTGTTGACTCATTTTATTTATGACATTAAAACGTGGGTTTTGCGTGTAAATTGGTAGTGCGGACTTTGTTGAGGATAGTGCATTTGGCTTTAGAAGTTTTCCGTTTATGCTTTGCAATGATGATGTGGCATTTGAAATGTGGATTTCTTATACATAAGCTGGTTGGAGCAAGTCACTTATATTCTAGATTCTGAGAAAAATGCAGGTTGAAACGCTCAAGTTAATTAAAAATATTAGTATACGTAAGCTTTCTTATTTTGGTCATATAATGCGGAATGAGAAGTATAGTCTGCCGCAATTAATAATGCAATGTAAAATATAACGCAGGAGAGATCTCGGTAAAAGACGAATAATTAAGAATTTACTACAATGGTATGGAAAAACATCAGTCGAAGTCTTTCGAGCTACTGTTAACAACGTCTTCTTCTAGACGAAGCACTTACGAGAAGAAGAATGGACTCCTCTTACGGCGCAGATACATTTTTTGACAATTACTGCCGGATTTATCAAAGTCTAATGTCGCCATCACTGATGCAAAATGTGTGGCTTCGAAAGATGGTCTTGTTGAATGTGGTGTGCTCCATAATTTCTCTGTGGCCACAGGGTTAATTCTTTTTCAGGCATCTTTTATATAGTTTTTTTGGCATTCTTTGCTAATTGCTAGCAGCAGTAGTTAGTGAAAGTGAGGAGGATGCCTAAAATAGTCTCAGTACCCATTAACAGCTTTTGGTTTTATTTTTTGTTGGCATAGCCTGTGTTTATTCTTTGCATGTTCTTGACGAACCAGTTAATTTATATTTTAAGTATTGCTATTTTTTGCGTGTCAACCTGGTGTGCATTTTTTCATCACCTTGTGGCAGATTTTATTGAGGGTAATATAGTTGTCTTCCGAGGTAAAGTGCAGGACTTTTTTTTTTGTTGACATGGTATTTGTTTTGTCATGTATGGGGTTAATGCACTGCAGTTTAATTTTTATTTATGCATCGTTTAGATAGTTTTTGGCATTCCATGTAACCGTTGGCAGTAATTCTTAAGATGGTCTTTGTATTTTTTAACAGTTTTTGCTTTTGGTGTTTGTTTTCAAAATACATACTTGAGGACAGGCTTATTGCTTTATTTTTGTCAAACTAATTTATTTGTGACCTAACTGCTGTCGCGTCTTGCATATAAACCAATAGTGCGGTTTGTTTTACCTTGGGGTAGACTTTCTTTTGGATAGAGCAGTCGTTTTTAGAAGTTTGTGGTTTATGATCTGCAGTGCAGGATTACTTTTTATTGATGTTGTTTTTAGCTTGTAATGTATGAACTATTGGGATTTGTCTTGTACAAGAGCAATAGCTACTCGGTTGTTGGTAGGGTGTGTAGCGAGTATACGTACGTTTTATTGTTGGTTGACTAGTCTCCGACGCTCTTAAGCTAACCGGTTGTCTTGGGTCATCCAATCTCATATATGCTCTAGGTTGTGTTTTTGAAGTTGGCTAAGTACTACTCCAATGATTCAATCTTTGCAGTTTGGCGTGGGCTTCTGCGAGTATTGTGATGATATGTACAATTGCTTTAGTTGTACTTGACGTTGGGCACTTATTGTTAGGGACAGGTACGTTTTTGGTGTTGGAGTTGGAAGCGACCTGTCTGGTGTCATTTTTTACGAGTTTGTCTTGAAGTTGGTGTTGAAGGCGGATTACCTAAGTTGGTGATGTTTGCGGGTTGGACGATGTTGTAGTACGTCTATAGAATTTGGGCGCTATTTTTTACGGGCACGAAGTTGGCCTGTTCAAGTCGCTGATATCCGGAAGTTGGATGATGTTGTGGTACTGCTACGGAGTACAATTACTTCAGTCTTGAACTATGTTGATCGTTATTTGTTACTAGTTTACCTTTGATGTTAGAGTTGAAGGCGGCATATTTAATTCGGTGATGTGCCTGTTTTGGAGTACAATAGTACTCCATGGCGTCCTTGGTTACTGGTTTGTTTTTTGATGTTAGAGTTGAAGTCGACTTGTCTTGGTGATGTCCAGGTGTCGGACGACGCTGGTCTTTATTAACTTTTTTT
The DNA here is from genome assembly GCA_963932245.1 of Tachinus rufipes. Lineage (NCBI taxonomy): Eukaryota > Metazoa > Arthropoda > Insecta > Coleoptera > Staphylinidae > Tachinus > Tachinus rufipes. The sequence goes on along the minus strand of OZ010747.1, from coordinate 83,904,185 downwards.
TTCTATGTCTAATGATAACGTCAATACAACATTATTGTCAGAAAACATTATACCGTGGGTTTATGTTCTAATTTTGTTTGTGGTTTGGCAGAAGAATTGTCAAAAATATGTCAGATTTATTCTAGTTTGGTTTTGATGCGTACGTTAAGGCGTTTACCAAAAAAGGAGAAAAGTAGGAATTGTTTTATAGGCTGGAGTAGTAAGGTATGGCTGAGAACTTGATGGCTTCTGGTAGGGGTGGTGTATTGTATGGTAATGCTAGTATATGGTGCGACATAGGGAGATTGTTCTAGTCGCACCAGAATAAGTGTGTGTGAAGTGTGAGAATAGAAGTGGTTTGCTGATTCAAGGTTTAAGGTTCTTCCACCGAGCCGCTTTCTTTCAACTTTTTTTAACTTGGGACTGCTTATGGATTTTTAGAAAGAGGTTGTAACTGTTTTTTTGCAATTTTTTTGAAATAATAGGTTCACACGATGGTAAGCGTTTTTATCTTATAATCTTACTACCAGAATGTGTAAAGTTTATATTTTTTACCTTTCTCAGGTGACACCAAGAAGTTTATTTAGTGGCAATTAATTACATTATGCGCTTGTAGTGTGCTCGCATAGGCATAGCATGGAAGTTTGAATAAAAATCTTTGAAATTGTTATCATTTGCTTGAGTTAAGCGGAATAGTAACTGAGTTTTGATTCAAAAGTTTGCGTTTTGTATTTTTTTTGTAGCTTACGCATAGTATTTTTACTCGTAGCTCTAAGCTGGAGCAGAAATTTGTACGTGCATTGAATTGGGCTTTATTTGAATTCTGGCTTGTTCTCAACTTGAGATAGACTATACTAGACTTTTATAATTTACGGTGTGTGTGCGTTCGTATTATGTTCTAAATATTGTTTTTTTTAAGTTGGAGCTGGAATGGGTTTTGCCGCATTTGACGCAAACATAAAGTAAATTGCATCTGGGTTCCGTGTGGTCATAACGATGACATTTAGCAGTTTTGGCTTTCTTACGTTTGTATTCTACTCTAACTGTAAGATTGCATAGCTTGATAAGACAAAATTTTTGTGGAAGCGTGAAGTACGTTCAGTACAGCGTTGGGATTTTTTTTTTAAGCTGTTTTCAGCTCAGAGCGATGAGCTCTGCCTGTACTACATTAGCCTAGATGCAGTTGGGTATGCTTGTAATGCCATATGTTAGCATAGCTTTAAAACTAACTTGGGTGATGTAGTGTGTTCTATTTGAACATAGATAAGAGCTTCAGAAATACATTTTTAATAAAACCGGAGCTTTTTGTCTTTTACGTGGGATGGCGAAGAATGCGGAGGGTTTGTTAGAACTCAAGAGGTTAGAGGACATATTTGCATTAGTTGACTGAGCTGGCCGGATTGAAGACTTTTTGGCATTTTTGGCTGATGGCTTTACTGGTGCTAAAGTCATGGTGTGGCTGATGGCTTGTCGGTGCATTCAGATAAAGAAGTTTTACCTTGATATTTTTGTACTTTTTTTGATTTAGACTTTTTGTGTTTATTTATCATGATAAAATATCTAGAAGGAGAAATTTTGGGTTGAGCTATCAAGATGTGCTTTAGCTGAACATTCATCATTCTTTATCTTTGGAGGTTGTTGGTTTATATTTAGCAATCTTTTTTTGAGGAGAATTTTTAAAATACTTGGTCTTAAAGAACGGATGGTTGGATTTGCCTAGTTTAGTCATATATTTGGAGATACGCTCACCGACTAAATTTTTTTCTGGAAGTTTGAATGTTTGCCAGTCATATAGACCACGTCGGAGATAAGCTTACCTACAAAAATTTTGTTTGGAAACTTTTGCCAATCATAGTCTTCCGTTTAGAGACTATAGAAAAGGATTTAGGAGAAAGTTGGAAATTGCCCTATAAGGTGTTCTGGGAGTTTTGGCTTTTGGATAGGGCTGGAAACATGATGGCTTTCAGTGAGGTGTGGTGTGTAATGTAAGTGTACAGTGTTCTATAGAAAACAATGTAGACTGAAGACTGGCTGTAAGCTATGGTCTTACTTTTTAACTTGCAAATTACCAGTGTTTGTTTGCAGGCCGTTTATTTTATGGGCACTACCGTCGAGTGAAAGTATATTAGAAAGAGGCTCAAACTTAATATATTTGTGCGTACTTATGTATGCTGCTTTTATAGATGTATATGTTCTCTTCTCGCACTTTTCTACTTCTTTTTCTTCAGCCTGTATCTATCTACTTTTGGACATAGGCTTCCTTTAAACTTTGCCGCACGGTCCTATCTTTAGCTTTCTGTTGCCACGAATAACCGACGACTTTTCGGATGTCGTTTCTCTATCTTTTTTGGGGTCTTCCCACATTTCTCTTAGATGTCCATCGTCTCTACTGCATAACCCGTATCGTCCAATTGGCTGGGTTTTGTCTTGCAACATGGCCTGCTCAGCTTCATCCAAGGTTTGCTACTTGATAACATCCTTGACACCTGTTTGCGGATTTCGATGTTTCAAATGTGATCTTTTAGGCTTACACCTAACATGGTCCATTCCATTGCTCTTTGGCAATATTGCAGCTTGTCTGCTGATCTGTTGGTAAGAGTAGTTATTTCAACACCATACGTAGTTACTGGGAGGATGCACTTATTGTACACCTCCTTTTTTAGTTTATATGAGATGCTTTGATCTCTCAGTATGTAACTCAACCTACCGAATGCTGCTCAACTCATCCTAATTCTGCGTTTTACTTCGGCACACTGATTTTTTTTTCTTAGTCTGATCACATGATCCTGGTACACATACTCTGCTTACATTTTGTTCAGTGGAGATGGGAATTTTAGAATCACTCCTAATTTTGGTCTTCTTGAGGTTCATCTTGAGTCCGACTTTTTTGGATGCTAAATTTAGTTGTGTGAGCATGCTTTTTAACATCTTGAAGTCCGAGCTAAAAAGAACTATGTTGTTGGCAAAGCGCAAATGATCAGATGTTTTCCATCGATGTTTACAACGTTCATCTCCCTGTCCAAGCGTTTAAAGACATCTTCCATTGCCAGCGTGAAGAGTTTCGGTGAGATCGTATAACCTTGCCTTACTTTTCTTCTAATAGGAACCTTGTTAGTAATGGTGTCATCGTCCAGCTTAATTTGGAGTGTTGCATTTTCATAGATGTAATTCAGTAGGTTTGAGTATCTGGAGTCAATACGTGCGTTGGTCATTGCATTTAATACTGCCTATATCTCGATCGAGTCGAATGCCATCTCGTAATTTATAAAGGATAGGTGAGTGGTATGTTGTTTTCGACAGGTTTTTTGATTAGCGACCTTTCACACTAGTTATCAACTATTAGCTATCTTTGAGTCACGGGATAGCAGCGACATACACGAGTACGCAAAAAAATTTATTAGTCCCAACGGTACTACGATGTGCTATATTTAGAGAGTTGGCCTCTTACTAACACCATTTTGTATTTTTTTGGTATGTTTTCAAAAAAAAATGTGGTTTTTGAACGAGATTGCGCAGAGATGCTAATGCCCTATACTAATCACATCCCAGAATGTGTGGGGGTGGTGTGCTGTAGTATTGTTGGAAGGACAATTATTGTTGATCATTTTTCCTTCTGGCAATAGACTGGGTTGGCTGACCGATTATATCCGACCTAAAGAGCTTTTAAGGGCGCCTTAACTTGATTTAGAAAAATTGATTTTTTTAAACTGCGATTTATTAATTGTTTGCTAAATTTAGAAATTATAGTGTGGATAATATTACCTTGTATACAAGATAGTTAACAAACTGTTAGGCTTTATGATCGATGCTTAAGGCGTCTATTTTAATTGATTAAGACATTATGGAAGCAATATTAAATCTAAAAATATATTATTTTACTACAGATCAACATCGAAAAGTTTTTAAACTAATTAAGGTTTGAAACTTTGTGGGCGATAAATTTTTAAGGAGACTTCAGATTTGATCAAAAATATTTGGGCGAAATCAACAGTTTTATAAACAATTTGTCTAAAATGTTTCCAGGTTTGTGTGGTGTAGTTAGTCTATAAATTTGACGCGAGCTATTCGTGTTGCAATTTTGTTTATCGTAGATGAAATTAATCAACAAGTTATAATTTTGATCATAAATGAACTGAAACTATAAAGATAAAATAAAATTTAGCTTTTATAATTTCTAGTTTAATACATTGTATCTCATTAATTGTTTTATAAAGTTATAAATGACCATGACAATCAGACAGTAATTGCAATTCAAAACTTTACAAAATCATTGTCAACAATTATACGTCAACTCATGGTTTAATTCTTTTCAATTATAATTTATATAAATTATTAATCTCATGCAAATTTATATGCGCATTCTGCATATAATCATTACATGCGCGATTATATGTATAGAACATAATCAAGCATGACTGTTAGTTATATATTACTGCACGACTAAACGCAAGCGGGGAAGACGAGGGGTGTAATTAATAATTCATATCGGATATTATTTTATACCACCGCGCGTATTAATATGACCGCGCTAATTGCGACTAGCAAATGTGAATATGGAAAATCAATGCGGTTAATTTTGAGGACAGTTCGTGTTCAGCTAGACAAATCCTTAGAGTTATATTGAATAGTATGCCTAATTCATAATTGAAATTGAAGTATAGGGAAATATTGATCGATCTTATGTCCATTCTTAGCTTGTAATTTATTCTCTATTGAATTTTAACTATTATTATCTGCAAAGCTATGAAAACTTTATTTGACCCGGTCGTAGCTTCATCTATAATGGAAGGTGTTATTATCTGCGAATTTATAAATAGAATAATTTATTATTTAAAGAAGTTTATTAATGAAATCAAAAATAGAATCCGATTTAGTACAGAATTTAAATTTTGAGACCAAGCTAAATCTGAAAATATTTTTTTTATTCAAATTTACATTATTAAGTTTGTTGATAAGATTAGTTGGCGTTGCTTTATAAGAAAGAAAGTTATTTTAGTGATCAAAATCTCGATTTTATACAAAATGTAGGCTATTCGTTGATTATTTCATTAATTATTAGAATATTTCAATCTACAATAGATCGGATAAATATTAATTGATAAACACAGCTTTAATCTATTTTCACTGTAAAAGCCTAACCAATATTTTAATTGTATCCAAATTGCTAAAGCGTAACAATAGATTGTGGTTTCAAACTGAATAGTTTTAATCTTCATTTATAATTTACTGAGGCTATTTCAATGAGAGGCATTAAAATATAATTATGTTGAAATGGGTTTCTATATTGTACAATAATTCTGTTTGCATAGGGAATTTGTAAATGGTTAAATATTTGTACTTTTCAGTTTGTTCCTTTGATGGGATTTCTGTGGGACCGGGAATTTTATTTAATATCACCGGTAATAATTATTAGAGCATACTAAGTAGCATTTAAAATGAATAAAAAGGTACATATTTGAGTAGAATTTGTTAAAAAGTATATTATTACCTTTGAGACTTAATTTTGCTTCAAAAGAAATTACAATAATATATAATTTGCTACAATTAAATCATTAAAGAAAATTTTATTATAATTTAAAGCGATGTTAAATATTCACAATATCTCCCAAACAATGGCATTAACACATTATTATAACCATAAAATCCAAGCAAAACGATCAAAGACTTGTTCCATATGTAGTGAACATAATAAATTCTAAAAAATTGAAATGTTTAAAATAATAAATTATTAAAATATGTTTTTAATACTTTTTTAGCTTTAAATAGTTTTTACTAAACTGACTAATATCCTCTCCAGCAAGCTTAGATGTTTGTTTCATCATATCCTCCATATAATCAGCAATATTTAAAGTACCCATTTTATTACCAAACGCTTCTATATCTTCATCTACTAAATATGAATCGATTGCAATTAATTTGTCATTTTTAAAATTCCAAGTTTTTCCTATAAATGGATATGCAGCTGAAAGCATCTGTAAAAGTTTTGACTGTACCTTTACAAACCTAAAAAATATTGTTTTAAATTTTAAAATTTTCTAAAAATTTAAAACATACATAGCTTTTTGTCCTATCAATTTGAATCCAATATCTAACAGTAATGCAGGTAACAGTTGCAATAAGTAGATATAAATCCAATAAATAAAAGGATTGGTAGTTTTATGCACATTTGGATAAAGTATAGGTTTGCACCATATTTTCTTTTCAAGTATCGAATGCATACAATCGACAGTTTGCTGTTTTGATGTAATTGAAAATAAGTTAGTGTTGGAACTATTGTATACGCCAATTTCTGATTTGCTGTAATATTAATTGTAATTATATTTGATTTATTTTGTTAAATATCTTACTTTGTTATTGATTGATGCCAAGTAGCTTTAATCATGAATGCAATTGCTGAATCTACAGGACAATAATCGTAGTATACATGCTCCGTAAACATGGATCGAAATATACCTAAGATATAAATTGGTTATTGATTGTTTTTAAGAGTAGAAATTAGTGTTTACCTTTAGATCCTGCGTAGCATAATCCCATTGGTCCGTTAAAATTATCAACGTAACCTTTTATTGGTTCAGACAATGCTGAGGTTACTGTAAAAAATAAATAAATATGTAATTGATTAATTGCAAAAAGAATACCATTAGCAAACATCAGAGTAACAGAATAACGAATAAACTTGGGTTAAGAATGCTTTAAAGTAATGCATTAGGTTTGGAAATTACCCTAACAAGAATCTGAATTAATGAAAGCGAATCAATTTGAGGTTAAGAGAAAATTTTGCTAAACGCTTATGTTACAATTTTTTATTAAAGTTAGATTAATTTATTTTCAACACAAATTGATGTTTACTAAATGAATGAATGAATGAATGAAGAATAACTAAATAGATTATTATGTTTGTTAGTATAAAAATAATAACTAATTTTGATGAAGAGGTTTAGAATGTTACACTTTCTAAGAAATGCTTTAAGCATGTTTTGAGATATGTAGAGGTCTATGAGGCTTTTTTTCCTATCTGAGGGATTTTGCTTATTAAAACCTACCTTCTTTACAATGCTATAATGACCGGAATTGCTTTGTGGCCTATTAGTCATGCGCTGTCGATCTTATTTTAACTTTTAAAGAGAGGTTCTTATGGAGATCTATTCTCAGGTACTTAATGGAGTTTGTTGATGTTATTTCCGTCTTTTCTTGTTTTAAATTGCTTTGGCATCAAGAATTATTAGCCGCCTAGAGGCAAAGAGCTATTTCTGGAAATGATGTGGAGTAGTGGTGCCTCGTAAGGGGTCACGACGGAAACTCATCTAAGAAATTTTTGCTGGCATAAGTACTGTGTTGCAGGTGGTGTTTGTCATGAGCGCTTACTCGGGAAAAGGTTGTACCTTACGGCTGTATCCCAAAGAGGCAAAGGATGAACTATTTACATTACACGATGTGACGCAAGCTACCTTTATTTATCATACTTGACTTTTGTCTATATGAGTACTGGGGGAGAGTAGGAGCTGGGTGGGCTTCTGATGTTTACTCGAAAGGCGTTGGTCTCTCAGTGGCAGTACCGTTCTTTAGTAGTTAGAGTGGGTCAAGTTTTGTGAAAACACACTGCATGTATGACCGTCTCACCGTCTTCTCAGCTGTTAGCCGGTGCGGGAAACCGTAATTATGCCTAATGAGAGGCGGCCTTTGCTGACGGAGGAATAACTTTAGTAAAAATAGATGGGTATAGGCATAGGCATACGCTCTCTACGTTTGAAGCGTTTGAAATACTGGTCAAAAAACATAGATGAGTGCAGACCTAACTTTCGTTGTAGTGAAAACGCTTAGTCTATCAGGTAAGCGTGTGGGTTAAGCTTCTACTACTAGTTATACAGGGTACGACTCTTTTTTTCTTCCTCGATTCTTTCTTTTTGACCACTTCTTCACGTGCAGGAGTAACTATGGCCTTCTCAAGAGAGTATGGTGTAATAGAGGATGTTCCACAGGTGTGGCACCGGTCTCTGCGGTATTTTGTCGCAACTTTAAACTCTTCTGCATCCTCGTTCATAATTCATCTGTTTTTGATCTAATTTTTTATTATTTTTTACGTTTGTTTTTAACGTTTGCAGAGAAGAAAATTTTTAATTTTTTTATAACACTCGATCGTGTAGGTATGGAGGGTAATCATGATTTTTAGTGACCCGTCTACCTACGGAAATGTCGGTTAGTTAGAAATTGGATATGTTACTTTTTTTTTCTTTATTTAAGAAGCAAATAACATTTGTAGAAAATAAAAAAATATATATTTTGGATCATCAACACTTGGGCGGGTGGGCGGGGCACTCTAATAGAAACTATTGACTCCTGCTCAATGAACTAAGTGCCTTGCTTACCGTTTTATGTTTGAAATCAAAATCTGTCACCATTCACCCCTAACTTATTGAATGTGAAAAAGGCCTTAGTCAAGAAAAATTTGATCCGACAAGAGAAGTTTAGTGTAGAGACTAATGGAAGGACGTATATATCAGTTTTTATTGTTTGATTCTATAAAGTATCAATGAATATACTGATTATCAAAAGTCTTGACCAAAAAGAGATTGCTTTCATAAAGAACTTATACGAACATCAATCAGCTGCAATAAGGGTCGAAAACGATGATTAGCGATATTTCTACTAAACGATGAGTTTTGTCACTTTTACTTTTTAATATAATCTTAGAACAAATGTTCTCAAAATCACTAGAAAACTGGCGGAATAAAATTAAGGTTAGAGGCGAACTACTAAACAACCTCAGATACTCAGACGATGCGGCAATATTTGCAGATAGTCCAGTTTGTTTAGGCAAATCACATTAGAAGACTAAAATTCTTCTTCTTCTTCTTCTTCTTCTTCTTTACGTGCCATGTCCTTTGAGGACGTCGGCGATCATCATTGTGATTTTTATTTTATTGGCAGCGGCACGGAACTGACATTATACCACTCTCTCAGGTTTTTCAGCCAGGACATGCGTTTTCTTCCTGGACCTCGTCTGGCTTGAATTTTAGTACTTTTTACCTCTCATAACATGTGTAAAGTATTCCAGCTTGCGTTTTTTGATGGTAAACATGACTTCTGGTTGCTTCTGGAGACGGGCAAGCACCTCGGTGTTTCGGACTCTGTCTACTCATGATATTTTAAACAGGCGACAGCAGCACCACATTTCTAACGTTTCAAGATTGAGTAGACTAAAATTTAACACGGCTAAAATAGTTATAATAATCATTAGAAGACTAAATGTTTAAGCTAATCTGCGTGTATACGATAACTAGATAAAGCAGGTTGCTAAATTTAAATGTTTTGGCTGCTGCATAATTGAATACTTAGATTCAGACATAGAAGTCGAATAGAAATGGCCAGAACAACCTTTTTCAAAATGAGAAAAATGCTAAGCTTAAACCTGAATCTTAGATATTATTTTCTGAAATGCTTCTAAGATGTGGACATTTTGTTGGATGCATAGAATAAATTGGGTGAAGTTTAACACAAACGCTGAGGTCCTTATATGCATGGGAAGAAACAGAGAGCTACTACGAGTTGTTAAAAAGCAATAGGCAGCAGACTTTGTGCACATCTTTAGAAGCTGGAAATATAGTTTGCTAAAATTTAGAATGGAGTGTCGTGTGCCAGGCCGCAGAAAACACTTTTGGCTCAAAAAACATAAAAGAATTTGCAATAATTGTTACTAACTATCAGTAATGGAGAAGGCACCTAAAGAAAAAGAAGACGCGTTTTGTCAAGACAGACTTAATTACTCCTAATATGAGATAAGTGAACCGGTTTGGTCAAAAGTGTAACAATTTTTGTTTTTTCTTTGTCTTATTTGGTTCAATTTTTCTTGGTTAGATCTGTGAAATTATTTAGATTTTTTTTTGTTTTGCTTCTCTTTTAATTGTCATCTTTTGGTTTTTTTAGCAGCTACTGAATAAGTTTTGTGGTGTTTTGCAAGATAATTTCTTGGTTTTTTGAGTCACATTATGCCGACTTTTTGGTTGTTGTAGTTGCTTTTTTTATCTATTGCATTCTTTGTCATCTTCAGTTAGCATTAAGCCAATTCTATTTGTAATATGGTTTGTTGAATTTTGGCTTATAGTTAGTCAAACCTTCTTATAGTGCCATACTCTCTAAGAGCGTCGGCACCCTTTGCGTATGTTTGTGGTGTGCGATAGTTCCACACAAACATACGGGACCTACAGCTTAACGTTGAATCCGATCCACACCACTAGAGGGGTTTACTAGGCAAATACTTTGCTGGTTTGCCATTGCTTTGCAAAGGTGACGACCACATCGAAATATATTTGACAAATTAGATATTGCCGCTGCTAGGAATCGAACCCGTCCTCGCACTAGACCATTGTGCTAAGCATTTTCATCTATGACTAATTGTGATTTTATTGACTTCTTTATGGCTTTCATGTTTGTTTCTTTAAAATATTGTTTTTAAGTTTTTGGATTTGTCATCACTGCAAACATCAGTAGTCACGTGGCAAGAGGTTGAAGTGATATTCAAATACTTCTCGCCAACCCGTCCGATTGTGTGTTATCAAGAAATTGTATGTTAGAGGAGGGGATGATGAATTCGATCTCTTGATGATCAATACTTGGTTGGGTGGGTGTTGGGTTATTTCAGATTATGCTAACTATCGACTAGTTTTAGCTGGAGTGTCCATCTGCTAAAGAGTTTGTTATCAAAAATTGAAAGTTTTTCTTTTTTAGAAATCTTTATGTTGGAGGAAGGAATGATGAATTAAATCTCTTAATTAATGACTATCACTTTTGTGGATGATTGTGTCACTCTAGTGCATGATTACCGTTAAGTAGTTTGAACTGGAGTTCTCACCTACCTGCCTGAGTGTTTGTTATCAAGAGATTGGACGTTTTTTTTGTAAGCGTCAGAAATTAGAAGAAATCAAATTTCTTGATGACCATCAATTAGTTAGGTGGCTGAGTTGCTCTAATTTATGATTACTATTTAGTAGTTTGAACTGGAGTAAAGAATTAAATAAAATACAATTTAATTTACATATACTATTTGAAGAACTATTTACATCATTATAACAACAAAGGCCATCGTTGCTTTGCATAAAGCATATACGTTGTGGCTTAAATGTTTGCAATATTGGGAATTTGTTTTCAACTAAACGTAAAGATTGCGTTGTTCACTAAAAGAATGAATCAAGAAAAACTAAATAACTTTAAATTTAGATTTTATTTGATTGATGAAACTGCTTCTTTTGGTTGTTAGTGTTGTGTATAAGAGTACAACTAACATTGACGAAGGGTTTAGAATTTTATACTTGGAACTTCTTATTGTTGATAACCAGCAAATAAATTTACTATATCTTTATAAGATATCTAAATCTAAATGAGTTGGTTTACTGGTAATTGTTTAGTACCACAATTGTAGATTTGTTTTTTGGTGCTACAAACAGGGATTTTGAGAGTGCAGCTGGATTACTTTGTACAAGTTAGAGGTATTTCCGGAGTGCAGTGGCAATAGTGTGTAGAGTTTTAGGATGTTTTTTGGATTGCTATTTTTTCTAATTTTGTGGGGCTTACGGTGTCAAGGATTGGTAAACTTTTTGTTCTCTCTCCTTTTCTTTGTCTTGCTTCAATTTCTTTTCTGTTTTTTTTTTTGTTGGGTTTTTGTAGATTAAGATGTATTTCTGAAAATGCTCTAAATATTTGCCCATATTTTGACTTTTTGAGGCTTTAATTAAGGCTTTTGATCTTTTTTTCCTAACTTTTTTTGGACCAGATTTACGCATCATAGTCGAGCGAAAACACAACGATGTTGTTCAGACACACTAATATGCATTCTTTTAAACAGCTGGGAACCACTGATGTTTTGAAGGTTAAATGTTTAGCAACCTTATATAGCCGGAATTCTACTACCGATTTTAGACTGTTATAGAGAAATTCTATTTATTATGAGAACGCATCATCTACAACTTTTATTAAATTTGTTGTTTTAAAATTATTTGGAACAGGTTTTTTTTTGTTGTAAGCGTGTTGACTCTCTGCGTAGGTTGGTTATCAACATGGGAATGCGTATTTTGGACGTTGCAGCTCTAAATAGGTGTACATTTAAACCATTTTATTTTTAGTTTTTCGGACAGGGCATTTGTTTTCCTTTCTCACTTATTTTCTGCTGCATTATCACTTTTAATACTTTATATTTCTGAACTTGCACAATGTGCTTTAGGTACTTTAATTTTTCTAATTTTGTGGAGTTTGCGATGTCAAGAATTGGTAACCTTTTTGTTTTTCTTTCTTTTCTTCTTATTTTCTTTTCTGTTTTTTTTTTTGTGTTGGATTTTTGGAGATTAAAATGTGTTTCTGAAGATGCTCTGAATATTTGCTCAAATTTTGACTTCTTGAAGCTTTACTTAAGACTTTTTGCAACATTTTTGAGCCGGAATTCTACTGCAGTCTTTAGACTATCATGGAAAAACAAAGAATTTTATCTACTATTAGAAAAGATTATTCAGGAGCATTATTAAAGTTATTGGTTCAAAATCTGTCTTTTTGCGAATGTTGGCTATCATTATGTCAATGCGTATTTTGGACGTTGTAGCTTTGAATACGTTTATTGGGCCACATTTAAACCACTTTCGTAGGGTTTTTAGCCGGAATATTCGTTTTTTTGTACTGATTTTCTCTCACTTATGTTCTCTTGCATTATCTGCTTCAATACTTCATATATTTGACCTCTCAAAATGTACTCAGTTTTTTTGTGAATTAGTTTTTTTTTCTTTGTCTGCCAGGTTTAGTATTTTTCTATTTCTTACCTTGTCGGTTCACGGGATCTTCAACATTCTTTTGTATACCTAGAGCTCAAATTCTTTGATTCTTTTCATGTTTTGTTTTTCAACGTCTAAGATATAGCACTGTACAAGAGATTATGTAGCAACTTACAATGCGTAGTCGTATTTTTAAGTCTAGTAGTTACTTAATCATATCAGATACTTTAGGAATTATTTAAAAACAATTCTATTGGAAGATTTTAATGTAGTACATCTTCTAATGCATACATTTTTTTTTTAATATTAACCAAGAGAAGGCAGGAATTTATCCTGATAACCAATTAGAATTTGCAATTAATAATCCAGGTTCTGGGTCATATTCATGTTTGGCTAATCATTTTTCTGATTATTGCGAGACATTAAAGCCGCATCTTATGGAAACTTTAAAATTTGTTGTTGAAATGGATGCTGGCATTACTAATAGTGAAAATTACTTTAGAGCGATAATTTAATTGAATTTACTCTACAAACTACTGATCAAGCAGTTTAAATTGATCTTGAATAACAAACGCGCGGGTGAGTGGGTGTGCTCCATGATATACATGATCTGGAGTAACTCTTTCAAGTATTGGTCATCAAGAGATTGGATATCATCTCCTTCTCTGACTAAAGGAGTTCTAAAACTTGCAGAGAGGATCTGGAGTAACTTAACTACTTACCCAAGTATTGGTCATCAAGAGATTCATTAACCTATAATATAGAGACTTCTAATGCTTGCAAAAAAGAAAAACTTTTAGTTTCTGATGAGCACTTCAGTTGAACCTACTCGATTGTAATCATAATTTGAAGTTACCCACCGAAGTGTTGGTCATGTCATTAAGAGATTAGATGTCACTTCTTTTTTCTGTAACTAAAGGACTTTTAACATTTAAAGAGAGTGGGCACTTTAGTTCAAACTATTCTATTATAGTCATGATTTGGAGTGGCCCAAAAAACCCGCTCTAGCGTTGGTCATCAAGAGATTACGTATCACTTTTTTTTCCTAATTCGACTAACGGACTTCTCACAGTTAGAGAGGAAACACTTTCAATTTTTTGATTTTTTTTTCTTTTTCACATCTATAGAAGATCTAACCGGAGTAAATTCACTGACCCTGAGTGTAAAGAACTTTATCTACGATTTCTGTGTAATGTTGTACTTCAAGTATATGCATGCAAATTTCCAACAAGTTCTAAACAATAAGCTAGAGGATCTTTCTAACAAACTTCAACCAAACAAAATGCATTAAAGACCAACATTTTCTAAAAAATCATTGGTGATCTCTTAACAACCTTTTCTTAAACTTAGAAAACTTTGACTGCAGGTTTGTAAGCTTAAGAGCACCACATTTAACATTTTCTTTGCCTAGAGAAACTAATTTGACCTGAGCAAATGAAACACTGACTAAAGACCAATAATAATTTCAAACTTACATTTTTTAGGTATCATGCAAACTCTATTATACTAAGCAAGTAATAAAATTATTTCATTACCTATAGTGGGTCTAAATACTACAGTTGGCACCTTATTCTGACACATATCTTTGACCACAGTTTCCGCTAAGCATTTAGAAAATACATAAGTATTAGCAAATCCCTCACAGTATTTAGAAGTAACCAGTTTTAAACTCATCGAATCCATTCTTTCTGCAAGTTCAATAATTTCATAGGGATTTCCACGTGCTGGATATAATTTTTCATCCAAATTTTTGTAACCTTGGCAATATGCAGTTGATACATGCATAAAAACCTACAAATAAATATAAAATATATTTTTTTAATTTTATCAAAACTTACTTCAAGGTTTTTCATTTCTAAAACCAAATTGCAGACCTCTCTGGTACCTCGCAAATTTAATAAAATTGCATCACTTAACGTTTCATTAAATTTTACAGTTGCTGCGCTATGGTAGACTATGTTAACTTTTTCGATTAATTCATTTCTATCAACAATATTTAATCCTAAAATTATAAAATTATTTTGTTGCAATTTAAAAATATTTTATTACCTAATTCTATTTCCTTAACATCACCTTCGAGTACTTTGATTTTATTTAAAGCCAATGGATTAATTTCTTTTAATTTATTGAAAATCTATAAATGATTAATTAATTTTAAAATTTCTATCAATAACTACCTACCTCTTCGTTGCTTGTTTTATTCCATCTTTCTTTACCAGAAACTCCTTTTTTATTTCTGATTAAAATATAAATAGTTTCAATATCTGGGCAGCTTCTTAGTAATTTTTCTATTAGCACTTTACCCATAAAGCCATTAGCACCTGTTACGAAAATATTTTTTTTGCTAAAGTATTGTGGAATAGTTTGAGTGACTTCAACACCCTGATTGGACTTCATTGTTTCAAATGATTTGGATTTCAAATGCTGGGCTATATAAATGTGGCTTTGAATTATTTAATAGGTCATTGACCAAAACTATTGTTTTTTTTTGGAATTGTATTAATTTAAATTTTAACTAATTTATTCTTTCTTGTAACAAAACAAACTGGATTGATTAAATTAGAATTATGAATTATTCAAAGTTGCAAATTTATATTTACAATGAGTTACGCTAAATATTAATCAAACTGTAAATTGAGGCGCAATTCATTGTATAGATACTGGATTATTTTTGCTTCGTAAGTTAGGTAAGTCTTGGATATAAATATTAATTAAAATTTCTGATAATAAATGTGATATTTAAGTTTGAGGATTGATATTAAGTTTAGTCTGCAACGATGGAGCTTCTGCTACTGATACTTTTGTGCTACAGGATCTCAGGTTTTTTCTTAATGTATGTCAACAATTAGTACAAAGTTAGCGAGCTGTTGCTATGTTAGATTAGGTACTAGGTTTTTTACTACTGTGTTGTCTCGGATGTTTGCCGTAGTATGATGGATTGTTTGACCTTGCTGACAAACTGAGGCCATTGTCAGTCAAGATGATTTTTGGGTAACCATACTGGTGGAATGATGGTGGCTTTGCTGGTGGTTTCCGGTACGGGGATTGCCTCGACTTACCTAGTGCACAAGTCCATGCACGGTAAGGTATACTTGCTTCTGGTTTGTGTCGTTTTGTAAAGCTTGATGTAGTCCAAAGCTACTCGTTTGGTTTTTTGGCTGGGTGCAAGTGCAAAGTGGCTTCTGGTTGAGCAGCACCAGGATTTGTTCTGCATAATACACATTTTCAATCGAATGTGCATCTTTGGCTAGTAGGATATCGGAGACGGTTTTGTCTCTGCTTATTTTTTATCGGGATCAAGCCTTAAAGTTTTGTACTGTTTCATTAACGTGTGTTGTGCACGCCTTACTGACTTTGCTAGCATCTTGGCCACCAGGATACTGATTTGATCGGCTAGACGATTGTATAGTGCGTCGGGCAGTAGATTTGTTGAGCTTGGTACTTGTTCTACTTTTTGGTTAAATTTTTCCACCATCAAAGACTATTGGGTGAACTTCAATTTTTTGTCAATTCTTTAACCATATTAATGTCCGGTTATAGGTTCTTATAGTGAATTTTTTGTCTTCTAAGTAGGTTTGATATTTCTTTATGACATGCATTTCAGCTTATTGGAATTTTACCTTTTTTGGCGTAGGAGATTACGTGTCTTCTTAGTACTTTCCTTTGATATAGTACAGCATCCATTGTAGTGTTACATGCATCGGTTTGCACCACGTAGTGTAGGATTGGACAAGCTTTTTATATTTTCAAACTTTTTGTCAGTTTTTTGTGTCCAGTGAAAGTTTTTTTGTGCTTTGTAGCTCTACTAGTGGATTAGCAACTTGGGGAAAGTTAAGGGTGTACACTTTTAACTATACATTTTTGGACTTATTTGTTAGCTTCAGGTAGAGTTATATGTGTTGATTTTTTTTGGGCCGTGATCTGATGGCCGAAGTATTCCACTTCTTTTTGTCTGAAGGCGCATTTTGTCAAATTACATTTTAGTCGGTTCTCTTGCACACGTTCTAGTTCTCTTTTTAAATGGTTTAGATGTTTTCCCATGGTATTCGAGTATACTATGATATCGTCTAAATATACTAACTGTTTCATACTTTTTGATTGCCCACTTGCAGGTTGATGCTGGCTTTTTTGGCGAATTTCAATTTTGCAGCGGATTTTGCTTGGGAAATGTATTTTGTTGTCTCGACGTTGGGGTAATATCAATTTTGTGATTTTTTTTCCGAGTCGATGAGGGCTTTTACCAATCTTCTATTAATTTTAACTTCTATTCTTGGGAGTTGTAGCGTTTGCCTTGTAAATCTCTTGCTTGTAATGTTAGGATTAGCTGGGATGTTGGAGTTTTTGATCAATTTCTTAGACGTTTTCTGAGCCTGGTAAGCGCTTTTGGTGCTTTTGTCTTTCAATATTTTTTTTTACCTTGTTGGCTTGATCGAGTATACATCAGAATATTGAGGGCCTATTAAGTCTTTAGTTCAACTACACTGGTTATGTTTTTTTTAGTGATAAAATAAGACTTGCTGCTAGAGTGTTGCTTGCCGTAGCAGAAAATTCTTTATAGTTTCTTTGGGTTGGTGATGCGTTGCTTTACAAAGATATTTTTGAAGCAATCACCGCTTAGCGTTGCGGTAGCTTGACAGGGTTTTTTTGTACTTTTTTTTGTAGCTTTTGTTTGTACTGTTAGGCATCACTACACAGGTTCTGGAGTAGGATAGATAGCAAAGCGCGCTTCCAGTCTTTTGAAGAAGTTTTCTGGGTTTTTGTGGTCCAGTCCTAAGGTTAGCAAGCTTTTTGCTTTGTTTTTTTTTTGTTTTGTTTATAGTTGTCATTTTTCTTAATCGTCATTTATTTTAGGGTATCATGACGTCTTCTGTTTCAAGTTGAGTTGATCTTTTAGTTTGATCAAAGCGGAGGTATTTGCGGACTTGTTTGACTTTGGGTCTTATCTCGAGTATACTTTAGGGTACACTTTGGGGTAAGAGCTTGGGTGCTTTTCCGTTAGATTTCAGCTGCTGGGTTTTGGCTGATTTTGGGTTTAGCTTCTGTTTTCCAAATATATTGAGTTGTCTTTGTCGGAGTCTTTTTTTTTTCTAAGAGGTTGGTTTTAGGGTAAAGGAAAGTTTTATGTTTTTGATTGTCCCGCGTTGGGCGCCATTTGTTGCCGTCATTGCTTGCAAGGTGGCGAGGTCGGTGTTGTCGTGCGTCGATAGGAGTTGAAGCACGTTGCCAACGGGTGTGGGGTGAAACTATAGTTTAGAGTTCTTAAATTGTGCGCGGACAAGGTTGGAACATGGTATTGCTTTTTGTGTGCGTGGACAGACGAATGTCCAATGCCTGGCGGTGGATGAGGTGGTGTGGTTTCTGTCGATGAAGATAACGTTTTGTCTACGATGCGGGAGAGATGGTCTTCCACTCTGTTTTGTGTTTGTTTCGGAGATCTTCTTTTCTATTTTTTTTTGCTGATCGATTGATTTTCGATTTTTTATTTTTGTAATTATGGTTTAGGCAGTTTTTGTTACTATCCGGCCGCTCACTGTTCCAAGTTTTGGCTGATTTTTCTTTTATTTATGGTTTGGGAGGAGAATCTTTTAAAGAGTGAGTGTCGGTATCACTCTCCGAAGGAGAGGGCTTACCGACTAAATTTACCTCATATCATACCTGGAAAATTGAGGTAAGGCTCATGTACTTTTCGTTTGGAGATTGTGTTTTAAGGGATGGGTGATTAGGACGTCCTATAGGCTCCGAGGTAAGCCACTGTAGGTATTAATGAGGTAAATCGATCTTTTATAGAAGTATACTTTTTTTGTCTGGCTAATCGAATCTGGCCAGATCAGAGTTGGAGTGAACGAGCGAGATTTACAAAAAAAATTTGGCCAAAGCTTTGATGTGTTAGCGCAACCTGGATATCGAAATTCATACGAATATCTTTTATTTGAACCTCTTTAAGGCTTTGAGACAATTGAGGCGAGTTTGCAGCTCTTTTCTAGATTGAGAAGAGAACAGCTTTGCTTTTTTCTGGATTATTTTGACTTGCCAGACATTTAACCAGATTTGAAGATCACTGATTGCACTTTGGAACTGTAGGTTGACAATTTTTGGTGACCTAGAGCTGTAAATTAATGTTGTATCATCAGAATATTGAACCATTTTAACCTCGAGCTTTTAGCCTGTAAGCATGTTGGCGACAAAAAAGTTAAATAGCAACGGCCAGAGAATGAAGCTTTGAGGAACTACTGGCTACTGGCTTGAAAAGTGTTTGATTTATTTTTTTTACTACTGACTAAACTAAAATTAAAGCAAGAACATTTCTGTCTTACTGAGAATTGTTTTATGAATGCACGTTATGTGCCAGTCATATAGACGGAACTTGTACCATGATTATATATGGAAGTCAGACTAACTTCAAGTAGTTTGCTTCTATCTTATTAGGTTAGACGGTGCACAGAAGTTTGTTGAAATTAGTAACTAATAACGTATTAGCATTTTTGAGTTTTTGGAGCATTGCTTCTTGCGGGCGTTGTTAGTGCCAGGAGCGGGAGTCTGCCCTGAGAGGCAGGTGCTTTAAGAACGGGCTTCAATTGGCTTGCTTTTAGCTTGAACAAGCGGTATTTTGCAAAGGATTTGACTATAGACCACTTGCAGACACTTTGTACTCTTATTGAAAAAAGCACTGAGTATAATATAAGAATGCACATAGTCTTTGTGGATTAAAAGAAGGCTTTTGATTCCGTCGATATGTGGGTAATACCAGAGAATGCGAGAATCGACTCAAGATACTCAAACCTTATCAAACAGATCTACGAAAACGCGATCATCTAAGTTAAAATTGACGAAGACTCAAAGACAGATAATTTTCCAATTAAAAGATTAGTGCGGCATGGAGATACAATTTTACATTAGCCTTGGAGGAGTCTTCAAAACGTTAAACTGGCATAAAAAAGGAATAAATATTGACGGAGTACGCCTCAATCATTTGCGATTTGCAGATATTGTTGTCATCTGCAACACTGCAGAAGAACTTAAGAGCATGCTTTAGGAACTCTATCAAGAGTCAGTAAAAATTGGACTTGAAATGAACCTGTCAAAAACCAAAGTCATGAGCTCAGGAAATATCCAGGTAACAATTAATAATCAATCTATTGAACAAGTATCGACATACATTTATCTTGGCCATAAAATTCAACTCGGTAAAGAAAATTAGATTTCCGAAATCTCAAGAAGATTAGGTTTTTTTTGGGCGGCTTTCAGTAAATTAAGCCATATTCTCAAATCCAAGGAGTTCCCTATAAACCTTAAAAGGAAGGTATTTAAATCCTGCGTGATGCACGTGCTCACTTACGGTCTCGAGACAATGTCCATGACCCGAAAAACATCTAGCAGACTGCATAGCACACAGAGAGCAATGGAGAAGTCTACGCTCGGAATTACTTTGAAGGACAGAGTTTGGAATGAGGAAATCCGAAGAAGGACAGAAGTACTTATTAGGGTGGCGCAGTTTAAGTGGACAGGTGGACACAACAAATGAAATGCTGGTAGACCCTAGAGAAGATGGCGAGATGATATTCAAAATATCGCAGGAAAAAACTGCATTTAAACTGCAGCAAATAGGAATACGTGGACATTTTTGGAGGAGGCCTACATCCAGGAGTGGATAAATGATGGCTGAATAGAAGAAGAGAAGAAGAAGCTGTATAGCCTTTATAACTTGCGGTGTGTGGTTCTTTACACACCGCCCATGCAGCTACATGCCCTACATTGGTGGCACTAAAGGCACCTGATTTGATGTACTGGTTGGTGGTCTAATAGGAGCAGAATCTGAAGAGGATTTACATGATTTTTTCTTTTGTTTATTGGTTTTCTTCTTATTATTGACCACAATTGACTCTCTTTCCTTGGGTCGGGACTTTGTTGTGAGTAGCGACTTTACTTTTCAACTGGACCTTCATCTGCTTTTTGTACTGGGAAGGGCTGGATCTGGGTTTTTGGCAGGTCTCTTGGGGGAGGTTTGGACCAGGACATCCAAAGTCTTGGGCATTGCTGCAGCAGCTGGAGGAGACGCTAAGGTTTTTGGGACTTCTACATAGGAGGTCGGGGCCGGAGTTTTTGGTGGCGTAGGTGGCTGGGAGGTTGAATAACATTATGGATGCGGTGGAGGACACTTGTTGTGCACAATGTTCTTACGCTGAAGAAGATTTCCTTTATGTCCAGCCTGTTCTGCTTTAGCTTGTTTTTTTGGTTATCGGTTTGCTCTGACTTATCTATTAATCTTCTCATCCTGCTTCTTGGGGTGGTCTTCTAGCTTTTGAAGCTGGACATACATTGCCTTCAAGATTTGGTCATTGATTAGGTTAGGGTTTTATTAAATCTGAAATCAACTAGCAGCTACTATTACACTTCAGTTGCTTCTACATCAAACAATTTTAAGATACTATTGTGCTTCTGCAACTTTAATATAATGCAAGAATTCTTTCTCAACTCTAGCGTAATAATGATTGTTATTGAGTTATTGTACACATTATATATTTATAATACAGGGTGGGGCAGAATGACCTCCTTGATTTGTCTGGAAAATTGTGAGTAAACTGCAAAAGATTAAAACTAAGTTTTTTCATTTTCTAAAAGTACATACTTTGCAATTTTTTTTTATGTTTTGAAACTTATGTGGCTACGTCAAACGACACACTTGTTAAGGCGTTCCACGAAGTTTTTGGCCACTCTTGACAGCATATCTTAAGGGGTTCTGGCGATTGCGTTCTAAATTGCATTCTTCAAAGCTTGCAGGGTTTGAGGTTCTGCTTTGTAAGCCTCAACTTTGAGGTAAGAAAAAAAAATGCAGGAAGTCAATTATGGGGATTTGGGGGGTCATAGAACAACTTCTCTCAACGAGACCAGGCAGCCGCGAAACAGCTCCTGCAAAACATTGCGTGAACTACAAGGAGTATGGGTCATGACTCTATCTTGTAGAAACCAGAAGGATTCTGCATCATGTTTTTCCATTTTGGGCCGTAAAATTCTCCAACATCTTGCAATATTGAGCAGAATTTACTGCTGCAGTTTATCCACCATTTAAAAAAAAATAAGGACCAATAATACCTATAGAAGACACAACGCACTAAACTGTCACTTTAGGGCTATGAAGTGGCTTTTGGTGAAATTCCCGAGGGTTTACTGATCTAATTAGGGTCAGGAGCTCTGTCTTGAATAGCTAAACCGAACTTTAAAAAAATTGTCTTAACAACAAAGCTGCGTTGCTTTCCCAACTACGGTATGGCCACCTTTGCAAATTGGCGTTGTTGCCCCGACCTAACCGCACCTCTTCCATCCTTCTACCTGCTCTGTGGACCCTTCAGTGATAGGTTGAAACTAGGGCGGTTATTCTGCCCCATTCTGTATATTAGAATAATACTGAGTAGGTACTCTCTTTCGATTTGATAGTGTTTTAAGGTTTTTGAATAGCTCAATTATTTAAAACTTTTTATTCAAAAATCCAACGTAACGTAACAATCCGGTTCATAAATGCATTTATTTCTAAACTAATAAAAAATACATTAAAATTTTATTTGTTGAATTTATATTAAAAAATCATGAATTAATGGAATTATGATGTTATTATAAGCATACAATCCAATAATTGATAGTAAAGTAGTATTCCATATATAATAGACGTATTTCAATCTAAAACATAAATGCATAGATACAATTTGGAATAAAATTATTTTTATAAGCACCTTTGAAAATTTCTATAATTCTTTTTGGGGTCTTTATCTTCTTTTGCTAATTTTAAAAGAGTAAGGAAATTGCTGTACATATAATCCCATACATTCAATGCATCCATTTTATTACCAAAAGCTTCGACATCATCATCCATTAAATGCTTATCCAAATCGATGAAATTATTGTTGTTGAATTTCCAAGTTTTTTTATTAAATGGTAAAACTGCAGTGAATGCAGATAGAAGCTTTGCTTGAATAAATAATAACCTATAAAATCAATTTACAGTAAAGAAAGTTTTTTTAATTAAATTAATTTTTACATTGGTTTCTTTCTTGCAATTTTAAAAATTGTGTCTACAAATAGTGCAGGAATCAATTGAAATATATAGACATGAATCCAATACAGTAAGGAACTTGTAGTTTTATACAAGTTTGGAACAAATAAAGGTTTGCACCATATTTCTGATTTCTCAATAAAATCCATTCCCTGTTGAAGTGTTTCTTGTGTATAGTTAAATATTTTAGAACTGGAGCAATTGTAAACTGATATATTTTTATCACTGCAAATAAATTAATAATAAATTGGATTTTAAGTTTGAAGTATCTTACTGAATAAAAGGCTGTAGCCAGGTACTTTTAATAATTGCTGATATTGCTGAATCAACTGGCATGAAATCCATTATTTTTTCTCCTTTGAAATTTAGAGTTCTTACTAAACCTACAATCATTTACATTAATTTTTATTTGTTTGTGCTAATCAATATACCTTTGGATACTCCAAACGATAGTCCTATTGGACCGTTAAAATTAACAAGCCATCCAGGAAATGGATCCTTCATAGTTGGAGTCACTAAAGTAAGCAATTAAATTATTTTGAGTAATAGTTGCTTGTCATTTTACCTATAGTCGGTCTGAATATTATAGTTGGAATTTTATTTTCACACATATTTTTCACTAAAGTTTCAGCCAGACATTTGGTGAAGGTATAGGTATTTGGAAAACTTTCACAATATTTGGAAGTAATTAATTTTAAACTTATTTCATCCATAGTTTCAGCTAATTGTATTGCTTTGATAGGATTTCCACGTGCTGGATACATTTTTTCTTCTAATGGATCGTTTCCTATTTGGCAATAAGCAGTGGAAACGTGAAGAAATGTCTAAAATGCGTTGCTTATTAATTGGATGGTTTAAATTGATTTTTACTTACTATAACTTTTTTCATTTCTAAAACCAAATTGCAAATTTCTTTTGTTCCTCTTGTATTTAATAAAATTGCTTGTTTTAAAGACTCATTGAATCTTACTGTAGCTGCTGTGTGGTATACTATTGAAACATTGTTTATCAGTTCTTGTCTATCTTCTGCTGATAATCCTAATGACAATAAATATTTTTAAGTATAACAGCAAATAATAAAGCTGTGATAAATCAATCAATATAGAGTTTTAAAATAAAAACTATTTTCTGTTTGAGTTATCATAATTTAAGCTGTTTGCTTATTTCTTTATTTAGTTTCAAATGATTGAAGAGCTTTTAAAAGTTTACTGTACAATTTCTATTGCTTCTATTGATTTTTTTCAATTTCTCTATAAAAATGTCTACACCTTACCTAATTCCAATTCTGAAACATCACCTTTCATTACTTTAACTTTATCTAATGCTTCTTGATTGGTTTCTTTTAACAAATTGAAAAGCTGCAATATAGTTACAATTAATTTATTATTATTTATACATATGTAATCATACATACCTCACAGTCTACAGCTTTATTCCATCTTTCTTGAACATCAACTCCTCTTTTATTACGAATCAAAATGTAAATATTTCCAATATTCGGGCAGCTTCTTAGTAATTTTTCGACAAGCACCTTGCCCATGAATCCTGTTGCACCAGTTACAAGTACATTTTTACCTGTAAAATATTGAGGAATGGTTTGAGTTGGTTTAGCTGAAAGTTGAGAATTATTGGATTCCATTATGTCGACTAAGGTGTGGAATTGTTTGATGTTGTTGTTATATAGCAATTTTTTTTTTATTATAATTATATTGAATTATTTAAAAAAAAATCAGTTTGACCTAATTGAAATGAATACATAATTAGCATTTGAATATTATTATTAACAATACTAATACATTAAACATAAATTTATTTATAAAGAATAATATATTTAAATGTTTTGTTATTACGTCTTGCATACTTGGTGTTTTTGTTGATCTAGTTACTTCTTAGATTTTCTTATAAAATTAAAATATATTTTGATTTTTTTTGCTTTTTGGTTATGTTTGTGCTGCTGTTGTTATTATTGTAGGTGTTCTTAAATAAGTGATTAATAAATTATTCTAAGAAAAACCTTGCTTATGGCACTTTCTGCAAACCTTAGATGCGGTATGTGGGATGTATACGGCAGCTTTCGCATCAAGATTAGTTAGCTTTTGTTGGCCAGCTTTTGCTAGGCTGCAATTAGGTTTGGAGATAAGAGCAAAAATAGTTTTCTTTTCTATGCACTTGTTTGTTACTACGTTTGAGGCTTTTTTGTCAAGGTCTGTTTGTCTAATCTGGAGTTTTGATCTAGCTTTTTTCTTTGATTTAATGGAAGTCATGTACTTGTGTCCGGACATTCTATTTTTTGATTTGGTTAATAACTGCTTTTTAGCTTTTTTGGCACTAACTTATTGGTGTTGCCTACTATCAGATCTTTTTTGAAAACCGTTTTCAAAAAGAAGTTGTTGGAGATATGGTGTGTGAGCTTCACCCGACAGCATGCACTCAACGGTGTTGTCCGGAGTCAACACCGCACTTGTTTGATCTTCATTTTTTCTATCCATGTTTTGGGCTATTATCCACTTTGAAAGCTGTACATTTGTTGCTGTTTGTACGGTGGAATCTCTTGAGATACGATCTGAAGCATCCGTGTCCGCCCAAGAGTTGGCACAGATAATAGTCGACAAAACCGAGTTCCTTTGTTGTCCAAGCAGGTAGGTTTTAAATCATCTTACTAGTCCACCTTTCCGGTATCTTGGTCCTACACTTTTTCCATTCTATGGCTGCTTCTTTTTCAAGTTTTCTCTTAGTGAGCTGATTTGTTTTGTATACCTCCTCTCTCAGTTCTGTACCCGCCTACTATTCTTAACGCCAATCTCTTTTGCTGCTTCAACATGGTGGGTGTTTTGTATTTAACATACCTTATGGTTTTTCTCTATACCTGCCAGTATTTTCTTGTTCTTTTCTGGAGGTTATTGGATGTTGGGCATTAAAATAGTTAATGCTTTTACTGTTTTCTTCATCTTTTTTATTGCCTTGCCTATATGGACGGTCATTCTGGTGTTTCGACCAAATCACACACTAAGGTATTTTACGGCATTCCTTGTTGTTATATCGGCATTGTCTTGGTTTTCTTGGCGGCAATTTCTAGCCATATTCCCTCGAATTTGGCTTTCATCCTCTCCACAGCCTTGTTAGTCACCATGACCAGTTCTTTTTTTTTTACGCCGTTGTGATAGTGCCGTTGTTGCCCGCAAAGCACAGTAGCGTAGTTTCCCTTGGCATGACTACACCCAGTAGGCTGTTGTAGTTTATGGTCTACAGTAGAGTACCCAGGATCTAGCCTTGTGGCACATTGTACGTGTTCATCATTCTTTTCTTCTTCTTTTAATCAGCAGATTTCTACTATAGAGGTAGCTCTGGATTAATGAGCCTTTTACTCCCTTTCATACTGATTACAGCGCTTGTACCACCCCGTCTCACAGAACAGTACCAAAGGCGTTTTTAGTGTCGATTTTTCTGTTGTTATAGGTTTTCTTCTTTATGTCTTCTACCGTGTCCATAAGCTTCTTCATGGCTTTAATGGTGACTTTTTTCAAGAACCTAAACTGGTTTTTCATCTCTTCTCTCAATGTATTTACGTTTAGTTTATTGTATGTTTTTTCCAAGGTGTTTATTAAGCAGATTGACCTATACTTTCGGGTTTTGTTTGTTTATTTCTGCTGTTTCTCAAGCAGCATTAGGTTTGACGCTTTCATACTTTGTAAACATATTTAGATTGCCATATCTTTGAATTGATTAATTAGATTCAACATTTTAGGTTATGGGAATGTTATATAAGCGACAGATTGAGTGGTTTTGTGCAAAGCGATCAGATTCTGTGACTATTGTGGAAATTGAGTGTTGTTATTCAAGGTTAGATTAGAGTGTAGAGACCTATTGGCTGTACCAGAACTAGTTGCCTTGGTTGTAGACTTTTTGGGTTTGTTGGCTGTGGGCTGAAGGGGCCTTACTTGATGGGCCAGCTGATGGCTTGATAGATTAATTGATCGTTACTTAATTTATTTTTATGGCCCATTTTCTCCTGCATACTTTTGTCAACTGTCACCTCCACTGTAGTACTTTATAACTGCTGGAACATAAGTAGTGATTGATTAGTCAATTTCTTAAAAACAAACATTTGGGTAGGCTACATTAGTCCGTCAATTAAACGTAACTTAATTTATTTTTATGACCTACCCACCCGCCTATGTGTTTGTGATCAAAGAAATTATATTTTCTTTCACCTTGCGCATATTTTTGTCAACTGTCATCTCTACTGTCCTACTTTATGACACTTAGAACATCAGCAGTGATTGGTTAGCCAATTCCTGGACAACAACACTTGGGTAGCCAAATCCTGGTCAACAACACTTGGGTGGGTGGGTGGGCCACAGTTGTCCAACAATTGAGCGAGACTTGATTAATTTTTGTGACCCACCCACCCGCCCAAGTGTTTATGATCAAAGGAATTATAATTCTTTCACCTTGCGCATATTTTTGTCAACTGTCACATCTACTGTCATACTTTATAACAGTTGGAACATCAGCAGTGATTGATTACGTAATTTTTGGACAACAAACAATTGGGTGGGTGGGTAGGTCACAGTAGCCCACTTACCCGCCCAAGTGTTTATGATCAATGGAATTATATTTTTTTCTACCTTGCGCATATTTTGGACAACTTTGATTTCTACTTTTGTATTTGATAACAGCAGACACATCATCAGTGGTTGATTACCCAATTCATGGACTACAAACATTT
This sequence comes from Tachinus rufipes, assembly GCA_963932245.1. NCBI lineage: Eukaryota > Metazoa > Arthropoda > Insecta > Coleoptera > Staphylinidae > Tachinus > Tachinus rufipes. The sequence goes on along the minus strand of OZ010747.1, from coordinate 83,876,680 downwards.
GGGCGGGTGGGTGGTACACAGTAGTCCAACAATTGAGCATGACTCGATTTATTTTTGTGACCCACCCATCCGCCCAAGTGTTTATGATTAATGGAATTATAGTTTTTTCTATCTTGCGCATATTTTTGTCAACTTTGATATTTTATAACAGCTGAAACATTATCGGTAGTTGATTACCCAATTCTTGAACAACAAACACTTGGGTGGGTGGGTGGGACACTGTAGTCCAACAGTTGAGCGTGATTAATTGCGCATGTTTTTGTCAATTTTGATCTCTACTTTCGTATTTTATAACAGCAGAAACATCATTGGTGATTGATTACCCAATTCCTGGACAACTAACACTCGGGCGGGTGGGTGTGCCACAATTAAGCGTGACTTGATTTATTTTTGCGTCCTACCCAGTTGCCCGAGTGATTGTGATTGAGGGAATTAAATTTTCTTCCATCTTGCGCATGTTTTTGTCAACTTTGATCTCTACTTTTGTATTTTATAACAACAGAAAAACTAGCAGTGATTGATTAGCCAATTCCTGGACAACAAACAATTGGGTGGGTGGGTGGGCCACAGTAGTCCAACAATTGAGCGTGACTTTATTTAGTTTTGTGTCCTACTCACCCAAGTATTTGAGATGAAGTTAATTATAATGTCCTCTACTTTGCGCATATTTTTTACATTTGTCATTTGTACTCTTTTATTTTATGACAGCAAGAACAGAGGTGGTTAATTTGCCAATTTTTGGACAACAAACCATTGGGCGGGCGGGTGGGCCACAGTAATCGAACAACTGAGCGTGATTTGATTTAATTTTGTGGCCCGCCTACCCGCCCAAGTGTTTTAATCATGGGAATTACATTTTCTTTTATCTTGTGCATATTTTTGTCAATTGTCAATTTATGACAGCTGGAACATCAGCAGTGATTGCTTAACTAATTCAGAGTAGTCTAACAATTGAGCGTGACTTGATTTATTTTTGTGGTCTACCTACCCGCCCAAGTGTATATGATTAATTGAATTATATTTCCTTCTACCTTGCGCTTATTTTTGACAACTTTGATCTCTACTTTCGTATTTTATAACACCAGAAACATCATCGGTGGTTGATTAGCTAATTCCTGGACAACAAACAGTCGGGCGGGTGGGTTGGCCACATTAGATCAACAATTAAGCGTGACTCGGTTTATTTTTGTGACCTACCTACCCTCTCGAGTGTTTGTGATCAAGGGAATTATATTTTCTTTTACTTTGCGCATATTTTTAACAACTTTGATCTTTACTTTTGTATTTTATAACAGCAGACGTTATCAGTGATTGATTTGCTAATTCCTGGACAACAATCCTTTGGGCGGGTAGGTGAGCCACAGTAGTCGAATAATTAAGCGTGACTCAATTAATTTTTGTAACCCACCCACCCCCCTGAGTGTTTGTGATCAAGGGAATTACATTTTCCTCTACTTTGAGCATATTTTTGTCAAATGTCACCTCTACTGTCGTACTTTATGACTGCTGGAACACCAGCAGTGATTGATTAGCCAATTTCTGGACAACAAACATTCGGGCGTGTGAGCGGGCTACAGTAGTCCAACAATTGAGCTTGATTCGATTTATTTTTGTGACTCACTTACTCATCTACCCGAGTGTTTATAATCAATGGAATTGTATTTTCTCCCACTTTGCGCACTGTAATCTCTGTGCTGGATAGAAATTTGAGAAGACTCACCCGTTTTCTTTGATTTTTTTCCCGACACAACAAATCTTTCCTATGTGGTCGTGGCTTTATGGTTGCAGGCGACATTGATGACTTGGCCGATGGTTATATTCTCTTTATTGGAGGATGCGGGGTTGGCTGGGTCTGTGGCAGGTTTCTTGAAGGAAGTCTGGGTCGAGGGGTCAGCTGGCTTGCTGGTGGACGTTTTGGCGGAGCTTAAGGCGATATTCTTGGCGGATCTTTGAGAGGGCAGCTTTTGCATCTTTTGTGTCGCGCCTTGTTTTTTTTTCAGCTGAGCATACATCATCTCCAGGATCTCCCAGTTCAAATTGTTCTGTCTGGGTCCATACTGTAAAGAAATGTTGAATTATTAAATCAGTTAATTTAATTGGGTTGATGATTTTGATTGGTAAATTAATCTCAATCAAATCATTTGTACTTGTTTTTGTGTTGCTATTAAAATTACATTTAACCGGGTTGCTTTAGTTGGGTGGGTTGAAGTGGTCACTCTCGGTGTAGTTGCTTCGGCTCCTGGCAGTCAATTACTCGCTTTGTTACCTTGCTGTACTTGTGTCAGTGTTTTTAGGTTATGTGTTTTGTAACGCATTTTTTAACTTAAAATTGATAGTTAGATCTTACATTTATATGTTGTTTACATACTGTGATCTTATAATTCCGAAGAGGTCAATAAGTGTCAGTATTATTAGGTTATGTGTTTTTTGTAACGCGTCTATCAATTATGAAGCGACATTATATGCTATGTTGAATGCATTTTATGACACCATAATTTCTAAGAGGCTAGTTAGTGTCAATATTTTTTGGTTATGTGGTTTCTGTAACGCATCTATGAATTGCTAAACAACAATTTGATGCCAACATTTGTATGCTGTATGCATACCGTGACATCAAATTCTGAAGAGCTTATTGAGTGTCAGTATTTTTAGGTTAAGTATTTTTGTAACGCATCCATCAAATGCGACATGACAATTAGAGGCTTACATTTGTATGTTATACGCCTACCGTGACGTCTTTTAGGTTAGATTGTAATTTGTAACGCATCTCATAATTGAGAATTGACAGAGGAAATATCAACGATGTTATGCGATTTTTCTAATATCATAATTGCGAATTGGAAAATTCAGTTGCAATTTATAACGCATCTATTAATTGTACATTGAAATAGTAAATGTCACAGAGATTATGTGAATTTTTTTACTTAATAATTGTGAAGCTACAAAATTACTGTCAGCATTTTGAGGTTAGGTTGTAACGAATCTGTTAATACCAAACACCTTTTATTATAAATTAACACAAAATATTTCACAAATTTATTTATTTATATCTTATATTACTTTAATCCCACATTGCGTGAGTTATTCAAAAAAATTACAAACCAATGGAGTTATGATGTTATTGAAAGCATACCATCCAAGAATTGATATCAATGCAGTGTTCCACACGTAGTAGACATATTTAACTCTAAAATAGATAAAAGTTTGAGTTAATAAGACACAGTTTTTAAGATGTACCTTGTAAAATTTCTGTGATTCTTTTTAGGATCTTTGTCTTCTTTCGCGAATTTTAAAAGAGAAAGAAAATTTTTAAACATATAATCTTTTAAATCCATGGAATGCATTTGATTACCAAAAGCTTCAACATCATCAGTCATCAAATACTTATCCTGATCAATAAATTTATCATTGTTGAAAATCCAAGTCTTTCCATTAAATGGCAAAATAGCAGCCAGAGCACATAAGAGCTTTGCTTGTAAAAATAATAACCTACAATTTGCACCTTTTTCAATTAGAAGCAAAAATTTATTAAAATCTCACATCGGTTTTTGACCGGCTATTTTTGAAAATATATCCATCAATAAAGCAGGAATCAATTGAAAAATATAAACATGAATCCAATACAATAAGTAACTTGTAGTTCTGAAAATGTTTGGTACGAATAAAGGTTTGCACCATAGTCCGGCTTTATCTGCATCTTCTACAGCCATATCATGCGTTTTCATGGTAACCGTGAATAAATTACGATTGGAACAATTGTAAACAGATATTTTCTTATCCCTAAAAATTACAAGTACAATTAATTGTATTTTGAATTAACCTTTCTTACTTCACTAGTGATTGGAGCCAAGTAGCTTTTATCATTGCTGATATTGCTGAATCGACTGGGATATAATCGTATAATTCAGTTCCTGTTACATTTGCAGTTCTCATCATACCTAGAAACATTGAAAGAAAATTAAAAGAATTTTGTTAGTTGTTTTTTTTTTTTTAATTACCCTTAAATGTTGCAAAGCATATACCTACAGGACCATTAAAACTTACAAGCCATCCAGGAATTGGGTCCTTTATAGATGGAGTCACTAAAGTAAACAATGGTTTGATTATTATTATTAATAGATGCTTTACAATTTTACCTATAGTAGGTCTGAATATTACAGTTGGAATTTTATTTTCACACATATTCTTTACTAAAGATTCAGCTAGACATTTGGTGAAGGTATAGGTGTTTGGAAAACCTTCACAATATTTGGAAGTAATGTTTTTTAAACTTATTTCATCTATAGTTTCAGCTAATTGTATTGCTTCGATAGGATTTCCACGTGGTGGATACGTTTTTTCTTCTAATGGTTCGTTCCCTATTTGGCAATAAGCAGTGGAAACGTGAAGGAATGTCTAAAATGCGCTATTTAGTAATTTGATGGTTTAAATTGATTTTTACTTACTATAACTTTCTTCATTTCTAAAACCAAATTACAAATTTCTTTTGTTCCTCTTGTGTTTAATAAAATTGCTTGTTTTAGAGGTTCATTGAATCTTACTGTAGCTGCTGTGTGGTATACTATTGAAACATTGTTTATCAATTCTTGCCGATCTTTTGCTGATAAACCTAAGAAAATAATTTGATTAAAGTCACAAATTTTGAACAATATTTAAAGAGTGGGAGAGACGCTTCTATAACTTTAGATAAAAGAAGTCAAAAGATTAAATTTGTTAGTGATTAATGCTGAATTATATAATACATTGTAGGGTAATAAAATGCAGCAAATAGGTCATGGAGAGTTCCTATCTTTTAATTCGTTAATACTAAGTAAGAAGTCATAACTTTTTGTATGGATTTTTTGTTGGTTTTAAAAGTCTAAGTAGACAATCTGGTTACCAAATCAGACATTTATCATTCAGATGAGGGCATTTATAGCAAAATATTCTAACTTATGTTGCTTTAGGGAGAAAATGGTTGAAGACGTGTTTTGTATCGTATGTGATTTTTAACTAAACTAGCAGAATTACAAGTATCAGCAACGAAGTAAACTTGTACATGCCAAACTTTTGGCTGATTACAAGTATGAGCAACATACTATTTCTAGAATTTGAAATAAGTTTTAATGATCATTATACTTTTCACCTGTACATGCCAAACTTTTGGCAGAATTTACCAGACAAAATCGAAAACAGTGATTTGAATTCTTCTCTAACTATTTCAATTTTATCTGAAAAATTCCAAAAAACCATTCCTTAAATTAAAATTGATTCATACAATTGCAACGATTATACAAACATTCATTGATCTATAAAAATGTCTACACCTTACCTAATTCCAATTCTGCAACATCTCCTTCTATTACTTTAACTTTATTCAAAGCTTCTTGATTTGTTTCTTTTAACAAATTGAAAAGCTGCAATAGAATTACAATTAATTTATTATTTTTTATTCTTATGTAATCATCCATACCTCACAGTCAACAGCTTTATTCCATCTCTCTTGAGCATCAACTCCTCTTTTATTGCGAATTAAAATGTAAATATTTCCAATATTCGGGCAGCTTCTTAGTAATTTTTCTATGAGAACCTTGCCCATGAATCCTGTAGCACCCGTTACAAGTACATTTTTACCAGCAAAATATTGCGGTATTGTTTGAGTTGGTTTAGCCATAACTTGTGTGGATTCCATCATGTTGACTGATTGAATTATCTATTGTCATTGTTATTTATTTATGTAGCAAATTTTTAAAAATACATGTAATTAAAATAATTGCATTGTGTTTTTAATATATACATACATTATAGCATTCAATAATAATTAATGCATATTGTCTACGTATTAATAAACAAGAGCATTATAATTCAAAACCACTTTAATGAACCAATTTGATATTTAATATTTAATATTTGATTTTGCGCTGCGTTTCCTAATGAAATAGCTGCTTCTACAGGTTGATGTGTTATTAAACAGCTTTTTTTCTGTGGTGGTTTGTTGTTTTTGGTTCGAATATCTTTCATGAAGAATACATAAAAACACCGCTTCAAATCACATTTATTGGATGATAACGTAAAAGAATGCCTAAAAATGTAAAGCAATTTTTTATATTTATATTTATTTTGTTGTCAAAAGTGCTTTTAAATTATTTTCAATAATATTTTTTGGTGGAAAATGTTTTTAAGCAAATTTATAAAGAACTCTAAATAACTTTGACACACCAAAAAGTTTCTCAAAAACATATTTATATTATAAAATCACATTATTCGAAATCGAAATACTTGTTCATTGCAATAAATATTGACAATGTCGTAAGGTAGCTTTGAAAACGATTTTAAACGACATTTAAGTTTGCAATATTTTGAGTGTTATAAAATTTTGAGCACAACTTCCGCAATTTACTAATTGGTTTGTTTGCAACGAGTAGATAAAACAGTTTCCGAAACAAATTTATCAAATGAGTGAGAGAAATTGCTTATAAAACTTATTTATTTAATTAAAAAAAAAAACGTGAAATTCTATTACGGGTTAAATAGCATCCAGGTAAATGGTAGAATCATAATTGTTATAAAAATTTGCTACAAATGTTTATTTATTTTATAAAAATTATTCAAAGGAGCGCAGAAAAGAAATTCAATTGTCTAAAATGCATAAAGATGGTTCACACTACAAACGCAAGGAATCGCTCTAAAAAATTATTTATTTTGTAAAAAATCATAGAAAAGTTCAATCATACCCCAATATACATATATAGCAAAAGAATTTAAGACAATTTGTTTGTTTATACAAAAATCCAGTCATTTTACAAAATTTGAAAAATTGAGTAAACATTTAAATTTTCTACGCAAAAACTGTAAATTTGTTTAACAATTCAGTTTGTTTTAAAATAAAACACAATTTATTGGTTGCGGGACAGTAATTGCCGCTCACCCACCCAAGAGTTTATGATCCAATTTTTTGATCACAAACACTTGGGTGGGTGGGCGAGGCATTAAACTTAATGATTTTGGGACAGTAGTTTCAACTTTAGTTCCCGCTCACCCACCTAAGTGTTTGTGATCTAATTTCTTGAACAAAAACACTTTGGTGGGTGAGCAGGGCACTAAGTTTAATTATTGCGGGGCAGTAGTTTCAACTTTAATTCTTGCCCATTTCCCAAGTGTTAGTGATTACATTTCTTAAATGGGTGGGACGCCGGGGACATAGTTCATTGGTTGGGAGACAGTAGTTTCAACTTTGGTTTTTGCCAACTCACTCAAGTGTTTGTGAATTAATTTCTTGATTAATCAGTTTGTTGGGTGGGCGGGGCACTAAGTTCAAAGTTTGCGAGACAGTAGTTTTGATTTTTGATTTCCGTCTACCTACTAAGTGTTAGTGATTACATTTTTTGATTGGGTCGGATGCCGGGGGACATATTGGTTGCGAGACAGTAGTTTCAACTTTAGTTCTTGCCCAAGTGTTAGTGATTCAATTTCTGGACTGGGTGGGTGGGCGAGGGATACAATTGATTGGTTGCGGAACAGTATTTTAAATGGAGTTTTTGCACACCCACCCAAGTGTTTGTGATCCAGTTTTTTTATTACAAACACTTGGGTGGGCGGGCGGGGCACTAAGTTTAATGATTGTGGAATAGTAGTTTCAACTTTAGTTTCCGCCCACCCACCCAAGTGTTTGTGAATCAATGTTTTGATTACAAACAGTTTGGTGGGTGGGCGGGGCACTAAGTTTAATGATTGCGGGAAACTAGTTTCAACTTTAATTCTCGCTCACCTCCCAAGTGATTACATTTTTTGATTTGTGATCCAATTCCTTGATCACAAACTTTTGGGTGGGTACGGGCACTAAGTTTAATGGTTGGGGAACAGTAGTTTTAAATTTAGTTCCCGCCCACCTACCCAAGTGTTTGTGAATCATTTTTTTGATTACAAACAGTTGTTGGGTGGGCGGGGCATTAAGTTCAATTGTTGCGGGGCAGTAGTTTCAACTTTAATTTCCGACCACCTCCCAAGTGTTAGTGATTACATTTCTTGATTGGGTGGGACGCCAAGGGACATAGTTTATTGGTTGCTGGACAGTAGTTTCAATTTTAGTACCCGCCTATCTATCCAAGTGTTTGTAAACCAATGTCTTGTTCACAAATAGTTAGGTGGGCGGGCGGGGCACTACTTTTAATGATTGCGGGGCAGTAGTTTTAACTTTAGTTTTTGCACAAGTATTAGTGATTAAATTTTTTGACTGGGTGGGTGGTAGGGAGACAGTAGTTTTAACTGAAGTTTTTGCTTACCCACTCAAGTGTTTGTGATCCAATTTCTTGACCACAATCACTTGAGTAACGCCTACCCACCCAAGTATGTGTGAATCAATTTCTTGATCATAGACAGTTTGGTGGGTGGGCGGGGTACTAAGTTTAATGATTGCGGGATAGTAGTTTCAACTTTAGTTCCCGACCACCTACCCAAGTGTTTGTGAATCAATGATTTGATCACAAACAATTTGATGGGTGCGCGGGGCATTAAGTTCAATGATTGCCTGACAGTAGTTTCAACTTTAATCCACCCAAGTGTTTGTGAATTAATTTCTTGATTACAAACAGTTGTTGGCTGGGCGGGGCACTAAGTTCAATGATTGCTGGACAGTAGTTTCAATTTTAATTCCTGACCATCTCCCAAGTGTTAGTGATTATATTTTATGATTGGCTGGGACGCCGGAGGACATTAGGAGTTTATTGGTAGCAGGACAGTAGTTTCAATTTTAGTACTTGCCCATCCATCCAAGTGTTTGTAAACTAATATCTTGTTCACAAACAGTTAGGTGGGTAGGCGGGGCATTAAGTTTATTGATTGCGGGACAGTAGTTTCAACTTTAATTCCCGCTCAAGTGTTAGTGATTAAATTTCTTGACTGGGTGGTGGGAGGGGGTCAGTAGTTTTAACTGGAGTTACCGCCCATCCTCCTAAGTGTTTGTGATTCAATTTTTTGACCACAAACACTTGGATCACGCTCACCCACTCAAGTGTTTGTGAATCAATTTCTTGATCAGAAACAGTAGTTTTAACTTTAGTTCCCGCCCATCTACCTAAGTGTTTGTGAATTTGCAAACAGTTGGGTGGGTGGGTGGAGCACTAATTTCAACTCTATTTCCCGCCCTCTCATCCATTTAATTTCTTGTTTGGGTGGGTAGGCGGGGGACACAATTCAATACGCAAATCCAAGTGTTAATGATTTAATTTACTTTTTACTCATTGGACTAAGATCGAGTTTTGAGATAATCAAGCATAAAGATTATGCCATTATATAATAGAAAGATACGAAAAAAAAATAAGTAACATGATTTATATTAGCTTTAATATCACACATTTTGATATATAAATTTTAATGTTAAAGATGTCAAGTTTAATAAAGTCATTAAAAGCATTGCAACAAAGCAGCGGTAATAGGTTAACGCTTGTTTCCACAGAATTTATCAATTGCAATTGCTCCATAAATTGCAGAAACATATCTATTGAATAAACAACTTTTAAAAATCACTGAGAAAATGGTTTAAAACGACACTTGTTGAATAAATAACGTTACAAATTGCTCAAATTGGGAGCATTATTAACTATTGTAATCACACCAGCATAGTTGATTATGCCGTTACTAATTTCAAATTGTTTGAAAACGGTTCTCATTTGTTTTCAACAGCGCGAAAATTGCTTTCGTTGTTTGTAAGAAATAAAGTGCGTGAAACTAGAATGCTAGTAGACAATGCGCGCATCAAGCATGCTCATCCAAAGCTTTCTGCCAAAATTGTCACATCTGTGGCACACTTCAGTACGCGAGCATCCAGGAACAGCAACTTGATATTTGGCGAACCACTTTGAGGCGGATTCTTTACAAAGACCTCGGTATGTTTGCGTACAAAGTGCAACTTGTTCAAGAAATTAAAATAATCAAACTTGGTTCCCGTTTTTGCTTTGCTCAGTGAGCTTTAAACAATTTGAATGTTGACTCTAATTTTAACCGAAAAATCATGTTTTTGGACCAGGCTCATTTCTATCTTGGAAGTTATGTAAACAAACAAAACTGCCGTGGTCGGGGAACAGAAAATCCACATGCCATAGTTGAGAAAGCAATGCATCCTTTGCTAGTTACCGTTTGGTGCGTATTTTGGAGTGGTGGTATTATTGGGTCATTTTTCTGTGAAAACGATGATGGAGCCAACGTTACTGTTGCCGGAAATTGTTACAGAAGCATGATCACTGGTTTTTTGTGGCCCGATTTGGAGGAACTTCATCTACAGCAGCTCTGGTTTCAACAAGATGGGGCAACATCTCATACTGCTCATGACACGATTAATCTTCTGCGCACCAAATTCAACAACCTCGTTATTAGCCGTTTGACACCGCTGTATTTTTTTTTTTGGGCGCATTGAAGGAAAAGTTGTATGCTGACAATCCACATACAATTGACCACTCAAAGCAGAACATTTGCAAAGCTATTGCCGAAATACCGCTGGAAACAGTGGCTCTGGAATTGACTCGATTGACGATTACACAAATGTAATGTACATCACATTTATGTAATCATTTTTTTATTTTTTTGCATTTTATTCTTATCAAAAAGTGGTAACGGGTATGGAGCTTACTCGTACTCACTGATAGTTCCACTTAATATTAGCATATTGTGGGGAAGCTGAGAGAAGGGATCGTGGCTAGAAAACCATTCTATCCAGATGCTGATTGGTTATATCCAGTGTTATATTACAAAGATTTTCTCATTTTTTACAAACACTTTTTTAAGTTCTTTTTCCTATAGCAACATGTCATGTGCTTAATATTATTCTTGATATTATACTTGAATAAATTCTATATCTTATGAACGGTTGTACTTACAACAAAAATTAGCAATTGGTCTTAGCTCAAATTACAAATCAACAATGACTCTTGATTACCAAAAACGACTGTAGTTTCAAAAATTACTCGAGTTGTCAATGACTCGAGATGTTTAATTTAATGACTCAGGAATCTTGACATTTTTTAATAATCGATTCAGAATCGATTAATGTCTTTGCAATCTTATTCATTAGTTTTATTTGATTTGTGATACATTACAAGGTTCTGACGTAACATGGAGTTTGAACCACACCGTTAGAGGGCCTTACTAAAAATATACTTTGCTAGTTTGCTATTGCGAAGGAATCAAAATATATTTAACAAATTAGACATTATTGATTTTGGAAATTGAAGCTAGACTGCGTGTGCAACAGTGTTAGCACTTGATCATTTAGTTTTGTCAAATTATCTAATGAAATTCCTAAAAAAAAACTTAATTCTACTTGTTGGGTTCATGCAATTAGATTGACTACAATACGAGAGGGCATCTATCTTAAGTTATAACCATTAATAGTGGAGATGATATTAGTATGCTCATCTTTGACTGATATGTAGCGATTATTGCTGAGGTTTTTTCTATGGACATACCGATAACTTAGCAAAGGACCTCAAATTTGAACATTATTATTTAATTCAAATCATCTTTTGGCACTATGAAAGCCGTTTGACTGTATTGCGATTGAGTAACACTTATTTAGAATTCATTGAGTTGTGATCTGTGTTGTCTTGCTGATATGGGGTTTGTAGATGCTTGAAATTAGTTTGTTGTTGTGGGACGTACTGAAATATGGGCTATTCTTTTAGCAGATAACTGCTTACTAGTAGGTTTATTAGTCTGTTTAGAGGAAGTTTTCTGTTTTTGAGTCGCAAAAAAATAACGCAGGAAAGAAAGTGCATTTCTTGGTACAATAATCTGAAGTTATTGGTTTAAATGTACTACATTCTAAATAACGTTTAGAGCTATATTATCAAAATTTTCCAAAAAGTTTTGAGTTAAATTTAAAACAATCTTATAAATCAACTTAATTTATTATTAAAAAAACATAATTGTTACACAATCAATAATATTTCTCACATTTACAAAGCTGCAACATAATCACAGAATCTCATAAAAAGCGGCACCAAAAAATGATTGTAAACAAATATTCCAGTAATTACAATCCAAACAGTATTCCAAACGTAATAAATAAATTGCAATCTAAAAATCAATCAAAACCATTACAAAAATTTCATATTAGCACATTTTATAATACCTTTTATAATTAACAAAATTTTTCTTCATATTAGCAACCTTTTCTTTTGCTACTTTGGTTATACTTATAAAACACTCTATGTAATATTCTTCTAAATCAAAAGAATCCATACGATTTCCAAACGCTTCTTCATCTTCAGGCATTAAATAGTCATCAAGCTGTATGAATTTTGTATTTTCAAAATTATAATCTCTACCCAAGAAACGGATAATAGGAACTACAAGTGAAAGTAATTTTCGTTGTAATGGTAACAACCTAAAATAATTAAATTAATCTAAAATAATTCTGAAAGTTTGCCATACATTGGTTTTTTTCCTGCGATTTTTAAACCGGTATCTACTAGAAGAGCAGGAAATACTTGAGAAAAATATATATTAATCCAATACCATATAGTATTCATAGTGAAATAAATGTTAGGATAAATTAATGGTTGAGACCAAATTTCACATTCTGCAACTTTAGCCATTGCTTTAATTGTTTGATCTTCCAATGTTATTTTAAATAAATTTTTATTTGAACAATTGTAGACTGAAATTTTTTGGCTTCTAAAAATAAAAATTCAGATATGTTGCTGGTATTAAAAATAATATTTTTACTTTCTTTGTGATTCATACCACGTTGCTTTGATTATGGCTGAAATTGCTGAATCAACTGGGGAGTAATCTAAATTTGATTCTTTTTTAGAATTCAGAATCCTTAGAACACCTAAAATAATGTTTGAATTATTTTTTTATTATTTATTCTATGTTACCTTTAGATCCTGCAAAGCACATGCCAATTGGTCCATTAAAATTATCTACCCAACTTTTTACCGGTTCATTTAATGATGGTGATACTGAAATCAAATAATTACTTCTAGTCTATTTTTTAGTTGATGTTTTATTACCAATAGATGGTCTTAAAAGTACAGTCTGGACTTTTCCTTCACACATATCTTTAATCAATGTTTCTGATACACATTTGGTAAATGAATAGGTGTTTGGGAATTTTTCACAATATTTTGAAGTAATTATTTTTAAATCCATACTATCCATTGTTTCAGCTAATTGTATTGCTTCGTGTGGATTACATTGTGGTGGGTATAGTTCTTCTTTTAATGGATTTGCGTCAGGTTGGCAATATGTTGTAGAAACATGTAAGAATACCTACGGAATTCATTATTAAAACCGTAAAATTTTTCGGAAATTGCTTACCGAAAGATTTTTGATTTCCAGAACCAATTTGCAGGTTTCTCTAGCTCCCCTAACATTCATCAGTATTGCATCTTGTAAGCTATCATTGAATTTAACGCTTGCTGCTAGATGGTAGAATATTGTAACATTTTCAATTAATTCCTTTCTATCAATTGGGTCCAAACCTGTTGTATTGTGAATTAGTAATATTCAAGACAGAATTTATATAACTTACCCAACCCTAAAACTAGTGCATCACCTTGAATTACTTTAATTTTTTCAATTGATTTATCAATTCTACACTTATCAAAAATCTAGGATGCAATAATAAAATCAATTAATTAATTATAATCTAATAATTTTTTCTTACTTCACATTCGATGACTTTATTCCATCTTTCCTGTCCACTAAGACCTTTTCTACTTCTAACCAAAACATATATGGTTCCAATATTTGGACAACTTCTCAATAATTTTTCGACCAAGACTTTGCCCATAAATCCAGTTGCTCCAGTGATGAAAACATTTTGATTTTGAAAGTATTGTGGAATTGTTTGTGTAGTACGTACATCCATGTTTAAATGATTTGATTCCATTTGTGACTTGTACTAATGAAGTATTTACATTGTTATGGTTTTTATAATTATATTATTTCCGTTATGAATTATTTATTGTAACTAATAACAATATCGTGTGTATTAATATTTATATTGCAAAGTAAAACAATATATTGGGTTTTGATCTTTGACTTATGAGAAGCAAAAAAGTTGAATAATTAATTGCATTAGGTTTGGTTAATAATAATTAAGATAATATAAAAATATTTAATAATTTGTTATAAGTTCTTATATCGTTCATGTTTTTTTTTAATTATATACATTTTTTTACTGTAGTTTTGAATGCAAAGCATGATTTTTTGTTCTAACATTGTTGCGCTTTTGACGGAAGTCTAAGTTAGAACTGGAATAGAGAACTATGTACGCGCAATATTAAAGCGAGGCCACAGGAAATGTTTATCAATGCACATCCTGTTAGGTTCAATAGCAAGGCAACAAGTTTAAATGTAATAATACTGACTCAACAAAAATAGCAATGAAGCAGCAGTTTTTCATAATAGGGTTTAGAAGGATTGTTTTAGTTGAAATTATTTAAGTAATTCAAAGGAGTTAGTTCTGAATAGCAATATGAAAAATCTAAAAATTTGTTTTTTTGTCCACGGTCATTAATAAGTATTACATTTTACTGCCGGCAGAAGTTTGTCAACAAGTATTATGTTTGACATACGCCCAAAAGAGTCTGTTTTGCCGTTGCCATTTACGTTTTTTGAAGATCTTTGAAGCGTTAACGTTGGCTTTTTAGGTTACCGAGGAAGCCTATTTTACTTTTGCTGTATTGTTCTTTGTCACAACTTTTAAAGGTTTTTAGGAAGCCGGTACTAATTATGTTAAATTATGGTTTCAGTAGCTTTTTGGATATCCGATTAGATTTATTTAGCCGTTGCCGAAACTTTTGAAATTTTTTTGGTAGAAAATACTAGTTTTGTTTTGTGTTGGTTGCTAATTCAGTGTGGACGTTTTTGAGATTTTTTTATTCTTACTACTACGCACTGTTGCAGCTATTTACGCAAAATATCTGGCGTCTCTCTATAGACAACATTATTTGCCACCCCAACATTGGGTGCAAAATATCTCTTTCTTGGGGAACTTCACCTGCTTTGCCTAGAAGCAGTTTTACTTTAAACCTACATCCCTACGGTGGGATAACATTTTTTACAAGGGACTCACACAAGTTTTCCACAGAAACAGCTTATTTGTTGAATGTTTTAAGACCGAATTTTGTTATTTTTGACAATTTATTAATAGAGTTTTACACTTTTTGACAGTTTTTGGCCGGATTTTAATTGAAATATTTTAATGTATTACGACCGACTTTAGTTATATCTGACTTTTTATGAATAGAAATTTGCACCTTTTAAAAGTTTATGGCCAGATTTCTGTGTTTTCTAACAATATTTTATTATCAGCAAAATCCGGCAATATAGCCGGATTTTGCTGATTTTTGGTTTTACCAATTTTATGAATAGATTTTTTACTTTTTGTCAGTTTATGGCTGGGTTTTGTATTTTGTGCTTATATTTTGTGCTTATATTTTGCTGTTCTTATCATTTTATTAAATCAATTTTGCATTTTTAACTGTCTTTGGCCAGATTTTGGTTCTTACTAACAAATTCAATACTTTTATGGCTATGGATTGACCTATTTTATATAATTTCTGATAATGTTTTTATGTTTTGTGGCCGGATTTTGCTGTTTTCAATAAATTGTTAAAAAGATTTTGGTGTTTTTGACAATGTTTTTTTGATATTTTAACGCCGGATTTTGCTATCTCTGACATTTTATGAATTATTTTTTTATTTTAAATTATAGTAGCAGTAGTAAATATATTTATTTTATATTATATTTAGTCACATTGCGGGAGAACCGGAAAAGCTTTTGGTTTTTACCGTTGGCATTTTTTTGTTGGTACAATTTTTGTCGGTGGCACCACTTTTTTTCCCGCCGCACCTTGCGCGCAAAAACACCTTTTTGAAACTAAAATAGTAATGAGGGAAGTCAAAACGGCCTTAAAACATTTGCCGCTTTTGAAAAATCGTAAAAAGGGTTAGAAACAAAAATTCAAAAACTTGATAACACAATCTCCATTTTTTTTCGAACGAGACCAAGCCAAGTTTTGTGCGACTCCACTTTTAGCGGTTCTCGCACCGCTACACTTAAACGCAATAATAAGGAGTACGTGAATCCCGATTGCGGCAAAACTTGGGTTTCCGAAGGAAGTCGGTGCAGGTGATCCAAATGCAAAGTTGAAACGGCCTTATACCGTTTGCCGCCCTCGCCGCCGCCTCATATATAGCAAAAAAATTACTTAAAAATCGACCAACTTCAACTTCATCAAAAATATGCTGCCAACAGTTTGTGCGGACACTCTTTTTCTTTCGAATGAGACTAAGCCAGTTTTTTTGCGTCGAACTCCAGGGCACTAATTTTTTTGCGCGACACCATTATTAACGTTTTTTATACCCTCGCGCCGCCACACTTAAACGCAAAAATACGGAGAATGGGAGGCCTGATCGCGACGAAACTCGGGATCCTGAAGGAAGTTGGTGCGGTGAATTCGAAGTTGAAGCGGCTCTAAAGTTTAAATCTTTCCGCACCGCGGCCCGATTTGCTGCAAAAAATGTAAAAAGAATCGGGCGAAAATTTATAAAAAGGATTAGGTGCAAAAATTCAAAAATCTATTCCTAAGCGATTGCGCATTTTTTTACTTCAAACGAAATTAAGCGCTATCTTCTACGTGCAAATTTTGGGCATTTCTATTCTTTTGCGCGATCCTACTTTTTGGCAAAAAACGTGTTTTTTGACATTTGGCGCAGAGCCGCGGTTTTACGCGAGGAGATATCAAAAAAACGGTAAAAAGGATAATCGAAAGATTAAGGACGGGTCGCAATTTTGCGGGACCGGCGGCGGGTTTCCAAAATGAACATTTAAAAGCTTTCTTTAGGGGGTGGCTAGTCAAAAACAAAGGTCGAACTTAAAAATTGGTTCAGCTAAGAGCCTGGTTTGGTTCTTTCTCTATCGAAAAGTAAACTGGCATTTTATGGTCCGCCCATTTTACCTTCGCAAAAACGCGATATTTGTCTGTGAACGTAAATTTTTTGGGGGTTTTTTGGAAAGGAACGTTTTGACGTATTTACCGTCTTCGTGCGGTCAAAACTGGCAAAGTTACGACCGTTTTGACCGAGGTCTTTTTGCCCACATTTAAATTATATTTTGCTGGATTTAATTGCTATATGAAATTTTTATTTAATAGAGTTTTGCATTTTTTAACAGTTTATGATATATGCATACCTTATGGCCGGCTTTTGATATTTTTGTCATTTTATAAAAATAATTTAGTACTTTTGAACAGTTTTTGGACGAATTTTGGTGTTTTATGGCAATCCGGAAATTGCAGTTTTTGACATTTTTTTTTAGTTAAATTTTGCACTTGTTGACAGTTTATGGCCGGATTTGATGTCGATATTTTGTGACCAGATTTTGCTTTTTTTACATTTTATTAAAAGAATTTTGCACTTTCAACTGTTTTAGGCCGGGTTTTAGTTTTGGCATTGTTTTATGACCGAACTTTGTTATTTTTGACATTTTATAAATAGAATTTTGCACTTTTGAACAGTTTATGGCTGGATTGTGCTTTTTTTTGATAATAGTTTTAATGTTTGCACTTTTTAATAGTTTATGGCACAATTTTGGTGTTTTCTAACAATATTTAATATTTGTATGGTCGGATTTAACTATTCTTGACAGTTTATAAGTAAAATTATTCAGACATAGCAACGAAGCATCCTCACTGTGAGATTTAGGAAGTGATTTTTATGGCCGGTTTTTGCTATTTTTGACATTTTATGAACTTTGCACTTTTCAACAAATTCTGGACGGATTTTGGTATTTTTGAAAATATTTTTATGTTTCAAAGCTGGAAATGGTTATTTTCGACATTTTTTTAGTATAATTTTGCACTTTTTGTCAGTTTATGGCCAGATTTTTGCACTTTTTGACATTTCATGAAACTAATTTTACACTTTTTAACAGTTTATGGTTGGATTTGGGGGCTTTCGACAGTATTTAAATATTTTATTACCCGATTCTACTGTTTTTTGACATTTTATGAGTAGATTTTTGCACTTTTTGATAGTTTTTGGCTGGATTTTAGTTCTTTTCAACATTTTATTAAAAGAATTTTGCACAGTTGGACTGTTTTAGGCCGGTTTTTGATTTATTTTGAGATTGATCTTTGTTGTTTTTGACATTTTATTAATAGATTGTTGCATTATGTTAATATTTTATGGCTGGATTATGCTATATTTGATAATTAATTAAAATAATTTTGCATTTTTAAACAGTTTATTCCTGATTTTGGGTTTTTCTAACAATATTTTTGATATTTTATTGATGAATTTTGTAATTTTTAAAATTACATAAAGATTTTTTCACTTTTGAACAGTTTATGGCCGGATTTTGATGCTTTTTGACAATCGTTTAAAAAATTTTAACTGGAATTTGCTATTTTTGACATTTTATGAACAGGATTTAGCAGTTTTTAACTGTTTTTGGCTGGATTTAGGTTTTTCTGTTAATGTTTTAATATTTTATGACCGAACTTTATTATTTTTGACGATTTATTAATAGAGTTTTGCATTTGTTGGTAGTTTATGGCAGGATTTTGATTCTTTTTAACAAAATGTTGACATTTCATAGCCAGATTTTGTTTAACTTTATATTTTATTAAAAGATTTTTGCATTTTTAACAGTTTAAGTTGGATTTTGGGTTTTTCATAGTATTTGTGTTATTTTATTGCTAAGTTTTGATATTTTTGAAATTACATAAATATTTTTACACTTTTTAACAGTTTATGACTAAATTTTTGTACGTTTTGACAATATTTGCATACTTTATGGTTGGCTTTTGCTATTTTTGTCATTTATGAAAAGAATTTTGCACCTTTCAACAGTTTTCGACGGATGTTGGTGTATTTAGACAATATTTTTATATTTCAAAGTCGGAAATTGCTGTTTTTGACATTTTTTTGAGTATAGTTTTGCACTTTTTGACAGTTTATGGCCGGATTTTGTTTTTTTGTACAATTTATCGATATTTTGTGGCCGGATTTTGCTTTTTCTGACATTTTATTAAAAGAATTTTCCGCTTTTAACTATTTTAGCCCGAATTTTAGTTTTGACAATGTTTTATGACCGAACCTTGTTATTTTTGACATTTTATAAATAGAATTTTGCACTTTTGAACAGTTTGAATTGAACATCTTTTTGATAATATCTTTTTAATGTTTTAAGTCCGAATTTTTGACATTTTATGAATATAGTTCTGTATTTTTTGATAGTTTATGGCCGGATTTTGATTTTATCTGAAAATATTTTAATGTATTTTAACAGGATTTTGTAATTTTTGATATTTTTAAGTAGAAATTGAATACTTAATGACACAATTTTTGGTGTTTTCTAGCAATATCTAATATTTTTATGGCCGGAACTATTCTTGACAGTTTAAAAGTAGAATTATAAAGCTATAGCAACGAAGCATCCTAACTCTGAGATGTAGGGAGAGATTTTTATGGCCGGTTTTTGGTATTTTGACATTTTATGAAAGAATTTTGCACTTTTCAACAGTTTTTGTACTGATTTTGGTGTTTTTTGACAATATTTTTATGTTTCGAGGTCGGAAGTTGCTGTTTTTGACATTTTTTTGAGTACACTTTTTGTATTTTTATAGTTTATGGTCGGATTTTGGTTTTTGGTTGGTTTTTGCTATTGTTGACATTTCATGAAAGAATTTCGCACTTTTCAACAGTTTTTGGATGTGTTATGGTGCTTTTGACAATATTTTTATGTTTTAAGGTCGGAAATTGCTGTTTTTGGCATTTTTTGTGTATAATTTTGCATATTTTATAGTTTATGGCCGGATTTTGGTTTTTAGTCGGTTTTTGCTATTTTTGACATTTTATGAAAGAATTTTGCATTTTTCAACAGTGTTTGGACGAATTTTGTTGTTTTTTGACAATATTTTTATGTTTTAAAGTCGAAAATTGCTGTTTTTGTCATTTTTTTAGTTTAATTTTGTATTTTTTGACAGTTTATTGGCGGATTTTGTTTTTTTTTTTGGTTAATTATACAGTTAATGTGAAGAACAAATGTCCAACACACAGTTTTGCTTTAGATAAGCAGACAAGAGAAACATTGTTCAGTATACAAGTACTACTTTAGAGATGTAAACTGTGATATATATGCGCTTGTTTTATATATTACGAAAATGCCTTTGACACAGTAAAGCACTCCAAACTAATTGACATCTTCCAGGGAGGGAGGAATGTCTACGATAAAGACATCAGAATTATTTAAAATTTCTACCAGAGTGCAGACATTAAGGTAGAAGGAGTTAATACCGAAAGAGTAGCCATACAACGTGAAATCGAGTTTTATTCCCGATGCTTTTCAACCTTTACTTGGAGATGCTTTACTAAGGAATAACAATTAATGGTGAATTAATAAACAACATAAGATGTATTGACGACATAAGCATTTTTGCGAGTTTTATGCAACATCTCTTTAACAAAATATCAGCTGCAAGCAAACATTATAAGCTCAAAATAAACAAAAACATTATTCACTTATCTGAGAAGCCTGCTAATTGAGGAATGGGACTATTTAATCGAAATAAAAAGTTGAATAGAGGAAGCTAGAGTAGCATTTACAAAAATTGGCAATGTTTAAATTTATACTCTTTCTATCCAAACTAAAATAAGACTGGTAAAATGCTATGTGTTGCCTGTACTTTTGTACGGAGTCGAATCTTGGATGCTGACGGAGCCAAGTTGGCTTTTGATATTTTTAACATTAGTTTTGGGTTTTGGTCATTTATAAAATATTTTGATGTTTTCAAGACCGCTATTTGCTATTTTTGACATTTTCTGAATAGAGTTTAGCATTAGAGTTTCATGAATAAAATGTTGCATCTTTAAACCGTTTTGGAAATTATTTAACCGGATTTTGTCATATTTGACTTTTTATGAATAGAAATTTGCACTTTTTAACCATTTATGACCAAATTTTGGTGCTTTTTGACAATATTTTTATTTTTTATGACTTTTTGATATTATATGAAAAGAATTTTGCACCTCTTGAGGCAGAACGAAGAGTTTCTCAGCGTTTTGGAATTAAGATTTTCGTTTTCGTTTGGCGCGGTCTAATTTACCTGGCGTTTGTCCGCCAATTAATCTACACCCTGTATATTAATAGAATTTTGCACGTTTTAACAATTTATGATGACAATATTTTTTATGGTTGGTTTTTTGCTATTTTTGATATTCCATGAAAATAATTTTGCACTTTTTAACAGTATGAAGGCAGATTTTGGTGCTTTCTGATCATATTTTGAAGTTTTAAGACCGGAATTTGTTGTTTTTGACTAGAGTTTTCCATTTTTAATCATTTAAGACCGGATAAAAAAAATTGACAAAATTGTGTACGCTTTTCTTCAAATTTTTGAGGGGGGCTTTCTCAGCTTTTGCGGTGAGGCTCTAAAATCCTAGCTACACCACTGCTTTTACCTATTCTGATTAATTCTAATAGAAAAAGGTAAACAAAATTTTGATGTCAATGTCTCATAGTGTGATTCTGATACATATACAAATAATTTATTTTAATTAATTTTACTAATTTGTTTTTCTTTTGTTGCAGGTAAGTTTAACAAGTTTTTTTAAAGTATCCAAATAAGAGGAGTAAGTCGAAATTTTCTAGATTACTTAAACAGCGAACCAATTACAATTAGGTCACACTTGTACACTTTACGATGTCATTTTAATTTGCAAAACTACAGGTTAAGAGATAAATGTTGTTTAATTTGTTTGTTACACTTATTGCAGAAATACTTTTTAAGTTGCTAAGTTTTATCCGTTAATTTTTAATTAAAACAAATTTATAACATTTAATTTTTATTTGTTATTAATTTAATAAATGATTCTTTATCAATTTATAAATTTGTCGATGATTACTATTGCATTACACACTAAGCTGCATTTGATTATAATTTAATATTAAA
The DNA here is from genome assembly GCA_963932245.1 of Tachinus rufipes. Classification (NCBI taxonomy): domain Eukaryota; kingdom Metazoa; phylum Arthropoda; class Insecta; order Coleoptera; family Staphylinidae; genus Tachinus; species Tachinus rufipes. The sequence continues at coordinate 83,854,739 of OZ010747.1, read as the reverse complement.
ATAATCGAAACAGTCGTCATTACGGTGCATTTATGCAAAATTTTATGTATGGATGACAATAATATTTGCATTACAATTGTGGAAATGCATTAATGAATTATTAATTAGTACATAAACATAAGTTCATTATATTGAAGTCTGCGAACACGAAATTGTAGCAACAAACGAGGAGTTTAGTAAAAGTTGCTTAAATTGTTAATGAATACTAATTAATAACAATAATAGTTTTTTTTTTAATTTATCTACAACATTTGCAAATATAAAGAATATTGCTCAAAACCGAGTATGATGAATTGATTCCAAACGAACCTAAATAGCCATAAAAAAACAAAACTCTGAATAGTATAATGAATGATGCTCATACTGCAATAGTAAACTTTTTTTGATGATTTGAATCTCAAACGAGTGATTCCACTCTTTGCTTATAGTACATCTTAGGTACTTGAAATTCTCAGCACGTTTCGGAGGTTTACCACAAACCTGGATTCCATAGTCGATTTGTTCAACTTTAGGCTATATCTCATAAATCTTTTAACTACGAAGGTTTTTACTGATTTTATTACGCTTCTATATCTCTGCTTTATTGTGATGTAATTGATTTGATTGCGAATGATCTTGTATTGAGTTTCTGTAGGAGCTTCCCATATATATTGATGTCGTTTTGGGTGTTTCAAAAACGTGTAGGTTATTACTAGTTTATTTTACTTTACGCTCATTCTATAATTCTTTTCTTGAACCCACTTTAAGATTTATAATGATTGTGACGCCGTTACCCTTGACGTCTTTACAAAGATGGTTTATCTTGTTAGAATTATTCTATTATTTTTTCTTTGCAAGCTGTTGTTGTTGCGTATGCTTAAGTTACATTTGCAATAGCAGGAGTAGCTTGTGTTAATAATATTATGATTTTGTCCGAGACTTGAACAAAATTTAAGACTGCTCTGCTAACTTTTTGTGGTTGGTGGTGTTTGTTTTTCCATGCATACTTTTAACGTTTTACATATCAATATTTTTTTTGCTCGATTTTTGTATCTTGATTGTGACTGTCCGGAAGATTTTTTGCGTTTGTTTCTTAGATAAGACTAGGCTGTTTAAGTTTGCAGCAATTATTATGATACATCTTGAGGGTATTTAAAGCAGTGGTGTTTTGTTATTTTTTTAATTTGTCGTTGGTCGTTGGTTGACTCATCTGTTTATAAGGAAGATTTTTTTTTAGGGACAAGTGGGTGCCTTTGCTCTTGCCAGCTCTTTTACCCGAAGCTGTAGGCTGGTAATAGGAGTCTGATTATTTTGACAGACGCTTGGCTTACAGAGCTTTAGTCTAGCAGGGTGTACCACGAGCAGGTGAAAAAATTACTAGAACTGTGAAACATTTTACAGTAATAATCTATGTAAGCAGTTATAAAGCTTCTTTTTTTTCTTCTTTAAAGCTAATAATGTTATCTTGTTGCTTCACTTCTTATTGTGTAGTGGAAAAGGATTGCCAGCTTAGGGCTCATCTCTTGGACGGTCGTTCTGATTCTGGTTGTCTTGTTCCGGTAGGTCGTCTATTTTTGCAAATTTGCTATTCTCTACGTGGCTGTTCTATTCTTTCTTTCTGATATTAGCCCATTTTACCGCTTTTGGTTGGTTTTAATTATTTTGCTGTCTTGCAGCATTAGTCCTGTGATTGATTGTAGGATCTTCTGTTTTCTTCTGAATGTTTCCGCTCTGGATTTTGTGCCCAATGTTAGTATGAAGCGCACTTAGTGTATTCTGCTCTTGAACTCTATCAGCATGCATTTTGCTTAGAGCCTTTTACACTGCGGTCCTATTGGACCTGTTGTACACTTTCGATGTCTTCCGGTATCTTTTATAAATAGGTTGCTTTTAGCTTACCTTTTTTTAGGTTGTGTTAGCCAAAGATGGATGTGCATTGCTGTTTATAAGCTTTGCATTCACTCAGCAAGTGAATTAGAGTTTTATTTTCTACCATACACCCGCGGCATTGAGGGTTCATTCTTATTTATTTTCATACCATGCATGTGCTTGTTAAGACTACAGTGTTTGGTTATCACTTCTGTTGGCCTTTGGAGTCTAGTACGACTCATTTGTGTTACCACCGTTTTGATATTATGGGATGGTTCTGTTAGAATTATTTCTTTTCCGGTGTTGTATAGGATCCCAAAAGTAGGTTCTGGTTAAGTGAATATTTTCTTTGCTCCTTGTTCGTCGAGCTGTTTTTTTTTTATTCTTTAGTTTAGTTAACTTTCGGTATTTATACCAGGCGAACTTTTCCAGACTGTATATGCAGGTCATAACCGGTTTGGGTTTTATTACTGGCGATTGCAGGGCTTGCAACGCCGCTTGACTATTTGACGTAAAAGTTATTACTTGATTATGTTCTTGGCGCATCATTTGACGGCAGCGGCCTATGCTTTAAAAGATGAGGTATATTTGCCCAAAGGTAATGAAGTTTGCCTTTAATTGGTGTTTCTTTTTGTAGATACCAGATAGTTTCTTTGACTGTTCTCAGGTATCTATTATTTACCTATTCTTTTTGCTGTGGTACTATTACATCAAATTACTTACTGATGCAGAGGTCTTTTATAATGTCTCACGGCATCATTAGAGTTTCTTCTTAATGCAACACATTTGTTAGGTTAGGTCTGTGGGTCTTGAGGTTTACAGTGTGCTCATTTATCCGCAGTATGTATGCTGCTTGTCTTGCCTTTGCTATAACTATCAGGTGAAGTAGCGGCAACGAAAATAATATTTTTATAATAGCTTTCTATGGTTTTTAGTGCACTCTGTATTATGTTAGATACGGTTGCTCTAAACTTTCCATGTACAAGGCTAGTAAGATTATCTGCGTAGCTGCCCATGTCGTTGAGTAACTATAGTCAGTCGTCCATGACTAAGTACTACAGTAAGAGTGAAAGTACACCTCCTTCTGAGCACCCTCCGGCGACTTTGTTTTCTACAGTTTTTTCATATAGTGTTCTACAGGGTCATTATAATTGTTTGGGATTATGTAACCATCTAGTGAATTAGTGATTTCATATTTATAACTTTGCTTGACAGCTGAAGTTGAACTGTCAAAACAAAGTAAATAGTATGGTGTAAATTTTAAAAAGCATATATAAAGTGATTACATAATCCCAGACATTTATAGAGACCCTGTATTATGGAGTTGACTCATTGTTGGCCGAGAGGATCTATTCTTTGTTTCTTCATTGCTTTTGTTATGGATTTGAAGGTAATTTTATCAAATGTCCCTTCAATATCTAGAAAAGCACCTAAAGCAATTTATTTGCATTGAATAGTGTTCTCGCATTTGCTGACTAGCTGGTTATAGCTAGCTTGCAGGATTTACTCGTTTGGTAGGCGTACTGATGTTGTTGCAGTGGGTGGGGCCTTTAGTACCCCATCCTTTATGTGCCTGTCGACTATTTTTTCTAATTGTTTTTGCATAAACTATGTCAAGCTGATTGGTCTGTAGGACTTAGCTAGAACATACGTGGGTTTCCTCGGTTTTGGTATAAATACCACTTTTACCGCTCTCCAGCTGTTTGGTATTTGTGAAAGTGCTAAGCTCATTTTGAGGATCTTGCATAGAGGCTCTTTTAGCACTGCGTACTTTTTCTGTAGCATGATGGGGGTAGATTCCATTGGCTTCTGACGACTTGAATGGTTTGAATGTATTGATTCCTTATTTCAAATTACCTTGATTGATTATGGTCTTTGCTTTTCTTAGTCTTTTTTGTCAGAACAGAGCTTGGAAAGTGTGTCTGCAGCAGTCCTGCAGAGTGCTTTTGACCGACTTTAAGTGTTTCTCGTTTTTGGTCTGCAGGGAACCAATGTCCTCAGTTCGGTCGTTGCTTAGGGTTTTTTGGAGGCGCGAGCATGTGGGACTGTTTTTAACGTTTTCACAGCATCTTTTCCACAATTCTTGTTTGGTAACTGCCTTTACTTTTGTCCAGCCCGGTATTATATATACTGTTAAGTACTAAGTAAATACTAAGTTAAGTACTTTTATTATTTCTGTGGGAGTTTTATCCGACCTTATAGCTTTTTGGATTGCTGTTTTGATCTCTGATGTCTCTATGGGTGGACGAGTTGAAGTACTTTGTGCATTATGGTTTTGTGTTTAATTATTGGCAAATAGTTCTTCCACATATTCATTCTATCTACTGTGTCTTTGTGTGAAGTCTGAAATGAAGTTTTTATTGCGATCAGTTAACTTGTCTTGACCAGTTTATCATCTAATAATGCAGCCTCAAAAATTGTACTAAAGAAAAATTTGTAATTTACTATGTACTATTGAACCACATTCAGTTGCGGAATATCTTTTGCTATCTATATATTAGATACTGTTTGTATAATTTTTAAATATTTTTTTGGACAACATGGGTATTTGGTGCGTCAGTTGTGGTTGACAGGAATACATAAAAAAATGCAGTGCTGCGTTTGTTGAACCAGTGTCGATTTCTCAGATTCAGCTTTGGTCCGGATTCAAAATGGCCTGACATTGAATGCAATTGCGGGCTTCTGGGTTTATTGATTGTTTAAATCTTTTGCTGGTCACTGAGATAGGATGACGTAAGCAATGGTCGCTGTTTGTCAAAAGTTGGTTTTGACTTCTAATTGTCTTTTTAGATTAAGGTGCCGACGTTTTTCTGCAAGGTTGCTTGGATTAATACTCATTTTCATTTTCAAAGCCAGGTAAAAATTGGAATTGTGACTTTATCAAAGCTGACCAGATTGGCTTTTGGCGTTAAAACGTTGCAGTTTATGGTTAGAAAATATTGTACTAGACTTCAATTAATTCAATTTTGTTTTTAACGAGGTACATCTTAAGATTTAAAATGTTTTTTTATTGGTTTTAAGTTACATACATAAATTAAACATTGCAACATATAATATTTGCTAATGAGAACAGATGAACATCTTGAAGATTTAGAAGAAGAACTTAGATATATAAAATGGGATATTATAGGACTGTGCGAGACGAGACTGCAAGGGGAAAAGAACACTACTTTCAAATCAGGACACGTTCTATCTTCAAACAACTCAGACATAGACTATAGAATCGGAGGCGTAGCTTTTATGATAAACAAGAAAATAAAGTATCTAATAATGAAGTACACAGCAGTATCAGAGAGAATGAGTTATATACCTCATTATAAGACTTATACACAGCTATGCACCAACGAGTGCATCGGATGATGAAGTAGTGGAACAGCTATACGAGGACGCGCTAGAACTATAGAGAAAGCCTTCCACACTATCATCACAGAAGATTTTATTGCTAAAATTGCAGGAAAACGTAGACAAGATACCGCATAAATAAGGAACTTTGGGCTGGGAGAGAGAAACTATAGAGGAGATATGCTAGCCAACTTTCTCAACAAAGAAAAATTGTTTTGCTTAAATAAATATTTTAAGAAGCAACTCTAGAGTAAGTGGACATGGAAAAGCCTAGATGGAAATGTTAAAAATGAAATTGACTTTTTTATTGGTAGCAACAAGTAACCACAGGATCACCAATCAAGAAAGAACGAAGAAAACTAATAACTAGGTACGTTCTAACTACCGAGGTACTGAGTAACAATATCAAACAGAGCTGAGAGAAAACTACTACCAATTATAGAAGCGCAACAAACAGATATAGATATTGAAGAAATATCTAGCAAAATAACAAAAGATATACATCAGTGACTAAAAAGATCAGCAGCAAGAACGAAACTAAACTAACACCGGAAACAAAGCAATTAATGCAGAAAAGAAATCAATTAAACAAGGAAGATTAAAATTATAGGGCTATAAACAAAGAAACAAAAAAGAGAATAAGACAAGGTGTGAAAAACAAAACAAATACTGGAAACAATAAAAAGAAACAAAAATATGAGAGTATTAAAGACAAAACTAAATAAAAGCAGACAATACATTACAAAAATTAAGAATCAGCGTGGAAACATACAGTCAGACAAAGAAGAAATAATAGAAACAATACGGGAGTTTCTACGGTGCAAGATGCATTAGAAATGTAGGGTCAGATTATATACCAGAAATGATTAAAAAGAGGAGTACCACTCTTAAATTAAATGCTTAATGGAAGGAGATATACCTAAAATTTAGAAAAATTCTTATACTGCACAAAAAGGGTGACACAACGAATATTGAAAATTACAGACTGATCAGTCTTCTATAGCACCTATACAAGCTGTTAATGCGAATTGTTACAAGTAGACAACACCGACATTTGATTTGTATCAACCTATAGAACAGGCAGGCTTCGGGAAGGGGTTTTCTAGTACGGACCCTTTACAAATTATCAAAACAGTCATTGAAAATAGCACTGAATAGAACGTGCCGCTACATCTAGCTTTTATAGACTAATGGGCTTTCTTAGAAGCATTAGACGATGCCAGAATAGACTCCCGATATTTGACTTTGATAAAGAACATTTAGACCTTAAGAATCTGCATAAACGATGATCTCAGGACGGAGAAAATATCACTCGGGAAAGGCGTAAGACAAGGAGACATCATATCACCCAAACTATTTACACTAGCTTTAGAAAATGTCTTTAAGAAGCTCAAATGGGAAGACAAAGGCTTATACATAGATAATCTATACTTAAGTCATGTAAGATTTGCCGATGACCTAGTCTTGATAAGCACTGACATGGGACAACTTAAAACTATGATAAACGAACTAAACGAAGAATCTAAGAAAGTAGGTTTTTATATGAACATAGACAAACCTAAAATACTGAGCAATAGCCAAGATAACATCAGCATAGATGGCAAAACTTAAAAAACACAGATCAATATGTATATCTAGGCCACAATCTCAAAGCAGGGAAAGAGAAAAAAGACTGCAGAGCTTAAGCGAAGAATACAGCTAGCATGGGCAGCATTTGGAAAGCTTAGCTACATCTTTAAAGACCAAAATGTACCATTATATCTAAAAAAGAAATTGTTTACTGCCAATGGATGAAGACTGCCAGGGATAGGAAACATGGAAAGACTTAGAAGAGGCCTATATTTAACATTGGATGATAAATGGCTAAAAAAGAAGAAGTTTAACTTTCTATTTTAAGTGCCCAGGTTCTTAAAATGCTTCTCAAAGGGTGTTGATTTGCTACCAATTTGCCTGTAATATTAAGTGCACAATTTTTTGATTTACTACATTTTGATTTTCTAGTTCTGTTTAAATACGGTGGGCTTAGCTTGCTTTGGCTGAGCTTGTAAATAGTTTTGCAAATGATGATACATTAAGGCATACTTTGAACAAGACAGACTTTGTTGGTATTGAAGTATAGTCTCCTAATACACCGCTAAAAGGGGGAGGTAGTTTGGATATTGAAATCCATAGTTGAAGGGTTTTTTGGACAACAATTTTAATATTTTTTTCCTTAACCTAAGATTTGTTACGAAAAATATTCTATCTGGATCAATTTGAGTTTCTTGTTTTAGGTTTTTGGTAGTGGTATTTGCTTTTTTGTGTAAGAATGGAGCATTTTGTTTTAAGAGATCAGGCGCTAAGTTGTTATAATCTTCTGGAAATAACAGATGTGACTTGTTTGTTTTTTGAAACGCATTTTGAAGACGAGTCAGGTTTTGTTAAACATATGCAGTAAAGCTGTGTGCAGGGTTGATTTGCTACGTGGTTTTTTGCTGTGAAATTTGTATAGGTCAATTTGGGACTGTTTACCAATTAGATTTAGTTATGGAAAATATTGGTTAAAAGAACGAAAATGATTACAGTAATTGCCGATTTGTCAAGGTTTGTTTTTAGATTTTTTTTTGGGTCATCTTTCACTCATTTAAAAAACTATAGTGGTAATGTATACAAAAAACTCAAATATTGGTGCATGAAGTTTAAATGGGTCATGGAATTTATTAATGGTGACCCAAATGTGAAAGAACAAAATCATCAATAACGTTGATGATTTTATGATCACCGAGTAAAAGTTTCTGTTATTGCCAAGAAATACGAATAACAGAAGCGATTTTTTTTAATTATACATTAAGCTTTGGTAATGATTAAAGTACGATAGATTCTTATAATTCTCAGCCCTGAACAAAACTGAGTTTGACGACAAATGGTTCCTGAACGCAGTCTATTGCTTTTGGTTAATTTGTATGCAAATAAAAAATCGAAAACTTTAGTATCAAACTGCTTTAATATTTAATCTGCTGCTACTACACTCGCAAATAGTAATAAAAATATATAATCCTTTATTGTTTCCTAATCACTAGAATGTTTGCAAATATAAATAATAATGCCCAAATCTAGGTGTGATGTATTCATTGTAAACGTACCTAAATAGATAAAAATAAACAATACCCTGAATAGTATAGTGAATGATGCCCATGCTAGAACAAAAACAATTAAAACATTTATATTCACATCTTCATTAAAATTACATTAACATAATTCTCCTATTTCTTTTAAATGTGGGCTTTTCTTTTAGTATTAGTGGAATCGAAGTTTGACAGGCTGTTACAAAGAATGTGAATACATCAAATTCATTAAATTTATAACTAAATACTTTCATATCTTCTTCACATAAATCTTCATCTAGATCAAGAAAATGGTTATTAACAAAATCCCATTGATTTCTTATGAAATATTCCAAAGATTTTAAAGCTGAGAAAATTTTTGTTTGAATTTTTAACAATCTAAAATAAATTTAATTAATAAAGTTTTAATTTAATGTTTACTATTATGTACAGAGGTGGTCGCTGCAGTACTTTTAGAAGCAAGTCTATTAATATAGCTGGAATTAAATGGCAGAAATAGATGTGCAACAAATAAATTGATTTATGTTCAGTTTTGTGGAAATTGGGATACCAAAGCATTTGAGGCGGAGCCTTATTGACAACATGTGGACCCACTTTTGCTATTGTTATAGGAGTAATATCGAGTACATTATTACTTGAACAATTATAAACAGCTACTTTTGATTTGCTGAAATAAATAACATTAAACGAAATTTATAACTGTCAAGTTTCTTACTCATTAGTAACTATTTGTTTCCAAGTTGCTTTAATCATTCCGTTGATTGCTGTATCAACAGGCATGAAATCCAGCTTAGCTTTATAATTTACATAAGATGTTCGAATAACTCCTTTACCACATCCTGCTACTAATCCAACAGGGCCATTTATATTATCACACCAACCAGGTACAGGATCCCTCCAAATTGGTATTACTATTATTGATTATAATAACGACTAATAAATCAAAAATGCTTACCAATAGTTGGTCTGTATACTATAGCAGGCACCTTATCCTCACACATATCGTTAACTACGCTTTCAGCTAATGATTTAGTAAATGTATAAGTGTTTGGAAATCCTGCAGCCAATTTAGGAGTTATTAGTTTTAATTCTTCTGGATTTATAGTCTCAATCATATTTAAAACATCTTTCCAATTAGCATGTGGCGGATACAATTTTTCTTCAATTTTAGATTTATCCAATTGAGAATAAGCAGTGGATACATGTTGAAATGAGACGACTTCTTTTATATCCAAAACCAACTGGCATACTTCCCTAGTTCCTCTTGTATTAATAGTTAAAGCTTTTTCTAAAGGCTCGTTGAATCTTATAGTAGCAGCTAGATTGTATACAATTGATACTTTTTCAATCAAAATTTTTCTATCACTAGCAGATATACCTTAAAATATGAATTTATTAATATATTCAAGAAAACAGTATTAATTACCTAAACCCAATAAACTGATATCGCCTTCAATTGGAATAATTTTGTTTAAAGCTTCAGGATTAATCTTTTTTAATGCATCAAAAAGCTAAACAAATAATATTACAAATTTATTTTTTAATACATTTGTTACTTACAACAATATCAAAAGTTTCATCCAACCGTTGCTGTATTGATTTTCCATATTTGGCTCTTATCAATATATAAATATTTCCTATATCCGGGCAACAACGTAGTAATTTCTCTATTAGGACTTTCCCCATGTAACCTGTACCACCAGTCATGAACACATTCCTATCAGCAAAAACGGCTGCAATTTTAGGCACTTCCATTGTCTTTATTGTTATGTTACTAACTACTATTTTTAAAAGATTATCTATTTATATATAATAGATGACGCGATGAATCGGTACATAAAAGAATAATTTCAATTCATAGAAGTTTAAGAATTGTATGTAAATATGTAATTTTGTAAACATTTGATTTATGTATGAACATAGTTCAATGTTATGAATTAATTTTTCGGATTTTAACCGGGGTTGTTAGTCATAATGTATACTATACAACCTTTTCAGAAGGTAGCATTAACATACTGGAAAGTTTGTGAATTTATACACAAACTACTTCAATTCGATTCATGGCACTATCAAGATTAAATTATGGCAATTGTATTTAAATTGTCAAATATATTTTGATGCGGTCATTTAAAGCGACTTGGTGATACAGTTTTAGGTTGATTGTAGAAATACGGACTAATTTGTCTTTTGGTCATCTATTTCAAAATGTAACCTAACAAAAAACAATTTTTTTTTTTAATTATTTGCAAATATTAGTTTTAATTTTCTCATAAGCAGTAAACAATAGACGGAAAAAAGAATTATAAGTGATATTCATTTAATACATACAGAAATAGAATTGACAGTCAACAAAACAATAGAATTATAAGTTTTCAAGGATATTTCAGGTAACCAAAAAAGTTTGTATTTTTCTAACACATAAATATTGAAGAAATATATTAGTGTTCTGCTTTTTGCAGGTCTTACAGTTTTCTTGGTTTTCTATCCTATTCTTTAATTAACAATCTTTTCTCATTGCGGGGCATGCATTTTTTTATGATTATACTTGCTTGCGCTATTTCCTTCTCTGCTCTTCTCAACTCATGAATCTTTTCTAGAGCAACATTTCGAATGTTTTACACGTTTTTTATCTTTTTCTCCATACAAAACTTTGAATGAATTATGAAGGCAAATTTCAGTACAGTGTGCTTAGAACTTGTAGAAATGATTTACCAAATAGGACGTATGTAGACCATAAATAATGATAAATCAAACCATTTTACCATTTATCCGGCAATGAAAAGAAGACTGTATAAAGAGTCCTGTATATAATAAAACTATCAATTTCAAATTTCTTAGTTTTGCTTCAAGTTTTTTAAGATACGCCAAGAATATTATAATTACCAAAATAAATTCTCAAAGTTTTTTATTATCTTTCTAAGTTTTTTTGGACTTCCTCTAAAAGCAGTTACTGTTTTTTAGTCAAATCTGGTGACTCATGCATTCTTATATGGTTTTTGTTCAATTCAGTATTTTTGTAATTGCGTTACGACGTCACATGAACTTCTACTTTCACGTGTATTAAGTGAGTGTGTGATTGCAAAATTTTACTTTAAGTATATTTTTCTTCTCAATTTTTTAAATAGCATTAGCGCCGTTATTACTGTTTTATAATTAATAATGTTTTAAATATATTCTAAGTCTGCACAAATTTTATGAAGATTTCTCAGAAATTCTTAAGTCATACAATGGTCATTAAAGTTCTTAAAGTTTCAGCCCATTTTGAAGATACTTTAGATTCATGTTAAAGATTATTGTTACTTTTGCTAGTCTCAAAGTCACTAATTCTTTTTAGAACCTAAAGGTAATGAAGAGTTTTTTTTATTCAATCTACAAACTGAAACTGTTTACCACGACTGGTCTAGTGCAAAAAAAGTTGCGCTAGCAGTCTGGGTTCAATCTCTAGCAAAAATAATAATAAATTTGTTTAATAGTGAAGCATCTACCTAGTGATCGGCTTTAGCGGTGTGGTTCGGATACCATGTTAAACTGTAGAAAATGTATGTTTGTATAGATTGCAGATTTTAAATATACAGAGAATTGCCTAAATTAAAATCTAGTTTGGCACCATAAGAAGAAGAAAGATTGTTACGTTTATCCAGGATATTTGAATACGCGCACAATAGTAGTGTTTGATATAAAAATTTTGGAAAGCTACACATTGGCACGACCCGAAATATCTTGGTATTTTTGGTCATATGTACCAATAGTGCTAATATCATTTTGTACTGATCTGCATCCAGGAAGTTGGTTTCTTTTTAAGTCAAACTAGAATTAAATTTTGACTTAAAGTAAGGTTATTTGTTTAAAGTTTCTTTGCGATGGGTTTATGGTTAGATCTAGATTCATGTCTATGACTTGGGCCACGAGATCATAGGTAGAGTGGTTGACCACAAGATGACAATTGCCCATATAAAGTTCACCTAATTTTAAGTCTTGAAACAAGAAAGGAATCTTTATTGTTTAACTAAATTCAAGTTTGATGGCACAGATAACAAATATTTACTTCCATTAAAAAATGTTTTCAGCATAGCGATATAAGAATTTATGTTTATTAATTTAAGTTTTTTTTGGAAATTTCACCAAGGTTATCGATTAGGTTTTGTTGTAGTTTGTCTAGGTGTATATGGTTACTACTTCTGTTACTTACTACATTTTTATTTCATATTTATTAATCACTGATGTAGATGAAGATCTACATCTGTTGTAACGAAGTTGACAGTATGTGTAACTTTATAAACGCCGATTTTTTGCGTTCGTTTTAGTTATTTCAGTTTCCAGGGCCAGTCATAATAGTTTCATCATCATCATTCTTTATATTGCGAACTAGAAGATATGCTAAAGTTGAGAGAAGATAATTGTCCAAAATTGCCTTCACCTTGGTTGACGAAGTTTTTGGCAATACTATTCAGCTAATTCAAATAAATTTTTTTGTTAGAAGTTGATGTCTTAAGAATTAACCGCAGTTTGTTATTTTGGAGAAGTTGAAGGATGAAAGTCATTTAAACGACTTGGTATTGTATGAAAGCTTTGTCTAAATCTAGTAAAAAGTCTTCAGTATTCTCTTTTTTGGACTTAATTTGATGGTATTCTTTTTTTAGGCTTAATTTGATGGCAATGTAATAAAGTTTACGATAGGCAGTTTGCCGTTACTTGGCCATTTGCATTGGCTATAATTTTTGTGGTATTATATGTACTAGGTCCAATATTGATTATCGATTGTTTTTTTTAAAACGTTTTTCGTAAAAAAAAATCAATTTGCAATAGTTCTTCAAACAATTATGTTTGTTGCTTATGCCTTCATTTATCTACTACTAGTATTGTTGTCTGTGCCCAACCTTACCTTATTTTCTATGGATACAGATTTTTTTTACCCAGATCTACTGTTGATGCTGCTAAGTTGTATTTCTTTACAAGTTACTGAACGTCCACTTTGCCTATGGTGAATCAAGGAATATTCAGAGGCAGTCAACAAAATAAAACATTTTTCCATGCTTTGTTCTAAAAGAATAGTTGTTCTATCTGGATGCGGCAAGAAAGGTTATGGTTGAAGCCAAAAGGCCTCTATTACGCAAGAAAAGAGAAGGTTTTAAAAGTTTTTGCAGCTTTTTTAACAGATCTTCTTTACCATCTTATGTATAGCAAAATATTAAAAAAAAAAATAGAATTTCTATACCGAACTTCACCTTGTAGATGCATTTATTACCTTCTTGAGCATACATACCTAATCACGCCGTTCATTTTTGGGGTAGGCAGTAACACTGTACAATAGCTTACTTTGGTTTTTAAACTTAACTTTGTAAAATTTGTCTTAACGTTTTTCTGTTCTTACACAGTTCCTTTGCTTCTACAATATCTATACGTCTGGTCATGCATGTTCTCTAATTCTTTCTATTTTAAATTTTTTGCACACATTTATCAACATTATTCAACCAATTTATACGTGGTTTACTTCTGCTGTGTTACTTTCAAAACACATTTGTTTATTATTCATTCATTTCTAACTTTTTTATATGAATTTTTTCACACATACTTCTTAAGTACCCTATTTCAACTGCTTTTATTTTACTTTTGTGTTTTTTTTGTCATACCCATGCTTCTGATCCATACAGAGACATAACAGAGTTGGAGTTAACATAATTTTATAAACTGCCACCTTTGCATCATTGGACAATACTTCATTCTTTGCAATCATACACATACTTCTAACTATTTTTTGCGAAGCATTTACTTGTCTTCTCTATCTAAGTTACCATTCTTATTAAACATTTTCCAGATACACAGGAGCATCTACCTGCTCTAAGCGTTTACCGTTTTCCATATTTAACAATAGATGAGATTGTACTCATACCAAACAGTAAACTATCTTTGGACCTTGTTCTGAGCTTTAGACTTATTGCAAATTTCTTGGAAGATTTTGGAAAACTTTGCTTAGAGAGATGGTGTGTGATAAATTTGTTATTTGTATCATCAGTTACTAGATTTACAGCTTTAGCTCAAACAAATGTCATGTATGATTTTTTTTAGATATCAAATGAGTTTTCTTAAATTGTCTCTAACTGTTATTGAGCTTGTGGCAGAGAAACCGTTATTTAGGTCAGGAACATCCCTTGAATAAGATCTTAGAATCTTTTTTAAGGGCTTTTTTAGTTCAGTTTTCTCAGTTTTTTTTTAACATTTAAAAAATATTGTCTTTGATTACTTTCCAGACGTTGTTATCTGTTAATGCAGTGTTTTTTAGGTCTCCAAAAATCCTGAGCTCAAGGCATTAACATTTCGAGATACTTCAAAGGCATTTGCTGCGGAAGGTATCCCGAAATTCTTCTATTATTTTATAAAGCTTTTGTTTGGATTTGCTTAGACTTTGTGGCATGCTTTCCGTCTTTCTGCAGTAAACCTTAACTAGTTATTTCAAACACATTTTAAATTTTTTTGATAAGAGTTTGCGTTTTTCTATCAGCTATATCACTTCTATCAATTTTATGGAAGTACAAGGGTGGGCATAGTTTAATTCTTTCTAAATGTACTGGTTTAAAAATAAATCGATTATCAAATTATTTGTAGAAGCAGCGATGAAGGGGAAGTTTCCGTTTTTGTTAAAATACTACAAATCAAGGTAGCGGTCGGTATGGTCTTAAACATCAGAAAATTGTTCAACTATAAATGACTGGATAACTAACGCTATGGCGGGCGAATGAGTATTAAGTTTAAATTGTGGGCTTCTTCTACTGTGATACATCCACTTACCCAAGTTTTAATTATCAAAGGATTTTATGTTTCCCCCACTGCTTGTGTTCTTGTAGCTATTATACACAAAAGAATGAATAGATGGCATTTTTCTACATAATTGCCACTTGGTTGATGTAGACGCTATTTTTTGAATGCACATGTCATACCATTTCCCCGCTATACTTTTTCCGTTAAGATTCTGTGCTTTGGGAAACTTTAGGAATCAAAACGCACAGATTATCTAAAGTCAACTACTGATCTTTACGCATAGTTTCTTTAATTGTTGCGACTGTTTTGTCAGAAATTGATCTTCTCTCGCTTTTTGTTTTTTGTAAATTTTAGTACCACCAGCTCTCTCAACTCTCTACATCATTTTTTTTGCGTTCAAAAACCGAATAACTGCGTACTTGGTGGTAGCGTTCAACGGAAGCTTCACTCCATTTTCAACGGCTGACAAGGCGCGCACAATCTTGCTTTAGAGTGGGGGAAGCAACAATTACTATAGTGTAGCTAACAGGCGTACCAACATTATTTTGTCCGCAACGCTTTGGAGACTTTATTTTTTGGATTACTCTTGGAGTAGCTGCTATAATGTTATTGTAAATAAAAAGGAAACTACTTGCCAAAAGATATGTCGTTTAAACTGATTGGCATCTGGCTGGCATGGATTTCAAAGCCATGTTAATCTCAACCAAGACTCTTGACAATTATTTCTTCTGGCCTCCAAAAAGCTGCTTACTTGTTATTACAGCGTTCAACGAGATATCTAAGAGTGTTTTTTTTTTGTTACTTCTTTCTATTTTGTTTTTGTACTTTCTAACCCTACAACTTAGTTACGTATTCTTTTACCATAAATCCTTATGTCCATGTGATCAACATATTCTTTGAAGAGTTTCGATCGCAACGTTGGCACGAATATTTCCAATTTTATAATGAAAGTTTGGCATATCTGAATTTACATTCTGTGACTTATAGTTATTGGATAATCACTGAAATTTGAAGAAGCAGGTAGATTTTCTGTGCACTCATTTTCTTTTACTCTGGAACTAGGTCTGTTTCTGATTTTGGAAAATAAATGGTTAGTCCACTGTCTTATTTTTTGACTTTTGACTATACAGTAGTTTTTTGTGGGGTTTTATCACAAAAAGTTAAAGCATGTTGATTGATGCACTACTTTGAAAGTCACTTTTCTGACTAATGTTGGGACCAGAACACGAATATGGGCATTTAAAAATCTTAAAAAGATATTATTTCTTGGTTTAAAAAATAAAAATTGATCAATTTTATAAAATTAATTTTAAGAATACTTAATTGTAAACAAATGATGGATTTAAGAACTTGTTTTTAAGCGCAATCTCAAAAAATGCTTCCAAATGTTGACTTTGACACGCGCTGTTCAAAATCAAAGCTTAAATGGAAAATGTGTTAGGCCTACCCAAATTTGGTTTGAAAATGGTTTCGATTTTAAAGACAAAATTTTTGAGTCAGATTTTTTGTTTTGAGTTTTTATGGCTGCTGGACTTTAAATTTACGTTAAAAAAAATGCTATTACTGATTTTTTTTAAATTTATTTTTGATTCTAAATTGTATCCTGATCATTATTAGAAAGGGGACACAAATATGTGTGATTGTAAAGGTACGTTGGGGTAATTTTTTTAGTCATTTTATTTAGCAAATAATAATTAATAAAAAAAATTTATTGCTTCCTAAACACTACAATCTTCTCAAATATAAACAACAATATTGCTCAAATCCAGGTATAAAATATTGATTGCAAACGTACCTAAATAGATAAAAGTAAGCAATACTCTGAATAGTATAATGAATGACACCCATTCTAAAACAAAAACAATTCATTTATATTAACATTTATCAAAAATACATTATCATAATTCTCCTATTTCTTTCAAATTTGGGGTTTTGTTTTAATATCAGAGGAATTATAACTTCCAATCGATTACTAAAATATATAATATCTTTATCACATAAATCATTATCGAGATAAAAAAAAAATGTCATTAACAAAATCCCATTGATGCCTTATGAAATATTCTAGAGATTTTAAAGCTGAGAAAATTTTGTTTGTATTTTTAGCAATCTAAAATAAATTCTATTAATAAAATTTCAATTTAATATTTACTAATGTTTACTGAGGTGGTTGTTGCAACACTTTTTGTAACAAGTCATATAAACTGTTTTACTAGCAGTTAAGTGAAAGTTAGGATACCAAAGCATTATTGGAGTAGCAGTAAAATTCATCACCTTCTTACTTACACAATTATAAACAGCTATTGTAGATTTACTCAAGTTTCTCACTCATTAGTAACAATTTGTTTCCAAGTTGTTTTGATCATTCCGTTGATTGCAATATCAACAGGCATGAAATCGGCTTAGCTTCATAATTTTCATAAGAAGTTCGAATGACTCCTTTACCACATCCTGCTACTAATCCAACAGGGCGATTTATATTATCACACCAACCAGGTACAGGATCTCTCCAAATTGGTATTACTATTATTCAATGTTTTTTTTATTTATTCTATGAAGCTTTTTTATATTTATTGTTATTAAACTATTAAAATATTGTTTCATAAAAATAATAATAAACATATGAAACAATATGAGTTTAATAACAATAAATTACTATTATTGATAATAATAACAACCATATAAATCAAAATTGCTTACCAATAGTTGGTCTGTATACTGTAGCAGGAACCTTATCCTCACACAAATCTGTAACTACGCTTTCAGCTAATGATTTAGTAAATGTATAGGTGTTTGGAAATTCTGCAGCCAATTTAGGAGTTACTAATTTTAATTCTAATGGATCCATAGCCTCAATTATATTTAAAAGTTCTTTCCAATTATCATATGGGGGATTCAATTTTTCTTCAATTTTAAATTTATCCAATTGACAATAAGCAGTGGACACATGTTGCAATGAGACGACTTCTTTTAAATCCAAAACCAATTTGCATACTTTTCTAGTTTCTCTTGTATTGATAATAGAAGCTTTTTCTAAAGGCTCGTTGAATCTTATGGCAGCAGCTAGATTATACACAATTGTTACATTTTCAATCAAAATATTTCTATCACTTGCAGATATAGCTATCTAAACATTTAATTAAGTAATATATTTAAGAAGTCTATATAACTTACCTAAACCCAATAAAGTAATATCGCCTTCAATTAGAATAATTTTTTTTCAAAGTTGCAGGATTAGTCTTCTTCAATTCATCAAAAAGCTAAACAAATAATATTAAAGATTTATTCGTTATTATTTACAATAATATCAAAAATTTCATCTAACCGTTGCTGCATTGTTTTTCCAAATTTGGCTCTCATCAATATATAAATGTTTCCTATATCCGGGCAACAACGTAGTAATTTCTCTATTAGCACTTTTCCCATGTAACCTGTACCAACAGTCATAAACACACTCCTATTAGCAAAAACGGCTGCAATTTTGGGAACATCCATTGTCTGCATTGTTATGTTACTTACTATTCTTTTTTTAAAAGAGTATTTATTTATAAATAATAGATGATCTGATGAAATTTATATATTTCAATGACATAGGTACATAAAAGAATAAATTTAATTCATGGAAGTTTAAGAATTGTATGTAAATGAATAATTCAATTTAAAATATGTTATTTTGAAGTGACATTTAATTCATGTATGTATATAGTTCAATGTTATGAAAAAATGAAAAAAAATTGTTAGTCATAATATATACTATACAACTATTTTAGAAGGTAGCATTAATTAACTATAAGACATAGTAGCAAGTGTCCAAATTTATTTTTATGCAGTTTTTAAATACAAACTACTTCCGAGGCGATTATTGCGCCAGATCGATTTATGGCAGAGGCACTATATAGATTATTAAATTATGTGAATTGTATGCAAATATTTAAATTACATTATATTTTGATGAGGTCATTTAATGCGACATAAATTTTTGGCATGTCATGATTTAATTTGGTTGTGATCACTTTTTCATCTTTATTAACTATTTTTTTGTTGCCATTGTTGGCTTACTTTTTTTCTAATTGCTTTCATACTTTTTGTCTTGTGGGGTTGCTATCCAGTTTGTTTTTATTTGTTTAATGTAATCGTACCATTTTGTTAGGGGTTTTCTCTGACTTTTTTTGTCGGCTCTGGGTCTCTATTCTATTGGTCGTTCTTCTTTTGGAGCGACTACGTTTGTCAAATTCTACGCAGAGTCCTTGTGGCTTTAGGTTGGGTTCTTCCATCTGAGGTGGTAGTTGGGGGTTTGCTATTACTGCCTCTAAGATTTTTGCGGGTTTCTTTGGCTTCTTGGCTCATACCCGGGTTTCTTCTTTTTTTTGGTGTCGGCTTTTGCTGAAAATTTTCTTTTTTGGTGGATGTTTATTTTGGTGGCATTGATGTTAATATCAGCTTTGATTGGGGTTTTCTTGGTCTTCTGGTCATACCCGTGCATTTTATTTATTTTGGTTTTAGAATGCGGTTGTTGCAGGTGACCTTGCCTGCGAGAAGTTTGCTTTGGTTTACCGCTTTGACAAAATTTTGTCTTATCGATGATGGCGGTTTGGCTTTTGCTTTTTTTCAATCTCACGTGTTTACGTGCCGGGTTAAGATTTGCTATACTCCTCAGACATACGTGGGGCTACGTGCTGGGTAGGAGTTGCAATTTGCTTTAGGAATTTTTGTTTCTTCCGCTTTGTCGATCCTTGGTCGTTTATTGAGAGGAGCCAGGCTGACACTGGTGTTGGATGATCGGATTGGTTTGATAAGGGTTGGACACTCTTTTGCTTTTTTGGGGGCTTTGTTTTGTGTTTTTTTTTTGTCGGTTTGTTGAAATCTTTTCTCACATGTTGTTTGGTTATCGGTATTCAAGCATTTGGTTTATTTTGGACTTTGCTAGCGTTAGCTTGACTTGAGGCAGTCCTGCGTTATTAGCTTTATTACTTAGGTTTTGTTCTTCTATAGAGTCGTCTAGCAGCTTCTGAATTCTGCTTTTTTTTAGGTTTATTTATGGATTTTTTTAGCTTTTATTTTTGTCTTTGCAGTTTTTTATTTTTTGTAATGAAGAAGTTGAAAATGGTAGCGACCCCGGTCTTCTCCGGTCTTCCTGCTTACCGTGTGCGTTTGTTGTTTTTGGTTGCGTTGTTGACTGCTCATTTGGAATCTTTGTCGTTGATTGCAGAGTAGATTGGTTCTATTGGTTTGGGTGTCGTAGCCGGCAACTTTCTAGCTGCGATTATGTTGCTCACTGTGGGTAAGTCTATACCCAGTATCACTTCCTGTATTGCGGTCGGGAGAACGTATCGAAGCGATCGTGTAATGTATTCCTTGATCATAGATTTGTCTCAAATCTGCGTGATTCTGTAGAAACTTCTCCGCTGTCTTTTGTGGTGTTTGAGCTGGTGCATACTTACATACCTTTAGCATGTTTTGTGGAGTCCGGCGGGCGTATTCTATGCTTTGTTCCGGGATGATGAGATGTTGAAATCTTGCTGGATATTTTATTTTGACTTTGTCCACGGCTTTTGCTAATTTTACTAACGTAGAAAAACGTTTGTGTTTTAGTCGTTTTTGGGTGTTTTGTAACAATTGTTGTTGCATCAAAGTCTGGGCAAGTGCACTAAAATCTCTGCGGCTTGGGTGTCCAGGTATTTTTTGGCGGTTTTGTACGTTCCTTAGTTGATTATAATTTTGCTGAGATGGAAAAAGCTGGTAAGAATTTCTTTATTTGTGCGGAGAATGGTCATCGATAAATAGTTTTCCATCATGTAAACTGGTAAAGTTCTAAATCAGTAATTAGAAGAAAAGTAGATTTTTTCTTTTTCTGATTTGTTGGTCTGAAAAGATTGAGCACGGCAGCGATCTGAGGAAATATGAGTTTGTAAGAACATTAAACAAAGCCCGGGGTCTACGAAATAAGTGGTCTGATTAGCATGGTCAACTTTTACTTTTCTCGGGCTAGCTTCATTGTTACTCTATGGCTAGCAAGGGGTTTGGTAAGGGCAGTGGTCCGTCGTAGCTGTGGCAGTGTTTGGTCAGACTTTTTTTGTGACGGAGCCTCTTACAAAGATGTTGCTGCTTTGACGTCGGGGTTCAGAATGAGAGCTGCGGAGAAAATGAGTTTGAGTATACTGAACACCGCTTGAGAGAGTTTTGCGATAGTAGAGAAAACGTGCTTCGGGGAAGTTATATTCTATAATCTCTCTCTTTTACGCGGCAGAGCTTGGGGTATTGTGCTGTAAAGTGGAATGGTGGTTCAATTCTACGCGGAGCATTTGTGGCAAAGGACTCTTGGTTGCCTTGCTTTTGGGGTCCCATAGCTTTGGGATGGATTTTTGCATCTGAGGTGGTGGTTAGGGTTTGCCATTTCTGCCCAAAAGATTCTTTTTTTGGCGGGTGAAACGTCTATTTTGGTGGCGTTGATGTTGAAGTTAGCTTTGGTTGGGGATTTGCACGTGTCAACGTGTTGGGGTGTGAGTCGCTATGCTCTTTAGTTGCACGTGACTATGTGCTGGGGTGGGAGTCGCAATGCTTCTTGGGGACTTTTTTTGTTTTGTTGATCTTTGATCGTTTTTTGGATCCTGGCTGACGCTGGATTGGTTTGGTTGGGGGGCAGTTTTTTGCTTCTTTTTTTTGGGTCTTGTTTGGTGTCATCTTTAGTCGGGTTGTTGAAATTAGTTAAATGTTTTTTTCTCTCTCCTGTCTTTCAGTTTTACCTTGTGGGCGGTTTGCTATGTGAATTACAATCTTCGCTAGACACTTGGCTTTGTACACATTAGACTCAGTCAACGCATTTAATTAAACTCTATACGCGTTAATAGTCTTTTTGATGATTTGTTTTGAAATAGAGGCAGTTTTAAGTTATTAAATCTTGAACTAGCCATATATAATACTAATGCGTTTTATACCTGCTGCCAGATTGTGATTAGTAGTTATTGTTGGTAAATGGTTGAGGAGTAAGTTTTATAATGGACTCTGTATAATAGTCCTAGGGCAAAGAGTTTGGTTAGCTATGAGTAGTTACGAGGCAAAGTTTAGCTACCAACTAACAAATTGAGTAATTTGTTTTAATAAATATGCTTACATAAACCAGTTAATGGACGGCTGAGCGTTGGTATTGGTATTGTGTTGGTGTTCTTGTAGCAGGTGTTCAGTTTTAGTGTGTTTTTGGAGTTTAGCATCTTTGATGGTGGTGGCGCTGTGTTTACTGTATGCCAAAATAAGGTGCATTTGATGCTATTTGGGGTTTGTTTTCTTGCGGCTGCAGCAATCGCTCACAGTTAGTTAACGAGTCTTTGGATTCCTGTTCTAGTTCTGAAGTTTATTGTCAATTATTTCTTGTTGTTGATAAGATCTTCTTTAGTCTTAACTATTTTGGGTATTCTGAGATACTTTGGATATATGTATGTCAAGGAGAGAAAATAACAACTTTAAACCGTTTATTATCCAGGGAAGATAGAAAGTGCAAGATCAAGAGGACGTTCAGATTAAATCAAAGAACTAACGAACTCTACAATAATAAGGCTACTAAAGGTTCTGAACATAGAGGTCGCTGGCGCGAAATAGTTTGAATTGCTACAATAGTGAAACATGATCACGATTATTCTGCTAAGATGATAACGAAGTGAACAAAGAAGATTTTATGTTGAATTCTTTATCCTTCAAACTATGCTCTTGGTTTATAATTTTTTCCTGACGTCATTTTTAATATTTGGATTGTTTTTTTTTAGCACGTTTTCGTGGTCTTTGTGTTCGTTTTTTGTCTTTATATTTTTTGTGGGTGATAGGTTGCCATTGTGTGGTGGAAACAGTTTTATCACACAAATTTGTTGTTTGTACCGGGAAATCTTTGATTCACACTATGCAGAGGTCTAAGATAAATTGATTTTTTCTTTATGTGACATATATAGGGCTTGACCTGATCAATAGCAAACTTTTTCTATAATTAATGTAACACTGGAGTCTTTTTTCTATTCTGCACTAGTTTTGTAATTTGTGATTTGCTGACAGTTTGCAGCCACTGCTTTAGCCTTATATCTTTCCTTCAAGGATTTGGTATCTTGGTCCTCTTATTGTATGGCCCAGGTAACTGATCTTACGCTGTTTTATGTAGTTCTGATCTATTTACCCCCGCTTTTCTTAGTACTTTTATATTGCTAATGTGGTCAACCCACGAGATTTGGAACATTTGCAAGGCCCACATTTTGTGATGCTGTCTTTGTAGTCCAGGTTTTGGAAGTTCAGGTTTTTGTCACATAGTAGGGGGCGTAATTTGTTGTATGCTTGTCTGGCTTGTTCTACCCTACTCTTAAACTCCTATTAAAAATTCCATCTTTCATTAACTTGTGTGCCTAGTTATTTCGCGCTCTTAGTTTTTGCCTATTTGTTTTCTCCAAATCTTGGAGATGTTTTTCAAATCAGTCTCTAGACTTGAAGATTGCGGATAGTCAATAGCTAGTCTGTGATAAGAACAGATACATCTATAGAAGCGTTATACACGAGTATGCATTTTTTAATATTTTGTCACTAAATGATTGATGGCTGGTTGACTACGTCTAGTTTGTTTGTATATATTACACATTGAAAGTATTTAGAAGTTATTTAGTCTACTTCTTTACCAACAATTAATAAGAATTAATTAATAAAAAATCTTTATTACATTCTAATCACTACAATCTTTGCAAATATAAACAATATTGCTCAAAACCAGGTATGATATATTCATTGCAAACGTATCTAAATAGATAAAAACAAACAATACTCTGAATAGTATAATGAATGACTCCCATGCTGAAACAAAAACAATTAAAACATTTATATTAACATCTTCATTGAAATTACATTAACATAATTCTTCCATTTCTTTTAACATTAAGCTTTTCTTTTAGTATTAGCGGAATCGAAGAACGACAAGCTGTTAAAAAGAATGTGAATACATCAAATTCATCCAATTTATAACCAAATACCATCATATCTTCATTACACAAATTTTCATCTAGATCAAAAAAATTATCATTAACAAAATCCCATTGATTCCTTATGAAATATTCCAAAGATTTTAAAGCTGAGAAAATTTTTGTTTGAATTTTTAGCAATCTAAAATAAGTTCAATTAATAAAGTTTTAATTTAATTTTTACTATTATGTACAGAGGTGGTCGATGCAGTACTTTTAGAAGCAAGTCTATTAATATAGCTGGAATTAAATGGCAGAAATAGATATGCATCAAATAAATTGATTTATGTTCAGTTTTGTGGAAATTGGGATACCAAAGCATTTGAGGCGGAGCTTTATTGACTACATGTGCACCCACTTTAGCTATTGTTGTAGCATTCAAATTTAATACCTTATTACTCGAACAATTATAAACAGCTATTGCAGATTTACTGAAATCAATAACATTAAACGAAATTCAGAATTGTTAAGTTGCTTACTCATTTGTAACAATTTGTTTCCAAGTTGCTTTAATCATTCCTTTGATTGCAATATCAACAGGCATGAAATCGATCTTAGCTTCATAATTTACATATGATGTTCGGATAACTCCTTTACCAGATCCTGCTATTAATCCAACAGGGCCATTTATATTATCACACCAACCAGGTACAGGTTCCCTCCAAATTGGTATTACTATTATTTATTATAATATTGACTATATAATTTAAAATTGCTCACCTATAGTTGGTCTGTATATTATAGCAGGAACTTTATTCTCGCACAAATCTTTAACTACGCTTTCAGCTAATGATTTAGTAAATGTATAGGTGTTTGGAAACCCTGCCGCCAATTTAGGAGTTATTAATTTTAATTCTAAAGGATTTATAGTCTCAATCATATTTAAAAGATCATTCCAATTAGCATGTGGTGAATACAATTTTTCTTCAATTTTAAATTTATCCAATTGACAATAAGCAGTGGATACATGTTGAAATGAGACGACTTCTTTCAAATCTAAAACCATTTTGCATACTTCTCTAGTTCCTCTTGTATTAATAGTTAAAGCTTTTTCTAAAGGTTCGTTGAATCTTATGGTAGCAGCTAAATTGTACACAATTGATACTGTTTCAATCAAAATATTTCTATCAGTTGCAGATATACCTTAAAAATTTAATTTATTAATATATTCAAGGAAAATAAATAACTTACCTAAACCCAACAAACTGATATCGCCTTCAATTGGAATAATTTTGTTCAAAGCTTCAGGATTAATCTTCTTTAATTTATCAAAAAGCTAAACAAATAATATTAGAATTTTATTCTTTTAAATATGCACTACTTACAATATTATCAATAATTTCATCCAATCGTTGTTGTAATGTTTTTCCATATTTTGCTCTCATCAGTATGTAAATGTTTCCTACATCTGGACAACTACGTAGTAATTTCTCTATTAGGACTTTGCCCATGTAACCTGTGCCACCAGTCATGAACACATTCCTATCAGCAAATACGGCTGCAATTTTGGGCATATCCATTGTTTGTATTGTTATGTTATGTTACTAACTGTTCTATTTTTAAATCAATAATTATATATATAATAGATGATTTGATGAAATTTGCATTTCTCATAGATCTGGTACATAAAAGAATAAATTTAATTCAAGTTTAATAATTGTATGTAAATGAATCAGTTTGGTAAATATATTGTTGTTATTAATTTGATGTATATAGGTTTATAGTTCAATGTCATAATTTTTTGAATTTTGATCGAATTTGTTACAGTTATAATATATACTAGACTTTTAAAACGCACAATTTTTGAATATATTTTGACAAAAAACGACAAAGTAGAAACATTTTGCTTTGTATTATATTTGCGAATAGTTATTTTATCTTTCTTATAAGCAGTAAAAAATTGAGAGAACTATGCGATACGAGCATAGACAATATACATAAAATAAATATGTTATATTTATTTATAGATTTACCACCTAGTTCAACACAAATCGGAACAGATTAATAATCAACACAATAGAATTATTATATAAAGTTTTTTAAAGTTAAAAAAAAAAACGACAAATTTACTTACAATATTATCAACCATTACAGGCTGTATTGTTTTTCCTTATTATTTTTTGTTTTCTACTTTTTGCAGGTGTTACGTACCTCTTCTTTAGTTTACTTGGTCTTTCTTCTTTTTTGTCATTTCACTGTACCTTTGTTCTTTCTTTAAAATTATCTTTTGTCTTCTCTTTCTTCTTTTTGGGTTTGCATTTACTATTCCTTAAATCACGTCTTGCAATAAATAATTTCTCAATCTATGCCTTATCCATCGTTTCTTTCCTCTTGTGCTCTTTTCAACATTTTTTTTATCTTATCTTAACCACTTAATGCTCATTAATTTCTTTTGAAGTCACATGGCTCATATCAGTATATAAATGTTTCCTACATTTGTACAAAAATCTAGACATTTTTCTATCTAACCGGTAGCAGCATTTATGAACACATTTTTCTGAAAAAACGGCTGCAATTTTGGGCATATTTATTGTCTGTATTGTTTTATTTTAACATAATGCATTTATATATAATTGATGACCGGATATTGAATTTTATATTTTTGTCATTAAGAATTGTATGTAAATATTAGTTTGCAAATAAATTATTATATGGTGCATATATATATGCATACACATTGCATAATGTACATTGTTATGAGTTTTTAGATTCTATCGGCTTGCAACTATTTGCTCTTAATATTTGACATATATTTAATGATTTTAGATTTTGTCAGCAAATTTGAGATTTGAGATTTTATGAATCAATATGCAGTGGGATGATATTATAAATAAAAAAATATTCAATTACAATATAAACTGGATTAATTTTTTTTGTTTACTTACTAAATATTGTTTTTTAAGTAAAACTCAGAAATCATGCTTAACAAATTCTAATCGAAAATGTCTATAATAAGTGCAAATGTATCTATCTATTTTCTAACCGATAGTCAGGTCTACTGTCTGATGTTACTCAACCATGATAATTGTTCAATCCGTCTCTTCCCCTTGACGTTCTTTTATATAATGAGTCCCAACAAATGATATTTGGGTGTTCTGATGAAATGCCCAAAAAATTTAGTTTTCTTTTTTTTATAGAATTTACGAGTTTTTTTTTGTTTTTTATTAAATTTAGTACTTCTTTGTTTGATGTGTGGGTAGTCCATGGAATTTTTAGCATACAGTCGCCCGAGTGTTTGTTATTCAGAAATTGGATCTCTGCTGAAGGATTTAGATTAGTGACAGTCGATAGCAATCATTCTTTTATATGTCCTTGGCGAAGATAATTGTCATTTATTTTTGCACCTATGCATACACAACTTTCAAGAAATGCGAGGCCTTACAGGACTTCGTCAGCTGTCCACGCGCTGCGCCTTGGTCAAACGACAGCGTGCGCGGAGCGCCAGTTTTGCCAATATTACTAATGCGATTTTTGGAATCGAGTACTTTCCTACAGAATGGTGGTAAATATCCCAAAACTACCAGCTTATCAGTCATCTATGCACCTTAAGTAAGGTCGTAGAGAGGGTGATCCTGGACACAATCCAGGACCACACGTACGCTAACAATCTTCTCCCCTCACACCAACATGGGTTCAGATGGGAACATTCAGCTGTCAATCAACTAAACCGCGTGACGGACTTTATAATTAAAGGATTCAGACAGAACAACCCTCTGACAAGGTTTGGCACAAGGGACTTCTCTACAAACTGTACAGAAATAACTTCCTTCTGTGTCTTGTAAGGCTGATAGCTTTATTCCTAAATTGCAGAACTTTGGTAGTCAAAATTTTGATCCGCATTTCTACTTCACGGTAGATTACTGCAGTAGTTCCTTAAGGTTCCATTCTCTCTTTTCTCTGCTATTTAACCTGTACGTTGCTGACATGTCTTTGGGATGGACTCACAAGGTAAAAGTTGCCCAATATGCTGACGACAAAGCACTTCTATACTTTTTAATGTCACTCATGCTGGTCACCTCGAGGTTCTGTAGCCACCACCGAACTTGATTAATAGGTAGACACTTTCTTCGTAAAAGTGAATCCTACACGTTGAGCTTTTAGAAAATTTTCCTTCTAAAAAAACAAAAACAGAGCGCCAACAGGTCGTAGACTGACCTGTTGGCGCGAGCACGGATGCATTCCCCACGGTGCGAACACGCTGAAACAATTTTAATTAGAGAAACGTACAGCCAATCACAGAACAAATAATTCTCAATTGGTCGAAAAAATCCATTAATCCCGCTAAAGCAAAATTGGTCGTATTATAAGCAGCAACAAACTACCTAAAAGATCATTTACAAGAACTCACCATCATTTGGTTTTATTGCCAGATACTCCTGCACACACGAAGTCAGTTATGAGAGTGCGTTTCAGGTTTAGAAGATTTGCATCATTTGTGATTTTTAATTTTTTACAGCGGTACTCGTTCTTGGCTATTTTTAGAATGTTCAGGTTTTTGACTTTGCTGATTCCTGCCATGTTTTTGAGTTTTTTTTATGGAGGTTATGTTAGGTTATCTTATTTTGTAGTTTATTTTATTGCAAGAGGAGATTAAACCATTTTTCTTTTCCTTGTTTATTGTCTTGGTTTTTGAATATTGTACGCTGATCATGAGCATCAATATTTTTTCCGTCATCCAGTTAATCTTTGAGGTTCTTCTAGTAGTTGTAGAAGTTTTGTGCTTCTTTATTTGTATCTTGATTTTGATAAACAGTTTGTTTAGTGAATTTATCGGTACCGTTTAGGAACGTATTAGTTATGTATTAGTTATTGTAAAGTTTTCCTTTTTGGACAGAAATTACCAATTGTCTTCTTCTTTGCTTATGATCAATGCTAGTACCAAAGTCACTTGTATTAGGTTGATTAAATTTTTGTTTATATTTTTTTATGAATTGCAGCACTTTTCATAGATTTGTGCTTTAACGACTATATTTGTAAGAAATGTATATTAGTACATGTTAGCTGTACAATATATCATTGTAGGAAGAAGTTTGGGATATATTGTAGCCGTTTTAGATAGAAAACTGTATCGTTTCGAATAGAAAATTTAAGAAATGCCGGCAATAGTTTTTAGACGCACACATATTTTTTGTGCTTTTGTTGATTCTATTTTTTTCTGTAGTTACGTTATTGGAAGTATATGTTGCCAATTTGTAGCAATAGTAGAATTTTTTTTTAGGTTTTTATACAACATATTGAGTTTAGATGTTATTTTGTGTGCAATTTTTAGACTTTTTTCTTTCTTCCCAGAATTGTTATGACTTTTATAGTAACCGTCGACAGGGCGCTATAGATTTTGTTATTCTTTCAATGTTTGTTTCTGTTTGGGTTTTAGAGAAACACTGGAATAATTTTGAGGGTCTAGACAGCAAAACTAACATCAATCACTCCAACACCGGCATAAAAACAAAAGATCAATACATTCAAAAGTTTAACATTGAATCACTGGACAATGAAAGCAGAAAAGGACCACGTATTAAACAATCCAATCACAGACGAGGATGACATAAATACATCATGGGGAAGGCTAAAAGCAAACATCATCGAGGCCGCCACAGAAGCAATAGGATTAAAAACTGTAAAGCACAGAAAAGGCCGGAAAGTACCATGGTTTACCAGTGAAGTGAGACAACAATACAAACATAAAAAGGAAGCATAAATAGCATATCTCAAAAATAAATGCCAAAATGCACTACAAGACAATAAGGAATGCAGCACAGAGAGAGATCCGAAGACTTAAAGAATTATATTATGAGGGATTTACCAAAGACATGGAGCGAGATATCTACGGCAGCCAATGAAAAGTCTAGAGCATACTCTGGAACAACAAGATGGATATTAAGGACATGGTGCAGACTACGAGAATAACTAAAGAAGAATGGGAAACATATCTTGAAACACTATACGAGAGAGCAGAATGAAACGATGACAATACCATCGTCATAAATGAGAACAATTTTGAACTAAAATTAGAAGTGTCAGTAAAAGAAGTAGCAGTGCAGATAAAAACTCTTAAAAACCGTAAGGCATCAGAAGCGAACATCATAAGCAATGAAATGCTCAAATATGGTGGAGACACTCTAAATGCTGAAATTACAAAACTGTTCAATAATATAGTATAGTAGTATATAAAGAAGGAAAAGTTGCAGAAGAATGGAAACACAATACGACAATCTCCATCTTCAAAAAGGGGGAACGCACGAAACCGGACAACTATAGGGAATAACTCTGCTCAACTGCATCCTGAAACTATATACCAAGCTCATAAAGGAAATAATAAACAACAATTTAAAGATAGCGGAGGAACAACAGGGTTTTAGGAAAAATAGATCCACCGTAAACGCAATCTTTATTGTCAAGCAGATAGTTGAAAAGTGATTGGAGTTCAATAAAGCGGTTTACCTCTATTTTGTAGACATGTGAAAGGCTTTATATAGATCCCGCCTAAAGACGTTATAACCATCCTGAGAGCGTCAAAGGTGAACAACGGTATAATAAATAGCATCATCAACATGAACACAAACTGTAGAACATCGGTAAATGTCGGCAAGAGCACGTCAAAGACAATAAGAGTAAACGATGGAGTGAGACAGGGCGATTTATTGAGCCCCACGTTGTTCAACCTTATAATGAACAAAATAATAGAAGCACTACCAGACAACAGAGGCTACAAAATGGGAACCTACGAATTCAAAGTGATATGCTATGCAGATGATGCCGTCCTCACATCGGATTCGTAAGACAACTTACAACGACTGCTTCATGCGTTCAACCAGAAAACCAAAGATCTCAACATGTCCATAAATAAAGATAAAACTAAGTGTCAGGTAATATCAAAATCTCCCACAAGGTGCAATTATTATAAAACAAGTAATGCAATTTAACTACCTGGGGTTGAGTATCCATAGCTACGGGAACCTACATGGAGACGTCTGACACCAAACCCTGAAAGCAACACATATAACTTATGCGACAGAGACGAGGCCCGACAACAAAAACCATACAGATGATGAAGACCGAAGAGATGAAAATTCTAAGAACCATCTATGGGAAAACACTACTAGACCGTATGTGAAGTGACGACATCAGAGAAGTCAGCGAAATAACCGATATCGCAAAGCTAGTAAGGAGGAGAAGAAGAGAATGGAACAGACATGTCGAATGAATGGCCGACTTCAAAATAGCTAAAGCGGCTAACAACAACAAACCAAGGGGTAACAGAAATCCAAGAAGGCCCTTAAAAAGGCTAAACAATTTAAAGTAACTAAATTCAACGATGTGTGTCTGTTTTTGTTTCTTTATCTTGGAAGTTTTTTTTAAAAATACTTTTAACTGAAAGAAGGTATTAAGAGATTTTGGTTGGACTTAATTTATGAAGCAAGAGGTCTTCTTCTTCTTCTTGTAGTTTTTATTCTCTCCGGATGTTGGCTATTATCACTCTGTCAGTTGCTCTAAATAGCTAAGTGGAAACCAATTTCTAAAGTTTTTAATCCATGAGATTTTATTTTTTTTCTATCTACGTTTTTTTTTCTTGTAATATTGACTGAAGGAGTTGGTATCTGCTTTTGCATGATATGTCCAATGTACTTGAGTTTACGTTTATTTTTTTGAGTTCTGTTTTTGTTTTGATTCTTGTTTTTTTGTATTTTTGTAGTTCTTTAAGTGTTTTGTTCTGGAGGTACTTTAAGTATGTTTCTCGTTTTTTTTTTTGGCTATTTGTTTTACCTCAGCTGTAAACCAGTTTTTATTTACTCTCCTTATTCCAATGCGTTTGTATGCGACAATGTTTATGTTGTGTTTGACTTTATTCTAGCTAGTTTCTTCATCATTCTTGTTGTTAATTTTGCTTTTTTTAGTTTTTGGACTAGTTGTTTTTTGTAGAGGTTCTTTACCGTTGTATTCTTTGTTGACTTTGGTTTCTTCTTAAGCTGCGTCTAAATTTATGATCCAAACCTATGTTGGCGAAAGTTAGTTTTTATTTTGCCGGTGTCTATGGTTACTCTGAGGATACGTAGTGAGTATCTTTTATGTTTTATTTGTGTTTATTATTACTATTATTCTTACTTCTGCCGTTGCTTTTTTGTGCTTTTTATTTCCACTATACTTAAGTATGTATTCCTTACTGTTTTGTTTTGTTTCGGATATAGCGCACATGTTAATTTTGTGTTACTCCATTTCTAATATGATCTTTTCTGTTAAATATGTTCTTCTTCCAAAGAACAATATTTAGCTTTGATAATAGTTTGATTTGCATATTTTATTTCTTTGAGTTATAATGTAATTTTTGAAACTGTGGGCGCTATAGACTCTAATGAATTATTACGTGTGTTTTGGTTGCCCAAAGATGGATTTGGAAATTTTAGAAGGGTTTAACGTTGAATTAAGAGAATGAAAACTTTGCTAGTTGCTGTAAGTACATTGTAGATTAGAATAAGAATTTTGGAGTGCTTAGAAAATTATGGAAAACCTATTCTTTTTCTTGTTTCAGCTTGTTTTTGCTCACTGCTGGACATACATAGGCTTCTCTCATATTATTCTAGTCGTCTTTGTTTTTTGCTGTTTGATACTATTTTTGTTCAGCTATAATCTTTACATCATCCAACCATCGTTTTTATAATCTCCCCACGCTGCGTTTAGTTGTTTTTGATTGATAGTGAACGATTTTGTTCAATTATATCGGTTACTTTACTGCGTCTGTGGAATTCATCGCATTCGAGCTTATTTCTTAAACTTAGTCTGAAACATGGTACGCTTTATACACTTTTTGCAAAATTTTGAGTTTTTTTGCACTCACTGGCAGGATACATGTATTGTACACTTTTGCTTTTATTGATTGAGGAACTTCTGGTTTTTTTTGTATATATTTTATGTTCCCAAACGTAGCATTATCTTAGCCTAGTTTTTCTGTATATTTTAGTTCTTTGGTTGGCTTTACTTAGTTTAATAATTTGACCTAAGTTTACAATTTCTATGATGTTGTGGTTTATATTTAAGTGGATTCTGCCTTGACTTATAATCTTTGTTTCAGCTAAGTTCATCTTCTATTAGGGATTAAAAACGGTTTGCCAGTATAACAAAAAAATATTTAAGAGCTTTACAAATGCTTATCCAAGAACGTTAGTTGAGCTTTAATTAAAGAAACTTAAGAAGAATTTATATAAATCTAAAAAAGCATTGGTAAGCCTAGAAAGAATATAAGAGCTCTGCATTTTAGATAAATTGCATACGAAAACTTAATATGGTCTTAGCAGAGCAAATGAATTCCCATTAAATATTCAAAAATATTTGAAAGCAATGAAAAGGACTGACTTTCAGAAATTCAAAATTGTTGGAAAGTATTTTGGAAATACACTGCAACTCGAAAGGGCTTTCTTAAGTTTTTGATTTGATAAAACTTGTTTTAGCACAACTAAGTACCAGGAAAGCTTAAAAAGAATCAATATATCTTAGAAGTCTTTAATATTGTTAGGCATGTTTGAAATGTTATCTTGT
This sequence comes from Tachinus rufipes, assembly GCA_963932245.1. Lineage (NCBI taxonomy): Eukaryota > Metazoa > Arthropoda > Insecta > Coleoptera > Staphylinidae > Tachinus > Tachinus rufipes. Next base: position 83,821,177 of record OZ010747.1, on the reverse strand, counting down.
TTTAGGCATCGGAAATCGACAAAAATTTATTACAAAAACTAATTTTTAGAAGTTTAACTGAAATTGTGGCTTATACTGAACATTATCTGAACTTGATTTTAAGCTGGATGAAAGTCGAAAAATGGAACTAGTAAAGAAATGTTAAAACTAAAACATGCGTATCAGAAAATATGCTGTCAGCAAAAACTATATATCTAATCACATCCTACTTACTATACACAAAATTATCAAATAATAAGCATAATAATCAAAAAACTTTTATTATTTCTTCATTATTACAACATTTGTAAATATAAGTAAGTTTGCTCAAAACCTGGTATAATAAATCGATTGCAAAGATACCTAAATATATAAAAGTAAACAATACTTTGAACGGTATAATGTATAACGCCCATGCTGAAACAAAAAACAAATAAAACATTTATATCAAAAACTTTAATAAAAATTACATGAGCATAATTCTTCTATTCTTTTTAAAATTAGGCTTTTCTTTTAGTATAAGTGGTATTGTGGTACGGCAGGCCATTAAAAAGAATTTGAATATATCCATTTCTTCTAATCGATACCCAAAAAATTTAACATCTTCTTCACATAAATCATCATCTAAATCTAAAAATTTGTCATTAATGAAATCCCATTGATGCCTAACAAAATAATCCAGAGATTTTAAAGTTGAGAAAATTTTTGTTTGTATTTTCATTAATCTAAAATAATTACAGTTAATAAATTTTAATATATTTTCTACTAATTATTACTGAGTTGGTTGACCAAATAGTTTTAGGAGCAAGTCTATTAATATAGCTGGAATTAAATGGAAGAGATAGATGCGCATCATGTAAACTGTTTTATTATCAGTTGTGTGAAAACAAGGATACCATAACATTTGAGGCGCAGATTTATTGACGATATGTTTGCCGACATCAGCTACAGTGTCAGCAGTAATATTTTGCACTTTATTGCTCGAACAATTATAAACAGCAATTTTAGATTTGCTAAAATCAATAATATTAAAACAAATTTATAATAATTAAATTGCTTACTCCTGTGAAATAATCTGTTTCCAAGTTGCTTTAATCATTCCGATGATTGCAATATCAACAGGCATAAAATCGATCTTAGCGTCATAATTGACGTATGATGTTCGGACAACTCCTTTACCACATCCTGCTATTAATCCACCAGGGCCATTTAAGTTATCACTCCAACCAGATACAGGGTCTCTCCAAATTGGTACCACTATTATTTATTATAATAATAATTACTTAAATAAAAATTACTTACCAATAGTTGGTCTGAATACTATAGTAGGCACCTTAGCTTCACACAAATCTTTAACTACGCTTTCACTTAATGATTTAGTTAATGTGTAAGTGTTTGGGAATCCTGCAGCTAATTTAGCAGTTATTAATTTTAACTCGAGTGGATCCATAGTTTCAGCAATATTTATAAGATCTTTCCAATTAGCATGTGGAGGATATAATTCTTCTTCAACTGTAAATTTATCAATTTGGCAATAAGCAGTGGATACGTGTTGAAATGAAGCAACTTCTTTTAAATCTAACACCAATTTGCATATTTCTCTAGTACCCCGTGTGTTAATAATTAAAGCTGTTTTTAAAGGTTCGTTGAATCTTATAGTAGCAGCTACATTGTATACGATTGATACATGTTCGATCAAAATTTTTCTATCGCTCGCAGATATACCTAAAAAACTGAATTTAGTAACATATTGAATAAAATTGTAAAATTTACCTAAATCCAATAAAGTGATATCGCCTATAATTGGAATAATTTTTTTCAAAGCTTCAGTATTAGTTTTTTTCAATTCATCAAAAAGCTAAACAAATAATATTACAATTTTATTCTTTCAAATATATACTACTTACAATATTATTAACAATTTCATCCACTCGTTGCTGTATTGTTTTCCCATATTTAGCTCTTATCAATATATAAATGTTTCCTATATCTGGACAACAACGCAATAATTTTTCTATTAGGACTTTTCCCATGTAACCAGTGCCGCCAGTGATGAAAACATTCCTGTTTGCAAACACGGATGCAATTGTTGGTACATCCATTGACTGCATTGTTACAAAAGTGACTAAATATTGTTTTCACAAACAATTTATAAATACGTGAGCGGTCAATTGCATATTCGCTTGCGTCTTGATATGCAATTTAAGGAAGTGCAGCAGGAATTGTATGTAAATTAATGAATTTATGATTGTGGAATGATTTTGAAAATTTTTCTTTTTATAGACGTTATAATTATGGGTATTTTTTGCATGTAAATTATAAGATTGTCCACGCACGTAATATAGTTTATTGCTATTCATTGTGTCCACAAATATATTATGAATTCTTTAAGTTGTATTTTAATTTAATTTTCCTGTTTATTTATACAAAGCAATATAATAGATAAATCATTCAATTATTTTTGCTACATTTTTGCTATATAGTACGATTGTCTGTGATTAACTGCTGCGCTGTGGTGGTTTAAGTTTGAATTTGAATAAATTTATTTATTTCATAATTTTATTTATGTTTATGAGTAATATATTTTTCTACATAAATTAAAATAACATTACAAGATATTAATAACACTAATTAATACGTTTTAAAATAATATATTTAAAAAATTCGATTTGGAAATTTTATCATTTTTGTACATCTTATTTTTCTTCTCCGGCCTGTATATGTCCACTCCTGAACGTAGGCCTTTTTAAATTTTTTCCATCTGTCTCTATCTTTCCTGCGATGTTTTGGATATTGTCTCTTCATCTTCTTTTTGGTCTTCTAACCCTTGTTTACTATTTCTTGGTTGCTATTGTGTGACGCTGTTGGTTCAACTTGATTTATCTTGCTTGTTTAACATTTTGTAGTTATTGTTCAGGTCATGTTTCTTCTTTGCTTCAATAGTTCTTTAGTTTGTGAGCTCAGTTTGCCCGTGTTTCTTTTTTGTGTTGCATATATCAACTTTGTTGCTGTTTGTATACGTTTGTTTTTCTATTCTCATTTGTGCTAGCTTGCTTCTTTTTCCTAGTTTTCCATAGCCAGCGAGGCTGACTTTTTTGGATTTTTTAAAAACTCAAATGTATTGCCCAGGACTGCAAGACTAATCTGCATTTTTAAAGCTTTGCTGTCATGGCCTTAGAAAGCTAGGAAGGCTTACTTTGTTGGTCTCTTTAAAGACACCAAGTTATGCTTCTTGTACACTAACTGCTGTCATTCTAAAGAACGTCTAGTTGGCTTGCCGCATTTACGGAGACCGCACCTAAGTTTGCAGACGAAGGCGGTATACGCTCCGACACTAAACGAAAGATGCTAGGTTACATCAAAGTTTTTTTGGTTTATTAAGATTGCGCGATATTGCTCAATTTCAGGAAGCTAGCAAGGCTTAATTTGTTGGTCTCTTTGAAGACACCAACTTATGCTCTATTTACACCAAGCGCGTCATTATCATTCTTAAAGTAATTAAGTTGGCTTGCCATATTCACTTTCTGGAAGGAATATGCTTGGCGGCTTGAAGAATTTTTTAAAAAGCATGTATTTCATCTCAGTTTTGACTTGTAGTTTTTTAAACAATTGCTAGTTGTCGACTGAGATATTAGATTGAGTGGGCTTATGGTCTTTTTGTATATTATATTTTTGCAGCCCGCTACAAAGGATTTTACTGTTTTAGTTGCGAAGGTTTTCGTTTTTGTATAGCCAAAATGCATCACTTTTTGGTTTTTTAGAGTGGGCTTGCTTAATAGGTTAGCTTGCTCAATAAGGTTGCAATAATCAAAATAAAAAAGCGTTATAAGTTATTTTGTAACTTGAGACGGTCGTGATCCAATCAAAATTGCTTGTTTGTAATCATAAACTTGTGTTTTCCCGCCCACCCACCTATGTGTTAGTTATACAATCTTTTGACAACAAACACTTGGACGGGTAGGGCACTCTAATCGAAATTGCTTGAGCGTAATCATAAACTTATGTCTCCGCCCACCCACCAAAGTGTTAGTTATCCAATATTTTGACAACAAACACTTGAGCGGGTGGGCGGGGAACTCCAATTAAAATTGTTCGGGCGTAATTATAAACTTGTGTCCCCGCATACCCTCCCAAGTGTTTGTGATTCTATCACTTAATAACTAACATTTAGGCGGGTTGGTGGGACACTTCAATTGAAACTACTTGCGCATAATCATAAACTTGTTTCCACCAGCCCACTCAAGTGTTAGTTATTGAATCTCTTGGCAACAAACACTTGGGCGGGTGGATGGGCCACTCTAATGAAACTTTTCTGGCCGCGCCGCCGGACGTCCCCGACCGATCTAGAGAACTAAAATTAGTATCAGAAGATGCCAAATCAATGTAGATTCACATGAATAGTTTGAGTTATACAAAAAACTGTACAAAAATGGCTCTCTTAATGCACAAATGTTAACTTTTTCTTCTTAAATCAACAAACTTCACTCTAAGCAGAAAGCAGCAGAAATTAGTCCCAAAAAATACGCAATTTAATGTAGATTTATGTGAATTGCTTTACATAACTAGGCTCAGTTCAAAGTTTTTGAGTAAAATTTAAAAAAAACTGTCAAAAATTGGCTCTTTTAATGCAAATGTTGTTAACTTTCTTTTCTTAAATCTACAAAGTTTACTCTAGAGAGCTGAAATGCTAAAAGATGCGCAATTTAATGTAGATTTACGTGCTTAGCTTGGCTTATATAGACCCAATACAAAGTTTTCTTGTAAAAAGCAAAAAATGTCAGAAAGTGGCACTTTTAATGCAAATATTGTAAATTTTCTTTTCTTAATCTACAAATTTGGCTCAAGAAAACTGATTTAGTTTCATTAGATGCGCAAATTGATGTAGGTTTGCGTACTTAGCTTGGTTTATATAGACACAACACAAAGTTTTCTTGTAAAAAGCAAAAAACTGTCAGAAAGTGGCACTTTTAATGCGAATGTTGTAAATTTTCTTTTCTTAACCTACAAATTTGGCTCAAGAAAACTGATTTAGTTCCAAAAGATGCGCAAATTGATGTAGGTTCACGTGCTTAGCTTGGTTTATATATAGACCCAATACAAAGTTTTTGAAAAAAATGCAAAAACTGTCTGAAAGAGGCACTTTTAATGCAAATGTTGTTAACATTCTCTTGAATCTATAAAATTTCGAGCTGAAACTAGTCTTAAAAGATGCGCTATTTATTGTAGATATTAAGGTGCCAGTAGAAAGTTTTTCAAGAAATATGCAAAATAAATTTTGCCTGCCAAAGATTGTGATAAAAAATATTGTGACTAAAAGTGGGCAAATAGTTTCTACTGGGTTCGAGGTTAGAAAAAGTTAAATAATTTTAAAACCATGCAGTAGATTTTATTCAAATTTGGCAACAATGCTTTTTAGTAACCATACTACAAATTGTAAAAAATTAGTCAAAACATATTTGATTAGTTTTGCATAATCTCAAAATTAGATAACTGACTAGATTTATACTAAGCGGATTTCAAGATAGACAAAAAATTAATTTTAAAACAATACATTGGATTTTATTCAAATTTGGCAACAATGCTTCTCTAATGTCGTGCTAAACTGTAAATAAATTATTAAAATTTATTCAGTCAATTTTGCATAGTCTCAAATTTTGTAAACTGACAAGATTTGTACTAAGCAAATTTGAGGTTAGAAAAAGTTGCATAATTTTAAAATTGATTTTATTCAAATTTGGCAACAACGCTTTTCTAAAATTGTACTATCAACTGTAAAAAATTAATCAAAATTTATTTGGTCAATTTTGTATAACTTCAACATTAGTGAACTGACTAGATTTATACTAAGCGGATTTCAAGATAGATAAAACTAAATAATTTCAAAACCATACATTGGATTTCATTCAAATTTGACAACAAAACTTACCAAAAGTCGTACTACCAACTGTTAAAAAATTAATCAAAATTTATTCAGTCAATTTTATATAAACTCAAAATCAGTGAACTGACTAGATTCATACTAAGCGGATTCTAAGATAGATAAAATTGAATAATTTTAAACCCATGCGTTAGATTTTATTCGAATTTGGCAACAATGCTTCTAAAAAACCCTACTACCAACTGTACAAAATTAATCAAAATTTATTTAGTCAATTTTATATAAACTCAAAATTAGTGAACTAGCTAGATTCATACTAAGAGGATTCCAAGATAAAAAAAGTTGAATAATTTTAAAACCATGCGTTAGATTTTATTCAAATTTGGCAAAAATGCTTCTAAAAAACCATACTACCAACTGTACAAAATTAATTAAAATTTATTAAGTCAATTTTATAGAAACTCAAAGTTAGTGAACTGGCTAGATCCATACTAAGCGGATTCCAAGTTAAAAAATGTTGAATAATTTTAAAACCATACATTGAAGTTTATTCAAATTTGGCAACCATGATTCTCAAAAGTTTGGCTACCAACTGTAAAATAATAATTAAAACTTATTTGGTCAATTTTGTATAACCTCAAAATTAGTGAACTGGCTAGATCCATACTAATCGGATTTTTAGATAGGAAAAGTTGAATAATTTTAAAATCATGCGTTAGATTTTACTTATATTTGGCAACAATGCTTCTAAAAAACCATACTACCAACTGTACAAAATTAATCAAAATTTATTTAGGCAGTTTTATTTAAACTCAAAATTAGTGAACTGGTTAGATTCATACTAAGCAGATTTCAAGATAGAAAATTTAAATAATTTCAAAACCATAAATTGGATTTTATTCAAATTTGGCAAAAATGCTTCTTAATTGTCGTACTACTTACTGTAAAAAATTAAACAAATTTTATCTAGTCTATTTTGCATAATCTCAAAATTAGTAAACTGGCAAGACTTGTAGTAAGCGAATTTGAAGTTAGAAAAAGTTGCATAATTTTAAAATCATTTGTTAGATTTAGATTAATTTGGCAACAATGCTTCTAAAAAGCCATACTACCAACTGTACAAAATTAATCAAAATGTATTAAGGCTATTTTATATAAACTTAAAATTAGTGAACGGGCTAGATTCATACTAAGCGGATTCCAAGATAGAAAAAGTTGTATAATTTTAAAACCATGCATTAGATTTTATTTAAATTTGACAACAATGCTTTTAAAAAACCATATGACCAACTGTATAAAATTAATCAAAATTTATTCAGTCTATTTTACATAACCTCAAAATTAGTAAACTGGCAAGATTTTACTAAGCAAATTCGAGGTTAGAAAAAGTTGCATAACTTTAAAACCATGCGTTAGATTTTATTCAAATTTGGCAACAATGTTTCTAGAAAACCATACTACCAACTGTACAAAATTAATCAAAATTTTTTTAGTCAATTTTATATAAACTCAAAATTAGTGAACTGGCTCAATTCATACTAAGCGGATTTCATGAAAGAAAAAATTAAATCATTTTAAAACCATGTATTGGATTTTATTCAAATTTTGCAAAAATGTTCCTCAAAAGTCGTTGTACCAACTATAAAAAAATAATTAAAAGTTATTTAGTCAATTTTGTATAACTTCAAAATTACTGATCTGGCTAAATTCATACTAAGCGGATTCCAAGATTAAAAAAATTAATAATTTCAAATCCATACATTGGATTTTATTCAAATTTGGCAAAAATGCTTTTCAAAAGTCGTACTACTAACTGTAAAAAATTAAGCAAAATTTATTTATTCTATTTTGCATAACCTCAAAATTAGTAAACTTGCAAGATTTGTACTAAGCAAATTTGAGGTTAGAAAAAGTTGTATAATTTTAAAATCATGCGTTAGATTCTATTCAAATTTGGCAACAATGCTTCTCCAAAGTCGTACTACCAACTGTACAAAGTAATCAAAATTTATTTAGTCAATTTTATATAAACTCAAAATTAGGGATTTGGATAGATTCATACTAAGCGGATTCCAAGATATAAAAAATGAAATAATATTAACACCATACATTGGATTTTATTCAAATTTGGCAAATATGCTTCTCTAAGGTCGTACTAAGAACTGTAAAAAATAATCAAAATTTATTCAGTCAATTTTGCATAACCTTAAAATTAGACAACCGACTAGATTCGTACTTAGCAGAAAAAGTTGAATAACTGTAAAACCATATATTGGATTTTGATGAAATTTGGCAACAACGCACTTTAATAACAGTAAAATCATCTGCCGATTTAATATAACCTCAAAAATTATTTATTTGTTTTTTGCGGTGATATTTAGATGACCTCAGTATTTTTATTTGGGTAAATGTAGAGAATGCTCAGTTTTAGAGTCTGTTTGTTTTGGGTTTGATTTAACTGTTTTCAGTTCTGCTATAGTAGATAAAAACGGTTGTCTTGTGGTTCTTGTGTTCTAGCAGCAGATTTCAAAGAGATTGTTGGATTAAGCTATCAAAAATTAATTTCTTGACAAATTAATCAATTGAACGAAAATATTTATTAATTTTTTTTTGTTGCAAATTTTAAGTTAGGTTATACGTTGGCGCCAATTGTTGCTGCTGATGATGTTGAAGAAGTTGACGATATTTTGGTATCGTGATTATGTGCTGGCGACTCTTGAAGTTGTAGAGAGCTGTGCAGGCATGGAGTTGTTTGGTGAGGGATTATAATTTAGTGGAATCCACAATTTAGTGAATGTTGTGGGTGACCAGTGTGATGTTAGTAATTTGTTTGTAGTTGTAGTTGGTCAACTTGGTCTTTTCTACTTGTTTATTTTTTTCTTCTGTTTTTTTTTTTTAATTCTGTGTTTGAAATTTAGAGAAAAGGATGTTCTTTTTAATATGCTTTTGGTTTGTTGTGGAGAAATTTTATTATAGCAGGAATTTCTGGTTTTGGTTGGAGTTTTAAAATGCGCGGACCGCCATTAAAACGCAGTGCATTTTTTGCCAATGGATCTTTAGAACTTTTTTTTTTAGTTTTTCTAATTTTGGCGTCATTCTATAATATCAATAGCTCTATTAGATTATTGTTTATACGTGCACTTGGAAGTTTAAACAAAAATTGGGTCTTTTAGAAAAAGTTTTTTGAAGCATCAGTGGAAGAAGGTAGTTGTCGGACGATATGGTTTTATTTTTGCATCATAGATGCAATAGATTGTTAGATGGTGGAGGCGCTGTATGTGCTTGGGTAGCGGTGTGATGTTGTTACTGATCTGGGTCCAATTATAGTGGTGAAGAGCTTGCAATTGCATCTAGAAAATTGAATTAATCAATAGCAATTTTTTACTTTTGTACATTAGCTACACATTTTTAGCATAATACAGAGAAATATTTAATAACTAAAGGCTGAAATGATGATCTTTTAGTATCAATAAAAATTTCATATTGAGTGCTGTAATATCAATTACTTAATTTAAATATTAATTAATTATGAACACAATAAACAACAACAAAGATAATTTTATCTTAAAGCGAATATTCTCTCCCTTATTTATTTAAGTAAAAGCAGCTTTTAACATAAAATCTTATAATAAATACAATATTGCAAAATACAATCTTTCCTTGTAACATAAAAGCAGCTCATAAAATTTAACACCGATCGTCAAATTTTAAGCCACTCTAAACAACACGTCCAGGACACCTTTCAATTAATACGAGTTGCAAACAGCTTAACCAATACACCTAATTAAGCAAACACGACCTCATAGCAAAACGCTGCTGTTTACATTGAGATAGGTCATGTCCCCAAACGAAGTGCATAAATCAGTTAGAAATTTAAATCTCAGAATCATTATACATGCGGCTCCATTCGCTGCAAAGATTATACATTGCAAAAAATAACCATCCACAATCCTACGCGTAATCCAAATATGATATATGTATATTAATATTTTTATAAGAATATGCTTCTGTTTGCGTTCGCTCTTATTTTTGTGGAATTGGTGGAGATAAATTTCATCTCATTTTTTTTGGTTTCATATAAATTGCTTTAAATAAATAATTCCTTGAAATTTTTATAAATCTGAATATATTTTAACAATTGGATTAAAGTTTGCGATGAGCAATGTCTTGGTACACATGTATGAATGGCTAAATGAATTAACACAGAGTTAAGTAAACTTAAATTAAATACTGCAGCTTTCGTCAGTTGTAAAATCAATTTACAAACTTTGCTCGTTTTACTAGTTCCAGTAGAATGCACAGTCGTTTGTATGTTGAATGAGTTGAATCGATATCCTCATCTTATGAATTGCAAATTTAATATGAATAATTAGTAAAGTGAATTATTTACTAGCAAGAAAGATAGTAAAACTTGTGTGTAGACTGATTACAATTTGTACAATTTAAATATAACGTGTACTATGTAGATTGGGTTTAATTTAATGTTAAACAAATAGATTACATCAAAATTGAGTTGACTTACAACACGAACGAGACGAACGAGACAAGAGTATATAAGATAGTTGATAGAATGCTAACAAATGCTTAGTTAGCAAAAATAAAGACGTTTCATGCAAATTCGGTCTTTTTTCAGCAAAAAAAAAAAAGATATCGAGCATGATTTTTTTGCTTTTATTGTTAGTTTTGCTCAAAAAATAATAGAAAATTAAACAAAAAATAAATTGCATAAATTCTATACAATGCAACAAACATGCAATGAGACATAAAAGATTTTTTTTTTTTATTTTGAACATATTGAAGTTTTATTTGTATTTTTTGCTGGATTTGTATTATTTACATGAAAGTTTGGTGGAGTTTTGTGAAATTGATTTGTGTAAGCTAATGCAATAAACAATTTACTTGTTTATGGTTAAGGGCGCGGTTTAAGGAGTGTCATAAAACTACGAGCAGAACTCATACAATTTAACTTCTTTTTAAAATAGGTTTTTTGCAACGTGTCGAGAATGAAATGTTCAGTTTAATGAAATATATTTGATATTCAATGAAATATGACTTAAGCAAATATTTCAACAAAAGATTTAAATTTAAATTTTTAAGTTTAATAAACAATTGAAGGTTTTGGATGTTTATATATTTCATTAGACTAGAAATTTTATTTTTCTACACCTTGCAAAAAAAACGATTTTAAGAGTTCTGTCCGTAGTTTTATGACTGTCTCTAAACCGCACCCTTAATCTGATTTAAATTTTGAAAATTAATGATTTATGTTTTGTATGTATTTATGGGTTTAAGAAAGATGCAACACTTAATTAACCATCACTTAATTACACTAATTTAAAGCTTTACTACAGTTTAGGATGCCAAAACACTTTAATTTATAATAAACGTTTTAGTTTACAATAAACGTTTTTAATTTACAATGAATGTCTCTTATTTACAATAAACAGTCAGTATAACCATTAGTTAAAATCGGCAACATCATCCAAAGAGGGTTGAATGAGCGTAGGCCAATTTCGGGATTCATGTTTGCGGTTCTCTTGCACGCGTCCGTAATTCGCGCCCGTTGTTAACTCCAAATTAACGCTTTTAATACGGGATTTGTGTTTACGGCATATTCACGCATACCACAATGAATTAAAACACCTTCCCCTCTATATATTGTTTATACAAATTATCTTCAATAAATTGATTTATATTAAAATAATTTATGCATTAATCAACTTTATTATCCTATTTCAGGGATCTGAAAGAAGCGCTGAAGTGTATACACGCGTACACACGGATGTGCATGAATCTCCAGCAGCGCAGACATTTCAAGCAACTTTTCCACGGGACCGGAGCAATGGTGCACGAACTTTGTAATAACAGTACTTATCAGGAAGGTGAGTTATTTGTGACTGATAAATTATGAAAGTTTAACTAATATTATTTTCAGAATATTTAAAGTACGTTCCTTGTATGAAAGAAGTGGCTCCTGAGAATGAGGTGTGTTTCAGTCGGTACGCCAAGGCTATGAAGGATATACAGAATAAACCACCGGTTCAGAACGAGTCCAACCCTGACATTACTACTTACCAGAAGAGGAAACGCGAGGCCGCAGACGAGGGCATAAAAAACGTTTGTTGGTAAGTTCGTTTAATTGTTTCTACAAATCATAATTTAGTATATATTACAGTTTATATTAAATAGAATCAAAATGTATTATTTATCAATCCTTTTAGCAATGCTTTTATAGTTTAAATTTATAGGAGGTACTAAATTTTAGGTCATGAAACCAGCACTAATTCAACCAAATTATTATTTTATGTACAGTTTTGGGTGTTTAAAGTTCTTCAATTTAATATAAAAATTAAATATTTGTGTTCTTTATAGAGAAAGTTTATAGAATTGTAAATAATATGTATGAATTATTTTTGAGTTGAGTATACAAGTTATATTTGATATTTGCTTCAAAATTTTTTTTTTAAGATTGAAACAAATTCTATTTTATATAAAAAAGGGGAAAATAATGAAGAAGTAAACTAGAAGTATTTAAAAAAAAACTTTAAACGAATAGAATATATCTTTAGTTTCTATTGAAATCATTTAATCTTCTCTGGTTACATATCTAATTGATCAATTTTTATTATACTGACCAAAATACTGTTAGAAACGTAGTAAGACCAATGCAGAATTTATAAAAATGGGTAATTTTTGACAAAACTCAAGATTTTCCTGTGATATCAAAACTTATCGATAAAACCTACGACTAATGGAAAGAAAGTTGTTCTTATTACCATATTTCCTATCAACTATGGTCCCAAAAAGAACATTTGGATTTTGACTTGATTCTAGAAAATATCGATTTTACTGACATTTTTTTCATTTTTCTCATACTTTATCGCAAAATGTAACATTTTCAGACATTTTTCAAACAGTGATCACAATCATAAACTATCTAATGCTCAAATTTTGTGTGAGAAAAGTTATATTGTATGGGATGCTGATCTTTATTGATAGATGTGCTGGGGTTGGGTTGTAGTTGACAACAATTATTGTTGTATTTAAATTGCAAAGTATGAATGTTAGAACTCTTTTAATATGCCCGGGAAAGTCTCTTCCACTGCAATACTGAATTTCTGTGTCGAGTAGTATTTCTATTTCTTAGTATACCTTGTTTGTGTAGTCCTAGTAGATACCGATGCCCCATATTATAATGCATTTGCCTTTTATGACTTACCGAGCGATGGGTGAAATAATTGTTACCTTCCAACGTTTTTTTTCAACCTTGTTGCTGATAAATATTAAAATTAGGTTGAGTACTTTATTTTATACTCCTTTAGAGACCTAACATTCTTGTAGAACGTGGCTTCTCTATTGGTATTTTTGTTAAAGATGTTTGAAGTATGTATACAATTTACTCTCAAGGTTTTTGTATTTGATTAATCAAAGTTTATTGTAGGAAAACAACTCGAGAGAGGAAGTGGTATCTTTTTTGTACGAGAGAGTGATCCCATTCACGGATTTATATACATTACGTGCCTACGCTTATACGATGACTGGTATGTTTTGGTTTCTATGGAAGTTCCCTATTTACAGACTTTTTAAGTGAAGACGCCGTTAGTGAAACCTTACTTTCATGCAGTGATATCTTTTGGAATTAGATTAATGTGACCAAGGTGTTCTAGAAAGAATTGAGTTTTTGGTGTAGTTACTTTATTAAAAGGTTTAGGTGCTTGTGTAGGTGTTGACACGGCAAAGATGGTGGAGACATTGGTGAATTGTTTGCAGATGTGTAACAACAGTGCTTGCTTCTTTTTATGGTTTTCAATGATGTGTTAAGAATCTCGAAGTGATTGGGTCGGTGATACCACGGCAAGAAGTTGGAGCTTGTTACTTTGCGTGGTTTTTGAATGTTTTTTTAGAAATCTAGAAGCTATGATTTGATTGAGCCGGTGAGGCCACGGCAAGATGATGGAGATGTTGGTTAAGGGTTTAGCAATTGTTGGATGTATAAGGACTTGATTTTTTTTGTGGTTTTCCAATGGTTTGTTGAATTTTTTTTTAAACTACAATATGATCTGGTTGGTTATGCTACGGCAAGACGGTGGAGACATTGGTGAAGAGCCTACTAAATTGTTGTCTGCGAAGGTATAACGACAGGGTTTGTTTTTATGGTTTTCCAATGGTTTATTTAAAACCTTAAAGCTACGGTTTGTGATGCTTTGGCAAGGTGATGGAGGCTTTGGTAAAAGGTTTAAAAATTGTTGTTGTCTAGGAATATGTAACCACAGGGCTTCTTCTCGTGGTTTTTTAATGTTCTGTTGGAATTTTAAAGTTGCGATGTGATTGAGGTTTCTTTGGGAGTTTTATTAAAAGTATTACATACCAAAAGACCGAATTTTGTTGGTGTCTGTACATTTTGGTGAAATTGTGATATAGATAGAGTATTTTTCAAAGTATTGGATTTACTCTCTAATAGAGACTAAACCTTACCTTTATAATTGTGAATGTAGCTCACGTTCAGCTTGTTTGATTTCTGTATTCTTTTCTTATAATTAGATAGTTTTTGTTGAAGATTATTGGCATTTTCTTTTTGTTTAAAAGATCTAGTACACAATCACAGTAATCTTTCCATAATGAAGAGTGTCTCAGTTAGGTGAAGCGCCTAACTTGAATTTTGGTGCATGAATGGTTTGAGCTTTGGTTCCAGCAGAGCATTTTAAGAAATTGCGGCATTTTTGGTACATGATAAGTGTCTATGTAAACATTATTACATGAGAGTGTGTGTAGATTAGATACTAGACTTTGTCAGTATCTACAGCGCATTTATTCTCTCAATTAACGGGTTTGATAATGATCAAAGGTAGCTGTGAGGTAGTAACATAAACATAAGTCCTAAAAATATTGGTCTTTCTACCTAAAAAAGAGTAATGTCTACAATCAATTGAAGGAAGTATCTAGGGGTTTTCTGGCTTATGGTTTGCAGTCACTATGTTAGTATTTAATGTAGGATTTTTTGTTTTTGTCTTTTGGGGTTTGGTCTGATAAGATTCTGCTTTTTCTTCAACTGGGTTGTTGTTGAGTTTGTTTGTGTACAACAGTTGGGTTTTTAAGGTGCTTAACTTAAGTCTGTTGTACGTAGCAACATTGCGGTTTTTTTATCTATACTCTTCTCTGATTGATGTAGCTGAGGACATCTGGGCTTAGAATGACACTGAAAAGGAAAATGTAGTGGCGTATACCAAATTTTGATTGATGGTAAATGAATTGTACGTTTTGGATGATTTTCAGATTATTTTATTGATGAAATCCCCTCTTTTTACTTATCTAAGTTTGAATTAATTTGTTGGAGGTATGGGATGCGGTTTAAAAATTTGAATGAAAGAAGAGATCTAAAATTTATTAAATTATTTTTTAAATTTAATTAAAATGGCATTAAATGAGCTTTAATTGGAAACTTTGGATTGAAACCAAAATATTAATTGTTGATTAAATCAAGATAGCTAAGTTATGGCTACGAATTTTGAGCTGAAGAGGTTGATCTTAAATAGAAATTATTACATTGTTTCTTAAATTTAATCAAATTGGCTCTAAATGAACTTTAATTCAACCTTCTAGATTGAAACCGTAGCACAATGGTCTAGTGCGAGGACTGTTGTGCAGGCAGCCCGGGTTCGATTCCCGGCACCCCTCTAGTGGTGTGGTTTGGATTCCACGTTAAACTGTAGGTCCCGTATGTTTGTGTGGAACTATTATCGCGCACCACAAACATACGAGAGGGTCGCCGAACACTCGTAGCGAGTATGGCACTATAAGATTGAAACCAAATTATTATGTTGTTGATTGAATAATGATGCCTAAGCTACGGTTAGGAATTTTGTGATGCGGTTCGAACATTTGAGTTTAGAAGGAATGGTTTTGTATAGATTTTTTTTTTTTTTTTTTAATTAATCAATATGGCCTTAAATGAGCTTCAATTTGGATTGAAATCAAAATGTTAGTTGCTGATTGAATCAAGATAGCTAGTTTATGGTTAGAAATTCTGATGTGCACTTAAATTTATTTGAGTTTAGAAGGGTTGAATTTATATAAAAATTGTTTTTTAAATTTAACTAAATTGGCTCTAAACGAGCCTTATTTTGACCTTTTGGATCGAAACTAAAATGTTTTGTTGTTGATTAAATCTAGATAGCTAAGTTGTGGTTAAGGATTTTGAGGTGTGGTTTGAAAATTTGAGTTTAGAATGGATGATTTATATATAATTTATCAATTAATTTTTAAATTTTATTAAATTGGCTTTAAATGAACTTACATTCAACTCTTTGGATTGAAACCAAAATATTATTTGTAGATCAATTTGGCATTCAAATTCAAATGGACTACAAACACTACTAGCGGGGCACACTAATTCAAACAACACATCCAGACTACTTAAATTTAGTTTTTATCTACCCACCCAAGTGTTTGTGATCAAAAAATTGGGTCACAAACATTCTTTCGGGTGGACACATCGCATACCTGAAAAACTTGAACTTAGTTTACCCACTCAAGTGTTTGTGATCAAAAAATTGGATCACATTCTGTTGGGTGGGCGGGGCACTCTAGTGCAAACCACATACCAGGAAAATTTAATTCTCTCCTACACACTTAAGTGTTTGTGATTAAAAAATTGGATCATAAACATTCTGGCGGGAGGGCGGGGCACACTAATGCAAACCACATACCCGAAAAATTTGAACTTGTGTAGTTCACACCCACCCACCCAAGTGTTTGTGATCAAAAACTTAGATCACAAACACTCGGGCGGGTGGCTGGGGTACACTAATGCAAACTACATATCCGGAAAACTTGAACTTAGTTCCCATCCAAGTGTTTGTGATCAAAAAATTAGAATTTAACCATTTTGGCGGGTGGGCGGGGCACACTAATTCAAACTACATACCCGGAAATTTTGAACCTTGTAGCCATAGTTGTATGTAGCAATTTTGAATTAATTCTAGGGGTTTTTCTTGTTTACGAAGATTTTCTTTTGGCCAAACGTTGATTTAGGCTATACTGTTCTTGACGTCTGATTTGGTGGGGTTTAATTGTCTTTCTTGTTATAATCGAGCTTTTTTTTGTTCATTTTTTTTCAGACTGGTTATGGTGGTCCGCAGAGATTTTGACTTAAATTGGTTTCGGGGTTTGGTAACATTGGGATGGGTTTTACTATCTGGATTTTTCTTGCTCAGGAGGTTCTTCTTTTGTCCACACGTTGATTGATGTAGGGTATACTGTTTTTGATGTCTGTTTTGGTTGGGGTTTTAGTTTGTTGTTTGTTTATAGTTGTTTTTTCTGTGGGGTAGCTACGGTGGTCCGCAGGAGTCTTGATCAACCTCGAGGTTTGGTGGCATTGGGATGGGCTTTTTATCTGTAGTTTTTCTTACCCTGGATTTTTTTTTGTTGGCCAAACGTCGATTTGAGCTATGCTGTTTGTTGTCTTGTCATATTTGAACTTTTTTTTGTTCATGGTTGTCTTTCTTTTGGGGTGGCCACAGTAGTCTACAGAGATTTTTACTTAAATTGGTCTTGTGGTCTGGTGGTATTGGCGGGTTCTTCTATTTGGAGTTATTTTGCTTAAGTGGCTTTTTTGTTGGCTAAATGTCGATCTGGGTTTTTTGATGGTTTTGACGTTTGTGTTGGTTAGAGATTTATGGCTTTCTTGTCATAATCGACCTTTTTTTTTCTTTGTGGTTTATTTCTAAATTAATTGTTCCGTCAGGGTGGCCACGGTAGTCTGCATATATTTTGTAGCAATGGACTTTTTGTTCAAACCGGCTTGGATACCGCCTCCGTAGCTGCAACAACCTTCTTTTACACGTGGTACAACAGTGATTTTCTTCGAAGAAATTTCTGCTTACATTGGTTTTACAGTTAGGTGGAATTTGAATGGGTTTTGCTAGCTGGGGTGATTGTGGGAGTTTTTATAGCGCAAGAAATTTTATTTTTGTTGAGTCGATCTGAACTATGATGTTCTTGACGTTTGGTTTGGTCAGGGTATTATTGGCTTATTTGTTATATCTCAATCTTTCTGGCTTTGTTTAGTCGTTTTTCAAATAAACAAATAAATGTACGGGGTTGTTGGTATTAACAATTTTTTTTTTATTTGTGCTTAGGGTTTTGGAGTTTATACGGTGAGATAGCTCAATTATAGAGCTAACAGTCCGGGGTTTGATCGCCGAATATGACTAAAATATTAACTTGCTCTTTTTCCACCGGAGTGATTCGGAAGTCACCTAATAAACCGTTGGTCCCATCAAACCTTCTTCAAACAAATCGTAAGACTTCTGGGGCGATGTAATATAGTTGTAAATCGCGCAATAAAGAAGATAAGTCCAAATGCTCGTTGAGAATTTGTTTTTGGTTTTTGCTTTGCGACTGCTGGTTTTGGACGATCTGCCGGTTTGGTTGATATTAAGAAGTCATCTTTGGCTGAAATAATGCAGAACTTTTTTCTTCATATCTTTCTATTGAATGTTGCTTTTTGCATTTGGCGTCTCCAAAATATTTGTGCATTTGCTTGAAATTGGCTACTACGAAGCTCTACAATGAAATGATGTTGTTTTCTGTTTTTTTTTTTGACAAAATTGCTTTATTTTGGTAAAAGACTTTTGAAGGCTGAGCGCGGTGGTTGTTTTGTGAAGAGGCAAACTAGGTTTTCGGGTTTTTTAAATTGTCTGACAATAAGATGCAAAGTAGCTAACAAGAACATAGATTTCTTATAACTTTGTACTGCACCTCCTGCAAAAATGTGACGTTTGACTTGATTCTAAAATATGTTTTGCTCAGTAAGATGATATTACTTTTGTGTTGTTTGGTTGAACATAGTAGAGTTATTGTTGGCTTTCTAGAAAGTTATATGTAATGTATGCTTAGATTTGGAAGTCTACGGGATGTTTGGATATGATGTTAGCTAGAGTGTGTACGCGCTCAAACTTTGATACGCTTTTTGCACCACTTATGAGTATACAGAAAACTAGAAAAGGACAAAAGTAACACACAGTTTCAGGGTTTAGAGAAGGCTTGGAAACGAGGGAGGCTCTTTTTGGAGCTTTTTCAACGCTGTTTAGATATGAACCAAGATCTATTTGTATGCTTTATTTACTTTCAAAAGGCTTTTGATAGTGTTAAGCACGATATATTACAACAACTGATACTTAAAAAGAACTTGGACAAGAAGGATGTCAGAATAATTACTAACCTATAGTGAAGGTCGAGAATGAGCTGACAGAGGAGATTGAAATTTGCCGGGGAGTCAGGCTGGTTTGCATACTGTATCCGCTCTTGTTTAACATATATAGTGAGGCCATATTTGATGAGGCTTTGTCTGGCGAACCCATGGGTATAATCCTAAATTGAGAAGTACTAAACAACATCAGATATGCGGATAATACAGTGTATAATAGAACTTCAGCTCATGATGGAAAGAGTGAACGATAAATGTAATGAGTATGGACTACAGATGAACCTAACAAAAACTAAATATATGATAATTTCGAAAATACATATCCAACAGGTTTAACTGAAAATTAGTGACACTGTAATAGAAAGGGTTGATTTGTATAAGTATCTTGGAACTGTGTTTCGTAAGACGGGTGATCAGGCAAGTGAGATTAGGAGAAAAGTGGAGATAGCAAGAGCAGCTTTCATGAAGATGAGGAAGTTTTTGTGTTGGAGAGATGCCAGTATAGAACTCAGAACAAGAGTGCTGCACTGTTACGTCTTTCCCATTCTGCTGTACGGAGTTGAAGCCTGGACTCTAAAACAACTAGATCTAAAGAGACTGGTGGCTTTTGAGATGTAGTGCTATGGTAGTATGTGGCGAATTCTTTGGACACATAGAATTACCAACAAGTCTTTTGCAAGATGAAAAAGACTGCGAAATTGTGCCATCTCTGAAGAAAAGAAAACTTGAATATCTAAGTTACGTTATGAGAGGCTCCAGATATGAACTTTTGAGGCTCATTCTGCAAGGAAAGAGAACGCGCAGTATTGGTAGGCGTCAGGTCTTCTGGCTAAAGAAATTGCGTGATTGGTTCAACTGCAGCAGTGTTGAGTTGTTCAGGGCTGCAGCAAACAAGATCAAAACTGTTATGATGGTGTCCAATCTCCGATAGGAGAAAGACGACAAGAAGAAGAAGGATTCTCATTAATAATGCGAAACGAATTAACGAAGATAGTATAATTAAAAAAGTTTTTAACATTTATACGATTTCTTATTTAGCAACCCACGTTGCCAGACTGAGGTTTTATAGGTCTACTTGTAATACAAGTTGCGAGCATTATGGGCAGAGAAGAGGGTGGACGCCAACGAGAATATGGCTGAAGAAAGACAGTAATTTTGAAAATGTTTTAATTTGCGAGGACAGTTTAGATTTACATTTATAACGTATGCAAAGAGAACAAGTATTTTGACACTATAATTTTATGAAAAGTTTTTACGTCTTGCGCAATTTTATCACTACAAATCTTTATGATTTACCGACCGTGACCGTGTGAACTTGGAAATTTTTTTAGTAAAGACACAAGATTTGACTTAGGTATTTTTTGCAAAGCTTTAGTTTTGTAACATTCATATTATGAAAATTATTAGTTGTAGTAGATAAACGAAGGCTTTTGCAATCTTTCTTCTTCTTATGGTGCCAAACTAGATTCTAACTTAGGCGCTTCTCTGTATATTTAAGGTCTGCAATCTATACAAACATACAAAGTCTACAGATTAACATAGTATCCGAACCACACCGCTAGAGCCGATTACTATGCTTTACTATTTAACAAGTTTATTATTGGGTTTGCTGGGGATTGAACCCAGACTGCTGGCGCAACTTTTTTTGCACTAGATCAGGCGTGCACAACAGTTTCAGTTTGTGGATTGGGTATTGGATAAAAAAATGTAGAAAAGTAAAATCAGGATTTTTTATTACCTTTAGGTTCTAAAACTAATTAATGACTTTGTTTGAGACTAGCAAAAGTAAAAATAATTTTTAACATGTATCTAATGTATCTTTAAAATGCCGAAAACTTTAAGAGCTTTAATGACCATTATATGACTGGAATGTCTGAGAAATATTTATAAAACTTTATGCAGTGTTAGAAGATATTTAACACATTATTAATTATTAATTATAAAATAGTAATAACGGAGCTAATGATATTTAAAAGTTTGAGAAGAAAAAACATGTTGAAAATAAAATTTTGCAATCAAGTCCTGTAGCACGTCAACACAGTCTTTGGCACACACTCACTTAAATTAAGTGAAAATAGAAGTGCATATGACCTCTGATACTGAATTGAACAAAAACTATATCAAAATTCATGAGTCATCAGGTTTTGCTAAGAAAGCAATAACGGCTTTTAGAGGAGGTCCAAAAAAACTTTAGAAGACTATGAGAAGTCTGGCTAGATCTAGGAAACTCATAAAAAGTTTGAGAATTTATTTTGGTGATTATAACATTCTAGGAGTTTCTTAAAAATCTTGAAACAAAAACCGGAATTGGAAATTGATATAGTTTTAGATAAATTTGCGTGCAATGTCTTAAAGTTAATAAACTTTAAGGCATTGCATATTATATATAGGACTCTTTGTAAAGTCTGAAAAGCATTAGAAGGCTTTAGAAGAGTTAAAGATATTAAGCAACTTTTTTTATGAGGTCTTGAGAAGACTAAAAATTATTTTCTCAAAATTTAAAAAAAAACTTTAAGAGCTTGAGAAAGAAAACTACTAGGAAAGGCGTTTAGAAGACGTAAAAAAGTTTTCTCCTTTGTTGGCAATTTTTTTAGGTTATTTTTAGTAATTTTCTGTGAAAGAACCTAACAAGATATTTTCTTTATTTGTTGGTTAGTTTTGGAGTTATAAACATAATTTTTTGATATTTATTTGCTGAACTTTGGTGATCTGAAAGCTTTGTCCGCGTCTTTGTCAAAAAGTCAAGGTCAAACAGTAGCTACGATTTGACATACCAGATCCATTGAAAAAAAAAATTGTAATTGTGTTTACGTTTGTTATTATATAATTTCTCAATTTTGGTTTATTCAGAATGGCGGAAGTCTGCCTAAAAAATTGTTGGGTTTGGCGATTACCAACTCCTGATCTAGGAGAATTATGCAAAACCGCTTTAAAAGAACATTTTTGAGATCTATTGGATTAGAAAGGTGCAAAAAATTGATTTTTTGAAAACAACAAGCTTAAGAAGACTTTAAAAAATTGATTTCTTTAGAACATGTAAAAAAATTGTAGATTGTTTTAGAAGTTTTTTCTTAGATCACAAAGACTGTAAGAGCTCAGTAAAGTTACCTAAATCTTGATTGAGACTTTTTTAATGAAATCAATATTCTTTACTGTAATTAATATCACTTTAACGGTTTAAAGTGGTGTTAATGTCAATAAAAAGAAATTTGTATATGCGGGCTCCGAAGTTGTACAAGACCATGCGCCAATATGGTATAATAATTACAAGCTTAACTTGTAATTAATGTTACATGAATATAGTATTCCGTGTCCAGCTTCAAACAAAGCAACACTGGCTATTGTCCAAACTCTAATTCCACTCCAATATTAGTCAACAGTTTTGAACAAAAAGTGCCGCTCCAGCGACTATTGCTGATGATGAACTCACGTATTATTAGTTTAAAAATAATATAAATAAAGATAAGACTTTTTTCATTAAAGTGTAAATTCTATATAAATCCACTGAAGTAAATTTAACACCCTCAATTTATAGCTTAATATTAATCCCATAAACCACTCTTTGGGATTTACGATCCATTTTTATTAGAAAAAATAAATAAATAAGTCACCTATCCTCCTGTAATTTTTCGGCATGATATTTTAGGGTATACTAAAAGGGTTATTTGTCAAGGGAATGTACAATTAATATACACGGTAAAAATATGCGCGATCACGCCGCATAATTTGCATATTACCCTACAGTGCAGAGTACAGAAAAAAAAAACAATAATCATTTTCGTGCACGCGCGACTCTCTCCTGACTTTTTGTTTTTACTGCTGGAATCGTGCAGAAATTTTAGTTTTGATTTATGAGACACGTTTAGTGCTCCAGTGTAAATAAATAAATAAATCCCGATTTAAATAAATGTATATTTCATACGCGATAAAATCGAATTGTTGTTGTTATCGATTCATATAAAAAAATGTGATTTATAAAATTCTGTAATCTATCGCGGCATTTATAAATTGTACGAATAAAAAGCTTGTTAAAGCTATTACAATAATAAATGATTTGCAATTTATATTTTCTAATGGATTAATTTAATTTTTATTGTTTTGTTCAGAGTACTGTGAATTAATTAAGTCTCAGAATAAGGACGGAATAATTGGAATAACAACTCAACGGAAAAACGGAATTACTTGAATATTGAAAAGCTCGCATCTGGAAGATGATATTTGGAGAATAGGGACAATGCTCGCAATTTTTAGTTGATTGTTTTTTTGTACATCAAACTGTTGAGTGAATCTTGCTGAAATTAAAGACAAGATTAAAAAAATATAACATAAAATTTAATCAACGTTGACTTTAAGTATTTTTTGATAATTAGGTTACTCCAAGAAGACAAATTGTGGAAGTCTGCTAAACTTTTCTTTAAACAAAATACTTACTGTGTATGATAACATTATTTGTTAATATATTTATAGCTTTATCGAACCACTAAACAACAAACTTCAAGATATTATCTTACAAACATTCTATATGATATTGGGAATATCCCTTAAGACATACATTTCTCAATTGAATTGATATAAATTGCATTTTATCCATTTTATCCATTCTATACCCCGACATCCATCATCATAAAGAACGAAACTATAAATTTCCCATCACTATAAAATATTCAGTTCATTTATAAAATACTAATGAAAATTACTATCTGTTGTATCATATTGG
The DNA here is from genome assembly GCA_963932245.1 of Tachinus rufipes. Taxonomy (NCBI): domain Eukaryota; kingdom Metazoa; phylum Arthropoda; class Insecta; order Coleoptera; family Staphylinidae; genus Tachinus; species Tachinus rufipes. The sequence goes on along the minus strand of OZ010747.1, from coordinate 83,797,396 downwards.
TTTAGCATCTCATTAGCCAATTTTACATGATACTGTTATGCATTTTCGATAAAACCCTTGACATTATGCATGAATTCCCAACACACAGAATATTCACAATTGTGAATCGATGATTGTATTAAAATGATTATTTAATTGAAACCAAACCTATTGCCTATTATAGAGCACGTTAATATATTCAAATAGTTAAATCCAGGTTTATTGTATCATAGATAATTGTGCAGAGGGAGTTGAATTATTACATTGCTAGAGTGACAACAATGTGACGCCATTTGCATTCCGCAATAACTTTTTGCAACTGAAGCTTGCAAGTAGTGTTAAGATGCGATTGAAATATCTCGGGATACAAAAGGATTCGTGTGTAATTTATTATAAGATGAATGTTGTGCAAGAGATGGTGTAAATGGATTTTAATTGGAAACTTCTATTTAAGTAGATATGTACATCAAAGAAAGAAGAGTGTTTAATGTGTTTAGCGTTATAGTGAAGTGATGAAAATATTTTATATAATACCGTATTTAGAATTGAAATTAATGTTTTATACCTTAAGAGATACAGTTTTACGTTTATTTATAAATTATTTCTAATAGCTTTTAATCAATAAAATAAATACAAGCATTACAAAAATCATAAATCATAAATGCGGTCTTTTAGCGATTGAATTAAGTTTTAAAATAAACTAAAACCAATTTAACTACAGTATTGTATAACTGATGACAAATGAGAAAAACATTGACCTTGATGATTTTCCGTAGTTATGGGAGCGGGAAAATTCAGTAGTTTTTTTACCGGACCCTATGGTGCTTAGAAATCTTTAATGCCTCTCATCCGATAAGAAACCTGCAAAAAATTAGATTTTTTTTTACGAATTTGTAAATTTTCATAATTCCCTAAGCCGGCATAAAGAGGAACTACGCTTTCATCTTTTATTTTACCACAGCTATTCTGGAACATAAACTTGATGATTGTATAAGCTTTTTCTTGAAGACTACTCTGAAAAACAACTCAAAAAATAAATTTGGACAACTTGCGGAATGCTTGCTTGACGATTGTCACCTGCGACTTTATGACGTTTTTCATGACTGGAAGTTAACCAAAACCAGACACGACTAAGACCTACGACGGAATAATTAGAATTTTCATCTATTTTCATGTTGGGTCGACTTGTTCCAAATTTAGAAAGACTTGCAACCGAAAACAAGAATTATTATTATTTTTTACTTGCCAGGTTTTGACCAGGATTTGTAAAAATTTACAGCCACACTATCTGACATACATTTGGCCACGAATTTTTTGACCGAGCTGATCAAAGTTTACTAAGGATCTACAACAGGAGAAAGCTAAGTCAAGTACCAGACTCTAAAGTAGCCGAGCCGCAGTAAAGTTGGGTCTACTTGAATTTTGGCCATTTTTGTTTTCCAGTCTTTAGGTGACGAGTTTACACCACTTTGCAGGTTCTTTTTCCGTTAATTGCATTCAATCCGTTTATTCTTTATTTCTAGTCTTCAGGTAAAGCGCTTACACGGGCGATGGTATTTCTCCGTTAGTTATTCTTCCGAAATTTTGTCTGATCTTGGCTGTTAGCAACTCTAACCGCTTTTCTGCTCAGGACGCGTCCTTTCTTTTTTTTTCTATTGAGACAGTTCTTTGTGCTGTGGTTTTGTTGGTTCTATTATGCACTTTTCCGGCTGTTACTCCTTTGATAAAGTCTATAAATTTTTGCCAAGGGATTGGCTTAAACATTTCTTTAGTTAGCTTGTGTTTTCTAAAAAAGATCTTGCATTTTTATTGTAAGCTTTGCACTCGCTTAGCAGTTGTAGCGAAGTCTCTTTTTCTTCCAAACATCAGCGCATAGGGAATTTTTTTGAATTTCCATTCTATGCACGAGTTTGTTCAAAGCACAGTGTCCAGTTATCGAATTCTGTAAGTTTTTGCAGTTTTGTTTGGCTTATTTGCATTATTATAGTTTGGGTAGTGTATGATAGTTCTGTTAGAAATAGTCTTGTGTGCTTCGTTTTTTATCAATTTTTGCCAAAGGTTGCTGAGTTTCTTTTCAAGTTTTCTGTGAATTATTTGTGGGGTTTTATGGAATCCCGAAAGCAGGTCTTGGTCTAATGTGGTTTTTTTTTGACGAGCTGGTGTCTTGATTCCTTGGTGTCTAGGTCAGGCGTACCTTGCTGTTTTTAGCTAATGCTTCCAAACTGGTTGGTGGAGTTTGTATAAGTTACTATCTTCTGCGGTTTGTCTAAGAGATGTGGTAATGTTTTAGGGAGTTTGATGAAGAGCTACACTGCAACGTTAATGAGATTTGGACGTCGACTGCCAGGCCAAGAGTAGGATCTGTCCCCGCACGGTAGCATGTGTGTTTTTTAATGAAAAATTGTAGTAGAAGACAACTGTAATAAACTTTTGGAACTCATGACTACATTCTATGTTTCTGAATGGTAAAGCATTGATCTTACAAAGTTTTTTATGAAGCTATACTCTTGTTAATCAATGTTTTTTGGCTACATACCAAGAAGGCTAGAGTAGAGAAGACGCTGAAGAAGATTGGTGTATATTTGACATCAACAAACTCTCACATAGTGTGAAGAATCGAGAAGAGAGTTTTTTTGGAAAACCTGGTTACACGTTTTTTGTTGCATGTTGGTAGCTTTAGAAGTTGTGAAGTATTACTTAGACATACTTTCACTCAAACAAAGTCATAACATTAAGTTACTGACATTTTTCCTTACATGTGCAGGCAATTTTAATCATTTTTGTGTTGCAAGATAGCGGATACGTCAGTGTTTGAGCTTTGCAAGTATAAAGCTACTGAAATCAACTTTATGGTAGTACTTTTAGTTTCAAGACGCTTGTTTATGTTGTTGTTAGGTTAGCTGTTGACTAGTGGTATCTTATGTCTGTAGTGGATATCGGTTTTAGAAATGTTCTGCACTGGTGATCAAAATGTATACTCGTATATTGTTTTTAAATATACAATTGTTAATAATTAGAGCTTAGGTTAGGTGATCAAAATGTATATAATGTTTTTAAATATGGTCGAGTAAGAGTCAAGTATACGAAATGAAAATTTGTTTTTGCTCAAACCACTGAAAATGCCTTCCTCTACATGAATCCTGATTATGTGATTTTTTCAGACTTTTTCAGTGAGCCATTTCCGAGTAGTAAGCAATCAAAACTTGAAAAAATAACTTCTCAGTTGGTTTTAAGGGTTGTAGCACGTTTTTTGGTTGATTTGGCTTTTTATTAAAGGTTAGATGAACTTTTTTGGCTAACTCTAAATCATATTTTTTACGAGGTATTTGCGTGATTTTGCGATAAGAACATACTTTTAGTGACATGAATTAAGGATGTAGCTTTTTTGCTTTATCAAGAAAATATTTTAAATACGTAGAGCTGCATTTCTACTTATCTAGAGTAAGGTTTTGCCTGTCTAAAAAGATTCTAACTGTTTGGTGGTACCTTCTTTTATTAGTTTCTATTGGGGGTTAAAGGATTTTTTTTTTGGTAGTTTTACACCAGCTTTCAGATAAGGTATTTGAGTGACTCTGGGCTAAGGACACATTTTTAATGACTGACTAAGTGTCAGAGTAGAGCTGGATTTGTTCTCTAAGTGTGTGGACACTGGAGTTTTAAACTCAGCTTGTTACTTTTACTTGTTGCTTCAATCTTTGTATTTATATATTTCTAGGATTGAAGTCAAAATATTTTTAGGTTGGAGCGCAGAGCGAGGGTACGATGCTATGATTGGATTGAGAATTCCCGTTTTGTCTCTTCTCTTGAAAAGTTTTCAACCGGTTATTGTTTTTTTTTTTACTGAAGGTTACAGGAGATTCTTTGGGTAGTTCTTGACTATTTCTTTGATAAGGTATTTGAGTGAGCCTAGGCTAATGACTTAGTTTTGATGACTAATGAGAGTGATCTTTGGTTTAGGAGGTAAATCTTTTAAAGACCTAGAACATGATTTGTACTCATCTAAGGTGCGCTTCTTTTCTCCTAAAAAGTTTTTAATCGTTTAGTGGTATTTTTATTTAATTTTCTATTCTATTGAAGATTAGAGGAACTTTTTTTGGATAGTTGTGGACTACTTGTTGAGAGCAAAATTTGCACTCATTTGGGGTGCGTTTTTGTTTTTCTGAAAAGATTCTAATCATTTGGTGGATTTTTTTTTAATTTTGGTTTATATGGAAGATTTTTTGAGAAAGCTATTTGATGAGAGGAAGATTTGCACTCGTTTGGGGTGCGTTTTTCTCAAGTTTTGGTTTCTATTGAAGATTAGAGGAACTTATTTGGGTAGTTCTTGACTTTTTTTGAGACCACGATAAGTACTCATGTGTGTTTCTTTTCTTCTGAAAAGTTTCTAACCGCTTGATAGTATTTTATTTTATTTTGGTTTCTATTAAAGGTTAGAGGAACTTTTTGTGTAGCTTTGGATATTGATCAAGGAGTGTATTTTTGTGCTTAGGGAAGGAAATTTTTAAGGGCGTTTAGCAGGGTTTGTACTGATCTATGGTGCTCTTTTTCTGACATTTAACGGTTTGGCGATATCGTTTTTTTTTTATTTTGGAATGAGCAACTTTTTTGAGTAGATTTGCACCAACTTTCTGATTAGTTATTTGAGTTGATTCTCGGCTAATGGTGCAGTTTTAATGACATTAAGTGTGATTGCTTTAAGATGTAAATATTTTAAAGGCAGAACAGGATTTGTACCCATCTAGGGTGCGTCTTTTCGCTTTTAAAAAGTTTTTAATTGCTTAGTTGTATCTTTAGTCCCTTCAAATTAGACAAAAAATTGACGTTTTAGAAAAAATTTACCCACAGCTTAGCGACCTGTATACTTAGGTGTATTTGGACTGTCTGAAGACTATTTTTACTTAGCGCACGCATGAAAAAAGGTGGTTTTGGAGTAATAGATATTTATATAAATTTTTGCATTTTTGAATGGTTTTTGCATTTTTAGCAAATAATATGCGTTTTGAGCAAAAATTACTTGTATTAATAGTTGTAGAACGGAAAATTTCCAATTTATATAGGTCATTTGAATTTTCCTACAATTTTCCGTTTTTCCGCTAGAATACTCGAAAAATAATCACTATTTTGCGCGCTCTGGCGGGCAATGCACGCATTATTGGAAAAATTAAAAGACCTATATCGTTTAGAAATTTTTTGATCTAAAATTTTGGTCTCCAGAAATTGCATAGTTTTAGTTGAAAATCTAAAAAATCAGCAAAAGTTCACAATTTGCGACATTTTTCAACACTCTTTAGCGGAAAATGCTCTTACTATCGGGAAATCCAAATAGCCAATATCAATCGGAAATTTATTGCTTTACAACTTTGGACTCAAAAAAATGCATAGTTTCGGCTCTAAGTGCAAAAAAATAAAATATATACTTTATTTTCCGCGCCTTCTAGCGGAAAAACGGATAATTATAAGAAAATTTAAATAACTTATATTGATTGGAAATTTTGCTCTCTACAACTATTAGTAGAGATAATTTTTGGCCAAAATGCATAGTTTTTGCTAAAAATGCAAAAAACCATTATAAAACGCGAAAATTAATATATATATATATATATATATATATATGTATCTATTACTCCTAAACCACTCTTTTTCATGCGTGCGCTAAGTGAAAATAGTCTTCAGATAGTCCAAATACACATAAGTATACAGGTCGCTAAGCTGTGGGCAAAATTTCTCTGAAAAATGTCTAATTTGAAGGGACTACTTTATATTTTGGTTTTAATGGCAGATATTTTAGATCTTACGCATGTTTTACAAATATAAACTATTGAATCTGGTAACTGGAAGAATGGAGGCGCTGCAGATAATGTTGAGGTCTCTTAGTAGTAGTAATAACAGATCTGCTGTAGTAGGTGTTGATATGTGGGATTTTGGCAGTAGGCATTATATACAATGGTAGTAGAAATTTATTGTATGGATTGCTGGATTTTATAATTGGCGTCATGGTGACTGATGGAAAATGAAGTCCTGGATGTGATTGTGTATGAGCTTATTAATTCTTTAAGTTTTGGTTTAACTGTTCAAAATGGTTATAATCAAACTTACTTCTTTAATTTTTAATGAGTTTGTGCTGCCGTTTTTGTGCTTTTTGATTTTGCTGCTAAATTATTGGTGACGAAGCAAGGTTACTGACTAAGTTCCATTCTGCGATGTAGTCTAGTGTTGTAAATTTTGCAGTTGTATAAAGATGTGCTTCATCTTATGCTGTGTTAGATTGATGCATGATTTTCGTAATTTCTTTACTTTGGTTTTGTTTGAGTTTTAACAAACATTTGACATATATTTAAACTTTTTAATATGTTAGAAAACCAGTCGAGTCGAAACCGTTAACTTATCTTGTACTTCTTCTACAACGTGTGGAAATAGTTATTTTGCTGTCTTAACAATGATTTTGGGAAAAGAACAATTGAAGAAAGGGTACGTCAAGAATGATTTGTTTGTTTCAAAGCTAGTTTGGTAAAGAACACTAATTGAGAACTTTATCATTGATCTACGATTATTTTTCATATTAGAAATTGACTTGATGGGCATATTGCGAGCTTCCAGATAACAACGAAGCTAATCGAGTCTTTTACCGATTTGTTTCAAAGAAATGAGCAAAATCCGAAATTGGTGAAGTTATGCGTCAATACGTTCAAGAAGCGTGATTATTTTTCTGCAAACAGATGGCTTGATGACCACTGATCGAATATAAAGTAACGTGTGAGCTAGCCTTTTATAGTAGAGGAGTTGTTGTTTCCGTAGGTGGAGATGGCTGGTTTAAGTCCGCCCAACCAGGTTTTTGGTGGATGGATCCGGTATGTCGGTTGAGGAAAATGTCTGTTTGTTGGCATATTGTAACAAATTAAGTTTCTTTTCTTACACACTTGCACAGAATGCCGTGCATTTATCTTTTTTACGCACTTAACATAGGGTCTTGAAACTCTTTTGGGGTGTGCAAGCACAGAGTATTATGTGATGTTTAGCATGGCAATCCTTTGAAGAATGGAACATGGTAGAATGTCGACGGCACCTCTAGGGGGTTTTCATGGAAGTTGCAGAGGATAATGGCACTTGGTGGCAGCAAACGGAATTTCCAGTGTATAGTTGCTGAGTTAGTGTTGTTCTACTTGATGTTGGCTGTTTGGGCGTCGGTGGTCCGAAGAGGGTGTGGGTGCTTCTCGAAGAAGGATACGTCCGCTGATAAGCCCGCACGGCATGTTTGTTTAATACATTGTTTTGTGGTAGCGTCCCGGTGCAATAATGACTTACGGTCTTGCACACCTTGCTATAAGTTGCTTTCCGACTCATAGGGATACCTATCAACTTGCTACACCGACCACTGCCCTATGACTAATCTGGAAATGGAACCACATTGATAAATGTTTTGAAGTTCCGTCATCTGCCGTGGGTCAGTTCCCGAACCTTGAGAAAACTATGTATGGCCACTATGCATTCTTGATCCTTGGAGTACCGCACCAACATGAACCAGGTGGTGAATCACAAAAACGACCACCTAGTGGACAGTGCACAGACGAGTCCACCTTCCAAGGGCATCAACCAGCAATGTATTAAGGGGAAAAACGAGGTTTCTAACCTCAAAAAACTTACTGTAATCCAGGGAGGACCATTGACTCCTCTTTCTATTACTATGCAGGATGGGAGCCGGACAATTTTCTCTGAGGCTGAGTTTCTATTTTTATCTGGTTGTTCAGATGGTATTGACATTTGATTACAGCACTATTGTACTACTCCCTAGTCTATGTAGTCTTTAGTCAAAATTGTCTACAGAGGTTTTACTGGGAGTCTGAGTATTAAAGTGGTTTGAAAACGCTTGCTTTATGGGCAGTCTTAAACTTGTTACTGTCCAGCTTTAGGTGTGTTTTTTCTGGTACCTTGTATTGCGGTGGCACATGTCGTGAAGTAACTCTTTTTGCACAAGTGTTCCCGGTTGATTGCTGTCGGCCACTTCTTGAGTCTCTGGTTTGATGGGGGACCAACTAGCCTTGTTTGCAGGAAACTTTGTTGGCATACTACATCTAATGTCTAATGGTAAAATATGCAATGGTTCTCCGAACATATGCAATATCTATGCACACATTGATACTTCCTAAAATGGTTTTTGCAAAAAATGAAGTAGATTATCCGAATCAGTTTGAGGGCATAAAACTTCGAGCCTTAAAAATCATTCATGCCAGTTGACAAGACAGTCTGCATTATTGATAGACATTTACTATAAAAAAGTCTTGAATTGAAAACTAACGTCTGTTGAGTACGAAGAGCCAAGTACTCTGCTTCTTTGCGTTAGAAACAGGTTCAAATTATGATACGCATCAAAATTGCATCGTCAACTTGTGTTCAAGATCTTTCTTATGTAGCCAAGATCATTAAAGACACAAAACCAATAGTTTTACTAAAGGAAGAGCTTTTAAACATTTTATTTTTGCCAAACCAGGCTCGGGGCCGAGCTGTAACGGCTAAGCATCAAGTCAAAATTCTTATTTCTTTTACGTTTGCTTTATACATATATGTGAAGTACAGGAAGTGATCAAGTTGGTAGTAGGTTATTTCTAATTACTTGTAGCGTGGGCGTGGTTTGTTTATAGCCGCCGAATCGACAAAAACCTGAGTTTTAACCTACTAAACAAAGTCTACTAACGATCTTGGACTCATTTCCAGCGGATTTTGTAGAATAACTTCTTCTGGGTGAACCTCAAAATATATACCGCACTTTGACATTTTGAACATTTATTGAGCAGTGTCATTGTTGTTAAAAATACCACGGCTCTAATTCAGAAAGTACCTGGCAAATTTTTAGCATTTATCTTGGGAATCTTTAGCACACAAACCTGAACAATTGAGTTTAGGATTTAGACTTTGATTTAAACTTTACAATAGTACCAAATATAATTCCTAAATATCACATTTTGACATTTAAAAAAATAAAAATCTTGGCAACATTCGGACGTTATCACCTGCTAGCTACTAGGGTGCAAATAATGGTTTCTTAAAGAAGTTGCCGGGGTGCAATAGCAGTTGAACTTACCTTGCGAGCTGTGCTATACTTATTTTGCAGATGTTTGCGAATACGGGGTTACTTCTTCTTTGGATCAATTTGGAACGTTTAACGGGTGCTGATGAATTGAGAGTTGACCGCTTGGTGAGCTCAAATTCTGTGCGTTTTTGCGAATTTTGTATACGCATTCACTGAAATTTTGTCGCGTAAGGGCAAAGATGGTGGAAGTATTGTGTTTTTTGGGCGCCCAGTAATCGAGCCGTGCCTGCAACGCTACCAACAACATTAGTGAGTTGTTTTAAGGTAGATGACGATTAATTGTAGCGTTGTAGGCGGAGCTTATTCCTACTTAACAAGTGCATTAAATATCAGAATCAAAATTTTAATTAGTCGAGTTGTAAAGCCCACGGCGAACACAAAAGGATGCGCAACTTACAACTTCTAGGGGTCATCTATTAAAAATGCATAGTTTCTTAAACCACATTCTGGAGAAGGAAGAACATTCTTTAGGAATGACATACCAAATTTCTAAAACTGAATATTTTATGTGAATCGGTTCGGGACAGTTGAAGATTTTTGGGATGTAAGTGCAGGAATCTGTCTCTTGTGGTGATATTTGTCTAGTTTATGGATCGAATTTTTTAATGTTTACTACAGTACTTAAGTGATTTCCAAAGATTATAAATTAGAACTCATTACTATGTACAAAGTAAGTAAGTAAGTCGGACTAATTAAATCTAGCAATCCATTCTACAAGAATAATAATATAAATTGAGTTCTATAAAATATATTATTCATTTTTTTAGTTAAATTTTGTTCACCTAACTTAACCCAATATCCTGTTGCAATAATTTTATTTTAATGCATAATAATAATGCCAATGCAGCATGACCAGCTTGTTAAATTATTTTAAAATAATAGCACTTCTAAAAAATGTGTATAGCATGTAAAATTACTTCGAAGTGCACTCCAATAAATTTAATCCCTTTACAACTGCAACCCCTTATCTTGCATACCATCTAAACTACAAATAAAAAATGTTAAAACACGGTTAAAATAAACAGAAATTCTGTGGCGTGCAAATTAAGCGATAAATTTTAATCGTTGCCAAATGATAAGACGACTCCAAAACCGTTACGGTTTATTACATTGCAACATGAAAGCCCTACATTCCTTTTCATAATTATTTGATTCTATTCGAACTGCCGCCAGTCTGCGGCTTATGAATCGCATCCGTCGCTGCCACTAATTCGATTACATCCCTCGGGCGCTACTCTCCCCTTTAATAGGATCACAACAGATCTTGTGTCAAGCTAATTGAAGTTATTCCGGATTATTTAAAGGGCTATTGTTGTACGATGAATGGGATCCATATCAATTTAGCTGTTTTTTTATATAGTGATTTGCATATGTATAATTATGGTTTGGTCGATTTCCCTATCGCCTACAGGATGGTCATTAACCGCGACCTTCCAGGACACTGGTTGGATAATGTAGTCGGTTCAACGAAGCGCGGCTTCTAGGATAAAATCCGCATTGTTTTATTTCGGAAGTTGAGTAGGAGACATTATTCATAATATTTGTGTGCGTTGTAATTAATTTTATTCATTTCCTTTTTGTTTTCAGTTCCTTCCAAGAGTATGTCGAGTGTTCTACGCATAGTATGAGAAGAGCTTGTGGTGAAGATGCGGCACAATTCAGTCGACAGTTTCTGGATAGAATGTCCAGCTCGATGATACAGGTAATTCATATTTAAATTTAAGGTTTGTTTAATGAAATTTAAATACACGCAAGGGGAAAATTGCTGAGTTTTAATTGAAACTAAATTACCCGAAGCACACACGTAGGTATTTGGATTAAAGTGGTAAATTAACAACAGCTATTTCGTTTAAGTGGTGACTATTATTTTGTTAGTAGTTTTCTGAAAAATTGTTATTGTTATAACCTTTTTAAAATTCAACAATGTTTGTCTGTAACCCCCATTATAGTGGCTGATTACAATTTATGTAGTCAGACCTTATGTTCATATAACTATGAAGACAAATATTAAATTTTGAAGCTTACTGAATACCTAACAGATTATTTGTTAATATATTATAATTTTATTTAATAACAAATTGCACATAGTTTGTAATTTTTAGATTTTATAATAATAATAATATTAAAACTTTATTTCTATTAATATACAAATAGGAAAAGGCAAAGTTTAGACTTAGTCTTTTCTCTCACTTATCTTTCTTAGTATTTTCTATAATTTTGTTTTAACTTTGAATATTTTCTTTCCTATGTTCTGTAGTTCAACATTGTTAAATATGTTTAATGTAATAAATATCGTTGTAGGTCTAAATAATTTCATAAGGATTATGCCCAAATTGGTCAACACTTGTCTAAATCATTTGACCCGTACATTATTCTTGCTAATAACTTTATAGCTCATTACTTTTATGGTCTTCGGAATATTGACATTGCCGATGAAATCATTTTTGGCAGCAGTTTTGAATTAGCTTGGCTTGAGTGTGATTAAATTGTATATTCTTGTTACTGATGTTTTTTGCTTGATTGTCATTTAGACGTCTGTGAAATTGACATTAGTGATCAGACCGTCGATGGTACGGGTGATTGGGATTGGCATCATCAATTTTTTTATATGGCATTGGATGTGCTGTGGTGTTCTTGTAGATGGCCCTCGCTAGTGATCTGTTTTGCCCATAATCTTAACTTAAGAGAAATGTTTTTTTAGTAGAGTTGCAACTTATTTTAACTTAATAAATTGTAAGTGCTTTATTATCTGGAAGCATTGTTGATCTATCAATTTTTTGTATTGGGGTTATATCTTGCATCTAACGGATGATTGTGGGTTTCAACAACTCCACTTCTTGCTTAAGCCTAAAGCTTTTTGGGTGGCTTGGATGACATCTGGAAGATTGCTAATTGTTTTTTTATGGAGCTTTTGTGATAAGGGATTCTGGTTAGATATCTATCAGATCCATTGGCATTATAGTGAGTTTATCTTTTTGTGGTGTTATTTTCCAATCTTAGCTAGAGAAGTTTTTTCTAGTCTGGGTTTTCTTAGCTTCTCTGCCTACTTTAAATTCAGCGCCGTTTTTACGGTAATTACAAGTTAACTATTAATTAAAGAGGTCTACTTTAGGGACTATATTTTCTTCTCTGCTGTTACAATAAGGCACTGATGCAGAATTTTATTGACGTTAAGTCTAAATTCACCAATTTTTTACATTATTTCTATTTAGCCTACAGCACACTCTTAGCAAGATTTCAAAAATTAAATGTAAATTAGAAGATCTTAGTAACAAAAAGATTTTTTTGTGAGAGCAGGAAATGCTTTACGGACGTCTATTCTACATGGCAGTGTGGGGTTGCTATCCAGCTTTTTCTTTCTGCTTGCTATCTAGTGTAGTCTAGCACCGTGTGCTTAAGCGTATCAGTCGTGCCGTAATATGGGCAGTCTTCTTTTAAACTCAGCTTAAACCTGTTCAAGTAAGTTGAGAAGCATCCGTAGTGAGATAATAACCCACACATTTGTGCTTTCTGGTTAGCTAAGGTGTTATACATGGAATAAGAGTTTTGGTTCAGTTTACCATTGGATGTCTTTGGTTTTCCCTGGGAGGTTGGATATGTGGATAGACGGAATATGTCGGTCTGCATTTTTTTTTGAAACTTTTAGGTGCAGAACGTTGCGATGTCAGCCGTGAAGAGGTTTTGAATCGTTTGGTTTTTTTCTGTTAGTCACTGGTGGTAGTGACGGTAAGTAGGGTCAAGTCGACGTGCAATACGTTTTTGTGGTACTCGCTCTCGACGTGTGTAACGGTGGTTGTAACCTCGAGTGACGTGACTTGTTGTTTGGCCTCTCTGATGCTCACTTGTAGAGTTCCGATTGGTTTTGGTATAAGTTCTTTGGCAAGCATATTGAGGTTAGTATACCTTATCTGACTTTGAACAGTCAGGTACCTTGCTCGGTTTTTTATGTCGTTGGCTACGTCCACCAAGAACATGTGTGCTTTGTGTGCGACTTGCGGGTCGTAGATGTACTTCGGATTCTTTATCATCATCAGCAGGTCTATTATTTCATGTAATAACTAATGCGTAGCTGGTGGTATCTCGATTTGTTTCTGCATTTACCTGGAAGGCGTTTACCAGGTAGGTCAGATGTCTCGTCATATCTGAGGCATCGTCGGGGTGATGAGTAACGGTAATCAGCCCGTTCTTATAGGCTATGGTGCCGCCGTAGTTCTTCAGGTCTTGGTAGTTCTGAAACTGGCGACGTCGCAGAACCGCAGAAGTTTGGGGATTGTTTGGTATAGGAGCCTGGACATGTCCCATGACGGTATGGGGTGTTCTGACTGTGTTCTTAGCGGTTTGGTTGACAGGGATCTCAACCGTGGTGGTATGGTCACCCAGATGACACATGGTTCTGTCATCATCAGAGACTGTTTGCTTGAGTTTTTCAAAGCGTCTCTGTCACCTAGTCTTCCTTTTCTTGGGTTGTGTGTTGCGGGAACGCGAAGGCACTATGCTCTTTGACGTATCACTTTGGGCGCCATTTGCTGCATTCCTCCAAGTGCTAGGGGTGTGGCAGTATGTGCCCGTCGAGAGCGCTGCGTTATTTCCCAAGGTCGTTGTACTCCTGTGAAGGAGGCTTTTGTGCGCGATATGAAGTGGTTTATATCGGTGCTTGGTTTTTTGTGGTGTCCTCTGGTGAAGGTGCAAACCAGAGGATGGGGTTTCGATAGTCTCGGCCTAACCTAGAGGTATCTCTTGTGTGTGGTGGTCAACATGATGAAAGGTGGTACATGTTGTAAGCTGCAGTGGTTATGGGTGGTGATCACCGAATGTTCTAGACGGAATTTCTGTTCATGTGGATTGGGCGATGTTGATACCATATGGTCTCTGCTTGGTTCTTAAGTTTGTTTGCCTGTGAAAGTCGAGTTTTTATAGAAGCGGGGGACAAAGGACTAAGATGCTGTTGGTAGAGTGAGGCTCCGCCGACAAAACGGCATCACTTGGTGGAAACAGTACTGTACGCGGACGCTATGCGTGCTTTTGAATATTTTGCGGTACTTTTTCTTGTCTACACATTGACTCTAGAGACCTTTGCAATGTGGGGGCTCATATTCATGTTATGGGTAAAGGTGATGCTCAGATATTTGGTACAGTTAAGACTTAAATTGGTAACCCTGTTGACTCTGAAGGAAAGAGTCTTAACGCTTTTTCTGACTACTAGGATGACAGTTTCTGTTTTGTGGGATGCTAGTTTAAGGTTTTAATTCTGTCCAGCCATTTTACCAGTCTTCTAACTGCTCATTTGGTATCTTCTATCAGTTCTTCTGCATTTCTTTTGGCGATAACTAATGCCACATTTTTTGGCGTCTTTTGCCTTAGAACTCCGTTGTACTGTACGTTTCATTTTCATAGTGTCGTTTCCTTGACTCAGCTTTATAGGACTCCAAGTAATTTTCATAAAATAGTTTTCGGTAATTCTACTATGTTGGGACAACAACGTGCTGAGTTTAAGGAATTCTTGACGTCAAATGTAGCCAGCATCACAATTTTTTTTTGTTCTACTTTCTGTTTTTGCACTTTGGATTCCTTTTTCATAAAGCCGTATTGCTTAGCCGACAAGCAGCCTTTCTTCTCGAGTTTATCCAGCAGCCTTTTGTTAAGGATTTGCTCAACAAGTTTGCAAATTGCGTTGAAGTTGCCTATACGACTTGTCTTATCTCTTTGCTGGTTTCTCAATTAAGGTTAGCTTGGCTATTTTTGGCTCCGCTGGATTATTCTTGATCACGAGAGTGTTGAGCAATATCATAATATCTATAACTAGAGATTCCAAGCCAGCGTTTTGGCGTACAACTCAGTATCTCTGTTCTTGTCGCACAACACTATACCCTCTCCCTCTCTTTACTAATGATAGAGCGGCTATACGTTGTAGTTGACAGAGAAACGTCATGGTGCGACAAGGACGGAGATACCCAGAAATGTATGCTGCTTATACATTGTTTAAACGGCAGCTTGGAGTTTTTAGTTATAGAACTCTTTGGTGTTGAGGGTGGTTTATGCTATCACCTTGATAACAGGTGAAATACTATTTGTCATTAGCCTTCTTCCTATGTTTTTTGCGTTTTTTGCTTTTCTAATCTCCTTCTGACTA
Organism: Tachinus rufipes; assembly: GCA_963932245.1. Classification (NCBI taxonomy): domain Eukaryota; kingdom Metazoa; phylum Arthropoda; class Insecta; order Coleoptera; family Staphylinidae; genus Tachinus; species Tachinus rufipes. The sequence goes on along the minus strand of OZ010747.1, from coordinate 83,782,202 downwards.
ATATTGGGTATATCTTTAGACTTGGATAAGATGCGCGGCTACGTCGATTTTGGGTGCTTGGAAAAAATGTTTTTTGGTCACCTCTACTCGCTCTTTAATTGTAAGTCGAACAGGTGAGCGCATACCGGTTTGGTCAGTTATGATTGTGTAGGCTACACCGCAGGCGATGTTGTTGTTCCAGCAGTAACCGCTTGCCTGCTCATATTTTTTTTTTGCAAGGACTTAGTTATTATAGCCACTATCAGCTCAGGGGCCTTTGCTTACCAGCTGGTTTGTGGTTTTTTTGTAGTACCAGACTGGTATGAGGGTTTTGTCACATTTGATTGTACAAGTTGCGGCATGGAAACTTGCTGATTTGAATTGGGCGCCAATGAGCGAGACGTGGTCAGAAAGGGGTAGGGAGGGTCTTATTCGAAAGAGGGGGTCTTGAAGTTTTGTTACCGTTTAAGCCAGTTGTCGTCATGCGTTGGACAAAGGAGGAGCGTGCGTTCTCCGTCGAGGTCTACTTTTCTAATGGCCGTTCGGTGGTCGCCACCCAACATGCCTTCCGAACTGGCATCAATTGATCGTTTTGTGGGTGGACGCATTTACGGAAAGTAGCAGTGTGGCAAAAAAAGGGCTTGGAGGTCAACGGACTTCCACAACCCCAGAAAACGTCAAGAGGGCGAGGCTGTTGTTTTGCTTTGAGGATTTCTGATCGCAGTGTGAGACGAATTCTTCACAACGAACTCAATTTTCATCCCTACAAACTTGCTGTGGTGCAAGAGCTCAGTGAACGCGATTTTGTTTCTTGCCAAACTGCATGTGAAGCGCTCCTTAACTTGCCTCACGTCGCCTTTGTCGCCTTTTTCAGTGATGAGGCTTAATTCCACCTTTCCGGCTGCGTAAACAAACAAAACATGCGTTATTGGAGTGGTGTCAGTCTTTGTGAACTTTATGAGAAGCCACTTCATTGTGAACTTGTTACTGTATGGTGTGCATTGTCGAGAGTTGCGATAATTGGGCTTTACTTTTTCGAGGAAGAAGAACACACTGTGAATGCAGTTTGCTGCAGAGAAATGATTGAGTCATTTTTTCTCCGAAAACTTGAAGAAATCAAACTTGGGGACGTATGGTTCTAGCAGGACGGAGCTACGGCACACACAGCGAGAATTTTAATGAAACTTTTGAGCGAACACTTTCACTAGCGCCTAATTTTCTTGAGGGGTGAAGTACTGTGGCCGGCGCGCTTTCCTGATTTGGTTCTTTGTGACAAATCTATTGTTTACAATAACAAACCTTGGACTCTGCAACACCTGAAGGACAACATTTGCCAAGCTGTTGCCAACATTCCCGTCGATATGCTTGAATGAGTGGAGCGAAACTTTAAAAAGCGGGTGGATCAGCGTATTGCTAATGAAGGCCGCCATTGGTGTGATGTCATTTTTAAAACCACTTGAAACAAAAATTCAGGATGTGTACAATACGATAAAAAAAGAATTAAATTGATATATGAAATACTTTTTTTTTATTGACCTTTCAAATCAGCAAGTTTTCCTGCCGCACTTTGTAATATCGAAACTGAGGTTCTTTTTCTTGCTCACTTCTCGTGTTTTTTTGAAGGTCGGTTTTTTGTTCTTCTTTAATATAATAATATAAGCTTGTAAGCTTGCTACCTCTGCGGCTCTCGGTTAGGGAGCACCAGCTGTGGGGTTTTGCATTAAAGTTGTCTTTAATCAAGATTGATTTTATGTTCTTGCCAAAAGCTAGTGAATTGTCACAGAAGTTGCTTGTTTAGGTTGTAGGTGAGAAGTAAACACGAGTACGTATCTCCTTCCACTGCTTATTTTGTAAACTCTGGTGTGGGTGTGTGGTACGTAGATGGCCGCTTTTTATTTAGATGACCATTGCGAGCTGGCCTTTGCAATGCTCTGTGTTGGCTTTCAGATCAGATCTCTTCGGTAAATACTTTTTTTAGGAGACCCAAGTTTACAGAAATATGGAAAGCACTATAGTGGCGAAGCTGCTGGCCACTTTGAGTGCAAAAACTTGATCAATGCTATTTTTTTAAACTATTTCTGGTTTTTTGCATGACGTGCGACCAGCGATAAAAGGTATTGTTAGGCAAAATTAAAGTTCTTACCAGAAACGCTGCTATCCCATATACAGGGTCCATTATGAAAGTAATGCGCATGATTATATTTTGTGTCGCGACTATCTGTCCCAGCCCGGTAAAACCGGTCGAAAAATATGATGAAGGATCTGCCCTTCCAACGCAGCCGGTCGCCAACTTGCTCCGACTGTTCTGAGCGGAAAGCGAAAAACTCCGGGTGAAGTGTGTTTTTGACTTAGTAACTCTCAAGAACTTTTGGATTTGATTCAAAATGAGCCGGACTTTCTTAACTCTGTCGTAAACAGAAACGAATCCTGGATGTTTGAGTACGACCCAGAACCGTAAAAGCATAACAGTGCGAGGCACATAAAGTCATCCCTCCCGCCCTAAGAAAGCGCGAATGAGCAAGTTTTGCATCAAAACGTTGTTCATTATCTTCCTTGACGTTCGAGGAATTGTCCATTTTGAGTTTGTACCGCAAAGAGAAAGTGAACTCAACCTTTTACTTCAAGATTGAAAAACGCCGGATCGCGCCTTTAAGGACTGACATTAAAGACACGGTCAAACTCCACCATGACAATGTCTCCAGTCAAAATGCCGTCATCGTTATCAATTTGACCCAAAACAAAACACCGGTGGGCCCCCACCTTCCTTACAGTCCCGATTTTGTTTCTCCGATTGAAGAGAGAGCTGAAAGAAAAGCATTGGGAGTATGTGGAAAACATCCAAAAGCATGTTACAAGGTTATTAAAAGACATTCCTGTCAGAGTGCCTTCCAGGCGTAGCTGACACGTCTCTGAAAGTGTATTGATGCAGGGGGAGAGTATTTCGAAGAATTTTAAGCGTTTGTATTTGTACGAATAATAAATCTATTTTTCATAGAAAATGCGCATTACTTTTATAATGAACCCTGTATGTATATTGATGATCAGGTCAAGTTGAATGTTTTATACAACTTTTTACTTGCAATGTGGATGAGACTTAAGGCGGTAATAATAATTGCTGGCAAACTGTTATTAAGTTGAAGACTAGTTACACTGAGTTTTTGTGAAGAATCACTCTAGCTCATGCTGTAGGCAGAATACACTGGTAAATTCAATTCTCTATGAGCATGCGCCACGTAACATGGTAATCTTATAAGTATTCAACAAGGAAAAATGCAATCACTTTTGAAATGGATTTGCAGAAACACCACATCTGGCCTGAGTCTTACACTCTTGTTGCAAAGTAGCAGATTATGGGAGCAAGACTTAGTGATTCTTGCAAACGACTCTGTTTTCTAGAGATTTGTAGTTGTTGTATGGCCAGATTGTTTGGATTGCATCTTTTGTCTTTTTTTCTTTTTTAAGAGGCGTTGACTTTGGTGTCTTTTTCATGTATTTTGTTGATGTCTTTGTGGATTGGATGGTTTATCTTACGAATTATATGGTTAAACATGTTTTTTTTTTTTTGTTTTCTAGATTGGTGGTTGTCTTCTAGAAATGTTGTCTTGAAAGAAACTAGACGATTGAACCAGATTGGTCAGGATTAGAATTTTTTTGTTTTGTTTCATATTTTGATTAAAAGCTTGGGTTAGACGATTGTTTGGAATTGGAAAGTTTGGATGAAATTGCTTGGAAAGTTGCTCTATAAGAGCGTCACGATAACTGGAGTTTGAATCACGAAATATGACTAAATAATAACTTACTCTTTGTTCTTGTCAATTCTGTTGATTGATGACATCTTGTACTGCAAAGAAATCTGTAAAATGTTTATATTGTCATCGGCGTCGAGTTTGTTGTAAACGAAAAACTTGTATTTGAATTTACTGAAGGGCCATCAGTTGCTTTCTATCTATCTTAGTTTGTTGATTTTTTAGCAACGTTTTGAATTTTTTTTATGTAATTTTCTTAACATATAGTCAATTTTTTTTGCATCTTTATTGATTGGTTTTTCTATTATCATTTCTGGGTCATCATCGACATAATCTACGTTGGCATTGTGGAGCGTTGCACACTTTGTTATATCTGCACTGCTACTGAAGGTTTTGATGGTGAATTGGGTTTTATAGAAAGCATTAAAATCAGGTCATAAACTGTTAAAAATGTGAAATTCTGTTCATAAGATGTTAAAAATAGCAAAATTCGGTCTTGAATCATCAAAATTTTGTTAGAAAACAATAAAATTTTATTATAAACTGTTGATAAATGTAAAATTTTGTTAATAAAATATCAAAAATAGACAAATTTGGTCTTGAAACTTCAAAATATTGTTAGAAAGCATCAAAATCCGACCAAAAACGTTTAAAAAGTGCAAAAGTCTACTTTTAAAATGTCAAAAACAGCACAATCCGATCTTGAAACATCAAAATATTCTTAGAAAGCATTAAAATCAGGTCCTAAACTGTTAAAAATGTAAAATTCTGTTTATAAGATGTTGAAAATACCAAAATCAGGCCTTGAGACTTCAAAATATTAGTAGAAAGCACTAATCCGGTAATAAACTGATAAAACATGTAAAATTCTGTTAATAAAATGTTAAAAATTGATAAATTTGGCCTTGAAACATCAACATATTGTTAGAAAGCACTAAAAACCGGCCGTAAAATGTTGAAAAATATAAGATTTTGTTTATAAAATATCAAAATCTGGTCTTGAAACATTAAAATATTGTTAGAATGCTCTAAATCTGGTCATAAGCTGTTGAAAAATGTTAAATTCTGTTCATAAGATGTCAAAAATAGCAAAATCCGGCATTGAAACGTCAAAATATTGTTAGAAAGTACTAAACCCGATAATAAACTTTCATCATCCTGTGGTGTCGTTCTGATTGATATGGTTTTTGTCATTGGTAACTTTTCAGTGAAATGTCAGTGAATGAGACAAAATTTTACTGAAATATAATTATTATGACAAAAATCAGAATCGACTTTTTGACCAGTGAGTATTGTTTTATTGATACTCAGATGTCAGTTTGTTTTGAAAAAGTGATAGATCTGATCTCAACCGACTGCGTCTGATATAATTTTTTCTTGGTCTAGACGTGGTCCTGAGTAATTTTGTGGTTATCATTTATCTCTACGTAATTTCATATCTAATATCTTTGGCCTAGGGGCATTGTAGTCAGCTTCAGCGAACCACAATTTCTGCTCCTGATCATAATTTTGTGTTTTTTTTATTGGTTTTGCTAGCAGCTTTTAGTCTTATGGCTATGAAGGATTGGTGGCTGATGGTGGCTATTAGTTGCTAGTAATTACCAAGTGGTTTTGGTTAATATGACACGAAACTACTGTTAAGAGCGTTAAAAATTAGGAAATACAAGATGTCCTAGTGCTTCCTAATGATTTTTTAAGCTAATAATGGGTACGTTTAGCTGAATGCTGAATCAGCGGAAAAACTTTAATAAATTTTAGTTGACGAAGTGAAAAAGATTTTTTCTAAAAAAATATATTTAAATTTCTGGAAATACTTTGTTAATCTAACATTTTAAGTTTTTTGTTGACTTATCTGTTGCGTTAGCTGAACGCAACTCTTTCTGCCTAAAGGATTCTTAATATGTTGTTATTATGTTTGAGTGACGAAAATAATTTAAAGCTAGTTCCAGAAATAGGCCAATACATGTATGACGCTATATCGATCATACATCCAATTAGTGATTTAATAATTAAATTTTGTATACGTTTACTTCTGGCTAAATTGGCAGGTCTCCAATAAATATTTAATTAATAAACCTATCTTCTAATTTTTTGAAATTAATTTAATAAACCCGTATTAATGCTAATAGCCTAAAGCACTCTTCCAGTCCAGAATGAGTAACAATAACATAAATTATTTAATTAAAACGTTATCCATTTTATTGCAGCACTCCAGGTAAAGTGCAATCATTAGATTTCTACCTCAGCTGTTCCGCGACGCGTACGGATAATACCAAAATACCCTTAAAACAGCATCGTTGTTTATGCCGCTTTTATCGCCCAGTTTTAACATCCTTCTTCATCTCCGATTTTAACATTCAACGATCATAAAGTTTTTTTTTACAAGCGATATTATAACGTGATTTCGAACAAATCATGTGAAAATAAATAACTAAACAGCAAACTTATACCGCGATCGTGACTGCGAAAAACAGCACGTGAATGAAATTAATATTGGCGTAATTTTATTACACAAAATGAAAAAATTTAACGTCCTGCTTACACATACCCTTTTTTAGTTTCTGTGTGTTTTACCCAACCCCTTTTTTATTCTAGTTATAAAAATGTACTTTGATGCACGTAAGATTTACATTGGTGGCAGCGGGGGTTCTTTTTTAAAATTTATTTGCGGTCGGTAATTTCACTTTTAGGGCGGTTTTACGGTGCTTTCGTGATATTTTTATTACGATTGACCCCATATATTTGTAACGAGGTTAATTCTGTCCGCAATTCTCCAAAGGATCGGCTAATGAATGTATTTGCAATTATATTAAATTTCTGCAGCTAACTTGGCGTTGCATGTCCAGGATTAAAAGCATTTATAACAATACAAAGAAAAATCGATTGTTATATTTTAAGAATTGTATTTAAATTTCATATATTTATTTTTGTTTGTTCAGAAAATATTTTAATTAAATGACAGGATTTTTTACGAATAATGTTTTGTAATAAATAATATTTTTATATTAAATTTATTTGAAGCAAAACATAATAATCCCATACAACAAAAATTAATTTTGTTATATTAAAATTGATGTTAAATATTTATTCAACATTTATAATAATAAATATTTAAATATTTCAAATACATATTTAATTTTAATTTTAAATGGACGAATTATTTTAGAGAAAAGAATAATTATATAAGATTTTTTATTTATTGACTTCATATAAAAACATTGCAGCATTAAGCATTAGAATTATTGATTTCTGAATTGTTGGCTGACAGTTGCTATTAACGCGTACTGTTAAAGCCAGTACGTCGCTGGATGATTACACATATTTGGTAAGTTAGTGCAGTCTAGTTCTGACCGATTTAGAAGCTGTTAAAGATCGGAGAGATCGATATTGATGAATTTATGTTTGTTAAATATTGTTGCCCACAAATTGAGTGAATGACAAGATTAGTGCAGCTGTTACTAACAATGTTGGTTGAGAATTTTCTTGTTGAACAAAGTTTTAGGGAAGGGCTTACCCATAGAGACAACTTGGCAACTACGAGCAGATGATTTGCTTTATACTAGCTTTAGGACAACCTACTTCAAATTGTACTCTTTGTTTAAAAGAACTCTATTTTAAACTACTTGTCCGTGTGTGTTTCACTCGACCCTACGAATGTTTGTCATCAAGATATTGGATCTTTTTCTGCAACATAATGACTACTTACGGTTGCAGGGAGGACTAACATCCAACTTTTTGATGACAAACACTTGGGTGGGTAGATTTAACCATTTAGTGAAAGAATATTAGAAAGTGTCGCAAGGCTAATACATTTGTGCGTACTTCTGTCAATTTTTGGCAGTCTGGTTTTGTCCATTCTATCCACATGGTTTCTCCACTCCCGCCTTCTGTTTCGAACCAATCTTACCACGTCTTGTATGTCACACTTTGCTCTGACGTCTTCGCTTCTTATGTGGTCCCGAAGACTGCATCTTAGGGTTCTCATCTCCGTTGTTCTCATGAGTCGTTTCGTTGTAACGTTTTCTGCTTTGATTTTGATCGCGCGTATGTCATAATGGGCCTGCAACAGGTTTTGTAGGTTCTTGCTTTGCTTTCTATTATATCTCTCAGGTACCCCGATATTAGATCTGCTTTCGTTGTTTGGGCTTTTACTTCTTTTTTTAGGTTCCTGTCGCTTGTTGTGTTGGCTCCCAGGTATTTGAAGTGCATGACTTGTTTGGTTAGGGAGTGTGTTTTGGTCGTGGGTATCTGCATGTTGCAACTTTGGACCGGTTTGTTCAAACTTGTAGAGCATCTTTTGCAAGCTGTCTTTGTCTTTGGAGATCATTACCGCATCATCCAGCCTTCTTGACTTCAGTAATCACTTTATTCGTTATAGTATTGAATAGGGTTGGACTTAAGCAGTCTTTTTGCTTTATTTCAGTTTATACGGGCACTTTGCTGTATAGTTTGTCTGCTACTTTTATAAAGGTATAGTTGTCGGTGTTGAGTTTTGTAATGACCGCTATGATATTGGGATGTATATTTCTTTTTTGCAGGAGCCGCACCACGTCAGATAGCAGCACTCTGTCGAAGGCTTGGGTTAGGCTAGGTTATGTTGGGTTAGCTGGACGAAGCACATAAAGGCTGTTTTATTGAATTCTATAGCTTTCTCGGTAATTTGGCGTATAGTGAATATTTCGTCGATGTTGGACCTGTTTTTTCTGAACCCAAGTTTTTCTTTGCATATTCCGGAGGTGGCTACTTCTTCCTCAAAAACCTTTGTGAAGAACTTCGATATTGTGCTTAGGAGACCAATTCCTCTGTAGTTTGATAGGTCATATTTCACTCCTTTTTTAAATAACGGTATCGTTATGCTGCCTTTTCATTTCACGGGTATGTTTTTCTTGGGCAGTATTTTATTGTATAGCAAATGAATCTGGTCTAGTAATATTTCACTCTCATTTTTGATCATTTTGTTGGATATTTTGTCCATTCCCGGCGACTTCCTATTTTTTAGTTTGCTGGCAAGTTGTCTTATTTTTTCCTGGATGTGCTTTACGTTTGATGTATACTGCTATTCTCGTGTTGTGTTTCAATGACGCTGTTGTCGTCTTTACCGTATAGCTCTCGGAAGTATTTCTCTCAATCGTCGATCGTGTTTTTTGCTGATTGTAGATATTTGTTTACTGGTATTTTTTTTGGTTTCTGAGCATGCTCTACATTTTCTTTTGCCTTCCGTAGATGTTGCGTTCCATATCTTTGAAGAACTTTTCCCAGAGGTTTTGATTATTTGGATTTTATTGTTGGTTCTGTTTCTTACGAGCTTATATTTGTTGTAAGTGATTAATTTTGCGGATATGACTTTTGTTTTTTTTTTTCGGCCAGTTTCTTGACATTTTGGGAGTGCCACGGTTTGGTATTTGGGTTTTCACCACTTTTGATGCGTCTTCTTTCGAGTGCTTCTTCTGCAACTTTTATCATATTAGATTTCAGTTTTCTCTATGCTGTTTCTACTTTGTCCTCTTTCTGTATTCTGCATTCCACGATTTTCTCCTCTAATCTTTGCTGGTATAGGAATCTTGTTGAGTTTGTTGATGCCTTTGGTTTGCTTTTTTTTTGTGATGTTGTGTGGTTGTGGTCTTTGCCAGTACGATGCTGTGGTTGGTGCCGGCATTTGCTGAGGTCAGTGTTCTGGCGTCCTGGATTCTGCGGGGGTGGATATTTCTGTTTGTGGTTACAAAGTCTATTATAAGATAAAGTATACTACTATTATCTCTTGCAATTTAGTAACTACTGACGTTTGCAGGGAGGACGAACATATAACTTGTTGAAAACAAACACTTGAGCGGGTGACACTAACAAAAAGTGTTCACTCTATTAGTCTGTATTTATCATTGGAGTATTATTACCCACCCGCCCAAGTGTTTTTCATTAAGAGATTGGATACCGCCATCTTCTTTTGTGACTTAGCGCTTACTGTGGTTTGCAGTAAGAACCAATATCCAACTTTTTATTAGGACATTCAATTTCAAACTACTTGCTTGTTTTTTTTTGTTTGGAGTGCTTCAACCTCCCGCTGGAGTGTTTGTCATTAAGAGATTGGTTAACATTATATTTTTTGTGACGTAGTGACTACTGACGTTTGCAGGAACGACCAACATTCAATCTTCTGAAATTTAAACTTGAACCGGAGGTTGTTACACTTTATTTTAAACTACTTGTTTGTATTTTTGTTTGGAGTGCTTCAACCACTTGGTCAAATGTATGTCATTGAGAGATTGGCTACCACTATCTTTTTTTGTGGAATAGTAACTATTGACGTTTGCAGGATCGACCAACACTTAACTTTTTGAAGACTTGGGCGATTGGATGGGACACTTAAGAACATTATCAAAAGCGGATCTGCAGCACTCAAACCGAGATACTTTTTAATACCTTAGCTTAGAACAAAATTCAAATTTAATTTGAGCACAAAACAAAGACATTTTTTTTAAATGGTTGCAACACAACTTCTGTCATCTGTCATACATATCCAAAAACAGCAAATTGGACAAGGTGCATTTGTGCCAAAGTCTGCTTTAACTATTAATTAGAACAGACAAAAAGTTATTGTTTTTGGCTTAAAAAAAGCGCAAACTATCATTATCAAAAAGATGACTAAATATAACATAAAGAAAGTGAAAACTTCATTAATTTTTTCAAAAATATAATTTATTAACTGTAGTTGATTCAAAAGTCAGATTGTAAGAAGGATTTGCGGAAAATACTTTGACAAAACATAAGAAAGACTATAAAAACAGATAATAACGTTTCAATCTATCTAGAGAAGTCCTAATCTAATAATACGTAGTTAATGAATAAATAAAAAAGTTTTTGTTTGATTCAACTATTATCAACTTTGTTTTTGTGAGAACAGGACTACTCTCTCAATACTAGCTTGTAATAAATATATTTAATGTCATCACGTATCTACAGACAATAACTAATGGCGTTATTACTCTTCTTTTTTTTTAATCTTGTACTAAGCCTGTGGCTTGTTTTCTTCAACTCTACCTCTTAGTTGCGATACTGATGTCTAGCACTTTTTTTATTTTTTTGGTGGTCTGCTGACTAGTCTTCGTGTTCCTGGTCTCCCGTCTCTTGCTATCTGGATCCGTGTTACGTGCTCATTCTATGCTCTTCTTCTTTGTCTTATTTCATTATTGTTTTTAGATACTGGATTTTGATAGGTGGTGGGTGATTTTTTGTGCATTTTACACAATGGTAAGGAAGGAAGAAATAAATGGAAGAGTGAGTGTAGCGTTGGCAACGGGATTTAATTTTTAAGTCGTATAATCTGTTGAGTTTGAAAACTTTTTTGTTACGGTCTAATTTTCTTATACGTCAGATAGTTTGGCTTTTATTTCATTGTTAGGGATATTTGTGGATTGGTTGCAATCTTTTATATTGGTGCCACGTAGCTTTTTTATGTTCATTAACTCTAATTGGATGTATGTAGATTTTACCAGCTTAATGCGGCGAAAAAGGTCTTAGGCCGCGGACACAACGGAGATTCTTGCTCCGACTTTAGCATCTTACCTTTGTTCAGGACTCCTACTCTACATTTTGGTACTCTAGTCAACGACTTTTGACATAATCTTTGTCTGAAAAAAAAGAAAAAAAGTTTATTTAACTGAATGATAGTTAGATCAAAACTAAAGGTACCAAGCTAGGATTGATGCTCCAGTGTTTTATAGGCGTAGCGATAAGTGAATAAATATTAGAAAAAGGCGCAAGGTTAATGCGTTTGTGCGTACCTGAAATTATTTCTGAGACTGAACGATAGCCGATAGCTGGTGTGTGTGGGAAAGATAGATACATCTCTAAGAGCGGCATATACGAGTACACACAAATGTATTAGCCTTGTGCTTTATTCTTATATTTTATCACTCTACAGTACGATACTATGGTTGATGCGAGGTTCCCTGTTGTAGCCGCAGAAGATAATTATGGATGGTGTTAGGCGCAAACGACTGAAAGAATGAAGTGGGGGGCTTAAGAAACATTAAAATCGGACTTCTGTCTTTTGTTGAGTGGAAAGTTTACCATTGACAGATTTGTTTGCTTGGCTAAGATGCCAGAAAAGCCAGGTGTTGGTAACCTGGCTTTTCTGGCATTTTAGCCAAGCAAACAACGTCGGATGAGTTTTCTGCCGGTTTATTGTTAATTGGTTATTTGGAACTCATCTTTTGAGTTAGAGTCTTTTTTGTTCATATAGACTATATTTTTTTGTAATTTATATTTTTGTTGACTTGTTTGGTCAGTTTGATTTGTCTGTACAATTAATTGAGTGTTTCTGGAATTGGATTATGCTTTTGATATTGCAGATATTGAAGTAGGTAATGTTCGAATAAATCCTGCCAGTTGCGAGATTGTTAACTGCGAGTCGTCATCTTCTTCATCCATAATTAATAACAAAAACCTACGTAGTAACAGTCCGCAACAATATTAAGTAATTTGTAGATTTATGTAAACTTGGTTGTATGCTTGGTTGAAGGCTCAAACAAGACTTGTTATCTCTATTTAACCGACAGTTTGTGTATCTGTTCTCAGTACCGGACAATTGTTTTGTTTTTAATGTCTAATGTGAATGATCTAAAGTTTTAAGTTTTTAGGTAGCAATTGGTACTATTTGGTAAGCAGGCCTATGAGCTTGTTATATTTTTGGAGTACTTTAATTTCTAGGTTAGGATGGTAACTTATCTTAAAGAAGGAGGTTTCAACCATTTTTCTTGTGGCATTCTTTATGGTAGATATGTTGTGGCGGATGGTGGTGTTTTTATGTAACGTGGGGCAATTATTTGTCTATGCTTTAGCTTGAAAAGCTTTAATAAAGGTTCAATTTACTTTTATATAAAGGTTTAAAAGGATACAGTTTTGTACTATTACTGTTTGATGTTGATACTGAATTTTTGCAGAGTAAGGGAGCAAAATGTGTTTTGTCTAGCGAAAGTTATTAGTGAAATCAAATTGCTTTACGTTTATGTTTATTCTAGTTGGCTGGTGGTAATTTGGTGTATGCATATTTTGGAGGTTTTTACATCGTAGGTGGCTGGGATTTTCATCTTTATTAACCTGTGTTAATCCACTCCTGGACAGAGGCTTTTTACATATTTTTTCACGTTGACCCGGTTTGTGCTAGAAACATCCAGTTCTTTTCCGCTGGCTTCTATATATTGTTTTGCCATCTTAACATGGGTCTGCCAATGCTTCTCTTTGTTCTTTGCGGTTTTCACTGCATAATAATGTGTGTTCATTTTACTTTATTTTGCGAAACATACCACGCCTAGTGCAACTTTCTTTTTGCAGTTTGTTCTACGACGTTGCTTACTTCGGTTTTTGCCCTGATATCTTCATTCCTATGTCTATTCATTATGCTGATTTCCAGCATCATATGCTCTATTGCGCGTTTGCAAACTTGTAGTTGTTGTGCACTTTTTTTGTCAGCGTAACTATCTTGAGCCCGTCCAAATGCAGCCCATGCTTAACTGATTTCTTTTTTTATCTCAGCTGTCTAGTTGTTCTTGCATAACATGATGTTGTGTTCAAGTTATATATATGGCCATGTCTGAGTCAAGTGTACGGAACAAATATTTGATTTTGCTCAAACTACTGAAAATGCCTTTCTCTACATGAATCCTGATCTTGAGAATTTTTTTAGATTTTTTTAATAAGCCATTTTTGAAAAAATCGAATTTTTTGTTTATTTACTTTTTTTGATCCTTAGTAACTTCTCAAGATTGTGTTTTTAGGAAAAACTTATAAGAAACTTTTTTTTTTCAAAATTGTCCAAAAAATAAGTTTTTACAACCAAATTTTTTTTTTCTTAAATTTTGAAAATTTTGCATAACTTTAAAAAACTATTTTTCTTAAAAAAAGATAACGGGTGTTTTCTTTTTTTTTCAAATATGGATTAGAAAGTCCTTTTGTATGTGCAAAAGATATCCAAAAATTTCAGGAAGTGCCGTGCACTACGCTTCGAGGTATCTTAGAATGAATAACAGAAAATTGAAATTTTACCTTTTTTGCTATTTCTAAGTATTTCTGTGGATACATTGTAAGATATTTCGGAGGGTAGCGCACGGCACTTCCTGAAATTTTTAAGGAATTTTTTGCACATATAAATGCACGTTTTTATCTATATTTAAGAAAAAAGAAAATACCTGTCATCACCAAAAAAAAGTTTTAAAATTCTGCAAAATTCTCAAAATTTAAGAAAAAAAAAATTGTATGTAAAAACTTATTTTTTGGACAATTTTGAAGAAAAAAGTATGTTATAATTTTTTTTAATGCAATCCTGAGAAGTTACCTAACACCATAAAAAAATATAAAAAAATTCAAAAACCTCGATTTTTCAAATTTTCTTTAGTTTTTACTCGGAAGTGGCTCACTGAAAAAATCTGAAATCACATAATCAGGATTTATGTAGTGGAAGGCATTTTTAGTGGTTTGAACAAAACAAATTTTCATTCCGTACACTTGACTTATACATGGCCATATATATTCTTCCACCACTTGAAGTGTGTGGTTATCGATAGTGACATGGATGTTGTTGGGCTCATAATCTTTGTTTTTTGGAGGTTCATTCTTAGGCTTACCTGGCGCTTCTTTAAGTTTGCACAACATAGTCTTAAGTTCTTCCTGGTCAGTGCTCACAATCACAATGTCGTTCGTGAATTAGATATGGTTTAAGAATTTTCTGTCTATGTTGTAGTTTTTGTCTATTTTAACATAAAGTGTAGCGCTTTTGTAGATGTTTTTAATGAGGTTGGTGTATCTTGAGTCAATCTTTGTAAATATTAAAATGAAGAGCAGAAAGGTCTGAACCTTGCGGGACTTTGGTTGGTTAAATAAGATAATACTATTGAGTTTGACATTTATGAAGATCTATTTTCTATTAGGTGAGGCGAAATGGTAAATTGTAATTATCTAGTTTTCAGATAAGGTTTTTATGCCACATTTTATTGGAGCGCTTTTTCATTGTCAAGGAAAACGCAATGTTTAAGAGTCAGTATGTGGTGTCGTGTTTTAGTCGTAACCTATGTTGGAACGATGGGGTTGGGTCAAGTGTTTTTGAGTAGTTTCTAAGTTTGAAGTCAATGGCTTTTTACCAGCTCAGCCAAGCCTGTTAACTAGGCTTATGTGGCGACAATTATGTGGATTTTTTTTAATCTTTGTTAACTTTTGAAAACATGATAGTTTGTACTTTTTACCAGAGGATAGGGAAACATGGCGTTAATGATGATGATGATAAGAATTAAAATTGGTTAGTGGGTGGTGTATAAATTTGTGTTGGAACATTGAGTCAGGTTAACTGTTTTTGAGTAGTCTCTAAGTTTGAAGAGAATTGCCTTATGAATAGCTTTGTCAAAAGTGCTGAGTAGGTTTATGTGGTGACAGTTTTATGGAATTTTTTAATCTTTATTGGGCTTTGATAACTTGTATTTTTTATCAGATAGTATGGAAAAAGATTGTTTGAACATTGCGTTAATGATGTTCGTAAAAGTTAAGATAAGGAATGCTCTTATGGGTCAAGTACAGTACTGTTGTATGATGTTGGTCACCTCTGATGGTTTAGACGTGGACCTTTCAATGAATTTGCCGTTGATAATCTAAGTTTTGAAGTTTGGACTGTAGTTCTAGATTGTCCGCCAAAGCTTTGGCTTTACCATTACTGGAGAATTGTAGACCGTTAATCGATGAGTGATGAGTACCGGGGTTTTGTTGTTTTCAAGAGCTTTTAAGATATTTCAGATTATAGATTGGTTTTGGTCATTTTGGCTAGCAGGTGGTTTTAATTTTCAGAAATATGGTCTTGGCAGACGCATTTATGTAGTTGGTTTAGAAAACGTCGGTCTTTATCTGTTTACCTTTGGCATCTGTGGCAAGCCATATAAGTTTCTTAATATTATTTGGGATGCTAAGCCGGTTGTCAGGCATCACAGGTCTGGTAGAGTTAGCTCTCTAGCGGGGGGCGATAATGGTGTTGTTAAGAGTTTATATTGTCTGTTGGTAGAGGTGGTGACTAGAACTGACTGTAGCACTATTGGTCATACGGTAGTTAACAGACAATTGCGATGTTTATACTATTTGGTGGTTATCCATAGGCTATTTTTAGCTGTTTGCTTGTTATTGACTACTGCGATGAATTTGGCCATGTTCATTTTTAAGTTTTGGTGGACTGCAGCAGCTTACACCTCTTACCTTTCACACCCAAGTTTTTTGTACCATGTCATCTACTCTCGAAAATATAGCCTTATTGCAGAAGATGATTTTGGCAGAAACTCACCGTTTACTTGTTGTTGTTCAATGAAGCAAATATTGAATCACTTCTTTGCTAAACATGATCTGTAGGCTTGAGTTGTTGAGTAAGTTTTATTTGTAGGCATGAAAACGAATTTGAAATGTTTAGTTCAGCATGAACACGTGTCGATCGTAATTGACTCTCAAGTTTTTCGATTATTTTCTTCACAGTTGATGTAATTAGATTTGTATTAACAAAAATTGGACGCAGTTTGCAAATCTTCACAAACTTTCACCATTTTTGAAATACTGTTTAACAATAAGAATGCGATGGTTTGTCGAATAGCGGTTCAATATTAATAATGGCGGACTATCCATAATGGAATTGTTACAATGGTTTGACTGACAAAGCACAAAAACAAAAATTGCGACAAATTTAAATTTTATGTTCTAGTTAAAGACATCATTTATCTTTGAAACTGATCTATAGAATTATTATCACAAAATTTAAATCATTTGAAAATCAAATTGATCCTATACTTACACTTGAAATATTCAATGCAAAAATTTGACTTATTACAGTTTCAAACATATTTTAAGTTAATTTGTGTTTGTATTTTTTTGAATTATTAAAATGCGATTTAAAAAAAAAAATTTTTACTCTTGTCCTTTATAGGTATTAATTCTAATCAATTGATAATGTTATGAATATATTTATTGATTTTTACTTCTTTTTCCAGATGCACTGTACTCAATACGGGACGAAGCAATGCGGCTTGACATCGTCAGCATCAACGCGGAGCATCTCATTTATGTCAATCGCAGTCTCGTTACTAATGATCCTGCGATATTCCTTCAGTTGAATTCTGTGATCTAATATCCAACAAGCAGCACATGCCGTGGTATGAATGAACAGGAGATAAATATATCAAACAAAAATCAGTGTAAACGTGAACGACTGCATGACTTAATTCATATATTTCACTAAATTTTCCCTAATTCTCATTCAATTAAATGTTCAATTCAATTAATCTAATGGTACTTTGGAAAATTAAGCGAAATTGAGTCACGAATACTCAGTCTAGTTGTTAGTGTACTAATTGTTGTATTTATTAATATTTAAATAAAAACTTCTTGTTGAAAAAATTTTTGTAATGTCGTTTTACATTGATGTATGGAATTACATCAGTGTAAAACAGCCTTAATATATTACTGTAAAAGAAGTATTTTCTTAATGAAATACGTAGATAAGTAGTGAGATATTTTTTTAGATTTTAATTGTCGGAGCATAGTTTAATCTCATTTCATGCGGATGGTTCATTTATTTTTTGCAATTACATTTCAAAATCACAGGTGAATTGTTTTTAAATGGTTTGGTTTTAAACAGTTGGTTGTTTCTAGTCTTAGTTAGTGCATCCAAACAAAGCAGCGCTTATTTAGCTCAAATTTTATTTTATCTCAGTTATTTGCCGCATTTTAGACTTTGCATAATTTTTTGAGCTAATATACTGTTTACTTTAAGTTATATTTATATTAATTTATGTGTGCGCACGTTTATTTTATGTTTCAAGCAATTAATAAAGCTCCTTAATTTATTATATTTTCAAAATTTTGCTGAGAATGCTTTTTTCTGTAATTGTCCGTCCTAAATTATTTCGGATATAATATAAACTAATGAATTGTTATTTATTCTGTATGAGAAAAAAATATAAAAATTAAAGTGTTTTATTTGTTCTGTTTTGTGTCAATTAAGGAGATTTTCGTTTTAGATTTGTAACGATGTAAATAATTTCCTGAGGGTTTGCACAATCCTGATTTATGTAAGTGCACCTTCTTCAATGTAAATACATAGTTCAATTTGTATATAAAGCATCAATAAAGACATTTGTTTTTGGAACTACTTATTTTCAACCCAATAATTGTTCAACTAGTTTCAGGTAGAGTAGTCTAAATGTAACTAAGCCTAGGTAGAAATTTTATTTCAATATTTAATTGGACGGATGAGTATCTGTTAGTAAACTAAACCTACCGATTCTGATCACGAAAGATGTTGAAAGGAGCAGGAACGTTGATCTAATTTTGAAATTTATGGAGGAGTTGAGAATCTTTGGCATAAGATTAGCCAAGAAACATCTATCTCACTGCCCAAATAACGTAAAACACCGAAGACGTAAGAAAACGCTGTAATAAGCAACTTGACCATCAACGGAACCGAAGAGTGCGACCACCAGGAGTGAGAAAAGAGGCTTATCTTTCTTTCCATCTAAGAAGCAGGGCCTGATATCTCTAACAATAACGAGATATTCAGGAAGGCGCAGAATTGGGGATATGGCAGTAAATAAGGGAAAAACAAACTAGTTGCTAGGCATTACAAGCAGGAATTTTTATACGGGATACACAAGAAAGATCCTCAATCATGTAGGCAGAAGCTAGACAAGTTTATTAATGCTCCATTTTAGAAAAAATAGTTGCTCAGGTCTTACAGAATTGACCTTCAGATAACTTTGTATAATAAAGGAAAGTAGCTTTTCAACCTAGCAATGAGCGCTTTCGAGGCAACAGCAAGGGTCTGCGTATGCAGACATAATGAAGCATATGAAGACAGAAGGAAAACCTTGACTAAAATGAATACGGTCAACGTAAAATTTAAAACAAATGAAAATGGTGACATCGACAGGGTGGTCTTTTGCAAAGCAAAAACCATCAACATGGCCGCTATGTCGGAAGTTAGAGCCAGGCTAAATACAAAAGCTTTTATGATACTCGACATCGATGAATCTACAGCACACAAGCAGATTACAGATGCCTTAAGCATGGCGCTGGACAAGCCCAAAGCTCTATTAGAAGGCGAAAGCTTCAGGCTGTCGGAATAATCCAATAAAAACAGTGTGAAGCATGCGTTCCTCTTGGCCAAAACCCTGATATTCAAAAAAATCCTAGGCGATGGCACAGATGCTTCAAATGTAACATGGTAGGCCACGTGGCTTGAGAGTGTAGATAATGGAAATTCCTGTTACAAATGCGCAGAGGTTGGACATAAGATCAGAGACTGCCAAAATCTCTTAAAGTAACTATGCGCTCTTCTGTACATACGACAATTGTGATAGCACAAGAAAAGTAGAAGAAGAATGGATCTAACTCAAAATGACAGTGCAGAGGCAAAATAGAGAGCATGTGTTAGGAAATAGACAGTGACTTATAGGGCACTAGCTACAAGATTTTCACCGGCATAACTGACATGCGCTTGCCAGTACATCTTACGGCCGAGAAGCAGGTACATAAACTCTTTTAGAAGCAACCGAAGGCAACATGACCAGCAGAAGCGTTTATAATCACTTATAACACTCATTAGTAAGGGCACTTTTCCAAAAAGGGGCCTACATGCTGTGCATCCTAAGCTTGATTGACAAGCAATTTGGTTTCAGAAAGGGGCGGTTCACAATTGATGCAGTTAAGAAGATGTAGGAGCTGGTAAGAAAATATAGAAAAAGTTTGTGGTGCTTGTATCATTTGATATTAAGAACGCTTTCTTTTAATTAAGTATTTGATTAAGGCTGTTTCCAGCTATCTAGGAAACTGCAATGTTCTAATAGGTTACAAGTACGAGATGGACCGATAGAAGTCCCACAGGGTTCAGTTCAGGGTTAAACACTGGATCGTCAGCTACGACAGTATTGAGGTTACAAATGCCTAAAAAGGATTACGTTGATGACGTGGCAATGATTATCACCGGCAAAAACATTGAAGAGATGGTAAAGAATATTAAATGGGTAATCAGTAGGTTTATCAAATAACTCGACAAAAAGAAGCTGCAACTTGTTTGACAGGAGATACCTTAAAACGTTTTCATTTACGGTCATTTGCCAGAGCAGCATCAAATACCTGGGCATCATTTTTGCTTACAATATGAACATGGGTCTTCACATTACAAGGACTGATGCCCATTATTGGAGAACCTAAATAGATAAAAGGAGACAATGTTGTCTACTGTAAAGATTCCTAGTCTAGAGCCAGTGGGTTTATAAAATGCTCTACTATTCCGCCGTACAGGCTTTAGAACGGTCGTACTTGGGCTGCTACTCCGAGCAGTAGAAGTTGGAGAGAGAAGCGATTATTGCAATGTGGGAAAATAACAAGAAAACATTTTTTGAGAGAACATGGGTGCTTCTGTGCAAATTTAGGCTGCGAACTAACGAGGACTGTCTATACTAAGGTTTTTAGTATGCATTATATGCAAGAAAAATCGAAAAGTTGGCTTATTAGGCACAAAAAAGTTACTTTGCCGCTGGATAGCGAGTCAAAGTGGAAGTGTATATAAACCGGTATAGGAAACTTCTTGAAGAAGAAGAAAATAGATGAAGGGGAGATAAAAGAGATTTAAACGGTTGCCACGATAAAAAAATTACGCCAATAACGAAATGCCGCAAGGTAACTCTATTGAGGATTGTATGACTACGAGAGGTGATTTTAGTGGTTAAGTTTTTACGGTGTCCAGTCCCACACTGCAACGTCATGTAGAATAGACGTACATAAAGCGTTTCACAAAAAAATCAAACCAGGCAATTTTAAACACAGACTATTTTGATCACTCAAACAAGCACATAGAGCGACAACATTACCGACCCTCATAACTAGAATTTACCTTAGCAAAGAACACACTCAGTGTCTGATAGACAAGTCGTAGAACCCACAACTGAATCCAACTTCTGAAGATCTACAACAATGAGCAAACAATTTTGCAAAAATTGTTCAGTTTACAGATCAATAATAGAGCGTGAACTACTAAGACCCTGACAGCTTGAAACTAAACATAATAGTGAGTGAGCCAAAATACATTATTCTTGAGTTGCATCAACTCGACACCAGAACTTGCCAAAAATGTTGAAGTGAAGTGTCGGATAACTGAAAGTTTTGTAATCAAACTATAGCAATTTTACGACCCTGGAAACTTGCCTCGGGAAAACAGTTATTTTGCACAGCAACTTGTGCAGCATCAAAAGCAATGTTGTATAGTAGTTTTGCCAGTTTGCGACTGCAGAATCAAGTTTTTAAGTTAAATGATATTGCTGGTCGTACGCAGTCTATGTTACGCACTAAAGTTTTTCTTTTCTTTTTCTTGGTTCAACGTCTTGACAGACGTGTGGTGGCATGATATATGTCTCAATCTTGTTTTATTCATCATCCAGAACATCTATTACTCTTCTCACGGTATTGCGCCATCTATTCCGATTTGCTGTTTTGCGAACTGCAGTCTCAATGTTGGTGTGGAAGATTTTGGATTGTGTCAGTTCATCGGGTCGAAGATCTTTCTCTTCTTTGCCTGCCAGCTGATTTACCCTGCACAATCAGCTTTTTCATATTATTTCTTCTTATAATATGCCCAAAGAGTTTTAAAATTTGACTATAGACCATGCTGGAAAGTCGTTGCTTAGGCTTGATCTTGTTAAGAACTGATATGTTTGTCCGCAAAGTCGTCTATGGTATTTTTAACATTCTTATCCAGCACCACATCTCGAATGCATCCACTCGGCGCCGGTCTGCGGTTTGCAATGTCCACATCTCCGCTCCGTATATAAACACAGATAACACAAGCGTTTGCACCAGATTAGTTTTGATATTGCTGTTCTTCCCAATTGGATTTGACGACGTATTTCCGCTTTGCAGCAACCTTTATTGTTTACGACGGCGCCTAGGTAGATAAAGTGTTCCACTACCTCCTACTAGCCAATTTGAATCTTGTTCGGGCAGTTGTCGTTTGCGCGGTCTACAATCATAGTTTTGGTTTTGTGTAAGTATATATTTAAACCGTACACCATGCTAATGTTCTCTAGTCTTTCGATTAATTCTACCAGTTCTTCTTCTATACGGGCAAGTAGCAGCGTGTTGTCTGCAAATCTAAGATTTGATATTTTTTTCCTACTAATTGTTACGCCATCTTTCTACTCATCTTGTGCAGAGCGCATAATGTGATTGCTGTACAGATTAAAAAGCAAAGGCGACAAAATGCAACCTTGTCTCCTTACCAATATTGCATTGTGACAACAGATAGTTTTCAACTTTGACCACATCAGTACTGTCCTCATAAAGATTCTTAATCAATTGTGTGAGGTGAGTTGGTATTCCCATCTGAATTAGGATTGGCCACAGTTTGTGCCATTTGACTTTGTCAAAGGCTTTAACATAATCTACGACACAGACGTACATAGATGTGTAGTATTCTCTGGCCTTTTCGATTCATTGTCTTAGATTTAAAATTTGTTTTTTTAACAAATCCTGCTTGTTTGAGTGCTATTTGCCATGCGATAAAGGGTTGTAGTCTAGATTGTTTTTGTACACTAGAGTAAAACTTAAAAAAAAATTATTCAGGATGGTCGATCTACCTGGGTTGTTGGTTTGGCACAGTTAATACCATAGATCAAGTATGACTATTGGGTAAGATGGGTTATGACAAGTCTTATTTCTAATAGTCTCTGATAATAGTCTTGATGTCATTTATTACTGCTGGATTTAGGGCATTTTTTTGTTTAGGTTTTGGTACGATTGCGGTTGGTAAGACGCGTGCCGGAGGAAGTTTTTTACCCTATAGTAAACTTAAAATCCAGTTTTTTTTTAGGTTTTTTGTTATTGTATAGCTCAAAGTGTTTTATTTTTTACTTTTCTGCTAAGAAGAGCGCGAACTTTTGACAAAGGTCAGTCATGTGCAAGATAATTTATATATATTTGAAGTTTCTTATAGAAATGGTTTCTTGGCTTTGGCCATGCTTGATGGTTTGACCTTGGTTAATTTGGGTTTAAGTTTTACATACTTTTTAAGTTTGTCAAAGTTGTTCAGGTCTAGCGCTTCTAGTTTTACTGTTGGAACATTACGGTTTACGCTTAGTTCAGTTTTCTGAAGTCTGGCATCTCAAGTTTTGTTTTTGTATTGTTTACGCTTATGGCAGAGGATAGTGCTATTGCTCTCTTAAGGTTTTCCAGTTTGCGTCGAAATTTGGTCTCTACAGAAAAAATTTTTTGGTTGGTAAGATGCTTCTTTTTGGCTTCAAATGCTACCAAATTGTAAAACTATCAATTTTATGATTGATTTCTGTGTGATTACCAAACAACTCTTTGTAGAGGTTTCAGTACTGTAAGTAGTATAAACTATTTGAGATAAAACATCTAATTGTGTAGATGTGGGTTGTGGTTAGTTTACAAACTTTGATCATTTTTGTCCGTTGTGATTATTTTTATCCGCCAGATCTTGGTCTAGTATGCTTGTTGATTAATACCAGGTACTCCATTGGGTTCCTCTGATTTTTCTTACGGGTAATTTTGTTTGTGGAGTTGCGGCAATGATGTTATTAATTCTGGAAACTAGATAAAAAAGGTTGACTATACCAAATTCACTTCCACGCTGGACTAAAAGTAAACAAATACACGCGTTGTTTACGTGCACAGCTAAATAAATAAAATCTGGGGTCTGGATTGAGCAGCCAAGCCCCATACTGACGACCAATTGCATGCAGGCTTGCGTGTGTTCACGTGCTTATCACGCGGTTTTGTTTACATACTTTTAGTCCAGCGTGGATTTGAATTTGGTATAGTATGATATTGTAAATAATTAAGTATTTCCTAGATAAATAATGCGCAAATAGCAATAGTCAAAGTTTACCTAAGGTATTGCGTCTTAAGTAATGTAGACAAGCCTGTTTCTTGCTCTAAAGAGAAATAGTTAGGAAAATGTCAAAACTGGAAACTGCCTTACTTTTGTTTGTAAGTGGAAAACCTTTATAAACCGAGTGTGTTGAACAACTACGTTGTTGCGCTTACTAACTAAACTTTACCTTGATTACATTTGGGAGTACACATAAATAGTGTATAAAACGGACACGGAAACCGCGGGAGAAACAAACTTCAACCCGTTCCAAAGAAGGAGCTCGTTAGCGAGATCACCAACTAGATCAGACCAGTTCAGGGATAGATTCTACTCGTCCGGAACCTAAGACACAAGGTCGGGGATGGTTAAACAACACTCAAAAAGACCAAGAGAAGAAACTCCACCCAAACTCCAAGAGGAAAGTGGAGACAAAAATGCTGATTTAACAGAACTAAAGTCCTTCGTGAATAAACTAGCGAATCGTAGCGAGGCGCTTGTAGAGCTAATAAAAATTACCGCAAATACAAAAGCGGAGATAAAAAAGGGTGTAATCGACGTTGGGCGTATTGCAGAAATGCTAAAAGACAGATTGCAGAAATGGAAGGTCTCTATAGCCGGAGAATTGTCCGATGCAGGGGCACAGACAGAGGCCTGTGCGGACTGAAAATTGATTAACACATTTTCGAAGGAAATGCGAGATATGGGCACCCAAGCAGATGTAGAAGTTCTACAAACTGAAAAGGAAATGGAACAAGAAAGAACATATGATATGATATCAATCTGCAAAGCGTATGGGAAGGCCTGTCAAAAATTATAGATGAAGAGTGGCCGGAAATCTTTTTTGGGGTAACTAGACTTAAGGCATAGAACACCGCTTCAAACAAAACAGGTGAGGACACCGTGGTTGTCGTAAGTCCGGAAGCTACCGTAGAAGATAAGGCAATAACAAAGATTGGCAGGAAATATCCCGGTATTGAGACACTAATAGTGGAGGGACTCAAAGAAGGGCGCATAGAGTACACAAAAACAAGTATGGTGATAATTGCAAGCAAAGGAAAAAAATTTCAAATTTCAAACACTCTATATGTTATCTCAATTAAGATAGAGACCGAGAATTTAGTTGATATCAAAACATTGTTTAGTGTACTACAAAATTTAAAAAATGAGATAGCCGTCCACAAGTCCGAAGTTATTAAATTTGAAACCGGAAAATTGGACATGAACTACCTAAGAAAATGCTTGGAATACATATTCCAAAAGACAGATGTACAGATAACTATAGTGCAAAAAAAAGGAAAAAAAAGAAAACCCGAGGTCCACGTCAAACAAAAATAAGTATATTCCCGGGAAAAACAAGCTCACGGAAAAGTTAATCATCAAGGTAGCGGAGAGAAAATAATACGCAGATACTCTCCGAGATATAAAAAAGAACGTAGATATACAAATTATGAATGTTTGGGTTAAAACGATAAAAAAAAAAACACAAAAAGGGGATTTGATGCTAGAAATAGAAGGAGACAAGGAAAAAGCGAAATCCATGAAAGAGACAATAAAAAACAAAACACAAAATATGGATGTGGTGATAAAAAACAACAGCGTTAAACTTCACATACTAGATTTAGATGGAGACACAACAGATGAAAAAATAAAAAATGCAATCAGCAAAAATCTGAGTAAAGCTAGTGACAAACACATTCAGTTGGTTGCTTTAAGGCAGAAACCAAATAATAGCCACGGTCACCTTACAAAAAGGTCATGCGTTGGAGCTTACTAGTAAGCAGAAGATCAAGATAGGATGGGCTTCCTGTAGGATAAAAAGGAGAGTAGACCTACAGAGATGCTTTAGATGCCTGGATTTTGGCCACCGAAAAGATGAATGCCAAGGCAAAGACAACTACCAGAATTGTCTAAACTGCGGTGAGGTTGGGCATAATAGAAGAAATTGCGGAAAAACGGCACAATGCACAGCGTGTAAAACCAGCGGCCACAGAACGGACCAATTCAGTTGCCCGAATTTTAGAAGACTTATTCGAGAAAAAAAAAAGGAAATGAACAAGGCGTCGGAGACTAATGTTAGACGTAAAAGTATTAACAACAAAAATGTCTCTTAAAATATTGCAAATAAACATAGGTAGGGGGAGGATAGCGCAAGATCTTGCATATGCTACTGCTATGCAAATGCAGGTGGATATACTACTTATCAGTAGTATATACGAACCAAACAAAAAAATGGTTGAAAGGGGAATTTGGATAAGAGACAGGAGGAGTGTTGTGGCAGTGACTTTTTAAATAAGAATGTAGGTGTACGCGACATAGTCAGAGGAGATGGTTACGTGTGTGTCATGACGAGTGTTTTTAACTTGATAGGGTGCTACATCTCGCCCAATATTCCGTTAGAACTATATAAGAAGGAGGCTGACGAAATCATAAAAGTAGTCAGAGATGCAAAGCGCAAAACTATTCTGGCCAGAGACATTAATGCAAAATCACCGGCGTGGGGTGCCCCCATTTTATACGTAAAAGGACATTTCTGGATGGACTATTTCTCCTCGTGCGACATGGTTGTCATTAACCATGGGAACAAACCTACCTTTGTCAGAGGCATGAGTGCAACACATATCGACGTGACGTAAAAAACTAAGAAAATCGCTAAAAGCATAAAGAATTGGGATGTTCTGGACATCGACAGCTACACGGAGCACAGATACATATACTTTGAAATAAAACACGAACATTTTAAAAACAACAAAAAGCACAATTTATTAGTGACCGCCATAGATTGGAGTACGTTTAGAACATCCATGGAAATAAGAATAAACTGGGAAGAAGGGAAAACAATGTATGCGAAGATAAAGGAAACCTATAAGGATAGCATAGTCAGAAACACGGACAGCTCAACAAAAACGTTGTCGTATTGGTGGAGTCTGGACATAGCAGAAAAACGGAACTAATGCAATAAGATCAAAAAAATAATATTCAGACTGTTGCAGAAACAAATTCCGGACGCCTGTAGAATAGCCGACCTAAGTAGGAAACTCAAAGAAAACAAAAATGAATTAAGAATCCGGGCTTCCAAACGAATGCTATGGAGGAAATTATGTGATGAACTGGAAAATGATATCTGGAGCGCTTCCCCAGATATCATTTTTAGCTTCAAAATTGTTATGAGCAACTTAAAATACAGACTACCTTGTGAGATAGACCCAGAAACAAAGAGGCAAGTTGTACTAGATCTGTTCCCAAGAGCGGATGACAACCGCAAGCAAGCTGTATGAGATCCTGTTAAGGGAAAGACTTCTTTAGGAAATCGAGAAAACAGAAGGACTGCACGAAAATCAGTTTGGTTTTTGGAGAGGCAGATCGACTATCCAAGCCATCGAAAAGTGCTTCTGGACGTTAAAAATGCCTTTAATACAGCTAGACAGCCTAATAATAAACGAACTAAGGCGCAGAAATATATCACCTTATCTGATAAATATCCTGTCTGCGTACCTAATAAAAGACAGAAAATTAGTGTATAATAAAACCGAAGAGATGGACATATGTGCCGGTGTTCCACAAGAATCGGTCCTCGGACCAATCTTATGGAACGTGCTGTACTATCCAATTCTGCAAGTACAAATGATGGGAAATGCTACAACAATTGCTTTTGCAGACGATCTAGCGCTGTTGGTAACCGCAGAGAACAAAGATGACCTAGAAACCTGCACAAATGAGTGCCTGCACAGAATATACCGCTAGATGAATGCCAATAAGCTATCTCTGGCACCAACAAAAACAAAAGCACTAATGTTGAACAGAAAAAAAGGTAAAGAAGACATAGTTTTTAAAGTATGTGATACCGAGGTAAAACCGTCAAAATTGGTTAGATATTTAGAAGTATATCTAGACAGCCGGGGTATGTTTGACATTCACGTCAAGGAAATTACCAAGAAGGCAGAACAGCGCATTGCAGTCCTGATGAGACTGTTGCCAAATACAGAAGGACCAAATAGCTCAAAGCGGAAAGTTATAGGCACAGTAGTGCATAATACTACACTGTACGGAGCACCAATTTGGAGTAGTGAGCTGGAAAAGAAAAAGTACAAAAACATGCTATGCGCTGTACAAAGGAAAGTGTTGTTGCGTGTGACCTCCGCGTACAGGACAGCATTAACGGTGGCTCTAAATGTGATCACAGGAATACCTCCCATAAAACTATTAATAGCAGAAAGGTAAAAAATACATCAGTGTTTGGAATCTGACAAAAAAGAAACAAAGACAAGGATGAGAGAGTGTTTGTTAAACGAGTGGCAGGAAAGCTGGTCTGCAAATACGGAGAAGGAACAATGGACCAAGAGACTCATACTAAACTTGAAAGAATGGATGAAATGCAAGCATAGAAATCTGGACTACTGGCTTAGTCAAGTGTTGACTGGTCACGGATCATTTGGAACATATACAAAACAAATGCGCATCACTGCTGCGGATACCTGCGCCTACTGTGGTGAAGTGGATAACCTTGAACATGTTATCTTTGCCTGTCAAAGATGGGTGCAAACAAAGAAAAGTGCAAGTGAACAAGTGGGTAGCGACATAACACCAGAGATACTGGTACAGAGAATGATGGATCTGAAAGAAAATTGGAAAGTTTCGCACCATATAACTATCACCATAATGAAAGAAAAAAATCCGAAGAACAACAACGTTTACAAGAGCTAAAGAATGAACAGAACTAAGGAAATTTATAAAGAGCTTGTTTTGCCCCTGTCGACATATCGGATACGGTGAACCGGGAATAAAACAGTAAGAAGCAAAAAAAATGAGGTTTTTTAGTGGGTAAACATTTTATATAGTGGAGTCCTACACTCCCATGCGTTCCAAGCGTGTGGGGTCGACTATAAAAGATTTCTCTTCAGGAAAAAAAAAACTGATTTTTAAAGTCACTTTTTTGGAGTGGGTGATTTTTAGCGGGCGAGGACTGTTTTTGTTTACTGGAGTTTTTGGCAGACAGGTGTGAGTAAACTGTAGTGAAAACTGCTTATTATAGAAGATATTTTTTTTCGTCGGATGCTGTCATGATTTTCCGGTGCTCGGTAATGCTCCTTGACTACCGAGACGGTTTGTGGCGTGCTTTGTCAGTTTTACGTTTACAAATAAGCCAAGTTTTTTATGCTACACAAGTTGGCAACAAGACCAAACTTCACTCTCAGTCTTCACAACTGAATAGTGGGTTTAATACTATTATTTTTGATCTTATCTAGGGCAAGAAGACAAGATTTACCGCTACACCAGCACGCATAGACAGTTATTTAGGAGCATTTTCTAGGAAGGACCCACAGCACAATATTTTTATGTTGAGTTTTTGTGACATTTTATAGTGTTATTTCCAAGTTTATTTCTAATTGCTTAACATATATTATTTTTATAGCACTTTAAAGAAGCAAAAATGAGTGATTTGCAATTTAAACACAAAAGTTCCATAAAATAATAAAAGACAGCCTAACAAATATCCAAAGAAAACTCCGCTAATGTATAGAAGTAATTTGTCGTATTAATTATTGGTCTAATCAGTTCAAATAAAGTAAGGAATTTATTTATGATGATTCAAACTGTGGAAGACCTCTAGAAGAACAAACTGAGAAAATCATCAACAAAGTAGAAGATTTAGTGTTGATTGAACGTCAAGTAAAAGTTTCAATTGTTGCTAAAAAAATAAGAATATTGGAACCAAAAATTTGCAAAGAAAAAAAATGTTGTTTTATTTCAAGGTAAAAAATATAAAATCAAATTTTAAATAACGATGAGACTTGCGTACACTACTCGGATGTCCCTACAAAACAAAAGTCTATGCAATAATGGGTTAATAAGAACTTTTTAAATTATTCAAAAAACTTAATTTTCTGTGCAATGAGTGATAGCTACAGTTTTCTGAAACGCAGAAGGAATTTTTTTAATTAAGTATGGCTTTTTAAACTAAAATAATCTTTTGAAAAGGTGTTGTTTTCAATTGAATAACGTCCTGAAATGTTAAAGAAAAATTACAAATAAATTATTAGGCATAGCGTTAGAATAAGTGTTAATAATTCTTAAGTTTAAGAATAAAAATTTGTTTGTCCTGTAACTCTTTGCTAGCTATGAAAGATAGATAACATAAAAAAACTTCTCTCGATCATTATAAAATAATATTGTTGACCTTACTTGTTTCCAAATCTTTAATTTCGACATAAAAAAAATTATGAAACTTGTTATTGCGATACATAATATTTTTTGTCGTCTTTTCTTTATAACTAATGAATAAAATAAGTGCACGTTTCTCCCTTTTAATGCACCAAGTATTGTAATATCTTGTTCGAGCTTACTTAAATTAACAATATGCAAAATAACTAAAACTACAGATTATTATAGTTACGCTATACATTACAATACATTTTAAACTTAACCCTTTCTAAAGTTTTATATTTACTACGACTATGCGTACCCGATGTCGCCATCTGCTGGGAATGTTGACAAACTACTGATTTTTAGTTAAACAAATTGTCGTTAAGTGGCGCTACTAGGTAAAAACTAAATCATTTATTAAAGCAAACTTTAATTAATTAATATTTACAATATAGTAATTTGATAAATATGTATTTAATTCTTAATAACGTTACAAGTAAAAAGAAATAATATTCTATTCTGTTTACATCTTATCATAAAGTACTAATTTTAACTATAAATTTATTTACAAATGGATCAAATGTGGTAAATCAATAAAATAATAAAGTAAATTTAGTAGAAACAAACAAACAATTAATATTAAACAATTTAAATAAAAAAATTAATAACTTTTTAAAGTTTTTCTATGTTTTGATAGATGTCGCTACCTTACTTAAAATACGTATTCCTGCAAATTAAATAACTGTTGAAAAATATGTTAGATAGAGCCACTTTAAACTTTAGCATTATATACTTCAAAACCCTTTCGAGTGGAATTGAGTTAAACAGAAAACAGCTTTAAACGTGTTTTCAACAAATAATATAAATCTATGAGTTTGTTGATATTTTGTATTACAATTGTATTAAATTGCATAATTAAAAAATAATAATAATCACAGCATACAATTATTGTATATATCGACGCTGCCAAGCTAAAACGGCATAAACGCCAAATAACGATTTTCTGTTTTTAACACCTTTGTATAGAATTTTTTGTTCCGCATCGAACAGTTGTTAGTTTTTATTTCTCCTGTAAAATTTACTAAATAGCGTTTATGTCGTTTTGGCTTGGCAGCGTCGATATAAACTCCCACTGTTAAGAACTATGCAAAAAATAAATAGATTTTTTTTGCTTTTTTTCTTATATTTTTTTTTTATAAAAAAATGTTTTTTAGATTATAATCGTTAGTTTTATTGTTTTATTTCATTGCATTTGATTATTGATGTTAACTTGTTGCTTCGTATAAGATAAATGAGGTTTCCGGTTGTTGAATGTGTAGTATAATCTATCTATGCACATGGAATGTTGTTGTTTGTCTAACATATTACACTTATGTTGACCATAATATTCTGTGCATCCTCCGGTATAACTACATTTTGAATATCTCTTTGTTCATGAAGTTGCGATTTAATGCTCCTAGAATAATACTGAATAGAAACAGTAGAAACCTGTAATTTGACTCTAAATTAGAACTCTTTTCGTACGAAGTATTAGTTATAACTTAAACTACTTAAAAAATCAGAATATTAACTCTTAGCTGCACTACCTCTATTTTGTAACATTGACACACCTGTGGGGTCGTTGAATGTTTACAAATTACAAGTTTAAAGATTTTTATTATTATTATAGCTGTACAATGGTGTTTAATAAAGTTTATCTCAACACTTGATACGACTATTTAATTCAATATTCAGAATTTGAATTGAATATTATGCTTTGTTACAAAAACGCAGAAAATGCTCATTTTAGTAAAAAATCATTTTTTTTTAATTTTCAATATTAAGACTTCAAAATACTATATTTAAAAAAAAAAAAATATAATTATAAAGATTTCTCTCCAAAACTATATTTATTTTGATAAAAAACTAGATGAAATGATACAACCGGTAGGGTCTTTGACGGTACCAATCGTTTTTCATCGGCTGCTGTCAGCGTATTATAGCGCGCGCAATATTCAAATTAGTTGCAACTTTACATTAGTAGACTAGTCGAATTTTGTATGACGCTATATATATAATATTTCATGATTTTTTAATAAAAAATATTGTTTTTCAAAGACTGGACTCGTAAACGACTCTACAAGTGCAGCTAAGAGTTAAACCAATAGACAGTTATTGAAGTTTGATTTTAAGACTTAAGAGAAGTCATCCAATACTATTTTGGTTTCATATTTGCATAAATTTATTATATAGCAGTTTTTGGAAAACTTGAATCAAATAGAACAAAACAGTTTCTATAAACATGCATTTTCAAATGCTTTCTAACAAAGATGTTGCATGGCAAAGTATATAGTATTATTTTATTAGTATCACTAGAGTTAGCAAATTAATTATTAATTACATTTAAAAAATATTTTAGCAAATGTTTAAATTAAAATCCACCGACATCAATACGTTTTTGCAAAAAGACACGTTCGCTAGTAAATCGCCCAAGTTATTTGCAAGAAACTCATAAAATTGCGTTTAATTTTAGAGGCAAAAAAGACTACAAATAGTATTATCTATTATACCAATCCAAAAATGAACACTAAATTTATTTTGAAAAGAATGTAGTCGTGTTTTGAACATAAAAATTGTGGTAATTAACAATTTCAGCTCTTGTATGTAAATTTATTCATTTACAGAGTTTTTTTGCAAAAAAAATTTGAAATCAGATTCATTTAAAATCCATATAATTAGTTTGCAAATGATAAGCTTTTTTCTATATTTATGTAATGTATGTAGTACTTTATATTTTGGTACTAGAAGCTGTTCTTTAAGAGTTGAGCCTAGGATTTAAATCAAATAAACAAAAATTTTGGTTATTAATTATCTTTTGAATTAGATTTTCTTTTCTGTCAGTTTGAACAACTCTGTATAACGTCTGTAACGTAATTTGAATTTAGGACTATATATAGCCATGTATGAGTAAAGTGTACGGAACAATTTTTTATTTTGCAAAAAAATATCAAAAAAATATTGAATTTTCTTTTGATTACACTAAAATAAAAAGAAAATTTCTTGAAAAACGCAATCTTCATGTCCGTTTTTTTAAAATTCTTTTGAAAAAAGCCAAAAAATTAGTAAAACTACAAAAAATCTGAAGAAAGTCCCTTAAACGTAACTAATTTTTAGCAAATTTGTGTTATATTACACCCTAGGGCAAGCAAATCTATTTTTTTATTTTTGCAATCAAATGTACTATGTTTCAGAAGTATCATAATCAAATTTCAAGTCTCCAGATGTAGCGGAATCAAAGATATAATTTATTTTTTTTTAAATTATATTTTATCGATTTTTTGCAAAAAATTTTGGAAAACCAAGAACGGGATTGTGTTCTACAGAAAATTTCCTATAAGATACACTCTTTTGAATATGATTTTTGACTATTTCTTGCTTATTTACAGCACAAAACCTGAAAAGAGACAAAATATTCCTAAAAAATTAAAATGGCCGCCATTTACACAGTATTGCACCTAGAAATCTAAAATTTTAGGAATCGTTATATTTTAGTACCCCAAACATGTGTACAAAATTTGAGTAAAATTGGAGATGTTAATGTAAGGACGTTTGTCCGAACTATTGTGGATAATAACTAGAAGAAACTTTCTAAAACTCAGATTTTTTTTACATCAAAAAACTTTTTACGTTTTTTTAATAAAAAACATTACTTTTAGGTTCAAATGCAACAATGTCTAAATTACTAAAGCTAATTTGCTATTGGCTAAAGTTATTTGTTTTTTTGTAGATTTGGATGAGACTTATTTGACACAATATATTTAACGTCAGACTAACTGGTATAACGCAATCTATGCTCTTAGTTAATTAATATCCGTAACTAAATAACGATAATTAGAAATAGTCTAAAACCACATAAAAAGAAAAAAATACTAAAAAAGTTTGAAACTTTTGCTCCGACCATAGCATTGTACTCTTTTTTATTGCTTAGCGTTTTGTTTCAGTTTCTAGTTTGGTGTATTTTTTTTGGGAATTAAAGCAATGAGCAAAGATTTTTGTTGTATTTGGACAATCACCACTACTTGAGATACAAAGATAACTACACATATCTGGGTACCCAGCTAACTAAAAATCTGATTGACAAGCTCTGGTTTAAATGTCAACATAGACCAAAGACCTAACTACCAATTTGATTATAGCATAAGATGCAGCGGAACTTGGAAAACTATCCCAAATTACTTTCACTCATCCAGCGGCTTTTGAGCCATAGCAAATAAGTGACTTGCTATGGCTCAGAAGCTTTAATTATTTTGTTTTAACAAGTAGTTATAAACACAATCGATAAAGAGTCTATGCTCTCGATACACCCTACATATTTTATATATTAAATTATTTGTTATTTAGTTTTTATGTTTTAATAATAAATCAGTTTGAAACGTTTGTGAATTTTATTAAACGGACTTACACAACTGTGAAGTCAGCAACATATAAATTGGTCCATCAAACCGGATTACGAACATTAATCCAATCATCATCAGTGCGAAAACAGTCTGAAACATGACTCCTACCCCAGATGAACAACGAACGCGTCGCGCTAATGTTAAAGCAATGTTATCGCAATTTCAAACGTTTTTAAAAAAACCTGAATGCAACAAAGAAGAGCTGATTGTAAGATTGAAAAAAGTTGAGTTCATATTGAGTGAATTCAACAAAATTCAAAGCCAAATAGATGTTCTCAACAAATCAATCGATGAGAAACAAAGCAAAGATTTTGAAGAAAGCTACCATAGCAAAAGCACACTCTATGATTAAGAAGACACAATCTATGCAAATCAACAAAACACCTGCTAACGTATCCACAACAGAAGCAAAAATTTGCTTACCTCCGATAAATATTCTTAAGTTTTCTGAAAACTATGAAGAATGGCTGCATATTTATAACACGTTCAATTCTTTAATCAACAATAATGAATTTTTGTCAGACATTCAGAGGTTTCACTATCTCCGCACTAGTCTAACGGGTGATGCCATACACGTGTTGAATTTATTGGAAACTTCAGCCGCAAATTACACCATTGCATGGGATCTTCTGCGCTCCAGGTTTGAAAATAAAAGATTGTTAGTTACTAATCATATACGAGCAATCTTTGAACAATTGACAATCCATAAAGAAACGCACCATTTGTTACGACTACTCATTGACAACACAACAAAGCATCTACGTGCATTAAAATCAATGGAAGAAGATACGGACCATTGGGATCGACTTTTTAACTACCTGTTAACAACAAAACTAGATTTTGCGACTAAAAAGAAATGAGAACATCACACGCAAAATTGTCATCATGCCAACAATTGGTTGAATTTTTAACTCGTAAGTGCAACACACTGGAAGCAATGTCTTTATCAAAAGCTACGTCGTACGCATCATCATCAAGTAGACCACCTAGACCAGAAACAATATATACTCAACAAGCTACATGTGTTTTTTTTTAAGTGCAATCACTACATCAATCAATGCAAACAGTTCACCAAACTATCAACAACCGAGAGAAATAGTGAAGCAAAAAGGATAAAATTATGCAATAACTGTTTGCTTGCAAACCATAACGCCAGTCATTGCAAATCGGCTTTTACATGCAAAACGTGCAACCGCCGTCACCATACGTTGTTACACATCGATTATGCACAATCTAACTATCGTGACATTGATACTGTGCCTTCATCCAGTCAAACGCAGTCGCATCACTCAACACAATCAAGCGAAGAACTCAGCTATACCTTTCTGTCAACAGCTTAAGGAAGATTACATCTATGCCGAGCTTTACTGGACTCTGGTTCACAAAGCAATTTCATAAGTGAAGAATTAGTAAATCGTCTAAACTTACTAAAAAAAGCTACTTGTATCCAAGTTATTGGAATCAATTCTACCACTGAAGGTACGCCGGCATTGTATAAAGCAAACGTAAACATTCAATCAAAAATCAACGCTTATAAAACTGATATGAAATGTCTAATACTGAAGCAAATAACAAAACTTCCAAATGAACCATTAAACAAGAAGGCATACAAAATTCCAAATAACATTCATCTGGCTGACCCAGAATTCTACATACCATCATCAATTGATCTATTAATCGGCGCACAACTCTTTTATTCACTGATGTGCATAGGTCAAATCAATCCTACAAACCATCAGCCGCAGTTGCAGAAAACTCATTTTGGCTGGATACTATCCGGAAACGTTTACAATCTACAGACAAATTTGAAAACAAATTACTTCATAAGTCTTTAGCAAATCTTTGGAAGTTAGAAGACGTTTCAAATAAGACATACTTTACACCTGACGAGAAAATGTGTGAAGAACATTTTCAAAGTACACATCAACGCACATTAGAAGGTCGCTATGTTGTAGAACTACCATTTCAACAAACTACGGCATTTCTAGGCAATTCAAAGGCAATGGCTACCAAACGCCTCTGCTCAGTCGAACGACGGCTAAATAAAGATACTTCATTAAATGACAAATACAAAGCATTTATGAATGAATACATCAAACAGGGTCATATGAAACCAATCCCAACAACAAATGATATAGACAATTACTACTTTCCTCATCATGCTGTTTTAAAGGAAAATAGTATCACTACAAAACTTCGACTCTTATTTGATGGATCGGCAAAAATCTCAACAGGTACATCGCTAAATCAATGTCTAATGGTAGGCACTACAATACAAGACAACTTAGTGGCCATTGTCATGCGATTTAGGCTACACCGCATAGTAATTTCACCAGATATCAAACAAATGTATCGACAGATTTTCGTATCAAAGGATCATCATAAATATCAACGCATATTATGGCGTAATGAAATCACAGAGCCTATCACAACATATGAACTTCAGACCGTGACATATGGAGCATCATCAGCTCCATACTTAACCACTAAATGTTTACAACAACTGTCTAAAGATGGAAGCAACATATATCCTACAGGAGCTCACATTACAGCTAGAGACTTTTATGTGGATGATCTATTAACAGGGGCAGATTCTATCGCTGAAGCTATTACCATTAAAGATGCAGTGACAAAATTATGTGATTCTGCAGGATTTGACTTACACAAATGGGCAAGCAATAGCACATCAGAAACAATAACAAATCTACTGCTTGACAAGAATTCAACAACAAAAATATTAGGAATACAATAGAATACTACAAACGATACCTTCCTATATGCTTTGCCAACCATAGATAAACTAAGTTCTATAACCAA
This sequence comes from Tachinus rufipes, assembly GCA_963932245.1. Classification (NCBI taxonomy): domain Eukaryota; kingdom Metazoa; phylum Arthropoda; class Insecta; order Coleoptera; family Staphylinidae; genus Tachinus; species Tachinus rufipes. Next base: position 83,745,183 of record OZ010747.1, on the reverse strand, counting down.
ACAAAATATATTATCATATACAGCCCAAATCTTTGATCCGCTCGGGCTTATAAGCCCTCTTGTTGTACGAGCTAAAATCATTCTACAAACATTGTGGAAACTGGGAATCGGTTGGGATGAATCTATACCAATCAGCATTTATACCTCCTGGACCCAATATTTGATAGATTTCAAAGAGTTACAGAATTTAACAATACCCCAAAGAGTTCTGGAAGCACCCTGCTATCAATTGCACGGTTTCTGCGATGCCAGCAAAGAAACTTACGGCGCATGTCTGTGTTTACAATCTTGGAACGGCAGTCAATATTCATCACACTTGTTATGCTCAAAATCTAGAGTGGCACCTCTAAAATTGTCTACAATACTACGACTAGAGCTTTGTGGAGCTTTACTATTAGCAAGACTGGTAGCATCTGTACTTCCAGCCTTACACATCAAACCAACCTACATATACTATTGGAGCGATTCCACTATTGTGCTGTCTTGGATTAAAGCAACCAACAAACAATTAAAACCATTTGTTGGTAATCGAGCAAAAGAAATACGCAAATGCAGTGAGCCGAATCAATGGTTTCATGTAGTATCTGAAGACAATCCAGCTGACATTGTTTCACGACGCAAGTTATGCAAAGAATTCATGCAGACAACACTGTGGTGGAATGGACCCTCATGGTTATCAAAATCCTCATCACACTGGCCAAGTCAACCACCATTGCTAAATGACAGTCTTCCAGAAGACAACAACAATGTTAGCCACAATTACAAATACGACCGATCAAAGCTTATTTGAAAAGCATTCCAAATTAGAACAAGCTAGAATAAATTGGCATTTTATCCCACCAAGAGCACCAACGTTTGGAGGGTTGTGGGAAACAACTGTAAAATCTACCAAACTACTACTAAAACGAACATTGGGCAACGCGTCAGTCACATTAGAAGAACTAACAACTATCTTAACACAAATTGAAGCTATACTCAATTCTCGACCGTTGATGCCACTGTCAGAAGATCCAAATGATGAAGAAATTCTAACTCCTAAACATTTCCCTTACTGCACCAGTATATCCAAATCTACAAGACATCAACCTAAATAGACTTTCTCGATGGCAAAAGATATTATACAACTCAGACAACACTTTTGGGCCCGTTGGAGCAAAGAGTATTTAGGATGCCTTCAAACAAGAAGCAAATGGAGAAACAACCCAGCAAACATCGTACTGGGTGAACTTGTCATGATCAAAGAAAATAACCTTTCACCACTAAAATGGAGAAGAGGGCAAATCACTGAAGTCTACTCCGGTTTAGATGGAGTTATTCGAGCAGCAACCGTTCAGTCTAGAGATGGGTCTTATAAAAGACCAGTTACAAAACTTTGTCCACTTCCTATTTATTAAAAGAGAATCTTTCCGGAATGTCGATGTCTCAACAACAACCACTCTCCCGCAGTTTTAAGGGCAATTGAATAATAATTCATTAGTGTCTAGAATAATTCCTAAAGGAAGTACCCTGCTGGGTCAACGAATAATATTATGACCAGATTAAAACTAATAAATTATTTATATCCCCTATATTTTCCTGAATGACCGGATTACATCATAAACACATTTCTAAGAAGTATTGTGACACACCTGGGATCATCTAACAATCACCCCACCAAGAAATGGATAAAATTTCTTAAAACATATATATATATATTTAATTATTTTGTTTTAACAAGTAGTTATATAAACACGATCGATAAAGAGTCTATGCTCTATGTTATTTAGTTTTTATGTTTTAATAATAAATCAGTTTGAAACATTTGCGAATTTTAGTAAACAGACTTACACAACTGTAAAGTCAGCAAAAAGGGTTGCTTTTAAATTGACCATCATTTTAAGTAAAGGTTGTTTCGGATTTTTGACAATTTTGTTAGGAGTAGTGGCAACTGGTTACAAACGGTATATCCTATCTATTAAGTAGAAATAGGCATTGTAACTGTTTGCAAAGCTTTGCAATAAATTATTTTTTGCACGCCGTAATAATTTTTCACCAGTTAGATAAAAAACTTTCGGTTTAAAAAAACTGTCATTGATAAGTATCACACTTGTTTAGTCTATTACGCTGACTGTAAAAAAAATTGTTATAAGTAAAAGCACGCATACTGGCCTCAGTTAAACATTGTAAATGAATATTTGTAAACTGGATTATAATTTCTAATCTAATTTTGACTCATCAGTGAAATAAATACAAACATTTTTAACACCAATGAAGAACCAAACTATTAAGCACTAAGTGCAAGGTCATGCTTTTCTACTTGTTTTACATATCTACAACTAAGAGAAAAGCTATGCTACCAACTCCCTTACCTATTACTAAAGTAACGCCGGAGTGTTTTTATATTAAAAAATCGAACTATGGTAAAACATTATCAGCTACGCAAACGTTTACAACGTTCTTCTAGTGTGGTTGCATAAGCCAAGTTTACTCTTTCTCATAAGTTTCAATTCACTGTGAAACACACTTCTAAAAAATTTGTTATTTACTTTAGCAAATTGTTTCAAAAAACAAATTTCAGCAAAAATCAGCCGTAGAAAGATGCCAAAACATGTGCATGCAGACACGCACCAGCATAGTTCTCTCCAAAAATATGATAACTTAGTACAAACGCCTTAAAGACAAATATCTTAGTTATTGCTAGCCAACCATAGAAGTGGTTTTCAGTGGATTACGTTTTAATAGATCTTATGTCTAAATTACTGATGCCAATAAGAACCAACTTTCACTATCAGTGATTTGTTTTTTATAGTCTTGGATGAGTGCTCAATTTATCGATTAACTGGCATAACTCAATTTATGCACTAGTAATTTAATTTTTTTTAATCAAAGAACACAGAAATTGTCTAAAACATTAAAACAATATTCAAAAAATTGTTCATTAAAAACGTATGGACTAGAAATCTCTAACGTTACAAACACAGCTGACAAAGTTAACCTGGTTTCATTTACAAACCCTACTCTTAAAGAACGTATCAGTAGACGCACTATAGTTTAGAAACTTTATGGTCTGGTTGTGCTCTTCAAATGAAGCAAACGACTTGGCCAAATATGACTATTGTGATGTGCGAGCCAAAACATTGTCACTTAAAAATGTTTTTAAGTGACAATGTTTTGGCTAATATGTGTTAATTTCTACAACTCGGTTTTTTTAGGAAGGTTCTTGTTAAAAAAAGAATTACTATTCCCGCTTCTGGTGTCGGTTGTAGAATGGAAAATATGAAACACATGAAGAAGTTTGATATTTTTAACTAATAATAATAATGTCAATTTTCACGGAAACCTCGGTAATGTTTACATACTGTTTAGTGACATGGCGTCCTTTTTAAATCATAATCGCGCACATCACAATAGTCATATTTGGCCAAGTCGTTTTTCTTAAAGCGGATAGTTACAATATCTTTAGCTATCCTCTAAAAAAAATTGGATAAATTTTAGTTTTGCATTATCCATAAAAGGCTCCCAAGTTACGTGCATGCAGACATGTACTATTATTGTTTGCTACCGAGGCATTAAAAATTGACAATAAACGCTGTGCAGGCAATTTACCAAGTCAGAAACAAAAGCTAGTTACAATAACCAAACGTAAGCTGAAACCAGCAACAACAAAATTGCAAATTACTGAGAAAGAAATTAGATCACATGAGCTATATTAGATAGATTATAAAAACTTGAAGCATAAAGAGAAGCAACTACATCATTGCAACAAAAATGCAAGTAAAAGCTGTCAAGACACTATGCATTATAGATTAATAAACACTATTACAAGGAAATATAAACAAGCTTAACTTTAAAGTCTGGTTAAGTTTCCCAGATGAATCAAATGCTGTAGTTATGCCGGATGTGACTTACCTAGATGTGACTATTGTACTTTAATTTGAAAGTATTCTTCAGAGGATTGCCACATAAACATTATCATAATCTTTGTATATATTGACATTATTACTTTATTTTTTCTGTGCAAGAACTATAGTACGCAACGTTCCACATCTTTGTGTTCTAAAAACTGAGATTGTTGCTAATTTAGTACCGTTACCTAAAGCGAGAACAGTAATGCAAGAACAACTTAAAAACTAGTAGAGTTGAACGTCAGGACGTACTTTTTCTACAGAGAAATTAGCACGTTTTTGCGTAAAACTTTTTTACCTAGAACTATTGTCTTTGTCTCCGTACTATCTTGGAGAAGACTATCACAACGTGTTTTTGTTGCTTTTGTAAAATTTGATTAACAAATTGTTTGTCGGAATAAACTGGTAAAAATAATTTTTTTTGTAGCACTTTTGTTGGAAAGCATCTTTGTGATTATTTACCTTTTATTCTTCCAGTTATTATACATTATTGATTAAATTAATTAAAAAAAAATATTGTCACTGAAGATAAAAATCTGATGTGGCGGATAACCAAAGCCTTTTGCAATTGAGCAAAATGATACTAACAATGCACGCCAAAAACGGGCTTGAATACTTGTTAAAAGGAAAAACCAAGAAATATGCCAACAACCTTGAACTGCAAATCTAGACGATTGCACAGATTTGGATATAGAAAAAGTAACCGAGAGGTTTTTAACTAATTGACTATTAACTTGCTATTTTAAAACTGCAATCGGCATCAGGCCCAGACGGTATTTCAAACAAAACTCTTAACTATTTTTTTTTTCAAACCGAAAAGAACCAAAAGTCTTATTGTCGTATTAGTCTGCTATACACGCTAATTAAAGTTACATTGGACTTAATACAAGACTACACAGAAACGAAGAAGTTGATACCTAATCATTAACAAGACTTCTGTTGCAACATTCAGTTTTTTACCAATTGACAGACGACATTGCTAAAACATTTAGACTAAAAAAGACATGTGTAGTAGACAAGGTTTTGCATATAAGTTTTTTTCTAAAACTCTTTTGATTCAATTTGTCTGGTCAAACTAATTGCATTTTATTTGAAAAAACAAACTTTGCAAATAATATTCAACGCTAACAACACAGTACTAATTTAGAGCTTAAAGTTTTTCAGAGATTACTTTGAGAATTAGGATGATGAACCAAAGCTTTAGAAAACTGGCTGAGAGTTTGGCGAGTCAAAGTGAATGAACAAAGCTAATATGCAAAATGTCTTGTCACTTTTGATAAAGGACTAACGGTTAGATTTGGCTACAGCTAAAATAGCAAGAAATGTTTAATCCTGGTTCTGAGATTAATTCAGTGATCAGTTAAATTTGCTTGCAACTTACATTTGCGCCATAGGTAAAGACAACTGCTACCCTATACTTTGTTCAAAACCTTCCAACTTTTAATTGGTTTACTAAAATTATATCAAAATAAACGCCGTCAGGTATTTTGAAAAACTTAAACTAACCTAACCTAACCTAACCTAACTACAGTCTTTTTAGTCTACCACCTAAAACGGAAACGCTACTTTACAAAAAAGCGGAAAAAAGATAATGTACAAAGATTTTTTTAATAATTAAGAGAACTATTGTGAAATAAAGAATAAAAGATATGATTGTAAAAAACAAAGAAGAAACACATATAACCTGTACCAAGAACCCATAATTAAAGATGACAATTATTATCTGCATGCAACTTTTGGCAATGTAGGTAACGACAAGATATATCACTTTACAACGATACATTAATACGTTTCTGTCTTTTAAACAATTTACTCAGAATTAATGGAAAGTGAAGGTAACTTGTAGTCACTCTGGTTTAGTTTTACCTTAAAGATTGTTTGACTAAACAAATTTATTAGAAAAAATCTATGGAAATAAATGTTACTAATTAACTAATTGGTGACAAATAAAAACATCTTTACTGTCCTAGTAAACTGTAAATGTTTTCAAATGAATCACAAATCAATTATGCAAATGCTTTCAATTTGATAACCGACAAGAGAAGTTATTATAAAATATGACACATATTTAAAAATAATTTTGAATGGCCTGGTTGATTACATTTTATGTACTGTTAATTTCTTGAGAAATCCTACTTTGGGTAGACAATGTCTACATTAAATTAATCTATATGCAAATACATTCCGTGTCGATTAGAAAATCCTATTGACATGATTCATCGACTTGAGTGTAAAAAACGCAACGCATTATGCACTTATTACACTTTATCGTCCTTGATGGTCGGACTTGCAGTATATAATTTTATTATGCAACTGGGTAATTGCGGCCGGTAATTTATTATTAGCGACTAACCGAGCGTTGGTCATAAATCATACGAATTTAATCTGAACTGGGACGGCTTTAAACAAACTCCGCCCAAATGCCCCTTATAATTTAATACCTAGGCCATATTTGAAAGCGCATTTTGACGACCCGATTGTGACACGACCAGATGAATATAAGCGTCGATTGATGATAGCAATGCTGATGAGTAATTAGTTTGATTTAATTGCGAGAGTATTTATCGTTGTTGGATTTGCAGTGTATGTCATTACAGGTTTCTGTAAACGTTCTTGTATGTGGCGCTACTCGTTAAATAGATTCGTTAATCAATACTGGAAGTTTAAATTACATCGTAAAGTTGTTGAAATTTTATTGAGTAACCTAAATCGGGAATTTGTAAATTTATATTTTGTGCAATGTAATTGTTAGATTTCAAGGAATTATTAATTTGTTGTTTGTATAATTTTGCATAATAAAAATAATGATTACTGGAAACTTGAACAAAGGTTATTAATTATTGCGATTAATTAATTATCTGCAGGAATTAAACGCAATGGAATGTGTTATAATTAGAGTACAATGGATAATAAAATCGATAATTTTGCGGTTTCGAAAATGTATTATGATTTGAAAGATTCTCAAGAGTTTGTCGTATAAAATGCAATAAAAGAAAATGCAAATAGACTTATAATATAGTATTTGCTAAAACTTAACTTGATAGTTGTCAATCACGAAACGATGTATAGAATACATCATAAACCACAACGATGCTCGCAAATATTAATTGCCAGTAATATTCAAGAATGCTGCAAGTGCAAAGGATCGCACATAATCTTCAATTATGAGGAATTGTTAGATCTTCCACCAAAACATTAATTTGAGGAAATCAAACGTCTCAAACTTTGCATCAATTGTCCTATTATACGTACACTTTGTCAAAGACTGTAGATTTGGCAGTGGCAAACGATGTAAGAAAAAACATAATTCCATATTACACATTTATGATTTACAAAGTGCTGCTGATACAAATCACAAAAAAAATACTAAAATATTATTTAGCTCATCCTATACAATAACAAACACAATCATCAAGATGGTTGCGACAATCTTAAATCTTTGTAACAGAATAGGTAATTTTTATGTCGAGCATTGTTAGGCAATAGGTAAAATGAAATAATCTTTAAATAGAATTAAATCACAATTACGCAACAAATAATAACAAACATATTTTGAAAGTCTTTGTGGTACTGGACCTAATTATTTCTATATGAAGGTCTAGAGGTTGGTTAGGTTAAGTTAGGTTAGGTTGCGATAAAGGTAATAGTAGAGTCTGTAGACGAAATAAAGTAAAAAGCTTACAAAAACAGAAAAATGTGTGTTCTTTCTACCGTGGACATCAAAAAAGCGTGTGAAGCGGTGCCGTAGAAAGGAGTGGTGCAAGCGCTTAGAGAAAAAGGAATAAGCCACACCCTAATACCAGTGCTGACTAGATATCTGGAAAAAAATTACTAATAAGGGAAACGAAAAAAATAACGATCACATGTGTAGTATCACAGGGATCAATACTAGGACCACTGGTGTGGTTAGTATACTACGACAGGGTGCTAAAAGTAAACTTGCCAAAAAGCACTAAAGTGATATGCTTTGCGGACAATACCAAAATTGTAACCACAGGAAAAGACAAAAATGAGGTAGTCGCAAACACTAACAAAGCGATGGCCAAGATAAAATTCAAAACTGATGACCTAGGATTGAAGATGAATGTCTTATTTTGTACGGAGGTAGGAAACTTGGCGAGATTAAAGTTCAGATGGGAAACACTGAGATTAAGTCCAAAAAGAAAGTTAAATATCTGAGAATATGGTTTGACCACAACATGCAAATGACGGAACACATAAGAAAGACGACTTTGAAAGCAGAGAAATCAATAACGGCACTAACAAAACTTATGCCTAACATCCAAGGACTAAGTGAACCCAAACGGAAACTTTTAGCAAGTGTAGCACACTCGATATCTTATATGGTGCTCAAATTTGGAACAGAGCTATAAGATTCCAAAAGTATAAAACAATGCTAAGTAAGCAACAAAGGAGGCTAGCTATCAAAGTAACCTAAGGCTATAGAACAACGTCAACCAAAGCTATACTTGTAATAGCTTCAATAATGTTCATTGAACTGCAAGTAGAGCTAAGAAGCAGAGAAAAAGAAAAAAAAAAGAAATAAATGAAGAAATGATAGAAAACTGACAAACTTCCTGGAAAAAGGACTAAAGCAAAGCAAATTAGAGAAAAAAGTTAATTAAAAATGTAACAAAAGCATAGAGTAACGGATTATTTTCTAACCAAAGCCTTGAGCAGACACGGAGACTTTAAAGTTTATCTCAGTCGTTTTCACATAACGGAGAAAAGAATGTGAAAAGTGTGTCAAAAGGAAGAGAGTCTTGAACACACTCTGTTCAATTGCAGCAGATGGAATCTCAAAAAAGAGACATTAACACCGGAAAACATGACTGACATTATTATTTATTGTTCCTCTGAACCACAATAAAAAAAAGGTAAAGTTAGGTTAGGTTAAGTTGCAACTGGGTGGGAGGTTTTACGCTTCTTGTTACGCTTTACCAAATAGAACGCTGCAGGACCTAAAAGCTGTGTTGGAAGGCCTAGAGCAACAGTTGGTGGGGATGGGGGGGAATCAGAGACGCCGTAATTGAGAGGAGACTTCAATGCTAAATGCCCTTTATGGGGTGGTAGCGTTGAAGACGGGAGATGCCGCCTGCTTGCCGAGTGGGCCGCCTACAAAGATCTTTCTCTACTAAACGATGGGGTGACACTCACGTTTTGGAGGCGGGGGGCGCAATCATATATTGAAGTGGAACCTTTTGGTGGAGGAGTTAGACGGGGACATATGGGGTAAGGGGTACAAAATTGTAATGGAAAAAATTGGGAAAACACCACCAAGGGTATCGGCAGAAATGCAGAAAACAGTTGTGGCCAGTAGAGGTTTGTCCTTTTTTGGAAAACGAGCTCCGAGAAACTTCGCAAAAAATACGTTGTGGAAAGGCACCAGGGCCTGAAGGAATTTCCGCAGAAATCGTCAAAGCTCTGGTGAAACAATATCCCAAGGTGTGGATAGCGGCAGCCATCAAATGTATTACAATCGGAGATTTCCCGGGAGTATGGAAAAGGGCAAGCCTTGTTCTTCTAGACAAGGGTAAAGGTGGGGTAGGTGCAAGAGCTTTTTGGCCCATATGTCTTTTGGACGTAGCCGGAAAGCTTCTTAAACACCTAATAGTAAGAAGGCTGCTGGAGGCACTTCAGGGTGACCAAGCACTCAGTGAGCGCCAGTACGGGTTTAGGAAAGGCCGGTCAACCCTGAATGCACTTGCTGAGGTAAAAACAGCTGTGGTAGCTGCTAAGAAATACAGCTACACACATCGGAAAACATGCGTTTTGGTTGCCCTGGACGTAAAGAACGCTTTTAACACGGCAAACTGGGATGGGATTCTGAAGGCTTTGGAAAGCAGGGGTGTTTCCAAATACCTGCTAAATATTATTAGCAGTTATTTGTGGGACAGGGTTTTGCTAGTGGGAGAGGGTGGGGAAAGGGAGGAAGTAATTTTAACAAGGGGGGTGCCACAGGAATCAGTTCTAGGCCCCACGTTGTGGAACGTCCTCTACGACGACGTGGTAGATCTGGAATTGCCCTTGGGTAACTTACGCCAACGACTTAGCAGTGATAATTACAAAACGCTTTAGGGGGGAACTGGAGAAAACGAGATACCGCGCTCTTGCCCTTATAAAGCGTAGAATTAACGAGTTGGGCATCAAATTGGTCTCAGAAAAAACGGAACTTGTGGTGCTCTCCTGTTCAAGAAGAGTGCCACAAGTAGAGATGACCATTTTGGGAATTACCGTCAAGTCGCAACGTCAGTTAAGGTACCTGGGTGGTACTAAACTAGCGTGGGGAATGCATGTGAGATAAGTGTGTGAGAAAGCGGAGAAGGCTGCTTGGTTCTTAGCAGGGCTATTGCCAAACCTGGGGGGAACAAGATCTTCTACTAGGCGCCTGATGTGCTCGGTAGTCTACTCCATAGTGCTCTATGAGGCCGAAATGTGGGGGAATGCCGTGTGCAATAACGGAAGGCATTTAGTTCTGCGGACTCAGAGGAGGTGTTGCCAAAGGATCTGCAGCGCATACAGGACAGCGCCGACGGCAGGCCTTTTGGTTGTGGCAGGCACGAAGCCGTTAGATCTTGTGGTGCAAGTAAAAACTGCGGTCTGGGAGGGTTGCCTTACTAAGTATGAAGCGGAAGAATGGATGTGGGGGAATGGCAGAAGAGTTGGAAGGAATGCGTGTCGAGTGGGGGTGGTAGCAAACCGGCATGGTCCAGACGGCTCATCGCCGACGTAAAGCGTTGGGTGGGTTTGAGGTAAGCTTCTACTTCACGCAGGTACTAACAAGACATGGTTGCATTCGGGCGTACCTGCATTGGATGAAATTGATTGAAAGTGATAAATGTCTGCACTGTGGGCAAAGGGATACGGTTGAGCATACCGTGTTTCATTGCAAGAGATGGTTGGAGACGCGTGAAAAAGCAAGAATGAAACTGATGGGAGAGAGCTTGAACCCGGATAACATGGTGGTAGTAATGCTGTCTTCAGTGTCCAATTGGGACATTGTGGCCACTATGATAGAGTCCATGTTACGTATAGAAGAAGAAGAAGAGAGATAGTTTGCTCCATAGTGTGGTGTGAATGAAGTAGGGAAGGGAGTGGGGCCGTAGCTGTTTATAAATGTTTTGTGGATTTATGTAAATTTTTGTTTCCTTATGTACATATGTTTTGTAGACTGTTATTGTCATAAAAATGTAAAAAAAAAAACTGAGTAGTTAGGTTAGGTTAGGTTAGGTTAGGTTAATTGAACCACAATTACGCAACAGTTATCAACACATATTTCTTGAAAGTCTTTGTGGTACTGGAGCTATTTTCTTCTACATGTAGGTCCAGAGATTGGATAGCTTTAATTTTTTAAATTTTTTTCACTCAATTTCTAAGCATTTATTTGTTAAACAAGTGAAATTTTTGAAAGTTTGAGAGCTTTACTAAAAAGTATTGTAAAAAAATTAACCATGTATACTATATATATATATATATCTTATAGAAGTTGCATAGCTATGCTAATGACCACAATAATTAGATGTTGATAGCCTGCGAGAAAAGGTGTAACTCCTAACAGGTACAGATAGGAGTATTATACACGCACATCAACACCATTGCACGGTAGCCATTGTCTTGACAATAAGACTACCACATTTTTTCTTCTTCAATTTTTTTTTAATGGTTGTCCGCTTTTGAACAATTCTTTAGTCTTTTATAACCCACTTTCTGGTTATAACGCTATTAGGTATCTAGATCATAATTTATATAAAAACCAGAGCAGGAAAACCGAACCGAACCTGAACCCGAACTCTAAAACCTCAAAAACTTTATTGAATATTATAACACCGGAACCAAAACCCTAACCCTAAAATTAAAATTTGGGTTTCATATTTGTATGATGCAGACAAGATCGGCAGACGTCGGCTTGTCGTAGTGTAGCCAATTTTTATTGTTTTTAAATGCACAATGTAAAAATTGTCTTGTATATTGTTCCAATTTTGTGTTTAGTGATTATAAAAGATTAAAAAATAATAATTAAATATATATGACATGAGAAAAAACAATTATTAAAGAATAATATAAATAACAGCGGCAGCATGGGTAAGTTGCTTAGATGCTTGCCTCTCATGCTGAACTGCTTAAAATTAAACTAAATATTTGTTTATTTATTTTTATAAATTATTAAAACTTATTTTTAGTTTGTGTTATGCGTATAAAAATATTTTTTATTGCCTTGACATTTTATTTTCATAATAAACTGTGTTGTTACAAACAAGCAAAAAAAAAACAAACCAAACCCTGAAACCGAGGTTCCATTTTTTTTGTTTTAGAGAACTGAAACCAAAACCGAACCTTGTTTAAAATATTTTACTGAAACAGAACCCAGAACCGAACCCTTCTAAAAAATTTGTGGTTTTTCGGCTCTGATAAAACCTACGCAAGTGAACCTTGGCAGTAGAAAAAGAGCGGCAGATTTGTTATACATAAATGCATAGAACAAGGTCAACACTAAACAATACTATCAGAAGCGATACTCAGCTTAGCCAAGAAAAACTTACGATAATTTAAAAACCCGATCACTGATGCTGCCATATACTTGCCACAGAACTTAAAGTTATCTAGAATAGGTTGCGGGAAGGGGTACGTGTAAGCAAAGTTTGTAAATACTACTAAGCACAAACTCTACTCGATCTAGAGAAGGACATTAACAGTATAAAAACAGCTGGTGCTCCCCGGTAGAAGACTGCAAAGATATCAAACTGGCGTAATGGTTTGAGAGTGCAATCTGTCAAACCTTAAACAATAACAACAAACAAATTTTTGAAAGGGATAGAGTTCTTCTATCGTAGTTATGTAGTCAGCGAGCTTGGTATGTCTTTGTGATAATAAAATTAGATAGTTTTTTATATTTTGATGTTCTAGTAGCTAACACGTTAAAGAATGAACGTTTGTTGTTTTTAAATTTTATGAGAATTACTCAACCAATTTCTTAATGACAAACGTTTTGGTAGACTGGCGTGCTATTTTGTATATAATAATAAAACAGGATTAGTGTTTCCCGTCTAATTGCTTATGTGTTTGTAATTAATCAATTAAATATTTTATTTTAGTTTTGATATTTTAGTAGCTAGTAGTTGGAGTCTTGCTGTAGAGGTAGTATTTTTTACCTAGGCCGGTCACACTAAATGTTATAGAGTAGTAGGTAAGTTGGTCCTCACTGGGTACTTTTACTTAGGGCTTTACGTGACCTACAGTTTAATAAATATAATAAAGGTAGATATAGCAAAAGATTAGAAACTCAAGTAACATTTCTAATGTTGGACAATAGCGGTATCAGTACTCTTATAAGGCATAAAATAGTATAAATCAGTAGAGCTTGTACACAGGCAATCATAAGCTGAGTTGCATTGACAGCATTGGCTATGATACTATAGCAAAGAAGGAAACGGAAAACTACCTTGCTAAAAATGCTAAAAATCTTCTAATTTTAGCTTAAAAAAACATCCAAAAGATTGCAACTTAGATTATTAGACAAAAACTCCTAAAAAAACTACAAGTACACATTATAAGCATCAATAAAGTGAGATGAATAATAGCGGGATACACACAATGCAGGACTAAACCATGTACTATTCAAGCAGCAATGATTCAGATAAATACTACAGATATAAAGTGGCGGTGGTAGTAAACAACAACACCCAAAAGTTAGTAAATAATTTTGTGCCAATATCGGAAAAAGTTATGCTCTTATAACTTAACACTCCATTAAACTAAACATTATCTAAGTATATGCCCCCATAGAAGAGAAACCAGACACAGAATGCAATATACTTACAAATTAAAGAGCAAATTAAAAATAAAAGAGGACTAAAACCACAGAAAGACCAAGACTGGAAATCTTTTAGAGAGCTGATGTTCTGGAGCATTGAAAGGAATAATGACGACAAGGTGACTCTTCAGACATACACAGCCGCGATGAAAAAAGCCTATGAAGGAAGTGTACGCACAGGTGTCAGCAAAAATAAAAAATTACCATACTGGTAGAACAACACAATAGCCGAAGAGAGAGAGAGAAGTGTCTCAAACTTAGAAGGAAATTTACAAGAATGACAAAGAGACAGAAGTACAGCAAACACAAAGCTGGCAAAACAAAAAATGAGTATAATATCCGTAAAAAACAACTTCGAATCGAAATAGAGACTGAGAAAAAAAACAGTGGTCACGACTGTGCGACGATTTAAACAACGACGTTTGGGAAAACGCGTACAAAAGTGCCATAAAAAAATGGAATGTTTTGCACCATACAAGTTGTCTTTGGAACGTAAACTAAAGGTGGTAGATGAGCTGTTTTCTAAAAACACATACCAAAGGAAAAATAGTAGAAAACATCAAACTATTTAAAGAAGAAGACCTGTCACGAGCCGTCCAGGCTCTAAAAATTGGAAAATCTTCTGGTCTAGACTACATTCTACCAGAGGCCCTAAAAGAAGCACATAGCATAGCACAAAGTTGGATGCTAAACATGTTGAACCAACTGCTGATAAAGCAGACCTTCCCGGCTGAGTGAAAAACGGCAAAATTAATATTCATTCTTAAAGGAAACTCCCCAAAAGAAGATTTGAAATTTAGACTAATATGCCTTCTGAGCACCACCAGCAAGGTCTACGAGTCAATGTTAAGAAGCAGACTGGAAGAAGTAATAGACAGTGGAAGAGGACTGTCAGAACAACAGTATGGTTTTGTGAAGGGAAGATCTATCTTAAAGTCGGTCGAAGAAGTAGTCAAAACTATTAAAAACAGCAAAAAGAAATGGGGCGCATTAGTCACATAAAAAAAGCCTTTAATACCGTGTCAATGGACGAAATCATGAAGGAACTGAATAGAAGAGGAATAAATATGTGTCGAGCTACCTATCTGAACAAAAACTACATGTAGAAAAAGATCTCGTTGATAATTTTAAAACAGGGATTCCCCAAGGGTCGGTATTAGGGCCAACACTGTAGAACTTTGTATACGATTTCGTCTTAAGAAGAAAGTGGCCAAACGGCGTAAAGACAGTAGCTTTTTTAGACAATCTCAATCATAGTAGTTGTGGCCAAGGATAGTTACAAACTAGTAAACAAGACCAATGATGCATTGGAAAAGATAGATATGTGGCTAACCAAACACCATCTAGAACTGGCCCCACAAAAAACAGAAGCGGTTATACTAAAAGGGCCAAGAAAAGATCCCGAAGAAATAATATTACCTTCGAATGTAGAGGCAGTATCATACGCACAAAGCAAGCAATAAAGTACTTGGGAATAACCCTCAACGATGCGCTAAACTTCTCAGAACATATAAAAAGAACGGTAGAAAATGTCGAAAAACAACAGCAAACCTATCAAAGATCATGCTCAACATAGGCGGACCGTCAAGCTACAAAAGAAAAGTGCTAAACTGCGTTACCGAGTCATCAATCCTCTACAGATCACCAATATGACATAAAGCAATGAAAGTAAAAAGATACAAAAACAGGGTGCTGAGAGTAGCAAGTGCTTACAGGACCGTTTCAGCAGAAGCCCTACAGGTGGTAACAAGAACTATACTCATCAATCTGAATGTGGAAGAAAAAAATCGACTGTTTCAGAGAGAAGATGCATCAAAAGAAGCAGCAAAGAAGGAGGAAAAGAAGAAAACAATAAATTGGTGGCAAACTAGATAGGACAACACGGAAGGAGTAGCATAATAAACAAAAAAACTTATACCGAACATACAAAGATGGCTAGACTGTAAATTTAGATCAATAGATTACTTCCTGACACAAGCCTGGACAGGACATGGATCTAATAAGGCATACACAAAGAGAATTGGCAAAGATAATAGCAATGCATGCAAATACTGCGTAGAAGCAGTGGACAACGCCGACCATACACTATTCCAATGCGACAGGTGGACAGCGGAGAAAACAGCAGCTGAGCTACGGATGGAAAAAGCTTTAAATGCAAAGAACCTACTGGAATCCATAATGGGAAGCAAACAACAGTACGAATCTGGTAGAAGATACATATGTAATCTAAAAAAAAAGAAAAAAAGAAGAAAAGAGGAAAGGTAGATAAACTGACCGGACCGTTCTGATGAAATGCCTACCTGGTAGTTCCGAAACGGCTCCTATGAAAGACGAGGTGTTTTAGTGCGTACACCGTGATTGCACACCCCTCACGGGATTTGTACACTACTGCAAGAGGGAAGAACTTTTCTCAGTGTCCATAAAGGATTTCAACCACACAAAAAAAAAGCGAAGAATTCTACAAGTTTATAGAAAAAACATTAAAACAGACAAAAAAGAAGATGGCAATTTTAACGCAAAAATCGAAGAAGGTCGCTACAAAGATATTATCGGTGAATTTGGCAACCAGAATTAATAGAAGAGACAATTCATAGAATCAATACATCTAAACAAACACATGGTGTTAACTACCAAAACGCCGTCTATATACCTAGATATCTCTCAACACCGTCTAGAACACATAATCAGAAATTAGATTGACTACATTTTAATCAACAAAAGATTTTGCATACACATTAAACAAATTGCTGCATGTTCGAGAATGACGTTCCTTCAAAATACAACCTAATCATAGCAACAACGTGCTTTTGCTTAGTAAGATCAAAACTCTCAAACTTAAAAAGATGATCATTCGCAAATTAACAAAAATTCCAAAAACGTTTTACTGTTGAACCGCATAAATATTAACATAAAAAAAAATAACATAGAACAAACAACATTGAAAGCACAAAGCAACACCTCTTAACGTTAGAATGCACAACATCATGGATTATATTCAAAAAACTAAAAAACTAGAATGTATGACTTAAGAAATCCTGCAGATAATAAAACAACGCAGAGAACTAAAAATTTAAGAAACCATGCTAAATATAAAGAATTATACAAACCAATAAATCATGAATGCATAAAAGATGCAAAAAAGTAGAAAATCTACTTTGAAAGAGATTCTCAACAGGTGATTAAGAGTAAAGTTGAACAAACCAGACAAACATTCAACTGCGCTGTTTACTATGTGGCAAGAACCTCAACTTAGCAGTTGGTCTCAGAATAATTAAGTGGTACGTCCGGCTAGTTTTATTGTATGGAGCCAAAACTTGTACAACAAAGACAACATCCATCAACAAGATTGAGGCTCTCAAAATGTGGATCTTGAAGAGAACATTTTGAACCTTGTGGGTTAACCACATTAGCAATGAAGAAGTGTTAGAAAGACGGGGTGAATAGATTTTTATTCAACCATACCAAATAGCGTAATATTAGTTACCTGAGCCATATATTAAGAAAAGATTCGGAATACTTCAGCTGATTTTTAAAGGAAAGATAAAAGTCATAGAATCCAGAATATAAAAAAACTTTAAAGAACTTTGTCAAGAAACAGTAAACAGAACCTTAGCTATTATCAAGTAGAAAACAATTTGTTAACGCACATGGGTATATAGCAACAGAAGAGCAAGTAACTATAACACATCGAAGCATTTCAGTTGTCCTTTAATTTTAGGAAAATAGTCAAGCAACCAATATTTAGCTGACAAAAATTTTGGCGGGTAGGCAAAACATTTTTCTAGAGTGTGATTGCGTTGTTAGGTGAGTTTAGATGAGCAATAATTTGGCTTCTGGATAGGTCCGGAGTGCAGGTGACATCCAGTAGCAATTTTGTGTATTTGTAATGTGTAAAAGTATAAATAAGTGTTGGTTGTATGTGTGTAGAGTGTAATGGGTGGACTTGAACCAGATTGGTTGCTGCTTAGTTAGGCTGGCTTTTTTTGCTACTGGTTGTGTGGCTGGATCTGTTTGTGTGCTGGTGATAGTTTATAATGATGAACCATGCTCAACCGTCAATGTGTTTGTAATAAACATGATGCATCACAGAATAAACGACAGTTGTTCTTAAACTCAAGGAAAATGAAAAAGTTATTTTTTAGATGACAAATACTTGTGCAAAAGTGTTTGTAATAAACATGATGCATTACTTTGTTTGTAATTATAAAATAAAAGTTCATACTGATGTATCTCAGCCGCTTGTTTATGAGTTTGTGATTAAAAGATTGGATCTTTTTTTTTATTGCAATGTTTCAATATCTGACATATTAAAGAATAAAAGTACCGGTTAGTGGCAAGCAAAGCTACATCTTTTGCTTATTTATAAGTTGTTGACGAGCTAATAGTAGGCCTACTTAACATGTAATGAATTATTTTCTAGCATTTAGAGTCATTTTATCTGTTTTAACATACTGCCATTGAGTTTTATGATTCATTTTTGTTAAAATTAAATTGGATATGAGGATCAAATATGCCGTTAGTATGCATGTGAACCAAAGCTATAACCTAACGACGTTTGTAGGTTGTCACGCAGATTTTAAGAACCATCAAACACAATCTATTTTAACAATGTTACAAATTTTATAAAAACTTTAAGAATTATTAAAAAATTAAGTACAAACATTAATTTTAGCGGCATATGGAAACCGGCAGTAAAGACCACCAAATGTTATTAAAAACGTTTATTAGGAAATAAAAATATTACTTATAACAAATTTTTGAGACTTAATACACAGATAGAAGCTTCTTTATCTGCAATATCAGACAATTCTTGCAATTTGAAACCATTTAGGTCAGTGCCAAATCTAACTAAGTTAAACCATTGGCAACACGCAAATAAAACAGCACTTTTGGAAACGGTGGTTAACTAAATACTAAACTCAAATGCAATAAAAACTAAGTAGAACATCCAATATAATTCCGCACTTTACTGTGATAAGCCAACCTATAAGCACCTGTGTTTTAATTATTAATATAATATGAAGTTTCAACATGTATACGCCGCCGCGCCGCATCAATTCAAAAACTATAGAAACATTATCGCCAAACCTAAAAAAAATAGCTTTTTTGTCATTTAAAAAAATACGTGTTAAAAATGTCTGTTTATTATTAACTCCAAAAGTAAAAACAATTATGTACATTTAAATATTTACCATGATTTTCAAAATTTGTTTTTTTGTTTATTACAGATGTAGAAAATACTGATTTTTTGATATATTTGATATTTAAAAGTTAAAAAATATATAAAGAAAATATTCTAATGCGACAAAGTTTGCAATAAAACCATTGATAAAACCATAAACATAATAAAAACCTCTAATCATTTCTGCTAAACATACAAATTTCATTACGATATCCTAAAGTAAAATCAACACAGATTTGTTGGCAGACATAATAAACAAAAGAAAAAGTCTTTCAAAGAATCCAATCAATTGCCATATTTTTCCATTCATTCATCAACATTCCAACTATGAATAAACAAACGTTGACCTAGAAATATAATACTCCATCTCACTCAGTCTAAGTGTTTCATGTCTAAATTATAATAATGGCGAAGATGAATCAGCAACAATTCTGTCAGCGTCATTGGGAGCAGTGGTGGAATGATTATATATACACATAAATTGAAGGAGGAAACACACATGGGGCTTCGCGATATGTGTGTGTGCCCCTCTTGTATAATTTCCAACCCTCTTTATGCGTTGTTCACTCAAAGTGTAACTCACCCTTCCTTCTAAAAGCTAGAGAAACTTTACTTATCAAAGCTTGTTGCGTTTGATGCGAGACATATGGTCGCCTCGCTGATGAGAAGTACAAAGCAAAATAAATTGTTAGTAATTTGATCACAATATTTTATAATAACTTATATTAATTAATATAATATTACCAACGTAAGCTATGATGATGCTAAAAGTAGAACCGTCTCATTTGTGTTGGGTTGGTTAGGCAATAGTGCAACTGGACGAAACACACATTACACTTCAACTCCGAGTAATATTTGTTTACAACCGAATTCATTTTATAAAAATGTTAAAAATACAATTTTTTATCACAGATTTGTTTTGTAAACATTTTTTTATAAAAGCTTGAGCGCAACATTCTATTAGTGGAAAATACTGGCTTTTCTACAACTGTTATACAAAATACTAACAAATTATTCAATGTTTTTGTGCGTAATAGAACTTTTTAAACAACTAACACGTGCGCACTGAAACATGTAACTAATGCTCTTTGTGGTTATTATCTTCAGGTAGCCATTCTCTGATGTTTTGTATTAATAGTATGTTTAAGCTAATATGTCATAAATTTAAACTAAATCTCTGATGTTTTGTATAGCCACAATTTTTTGTTGCTTACTAATATTACTAGGTTGTTTGAGAATGCGACTGTTTCATCCACTACACTACACTCATTTTATAGCTGGGACTTTAATACCAAGCCTTGTGCTATATTACTTCTAAATTTTAAAATATTGACTGCAGTGTTTAATAATATTTCTTAAATATTACTAATTTTAAGTGGAATTTTCCTATTAGTTTTATAGTATTTGATTGGTTTTTATAATATTCGTACTAATTTTGTAATATTGAATTCTTTGTTAAAGCAATCTTTTAGAAGTTTTTTAAGGTTTAAAATTTTTATTTTTGGAGTTGCTTTGATGATTGTTTAGCATAGTTAATTTTATTTAATCAAACAAGCTTCTTGCTTTAGTTATCAAAAATCACATCAGCTGAGGTTATGCAATGTTGGGGGTATTAATTTATATTAAGTTTTTACCATTGGTACTGATGATAATAACACATATTGCTATAATATTAAATTAAAATCTAATGCATCATTTTGGAGTTACGGAGTTTGCTCAGTTTACTTTAAAATGACCACGACCAGACCAAAGACTTTATATATACCTTGGTCACCAATGTAAAACTTGAAAACATTGTTTGATCACGATTTGACTAAAAATGAAACGTTATAAAACAGAACAAAAAATTCTACCTGTGCATCATCTTCTTGAAAGTACACCAAAACAGCTAACATATCGGGCCTCAAAAAAAACTTCCAACTAGCATATTTTAGCAAAAACGCCACGACTGACAGGTAAACTACTAACATTAACTTTAAACTAATATCTGGACTTGGAAGAATTCAGTTATAAAACGTGACTTTAAAAATGTGACTTCAAGACCTGATTTTTTTAGAACTCATATGTTTATTTAAAAAATATTGTTGACGCGTCTTGTCTGCACATGTTTTTAATGCACGAAAAGCAGTAAATATAAGTGTGGCCCGTTTGCAAAACTTACTGCGACTAGAGCTTTTTCAGTTATACACCGTAGCATTGAAGAACTACTACTTAACGACAGTTTTGATCAACCTTAGTACCGCCAATTTGATCTACAACCAGAAAATCAGATCCAAGCCTGGCCTTTTATACAAAAAACCCTGTTTAGCTATCATCTACTAGAACACTGGGACATATTAAATTCCATGTCAACTAGTGACGCCACTACTTATGTTTATACGGTACTTGATTCTACTGTTGAAATATTTGTCCCATTTACTCGTAAAGTAAAGTATTCTTACCCTATATGGTTTACTCCTGACATTATACAATTAATAAAAGATAAGAAGCTAGCTCATAAACTTTTTAAATCTACTAATGAAAATAATCATTATCAAATTTTCTCACAATTACGTCAACGATGTAAAAGTCTTATTGATAAGGCATATCTTGATTATATTAATAAAGTAGAAAACAGTATTATTAATAATCCCAAATATTTTTGGAACTATACAAAAAACTTTGCTAAAAATTCTAGTGAAATTCCCAACACTATGATTTTAGATAATAAACATTCAATGGATAAAGAAGAAATTGTTAACATGTTTGCTGTTCACTTTGCTTCAACTTATAAACCTTTGTCCATAAACAATAATTTTGATAATAATATTTATGCAACCTCACATGTCGATGTAAATGTTCTTTCTTTCAGTGAAATTGAAGTTGTTGACTCAATGATGCAACTTGATTTAAACCAAGGTGCCGGTCCAGATGGTCTACCACCTATATTTTTAAAAAACTGTTCGGAGATGCTTGCTAAACCAATTTCTATTTTGTTTAATAAATCTCTATCCGAAGGTTACTTTCCGGAACACTGGAAATTAAACTACGTTGTACCTGTGCATAAAAATGGTAGCAAAGCTAGTATAGCTAATTATCGTCCAATCAGTAAACAATCTCAACTACCTAAACTGCTTGACAAATTAGTTTCACAAAAATTAAACTCACTGTTTTCTAATGTTATCATTGATCAACAACATGGTTTCTGTCCTACAAAATCTACTACCACTAACCTTTTCTTATATACTACTTTTATATCCGAAAGCTTGGAATCAGGAACAATGGTTGACTCTATCTACACTGACTTCTCAAAAGCTTTTGATAGAGTCAATCATAAAATTCTGATTAAAAAGCTAAAGTCACTGGGAATTGGTGGAACTATTTTGCAATGGATTGAATCATATTTAAACAACCGAACACAACAAGTCGTCATTTTTAACTCTAAATCTGATCTGATTAATATTACTTCTGGTGTTCCTCAAGGCTCACACCTAGGACCCCTTCTTTTTAATCTATTTATAAATGATATCAGTGTCGATCTTGAATGTCAGTGTCTTCTTTTTGCTGATGATTTAAAACTATTTAAACGGATAATAAATGAAAATGACTGTGTATCTTTACAAAATGATATCCATAAAATATATAACTGGTGCTCAAAAAACGACATGGAACTTAATATTAATAAATGTAAAAGTATCCGTTTTTCGCATAAACATGACAATTTTCAGTTTGAGTATAGAATTGGTACTACTATTTTAGAATCTGTGAAAAGTATTAAGGATTTAGGTGTAAATTTTGATTGCAAATTAAATTTTATATCGCACATAGATATTATTATTCAAAAATCTCTCAAAATACTTGGATTTGTTAAAAGAATAACTAAAGACTTTAGAAACATCAAACCAATAAATGTTATATATAATAGTTATGTGAGATCAATACTGGACTATTGTTGTATTATTTGGTCACCGCATTTTCAAAACGCTATTATGCGTCTAGAAACGGTCCAAAAAAGATTTATTAAATATCTTTGTTATAAATGTGGTATTGTATTTTCAAATCAATATTATGATTTGTTGTTGTCTCACTTTGGATTACATCCACTTTTAAAAAGAAGAGAATACTTTTACACTACATTTTCTTACAAAGTTGTAAATGGTAATTTAAAATGTCCTCAAATTTTATCAATGTTTTTTTTAGTATGTCCTAAATATAATACAAGACTGCAAACAGTGTTGAAGACTAAACACCATTCAACCTGTTATGGTTATAATAATCCCTTAAACCAATGTGTAATTAGTTTTAATAAATATTGTGATAACTTGTATTTTTTTAATGTTAACTGTAATTGTTTTAAAATATGTGCAAAATCTGTTATATTTTAGAATTAATTGTTGTAAATTAATGTAAAGGTTGATCCGTAAATAAATATATATTATAACAAGAAAAAATTGACAACTCTTTTGCAATTTTTTTTTTTCTAAAAGTGATAAACTCTTAGCTAACAGGGTGCTTCCAACAATGTTTTGAAGCAAAGTTTACTTGCCGTTGTTCTAAAAGCTAGTTTATAATTTTTTTGCATAATTTATAGATTATATACAAACACCAAAACTAATTTAGCACTGCACTTTGACCAAAACCCTTAACAGCAAGCAAAGGTTGGCCAAACAAAACAAATATTCTTTCAAAAAAATTTGATTTGATTATAGATCTAAACCACCAACTCTAGACAAAAAAACAAAAATTGTACCGGCAGACTGCACCAAAACTATCTAAAGCAACTATAATTAACCGAATTAGAAATTGTGTCAACTTGCAAATTTAACAATGGCTCTTGTTCAAGAATTTACCAACCTAAAGTTAGAAACAAGCAACAAGTTATGCGTAAACGCAGCGCATTTACAATTCTTGCTCACGTAAATGTAAGTTGCAATTACCACTACTTGACCAAGATTGCTAGTATATTAAGAACACAACAAGTTAAAACTAATTGACAGCGAAACTAGCCATAATTTTACCTGGTTGTCTCTTACACAACAAATTTTCTTGTTACCAGTTAAATTTATTAACAAATTCACAATTACGGAAGAAGTTGTACTATCATCTAGGTTGGCACACAACAGTAATACTTAACGTTTCTACAAGCGCTAACCCTAAGTAGGGAAGTTAATCCTAAGCTAGAGAACCAAGTTACCTTAAATAGACAATGGACGCAACAATTGACCCCATTTAAAACCGTCAGTTTTACTATAGTTGTTGCCGTTGTGTGTTAACGCCAACGGTCACTACTGTCAGCAGATCCGGGTTTTCTTTTGATCTTTGGGTTTGTCTTGACTTGCTAGCAGAATTGTTTGTTTGCCTAAAAATAGATTGGTAATTTTGTTGGTCCTAGAAGAAAACTTTATTCTAATATTTATACAGATGTTTATGAGAGTTTTTATTGTCCGTATTTTAACTTTATAATTTTTGTTACTGATTGCAACAATTTGATTCCTTACTTGAATTTTGTTGTAAAAACTAATATGATAGGTTGTGAAAACAAAGAAGTTTGTTTTTGGTTTGCCTTTAACTTAAAGCATTTTTGGATAAAAAAAAATTTTACAACCGACTAATGGGTGGCAATTGCCAATATAATATAATAAAAGATTTTTTTTAGTTAAGATTTGCAGTTGTACATACTACAAATTGATGACGCCTTGCTAAACTGCGGCTAAAAATCTTGTTTAAATCTATTATCCGATTTGATCGACTAGTTGCCTGCTGCTTATCTTTTATAAAACTTTTGTACAATTTTTTAGTGTAAATTTTTACGCACAATTTTTGGTTTTATATGTGGTTTAATGTCAACATGCTCTGTTAAATGCTATGCGTCGTTCAACATAAGCAGCTATAAGTTTTAACTATAGTTATAAGAGTGTAACATTTAGAGGCGGAGCTGCACTAGATGTTGTAGAAGGATCTACTAAACCAATACAAACCTTAGTGAGAGCTAACAGTCAAACTTTATTTGGCAAAATGTTTTTGCTTAATTTTTACTATTAAAAAGCATTTGTGTAAAACGACTTACAAATGAAACAGTTTGGCTGTAAATAACTTTTTGTATGTAACGCAGCAAGCAACATAGTACAAAAAACTGATACAAGGCGTGTAATGACAATTAACAGAGCAAAAAAATTTAAAAAAGAGTAAAGATTAAAAACTCAAAATAGAGCTTGGATTAGCAGAAATCAAAATAAAACTTTGCTACAACGTAGACACACACCCTTGGAGTTAAAAAAAATCTTTTATTAATAGTGGTGGTATAATGATCCAAGCCGTTGTTTTATTCTGACAGCCGCCACTAAAATCAAGAACCGGTTTATCTTGACTGCATAGACTTGTGAATTTGCTATTACTATTAAGACGCTCTAATAGCAGGTCTTTTGTCTGATGAGAGTTATAAGGCGCTTTTTTTGGCTAGCAGATATGGATGACATTGGCAAGATAAAATAGCCATTACGGATCAAAAACGTACATCATAATTGGGGTAGCATATAATATAAAACGTGTGAATTACCCGGTCAGCATCTGATCTCAGAAGGGCAGCAGCACTATTACTTTACCATAAGTCTAAAATGCAATTCTAAAGCCTAGGATTTAAACTGGAATAGAAATATTAGATAACAAAAATAATTTAATTCAGAAAAATTTCAAAACAAGCATTCTTCTGCTGCTAATATAGCTTGCTTTATAGGTTTTAGTGAAAACAATTATCTAACTAAAAAGGCAAGTATAAAACTAAAAAGGCAAAGATAAAAAAAAATAACAGGATATTAACTAGAAACTTTATTTACTGGCACTTACAAACCAAAGAATACTAACGGAAATAAGCTCCAGACCAGATAATCCAGTAAAAAATAGAATAGTTACAAAAATGTTAAATCTAAACATAAGAAAAAAACAAAATAAAATGGAAACTAGATTGTGCAACCTAAGCAATCACAATAGTTATACAATAGAAACCAGAAAAACAAGAAAACATAGTAAAAGAAGAAATAAAAAAAGGTTTTGAATAAAATAAAAAGCAAATGCTCACATATAGTTGCACTTGTAAGAGAAGGCTTCACAAGGGTGCTAGTAGGAGGACTAACGACTAAACACAGAACACCCATATTACGAAGGAGAGTAAACTAATAAAAATAGATAGTAGCAAATTTAATGATGCAAAAAACGTGTATAGACTATACACGCAGTTAGAAAAACACAAAAAAAAACTTTAATTTTGAAGCACAAGCAACCAAAACAAGAAAACCATGTACTGTTGTTATCTAACTTCAAACACAACGTTTGACAATTACAAAGCAAAAATAAACGTAATACTGCAGACAGCCCAACAAAAATCATACTGTGCATTATAAACGCATAAGCAAACAAATGAGGATCTTTAGTGGTGAACTAAAGTAACACACACTTTGTAGAGTGAGTATCAACTCTGGATATGATTGTCTGTAACAACTTTTGTAAGAGGTTTTGGTCTTTATATATGTTACGTGTTAAACGCAAGATATTAAAAAAACATCAAAAACTATAAAGTGCTAGACAAAGACTGAACTGAACTGAACACAGTACAAATGTTTTTAAATAAAAAAACACGTAAAAAAAAAGAAAATTAAATCAACATACACAACCACAATGAGAAAAATTTGTAAAGAAAGTCTACGCACAAACTGTAGCATAAACTAAAAGTAATAAAGTTGCTGTTTCTTTAATTAGCCATTTTCCCACACTTCTCAACAGGATGCACTTATCTTTTAATTACGTCAGCAAAATTAAATTTTTAGACAAGTCTCAAATGCTGTGGTTGCATTTTTTGTGTTTATGTACTTGAAATCTTCCACGTTTCCGTCTTGACTGTTTTTCACAAATTTACCACAAAACACTGCATTTATTTTAAAAAACGGGTCCTTTTTTTATCCGTTTTTCAAACAAAATTTCGCAATCTTTTAAATATGCTGCTGGGTCCCGATGTTTGAGTTGCCTGCTGCTGCCGTTTTGGTACCGAACGCGCATCAGGTTTTGCGCAACACATTTTACGTCTAGCGATGACGTCACCTACTGTGAGGGCGGCGGCCGAGCGGTAACTCATTTAGGGTGCATTATAGAGCCGTTCTGACCCTGGATTTGATTTTTCTACCCCCGGACTCTTCCACCCATAGGACCTTTTGGCTTTCCGATCACATAGTAGTTTACAAGTACCCCGTCTGAGATCTTCCACCCTTTACATCATAGTACCGTTTTGGGCACCCACTCTCACCCGTTATGCCCTTTTGGCTTTGATTTTACACTACTTCCGTCCTTATGGCCGTTTTGGTTTTTGGTCATATGCGCAACTCACCAAATTTGAATTTTGCACCAAAATGTCGGTAAAGTAGGGAAGCCAATTGCAAAATGTTCGAAATTCCCACCAAAAATAATGTCGGTAAAGTAGGGAGGCCGATTGCAAAAATCGATGACTCAATTAAAATTTTTTACATGTCTCGACACGCAAAATTTCTATTACGTCATCCATCCCAACTTACTTTTTCTGCCACCGCGGCGCTGACGTGCACTCATTCTCCATCCCACTCTTTCCAAGTTTTCGCACACCCCTCGCACTTACACACTCTTATGGAGGTACTGCACACTTTGCGCACAGAAGGGCGCCACAAGCGGCGCCCACTTTCTTTCACATGCTCAGATGGCCGTCCCCGACCGGATCCCCAAATTCCAAGGTCACCCCCAGCGCCCACTTCCTTTGACACGCCCAGATGGACGTGCCCAACCGGATGTCCGAAATCCAAAATGGCGGCCATACGCGGATTTTGGACCCCTTGTAAATGCCCATAAAAACTTGGCCCCGTTCTCTCATAGTTCCTCTACTAACACAAGCTTAAGGAGATCCAAAAGAATAATAAAAAATATAAAACTTGCTGAAGCTTGTCCAAGCACTAAAACTAAAAAATCTTTTAGCCTTTAGCAGTCAAAACAGACGCGTAGCTTATTGGTGCTCATAGAATTGACAAAACCAGCTGCAACTAAACCTTTTGTCAAAACCTGCTACCAGTCCAGTACGCTTGACAGTCACATGTATGTTGTTTTTTCATCGTTACATGCACTTGTTACAAAAATTCAACAGGTCTATCTAACTAACTATGACTACCATGAAGACACTATAAAAATTAAACCAAGATAAGACTCTAATGAAAAAAAAAACACATTTTGAATTGTAAACAAATTGATACGTGTAAAACAATAGCATTGTACTTTTCTATCTATTCTACCTTTAGGCTTTTAAACACCAGGTTTACCAGACAAACCTAGGCTTTTCAAATGGGTAAGTGTTTGACATAAAATACATGTCAAATCGTTAAATCTAAAAACGTTTGTAAACCAAACCTCTAAAACTTTAAAGTACTACCCAACTACTACAAACCACAATATATCTCTTATTGAAAAAACTCACTTTAAGTTAATCATTTAACGCTTCTAGCCTACAAAGCAACTATAAAAACGACATTACCAATTTAGTAGTATTGAACTCTAAAACTAAAAAACCTGTTTGTCACAAAAAACACTTGCCGTCATTCCAAGAGTTAGAGCACAAAAATTCTTTCTTGCTTTTTATTAAAATTGAAAACTATTTCCAGGTTATCCAAATGCTTAAACTAATTTAGCATAGCTGTTTGATCACAGTCTTTAAAAGCAAGACAAAAGCTTGAAAGCAGCAAGCGAACGGCAGCTTAAAAACCAAACATAAGAAAAAAAAACAAGTTTATTTGCAAAAATTTGAAGATCTGATTATAGATTTAAACCAACAATTTTGGACAAAAAAGTATAAAAAGCCAAAAAACTTGCTGCTATTTCTTCTGTCGTAAAATTGTATTGTATTAGCGCATTACATTAACCAACTCATAACTTTGTCCAAAGATTGTTAATATATCAGAAAAACACAGATTAACTTAATTTTTCTATTCACTCACTATACTTCTACCTAGAAGTAATATCTTACATCAAGCAGATTCAACAACAAACTTAAAGTTATGTGATAAAACAAATTATTATCCAAGTTGGCAAACAATAGCAAAACATAACGTTTACAAGAGCCAACACTAAACAAGAAAGTGATTCTAAGATAACCTTGTTTGCCAAAAAATTACGCATCTTAAACTATGGGCAAAACCTGGAGAGGGCGCAACAACTAAAAATTAAAACCAACCTCAAATGACATCACTGGTAGACATGTTTTTTTTTTTAAACAACTTTGAATCTATGATCAGATGAGATGTTTGCTAGAGGCATTATAAATCTATTCACTGCGCATCAGTGTTTATTATTTTAAAAAAATAGCAATTACGTTTTTGCGTAGACTTAAAGCACTGAATAAAACTAAGTAAAATAAAGCCGCTCTTCTGTTTGATATCCAAAAAACGTTAAACAATTTTGGATTTGTCTTACCGGGTACTAGCAAACACAGCTACACTATAATAACCAACACTTTAAAATCTGTGCTACGTCCAACAAAGCAACTTATTATTTTAATACCCACTTATAATGCCCTAACTACATTTTCAAATTTTTTATAGCTAAAATGTTGGCGGGTAGATAGGTGAGTATTTAGAAGTTGTTGTGTATTTGACATATTACTACAATCAACTGGGCTACTTACGGTAAGTAATGGAGCGGCTGCATCTGTATGTGCTGAGCTGTTATCAAAAAACCAGAATTAACTGTTTTCCTTAAAGTTTTACTATGCTACCTGTAAGTCAAAAATCAATTCTATTTGGGAAATTGTTAAAAATGGCTGCGAAAAGAATCACCCAAACTGGGCTTCCTTAGCCGAAAGGGTCCCAGAACATCAAAAAGTCATTTTCACAGCCTTCAAAACTAAGTCTGATGGTTATCTCAAGCGTGTTATGTCTTACCCTGAAAAGACACCAGTAATTGATTGGGCTTTCTATAAAAGCAAGGTTCCCGTTGCTGGAATGGTAGATGATTTCCAGAAACAATACTCTGTTTTGAGTATCCTATACCCACCAGACAATGTATCTGGACAAATTGATACTCTGGAAAAAGCAGTTAAAACCGACATTAAAAATTTCAAAACTTAATCTAATGGTCGTATTGCTGAATACAAAAAGCAAATGGCTCATTTGGCATCCTTTATTCCATATGATCAAATGACCATGGAAGACTACAGAAACGCATTCCCTGAAGATGCTCTTGACCCCATCAACAGACCAACATTCTGGCCTCATTTAACTGAAGATCAACTTGGTTATGTAGACAAGAATGCTCCAATTCATGATAGCCATTAAATGCTGTTTTATTTGAAATTCAACTATTTAACACTAAAACTAAAATCAGATTGTTAGTATAATAATAATAGCCTCAAAAATACTGTTTTGCATTTTAGTTTTTTCCAACGTATGATGCAAAATCGTATTCTACTCATTATGATCTCACACCAACAAAAGCCCAAAAAGTTGCCAATCTGCTTATCGCACTTTTTGCCGTAAGTTATTAGTCAAACTTTCGGAAGTTACATACAGCAGCAACACAGTTAAGCCTTCTATTGGTAATCTACATAAATTTACCACAGCTACAGTACGTATCTAAACAGACGTTAAATTCTCGGATGTAAAGACAACTTTATTTTGGAAATAACAAAAGATGGAAGGACAAAAATTGCCATGTATTTGAAACTCAACGGATAACTATAAGGATCCCGGTTAAAACCATAAAATAGCAATTGTGGTTTACACAAAAAAACTACGTCGCAATTATTTTCACAGATGAAAACATGGTCAGATTGGAAATTCTGGTAATGTCACTACAACATGGCAAACAAGTTATGGCAAATTTAACATACAAAGACAAGCACCACAAAAGAAAAATAAGGAGTTAACCGCTACCAACCGCCTCTACAAGCATAACACGTGCTCAACCATGCTACATTAAACTTTAATTAGTGCTTTACTCAGCTCAGAAAGCTCTTAAAACTATCACTGAAACCTAAACTAAAACCAGTTTTCAAACTATTTGTGCCGCAAGTGTTTAATCTTTTCAAACCTTGCTTCAACATGAATGGACATTTTTACATTTACAAACTACTCCCGTTTCAAACAACAGTGCCAAATCCAAACCAACCTAGGAAGAAAATTTTTCTAACAACTTTGCATTGTGTCGGATTTACCCTTACGGGCGTCTACTAATTACCGCACTTGACGTATGAAGCTTCACTGTGAGTGCTGGCAGAATTCCTGAGTTAAAAAAAAATAGAGTGCCAGTAGTCGGACCAAAGTTGGTAGATTGCGCCGTAAGAGTCAAGTTGAGAACCTGACGGAATAGGCTGGCTAATGGTCTAATAGTACTAAAAATTTAAAAAGGTTTACTCTAGACCGGGAGATCTTTTAACTTACTGGCAGTGGACTTTGCAATGGTTTTAGCTTCTATCTTTATTTTGGAAAAGATTTCTTCTTGGACGTCAATTTTGTTTTTTTAATTGTTTATCAAGGCTATAATGTAGGCTTTAAAACTGATAATCCTTGTTGCCTGTTTCTTAATGGGCTTCTCATTAAGGGTAAGCTGCCGGTACATTATCAAGAAGAATTTGTTGCTAAAAACTTTACACTGGAGTTGAAATAATTGTTATCGGGATACAAGCTAAAAGAAAATTGACTATTTAATTAATTTTATATTTAAATAATCAATTAACGTTATGGGTGATAATTGATTGCGTGACTTAAGGAATCATTAATGCTTTGAGCAATTTATTTGAAGTTTTGCTTTGGATTGCTACAACAACAACGGAAACTGTATTTAGATGCAACACCTGCTCTTCTGGGCCCTAGAAACACTGCTTTCATAATCTGGAATTGGAATACGCTTACATCAGCGCGTTATATGTTAGCTTAGCTACCTGTATTGCCTTTGAGATGCAAGTCTCTAGCCTCACAGGTGGGAGCGAGCTACTACCTATACTCTACCAGATTGCGGTCTGGTTCTCGAGCTGTTGCAGCTCGCTTGCCGACACGCTTGTTTTATTGACTGCTTACAGTCGTCTCTACCAAATGTTTTTCAGAAATTGAGCAAATTGTTGCAGCAAAATCTTAACATTTGATTCTAAGCCATCAACAAGATTAGAACAAAAACCACAAAATTCTTATAAATAAGATTGCTGCAAACCTGATGCTATCAAGGACCACCAACGCGGTTGACTGCGTTTGGTTTATCCAAGATACTGAAACACTTTACACTCTGTGCTTGCCAGCCCGATAAGGTTTCAAGATGATTACTGGTCACTACAAACAAAACAACCAGTTTTATTTAAACTACACTTTGTGTAGATTAGTTTGCAGGTGTTTTGAGCTAGTACGTATGTAGCTTTCTAAGTAAAAGTGTTAGTAAACAAAATTTTCAATTTGTGTAAAAATGCAAAACGTTTACACAACCGATTCTGACGCTTCAAAATCTAATACTAAGTATTTACCGACTACTTTTAGATTTGGACCAGCAGCCTTTGTCACTTATCTTGGAGTTTTGCTGGTGTCAACCTTAAAAAAAAAAACAAACAACAATGCACTAAAACTGTAGATTAAATATTTAAAAAAAAGTTATTGCTTACGGCAAGCAGCTGCTGGTACATCGTATTTGTCTTTTACAGAACTACTCTTGACTGTTGACCCAAAAGAAACTCCAGTTTAGTACTATCAGAAACCGTAGTCTGACTTTTCAGTTTGAAAGACTTATATCACTGACTGTTGGAGTAAAACTAAAGCAAACATTTTTGCAAGAAAGTAAGTTACTAGCTAGGCACCAATACACATTTCTAAACACCCAAAATATTTTTTGAAGCTGCCATTAGTAGGAGATTAGGAAAAACGTAAAAACCTACATCTGACTGTGCTTTAATTGTAATAGAACAAAAAATAGAGCCGTTTAAAAGCCCACCGTTTTACAGAACGTATAGCATAGACTACTTAGTTTTGTTAGACACTACGGCTACTGTAAATCGGTAAGCCCTAACCGTAATGGACATGTGCATAAGCTGGATAGAAACTTTTGCTATCAGCCACATCACCAGTAATTTTAGCATCAAAACGCTCAAGCCGCAGGTTTTTTGTGTTGAGTATTTCATTTAGACCGCTTATTTTAAAATTTAAATAAAATGTATTGTTTATTTAATAAGTAGTCATGAAGGTGATATGGATTACAATACCAGATAAATGGCCGTCTTGCAATTGCTGGCATTTTTTGGCTTTTTTGACAAAATGTTTGATAACATTTTTGGCATAATGCGAGAATTTTATTATTTTGTTTGCTGTGTGACAAACCACAAGTCTTTGAAACCTATTTCAGCAATTTGAGACCAGAAAAAGTTGATTATTATCTTACGGTAATGAACTCCATTGACGGTGACCGTATTGCTAACCGCATCCTTGAAGAAGAACGGTCCAAACACTCCGCCAGCCTAAAATACGCACCAAACAGCGGTTTGCGGTGAATGCATGAGCTGTTAACAGATCGATTCTCCAAATGCGACAATTCTGTTTTTGACATAGCCAACTAGTGAGCTTCATCCGAGAAGATGGTTTTCTTATAAAATCAACATTTACTTATTGCTTTAAGATCCATTCTGCAAATGCTGATCTTTAATCAAAATTCGCTGTAAATTGCTTCGTAAAAGTCTCAATTGCTAAGAACGATGGAGAATTGAGATGGAAAAAATCTGGTTAACACTCTTACTAACTGCTACAATGTTTTCATTACACCGAGCTGCACAAACACGACAAGTTTTTTCTGGATTTGAATTGACCTTATCGTTTTAAATTTCTTGATTAATCGATCAAGCGGAAAAGTGCGTTATGGTGACTAACAAATGTACGACATTTTTAAACTGTCTTCGCAAAAATAGATAATTATGTTATAAGATTTTGCTGAGCTAGAACGGCAGAAAAACTGATCAACCCACCCTTCTTTCCTCGCGCACTTGAATCAAATCATCGTATGTAGTTACCAAGCAACCTTAGCACCCCAATATCACGTAGTTAGGTGCCAATATTACAGCTCAATACTTTTTAAATGTTTTTAGAATTTTATTTAATAATATTATATTATTTTGAAAAATTTACTTTTCTTCTACAAATCTTTTCTTAACTAATTTGTGTTTTTTCTTAGATTATGTGTTTACCGAAAAGTAATCTTAAGTTTTTTGTGGTATCAAGCAAACATATTTTTTTAGTGGTGGCTTATTTAATTTTGCACAAAGCCGGCTCTGTGCACATTGCGCTTAGTCTTTCTTCAATGTTTATTTCTTAATTGAACATTTTAAAAGTTAGCAACGATTTCATATTTAATTCTTAAGCTTTGTCTTAATAATGTTTAATTTACTTAATTCTAATTTTATATTAATTAAATTTGATCTAAAAATAATAAAGAATTATTAATTAATATAATAAATTATATCTACATCAAAATTTCTAGCTTGATGAATACAAATCCAAAAACGTCGGTGTTTGAATAATAAATAGCTGGCACATTCCGATTCATCTGGACGAAAAAAAACCTCAACTTCGTGTGTGTAAATCTTTTTTTTATTCCTTTATATATTCTTATTTAGTTTTTTTTTCGACATCGCCCATAAAGGGCTCCCATAGTGTGAAGCCTCATGGCTCTTGCATGGTGGAGGCGACCATTAAAACCCGAATGGCATCCGACCCCGCCCGATCCTCTGGTAGAAGCGCTCGAACCTGTCTAAACAAATAAAAGCTACGCTCCGTCCACTCAGTCTTGCGAAGCACGCGAAACGAGAAACGTCGTGAAACATTTCAACCGCCGGGTAATAAATTAAATAAACAATTAACAGAAAACAAGTAATTAATAGAAATAAACAAACGGCGATTCAGTGCGGTTTGTGCAAATTTCGTCTTGTGATGTGTTAAATATTTTTTGTTAGTGCATTGTTGTTTTTTGTGAGTGCATTGAACGAAAAAAAGATTTAAGAAGTTTGCTGTATTTCGGATTACCACACACGAACTATACTAAAAGGTAATAACTGTTGATGGTAAAATTATGTTTTTTTTGTATAATGTAACTTTGTTACCAAGCGCTGGGGTTATACGCCGGCGTTCAATATAAAAAGTGATTTATTTACTTCGCCCTCTTCCCTGTAAAATTTTTTTTTGTTGTGCTTTATAATAACATTACCGGCTAGTCTTTTATTAGTTCATTTATATCACGGAAACTTATTATATTATTAAATTGATTAGAATATTGTCTTAAGCTAGTTAGGATAGTTAAGTTGATGCGGCTTTAATATTATGAAATAATGGCGTTACAATTAGGGGCAATATTGTTTATTAATATTATACTAAGTTTGGATTCGTAAAAAAACTCTGTAATGTAGTTATAGATTTATTAGGCTTATTTTGGTTAGGGAAGTGTGAAAAATGGCCGGATGAAACTTTTAGCCATTTTGTATTCTTTTTCATATAACGGTTGATGCTAGGTATACTGATAAAGGGTGCATACCTTGAAACACAGAAGATGAATTTACTTAAAATACATTATTTGTTAAATTTAAATTAATTATTTTATTAAAAAAGTCAAAAAATTAATAAATTTAGCTTAGAAATGCATTTATTATATACAATCGCTTAGCAAACTAGTTTATTACTTAAAATACATATTCAATTTATATAAAAAGTATTAAAACTTGTTTTTGCATAAAAATCGCCAAGAAAAAAATGTTTATTCTAACCTAATTTAATAAATCGCTCAGAAATATAAAGTTTGTTAAATATTGCTCCTAATATTCTAGTAAATTGCTCATAAATTGTGTAGTAAATTGCTTATAAAAAGCTTTTATTGCAATTTTAAGGTATAAAATTTAATAATTGTAAAATTGTTAATTAAACATTGTTCCGGTTAATAAATCATAAAATATTGCTTAAAGAAGTCTGAGCGATTTAAGTTTAATTTTTCAAAAATTGAATTGAAAGCTTGTGATTGAGAGAATATTAGAAAGAGGGACTTATGTATGCAAAATATAAATGTATTTGTTCTGCTCACAGACGCACGGCTATCGGTTATTTCCGAATTTTGGGAATCATTCCGAATAAGTCGCTCGCTTGTGAGTGAGCTTGCGATACATTTATACTTTGCTACACAAGCACCCTTTGTTCTTCTTCTTAATAATCTTTCAATCAACGGTTTTAGCTTTAATTTTTTTTATTGATTTTATGCTTTAAACTTTTATTGCTTGCTTCACTCGACGGTGAAACACAGATTGCGCGTCAAGGGAAGTTACTTGAAAGTGCATTTTATCATCAAGACTACGTTAAAAATTGCTTTAATTGCATAATTTTTGACTCGGAAATGTGTTATTATAGTAAAAACATGATCAAAAATGAATTTATGAAATACTGGATTGCTCAAAATACAAAATAAGTTCAGAAAATGTAATGAAATGAATTTTGATAATTTTAAGTATAAAATTATTCTATCAAGTTATTCTTATATGATATACTCGTTCAATTGTGTAGAGAACCATAAAACCAGAATATATTGCTTATGAAATGGATTTATCAAAGAAAATCAACAATTTTCATGAAATTTATTTAAAAAAAATTACGTAAAATATACTATTACAATAAATATGAATTAAATCGCTCAGAAATCATCAATTTGAATGAAATGATTGAATATTTATTATTATTATTATATAAAAACATAATAAATTGCATAAAAATTTACAAATATTGTAACTCCTCTTCTTATAATGCCGTATGTTTGTGGTGTGCGATAATAGTTCTACGCAAACATGCGGGACCTACAGTTTTAACGTGATACTAGAGGGGTTTACTAGGAACCAGGATATTTTGCTGGTTTGTCATTCATTGTCTTGCGAATGAGGCTACCGCATCGATATATATTCGAGAAATTAGATATTGCTGCTGCTGCTGGGAATCGAATCCAGGCTGCCTATTCAACGTACAGTAGTAAAATCAACAATTTGCCTAACATTTCTAAAAGAAAACTTTACATAAAACATATATGAAACGCAATTTATGTTACAAAAACATAAGAAATTGTTTAAATGAACAAACATTACAATAATATGAAA
Organism: Tachinus rufipes; assembly: GCA_963932245.1. NCBI lineage: Eukaryota > Metazoa > Arthropoda > Insecta > Coleoptera > Staphylinidae > Tachinus > Tachinus rufipes. Next base: position 83,708,185 of record OZ010747.1, on the reverse strand, counting down.
TAAGTCGCTCAGAAGTTTATAAATTTGCATAAAAATGTTAAATAAGTATTCACAAAATTGAATTTTACATAAAATATACTAAATATTCAAATTGTCATTTAGAAAACGCATTTATTATAGAAAAAACAGAATAAATTGCCTAAAAATTAGCAAACATTGCAATAAATTTGAAATAAATCGCTCAGGAATTAATCAGTTTTTATGCAAAAGTTTTAAAAATGTACTCACAAACATGCTTTTATATAAAATATAGAAAATACATAAAAAGTTCTTCGGAAAACTCATTTATGTTACAAATAACATAAAAAATTGCTTAAAAATGTGCAAATATTGCAATAAATTTGTAATAAGTCGCTCAGAAATGAATCAGTTTGAATGAAATTATTAAATATTTATTTATAAAACTGAATTTTACATAAAATTTACCAAATATACAAATTGTTATTTGGAATTATAGAAAAAACACAATAAATTGCCTAAAAAGTTGCAAGTTTTGCAATAAATTTGAAATAAGTCGCTTAGAAATTATTCAATTTATACAAAAGTTTTAAATATGTACTCACAAAACATGTTTTTACATAAAATAAACAAAATACATAAAACGTTACTTGAAAAACGCATTTATCTTACAAAAAATATAAGAAATTGCTCAAAAATGTGCAAGTATTGCAAGAAATTTGTAATAAGTCGCTCAGAAAATTAATCAATTTTCATGAAATTGTTAAATATTTATTTACAAAACTGAATTTTACATAAAATATACTAAATATACAAATTGTAATTTGGAAAACGCATTTATTATATAAGAAACTCAATACATTGCCTAAAAAATTGCAAATATTGCAACAAATTTGAAATTAGTCGCTCAGAGATTATTCAATTTATGCAAAAGTTTTAAATATGTACTCTCAAAACATGTCATTACATAAAACGTTACTTGGAAAGCGAATTTATTTTACAAAAACATAAGTTTGCTTAAAAATGTGCAAATATTGCAAGAAATTTGTAATAAGTTGCTTAGAAATCAATTAATTTGCTTGAAATTGTTGAACGTATGAATTTTACATAAAATATACGAACCAAATAAATTGTAAATAAGAAGTTTTATAAAAACATAATAAATTGGTTAAAAATTATCAAATAATACAACAATTTTGCAATAAATCGCTCAGAAATTAATCAATTTGCATAAATATTTTAATAAAATGATTTACAAAACCTGAACATTACATAAACATTTTGAAATTGTAAAGTTCTTAACTTTTAAAAACATAATGAATTGTCTAAAACTTGCAAATATTGCAAAAGAAATTGGCAACATTGGAATAAATTTGTAATAAGTCGCTCAGAAATTATTCCATGTATGCAATGTACTCACAAAACATGCTTTTACATAAAATATACAAAATACACAAAACGTTACTCAGAAAAAGCAATTATCTTACAAAAAATTTAAGAAACTGCAAATATTGCAAGAAATTTGTAATATGTCGCTCAGTTATGCAAAAAGTTGCTCAGAAATCAGTTAATTTGCATAAATATTTTAGAAAATTTACTAACAAAACTGAATTTGTCATAAAATAGGCCAAATATATAAATTGTTATTTGAAAAATGCATTTATTATATTAAAAACATAATAAATCTTCTAAAAATGAGCAAATATTGCATACAAGTTTGAAATAAATCGCTCAGAAACAGGGTTGTAGCGAGTAGTAGGGCCGCTTATGTGCAACAAAAATATTCGGCTTTTTATAGCGTAAATAGTGAATGCTTATGCGTGATTCAAAATTGTACGGCAATGGAACCGAGAATAGTTACAAGTAAACATTGTTTAATATATTATTGCATACAATTCCTCAAAAAATAGCGCGCAGAAAATCAATTTATGGCTCAAAATGTTTACCGAAAATGTAATTTATTTAAATACAACAAAATTGCACAAAAAATTAATTTGTTGTATAAAACATTCATTCAAAATGACACAAATATATAAGTGCATAAAATGTTTTATTAGAAATTGCATAGAAAACCAATTTGCACACATCAGAAAACACTTTTATTGTACAAAACACCAATTTAGTACATGAAACTTGTGAAGATTTATTTTATTACATAATATTTATCAAAAATTGCGCATTTATTACAAAATTTAATAAAAAGTTTTCTTATTACAAAAAATGATTAAAAAACTCATTTATTAGACAAAATCGCAATAAACCATTCAGATTGCACACAAAAAATATTAATAAAAATTGCATATATCACCCACTTTTTGCATAAATTTGATCAAAAACTACATTAAATCAATGTATGCAGTCAATTTATCTAGTCATACGGAAAACCCAACTAAAGCAAAAAAATACAAAAAACACATTTGCTGCTATGATCTATTCATAGCCAAACTTGCTAATAAAACTCAAATCGTTAGAATGAGATCAAAACATTAAAAATATTATTTTGATAATTTTATCAAAACTACAAATTATTGTACATTTAAATTGATTATATCCATTTTAGCCGGAAATTTAATTTGAAATATCTGCTTATATTAGTTGTCACTGTAGATACAAGCTCCCTTATCTAGTTTGCAAAGTTTGTAGGTTTATATTTTTTTAAATTTTTTTATAAATTCAATCTAAGTAAATTTTTGGCCGCTTCATTTATTTGGCAGCCGTGTGAGTCGCACACACTCTGCATAACAGGACGCACTCAGTAATCAACTAATTTGCAAAAATGTTTACAAACGAAACGTAATTTTGCATGAAATATACAAAATACATAAACCGCTACTTGGAAAACTTATTTATCTTTCAAGAAACATAAGAAATTGCCTAAAAATGTGCAAATATTGCTATAAGTCGTCCTGAAATTGATCAATATGTATGACATTATTAAAATTGTATTTACTCAACATATTTTTACATAAAATACATAATTCGTTACTTTAAAATCTTGCAAGAAACATAAGAAATTTTCTGAGAATTGCAAATATTGCAATAAATCTCTCAGTAATCAATTAATTTGCATAAACATTTTAGTCCCAAAATATATTTTTACATTAAATATACAAAATATAGAAAACTTCTTGGAAAGTTGCAAAATTGGTCAGAAATTTTTCAAAAATTCCAAATATTTTATGAAAATCGCATTTATTTTACAAAAAACCTAAGAAATTGCCCAAAAATGTGCAACAAATTTGCAATAAGTTGCCCAAAAATGCAATGAGTGCATTAAACTCTAAAAGTTTAAGTGAAAACGTTTACAAAACTTTTTGTTAGTAATTATATCTGTGATAATCCTCAATCATTTTCAAAAATTTGCTTAAAACACATTTTTACATAAAATTTACAAAATGCATAAAATGTTAGTCCAAACCAATTCTGAAAATTGCAAATAAGTTGCCCTGAAAACAATCAATATGCATGAAATTCTAAAAAATGTACTTACAAAATCTTGCGAGAAACATCTGAAATTATTTAAAAATGTGCAAATATTGCAACAAATTTGATATAAGCCGTTTCTTCTTCTTATAGTGCCATACTCGCTATGAGCATCGGCACCCCTCTCGTATGTTTGTGATGTGCGATAATAGTTCCACACAAACATACGGGACCTACAGTTTAACGTGGAATCCGAAGCATACCACTAGAGGGGTTTACTAGGCAAATACTTAGCTGGTTTGCAATTGCCTTGCGAAGTAGACGAACGCATCGAAATAAATTCGACAAATTAGATATTGCCGCTGCTATAAATTGATCAGGAGTAATCAATTTATATGAAATTTTTAAGCGTACATCATTTTTTTTTCAAAAGAACATAAGAATCTGCTAAAAATGAGCAATTATTGGAATAAATTTGTAATAAGTTGCTCAGAAATCAATTATTTTACATGGAATTATTAAAAAATTATTAACGAAACTGAATATGGCACAAAATATATAAATTGTCATTTGGAGAAGGATATTGCAACAAATTTGAAATATCTTGCTCAGAAAATAATAAGTTTGCATAAAAGTCTTTAACATTTACAAAATTACACATGTTTACAAAATATAGAAAATACATAAAACATTACGTGAAAAACGCAATTATTTTACAAGAAAATTATAAGAAATGTTGCAACAAATTTAGAATAAATCGCTCAGAAATTAATCAATTTCTATAAATATTCTAAAAAATTTACTCGCAAAACTGAATTTTATATAAATTATTCGAAATATAGAAATTGACATTTGGAAAACGCATTTATTATTTAAGAAACTTGAAAATTTACAAATATAGCATTAAATTTGAATTAAGTCGCCTAGAAGTTATTCAATTTACAAAATTGATTGACTTGGATGCAATTTGGAACACAAACTATTATTTGATGTGATTCTATCAAACCTAACTTGACCCTGCGCAACCCGGATGTGATTCCCGGTTTAGTTTTAGATTAATTTGTTAATTTATAACAGTTTTGATTTATTTGTTAATAATTTTACTAACTTTTTGGATTAAAACCTGTCAGTTTTTATACATTGCTGCTAACTTTTGTACACAAATCATTTTTTTTTTTAATTTTAGTAATTTTTGAAGATTCTAGTAGGTTTATCGGGATTTTTTAGCTTGTATACAACTTAAATTTTATATGACTGGAAGTCATTTTTTTGAAAATTTGCAATGAAATTGATTGTCTTGTTGCCGATCGTCCTACAGCTTGTGCGGCGTGTTCTTACTAGACGTAAAAATTATTCTATAATCAAATGCTCTCCTTGAATGTACTCCTCTTAAAGCAATGCTGGAAATCTTCTTTTGTAAGAACATTTTGGAGCTACGCCGATTTTTGCTTCACCTCTTCCATTGAAACAGAAAAGAGTCACAGGGTGGCGAGTAATACGCGTGTTCGAGCACTGGAGTTTCTTACAAACTCGCTCTCGCAGTGTTGCCAAAACTATTAAATAGTAACTTTGGTTTACAATTTGAACCTCTACAACCTATTCAGTCATCACGATTGATTTTGGTCACTGTTTGCGGAGTTGAAACACACACGTCGACCTGGACGTTAGTCATCTTCGGTGCTATCTTGGTCTTCAGAAAACCGTTTATACTATTGGAAAACACGCGCAAGAGATAAAGAATTTTTACCATAGGCCTCTTTTAACATCTTATAGCACTCAATTGTAGTTTATTTTTAATTTAATGAAAAATTTCACATTGATCTGTTGCTCGTGTTTTTCGTCGCACGAGAAGAAACACGTTTGTTTTTAACCTCTATACTATAGAAAAAAAGTACTACAGCGACAAAAACGTGTTTTTGTACTGGAATAGTAGTCTTCCAGCTATCCAACGCTGCATTTGTTCTTCTTCCTACTCCTCTAGCACGCTTTTTGTGATTGCAGTCTCGTTTAATAGCCAGACCTTGTACTAAACTGCATACATTAACGCATACAAATCTGACAAGTTGTAGTAAATTTTGGCTAAATGTAGTAACTGCAATTCAAAGTCTCTGATACGTTTGTGCTAACTTTTACACATTGTTTGACAGTTTTCGTAACTTTTAAACAGATTAGGTAATTTTTTCCATCTTACATTATTGTGATCGTTTTTGACAGTTACTAATATGTATTGACAGATGTAGTCACTGTTTTGTATGGTCAGTTTAGAATAAGTTTAACTGATATAGTAGTTTTGTTGCTTTTTTGACAGATTGCTATATGTTACCTATGATATGCATTAAATATGTTAACTATTTTTAGTGATATTTTGATTGATGTAGTAACTTTTTTGGAGTCTAAAATACAACTTTATACGTTAGCAGTTTGACAGTTTAAAATATTTGATTCGTTTCTGCTTAACTATGATATTATTTTTAGTAACTTTGGCATATTGTATCCGTTTTATAATTTTAGTAATTTTTTGACATTTTGAATAGTTTTTTGACTGATTTAGTAACATTGTTGATAATTTAAATATAATTGAACATATTTTGTAACGTTTAGAATACTATTGGACAGAGTTGGAAAGTTGTTCCAACTTATGGTATACATGGCTGTAATTTGATTAACTATTTTAGTAACTTTTTGTATTTTTTAGTAACTTGTAACTATTTTATAAGTTTAAAATATGATGTAGTAATTTTTTGGCACATTATCTGGCAGATTGGATGTATTTTATTATTTTATTACATTGTTGTAAATTATTTGACATCTTTAGTAACTTTTCAAACAGTTTCAAAACTTGTTTGATAGATCTGGCAAATTTATGCTAATTTATTACATTTATTTGCTAACTTTTTGATAAATGTAGTAATATTTTTGACAGTTTAGTAACTTTTTGACAATTGCAGTTATTTTTGTAACCATTTGACAGGTCTGCTATATTTTTGCCAACATAAATTGTTACTGTAAATTGTAAGACATAAAGTAATTTTTTTTAATTTTTAGTAATTTATGTCAGGTTTGACAATTTAGAATATAATTTGACATATCAGGCACAAGGTACGCACTTGTTTCACAGTTCAAAAAACATTTTGAAAAACTATTTGACAGTTTTTATAACTTTTTCATAAAAGTATGTAGTAATATTTTTGACAGTATAGTAACTTGTTGACTTACGCAATTTGACAGTATAGAATACAGTTTTTGACAGGTGAAATGTTGCAATTTTTTGTTGACAGTTTTGAATACTATTTGGTAGATCTGTTATATTCTGTTAACATAAATTATTACTGTAACTTGTTTCACAATTTTAGTAACTTTTTATATAGACGTACTAGGTTTTTTAACAGTTTTTACACAAACTTTGCATAATAAACATGGGTCCGGTGCGCACTTGTGTATTCATGCTATAAGTTTTACTGATTTGGACAATCTGTATACATTTTATTTCACCGAGACGGAAAACCCCGATTTTTTGGACAGGGTTTGAAAATAATTAATTTAATTTTAAAGTCAGTATATTATTTAAAAAGTCACTATTAATACTATTTACCGTGATTCCTTTCAACGATGTTATTAACTCATAAGTTTACATTTTAGTTCTTGCCGCAAGGTTAAATTAAAGTAGTAGAAAGAAATTTTTATCAAAACTATTAGGTTTAACAATAGATCAAAATAAGATGAATAATTAAAAATATACTCAATCAAAATAATATTTTTTAATATTTATTTTTGATGTGTAAAACAAAAAAAATTGGCTACACTACAGCGAGCCGACGCCAGCCGATCTAGTCATCTGAAGAACGAACCTTCAAAATCTTGTTTGCTTAGCAGGGTTTCGGTTCTTACAATTTTTGATTTAAGGGTTAGGTTTCTAGATCCGGTTTTGTAATTTTAATGGGGTTTCAGGGTACGGATTAGGTTGTTTTCCAGCTCTGTTGAGAATACAATGAATGACGCCTCAATTGGTTTACGTTCAAATTAAAAAAAAATATATATACAATATTAAAACTTAAAAATAATATTGCTTTCATTATAATTTTGTCAAATTATAAGAAATTGCTAAAAAAAGTGCAAATTAGTTGCTCAGATATTACTGGATATTTTTAAAAAGTTGCCCACAAAATCTCCTAAGAAACATCAGAAATTACTGTGCAAATATTGCAACAAATTTGAAATAAGCCGTTTAGAAGTCAATAATTTGCTTAAAGTTGTTCAAAATTTTATTCACAAAATTTAGTTTTATATGAAATATGCAAAATAAATAACTTCTTATCCAGAAATCTTATAAAAATTAACAAATTGCTTTAAAGTTTGATTTAAATTGCTCAAAATCAATCAATTTATATCAATTTCTTAAAAAAATCCTTTTTTGCATAAAATATACAAAATACATAAAACGTTACTCGAAAAATGCATATATTCTAGAAAAACCATAATAAATTGGTTAAAAAGTACAAATATCGCAACCAATTTTATGTCAGAAATCAATAAATATATATGAATTGTTAAAAAATGTATTCAGAAAATTCAAAGTACACAAAAAGTTACTTGGAAAACTGATTTATCTTAAGGTGCGTATAAATATGCGGCTTGCAAGCCGCTCGTCAGTTTCTCTTAACAAAGAGCGTCCCAATATGCGAGCCGAGCGGCTTGCGAACCGCTCGGCTCGCATATTGGGACGGCTTTTGAAGCGCGACACGAGCTGCTTGCGAGCCTCTTTTGTCGAGCCATATATTGTCGGTTTTTCTGCGAACACAAAGACATTCTCAGTTTATATTGGGACGGGGTTTTGTGTACTTGCGAGTTTTTTCAATTTTTATTATTTTAATTATAGAGTGAAACACATATTAAACTCATTGATATTAACTAAATCATTTTTATGGGATCCAAAACATAAAAAACATTTAAAAAAATTTATAAAAGAAGATGCGTGGAAAAAAATAATAGTTTAGTTTTTAATAAAAAATATGTTGTAAAAAATGCGATTTATTTTGGTAAATCATAACTTAAATTATCATTGTAAAATTATTATTTAGAAATAAAAAGGAAAACCGAAAATAGTTGGCTCGACAGAAACGGCTCGCAAGCAGTTTGTGTCGCGCTTCAAAAGCCGTCCCAATATGCGAGCCGAGCGGCTCACAAGCGGCTCGCAAACCGCTTGACTCACTTATTTATATACTTTTTGTGTTCGCAGAAAAACCGAAAATAGTTGGCTCGACAAAATCGGCTCGCAAGCAGTTCGTGTCACTCCACAAAAGCCGTCCCAATATGCGAGCCGAGCGGCTTGCGAACCGCTTGGCTCGCATATTTATACGCACCTTTACAAGAAACATAAGAAATCGCTCAAAAATGAGCAATTATTGGGATAAATTTGCAATAAGTCGCTCAGAAATTAATCATTTTGCATGAAATTGTTAATAAAATATTTACGAAACAGAATATGGCACAAAATATATAAATTGAATTGAACAATCTTATAAAAACATAATATTTTGCCCAAATTATTGCAACAAATTTGAAATATGTTGCTCAGAAATCAATAATTTTGCATGAAAGTCTTTAATATTTACAAAATTGCACATTTTACAAAATATAGAAAATACATAAAACATTACTCACATAACTGAGTTTTATATACATTATTTGAAATATAAAAATTGAGATTTGGAAAACGCATTTATTATTTAAGAAACTTAAAAACTTACAAATAAAGCTACAAATTTGAATTAAGTCGCTCAGAAATTATTCAATTTGCATAAAAGTCTTAAATATTTACTCTACAAAATGTATAAACCGTTACCAGGAAAACGCTTCCTGAGGTTTATTTTCCGGATTGACTTTAGTTAAGACTTGGATGAAATTTGAAACAAACTATAATTGGATGTGATTTCTATCAAACCTAACATGACGCTGCGCAACTCTGGTGATATTCCCGGTTTATTTGTTGATCATTTTAGTACTTTTTCAGATTAAAACTTCAATTTGCTGTTGCTGCTAATTTTTGTACACAAATCAGTTATTTTAACGTTTTAGTAACAGTTTAGAATACTATTAGTCAGATTTGGAAAGTTGTTCCAACTTATGGTATACATTGCTGTCAAGTGTTTGGCTATTTTAGTAACTTTTTGATTTTTTTAGTAATTTGTTGACAGATGTAGTAACTTTTTTTAAAGGTTTAAAATATGATGTAGTCATTTTTTGGCACATTGAACTGGCAGCTTGATTACATTTTATTACATTGTTGCCTATTTAACAGCTTTAGTAACTAGAATATCAAATTTATGCTAATTTATTACATATCTAATTGACAGTTTTAGTAATTTTTTGATAAATGTAGTAATATTTTTGACAGTTTAGCAACTTTTTGATAAAAGTTATTTTTTTACAGTATTTTTGGTAGTTTATATAACCATTTGACAGGTCTGCTATATTTAAAGTAATTTTTTTAAATTTTTAGTAATTTTACGTCAGATTTGACAATTTAGAATACAATTTGACATATCAGGCACATGGTACGCTCTGCTGTGAATTGTTTGACAGTTTAAAAAACAATTTGAAAAACTTTTTGATAAATCTTGTAATATTTTTGACAATTTAGTAACTTTTTGACAGATTATTTACATTTTTTGAGGGTACAGAACACAGCTTTTGATAGATAATATGTTGCGATTTTTGTTGATAGTTATCTCTAAGAATGTGCCATCATTACAGGTGATCTTAAGGATCTTCCTTGTGTCTGACCACTTTCCAAAAATGGTTTTGCCTACGGGATGGGACAGGTTGATGAGAGCTACTTGGAGGTGTTCTAGTACAGCCTCTTTGTAGTTAACGTCCACCTTTTTTGTTAATGATAAGTAGTTTTTAAGCTTGGCCCAGATTCTTTTGCCTTCTTCTTAGGTTGTATAGATGAAAGCTCGGAAGTGGATGAGCATTCCAAAAAGAAGTTCTTTCTCCAGGAAGGTTCTGGATTTAAAAGTTGGAAAGTAAACCAAAGTCTGCTGCACATAGGCCTCATTATGCCCTTTGTACTTCCTCTAGTCGTGACTTCACTCCGTTGTTCTGGCATTTCACCACTCTATGTGGCTGATGTATGCAAGTGTAACGTTTGGAGGGGTCTTTCTTATCTTGGCAGCTCCTCAACGTGCTCGATCGTCTCGTCATCTATTTCACATCTTCTACACGTTGGATTGCTTATAATACCAATAGTGTCAAAGTCTTTTCTTAGTGTCCTCTCAAGATTGCTTTACCACCTTTCACATTCTTAATTAATTAATTAATTGCAAAGCGTTACATGTCTAAAGATAAGCAGGTAACAGTGACGGGCAACAAAAACTGACAATTTGAATATTAATGGAGCTCGTATTGTTTTGGTAGTGGTTTTGTAAGTATTAAATTGCAAAAAAAAACGGAAAAATTGGAAACACCAATCGGGCAATTTTTAAAAAACTTGCTGTTTTATAGAACAAACTTGTTTACAAACGCAAAAAAAAAACAGAAACTATAATATGTTACGGAAAAGTGGTTTTCAGAAGCATTCAATTGCAAAAACGGTAAATTTCTAACTTATTACGCCGTAAAACATAAACTAATGGGCCAAGTTTTATAAAATTTGCTGGTTACTAGGCAAACATGTTTTCAAACGTAGAAAAAAAAAATTGTTACGGTAAAATAGTTTTCAATTGCAAAAAACGGAAAAATTTTGACGTAATACGTCATAAAACAAAAACTAGCCTGGCAATTTGAATAAAAATTTCTGATTAATAAACCAAGATGTTTTTGAACGTAGAAAAATAAAAACCATAATATTATTTTGGTAAAGTAATTTTTGTAAGCAAATAACGGTAAAAATCTAACGTAATACGTCGTAAAACAAAAACCAAACGGACAATTTTTATAAAATTGCTGCTTAATAGACTAAACCTGTATACAAATGCAAAAAAAATATATAAAAACCATAATATTGTTTGGGAAAAATAATTTTCAGACGCATTAAATTGCAAAAAAACGGTAAAATTCTGACTTATTACACCGTAAAATAAAAACTAATCAGTCAATCTTTTACAAAACTTGCTAGTCACTGGCCCAACATACTTTCAAACTTAAAAAGAAATTAAAAACCATACCATTGTTACGAAAAAATAATTTTCAGACGAATCAAATTCCAAAAACGGTAAAATTCTGACTTATTACGCCGTAAAACAAAAACTAATGGGTCAATTTTTATAAAATTTGCTGCTTACTAGACAAACAAGTTTTCAAACGTAGAAAAAAATAATTGTTACGGTAAAATAGTTTTCAATTGCAATAAACGGAAAAATTTTGACGTAATACGTTATAAAACAAAAACCAACCAGGCAATTTGAATAAAAAATTCTGATTAATAAACCAAGATGTTTTTGAAAGTAGAGAATTAAAAACCATATTATTAGTTTGGTAAAATAATTTTTGTAAGCAGATAACGGTAAAAATCTAACGTAATACGTCGTAAAACAAAAACTAAACGGACAATTTTTATAAAATTGCTGCTTAATAGACTAAACCTGTATACAACTGCAAAAAAAAAAAAAAACCATAATATTGTTCGGGAAAAATAGTTTTCAGACGCATTAAATTGCAAAAAAACGGTAAAATTCTTACTTATTACACCGTAAAATAAAAACTAATCAGTCAATCTTTTACAAAACTTGCTAGTCACTGGCCCAACATACTTTCAAACTTAAAAAGAAATTAAAAACCATACCATTGTTACGAAAAAATAATTTTCAGACGAATCAAATTCCAAAATACGGTAAAATTCTGACGTAATACGTCGTAAAACAAAAACCAATCATGCAATTTGTATAAAAAATTCTGATTCATAAGCGAAGATGTTTTAAAATGTAGAGACATTTTAAAAACCATAGTATTATTTTGGTAAAATAATTTAAATTGCAGAAAACGGTAAAATTCTGTAATAAATACGTCGTAAAACAAAAACCAAACGGATAATTTTTATAAAATTCCTGCTTAATAGACCAAACTTCTATACAAACGCAAAAATTAAAAACTATTATATGGTTACGGAAAAGTGGTTTTGAACAGCGTACAGCAATTTCTGTGGTTCAGAAAGTTTCGTAATGGCAGAATTCAATTCTCGATCAACCATCAGAATGATAGCAAACAATTTAAATACGGATAAAGAAACCGTCAAATAATCACCGAAGAACTAGGGGAAAAAAGAGTGCCCACTTTGTTCCGCGTCGAATGCAAGGGATCTTTAAAACCGAAAAAAACTCCGTTTCCAAAAATTACATGTTAAAACCATGTTTATTATCTTTTTTGGCTACCGGGGAATATTCTATAACGAATTTGTTTTACCTGGTCAAAACGCCAAAGCTGAGTTTTATAAAGGTGTGTTAGGCCTATGAACTGGGTCTTGTTACACGATAATGTACCAGCCTATAACGCTGTGATTGTTAGACAATTCTTGTCTAGAAAAAAAGTTTTTGTGTTCACCACTCGCCGTACTTGCCTGATTTGGCTCCGGCCTACGATTTCTTATTTCCGAATTAAGTTGCATTTAAAAGGCCGTCATTTGACAATATTTTGACCATTCAAAAAGCTGTGAAGAGGGAGCTGCATGAGATACCGGAAGAAGACTTTGCTAAAGCCCTAAAATTTGCGCACAGCGCTGTATTGATGTGGGGACGTGTACATTGAATAAAATTAAAAAAAAAATACATTCTGGTTATTTATATTTTTTTTTCTTAAAACTTTATAAAAAAAACTTGGCTCAAATTGTTCAAAATGTGCAAGTATTGCAACAAAAATCTCGAAAAGTCGCCCAGAAACTAATCAATATGATTTAAAGAATTTTATATCACTTCTAAGCAGTTTATGCGATAAATAACTAGATTACAATTTTGTACGACAAATGCATTTGCTCACCAACATTTTATGTAAGAAATAAATATTACATCGGAGCTTCTTTATGGGAATAATTTCATGAACTAATGAGATTTTGGATAAATTTACTATGCTATAAATACAATTTCTTATATATTTTATGAGATAAATGTATTTTTAAGCATTTTTGGATTAACCATTAAATTCCAATTTCTTATTTTCAGCGTAAACAACATTTTATGACAAATTTTATATGATTAACTTCATTTTGTATATCACAATAAATGCGTTTCTAAGCAGAAATCAAACGCATCTTTCCGGGAGATTTTTAACGTATTCAAATACATCATTTTTTTCAGGAACCGTATTTTTTTAACGATTTCTACGCATTTTTGTGTAAAAAAATATTTGAGCTTACTACAGATCAACCAAATCATTAAAACAATTTGCACTAGCGCGCACCCGCTTTCATTATTCGAGGTTCCTGGAGCACATAAACACAATATTGCACGTATTCTTGAATATTTATTTTTTATGTTTGAGGAGTGAATAGATATAAAAAATACATTTACACTTTAATAATGAAACGAAAACGAGTGCGCGCGCCTGGTATGTTTACCACTTCTACTATTAATATGTTTAAATTAATTTAAAAATTGACAGAATGAAACTCAAAGAATAAAATTTATCAAAAACTTTTTTATCGCACTGGATATTTGACTGAAAATACACCCAGAATCAGTAATTGCGTAATTTGTCACATATTATAAATGTAAAATCAATGTGGAATATACTCGGTTGTATTAACTACTACAAGTACGGTATTGACTTGATGATTTATTTATGTTCCGTAATAGTTTCAATCACAATTTTCATATTTTTGAAAATAAATAAATAATGTCTCGATTATTTTGAAATTATATGAAATTTTTATAAAAATACTTGAAATTATATGAAATTTTGTGTAATTTATGGGCAATTCCATTTCAAACGGACCAGAGCTAGGGTAGTAGTTCTTTGATCGGTATATGAGGGTATAAAACCCATAAAAAAAATTCTACGATTTTTTTAAGTATTTTTGACGTTTTTTGACTTAATCGCATTTTTTGTTTAAAAACCGCAATTTTAACTCAAAAAAATAAATTTACTAATGAAATCAATCAAAAATTTTCCGTAGAATCCAAATCTGGCGCCAATTTAAGTTTATACCCTGTCTATAAGCCGCAAAAGCCATAAAACCATGTTTTTGTTCTCAGTGGGCTGGGCAAAAAGGAGCATTTTAAAAAAAAATTATTAACCGCTAAAGTTGACGTGTTTTGATGTAAATTAATTAGAAAATATAAATTTGTTTTGTGTATTTGGGTTTTAAAGGTCTACAACTCAAAAAAACTGCAAAAATAAGCCTATTTTTTAACATAAACTTTTACAAATGCACATTTAACAGTTTTCAGAGAAACTATACACCAAATATTATTAAAAAATTTAGTTTTGCAAACAATTCTACATAGAAAATAGTCAGTGTCGTGCTTATCTGGCAAAAAAAAATTCATCTAGAAAAAAAAATTTGTTCAAAATTTACTTAAAAAATTTTTTTTTAAATTTTTTTTTAAGATTATTTGGATTATATTTTTTTAAGTTGATTTCAAAAGTTTAACAAAGACATTTTTTGTCGCTTGAACCAATTTTTGGCCATTTTACTCTTTGTTTGATAGTTTTTGCGCTTGCGGCACAAATTTTGACTCGATCTATCGGCGCGAAAATTAAAAAATATTATTATTTTTGGCATTCAAACATAAATCCTCGTGGCGTTTATCAAAATTTGTTAAAAAGAAGTTTTAAACCACTTTCTAGTGTGTTTATAATATTTTTTGTAGATATAAAAAATAATTAATTTTTAACGCATTTTTTGTCTGAAATTTTTGTAAACATTTCTTTCTAGATGGACTTTTCTATAGACGATGAGTACAACACTGACTATTTTCCATGTAAAATTGTCCCCATAATTCAAATTTTTAATAATATTTGGTGTATTGTTCCTCTGAGCGCGGCTAAACGTGCATTTGTAAGAGTTTATGTTGAAGAATAGGCCTACTTTGCAGATTTGCAGAGTTTTAGACTCTACTCTTAAAACCCAAATACACAGAACATATTTATATTTTTCAATTAATTTACATCAAAATACGTCAACTTTGGCGGTTAAAAAAAATTTAAAAAATGCTCCTTTTTGCACAGCCCACTGAGAACAAAAACATGGTTTTATGGCTTTTGCGGCTTATTGACAGAGTATAGACTTGAAATGGCACCAGATTTGGATTCTACGGAAAATTTCTGATTGATTTCATTAGTAAATTTATTTTTTTTGAGTTAAAATTGCGGTTTTTAAACATAAAATGCGATTAAGTTAAAAAACGACAAAAAAACTTTAAAAAATCGTAGAATTTTTTTTTATGTGTTACATACTCTCATATACCGATCAAAAGACTACTAATAAGTTATAGAAACTAAAAAAAAATACATAAACAAGTTTTTCAACGCACCCCCCCCCCCCCAGCTCTGGTCCGTTTGAAATGGAATTGCCCATGAAATCTTCTGATATTTTTGAGATTATGAGAAGTTATTATGAAAGTTTTTATGAAAAGAAATGAGATTATCTGAAATTTTTATCAGAATATGTTGAAATATATAACATTGCGTGACATTTTATACGATTATGTGAAATTATATGAAATAATATGAAATTATAGAAAAAAATTATGAGTTTATAAGAAATTGTATAAAGTTATGTGAATTTTTTGTCAGTTTATATAAAATTATATAAAATGTTGTCTAGTTTTTATGAGATTTTTAAAAGTTAAAAGTTATGGAAACATTTGTGAGATGCGAAATTATATGGAATTTTTATCAGATTAAATAAAATTTTACGATTTTTTTTAAATTTTATTGTAGGTCATAGTTTGTTGCATGGTGTGCCAAACATTGCATCTAATTTGTCTTGTTCACCGATCGGAAATTGGAATTTAGAAACGCAATTGCCTAATTATGTTGGAACAAACAATTATGGTTGAAAAAATTCTATGCAGAATTATAAGATCGCTACAATTGCGACGATGATCTAATGTTGGCAAGCATAGCGTATTTAAAATTATAGACGTACTTTAGTCTTCAGACATTTTAAATAAAATTAATCGGCTAAATTTGCTGTGTTTTATGGACATCATACAAAGCGTACAATATAGTGTTCATTAATAGCGTTTATTGACAAATCCGCAGATAGCCGATAAATAAAACCCAAAATTTTTGAAGCACATATCCTCAATATGCATTACAAAATTCAGTTTTACTTCAAATATAATTCCGAGGTCTTTTACATACATGAGCTACGATTTTGTACGATGAAAATTTATCTAAATTTTTTTTTTAAATTTTTTTATTGTGGTCTAGGGGAAGTAGTCCAGTCAAATATGATCAAATATTGAACTCACCTCTAAAAAATTTCAAAAGTTTTAAAACTTTGTACACTGATTTATAGGTACCTAATGTAGAATATACTAAAAGTCCTGACAAATAGGACACGAGCTTTAGCGGTAATGACCGAAAACAGGGCACTTTTTTTGGTTTTTTGATAATATTTCAAGAACTGTAGGTAGGAGGTAAAAGTTACTTTTTTTTTTGTATTCACACGGTTACTGAGTTATAGTGCGCTAAAGAATAGAAAAAAATAGTTTTTTGTTTTGTTACGAGCCAAGAAGCCGGTTTTTTTTGTTTGGTCCTCCGTTCATTTTGACAGACCTCCTTCTCTCCCCCAACTACTTGCCCTTTCTTCTACATAGAGTTTACGATACACGTGGCATACGCGTCAAATTGTAGTGTTAGTGCGGTCTCTCTTTTACCTTCTTTGTTCATGGAGAAAGGTGGTAATCAACTCTTTAAGGATGTTTCTAAAGATAGCTATCAACTAGCAGAATAATACGGACTTAAACAACTACTTATAACATAAGCTTGCTCCTTACTCTTTATCTTTATTTGAGGAAACTAGAATTCTGAAAACAAACAAATCCGCCTTATACGACACTTTTCCTGTACTACAAGAAGAAGCCAATCTTTTCGATTTTGACATCGTTTTGGGTGGAGGATTACTGTTACACAAGGTGGTGTGGCTCAAAAATCTTCAATCTTAACAATTTGCTAATGTTATGTCGCCTATGTTCTCAAGAATTGTGCCGGCAAGAGCTGTAACGTTGCGTTTGATGGCTATTCAGCGGCACCATCTAGTACGTACACAGCTGAATAGAACCAAAGTACAAGCTAAAGAGGTCAGTTGACATAAACTTTGAACACAAAACACAACTCACAAATCACAGTCAAACAGGATTGTTTTCTTTCTAATGAACACAATAAATCCAGACTTATTTCATTCCTCTTAACTGCTTTTTACAACCATGGAATTAAAACAAAACAATAATCTAGTAACGCTGGTAAATTGATCATCAGCACAGGAGTAAAATCTTAAATTAGTGACAAAGTAGCAATAGTTGGCAAAGATGTTAATCTATCTTAGTGTCCTCTTTATGGCTTTAACCCCATCTGTTTGTTAAACCTAGCCACGGCAGAGTAGAAAGAAATTGCAAACGAAGGGAATAAAAAACTTCATACTTCTTGTGCATGCATTCAGCGGATGTGATACGACTTCCGCTGCATATTGAAAATGGAAACTTGTCTGTTTCAATTTGTTCAAGAAGCGAGCCTTACTGCAAAGTATTACTGATGTAATAAAGCTGAAGCAGGAAACAGAATATTCCTGGCATGGTACAATGTACCTCACATGCATTGTTACTAAGCTTTTACGAAATCAGTTTTGAATGCTAAACCAGACCTCTCTGCGCTGCCGCCCGCACAAGAAGCAGCAATGCAGCATGCTTTTTGTGTATACCACCAAATTCAAGTTGGGCTAGGAAATGAACTTCCTCTAGAACAGTGGGGCTGGAAGTTTAAGCCAGCCGGTTGATCCTAGTAACTACAGAAGACGCAGCAGAACTCCAATATCATTTCTTGCAAATGTATAACCCCCCTCTCACAATGATCTAACATATCCAAAAGTGTAGGCAAAACATTGTCAAATATTGATTTAAAAGTATCTAACAAATGATGGTAAAAAGTACACTTATTTTTTCTTGCTTGCTTCAATAAATTACATATTTTGCCGTGCTAACTTTTTTTGTTGAAACAAACGCAATTATTAGTGTTCTATAACTCTGTAACCGCTAAGAACACTAGAAAAATGTATATGATTATTTTTATTGCTTTTATCAGCTTTCATTGTGTATATAGTTAACTTTTACCTCTGAACTACAGTTTTTGACATATATAAAGTGTCTTGTTGTTTGTGATTGCCGCTAGAGCTTGTGTTATATTCGTCAGGACTTTTAGTATTGGAGTTTTTTAGAGGTGAAAAGCTACTTTGACTGGACTAAAGCTCTTCTAGCCTGAGTGTGGGGCGTGCACCCACTAAACCTCCTTATGATATTTTCAGGTGCTATTTAGGTGTCTATTTCTTTTTCTAATTCTAGCCTTTTCTCTAGAAACTTCTGGCTGTTACAAAGTGCATGTTTCAGGCTATCTTCTAGGCATTTATTGCACATACCGTCTTTGATAATGTTGAAGTATGTTTTGAAGCATCCGAGTCCGCTTAAGCATTGTGTTAGAAAGTAGTCAACTTCTCCCCGTTTTCTGTTGACTTATTTTGGCAGGTATTTTATTAATCTCTTTATTTATCTTGCCTTTTCCGAGTTTTTCTTTCATGTCTCTTTCCATTTTTTCATGGCGTCTTCCTTCATTTGTTTTTTTTTTAAGTAATTTTGTTTATGAGTTTTGCTTCTCTGCTCCACTTGTATCTCTATAGGCATAATTGACGCTATTGGCTTCCGTATATATCGTCCTGTATCCGCGAACAGTTCTAATTGCCAACCTTCTTTACTGCCTACTTAGAAGAGCTCTGTAGCTTTTGTACTTTGTAGAGAATTATAGAGTGAGCTACACTGGACATTACTCTTTCTTTTTACTCAGACGGTTCTCTGATGATAGGCATTAACTTGAATAGTGCTGTTGTCTTGTCCGCTTTTTTAACGTGTATTTTCATTTCGTTGTTGTGATCTTACTAGATCCCTAGGTACTTTATTGACTTAGTCATGATCTCATTTTTGCCAACCCTAATCACTGTATCTTTAAATTTTCTTCCTCTATACAGGATTATTGTCACCGTTTTTTTTCTGCTATTTCTAATTCTAATTTTTCAGTTTTTTTACTCGTTCTAGTGCCAGGTTGGTTCTGTTAGTGACTTCTTTTTTGTTTTTGCCCGTGGTAAATGTGGTGATAATCCCTGTGTCTTCTGCAAAGCAGATCATTGTTGTTTTTTGGGGCGTCCTTTCTTCTAAGACCTTGTTGAAGTAAACAATCCAAAGTAATGGGACGAGGATAGAGCCTTGTGGTACGTCGCAAGTTATGTTTATTTTCTGTTTTCTCGAATTATTAACTTTTGGATTTTCAGTTATCTGGTTAATATAAGTCTTTTGCTGACTCTCATGGCTTCTAATGACTATACCACTTCTTTCCACGGGACTGAACTAAGAACATTTGTGTATCGTTGTTAGCATACACAGTGATCTGTTATTGTATGCTTTTTTTTATATGCTCAACTGTTTTGTTCACTACCATTATGTCGTCAATGGTAGACATGTCTTTTCTGAACCTATACTGGTTTGCGGATAGTTTCTTACAATATTACAACATTTACTTACATAAAAAAGATTATTCATTCGTTTAAAGAGTAATAAAATTTTATGTGAACATTAGTAAAACTTTTATTAGATTATGCTAAATTATATGAATTTTATTGAAGTTTTATGTGATTATATGAAATTTTTATTATATGTGATTGAAAATATATAATCGTTTTTTCAGATTATGTGAAATTATTTGTAATCTTTTGAAATTTTATAATATTATATGAAATTTTTTGTAATATTTATGACATTATATGAAATTATATGAAAGCTTGAGATTATGTGTAATTTTTAAAAAATTACATAATATTTTTATCAGATTATGTGAATTTATATTAAAAAAATTGTGATTTTTATGAGATTATGTGAAATTATATGATATGGAATCTTGTGAACTTTTTGAGATTATGTGAAATTTTTATGAAATTATGGTAACCAAAAATGAGATTATGTGAAATTTCTATCAGATTATGTAAAATTATATGAAATGTTATGAGATTATTTGAAATTATATGAAAATTTGTGAATTTATATGAAATTTTTATGAAATTATGGAAACTAAAAATGAGATTATGTGAAATTTCTATCAGATTATGTGAAATTATATGAAATGTTATGAGACTATTTGAAATTATATGAAAATTTATATGAAATTTTTATGAAATTATGGAAAAAATTTATGAGATTATGTGAATTTATATAAAATCTGAAATTTTTAGAGATTAAGTATGAAAATAATACAAAATTGTACCGATTTTCGTAAAAGCTATTTTAAAAAATTCATTTCTCTCATTTGTTGCATCAAATTGATTAAAAATACACGTGAAAAACCTATTTCTTGCGTAAAAAATACACAATTTGCTGAGAATACTATTTTATTGTGAAAATTAATTATTTGCATAAAATTCTTCATCGAAAATTGCGAAGAAAACTAGGTAATTGGTTCAAATTTGTCAATAAAATATCAAATTACACATTTACTGCATACAGCGATCAAAAATTGAGCAAATTAAAATCAATTTATTGCTCGACATTGACCAGAAATGCTAAATAGCATGAAATTGGTTTTTTTATAAAGTTTATCAAAAATTGCGCAAAAAAACAATTTATTGCTTGAATAATTAAAAATTGCATAGAAAATCGATGCAATAAATTCTTCAAACAAAACTTATCGCATGTTTATTTATTAAAATATGAAAATTGCGCATTAAATATCTATTTAAAAATGTATTATAAAATGCACAGAAAATCAATTCATTCATTTATTCAAAACTGTAAATATTTTAAATCAAATTAAATATTTAACTACAAGATCTAGAACTGTTATGTTAAAAAAAAATAATTCCACTTTTTTATAATTTATTAATTTACTAATATAACACAAAATATAGTAGAAATCCGCTTTGGTATAAATTGTTTTTGCATATTACAATATCCGAACTTTTAAGAATTTAAAACCATTAGGTGGTTAGGTTCTCCACCTATACCTGCAATACTGTAGGGGTAGAATAACAACCGGTTATTTCCGAATAGATTTTCCAGAATATTCTTTTTATTGAATTTACATTAACTTTTAGTAATTTTTATCTTGTATTTATTAGAATAATTGAGTTTTTCCTTTTTTAACTTTTAGTAAATTCATTTTGGATATAAATTAGAATAATAGAGCTTTTCCGCGTTTAATTACTTCGGATATTTTAAGTCGATTTACTATACGTTGTTTATTCAGAGCTTATTTACAGTACAGTGTACGTACAATAACAGTTTTTCACATAACAACTAATTAAGATTGTATTAATTAACTGCTTATATTAGCTACAACAGAATAATATGATTCCTATAATCTATTCAATTTTAAGGTAGGGAACGAGAAATATATACGCTATTTTCATATAAAGAACTACATTTAAAATTTAGAATTCAAACAATCTCTGCATTGGTGGATGTGTTTTTAAATACTTGATGCTGTTTGTTTTTTGTCTTTACCTTAAAGTTGAATAGAGTTTCTTTTGGGTTTTTAATTTTGTATATGGAATTAGTCGCTGAAATTCAAAAAATAATTTACTGCTGAGTAGGATTCGAACTCGGTACTCCCAGCATTAGCAGCAAATATTATGCAATTAATATATGTAAGGTTTAAATTTATATAAATACACCTAAATGGCGCAGTCGGTTGCAAAATAAAACAATTTATTAATTATCTTCTAATTTTTTAGGTTCAAAATTTAGTTTCATTAAGATGAAAAACAAGTTGTAAGAATAGGTTAGGTAGATATACACTGAAATGGCGCAGTCTATATAAAGAAAAAGATGTATGAGTTATGTCACTCATAAAATATAAAGTGAATTTTTTCGATTCTCGGCAACGATGCGATTTTCCCATAAGCTTGCATTTTAGTTCTTGCCGCAAAATACACCGAAATTGCGCAGTCGGTTGCAAAATGAAAATGATTTTTTTTTAGTTTTGGAAAGTGTGCAGAAACATTTTAAATTCAGTATGATGAAAAACAAATTGTAAGAATAGATTAGGTAGATACACTGATATGGCGCAGTCTATATTATTTCAATAATCGAATAATTAACAATTATTTCAATAATAGAATTATTAATTAATCGATATTATTTAGTAAACAATTATTTTTTAATTATTGAAATAGTTATAATTCGATTAACAATCTCCATATAAAATATTAAAGAAAATTATGTACCACAACGTTTTATGTAATATAATAAAAAGAGTTCAATGGCCAAAAATAAATTATGAAAGGCTGGCGTAGGTATTACGATTCGGGATGATAATAACAGTAAATTCAGCAAAATTGCTATTTCTTTTTTTAATATAAAACAGGATCAAATAAATAGCATCCCATTAATGAATGCCGCAGGATAACAATGTGTGGGCGATAAACATTAATTAGTACGGCTTTTGATGCAAAATATTACGAATCAAACAATTTAGAGAAAAAAGGAATGCGCGAAATAAACAAATCTATTGAACCCGACAACAATATTAAATAAACATTGTTTGTATAATGCGCAATTTGTATTTTTGCCTGAAAGAGAAATATTTTAATATTTTGCGCGGAATTTAATTAAATAATAAATACGTAAATTATTTAAGCGTGACATGGATAAACATGTTTTGAACTTAATTTTTGCTTTGAATTTGTAATAACCGTCTTAAGGCATTCATGATGATTATCAAATTTTATTTTATCTTTTGTAAGGACGTTTGGCCCGAGGTTTGGGCTGCTTAACGAGGTTGGGTTAGGTCGATGTAAAGTATAGTTAGATAAAGCGATACAATTAAGTTTATTTTTTTATAAACTGCTTTAGAGGTTAAAAAAAACTATTGATTTAAGCATTGGTTTCATTAATGATTTTCAGCGATTTGATACAAAATTGCGTTAGTTTATACAACAAAGTGAGTTAAATACGAATAAAACCTCTTAAGTACTAAACAATCAAAATAAAGCAGTGTTGCTTACTTTGCGGCGGTTGATACTTTGTGTGATATTTTTTGTTGTCTGTTTTGACATTTAGAGTAAATAATAAGATCAAAATAGATCTGTTTATTGTTGTGTGTAAACAAGACGTTTGTTGTTGCAGTTTTTTAGATATGGTAAGGTGTTTGTAGTTTTCCAACCGAGTTCGGTAAGAGTTTCTGCAGAGCACACATTGACCTGTACGCTAAAGAAAGCAATGTTTGTGTTTATTTAATCGAGTGGTTGATAAACAGAGGTGACATGCCGATTAAAATATATAGGCTATAGCTGTGATTTGCATATCAACTTTTTTTAAGTTCAGCAGAACCAGTTACACTTTTGCAATTTTTATAATCAAAAGTTGTGTTTTATAAAACTAGTTGCACAATAACAAGTTTTAAGATTAGAGAAAATTGTGGTAGTGAAAATGTGTTTTCCGGTTGCAAAACGCCGTTTTTTTAGCTTTATTTTTTAGTTTGAAGATTCACTTTTGCAATTTTTGGTGCATTCTAATTTTCTAAGCGATTTATTTAGTCAACAACTTTTAGCAATTTATAATTAACTACGCCAGTTGGTTGTAGTCCCAGAACATATTTTTAAGCAAAAAATATGTCTGCATACTTCATGCAATTAATACCAAATTAAATTTTAAGTAATTTTTGATTAACTATAGCAAATAATTGTAAATTTAAAGTGTTTATACGCATATTTCTTTAATAAACTTTTATATAATTTTACTGTGTAGTTTGAATAGAAGATCCTTATGCCAAACTTTATTGAAGGCTTTTTCAACCTAAAACCCTGTTAGTTGGTTTAGTTGGTGGACGGTCGTGTATGTCTATTGGAACTCATGTTGATGAGAAGGAAGCAGAGATTATTTGATTCCACGTGGTTTTGAATTATATCAACGATAACCTTTTCTATGACCTTACTCAAGGTGCATAGTAAGCTGATAGGCCGGTAGTTTTAAGGAAACCGCCGGTCTTTTCCAGGTTTTGGGATATTAATTACGAGTGACTATTTTCGAACCGTAGGAAAGTGCCCGGTACGAAGAATTGTATTAGCATTATTGGTTAGAGCCATTATTGCCTTATGCGAGAATCATTTGAACGCTCTATTTGGAATTTTGTCAAAGACGTTGAGACGGACTAACGCTTTGGAGATCTTTATTGGATGTTGGTTCTCTGTGAAAGATTTCAAAGTATTTTCCGAACACAAATTTTATGTGAGAGGCTGTTGCGATGCAGGCAAAGCTAACCGTTATCAGTCAAGCGCATGGGAAGGGATGGGAATTTTTTTTCCATGTTCTACGTTCAAATTTCTCAGAGCGTTAAAAATAAAAAAGATTATTATGTCTCTTAACAAGTTGATTGACCTTATGGTCTTAAGCTGAAAGCTAGCTAAAATCCATCAAAGCCCCAATTTAATGCACCTGCCTCTCAAAAACATATTTCAGCTGCTCTTCGGAGCATACCCAACAGCAAGAAGAAATTTTATGATCAAGCAACTGAAAATCAGCTCTTTAGCTTGACACAAGTAAGAAAAGCTGATTTTAAAGATAAATCTATCTTTCTACATCTAGTCTAAAAAGCTAATTGTCCGACAGTCTGTATCCAGACATAGAAATGATACAAGTTCTTGCAAACCCTATGAAATGCCTATAAGGCTGGCACACTAGGTGCGTTCTTAATATTCCTCAGTAACACCAATGTCAGTTAAGCAAGAAGGTCAATGCATTGAGAAATACAAAAGTATAGTAATTCAGTTGGAGAGGAGTTTAGGCGGTAGGCGCTCCTTTCAATTCACAAAAAATGGTGTTGGCGAAGGCATGACAATCAGCATACATACAGCAGATAAATGAACACTCTGTAAACTTCAGGACCCACAGGCTTGGCATATGTGTTGCATTAGGAAAAAAATGATGATGATGATGAGGACTTCATGAAAGGTCATTGCATTAAAAATACATTGAATGTACCCTGTACCACAGCAAAACAAATGCAAAACAAAATATACCTAGAAACAGTCTTACACATATGGAGCCAAAAATTAGAATAGCATCGAGGCTGGAATCCACAATGACAAAGACCAAAAGAAGCAGACTTCACTACCCTTAAGCAAATTTTTTCCCAAAGCAGATTCCACAATCTGCAGAGTTTGCTTGGTCTGGATACCAAAGAACAAAGGGATACAAGGAGATTTCATGACGAATCTGCTTACCAAAGAGAGAGCAAAGGAGAGAGATTATTTTGAAACAGAACTTGCTTTCGGGGAAAGCACACTCAAGAAAAAGCTGGAGGAATTGATACGCTCAAGAATATTTCTAACATAGCCATTACATAATACCAAGTCGTAGCAGACTGCAATGACTAACAAGGCTGATAAGTAGTCTTAAGAAACTCATAAATAGAATTGGAATAGGAATGGATCCCTTATTTTGCTGGTGTATTGAAGAAGACAAGACTACTATACTTGCTGAGCGAGTGCGAAGCTTATAAACTGCCATGCACAGCTTTATTTTACAACCATAACCTAACGGAGTAGAGCTGAAAGAACAACAGGTCTAGTAAGACTGCAGTGCAAGGGGCGCCAAGCAAAGCACCTCAAAATCCAAAAACTACTGGGCAGTGCGGGCTGCTCAGTGTTTAATAAAGATTTTCTTCTTCCCACGCAAAAATATTAACAGAACGCAGCAACATATTATGTCACTATATAAAATTATCAGTGGCGTAGCAGTAACACATTTTTTTATTTTTTGTGAAAACCGACTGCGCTGTTTTGTTAAAATTCAAAATTAGTTTTCTTTAAATTCTTATATGCTTAATTAATTTATCAATTTGCGTAAATTCAATTCACAATTTGATATAACGCATTTTTTTTTTAAAATCGATTGCGCCACATTAGTTGTTACAACTAGTTTTTCATATTACTTAATTTAACATTTCTGAAAACTTTTTAAAACTGTGAAATTGAAAGATAATTAATCATTTGTTTTATTTTGCAACCGACTGCGCCATTTTGGTGTATTTTAATTGCACAATTCTTACTTTGTAGAATATCTGTAGAAATCTATAACAAAAATTAATTTGTATTTTGCTTTGAAGATTTTGTTTGCAACTGCAATATTTCGATGTATTAATGTTTTTGCGGATAAAAATAAAATTTGCATTTTTATACTATTTCGACCTTATCCAAACTAGTTCAAACCTTTGAAGCAAAATGATTCATATTAGTTAATTTGTTTGTCGCTAAAACCATCAATGCGACAAAGCTTTTACTGCGGTGAACAAATCCACCTATAATTTAAGCCGGAATAAGAAACTCGAAACTCCCAGCATGAGTGCCAAGAACACTAACGACTAACCCACTCTGCGCCAGACTGCCGATAAATATATAAACTTTGAATAAATAGCATAAGATAATGCGTCTCTAAAAAATAAAATTAGTTAGTATCTATTTATTAATCCGTATCTTTAAAATGTATTATTAAAGATTACGAGTTCTATTATTTCTATTAATTAGACTTTTGATACATATTTTTTTTAACTTATCCTATTTATTTATTTAGTTTAGTTAGTTGCTTATATGCTTGCCTTTTATGCTGGGAATACTGAGTTCGAATCCTACTTTGCAGTAAATTATTTGTAAATTTGCTTTAACCGCTTCGGTATTCAAGGTTACGGCGACAAACCAATAAATTTTTTTAAGTTTCATATTAGGACTTTTGGCTTGCTTGAATCAGGTTGGTGAGGTTGATTGAGTATAAAACCGCGTTTTTTTAATAAATAAATGTATGCATATATAAAACTCTATTCAAGTTCAAGGTAGAACGCGGAATACAAACAATATCAAATATTTACAAACACATCCACCAATGCAAGTTATTTGAATTCTAAATTCTAAATCTGTTTACTGTAATTTTTTACGTGAAAATAGCATGTATGATTTTCCTGTCCACTATGTTAAAGTTAAATGGATTATAGCAATTTGTTGTAGCTAATATTAATAATTAATGCAATCTTAATTAGTTGTTATGTGAAAAACTGTTATTGTACGTACTGTAAATAAGCTCTGAATAAAGAACGTAAATGGATTTATAACTTAAAAAGCGAAAAAACTTTAGTATTCTAATTTATATACAAAATAAAAGTAAAGTAAAATAAATTCAATAAAAAGAATAAAATATTCTGGAAAATCTATTCCGAAATAACCGGTTATTCTACCCCTACAGCATTGCAGGTATAGGTGGAGAACCTAACCACCCGAGGTAAATTCTAAAAAGTTGAATATTATAATATGCAAAAACAATGTTGAATGAAATATTTATATGCAAATAAAGCTGTTGCCACTGTATTATTATAAAAACTATTTTTTAACATAACATTAGATACAAATTGAGGTTTATTTTTGAAAAGTACAACAGTGAGTTGCTATTTTACAAGCTGTATAACACCTGTTATATGTAAAAAAAAACTAGATGTTGTAGATAAATATTTAATTTAACATAAAATATTTATAGTTTTGAATAAATGAATGAATTGATTTTCTGTGCATTTGATGATACATTTTCAAATAGATATTTAATGCGCAATTTTCATATTTTTATAAATATACATGCGATAAGCGTTGTTTTAAGAATTTATATATATAAGAAAGTTTTAATTATTCAATGCTATAAATTAGTATTTGCGCAATTTATTAAAAACTTAAAAAAATTTTAGTATAGTGTGCTTTTTCACCAAGTATTGTTTTGCGATTAAAATTAAGTCGATTGTGTTTAGTAGCATTGTCTAGCATTTTAATGCTTCAATAAATGATTCCGTAGTGATATCTGTCACTAATTCTATGTGCAAAGCTTTTGTTGAAAGACAAACAAATATTGCAACATATGCTTTTATTTTTCTTTTGCTTTTCTGCAGATCTTCCTTTATCAAAAATGGCCTACAATAATCAATCGCTGTTGCTAAATATGGGCGTGATAGTGTGATTCTATTTTTAAGCAGATCCCCTATGATGGGTTGCACTGTTCTTGGTTTGTGTCTGTATCATATTATGATGCATTTTTTTATTCTCTTTATTGTGTTTCTGGCTGCTAGAATCCAGTATTGTCCTCTTATAGATGTTACATGCATTTGCAATTTGTGTTTTTGTTCAATCACTAATTTGGTGAATTTGTGTTGGCTGGGTAATATAATTTAGTGTTTTTGATCTACCGACAATGTTGATTTTTGTAGTCTATCTTTAACTCGTATTATTCCTTGTTTGTCAAAAATTGGTTTAGGCAGATGAGCTTGCTTTGTCGTGGTAGTTCCCTTTTTGTCTTTAGTCAATCAATTTTCTTGCTAGAAGCTGTTGTTCTGGATGTTGCTCATTAAGTATTCATTTTGGACCAACATTGTTGACCAATTGACTAGGCCACAATCTTTTTGAGAATAGATCTGCTGAGTTTTTGTGTGCTTGCACATGTCACTATTGATTTGGATTATTAGATACGTTATTAAGATTAACGGGGAAATCATAAACAACATAAGATACGGCAGACAGTCACGAACATCTCCAGATATTAATGAACAGAGTAGAAGAAAACAGCCAAAGATATGGCCTTGCACTTAACATAAAGAAAACTAAATACATGATAATTTCCAAACAGAATCATGATCAAAACTAAATAAGAGTGAACAACAAAACAATAGACAGAGTAGAAACATACACATATCTAGGCACATCACTTAACGAATCCTGGGATCATGCAAGAGAGATAAAGTGCAGAATAGAAAAATTCAGAGTCGCATTTACAAAAATGTCAAAGATATTTA
The DNA here is from genome assembly GCA_963932245.1 of Tachinus rufipes. Classification (NCBI taxonomy): domain Eukaryota; kingdom Metazoa; phylum Arthropoda; class Insecta; order Coleoptera; family Staphylinidae; genus Tachinus; species Tachinus rufipes. Next base: position 83,678,797 of record OZ010747.1, on the reverse strand, counting down.
AAACACACGACCTACCTATACCAACGAAAATAAGTGCTACATATTTCAAATCTTGCTATACGGAGCCGAATCCTGGACTTTAACAGAAGCGTCATGCAAAAAGCTAGAATCTTATGTATTATGGTTATACCTCCGCATTCTGAAAATACCCTGGAAGGATCATGTCAGCAATCAACATGTTTTAAACAGAATCGGTAAAGAAAAGGAAATAATGATGACAATAGAAACAAGGAAACTGGAATGTCTAGGAGAGTAATGACAAATGAAGAGAGATACGGGTTACTACAGGGAAAGATGGAGGGAAAAAGAGGACCAGGAAGAAGAAGAACCTCTTGGTTGAAGAATTTGAACCATGTTCAACACAACAACGGTGAACCTATTCCGCTCTACAGCGGATAAAGTAAAGATAGCTATGACTATCACCATCATTTGATACGGATAGACACCAGAAGAAGAAGAAGATACGGAATGTATTTCTCCAACTCTATTAGCCACAAACATTTATAATTTTCTGCTTTAGGACTTTATTTAATTATAACGTAATGGTTGAATAGGAAAACAGATGTATGTCGTTTATCTTTACATTTATAGCTGTTGCTATTTTATTAACAAGCTTGCACACAGTTCTAATCTTGGCAGTGATACTTGCTTGATAGGCGCTGCTTTGGCTCTCGCAGCAATTAGTTGGATGTGTTGATTTTTTTAAATTTTTATGTACACAACAGAGTCATATGCGAATTCACTGGCATCCGAAAGTTTATAATTTTTTTATTGACTTTTTTAGATTTTTGATCAAATAACTTTGCGACTTTTGATAATATACTCTTTGTTGTTTGTTTTCTTTTGGGAAATTTATATGTCATGTATTGTATTAGGTCGTCCTTAGTATTACAATATATTGCCAGAGTTTTTTTTTTTACATCTTTGTCCAATCGCAAAATGTGATGTTTTTGATTGGATTGGTCCATGTTCTTTAAAGTTATTTTGTCGTTTGATTTCTATTTTCGCAACTGGATCCGTCTGTTTGTAATAATTTCTCAATCTGTTTATTGATGCTAATTGTCTCTTTTATTGTGTCTGCACCCGTTAACAGATCATCTACATAAAAACTACAATTTTGATTGCTATGGGCCATTTTTGCACGCTTTCTTTAGCCAACTGCTTTATACATGAAGTCGCCAAATTTGTTTTAGATGGTATATCTTCATTAACGTTGTTTCTCCACGATATACACTGTAGCTTAATTTGACTTGGAAAAATGTTTATTTGTGATACATATTGATGCGTGCAGAATCTTAATAAAATACAAAAGAGGTTTTTTTGAACAACTTAGCTTACGATCAAAAGATTATTGAGAGACTTGCCACCAGGGCCGTCGCGAGAACAGCCGTACTTCTCGCGACGGCCCTGTGTGCAAAACATAAATATACCGCTTTTTATAGCTCATGGGTGTTGCTAAGATGATTCAAAATTATTTTGGAATTTTTGAGACTTGCTGCAAAGTTCAGAGCGTACAATTTTATCAATAACTATCTAACTAGCCCTCCCCCCATGATAAACCTAAAAATTCTAAAAATGCCTATAGACACACATTTATGTTTAAAGATGTAATTACCAGCATATATACAAGGGTTTAGTTATGTTGGCAAATATGTGTTACGTAACAAATCAAGACACTTGATGCCCAGTCTACACTTATTGGGAAAATGTGTAGGATCTATATTAACATAAGTTTAAAGAATCCCTCCCTAAAAAAGGTAAAACTTTAAGTTATTAATCGTCTTTTTCATGAGTTTTCTGTAATTTTTTTGCTCATAATCACATTTTTGGTCTAAAAAACAGCATTTTTTGAAAACTTGAATCCAAAATTGCCTTTTTTGTTTAAATGTTAGTTTTTTTTAAATTTTTTTTTGCAAAAATTGTTTTTTTATTACTTCTTGGTTTAAAAAGCTTTTTCTATTAGTTTTTTTTGTCAAAAACAGCATTTTTTAACACTTTTTAGTCCCAAATTATTTTTTGTTTAATTTTTAAACTTGAACAGTATTTTTATGAGTTTTCTGTAACTTTTTTGCACAAAATCACATTTTTTGAATACTTTTTGTTTAAAAATGCTGTTTTTATTAAGTTTTTATTCAGAAACAGCATTTTTTGAACACATTTTAGTAAAAGATTGCTTTTTTAGTTTAATTTTTAGTCTAAAAGCAGTATTTTTTTACGTTTTGCACAAAATCACAATTAATATCACTTTCTAGTCTAAGAAAAAAGTTTTACTCAAAAACAGCATTTTCTGAAAAAAGTTTAGTCCAAAATTGCTTGCTTTGTTTCATTTTTAGTTGAAAACAAATTAGTTTTTTGCACAAAATTACTTTTTTTTATTTTTTATTTTTATTAAAAACATTTGTTATTTAGTTTTTAGTCAAAAACAGCATGTTTTGAACACTTTAATTTAAAGTTGTTTTTTTTTGTTTAGTTTATAGTATTTAAAGCAGTATTTTTTATGTGTTTTCTTATACAAAATCACATTTTTAATTATGTTTTGGTCTAGAAAGCTTAAGTTTTTAGTCAAAAACAACGTTTTCTAAACACTTTAGTTTAAAATTGTTTCTTTTTTTCAATTCTTAGTTCAAAACATTATTTCTGAAATGCTTTTTTAACTTTCTAGCACAAAATTACATTATTTCTTTAATTTTTGGTCTAGAAAGCATGTTTTATTAAGTAATTAAGTCAAAAACAACGTTTTTTACACATTTTAGTTTAAAATTGTTTTTTGTTTAATTTTGAGTTCAAAAAAGTATTTTATAATAATTTTTTTGTAGCATTTTTTATTAAATCTATAGTCAAAGCAATGTTTTCTAAAAATTTAATCTAAATTTGCTTAATTTTTTTTAATCAGATTTTTTTGTTGAGTTTTCTTTAACTTTCTCGCACAAAATCACATTATTTTGTTAATTTTTGGTTTAAAAAGCATGTTCTATAAGGTTTTTAGTCAAAAATGTTATTTTTTTCAATCTCAATTGTTTTTTTTGTGGTACGTCTAACATCCCTGCACTGCAATACCTCCTTTCTATTGTGCATCTTTGATTGTTACTTTTTTTGGCAGATCCGTTACTATAGTTATCTAAAGCAGGTTCAGTCCATTAAGCATTTCTGTGGTTTGCTAGTCAGCTTCAAGGTTAACTTTTTTTTTTCTTGTTTGCAACTAAATCTTGTTATTTGCCTTCTAGTCTTTCATTGATGCTAACGTCCAGAATGGAGACATTCATTTTTTAGGTAGTCTGCCTAGAGGTTTTCTGTTTTAGGATCTTTGGTCTTTACCTCATTTGGCAATTCTGTTGTAGTACATGCTATCCACATGGTCCTCTATTGCTATCTTTGTGATTTGACTAATCTAGCTATTTTTTCAGTATTTAGTTCTTCTTTGAGCGCGCTTCTAATATTATCACATAGTTTATTGCTTTTTATTTCCGTGCACTTCATTAGTCTTTTAATTTTAAATGTTTCTGCATTGGTTCTAGCGGCGTAGGGTAGGATCGGCCACACACAAGTTTTATAGATAGAACTTTGCTTTGTTACCTTCTGTACTCTTATCTTTTGAAATACAGATTACCAAATATGCTTCTAATATTTGACTACAAAACATTAAACAAGAAACTAACAACAAAGTCTAATCACCATTGAGCCAGAGAGCTATCTACGACAAAGAAGTCTAAAATGGCAGAAATAATATTTTGATAAAGCGACTATCTATGCCACAGAAACAATAACTTGGTCACAGATACAAATTTACAATTTTTTTATAAATAATCTTAACTCAATAATTAATTCAAATACATTTTTGGCCGCCGTGTGCACCGCACACACTGCACAATATGTAGCGACGGCCCTGCTTGCCACTTGTAGTTTTTGTTGATGCATCGAAGACTACTCGTAATTTAGTGGTTACGCTGCTTTCATTATGACGACATGTTGGGTAGGAAACAATTCTTTTTGTTTGTATTATAATCTTTAAGTTTTTTCATATGCTCCAGAGCTGGGTTTTTTAGAAGTTTATTATAAAACCGTCGCAAGGCCATCTCATAGGATTTTCCAAATTCACGATGAATTTGATCTCTTTGCTTTCATCATCATTAGTCTGTGAGGTTCTGGTCTATTGATCTTCATGCTATCATTTGATTCCAATGTTTCCAATAGTCGACATCTTACTGACGAAAATAGTTCCAAATCTTTCATTGTCGACAATTTGATGTCTTCTATTGATTCTTTCTAATCGCCCCCCCTGCGGGAGGGGGTGGCGCAAAAGAATACTTCCGCTAGCCCCTTTGCTGGTCGTAAAAGGCGACCAATAGGCGAGGAGATAACCTCGTTAAAAAACCCACAGTTCGTCTGGGACAAGTCAAACTTATTTGTGAGTTTATTTTTGACAATTTTCACATAACACCTTGTGTAACTCACCTGCGTGTTTGCCGTGCGCGGTGACCCGAAAGTCAGGAAATGGGGATCCTGGTAGTTGAGGGGCTAATACTCAGGTTTAAAAGAGTATTAGTTCCAACACACTGCTTTGGCCCTAGCTTCTGGTAAAACGGGAGGTTAAACCTAACCCAGTTTTAACCAATCGGCTCGTTATCTAACTTAAGGGTGAGGAATTATTTATGTGGTGATCGATGAAAGGTTCACAATGTGCTACGGTTGGTTCCCGATAGTATTCTTTGTGTTCGCGGAAGTCTTTCATTTACATCTATGAAACCTATATCGCTTGATTAGCCCTGGCGACTGCATTAGTTTGTGATGTAGCGTCCCATATGTGGCTCCGTGGTGGGTGGGGAGATTGAGCGATGAAGTTGACGGAGTTTATTATGGTAGATTCTAAACCTCCAACCAAACGATCTCGCCCGTTTACGGACGAGAGAGCTAATGAAGATAGAAATAGTACAAGCAGAAAGTTTGTTAGATATTTGATTGTTAAATGTTCTGAAAATGGCCAGAGTCTAAAGGAGGTTTCTTCCTTCTTAATTCATAGGACCATTTCCAATATTATTAATGGAACTTTAAATTCATGTAAGAAGTTAAGAGACGGTACCTTGCTTATTGAAGTAAAAGATAAATTGCAGAGCAGTAAAATGCAGGAATGCACGTCGTTAGGTAACATTGCGGTGACAGTTGAACCGCATAAATCCTTAAATATTTCGAAGGGAGTAATTTCATGGTATGAGTTGTTATACACAACTGTAGACGAATGCAAACAGGAACTGGCGTCGCAAGGCGTTATCGATATTAAAAAACTAACCCGTAGAAAGGATGGTGAAGTCAGAGATACAACATCTATGATTTTAACATTCGATTCTGAACGGCTCCCAAATGAAGTTAAGGTGGCATATGTTACTCGCTTGGTTCGCCCGTTTATTCCTAACCCAATGAGGTGTTTCCAATGCCAACGTTTTGGACACACTGCAGTTAGGTGTCCAGGTGTTGCAACATGTGCAAAATGCAGTAAGGAGAAACATGACCCTGATCCATGCAACAGTTCACCTTTATGTGTGAATTGCAAAGGTAAGCATCCCGTTTATTCCCGAGACTGCCCAAAAATGAAAGAGGAAAGGAAGATAGCCGAGATCAGAGTAACAGACAAACTCTCTTACTTTGATGCTCAAAAGAAGTATAGAGCAATTACGGCTCCTACCTTTTCTAGATCGTTTGCTTCAGTTGCTGAAACACCTATTATTCAACAAACACCGATTATGACATTTACTGCTATTTCAGAAACTTCTTTAAATAAAGACAAGGACTCTAATGTGAAGGGTCAAAAACCGGTTGCGGGCCCATCAGGCTCAAAACCAAAACCGACTACGGCCCAATCCGGTCCAAGGTCACAACGAGTGGGACTTCAAGCAAAACCACTCAAGATGGGGGCTTATTTAAAGCCTAAACCATCTAAGGTATTGGCTCGTATCGGGCCAAAACCAACTAAGGTTGCGACTTCTAAGTCAAAGCCTAAACAGGCAAAGGCTCAGTCCGAGTCAAAGCCTGCAAAGACGGCAGCCCAATCTAGGCTACCGCCACCTGAGGTGCAGGTTTCTAGCGATCCTGCGCCCACAGACCCCAATATTAACGTGTCGTTAGAGTCGATGGATGTGGAAGTTCTTTCCGCGCCATCTACTCTGACAGATGAAATTATGCCAATTAGTGGGAGTTCTACTCCCCCAGACGATAATTTTGAAGTTAAACAAAAAAACGCTAATAAACAAAGAGTTAAAATTACGTTCGCAACATAACATTAAAAATGGTTTCAACCATTATACAATGGAACTGCAACGGATATAATTCACACTACGAATCCTTTAAAATATTATTATCCGAAAATTCACCTATCTGCGTTTCCTTACAGGAAACAAATTTTAAGGTTGAATGTTTTGTTAATCTTCGTGGTTATACTATTTATAGAAAAGATCGTGCAAATGTTGATCGTGCTCAAGGTGGAACGGCTTTATTGGTCCGTGATACGGTTTTCAGTAAAGAACTCCGTGTCAACACTGCATTAGAAGCAGTAGCCGTTCAACTACATATCCCTTTTGCACTGACCATTTGCTCAATTTATATTCCGCCAAATGTCAGTTTGGACATTCGTTTGATTGATCAATTACTTGAACAACTTCCGTCCCCATTCCTGCTAATGGGCGATTTTAATGCTCATAACACTATGTGGGGCTCAAATCGAACTGATGTGCGAGGTCGTAACTTGGCCAATCTTTTTTCAGAAACGGATTTAGTTATCTTAAATAAAGGTAACAATACCTACTTTTCCGTGGCCAATAGATCATTCTCGGCTATTGACCTTACCATTTGTTCTCCAAGTATTGCAGCATTGCTGGATTGGGAAGTCTCGGAATATCTTTATGATAGTGACCACTTTCCCATATTCATTCGCGTGCTTGGTCATGTAATTAATGAAAACCGTCATCGAAATTGGAGAATAAAAGATGCCGATTGGAATACGTTTGTTCAAGTGTTTAATTACGATGACAGTGTCCAAGCCACTATCGACGAAGATATTGAAACTTATACCGATTCTATCATACAGGCAGCACATGCGAGTATACCGTTATCTTCCGGAAAACCTCGCAGAGAGCCTGTTCCTTGGTGGAATTTTGATTGTGAGCAAGCTAAACTAAACAAACGCCGTTCTTTTCGTAAATTTAACCACTCTCCAACAGAAGAGAACCTATTACTTTATTTGAGGTACAAAGCTGTTGCTCGAAGAACATGCAGAAAAGCTAAAAGAGAATCATGGTCAGAATATGTTACTTCTATTAATTCGAGAACCCCCGTCGGGAAGGTGTGGGAAAAAGTCAGAAAAATTTCTGGCCGAACCGCATCATTACCTATTAGTGGGTTATTGACGGGTGATCAAATTATTACCAATCCCCTTGACATTTCGAATATTCTGGCCGATGTTTATTTTGACGCTTCCAGCGATAATAATTACGATGAAAATTTCCGAGATATTAAAATTAACATGGAGAAATTCGTTCTGTCATTTATCTTTGCTGAAGATGAATTATATAACGCACCATTTAGTGTTTGGGAATTTGACTCGGCATTATCTGAAGCACACAATACTGCTCCAGGTGTCGATTTGATACACAATGCTATGCTCAAGCAATTAAGTCGCTCTGCCAAACTTCAATTGTTGGCACTCTATAACCGGATATGGTCAGCAGGGTATTGTCCTGAGTCGTGGAAACTTGCTATCATAGTACCAGTACTTAAACCTGGTAAAGATAAAAAGCTCCCGTCAAGTTATAGGCCTATCTCTCTAACTAGCTGCTTATGCAAGTTACTAGAAAGAATGATCAATAAGCGTCTTACTTGGTTATTAGATTCAAGAGGTTTAATTGCTGACATACAATGTGGTTCAAGGCGTCACCGTTCTACGACTGATCACCTTGTTCGGTTGGATACAGCAATTAAAAATGCTTTTGTACAGAATCAACATCTTGTCGCTGTATTCTTTGACATTGCGAAAGCATATGACATGACGTGGAAGTACAATGTTCTACGAACGCTTCATTCATGGGGTATTCGCGGAAGCATGGCATTGTTTATACAAAGCTTTTTAACTTCCCGTTCATTTAAGGTACGTGTAGGTGACAACATCTCGGGCATACGTCAGCAACAGAATGGTATTCCTCAGGGGTCTATTCTAAGCGTGACACTATTTATGATAGCGATTAACGGCATAAGTCAGTTCATCAATCATCCGGTAAACGGATGTATGTATGTTGACGACGTAGCTATCTATTGTGCCTCGAGAAACATGGCAACATTGGAACGTCAACTTCAGTTAACAATCAATCACATTTTGAACTGGGCTAATAAAAATGGATTCACTTTTTCTACTAGTAAAACGTTGCTTATCCATTTTTGTAGAAGACGAACCCCACACGGTGACCCTTTATTATATCTTGGGGGAGAACCTATTCCTGTACAGGATAGTGTTCGATTTCTCGGTGTCACATTTGACCGTGCGCTGACTTGGCGTCCTCATTTAATAAATCTGAGATCAAGATGTGTCCCGGCACTAAACTTGCTCAGGTCGTTGAGTGGAAAGTCATGGGGAGCGGATCGGAAAACAATGCTACTTCTGCATCGCGCTTTGGTGCGCTCAAAACTAGATTATGGTTCCATAATCTATGCTTCCGCAGCTCCATCCACATTACGTATTGTTGATCCTGCTCACCATACTGGAATTCGTTTAGCAACTGGCGCATTTCGCACTAGCCCTATTGCTAGTGTTTTGTGTGAGGCAGCTGAACCATCACTCTATCTTCGGCGTAAAGTTTTGACAATTAGGTACGCCGCGAAACTAAAAGCTAAACGCTTGCATCCGACGTTTCCTATCGTGTACAATAATGGTCTCGACGATCTATACAACATCAGGATACGGTCCCAAAAACCGGTTGCTATAAGAAATTGCAGTATACTTCGGGAACTGGATTTCCAACTCCCTGATGTATATCAACTGTCTTACTGTCGCGATCCTCCTTGGACTTTTCAACGTCCAAGGTTAAATACTGCATTATCGAGAATGAGCAAAGCTTCAACTTTACCAGTTGAATATCGAACTGAATTTGCAAAAATTCAAGCAATGAATGTAAATGCCACTTGGATTTATACCGATGGCTCAAAAAGTAACGACGGTGTGGGTTGTGCTTTTCTGGTAGATGAGCTGCAATTTACATTTGGCTTGCCAAGTGTTAGCAGCGTGTATACTGCAGAACTGTATGCTATCTATCAGGCTCTTCTCTACATCCAACTAAGCGCAGGTACAAATTATGTTATATGTACAGACTCGTTGAGTGCATTAAACGCCATAGATGACCAATATCCTGATCATTACTTGCTGAGGCAAATTCATTCAATTTTGCTTCAGGTGTCTCAGATAAATGTCACTGTTAACTTTGTCTGGATCCCCAGTCACGTAGGTATCAGTGGCAATGAAAAAGCTGATGCGCTTGCCAAATTGGCAATAACTAGCGCTGAATATGTTTCATTTAAAGTTTGCGTTAGAGATATTTGTAATTTTCTACATCAAAAGCTGCTGTCTAGCTGGCAAACTGAGTGGTTTGCTATTCAAGACAACAAGCTGCGATGCACTAAAAGCGTTATTACACCGTGGAGTTCGTCATGCAGGCCGAAGCGTAGGGAAGAGGTTATCCTCACGCGACTTCGCATCGGTCACTGTCGATGGACTCACAGGCATTTGTTGGCATCTGAGGTGCCGCCAGTTTGTGATACTTGTAATGTTCCATTGACTGTTCGTCATATCTTATTGGATTGTCGGCAGTTTTCGGAACAAAGAGTTACGTCTGAATTATCACCCAGTTTGTCGATTGTCTTGGGCGATCAGATCGTTGAAGTCGATCGTCTGTTCGAATTTATTCGACAGAGCAAATTGGGTGTATGGATATAATTGTTAATTTATTATGATTAATGTTTGTGTATCGTAAAATCCAGCAGTGTTTAGGACTTTTTACACCCTAGACACTGTTGGAATTATCTAGTCATTATTGCTATAGTCATTAAAGTTTGTGAACGTTTATTTTATCTTTGTTGTTTATTTATTTATTTATATATTTAATTTTATTCTTTAATATGCCATTTTACAGCATATTATTTTACACTTTTTATAGTTAGAGAAAAGAATCGGCGTTAATAGTCTTATTAGGCTGATACGCCAAAAATCTAAACTAACTAATCTTTCTAATCGCTTCTGGTTTTGTGGTTTAGCTTCGTGCATATGAGATATGATTGGATCATGCCATGAATCTACTGGACGTCCAAGCGAAAGTAAAGCACGCATGTGCTGAGACGTGTTGTCTTCTAATTTTTGCAATGCTTGTGTTGATTCTTTATTTATGTTGGGCATAGCAAACATTTCTTTAATATGAGTTCTAATTCTGGTTATTTTATAACGCTACGGTATAATTTACGTTAGTGATCTCCGGAGACTTTATTGTCTGATAAGCTTCGCCATTTAATGTGGGGATTGTAGGTACTCTAGTTTTTGCTTGACCATTGCCGTTATTAGTTTAATGTATGGTAACCATTCAACGCACAATTCTACGTGAACGGAATGCCCCTACAGACAGTATTATCAATAACGTACTTAGGAACAAACCTGAACGACAAATCGGACCATAGTCAAGAGGCAAAAATAAGGATTGAAAAAGCACGATCAGCTTTCAACCAAATGAGAAGTATATAATGCAACATGAACCTCTGCCTCCAACTTCGTACACGCGTTCTAAGATGTTGCGTCTTCTCAACTCTCTTATATGGAGTAGAAGGATGGACACTGTCTGACGCGGTCAGCAAGCGATTAGAAAGTTTTGAGATGTGGTGCTATCGCCGCATGCTTAGGGTCTCATGGACATACCGAGTAACTAATGAAACTATACTTATGCGCATGCAAAAGGACAGAGAAATTCTAAAAACGATAAAGCAGAGAAAACTGTCATATTTCGGCCATATTATGCGCAACAGTGAAAGGTACAAAATCCTGCAGTTAATTATGCAAGGCAAAATTGAAGGGAAAAGATCACCAGGAAGACGACGAACCTCCTGGTTGAAGAACTTGCGTCAATGGACCGGCAAGACTTCAATTGAATGATTTAGAACCGCGGTAGATAGAATTAGATGGGCCAGATTGATCGCCAACGTCCACTGAGGATACGGCACATCAAGAAGAAGAAGAAGAAGAACCATTCATTATAACTTCTCGTAAATACAGGCAAATTGATTGTTGGCAGTTTAATCTTGTTTGTTTCGATTGTACCCGTGGACCCGGGGTGCAATGACATTTGATTAGCTGCATCTTGTTCTCTCTTTTCTTTCTCTCATCATTTCACAGCACCCATGAATTTAAAATACGATTCTTTCTGTTAAAGATATTTCTGAATTATCCTTCTCTTCAATGTCGGCCTGGATTTCTTCAAATTGTTTGAATAGTTCACGAGCTCTTTTGATTTGGTCCGATAATAGCGAGATATTTCCATTTGGAGGTTTTCTTTAACCTCGTCATCGAAGCCTTGATTACGTCTCTCTTCTTTACTATTGCTGCTTTATCCATGTTTATATTCACGTTGCAATAAAGAATTTGTGTATTGTTGTGTAATGATGTGCTGAATAATGTACTGCTGCACAGATTATCCGGTTCGAAGGACCATATGTTGGCTTAGTGAGCCTTTTCACTATAGATAAAGGGCAAACTATTTAAAAGGAAGTATTAAACGTTTAGAGAAGTACAATAAAAAAATTTGTTTAAAATTTATTTATTTTTTTGACAGCTAAACCAGTTGCAAATTGTTTATGTTTTTTTTACTTTTCGAAAGTTTATAATTAGAACATTTGGTTTTGTGATGGTACCGGTTGAAAATTGTTTGGCCGATTGAAAGCTATTGTTATCAGTTTTTAAAATTTATAGGATTTTTTTGTGAATATTAAATCAATATATCCATTTTTTCTACTGGTTGAAAGTTTATACTTATAGCATTTGGTTTTGTACCGGTTGCAAACCATGAAGGAGTTATTGTCTTGGTGTTGTGTTTCTGCCAAAGATTTGGTTGCAAATATTTTTGATCATTTTATAGAAAGAAACTGAATTTTGAATGACTTGAAAATTTATTTTTTATTTTAAAATTGAAATGAAATTTGTGACAGCTAAACAGGTTGCAAATCGTGCATTTTATCTATATAAGGATAAAACTGCACTTTGAAAAGCCGGCTGAAAACTTTTATTGTTACTAAAATTAAAATAATTTTTTTGGGACTGGTTGAAAAATTATAATTAAGGCATTTTGTTTTGTGTTGGTTGTAATGCCAATGTACGAATTATTATGATGCGGTTGTTTGTGCAGAATCGGCTACATATTTTTTTGATTATTTTTCGGATTTGACTTAATAAATAAAAAATATATTTATTTTTGTGTTACTAAAAATAGTCAAATGTTGTTTGAAATGCCGGTTGCAAATATTGTGTTTTGTACTAAACCGGTTCAGTAGATATGTTATGTAGGATTGGTAATGGACAGTCTAAATATACTTTTATTTTTTGAAACCGGTTTAGAAGTACCGAGATACAACTTTGAACGGTTGCAAAGAACTTAAAATAAATTAGACCTTTCATGTACGTTTTGGGAGCCGGATAGTTTATTTACTACTAAAGATTTGATTTTTGCATATTGTTTAATATTACATGAGTTAAATCCGTTATAAGTTAGCAATTTTCAACCATGAATAATTGATGTTGGTTGCAAAGTAATAAAATAATGACTATTTTTCAATCAGAACTTTGGTGTGAGTTGTCAATTTAAGAGTATACTAAAAAGAATCTTTGGTTGCAAATTCTTCATTTTAAGTTAATAGTTATATTACAGGTTATATTGGTTGAAAATTATTAAGTATGATTATATAACATGTTACCGGTTGCAAACAGGTTATTGATTGGTTGATAAAAGTATGAAATATTATATTTTAATAGATTAATTAAATCAATTAAGCATTTTATCCTTATTGGCTGAGATAATCTCAAGCTTTCTAGTTTTGTCCACCTTTGCGGATGCCCATGCATTAATAACAATATTGTAGCTGCAACTTGTAATAACAACACTTAAAATTTTAACTTAATTAATTTTTATCTTTCCGGATTAAAAATGCTAATTTGCTGAAGTAAATATAAATAAAATGAATTTAAAGTATTATACATTTTGGCCCTCTCAATGGGTATACAATTCAAAAAGAAAGTTGTTTTTACAGTTGCTCATTAGCTTTAATACAAATAAATTATTATTATTGTATAATAAAATTATCACAAATCATCATCTAAATAAAAAAACAAACAATTTCTTAACGGTTTAGTTGAAATATGAATTTGCTATTTATATCCTATTTTTTTTCTTCTAAGAAATCCCAAAATATTTCAATCATTATTTCAATTTTCAACACTTAATATTTACAAAATTATAGAAGCTAACAATTTGTAGTGAAGCGACGGGAAATAACTTAAAGCTGCGCATACACAGATGTATCATTCCAAACTCGGATTTTTTTTTAAATTAAATGAGAATCAATTAAAAATAATTTATGCTTTACTAACTTTATCTAATAAAATTTTAAATTAAATCGTTGCTTTGAAATAAATTATTTATATGGTATACCATATAGAGTGAGGTGATTACATTGTATGAGATCATTTTATGCTGCTATATACAATGTAATTTTTATTTCTAAGCTTTAAATATTATTTTTAATATTGTTAATCCCCTTTTTAATATAATGAAATTGTAATAAAATATTTAAATTGGTTTGAAAGTAAATGTTAGAATTTATTATTAATGCAAAAAAATGTTTTGGAATTGTGCTTGTATAAATATTTTATGCAGACTTGGAATAAAGTGTCAGTTTTAATTCCTAGGGATTAAAAATTAATTTAATTTTTTTGGGGATGAAGTAAAATAATTGCGTTGCTTACTGAATTTAGATAAAATTGTTATAATTAGTTTTGGTTTATAATATAGTATTAAATAATGAACCAATTATGTTTATACTATCAATTGAATAATGGCTAGTTAAGTGTTAGTTTAATTTTAATTCTCAAAGATAAAAAATAATTTAATTTCTTGCGAAGTAAAGTAACATTTCATTAATTTAAACAAGTTGCTGCTACAATTTTGCGTAATGTATCGAAAGTATGAACAAAAACTTAACCTTTTAAGTGTGCAAGAGTGTAAAGTAATCACGGACAACTTACAGACACCCACAGACAATTACAGACGCTTTCAATCACCTACAGACACTTTTAAACATCGACACAGACACTCATAAACTTTTTACAGACAACTAAAGACACCCTGCAGGCAACCACAGATACTCATAGACATTTTACAGGCAACCACAGACTCATACAGACACCCACAGACACCTACAGACAACTACAGACAACTACAGACACTTTTAAACATCTACAGACACTTTCAAACACCTACACAGACACTCATAAACTTCTCACAGAGAACTAAAGACACCCTACAGACAACCACAGATACTCGTAGACATTTTACAGGCAACCACAGACTCATACAGACACCCACAGATACCCACAGACAACTACAGACATTTTTAAACTTCTACATACACTTTTAAACACCTTTATAGACACTCATAAATTTCTCACAAAGAACTAGAGACACCCTTCAGACAACCACAGATACTCATAGACATTTTATAGGCAACCACAGACACATGCAGACACCCACAGACACTCACAGACACCTACAGACAACTACAGACACTTTTAAACAACTACACTACAGAGACTTTCAAACACCTACACAGATACTCATAAACTTTTCACAGAGAAGTAAAAACATTCTACTGACAACCACAGATACTCATAGACATTTTACAGGCAACCACAGACTCATACAGACACCCACAGACACCTACAGACACCCACAGACAACTACAGACACTTTTAAACACCTACACTACTCTCTACTACTCATAAACTTCTCACAGAGAACTAAATACGCCCTACAGATAACCACAGATACTCAAAGACATTTTATAGTCAGTCACAGACACATACAGATACTCGCAGACACCCACAGACACATACAAACATATACACAGACACACAAAAATTTATAAGTACATATAAAAATTCTAAGTTGTTGAACGATACTGCGTCTTTTAGTTGGTTTTAGTTCGGTAGATTTTGTACCACTTTCTAGACGGGGGCGGCTTATTCGTTATTACAGGACCTAATGCTTTTTCCGTCTGAGTAGAGTTCAAACTGTTCAAGTGTGAATCGTTGACTGCTGACAAATTTTGATATTTGGCTTTGCGAGCCTTAAATCAGTTCTCAGGCATTATACAGCTTTAGACTTTCCAGTGCAGGGTCGTAATTGTGATTGATTTTAACTGTCAGGTTGATACTGGGTACTATTTTATTTGCTTGTTTTACGTCTGTTTTGGTTTGGGTTTGTATGCTTCGTGTATAGCTTCTTATGGTTTAGAAATTAGTTGAATTTTAAAGTCGAAAGCTTGCTTATTGTTGGGTTACAGTTGTTTATGACGTCTTCTCGATTTTGATGAGTTTTTCTAGAGCGATTTTGTTGATTTTGAGGGGTTTTGCAATTGGTGCCTATCGTATGATAAAGCTACAGTCTAGCTCCTTAGAGTTGAAGCCGTTGGGGTAGCTCTGGTGCTGTTATTATGAATCCTGGGGACAAAATAAAAAAGTTGGTTAGTGGCTCTAGTGACGTATATGTCTGAGTAGATGTTTCAAGATATGGTACTGCAGTTATTGGGACCTGGGGTAAAACAACCTGGATGTGGGATAGTGGTACAATTTACTTTTTATTTAAAATGCAAGCGTAAAATATGATGTCTTCAACCGAAGGAAGGAGTTTGTTTGTTTATAACCAAAACATAAAATGTTTTATTCTTTAAATTCAATATTTATAATTAATTAATGAATTTTGAGTTTTCAAAAGAATGTTTAAATGCCAAGTACCTCGATGAACCTAGTTCTACTTATTTAATAATTTTAAATACATTAATTCTCCAGTGTACAATTTCCATGGCGTCCTCCTACAAGGCAAGTAAATAATGTAATTATCCAGTTATATAAATCCTGTAGTACGCGTCCGTGTAATTACATGCACTGCCGGGTAATAAGCCACATTTATTTCTTCTCATTAGAGAAAATTTGTAATTACAAATGTTATTGTTTGCAATGCGAACAAATGAAGATTTTGCAATATGACCCAGAGAAAAAAAAATCATTGAGCATTTCCTAGATGTTATAAAATATATTATTATAACTAAAACTTGAAATGTTAAGATAAAAAAATAAGTTGATCACTTCATGTTCAGTAATCCGGTTGACCAATATAATAACTATAAATTACTTTCGAAGAAGGCTTCCTTGTTTACATATTTTGAAGGTCTCTCAAACGAAACGAGATCGCACAATTTTATTCAAACAGCGCATGGAATTTAGAAACGCTCATATAATTATTATTTAATAAAAGCTTTGCTTATTTTACTTTTTATTTTAAATGTTCATTGAGTGGAAAATTTAAGCAAAATTTTATACTGAA
Organism: Tachinus rufipes; assembly: GCA_963932245.1. Taxonomy (NCBI): domain Eukaryota; kingdom Metazoa; phylum Arthropoda; class Insecta; order Coleoptera; family Staphylinidae; genus Tachinus; species Tachinus rufipes. Next base: position 83,662,136 of record OZ010747.1, on the reverse strand, counting down.
AATCAATATACAGATGTGCGCAGTTATTAAAAAAATAAAACGCAATAAAATAAATAATTTATTTTATCTTTAATATGATTATTTAGTCGCATAAGTAATGATTATTTAATAGAAACAACCGACTATTAAGTTGGCTAAGCCAGATACTTTTGCCGTCGGCAACGGTTTTGTAAGTGAAATAAATAGAATTACACTTATATGGCGCAGTCTATTGGAAATAAAACATTTAAAATTAAATTAAGCAATTAAAATATGTAAGTTTAAATTTGTTTATAGAAATTTAATAAAATATCTAGAAAGTATGCGATACGGTTGGTTGCAATAAATATGTTTAAAAAATGCTGAAAGTACAAGCTTTTTAGATGTTTTGTATTAATAGGCCCAAAAAACCGTCGCACTTTTAATGCAAATATTAGATTTTTATAGTATCGACTGCGCCATTTTATTAAATATTTGCAAATTTCAACTTTGAGTTTTATTTTTATTTTTTATACTTATTTATTTTATACACTACATTATATCTATAGAATAACATAAAACGTATTTTAAACCTTGCATATTTTCTTTCTATAAGTTGCGCACTTTGTATGAATTTTATAGAATTTAATTAGTTCTTTCATTTATGCAAAACTTTAAATATTAAAAAATCTACAACCGACTGCGCTATTTTGATGTGGTTCTATAAATCTTTTTAATTCTACAATTAAATTGAAAAAAGTGTAAACAATTTTTTAATCCTGCTATTAACTGTTGAAAAGTGCAAAAATTAATTAAAAATAACAAAATTTGGTCTAAAAACAAAATATTTCCAGGAAGCATCAAGGTCCGACCATAATATATATCGAAATATTATATAAACTATTAAAAAGTACAAAATTCTACTTATAAAATTCAAAACCAGAAAACAAAATTTGCCCAAAAACGGTTTAAAAGTGTAAATTTTTTTTCATAAAATGTCAAAAGCACCAAATCTGGCTATAAACTGTTAAAATGTCATAATAGCAAAATTCGGTCTTTAAAATTTAAAATATTGTTAGAAAGTAAACTGTTAAAAAGCTATGAAATATTAAAATATTGTTTCAAGGAAACAAAATTTATACATAAACTGTAAAAATGCAAAATTGTCAGAAAAATCCGGTCATAAACTGTCGAAAAGTACTAAATTGTCAAAAATAGCAAAATCCGGCTATAAAGTATAAAAATGTCGTCAGAAAGTACCAAAGTTTGAATTATATTTATGAAAAGTCAAAAATGGCAAAAATTTATCATAAAGTATTGTCAAAAATAAACAAACTCCGAACAAATATTGTCACTAGGATTCAAATTTTGAACAAAAACTGATAAAAAAAAATTATTTATGAAAATTCAAAAATTGCAAAATCCGTTCATAAAATTGAAACCTTCAAATTGGCAAAAGCCATTATCAAAATATTTTTAGCAAGATTCAAAATCCGGTCATAATCTGTCAAAAGGTGCAATTTTTTTTTATTGAATGTCAGAAATATAACATATTGTCAGAAAGTACCAAAATACACCATAAGCTGGTAAAAACTGCAACATTTTATCGTTTTGCAGACCAAATCTTACAGTTTATATCTAAAATATTAAGCTTAGATCAATTTGCAATATTTTTAGACAAATTGGTTCTTGTTGTGATGTTTTTTGGTCGAGTCAACGTGCTTATCTTAAAGTATCAAACAGATGAAATTAATTTAAAAAAAAATTGGCGGTGGCAAAGACAACGTAACGGCTCTGCATCTCCTAAAACTTTCGTAGCTTTAGTACCAAAAAGCATCAAAACGCGCCTGTTCCAAAAATTAATTTGCACTTTTTCGATGACAATGCCGTTTAAAGTTGAAGATACACATCCAAAATCAGAAAGTAGCCAAAGATGTACCAAAAACGGACATGGAGAGATCAAAAAAAGATTTTTGACCAAAAAATTTTTTTTTGCAAAGGCGTCAGAATATTCTGTCGCTAGTTTTCAGTAGACAAAACGGTTTGTTCAAAAATACTTTAAGGAGGGTCAAACACAAAAAATTGCTAAAAGTTACGGAAACGTTGCGCGGAGTATAAAAAAAAACGCCAAAACGGCCAGAAACCGCCACCGAAAAGACCTAGTGCTGTCTCTTAAAATACGCTATTTCAGAGACAACATCTCATGCACCGTGGAGGTAATCGGAAGATAATTTTCAGTTTTTAAGCACAGATTTACTGGTTTCTTTCAAATTAGATAGATCGGTAAAATTTTTTTTTTTTTGCATAAGAGCAATTTTTTTTTGCAAAGGTGTAAGGGGACGTAGTTTTTAATAGTCAAAGCGGCGCCCCAAAAAATTACAGTTACAGCGGTACATTTTTGCAAAGGTTTTTCTTCAAAGAAAATAGGCGAGGGGACGTTTCAAAACTTGCTTGCTAAATCCGAAAATCAAATTGCATCTTTTCCAATGTCAAATCGGCCAATAACCGATATCAAAAAATTGCAAAAAAGACGTTCGGACAAATCGGAACGACGCTTCTCAAAATTAAAGCCGGTGCACCGGACACAAATGTAAAAAAAATATTTGTGCAGGCTCAAATGCTTCTTACAAACTGTTAAACAGATCAGCACAATATCAAAAATTATTTTTAAAAACTCATAGTTTCAGGACGCAGTTTTTAGTAGACAAAGTGTCAAGAAAACCATTTCAAAGAGTCAACCAACCCTTCCAGTCAAAAAACTTAACTTTGTAAGGCTGTGTATCAACAGAATCTTCAACTACTCCCGCCCCGGCACGTTTCAATAACTTCCGCAGTGACCAAATAAAGCGCCGTTAAATCCCCTTAACAGTCTTTAGTAGCAAAAAAGTTTTAACCTCCAAACGGGCAACTACTTCCACTACCAAAATAAAAATAAAAACTTCAATCCACAAAAGGTCCAGAAAGCCGACACAGCAAATTTTGGTCATCGGTGACTTTTCTCATAAAATTACTTAATATCAGTAAAATGAGACCAAATGCTGCTTGTATTTCACTAAAATGATTTCTATTCACCGATGACAAAAGTCACCAAAATCAAAATTGACCCCGCAACCGCAAAAAATCCAAAAAGAGCGCGGATCGGGGTTAAAATCGGACAATATCTCAAAAACGTCTTACGACAATAATGCCTTTAAACTAAATAAGCAAAAGGCTCCGGCGGACATTGAAAATTTGCTGTAGCAAATCGCGATATCACTGTTCTTCTTCCAAAAAGAAACCAAGCGCAATCCTCCACGTCGGACCACTGTTTACTTCCACAATTCTTCAAAAACGGTTGAAAAGTGCAAAATTTTGCTCATAAAATGATCAAAATAGCAAAATTTATTCATAAATTTTTAAACAATTATCAGAAAGCACTAAAATTCGGCCGTAAACTATCGAATACTTAATTTTTTGCTATAAAATGTCAAAAATATTGTCATAAAATACTAAAATTTACCATAAAATGTTAACAACTGCAATATTCTATTTATGAAAAGTCAAAAAATGGCAAAACTTGATCATAAAATATTAAAATATTGTCAAAAATAACGAAATTTTTGCTAATAACGGTTGAAAGGCGCAAAATTTTGTTCTTAAAGTGTCAAAAATTGCAAAATCCGGCAATAAACTATTAAAAAAATATAAATTTTTATGAAATATTGAAAAAAAAAATTTAAAATTATTTTCAAAAAGCACTAAAATCTATAAACTAATAAAAAGTGCCAAATTATATTCATAAAAAACCAATAATAGCTAAATCCGGTCATAAAGCATTAAAATATTTTTCAGATAAAATTAAAATCCACTCAAAAACTGACAGGCCAAAAGAATCGGCCATAAACTGTTAAAAAATGTAAATTCTCTTATGAAATCCTAAAATCTGGCAATAAAATTTTAAAATATTGTCGGAAAGATTCAAAATCCGTTCATAAACTTTCAAAAAGTGTAAAATTCTATTCATAGAATGACAAAAGTAGCAAATTTCATTCTCAACGTATAAAAATATTGTCAGAAAGTACCAACATTCTCTTTATGAAAAGTAAAAAAGGCAAATTTCTGCCATAAAATATTTAAAAAAAACTCAAAATTCTGACAAAAAATCCGGCATAATTGTTAAAAAGTGACAACTTTTTATAAAAAATAGCAAAATTCAGCTTAAAACAAATAGAAAGAACCATAATGCTAGCATAAAGTGTTGAAATAAGCAAAATTTTAATCAAAAATAGAAAAATCCGGCCTGTACGCTTATGGGTCGGGTCCTTCTGCATTGCAGACTCTTGTTTACAGATAGCTACGCCACTGGATAGCAATAACAATAAAATTGTATATTTAGGATTTACTTAAGTTATTTCTATATCACATTTTTTGTACTACCGACTGCGCTGTTTTGATATTTTTTATGTTACTTCTTTAAGTTTTAACATCTTTTTATAGGAAAACCTTCATCCAAAAAATATAAAAATATTGCTTTATTTAGCGACCGGTTTCTATGCATATGCATCATCTTCAGGTTTCAGGCTTAAGCCCAATTTACTTCAAATGATCGCAGGTTATTTTTTAAATCTTCTTATAGTTTTATAAGTAGAGCCATAAACTATTTTAAGAAGAACGTATGTATAGAAATTAGCAGTATGCAACCAGCACCTGTATAATTTGATTGCAACCGACTCGAATTATTTCCACTAATTGTTAATGTGCAACCAGTTTTATTGATTGAATATATTGAAAAAAAAAAATTAAAATGGAACCGGTAACATTGAAAATTATTGTTTTTCAACTGCTAGAGCTCAAAAATATAATTAGAAATCTTTAACACATGATTAAAACTTTGCTACTTTGCAACCGGTATAATTAGTTAGAAGCTATTTCTAATATTATCCCTTGTTATTGTGCAACCAGTTTTTGTTTACTGTAAAAGTCTAAATCTTTATTAAGAATTGCTAAAAAAAAAGTCATATGCAACCGGTAACATTGAAATTATTGCTTTGCAACCGGTGAAACTATTTCTATTAATGTCGAATGTTATTGTGCAACCAATTTTTGTTGTGTAAAAAAATAATAACGTTTTGTTTTATTACTGCTTGGAATAAAAGTTAAAATTTGGTAAATAAGAAAGAATTTGCAACTGATTATAATCAACAGTCTTAAGATAACAATTTTTTTTTGCAACCGGTACTGAAAAGAACTTAATGACAAAATTTTATTATTATCTATCACAAACAATAAAGATTATTTGAATCGTTTGGGTAACTAATCGAAATTGTTGTATTGCAACCATTAGAGTCCTAAACAATTGAATTAGAATTATTAATGAAAAACTAAAAACTTTGCAATTTTGGAACCGGTATAATTTGTTTGCAACCGGCAAAGGCATTTCTAGTAATTGTTAAATTTTCGAGCCATTTGGAAAGAACTATAAGTTCTGCATCATTTGTTGGTGACAGTTGCGGCCGCTCCGGCCGTTGCTTAACTTTCGTTAGCGTTAATCATACATTAAAATGTTAAAAGCTCTTAGTGTTATCAAAAATGTTCTTAAGCTTTGAATAATATTTAAAAGGTTACAATATTCCAAAAAGTTTCTTCGTTATAGCCAAAAAAAGTGAAAACGAAGCAACGTAGTTTGAAATTTTGATTTCTAATAGAATTGTTTAAAGTTCTGAAAGCCAGAATAAACAATATGAACATCGAAAATCTGTTTAATGCTCTAAGTGTAACACAAAATGAGGTTAAATGATGAAGCTCCTAATGATCTTCATAATGATTCAAAGCTCTGAACTGTAAAAACGAAAATATTTAGTGTTACATAAACTGTTGTAAAAGCTCTCAAACAAATGGTTCAAAAAGCTCCGAGTATTTTAAAGAAACTCTAATAAACGTATTCTGAAGTTAGAGCTGAAAAAAGTGCTTAAACTGAGAACTATTGTCTGCTTTCAAATGTTATGAAAGTTGCATACAAAGTTGAGCATACAAGTTATAAGGATTTTTTTTACCACGTTCATAAAAGGCTTTTGATTTTTAAATGTTAGAGCGAAAAACTTGGTTTTTGTATTTCAAAAAAAGAAAGTTAAAGAAAGAGTTTGACTTTTTTTCAAGCCAGAAAAATGGTTAGGTTAGGTGCAATTAGAATATAACTTTTAGAATTTTTTATTTTAAGCTTTTTTGTCAGTACAATCTTGTTCAGGCTATAGTTCAGTTTAACTTCATTCAACTCACTCAGAAGGTGCAGCAAGACTAGGTTTTTTTATAATACTTATATATTTACATAAAATAGTTGATGATTAATGATTAAATAATGGCTACAATTAAAGAATAAATAGCATATTAATAAAAGTCACGTCGCCATTGCATTACTCCATAGATACAACATATTTTTATCAATACAATAATAATAATTGGTTAGTGTTTTCTAGATTTGTTTTTTTTTTTGTTAAGGAGTATTACAATGTGACAAGAGATAAATTTACCGATTATTTGTAGATAAAGTACAATATTCTACTCGCGTGTAATAATTTTTACCAATTACTTAATAATACTAGAGGGTTGAACAATTTAATAGTATATATTAAATAAATAAAGAGCCTTGCTAAGATATGAAATAATAACAAAAATTGATACTAGTTTCTATTGTTGATTTGTATTATAGACTAGAATTAGTCAGCTAAAATTCAGCCTTATTTAATTGTAAACCATGCAGCTACCTTTATTATAGTAAATTGCTTGCGATTAAAATAATAATAAATATAACAGTTCGCCATTAATTAAATAACAGACTATTAATTAAAACATTAATTACAATTATGACACAATCAATTATTATTTTCAAAAATGCAAACCCCACGCCAAATATCCATCCATATATTTCCCCCCACTATATAAAAAAAATTAATTCCTGTTTCAATTAAACATCAATTAACAGTACTAATGCCGGTTATTTTATTTTCTAATATGTAAGTGGCTTTGGATTATAAAAGCACCGAAATGAAAAACACGCTGAGTAATGGGCGGACGCGGTACGAGCCGCGCCCACCTCCATCGTTTTATTTCTCGGCTGTCAGACTCGATTTTTTTTAATGACACAAGGAAATAGAAAGAGATGGTGGAGAGAAAAAAAGGAATACAGTATAATAATAATAATATAAAACGAAAGACCGGCTCGTAAATTTCGACCGCATGCCACTCACGGTTCCGTCGAGTGGACTGGAACGGAGCAGGAATATGAGAAAAAATTTACAAGACGTATTGAAGTGGATTGATGGAATTGTGATAGATTACTTGTTTGGATAACTGCTTGCACAACATGAAAATAGTGTATTTTTGGTGTAAATTAGTTTGTTAAAGATGTTTGTGATTAACGGTGTTATTCAGGATAGGTTTAAATTATTGGTAATTTATGTTGTTTTATTTTTGGTGAGATTTACGAAAGGATATTAAGCAAAAACAGCATTTTAAAGCATCAAAATGAGCTTAAATATGGAAATAGATAGTTTTATGCTTAGACACATGAGAAAATAATTAAACAGTTAGTCAGGAGGTACTGTTTAAAAATAAATAAAAAAACTTAATTTATTTACGGTAGATAGTATTATATCTCTGCACACTTTTGTTGGGAATAATGAAAAGACTTGCCTATTAACAGAAAGGTAGATAAATTGGATCTTTAACTGCTTTTAAAGCAGTCTAGTACTATTGTATGATATGTGGTCTAGTCGACTACTCTCTTGCACGGCCTAGGCGTTTTATACAACAAAATTTAAAAAGAATGTTATGCTTAATAGTTATTTTAGAATATCGATGGCATTTAATTCAACTGTGTTGAAAGTTTTATGTTGTTATGGGTTGATAGTGCAAGTCAGCTTTATCCCATTTTTTGTAGAGCAGGATAGTTTTTGACTATATTTTCTTTGTTTTTGACACGGCTAGCTTGATTTTTTCGATAGTGGTATCTGGTTGCTCTTCGGATTCTCGGTTGACTATAGACTCTTTTGGTGTATTTGGGTCTAGATCTTCTACAGTTTATGATAGAATTCTTTCACGGTAAGTAGTAATTTTTCTCTATTTGTTATGATGTTTTCTTGCATGTTATTTAGTTTTGTTCTGATATTTTGCTTGATGGTTTTGAAGATTTTTTGCAAATTTTTGGTTTTTGGTTGTTTGGCTATCAAGTTTTTTGCACCATGGCCAATTTTTTCTTCTTTTCTGGATTTAGCGCAGTGGGTATCTTAGCTTTTTTGTAGAGCTCTAAATAGTACAAAGAAAATTTTTATTGATAGACAATAATTGATTGCACGTTTTTTAATGATTTTGTTCAAACAGTTTGTGGGTCTGTTAATTGCATACTGCTAGTTTCTATACTTTACGTTGATCTTTAATCAGTTAGTATCTTTACTGGTTGCAAACTGCTTTTTTAGAATTATAACAGCTTATAGTCGGATTTTAGTACTTTCCTTTACAATGTTTGAGTTTTGTGGCCGAATTTTAGTGTTTTTGACATTTCATGACCGGATTTTGGATGTATTTCTTATGTTTTGTAGCCGGATTTATTGTATTTTTACAGTTTTCAAGTTTTCTGAAGAGATTTTTAACATTTTATTATTCTATGTTGCTGTTTTATAACTAAAGGCGTTTTTTAACTGAATTTTGGTATTTTATACGTGATTCTTAAGTTTTGTGACCGGATTTTGTACTTTTTTACATTTTTTGATTTTTTTGGTTAAATTTTTGATATTTTATTTTAGTTGTTTGCATTTTTTAGCTAAATTTTAATGTTTTTTACGTTTTATAGCCGGATTTTAATATTTTTTACGTAATTTTCAAATTTTTGACTGGATTTTAGTGTTTCTAACATTTTTCTGCCGGATTTGGTACAGTTTTTGAGTTTTCTAGCAAAATTTTTGATATTTTACAAAACGTTCAATTGCTCCTAAAAATCTGTTATTTAACTAAATTGACGAAAACATATTTAAATTACACAAAATTGATCACAGATTTTAAGAGTTGTCCAAAAACTTTTCATTTTACAAAAAAAAAACGAGGAGAACTAAGACATTTTTGTATCATTTTTATTTTCTTAAATTGATCAAAACATCAAATTTTTTCATTTCAGTTTTTTTTTTAATTGATAAAAAAACACTTCAGTTGCACAAAATTGATTACAATTTTATCAAAAATTGCTCATAAAACTTTTTTATTTCAATTTTTTCTTCTTAAATTGGTCAAAATACAATTTAATTGGACAAAATTGATTACAAATTTATCAAAAATTGCTTATAAAACCCTTTTATTTGACTTAACTGATCAAAAAACACATTAATTGCACAAAATTGATTACAGTTTTAGCAAAAATTGCTCATAAAACCTTTTTGTTTCACTTTTTTTTCTAAATTGATCAAAAAACACTTTTGTTAGACCAAATTTATTACAAATTTATCAAAAATTGCTTATAAATTTTTTTTATTTAACTAAAGTTATCAAAAAACACATTAATTGCACAAAATTGATTGCAATTTTCGCAAAAATTGCTCATAAAACATTTTTATTTCACTTTTTTTCTTAAATTGATCAAAAAACATAGTAATTGCACAAGTTGATTACAAATTTATCAAAATTTGCTCATAAAACTTTGTTATTTAACTAAGCTGATCAAAAAAACACTTTAATTGCACCAAATTGATTATAATTTTAGCAAAAATTGCTCATAAAACTTTTTTATTTCACTTATTTTTTCTAAATTGATAAAAAACACTTTTATTGCACAAAATTGATTACAAATTTATCAAAAATTGCTCATAAAACCCTTTTATTTAACTAAACTGATCAAAAAATTCATTAATTGCACAAAATAGATTACAATTTTATCAAAAATTATTCACAAAACTTTATTATTTCACTTTTTTTTTTCTAAATTGATCAAAAAACACTTTAATTGGACTGAATTGATTACAAATTTATAAAAAAATTGCTTGTAAAACTATTTTATTTAACCAAACTGATAAAAAAACACTTTAATTGCACAAAATTTATTACAGTTTTAGCAAAAATTGCTCGTAAAACCTTTTTTATTTCGTTTTTTTTTTCTTAAATTGATCAAAAACACTTTTATTGGACTGAATTGATTACAAATTTATCAAAAATTGCTCATCAAATTTTTTTATTCAACTAAACTGATCAAAAATCCTATTAATTGCACAGAATTGATTACAATTTTAGCAAAAATTGCTCATAAAACTTTTTCATTTCACTTTTTCCTTAAATTGATCAAAAAACACTTTTATTAGGACAAAATTGATTACAATTTTATCAAAAATTGCTCATAATTTTTTTTTATTTAACTAAACTAATCAGAAAACACATTAATTGTACAGAATTGATTTCAATTTTAGCAAACATTGCTTATAAAACTTTTTCATTTCACTTTTTTTTCCAAAATTGATCAAAAAACACTTTTATTGGACAAAATTGGTTATAAATTTATTAAAAATTGCTCATAAAACTTTGTTATTTAACTAAGCTGATCAAAAAACACTTTAATTGCACAGAATTGATTACAAGTTTAGCAAAAATTGCTCATAAAACTTTTTTATTTCTCTTTTTTTCTTAAATTGATCAAAAAACACTTTTTAATTGGGCTGAATTGATTACAAATTTATAAAAAAATGCTTGTAAAACTATTTTATTTAACCAAACTGATAAAAAAACACTTTAATTGCACAAAATTGATTAATTGCTCATAAAACCTTTTTATTTAGCTAAACTGATCAAAAAACATTTTAATTGCACAAAATTGATTACAATTTTAGCAAAAATTGCTCATAAAACCTTTTAATTTCACTTTATTTTTCTAAATTTATAAAAAACACTTTTATTGGACAAAATTGATTACAAATTTATCAAAAATTGCTTATAAAGCTTTTTATTTTAGTTTTTTTTTCCTAAATTGATTAAAAACATTTTTATTGGACAAAATTTATTAGAAATTTATTAAAACTTGCTTGTAAAACTATTTTATTTAACCAAACTGATCAAAAAACACTTTAATTGCACAAAATTGATTACAATTTTAGCAAAAATTGCTCATAAAACTTTTTTATTTCACTTTTTTTTTCTAAATTGATAAAAAACACTTTTATTAGACCAAATTTATTACAATTTTATCAAAATTTGCTCATAAAATTCTTTTATTCAACTAATCTGATCAAAAATCATATTAATTGCACCAAATTGATTATAATTTTAGCAAAAATTGCCCATAAAACTTTTTTATTTCACTTATTTTTTCTAAATTGATTAAAAACACTTTTATTGCACAAAATTGATAACAAATTTATCAAAAATTGCTCATAAAACCTTTTTATTTAACTTAACTGATCAAAAAATTCATTAATTGCACAAAATCGATTACAATTTTAGCAAAAATTATTCACAAAACTTTATTATTTCACAAATTTATCAAAAATTGCTCATTAAACCTTTTTATTTAACCAAACTGATTAAAAAACACTTTAATTGCACAAAATTGATTACAATTTTAGCAAAATTAGCTCATAAAACTTTTTTTTTTTCTTATATTGATCAAAAAACACTTTTATTGGACATAATTTATTACGAATTTATCAAAAATTGTTCATAAAACCTTTTTATTTAACTAAACCAATCAAAAAACACACAGAATTGATTACAATTTTAGGAAAAATTGCTTATAAAACTTTTTTATTTCACTTTTTTTTCTTAAATTGATTAAAAAATACTTTAATTGGACTAAATTGATTACAAATTTATCAAAAATTGCTTATAAAACTCTTTTATTCAACTAAACTGATCAAAAATCATATTAATTGCACCAAATTGATTACAATTTCAGCAAAAATTACTCTTAAAACCTTTTTTTTTCCTAAATTGATCAAAAAACACTTTTATTGGACAAAATTGATTACAAATTTATCAAAACTTGCTCATTAAACCTTTTTATTTAACCAAACTGATTAAAAAACACTTAAATTGCACAAAATAGATTACAATTTTAGCAAAAATTATTCACAAAACTTTTTTATTTTACTTTTTTTTTCTAAATTGATCAAAAAACACTTTTATTGGACAAAATTGATTACAAATTTATCAAAAATTGCTCATAGAACCTTTTTATTTAACTAAAATAATCAAAAAACACATTAATTGCACATAATTGATTACAATTTTAGCAAAAATTGCTCATAAAAGTTTTTCATTTAAGTTTTTTCCTCAATTGATCAAAAACACTTTTATTGGACAAAATTGAATAGAAATGTATCAAAAATTGATCTTAGAACCTTTTTATTTAACTAAACTGATCAAAAAACACATTAATTGAACAGAATTGATTACAATTTGAGCAAAAATTGCTCATAAAACCTTTTCATTAATGTCTTTTCCTAAATTTATTGGACAAAATTGAATAGATATGTATCAAAAATTGAGCATAAACCTTTTTTATTTAACTAAACTGATCAAAAAACACATTAATTGCACAGAATTGATTACAATTTTAGCAAAAATTGCTCATAAAACGTTTTCATTGAAGTCTTTTCCTAAATTGATCAAAAAACACTTTTATTGGACAAAGTTGAATACAAATGTATCAAAAATTGCTCATAAAACTTTTTTATTTAACTAAAATGATTAAAAAACACATTAAAAATTATTTACAAAACTTTTTTGTTTCATTTTTTTAATCCTAAATTGATCAAAAATCACTTTAATTGGACCAAATTGATTACAAATTTATCAAAAAGTGCTCAATAAACTTTTTTATTTAACTAAATTGATCAAAAAACACTTTGAAAACAATTTTAGCAAAAATTGCTCATAAAAATTTCTCATTTCACTTTTTTTTCTAAATTTATCAAAAAATCACTTTTATTGGACAAAATTGGTTACAAAATTTATCAAAACTTGCTCATAAAACTCTTTTATTTAACTAAAATGATCAAAAAACACTATTATTGGACAAAAACCTTTTTATTTAACTAAACTAATCAAAAAACACATTAATTGATTACAATTTTAGCAAAGATTGCTCAAAAAACTTTTTCATTTCACTTTTTTTTCTTAAATTAATCAATAAACACTTTATTGGGCAAAATTGATTACAAATTTATCAAGCTCATAAACTTTTTCATTCCACTTTTTTTCCCCTAATTGGATCAAAAAATACTTTTCTTAGAGAAAATTTATCACAAATTTAACAAAAATTGCTCATAAAACATTTTTATTTCACTTTTATTTTCGTAAATTGTTCAAAAAACACTTTCAATTGCACAAAATTGATTACAACATTCTAAAAATTGTTTAGAAGACATTTTTATTTTATAAAATTGAAATATATAATGCAAAAATCGTTTATTGCATAAAATAGATCAAAAACTGACCTAAAACAGCTCAGAAGACTTATATTTTTTTACAAGATGTCTTAAAAAATGCAAAAATTGCTTATAAAACCTTTTGATTTAAATAAATTGACCAAAAAACACTTTTACTGCACAGGATAAGGAGCGGAAGTGTGCCTTGGTGGGGGCTTTTGAAGAAGTTTGGTCTGACTTCAGCTTGAGATAACTGGGCAGCCTTTGTAGCTTTTGGTGTGCATGTTGCTACATGCCCTGGTTTCTTTGAAGTTTGGCTTATTGAGCTGGAATGGGCTTTGGCGCATTTAACGTACGACAAATTGCATCTTGATGCCGTGTGGCCATAACGCTGACAACGGAAGTCTACTGATTTGCGTTTGTATTCAACGTGGACGTTAAGGTCACCAACTTGAGACATGATTTCTCGATTTTTTTTGTGTTTTGCGGTAGCTGAGCAGTTATTTTTACCTGCACCGCCTCGATGCAATTGGGTATGTACGTATTGTAGGGTTTTTCAGACCTCAATTGGAACATGTAATGATGTTTGTCGTTGCTTTTGCGGTATGCGATTGCAGTTTGAAAGGATACCATCAACCACGTTTACGCCGCGATTGATGGTTACGTACATGTCTTTGGAACGTAGCAGACAGCCCTTGGAACATGGTTTTATCTTTTAATTCAATTAGCGTCGTATGACAGCATTTTTTTTATGATGTTCAGATAGAGGCGCTCGTTAGGAGGTCCATGAAGCTAGTCTTGAAGTGGACGCCTGGGCTGACCAGGTTGAGGATTTTTTTGGCTTTGATGTCTGATGGTCTTGGTATTGCTGAAGGCACCTGACGTGATGGGCTGGCTGATGGTCTATTAAGTAAAATAATTGAAGGGTATTCGATTCCTTCATCAGCTTCTTTATTTTTATCTTGTTGTTACTAAAGTGAATTCCTGTACTAGGGGTGGGTTTTTGTGGTGAGGCGTGACGTAGTTATTTTGTTGGAAATCTACTATTTTTAACTTTGGTGGCGGTGGCGGACTCGACCGGGTTGAGGGCGTGTTTTGTTGAGCTGGATTGTCTTCTCTCGCAGCTGCAAGACGATGGGATCTTTGGAAAAGGTTTGGTTTTTTATTGTCGTAGTTAGCTGGGTAGGCAACTTAGAGAATATATCTATTAGGGCCGCAGTGGAGGCGGTCTTTTCTTTCAATATTTTTTTTAAAGTTGTTTTATTGCATTTTGAAGAGGAGTTTTTTGTAGTCTAGCCTGATCTGTTTCAACTCGTCATTGTTTATGTCAATTTTCTCTAGACTCTTTATCGATAAACATGTGCAGGTTTTATTAAATGCAAAGAAATGAATTGATATTATTAGATATTTAATAAATTGGCGCAGTCGATACGGTGAAGAAAAAATGTAACATAAATGATGAAAATATCTATAAAGTTTAGATTTACATCTATCATCCAGCGATAATACAGTGAAAAAAGTAACATAAATGATGAAAATTTTACATTTAGTTGATGTATTATACACTTAAATAGATGTTTAATAAAATGGCGCAGTGGATGGGATAAAGAATATAGATGGATGATGCAAAATTTTATAAATTTTTTATTGATTCATATATTTTACAACAAAATTGATATTCAATCTAAAGATACGGTGAAGAAAAAATGTAATATCAATGACAAAAAATTTATTTACATTTCAGTTATACCAAAATACATATTTAATAAAATGGCGCGCTCAATTAAGATAGTTGGTTGTTTCTGTGCCCGAAGTATTCGAATGTCTGCAAAATAAAATAATGTAAGTTTTATCTACACAGAATTGGAGTACTAGGTATGATAAAAAAGTAATATAAAAGAAGTATTATAAAGTTCACAGAAATGGCGCAGTCTGCAAAAAGAAAATTTATTAGATTTTACCGAAATTATGATTCCAAAAATTAAAATTTAAAATAAGATGAATTAGTAAAATGTTATTTATAACTGTTATCTAAATAGCTCTGTCAAGGCTACAAAGAAACTAAAATATAAAATTAAAAACAGATTATAATAAGTTTTGTAACAATTTACAGAAAATTTTAAAATCTTATAAGAAAACTATATGAGTTAAAAAGCATCAAGTCAATAAGTTGTATAAATAAAATGTACGATTAGTAGATTATAGAAATTAAAATGGCGCAGTCAGTAGGACCAAAAAAATAAAATATAAATGATTTTAAGAACCAAATTACTTTCCGAAAATCTGTTTCAATTACCATTCAAACTGTTTTTAATTTTTTTATTACTTGTTTTGTAGACTTTGACAAAATTTGATTTCTAAATCTGTAAACAGTTTCCTTTTTGTGATAACAATTTTTTTTAAATTCTTGCGTTGGAATTCAATTAATGAATGAATTCACATAGACGTCCGGAACTGTGTGGAAGGATTGTGATAATTCTTGTTTGTTTTTATAATCTCGCTCGCGTTGTGTAAACAGTGGATATGAATTAATGCCTTAACTATATTTTTTCTAATCTTGTATTACAAAATTGATAACGCGTTTATCACATTTGAGCTCAGTTTCCGGATTGAGGGGCTCATTTAATATATTTATTTATGCTGGCTGGCTGCACAACTTAAATAATTCTAGTTAAAATCAATAAAATATTATTTTGTTTCTTTAATCAATTAAATTAGAATTCCTTGATTTATAACAGACATGATATCAGCATTTTGAAAAAGGATAAAAAAAATCAAAGATGGGAAACCCGCGTGGTCGGCAGCTACGCCTAGTTTCAATTAATTAAGTCGTCTTAACGACGTTTACTAATGACTCGAGCATGTGTGTTCTACATATGCCGAGATGTAATATATAAGAAAGTCCCCTGCCTTGATGCAACCGTTTCAAGATTTATTTTACTTTACCTCACTCACTTCACCAAGTGCACTAATTATTATATATTAAGACCAGATTAACCCAGTATTTGAAAGAAGGGTTTAATATAATATAATTAAAATATTTAAATCTAATTTAATTGATTTTACATGTTAAATATTTTTAATCATTTTGCATGCTTGAGCAAGTTAATTTAAAGTAATAAGTATGGTTTAGGTACATTTTTTTGATTACTTAGCATCTAAAAAAAATAAAAAATCTACTTGTTCTACATCCCCTAATAGAGTATTAATTATTTCATTCATATTTTTTAAATGCTTCTTAGTTTAAATTTAAAACCTTTTATATTTGATTGAAAAACTTTCAATTTTTAAACTAATATTGACACAATAAATAAATATAAATATCTCTCAATCTCACAAGCACAAAATAGCAAAAAGTTACGTAAATAGTTTCGCACACAAAACAGCTTCAGCTAACAATAAGAACATTTTCAATTTTGATTAAAATCTATTTGACCAATTTATTTTAATTTAGCTAACCTGACGACAAACGTAAAAGTTGCAGAAAATTAATTAAAAAAATTTAACTCGTAAAAGGCTTATTGGAATTATTTTGCTCAAGTGGCCGCCGTTTTGAAATGCGCCGACGAGGGGGTCTCGAGCGCGTGTGTTGCCATGTGGTGATGGTTGGGAGCTGCTTCCCCGGCACGAGGAAGCGGAGAGGTTGTTAGTGTGAATATAGAAATCAGTTTTGTCAACCATTCCGTTGCAGGGGTTGTCATGGTTATTCGTTGTCCAGGGTATTGCAGGGGTTGTCATCATGTTATTCTTGGTTGTGTCGGATATTGTTCCGGTTTCACTATTTTTTGCATTTTTTATTAACTTGCTTCTTGTCTGTGAGGTGTCGCGACTAACTGCTTGTTTTTTTTTGGGCGGATTTGCTCTACCGACTAAAATTTGTCATCTGTATTGTGAATTGACCTTCCTGTGTAACTGAAATTTTATTGCTGGTTTTCAAAGTTACATAGTGCCGCCCTATAGGCGTTACATATAGATTTTGTGGCGAATTTGTATCACGTCTAAGTACGACGTATTTCGGACTGTCGGGCATTTATTTGAAAAAGTTAGTCATCTAGTTGGTTAGAAGTTTGGTTGAAGCTAGTTGGTTAGAAGCTTGGTTGAAGATATAATTATCTTGGCAAAATCTTGGAGAGGGGGGGGGGGGGGGTAAGAGCTAAGGTCATAGACTGTTGAACGGCGTTTGTACTTAAGTTATTCTACGACGGGACTTAAGAGTTGAAGTCCCCAACGGTTATTGTGGGGAAAGGATTTGTTAGGATTGTTTGAAATCCGCTTTTTCGATTTGGTTGCTTGGGTTGAGGTTGAGTCGGATGCGATCTTGATTGTGCTTAGTTCGTGCACATTTGCTACGATTGCATTTAATTCCAGTGTGAATATGTCGGGTATATCTACTTTGGAGTGATCTAAAGATCTTTTTGCAAATAACGACGTGAAAGTATTTGGAAGTCTCAACGCTTGAGTGGGAGTGTGGTTCGACTCAGACACTAGAATGACGTCGATATTCTGTTGGATAAAGAACTCTTACACTTAAATCATCTTAGCTGAAATGCTGTTGGAATTCTAGAGATAAACCCTAAGCAAAACTTTTGGTGTACTGGCTATTATTGCTAATTTGGTTGAAGTCGTTGAGAAGAGCGACTACCTTCTCGTTACCCAGCGCCGGATTAGGAGCCGGCCGAGGTATTACGTTTGCAAACGGTTTGTTTTTGCGGGGACCTGCGCTTAGCTTGATTTCCGGGTCTTGCGACATTTTTGGATAGGTTTTGCATCTCTTGAAGTTGGCGGAATGCATTATGTTGTGAATATACACTTGAGAAGGGTGGTCTTTGGGGCAGGCTACCGATTTGTAGGCCTTGAACAGATGCGGCAGACGAGCTTTGTTGTGAAGCATTGTTGTGCTCCAGTCGCTGGCACTTATGGCATTGTAGAGAGCCTCCGCCACGTTTTTTTGGTTAGACACCTTCAAGCTCAGAAGCCTGGTCAAACCCTTGATTTTGACTCTTTGGGAGTTGCACCGAGATTATGCTGAAGCGGATGTATTCATTGCCAATGGGCATCGTTTTTTTGGTGGTCAACTACGTGTGGAATGCCGACTAACGGATTTGAGGTGGGCAGTTGCCTACCTGTGGTTGTTCTAGAGGCAGGCCAATACCCTCGAGGGTTTTATGCGAAGACAGAATAGCGATATGGTTATGGCTGAAAAACTTTGACAGTTCCGGGAATACGTATTTATCTGTAAGTTCGAATGCCGGGGGACGGGATTTTGATGAAATGCTTGGAGGTGGTTGAGGTTGTCAACGACTTCACAGGCGAGGTTGTGGTCCGCGGCATCAAGTCGGAACCTCGCCTCGTTGAAAGTTTTTTGAGCATTTTTTTTTTTATTTAGCCATTCAGTCTAGAATTTTTGCTGAAGATATGATGATCTTTGTCCTACCGCACTACACTACCGGGCTCTCTCTTGAAAATGAATTGATGAGCTCTCGCGCATTTGACGTATATGGTGCGTTGCACCGGAATGTCGCGTGGCTATAACGCTGGCAACGATGGCATTGTACAATATCTGCGAAGCCCGCGGATCTCTGAGAGACATGATCTTTTGACTTTCTGAGGAAGCTGGAACGTACAGCATTGGAAGTTTTTAAATGCATTTTTGTCCAACCTTCTACTACAAAATGATTAAAATACTCTAAAGACTTTAAAGTAACTGAGAGACAAGCTTCTTCTTTTTCTTCTTTCAGCTTGTAGTAGTCCATTGCTGGACATAGGCCTCCCTCATCTGTTTCCATGTTGACTTGTTCTGTGCTGTTTGGTGCCTTAATATTGTCCAACCATCTTTTTTGTGGTTTTCGTATGCCTCTTTTAGTTGTTCTTGGGCGCCAATGAACTGTTCTGATTGTCCATCTTGATGAGTCTTGTCTAGCGACATGTCCTACCCAGTTCCACTTTAGGTTAGCGATGCGATGGATGACATCGGTGATTTTACTTCGCTTTCGTATTTCTTCGTTCCTTATTCTGTCCCTTAGGCTTGGACCAAGCATAGTACGATTTATTGCTTGTTGTGTAACCATAAGTTTTTTGGCGCTTGCTATGGTCAGTGCTATTGATTCTATGCCGTACGTTGTGACTGGCAACACACATGACTCGTACACTTTACTTTTTAATGATTGAGGTATTTCCGGGTTCTTCAGAATATGCCCCAACTTTCCGAATGCAGCCCGCTTTGTCTAATACGTCTTGTGATTTCTGCCGTTTGATTGCTTTTGCCCAGTGTAATGAGCTGGCCCAGGTATATATATTGTTGTACTGATTCTACTTCTTTTTTGTGAATTGTGATTGGTCGGTTGTCAAGGCACATTACTTACTTTGGTTTTTGCGAAATTTATCATAATACCAACATTTTCTGACTCTCTTTTTACATCTTCTAGCATGGATTTTAGGTCGTCTTTATTTCACTAATTAGAACAACGTCGTCTGCAAATCTTAGGTGGTGGTAGAGACAAGCAATATACTAATAATATTTTGTATACCGCTCTCCTATCAGACAAACTATTTAAAAATATAATTTTCCTTCTCTTCGCTCTTAATCTTACAAACTGTGAAGAATGATATGCTAAAAATGTAAACTAACCAACAAAAATTGCAAGGGATATTAAGAAGTATCAACAAATTAATACAATTCACTTGCCAAACTCTTTTTCCATTCCTTGAAGACCTCCGGCACAAACTTTCCTAAAGCAAGTACAATCAATTAAACTTGAAACCAATTCAGTAGTGATCAATAACGGGTTCTAGACTCTCCAGCAGTCCATCCTCTAAGTGGCGTTGCTACTTGAAGAGCCGTAGGGTCTCGAACCGGCTATTTATTACTACTCAATTTAAACTTACTTTTGTTCAGTAGTAAGATTACTGATAGGACTGTTGCGATTGATGGGAGTTCCGTCAGGAATAAATTTACTCAAACCTCTTTTCAACGCGTGCTTGTGCTCTTCGCGCATCTAATGCAGTTTCGCCTTTTCCAAAAATAATTTTGGATTGTTGTTCTCTTCCGCTTTTAAAATATAGGTGTATGCTTGTTGATGGACGTTAAATTATAATTATTTAATTAAATTGCTCAGCTTGTCGTGCAAGTTTGGCACTCTTCAACCAAGTGTCCAACCTTTTCTTTTAGAATTTGTTTAACATGTTCGACCTCAACTCGTCGCAATCATAACAAGGGTTCCGTTACCCGGAGCGACTGAATTAGTGTTTTCGATTTGTTCCAATTCCTTGATTGCGTGCAAACGGGATATGCGGAAGTAGCCGTTTTGGTAAGCGCCTTCTTGGAGACTCGCAGCGCCTAGACAATTCTGTCTAGTCGTAGACGTAGGAGTAAACCTCTGAGCGATAAGCTCAGCTTGCATTACGTTTGTTATGGTGTAATTGGGAATACCCCTGATAACATATTTTAGGGTTTATTCTGCGCCTCTACCTAATATGTGTAATGTACTATGTTTTTAGTAAATTGCTCAAATACGGATGCGGATGCTATCGACCACGTTTACTGCGTGGTCGACGATAATATTGTTTGAGTTAATAGTCGTCAATAGCTCTTGATATTGGGATTTTTTCTGAATAGTGATAGGAGGAGGAGGGCGTTGTGTGCCAGCGCTGGCCGGCCGAGTTGAAGATTTTTTGGTCTTGGTAGCTGATGGATTTTTTGGCGCTAAAGACGTCTGACGTGGATTGGCTGAATGCTTTAGAGGAAGTAAGGAGGACTTACCTGTATTCTTCTTTGGTTTCTTTGCTTTCTTCTTGGCTACCACTTGTCTAAATTTTTGGGGCGGGTTTTTTTTGTGGGCGGTGAGTCGGTCTTTTGTGTTGGAGGGGCTGGAGTCTACCGGATTCTCTGCCGAAAGATGACTTTACGACCTTTTAGGCCTAGGTTGAAGCTGGTTGGCTGTGCGTGCTTCTTGATAAGAGAGTGCATGGCCGCGTTGGAGGAGGCTTCACTCTTTCTTATTTTTTGCGTGATGTCGAGGGTATTGTTGAGTGACAACTTGATGTCGTTGATAACGCAGTCCATTTGGAGTTCTTTATCTTCTATCAACTTTGAGAGGAACTTGTCGAGGTTGTTAATTTTTGTATTCATTTTTATCATCTGGTCCTTCAGCCTCAGGTTTGGGGGTAGAGGACTCTTGGGCAGGGATCTCTTCTCTCGGAGGTGTTGACTGGACGGCTGCTCAAACACGACTTTTTTTTTTAGTTGTAATTTTCCTGTATGTTTGTTTGCAAAATTGGTCATTATATATGTTTCTGCGGCCATCTATAGCTAATGAGAATTCTTTTTATTTGGTATCATTTGTGGAAGGGTATGTAATCTCTGGAAGAGAAACAATTGGGTGGGTGGGCGTTAACTCCAGTTTATGATTATGGGTGAGTATTTTATGATTACAAACGAGTATTTTAAACTGGAATTATTTGAACTAGAGTAATTCATCTACCTGCTCAATTGTTTGTCATTAAAGGATTGACAATCACCTTCTCTTTTTTAATCTAATCTCTGGATGACTAACATTTGGGTGTGTGCGCGATATCTTGAGTTTATAATTACAAACGAGTATTTTGACTGGAATGTTCCACCCATTCATTCAATTGTTTGTTATCAAAGGATTGAATATTACCAATTGTTGTCATCAAAGGATTGATTACAATCTTCTTTTCCTAACTTAGTAATTATTGCTGTTTGTGGGGAGGTGAAGAATTCAATCTCTAGTAGATTAATACTTGGGTGATTGTTTAGAAACTCTGGTTTATGAGTAAAAACGAGTATTTTGAACTGGATTGCTCTACCTTCTCAATTCCTCGTCATCAAAAGATCTCTGGATGACTAGCACATGGATTAGTGGTTTGGAGCTTTATTGATTACAGACGAGTATTTTGAACTGGAGTGCCCCGCCCACCCTCTTAATTGTTTGTCATCAAAAGATGTAATATTACCCTTTCCTCTTTTAATTTAATCTTTGGATGATTAACACTTGGGTTTGTATGTGGGTGAGAACACCAGTTTATGATTACCAAACGAGCATGAGTGGGGTGCCTTACCAACTTATTCAATTGTTTGTTATCAAAGGATTGAATATCAACAATTGTTTGACATCTGAGGATTGAGTATCAACAATTCTTTGTTATCATAGGATTGAATACTATCCTCTCTTCCTCTAATTTACTAATTATTGATGTTTGTGGGGAGATGAACCGCTAAATGACTAACACTTGGGCTTTTAAAATGTATGTTTGCAAACGAGTATTTTGAACTGAAGTGCCTCACCTCACCCATCTTTCCATTTGTTTGTCATCAAAAGATTGAATATTAACCTCTTTTTTATTTTTATTTAGTGGTTATTGACGTTTGTTGGAAATTGAGGTATACAATTCCTGGGTGGGTGGGTGGAAACCTCAGTTCATGATTACAAACGAGTATTTTCATCCTTTCGCCGAGTTATTTGTTATAAAAAACTTCTTGAAATATATGAAATTCGTATGAAATAAATGAAAATTGTATGATATTAACATTGAAATATAAATGATATATACAAAAGTCACATAAAATATATTAAATATTCTATTGAATTGTATGCATTTAATTCTTGAAATTAATTTTGAATCATCTACAGTTTGTGCTAATCTACAGCCAAACTTTTACGGTAATTATGTAGGAACAGCTTTAAAAAAAATATTACCCATAAACATGTTTTTTATTCGTATTTATAAAGCATGTCACTAATTCGTTGTAATTCTGTAAATAATCAAGCAATTCTTTTGTTACATAGTTATTTGCAAATCTAACAATAATTATGATCTAGTACTATTGTGCAGTTAGTTAAAATACGAAAACTTGTTTATCGAATAGTATTTTGAAATATTAAAGTACTAATTATTTTCTCTAGAAACGTAATTACTTAAATAATATACAAATGAACCATAATTCGAGCAAAGTCGCAGTGCGTGCGCATGATAATCATACAGCTCTTAAGCGTGCTTAATTTTCTGTTATTTAATACACGAATTTAGAGATTTATTACGGGGGCCTGCAATATTTCACGGGAGAACGGGCCCAAATTGGAGCCGACGGAATGGAAACAGTGTAATTGGATACTGGACTTCTCCTGGTATTATAAACAAATAAAAAATAGTTTTGTCTAACATCTAACATAATGGATGTATTATAATACAAGTTTGGAAAAGTTGTATGCGAATTTAATGGAACGTGATATAGTATGATATTCAAAACTATTATAAAATTGAATTTGTTTTATTGATTTCCCTTTGTATAGTTGTACTATGTGTGAAGACCTTTGTAATAAAATAAGAAAACTGTGTAAATATAAACGAAGGCGGAAGTTTTTCTTTTTATAGATTTCCCACTCCTGTAAATAAATATCTTCGCTCGCGGCTGACAATAAAACAGCAGCGAGCGCTTCTCAAAACAACAAAAGGCAAAAATAAATAAGAATTTTTATCCGTAGTAATTTTGCTAGCAATTTTCATTCTGTAATAACTTTTTAACGGATTAAGAAAATATAATAACAGAAGAGTTTTATTTAATTAAAAATGCATTTTAATGGTCGTTATTAATTAGAAGTATTGCTTTTGTTAGATATGTTGTTTTATAAATAAACTAGCAACATGTAATGAATTTACAAACATGCTACGAAGCGAAGCGGAGCAACGAGTTGAGTGTTTTTTTTGCGACATACTCCTAAACGATTTGTCTCAAAAAGTTTTGAATATAAAAATTTAGCTTAAAGAATATTTAGACCACACCAAAATATTTTGGACAATGTTTAAACCATACTTGGTCTAATTATTGGAACAATTTATTGACAATTGTGTCTTCAGCATGAATTTAAAGACAGCAATAATTTATTAAAAATTAACAAAAATTTCAGGAAATTGCAAAAAATATTTTGGATTCTGTAAATTTAATTTTGAGAATGGATTCAGTTGAAACAATGTTTAGACCATACTTAGTCTAATTTTTGGAACAATATATTGTGTCTTTAGCATGAATCTATCGACAGCAATGTTTTATTATAAAAAACAAAATTTACAAAAAATTGCAAAAAATATTTTGGATTTTGTAAATTTAATTTTGAGATTGAATTTAGTTTAAACAATGGTCAGACAATACTTGCTCTAATTTTTGGAACAATATATTGACAGTTGTGTCTTCAGCATAAATTTAAAGGCAGCACTAATTTATTAAAAAATCAAAAAAATTCAAAAAATCCAAAAACTATTTTGGATTTTGAAAATTTAATTTTGAGATTGGATTCAGTCAAAACAATGTTTAGACCATACTTGGTCTAAATTTTTTTTTTGTGCCTTTTTGAATTTAAAGACAGCAATAGTTTATTAAAAAATAACAAAATTTTCAAAAATTTAAAAAAAATATTTTGAATTTTGTAAATTTAGTTTTGAGATTTGAATCAGTTAAAACATTGTTTAGACCATTCTTGAAACAATATATTGACAGTTGTGTCTTCAGCATAAATTTAAAGGCAGCACAAATTTATTAAAAAATCAAAAAAATTCAAAAAATCCAAAAACTATTTTGGATTTTGAAAATTTAATTTTGAGATTGGATTCAGTCAAAACAATGTTTAGACCATACTTGGTCTAAATTTTTTTTTTGTGCCTTTTTGAATTTAAAGACAGCAATAGTTTATTAAAAAATAACAAAATTTTCAAAAATTTTAAAAAAATATTTTGAAATTTGTAAATTTAGTTTTGAGATTTGAATCAGTTAAAACATTGTTTAGACCATTCTTGAAACAATATATTGACAATTGTGTCTTTAGCATGAATTTAAAGAAAGCAATAATTTAATAAAAAATAACAAAATTTTTAAAAAATTGCAAAAAATATTTTGGATTTAGAAAATTAAATTTTCAGATTGGATTCAGTTTAAACAATGTTTAGACCATACTTGGTCTAATTTTTGGAACAATATATTGACAATTGTGTGTTTAGCATGAATTTAAAGACTGCAATAATTTATTATACAAAAGCAAATTTTTCAAAAAATTGCAAAAAATATTTTGGATTTTGAAAATTTATTTTTGAGATTGGATTCAGTTAAAACAATGTTTAGACTATACTGGGTCTAATTTTTGGAACAATATATTGACAATTGTGTCTTTAGCATAAATTTAAAGACAGCAATAATTTATTAAAAAATAACAAAATTTTCCAAAAATTGCAAAAAATATTTTGGATTTTGTAAATATAATTTTGAGATTGGATTCAGTTTAATCAATGTTTAGACCATACTTGGTCTAATTTTTGGAACAATATATTGACAATTGTGTCTTTAGCATGAACGTAAAGACGGCAATAATTTATTAAAAAATAACAAAATTTTCAAAAAAATTGCAAAAAATATTTTGGATTTTGTAAATTTAATTTTGAGATTGGATTCAGTTTAATCAATATTTAGACCATACTTGGTCTAATTTTTGGATCATTATGTTGACAATTGTCTATTCAGCATGATTTTATAGACAGCAATAAATTAATAATAATAACAAAATTTTCAAAAAATTGCAAAAAATATTTTGGATTTTGAAATTAATTTTGAGATTGGATTTAGTTTAAGCAATATTTAGACCATACTTGGTATAATTTTTGGAACAATATATTGACAATTGTGTCTTAAGCATGAATTTAACGAAAGCAATAATTTATTATAAAATAACAAAATTTTTCAAAAAAATATTTTGGGTTTTATAAATTTAATTTTGAGATTGGATTCAGTCTAAACAATGTTTAGACCATACTTAGTCAAATTTTTGAAACAATATATTGACAATTGTGTCTTCAGCTTGAATCTAAAGCTACCAATCATTTATTAAAAAATAACAAAATTTTCAAAAAATTGCAAAAAATATTTTGGATTTTGTTAATTTAATTTTGAGAATGGATTCGGTTAAAACAATGAATAGGCCATACAAGATCTAATTTTTGGAAGAATATATTTATAATTGTATCTTCAGCATGAATTTAAAGACAGCATTAATTTATTAAAAAATAACAAATTTTTTAAAAATTTGCAAAAATTATTTTAGATTTTGTAAATTTTATTTTGAGATTGGATTCAGTTAAAACAATGTTTATACTATACTTGGTCTAATTTTTGGAATAATTTATTGACAATTGTGTCTTAAGCATTTATCTAAAGACAGCAATAATTTATTAAAAATTAAAAATTGCAAAAAAAATTTTGGATTTTGTAAATTTAATTTTGAGATTGGATTCATTTAAAACAATATTTAGACCATACTTAATCTAATTTTTGGAACAATATATTGACAATTTTGTCTTTAGCATTATTTAAAGACGGCAATAAATTATTGAAATATAAAAAAAAATCAAAAAATTTTAAAAAATATTTTGGATTTTGTAAATTTAATTTTTAGATTGGATTCAGTTTATACAATGTTTAAACCATACTTGGTCTAATTTTTGGAACAATATATTGACAATTGTGTCTTCAGAACGAAAGCAATGATTTATTATAAAAAACAAAAAAATGCAAAAAATATTGTAGATTTTGAAAATTTTATTTTGAGATTGGATTCCAGATAAAGCAATGTTTAGACCATACTTGATCTAATTTTTGGAAAAATATATTAACAATTGTGTCTTCAGCATGAATTTAAAAACAGCAATAATTTATTGAAATATAACAAAAAATATTCAAAAAATTGCAAAAAATATTTTGTGTTTAGTAAATTTAATTTTGAGATTGGATTCAGTTTAAACAAATATTTAAGTTATACTGGGTCTAATTTTTGGAATAATATATTGACAATTATTTCTTCAGCATGAATTTAAAGGTAGCAATAATTTAGTAAAAAAAACAAAAATTTCGAAAAAATGCAAAAAATATTTTGGATTTTGTAAATTTATTTTTGAAATTGGATTTAGTTTAAGCAATGTTTGGACTATACTTGGTCTAATTTTTGGAACAATATATTGACAATTGTGGATTCAGCATGAATATAAAGACAGCAATGACTTATTATAAAGAAGCAAAATTTTCAATAAATTTTAAAAAATATTTAGGGTTTTGCAAACTTTATTTTGAGAATGAATTCAGCTTATAGAATATTTAGACCATACTTGGTCTAATTTTTGGAACATTATATTGGCAATTGTGTTCTCAGCATTAATCTAAAGAACAAAATAAAACAAAATTTTCTAAATTTTGCAAAAAAGCTTTTTGCTTCATTTACTTAACTATTTTTGGCCTAATTGAGCAAAATTCGTATGCAGGGTTTTAGCATATTATTTTCAGTTTTTTACTTCCCTCGATATATTTTTTATCAATTGTACGGATGGTCACACAGAGATGTTCTTTTCGGATTTTGATCGTCAGTAAATTATTTCATTTTAGATCTGATAGTGCACCCTATCCAGTGAAGTACAATCCCCTAACGTTGTTCTATAAGAGCGATTAATTCAATTAATTAAATTTTTCGACCAATCCGTATGCTAAAAATCATGAAAGGTATTGAGATAATTTTTAACCTTGTTAGTCGTTGGCGTTGGAGGGTCGATACGGTCGGTGATCCGGTGATTGATGCACCGAATGCATAATTTTACAATCAAAAATTAAAAAATAGAATTAAAAAGTTATAAAAGGGTGCACTTCTGCTGTGCTCTAAGCCGATTGCGCTATAAATATATCAGCGTCGGTTTTTGTACGCTTGCTACGAAGCAAGGTGCAACGAGTAGGAAATATTGTTTAATTTAAAATAAGTATCAACTACTAAAACTATTTCGATGCAGCGTCAGCATCAACAAATTTAAATCCTCGATTATTTAACGGCAAATTTGCAAAAATACTTTTCATTTTCAAATAACTTTTGTAGCAACTAATTGATATAAATTATTGCTTTTGTACACACACCCATTTCATGCAGAATTGAAAATGTAAACATCCATGCATATTGTGGTTATTTTCCGTGCCCCCAGCGTAAATCTATTAAGCTGGGGAATAGTTCCGAGAAAAAAAATGTGTGTGTACATAATCCATGGAATGGGACAACGCGCCACGTTGAATTTCAGTAGCAGTGAACGAACATTTTGCTTTTGTGTTACCTTTTACATTGGATAATATCGATTGGTTTGAAGGCTTTCGGTTCTGCCCTCGAGCGGCTTTCATACATCGCGGATGTTAATCAACCTCGCTGTCATTCGATTGAAAAAAAAATGTATATGTAATTATTATATAAATCGATAATAATAATAATATCTAGTGTTCTATATAAAGCAGCTGATTACAAAATGAGTTTGATTAATCCAACATTTGCATTCTAGTAACGTTTAGCATATATAGTTGGATTAAAATGAAGTAAAGTATTAGTTTACAATTTGTCTATTTTTATAACTACCAAAGCTGTTATTTCCAATTAGTTTGTTTATTGTTATAATAGATTTGAAATAAATATGTACTTTAGTTATTGAATTAATCAATATGTTCATTATTATTATTAATTAGAATTAATGACTGAAAGTGTCGTAAATTATTAATAGTTTGAATTTATAAATAGTAACAAAATGTAAGGCATGGAGTTACTTATGAAGAATATATCGACTTTAACTATTGCGCAATTTTCTAAAGGCTTTGAATTACTGTTTATGGCAATGCAACTAAATGAAACTCCATTAAAATGCACTTATTTTTATGCTGGATCCAGTGACATTTTACAGCTTTTAAGTGCTTTATACTCGAGATATATTTACAAATGTTTAATACAGTTTACTATTATTTAAAATCTTTTTATTTTGCATATAAAATATCATTTTTTAGTTTTTTGTTTGAATTTAATGTTTTTATTTATGGCGGATTATCTCGTAAATGTTTTTTATCCATGGAAGTCATGGAAGTTTTGTCTTTCAAGGGTTCAAATCGTTTTAAAAATGCAGTTAAATCATGTTTTAGTCTAGCTATTGCTTTCGAAATAGTGTGTTGTATATTTAGCACGTAATGATTTATGACGTTTCTGCACAAGCCTTTTATGTTTTTTAAGGGTCCAAATTATGTTTCAGTTTAGCGTTTGCATTGGAAATAGTATATTGTATATCTTATATACATTTTTCATGAGTATAAATAAACGTTGCTGCACGATTTTTTAGGGTACGATAGAAAATTTTAATTATATTTGATGGTTTAAATCTATTTAATATTGCAGTAAATCATGTTTTTGTTTAGCGATTGTATTGGAAATAGTATATTATACATCTAGCAGGTAATTATACCCATATACCATTTTGTGTTCTTTAAGGGTTTATTTCAATACTGCATTTAAATTATGATTTAATTGCTTTGAAAATATTATATTGTACATCTAGCACGTAATGATACATATTTCCTACCAGTATGAACATTGCTGCACGAGCTTTTGTGGTGAGATAGAAAATTTAAATTATGTTCTTTAAGGGATCAAATTAATTCAATACTATAGTTAAATCATGTTTCAGTTTCCTGATTGTTTTGGAAATAGTACATTGTACATCTAGCATCTAATGATACTCATTTTGCACGAGTATGAATTTTCTGTACAAGCCTTTAAGGCGTGATTATGTTCTTTAATGTTCAAACTGTTTCAATACTCTAGTTAAATATGTTTCAGTTCAGTGATTGCCTCGGAAATAGTACATTGTACATCTATGCATTGATAACCATATCCCACAAGTATGAACGTTGTTGCATAGGGTGTGATAGACAATTTGTGTTATGTTCTTCAAAAGTCCTAAATCATTTGAGTTCTGCAGTAAATTAGTTTTAGTTTATCGATTGCCTTGGAAATATTTTATTGTATATCTAGAACATAATTATAGGCATTTCTCATGAGTATAAACATTGCTGCACGAGCTTTTGGGGTCTAAACCTTGCCTCGGATATACAGTGTGATTATAAATGTTTGGAATTATGTAACCATCTAATGTACGTTTGTGCCGCTCTAGTCTATTTGTATACATTCTTAGACCTCAGACAAGAAAGCATTGGCGTAACTTTGCTGTCTGCTACTTTCGCTTTGCTCGTGCGGCTAAAAGTTGACATGCTACAAAAAGGACTTTGCTGCTCCCGCTACAAAATGTACTACTGCTTACTCTAGAAAACTGTTTTTTTGCGAGCGAAAAAATACTTTAGACCATATACATATACTTTTAGACGCGCTATGTGCTATTTGTCGCTAGTCGCATGGTGAAGCCAACATAACGTTCTAATTCCACAAATGACGTCACTTGCTACGTCTACGTGTAGTTAAATCTCGTTTATCAAAAACAATAATTTACAAATTTGCTATAATATACAATTTTATTATTTATAAAAAAGTGACTTTTTGCAAGGCGTTAATGAAAATGTTTAATTATAAAACCTTCTGCTTCCTACAAAAAGTAAAGTAATGTATAACAAAATTAAAAATTTATTTTCAATTGTTGATTAAATAATTTAGCAACTTCATGCGCCAATTGCTCTAAACAAGATTTATGGACATTTTGTTTGTTAAGTGCGTAAAAATGTTCATACACGCGTTAAACACCAAGTTTCTTGCCCACAACTGACGTCACATGCATTAATTATGTTCACTTTGCTTTGTCGGCAGAATGCGTGTCTATAAGTGTAAATGGTTTAAGGAAAATATTTACAAGGGACAGTCAAATATTAGTTGTAAGCACTTTGGGTAAGAAAGTATTTGCGGCATTTTGCTATCTGACACTCGCATTGATCGTGCGGAAAATCACTGCCTACTCGGAAAATTTACAAAAAAATTTTTGTTTGTTTTTGTTTGATTTAGATTTTTTTAAATCTTACTTTACGGGGGATGCTTTGCCGCACTCGGCACTACTGCATTTGCAACAGTTTTCCGCTTTTGTTTTGGATTTTTAATCAATGAAAGTGATGCTTTTTGACTGTAGTTCAAGAAAGTTTTTTTTAAGTTTTCATTTTTAGTTTTGTGAGAATTTCTTTTTTAAATACTGTTTTGGAGGGCAGGCAAATAATAATTGTATGCACCTCTAGTAACTAAAGTATTTGCAGCACTTTACTGTTTGCCACTTTGCGTTTTGCTTGTGCGGTGTGATGCAAACAGTGCTTTACAGCACCCGCCACAGAATGTATAGCCTACTCTGAAAAACACTTTTTTTGTTTCTATTTTGGATTGGAAAGTGATGCATTTGCAGCTTTTTGCCGTATTTCACTTGCGCTTCACTTTTGCGACTAAACATTGGCGTGCTGCAAACAATACTTTACTGTACCCGCTATAATATGTTCTACAAACTATACCAATTTTTTTTTACGGCCTGCAATCATTTTTTATCTATTTTTAGTTTTATCTGATTAGATTTTTTCAAATCTTATCTTACGGACGGTAGGGAAAAAATAGTTGTAAGTAGCTCGAGCAACAAAGCATTTGCATTCGAAGACGGCAAAGTCGCCTTTGACTCTCGCTTTGCTATTTTTGATATAAAAGTGATGCTTTGTGGCTAAAAAATCCATTTTAGTTTTGTTTGGTTTGGGTTTTTGTTTTTTTTTGTCAAATATTATTTTACGAGAAACAGTCAAATAATAGCCGTAAGCACCTTGGGCAAGAAATCATTTACAACACTTTATTGTCTGCTGCAAACGGTCCTTTCTGCAACCAACCTCTGACAAACCATTGCTGTTATTTACAGAAATATCTTTTATAGCAGTTAAATTTTTTTTTTTTTAATTTCTGGCTTTGTCTGAAAGCTTTTTTTAAATCTTATTTTACGGATTACAGGCAAATGATAATTGTAAGCAATTAGGGCAAGAAAGCAACACTTTGCTGTCTGCCAATTTAGCTTTGCTTGTGACACTAAACTTTGGCGTGCTGCAAACAGTGTTTTACCGCACTTGCCACAAAATGTACTACTTAGGGCCAACGACAGAAAAATCATTTGTAGCTGTTTTAGAATTAATAATTCTTTGCAGCCAATTAATTTTTTGTAGGTTCTCTGATTTGATTTTTTTTTAAATTTTATTATATCGGGGGAAACCAGATAATAGTCGTAAGCATTTTGGGCAAGAAAACATTGGCAGCATTTTGCTGTCTATCACTTTTGCTTATTGGCGTGCTGCAAACAGTGCTTTACTGCCACTGCCACAAAATGTACTACTTTCATGCAAAATACAGAAAAATAAGAAGTATACTTACTTTAAAGCTTTACTGTTAACATCTCCAATGGCAAGAACAGCAGTTTCTCTTACAATATTAATTTTACATTTTAGTAGTGGCACAACTAACTTGTATAAAGCTGTAGGTGAAGCAGTAACTCCAGTACATTTTTGATCATTTCTTTCAGCATTTAAACTATCCGGATATGAGCTAGATACAAAATAACAGTAATCACATAGCTACATCACAAAATAAAAAGTCCTTACATATTATTAATTAGGTTCTTAAGAATGTGGGACTTATTTAAATAGTATTACTAGATGATATTAACACCATATCAAGATAAGAGATAGGCTTACTAAATCTACATAAGAGAATTTAGTAATGTTCTACTGAACCGATGATAATTATTATCTGCTACGTTTGTGCTTATGGCAGAGAGTGGCAGTGTGAACCTGGCCGCCGAAACTAAACCATGCACTTGGATCAAGTTTTTAAGACTTGTACTGACTGTTTGACTCAACAACATTCTCCAGTGAACTTTTAGAAACAATCAAATACTTACCTCAAAAAAATCTTTTGCAGCAAAAAATTTTGTTTTTAATATTAACTTACGAAGGGTAGACAATTAATAGTCGTAACTATCTTTAGTAAGAAAGCATTTGCAGTACTATTCTGTTTGCTCTGCAGCCGTCAAACAAAACCTTTTTATCTATTTTTGGTTTTGGCTGATTTAGATTTTTTCAAATATTAACTTACGGGCAGGCCAGTTTTCCGCTTTTATTTTGGATCGGAAAGTGACCTAACCTTAGGACAGACATTTTTTTGCAGCCCTTGAAAAATTATATTTTTTGATCTATTTTTGGTTTTGTTTGATTTAGATTTGTTCATATCTCACCTTACGGAGGGTAAGCAAATAATAGTTGTAAGCATCTCGAGCAAGAAAGGTTTGCAGCACTTTAATTAAAATTTGATACAACTTTAACAGTCACTACAATGTTAAAGAGCATTGTTGAAAATTTTTGTCGAAACTTAATATTTGGTCAAAAGCATAATTTAATAGCATTTCAACATCAAAGTTAGCTAAATTGAATTTAATTAAAATTGAATTTTGATTCAAGCACTGTTGCCAAACTGTACCAAAATCTAATATTTAATTCCAAAGTTAGTACATAATTTAATAGCATCTCATCAACATCAAATTTATTGAAATTAAGTTAAGTTAAGCTTAAATATCTGTCACTCTTGCTTTGCTAGTGGGAGCAATTATTAGCGTGCTACAAACAGTGTTTTACTGCTCCTTCTACAAAATGTACTATTACCTACTCCGAGAAAATAGTTTTTTTGCTTTTATTTTGAATCAGAAAGTTATGTTTTGTGGTCTTTGGACTGAAAAATTCTTTGCAGCGGCTTTAGGACAGACAAATCATTTTTTATAAATTTGAGATCTAATTTTCAGCAAATCCATAGTTTTTTATATATGCTGCTTAGTGAGTTTTAAGCTTCAAATCCAGTTTGTTTCTACTCATTGTAGCCTATGAGTATTTAGGTTAGTTTAAAACCAGTTAAGTAATAGAACATAAGTTTCAAAATCAGATAGCTATGATGTTAAATCAGCTGATCTGTCTTCCCACAGTTGTCATTTGTAGTTTGTTATTGTTTATTATTGTGTTTTGGAGTGCTATCTTTTTGAGAATACTATACGTTTTTCTGTTTTTTTTGTGAAATTTGATTTTGGTGATCTAACTGGTTTTGAATCTAGACGACTCAATTAATAATGACTAAAGGCCTTGTTTTGCTTCGTTATTGATTGGGACTAAGTGCTGAAGTTAAAAAAAAACCTTTTGTTGCTTTGCAATTAATTATAAGAAGAAGAAGTTTTTTCGCTTTAAGTGCAAAATGACTAAAAAAGTTAAATACAGATAGGCTAAGTAAAATAAAGTGATAAACGTTTAAAAATCATTCTGTCGCTTCAAGATTAATTCTGATAATTTATAGAACGACTAAAAACCAATCAATTTGTTGCATCGTAGTATAAAAAACATTCTGTCATTTTGCAATTAATTATGCCTAAGTGTAAAATTACTAAAAAACATTAAATTTGTCATGGAACATAGAGTTTTGTCATTATTTGGCTTAGCAATTTTAGTTCTGTGTAAAGAAAAAATGGACTATATTTTGGCTAAATTTAAAAGTTAATTTTGTTGATTAAATATCATGTGAGAATTAAGGTTTCTTGTTTTCTTGGTAGGAAAGAGAAACAACATAGATTAGCGCAAAATTTTCTTACTGGAGTTATAAATATCATTCATATAGAAAGCAATTTACAACAATGCAGGTAACAATAGGTTGACTAAATTGTGTCATTTTACAACCGCTTTGTTTTAAATTTATCTAAAATTGCTAAGAAAATTGAACTGAAACTTAAATGAATTTTTTTAACTAATAATCAAACAAGTATTCTGTTTTTGCTTTGATTTTTGAAAACGGATTTTACTTTACAGAATTTGTCTCGCACACATGATAGCGTATTATGCAGGCGTACATGTACTTGTAATAATAATAATAGTTTATTTTCTTGCCATTTGGCCTTGAAAAGTATTTACATGTTACAATTTATACATAATTTAATTGAAATCTTTACTTAATAAAACTTATTCTAACATAATTTGTAACAATCTACAAATTATACTATGTAATCAACATAATATCTTATAGAACAATTTGAACTCTACAATTTTTGTCAATTTTCTTTCTTCTTTTAATGACTCTTCTCATACACACTTTTCTTTCAACACATCCTTTCTTTTCATTTGTTTTTCTCTCATCTCAATACTTTTTTTTAACATATGTTCTATTGTTTCATTGGTTTCTCCACACATTCTGCACATTTTGCTTTTCCCATTCATCTAAAATTTGCAAACTTTTTCTTCATTTCCACATATAAAAATCTTGCTAGTATCTTTTTTCTGTTTTTGTGTATTTTGAATTATTAAGGTATTTTGGGATATTATTTTCCATTATAATTGTATATTTCTTATTGTAGCTTGATTCATTCACTCTTGTTCTTCTTTCTTGCATTTCTATATTCCTATCACGCATCGTTATTTCTTTCCACACAACTCTTCTACTATTTTTCATTCTTTCGACTTCCTTACAGTCATATCCCTTTCCATTATAATATTTTTTTCTTTCTACTCTTACTCTTTCATACCTTTCGTTCATTTTAACTTTCAGACATTTTTGCAGAATTTTGCATTCATTTTTTCTCTCAATCTTTCTTTACATCTTACTGTTCTTTTTCTTGCTTTCACTTTAATTTTATCTCTTTTTACTTCCTCCAATACAATATATGCTGGGGTTTCTCTATTTAGTCATAGTACCCATCTCCAGTGTTTTTCCTGTATAGCTTCTAATTTATTCTGTTCTTTCCACCCCAAGTTTCTGACCCATAAAGCACCATACTTCTAACTAGACTATCAAACATTGTCTCCTTTATTTTCATACATTTAATTGTTTTTTACCTATTTTCTACACCTGTTCTACCACCTTGTTCGCTTTCCTTGTTAAATCTTGTATGTGCTCATTCTCGCTGTTATTTGCACTAAATATTTGAATGATTTTACTTTTTCAATATTTTGTTCTTCCCGTTTCCAAACTTCTTTTGTATGGGTTCCTCCTCCTTTTCTAAACATCATCATTTTTGTTTTATCAACATTCATCATCAACATCTTTTTTTTTCTGAAGTATTTTTCCAAACATCTAATTATTTTTTTTATTTCTTTTGCCACAATTATCATGTCATCTGCGTATGCTAGCGACTTTACTCTTCCCACTACGGCTCCACCTGCTTGTGCAAGACTTAGCTTATCTTCTACGTCTGCAATATATGCAGCAAACAAACTAGGACTGAGTGGGCAATCCTGTCTCACACCTTTTGTTGTCCAGAAATGTGAACTCATTCTACCGTTTACACATACTATGCTAACCGTTTCTGCATATACATCTTCCATGACCACACTTTTTTTCTATCCACACTATCAAAGGCCTTTTTTCTAAACCCTGCCTGCCCATCCGGCAATATTCCTTTCATCTCCAATTCTTCATTCAGTCTTTTCTCTAGCGTCAAGGTGTATATCTTGTATGCCGTATTAACTAATGTTATTCCACGATAGTTTTCAACTAGCTTCTTTTTTCCTATTTTTGTATACTGGGCATACAAGATCCACTTTCTATTTGCTAGGAAATCCTTCTACATGTACTTGTACTCTGCATGTCTGTAGGATCCTTCAGAATAGACATATAAGAAGGCGTTATAAATCCACAATGCCCTAGTTGTTATAGACTTTTATATAATATATACCCAAGCCCATACCAACTTCTTATGTACTTTATTTCAATTTCATTTACTATTTATATATAATTTTCATACGGCTACTATGTTATATGAACAATTTTTGATTAATTTTACCAGGTGGCTTCAATGCTATTTTGTATTTATGCGATCATCGTCTGATTAATCACTAATTCAGTTTGTTTTTGATAAATTTTGAGCGGAACTATAACTGTAATTCTTGATTATTTGTAAATTTCTATACAATAACAAAACATTTTTTGTTTTTTTCTGTTTTCTGAATAGTTGACAAACAAACAAAATATCTGAAGAAGTCTGTCTAAACTTAGCACCTATAAGCAACGCCCTATCTGAGAAAGAAAAGAAAAGAAATAAATTAATATCAAAGTTACATCAAATATTCGTTTTCTTTTTCTTATTTACTTTTGAAAATTAATTGCATATATCTAGTACAGATGTAAACTATATTATTTTCTAAATATTCTAATTATTCAACAAAACAACTTATAAATCTGAATAACTTTAATTAAACAACTCACTGAGCTTTTAATTCAACATAATAATTTAATTCTCCAATCCTCGTTTTATCTTTTAGTCCTTCATATCATATCGCGTCGGAGCAAATTAATGCAGGAATATATCAGCGAAGTGAAAGAGCAATAATATGCACGGCGTTAGCCGGCCAATTATTACTTTATGTGCATTTATTAATTAAACACCGCCACGACTAATGCTTATGACATTTCATTTAATCGGCGACATACGAAACAATGCACCGTGCAGATAATTCCAATCGTAAAAGCACCGCGTGCGTATGATATTTATAGATCTCACAAACCGTCGGACGCTTTCTTACTTGCTAGCTTGAATTACGCAACATAATATAAAGATATTGACCATGAAAAGTCACAACTAAGTATTTTATAGAGGATATTAGTTTGTAGCTATGCGACACTCCATGGTTGAAATTATTAATGAGATCAAGGAAAGGAATATACTAGAATTAGCACTGAGTCAAGGGAGGAAATTGCTATGCTTAATAAATTATATACAAAAAGTGATTGCTACGTTAATATTTCTTTAAAAATCATTCTAAAACTCAGTTGGAGAACTACAGGCAGGAAGTGCATTTGCGTTTCGTTCCGTTGCAAAGAAAGGGACACACACCGACCGACCGACATGAATCGATGGGATTACACGCAGTGAGTCACATTTTTATTAAGTGACAAAGGCAGTCCATTATAATGTTGGCTTAGGTTATGCTCAATTATCCAAAGAATGGGGTCTCCCCTTTATTTTATTTATTTATAGTTGCTACATGTTTTCTTAATTGCTTAGAAACATACTGTTTGATTCATCTGAGTAGTATGTTTGCTAATTATTTTATCATGCAGAGAAAATATTTATGATTGAATTATGAAAGATTAACGGTACAAATTGAAGGTTGCCTATTTTGTACAAAATTATATGTTTTAGTTAGTAAGTAATATTTGTGTTCGTTAGAATCATTTATATAGTCTTCTTTCTAGTTTTATATTATTGATCAATTTCCAAGTAAGTTGATCGAGTGTTAAAAAATAGTTCTAAATTTGTGTTGCTGAATTATTTTTACCTAATCATCAAACAAGCGAAAAGCAAATTTTTGTCTTGTGATCTCGGTTGACTTTTTAAGTAATCTTTCTAAGAGATATAGAAGTTGCTTCTGAACATTTTTGGGCAATTTTATATCTTTAGTCTGTTTTCGTTCTCTGGTTGAATCATGTTCAGCTCTACAGCATCTTGTCGAATCGGAAGCTATACGTCCAGTTTGATTAATATAAGAAAAATAAATCTTTTTTGTAGAGGCCTTACTTTGTGATAGTTCATTTAAAGATTAATAAAACAAATTTACTGTATGTACTAGATCACAAATATATTTAAAAAACTGTAACGTGTTTCAACATTCTACAAAGCCACCATCAGACGGTGATACAAACAAGTTTTTTTTAACCAATTTCTAATATAATTTTATCACTTAGTCATAATCAGTTGCGTAGCGAGATATGGTTTCTATACCAAATTCAAATCCACGCTGGACTAGAAGTAAACAAATACACGCATTGTTCACGTGCACAGTTAGATAAATAAAATCTCACTTAATGGGGTCTGGATTGAGCAGCCAAGCCCCATGCTGACGACCAATCGCATGCAGGCTTGCGTGTGTTCACGTGCTTATCACGCGGTTTTGTTTACATACTTTTAGTCCAGGGTGGATTTGAATTTGGTATAGTCATTATTATATATTAAATAACTGAAAAAAAGCTGAAAAGCTCATAACTAATTGGGAAACGAAATAATCAGAAAACCACGCAGCGACAATTTTAATGATTTTTAGTTATAATTAACTGAGAAGCGGCTGCATGTTCAGCTTTTAGTCACAATTGATCGAATCGAGAAGCGACAACTTTTTTAGTTATTTTTTTTTAATAATTATTACGCCATAATATTCTTCTTTTTAATCAAATTGCACTTTATTAATCAGAAAGAATGGCCAATACCACGAAGCGACAAATTTGTTGGTTTTTGGCCAAAACCACGAAGCGACAAATTTGTTGGTTTTTAGTCATTCTTCACATAATGAATTACGAAGCGTATATTGTTTTGATTGATTTTTAAATCTTTTAGCACTTAGTTACAATCATTTGAATTGCCAAGCGCCAGTGCTTCTAGTTATTATTAATTTTTTTAAATATTTATTTTTGTTTTACTAAATTGCGAAGCGACAAAACATTCTTCAATTTTTCTGCACACAACATTTTTTAGTCATTTTGCACTTAATTATTAGAATAGCGAAAGAATGACAAAACATGAAATATTTAATGGTTTTTAGTCATAATTAATTGCAAAACGACCGATATTTTTTTTTAATTTCTTGCACTTAGTCACAATTAATAGCAAAGCGGCACAAGAATTTCAGTCATTATCAACTGTTCTTATATATTTTTTAATATTAAATCGCGAAGCAACGGAATATTTTTGAGTATTTTTGCACACATTTTGCATTTGATTAAGTGCGAAGAATATTTTTTAAGTTTTTTCTACACTTAGTGCAATCAATTGCGAATTGAAAGAGAAAGAATGACAAAACAACGAAAAGACATATTTAATGGTTTTTGAAAATTGTATGGCGACCGTAGCACAATGGTCTACTGCGAGGACTTTTAAGGTAGCGGCAATGTATAATTTGTCGAATATAACTTCTTAACAACGCATTGGCAAACCAGCGAAGTATTTGCCTAGTTAGCTCCTCTAGTGGTGTGGTTTGGATTCCTTATTAATCTGTAGGTCCCGCATGTTTGTGTAGAACTATTATCGCACATCGCAAACATACGAGAGTGGTGCCAACGCTGATAGCAAGAAGAAGAATTGATTTTATACTTAGTCACAATTAATTGCGAAACAACAGTTTCTAGTAATTATTAATTTTTTTAATGTTCTTCAATTATTTTCATGTTATAAAAATGAAAGATTTTATTTTATTAATTATGTCAAAATAAATCACGAAGCGTCCACCTCCATCTCTTCAGTTGTTTTGCACATAAGATTTTTTTAATAATTTTGTACTTCTATAAGAATAACAAATTAAGGAAGAGTAAAATTTATGGATTTTAGTCATAATTAATCGCGAAGAGACAGAATGTTTTGCAGTATTTTGCACTTATAATGAATTGCATTTCTATTTACATTTCATCGTGTTTATTTATTAAATTGCCAAGCGACAAAATGCTTCTTAGTCTTCTTGAATTTATTTATAACGAATTGCATTCATTCACATTCAATCGTGAAGCGACAAAACGCTTTTTAGTTATCTTACACTTAGTCATAATGAATTGCGTTCATTCACATTCATATTTAATTGCGAAGCGACAGAAGGTTTTTAAATTTCTTGCACTTATTTACAATCAATCTCGAAGCGACAAAATGCTTTTTAGTCTTCTCGCACTTAGTCATAATAAATTGCGTTAATTCACATTTAATCGCGAAGCGACAGGATATTTTTTTTTTGCATTTACTTACAATCATTCGCGAAGCGACCAAATGCTCTTTCACTTTTTGCAGTTAGTCATAATAATTTATATTTAGTTGCGAAGCGACAGTTTTTACTTATATACAATCAATCGCGAAGCGACAAATTGCTTATTAGTCTTTTTTGCACTTAGTCATAATGAAATGCGTTAATTCGCATTTAGTCGCGAAGCGACAAAATGCTTTTTAGTCTTTTTGCACTTAGTCATAATGAATTGCGTTTTTCAGGACAAAATGATTTTTACTATTTTTGCACTTAGTCATAATTG
Source organism: Tachinus rufipes (assembly GCA_963932245.1). Taxonomy (NCBI): domain Eukaryota; kingdom Metazoa; phylum Arthropoda; class Insecta; order Coleoptera; family Staphylinidae; genus Tachinus; species Tachinus rufipes. Next base: position 83,620,927 of record OZ010747.1, on the reverse strand, counting down.
GTTTTTAGTTATTTTACAGTTTGTAGTAATTAATCGCGAAGCGACAAAATGTTTTTTTTTTTAATTTTTTGCATTTATTTACAATCAATCGTGAAGCGACAAACGGCTTTTCAGTCTTCTCGCACTTAGTCATAATGAAATGCGTTATATTGTATTTAATCGCGAAGCGACAAAATGCTTTTTAGTCTTTTTGCACTTAGTCATAATGAATTGCGTTTTTCAGGACAAAATGATTTTTACTATTTTTGCACTTAGTCATAATTGGTTTTTAGTTATTTTACAGTTTGTAGTAATTAATCGCGAAGCGACAAAATGTTTTTTAAATTTTTTGCACTTATTCACAATCAATCGCGAAGCGACAAATTGCTTTTTAGTCTTCTCGTACTTAGTCATAATGAAATGCGTTAATTCGCATTTAATCGCGAAGCGACAGAATGTTTTGCACTTTTTCACAACTGATCACAAAGCTACAAAGCTTCTCTTCTTGCACTTAGTCATAATAATTCATATTTAATTGCAAAGCGTCAGTTTTGCACTTATGCACAATCAATCACGAAGCGACAAATTGCTTATTCGTTTTTTTTGCACTTAGTCATAATGCGTTAATTTGCATTTAATCGCGAAACTACAAAGCGACAGAATAGTTTTAATTTTTTTGCATTTATTTACAATAATTTGCGAAGCGACCAAATGCTTCTTAGTTTTTTTGCACTTAGTCATAATAATTTGCGTTAATTCATATTTAATTGCGAAGCGACAGAATGTTTTGCACTTATTACAACTGATAGCGAAGCGATAAAATGCGTTTTTGTCATAATTGGTTTGTAGTTATTTTACAGTTTGTAGTAATTAATTGCGATGCGACAAATTGTTTTTTAGTCTTCTCGCACTTAGTCATAATGAAATGCGTTAATTTGCTTTTAATCGCGAAGCGACAGAATGTTTTGCACTTATTTATTCACAATCAATCGCAAAGCTACAAAATTCCTTTTAGTCTTCTCGCACTGCGTTGATTCACATTTAATCGCGAAGCGACAGATTTTTTTTGATTTTTTAAAAATTTATTTACAATCATTTGCGAAGCGACTAAATGCTTCTTCTCTTCTTGCACTTAGTGATAATAATTCATATTTAATTGTGAAGCTACAGTTTTGCACTTATGCACAGTCAATCACGAAGCGACAAATTGCTTATTAGTTTTTTTGCATTTAGTCATAATGAAATGCGTTAATTAGCATTTAATTGCGAAGCTACAAAATGCTTTTTAGTCTTTTTGCACTTAGTCATAGTGACTTGCGTTCTTTACGACAAAATGTTTTTTAGTATTTTTGCACTTAGTCATAATTGGTTTTTAGTTATTTTACAGTTTGTAGTAATAAATTGCGAAGCGACAAAATGTTTTTTAAATTTTTTGCACTTGTTCACAATCAATCGCGAAGCGATAAATTGCTTTTTAGTCATCTTGCACTTAGTTATAATGACTTGCGACCTTCACAACAAAATGTTTTTTTACTATTTTTGCACTTAGTCATAATTGGGTTTTAGTTATTTTCCAGTTTGTAGTAATTGCGAAGCGACAAAATGTTTTTTTTTATATTTTTGCACTTATTCACAGTCAATCGCGAAGCAACAAATTGCTTTTTAGTCTTCTCATTTAATTGCGAAGCGACAGAATGTTTTAAATTTATTCGCAATCAATCGCGAAGCTACAAAATGCTTTTTAATCTTCTCGCACTTAGTCATAATGAAATGCGTTAATTCACATTTAATTGCGAAGCGACAGAATATTTTCAATTTTTTTTGCTTTTATTTACAATCATTTGTGAAGCGACCAAATGCTTCTAAGTCTTCTTGCACTTAGTTATAATAATTTGCGTTAATTCATATTTAATTCAAAACTAATTGCGAAGCGAAAAAATGCTTTTAAATATTCTTGAACCTAATCATAATGATTTGCGTTCATTCACAATTAATTGCGAAGCGACGGAATGTTTTTGAATTTCTTGCACTAACAAAATGTTTTTTAGACTTCCTGCACTTAGTTATAATGAATAGCGTTCATTCACGATCAACGAGACGACAGAATGTTTCTTTTTTATTTCTTGCACAATACAACAATCAATCCTGAAGCGACCAATTGCTTTTTAGTCTTTTTGCACCTAATCATAATGAATTGCGTTTATTTACATTCAATCGCAAACCGTCAGAATGTTATTTAAGTTTTTTACACTTATTTGCAACCAATCGCGAAGCGACAAGTTGCTTTTCAGTTTTTTTTTGCACTTAGTCATAATGAATTGCGTTCATTCACATTTAATCGCGAAGCGACAGAATGTTTGTAAGTTTTTTGAACTTATTCAACATCCAATCGAGAAAGCGAAAAATTGCTTTTTAGTTTTTTGGACTTAGTCATAATGAATTGCGTTTATTCACGTTTAAACGCGAAGCGACAGAATGTTTTTAAGTTTCTTGCACTTATTCAACAATCAATCGCGAAGCGACAAAATGATTTTCAGTGTTTTTGCACTTATTTATAATGAATTGCGTTCATTTACATTTAGTTGCGAAGCGGCAAAATGCTTTTTAGTTTTTTGGACTTAGTCATAATAAATTGCGTTCATTCACATTTAATCGCGAAGCGAAAGAATGTTTTCAAATATTTTGCACTTATTCCCAATCATTCGCGTAGCGACAAAAAGGTTTTTAGTCTTTTTGTATTTAGTCATAATGAATTTCGTTCATTTAGATACAGTTGCAAACCGATAGAATGTTATTTATGTTTCTTGCACTTATCCACTATCAATCGCGAAGCGACAAAATGCTGTTCAGTTTTTTTTTCTAATCATAATGAATTGCGTTCATTCATAGTTAATCGCGAAACGATAGAATGTTTTTAAATTTCTTGCACTTATTCAACAACCAATTGCGAAGCGACAAATTGCTTTTTAGTTTTTTTGCATTTAGTCATAATGAACTGTTAATTGCGAAGCGACAGAATGTGTTTAAGTTTCTTGCACTTATTTGCAACCAATTGCGAAGCGACAAAATGCTTTTTAGTTTTTTGGACTTAGTCATAATGAATTGCGTTTATTCACGTTTAAACGCGAAGCGACAGAATGTTTATAAGTTTCTTGCACTTATTCAACAACCAATTGCGAAGCGACAAAATGATTTTCAGTTTTTTTGCACTTAGTCATAATGAATTGCGTTAATTCACATTTTATCAAGAAGCGGATAGAATCTTTATAGGTTTCTTGCACTTATTCAACAACCAATTGCGAAGCGACAAAATGATTTTCAGTTGTTTTGCACTTAGTCATAATGAATAGCGTTTATTCACATTTTATCACGAAGCGACAGAATGTTTTTAAATTTTTTGCACTTATTCAACATCCAATCGCGAAGCGACAAAATGATTTTTAGTTTTTTTGCACTTAGTCATAATGAATTGAGTTCATTCACATTTTATCACGAAGCGACAAAATGTTTTTAAATTTTTTGCACTTACTTACAATCACTCGCGAAGCGGCAACATTTTTTTAATTTTTATTGTACTTAGTCATAATGAATTGCGTTCATTTACATTCAATCGCAAACTAAAAGAATATTATTTAAGTTTCTTGCACTTATCCACAATCAATCGCGAAGCGACAAAATGCTTTTTAGTCTTCTTGTATCTAATCATAATAAATTGCGTTCATTCACAGTTAATCGCGAAGCGACAGAATCTATTTAAGTTTCTTGCACTTATTCACAACCAATTGCGAAACGACAAAATGTTTTTTAGTTTTTTTTGCACTTAGTCATAATGAATTGCGTTTATTCACATTTAATAGCGAAGCGATATGATGTTTATAAGTTTCTTGCACTTATTCAACAACAAATCGCGAAGCGGCAAAATGATTTTCAGTTTTTTTGCACTTAGTCATAATGAATTGCGTTTATTCACATTTAATTGCGAAGCGACAGAATGTTTTTAAATTTTTTGCACTTACTTACAATCCCTTGCGAAGCGGCAAAATTTTTTTAATCTTATTGTACTTAGTCATAATGAATTGCGTTCATTTACATTCAATTGCAAACCGACTAAATGTTATTTAAGTTTATTGCACTTATCCACAATCAATCGCGAAGCGACAAAATGCTTTTAAGTTTTCTTGCATTTAATCATAATGAATTGCTTTCATTCACAGTTAATCGCGAAGCGACAGAAAGTTTTTAAATTTCTTGCACTTAGTCACAATCAATCGAGAGGCGGCTAAAAGATTTTTAATCTTTATGTACTTAGTCATAATGAATTGAGGTCATTTACATTCAATTGCACACCAAAACAATTTTATTTAAGTTTTTTGCACTTATCCACAATCAATCGCGAAGCAACAAAATGCTTTTAAGTTTTTTTGCATTTAATCATAATGAATTGCTTTCATTCACAGTTAATCGCGAAGCGACAGAAAGTTTTTAAATTTCTTGCACTTAGTCACAATCAATCGAGAAGCGGCTAAAAGCTTTTTGATCTTTTTGTGCTTAGTCATAATGACTTGCGTTTATTTACATTCAATGGCAAACCGAAAGAATGTTATTTAACTTTCTTGCACTTATTCACAATCAATCGCGAAGCGACACAATGCTTTTTAGTTTTTTTGCACTTAGTCATAATGAATTGCGTTAATTCACGTTTAATTGCTAAGCGACAGAATGTTTTTAAGTTTCTTGCACTTATTTAACAACCAATCGCGAAGCGACAAATTGCTTTTCAGATTTTTTGCACTTAGTCATAATGAATTGCGTTCATTCACACAAGTTTCTTGCAGTCAATCACATCCAATCGCGAAGCGACAAATTGCTTTTTAGTCTTCTTGCACTTAATCACAAATCATCGCGAAGCGACAACATGCTTTTAAGTCTTCTTGCACTTAGTCTAATGAATTGCATTAATTTACATTTAGTTGCGAAGCGACAGAATGTTTTTAAATTTCTTTCACTTATTTACAATCAATTGCGAAGCGGCAAAAAGCTTTTTAATCTTCTTGTACTACAGAATGTTATTTAAGTTTCTTGCACTTATTCACAATTAAATGCTTTTTAGTCTTTTTGCACCTAATAATGAATTGCGTTAATTTACATTTAACTGCGAAGCGACAGACAGTTTTTAAATTTCATGCACTTATTCACAATCAATCGCGAAGCGACAGAATGTTTTTTAGTTTTTTTGCACTTATTTACAATTAATTGCGAAGTGACAAAATGCTTTTTAGTCTTTTTGCACTTAGTCATAATGAAATGCGTTCATTCACTATTAATTGCGAAGCGACAGAATGTTTTTTTAAATTTCTTGCACTTATTCACAATCAATCGCGAAGCGATAGAATGTTTTTCGGTCTTGCACTTACTCATCATAAATTGCATTTATTCACATAATTGTGTTTAAACTAGAAAATTTCAGTATTTTCTTATTTATTTACATTATATCGCGAAGCGATACAAGGTTAATTTTAATTAATAATCTTATTTATCTCTTAATTAATTGCGAAGCGATAACATGATTTTCTGTTTTAAGTTTTATAGTAAAAAATACAAAAAACACAAAAGACGGTTTTGTCATTATTAGGTAATTGTACTTAATTAGAACAAAATAATTTGCGAAGCGGTAAAACGTTTTCTTACACTTCGTCATAACAAAATTTTAGGAAACAGGGTCTTTCTAGTATTTTTATAATTAATTAATCGCTAAGCGATAGAATGACAAAAGCGAAGCGACAATTTTGGCTACTTCTGGTTAATGTAATCAATCGCGAAGCGTCAAAATGCTATTTTTTTGTTCTTGATTTTTTTTTTTTTTTTAATAATTAATGAGGAAAACACGAAGCGACACAGGCACTTAATATTTTTTCTTGAATTATAATGAATTGCAAAACAAAGCTATTTTATTTTGAAGTTATCTTACTTTTTTAGTTTTAGCCGTATACACGCCACTGCTGGCGTATTAGTCCTTTCCCTGCCAGTAATGCTGGCAACTTACATTACGGGTGGACTTACAGTTTTGAATTGATTCGGAACCACTGGCGAGAATATTAATCTACTCCGGGTCAGATAAGGATCTTAATCTTAAAACCTCACGCTGACAAGACGGGTTGGGGGATTATATACGTTTGAAATAATATCAGTTGTGCAGCAGTCGGATGACTAAACTACTGCACCATGCTTTCTGCACTTAGTCAATCATTTTGCACTTAATAATAATTAATCGCGAAGCGACAGAATGACTAAACTGCGACTTATTTAATGGCTTTTAGTCATTCCTGACTTACATAATATTTAATCGCTAAGAAAATGGTTTTTAAACAATGTAAAAAGTTTAACAAAAAAATTAAAATACAGTTAGCGTCTCTCCTCTTGCTGCTTCCGTCCTGTCACACCTTCCGTCACACCCGGCGATGAGGTTGTATCAACTTTTTATTAAAATTCTTTTTTCTGAAGAATTCATTTGTTTAATTTTATTTCGCTAGCTCAACTGCAAAATGTTATATTTAAATTAATGATTTTTAAAATGTTACATTTTGGGTTCTGTCGGTTGCAAAATCATAATTTTGGCGGAGCTGATGATTGCATACTTGTGTTGTTGTTGTTTGAAGTTTGAAATAAAACATTTGTTTTCTGATCCACATTTGCCTGTTGCAATCGCCTATTTTCATAATGTTTAATCTTTGAATTTGCTTTGAATTAGTCAACAAAATCAACTGTGAAATATTATGGCTTTCCTGATTGCAACCTTCTCTTGTGTTTGGTTGGAAACTCCTAGCTTTTAGTAGCTAAATTCTATGGTTTAAATTTTTATTCTGTGTACGGATTGATTTCAGATCAACCTACAATTTGTGCAATAAAAGGAAATGTTTCTGTGCATAACTCGCAGCAATTTACCAAATTTTTATAAGGAAAGGGGAAAATGTAATTTTACAGCTAGACCGGTTGCAAATTGTTTAATTTTTATTTTACTGGTTTAGTTTACAATGAAGAAAAGTATTCTTTATCTTGTATGTTTAAACTGTTTTAAATGCTGGGCCGTAAATTTTTTTTAGATTGTAGCAATAAAATGCCATGGGGGCCAAAGTTTACTTAGAGAAAGAGAATTAGTATTGATTTTGTGTGATTATGTTTGTTTCAATTAACCAAAAATAAACTTAAAAAAGCAAACTAATTGCTACAATAATTAAAAAAGTTTTAAGTGTGAACGAAACTTCTCCAGTGAGGGATGTTTTAATCACTATCTCCTGCTGTATTACAAAGATTGCTGAATTAAATATTTATAAATAGGATTACAAATCTATTTTTATTTAACAAATTTTTGTATTTTGTAAGAACAAAAAAAATACGATGTAAATGTGTAACGTGTCGATTTATAAATACCGACAAATGTCGAGAAATTTTGAAAATGCTGAGATGCGTTCGACTTAAAGAGGCCATCCTATTCCGCCAACGATTAAAGAGATGTACTCATATATTGCGCGCACACGGAAAACCGGCCTCTACCACGTAAAATCGTTACAGCGCTATTCGTGTCCGACAAAGACAGACATATCAGAATAGAGTGAGTCAAGGATCGGACAAGAGACTTTGTGTGGAGATAGTTATAATAGGGAGATTCAGTCCACGACAATTTATATTAAAGCGGTTCGTTCTTGAGACCCTGTTATTTATTTTTATTATCTTCGCGGAAATAATGTGTATATATAGAATTTGATAGGGAATGCGATTTATAAATACCAGGGGATGAGTAAAATCGAAAGTTTGTAGTACGCTGCTGTTTACTACAAATAGAGGGTCGTAACTCGAGTTACAAGAATTTTGTGAAAGGTTTCAATAACGGAATTAATTGGATTCAATTCCGTTTAATAATAACATTTTATTGATTAATCATTCATATTAATAGAATTGTAATAAAACCATTTTTTTTTAATAAAAAAATATTGAAGTTAATAAATAAAAAACGCGAATAAAATATAATTAGTGCAAGGAATAAAAATATTTTATAAAATAGTTTACATACTTTAAAATAGAAAAAAAAAAAAGAATGGTTTGTTAAGGTGTTTTATGAATAAACACTGAAATGGCGCAGTCGAATTCACAATGAATAAAATGAACAGAATATTTTAATTTGTGTTTTAATTGATTTTAATTTAATAAGATAAAATTCAAAATGCAAGAATATATATTTTATAGTTAAACACTGACATGGCGCAGTCTGTATGTATTGAAAAACAAATAAGTTATGCCAAATACACGGAAATAGCGCAATTTCTACAATGAGATTTTTTAATATTAAATTTATGTTTATGAAGTTTGCCGAAATGGCTTATAGAATAAATGGAAAAAATTAAAATAGATATTAGGTGTTTTATACACTAAAATGGCGCAGTCGGTATGAAAAAAAAAACAAACAACATAAAATGACAGTTAATTCAGTTCTAATAAGATATTATTTTAGATGTTTGTAAAATAAATACAAAAATTAACTGAAATTATAAAATTAAATAAAGATTTAAAGAAGCATATTGAAATGGCGCAGTCGGTTGCAAGAAAAATGTTAATAAAAGTTATGTTGTAAAACTAATAGTATTGTGCACTTTTCTGTATCAAGCAAGGAAATATTCTATAATAGTTTATATGATCATTATTCTTTTTAATTTTGTGCGTTTTTTTTTAAATTTTAGTTTAGTGCAGTGCTAGTTAACTAATTCCATAGTTGATACTCTTATACACTTTGTACATAATTATTTCTCAATTGTATTCGAAATACTGCTGAATAAAATTATAAGGAAGCAAAAAATATCCTTTACGATGTCCACAAATTTAAACTTCTTAAATTATTATTCTTTCTTAACGGAACATAATAACTTCGCTCGTTGAATTTTTCCTATAAAACCCGTTTAAATGGGTTGTATATAAAGCCATTAAAGGTTTTTAATATCACTTTGCTGAGGCGATTCGTTTCTTTTTTTAATACACGGGCGTCTTGGCCCTTTTAAGGACTTTTTTAGTGTTCGACCAGTAAAGTAAAATCCTTAAGACATAATTGCAGACTAGCTCATTTGGAAGTGCTGCCTTTTGTCGCTGCTTTAAGAGGATGACACAACGGATTTCTGTAAAAAGTGAGACTCACTACAAAGACCACCTTTTATAACTACATGTTCTATGGATCTGATATAATTATACGACTAGTGAAGGATTTAAATTGTTATTATAATTGTAATAACTTTTAATGATTTATTATTAATTTACAAAATTGTTAGATTTGATTCATGTATGGGACTGATAGCGAATGCTTGATATTATTGATTGTAATAGTATCCGTCGGAAACTTTTGGGAGTTGTCAGAGTGCAAACGGTGTGCTAGGAAAGCGTTTTAAAGTAGCTAAGTACTTAGTTTGAACGTGTTTTTATTCAATAAGACTTTTGCACGTAGAAGAGAAATATCAGATCTGATACAATTGTGCTGTTCTTGTATTATTATATTGTAAATAAATTGGGTAAACAGTTTCCGCTTATGATATAATTCTTGTCATTCATATTTAATTTTTAATGGATTATTATTGGATCATAAAATTATATTGATTGTAAACTTTTGGGATTTGTCAGGTTGTGCTGTGATAGTAGAGCGTTTTGTTCAGAAGTTATTTCAGATGTGGTTTTATTCAATAAGGGTTTGCATAATAATGTCTTTAATTTATTAATTGTGCGGGCACTTAAAAGACGGCTACTTTATTTTTGATCTAGTTCTAGTAAGCCTGTGAATGTGAAGTCATCTAATGATGATAAAAATCATTTATACTGCCAGCTAAGATCTAATATGAGGCAGATGTTTGCTGGCCAAGGCTTTCCAATGTCAAACTATGCGGGTGATTACTGAATTAAGTATTTGCGCACGCTGCTGGTCTATACTAGATCGAATATAATGACAGCTTTGTTAAGTTTGTTAATTGTTGTTGATTTTGTAAAGCTTACAAGAGATTGGCGCACCTATCTACTACTGGAGCAACTTGTATATGGAATTACTACTGATTTGGTATTTCAGAAACCGCAAATCTATCACAATTAATTATTGTGTTCTGTTAAGTTATTAGCGTTTGTTAAATGACTAGATCAAGGGATGACATTGATTGGAGTTAGGATGTCTATGCTGGTGTTGTGGTCGGCAGCAGTATTTAGTTGAAAATATTTCGTTTTGCGCTAAAATAGTTGTGCTATTCTGATGTGCGTGACCGCGACACGTGAACTGTTTGTACGACCACGACACACAACTCATTTTTGCGACGGCGACACGCAACCCTCTTCTGCAACCGCGACTCTACTTGTTATATAAATATTATGTTTTAACAGTTTTGATCACGCAACTCAAGTGAAGTGTATGAGAACAGTATTGGTTAATCGTCGCGGCCGCGCGGATTTTTTTAAAGTCTGTCTTTGTTTAATTTGTTTTGTTTTTGGTTAAGGTTGTGTTTTTATTTTAGTAGTGAGATGACGAGAAGGACATAGAATTGCGCTAAAGATGTGCATCTCACATAGAACCTGCAAAAAAAGCACGGAATTACGTGTTAACATTTTTGAAACACGCAACTACGAGTAAATAATATGTAAAGCAAGCAATTTTGATGTTCATTTTACTTGTCGGAATCTTCAGGTGATTTTATCTGATTTGGTAACTTGCTATTCCGATGTGCGCGACCACTAGTCGCTATCTGTTTGTGCGACCAAGACACGCAACTCATGTGCGACCTCTACACTCACTGCGAGACGTGACTTTACTGTTTATATACGTTTTATGTTTTAACAGGTTTGAACACGCCAAACGAAAGCATATGAGAACAGTGTTGGTGTTATTTAGGTTGTCTGTCATATGGGTTTCAATCGGTTTGACTTGAAGCTTTTTTTGCCATCGATGCCAGACAATGTCTGGTTACCTTCATGATTTTCGATTCTTATACTTTCAGAGGGGGCTGTTAGCAGTTGATAATGTTATGGAAGCAAAAGTGATTTAGTTAGGGGGTTTAGTGATAGTTGTAGTGGCAACAACTTATTCAATGTAGTCATATTTTTGCAGGTTGTCTAGTTTTTTATATATAACTTGATCTAAGTAAGAGGCTAAAAAAATGTTTAACATGAGTTAAAGGTTAGGTTAGACAATGGACACCTAAAGTTTGTATAGCTTTATATAGTGAGGGTGAGCGTAAGTTACTCTTTCTGGATTACGTGTGCGGCTAGGAATGTTTCTAGTGTCATTTGGTGCAGCACTTTGGGGTACCACATTTACTCGTTGAAATCTGAGTTTGAAAGGTGCTATTCTGATGTGCGCGAGCGCGACGCAATGTACTCCTATGACTGTGACACGCAACATTCTTCTTGTTAACTGTTTATATGATTTATATGTTAACGGTTTTGAACACGCAGTTGAAGTAAAGTATATGAGAACAGTGTCGGTTGAGTGTTATGGCCGTGCGGAATATTTTTCAGGTTGTATGCTTTAACTGGGTTTGATTACGCTATTTTATTTAAATTATTTGATGCAGAAATAGAACTCTTTTTATCTGAAAGTACAACTAATAGAGGAATTTACAGATGTCGAGAAGGACAAAGGATTGTGAAAGATGGAGGAAGAAGATCAAAGGTGTTAGTTGTGTTTTTGGGAGTATCTGTAGTGCCATCTGGCAGAAGCAACGCTACAAATTATGTTTTTTTTTAGATGTAAAAAAATGCAAGTGTTACTAAAAAACTGTATATGCACTTGCTTTAAGGTGGCAGTTTTTTGAGTGCTATAAAACTTTGAGCACAACTCACGCAATTTAACAATTTTTTAAAATTGGTTTTTTGCAACGTGTAGAGAATGAAATTTCTAGTGTCATAAAATATATGAGAATCCAAAATCTTCAATTGTTTATTAAAGTTTGAAATTAAGTCGTGAATTTTTTGTCTAAATATTAATTAAACTGCGCGAGTTGTTGTGTGTTCAATTACAGGTCTTGTTGGAAGTTGACGGAGGTTTTTGGAGATACTGCCGTAGATTTATCTTAGTGGTTGATTGAATATTTTAGCCTTAAAGCTATTGGTGAAACTGGCTGTAGAGTTTTGGCACGAGGGGGTTGTGTTGACTTTAAAGCTACACTCTTGCAGAACTTGTGCCTTTAACAACGCCTTCCCCCCCCCCCCCTTTTTTACTTTGTTTTACCACATTACGAGTCTTGAGCGTCATAAAGGCTTAAGACACTTTTCTAGTAAATAATCGAAAATAGTAAAAGTAAAGCCTCCTCGAAACTTACATCTAGAAATGGATCACGTAAGCTTAGTTCTGGTTAATTACATTACTGCATGTCATGTCCGAGAATTATTTTTGATATTGTTGTGGTTTGGCTTGGCTTTGCGGTTGTCTGGCTTGCGTAGCACGCTTGGGCTTAAGTTTAGTTTTTTAGATGTTAGCACCTGAGCTTTGGGCATGGTAAGGTGCTAAGGAAATCATCTTGGCCAGTATTAGTGGTTGACTTTAGCTGAGTTTGGATTTGGGCGGGTGGGAGGAGGGGGTATTACAGTGTAAACTAATCGCCCGTAAAGTCATTCCTGCTCACCCTTGGTTACAAAGGTTTAGATATTATCAACTCTTCCCCTAACATTATAAACACTTCTAGGGATAAGAAATATTTAATACCTTGACAACAAACCACTTCGACACACCAATTTAAACCTCTAACCATTAATCATAAACTGGAGGCACCACCTGCCCAAACAAATTTTTGTTGTCAACGGGTATTGTCATCTCTTTCTCTAACATACTAACGACTGACTTTTTTAGAGACATGAAATATCAATTCTTGAACACATCTGCAGATCCGATGTCGGAGCGGGGGCGTTGTTAGTTTTATCCAAAGGTGGTGCTGGTGGGGTTTTACACTTTTTATAGGTATAGATTTTTTTGCTGGAAGTTGTTTCGGCTATATTTTTAGCTAAAAAATGCCTTACGTTGGGCGCTAATAGTTTTGGTCTAGCTTTATTGGAGGTTTTAAGTTGGTGTTGATGCCTGATAAGGTACGAATTAATGTGGGGTTTGAACTATAAACTGAGGAGAACTAAACACTAAAATCCCAGTGTTTGTATATTTTTCCAAGGCGTTTCTGCACGGTTACTATTGCTCGTTTCAAGCGGAATCACGTCGAGCATTACAAAATAAATCTGTTTTTTAATCAGAGTTGCACTCTAAGGAAGTACGTATAAGCGACCCGCATCTTGTGTAATCGCGTATGACTTAAATCAAAATATGTATACGTACGTTTTCTTTTGGCGTAGACAATCGAGTAGTCGGGCACATCGAGTCACAGAGAAGTCATGTGTATGGTATGTTTGGATGCGTATATGAGATAACGAATCTATTTGGAAAGAACGCTACGCTCTGTCTGCATCACTTGTTGCTTAACTTTTGATAGCGCTGTTAATCATGATCTCTCTGCCGTACTGTCGGCATCAAAATATGTTTGACAATAATATGATCATTGTGAGCCATGGAGCCCCTTGACGTTGTGCGTCCCGAAGCAACGCTTACCTTGCTTACCTCCTAGCGCCGTCCTTGCTATCTAGCTGTTAGGCTGGACATGTATACAATCGGTACTTTTATCACAGAAAGAGTAAATTATTATTTTTTTTATAACAAAGTTGAGTCAGTAGTTTGGGTTAGAGTGGCCCACCCAAGTGTTAGTTATCAAAAAATTGGATCACGATCTTTTCTTGTGACAAAATGACTTCTAATTTTTACAGAGAAATCAAACTATTAATTTTTTGATAACGACCACTTGGGTGGGTGGGCATAATACCGAGTCAGTAGTTTGGACTTCTGCTATTTTTTTAGTTGAATCATATATACCACGTTGGAGAAACGTCTTCTGACTAACCTATTTGTAGCTATGTTGTATAATGATGTGGAGTATGAGAAGTGTGTTTGAATATTGGCTGGCTGCGAGCTAAGGTTCCACTCTTTAACTTTCAATTCAGCAGTGTTTCATGGGTACTGTGCGCGATACTGCTAACCCATTTTGCCATTTCTCGATGTATTCTCCCGTGTTCTTTAAACAATGGTGTTCAGAGAAGCTATTTTTCTTATTAATCTCAGATGTGTATGTGAAGAGTACTGTTTAAGCAATATTATGCACACACTACTAAGTCTTAAAGCTCTGGTATATTTTTCATTGAAAAAATCAAACGGTTGACAGTTTCTTGAGAAATATTGGTTCCATTTTGTATAACCGCTGCAGCTTACTCTTCCGTATTATGAAGTGGGTAAATACGGTTGTGAACTGCTCTAGAAACAAAATCTAAGGCAATCGAATTAGGAGGGTCTACGGTTGAACATTTGGCGGCCAGATTCTCTCCAAACTCATTGCCTATTAACATCACTCACAAGTCCAATTTCTGTTTTATCTGTGAATATGATCCACCTCCACTGCCGAAAAATTCAGTCTCTACGCTCCTGTGCTCATCGTAAACGGGCAACTCGGTACCGTGGAAGTAGATTGGCCTTCTTGAACGCAAATTTGCAGCATAAAGTTTTCTTAAAACCGTAGATGTCGATATAACAAGTCTGTACGTACCTTGAAAGTAAGATCTGAGTTCTGGAGCATATTGTCTAAATACCAATTTTACATTAATTATATAATATATTATTAATATGTTAAAAGCATTTTGTAGGGGATTACTGTTAAACTATTTGTAATTTTAGACGAATATTATGCTTTAATGAAAAGATTTTTGCGCTTTAATTACATGCGATTATTTTGTCTGTTTGCTTTTTCGATATTTTATTATTTCATACGATATATAAGTTTTGAATTCACGATATAATATTTTTAGTAGTTACCCATCCAAAGAGGCCACTTTTAGGAATATTATATTATAAAAATAAAACATGCAAATGTCAAGTAAACATAAATTATTAATTTAATATACATCCTGAAATGAAAGAAAATGAATGTACAAGAAAAATGAATAAGTGAATAAACAACATATATATTTTCCTTCATCATTTATTATTCCGCTGTAGAGATAAAACTGAAACCAAATTAAATGTTGGCAGTGTGTTCGTGCCGAACAAAGTATCTACTTAGTAGTTCCCTGGGGGTAAAGTAAAGAGGGGGAAGAAAAGTCGCTTTCTAAATAAATAGTGTTAAGTGATTCAGAGGGTCAGATAAATGTTTAGGGTAGTAGTTGTTATTCTTAGAAATGTGGACTGGCGGCATAAAGATAATTAACCGGTTGTAAAAATAGGAAGTAATTATAAAAAAATACGATGAGAGATTGCAGAAAATTCAGTTATAAGACAACTAACTGAATCGTAATTTTATTCGCGATGTAAATTTAATTATAATGAGTTAATTACTTTATTTTGTAATATTTCTTGTTTAAATTGTATTCCGCATTTATTTATTAAGTTTATTTATAGCTGAGGGAATATTTTAAAGAAATTGTGTTAATGGTATTCGTACTAAATTACATAAATGAGTTATGAGTTTTTTTAATTAAATTTGCAATTTCTTTTTTTTATCAATATAGATTTTTATGAATAGTTTACAGTTGGTTCTAATGGTATTCAAGTATATTGATGACCAAATTATTAAAAAAAAAAACAATATTCCATTTTTGCATATTGAATTGGTTAATAAGTTTTTGGATTTAGGGATGTAGTTCTGATTTAATTAAAGTTATTACAATTTACGCGTATTAATTTTTATAAATATTTTACAGTTGGTTCTATTGGTAATCAGGTATTTAGATCAAATTTCATTTTTGAGTCAATCATTGTTTGATCAATTTTTTGCAATAAGCTTTATGTGTTCTTTTGGGGTAGTTGTTGTGGACTTAGCTCAGATCACATAAGCTTTTAAAAGCCTTTAGTAATTTTTGAAAAGCTTTCAAAACAAATGTTACGTATTTGATAAGCTTTTTGGCCATAAATGAATATTAGATTAAGTTTTTATGAATAATTTTTATCAATCTTTGATGGACTAAATTTTCAATATGTGTTTGAAGTTGTTGCTAAGCTTTAGGCGTATTTTATAGATTTTGATGGCTTTTTAACAAATTTTTGGTCTTGATCATTTAGTGTGCTTTTACAGTTTGCAATAATTTCGATACTGTTTTGAGTTGACTTACCAGTTAGCGACCAGCAACCACCTAAAATGAAGTGCAGCAGACCAGGAAATAATGAAAACACCAGTTAAGACGTCTGTTGGCTTTTCAGAAATTGTTAATAATGAAGTGTACCCAATTGGACACCAAAGCCAAGCCACTTAGACCTTCCAAATATGACTAAATAAAAACTTGCTTTTTATCCACCGAAGTGATTTGAAAGTCACCCAATAAATTGGTGGTCTCATCAAACCCCTTTAAACAAGTCGTAGGACTTTTGGAGCAATCTAAAATAGCTGTAAAACGCACAAAAATAAGATAATCCAAAAACTACGTTTGAGCAAAAAAAATTAACTTTGTCCAACCTGATATCATGGCTTACCAGAGACCATAAACGTCATAAAGAAACAAACAAAATTCTACAGATAGCTAACATGCTACACCTGACCAGCAAACCTAGCAGGTATTCAACCCATCGCAATGTCAGCTTACACGAGTCTCAAACCAAACTTAGTTAATATATAGAAAACATTTGGCAGTCAAAAATGTCTTAACGCATCAAATTTTTTCAGAAGACGTTTCTCCGACATATATATGATTCAACTGGAGAAAATTCTACTTTCGTTGTTTAGTAAAAGGTATTTAAAATTTTTTCTTTCTGCACACCTCATAGCAC
Organism: Tachinus rufipes; assembly: GCA_963932245.1. Lineage (NCBI taxonomy): Eukaryota > Metazoa > Arthropoda > Insecta > Coleoptera > Staphylinidae > Tachinus > Tachinus rufipes. Next base: position 83,604,093 of record OZ010747.1, on the reverse strand, counting down.
AATTTCTACTACTGCGCAACCAATAACCGCTAGATGTTTGCACTGCTGCCACTGAAGGCGGACTTAAGCCAACACTCTTCACGAAGCCACCCCAAGAAGAAGTTGGAATTGTCTCTGCCACCGGCAACCTTTCAATTGGGTCACTTATTTGGCAGCTTTTGGACGTTGTTTAATGCTCTTTACTCATTTTAGAGATAATAATTTTTTTAAAAGACACTGGGCAGCCCATAGTTTTTAGTAGTGTCAGGTTTTTACTGACTACAAACCTCATCTTTCTCTTTCCTTTCTTTGAGGCGGTTTGCTTGGCTTTATTTTTTTTTTTTTTGGGGGTTAGGAGGGGAATCTTTCTAAAGACTTACAAAGTGTTTGATTTACTCTCACTTGCGCCTACCGACTAAACCTTCTTCCGGTTGAATGCTAGTTTGGTCATTACTGTGACATAGCCTTCTAGACTAATGAATTTACATAATGCATTTTCTGTGCCTACGTCTCTTAGAATTTGTGGAGGACTAGTTTCACTTTTAAATCTGTGTATCAGACTGTCTGTAGTCTGAAAGTATTAGATATCTAATTGACTTGGTGAAGCTTGAATAAGCTTTGCAAAATCTTTGTTCCTTGTTGGACTTTGATGGTCACGCAAAGGCTGCATGACTTAGTGAGAAACATGTTTTTTCGATTTTTGGCTTCCTGGAGATGCTGAACGTACAGCATGGGGAAGGTTTTCTCGTTTTTTTCTATGCGTGTCGTAGATAAAGCGGTGTACTCTTGAGTGATAAGCTCAGCCTGCACCACATCAGCTGTGATGCAGTCAGGTACATTGCTGTTGACAAACTTAAGTGTTTTTTCAGACTTTACTTTATATGTGTAGTGATAGATTTTATGAGTGACACAATAATCTTTTCAGCACGAAAGTTATGCGTTTGAGGGTGCATTAATGGTTATCTTTGAATAGTTATGGGCAAAAGGCGGCGTGTGCTAGCTTCCTCTATCGATGCTGGCGGGTTTGAGGGGTTTATGAAAGTATCTAGGGAGTAATTTGCATGACTACAGTTAGTCGGTTGCGTCTTAGCGGCAGGCTAGGCCGAAGATCCTTTGGCGTTGGTGGCTGATTGTCTTGGTAGTGCTGAAGGCACCTGACGTGACTGGCCGCTTCAGAATCTATTACAGCAAGAAGATAAAGGGGGGTTACCTAATTCTTTCTTATACTTTTTGGACTTTTTTTCTGTCTTACGAAGATGAAACTCTTCTCTGGGGGCGAGGCTTTGTGGTGGGAGTTGGCTTTACTTTCTTGGTGGGTCTTTTTCTTTTAGGAGGAGATGGAGCTGGGAGGACCGGTGGGAAGTCTTTTGAGGGAGATCTGGGCCTGGGATACCGCAGGCTTGCTTGACGGAACCGAATTGGCTGAGCAGGATCCTATCGGGTTCTTTGAGATGGTAGGCGAGGCTGGAGCTTTTGGTGGAGCTGAGAACAGAATGGGTAGCTCGGTGATGGTTGTCTTAATGGAGGTTTCCATCTTGCTGAGGGCGGCCTTTGCTTTCTTTCTTTGCGTCTGATTATCTTGACTTGGGCGTTCTGCTCGCTGATCTTCTTTGCTTGTCTTTTCATTAGGGACATTATACGAGATTTTAGGGCGTGTATCTTCTTTGCTTGCCTGATTAGGAGTTCATTCTTCTTTACTTGGGTGTACATATTTTCTAGGATGTCGCGGTCCGACATTATCTTATTGGGGTCCATTCTGGAAGAAATATTTAAATTAATTAATTAATTCAAATGATTGGATGTTAATTGGGTAACTATGCCAATTAACATCTACGACTTAATGCAATTAGAACTGCAGTTTGTCCGTTGTTGGTTTCTCAGGTAATGGAATTTTGTCGGGATGACTGGAATGTTGTCAGAAACTGAGTAGTAGCTGTAGAACAAATTTTAACAACGGTTTGGTTGACTGACTGAACTGTACTCTGTCACTTGACTCCTCTTGCACTGGTGATCCTATTTTGCACACTTTTGGTTGTTACTTCTCTTGTAGTTCCGTTTCTTTGATGAAGTTCATAAACTTTTGCTAGGGAATAGTCTTGAGCTCTTTTTTAGTTAGCTTGTGTTTTTTATTGTAAGCTTTGCACTTGCTCAGGAGAGTTTCTTTATCTTTCAGACATTCTTGGCTTAGGATCTTTTTGGATTTTTATTCTATTTAAGTATTTGTTTAAGTCACAGTGTCCAATTGATATTTCTGTAAGCTTTTGCAGTTTTGTTGGGTTCATTTGCATTCATATAGTTTGGGTAGTGTATGATGGTTATGTTAGGAATAGTTTTGTGTGCTTTATTCCTTGACAGTTTTGCTACACGTTACTGTGTTTCATTTTAAGTTTTTCACGGATTATTTATTTACCAGTCTTGTATGGAATTTCAAAAGCAGGTTCCGGCAGGAACGTCTTTGCGATTTTCTTTTTAGCAAGCTGGTTTCCTTCCATGCTCTGATTTTTCCTTGGTAACCAAGCGTACGCTTCTGTTCTTAGCTAATGCTTCCAAACTGGTTATGCAGTTTATTACCAGTTTGGATTTTATGCCGAGGCGAGCGTATTGCTTGTAGTGCCGCTTGGATGTTAGACATGATAGTTATTGGTTTTTTTGCGTCTTGTCCCGAGTTAATGTTCTTAGAATACCATTCAATGGTAGCTATTTTTGCATGAAAAACTGAAGCATATTTTTAACAATGACAATGTAACTGACGTTCCTAGATTTCTTGATTTATATGTACCGTTTTTGGCCTTCTCTTCATATGTACTAGATGGTTTCTGACATGGGACAACGTAAAACGTAAAACTATGATAAACGAACTAAACCAAGAATTTAAGAAAGTGGGCCTTCATATGAACCTAGACAAAACTAAAATACTGAGCCATAGCCAAGATAACATCAGCATAGATGGCAAAACCAGCAAGGGAAGCAAGGGAAAGAGAACCAGACTGCGGAGCTTAAGCGAAGAATACAGCTAGCATGGGCAGCATTTGGAAAGCTTAATTACATACTTAAAGACAAAAATGTACTACTATATCTAAAAAAGAAATTATACGGCAGCTGTATACTGCCAATGGACACATACGGCCTAGAAACTATGGTCCTGTCCAAGACTATGGCGGAAAAATTTAGAACCAACTAAAGAGCTATGGAGAGAGCCATGCTGGGGATTACACTAAGAGATAAGGTGCAAAACGACGAAATCCGTAGTAGAACGAGAGTAACGGATATCATGAGGAGAGTCGCAAGTCTCAGATGGCAATGGGCGGGTCACATTGCAAAAACGCTGGATGATAGGTGGACACAGGAGGATAGCAACCTAGAGACCAAGCGAAAGCAAAAGAGGAATAGGTAGACCACGAAAGCGTTACGTTCACTTGTATTGCCGGAAGGAACTGGATGAAGACTGCCAGCGATAGGACATGGAAAGACTTAAAAGAGGCTTATATCCAACATTGGATGATAAATGGCTAAAAGAAGAAAAAGAAGAAGAAGAAGAAGATGGTTCTTTTTATTTTTTCCGGGTATTTTTTGTTCATGTATTCTTCTCTAGACGGTATTATTACATCAAACGACTTTGTATGTAGTACTCTTTCATGAAATTGTGTCTTTTGTGCCTCTTTATGTAACACGTTTGTTATTTCCGGTCTGTGAATTACAAGGGCATACCTGCCAACATTTGTACTTTATTTAGTTTATATGCCGTACTTTTAAGGGTGGTTTTTTTATCCTATACAAGAGCTTTGTACGTGATGATGGCCTTGATCATCACAGTGTATAACCATCTGGCCATATTTGGTGTTAATCTTCTTGTTTGTCCGACTATTGCATTGGTTGCAAATAGCACTCAGATGAGTTTGGTAGTTACATTTTCTAGATGAGTATGAAAGGTTAGTTTGGTGTCTAGAGTGAGCTTTGTACTTTACTTCCTTTATTATCATGCGGAGTGTGGATTCGTACATTTATTTTTTAACTTGTTTTGTAAAAGGGACGATTCCACTTTGGGCTGAGTTTACTGATAGTCTTTTCTTTTGACAGTGCTCAGTGCATTTTGCATTATGTTAGATACATTTTTTTCTTTGCGTTTATCAGAATAGTGAGGTCATCGGCATGGCCTAGGGCAAAGACGGATGTGTTATTTAATGTCTGCAGTAGGCTGACTATGACAAGGCACCATAGTAGAGGTGATTGAAGGATGTTAGATTGATTGGTCTTTAGGATTTAGGCAGGGCATTTGTGGGTTGTCTTGGCTTTGGTTTAAATACAACTTTAACTACTCTACAGCAGCTTGATGTATGTGAAAGTACTAAGCTGGTTTTAACGATTTTACACAGTACTTTCTTAGAGTAGCCAACCTTTTCTGTAACATTTTTTTCTGTTCATATTTTTTGTATTTTTATCAATAATGTGAGGTAGTAATGTTTGAGATACTAACTACAGCTCTTGTATCATCGCTTCGGAAGCTGTCCTAGTGGCCAGGTTGTATTTGGCTTTTTTCGGTAGGCATCCTGTTGTTGTTGTTGATTGCTTCACTCTCTCCTCTTCTTCTGGACACATTTTACTATTTCTTGGATTTGACACAAATCTCTTATTTTATTAATTCTTTTTTGGTCAAACAAGTTGAAACCTGTTAATGCTCTAAGTGTTTGCTTTTTTGTCGTTTTTAAGATTTTTCTGTATCATAATAGGATAAATTCCGTAAGGCTCCTGGTGACTTGAATGGTTTAAATATAGCGATTTCTATTTTACGATGTTTTTATTTACTATAGCATTTGCTTCCGCCCGTTTGTTTTTTTGTTTGGCTTATGAAGGTTCTTTGAAAGGCGTCTACTGTAGAACAGTGGCTCTTTTTGCCCGTCTATATATAACTACTTTGTTTCATCTGAAGGGATCCAATGCTTGCAGTGTAATCTTTTCTCAGAGCTTTTTGTAGGCAGTACTCGCTTTGTACACTCTTACAAATTCTTCTTCAGGAGTTTTATTTTGCTATTTTTATAGCATTGTTTTATGCTGTGGTTCTTTATAAGGCCCAGTCACTATTTTTCTACGGTTTGTTGAACAGTTTCTTAGTGATAGATCTTGTTTGACGGTGCTTGGGCATTAGCGTTGCAACCAAGGATTAGGTGTTTTGAACCCGCTACTAATCAATCTTGGGATTTCTTCTGGTGGCGGATTGTAGGGAAATTATTTTGGTCTGAGAAGGATCTCCCTCTGGATTGCCTATAACTACCTTGGCTGTCGATTGGTTTCTGAAACAAAGGTCTCATAATTGCTTTAGGTATAGTTTGCTATGATACATGTACTAGGATTGCATAAGAGTTTGGTTTATAAGAGCCATTTACCCGGAATGGAATTTCGTCGTCGTTTAGCAATTTTTTTGTTTTTTTGATGGGACACATTTCCATTCTTTTGGGGGCAGTGCCAGGAGGGATATTTTAGAGAAACTTAGATGCAATTTGCTCTCTATTTTTTGCCAGGCTTCTTTGTTTATGAGTAGGGTGTGTTGGATCTCTTTTTGATCTTGAATTTACAACTTTCCAAGTCTTGGTCTTTATGTTGCTTTGCACCTCCAGTCTTTTAAAAAAAGATAGTAGGTTTAAATTGTGGCCTCGGTACCACTGCCAAGATTTTTTTTTGGTTTGGAGGTTCTTTCAAACTAATTATTTGTAGTTCTTTGCTTTCCAGAAAACCCTTTTTGGTGGATGTGCTTTGATTGGCTTGTCTTCGTATATTTTTTTTATGAATCCGTCTTTGGCATTTTTCTTCTTTAAGTTATCAATCCTATCAAGAACGGAGGATTTGATAAATTCTTCTTCTTCGGCATTGAGTGAACAATTCGGGTGGAGTCTTTTGGTATAATTGAGGGGCAGAAGTAACAAAGTGCTAAGTGCCAATTTGCAAAAACATGAAATATTTTTTAAAGAAAGGATTTATGGGCCATTGACTATATCTTATCAGAAGTTAAAGTAGTTATTTGAAAATAAAAAGTCTTTTGTTTTGCTGTGTGGTTGTTTCAATTTCTGTTTAACAATTTTGGTACTTAGCCCCTTTGTTACTTCTGCTCCTCAATTGCTACTGCAATCTCTGAAAGAGTATCTATGAAGGTTTTTTTTTGCAGTCTTTTAATTTTTCTTGCTTGGACGTTTTTTTGCGACTAGGCAGGTTTAGCTTTTGAGTCCCTGACGCGCCTGAAGGTGGTGTTGGGTGTCGCTGTAGCGTCTTTAGCTTGTTTACTTTTATGTATACAATTCTTAGGATTACTTTTCCCTGCTGCGGAAGTTTGCCTGGTTGCTAGTGCACTTTGGACTGCCCTTTGTTTGTTTAATCTTTTTTCTATCTACCCCTGAAAGCTTAGGTCTTTCTGTTGCTGTCAAGTAATTGCTCCCCCAGAATCCTGGTTTTGACCGGGGTGGGATCCTGCACTTTTAGTACTACCTAATCTGTTTTGATTTTTTTTTTCTATATTATACCTACTGGTAGGCTTGTTAGAGACAGATAATAGGTTTTTTGGTTTCTTAGCTCTTGTTACCTAGCATCCGTGGCCGAAAAGGGATATAAGTTAGACCGAAGAGTTTGACCAAGGGAGGTTGACGAAAGTTGTGCAAAGAGCTGAAGCAAAGGATGGTGTTGGTCTGCTTGTGCAATTTTCTTATCCGCTAGGGAAGAAGTTTTTACTATTTTCTGTCTCCAAATTGTGAAGTTCAAGGAATTATGAAGTCCAAAAAATCATTTTCTTTCTACTCACAGTTAAATCTACAATATCCACCTACCAGTGATGTGGAAAACCATGTTGCAAGTTCTTCATCAGAAGTATTACTGCAATATTTTAAGGCATCAGTTAATCGATCTCAATACATCTACAAATTAGTCTACATATAAAGTTGTGTAGGCAGATATTAAAAAGGAATCATTTCTTGACTAGCAACTGAATTCAACGCTGTCCACTCAAGCAAACTCTGTTTGTGTTTGAGGGTCCCTTGCACCTTAGGGTTTTACTCAAAAAACTTCGAACAGAACTGGCTCCGGGCATCGCATAATGCCCGGGATCACGTAAAGCCCATAGCAACTGTGGAACTCCCCCCGTGAGTTTCACACTCGTCCAATAGGCGGGACCAGAGACGTGCCAGTAACAATATCGCAAAGTTTACACTACTACCGCATCCATGTAGCTATACACTCAATACACTGATTGAGAAAGTGTCGTCGTGGCATAATAAAAAATCACTTTTGTGAGCCGTGGCGTGTTAAAAAGAACAAATAAAGTATCGTTTGTATCTAAAGATGAATCAATCCGTGTCTACTAGATTTACTCAAAAGATATCTTCCCGAAATAATTACAAGACTTCGTAATGATAATTAGCTCATCGTGGAAGCAAAGAACTGACCAATGAATCGATCCAGAGCAGGATTTCTTTGATTTGTTTGAAAGTAGGAGATTCTGTCGCATAAGATAAATTATTTACGGAGCTTCATGTATAAAATAGAACGCACGTACAATATAAAATCTTAAACATGTTTGTTTTGAATACAGAATCGTTTCTTAGCAAATATCACTGACATGATATGACTTTGTTTAGCTATAAATAAACATACATCAATCATCTCATCCATACTACAAGACCATTATATATTCTCTTTAGAATTATTTCTTTTTTTATAAAAATACAAAACTTTCTTATCAAACAATAGAAAATAACGAACCACTTCTACATGTTCACTCTATTGTACAAACGTAATAAGAGTCTCGAGACAACACTTTTGAATGTATCGATATTGACTGGGATCCTTAGGAAAACTGGGGGATATTTTAACCCGGCGCACAACTACAGATGACAGAGAGTGCGGTTCATTGAGGGACGGCGATTCCCTTTCACACCGACCTTCCAAGGGCAAGCAAGCCTCGAGGAGGAAAAGGAAATAGGAAAAGCGGATTATTACGTGAGTCACGCTCAGTTTTCGTTTGCTCGATACGAGAAAATTTTGCAAGGAACAAAAAAAAAACGCTGGGAAAGTATATAAATATTAAATGAGTTGGAAAATGTTTCATGCATTTTGTATGCTTAAAAGCAGTATAAATCTGGTTTAATGTAAAGGAAATTGTTTTGTATGAAACATATAACAAATTTGTGTACTTTTTGAAATTTTTATGAAATAATAAAATAATTTTCTAAACCTCGAATACATTAGTTTTGGTTTGACTAGAGCCTTCTACAGATGTAATAAATTAACCGAGTTAAACAATTTGATAACAATGACATACAGTTTCTTTATTATTATTTCGATCAATATAAGGGATAATTACAATCAGCATTTAATAAATGAGTTTCAAATGACTACTTTTATGGTCGTAATTAGATGGTAAAATGTATCATCATAAACCTTATAAAATAATAAGTTAAAAAGTATAATAAATTTAATTGGATGAGTTCCATCGATTTTCAAACACGATACTTGAATTAAGTTTGTTATGTAACTTTATAAGTGTAGTTTAGAAAATGTTTTCATCCATTGTCTATTATTACAATCTACAAATTATAATCCATTATGCTAAAGAGAAGGTAAATGATATTAAAGATTAAAAAGGGATATAAATGAACTTTATGTAATGTTAAATGTTAGAATTTTTTTAGTTTATTTTATATGGATAAACATTAAATTATTAATTTATTAATTATTTTTGCATTATACAGTTAAATGTACACTCAATAAACCGTAAACAAATACATAATTAAAGTAGCTTGCTCATGGAATGTGTGAAATGAAAAAGATGCTAAAACGCGCAAAGGCATATTTTTGTGTATATTAAGTTGCCTATTATAGCGGTCAATTTATGTTTGGAGTAACAACCAAGTGCATGTATAAATTTTATAAAATTTATACTTTATCCAGGATTTGAACTCGAGGCCTATAAGTAGCAAAACTAGTCTTCCAACCACTGCGCTACTGATGTTGTTAAATATAAAATAATACAAATTAGGTAGGGAAATTACGGAAGGTATCGACAGAAGAAGATTAGTGAATGCATCAGAGCAGCAGCAGGTGAAACAATTAAAAGGAACAGAGTGGGAAAAAGAAGAACAGATGGTTCAACAGAGAACAGAAGTTGGATGCAAAGAAAAGAATGTTTGAAGTTGGAGTACAAAGAACAAAAAAAGTTTACAAGAAAAAAATCTGGCAAGATAAAGCAAAAGAGATTGAAGAACATTTGAAGAAATAAGAAGCTTTTATTAAGAAACCTTTTAGAAAGAGGAAGGCAGTCTATGAAAACGACAAAGGAAAAAGAATATCGGCAAGAAGAGCAACAAGTACTCGAATGATGGAAAAGTTATTTCCAAGAACTTATACAGAGATAAAAAGACAGCCAGCAATCAATTAATAATGAAAAGGTTGAAGGCACTAAAGACATAGAGCTTCCTAGAAGAGAAGAAATCAGCAGAACACTAATGATACAAAAATATAGAAAAGTAACAGAACGGACTGAATACCAAACTCATCAAATATGGAGGAGATAAGATGGTAGACAGGCCTAATAAATAAAATCTGGAAAGAAAAAAAATGATGATCAAAATGCAACATTTACAGAGGCATAGCACTGCTGGACACAACGTATAAAATATTAACCACTACTCTAAGAGATACAATTCAAGTATTTGCAGAGAAGGAACTAGGAGAGTACTAAGCGGGTTTTAGAGTGGATTGCCTAGTCACAGACTAACTATTTTGTATTAAAAGAGAACCAAGACATGTGCGGAGAATACAACAGTAAAATGTTCATAGACTTTTTAAAAGCGTATGACATGATAAAAAAAAGTAGAGAACTACACAAGGCGATGGGCATTCTAAAAAAGCTAAGATTAGTGCAAATGACCTTACTAAATACATCCAACCTAAGCGGAACAAGTCAAAAAGTTTTAAAGTATACAACGGAGTAAGACTAGGATGTTTTAAGATTTTGCTAGAATACGTCATCAGGATAAGAAAACTGAATATGTCAGGAAGTATAATTAATGCAGGCCACTAGTGTATAGCTTATGCTGATGACTAAACTAAACTACGTTGGAGAAAAATGCCCGGAGAATAAAATACATGGTGATGCGAAGAGGAACAATTGAAATGAACAATTTGAAACAATACAAAGAACAGGAAGAGAAAGGATGGGAATAAAGATAGTTTGTGTATTTCTATACTTAGGAATCTAGAATTACGGAAGAACCCAAAAGAGCTGCAAACAAGGCTAATGAAAGAAGATAAAGCCACATTCTAAGATTAAAGTATGAATCTACAAACTAGTGCTACGATCAGCAATAACTTTTGGAAGTTAGGAGCAGTGAAGGTAGCAAAACAGCAAAGATAAGAGAAATAAGCTTCTGAAGATTTTTTTGTGGCCCAAAAGGCGCAGAAGAACCAACATCGAACTAAAAGAGCTGTTTAACGAACCAAATATGGTGCTATATGTTAAACAAAAACGACTGAGATGGTTCGGGCACGTACTGCGTATGCAGAACACAAGAACAAAAAATTACTAAGAGGAGGAGGAAAATTAAATGTTATAAGTTTTTGGATTTAGATTTGTAGTTTTTATTGAACTTAAGTTAACTCTAATATATGATTACCAGCGAGTAGTTTGAACTGAAGTGCTCACCTACACGAGCAAGTATTTGTTATGAAATGAAGGGAAGTTTCTCTTCTCTGTAAGCGTTAGAAGTCTTTTAGTAAGAGGAGGAGGTAATATCAATTCTCTTGATGACTAGCACTCAGGCGGGTGGGTGGGTTACTCTAGATTAGGAGTCGACCCGCGGGCCAAATATGGCCCGCCGCCATATGTTTTTAATTTGCCTTTAAAAGTCCTTATTTCAAAAAAATAAATTGCGGCGAATATATTTTCTGAAGTTAAACTACAGTTACAACAACGTTTTTTTGGATTTTGATGCAAGTACAAAAGAAATTTTCTTATTATAAACATTAAGTTTTTACGATCTGGCTTGTTTCAAAATAAGTTTACCGATCTTGGCTCTAGATCATGATTATCATTGAAAAGTTTGAACTATAGTGCTCATCAAGTCCGAGTGTTTGTTATCAAAGAATTGAAAGTTTCTGCTCTCTGCAAGTATTAGAAGTTTCATTAGTCAGAGGAGGAAAGATGATATCCAATCTCTTGATGATCAACACTTAGGTGGGTGAGGGTAATCTCAAGTTTAAACTACTTGCTTGTAATTATGCTTTGGGGTTTTTGCCCACCCGTTCGAGTGTTTGTTATCGTTATCAAGAAATTAATTTTTTTTTAAAGAAGATTGAGGTGATATACAATTTTTTGGTAATCAACATTTGGGCGGTTAGGTAAATTACTCCAGATCATAATTACAAGCGAGAAGTTTAAACTGGAGTGCATTTTTATTTGCCCAAGTTTCTCTTCTCTGCAAGTGATGAAGTTTCTTAGTCAGCGGGTGTGATTTTTAAATTCTAGATCACCAATACTTAATGGTGGATGAGTCACTTTAGATTACAATTTCTATTGAATAGTTTGAACTGGAGTTCCTACCCATCTGCCTAACTGTTTGTTATCAAAGAGTTAGAAGTTTCTTTTCTCTGCAAATGTTAGAGGAGGGTGTGATATCTTATTTTTTGATGACCAACACTCGGGTGGGTGGTTGGGTCACTCCAGATCATGATTACTAACGATTAGTTTAAACTAGAGTGCTCAACTACCCGCCCGAGTGTTTGTTATCAAATAAATTGAAGTTTATTCTCTCTGCAAGCGTTAGATGTTTCTTTGACCAAGTAGGAAAAGATGATAATCAATGTTTGGATGACTAATAACATGGGCACTTCAGATTATGATTACTAGCCCGTAGTTAACATTGGAGTGCTCAATCACTCGCCCGAGTGTTTGTTAATAAATTATTGGAGGTTTATCTTTTTTGAAAGCGCTAGAAGTTTCTTTGTTTAAGTAGGATGCAATGATATCCAGTTTTCTGATGATCAACATTTGGGCGGGTGTGTAGTTTATTTCAGATTATGATTACTATCGAGTAGTTTGAACTGGAGTGCACAACCATCTGCTCGAGTGTTTTTATCAAATAATTGGAAGTTTATCTTCTTTGCAAGCGTTAGAAGTCTCTTAGTCAGAGAAGGAGAGGTGATATATAATTTTTTCATGACTAACATTCAGGTGGATCACTCTAGATCATGCTTACCAGCGAATAGTTTGAACTTGAGTTACCAACCACCCGCCCTAGCGTTTGCTATGAAATAATTGGAAGTTGATCTTTTTTGCAAGCGTTAGAAGTTTTGTTGTTCAAGGAGAAGGAGATGATATCTAGTTTTTTGATGATCATCGTTTGGGCGGGTGGGCGTGTTTGTTATTACATAATTGGAATTTTTTTTTTGCAAGCGTTAGAGTCTCTTTGCCCTACTACAAGAAGTTGATGTTAAATTTTTTGATGACTAACAATTAAGCGGGTAGAAGAGTCATTTTAGATCATTATTACCAGCGACTAGCTTGAACTGGAGTGCTTATTTATCCGATAGAGTGTTTGTTATCAAAGAATTGGAAGTTTATTCTTTTTGCAAGTCTCTTTCTTCAAGTAAGAGAATATGATATCCTATCTTTTGATGACCAACACTTGGGTTACTCCAGGTTATGATTACTAGCGAGTAATGTAAACTGCAGTGCTCAACCACCTACCCGAGTGTTTGTTATCAAATAATTGGAAGTTTATCATTTTTTGAAGCGTTAGAAATTTTTTTGTCTAAGGAGGAGGAGACGATATTTTATCTTTTGATGACCTACGCTTTGGCAGGTGGGCGGGTCACTTCAGGTTATGATTACCAGCGAGTAGTTTGAACTGGAGAACCCAACTACCCGCTCGAGTGTTTGTTATCAAATAATTGGAAGTTTATTTTTTTGCAAGCATTAGAAGTCTCTTTGTTCATGTAAGTTAAGATGATATCTAATGTTTTAATGCCCAACGCTTGAGCTGTTGGGTTGGTAACACCAGATCATGATTACCGGCGAGTAGTTTGAACTTTTATTGAGAGGAGAGGGAGGAAGATGTGGCATTAAATCGTTTGATTTAACACTTTAGCGGGTGTGGTGGTTACTCTAGATAATGATTACTATTGAAAAGTATGAACTAAGGTGCTCACTTGTCCGAGTGTTTGTTATCAAATAATTGGAAGTTTCTCCTCTCTGCAAGTATTATAAGTCTTTTAGTCAGAGGAGAAGAGGTGACATCCATTCTCTTGACGACTAGCACTTGGGTGAATGGCTGGGTCATTTTAGATCATTATTACCAGCGAGTAGTTTGAACTGAAATGCACATCCATCTACCAAAGTATTTGTTATCAAAGAGTTGTAAGTTATTTTATTCTGCAGGTGTTGGAAGTTTTTTGGTCAAACGAAGAGGATGTGATATTTAAACTTTTGATGACTAACGCTTGGGTCACTCTAGTTTATGATTACCAGCGAGTAGTTTGAACTGGACTGTTTAACCACCCGCCCAAGTGTTAGTTATCTAATAATTGGATGTTTTTTTGCAAGCGTTAGAAGTCTTTTTGTATAAGTAGGAGGAGATAATATCTAATCTTTTGATGATTAACACTTGGTCGAGTGGGTGGGTTACTTTAGATCATGATAACCAGAAAGTAGTTTAAAGTGGGGTGCTTACCTATCTGCCCAAGTGTTTGTTATCAAATAATTGGAAGTTTCTTTTTTTTTGCAAGTGTTAGAAGTCCCTTAATCAAAGAAGGAGTAGATGATATCTAATCTTTTGATGTCCAACACTCGGGCGAGTGGGTGGGTTACTTTAGATCAGTGGCGCGCAGACTTAGAACATCGACGATCTACCATAAAAGTATTATGCGGCAAGCGATCGACTAGATTACTAGGTCTTAATAAAACTTAGTCACTAGGTAAAGATAATTGTTAAAAAATAAATATTTAGTGTACTTTTATGAATAAATGTCAGAAATTTTAAAAATATTTGATAAAAAGCGATTGACTTAAAAACTTCTTGCGATCGACTAGTCGATTAGATTATGATTATCATCGAGTAGTTTCAAGTGGAGTGTCCAACGACCTGCCTAAGCTAGTGTTTGTTATTAAATAATTGAAAGTTTTTTCTTATCTTTAAGTGTTAGAAGTTTTTTAGTTCAAGTAGGAGGAAAGCTTCTAATCTTTTAAAGACTAACACTTGGGCGGGTGGGTGGGTCACTCCAAATTATGATTACTATTATGTAGCTTGAACTAAACTGATATTCTTACTCACCCACCCAAGTGTTTCTTATCAAATAATTGAAAGTTTTGCAAGAGTTAGAAGTCTCTTTGTCAGAGAAGGAGAAGGTGATAATGAATTTCTTGATGACCAACACGAGCGGGTGGACGGGTTACTTTAGATTATGATTACCATTAATAGTTTGAGTGTTTTTTATTAAAAAAAAATGGAAGTTTCTTTTCTCGGCTAGTGTTAAAAGCTCTTAAGTCGAGTTTTTTTTATGCTAACCCTTGGGCGGGTGGGTTGGTCACTCTAGATCATGATTACCATCAAATTGTTTGAACTAGAGTATGAAATACGGTGAAAATCATTAAAGGGGAAGCAGCACTTTTGCATTCTGGACTAGGTTTTGGGCAATATAATGCAAACGGAGGATAATGTAGACTGCGCCATCAACAAATTAACTGACTGAAGATAAATATTGTTTTAGGTCTTTCAAGAGAAATAAAAAAATTATTTCAAAAACGTAATTGCGCAAGACGTAATTAGCAACGTTATCACATTCTTAAAGATAGTAAATATCTTTAATTGCCCAGTAAAGGAAGCAATATGAGAACACAATAACTTGTTTTGGCAAAATGTGCTAGAATCTACCATAAAACGCAAAAACGTAATGTTAAGACAAAGTATATGTCAACAGCCTTAAACTTTATTGCTCTCTGGTCTACAACAATAATTTAGATCTGAATTACTTCGACTGTGTTCACTAAGAGCTGCTTTTTGAGAAACACTGACGACGAAGTGTTTGACTGTCAAAGATTAAAGAGATGATAATTTATCTTAAAGGCAAGTTACAAAAAACTCTGCTGAGTGTTTGTCAGAGAAATAGGCGTGATATCCAATCTTTTGATGACCAACACTTGAGTGGGTGGGAGTAATTCCAGTTAAAACTATTTGCTTGTAATTATGTTTTTGGGTTCCCGCCCACTCGTAAAGTACAACAAACTACTTCAATAAGTCGAAACATGTTTAAACCTTAAACCTTTTTAAAAGAAAAATTTTTGTTTCTCATTTTTATCTGAAATTTAAAGAAAATGCTACGAACAACGAAAGCTTAAAATCTGATAAAGCAACTGGATTCTACAAAATGAATGCTTTTTTAGAAAAAAAAACATGCTAATCTCAATAATACCATTAAATAAGAACCAACCAAATAAAAAAGATAAAGAAAAAAAAAATTCCTACTCACACAAATGAAAACATGGAGAAAAGATCTATTTTTATTTTTGTTCTAACCAAAAAACTATGCACTGATGAGAAAGATATTTTGTTATTTTTGCCTCAACTTCAACACACTTAACATTGCTTAATTAGTAATTCTATTTTCCCATAAAAATATGTTGATGATTTGTCGTCAAAATGCTCCAAAACAGCAGTTTTCATCTTTTTGTTTAGAAATCGTCTACTTTGGAGATTTTTTTTTAGATTTTATAAACATTAAGTAGTTTCTAGGGTAGAGGGTATGATCGGATTTTTTGAAAGCCAGATTTTCTTATGGCAAGTTGTGCAACCTCAGCGGTGTGCATAGTTGTATTGTCGTGCAACAACCTGATTCCTTTTGTTAATTTTACTCGACGTTTTGCCCGACTATTTTTTCTCAACTTATGTAATAAGGTAGCATAATAAGCGCTATTTACCGTGGTATTTCTTTCTTTAAAATCAATCGTCAAAATGCCCTCACAATCCTAAATGATTTTTTTTTTAATTTTTGTTCCCCGTTACAGAACTTCTAAAAGATCGAACACAATCAACTGGATACTGTTTTTGAACTGCAGTTAGAAGTTTTGGGACCTATCTTGCACTCACTTTATTCATACCCAAATGGTAATGGAGTATTCGGTGAATCGGTGTATCTGGCAGCCTTGACATTGCTGATAGTTCCCTCACTTTTAGTCGAATTTTTCAATAAAGGAGATCGACTCTTCTGTGTTTATACTTTATTGAGAATATTTGACATTTGGTCTGAAATTTTTAGAAATATAGTAAGCCAGGAATTTATGGCGGTTACTTTGTATGTACAACTCAAAAAAGATTACTTTAATGAAAACATAATGTTCCTAACTAAACTGTTAGGACTTAAAATAACAGTCGAAGATAATCTCAAACACTTATGCTTATGGTCATGCAACAAATATGTCAACGTCAGGTGCACCAAAAAATTCCCTTCACCTTATTACAACTTAACATCTGAAGATAGAGGCTAAGACAAATGCGGTAACTGCCATGAAAACCATACAGCTAGCAATAAAAAGAAAGAAAGCTAAACTGTTGAAATTATATCAAGTACCACTAACACTAATCAGATATTAATAGGCAAACCAACAGACTAATCCAGAGAACCGACCCTTAAAGCAGACTTCTAGAATGTTTTAAAAACCTTCGAAAAAGATCTGCTAAAACAAATCTTAATGATTGTGTTGATAAAAGTCGAGAACACAAAACAAAAACGTCATAATATCTGGAACTGCGATTAGCAACAGCAAAACACTGTAATTAACAAACTTCAGTGTAAAAAAATGAAAGATAGTGAAGCAATAAGGGAGTATTCCCGAGAACTCACAGCAAAAATTAGAATAGTTTGGGAATTTTTTTCTTTTTGTAAGCGATAGAAGTTTTTATGTCCAAGAAGGAGGAGGTGATATTAATATTTGACCAGCAGATAGGCGAGTAAACTACTCTTCCAGATCATGATTACCAGCGAGTAGTTTGAACTGGAATGCCTACCTACCCGCCTAAGTGTTTGTTTTAAAATAATTTTCAAGTTTTTTTTCTGAAGCAAATTTATTGAAACTTGGGACTAGGATTGTTATGTTTTTTATTTATTTATATATAATTTTTAACTAGAGTATATAATATGATGCTTTATTACGGTTGAATTGTTCAATTTTCTAGTAACTAGCAACATGTTACGATTGAATGTGACTATGTAGGTTAATACAAGATTTGTTGTTTGGTGGTGCCACTTATTGTAATTAAAATTGCAAATGCTGTGGACTAAAGGTTAGAAAAGCTTTTTTTGTTTTAAACCCTCGAAATTTTATTCTAGAGACTATATTATTCAGGTATTTTGGAACGAAGTTTGATGGTATAATGAATCTATTTTTATTTTTGTGCTTTATGGTCTCAGGTTTTTGAACTCAGTAATATGAGTTACAGCAGTTTTAGAATTTCACTGATATAATTTAAAACTTGCAAACCCATTAAACAGTTTTAGTTTTTAATAAGATTTTATGACCATTTTTCTTAAGATATTAACATATTTTTTGTGTTTAAGTTGTTTATCCAATTATTATAAAATATAAAACATTTGTTCAATAACAGCAGCTGGAATGATTTCTACTTTAATTTCCTCTAGTCTGACAAGGCTTATCAAATGTTGATCTGAGAAAGGCAGAAATCTCCATTGTATTCAGTAAAGTAAGCAAAGCTGTCGCTATGAAGCATAAGTCATTGATTGAGAAGTGCGACAAGAAACAAGTTTGTTTCAAAGCAGATCTACATGGGGTATTGGAATTTATTTCTTTAAAAATTATAATTAATATAAATATAGAATGTTTTGAACTAAGTTTCTAAATCCGAAACACTAATAAGTACAGTTAATTGTAGAACTACTATATTTACGTTGGCAAGGTTGCTTTTAAATATAAACCAGCCGCAATTAATATCCCTCGACAGAATATAAATACTCGACATTACTTAATCCGTAAATTTTATTAAAAAATAATAACCATGTTTTAAAAATAAGCTTTTTATATTTATGAAATGGAGTTTTATTTGGGCGACACGCAACCGGCCGTTTCGGATTTATGGGAAATGTTTAAATTTCTTGGTCGGGCACGTACCGACTCTATACTGCCGCACCTGTCCAATGCATCATTTTGTTTAGTGCACAAGGTTGAAAAAAATAATCGTAAAAATATCCTGTAATACTAGATGGAATTATATATTGGGTAAGTCGATATTGGATTTAACGGCGATGACGAGACGATTTAATGCAAGTTGATACTTTATGTGTTCGGTATTGATTGTTAAATGACGTGTCATGTGATTAGCCATGCGATAATATTGTTATTATGTTTTACAAAACAATATTCCTATCAGTTTGCAACATTATATTGGTCAATAAACCTTATCTAATTTTGTATTAAACAGACCGAATGTTTTTTGGTGATTAGGGATGAAATTGTTATTTAATAAAGATTTTGGTTACTACTGTAAATACTATCACAACAAACTCAAATTATTATGGAAGAAAAGAAGTGAAATTAAAGATTTTTTCTGGCTGAAACAATTAGAAATAAATTACCAATTTGGCTGTCACCGCAAATAAGTTTTACAATTATTCTTTGGGAAAACTTTGCAACCACTATTGTACCGCAGATCCTTTCCAGGGAGTTTTGTGGATCATCTTAGGTAGCAAAAAACTTTTAGAGCGTGTAGTCTTTGAATAGATACTTGACCTCAACGAGAGTTTTTTGAGTAACATCGACCACACCATCTTTAGGCAGACTAAAACTTTTTTGCATGTTGGACTAACAATTTATAAATAAAATAGATAAAAAGTTTTTTATGCTGATTATTATTAATTCTACTTTATTGCGTATAAATTTCTTATAATTTCCCCATAAAGAAAATTGAACACTATTTTGCAGCTAATAAACACGTAAAGTGTAAAAAGATATAACATTCTAAAAATAAACAATCGCATTCATTCATTGTGTGATTTATATGCTAGTTGAAACGTTTACAGGCACACATATACACACATATTTGATGAAATAAGGTGGAAAAATATCGTACACACAACCACGTTCTTGTGTTGCTCGTGCGAAATTTATAGGCGTTATTCATTGTTCCCTAGGTAAAGTGAAATCTCCGCACGAAAATAATGCATGTAACTTTATATAAAAGGTGTTTCATATTACGGTGTGCATTGTGCACTGTTATATTTCTCGAACGTGATAACGTTTTATATAATGGTTGGGAGTTTAAAGTGCAATTGTGGCTTCAAACGATTGAAATTCTGTGGGTTGGATAAGGGAGTTGTGGCTTATACAACAGTTACTTTACTATTTAGTTAAAGTAAAAATGAAATGTAATCTCGAAAATATTGATAATATACAACGAGATTAAAATGTGCGGAGAATAATTAATCCGCTGAATAAGCTTGTCAGGAAAATATGAGATCTGAGAGATTAAAAATTGCTTTTGTATGTAAAACATTATGAAGCATGTATTCATTATTCAAGGAATATAATTTTGTTAGCATCTGATATCACAATTTTGTTTAGTTGTAACTAAATAATTATATATATCGCTTCAATATTACAAAGTTGATCGTCATATTTAAGTTATAAATAGAGAAATTACCAAGGGCAATAACGGACCATTTGCAGAAACAAACCTTATGGTGACTAATTATCTTTAGTTTTTTTTTTAGTTTAAATTACCTCTTATGCCAGTGTGAGACACTGCACTAGTGTTTCAGGGTATGCTCCCTTCATCAGTGTGCTTAGCATCTCATCAGGCAGAGTCAATTTATATCAAATCACTACTATTATGCGTTTTTTTTTCAGAGTTATTGAAAATATGGTTTATTAATATTTTTTTAATTTTGTTGCAGGAGATTTCAAGAATATGTTACAACCCTCAGGACAAGAGTGCATCTAAATTAGGTATGTTGATTACATTTAAAGAAGGTTTTTACGTCTATTTAAAACTATGTTTTGATTAAGGGCACAACTTATGGTTGAAACAATCTGAACCTAAACGAAGCCTTCCTTTATGCTATCGAGAATGTTTTTTGCTTTTCGGAAATTATAAATATTTTTAAAGAATAAACGAATTCTGACGCTGATATGTTACGGATGATTTCAATATTGATATCTTCTATGAGCATATTTTGATTGGTATATTAAGCGGTGGACATTTTGATTATAATCATTCCTATAGATTGCGATGTAGTTTTAGAAGAATTTACAAGCATTGTAGATTGTTTTTCGCTTCTTATTAACTGAAGGCGCCTCTCTCGTATGTTTATGGTTTGTGATTAATAGTTCTACACAAACAAGCGGGATCTACAGTTTAAAGTAGAATCTGTACCACTAGAGAGGGGCTTGCTAGGTAGATACTTGCGAAAAAATATATTTGATAAATTAGATATTATTGTTGCTGGGAATCGAACCCAGGCTGCTCAACAGTCTTTGCATTACTGATCAATGCGCTACGGTTGCCGTAGTTAGATTACATATGGTTTAGCTAGGGATATGGTTTTAACTTACTTGTTTCCGTACGCTACGTTTTGTTGAGTTTTTTGCAGTTTTGATTACCTTGAATGTGACTTTCTGCCCACGGACGGTTTTTGATTTTTTTATGTAGCTGCTGTTTAATGTCATTGTCATTGCGTTATTATCTAAAAAAATGGGGAATAGATTTGCCTCTTTGTTTATCCATTACTCCGCTTATGGAGGTGTACACTTTTTTTGCGACTTAAAGGCTTATCTAGAGTAATGATTACTATCGAGTGGTTTGAACTAGAGTGCTTTGTTAACAAGAAATTGGAAGTTTTTATTTTTTGCAAGCTTTAGAAGTCAGAGGAGGAGAAGGTTATAACCAATTTCTTAATCACTAACACGAGGGCGGGTGGGCAGGTTGCTTTAAATTATGATTACCAACGAGTAGTTAAAACTGGATTGCTCACCCACTCGCCCGAGTGTTTGTTGTCAAAGAAATGAAAGTTTCTTCTCCCTGCGAGTGTTAGAAGTCTCTTAGTCAGAGGAAAAGGAGGGTATATCTAATCTTTTGATGCGGGTGGGTGGGGCACTCTAGATCATGATTACCAGCGAACAGTTTAAACTGGAGTGTATACCCACACGCCATAGTATTTGTTATCAAGAAATTTAAAGTTTCTTTTCTCTGCGAGTATTAGAAGACTTTCATTTGAAAGAGAAAAAGGTTATTTTCAATCTTTTGATCACCAACATTTGGGTGAGTGGGTGGGGCACTCTAGATCATGATTACCAGCGAGTATTTGAATTGGAGTGCCCACCCACCCGCTCAGTGTTTATTATCAAAGAAATTAAAGTTTTTTCTCATTGCCAGTGTTAGAAGTTTTTTTATCTGAAGAGAATGAGGTAATATCCAATCTTTTGATTACAAACACATGGATGGGATGGTGGGTCACTCTAGATTATGATTACCAACGAGTAGTTTAAACTAAAGCGCCTACTCACCCGCTCGAGTGTTTGTTATCAAAGAATTGAAAGTTTCTGCTCTCTGCTAGTGTTAGAAGTCTGTTAGTCAGAAGAGGAGGATGTTATATCTAATCTCTTGATCACCATCATTTAAACTGGTGGGGGTGGCACTCTAGATTATGAGTACTAGCGAGTAGTTTAAATTGGAGTGTCCAACCACCCGCCCGAGTGTTTGTTATTAATGAAATTAAAGTTTCTTCTCACTTCCAGTGTTAGAAGTCTTTTAGTCTGAAGAGATGGAGGTAATATCCAATCTCTTGATCACCAACACATGGGCGGGTGGGTGGGCTACTCCAGATCATGATTACTAGCGAACAGTTTAATCTGGAGTGTAAACCCACTTGCCCAAGTGTTTGTTATCAAAGAAATGAAAGTTTCTGCTCTTTGCTAGTGTTAGAAGACTTTTAGTCGAAAGAGAAGGAGGTAATATCCAATCTTAAAATCTTAAAATTTCTTTCTTCTACGAGTATTAGAAGTTTTTTAGTCGGATGAGTAGGAGGTTATATCATCTCTTGATCGCTTACTCTTGGGCAAATGTGTGGGTTATTCTAGAATATGATTACTATCGATTAGTTTGAACCCACCTGCCGAACAGTTTTTCTGATCAATTTTATACAAATTTAGTACAAAAATGGTAGTTCTTGATTAATTTAAGAAACTATGTTTTCTGAGCAAATTTCATGAACCAATTAACTTTTTTAAAGACTTTTATGCAAATTTAGTATCAAAAATAGTAATTTTTGATTTCATGCAATAATTAGCCATTTTAACGCAATTTTATACCAATTTAGTATCAAAAATGGTTATGAAAAAAAGGCATTTTTTACTTTTTGTGTAAAACTTCAGAACCAATATTTTATTTATTTTAATACTTATCAAAAATGAAGAACAAGGAAGGAAGGCCACCCAAACGATGGCACGAGAGCTGGACGTCAAAGTCGCAGGAGTAATTCCAAAGCCGAAATTATAGAAAAAGCAGGGCGAAGCTCTAACTGAAGAAGAAGAAAATGAACAAACTTATTTATTGCATGAATTGTGTACTAAAAATTTATTTTTTGCATGTAATTAAGAAACATTTTTATTAACTATATGGATATGCCTCAACAAGCAACTCAGAAGACGAAGAAATGGAAATTTTTCTCAAAGACATAACGAGAGCAATAAAATCCGAAAAGATCATAAGTGGGGACTTTAACGCCAAGATCGGCCGAGAGTAGAAAACATACCTAAGCAACATTGGACAGTTTGGTCTGGGAGCGAGAAACCATTGTGGAAATATGTTGTTGAAGTATCTAATTAAAGAAAAACTGTACCGCCTAAACACCTTTTAAAAGTAATCCAATGGGCATGGTATAAACCCTGACGGCACTATAAAAAATGAGACGACTATTTCCTTACAAACAACACAACTAAAATATCTGTACGGACGAATCAGTACTAAACAAATTTGCTACTGATATGGCTAGTAAAAGCAACTATTTTACTAAAGCTATAAGTGGAAACAAACAAATTGATCTACATGCCCAACTTTTCAACGTCTAAATAACTCTAGAATACCAGATGAAACCATATAAAACCAATCGAAATGCTAATAACACTCGAAACAGAGAAGAGAGTGTGAACTAAAACCGAGCACAATAGAAGTCATTGAAAAAAACAAAGAAGACCCTAAAGAGAACACTAAATACAAAGAACTAAATAAGAAAATAAGTAATACCAACCCAACTATTACAAACAACGCAAACAGGAAAGTCCTAAAAGAGCAACTTTCAACGGGGAAACCAAAAATAATAAAGATGAGAACGCAATAAGGAACCATTATATCAGACCTGAAAGACATTGCTGCACACAGATTTTTACGTTTGTCTTTATATAATATACATATATGACACCAGACCCTTGAGCATCAGATCCGATAACATCAAACACCTATGCATGCAATGCGGGCTTAGAGGAAATAACTAATATTACAAAATCGGAGATACGTAAAGCTCTCAAATAAATGAAGAACGCAAGAAGTTCATATTATAGAAAAAGTAGATATTATAGAAAAAATTCTACAGAAATTATCGGTCTTCAAAAAAGGCGATAAGACTAACGTAGGAAACTACCGCTTGGTCAATTTACTTTCCCACCTATATAAATTGCTGACAAATATTGTGACAAACTAACAAGTTTGATGCGTACCAGCCAGTCAAAGAGACAGGCTTTTGAGTACAGCACTACCGACCATCTATAGGCACTAAGGACGTTGGTTGAAAAAACCATTGAATACACACCTATCCATCTTGCCTTCATAGATTGTCATAAGGCTTTTGACTATCGAAACCTGGTTTAATATATAAGCAATGGATCCAGCCCGAATTGATTTTTTATACTCAATTTTTTTAAGAATCTCTATTCGAAAACCCAACTCTACAAGTGAAAATAAACGAAAACCTGATGACAAACAACATCAAAATCAAAAGAGTTGTACGCCAGGGAGATGCTATATTCCTACTGTTTACCACGGCAGAAGAGAACGTTTTTAAAACACTAAGCTGGGACAATACAGGTATAAAATTGGCGTCATTTTTCAACCAAGTGTGATTTGCGGACGACATTGTCTTCATAAGTAGCCATATCTAGGAAATAATGAACATGCTCAAACAACTAAACATAAAGTCAAATCAAGTGGGCTTAGCATGATTTCATGAGAGATTAACTATAAATAACATCAGCATAGAAACCATAAAGCATTATACATACTTCGAATACATTGTAAAACTGGAAAAAGGCTGAAAGACAGCTCAGATAAGACATAGATCAAATCTAACATGGCTTTCACCAAACTGAACAATATCTTTAGAAACAAGACTATTCAATAAATCTAAAGCTTAAGGTATTTGAAAACTGTATATTGCCATATGGCCTGGAAACAATGACAAAAACAAACAAAAAAGCGATGACTACCTAAGAACTATGCAGAGATCAATGGAACGAGCCATATTAGGAGTCAGCCTAAGAGATAAAAATGGAAAAGTGTGAATAAATCAGGCAGAGAACGAAGGAGACTGATATAGTGAACAAAGTTTCAAAACTTGAATGGCCAACAGCACAGGACAGAACTATATGGAAAAACATGGAAGAGGCTTATATTTAGGACTGGGCAGAGCTGACGAAGAAAAAGACTATTATTATAAGAAATAAAAAACTATAGATAAAAAATTAATTTATGATAAAAATTCTATTTTACGTGAAAATTAAATTTTATTCATATCATTAAGTTTACAAAATAAAATTCTTACAGGCGATTTTAATGTTAAATTTAAATTGGCAATAATAAAGAAAAAAGTTTGTTGATTTTCTAAGAACATTGGGTTTAGAAAGTGATTTTAAAGAACCCACAAGATTTAAAAACTTATGCTCAAGTAAATCTACATACCACCGATGTTGGTTTTTTGGATCATTTGGGGTTAACTGCATTCACTCTCTATAGTACGTCGCTGGTGATCTTGTAGACTTTCTTCTCTTGCAACACTTTCTTCAATATTGTTATGGTGGTGATATCTTCAATTTTTCTTATTTTGCACAGTGTGTTGCCCACCATACTCATAATGGTGTATCGACTCGGACTGTCGACATGTTTTGTTCTGGTATAATATGATATAAACTTTCTAAAATGCCCGCTTAGTCTAAGGATATTTTGAACTTGCTTTACTGGCTTTAGTGATGGGAACTTCCTTACCGCCTAGGTCGATCACGTGTCTTAGGAATTCTATTTGTCTTTGTAGAAATCGGCACTTTTTTAGGTTGGTTTCAAGCCCATATTCACTGACAAATCATTTGAAATTGCATTAAGCTTGTTTTTTACTGGAATAACAAAGTCATCTATGTAGATTGAAAGAATCTCTCTTCTTATCAGTTTTTAAAATACTGTGTTTACGTAACGCTGGATGACTGCAGATGAGTTACAAAAGCTGATTGGAAGTTTTGTAAACCAAATTGACTATTGTGCGCAACAAATGCTGTGTACTTTTGGTTTTCTATGACAACTGTTACATGGAAGAATCTGTTCTTAAAGTCTAGCACAATAAATAGTACGGTGACTTCTAATGTGTTTAACACATCTTCAATTAGCGGCAGTGGGTGGTAATCCTTGACCACCACTTGTGAACTTTTCTATAGCCTACGCAAATTTTTGGGGTATTATTTTTCTTTTTGAGTAACACTACTGGACTGAGGTATTTTGATGTACACGGTTTTATTATTCCTTAGTTTAGTCATACTTGTCGATTCATTATTTTTTTATTTACATATGACAAATTTCTGGGTGTGGAATAAACTGGTTTCTCACTTTGCACTACTGCTTTAGTTTTGCTTGGTGTTTAATTTCTTACTATTTATCTAAGATTGATCAACCGTGCTTTTTTACATGCTATCTTTTTAATGGCTACTTTACCTTTAGTGATTTTTACTTCTGTCTGGTCCAATTGTTTGTTTCCTATGATCATGTCTAATTTATAGATGTTGTCAGGTACGACATAAACCACGGTATTGAAAGTTTGATTGTCTATTTTTTATTCTAGCTCCCTGTAGCCGGATTGTTTTTCGTATTCTTTTCAAAGCCTGTTATAACTAAGTTTGAGTCTTTTAGCTTATCTTACCAATTTTTGTATACAATCAATGATAATGTTAAATGACCGTACTTCTCATATATCGTTTTTCTCTTTCTTTGTTACTGCACTTTTTTGCACTCTGCTGTCTTTATGTCCAAAACCATTTGGTTTCTTTGAACTTATGCTTGCAGTCTTTTTCTTTCATTATTAAAAAAATACTTTTGAACTGATTCTTCTTTCCGTACATTAATGGTCTGCACTGTAGTAATTCAACAAAAATTTACTACATAAATTTTGGCTAAGAATTCACTTCTCACGAACAGCATTGCTAATTTTGATAATTGTTTTTTTGCAAATATGTTTCTGCAATTCATTCCAGTTACAAGTAACACTGTCGAAATTGGCTATCTATTTATTTATTGAGTATTTACTGTATCTACTAAATGTGTGGATTGTATCTTCTACGTCTCTGAACAAAAATGCAAATATTAGTGGGTGATTCTGCGTTGCTAGGTTGTTCACTACTGACACTTTACTTTACTTCTTTTTGTTTGTTGTCATCTTTGGATTTACAAACTTATTCTTTGATCTCAACAACGCTGGAACTAGCTAGATTGCACATCACTTTAATAATTCTTGTATTTTTTTAATTTAATTGCAAAGGATGCTCTACAAGTTTAAACAAACCGCTTCAAAGTTCAACATGCTGATATCTACTACCTAAACACATACTCTCACGATATCTAGGGACTCGCGTAGATGTAAGCTTGCCATATACAACAAAAGCGTCGAACAGGTCATGCACTTCAAATACCTGGGGGATAACATAACAAGCGAGAGGAACCTAAAAGAAGAAGTGAAACTCCAAACAACGAAAGCAGATTCAATATCGGGGTACCTAAGAGATATAATATAGCGAAACGAACACATGTCTGCAGAAAGCAAAGCAAGAATCTACAAAACCTGTATCAGGCCTATTATGACATACGCGATCGAAACCAGAGCTGAAATCAAAACGACTCATGAGAACAACGGAGATGAGAACCCTAAGATGAATGGTAGGATACAGTCTCCGGGACTACATAAGAAGCGAAAACGTGGTAAGATGGGCCCAAAACAGAAGGTGGGAGTGGAGAGAACATGTCGACAGAATGGACAAAACCAGACTGACAAAAATTGCCAGAACGGGGCTACCGACTTTAAAAAGACCTTCGGGAAGAGCACCGACAAGAGGGTATGAAAGCTGGAGCTCAGCGTCCCAACTGCGACTATAAATGTTGAAGAAAAACAGGATCTAATCCTAACTAAAGAAGAAGTTTTTTTCTAATTTCTGCAAAATTTTTTTTAGTTTTTGTTTTTTTTTGCTGGTGGTTTAGTTTTCTTATGTTTATCGTTATTTTTCGATTTTGTCATTGTTTAAATATGATTTTTAGGCTTAACGTGAAAAGCTTGATCTGTATAGTTCTTGATTTGTTATTTAGTTGTATAATAGAAGTAGCGTTTGTGTAAATGTGTTTGATAAGTTGGATTTATCTGATGTCTATTCTTGCATTTGCTAATGATTTAAATACCGCGAAGTGTTTAACGATATTGAAAGCTTTTTGAAGTGTACGAAAGCTAGATACACATCTAGGTTGTTTTCTATTGTTTTTTTTTTGAATCCTCAATGTTAATAGATGCTGCTGTAGTATACTTGTCTAGTTTAATCTGTCTGTTTGTAAATACCTTTTTAAACAGTTTAAATATTTGTGAAAAGAGAGAGAATTGGCGTAAGTTTTTTAGTTCTTTCTTACCACCTTTCTTATGGAGTTCAATTTTGATCCAGTTATTCGGAATTTTACCTGGTTCTAAGCACAATTTGCTCAGATGTTTTAGTTTTCTTCATTTTTTGTTAGATTTAATGGTTCTGGTGCTTTTATTACTTCCGCCCTGTTGTAATTTAGAACTATATAAGTTCATATAGAATTGTTTCTCTTGATCTTGCACTTTAATTTGTAAGTGATTTTTGAGCGTTATTGTTTGTTTTTGGTATGTTTTGATACTTTTTAGTCTCTTGTTTTCGATTTTGCACTTACAATACTTGTTTAGGTTTTGTCTTATTATTGTTGTTGTTATTTTAATTTGGCGTCTAAACTATTCGATTTTTTTTTCTTGTTTTCTAACTTATCTGTTGGTGATTCTTTATGAGCTCTCTACCTATTCTAATTTGTTTTTTGTGTAAGTTTGCTCTCTAGAGTCTTGTGTTTATGATGGTTTTGGCTCTCATCATTCAGTCATCATTATCATCAACATCAGCTCTTTTTTACGCCACTGCAGGCGCATCAACGTCTTCTCTGCTTGTAATGCTGGCTTGTCTACTCCGGACCAGAGAAGGATTTTAGTCATAAAACCCCATGCTGACAAGGCAGGTTAGGGAGTGGGAAAGCGTATAAACGTTTAAAATGGTTTTTGTTGTGAGATTCGAACTTACGGTTTTTAGTACAGCATTCGGATTCCTAGACTACTGCACCACGCTTTTTCATCATTTAGTGGTTGCTGTATATTGCAGCGATTTATTGCGCTAACCTCTGCAACTATAGATTTGTTGCTTGATAGGACGTAGTCAATTTTCTTTCTTGTTTGGCCATCTGGGCTTAACCACTTCTATTTTTTTGGTACTTATTTCTTGAAGGAAGAGTTTATGGAATATAATTGTTGTTTTGTTAGGAATTTGAGTAACATGGTGTTTTTTTCATGTCTGTTGTTGAAACTTTATTTTCTCACATATCTTCATTTGCTTATTGTTTCTTTCAAGGTTTGCATTTAGATCTCTAATAACTAAGCAGTATTTAGTTTTTTTTTTTGTCTAAGTACTTTTCTTAGGTTGTTGTAAAATGCGTTTACTTTTTCAACAGTACTACTTCATGTTGGTGCGGTGACATTTGATGACAAAGGTGTAAGGGGAAAATTCAAAATAAGTCTAAATGGCCATATATCAACATTAACTGCACAAGGGGTGAATTTCTCAAAATTGAATTCTGTTGAGTTTGTAACTAGATATGAACAAGTTAAATCTCTAGAACAATTTACTCCAAGGGACTAGAGACTACAACTCATTCACAATCAGAAGCAGTCAGTCTTGCTGATTCTGGGGGAGGCACACAGATTTGACAAAATCAACTAAAAATAGAACATGTAACAGAACACTAACAGAGAACAAGTTATTCCTAGCTACATACAACATAGGATCATGAAATCTGAAGAAAAATTGAATCAACTCGAGAAAGCAGCAGCGTCAAAAATAAAATGGCACATTATAGGCCCATGCGATATGCGAAACACGCTTGCCAGAAAAAAAGTACACATTACAAATGTTTTTGTATTGAATAGCTTCTATACTGGCAGGAATTATAGAATATTGAGAGCAAGCTTAAAAATAAATACAAAACTAACTAGAAGAAAAATGTTCATAATAGTCTTCTTCATCTAAATCAAAATTGATAAGGGAATAGAAAATGGGAACGAAACAACCAGACCTCAAGTATTTGGGTATTAACGAACTAAACGATTACAAAAAGTATAAAAACCGTCAACATGAAAATATGTATATAAACAAATCTTCGGAAAAACAAAAAGTTTAATGAAAACAGAATTAATGAAAACTGACAGGAAGGAAATCAGAAGAGAAAACAAGAAACAAAGAACATAGCTTATAATACAAGATACAATAGAGAACAATAAATACATGGAAATTTTCAGGAGAGCGTAAGCAAAAGGAAGAACAAAAATTACAATTTTAATTGGTATTAGAACGAACAGCAGAACATTCTACGCACTTAGAAAGCCCATCAAATGAGGAGAAAGTAATACAAAACGAAAACTCAGAAGACATACTAGAAATTGATACCACGGAAAGCATTATTAAACTTGGTCAAACTACTACTGAATCAAGGCATCGACGAGGGAAAACTAAAATTTTAAACAAACTGCCTATCTAACAAGCTAGACCGTCACAGCAAGCTGGGTGTAGCACAACAGATCACATACTAACCATAAGAACACTAATAGAAAAGTGCACAGAATACGCTGTATTGCTCCGTGCACTTAGCATTCATCTATTACGAGAAGGCGTTTGACTTCATTGAAATATGGGCGGTCTTTGCCTCGGTGGACTATGCTAGAATCGAATTAAGATACCAATCTGCTCAAACAGATTTTTACAAATGTCACTTTTAAGTAACTGTAGACGAAAACCTATGTACAGAAAACTCAAAATAGGGAGACGGGTCAAACTATTTACGCTTGCTCTAGAAGATACTTTCAAAAATATGAAATGGCAAGGAAACAAAGAAACTAGTAAACATAATCTGCGATTTGCCGATGTCTTGATCAGCTCAGATCTCATAGAGCTAGCAAACATGCTCGAAGAACAAAATGTAGTATTCAAGTGGGTGGGTTTCAAAATGAACATGAAAAAGACTAAGATCATGACCCCCAAACAACAACTGAACCAAATAGACGACAATAACATCGAAAAAGTCAACGATTATATCTCGGGTACCAAATTTAGCAAACTGAGGCATATACTTAAACGAAATGTCTACAATTTTTGCATACTGCCAGTCACAACACACGGACTGGAGACTATAAGACGGTGAACAATGCAAACAAACTGGGAACTTTTCAGAGAGCAACGGAATGGGCAATACTTGGCATAATTCTAAGAGATAAGACCACGAACGAGGAAATCAGACGACAAACTACAGTAAAAGACGTCATAGAAGGAATATCTGAGTTAAAATGGAGCTGAGTATGGGAAGATACCGAAATAGACCAACGGAATAACACGCTGGTCACCAAGAACCACTAAAAGAGGAATCGGCAGAGCACAAAAGAGTTGGATTTGACGACATCAAAGAGATTGCAAGAAA
Source organism: Tachinus rufipes (assembly GCA_963932245.1). NCBI lineage: Eukaryota > Metazoa > Arthropoda > Insecta > Coleoptera > Staphylinidae > Tachinus > Tachinus rufipes. The sequence continues at coordinate 83,573,041 of OZ010747.1, read as the reverse complement.
CAAATGGCTTGCACTGGTAGATTTCTCCAACTTTTTCCTGCATTGACACGGTGAGACCAATGGGCTTAGAGATATTGAAAATCTTGTTGCTTTTAGCGAAAGTTTTGAGCTACACCTACAGCGACAGGTATTTGATTTTTTGGGGTTTATTTTACAATCGAATTACAGAGATTGAATCTTAGCAAAACAAGTTCTTTTTAGAAACATAGTCTGCTGGAATTTTTTGGATTACCACTTTTGAAAGTCAACTCTGCCAAATTATTTTTTGGTTCAAGGGCTTCTTTTTAGGATTTGTGCTTATGTTACTACTTTGCAGCTGTCTTTGATTATGTAAATTAATTACATAATATATACTACCGACTAATTGAGAGAATGGAGGCGCTGTAGATAGTGACAAGGGTTAGTATCTGGTGCACCCACACTCTCAATTATGGTTACATGGACACTAATCCTGTGTTAATTTCTGAAAATGCTCTGCCCGATTGTTGATGTTGGTAGCACGAATAATTGCTACACTGCTAGCTTTTACTAGTTTGTTCTACATGTTTTGTATTAGAAACCGCAGATGTTTTGAGCGTACTATTTACAGGAGATGCGGTTTGACGTGATGCTTTTATTGCTTTTATTATGGTTTGGCGTTTTTTTGTTTTGTATTTTTTCTTGTGGTGCTTCTGGATCTCTATTTACGATAGTTTAACAGATTTCTCAATATTTTTGTCTGCTTCAGACAATGGCGTCGGATTTGATTAATTTTTATGTTGGTTTGAGATGATTCTATTTTCATCTGAAAATCACGACAGTAATTAGCATCAATAACTATTTTAAGAGGTTTGGTGTTGATACTGATTGACTGGTCTTTGATTAACGGTTTTAGCTTTATTGTTGCTTAAGTTATTTTGTTGAGGTTTTCTAGTCTTGGGTTTACTTTAACTTTTCTCGGGTTGACCTGAGGAATCAGATTGAGTTTTTTAGATCTTGGATTTTTTTCTTGAAATGGTTCGACGTGGAACTTTAATTTGAGTCTTTGTGTTTATCTTGTTTGACGTTTTGGCTACTTTTTATGATTTGTGTGTTTTTTTTTATAGTTTTGAAATTTACGCATTAAATTTGTTTTTGGTGGATTAAAGGGTAATTTGAATAAAATATTCTTATTTAAATGTGAAAAATCAACACAATTGTTAAATCACAAATAGTTAACAATATTGAAATTAGTAGTAAGTTGCATTGAAGTGGCTGCTTTGCTTTTTTATTGGCTCATTGGCTTACTTGATGAAGAGTAATTTAGAAGAAAGAGTTAGAGTTGCCCTAGAGGCGGATGTAAAAGACGTGGTTGAGAATCAGCTTCTCATTGAAAAGTAATTTATGAGAAAGAGTTAGTATTGTCTTATAGGTCTTAGGAATCAGTAAAAAAAAAGTTTTTATACATTTTTGTTGACTACTTCTTTATATTTTTCTCTTTTGAACCATATCGGCCTTGATTTTCCTTAGTTAAATATCTTAATGGCGGCAAGTCGGGCGGTTTGTACGTCAGCTGGGGTGGTAGCTGGTAGTTCTTTGCTTTACGCTTTAAGCTAGACTTGAAACAAGTTTTTTTGTAGGTTAGGAAGAAGTATTTTCAATACGCTTTAAGCTAGACTTGAAACAAGTTTTTTTGTAGGTTAGGAAGAAGTATTTTCAAAACACTTCTAAGATGGAGAGTCAGATTAGCTCTAGTTTGGTCATAACCGTTTAGAGGACTGTATAAAATGATTTAGCAGAAAGTTAGAGATTGCCCTCGATTTTGAAGGCGGTTTGGCTTGTGGATTTGCCACTTGAATGGACTTTGTACTCATTAGACTCTCCAAGCATCTAATGTAGTTTTATGGCAGTTGCTTGATGATGGTCGCATGGTCTTTTTTTCTGTGGAGGAGAGGAAAATCTTCAAAAGACGTAATGTTGGATTTATCTGGGTCATATATGACCTTAGACAGTGGCATTATTACACTTACCAGCTACACTCTTCTATTATTTACTTGCGGCTTGAGCTTCCTTTTTATTACGATCGTTCTCATTTAGGATATTATGCATAATTATTTCAATGATTATTTTGTTACGCTCTATATCATGTTGTTAATTAGATTATCCAGCGTTAGTACGTTGCCCAGCTCCTCATACGTACTTTTTCTCACAGCCAGGAACATCACGCAGTCGAGCAAGGTGTGTTTGGGGTTATCTGTATTGCTGCAGTACATGCATTTATGTACCTGGGTATAAAACTTTTTGGCTATGCTGATATTGAAGCAGAGGTGAGAGACCAAACAACAAAACCAATTAGAATAACCGGCTGCTTGAATACAATATTGTGCAATAAAAGTATGGGAACGGACTCTAAATCTAGGATCTATAAAACCGTGGTGAGGCCGGTAATGACGTATACCGCAGAAACCAGGCCAGAAACAGCAAAAACTAACAGATTCATAGAAACAGCTGAGATGAAGATACTCCGCAGAATGACTGGAAAGACACTGTTGGATAGAGAAAGAAGAGAGTCTATCAGAACAACATGTAAGGTTATGAACATCAACGACTGGATAACAGACAGGAAAAAGGAATGGAACGAACACATAAGCAGGATGGATGACCGCCGACTCGTGAAAATTGTTTGCGGCAAGTCTCTACTGGGACGAAAAGACGTTGGGCGACAGCTTCATGCAAGTGGACGATGATTAAACAGGCGACTCTCCTAAAATGAAAAAAGAAGAAGAAGATGAAGAAGAAGACATGCATTCATTGCTGTTAGACAGATTTATGCGTTTCAGGTATGTTTTGAAACAGCCATGGCCTGTTAGGAACTGTGTTACGTAGTTTCCTCTGCGTTTTAGCGAGCATTTTTTCGTACTTGTTTCTCTGAGTACAGTATCTTTTAGCTTTTTTAGTTGATTCTACAATGTGTGGTCCCAGGTTGAAATTCTTGCCTATCGCAATACTTAGATACTTTAGGGTCTGCTGGCTTTTGATCATTTTGTTGCCCAGCTTCAAAAAGATCTGACCCATGTCGTTTCCAGCTACTATCAGCTCTTCCATTTTCCGGTGCATCTTCTCTGCTCTAGCCATTCTTCTATTTTGCCGATGGTAAATTCTGCATCTTCTACTATATGTTACTTGGTTTTGCATACTAGCAGCGCCAGTTCGTCTGCATATCCTATTAGGAGCTCATTTTCTGGTAGCTCTATCTTGAGCACGTTGTCGTAGTACATATTTCACAAAGAAAGAGGTTGTTGTCTACTAGGATGCTCTTGTTCTGCAGGTACGAGCAAATAAGGTTGATATGGTATTGCGGGATACTTTTTTCAACCAGCCATTTTTGATTTCTAGCCACGGTACAGAGTTGAAAGCGTTTTTGACATCTAGAGTAACCAGGATAGCACGTTTTGTTCTTCTTTTTATTTCTTTGACTGCGTTTTTAGCTAATTGGATTGCCTCTATGCTTGACCTCTTTGTTTTAAATTCAAACTGATGGCCGCCTGGCCTATCATGTTTCCACCGCTTCTGACCGGAACTAGGGTATCTCTTTCTTGTTTTGTAAACTTTTTTGTTTTAATTGTTTGTTTATCATATTATTCCATAAGCTTAGTTCTTTCTATTTTATACCTATTCTGGCAAGTTGTCGTCATCGAAGTTTTATATCAAAAAAATATGTAGGGTTTTTTCCTATCATGGGAAGGAAAGTAAGTACGAAATAAGTTTTATAAAGGACAAATTATGGTCCTAGAGCAGGGAGCTTGGGTCCGCTAGGTTACTTAGATTTAGCTGCGTTTAGAATAGGTAGGAATAAGGTATTTGGATTTTGGGTACTCGTATCACTACTTTTTGAAAAACTGGATCTGTTTACTGGAAGCTAGAATCCTGGTTTTGTATACTAATATGATTTCGAAAACTGTCAAATTGTTTTCTGCATTGTCAAATTCTTTACTAAAGCTGTAAATTTGTCATATAAGATTGTTTCGATATTCTTGGAATATAGTGTGTGTCTACATTTTAAAATGAAGCATTCCTTTGCTTTTCATTTCATTTTGCTGATGCATATGACGTCTCATTTGATGTTTTCTAATTCATCCTCTTTTTTGTATAGTTAGGTTTTGCTTACGTTTAGGGTTCCTATCGTGAGTTTGGTTTTATGTTGTTTCTTGTATTTTAAGATACTTGGCACTGAATAGCATTAAATAAACATTTAAAGAACTTTTTTTATCATTTATTTATATTATTGCTTATTAAAATTGATGTAGAATTGTATTATTTAAAAGAAGCATTAAGAATTATTAAGTAGTCTTTGTTGTGTTAATTTTAAAGATAATTTGCGTTGATATTTAACTATTTTTATTTAAAAAATTCTTAACAAAAATTTACATTTACTTAATAAAATTTGATGATTAATCCGGTCGTTGACATAATCATAATTAAGTTAAATTTTCACTGTTTTTAAACAAATTATAACATCCTTGAATACCATTTAGAGAGCGAGCCACCGACCTTAAAACAAACATTTCTAATATACACAATAATGATTTTCCGAAATACAAAGAGCAGCACACCACAAAACCATCTGCGTCATGCTCGAGCTGGTCCGGGCAGAACCTCGCGGGCCCAAATAAAATTACTTTAAAAAAAGTATCAACAACATGAGGAAGAAGTTCTATCTCTCTTACACTCTTTGATAAATTTTCAAGGCCTCTTATAAAGAGCGGTTCCTCGGGCTCTCTCGCGTTCCTTGCCTTATCTGAATTCTCCTCCGTTGGGATAGGTTTGAAAATAAAATAACAACGAAAGGTTAAAATACCCGCTGCGAGGCGTTGCCATTATTTATAATAATCATTTTTTTATAAAATTATAATGTAATTTTTATCTGTTTACGATAGTGAAATAGAATTCGATAGATACTCGTTTATTTTTAATGGGAAATGAAGTAATCATTATTATTAACAATTTGGTTATACTCTATCGCCGGCATTCGAAGGTCGATGTAAATTATGTTTTGTTGTTTATGGTTTAGAATTTAATTAAAAAATGTTTATTTTGCTATTTACTAGAACAAGTGGGTTTAATTGTCTTGTAATTTATGTTTTCTAATTATGCGTACTATCTGGGTTATTTAATTTAGAATTTGTTTATCTTATCAACTAATCTAAACTAACCGAGAAAATTAATTTTGTTAAGTAAACTTTGGGTGTGTAATATCATTTTTAGTCATCCCATAAATTGGACTTTAAACTGTAAGCCGCGGATTAATAAAATTTGTTTATTCTTTTGGTTAATTATTTTTGCTTATTTTCTAGAATATGGTATTGGATTAAATAATAACACGTGAGATCTCTTTTAACCACTAACGACTTCATTTATGTTATCAACTCAATTCGATTAACATTTAAAATTTTTATCAGGAGGTAATAATGAGTAATATTTAAGCTCGAACCAATGTTCAATGGAGATTATAGTTATAGTTTCAAATTACATTGTTAAAAGAAAAGCAGTAGCTATCTTACAGTACAGTCCAGACACACAAATTAGCAATTGTTAGTTTATAACCGGTTGGGCGGCATTTAATATAAAACTCGCACCCTTAACGTCTGCTTTCTTTTTGGATTGATTGAAATTATTTTGTATCTATTTTTTTTATATTTCTTTGAACCAATATTGCGCCCCTATATTTCCACCCTTCAGTAGACGTCTAGTTCCCTAATAGAGACTTCGACGAAACTAAATCTAATTATATGAAATATTTACTGAAATTGAATTGAAACTTTTATAAATTCAATTATTGTAAATATATACAGCTATCAATTTAAATTGCAAAAAATATGCAAATTATTAATATATAATAATTCATGATGCCAGGCGAAGGTCATTAAAAATAATGTTAGATATATTTTATAATAATTTTGTGCGAGTGGGTTGTCCAAAGATGAATCCTTTCTCTTGGCATCGAGTTTGTGGATTTTTAGTGTCAAAAAGTAAATTATTAGAAGTTAGCAAAATAGTTTGAATATTTATAAAGTGTTATTTGTAATTAAATTATTCTCCATAGGGAATAAGTAGCCTGTAATACAATCAACTGATAAATCATTTCGATTTAATTTCCATATGAATTGCTTTTGGGGTTGATGTAATTGTATTATTGTCAGTGAATTGTTTTGTTAGTTTATTAAATGGGGCAAAGTTTGTAACTAAGCTAACTGGTTTGTTTTTAAACAAACTTAAAGTAAAGTTGGATCAAACAAATAAGTAAACGTATTAGAGTAAAAAAACTGTTTTGCTGACACGGAAATTAATAGGTAGTATATTATGTAGATAATGGAACAGTGTTAAAGGTGTTATGTCTAATTATTGATTGGAATTGGTTTAAAATTAGGTGGAGTTTAGTTTCACCGCTTATCGATAGATTGTTTACAAAATTAATAATGGATTATGTTCAAGTCCGTGTTTATAAAACTAACGCAAAATTCTCAACAAGATCAAATATTTAATGTATGATTTATGGATTTATGGATATACTGAAATGCTGTTATGTATGAAGAAAAAATAGATGTAAACGTAAGTGGAAAATTAAAATGTATTAAAATTAAACAATTAAAGTAAGTAAAATTTAATACACAAATAATTTGAAATGGCGCAGTCGAATGCAGAATAAATGAAAATAATGAAAACCAAAAATTAAATTGAAATACTGAAATTTTTTGTTTATAAAATTTTTAGAAATGTCTCAAGATTAAAATGAAAAACAAAATGAGGAATCAGATATTTTATAGGTATACTCTGAACTGGCGCAGTCTGCACAAAGAGAAACATTCTATACTGCCGGCATATCAATAAAAATTAAAGAAGTTTTTGATTTCTATAAAGGTTTGGTCCGCTTCTTTGTTCCAGCGGCTTGCTGTTTTTTTGCAGGTCGATCAGCCCGGCCATAGATGTTTGCAAATTGGGAAACCTACTCTTGTAACTAGATGCAGATACCCAAAAAGCTTTGTATGAACTTTTCGATGGCGTGCTTAGGGTAATCCTTAATTAAAGTTAGGTGGTTGGTTGGTGATCAGGTGGCTGAGGTACTTAATCTCGGATTGTGTAATGTAAATTCAACATTTGGTCAGTTTGTAGGCCAGAATGTACTCTTAAACATTTTAGGACTCTTTTCAATTCGGTTAGAACCTGGGTTATCAATCAGTTTTTGAACCGTTCTTTATAAATGGTACATTGCGCAGGTTGTGGTGAGGTTCATAAGATAAATCTTTTTGAAAACGATCGTTTTTCCAAAGTCATGGAGCGAATTTGTTCTTGGTGGCGGTTTTCAGCTTTCTGTATTTGGGTAAGCTTTTGTTGACGGGTCTTGGTTGCTTTATCGGAACGGTTTTTCTGGTCTCAGACAGAGAATTAGTGCTGGTAACCCTCAAAAAATTGAACTGGTTCTCTTCCCAAAAGAAGGAAAATTGGTCAACTAAATCAACTAAAACTCTTAAACATTTCATGTGATTTTTGACATTAAGCTCACATGGGGACCACTCCTAAACATGAGATATAAAAGTTGTACATGTTGTTCTGGCAGTATAGACGGGCTGTTTGCAAGACATGGGTCTATGCACAGTTGTCGTAAGACCTCAACTATGGGGCACTATTCGGACGGCCATCATCCAAACTAAAACCGTCAGCAAACTACTAATCATTAGTCATTAGTCATTTGGGACACATAAGACTTTCCTTAAGGCAGAGATAGCCGAAATATCTGCTAATAACGTGCAAATTCTAATGGGCTGTGAAGCAGCCATTTTTGCTATAAAAAACCGTAAAATCACATCAAGGCCATTACTAGAGTGCCGTAGAGCCCTCTTCGGCAGCTCGCACAAATGTTATTATTCTATGCTAAGTGAAAGGGCACACAATAGGTAACGTTATGGCTGATGGGTTGGCGTGCAAAGGATCAACTTTCAAGATCTACGGACCTGAAGTTTGGACTGCATTATCACTAAAAAACCTTAACTAATATGATAATAAAAGCAAATTCACTAATTGCATTTAAAGCACGCTAGTAGAACAACTTGGGTTGTAGACTGACGCATGTCATTAAGTTAGAAGAAGGAGTTGACGTGACTAATTTCTTAATAGCCAACACTTGGGCGGGAAAACAATTTATGAATATTGAACCGGTAGTTTAATATATTGTTCCCGCTCGCTCACCCAAATGTTAGTTATCCAGGAATTGAAGGTTACTACCATCTAGCGTGTTCTTGCAGCTAATACACAAAAGGGAATGACTGACAGATGTCACTAAGTTAGAAGAGGAAGTTGACGTTAGTAATTTCTTGATAACTAACATTCGGGCGGGCGGGCGGGAACACAATTTATGAATATTGGGCTGGTGGTTTAATATAGTGTTCCCGCCCACCCACCCAAGTGTTAGTTATCCCGGAATTGAAGAATATTTCCATCTAGCGTGTTCCTGCAGCTAATACATAAAAGGGAATGACTGAAAGATGTCACTAAGTTAAAAGAGGAAGTTGACGTTACTAATTTCTTGATAACCAACACTTGGGCGGGTGGGTGGGAACACAGTTTATAAATATTGGGTCGGTGGTTTGATATAGTGTAGCAGGTAATGATTGCTCTAAATTCCAAAATGGCCGATTACTGCTTTCTGTCCAGAAAGAACCTGCAAATAATAACAGGAATTTTGATAGGACACTTTTAATTAAGAAATCAGATGCATGTTATGGGCATTGTAGACAGCCCAATATGTAGAGAATGTGAAATAGAAGACGAGACAACCGAGCACGTACTATGTTCTTGCCTGGCATTCTCCTACGCAAGAGAGTCTATGTTAGGGAATTGCTAGCTTGACATGGCTAGCATAAGGGAAATCTTTTCAAGCGATGTTTTAGCATACATCAACTACATAGGTTGGTTCTGTGTTAAGACGGAGGAGTGAGGTTTACCCCTGGAGGAGGTAGAAAGGGTCTAATGAGATATCTGAGTGAAATGAAAATGGTTTCACCTTCCTTTCTCAAATTTAAAATCTAAAAGATTTGGTACCGGTGGACAAGAGCCGGAACTTTGTCTGGATAGCCGTGATAATGGGTTTAATAACTGACAAATTGACGTTGGAGACGTGTGGCTTTTTCCTTCTTTTCTTTTTGAGCTACGACTTGGCTGTTTTCGGATTTGGAGTTTTATTTTGAGCGTTTTTATGGTTTGGGAGGCGACAAAGAGAACATTGGCGGCAGTTTATCCAAAGGCGTCAAAAACAGCATCAGCGGCGGGGTGAAGAAAGTTTGGTTTGCTGCGATTTTATTGGCATTTGTGTCATTTTTTTCTGTTTTTTGTTGGCACGCTAGACGCCAATGGTCGCAGATTTGTGTCTGTGGCTCGGATGTTCCACGTTGCTGGTGCGTAAATTTTACTTATAATCAATTAGAAAAAAAAAATTGGCAAAATTGACAAAAGCGGTTTTTAGCACTTGCGTGCAAGAGCTTTGTTTGCTCGAAGTCTATCTAAAAAGATTGATTATTGCAGCGACCTGAAAAGTTTTAATAAATAATAATCGTTGAAGGTTGACTAGCAAAAAGAACAAAAAGAGAGACGATATACAATGGCGAGAGGAAAAAACTGGATGTTTCCAGCACAAAAAAAGGTCAACCTGAAACGAAATGGAAGAGGTTTATGTCCAGGAGTGGATTAATACAGGCTGATGAAGATCAAGAGACTTAGTTTTGTGATAGTGTAGTGTTGAGAGCGGCTTTGATTTTTTAAAGGTTTTATTTTGTTGCAGCAGAATGGTTTCCTAGTTTCTTGCAAGTTGACTATCTCGGCTTTATCTGGAAATTGGGAAACCTAGTCTTGTAATAAGGTGCAAATGATCTTGAATGTTTCAGGACTTTTTCTAGGTCAGATATATACTTTTTTGTGGTTCTTGAAAAACATAATATTGTTCAGATAGACGAGTGCAGTCTTACTCATTAATGCGGCTAGAACACGGATCATCAATCAGTTTATGGAAGATGGCACACAGTTTGAGGTGAGGTGAAAGATCTCCTTTTACTATTAAAGCCACCAGTCTTCTTTTTTTTTGTTAGCCATTTATACGCTACTTACTGCTGGCGTTTTCGCCTCTTTTTTGCTTGTAATGCTGGCAACTTACATTACAAGGGACCTACATTTTTAAGTGGATTCGCACCTCACTCCATCAGAGAATCTACGCTGGCAAGGCGGGTTGGGGAGTGGGAGAGCGTATAAATATGTGAAAAGTGTATCACGGTATGTGGGAATCGAATAGTTTGGGATTGGTCTGCTTTGCTTACGGTGATTAGTCTGAGTTGAAATTTGGTAGTTCCTGCTGGTTTTGGTGTTTCTTAGGGAGTTTGGGTTTGGTTGGTTAATTTTTATATGGATTTTTGGCAGTTTTTGTGGCTTTTAGGGCATTTATACGGGCCGGTAAGGGTGTCTGTTGGTCTTTTCTAAAGTTTTGCGACAATTTTTTTACTGGTCGGTGTTCTTGTTTGAGTTTGTAGGGGTGACGTAGTTCTATTCTTTTGTTGATTATTATTGAGTTCTTGAGCAATTAGTTAAAGGACGTCAGCCGGGTGGCGTCTATTGCTTTTTAAGTTTTTGGTTGGTTGGCTTTATTAGAGTGGTTTTTCTAGTTTTTAGGCTTTCTGGTATACGGTGCATGGCTACTGTCTTAGCGACTTGTAGAGGAGATTTTTGAAGGTTTTTAAGTGGTGTCTAAAAGTTAATGTTGGTGGGCAAGTGCTAGTACATGAAGAAGTTTTCCGGGACTTTGTGTGACGGTTTTAGAAAATCTTTGAAGGTCTTTAATTGGAGGTGGGTTTTGTCTGTAGTGCTCTTTGTACCGTTAAGAAAGGGATGGTACATGAAGAAGGTCTTTGATGGTCTTTAAGTGGAGCTTGGTTTTGCTTTAAGTTGGCTGTTCTTGGGTTTGGAGTTCTAGTTTCTAGGTAGTCGGTGCATTGGTGACAGTTTAGGCTTCAAAAAGAGGAGATCATATTCACATCTGTGTTGGTCTTCTTTTTCTGTGTTTTATTGTTTTTTTCTTATTGAAATTGTTTGAAAAATATGAAGACAAAATTTTTTTGAGGGGCGGTTGATAGGTTGGGCGCAAATTTTTGCAAGTGGTCCGTACGAAGTTTTGCCGGTGCAATTGGTGTCGGTGGGTAGCAAGGCTTTTGACGTCTTGGAAGTTGGGGCGGATTGATCGGCAGCGTTTTGACTGACGTGGTCGAATATCAATCATTGATTGAGTTTAGTTTGGAGTTTTAGCTGACGTGGATTTTGATTGGAGTGTTGGAGTGTTTTCAAAATGTTAACAATTTAAAGATCGTGGTATTAATTAGTCACAGTAGCTCTCAAAATGTTCTGAGTTTTTGAGTTTAGAACATGACTAAAATATTTACAATTTGCAAAACATGATTGTAATTAGACCTGTTTTTTCAAAAAATAGAGTTTGTAGAACATTATTCTAAAGTAGCAGAAAGTCACAATTTTGTTTTGTTTTTTTAAGAAACAGTATGATAAATAGTTTCAGAGGTTTCTCAAATGTTTAAAGTTTATAGAACATGGGTTAAGGTGATTAGTCCGAACTGAATATTGGTATTTTGAGCTAGGCGAGTCTGTCTGTTATGGAGTTTGGGTTTGGCCGTTGATTTTGATGTGGATTCTGTGGTGTCTTTTAGGATACTTACCTATATGGGTAAGGGAGGACGTCTGTTTGTTTTTGACATTTTTGAAGTTTTCCGACTAGTTGTTTGCTAGCTGGGGTTTTGCTGGGCTTGTAGGGGTGATCTTTTCTTTGATCGTCATTGCTATGTTGAGCAATTGGTTGAAGGACGTCAGTTGGGTGGCGTCTATTGCTTTTTGCTTTATTGGAATGGTTCTGTTGGTTTCTAGGTTTTCTGATACACGGTGCATGGGTCCTTGGCTGTTGCTTTTTTTAGTATCGGCGTGCTATACTTTCTCAACAACCTTTTTTTATGATTTACTGTATAGTGGCTGGAGGAAATTGTTGAAGTCTTTTAAGTGAAGACGTGTTTTACATTGTTAAATTTGAATAAGATGCTTCATTGTCTTTGTTGCGAGTAAGGAGCGGTGGTGGCTTTTCATTAACGCTCACAGAGGGCGTTGAAGTTGTATTAAAATTAACTGCTGGCTTCGTAGATATTTTGCTTGCCTTATTAACTGGAGTTGCGGTTGGACAGGATGCAGAAGTAGAAGGCTTCTACGAGGATTGGGAAAGGTCTGATACTGGTTTTCTTCAGTCATTCTGACGGATGTTGAATATCTAAAATAAAAGTATTAAAGGTCTTTAAGTAGAGGTGTGAACAGGAGCTGGTGCTTGAAGAAGGTTGCCGGGACTTTGTATAGATAGCAGTGAAATTGCGGCAAGTATCTTTTGGGTACTGATGGTTTGACGTTGGAGACGTGTGTCTTCTTTTCTTTTTTTTTGGTGCCACTCGTGTGTTTGAAAATTGTTTATAAAAAAAATCTTGGGCAGTGGTAGGCACGTTGGACGCCAATTGTTATAGGTTTGTTTCTGTGCCTTTGGTTTTTTTTTGTATGTGCGTGGGTTGATGTAGTTACTTATGACCAGATAAAAAAATGGTTGGAAGCGGTTTTGCGTGCAAGTAGTTTGTATGTTTGAAGTCTATCCGAAAAGATGGATTTTTGCACCGTCCTGAATAGTTTTAATTGTGGGACGTTGAATAACGCCAGATGGCTTTAAAGCAAGTGGTCCGTACGAAATTTTGCCGATCCTATTCAACAAGAGCAAATCTTGATTTTTCTTGTCTCGGTGGATAGCAACGCTTTCGACGTCTTGACAGTTACGTCGGACCTATCTAAAATCGATCGGCAGAGCGTCTTTACTGACGTAATTGAATTTCAATAATTGATTGATAATAGTATGGATTTTGATATTTTTTATTGGTAGAAGAGGAGAATTTTTAGTTCTGGGTTTGCTTTAGTTTGGTTGTATAGTCAAATCACATAATTTTAATCATTAGTCACAATAGATTCTAAAATATTTTAAACTTGTGCAACATTATTGTAAAGTAGCAGAAAGTTTCCAAAATTTGTAGAATATGATTGTAATTAAACCAAATACGCCAAAAATCTAAACTAACTAAATAAGTAACATTTAAAATAGCTCCAGTGGTTTCTAAAATGTGCAGAAAGTATCACAAACTTTTACAGTTTAAAGATTATGATATTAATTAGTCACAGTAGTTTTCAAAATGTTCTGACATTGTGGAACATGATTCTACTGGTTCACTAATTTGAAGAACATGATTGTGAATAGAAACATAAATTTTAAAATGTTTATAGTTCAAAAAACATGATTGCACGGCGCATGGCTCCTTAGATTCTATTTTTATTAGTAGACGTTTGCAAGATTTGCCATAAGTGGTCTCGCAAGAGTTGATTGGTAGGCAAAGGCTGGAACAAGATGAAGGTTTCCGTGACTTTGTGGATTGCCGTTGGAGACGTGTGGCTCCTTTCCTTTCTCTTCTTTCATATTTTTTTTGCGTTGCGACTTGTTTGGACATGGAATTTACGTGTTTTTATAGCTTGGACGGCGTCGAAGAGAGCGTTGGTGGTAAAAGGTGAGCTGGCGATAGTCCAAAGGCATCAAATAACTCTCTAATTGTGTTTGAAAGAATACAACTTCCGAATTAGGGAGAGTTTTGGAAAACGTTTTTAATGGAACATTTCCGGTCGCTTTTAAATAAGAACGGTGCAAAAAAAATGTTTTTTTGAAACCAATAAAACGGTAGACTTTCTTCAAGACGCAGATTGTGCATTAGTCGTGTTTGACTGGCTACAACTGTCGAACTAGGAAGAATTTTGCAAAACTATTGTTAAAAAAACATTTCTGAGACTTTTTAGATAAGAAAGTGCAACAAAAATTACCTAACACCCACCCAAGCTTTCGCATAACATAGATAAATTTTATCTATACAAATATACATAATAGCGAACCAGAAGTGTTAACTATCAACAAGAATGCTGTAGTTTTTTTTGTTGTTTAGATTATCTTATAAGTTAAAGTCTTTAGGTTTAAAAAAATTATCTTACAAGTAAATTGTTTTATTGTTTGAGTATTTTTTTATATATTATATTATATATTACATTTATTTCTTGATGATTGACCAATTACATTTATCATGTAAACTCTTTTCCAAGTATGCACTTTGCTGCATGAACAAATACAAGTAAAAACGTAGCTTTTCACGAGTTTGTGCTTAGTTTTGAATTCAGCTGTGTCAGCCAGTTGGCTGACTCCGTTTTTTAATGGCCACTAATCTGCTAGTCGGCCAGTAATGTAATGAGAACGACTCAGATCTGCTGTACTTTTTCATAAATTGTAAAATGTATTTTGTTAATCAATTATGTAAGCAGCTTTTAAGTATTATGTTAGAATCAATACAATGTTAAAATTTATACATATTGATTTATAGTGCAATTATATTTATTGTGTGATATGTAAGGGGATGGAATAATTGCCCGTATCATGTGCACCTGGCTAACACGAAACGTTAGAAGAAGTTTGCATACCTACAAGAAATTATAATAGTTTTGAATTCTTGAAACTTTCCAATATAAAAACCGAACAAAATAATTTACAAGAAAAAAGTTACAAGTTGTCTGTTCTTTATTTTCAATTAGGAAGTACATGGCATAGGATGGCTCGGCATCTATTCTCTTTATTCCAATATAATCTGAAGATCTACGGACGAGAGCTAACATAATAACAATTCGCATTCTGTTCGTGGCAGTCCGCTATCTCCCGGCATCATCATCGTTTCCTCTCTTAGCTTAGGTTATAGAAACCCCTTCTACTTCACCCCACCGTAAAGGCCCATGAACGCCCACGCTCCCTTCCATTCAAAACAGTCGGACGGACTACTCAGACTCTATGGTGAGAATCCGTGTGGAATCGAACAGGTTTTCTCTTCACGATTTTTACGACCGGCATTTACTGCTTCCTTATAATAATTAGCTCGGACGCATGGAATTGAAACTATAAAGAAGACGGACGGATGCTTTATCGTTAGATCTAGGAAATTTTCATATTTCAGAGGGTATTAAGATTTCCACATCAAAGAAGCTAAATAAGAAAGCGTTTTTATTACTGATCAGTTTATATGCAAATGCATATTCTATTATAGCGATATGATTACCATTTTTTTTTAATTTATACGTAAATTTAGATTGAGCTAATCTTTATTTTGCATATTAGGTGTCTTGCTTTAAATTTATATTTAAATAACAAGTTTACTTATTATTTATTTCTTATCGGTTAAATTATTATTTTTTTTTAAATTAAATTGATAACACAGCTAAACATATCATCCTGAATACATAGTTTTTCCAACTCACAACCGCAATTCTATAAAAACATTGCAAAAAGTAAAAGAATTCTACTAAATACAAATCGAATTGGAGCCATTTCGCCCCACGTGTAAATATTTGTATAGGGAACGTGATAAATCAGGCCCTCGAATTCTATTAGCATCACAATATGTGTACACGTTGTGTATTTATGCATTTACCAATGCTGTAAAAAAAAACGTACGTGGGTTATTTATAAAAAAAATGAACAGCCGAACACGTACAGTCAAATAATCGACTTATTCTTTGCTATAAAAATTTTATAATTGAGAGGAAATTGGTGCTGTATAAAATTCAGGGTCTGTTGCAAGTCTTTTCATATGTTAATCAGAGGAAGTGAATCTGAATCACCATATGAATTGCATAGAATTTTTACACAAACGTTAAATTTATTGTTTTAATTTTTGAACTGTCTCTTTTTTTGTTTTGTTCTGCGATGATTGATTGTTTTAGCTGAATTATTTTCTATTCTTTAGTTTGGAATTGCCGGCAGCTATTCCGGGATACGTATAACACTTGTAGGGCTTTTTAGAGTTAATAGATATGTAAATATGCAAAAGTAAAAGCATATTTTGTTATTTATGCATGCATGCATTCTGCGTTCTATATTTGTAAAGTATATAAAGAAATGACATAACAGGGAACTAATGTCTAGAATTTATTGATTGCTGCTATATTTCTAGCTGTTAATTTTATTGAAGTTTAGCAACCTTACATCATTAAGCTTTTATTTTAAGATATAAATTTGTCGGTTTTGATTGCTAATAATAGTTAATGTAAACATCTTTGCTCTCATAACATAGATCAACTAACGCAAAAGTTGAATTGCAATATTTTAGTAACATTATAGGATTGCCAAATAGCAATTGTGATATGGTAAATGCACTTCAAAGTAAAGTAAGCAAACAATGGAAATCATCTAGCACATAAAGGCGATGCAATTGAGAATCATCTTTTTATTTTCAGTAGTTTTCATAACCATGATCCGTAGCATCAAACTTCTTAAAATTTAAGAAGAAATACAGATTTTATAGTTCAAGACTTATGAAATAACTTCTCTGAAGTAATAAATTACCCAAATGTTTTGATTTTTCAGTTTTTGAATGCTCAATGACCCTCCTAGTGGATAAAGTTTAAAGTAGTAACTGCACAGGCTTAACTGTCTGATGCCGGCAATAGTTAATAGTTTGAGAAAAACGGTAGACACAAAGACAGCATAAATGTTTAGCAGCAAACTAAAGCTGGCAAGTTTGGCGCACTATGATTGTACAGTTTTATTGTATGTTTAGTCGGAGGCAAAATCGGACTTGATCGGACGATTTGCAGGCTTTTTTCGCTGACTTACTGATGGTAGAGTTTGCGATGGCTTCTGCTTTCATCTGCTTGTTAAGGGTTTTATTTTGTAGGTCGATTTTCTTTGTCTTAAGCTTTATTAAGGTCATGAAGTAGGCGTTGACGCTGGTGATTTTCGTAGCCTGTTTCATTAAGCGTCAGCTGCCAGGACATTATGGCCAGGACCTCTACTTCGGAGTCGGAGAAGTCGTTCTTGTCCAAACGGTCCATGTTGGAATAAATTGCTTATTTAATTGATTTCTTAGTTTTTTTTCAAGTATTACATTGTTTCTCTGGTTTTGCAGCATTGACCAGATCTTTTTTTTAATGTTTTTGTAACTTCCAGTATTCTGGTCATCTCTTGGGTGGTATTGTCAAGTTTCTTGCTTCATAGGTTTTTGATATTGTTTGTTTTTCTGATTAGAAAATTATGTGATTGAATGTGATTCTTTCGGAAAAAAGTAAAGAGGTGGTTTTTCGTTGCCTTCTCCTTACCAATTACTTTCAGTGGTTTGAGAGTTAACTGTTGATCTGTTTCAACTTGGCATTATCAACACTACCACAAGAAGATGTGAATACGGTTTTTTGCTCAATGGATTTTCTAGGAAACACTAAGGCGGATGATCGGAGCACAAGATTACGGTTACTATCGATCACGTTTACGGCGGTGGATACGTTTATGTCTTTGCACGTAGCAAACAACTCTTGAAATACGGATTTATTGTGAGACAGCATGCTCTGTGAATTTTGTTAATATCTAGAGGACAAACCTGAAGTGATCGTCTGGGCTTTAGTGGCCAGCTGGGTTGTGAACTCTTTAGCTTTAGTGGCTGATGGCGCTGGTACTACACGCACCTGACGTGAACTCACCACATAGGCAAATGGACTATTGGAAGAGATAACAGGACATATGTTGCTGATTCAATTGTAATAAGTTCCATCAAATTACGCTACGTAGGGTCGATTCCTGATGACTTTTTTATAATAATTACGTAAATTGCATGCGCCGTATCGTATAGAAAAAAAAATTGTTGATGTAGTTTTTGTGTGCGCTTTGTAGGAGGATAAAGCTTTATTATTTACTTTTGACAATTCTGGGGCTGTTTGGAGGAAGACTAACGTTAAAAGCGGTTGCATGTGGGCGTTATATACTGTAATTGGTGGTTTTTTACTTTACTTATTTATTAGAGTAGACTGGTTTTTATGGGCGATGGGCGATAAATAGGTTTTCTACGTGATTGTTGATACATTTTTTGCAATAAAAGAAGTTTATGGACAAATATTTTTTGCAAATTTACGGTTTTTATTGAGTTTTTGATTAATTTCATGCAATAAACTTTTTTCTTTTGCATTAAAAAGATGTTTTATTGAAATTATTTATGATTTTTTGTGGTATATGAAGTTTTTACGTAATTTTTTGTTAAATGTAAGATATAATATTATTTTATGGACAATTTATCATCAATATTATCTAATAAAATAGGTTTTCCGTGCGATTTGATATATTTTTTGCAATAAAAGAGATTTGTGCACAAATATTTAACAATTTTTTGCAATAAATATTGTTTTCTACAATTTTTTTGGAGAATTTTAAGGTTTTTATTGTATTTTTGATGAGTTTTGTACTAAAATTGTGTGCGAAAGTATTTAACAATTAAATAATATAATTTTTTGATAAATTTTCTTTGCGATTTCTGATATAAATTTTTTGCACTAAAAAGTTTTTTTGTCAAATATTTAACAATTTGTTGGGGTAAGTGTTGTTTTCTGCGACTTTTGTCAGATTTACACACAATTTTTGGTCAAGTTTGTTTGTTAAATCGTTTTTTACGCGATTATCTATTAAATTTCTTTCAATAATGGTGTTTTCTACGGAACGGTTTATGATTTTTATGCGATATTTGATAATAATTATGTTTTACAAATATTTACGATTTTGGCGATAAATTTGATTTCTGTGCAATTTTTTTATAGTAAATTATTTGTTTCTTAGAAGTTTATGTTTTTTTATGAGATTTGTTTTTAAATTTAAGACATAAAATAGTTTTTATAGACAATTTTTGATGAGTTTTATGAAATAAATGCGATTTTTTTATCAATTTCTAGCAATAAAAGGGGTTTTTGCGCAACATAATAGACACTCCAGAACATGAATACAAACCGGTAGTTTGAGAACTTGGGTTCCCGCCCACCCGCTTAAGTATTAGTTGAAAAATTGAAAGTTTTCTTTCTCTGCGAGCGTTAAAAGTATCTTTGGCAAGGAGGTGATGGTACATTCAATACCTTGGTAACGGACACTTGGGCGGGTGGGTGGGTCACTCCAAAAAACATGAGTACAGAGAAATGGTTTAAACTATGGTTTCCTTCCACCTGCCCAAGCGTTACTTATCAAGAAATTGAAAGTTCCCTTCTCTGCAAGCGTTAAAAGGGTTTATGACAAAAGAGGTGATGGCTATTTTCAATCCTGTGATGACGGACACTTGGGTGGGTCGCTCCAGAACATGATTACGAACATATGGGTTAAACTGCGTTAGTGTTAGTGATCAAGAAATTGAAAGTTTTTCTTCTCTGCAAGCTTTAAAAGTCTCTTAGTCGATGGAGGTGATGGAAACATTGAATCTCTTAATAGCGAACACTTGGGCGAGTGGGTAGGTCACTCTAAAATATGACAAATGGTTTAAACTAGGAAATTGAAATTTTCTATTTCTGCAAGCGTTAAAAGTCTCTAAGTCAAAGGAGGTGATGGTACATCCAATTCATTGGTAACGGGCTCCAGAACACGAGTACGGACTTACTTACTTATCAAGAAACTAGAAGTTTTTCTTTTCTGCAAGCGTTGAAAGTGTCTTATGTCAAAAGAAGTGATGGTTATATTCAATCCTTTGATGACGGACACTTGGGTGGGTGAGTGGGTCACTCCAGAACATAGTACGGACAAATGGTTTAAACTGAGGTTCTCGCCCAAGGGATAGTTATTAAGAAATATAAAGTTTCTCTTCTCTGCAAGCGTTAAAAGAGGTAATGGTACATCTAATTCCTTGCAACGGGCACTTGAGGCGGTGAGTGGGTCTCTCCAGAATATGAGAACGAGCAAATAGTTAAAACTAAGGTTTTCGCTCACCCGCTCAAGTGTTAGTTAACAATAAATTACGTGATTTTTACTCAACGGTTGCTGATTTCTTGTCATAAATAGAATTTTTGTGCGATTTGTGATAATAAAATGTTTTATGAGCAAGTGGTTATGATTTTGTTGCTGCGATAAATGGGTTTTAACCGATTTTTGGTAAAGTGTTTATGGTTTTATACGGTAATTGGATTATCATTCAACGTAATTTTTTGTCAAATGTAAGATATAATTTAGTTTTTATGGACAACTTTTGATGAGTTTTATGAAATAAATGCGATTTTTTTATCAATTTCTTGCAATATAAGAGGTTTTTGCGCAAGTGTTTTGTGCTATTTTTTTTCTAAAAGTGTTCTCTACTAACAGTTGCTGATTTTTTGTCATAAATGGATTTTTTGTGCGATTTATATTTTAATTGGTTTTTGGTAAACTGTTTATGGTTTTATACGTTAATTGGATTTTCTTTTTTTTTTGTTTGATTTTTATCAATTTTTGCAATAAAAGGATTTTCTTTGCAAGTTTTGTGTTTTCTACAAAGTTTTTGGCAAAATTATGATTTAAAATGGAAAATTGTTGATGAATTTGATACGATAATTGATGGCATGGCATTTTTTGTAAGTTTTTTATGGATTTCTTGCTGTAAATCGGGTTTTTACAAGATTTTTGACGAGCTTTAGATAGTCTTTATGCAGAATTTGATGCTATAAATCAATTTTTTGTGTGATTTTAGATTAGTTTCTTACAAA
The DNA here is from genome assembly GCA_963932245.1 of Tachinus rufipes. Lineage (NCBI taxonomy): Eukaryota > Metazoa > Arthropoda > Insecta > Coleoptera > Staphylinidae > Tachinus > Tachinus rufipes. The sequence continues at coordinate 83,552,413 of OZ010747.1, read as the reverse complement.
CAATTTTTTTTGCAAGTTTGTGCAAATTCTTTGCGCTAAATTGGGTTTATACGATTTTTGACGATTTTAAGATATAAAATGGTTTTTATGGACAATTTTTAAATGACTAACGAGCCTAACAAAGGCTTTTTTTAGGTAATTTTATTTTAGCAAAAAGGTTTTTTAGAAGTTTAACAAACAGCGTTAATCAACAAAGAGCAAATGAGGATAACAACAGATCTGTTTCCCGTACACCAAACCAACAAATGGGAGAACATAGAGACAAGTACAACACATCTTTTCACTACAGAAGAGCTGGAAACGCCCTAAAAAAAAACAAAAAAGCCTAGGCCGGATTACATTTTTGAACAAAAAAACTTTTCGACTGAATAGAAAGAAGGAAAGTTAGTCCTGATAGAAAAACCCAGCCTCTTTGTCCAAAATAAGCTTTCTTTGAGATTTTTTAAATTTAATCTATAAATTGAGCGGTTTTTTATTGTTTCTCTTGCAATAAAGAAGTTGTTTACAAGATTTTTCATGAATTTTATGCGATAAATGAGTTTTTTTGATATTTTTTATTATTTTCTTGCAACAAAAGAACTTTATTTTTAAGTTTCTGTAGTTTTTTTTTTTGAAAAAATGCTATATTTTTGACCAAATTAAGACAAAGTGAGCCGTAGCTTTAAATAGTGTTTTAAGAGATAATTTAAGATAAACAGAACACATTTACTATGTACTATATCACGAATATATTTAAAAACTTCATCATCATATAAATATAAAAGAAAATTACAAAGCATATATACGACAGTAAGACATAAATTGTACAGAGAGGTACATAGGCAATTCAATTTCAAACGGACCGGAGCCTGGGGGGATGGGTCAATCAAAAAAAATTTCGTAACATCCAAATCTGGCGCCATTTCTAGTCTATATCAAAATACGTCAACATTGGTGGTAAAAAAAATTATTTTTTTTTTAATTTTTGCCCCAGCCCACTGAGAAGAAAAATTTGGTTTTATGACTTTTGCGGCTTATACACAGGGTATAGACTTGAAATGGCGCCAGATTTGGATTTTACGGAAAATTTCTGATTGATTTCACTAGTAAATTTATTTTTTTGAGTTAAATTTGCGATTTTTAAACAAAAAATGCAATTAAGTTAAAAAATAACAAAAAAAGTGTTTTGTACCCTCATGAACCGTTCAAAGTACTACTAAAAGTTATAGAAACTGAAAAAAAAAAATACTAAAGCTCTCCTCTGGTCCGTTTGAAATAGAATTGCCCATATAATAAATTAAGTTTTAGATTAAGCGATCCAGAAAAAATGTGTGTCATATCATTAATTAATCTTTTGATACGTTTAAGATTTAATATTGAGTACTTACTAAAATAAAACTTGTTATCTAATATTAGTAGAGTGCGAAGCGTGGGAGGAAGATGGGAAAGAGTTAGAAAAGGAATTATAAAACCAAATCAACAAATCCTTAATCATTAATATATGCCTGAGTGACGAAAATAAATGGAGAGCACTATGAAACTATGCAAAGACAGTACTGAGGAAAACGATAGAGGAGTTTGAAGCTTTTAGCTTTAGATAAACCAAAATGGAAGGAAACACATACATCAAAAGCCACATACGACTAAGAAAGAAGGAGCGAGAAGCTAAATGGAAGCAAAAGATCAAAAAGGGCAAGACAACTATGCCTACTAAGGAATGGACTGTGAAAGGATAGAGAAGAGAAAAACATTTACTGAAACATTAGTACCAATCGAAATTGCAAAGATAAGGAAAAGAAGAAATGAACTGCTTAAGGAAAGCAAACTGAATGAATTGACTAAGCAATTTCTATACGCCAGATACGCTTTCTCGATGGTCAGAGTATACCTGGGGACACGAAGATCTAATTCCATAAATAAATAAAGAGGATACGACGAGGAAGAAGTTAATGAAGATATAGAGAAACTAATATGATACCTAAGGACAAAGTAAATATCTAGGCTGATTAACGCAAGAATGAGAGAGATAGATGTCAGTGTAGAAAGTAGGACAGATAAAGATGGTATAGGGAGAGATGGGCTGGGGACAGCATGTGTTGCCCACCTCAAACTAGTACCACATTAGTGACAATGACAAGGACCGACAAGAAAACCGGAAGTTTTGTCATGCGCTAATCATTCTCAAGGGCCACTTGTTGAGTCCAACAGCTTAATACTTTCTTAAAAAAAAAACATGGAATCTCTGTCCTATTTTTGATTTTGCAATCAAATAGTTTTTTACAGGTTTTTGTGGTAAATGCGTGTTTTGTCAGATTTTTGGCGAATTTGAGATATAAAATGGTTTTTTATGGACAATTTTTGACATTTGTATGCAATATGTGTTTTTGTGCAGTTTTTGATCATTTTTTTTACAATTAAAGGGCTTTTTTTTTGGGAAATTTAAAATATAATATGATTTTATTGACACTTTTTGATAAATTTTATGCGATAAATGAATTTACTGTGCGATTTTTGATATCTTTCTTGCAATTAACGGTTTTTTTCTAGTTTTTTTGGAATTTATGAAGATTTTAACTTATAAAATGGTTTTTATGAACAATTTTTTATGAATTTTATGCTATAAATGTTTTTTGTGCGTTTTTTTGCAATTAAAGGTCTTTTTTGCTTTAGTTATTATATATTATTATTAATGATAATACTTTATAGAGAATCTAAAGAAATAAAATAGATTTTTTTGATACATTTTATGCGGTAAATGATTTTTTTGTGAGATTCTTTTACAATAAAAGGATTTTTTGCACGTTTTTAAAGATTGCTAGCGGTAAATGCGTTTTTTATAAGATTTGTGGCAAACTTAAGATATTAAACAGTTTTTAAGGAGCAATTTTGCTTAATTTTATGTTATAAATGACTTTTTTGTTTGATTTTTAATTATTTTTTGCAATAAAGCGGATTTATTTTTAAGGTTTTATGCAGTAAATGGGTTTTTACGAATTTTTTTGTGACTATGAATGTTATGCGATCAATATTTTTTTGTGAGTTTTCTTGCAATAGATAGAAGTTTTTATAGACTGGTAAATAGGTCTTTTACGAGATTTTTGGCGAGTTTAAGATACCAAATAGTTTTTATGGAACACTTTTGATGAATTTCATACAATAAATGATTTTTGTGTGCGTTTTTTCTTAATTTTTTTATAAATAAAAGGCGTTTTTGCAAGTTTTATTTAGTGACTGAGCTTTTAACAAGATTTTTTCCAAATTTAAGTAATAAAAAGGCTTTCATGGACAGTTTTTTAATAATTTTATGCGAATTTCGTTTATTTTTTTGCAATAGTTAAAAGTTTTTATTGATTTCTTGTGGTAGGTAAATGGATTTATTACGAGATTTTTGGCAGTTTTTTATGGATAATTTTTGGTAATTTTTTTTAAACTATCTACTTGTACTCATATTATGTCCCACCTACCGACCCAACTGTTGCTTATTCAGAAATTTGAATTACCATTGCCTCCTCTGAGAAAGACTTCCAACGCTGTCTAGAAAGAAAAACTTTAATTGCTGAATTATCAAAACTTGAGCGAGTGGGTGGGCACTTCAGTTCAAACTTCCGGCTGCTAATCATGTTATGGAGTGTCCAATCCACCCACCCAACTGTTAGTTATTCAGAAATTTGTATCTTCATTGCCTTTTTTGACATAGAAACTTCCAACGCTAGCAGGGAGGAGAATCTCGAATTTCTGGATCACAAACATTTGGGCGGGTGGGTGGTCACACCAGTTTAAACTACCGACTGGTACTCATATTATGGAGTGTCCCACCCTCCCACTCAACTGTTGGTTATCCAGAAGTTTGTATCTCTATTGCCTCCTCTGACGGAGGCTTTCTACGCTAGCAGAAAAGAGAAACTTTTATTTCTGGATTACCAACACTTGGGCGGGTGGGTGGGACTTCAGTTTAAATTACTGGCTGGTAATCAAACACTCCGTTTTAACTGTTAGTTATTCAGAAATTTGTATCTCCATTGCCTTCTTTGACCTAGAAATTTCCAACCCTAGCAGGGAGGAGAAAATTCAAATTTTTGGATTAACAACAATTGGGCGGATGGGCACTCCAGTTTAAGCTACCGATCCAACTGTTGGTTATATAGAAATTTGTATCTCCATTGCCTCCTGTGACAAAAAGACTTCCAACACTAGTAGAATGGAGAAACGCCAATTTCTGAATTACCAACACTTGGGCCGGTGGGTGGGCACTTCAGTTCAAATTACCGATTAGCAATCATGTTATGGAGTGTTCCGCCCAACTGTTGGTTATCCAGAAATTTGTATCTCCATTGCCTTCTCTGTTATAAAGACTTCCAACGCTAGCAGAAAGGAGATACTTTAATTTTTGAATTACAAACATTGGGCGGGCGGTCCAGTTTAAACTACCGACTGGTACTCATATTATAGAGTGTCTCACCCAACTGTTGGTTATCCAAAAAAAAAAGATTTTTTTTTGCTTCCTCTGACATAAAAACTTCCAACGCTAGCAGAAAGGAGAAACTTTAATTTCTAAATTATTGACACTTGGGCGGGTGGGTGGACATTCCAGTTTAACCTACCAACTGGTACTCATATTATAAAGTATCTCACTTACCCACCCAATTGTTGCTTATCTAGAAATTTGTATCTTTATTGCCTCCTCTGACATAAAGATTTCTAATGCTATCAGAAAAGAAAAACTCCAATTGTTGAATTACCAGCACTTGGTGCTGTTGGGTGGGCACTTCAGTTTGATCTACCGGCTCGTAATCATGTTATGGAGTGTCCCACGCACCTACCCAACTGTTAGTTATCTAGAAATTTGTATGTTTATTGCTTTCTTTGACATAGAAACTTCCAACGCTAGCAGGGAGGAGAAACTAAAATTTCTGGATCACAAACACTTGGGCTGGTGGGTGGGCACTTTAGTTTAATCTAATGATTAGTAATCATATTATAGAGTATCCCACTCGCCCACCCAACTGTTGGTTATCTAGAAATGTGTATCTTTATTGCTTCCTCTGACAAAAAGACTACCAACACTAGCAGAAAGGAGATACACCAATTTCTGAATTACCAACACTTGGGCGGGTGGGTGGGCACTCCAGTTTAAACTACCGATTAGTAATTATGTTATGGAGAGTTTCACCCAACTGTTGGTTATCCAGAAATTTGAATCTCCATTGCCTTCTCTGACAGAGACTTTCAACGCTAGCAGTGACGAGAAACTCAAATTTCTGGATCACCAACACTTGTGCGAGTGAGAGGGCAGTTTAAACTACTGACTAGTATTTATATTATGGAGTGTCTCACCACCCACCCAACTGTTGGGTATTCAGACTAGACTTATCTTTTTTGCAATAAAAAAGTCTACCAAAGTTTTACTAAAAATTGCTTGGGTATCCCCAGAGAGATCAAAAAGTTTTTTTGTTTTCAAAATCAAGCCGGGCATAAATGGTAAATGATCTATAATCTAGCCCACCAAACCAAGTTTAATCTGCTCTATGGTGAGGCGAAAAAACAATAAAAGTGCACACTAACTATTGCTGGCAATCTGCCTTTGAGTGCACTACTGATCTTGATCATCTGTTCTAGAGGATATCTAAAACCCTCTAAAATAAGCGTTTGACTCGTCTTGTCAATCATGGCAAAAAAACTTTGAAATTCAAGCCAAAAGCATTTGTTGACATACTCAAACTTAAATACACGCCAGTCTACAACAATTTAAACTTAAAACACGCTAAAAGAGTACAGAGAAGACAGTGTCTGCACCAAATGTTTGTTTTTTTTTTGTAGTTAAAGGTGTTTTTGCAAGTTCTTATGGATTCTTTGAGGTAAATGAGAAATTTTTGGCAAATTTAATATAAAAAATAGATTTTATTGAGAATTTTTGTGAATTTTATGCTATTAATAAACTTTTTGTGCAGATTTTGATTATTTCTTAAGGTAAATAGTTTTTTACGAGATTTTTGGTAAACTTAATTATTTTTTGTGCGATTTTTGATAAAATGTGGTTTTTGAAGTTTTTGTTTTTTTTTAATTTTTTGCGAATTTAAGATAAAATGGTTTTTATGGACAATTTTTGGGTCAATTTTATACAATAATTATTTATTTTTGCTCACAATACGTTTTCTATTAGAGTTTTTGGGAATCTAAAATATTAAATGGTTATTTTTGATGAATTTCTTGCGATAAATGATTTTTTTTTTGTTCGATTTTTTGTCATTTTATGGACAATTTTTGACAAGTTTTATGTGATAATTCAATTTTCTGTGCGAATGTTGATCATTTCCTTACAAAGAAAGTTCTTTTTTTGCACGTTTTTATAGATTTGTATATTTACGAGATTTTTGGCAAATTTAAGAAATAAAATGGAAATTTTTTGATTAATTTTTTGTGATAAATGATATGATTGTGCGATTTTTGATAATTTTCTTACTTTAACTGCTTTGAAAGACTCCATATTCCATTTTAAACAGTTTTTTGTTCACATTTTATAATGTTCAATACTCCTACAAAATAGAAGTTTTTTAAGGATTCAATAGGCAAAATAAATATAATCAAATTAGCTAGAAGAAAGAAGGGAATTTGATAATGAGTATTTTATAAAATTTGGTGATTTTTATTCTACGTTTGTACTGCAACTCTTGTTTATAGTATCTAAAAGTCTAATGTTATCTTAAAAATTGAATGACGATATCAACATTGTATTTTTTTTTTCAATTTATTTATTATTGCAATAAATTTTTGAAATATATTAGTTAAGTGTATATTACCTTTGAATAGGAAAATTAATAATTAGATATTTCAGTTCCAACTCAGTAACCAATTAACAAACTATTAACTATATAATAATTAAATTTTAATTAAAAACTTAGTTTATAATTATTAAAGCAATATGAGTAAAATGGAACTCTAGCTCTCCCCTATCATAACCAATCGATCCTTTTTAATTACGTTGTTAATATTTACCGCCGTTTTATATTTACAACATATAATTTAGAAATTATTTAAAAAAATAGAAATATTGATTAAGTAAGTAATAAGTGGAGCAATTTGAATATTTAAATTGCAATACGATTAATTGCTTATCGATACTTACACGTGACCTCATAAATCTTTGAACGATGATTAATAATTATCGGTTTGTGTGCATTTTAATGATCAGTAAATTGATACATTTGTGTTTTTAAGGAAATGTTGAAGTCAATTAGTATGTTATATATGGGTGGGGTTACAAAATTTCCCCGCAAAATCCTTTTAAATAGAAACGCGATGCAGATTTATGTGAGCCTATGCTTATTATAAAAGGGGGAGAATTCAAAACTTCATTTTCAATGTAATTAGGGGGTGAGTATGGATGCTTTTAAGGGAGGTGGATCAATTTCAATTGAAAATTAAAACTAATAAATAGCTTAAATTATATATCAATTTATTTTGATTTCAAAGGCTGGTATTGTAAATTGCATTCGAAAGTTAGTCTAATTGGAAGTAACTGAGAGAGGGATTCGTTGATTCTATACGAAGCAATCCTATTTCTAAGCAGAAGGTTCATCCGTGCGCAAACAAGTGCAAATAAATTGGCTCAAAAGAAAAATCTTTTTTTTTTTTAATTTTAAATACAGAAATCGTAATAAAAATTAATTCAAATATTTGTGCGCCAAAAGCAATTTTGATCGAGTTTCAGATTATGATACAATTTTGACCAAAAAATATCCGACAATTTTTTTTTAAATTTTATTGAAGCAAAATACTTCTCATTTAAACACAAATATAAAAGCTATCAAGTGAAGCACTTAGTTTTTGAATCTAATTTCACTAATAAGGAGTACAATACAATACATCTAATGCGATCCTTGAGAATGTTTCTTTATCAAATTCTGTCCCTTGATTGCATTAAAAAGGGGAACGTATACAATAGATTGATAGTTTTGTTTGTTTGATCTTCATTTAAAGTTTTAGGAAACATTATATTAATATATTTAATTCTCAATTAAAACAAAAATAGATTTATAATTCGTTTGCATAAATTTATATTGCTACACAACCGCATTTCCCTTTAATACCATTCCCTATTCATTCGATTCTAACAATGCGCGTGGATGATGCTGTGGGCATGATTGAAGTGTCCCCGACGTGCAAATGTCACATCTCTGATGGATGATGGTTGAAAAAGGAGTAGCGAAGCATGGCCATAGCTGGATGCTGCTCACGTCTGCCTGCTTGTATCCGCTCCTCCCGCTCGAACTTACTTTATTGCTTCACTTTCTCTCTCTCCCACTCACAACGAAAGATTATTTATTAAATTCTCCGCCCGTACTTATCCGAGTTTTTTGTACATTGCATCCGCAACTTATAGAATCTAAAGTTGAATGAAGCGCTTATTTATGTTGGTTTATTAATCTCAAGTTTTATGTTAAATGGTTTAATATTATATTTAACATCTCCTGGTTAAACAAGATAATTTTATTAAATAAAATTATGAAATTATTGTTTATTATTTTTTTGTAATTTGGTATAGCATCGTTGGATGTTAAGTTTGTCTTACTAATATCCGTATCTGAGTTTAGTTCAACTGTCATTAGATGTTCCTAATATGCCAAAGGTATTCTTAAATAGTCATAAATGTCTAAAAATGTTTATAAACTGTCGTAAGTTGCTTGTAAATTGCAACAAATCTGCAAAACTTGTCGTAATATTCATAAACTTTCGAAATGGCTCCGGAACCGCTACTAAATTTTCAAGTGTCATAAGATTTTCTTGATATGTCAAAGGTGTTCCTAAATTGTTGTCATAAAACGCGCAACAGCTATTAAGTTTTTCTAAAATGTTCTCAAAATACTTCTGAATTGTCACAAATATTGTAAGACGTTCTTAAACTGTTAAAAATTGCTCTTCAATCATGAGCTTCAATTTTTTACTTTTGAATTTCTATTTTTTGTAACAAAAACAATTTTGAAGCCTTCACTTCACTTTTGTAATACTATTAAATAGAGAAAATATAAAACTATTAAATACACTAATTTTATTTTATTTTTAAATTTATTTTGAGCTTTAAATATTCAATCTTTGATTTTGGGGTTAATTTCTTTTTATTTGTAACTATTGCTCAACTACTGAACCACCACACCGTGCGTTTTTATCATACATTAACTAACGATGCCGCCAATTCAAGACGACATAAACACTGCTACATCCGGCTCTACCACAGCAATTCTTTGTAACAGTCTACGATTAGACCCCATGAACGTATATTCTTTAATAAATCTTGGGTCATTGCACTTTTTGGTTTACATCATACCTTAATTGTCACAAATATGTTGATAGTTCGGCCGAAACTTTTTTAAAGTCAAACGCTGAACAAGTCTAGACTTACGTGATCTACATAGAAGGACAATAAAGTTTTTTCCGACTATCAAGGGGAGAAGTAGGAAGACTATTACACTAAATCAGTCACTGACAGATCCACAATCTTTAGCGACGTTTATCTACGAGTCAGTTTTTACTCTGACCATTTTGAGCGGTACATTTTTTAGTATTGAATCAATTGACTATTGAGTCTAGCGATCACTACCAAAGCATCTTAGATATCTATTATTTGAATTACTTTACTGCTAGAGCCGGAGCTTTGACTACTAGAGGTTGTGCAGCGAGGTCTTTTGGGTTGAGTTTGTTTTATGGGTCGGCCCGATTTATTTGGAGGTATCAACTCTTTGTGGCCATTTGCTTTTGCTAACATTTATTGCAGACGTTTAATAAACCTAAGCCTGCCCGTAAGCTAACTTTATTACCGCAGCCAGGGTTTTAACTTCTAGAGGTTGTGCCGCGAAGATTTTCTGCCGTTTGTTTTGTTGTGATAGATGAAACGATGATAAAGTTAGATTTATGACTTGGGTCGATACATTTAGAGTATCAATTCTTTGGAGGCGTCTGTTTCTGCTAACTTGTTTTGCAAACGTTCTACAATGGTGTAGTTTTTTTGTGCAGCGGTGCAGCGAGGAATTCCTGACGTTGGTTTTGCCGTGATAGGCGATACAGTGGTAAAGTTGGGTTAAGTACATTTGGAGGTACTAATTGATCTTCTTTTGCAGTTTCTCTGTCCGGTAACCTAGAAAAGGCGCCTGGAAATTGGTTTTTGCTTTGAAGAGTGCTTTACGGCGTAATTAATCTTGGCTAACAGCAACGACTATAAATCTTGCTTTGACGTAGGTCAGAATTTTTAGCTTAACCAATTTTCAAAAGTTGTTTGAAATAGGTTTTGTAATTTTTTGTTTTTTTATGAATATTTGGAGGTGTTGTAGATGGTCTTAGTAGTTGTTTGAATAGACTACAATTGAACCATGAAACATAATGTTTGATAAATAGTTTTTAAAGTAATATTTGGAATTGTTGAGTGAGGCAAAGGCTGTTGGGTTTTGGTTGTTTTTGTGCTATAGTATTTGCCATTAATCAGTTTTTAGATTCAATTTTTGCTGTTTTTGCATCGAAGGTGTTGTAGATAGTCTTTATAGTTGTTCGAATAGACTAAGATATTTTCAGGTGAATTCTCCTAGCCATAAAGTCAATACTTTTATTGCCACCGGGTAGCTAGAGCGTTTTTTTGAAGGTGCTGGCTGTCCGGGTACAATGGTAAATGAAATGACAAAACGCTGGCATTGCTTCGAACTTTTGGATTTTTGACAGGGCGACAACTTTGTTGCGGATGCTTTTGTTGAGTTTTTGAAACCTACGGAGAAACTTTCTTCTTACTAATTTCGGCCGGAGCGCAGTAATTGTTGCCGGATGGCTCAATAAGGTTGTTGGTCAGCATCTCACTCACTTATTGGTATTTGGGCGGCATTGTAGGGGCACTTGTTTTTGAGCTTGATGATATGTAAATCTGCATTAGTCGTTAGTAAGATGAGCCCGTCGATAAATTTGCTGGCTAACTTTTGCACTTTTGTACTAAATTTCTACAGCTCCAGCAAATTTTGCTTGGTCCTAACCACTAATTTGTTAACTTAGAGTTTGTTGCACTCTAGTAAGCGATAGGCAGTTTAACTTGAAATTTGCTGTGCTGTTGATTAAACTTGCTTTTTGGTAGTCATTGGATTATCTTGAGGAGATAAAGTCTTTTTGAGCTTACTCAACATGTGCTTGGATTGGTTGCCGTTTTGTGTTTTTTGGCAGATCTTTACCGAAGGTGATGTTGACTTTGGTGTGCACTTCTTTAGATGTGTATTGCGTTTTGCCTAACATGTTGTATGGCTGGCTTGTGTTGGTATTGAGCTCTTGACTAGAGGAATTGTTTTCCGTCTATGAATTTGCAGGCGTTTTTGCATGCAGATCCTAATAGGCTTACGTTTATTTTAAGTTGTTTGGAGGACGTCAGTACAAGGGGACGTGTGTTTGTGCGCATTTGTGTATACCTGTACAATCCTCTGGGGATATTTTCGGGTGTAAGGGAAAGGATTTTACACGGCATTCGGCTATGGTATTATGCAGCCAGGAGTTGGTTTGCGAGTTTTTGTTGGAGATTTTATGGGGTAGCTCGTCAGACTTCTAAGTGCAATCAGAGTTTGCAATTTTAACGATGTTAAGATAGTCAGTGGACTAGTCAAATGGCCGTTGTGCACACAGCGTCCGTGAGAAGGTATCTTCTTCTGCTGCGTGAATACGCCCGTCCATCTAATGATGAGTAATTGGTGTCTGGTTTTTCATCTGCCTGAGCACTCTGATATCGATAAGTTTTTTTGGGGTTATCTGCAGACAGGACGTCACTTCTTTGCAAGTTTTAACTAAAGGTTGGGTTAGGTTAGGTTGCAAGTTTTAACCAAAGGTTATGTTTAGTTGTTTGGGGTGAAGCTGTTTTTTTTTTATGAAGAAGTGCTGTCTCAAGCGTGTGTTGTTTTGCAGTGGTCCAAGCAGTTTAGGATGAAACTGCTTCTTGTGGATTTGCTTTGATTGGTAGTTTCTTTTCCCGTTTGTTATCTGAAATGAGCTGGTTGCTTTGCCCATGTTGTCTGGGTTCTGTTTTGTGTAGTTTTCTACTCTTCTTTTATTTTATTTATGTTTTATGTTTTTTTTCTTGATTTTTACCTATCTTGTTCTTTGGTTGATTATTATTTTTCTTATTTCTTATCCTGTTCTTTAGTTTGATATTGGGACTGGGTTTTTCTGTGTGTCTACTTTGTAGTATGGTGTTGACTCGACTAGTGAAGGTCTTTTAAGGTATGGTACTAAGCCACGTTGCTACTGGTTAGCAATTATTGATGTTGTTTTGCCTTGTCTACAATCTGTATCACGTCTTTTTCTAAGAATTGCTTAACATGGGCGTCTAATAAAGTTTTTGAGGGCATGGCATAAGTCTCGAATGTCTTATAGGTTCTAAGTGCCTGTTTTTAGGAGGTTCAGAGTTTTTTGCGTGGTGACTGGAAGTGCAGGAGAGTATTTATCCTCCTATAAGTTTGCACAAGAAGTGATAGTGATGTTTTTTAGTTAGAAGCAATCTTTTCCAGTAGACTGGGGGATTAAAAAACGTTTTTAGTTTTGATGTTTTTTTTATTTACCTTATTGGTTGATATAGTTTATATTTTGATGCAGCAACGTTTATGGTCGATGGCTCGTCTCACTTGTCTGCGCAAGACTTAGGCAGGGCACACGGACCGTTCACAGAACGTTGTCACAAGGGTTCTCTAATGGTTGAGGAGTGCGTGGTCTGGCTTGTTAATTCAATAATTAACAAGCCGGGGAAACTTGCATGTCTTCTAAAACTTTCTTACAGTTCTGTTTTAGAACTTCTAACGATGTCATTACAATTTGATAATTTCTACTAAGCGGTTTAGTCGCTATGATTGTTAACAAACGGTTACTGAATATCAATCTGATACATTAAAATTGCTTTCGTAATAAGTGCTCGGTTTAATTTATCAACTTAAGTTGTAACAATAAGTCACAAAACAACGTTAAAATCTGTAAATTGCAGACCCGCCTCTGTTGGGCCACTTACGTATGTGTCATTGCATGGAAAATAAGTTTAAGAAACGCTGTTGCTATTATTGTTGCAATTTATATTTTTGTACTAATCTAATTACAGTTTTTTTTTTCTATTTTATCAAAACATTTGCAATATTGTTCATTACTTTTTGTATCCAACTGAAGTTAATTCACTTTTAGAATTAATGGGACTTTTTACCACACCGTAATTGCACTTTTTCCAACTCTGCGTGTAACGCAATATTATAATTATAAATAAATTCCCCTGCAAACGGGAATTAATCTAATGAAACCATAAATAATTGCATATCTGTGCGAGAAAACGGATTAGAATAAATCGAACACGCGATATGACATTCGTTTACCAGGCGCCGCACGGATACAATAAATCTAGCTAACAAAACAAATTTAAAAATGTGAATATATTATTTTTTCAAAATGGTTTTCTTCTTCGGTGTGTTACGCGTCTGTTTCTAAAGGTTGGCCGTGTCTTGGTGCTGACCTTTCGCCTCACTATATATGAATTGCAATAAATTTATTATAAAGTGCAGTCCGCCGCAGGAAAAGAAATTGTTTTCTGCGTGTAATCGTCCGCCTTTGTTGCTACATTAGATTGAGGAGATATTAAATTGAGGGGGAAAGGGATTGGCAAATATACTGCCAGGAGGCAATGAATTTAGCAAAAATATTGGTTTGAATTGGAAAGTATTTCTTGCTCATTATTTTAGTTAGATATTGATTTAATCACAACTTCTTATTATCGACCAATTTTGTATATTAATTCAATTAATGATTGATAAAGCAGAATTTATAAAAGTAATTTTGAAAGCATTTTTTAATATTCAAATTATTTGTTGAAGAAAATTAATTGAACTCATCTCGATATTATTTTTTTGTATCAAATAAACTTTTTGTGATTTATAATTTGTCGATAATTGGGTATATAGTATAAAACCGGTACCTTTACTTCAAATTCAGTTTTTATTATACAAAATCCGGTGGAAATTTTAAAATTCGTCTAAAGAAAAACCGGCCGAATTTTGTAAGTTGTGTATATCTGGCGACCTCGACATTTTATTTGCTTGGAAACATCTTAACAATCATTGCTGTTGTATCACTCGACTATACCAGAATGGAAGAGACACACCGAAAGTCGTCGCTTGACGCTTATGAACCGGTTAACATTTTGTTTAACGTGGTTCATAAGAGGTTTAAAGTAATTTTATTTATAAGCGGTCAGACGTCTCTCAGCATGTTTCTTACAAAAAATTGTATGGAATCTTGGTTCAGAACTCTTCTAGCTTATCTACTGAAGCAATTTTTTTGTTAGTCAAACAAGATCAGTTTTATTCCGGAATAAACATTGAACCATTGACAATTTGGCCAGGGATATAACAACTTTTGTTTTGAGTCTACCATTTTTTGCCATTCTAGATCTGACAATTTGTAATTTGGAACAGTTAAAAAGAACTAATCTGCTAGACAAACAGAGCAGAACTTAGATGGCAAAGATCTAGAGAATCTAAACCTTTTCCAAGATATCAGTGACCACAATGCACACAACTGGTCACACTTATTAAAATAAATTTACGAAAATTAGTCATTTTTCTGGAACATGTTCAAAGCTTTGAGGAATAAGAGAAGAGTATTGTACAACCAAAGCCTTAGCGGACTGGGACAGACGAAAGAGGCAAATGCTGAAGCTATGGCGAACAGTGTTGTGACATAATGCTTGCTCAATTACGAAAATGCAGATCTTGACCACCTTTACCGCAATGACGTCTACTCCTTTTTGGCTATAGCATCTAACAAAACTCTGACTAACATTAAACTTGTAGAAGGAATTTGTGAACATTATTTACAATCTAATAAAACGCTTTGACGAAATTATTACCTTATTACCTTGGATTTTTCTGAAAGTATCCGTACTGATCTTCACAAGCATCTACAACGGTATGTTCAGGCTCTCATATTTTCTTTTCTTTGTAGAAATTGGCTCACGTTATCATGCTGCTTAAGCCGGGAAAAGATCATAGGTTTTCTTAGAACTATCATCTGATAAGTCTGCTTAGGATCATAAAAACTGATAGATTACCACTCTTCCAAAACGGTTTTTGCTCAAAACACTCTACTACCTACTAACTACTGCGGTTCTTTAATCTCATATAATCTTTGGAATTTGTGAACATTATTTTGTCACATTTTTCAAACTTTTTCCAAATAATCATCATATTTTCTTGACACATGGGAATTGGCCGCTCGAAGTTTACTAAACACTATTGCAGAAGTTGCTGGAAAGCCATTTTTCAAAAACCGAGAGACTACATCGAAGGTTAACTTTATTTGTTTGTTTTTGCTCAGACCACTCTTGTACTCACTACGAGTCTCTATCCTTATATCAGACAGTTTAAACGTCAATAAAACTTCTTAGTGGCTTACTTAGCTTTTACAATTCTTCATTATGTAGGTAAATAGCGTTAAATAACTTGGCGTACATCTTACTAAGTACTTTTATTGGACAAATGGACAAAACATATTTACGTACTGGAAAATGCAAAACTAATTACCAATCTCTTAGTTAGGTTTCTTGTATGGGAACAACTCAGGCTTGATGAACTTTACAAAACAAGGTCTCAAATTTTTTAAAGTAAAGAATACAGAAGATTGCTGATAGCAAAAGATAATTTTTACAGTTTTAAATTTTCCACGCTTATCTATCTGGACTATCACTTTGCAGGATTAACTGGACTAGAATACAAGTCTGTCAATACAAAACTTTACAAAGATTAATGAGCGCCTCGTGATAGTCCAAAACTTCACCTTAAAATTGTTACAATGAGGGGCACGATACTGAAGTTAGGTGAGGGTTTTACACATTCTATACCGGAAATCTTAGTTTAACGTAAATTTAGACACCTTGCTACACAAATACTATAAAACACCCGACTTGTTTGCTATTTTTGACTACATCTGCTCTACATCTACTACAAACAAAAATTTAATTTGTTATATTATCAGTAGCGTAGGTAGGATTTTTGGGCTCCACCGCAAAATATCGATTTTTGTAATTTTTTAACTTTATTTTGGAAACCTTTTTTGTTATCTAGATATGAAATAATAAAATAAACTTAAGAGGGAGGTTGTGCTTGCTTGCAGGAAGCTCTACCACTTTGGTCTTAACATTAAATTGGAAGGGTGGGGACCGAGAAGATTACAATATTGTTGTGAACTAATATTTCTTTCACGTTTCCAATGGCAGAAGAATTGAAAGAGAGAAGCCAGTTTAAATTCAAATAAAAAGGCTGGGATGCTGACTACAAAAACGAAGAAAAGGTCTGGAAAACTGACTAAGAAAATGAACAAGATGACTATGAAACTAACTGCATAGACGAACAAGAAGAAAAGGTAGAGCTGTACAAAAGAAAACTGCTTATGTATCAAACCGAGGCAAGATTGTTGATGACCAGGTTGGTAATTGCAAAACGCTTTCTTTTGAAATGATTTTGTCAGCAACCCGAGAAAGCTTCTTAGTGAGTTTTTCCGTAATCAAGTTTTTATGGAGAACGTACCGACAGAGTTGTTGCTCTACTTTACGACTTACAGCTGACTTTCCGTAATCAACAAGTCATGCTGCAGCAACTGCTAACTGCTAAATCTAGCTACATCCGAGCCAGTTAGAAGGAAGCAAAAGTGACCTCCTTTAAATTTTTAATTTCTGTGAACGTCGAGACAGAAGACAATTCTGCAACGAAAGTAAACGCAGCTACTGTAAAGCAGAAAACTTATTTAATAAAATATTTTGGCGAGATTCACTGAAAGTGTCAAATATGCCACACCGCAGAGGAAAAATCTCTAGTCAACTTTAAACGACTTTCTTGCGTTGACGATTGCGAGCATTGATACAAACTCGTTCGTTCTTGGTAGTTAGCAAACAGGTAGCAGATAACGAAAAAGATGATAAGCTTCTAGACAGTTTTAAAATTTTGACTTCAGTGAACGTCGAGACAGACGGCAAATTTGAACGAAAGTGAACGCAGTCACTGAAAAGCAGGAAACCCTTCTAGAGTAGACTATTTCAGTGAGGTTTACTGAAAATGTCAAATATGCCACAACCGAGCCATTTGGTAGTTTGCAACGGCGGTGGGTGCGGCAGTTAGCTAGCAATTAGCTTTAAAGAATTGGGCTTTGTGAACTTTGAGAATACGGCAATTTTACAATGAAAGCAAAAAGTTCTTCTAAAATGTTTTAGCGAGTATCACTAAAAATGCTAAATAAGCTACACTTGACTTCAATCATTAAGCGTTATCGATTTGAGAAGATTGAAATCAGTTGCATTCTTTGCCGCTGCTAGAATCATACGACGGGTTTTGGGTCCGACTGCACCACTATCCGCTTTGCCTATGCCAATGCAAAACTCGGGATTAACACTGGACACTTTTGCACAAAGGAATACTTGCAGGACATGCTCTACATCACTTGCAAGATGAACTTTCTTTCTGGATCTGGAATTAACTAGGCGAATATTACTGCAGTTTGGTAGCTTCCACAACAAACATCCACAAGTTGCTATAAGCTTTCATAACACACATTGTCAAATTGCTATTGCACGTTAGCAACTCCAATAACGTTACAAGCTATATCATCAACTAAACTTGTTATTTGACTTAGATACTTTCTCGAAGAAATGGACATGCTATATAAGACGCAGTTTACAATATTGTTTATGATCACACTTAACCCACTACTTACTCTTGGCTATTTGGGATGCAAACGCTAACTGAAATAACTTTGCTAAAATATTGGTTAGCAAAATTAAGAAACAGAGCACTACATATACAAATTCATTCAAATATGAGCTGTATAGCTGTGTCAGAACATGGTCTAACAGTCTACCACTTTTGGGATAAATGCTAGCGATGCTTTAGTTCTGAGTTTTGATGCCTTGCGATTTGTTGCTGCCACAGTTAGGATCACTTGGCTTGTTGTAAAGTGGCTGGAGATGAGATTTGTTGCTACGATTGTTTTGGTTATTAGAATGTGCTATGGCTATTTGACATTTGTTAAGGAATAGGTTGGTTAGCAAATTGGGGGGGGGGGGGGGTATTACTTAGTTCCCGATCGGGTTTTTGTTGAATACAACATCAACATCATGGTTGTAGTTAGCATCACTCCGCTTGTATAGTGGTTTAATGGCTGGCCACACCTTAGCTGTGATCCTTTGCTGTAATTGTTGAAGCCATGTTGGTTGTAGGAATATGCTATGATGGTCTATTATTTTTTGGCTTAACAGTTTTTCAATAGAGATAATAGACCAGTTTATTCTACTATTAACGAATATTTGCTTTGTTGTCTTCTAGAGTATAGCGATGTCTACTTCTGGTGGCGTAACTTTTGGCGTAACTTTTGTCAAATTGATAGGATTTAAACCTAAATCATTGACTTGATTGTGGAAAGCGCTTGTCTAAATGGTAATCTTTATTCTTGTTGACGTACGGTGTTACTATGTCTATCTCTGTTTTGGCAACAACAGTCATCGTAATATTGCGTTTTGTTAAGATTTTATATTTTGATGGCCAAAAGATGATGGGACTATCAAGGTTAGTTGGCCACTACGAATTTGGGCTAGACTGTAGAGCAATGAACGCAATTAATGTCTACTTTTTATATATCTTCGGTATCTATGACTTTAACTGTTAACTTTAACCAATCAGTCGATGTTAACGTGAAGCTACACAGAGTAATAGTGAAGGTGGTCTGATGCTTAACGCTATGGACATTATCTATTGATCTGCACAAAGAACCGCTCTTCACTATGATTTTGCGTTATTTTCTTATATTGGGACTGTATTTGGAAATTTGGAAAAAAGAATTTTTATTGTTTGCTTTAAAGATTTATCAAATTTTTTTATAATTTTTATCTATAAATTCCTTTGACTTTATTGAACCAACTCTTACAAGATATTAGACAAAATAATATCAAACAGAATGTATTTCATAAAATAAAAACTATTAATCGTAAGGATTCCAGCTAAAACCATAACACAATTTGTCATAGAAAATTGATTGATAACACACGAAGACGAAACCCTTGATTGCACCATCGGTTCAAAAATATCCTGTCCAAAATTTTCTAATTTTTCATTATCACCTTGTCCGTACAAATAACCAACTACTTGTTTGAAATTTTCTGGTATACAAGGTGCTACTTCGCGTCGAATACACATTGCGTTATCAGAAGTGGGTAATATATCCGATCGGTTGATGTTGTCGCTGCTGGCATCACTTTCGTCTCCCATATCCCTGTTCACCTGATCCACTGCCGATCTGTAAGAAGGTTGCATGTAGTATGCAGCAATAGGTGGCCTATAATGGATTACTTCATCTGGTATATTTTTATCAGAAGATGAATCAGCTACTAAATCTAAGCCACGTAGTTTTTCAAAATAATCATGATCAATAGTTGTATCTTCTTCATCCATACCCAAACTAGCAACACTGTTGTCAATATTTGAAGTCATCATTGACTGCAAACATTGATTAACATAGTTATTTCTTTCCCTGCATATAAAGCTGCTATCTGAATCTAACTTACTGCTATCACCAGCGAAGGCTTCAGTATTAACATAAAGTACCTTCTGACTACCATCTTTAATTTCACTTCCATTATAATAAACGGGTGTCTTATCCTCATAAGCTTCTATAGACATAGCGTCATCTAAAGTATTCGGACCATAACTTCTTAATTTAGGCTCTGTAAACCTTTCGAATGGATTCTCTTCATCATAGGTTTTTTTCAAAAGATCTTCAATTATTTCAGAACAAGCTGAAGCTAATTGTTGTTTTGATTGGTAAGATGTTGACTGGCGTTTTCCTCGCTTACTCATCATGTACTATTGCTGAACTACACTGGAATTTTGAATTTTTTTTTTATGAATGAAGTGTGTGACGTTTGACAGTAAATAATTCTAGTTTATCATAAAATAAATTTAATTACCATCGAAACGTGTACGCAATAGCTAACTAGTTATACAATACTCGGAAGCTATTTTACAAATTTACAAAACATTTCTTGTAATTTATTATATGTTTGTTTTAGACCACCCGGATGGAATTTATAAAACAATACTGAGCCATTTCTTTAATTTATATAAAATTTTCTGAGCTGAAACTGGTTATTTATAGCGCGGTGTTTTCAAGTGTGTAATGTGTACAGAGGGAAAGAAAATGTGTCACCTTTTAAGACAGGTAGACTGGGTTGGGTTGGGAACGTTTTTAAATAAAGGGTCTTATCATGAACGCTCACAGAGGTGCATAAACATTATCAACTTATTGCTTCATTATGCAGGGATGCCAGGTAGAGAAATACTACTGGGGTGTTAATATATTGTACTGATATAGATAGGTATTTTAGTTAATACTAAAAACATTTGAGGAATTTTTAATTAAGCTTGTTTAAATATTTGTTAATATTGTAATTTAATTAATATTTTTGTTTTGTTTTAGGTGGTCTGAGGGGTTAACGTTATGTTGGGCAGCCCCGCCGGGCCAGGGGGTCCCAATCAACGGGGAGGATTATGGCCCTTGGCCCCGGCACCAGCGCCCTCTGCCACGAATTTCACAGCAGATGGTAAGTGTTATTCAAATAATCTACACAACATTATTAATAATTAATTCCTAAATTGTGCAATAGTTAAAACCTTTTTTTTTTAATACGTAATTAATTATTGAAAATCGGATGCATCATCGATCGAGGTTATATATTAAAATTTAAATAAACCAGACGTCCTTCTCATTCATTTATAATATAAATACAGGAACTACGGTTATCCATGCGCATTAATGTACAGAGGGTGCTGAATAATGCAAAGACAGGAATATTTGAAATTATTTAGATACATTCATGTACAAGAAATGAATTGTACATAATAAGTATGTGAATCAACTAATACAGCGAACATTACATTTGGCTTTTTTAGTATTAAATATTTTTATTAATAGTTTAATTTGTGTTGGGAGCCCTAATAAAATTGGAAAATCTAAATTTTTAATAAAAGAGTATTTTGAGAAAATATCGAAATAAAGTAGAAGACTTAAGTTTGGCACAACTTCTTTTCTTGTCTTGACTATATTTATTAATGAAATGAAATATGTGGTCGTTCTATTTCTACTCAGTTTCTATAGTACGAAGTCCCGTCTATTGTCTTAAATTTTGCAACCAATACATCTTTTTTTTTTAATTCTCTTTTTCATCAATTGTCATTATTTTTGGTTCCACATTAAATGTTCCATGTACGTGTTTTGTTTTTATTGTAATCAATAGTCTCTGTTAACTCGCCCAAGCACTTCCTGGTTTGCAATTCTTGCTGTTCAGTGGATCTTAAGTATTCTGCGATACAGCCACATCTCAAAGGTTTCAGTTTTGTTCATTGGTGCTATTTTTAAAGCTCATCTTTCCATACTCTAGAGAACTACTGACTATATATAGACTTTCATGAATCGTAGCTTAAGGTTGATGTCGAAGTCAGTGTTGCTAATGACTTTTTTAAACTTTAAGAATGCGCTACATGCATTTCTAAATTGTCAAATGTTATTCTGTTACTTTTTGTTGTGTCGGGGTCTTTCCTAGATTAATTAAAACAAAAGTTTATCTTTAAACTTTGTTTTAATGTTGAATCCTATCTGTTTACTATGTGGAGTACATAGTTATACTCGGTTAACTAGTTATTGTAGATTTTCTACGATTTTAATTGTTAATATTATGTTGTCCGCATATCGAATGCTTTTTATATTGTCTATTAACTTTAATGTCTTTTTTGATATTGCTAAGTGCTACAAGTAATATGTTTTCCGAATATAGGAGAGGTGACAGAACACGACTTCTTTACAGATTCTGTACTGTGTTGTTTATTTTGTTGTCAATTTTTACTTGTGCTGTTTGGTTCTAGTATACATTTCCTATATATATCTGATGTCTTCGTTGTCTAACTTTTTAAAGATTTTGATGAGTTTGTGATGTTGTACTTCAGACTGTCAAACGTTTTCTCGTGTCTATGCAGCACAAGTATATAGTTTTTCTTTTGTCGTTGCAGTTTTGTACGAGAATTTGCGTTATGAATATTGCTTCTATGTGCACATATCTTGCCTGAATTGTGTCTCACGGATTGTATTTTTGCGTTTTTTGTCTTTGGTGTATGATTTTAAGGAACATTTTTAATGTGGGGCTTATAAGACTAATCGGTCTATATTTCTCGCTTTTTTTGCAGTTTTTATTATTGGCAAAAAGTTGAAGCGTTGACGAGAGCTATTGGGCATATCATATATGTTATTGAAGATTTTGTGTAAAACGGAAATACCTTTTTATCGAGACGTCTTTTGGCTACGCCTACTATATCTATGCTTTTTTTATTTTTTGGGTTAGGTTTATGATATTGTATTTTGATTTGATTTTGTACGTTTATCTTTATGGCTTTATTCAAGTCCGTTTCCCAGAAGATCCGATTGGCGAACTTTCAATTCTCCGGTAATTTGATTTGAGTTGAATGTAGTCGTGATGTGATTTTTTTTGGAGAGATAATGGAGATAGTTTTTAGTTGCCTTTCTCTATGAGATAAATGTCGTCTTGGTTTTGGTGGAAATTTTTTTGGCATAAAAGTAGCTGGTTTTTAGTGAAACAGCGTCTAATGTTTTTTTTTCGAAATTTTTTTTTAAGAATCTTCTTGTTTATCAGCGTACGGGGTATCAGTTTGTTGCATTTATATTTTTAAAAATAATTTTTTAGTACTTTTTAAGTTTTTTAAAAAAGATATAAAATTGTTGAAAATAAATTAATTGCATATAGTATATCTCAAGTCTTTTATATTGTTGCAAAAATTAGTTTTTTTTTTTTTATATATTTGTATAATCTTCCGCAAAGTTTTTCAAATTCAACTATATGGCTTGAACAGAGTGGCTACTTTCTAATTTGTTGCTTAGGTGGTTGATGCTGAAGTTATCTGTAAACAGAGATAAATGATGTTTAACATTTTGCGTACAGTACTGTGTTAGAGTCAATCTAAAAAGATATGAGCGACCTGAAAAAGTTTTATTTTGTGAATTTTAAACGACGTCCGGAGATTTTCTTTTTGGTAAACCACGGTGGCTCAATTTATTGAGGAGCGCTTTTGGCAAAAAAACTCAGTGGTTTTGGAATAGGTGGTTTCTTTTAAGGTGGTGGTTTTGGCAGTACTGCCATGCCACACTTTTTTGGTCGTTGTTTTTGAAGTTATTTTTTTTTGTTGTTAGTTGCTGCTATGGTCTGGCCAACTTGCAGTTTATTTAATTTCTATTTTCTTTGGGATTTGTCAGTTTTGATTACTTTTGTTTTAATGCTGGTTTGCCGCATTTTTGGAAGTGGCATGGTTATCTAAGTGGTTTTAATATTGACGTTTTTTTTTTATTGGGGTTGTTAGGGTTTTCTAACCTTGTTCTATATTTGTTTTTTTTTTTCTGGTCGCCTGCGGCGTTTGCAATCTTACTTATTTTTTTGTGTCTTAAAGATTTGTTGGCTTCTTAATTACTTTTTGTTTTTTCTTTACTTTTGGCTTGAAACTTTTTTGGCAGTTTTGATGATGAACTTTTTTTTGTTGTTTTTTTTTAAATTTTTTTGTTATACCCGGATTTATTCTTGGTACTAACCTTTTTGCAAACAACTTTGCTTGCTAGCAATCCGTAATTATTTGCTGGCCCAGTTTACTTAGCTCGTACTCTTATGCTTTTTTTATCTCCAAAGATTGTTGTCCTCAATTGTCTTCTATCTTTTTTTTTTAATGCTGGCATTTGGTTTTTGCAGGTAGCTTAATTTGCTAAGGATTGTTTATTGATTATTGGTTTTTTTGGTGGCACTTGGATAAGAGATAAGAGTCTTGATGTTTTTTGGGGATCTTTTTTTGTTTTATTGGTCTTTGATTGCTTTCTGGACATTGTTGCTGGTGTAGGGCGATTAAATTAGACCTAAAGTTTTTTTTGCTGTTTAGTCTTATTTGATTTGATCCATTTTGGTTGGTTCTCTAGATCAATAAGAATTTTGTTGTTTACTTTTTTATTCACGTTTAACGTTTTCGGAGTCTACGCATTTGTTGGAGATAAGCTTCTGGATTTGGGTTGGCTCAATCGGGGCTAGTTTTAAATCATTTAAATCTTTTTCTCCATATTTGAAGAAAATTGTTTAGCAGTTTTTGAGTCGTTTTCGGCTATATTGCGATTTTCATGTTTTTTTTTTGTTTTCTACATAGTTTCTATAAAGTTTTGCATTTCCATAATTTGCAACCATATTTTTGTTGATTTCTCAATTGTAGTGGTTGCGAAATAGTTTTTGTTTATTGGTTGTGTGGTGTTTTTGGTGTCATTTAAAACTGCAATATTGTGGAATATGTGGTAAGGTTTCTTGACTAAAGAATCGTAGTAAGCAACAAAACCGTTGTGCTATGCAATTTTTTTCTACCTCGAAGAAGTGAACATGTTTTTGGGATTACTTGATTTATCTTCTTTCTTACGTTTTTTTCTTTGCTTTATTTTTTGGTTTTCTATATTGCGTTTGGTAATGATGGTGTTTCTAAATATTGCTTAGGTGTTATTTGCTTAATTTTTTACGGCTTTTAACAGTTTTGCCAGTTTGTTTTATTTTTTACGGTTGGGAAAATTTTATTTAAGCATCTTAAAGTACATACTTTTGGCTGTCTTTGTCAAAAATTTGGAGTCTTAATTGGTGGCAACTTTTGAGAAATGAATTTTTGAAAAAAAAAACTGTTTTTTTGAGTTTTTTGCGCGTGCGGGACAAGATAACAAAAATCTGACCGCTGCATTCGATTCCTTGAGAAATTTCGCATCGGTTATGACTATTCTAAAATTTTTCCAGGCTGAAATGCAATTAAGATACATAAAGTTAAAAGTTGAACTTTAAAATTCAATTGGCTCTACGAGGCGAACTATGTGACCTAGAGATCTGAAATTTGGCATGAAGTCATATTTTGGGTACTCAAACAAGTGTACAAAATTTGAGCTAAATTGGAGACGGTTGCGTGAAATGGACTGCTCACTTGACGTGGAATTGCCCAGCAACAGTTTTTGGTTTTTACTTAAGTGAAGATCTGTAAGAAAGTATTCTTTTTTCTTGTGTTATCTTCTTGTCTATGCTGTTGTGTTTTAGATCAGTCCTTTAATCTACTATATTGTGTTTATTTCAGTGTTTCACTCCACTCTTTTCTGTGTCTTTTTTGCAGCTTTTGCCTTCACTTTGATTGTCTATGTTTAAAGGGATTTACCTTAGTTGGTTTGTCACTCTGTCTGCTTTTTTTGCCACACTCTTTATGTGGTCCCCATATTTGAGTTTTTTATGCACTTTTAGGTATTTGGTTTTGGTCTGATGTGTTATCTCTTTATTGACTAAGATTGATTTATCCAATTTTCTATGCATGTCACTTTTAAGTATAGACTTCTGCGGATTACTATTGTCAGGTATTCTGCTTACACGATGAGTTCTACTGTGTTTGGTACGTTTATTTTTAGTATTTCGTAATAGTATATGTTTTACAGGACTGGCGTGTTCGATTTTTTTTAATTCTTAACTCTTCTTTCTTTGCAGTAGCTACAGATGAGATTTGTGAAGTATGATGAGAAAATTCTTCTATTATGTTTTTCTACGGTGGAAGGTTACTATTAATGCCCATTTGTTACGTCATAAGGGTTTGATAGACTGTAGTTAAGGATAGGCTGGTTTTTTTTTGGTAATATGTGCGGGGGCGATATGTTTGTACTGTTTCCCTTTGTGTGAAATGTATTGTTTTTTTTCTAAGTTAGAACTACTAGATGTGAGCGGGTTGTTCTTCACTTGGTGTGGTTGTTTGCTTAGGTGACATGGTTTTCTATGGTCCAAGCTGTATGGGATACGTCTATAAACCATTTATTGTTTTTATCTTAATATACAATACGTTATTGCTGGAGAAACGTTTTGTAGTTTTGAGTTGTGGTGCGCCACGGCCTCTTAAGTAGTGATTTTTTTTTTGTTGGAAAATCTTATAATAAAGGATGCAGTGCCGTTAGGTCAATGATGGTTTGGGAAGCAAGGCTTTGGTTCTTCAGAGCTGACACCGCATGTAGCTGGCGTATTTACGCTCTCAAGGCGCCGAATAGAGCAGGCCGACACATTTTACTCAGGTGGGGTTACTTTAGCACTTAGATGCCAGTTTTTGCACTGATCGAATTTTCAGAACGATGTTTGCCTGCACTGATACGGTGAGACTAAAAGGCTTGGAGATAATGAAAGTTTTGTTGCTTTTAGCGGAATTTTTGAGCTACGCGGACAGAAATGGCTTTTCTGAGGTTTATTTTCCAATTGAATTACAGAGATTGAAACTTAGCGAAACAAAAACATCGTCTGCTGGAATTTTTTGGATTACCACTTATGAAAGTCAACTTTGTCAATTTTTTTTTTGTACAAGGGCCGCCATTTTAGGGTTTATGATTGTGTTACTACTTTACAGCTGTCTTTGATTATGTAGATGTTAATTAATTACATAATATATACTACCGAACCCGTTAATTGACAGAATGGAGGCGTTGTAGATAGTTACGAGGCCTACCCACACTTTCAGTTATGGTTACATGGACAGTAATCATTTGTTAATTTTTTAAAATGCTCTGAACTTGCGATAATTTATGTGTCGAGATTTGAGTTATTCTCCGACTAAAATTGATACAAAAATAAGCTTGTGTAGTTGTTGATATTGGTAGCACTGACAATTGCTAAACTGTTGTTTTGTATTCTTTTGTGCTGCTTTGGAAGTCTATCTGCAACAGATTCTTCAATATCCTCGTCTGCTTCTGCTAATGGCGTCGGATTTGATTAATTTTCATGTTGGTTGGCTGTGTTTAAGATGATTCTATTTTCATCTAAAAAGTTTTATTGTTCCTTACGTTATTTTGTTGAGTTTATTTTAACGCTTCTCGGGTGGACTGATTAATCAGATTGAGTTTTCAGATCTTGGAAATTTTTATTTAAATGGTCTGACGTGGCACTTTAAATTGAGTTTTTGTGTTTTATCTCTTTTGATGTTTTGGTCACTTTTTATGATTTGTCTGTCTTTTTTAAATAGTTTTGAAATGTGCGTAAAATTTGAATAAAGTATCTAATTTAAATGTGATAAATCACAAGTAGTTAACAATATTGAAATTAGTAATAAGTTGCATTGAAGAGACTGCTTTGCTTTTTCATTGTCTAGTTGGCTTACTGTTTGTCTATACTATGTGGTGGGCTTATTCAATCTGCCTTTTAGGAAAACTTGTTGAAGAGTAATTTAGAAGAAAGAGTTAGAGTTGTCTTATAGGCGGATGTAGAAGCCGTGGTTGAGAATCAGCTACTCATTGAAAAGTAATTTATGAGAAAGAGTTAGTATTGCCATACAGGCGGATGTAGGAGGTGTAATTAGGAATCAGTTTAAAAAAAAGTTGTTATACATTTTTGTTGACAACTCTTTATCTTTTTCTTTCTTGTCCTACGTCGAGCGCCAATGGTTCTATGCAAAGTTGGTGGTGCGTAGATTGTGGTAGTTTTTTAGTTTTCTCAAAAGTGGGAACGAAAAATACATCAAAAACTAGGTAAACTTTTTAGAATTTAAAGAAGTTAGTATTGCTCTTGATTGAGACTAGCTGGTAGTTCTTTGCTAATACGCTTTGAGCTAGACTTAAAACAAGTTTTTTTGTAGGTTAGGAAGTAGTATCCTAAAAACACTTTTAAGATGGAGAGTCAGATTAGCTCTAGTTTGGTCATATAAACCACACTGGAAATGCGCCTACTATTTAAACTCTACACTTCTTTTCTGGGGTTTACTTGAAAGTCTGGACTTTTAGTCCTCTGTTTAAAGGACTATATAAAATAATTTAGGAGAAAGTTAGAAATTACTCTTGATCTTGAAGGCGGTTTGGCTTGTGGATTTGTCACCTGAATGGACTTTGTACTCATTAGACTCTCCAAGCATCTAATGTAGTTTTATGGCAGTTGCTTGATGACGGTCGCATGGTCTTTTTTTCTGTGGAGGAGAGGAAAATCTTCAAAAGACGTAATGTCGGATTCATCTGGGACAATATCCAGACGCCTACAGACTAAAAACCACTCTTCTATATATGACCTGGCCGACAGTGGCATTACTACACTTACCAGCTACACTCTTCTATTATTTACTTGCGGCTTGAGCTTCCTGTTCATTACGTTTATTCACTTTTAGGATATCATGCATAATTATTTCAACGACAGACTATTTTGTTACGCTCTATATCATGTTGTTAATTAGATTATCCAGTGTTAGTACGTTGCCCAGCTCCTCATACGTACTTTTTCTCACAGCCAGGAACATCACGCAGTTTAGCAAGGTGTGTTTGGGGTTATCTGTATTGCTGCAGTACATGCATTTATGTACCTGGGTATAGAACTTTTCGGCTTCGGTGATATTGAAGCAGAGGTGAGAAACCAAACAACAAAAGCAATTAGAATAGCCGGCTGCATGAATACAATATGGTGCAATAAATGTCTGGGAACGGACTCTAAATCTAGGATCTATAAAACCGTAGAAACCAGGCCAGAAACAGCAAAAACCAAAAGATTCCTAGAAATAGCTGAGATGAAGAATGACTGAAAAGACACTGTTGGATAGAGAAAGAAGCGAGTCTATCAGAACAACATGTAAGGTCAAAAACATCAACGACTGGATAACAGACAGGATGGATGATCGCCGGCTCGTGAAAATTGTTTGCGACAGATCTCTACTGGGACGAAGAGACGTTGGGCGCCGCAGAAAACGATGGAGCGACAGCCTTATGCAAGTGGACGATGATTAAACAGGCGATTTTTCTAAAATGAAGAAAGAAGAAGAAGAAGAAGAAGAAGACATGCATTTATTGTTGTTAGACAGATTTATGCGTTTCAGGTATGTTCCGAAATAGTCTTGGCCTGTTAGGAACTGTGTTACGTAGTAAGAGACTTCACCGTGTTTACGGTTTAACCATAGTTTAGGATCTTTAATTAACCTGCTGGTCTGTTTGACTGATCTACCAGGTTTGCTCTACGCTGTTTTCAATGCAAGTGCATCCGGATTACTTCCGCAATTAGTTGTATTGCACGCGTTGACATTGTCCGATACGCAAACGTCACCCTGATCGCAGCCTTCCTCTGCGTTTTTGAGAGCATTTTTTTGTACTTGTCTCTCTGAGTACAGTACCTTTCAGCTTTCTTACATGATTCCACAATGTGTAATCCCAGGTTGAAATTCTTGCCTATTGCAATATTTAGATACTTTAAGGTCTGCTGGCTTCTGATCATTTTGTTGCCCACTTTCAAAAAGATCTGACCCATGTGTGTTTCCAGCTACTATCAGCGCTTCCATTTTCCGGTGCATCTTCTCTGCTCTAGCCATTCTTCTATTTTTCCGATGGCAAATTCTGCATCTTCTACTATATGTTACTTGGTTTTGCATTTAGCAGCGCCAGGTCGTCTGCATATCCTATAAGGAGCACATTTTCTAGTAGCTCTATTTTGAGCACGTTGTCGAAGTACATATTTCACAAAGTCGGTCCTAAGAAAGAGGTTGTTGCTCACTAGGATACTCTTGTTCTGCAGGTACGAGCAAATAAGGTTAATAAGGTATTGCGCGATACTTTTTTTAACCAGCCATTTTTGATTTCTAGCCACGGTACAGAGTTGAAAGCGTTTTTGAAATTTATAGTAACCAGGATAGCACGTTCTTTTCTTTTTTTTTGTTTCTTTGACTGCGTTTTTAGCCAATTGGATTGCTTCTTTGGTTGACCTCTTTGTTTTAAATCCAAACTGATGGCCGCCTGGCCTACCATGTTGCCACCGCTTCTGACCGGAACTAGGGTATCTCTTTCTTGTTCCGTAAACTTTTTTGTTTTGATTGTTTGTTTATTATATTTTTTCTTAAGCTTAGTTCTATTTTATACCTATTCTGGTAGGTTGTTGTAATCAAAGTTTCATATAAAAAAAATATGTAGGGAAGGATATCAAAGTTAGTACGAAATAAGTTTTATAAAGGACAATTCATAGAGCAGGAAGCTTGGGTACGCGAGGTCGCTTAGATTTAGCTGCGTTTAGAATAGGTAGGAATAAGGTATTTGCATTTTGGGTACACGTATCACTACTTTTTGAAAAACTGGATCTGTTCAGTAGAAACTAGAATCCTGGTTTTGTATACCAGATCTAGCTTCCTTGCGAAATATGATCTCAAAAACTGTCAAATTGTTTTTTGCATTGTCAAATTGTTTTCTAAAGCTGTAAATTTGTCATTTAAGTTGTCAATTTACCTCAAAACAAAAAACTTGTATCTAAAATTGTCAAATTGATTGTCAAGTCAAATAGTAACTTAATTTGTTTTTCTGTTTTTATTTTTATTTGTATGTATTTATTTGCATTTAGAAATATAACTGACTACTACAATAAACCTTACAAGTATATATACAAAAATAAAGATTAAGAAGGGGTAACATAGCTAAGTAGGGATATTATGCATTAGATGATTTTCTAAGAAAAGGTGGTTGTAAAAACCCTCGGTAGGTAAACATTTATCGTTTTTATGAATAAATTACTAGAAACTAAAATGTCATTAGGCCGCGCCACACTAATCCGTCTCCAGACGCTACCCCAATAAACTAATCATGCAGCTGCACAACAATTCTTCCAACAATATAGACCCATAAAATATGCAATTAAGAAAATATATATACAAAATTATCAATTACAGGAAAAACCCGGCATCATAAAACATACCGTGAAGGGTACTGAACAGTTGTCAAGTTTCCATTCAAGTTGTCACATTGTTTCTTGAAGTAAAAAATGATGCCCGATGTCATTAAGTTAAAAAAGTAAGCAAACTAAACTAATTTCTGGATAAACAACATTTGGGCAGGTCACTTTGTTCATGAAGTGCAGGATAGTAAGCTATCAGGAAATTTAATATTACTTCCTTCTAACGAATCATAGAATGGCAACGAAAAGAAGCGTGGGGCGGCCGGCAACAAGATGGCGAGATGATATACAAAAAATAGCAGGAAGGAACTGGATCCAAACAGCCCAATCCAGAGAAACATGGAAAACGTTAGAAGAGGCCTACATCCAGGAGTGGATAAAAACAGGCTGAAGAAGAACGTATTCCTGCAGCTAGTAAACATACGAGAATGTTAAATATCATTAAGTTAATTCAAACTAGTTTGCTGTTAACCAGAGGTGGGCAAGATTCACTTTTCTTTTAAATTATGGCGTGACTAGTTGCTACTAGCTAAGCAGTCAACCAACTTTAATGTTCCTTTGCACGTGGACCTAACCTAACTCTAATGATGATGAGTCTAAATAAGTGGGCAGAAAATCATAGTTCACTTACTGCGAGAAGTATTTTTTGCGATGGTTTTCATTTTCTACATAGAACAGAGGAGAACCTGATAGGGACTGCTACACAAAGAAAGACAATACAGTTTGTTCAGCCTGATGAAAAAAAATATTCTTTTCTACTACTGAATTTTCAGCTGATGATGATTGAGGTTTTGTAAGGCATGGCATTATACATGGAATTGAAGTCTTTCCATTATATCTAGTTTAAGTCCAAACATGGATTATGTTAGAAGAAGCCTTATGCATTTTATACTTGAAAGTAATAAATGAATGTATTTATTTATTTGTTGGGTTTAAAGCTAGTTTAGTGCAGTTTTAACATTCTCATATACTTTTGAATGGTCCAATGACTGTTTTTACAAATTGTGGTCTAAGTGCAGACCCGTAGAAACAGTTTGCTCGTGGCTGTGTAATACCAAACTAACGTCATGTGAGTATTGACTGGTTGACAGGTACTTGGTGGTTATTTTGTCGAAATTGCATTTTGTCTTGTAGTAATTGAGGTCATGTATTTAAGTTTTTTTTATTAGTTTGATATTCTTTATTGACGACAGTCTTATTAACAATGGGTCATCCTAGTTGAGTATGATGTTGAGTAGGTCGACAGTGATCTATTATTATTATAATGAATTCTAGTCGTTGTGAACTGCTAAAGAGTGGGAAAATTTCTTCTATCGATCAGAAATTTATAACAAACAGTTTTGATCATATGAACTTGTTTTTTCTTTTTTATATTGTGCAGTCTCATGTGCAACCAATTACATGAGTAATATTTTAATTTGTATTAATGATACGTGCAATGGTGAATTATTCACTAACGAAATCATATTTTTTAGTTTTTTTTTTTAATATCAAAATGTTATTATTTGGAAACAAAACTAAATAAATCGATATTACTTCTAAGGAATCTTATCACTAATTACAATCAAATAGGCAAATGAAAACATAACGAAACAAATAATTTCCATAATACTCGGTACAATCGATTGATTTCATTCGGTCCATACACATTGTGGTATCTCTTGTGTTATGGTGATGTTGTTTAATTAATTAAAACTTCACTTTAATATTATTTATTAATAATTATTTCTTCACTTGAGCCTTGCGGCCCAAGCTCAGAGCTACCGCTCTTTTCAATACTTAAAATATAACTAACTTAAAACTATTCCTCTCGCATATTTATATTGGTAGATAGGGATGAAACCGACCCTTGACCATAAACAGATGGTTTATAATCTTAATGGGTTTTTACAGTCATAAAATCGGGTTGGGACACAACATTACTTCCCCCTCAAATTTAAAATTTTTATGAAAGAAAAATTTACCAATATAATTATGTGGAGTTTAAAAATTTACATTTATAATAATAATTAATTGACTAAAGAAATACAATAAAATTAATAGTTAATAATATTAAACTAAATATATATATATTTATGTTTTATTAGAATAAAATATATAAATAGTTTTGATTCCTTCTTTTACTAAATAAACAGTTTAAAAATGTTTGATTCAATTAACTCTACCTTTACAACTTTTTATGTCAATACTACTTCATATGAAAACTTTTTAATTTTTGAATACTTAAATTTGTCTTACTTTGAAACAAATAAATTACAAACATAGACGCCAGTCTTCTTGAATCGCACATAGCTAAATTTCAAGAGCAGGATACGTCTTGATTTACCCGCCAGCTCTTAGCTAAGGTTTAATCAACTAAAACCATTTACAATCTTCAAAGATTTATGTATTGATTTTCAAAGTTAAAATGTAGAATTATATAGTGTTTATGATTTTACAATTAAAATTTTAATATAGAGTCAAATCTATTTATAAATTAAATATGTATGTTTTGTTGATATATGTTTCATACCTTAATAAATTTACTGTAAACACATTTGCACATTTAAACATGATGTGGAAAATAATTTTCACAGCACAGCATCGGAGAAACGGCGAAAATATCTTCGTGCGAGCGGCAACACGATGGCGATATTTTCGATTCTTCGGACGGCGTGGATGGCATCTTATGTTATTAGCAGCGGCGTCGTTGTCGATGGCGGCAGAACGGCAAAGGCAACTGGAATCTGTTCGATCCAGCGCTGTCACCAAAATGTGGTATCTCTTGTGTTATGGTGATGTTGTTTAATTAATTAAAACTTCACTTTAATATTATTTATTAATAATTATTTCTTCACTTGAGCCTTGCGGCCCAAGCTCAGAGCTACCGCTCTTTTCAATACTTAAAATATAACTAACTTAAAACTATTCCTCTCGCATATTTATATTGGTAGATAGGGATGAAACCGACCCTTGACCATAAACAGATGGTTTATAATCTTAATGGGTTTTTACAGTCATAAAATCGGGTTGGGACACAACAACATCATCAAAGTGAGCGAATCGTTTGTGTTTTCGCGATAACGCGTTGTGTCCCTACGTTCACCTCCCTATTTAGCATTTGTCGTCGCGAATTAATGCGATACGCTGTGAGGTCTGTATGCCTATACGAGGCACAAAGGGGTTAGCTCGACCACCACATTTGAATGACACAAACACACAACGGGACTGAATAATGAAGCAGGTTCGTGTAGTGTACATTTCCCTGGTCTGGCCAGTCAACTCCCAATAGATCTTTCTCGACTATACACGCATCTTAATCGCTTGTATGTTTTGTACCCAAAGTTGGAAGGTCGTACAAGTAACTAATTATGTTTAAGACGTTTGATTAATAAGTAATACGATTTATTATTTGAATTGAATCATTACTTTGCTTTTGTTTAAACATACCATAATTAGAAATGATTGAATAGAATAGAATTTATGGAATTTTCCACAAATAATATATTACAATGCAAACGTTTCAATTATCTCGAGTTCAAGTTTACAATTAACAAATGTGGTTTACGTATCGGGTTTAAATGTTATCAAATACGTACTATTGACTCATTATCATAATATTTGTATTAAACACGAATTGTTTGTATGTTTCACCTACTCGGTAATATTCAGACAAACACATACTCACACGTTACAATATCGTGTTCTGTTATTACAATAAAACGCACACAAATAAACACTTCGGTGGTGGTTTTCATTGATTAGTTTAGTTTGTTTTGGAAATAAACAGGCTTCGGCAAATACTGTTTTTGTTTATTCGAAGGTTTCAACTGATGATTTATTTCGAAAAATTGTATTAATGAAATTTCTAATATAATCGTAATAACAATAGTTTTATTTATGGTAATTGCTATTATAAGAACTTAAATCAATCGATTGAATCATTAAAGTTGATAAACAATTATATTATAAAGTTGCAAAATATTGATATACAGCTATTTAATTGAATTAAAAACTGGATGTACGTGGCCAGTGGAAATGTTTTATTTTTTTGCATGTTTCTAGTTTAATGATTGCTTGGATAGTTTGAGGACATAGATTGATATTTTTATTTATTTTGTGTTTTGTAGTCTCGGGATAATTCTCGATTGGATGCAGAATTAGGACTAGGACGACTCTGAAAGATTGTTATTGGGTTGTTGGCTTATTGAAAGTTTACACAATTTGGCCGAGTCGAAACTATTTTGTAATGAAGTAATACTCTTACTCCTCTTATATTTCATGACACTGGAAATTTTATTCTCTACACGTTGCACAAACCGATGAAAAAAGAGTTAAATTCCGCGAGTTGTGTTACACTCAAAAAACCGCCCGCTTAAGGTTGTTATGGACAATTTCTGAAGAGTTTTATATGATAAATAAATTTTTATTGCGATTTTTGATTATTTTCTTGCAATATAAGGATTTTTTGCAATTTATACAACATTTTTGGCAAATATAAGATATTGAACGGTTTTTATTGATAGATTACATTCAATAAATGAATTTTCTGTAAAATTTTCAGTCATTTTCTTGCGATAGAATGTTTTTTGCAAGTTTGTAGAGATTTATTGCTGTAATTGCATTTTCTACATGAGTTTTGGCGTGTTTAAAATATTGAACGGTTTTTATTGATAATTTTTGATGAATTTTATAAAATAAATGAATTTTTTGTAAACATTTGTTTGCAATAAAAGGTTTTTTCTGCAACTTCCATACAGATTCTTTGCGATAATTTTGTTTTCTACGAGATGTTTGGCGAGTTTCAGATATAATCTGGTGTTTATGGACAATTTTTTATGAAATTTATGCAATAAATTAATTTTTTGCACGATTCTGTTTTTCTTTGCAAGTTTTTATAGATTATTTGCGGTAAATACATAAAAATGCGAGATTTTGTGTGCAATTTTTTTTTTTTGCAGTGAAGTGATTTTTCTTGCATAATTTTATAGATTTTGTGCAGTAGGTTTGGCATATTTAAGGAAGAAACTGGTTTTTATTCATAATTATTTATGAATTTTATGCGAGTGCGGTATCTGACCATTTTCAAGCAATATAAGCGTTTTCTAACAGTAAATGCGTTTTTTATCATTTTTTTGAAGAATTTTAGTTTAAAATGGTGTTTATGGACAAGTTTTCTGGTTTGATTTTTGATTACTGTTGTGCAACTAAAGTGTTTTTTTGCAAGTTTGCTTGGATTTTTTGCCGTAAATGCGTTTTGTACAAGATTCAATTCAATTCAATTTTTGATTTGGATTTTTTACGAATTTTTTGACTAGTTTTGAATATAAAATAGTTTTATGGACAACTTTTGATGAAATTTATGCAATACGTAAATTTTCTATGATTTTAGATTTTTTTTGTTTTGCAATAAATGAGTTTTTATTGTATATTTTTATAGGTTTCTTGCAGTAAATACGTTTTTACGAGGTTTTTGGCATACTTAAGACAGAAAATGGTTAGCATAGACAATTTTTGAAGAGTTTCTATGGATTTTTGCGATTTTAAAACAAAAAATAATTTTTATGGACAATTTTTGATAATACTTATGCAATTTTTTGTGAGATTTTTGTTAATTTTCTTGCAATAATAGGCTTTCTTTGCAAGTTTTTATGGATTTTCTGCAGTAAATACGTTTTTTACGAACTTTATTGTCAATTTATTTAAGATATAGGCATATTTTGAGTTTTTGTCGACAATACTGCCGGATTCTCTTGGTGATCAGTTTCAGATAAAGAACATTGACCAATCATGCGTTTTTTCAATGCCAACGAAATGGAGTTTTTTGAAAGTTTTTATCGATTTTTTGTGGTAAATTCTAGGAGATTTTTTGCGAAGTTAAAAATAGTTTTGAACAATTTTTGATAAATATCATGCGTTTTTTGAACAATTTTTGTGGATTTTTTGCGGTAAATAGATTTTGTACGAAGCTTAAATTTGTCAAATTTAAGATAGAAAAAAGTTTTTATGAACAATGTTTGATGAATTTTTAGTATAGATAAACTGTTTTTTCTAAAATTGAATGGTTTTTTTATGTTTTTTTTGCTGTAAATAGATTTGTTATCAGATTTTTGACGAATTTAAAAAACAAAATAGTTTTGAAATTTTATGTGATAAATGAAATTTCGATGCGATTTTCAATAATTTTCTAGCAATAAACAGATTTTTTTAAATATCGAAAGATATAAAGTGATGTTTATGGACAATTTTTGATTAATTTTATGTGATAAATGAATTTTTAGTGCAAGTTTTTATGAATTTATTGCGGTAAATGCGTTTTTTTACAAGATTTTTGTCAAATTTAAGATATAAATTGGATAATTTTTGATGTATATAATGCGATAAATGAATTTTCTGTGCGATTTTCAATAATTTTATTGAAATAAAAGGATGTTTTGCGATTATCAATCACTTTTTTGAAATGGTTTTGTTT
This sequence comes from Tachinus rufipes, assembly GCA_963932245.1. Taxonomy (NCBI): domain Eukaryota; kingdom Metazoa; phylum Arthropoda; class Insecta; order Coleoptera; family Staphylinidae; genus Tachinus; species Tachinus rufipes. The sequence goes on along the minus strand of OZ010747.1, from coordinate 83,515,199 downwards.
GCGACAAATGCTTTTTTTAATAATTTTTGATCATCTTCATGACTTTTTTATGTAATAAATGAATGTTTTGAACAATATTTTTGCAATTAAAGGGCTTACTTTGCAAGTTTTTATGGCTTTTTGCAGCAAATGAATATTTTACGCGTTTTTTGGCAATTTTAGCGATTTTTGATCATTTTCTTGCAATAAAAGGGTTCTTTGCAAGTTTTTATAGATTTCCTGCAGTAAAAATGTTTTTTACGAAATTTATGATCAATTTATTTAAGATACACGTTTTGAGTTTTTGATCTTCTTTATCTAAAACTTTTTTTAGCCAAAATGACTACTTTATAGATTTTATTGCAATACAAGTTTTTTTCTTACGAGATTTTTGGCATATTTAAAACAGAAAATGATTTATGTAGAAAATTTTTGATGAATTTTATGGAATAAAAGTAATTTTAGTCTGGTTTTTGACTTTTTAAGGTAAATGCGTTTTTTGAATGCGATTTTTGGCGAATTTGAAATACAAAATGGATGGAAATGGAAATTGATAAATATCATGCGGTAAATGAGTTTTTCGAACAATTTTTGTGTTTTTTTTTGCGGTAAATAGATTTCTTACGAAGTTAAGTTTATGACTAATTTCAGATATAAAATACTTTTTATAAACAGTCTTTGATGCTTTTTTAGTGATAAACTGTTTTTTTGGGTAATAGAAAGGTTTTTTGCAAGTTTTTTTATGGCAAATTTAATACATAAAATGGTTTTATGAAGTATTTTTACGAATTTCAAGCTTTAAATGATTTTTCTTTTAATATTATTTTGCAAATAAAGAGTTTTTGTTTAAAGTTTTTATGCTGTTCTACAAGATTTTTGACGAATTTTAAAAACAAATTTTGTTTTGATGATATTTATGCAGTATTCTGTGCGCTTCTTGATTATTTTTTTACATTAAAAAGGTTTTCTTTGCATGTTTTCAAGGATTTTTTGCTTTTTTTTACAAGATTTATGATCAATATAAATTTTATGTGATAAATGAAATTTCTGTGCGATTTTAAATTATTTTTTAGCAATATAAAGGTTTTCTCAAGTTTTTATGGATTTTTGCGGCAAATTCGTTTTTTTTTAAATTTTTGGCGTAAGGTATAAAGTTTTTGATTAATTTTGTATTACAAATAAATTCTTGTTTGATTTTCAATAATTAATAAATGAATTTTCTGTAGGATTTTTAATCATTGTACTAAAAACGATTTCTTTGCAAATTTGTTCGTATTTCTTGTGATAAATGCAAGTTTTTATGGTTTTCTTGCGGAAAATGCGTTTTTTATGGATACATTTAGATGAATTTTATACAATTATTAATTTTTTTGAGCAATATTTGATTAATTTCTTGCGATAAATAATTTTTTTGTGCAAGTTTTGTTCATTTTCTTGCAATAAAACGTTTTTTGCAAGGTTTTATGTATTCATTTCGGTAAATGCGTTTTTATAAGATTTCTATCAAATTTAAGTTATATATTATTGCAATAATGGAATTTTTTTTGCGATTTTTATTTTTTTTTGCATTAAATGGTTTTTTATGAATTCATTGCGGTAAATTCGTATTTATAGGATTTGAATTTTATGCAATAAATGAATTGTCTGTGCGGTTTTCAATTATTTTTTTGCAATAAGTGTTTTAGTTGCAAGTTTTTATGGATTTTGTTTGCAGTAAAATTTTTGACGAGTTTATGGACAATTTTTGAGGAATCTTATGCGATAAATGAATTTTTTGAATAATAATTTTTTTGCAATATTTAAGACTTAAGACATAATATAAAAACCATTTTATGTTTTTGTGGACAATTTTTGATGAATGATGAAGATAAGAGACTTTGATGATGAACAATTTTTGATCATTTGTGCAATTAAAAAGCTTTTGTAGAATCCAAATCTGGCGTCACTTCAAGCCTATAAAAGGTAAAAAAAGGGCCTGAAAGTCAACGGACTTCCAAAACCCCAGAAAACGCCAAGAAGGTGAAGCTGTCGTATTAACAAACTCAAGTTTCATCTGCTGTGGTGCAAGAGCTCAGTAAACGCAATTTTGTATCTCGCTAAACTGCATGTGAAGCGCTCCTTAACTTGCCTCGCGACGTCGAAGTGGTGCTAATCCCCGTGAACTTCATGAGAAGATACTTCATTGTAAACGTGTTACTGTGTGGTGTACATTGTCAATAGTTGCGATAATTGGGCCTTACTTTTTCGAGGAAGAAGAACACACTGTTACTGTAAATGCAGTTCGCTGCAGAGAAATAATTGAGACATTTTTTCTCCCAAAACTTAAAGAAATGGGGAGGTATGGTTTCAGCAGGACGGAGCCACGGCACACACAGCAAGAATTTCAATGAAACTTTTAAGGGAACATTTCCACAAGCGCCTAATCTCCTTGAGATTGGCTCATTGTAATTTTTTTATGGGAGGTCAATTTTAAGACCACTTGAAACAAAAATTCAGAATGTGTACAATACGATAATAAAAGAATTAAATCGATATATAAAATACTTTTTCTTTTATTAACCGTTCAAATCAGCAAGTTTCCTTGCCGCACCCTGTATATGTATTATATTTATTTTTACTTTTAGAGCCGCGTTTACAATCGTCGGATAAACTATTTGATAGTTATACCTGGTTTAACACGCAACGCATTTCACAAATGCTAGGTTAGTTTATCTCTAGATAACCTATTGAAACGTCAATATTGACATATGTTATTTATAAGTAAATTTAGATTGTCTCCTTTACAAAATATAAATGTGTTTAAATCAGATAGTGACAAAAAAAAAACAAAAATTGTAGCAACTAATCTTACTTTTTTCTTTATTTATTTTAACAAATATAATACATGTACAAGGTTATGAGAGTTATATTAGGTATAACTACTGCTCTAAGCACCGGATAAGTTACCCCAGGTTTATCTCCCTCTAAACCCTAACTATGCTTTAACTGGGGATTGTAAAAGCTGCCCTTAGTGATTGTAACTATACCATCATTACTCTTTCTAATTAGGAGATAAAGCTAGTGACTATTTTGTTAAAGTTTATTTTGATTGCTGCTTCCCAAGTAATATAGAAATTCTCAGTTAAGCATTACTATTATATGGCTAAGTCACTTCATTTATTCCATTATATTGTCTTTAGTCTCGTCATTTCTATGTTAATATAAACTTCTTATGTTCCATGTTACAATCTTTAATATACTCGTTTTACTTTTTCTTCTGTTCATAACTGTTCATTCCGTAGAACCAATTTGGAAACTATTAAGCAACACTAATCCAGAAATAACTTAGTTTGAACAATCGAAAAAAAGTGCATAATTCCAATTTTTGTTCTCAGGGGGCTGGGCAAAAAGGAGCAATTTTTAGATTTTTTAAACCGCCGAAGTTGACGTAATTTGATGTAAATTAGTTAGAAAATATAAATTTGTTTTGTTTATTTGGGTTTTAGGGGTTTAAAACTTGATAAATCTGCAAAAATAGGCCTATTCTTCAACATAAACTCTTACAAATACACGTTTAGCCGCATTTAGAGGAACAATACACCAAATACTATTAAAAATTTGAATTCTGGGGACAATTCTATATGGAAAATAGTCAGTATAGTGCTCATCAGCCGTAGAAAAGTTCATCTAGAAAGAAGTTTTTACAAAATTTTTAGACCAAAAATGCGTTAAAATTGATTATTTTTTCATATTTGCAAAAAATATTATAAACACACTAGGGTGTGGTTTAAAACATTCTTTTTATCAAATTTTGATAAGCACCGGGCTTATTTATGTTTGAATGCCAAAAATAATAATATTCTCAAATTTAACGCCGATAGATCGAGTCTAAATTTGAGCTGCAAGCGCAAAAACGATCAAACAAAGAGTAAAATTGCCCAAAATTGGTTCAAGCGACAAAAGATGTCTTTGTTAAACTTCTGATATGAGTAATATTTAAAAAAAAAATTTAAGTAAATGAAAAATGTTGTAAATTTTTTTTCTACGCCAGATAAGCAGCGTTTAGAGGAAAAAGTCAGTGCTGCTATTTTCCTCTGAGCGCTGCTAAATGTGTATTTGTGAGAGTTTATGTTGAAAAATAGACCTATTTTTGCCGTTTTATTGAGCTTTAGACCTCTAAAACCCAAATACACAAAACAAATTTATAAAACATGCGGTTTTTTGCTCAGCCCACTGAGAACAAAAACATGGCTTATGGTTTTTGCGGCTTATAGACAGGGTATAGACTTGAAATGGCGCCAGATTTGGATTCTACGGAAAATTTCTGAATGATTTTACTAGTTTTTAGTTTTGAGTTAAATTTTCGACTTTTAAACAAAAAATGCTATTAAAAAACGACAAGAAAACTAAATAAAAATTGTAGAATTGAACCGATCAAAAGACTACTAATAAGTTAAAGAAACTGAAAAATAATACTAAAGAAAATTTCTCAATGCACCCTCCTGCTGTGATCCTTTTGAAATGGAATTGGACAGTTTTTGATGAATTTTATGTGATAAATAGTTTAATTTGTGCAATTTTTTAATCTGTTTTTTGCAACAACAAAAATGATTTTTCTGCAGTTTTTTATGGGTTTTTTGCAGTAAATCAGTTTTTTGTTTGTGATTTGAAGGGAATGTACAATTTTTGAGAGATTGATTCGATAAATGTAGATATGTTTGATTTTTAATTATGTTGCACTAAAAAAATCTTTTTTGCAAGCTTTTTTTGTAGATTTCTTGTGGCATGTGGGATTTTTATAAGATTTTTAGCAGTTTTAAGATATAAAACAGATTTTTTTTTATTATCATCATCATTATTTTATTGCAGTTATTTGCAAGTTGTTATGGATGTTTTGGGGAAAATGTATTATTATGAGATTTTCGACAAACTTGAAATATAAATTAGTTGCATAAATAAGTTTTTATGATGAATTTTATGCAATGAATAGATTTTTTGGGCATTTTTTTTTTTGTAATTAACGGTAAGTTTTTATAGCTTTCTTGCGTTAAATGCGTTTTAAAATAAATCTTTGTCGTATTTAAGACGTAAATTATGAACACTTCTATGCAATAAATGAATTTTTGTTCGATTTTTGTTTATTTTATTGCAACCTTTCTTAGAGTATAAAATGGATTTTATGAATAATTAGTAATGAATTTAATACAATAATAGCTATTTATGTAACCAGTTTGGTAATGCCTCATTTTGTGTAACGAGGCGGGATTTCTGCGGGACGAGCGAAGCGAGCTGTCGCAACATCACGCGAGTTACACAAAACATGTAAATACAAGATTTTTTGTAATTTTGACAAAATATGTTCTATAGACTGACCAATAAATAGAGTAATAATTAGCTGCTAATAATTTTATAAATTATATTTAATATCAAGTAACTGTTTATTTGACATTTGAAGTTTTGATTCTTAAAGTTCAGTGTCAATTTTATTGTAATAACTGCAATAATTACGTAGTAAATATTTATAATTGAAAATTATTTATTTCTTTATTACAAAGAAGCGTCCGTTACTTCTTGTCAACTAATTAATAGATGTTAAGTTTTTAAAATGTTTGTTTTTTTCAGTTATTTTTATTTTTTTCATAACTAGTTACGGATTTTTTTTTCGTAACTAGTTATGAAAAAATGCATGTTTTCAAACTTATGTCAATTAAGAAAAGCGACACTTTACATGTCAAAATTAGAAAAATGATTTTTTTACAATTTTTTCAATTAAAGATAAGGGATTTATGGTCTTGGTATCGAAATTAGTCTGTAAACTGATTTTCATTACAATCGATGATTGTCAAAAATACCACCCGTCAAACTTGTATACTACGGTGGCGAGTTTTGACAGGAAAATTATTTATTTCATCAATTTTCACGACTAATTTATAGGCAACAGTTAAAAATATGATACGTGAAAATGCTTATTACACTTATCTTTTCCAATAAACTAAACTCGAAGCGATAATCAAAAACACTCTTCATATGCTACCTTTTATTGAAAAACACTTGACATAAAGCTTGAATACCGTCTCAACTGTTGAAACGAACGTTTAGTAAATATTACTTCTATTTTAACTCTTATACAGTTTCAATCTAACTATTAATTTTTTTTTACTTTCAACACACTTTTCGGTATTCAACCATGCATTGGAGAACACTTGACAGGAATCACCAAAACTGACTCAACTATTGCGAATCCAATAATACAAGGGCTGTTTTTTAAGTTTTCTTGGGTTTAAAAAAAATTAACTGGAATTTCTACGAGATTTTTTAGTTTTTCATGGATAATTTGCGGTAAATGTGTCTTTTATGAGATTTTTGGGCACCTTTAAGATACAGAATGGTGTGTATGGACAAGTTCTGATAAATGTTATCAGTTAAATGATATTTTGTTCATTTTTCTGCAATAAATAGGTTTTCTTTCCAATTTTCATAGATTTCTTGCGGTAAATTGATTTTTTTAAAGATTTATGACGAATTTAAAATATTAAATGGTTTTTATAGTATTTTTTTGATGAATTTAATGCGATAAATGATGTTTTTACGATTTTTGATAGTTTTTATGCATTTTTTTGGATTCTTTGCGGTAAACTCAATTTTTTCGCAATTTTTGAGCAAATTTAAGATATAAAATTGTTTTAATGGACAGTTTTTGATAATGTGTAATTTTTTATGATAAAAGGTTTTTTGCGTAAGTATTGATAAATGTTTAGTAGTAAAAGTGTTTTTATTGGGGGCACAATTTCAGTGAACTCTAAGATCGATGGTTGCTTGTTAAGCTGTAATATTAGTTTGTTGATAAACTAATTAGATAGTTTATTAAGTTTTGTAATTGTCTTGTGGAGGCTACGTAAACGGCTAATATATCAGGATCATTTTCATAAACTTGTACCAAGCAACAATTTAAAGCTAGAGTAGTGTTGTCTACTTTTTGAACTACAGTTTTGAGTGATTATTTTTATCTATTTTTAAAATTTGAAAGCTGTATATTTACTAAACATGCTTTAAAACCATAAAATGTATAGCAGTAGTGTACTGCGGTTTAAGGCTAATAACAGCAACAAAACAAAAAGATTTGTTATAAAATATTCTAAAAATAAGAGATAATAGATTTATTATTGTAAAAATATAATTTAATTCAGTCATATTTGTCTGTACAAAGAACTATACTCTTTATATACTTTTGGGTTTTTTAATGTGTGCGCAACTAAAGTTTTTCTGTTTATCTGAAAGAAGACTTACATATCCCACAATATTTTTTCTTAATTAGAAAAAAGTTACCATCTTAGTAGCTAGGGCGGTTCTAAAGATGTTGTTAGTGTTTTGGAGTCAATGGAATTATTGCAGATTTTTGGTGGTCATAAAATGATTTCACCCAGCAGCAATTTACATACGCAAAAAGAGTTTTTGAATTCATCTATTACAAATAATTAAAAAAAATACATTTTTATGAGGTTGTTTTGTGAATTGTGAATGGCGTTTGGCGTTTAGAATACTTATAAGTCTAGTTTTGGCCATGCGCACAAAACTAACTGTTACCATACTATATAAATTAAATCCTTATTTCTATGCTTCTTTTAATTACTGTTTTATTATTTACAGGTTTTGGAAAATACGGAATTTACTCACTGCTTCCAGGAGGTTCAGCTTTTGGCAATGCCCTATACACACATAGCCAAATAGGGCGCTTTGCGACAGGCTCATTACAACCAACAACGGCAACAGCATTCCATACACATAAGGGTAAGTTAATATTTTCAATAAAATGTTATATTACAAGTCAGATAACTTTTGATTTTCTGAATAAGTATAGTTTAAGACATTAAAACTAATCAAATAAAACTGATTTTGCCAGCGGTTGTGAGTAAGCCAACAATTAAATCTATTCTAATCTATTATATTTAGTCCACTTTTTCTTTGTTGCATTCAGTTTGCTTATTGAAGTTTACTGTTTTTTGTTGCTGTCTAGTTTTGTGGCTTAGTCTACTTTGTTGGCGCCAAGTTAAGGTTTTACTCTTTTTTGTGGAGGCCAGAATGTTATCTTTATTACGGTTTATTCTACCTTATAGGGGTCTGTTATTACTATTTAGTTTGTTTGTTTGAGTTTTGTGTTTTTGATGGAGTTTAGTTTTGTTTGTTATGGCTTAATCTATCTTGTTGGAGCTAGTCTAGCTTATAAAATTATGTTGTTGCAATCTACATATCTGCGTTGCAATCAATTGAGACTTTCAAAAATTAAAAATTTGCAACATAATTTAATATTCTAAAATAATTAACCAACTTTATACATAATTAAACCTAACTTGATCTATTTTGGATGAACTGATAATAATCCAAACTAATTTGTCACTTACTGACGTATAGGTCATTAAAGTCACGCCAAGGACTATGCCACACGCAAGTTTAATATAAAAAAATGAATTATAAGTTAAAATAATATTTTAAATATTTGATAAGGCAACAATTTTTGTATGATAATAAAAAGTAATTAATTCTGGATTAAATCTTGATGTTTACATGGCTTCATTAATATTAATTGTAAGGATGAATCATTAAAATTTTGAAACAATTCCAATGTTTAATTATGAATGAATTGTGTATTTGCATCCGACAATAAATAAAATAAGTTATTATTAAAGTAATTAATATCTCCGGTCAAAAGTTGCTGGTATTAATATAAATTCTTATCTCATACAGAACCCGCAGGTGTTCTACCCCGGCAAATGTAATTTACTCGGGCGATGTACGCCACTTCAACCCAACATTTAGTAAATGTCGCGATAAATTTTCGCGTACCTGCATGAACGGTAGCCCGCGCGTCGGTTTATTATTCCGCGCGGCACTGCTACGGACACCTGCATTTTCCCACCTGTGCATTAAGTTGGAGGTGTCTCAACCAGCGCGATAAACACAATCGTGTCTTTCATTATAGAGGGGGATAGAAAGGGAGGCGGTTTCGGTGCCGCTGAACCCACAGCAAATAATGTGCAATTACAATATGCATAGGAAGAGAAATATTTCACCATAGTAAGGTGATATGGCGTTTTAATTGCGCCGAGTGGAAAGCGGCGGATTATTTTTGCAATCTGTAAAAAATAATTATTTGTTGTTTATGGTGCAACATCAATGGTACAATTTGATCAAACAACTCTGTTAGCTAGCTAGCTTAGATTTCATTCCGAGACATTTTATGCGACTTTTATTGCTACCGGTTGCATTGATTTCTTTGATTTTACTGCTAGATTTGATTATTTGTAGTTACATTTTGTAATGTTGTAGTTTTTAATGTAATGTCATGTAATTATCATAATATTATGTTTTTTTATAAATAATTTTTGCATAATTTGTCGCAGGTTCGAAACCTAGTTCCGCTAGAACATTTTAAGAAATTATCATATTTATTAATTTGAGACAGTCTAATACATAATTAGTGTATATATATCCATTTTGCAACTTATTGTAAATAACTATTACAATAATGTAATGATGATTGCTTCAAATTAGTTATGAACTAACGCATCAGTTTATTGATCATATATTGCTTTGTCTGGCCATTTCTTTAAGTTTGGATACAGGAAACAGTTGCTGGGGGCTAAGTCTGGAGAGTATGCGGAAGCAATTTGAAGCCTAATTTATTGATTTTGCATTGATGGAGGAGAACTTTTATTAGCCAAATGCGGTCGTTTTTTTTTAAACATTGTTGAAACGGTCCAATAAGTGACCTTGTTGGTCGATAAAGCTTATATCAGTGCAGGTTTGCCAGTAAAAACTTACTGTTTAGACTGTTCCTTGGTCTTTAGTGTATAGTGATGAATCTATGTTTTGCTTATAGTTATGAAACAGTGCAAAAACTCCTTTTTATTGTGTTTGAACATCACGCTAAATCTGTCTTTAAAGTTGTCACAGGTGTGCATTTCTGGTCGATTATAAGCAAATTGATCATAGCAAAATGTTTGTGTAATATATTGGACATTTGTTTATCTGAAAGGCAAACTATCCCAACTATCTTGCGCACTTTTACTCTTTGGTTTTGCAGTTTTTTAATCTTAGAATTGAAATAAGGATATTAATTTATGTGGAAAACTGAAAAGGAAACTATATGCTTTTATTCAAACTTGCTTGTTTTACTCACAACACAAGCATGTGTATACATGTGTGAGTGCACAAGCAATTAAACCGAACTTTTCTTTGATTTACCCATGGACTTTTGCTTCTGTTGGATTGATTGCGTCCATCTGCCACCATGAAGTCTGAAAAACATAAATTGATTTGTAGAAGGTTGAAACATGTTACAGTTTTTACTTAAATATATTTGTGATATAGTACATAGTAAATTTGTTTAATTTTTCTTAAAATGAACTATCACATAGGCGGCCACCACCATTTAATTTATAAATTGATTTTTAACGTTTTTTTTTTTTAACTGAAAGAAATAGAATTTTTTCTGTAAGAAGCACAGAATATAGCAACCAGAAAGTAAATTTATTTATATTATATGTTAATACTATTACTTATGGAACACATCATTCAAATGTCTTCCACGGAAGTGATCGCAAGAGTGAATCTATTGAAACCAATTCTTCATGACTTTTTCACACAAGTCGACGTTTAATGTTTCTGGATTGTTAGCGCAGACATAACATAACCACACAGAAAGAACTCTAGTGTTGTTTACGAGCGAGAAGGGTAATTGACCACATGTTTTCTAGTCAAGAGCATCTAAATCATGGAAAAAAATAGTCAACATTGAACGATAGCGAGCTTAGCTTTATTTAAAATAACGGGTGTGCTAGTATCATTGGAAAAAAGAAAGGTTTGATTACTTTTTCAGCATAAAAGTTTTTCTAAAGCTTTTGGCCCACAAATAATTGTTTGGTTTGAGTGCTTGAGCTAACGCAATTTTTTCTAAAAATTTGCTACAATGGGATAGTTGGAAACGCTTAAAGTCTGAGATTAACAACGAATCGAATTTGAATTTGAAATTTTATAATTACTTTGAAGTACGCCCGTAATTTTTTTTTTTGCTTTTTGCACTTCATGCAGTTTTTAATTAAAGTTTAAAATTTGGTTTGATTTGATACCTTTCAAAATATGGATGTAGAAGGAATTGTTATCAAGGGACTAATTTTGGGAGAAATAAAAAAATTAGCATCACTACATATGATAACAAACAATAAAACCTATATTTTCTTTAATTGCCGAAGTCTATTGCCTTACTGGAAATTCCGTTTTTTTGTTTAACCTTGTAGTTGTCTCTTTGTGTTAGTTGCAGTCACTTGCTCTCGGCTGCTTTTTGTAGGCGCTTAACTTGTTTTGAAATTGACAATATCTTTATCAGGCTTGGGCGCCAGCCAATTAATAAATTGGCAATAGGATTGGGATGAATAAACCAAAATAACTAGTTATTATTACTTAAGTACATATTAAATATCTTAAGTGCAAGGTTCTTTCCTAAGTAATAACTAATAACCAAACTAGAGTATAATTAATGATTCTAAAATTTAAGTTAGATTAGCTAAGCCTTGCTTCTATATGCACGAAAGGAGAGAATGATACTTATAACGGCTATTGGTTGGTTGGTGGTATGCCAGAATTGCACCTAGCTTCCTTCAATTGACCACTCAAGACCTCTGCCAACTTCTAGGATTGGAATGCATGGTTAATGTGATCTCGACACGTGGAATAAAAAAAAATCTTTCTTTGTCCGGGCTCTACTATACTTTTTTTGTCTCAATTGTAACCGTTTGATTGGGGAATATAAGGAGGAATTAATTAATAAAATTTTACTCAGGTTGGCTTTACATTTTATCTAAATTGTTATTTGTGATTATCATAAGATGGGAGTATCACCGGCACATTTATTATATAATGATTTACAAAAACTAGGATAATGAGGAATTAGTCAAATAAGGTACTACCACCACTTATGTGTATATATTTAATCTAAAAGTATTCTTGAGGACTCTGCTACGTTTTATCGTAAATACACCAGAAATACAACTTAACATCACTTTTAATTAAGACTATTGCACACCAAATACATTGTGTGGATAATGCCAAGGAGTAAAGCAATAATTTGAAAAAATACAAAGCACTCTTCTTTTTACATGATCCCAATAACCACACTATTCCATGGCTTGCGGAAAAGAGTTTTTTTTTTTTTGGTGCTGGTTTTTTGCATTCAAAAATGTCTTTTTTATATTGAATGTATACACAAAATGCATGAATATAATATACAATCAAAATACATTTTTTCTGAACGTTACAAGGTATAAAGAACAAATTTTCAATTTTTAAGTAAAAATTCTAGTTTATTAAGATTATGATTACTTTATGCGTTGGTAGACAACTTTGTAGTACATTAATGTTTTGTTGTCAGACTATAAGGTTAAGTTTGCTTCTGAAACTTGCTCGGTTTAAGCTGATTTTTGACTGAATTTTGCACTAATCTCGTTGCTTGAGGATTTTATTTTGCAGGCCTTGTATTGTATACTAAAATCAAATCCACGCTGGACTAAAAGTAAACAAATACACGCGTTGTTCACGGCATGGCTAAATAAATAAATCTTACTTAATGGGGTCTGGATTGAACAGCCAAGCCCCAACCTGACGAACAATCGCATGCAGGCTTGCGTGTGTTCTCGTGCTTATCACGCGATTTTTTACATACTTTTAGTTCATCGTGGATTTGAATTTGGTATAGTATTAATCTGAAGTTTGCTTAGAAGAAGCAGGAGCTTTATGGGTCTTATTCGTAATTTGTTACTTGCGGTGGTCCATGTTCCGATTATAGCAGCATCTTACACTATTTTATTGTCGAAGAGATAAGTCAGGGTATGATGCTTTGGTTGAAGCGATTGCTCTTGTTGTGTCTGCACCTTCTATTCTACGCTAATTGGAAAGTTTACTGAGTTTTTTTTGCTCTTTTTGTTCTGCGTCAGTTGAACTCCAAAGCGATAAGCTTTTTATGTACTATTAGCCTAGATGCAGTTGGGTAGGTTTGTTACAACATACTTAAGCGTAGTTTTAGCGCTAACTTGATAGGTGTAATGAAGGAAGATACTTTACCCACAATATTTTCTCATCTCTCTTTTTTCATTCTACTTTGCTGGATAAAGTCTAATTTTATCAACCACATTACCTGAAATACGTTTTGGGGTTCTTGGGGCTAAAAGGACAAAAAGTCTATTTTGGGTTATTTGTGCCTAGGGAACCGCCGAGTTGAGGACTTTTTGGTCTTGGTGGATGTTGGTCCAACATGCGCTGACGTAGTGGAGGGGGCTGATATTAATAATAGACAAATAATTTTGTTTTTTGTTTTAAGTTTTTTTTTTAGAGGTGTTTTGGGTTGGGCTGTTACGTCTATCACCTCTTCATCCTTGGAGGTTGGTGACTGTTTTTTAAAGAGTCATGGGCTGCTATTTCCTTTGACGTGATAAGCATAAGTTGATTAGCGGTTTAGAAACTAACTTCACTCTAGTGGCATTTTAATATATTCTTGGAGAAGTGCAAGTAAATTTTTGCAGTCTAATAATTCTGGTGACCTACGACTAGGAGTTTGCTCATTTATATGGACAACTTGTTGTAAAATTCTACGAAATGCTCTTTTATAACTGGAAAAATTGTTTAAAATTTATTATTTAATATGTATTAATTGCAATAATTAATTTAATTAATTGGTTGTCACTTAATTCCGTGTTTTTTTTAAGGACGTAGTGAGGTGTTGGCCTTAACAAGTGGTTCTTAAGAATAATTAACCTAACGGTTTTTTTTTCTGCGCAAGTTCTGCTGTTAATTTGTCCTAGTCATTGTCTCTAATGTGGTACAAGTTTGAGTTGGGTTGGTTACGGTTTTGCGGAATTTACGCAGTCTTCGCGGCAATACATGCCCCGACCCATCTCTCTTTAGACGCAATTTTTTTGCCCTACTTTCTACACTGGCATTCCACTTTCCTTTCTTCTATTCTAGTGTTATTTAGCCTAGATATTTGCATTGTTCTTAGGTATGTTCTTAGTTTTTCTATATCTTTATTAACTTCTTCCTTGTCGTATCCTCTTTCTTTCATAAATATTGTGTGCAGCTCTATTAAGTGCATCCTCTTTGGTAGTCCTACATTTGCCAGTTTAACTTCTAGTGAGATTTTTGAATCTTTATTGGGGATTAGTTCTTTGTGTCTCCTGGTTGCCAGATATACTCTGACCATTTCAAAAGTTGCATTTTCTATCAACCTTGAGATGGCGTAGCTTCCGTTTGGAAATTACTTAGTCAATTCCGTCAACTTATTTTTTTTTTATCAGCTCTCTTTTTTTTCTTCTTATTTCTGCAATTTCTGTTGATACTAATATTTTAGTATATGTTCTTCTCTTGTCTCTGTTTACCTTCCATTCCTTAGCAGGCATAGTTGTTTTGACCTTCTTTGTTTCTTTTCTCTTTATTACTTTTTTTTAATTTTTTTTGCTTCTATTTAGCTTTTTGTTTCTCCTTTCTTTGTCTTCTGTGGCTTTTAATTTGTGTGTTTTTTCTATTTTGGTTTACTTAAATTTTTAAGCTTAAAGCTTCAAACTCCTCTATCTTTTTCTTCAGTACTGTCGTTGCATAGTTTCTTAGTGCTTTCTATTTGTTTTCGTCACTCAGGCATAGAATCATTATTGTAGATTTGTCTGTTTTCTAATTCATTTTTTAGCGTTTTCCTTTCCACGCTTTGCACTCTACTAGCGTATGTTCTGCGTCGTCGTGCGTGTCGTCTTAACAAAATAGGCTCCATGTCCGGTGAGTAGTTAGTTAGTAAAGGGTCTTCCATTAAGAGCGCCCCCATTTGAAATGTAAATAAAACGAGCAATTGATGAGATATCAAAGATCTGTTTATTGTGGGTAGAAGGTGACACTATACCATTAAGAATGGAACAGAACATCGTTCAGATGGCCACCTCTGGAACGCCGGCACGAATGGAGACGCTGGACCCAATTTTCCATCACTTTTTCACACAAATCTGGCGATATGTCAGCTCTTTCAATATTGGTCTGGAGCTCCTTCAATGTTGTTGGTTTGATGCTGTAGACCACTGACTTAACGTACCTCCAGAGAAAAAAGTCTAGGGGCGTTAAATCGCACGAACGAGGCGGCCAATTGGTTGGGCTGTGTCTTGAAATAACACGGTCTCCAAACTTGGTCTTCAATAAATCGATTGTTTGGCCGGCTGTATGGCATGTGGCCCCGTCTTGTTGGAACCACATATTGTCCACATCGAAATCATCCAATTTATCTCAAAAATAATCGGTTAACATGCCCCGATAGCGATCGCCGTTGACCGTGAACAGAGGCTAGATGGAATTTCATCATCTTGAATTTATTTTGTAGCCAAGAGTATCCGGTTATACATGGAATATTACATCAGTCAAATGGCTGCCACATTAGTCCATTCTCTCGACCCAATTTTTCAGAACTTTTTCCAATGTCTGCGGTTCTATCTCATCAATGGCATTTTGGATATTGACTTTTAAGATTGTCAATCGTTGCTGGATCGTTGGTATAACAACGTTCTT
The DNA here is from genome assembly GCA_963932245.1 of Tachinus rufipes. NCBI lineage: Eukaryota > Metazoa > Arthropoda > Insecta > Coleoptera > Staphylinidae > Tachinus > Tachinus rufipes. Next base: position 83,499,653 of record OZ010747.1, on the reverse strand, counting down.
TAACGGCACTCCAGAGATAAAAGTCATTGGCGTCAAATCGCAGCTCCTTGCTGGCCAATTTACATCTCCACGATGGCAGATTACACGATTTTAGAACTATGACCGCAATAAGTCAAAAACCAGCAATTTGCTCCCAAAAAAAGTTTGCAATCATGGTCTTATAACGGTTTTTGTTGAACGTTTCGCCAGATTTAAAGAAAAATGGGCCGATGATGCCGCCGGCTTATAATCCGCATCATACGGTTACTCGTTCGGGATGCATTGGCTGCTCAACGATCACGTGTGGGTTTTTCGATGCCCAAATCCTGCAGTTTTGCTTGTTTACATAGCCCCCGAGGTGAAAATGAGCTTCATCGGAAAAGATAATTTTTTGTCAAAATTCACCATCGGCTTCCAGCTGCTCTAAGGCCCAATTAGCGAAGTTGTATCGAAGTGGATGGTCAACTTTCTTTAAAAGCTGTGTAATTTGGACTTTATAGGCGAATAAACAGATGTCTTTATGCAAAATACGCCTTAAGGTAGTGCGACTAATGTTCTATTGCTGAAAGCGATGACGAGTCGATGTTCTCGGGTTGGCTTGCACACTACGGGCTACAGCAGCAATATTCTCGGGTGTACGAACCGGACGAGCATGTGAAACTTTCGTACGGTTCACCAGCATATCAGTTTCACGAACTTTGTGCACAAATTTCTTCAGAACACTTGCATTTTGTGCATATTCGCGACCGAATTTTGTACGAAATTTTTGCACTGATTCTGCAATTCACGAATTACATTCAAAGTAAATTTTTTACATTTTCCAACGTTCATCGAGCGTATAGCGTGCTATTTTGTTAACCGAGTGTTGTATACTGAAGAACTGTCATACATTAGTTGTCAAATATCATGACAGTGAAAATAAAGTGGTAAAGATTCCAAGAGTTGGCCCACCTTTTAGTACAAGTAACAACCAGCAGTGCGTAATAAGACCAAGAGCTTGCAATGCAGGGACTCCAGACTTCTTGAGAGGAAAAAAGGTTGAAGTGCTTTTTTTTGTTTTTTGTCAGCTGAAGTTAGGGAAGATTTTTTTTATTTGTTTGACTGATAAGGGAGCAAACCCTGCACTACATTAGCTGAGTTGCAGTTTGGTATGTTTTTTATAACATATTTAAGCGTTTTCTTAGCGCTTGGTTATATGAATCCAAATTTCATTAACCTTGTTTATGGCGTGGTTGATGGTTTTTTGTGTGGACGTATTGATGTGTTGGCTTCAACAAGTAGCTGTTACGCATGGCAATGTCTTCAGGATTTTTTCTCTGTTGTTATAATGTCCTTGTTAAACTAGTCTAGATTTGGCAGTAGTTTGAGGTGGGCTGGTTATTGCCTTGCGCATTTTCAGAATCTACGGCCCCTCACTCCTTATAGCTCTTACCTTTGTCTGTCTCTTATGCTTTTTTGTATCTTTTTTATCTGCAACATCCAGCTCTGCATTTTTTTTTCTTCAATCCGTTATTTATTCTAATTATTTGGTTTGTCCTCAGATGCGTTCTTAGTTTTTTAGGTCTTTCTTCACTTCTTCTTCATCGTATCCTTTCTATTTTATGAATAATTTATGTTATGCAATTCCATTAGTTGTATTCCTTTTGGCAGTCCTAAATTTGTTAGTAGATTGATATCTATGTATCTTCATCTAGGATTACTTCTTTGTATCCTTTTGTTGCTTGGTATATTCTGACCATCTCAAAAGTTGCTTTATTCGTCAATTTTGAGATAGCGGCTGATGTGTATTGTTATTAAGTAAACAAATAATTCTTTTTTTTTTGTCTTGGGTTTTTGGAGCGGTTTATTGTGATGAATTTCTCTGGAGTTGGGATTTTGAGTTGGGTCGTGACGATGTTGTTTAGCTGGACGATCATTATCTCATTTTTTTTTTTAGCAGGTTTCTTTAAAGATTTATTGGCTTTGACATGGTGGTTGGCACGGGTTGCCTAGCTGGCTGTCTATTACTTCATTCTCGGAGGTTGCTGACTTTGCAGGTGTTTTAGCAAGTTTCTTTAAAGAGGAATGGTACTTCTATTGACATGGTGGTTGGCATGGGTTGATTAGCATATTTAAGACTACAAATTGCTTTAGTACTATTTTGATATATTCTTGGACAAATGTTACAATGAATTTGTTTAGTTTATCGAACTTTTTGTTTGCGTTGCCTAGGACTTGTAGGAGTTTGTCTGTTTAGGTGGACAGCTTGTTGCATAGAAGTGTTCTTCTATGATTGGAGAAAAATTACTTAGTTAATAAAATAAAACAGATTATTTGATTTATAATTTTTAATCAATTTTAAGTAAGCATATTCGGGAGTTGAGGTTAGATCACAATTCAATTGTAGCAAAAACTAGCCTCCCAAGCTTAAAAGGATGATCGATATCTGCAAATTAACAAAATACCTAATAGCAAAACTACATAAATTCTAAAATAATAGAAGGGCACAGAATGGACAACATTGAAAGCACATAGCAACACCTCAAAGAAGTACTAATATTGAAAACACAATGGGTTATGTTTAGAAAATCAAAATACAATAATAGACGCAAGACATCTTGCAGATGATGAAACAACGCAGAGAGCTAAAAATCCAACAGAAAATTGCTGAATATATAGAATTACATAAGTTTATAGTATGATTGCAAAAATGCAAAGAAGTAGAAAACCTACTACAAAAAGGAGACTTATTTAATTTACACAGAAAAATCAAAGAAGTAACGAGCGTCTATAGAAGAGGAATTACGACCTACATTACAAATAATCAAAACGAATCTGTAACAAAGGACAAGGATCTATGTAAGCTAAGGCAAGAACACGTTAAGAGTGTTTTTGACGACAAAATGCCGGAAATACCAAACAGATCAACGCAATCTAAGGAAACAGAACTAACCATACTAAAATTTGACCTAATCTCTGCTGTAAAGGTCGTAATCTTAAAGCGATTCAACCGCATTTACGGCACCGCACAACTTCCAGTGAACTGGTTAAAGTCAACATTCAGAATGCTCCCTAAAAAGCAGAATGCATCTAAGTGCAAAGACCATATGTAAATTTTGTTAGTAAGCCTCGTTCTAAAAATATTCTTGAGCGTTTTTTATACCAGACTATTGAAGAAAATTGAAGGGCTGAGTGGAGACACCCAGTTTAGATTTAAGACTGGAACTGATATACGTTAAGCAACATTTTGTCTAAACAATTTAGTACAAAACTGCTATGACTAGAAGAAATACATGTTTCTATGCTTGATCGACTACCAAAAGGTGTTAGACACCATCAACTATGTTTGTTTCATCGAATACTTGAAAACTGCTGGTATTATAAGGATGTAAGAATAATCTAAAATCTGTACTGGTAAACAGCTTTTATGGCTCCGGAATATAAGACATGAGACGAATAAGAAACTTTGGAGAACTACGCCAAGCAGCAATAAACAGAACCTCAGCTATTACCTATGGTTTGAATATTGTTAATTGATATAAATAGTGCATTAGTATCTAAGCTTTTATGAACATTTTTAAAGCTTTTATGAATTAGAACACCTTTATATATAGCCCAAGTTGTTAAGAACTACTTTACTTTAGTGAAATATAACTAATTCAATCAATTAATTAAATTCTATTAGTTTGATGTCAATCAATTGTGGATATAAACCACAATTAATTAACGTTGGCAGTAGTGAGATTTACATTTACCCTATCTCTAGCTTGGCTTATGAATTGTGAGAAACATTAGTTTATTCAAATTTTGGGGGTCAATCAAACCTTGAACTACTATCGTGCTAAGTTTGTGCTCTATCACTGAGCTATTTTACCGTTTGTTATACTTTTATAATTAAGCTTTAAAATATGCCTATTTAAATATTAATGTATAATGCGCTAAATTGTACCTGACATGAAAAAGAATTGAGTTAAATTGCAGAATTGCATTGTTCCATAGTCCACCCTGCTCGTGCTCCACCTTTGCATGTAATGTGAATAATTTATGCAGAATTTTAATTGCAACTCCATTGAATGTGATAAATTAACAACGCAAACCTCGTTTCATATTTATGAATACCCCAGAGGGCAGTGTTCTACATTTCACATTGTCCTTTATTAATGCATAATAAAAATTTAACATAAAAAAAAATGGAATTAAATTTAATAATATTGATTTGTTCACCCTCTTAAAAACATCGTGTTAAGTTAAAGTGAGATTCCATGTTCGTTGGGAATTCACATATAGGTTGTGTGGCTGGATTGTGAGTATAAAGTCGGAACTTCCGGCGGTTTGACGTCCGAGCCATTTCACTTCCGGCTAGATTAGTCCCTATCGCGTTACTTGACACGTTAGTCTTGCTCATTTCGTTGTGGAACCCTTAATTAAATCATTATGCGTGAAGAAATGTCTTTTACGTTTATCGATTTACTACTAGATTTAGTCATGATAATACAGGCTAATAATTAACTGCTACGTTGGGATTTTTCACAAAAAAATTAGCAATTTTATTATATGAATTATCAGAAAGATTTGATATAAATTAAACAAAATTTACTCACATATGCGTGTCCTACATGTTAATGCTAACCGGACCCATTTACAGAGATAAACATCTGAGCACAAAAAATTTAATCCCCTACATATAAATAATTACGGGTTTTTCGCGGCAACAGATATTATTAGGCATTAACAGGTGCCCCCATACAAGGATGATCGATGCACAGGAAAATACCATTAATATCATTGTAATTATTATTAATAATACATGCAGACTGTATGTAATTCAAGTTTTGCATTATTTAGACATTACAAGTGGGTAATTAGTGGAATTGTGGGTAATCTGATATTAAATTATTGGTCTATTCAATGATGCTTGTAATAGGTTTACTAAGTGATTTTATATTTATAAGCAAATAAAAAATGTAGAGCAAATGGTTTGAGTTAAATGCAGATTAGTTTGAATTAATGTTTTTAATTATCATGTGTTGCTTCACTGTTGATTTGTGGTATGGATCTAATTTAATTTGTTATTGTATTCATAGCTTATTTTTTTAATGGAAAATAGGCATACGTTCAGGTAACCAAATGTATTGCAGTACTTTGAATATTAAAGTTTAAATTTGTTTATCAATTGTCCAGGATTTTAATTTTCTTTACATATACTGTTCTGTTGCCTGATGCTATACAACATTTTTAGCACAAACAGTTGATAATAAAAATATAAAACAATTATTTGAACATAAACATGCTTAGTCAGGCTTGGAGAATATAAATGATAATGGGGTTACAATATTTAAAAAAAAATATTTATTAATCTGCAAAGTCGTTAAATTTGCTTTGGCCTTGGTTTAGAGAATTTTTACATTAGCTTTAGGCATAGATGAACCAATTATGAGTAGGGGAGTCAAGCAAACTTTAAGAATTTGCGGAAGTATTGAAATAAGTCAAAAATTTAATGGCGTGGAATCTTGTCAAAGCTGTTTTTAGTGTGATATAATAAAACAATGTACAATGTTTTGGCACATATTTATTCTTAATATGTAATAAGTTATATGACTGATATAACTTATTACATCTGTAGAAGGCTCTAGTAGAACCAAAACTAGTCTTCTTTTTCTTTTTCAGCCTGTTTTTATCCACTTCTGGATGTAGGCCTCTTCTAACGTTTTCCATGTTTCTCTGGATTGGGATGTTTGGATCTAGTTCTTTACTGCTATTTTTTGTATATCATCTCGCCATTCTGTTGCCGGCCGGCCCACGCTTCTTTTCGTTGTCCTTGAGCGCTATTTTATGATTCTTTTGGTCCATTTGGTTCCATCTTGTCTTGCTAGGTGGCCCGCCCATCTCCGCTTCAATTCTGCTATTCTCCTGGTGACGTCTTTGACTTTTGTTCTGCTTCTGATTTCTTTGTTTTTGACGCGGTCTTTGAGGCTGATACCTAGCATTGCTTTTTCCATGGATCTTTGCGTTACGTTGAGTCGGTTTGCGCTTTCTAGCGTCAGAGTTGCGGTTTCCATTCCGTAGGTTGTGACAGGTAGTATGCAGCTGTTATATACCTTTCTTTTAAGGTTGATTGGAATGGTTCTAGACTTTAGAATGTAATCTACTTTGCTGAATGCAGCCCAGCTCATCTTTATCCTTCTAGTTATTTCCGCTGTCTGATTTGGTTTGCCCAGTTTGATATTGTGGCCTAGATATGTGTATTCTTCTACCACCTCTGCTGGTGGAGATAATGGTTATTCTAGCGTCCTCATTTGTTATTGTTTTTGTTTTTGTTAGGTTTATTTTTAGTCCGATTTATTCTGATTCTGTTTTAAGTTCTTCTAGCATTGATTTTAATTCGTCGTTATCGTTGCTGATTAACACGATGTCGTCTGCAAAGCGGAGGTTGTTAGTCGAGTTCCGTTTATATTTATTCCTTTGGTTTCCCATGCTAAGTTTTTAAATATGTCTGTGAAGAGTTTTGGTGATATGGCATCGCTTGTCTTACTCCTTTTGGGATCTTTATCTTATCTGTTACCATGTCCTTGTCTATGGTTATGTGCATTGTAGCTTTGTCGTATATGTGTTCTATGATCCTTGTGTATCGTGAATCGATTCTTGCACCATTCATTGCTTTTATTATCGCCCATGTCTCCACCGAGTCAAAAGCCTTCTCATAGTCCACAAACGCTAATTTTATAGGGACATGTGCACTTTTCTATCAGACTACGTATCGTCTGGAGGTGGTCGTTTGTGCCGAATCCTTTTCGGAACCCTGTCTGCTCGCATGGTTGGTATAGGTTGAGCTTAGTCGTCAGGCGGTTTGTTATTATCTTGGATAGCAGTTTGTACATGTGAGTTGTTGGTGTCGCCTTTCTTAAAGATCAGAATTACTTCCGCGTTCAGCCAGGCTTTAGGAATTTCATAATTTAAGCATTTGTTTAGTAGGGTGCAGATGGCTAGTTCTAATGTTGCCCTTCCCATTTTTAGTATTTCTGCAATAACTCGGTCTTCTTCTGGGGCTTTTCTGTTTTTCATTTGTTTTAGCGTGGCCCGTAACTCTGTTCTCGTAATCTCTGGTATTTCTTCCGAGTCTACGTTACGGATTGTATATCTACTTTTGTTTGGTTTTGCTATGTGTGAGGAGTAAAGGTCTTGGATGACGTTTATAGTTTCTTGTTTATTTGCGATGACTTTTCCGTGTTGGTTTTTGATACTGTACAATTTCTTCTTTCTTTTTGATCTGTTTCTTCTTAGTATTTTCATGTTTGCGTTGTCTTCAATAACCTTCTGTATAAGTTGGGTGTTATATGTTCTTATGTCTTTTCGCGTTTCCTTGCTTATTATTTTACTTAGGACCTTGTATTGCCAACTTTCTCTGTCTGAGCTGAGCTTTCCTGTTTTAGGACCTTTCCTGTATTTGATTTTCTTTACTGCGGTTCTTATGCTGTTTGTAATTTTTTCTGATAGATGGTCTATATTTATTTGTTCTAGGTCTTTTACTTGTTTTCTTCACGCTGTCTTGATATTCGATCTCATTTTCTTTTAGGGTTTCTGTTGTTGGGTATTTCTTGTTTTGGATCATCTTGTTTCTTTCCAACTTGGTGTTGATGGTATTAGTTGCCCGAACTAGTCTGTGCTTGCTGCCTGTGCTGAATCGGTTTAGTACTGTTAGATTGCTGCATATTTTTCGTCTATTTGAGATTATATAGTTGATCTCATTTTTTGTGTGGCTATCTGGGCTCCTCCAAGTCTATTTCCTTTGGCGGGTTTTCTTAAAGAAGGTGTTATGGCAGTACATACTTTGTTTTTGCAGGTAATTTACGAGCATTTCCCTTCTTGCGTTTCTGTTTTCCAGTCCGAAAGTCTCTATATTTTGTGGATCGTCTTTCAGTTTTTTCCCAACTTTGGCGTTGAAGTCTCCTATTAATATTTGGAATTTGGCTTTTCCTTGTTCTTGAGCTTATGTTATGTTTTTGTACAAGTTTTTAATGGTCAGGTTTTCTAAGGCGCTTGTTGGGGCGTATATTTGCGTTATTTGTACGGAGTATCTCTTGTTTAGTTGTATGACGATGTATATTCGAAATAGCTTCCATTTTTGTTACTTGATGTTTTAGTTTTTTGTTGATAAGAATTGCCACCCTCTGTTGTGGTGGTTCGTATCGGCATTTTTCAGGTAAAAACTAGTACTACTACTCAAATCATGTATCTTAGCGTCTACCGCTTTGAGCTCCTATTCACGCTCTTTATAAAGTATTGTGTTCTACGCGTTTCAAATGACGGGACTGGCATTGCTAAAGTTTGGGTGACGGTAACTGTTCTTTTTTATTGGTGTTTTGCATAAGTTTCCGAAAGAGGGGGGGTAAATTTTTGAAGATTTTCTTCTCGATCTTTGTACCCTTTGTGAGGGTTTGGTGGCACTATTAAGGAATCATATCAACAGCTACTTTTCATGCCTTTCTGTCCTGGGTCATTTCTGTGGCTTCATGCATTGTATGACTAACCAGACTGGTAACACTTTCTATCCACCAAGATGGCGATCTTCCTCGTGGTCTTTGTCCGTCAACTTTTCTTTGGACCGAGTATCCGATCTTCTAGATACGTGGCCGAAATAACGCAGAATGTTCCGGTTCACTCTCTTAGAGATCCGGTCTTTAATTTTTAGATCTTCTAATATAGATGCATTGGTACGGTGCTCCGTCCACAATATTCGGAGCATTCGCCGATACACCCACATCTCAAATGCCTCTATTTTTCTGCGCTTTGTTTGTTTAATGGACCAGGGTTCAGATGCATATGTTGCGATTGGGAAAATTAATGTAAAGACCAGCCTTAGCTTTGTTGTTCTGCTAATTGCCGTATCTTTCCATATCCGCGTTAGTTTGGTTGTGGCTGTTCTTGCTATTGCTAGCCGGCGCTTTATCTCATCCTCGCTGCCTCCATTATTGGTGATTAGTGACCTAAGATATATAAATTTATCTACCACCTCAAAACCGGTGTTTTCCGGTCAACTATCATGACTTTTGTTTTACCTATATTCAATTCTAGGCCATAGTCTTTGCTGATGTTGCGCAGCTTTGTCATGATAACTTCTAGTTCAGGCTTATGCGATGCTATAATAAGCGTATCATCCGCATATCTAAGGTTACTTATGCGTCTTCTTTCTACAGTCCAGCATCTTTTGCATAACGTACTCGCTGTATATATTAAAAAGAATTGATTAGACGGGGAGGTGTTCCCATTTGCTCTAGAATCTGGTAGAGGGCTTTCCATTTGATGGAATCGAACGCCTTCGAGTAGTCAACGAAGCACATAAACATGGTGACATTAAATTTGCGCGCTTTTACTATGATCTGGCGTATATTCAGTATTTGTTTCTTTGTGCTTATTCTTGGAACAAATCCGCTCTGTTCATCTGATATTTGTGGCAGAAGATACGGAATTACTTTGTTTTTTTTTTAATGAAGGGGATTGCGATTCTTCTGGAAAGGGTCCTCTAACGTGCCTTTTTATCTCGATATTTTGACGTATTTGAAAAATATTTTTGTCATCGAGGGAAAATTGATGTTTACCGAAAAGCACAGATTTGTTTGATGCCGGTGGTTTTGAGCGAAAAACTGAAAAATATTTTTGAGTGCATTTTTGGTTGCTTGCTGGCTTTGGGAGGCAATTTTTTAATATATTTTTTTTTAAATGTACCATTAGATTTTTGGATTTGGCGAATTTTGAAGCTTATTTTGTTGTTGCTCCTTAAAAGTTTGTGAAACGTGCAGGGGTGTAGCTATTGGATTTTTAAAGATTTTGGAGATGCATTGAGATGAATCTTTGTAATTTTTTGACCTCACAGCGAGCGTTGGAAAGTGTCTTCTTGACAGTCTCTTTTATCTTCCAAAAAGGCTGTGGATTCGAACGAAGTACTGTAAATTTGCTTTTTATTCGATTATTTTGGCTCCAGATCTTTAGCGTCATCATCAAAAAAATGAGAAGGATTTTTAAATTTGGCGCATATCGACGCTTTTGTATGTACTGCGTAAGTTTCCGCAACGTAGTGGGGCGGGTATTGTTGTTAATGAAGATTTTGGAAATTGAAAAGGTTTTCACGACGTCTACACCAACAACCAATATTACGTTTAAATTTTTTTTATCTCTGGCTTTGTCTGAAGGTTTGGGATGAACTTATGGGTGCGAGCAAAAAACTGGTAGCTTGACGCAACTTTTTGGAACATGATGGGGCGATTTTTGAAGGTTTTTTTTAGACTGCTGAGGGTTGCGCGACTGGTTAGTTTGTCTACAAAAAACAGCGTCTTGATATTACAATTCTTTTGTAAAACAAATTTAATCCCAAAAGTGTCAATTTGTTTGACGGTTTAAGAAAAGTCGATGAATTCGAGCGATTTTAGATGTGCTACTTAGGTTTTGGGAGGTGGTGTTACGAGCGTCATCCAAATTAATTTTTGAAGTTTTGTTTTCTTTTACCGATTGTTGTTTTGCAAATTTTTGGAGTTGGTCGTTTTGGTCGTTTTGGCTCTACATTTGGATTCGCCGCACCGATCTTAATCGGACGTTGTTTTTGCAGATATTTGGGATTCTGAGCGACTTGCCGAAAAATTGTCTGTTTTTGCGGTTTTGAAACTAGCTCTTTGCGCGAGTTTTATTTTGGTAAAGAAAGCATTTTATTTCAGAATATTCCTGAATGTTAATACGGTTTAAACTTTCTTTTTTACTATTGTAATAGATTGGATTACCTTGAAACTTGTTTATTTTGGAGCAAACAATTAGGACTTCAAATAAATTTTAGTAGACAGGGACGTACTTAAAGCAAATTCTCTACAAACATCAGTAGTCACTATATCAGAAAAGGCGATGGTGATATTCTATTTTTTATGAACAACACTTGAGTGAGGTACTCTAATTTATAGTCATTAGCGAGTAGTTTAAACTAGATTGAGTGGAACAGAAACGAGCCCGAAAAGTTTTTTTCTTTAACTTTTTATTAAAAAAATTGAATTTATAGGTTTATCTAAAAACCGTTTTTTTTTACTTAGATATGACTTTTCCCGGCGCGTTGTATATAGACGCGCGACGGCTTTGACGAAAAGTGCGTTTGTTCATCGCCGATTGTGTTTATTAAGAGGAGCTTAAAGTCTGTCTTTTTTTAAGTTGGCTTACGTTTTTTATTTTAGGAAAGGGCGTTCCTAGCAATATCTTGGTTTGTCTGCAAAATGTTCTGGTTATTCTGTGTAACAGTGATATCGTGGTTTGCTACAGCAAATTTTAAATGTCTGCCGGAGTCTTTTGCTTATTTAGTTTGCCGTAAGACGTTTTTGAGATGTTGTTCTATTTGAGCCTCAATCCGCGCTCTTTATGGATTTTTTTGATTTTTCAATTTTGATTTTGGTGACTTTTGTCATTGGCGAATTTTGTCATAGAAATTATTTCAGTGAAATCTAAGTAGTATTTGGTCTCATTTTACTGATATTACGTCATTTCTATGAGACAACTTACCGATGACCAAAATTTGCTGTGTTGGCTTTCTGGACCGTGTTTCGTTTTGGGGTAACAAATTGAAGTTTTTATTTTTATTTTGGGTCTGGGAGTAGTTGCCCGTTTGGAGGTTGAAACTTTTTTGCTACTAAAGACTGTTAAGGGGATTTAACGGCGCTTTTTTTGGTCATTTGGGAAATTATTGAAACCTGCTGGGGCGGATACGGGAGTATTTGAAGATTCTATTGATACACAGCTTTACAAAGTTTTTTGACTGGAGGGGTTGGTTGACTTTCTGAAAGGGGTTTTTTGACGCTTTGATTACTAAAAACCGCGTCCTGAAATTATGAGTTTTTGAAAATAATTTTTGATATCGTGCTGATCTGTTTGACAGTTTGTAGGAAGCATATGAGCCTGAGCGAAAAACTTTTATTTTTTGACATTTGTTTTCGGTGCAATTTTGGAAATTTGTCGATTTCGCATGTGCGTCTTTGATTTTGGGAAGCGTTATTCTGATTTGTTGGATTGTGAAGGATGGCCTGTTCTACTTCCGACGAACGTCTTTTTTGCAATTTTTTGATATCGGTTATTGGCCGATTTGACGTTAATAATGATAATAATAATACTTTATTTACGGCCTAATCTTACCATTTACATCTACATCAAATATACATAAACAATGATATTTTACAATACAAAAATAAAGAATACAAAAAATAACATACATAAACACGCACATATTAAACATTAGTCAGCATGACTTAGCTGACTTCTAAACGTAGATTTAGAGACACAAAATACATTAATATTAGTTGATAAATTATTTGCAAATTTACACATTCTACCGAGTGGATTGTTGAAACCATAATTAGTAGAATGGGTAGACTGACGGAATAAAGAAGAATGCCTGCTATGTCTATTATTAGGTGCTACATGGAATGGAAGAGTATCAAGTAGCTCCGGACAATCAATCTCAGACATAATTAAATTACGCAAATACGACAAATCAGCCCTTTTGCGGCGAATCTTCAATGGCGGTAGGTTGTAGAATGAAGCAATGTAGCAGTAATCATAATTTACAGATAATATGCCCGATTAATAAGACAATAAACGACAAAACTTCTTTTGAATTCGGTCAAAATTACGGTTATGAATTTCATAAACAGGACTCCAAACTGACATACTCTAAATGCGAACAATATAAAAGTTTTAGTGTACTGGCTGATAAATCCGCGAACATTCTATATACATATCCTAACATTTTTATTGCACGATTGCAGATGATGTTAATATGTTCAACAAATGTAAGTTTATGATCAAAAATAACGCCTAAATCTTTTATTAGTGTGACTTTGTCCAACAGTTTAGTGTCAATTATATAGTTAAAAGAAATTTTACTTATAGTTCTATGAAAACTTATTGAAAAACATTTATCAGCATTAAAAAATAATTTATTATTAATAAAACAGTATTTATAGAATCTAAGTCCAGTTGTAAAAGATGGCAGTCATTAAGAGATGATATTCTTCTATACATTTTTAAATCATCCGCAAATAAAAGAAATGACGATGAATTGGTATACTGTGGGATATCATTAATGAAAAGCAAAAATAAAATTGGTCTACAATGAGATCCTTGAGGAACACATGATGAAACAAGAATGGAACGTGACAAAAAGTTATTAATTTTTACACACTGCGTGCAATTTTTCAAAAAGCATAATAACCAGGAAATCGTATCATGATGAAAACCCAGAGCACTGAGCTTGGCAATCAAAATATTATGGCTCACACGATCAAACGCCTTTGAAAAATCGGTGTATATTGAGTCAACTTGTACTTTAGATTCAAATGCATTTAAAATATCATTTTCATAACAGAGTAAATTAGTAAGTGTGGAACGCCATTCACGAAATCCATGCTGCACTTCTATTAAGATGCTTTTGCACATCCATTGCAACTGACCAGTTACAATTTTATCGAACAATTTAGGTATAGCAGATTGAATGCAACTATAGTTAGTGATATCCTCTTTGGCTCCAGATTTAAACAAAGGCGTAATATAGCTTTGTTTCCATATTTGAGGAAATTTAGTTTTATTCCATAAAGCATTGAAAAGTAAGTGCAATGGCTTTGCAATAGAATATAAGCACTTTTTTAACAGTAAAGAAGGAATGCCGTCGGGTCCAACGTTTAAATTACATATAATGTTTTCAATTCTCTTAAAAACATCACACAAACTAATAGAAAATTTTGAATGTATTACGTTATTATTAAAATTAAACAATGGAGTTGGATGAGTTTCGTTATCATAGACTGAAGAAAAAAAATCTGCAAAATTAGTTACAAAGTCGTTCCAATTATTACAAGTTTGATCCATATAACACATTGTGGCTGGAAAACCATAGTTTTTTTGTTCTCATAACCAAATCTCCAAAAATGTTTTGGATTATTTTGAATTTTACTTTCAGTTTGTAAAATATATTGCTCGTATTGATGTGCACTGAGATTTTTGCACGTAGTACGAATAGATTGGAATTCATTATAGTCCTACAATAGTTTTGAAGATTTATAACGTTTGTGTACAGTTTTCTTGAGTTTAGTAAGTGATATCAATTCTTTGTTGAACCAAATATGAAAATTGCTTTCACGCTACAATTTTTTAGGGGCAAAACAATCAATAACATAATCGGTTACAGAGTAAAATACATCAAGACACATATCAATATCCCAGTTATAAAATAGTGCAGTCCAATCAACATGCAACAAATAATTATTGATTGCGTTGTAGTCGGCAAGTTTAAAATCATTAAAAACATAATAACAATTTAAAATATCACTGGTAGTACCACATTTTATAGTTAACAAGTACGCAGTATGGTGTTGGCTTAAATTTAACAAAACATCTACAGCTTCTATCACAGAAATATCACGATCGTTAGTAAAACATAAATCTAAAAACACATCCTCACTATTAGGAATAGAAATGCATTGTACGCAGTTTAAGAACCCAAACGAATTAGCTACTAAATGAGCAGGGTAACTATCGTTACAAATTACTCCTATACCTAAATCATCGTTAACCCAAGACGCTGCAGGTAGATTGTAATTGCCCAATAAAACTAGTTTACTGCTTGGAAACTCGTCGGCAATAGATTTGACGGAATAACAATGGTCAAGATATTTATCACTAGTTGAATTAGGTGGTAAATATGCCGCACAAATTATATAAGACACAAGATTAAACTTAACAACTACAAATAAATGTTCAACACTAATAAACGTGGTGTAAAGTAATACAGGTTTGAGGTGAGTTTTGATAGCAATTAAAACACCACCTTTGCTTTGTTTAGGGCTTGTAAGGGCCGAGCTATCACACCTAAATAAATGATAGCCTTTTATATTTAATTCAGAGTCACTGATGTCTGGAGAAAGCCAGGTTTCAGTGAAAACAATCACATTGTAGTCTGATACGGCTACAACTAGCAATAGTTTCCTGAGTTTAGTTTTTAAACTCCCGACGTTCTGGTAGTAGATGGAGAAGCCATTATCATTTCTAAAGATGGCTCCAAGCTGTTGACAGGATTAGGCTCCGAAAATCTATTGGAGATGAAGCAGGAACATTTTGTGAACGACCATAACTCACAAATTTTTGACAGCAATGTTAGCTGGCCAAAAGTCTTTGCAAAGAATAGCTCGAACATGGTCGGCTGGAACCGAGACTTTAAAGCTACTATAGCTTCCAGATTGTACAGATAGATCTACAGCGTCGATTGAAATATGGGGGTATTTCAATTTAATGTAGATTTTTTAGTTTCGCGTTTAAGTTTTGAGACATGTATATATGAGTTTTTCACATATGCCTGCAACTTATTGTGACTTGGACTACAACCAAAAATTGTTGGGGTTTTAGGTTAAACTTTCTGTTTAGGTTTAGTTTGAGCAGTATGGGTTGCAAAAGAAGAAGAATTATTAATTACAGAATTAATTACAGGTGGAAGCAATTGAATTTCCTTATTAATAGTTGTTGTAACTACACAAGGCATAGATTCTTGAATACGAGTTTTGTATTCAAGTATTACCTTATCTTTGTCTGCAATCTTCTCTTCAAGATACAAAACTTTATCTAATAGCAATTTATTGTTAGACCGAACTTCAACTAACAAAACTTGATACAGTACGATAGTCTCTTTATAATGCTTGGGAAGTTCGGAATTGTCAAGTTCGAATGACGTACGACAGTGGCATTTTTTATGACAAATGGCGCAACTGTCATAAAATATAATTCCACAACTAGTGCATGTTACGCCAGATTGTGCAACACTTCTGCATTTGCACGCTTGACCAGACATAATATTAAATTAAAATTTAAAATATAAAAAATTAAAAGTGATTAATTGTTTAGGAATAAAAAATAATACAAGGATACACAATTCACACCGGTGCGGTTCTTCACCTGGTGACTAACTACAAAACAAACAAAACCAGACCACGGTTGGGATAACACAAGAAAACAAAGCAGTGTTTAAAACAAGCTTAAAATATAAAATCACAAATTTAAATATAAAATCACAAATTTAAAGAAAACAAGTTACGCCACTGGTCAGAATATTGCTTTGCGCTGCGCTTAGCTTATTAAAAGCTACGTCCCAAATACACCTTTGCAAAAAAATTTGTTCTTATGCAAAAATTATTTTTTTACCGATCTGTCTAACGGTTTAGAAGAAACCAGTAAATCTGTGTTTAAAAACTGAAAATTGTCTTACGATTACCTTCACGGTGCATGAGACGTTATCTCTGAAATAGCACTTTTTGAGAGACAGTCTGTCCGGTAGCGGTTTCTGGTCGTTTTGGCGTTTTTTTTTTTGGTACAACGTTTCCGTAAATTTTTGCAAATTTTTGAGTTTGACCCTCCCTAAAGTATTTTTGAACGAGCCGTTTTGTCTACTAAAAACCAGCGAAATTCAAATTAATTTTTGAACTGGCGAGTTTTGATGCTTTTTGGTACTAAAGCTACGGAAGTTTTTGAATCTTTAGGAGATGCAGAGCTACCAATTTGTTTAAAAGTTGGATAACTTGTTCTTTTGAGCTAGTTTGACAGTAAGAAATTGTTGTAAGCATCGGAATTCAGTGGTCTGTATTCCCAATTATATACACATTAAATTGGTTTCTAAAATTTGTCGTCTATACAATTTTTGTGCATAGGAATCCATTTTGCTTTTTTCTAAATCTTTATATAAAATTTTTAAAATATTTGGTTTTGACGTTACTATTTCTCAACCTATAACTGACGATAGTCAACATAAAATCAGCAACTTCTATGATCGTTACGATCATAAAAGTTGTTGATTTGAAGGTATTTACTATGGGTCATTTCAAATGAATTTAAACAAGGCACTAGCATCAAAACAAAATGAAGGAATGTTGGTAGTGTATAGCCCTACCAACAGGGCCGTCGCGAGAAGTACGGCTGCCTGTGTGCGAAACATAAATATGCCTCTTTTTATTGCATATATAGTAAAGCTCATGGATGTTGCTAAGATGATTCAAATTTATTTTGGAATTTTTGAGACTTATGCATATATTCAGAGCTTACAATTCTATCAGTGCTTTATTTTACAATTGAATATACTATCTAACTAGCCCTCCATCCCATGATAAACCTAAAAAATTTAAAAATGCCTATAGACAAACATATGTTCAAAGAATTAATTACCAGCATATAAACAACGGTTATGTTGGCAAATATGTGTTACGGTAACAAATCAAGACACTTGATGCTCAGTCCACACTTATTGGGAAAATATGAGGATCTATATTAACAAAAGTTAGAGAACCTCTCCCTAAAAACAGCTAAAACTTTAAGTTATTAATCGTCTTTTTTATGAGTTTTCTGTAACTTTTTTTGCTCAAAATCACATTTTTGGTCTAAAAAACAGCATTTTTTGAAAACTTGAATTCAAAATTGCTTTTTTTTGTTTAAATGTTAGTCTATAACAGTGTTTTTTAGTGTATTTTCTTTTTTTTAAATTATTTCTTGGTTTAAAAAGCTTTTTCTATTAGTTTTTTTTTGCCAAAAACAGCATTTTTTAACACTTTTTAGTTTAAAATTATAAAAATTTTAAGCTTAAACAGTATTTTTATGAGTTTTCTGTAACTTTTTTGCACAAAATTACATTTTTTTAATACTTTTTGTTTAAAAATGCTGTTTTTATTAAGTTTTTATTCAGAAACAGGATTTTTTGAACACATTTTAGTAAAAGATTGCTTTTTTAGTTTAATTTTTAGTCCAAAAGTTCTATAAGTTTTGCACAAAATCACAATTTTTATCACTTTTTGGTTTAAAAAGTTATTACTTTCTAGTCTAAGAAGAAAGTTTTACACAAAAACAGCATTTTCTGAAAACATTTTAGTCCAAAATTGCTTGCTTTGTTTCATTTTTAGTTGAAAACAGTATTTTTATGAGTTTTCTTTTTTGCACCAAATTACTTTATTTATTTTTTTATTTTTATTAAAAACATTTGTTATTTAGTTTTTAAGTCAAAAACAGCATGTTCTGAACACTTTAATCCAAAATTGTTTTTTTTTTGTTTAATTTATAGTTTTAGCAGTATTTGTTATGTTTTCTTATACAAAATCACATTTTTAATTATTTTTTGGTCTAGAAAGCATGTTCTATTAAGTAATTAAGTCAAAAACAACGTTTTTTAGAGACTTAATTTTGACTTCAAAACAGTATTTTATAATAATTTTTTTGTACTTTTTTTGTATAAAATCACATTTTCTAATTACTGGTTTGGTTTAGAAAGCATTTTTTTGCTTATTTTTTTTTAAACAGATTTTTTTGTTGAGTTTTCTTTAACTTCCTCGCACAAAATCACAAAATTTTGTTAATTTTTGGTTTAAAAAGCATGTTCTATAAGGTTTTTAGTCAAAAATGTAGTTTTCTTCAATCTCTAAAATTGTTTTTTTTTTCTTTGAAGTGGTACGTCTAACATACTTGCACTGCAATACCTTCTTTCTATTGTGCATCTTTTATTTTTTTTGGTAGATGCCTTACTATAGTTATCAAAAACAGGTTCAGTCCATTAAGCATTTCTGTGGTTTTTTATTTGCTAGTCAGCTTCAAGGTTAACTTCTTTTTTTTTTCTTGTTTGCAATTAAGTCTTGTTATCTGCCTTCTAGCCTTTCATTGATGCTAACGTCCAGCTCTCTATCCATTTTTTAGGTAGTCTGCCTAGAGGTTTTTTACTTTGGGATCTTTGATCTTTACCTCATTTGGCAATTCTGTTGTAGTACATGCTATCCACATGGTCTTCTATTGCTATCTTTGTGATTTGACCAATCCAGCTATTTTTTCAGTATTTAGTTCTTCTTTGATAGCGCTGCTTCTAATATTATCACGTAGTTTACTGCTTTTATTGTTCTAAGAGTTTTTATTTCCGTGCTCCTCATTAGTCTTTTAATTTTAAATGTTTCTGCATTGGTTTTAGCTTCGTAGGTTAGGATCAGCCGCTCACAAGTTTTATAGATTCTAACTTTGCCCTGTTACCTTCTATACTCTTATCTTTTGAAATACAGATTACCAAATATGCTTCCAATGTTCGACTACAAAACATTCAACAAGAAACTAACAACAAAGTCTAACCACCATCGAGCCAGAGAGCTATCTACGACAAAAAAAATTTTGATGCTTATTTTGCTTTATTATCTATATAAAAAACTCATATAATAACAACTCTGTACACAATACTTCTTATAATTAATATTTTTTTAGTATATAGTGATTAAACTATGTCGGTTGGTTTTACTTAATTTGTAACAAAACCAAATCAAACATATTAATATCATAACAGTACATTGCATTGCATAAAAATCGCTTTGATTTATTTCCGTATAAAAACGCACATCATCGAAGCGCGGAATCCCTTTCCTCATTTTACGACAGGAATAAAATCAAACATTGTATCGATTTATTCGCCGGTTAGTAGCTCAGCATGTTTATTATTGCCCTGTGTGCCCGTAAAATATTAAATTGCAAAACAATTATAATCGATGCGGAGGCGATTCGAGACAAACGTTTCGCCATTTATGCGTCCGCATCGCAAAGGCGATCAATTCACTTTTTCTTGGTATGTTCATGCATCCCATTTATATTGTTTTGTTCTTGCCTACTGTCACGCTCATTTTCACATAGAAAAATATATATGCGACCGCATGTGGAAAATTGATTGGCAGTTGTAATTGCTAAAGGCTTCAAGGTGTCGAATCTCCAAGAAGTATTTAATTAGCAGAAAATATTATTATTTATGTTGTTTGTTGTTTGATCATTTTCCATATGTTATTATGTGCAGTCATATTGTGTACTATTCAGTGGTTTATTAAAATTTTAACTTATTGTATAAAATATTTCAAAAATTGCCTAATAAACTTACAAAATCTAAGAAAACACTCTTAAATTTTTCTGTTTTTTTAATTTAAAATGTGGTTTTGAAGCATTTTTGACATAAAATCCATGAAATATTACTCAAAAAATTCATATTTCAAAAATCGCTTAAATAATGTATAAAATCTAAGAAAAAACTCATTTTAATGTTTTCTCAAACCTTTTTTGTTAAAAAAGTTAAAATCAAAAAAATCTTGTATAATTTTTTTTTTCCAAATCTACATTTTTTCCAATAAACTAACTTATTGTATAAAATCGCTCAAGAAACTTATAAAATCAAAGTTTTCATATTTACTCAAAGGACGTTTAAAGCTTTAAATTTATTCGTGACTGTTTTGCAACTAAGAATAAGCTACAATACTCATAGCTGAGTCAAATAATAGTTTACTATCTCTACACAATTATTACAAGATAGCTTATAATAAAAAGCGTGATTCTAAAGCAATCGCAACTAAATGTAGCAATTTATGATTAATTGCATCATCATTAAATGATTAGAGGTTTGATAAAATGAATCTTACTCATCACCACTATTTTTAGATTAAACTAATATACAGTGTTGGTATAAAATTAGAATTAGTAATTCAATTGGATCTAAACAAATTTGAAAAATAAGAAAATTTGCTTGTACGTTGCTTATATATTAGAGTAAATTATCCTTAAGTGTAGTACGTTAATTATAATAATAATACTAAATATTTAGTTACACTGACTAGAAACCAAACTAAACACCTAGACTAAATAATGTCCCACTTGTGTGGTCGGAAAGATTATCAGTCCTTTGATGAATATTTTATGTCCTGTATTGAATTACAAATATGAAAACCGAGCTTCTGCTTTGTACTGATTATTAATATTCCCATCACCTGACGAAACTATTATGTTCAAAAATATTATAATAAATTATCCCATAATTGCATCAATTATCCCCTCTATTTTCTTGATTAATATACATATTATTTCCTTCGATGGATTTTAATTAATATTTACGCACTCGGTAAAGAAAATGACCTGTTTATAATTAAAGCATCATAAAAAACGAAATTTACGACTTGTTCATAAATAACATTTTAAGTGCTTCCTTTTCTGCAAGTTTTTCGTATATTATAGAAATTGTTAGTGAAGAATTTTGTCATAAATTTAGCAATTGTATTTATGAGATATGCAGCTGTTCATAACCAGTTTGTATTACTGGGATGATGATAATAGGGTAGTTACTTACTTCTTGGACAAAGTGTGTCTAATTTATATTCTAATAAACTTTGTTATAGATTCATTATTCAGTAAATTAATCTTTTATAATAATAATATAAAAAAAAAATATATTTATATAATAACATAACAAAACTAAACTTAGATGTAATATTTTTAGGTTAGGTACGTGTCTCAAGTGTAATGTACGTAGGAACGGGTAAA
The DNA here is from genome assembly GCA_963932245.1 of Tachinus rufipes. NCBI lineage: Eukaryota > Metazoa > Arthropoda > Insecta > Coleoptera > Staphylinidae > Tachinus > Tachinus rufipes. Next base: position 83,478,326 of record OZ010747.1, on the reverse strand, counting down.
AAGTAAAAAATTGAGGAAAAATTTTTACAAAATTGTTAATCAAATATCAATTGCAAAGCGACAGATTGAACGGTAACTATTAAATAGTTTAAATTTAGTAATGTGTTGAAGGTGGTGCCGTAATGCCTCCTATTAGGAGAAACTGTTTGTGTGTGAAATAGAGCTGTAATACAGTTAAATCCTACACTGAAACAAATTTAGTTTAGGTTATATAATTGCAAAAAGATTTTTAAGAGAAATCAATAAATGTTTTTTTATTGTAAAGAGGAAGGTATGCCATTAACATTTGAAAACGATATCAGTCAAATGGCCGTCACGGTTACGGTTGCAGTGCCACATTTTTTTCATGACCAATTTGGACATTTTTGGCCTTATGTCCTTGATAGTTTCACGAGTTCCATCTTTAAGGTCTTGAATCGATTGTGGAGCATTGGCGTAGACCTTATCTTTCACGTGGCTTCAAAGAAAAAAGGTATTAAATCACAAGATCTCGGTGGCCAATTGTGATCACTTCTTTGAGAAATAACACGGTTAGGAAACTTTTCTCACAAAATTGCGATTGTTTCGTTGCTTGTGTGGCACGTAGCGCCGTCTTGCTGAAAATAATCGTCGTCCACATCAATATTTTTCAGTTTCGGCCATAAAAAATTATTAATCATAGCTCGGTAGTTCCATACATTCACCGTAACAGTTGCACCAGCCTTATTTTCGAAAAACTAGGGTCTAATCACACCGCTAGCCCAAAAACCGCACCAAACAGTTGAGGATGGAAAGACTTTTCAACAATAATTTTTGGATTTTCTGAGCCCCAAATGCGACAATTCTGCTTATTAACGTAGTCTTCGATGTGAAAATGGGCCTCATCACTGAAGATGATTTTTCGATGAAATTTCGGATCATTTTGATGCATTTGAAGGACCCAATCATCGAAGATACGACGTTTATGGTGATCAACCGGCTTGAGTTGTGTTGAACTGAACTTTAAAAGCCTTAAGACTTAAGTCTTTATGCAAAATACGGTGTAATATTGTTTGTGGAATGCCTAATTCCAAAGATCGACTAGGAATCAACAAACCTGTTTTTTTTTTAACACTACGGGCTACATCAGCAATATTGTCATGTGTTCCTGAGCGATGCACACGGTTTCGATTCTTCACACCACAAACTTGTCCCAACAGCTCAAATTTTCTACCAGGTTTACTATTGCTAGCCGAGAAGGTGCTTTACGACGACTAAAAAGTGCTGCGAACTGTGACTGAAAAATCTTCATCATTTTTGTATTGAATTTTAATCATTTCAATGCGTTGTTGAAACGTGTATCATGCCAGTTTTAATTATGACGTAGTTTTTACTTGTCAAATGTCTGTTTTTTCATACCAACATACCATGTGCCACAAAATTGGTTGATAGCATATAGTTTTATTAATTTACTAAGTTGGATTATTTTAAGATTAAGTCATAATAAAACAATATCTCTGTCTTATAGCAACAAAAAGTTGACGTTAGAAATTGGGACGCGGCTTTTGGTAGATAAAGAACCCGTCAAAATTACAAAAGACATTTCAAAAACTTTAAAAAAAATTCAGTTGCACCTTTTCAATAAAATGTTACAACGCCGACTCGGAATCAAAACAGAAATTTGTACGCCTTGATATCATATTTCATGGAAGAAGGCAACTCTGCAAACTTGGAATCAATACGATCTCTAACTGAAGATTAGATTATAATGTGTGGATATCAATATTTTCCAATCAGTCGCTAAATTATTTTCTGAAAGGAATACTTGAATGCTTTATGTCGGATATAGCACAAAACAAGCACATTGATCTAGCTTGAACCAGCTATCTTCTTCCGCAGAGCTCCCGTCTCTGCGGAAGAAGATAGCAACAGGATTTTTTTCCCTGTTAAGAATTTTTACCTTCAAAAATTTGCTCTAAAAAATTGCGCCCATACTATTCTTTTTTGTAACAAGACCCAACGCGACCTTTCACGCCGGACCTCTAGGCACTTTTATTCATTGGTGCGAGACAACTTTTCGAAAAAATAAAAAAATCAGAAGAGACAGTTGGTGCAGAAAAAATATACCTTTTGTTAAAGCTGATCCAACGACGAGGAAATAAGAGACAAATTTTTAAAGAAATCAATTTAAAAAAAAATCTACTGAGGTTTTTCATAAGATTCCCGTACAAGGTATTAAAATGAACCTACAAAGTTGCATGCGAGTTTTTTTTCTGATACGACCCTAAAAAGACCTTTTCAAATCGTCTCCCAAAATTGAAAGCGCTAGACAATTTTTCAAAAAAATTATCATAATTCTGAGCGCCGTCTAGAGAGTCATCGCGCGTCCGGTGAGAGATTTTTTAAAAAATCGATTTTAAGAAAGATTTATTTAAAGGAATTTAAAAACGTGAGAGACAAAAATTTACAATTTTAACTTTCAAGAACGTTTGAAAGCCGTTGTGTGTCTCGATTTGATGCAATAAGAAAAACAGAATTAACTTCAAAAACATGTTGAAACAAATCAGTTTTTTGAAAAAAAACTACAAAAAAATTGAAATATAAAATTAGCTTTTTGAAGTCGACGCTTTATTCTCCGCCGATTCAATACTATCAAACTCAGAAACCGCTTCCTAATGACGCAATTTTTGAGACAAATTTGGAAAACGCTCGGAGTTTGCCACTAGAAATCTAAAGACGGGAAACAATTTTATTTTTGTAGTGGAAGAAAGGACTTTTTGTAGTTGCGCGTTCCGGTCTAAAAATCCGGGGAGACCGGAAGCAACTTCTTACAAAAATCTTGTTTGAAAAATTAAGAACAAAAATTCAAAACTTTCTTTTTTTTGCTAAACCAAACCTTGCGCAAAGCTCCAACTTCAAAACTACAAGAGCATATCATTTTTGCATAAATGGTTTTGAAACTATCTATATATACTATAAAATAATTAAAAACAATACATAAAATTAATTTATGGCAAAAAAATATGATAAAAATACATTTTTTGCAATAATTAATTGATCAAACCTCAAATGGCACAGAAAGTTTATTAAATAATGTACATTTTATTTTTCTAAATTCAATCATTGATATTCGATTATAACAAAGCATATTTATAAAGATATTAGTTTTTTTTTTGCTACATGGGGAATCTTTTATGGACACTGAGCGAAGTTCTTCTTTCACCCAGTATTATTAATACATTTATTTTTTGCTTTTTGGCCTTGAAAATTACATTTACAAACATATTTATAACCCAAAATAAAAAATCATAATCCTTATAAAATTAACCACAACTAAATTTTTTTTCTTCTCTGTTTGTCTACTTTTTTTCTTCGTTTTTTAACTGCCCTCATCCATTCTATTTCTCTTCCGTTTCCTTTTAATATCTCATTTTTTCCCATCTACTCTTCTCTCATTTTGTTATACTCTTTTAACATGTGTTCCATAGTTTCCTTAGTTTCCTTAGACTCTCCGCACATTCTGCACATTTTTAAATCTTCTTCCATTCAAAATCTTGTCACTCGAACTTTCATTACCATATCTGAATCTTGCAATCATATTTTTATCATCTTTACTGTATCTATCACTCTCTAGGTACATTGGCAGTTTACTTTCTATAATATGTTTATAATTTGCGTTGTACCTAGACTCATTCACTCGTATTCTCCTTTCTTGTTTTTGTATATTTCTATCTATTTCCATAATTTTGTGCGATGTTTTTCTTCCAGATTCTCTCATTCTTTCAATTTCTTGATTAGCATACCCATTTCTATTGTAATAATTTTCCTTGATCTTCCTTAGCTTTCTCATTTTTTCTTTTATGCATTATTGTAAGATTTTACATTCGTGTCTTTGTTTCATTCTTTCTTCATACTTGTTCTTTTTCTTGCTTCTACTCTTAACTTATCTTTTTTGACTTCCTCCAGCACAATATTTGCTGGAGTTTCTATGTTTAAACCTAGCACCCTTCTCCAATATTTTACCTGTATTGCTTCTAATTTTTCTTGTTCTTTCCATCCCCATATTTCTGATCCATACAATATCATACTCTTAACTAAACTATCAAACATTAAACCTTTTATTCTCATACACTCAATTTTTTTTACTTATTCCCCAAACTTGCTCCACTACTTTATTTGCCTTTTGAGCCATCTCTTTAATGTGCTCGCTCTTACTATTATTTGTGCAAAAAACATTTCCCAAATATTTAAAAGATTTTACTTCCGTAATACTTTGCTTATTCTATTTCCAGTTCTTCTCTTTTTTTTTTTCTACCCCCTTTTCTAATTTTTGTATTTTCTACATTAACTTTAAATTTTTTTTTCTAAAATATTTTTCTAAACTTTTCATTATTTTTTTCATTTTTTTGGCTTCTTTTGCTAGTATTACCATGTCGTCGGCAGATGCTAGCGACCACACTTTTTCTCTACCAACTACTACCTCTCCTGCTTGAGCCAACTTCAGTTTTTCTTCTACATCTGATATGTAGGTTGCAAACAAAGTGGGACTCAGTGGGCAGCCCTGTGTTACTCTTTTTGTTGTCCAAAATCTTTTACTCATTTTTTCATTCACCCACACCCTGCTTGATGTCTCCTCATACACTTCTTCTATTTGTCTTACCAGGTGCTTGCTAATTCCTTTCTCTCTCATACTTACACAGTTTCTCTCTATCTATAATATCAAATGCCGCCTTTAGGTCCAAGAATAACACGTATACTTTTCTCCCTTTTTCTGCTATTTTTTTTTTCAACAATATGGTGTAAAATATATACGTTATCCATGGTACCTCTTCCGTTCCTGAACCCGGCTTGCTCGTCTGGAATTGTCTCATTCATACCCAGTTCCTCATTCAGTTTCTTCTCTAATATCATGGCGTAGATCTTGCATGTCGTACCCAGTAGTGTAATTTCTTTGTAGTTATTTACTAGATTTGTTCCACTTTTGTGTATCGGACATACAAGACGTTCTCTCCACTGATTTGGAAACCCTTCTTCCTTCCATACTCTATTTATTAACTCACTCAATCTCTCAATCAGCTTTTTTGTACCATACAACCACGCTTCATTCTGTATCCCATCCATACGCGCTTTTTTTTCTTATTTTTTTTTATTTTCTCGCATATTGCATCCTTTGAAATTTTTCCTACTTGCTGGATTGGTTCTTGTCTGTCCGATTTTTTTTCGTATTTCTTTTTTCCTCCAAACAAACTCAAAAAATGTTCTTTCTACTCTGCCTGAATTTTTCTTCTTTCTTTATTTATGTATTTTCATGCTTCTGCTTCTGTCTTTATTTTTTTAATTTCTATTTCTTCTTTTTTTATAAATTTTTTTTTGGCTTTTTTACACTGATTCTTGTATGCCTTCTGTTTTTTTAGATATTCTTCTTTTGTACTTTTTTTGTTTCTCCAGTGCCTTAACATCTTTCTGGCTTCTAGTTTTTTTTTTTTAGTACATTCACTGTTCCACCATTTGCTTTTTTTCATTTTTACTTCTTTTTTTCTATATGTCTTTTTAATTTCTTCATTATCTCTTCTACATTTCTTCTAATTTTTCTTAGTTTTTATTTATACGTTAGCTCACTTTCTACTGTCCAAACTACATTTTTTTCATATTTCTTTTCATTTTCCTGTTTTTTTACATTTTCCCCAATTAAGGTCAATTCTAATGGCTGGTGGTCTGATTACTCTTATTCCTATTTCGAATTTGTCTACCTCTTCCCACGCTGCCTCATTTACAACTACATAGTCTATTACTGATTGTCCATTTGTCGCTATATAAGTAAATTTTCCCTTTTCATCTCCTGTGCAGTTTCCATTTAAAATATCCCAACCCCTTTCCTCTATCATTTCTATCAGTTTTTTTCCTTTTTTATTTTCTGTACTGTCTTTTGATTCTTTGATTTTTGTGTAGTCATCTTGTTTGATTCTTTCTCTCTTCTTTCCAATTTTTGCATTAAAAATAAACTGATTATAGGAGGGGACCTATAATCAGTTTTTTTCCTTCTGTTTCTTCTATTAGAGTATCTAACTTTTGCCTAGTTTTATTCATACTTTTGCTGTATATTGTTATTAATTTATATTTTTTACCTCCCCACAAAAAATTTCTTTCTTGAATTCCCTCATTTACTATAACCCTCTTCTTGACTTATTTTTTTGTATACCAGAAATTATCTCTTTTTTGGCTCTTCTTCTTTTTTTTTTTTTTTTCTTTAGCCGGTTGACATTGCTAGATGTATTTGGCTGGCATGTTGGGCTTTAACTTTTCCCATCCCTTTTTAACTATCCACGTTTCTACCATTCCAATTATATCGAACGTTTGTATGTATTTCCAGAACTCATGATCTTTGTTGTCGATCTTTCACCCAGTAGTATGCAAGTTCCGTGTGATGTGTACAAACACGGTATGCGCACTAAACCATCTTGTTTTCTTTTAGCACTGTTTTGGAACTACTGTTTAGGTTTAACATCAAATTATCATAATTTTGCCTGTCGATTTTCTGGCGTACTTGAAAGTTTTCTTTGGACTTCAACATGGCTTCTACAATATTGCCTGTTTTTATATTTTTCTGAGCTATAGGCACCAACTTGCAGCACCCAACTATCGTATGTTCTACGTCATCTTTACTGCAGCTGGGCTGGGTGAAAAAGTATTCCAATACAATAGGTAACGTTAAGGCTAATGGATTGGCGCGCAAAGAAGCAATACTCAAGATTTGTGGACTCGAACTCTGGACCTTACTACCGCTAAAAAGCTTTAACACCATGGCTAGCATAAGGGAAACCTCTCCAAGCGATGTCTTTGCATACAACAACCACGTAGATTGGCTGTGGGACGGAGGAGTAAGGAGGAGACATAAAGTGCCTAAAGAGGCCTAAGTGCTGTGAGAATGGTTTTATTTTTCCACAGTAATCTAGAAGAATTCCGAATCTTGCATTGTAGTAAAAAAGTGTCGCTTTCTTTTTTGCTTTTATTTTTGTGTATGTTTTCTACGAGCGTTATGCCCCATCTAAAATTGGGTTAGGAAGTAGTCATCTGTTCTAAAATTTGCACATTACTTATCTTTGTATGTCTGGTATGAAACATCTGGTCTACTGCGCAACTTTTTTGATTTTGCCTTATGTTGCTATCCATTGATAGTTTCTTTTCAGATTTAGTCCGTGGTGCCTTTTTTTCTTCGAGCAGGTCGATCGGAATAGTTCATCGGTCTCTTTTTGAATGTTTTTACTTTTATTACTCTGTACCATATAAGAGCATCATAAAGAATTGTTGACTTGATGACAGAGTTTAACAAATGCAAAAGGCAATTGAACTCAGCTTAACGCTTTGCCTATGTTAGTAATAATTTAGGGCAGGTTTGCCGTTCGACTTTTCAACCGTATCTTTTATGGAAGAGAACTTTTTGTCTAAAAGATTATTGAACCGTGTACCAGTCCGTTTTTGGACAAAGCGTACTTATTGGAAACTTCGGTTTTACATGGACTACAGCTAAATTAACGCGGCATCTTTATTGGAACGGAACCCAATGCCTAGTATTTACAACTCTAGACTTAAAAAGCAGATGCTGACAAACATCTATGAAAGTAAAGTCTAAAAATTATACGGTCTTTAGTACTCTCGACGAAGGTTATCAGATTTGAGTAATGCTTGGGCTAAGAAAACGCGCAATCTACATTTTAACCGTTTATGAGCCAGGAGGTGCTTGGAAGGTACCTACATCAAAATACTATGGTTATTCATACAAAGAATACATAAAACATCTTGATCTTGAAAGACTTTAACCTACGCCTAGTGCTGAGAAAATGTACGTCCGCTAAGGGTCATTAGAAATCCTTCAATATATAGTTAATACTTCTGTTGCCTGGTTTCTTACAAACAATTGAACCAAATATACGACTATCCTCTGCTGAAACGTGACTTACTCTGGGTATTGAAAAAGTATCTCTGGTAGAAAGCCGACAAACTTTTGTTTTTGAAGTCATTTTATTTTAATATAAAACACTGCCCAGGAAAGCAGAATCAGTTACCGGACTTATTAACCCAATACCCAAAAGATCAACTTACATTGCACTAGACATAGGCAATCTAGTACTACCGCTCCCTGCGTGATTCAACTATTTTTAATTAAAGAAATATAGCTGGCACAAAAACAAAACTACGACATTTTTTTGTTAAACCCGATCATCTTTAGCATCAAAGATATAAAGAACACGTAGTAGTAAACAGAGTTTTGTACTAAAAAATTGTTGACCAAGTGCTTCTACGTGACAAAATAATTTCAAATACGCGTCTTATACGGCAAAGCTACATACCCCAGTCATAATAAAACGGAACGTTCTATCAAAAACCCACCAGCAGAGCATTGTTTAGCACAGTTGCTTTTGATTTGATTGGACCATTTCCAAAAACTAGAACAAAAAAACAGAATTGAGGTTAGGGTATTTTAAAAAACAGAACTTTTTAGTTTTAATAGACCTCTTCACAAAACAGACAAAAGCATGTGTAATTGGAAAAGCCAATACTAGAGTAATTACCTAAATACCTTGGCACTATTATCATCAATAACGGCCCACAATTTTGGTCATACAAATAAACACAAACGTGTCGACTGTGGGACTCAACAAAAAGAAAATAAAGAAAGAGTTTAGAGTAATAATGCAGAAACAGCTTTTACACACATTGGCGCAACACATGCAATCTCTAGCGTTTGATCTAAAAACCCTACAGCTTACTCCGTACGGAAACTGTCAATTTTTTACCAGCAGCGCCCAAACACTCGGACTAATAAAACCGCTCAGAAGAAATACAGCAAAATCAACTTTGCTACGCTCAGCGGTATGACAAACCAGTAGTCGCCGATCAGTAAGTGACAAATCGAGACTATACGCGTACCAATAAACACGGGCGCATAAAGACATTTGCACCAAAATGGCTTAGTCCGTACCATATACGGAATATTTTTTTATGGCTAGATATACGAGGTTGGCTAGAATAGAGAGCGAGTTCTAGTCCACTAGATGATGTATAACTTGTTCCACTATTACTCGAACATATTACAACACCACAGAGGAAAAGTGAAAGCATCGTTGATCAGGTTACCGAGGTATTTGATAGCTTGAATGTTGCGCATGGCTGTGTTTCTGTAGTTGAATGTATCTGCGCTTCTAAGATACTCTTTTTCTGGACCTATCAGTGTTACCGTTTTTATTTTTTAGGAATTGGTTATAGTAGGTGCTTGATTAGCTATCTGTTGATCATATCATTTTTTGGACGTAGTGAAATATTAGCCTCAGCAAGTTGCCCTTGAGAATGACTTACGCATGGCAATACCTTTTGGTTTGAGGTCTAACCTGATTTTCACGCAGCATTGACGGCACGCATGCTGTCCCCGGCTTCTCTCTTTCAATAGTTTTTACTTTTGTCTCTTTTTATTTTGCACTGACATCTAATTCTGCATTTTTTTTTTCTCCAATCCCTGTGTTATTATTCTAATTATTTGGTTTGTCCTCACTTCTAATTTGTTGTATTTTATTTGTTTTTGACTACTATGACTAATGCGAATGACGAATGCGTCTGCAAAGGCTATCGACATTACCAGGTTAGCTATTTTCTTCTGAGGTTGCTATTGTAGACCAGGTTTTAAAGAAGTGGTTTTAGGACCAACCATTATTATGTTTATTACGACGATTTTATTCACTTGCACTTTTTGCTTGCTTAAATAGCTTTCTACGATAGTTTGCAGGTATTCGAAGTTACGCTTTTTAGCAAGTTTCCGCTTTACTTCTTCTCAAAAGAGTATGCTGAAAGCGTGCTTTATGTCTAAGGTACTAATGCTGCTCACTTTTCCTGGTTTTGTTTGGTGAACTTGACAACCTTTTCTACGACAATCAAAATGAATCTACTTTTTTGGAAACCATATTGATGATCCGAATTTTTCATCAGTTTGTAGATTTTACTGATGGTGTTTAGAAGACCCTTTGGAATCAATATCAGTTTTGCCGTTTTATTTGTCAGGAAAGGTTTGTTAGCAGCTGGTTTAGCATGTTCAGCAACCAGTCATTTGTTCTCTTGCTGACTTCTTTTAAGATTTTTTTTTTGTTGAATAGAGTCACTTCTTTCATTATTTTTACCGATTTTTGTTGGTAGGGACGAGTTCTTTAGCTATTTTTAGTTTTAGCTTCGTAGTTAACTTGTAAGTCATTGTTTAGGTTGCTGCATAGTTTTTTTTCATTACATCCTTTATCTAATTCTATCTTTTTGGGTAGTTCTTTTTTAAGTTTTTTGTATTTGAATTTATTTTGGTTAGCTTTGTGTTTGATGTACTTTTGTCTTCTGTGTTTGTAATCTTTCTTTACATTTTTAGACATTCCGCTTTTTTATTGGCTGTGGGCTTGTTCCACCAATATGGTACGTTTTTAGGCTTTACTTAACCTGCACCTAGACTGCTTTCAAGGACTTTCTTCATTAAGGAACGTCTCCTCGTTTGTGCTCTTTTGTTTGTTCCAATTTTTTGCATATTGATTCAAAACTATAACAAAGCGAGACTTTAGAGGAAAAATGATCACCCAAATTTTTTTTATTGCGGAATCTTAGAAGCAACGTTTCAGTAGGGGTTTTGTGAGATTTTCGTGTAAAATCATAAAGGACCATATAAAATCATGAAGCTACAGTTTACGCTAATTATATCGACTAAAACACAATTGCTTTTAATTGCTAACATTTAGTACATCAATTTACTTTGTTGAAAATCTTTTGTCTTTGATACTAATCCTTCATATTCAATGGAATATAGAAACAGGATTACCCTTGTGGATTATTTTAATAATTTAATAAAACTGACAGAATACAAAGAGATATAAATGGATTCAATTATATTAAAAATTGCATACAAATCGGATTATATTTTTTCAATTGAAACTGATATGAATAACAAAAATAATACCTTTTTATAAAATTTTATATTGAATAGATTTAAAGCTCCAAGCAATGTGTTATATTTGATGCGAACACTCTTTCCTATATATTGAACGAAATTCTTTTTAACAAAACTTTGTCTCGAAGCTATAGGAATTTTCACTCAACACATACCGTGTTTCCACAAAACAACAAGCAACTTATAATACTTTGAATTTAAAAGGTTTCAATAAGTTAGTAATATTAGCATATTTATCATTTTAATTGCAATAAAAATAATATCTTATCATTTATGAATCATAATAAAATTGTATACGCACAATCTTCAGCGATCGATGATAAAAAACACATACTCTTGTTCAAAAATATTAATTGCACATGTGGCGCGCAGATGCGCCAATTAAACTCGCCAATATTTAATTACAGCGTTTTCATATATATTTTTTTCCGCCATCAAAACGAATTTATTATGGCCATAATGAAGGGAATTAATATATACGACTTACGCAATATAGTAAGGCATTATCAAGATTAAGGATGAACTTTTTGTTCGAGTTTAGTCGTGCGAATTGTTACCAATAATGCAGAATAATTAAATATCAACAAACTTCATCATTCTATTATTTCTTGGAAATATAATATTTAAGCTTGTTTGATATATTCAAACATTTTATTGATACAATTTTATACACAAAGATAACATTCAAATCCCTAGAACGTAGCAATTTAGCTTGTATGAAATATCTGCATTGCAATTTTCCATCCTTTTCATTCCATTCTATATGTAAGTTCAGGCTTCTCAAGTTCTTTTTATATAAAGCTACAGTTACGATGTATTTATTCAGGATATTTTAATATTTTATTTATAAATGATTATTGGTTTAAATCAATTTTCTTCCATTATTAAATGTTTGCTATAACCTATAGATCCCCTTTAATGCATCACGATTCGGGTTGATTCATTAAACGGTTCTCCAATTTAGCATTTGAAAGGGACACATACACGTGATCTGAAATCCTATAATTAAACCCGTAAATGCCCTTTGTTTATCAATAATCATTTTTATTGGTTCCGATTGAATTAACTACGGGTATGCGAGAAGGGCAATTAGTGCAATTGATCAATTTCACTCACAACAAATATTTAGAACTAAAACATTTTTTTTTCTTTAGTTTCAGATTCCTTATTTACATCGAGCGGATACACATTTGGTGCTCCTACACCACCGCCCGGTTCGCCATATTCTCCAGTTCCTGTGACGCAACTGGAGCTTCTAACCAAAGGATTTAACTCAAATATAATCATTCAACAACAACCAGATTATACTTTATCACCGAAAAAGATTCAAATTCAGGAAAGAAGATATGAGGAAAAATGTTGCAAGATGCAGAAACCGTGTTCGTGTCAGGGTTCTCCTGTTAAGACTAAGTTTTTGGATAGCCCATCCGGATGTAGTCGGACGAATCCTGTCGATTGGAGTCCGATTAATGTTAAAAAGGAACCTGGTATAACGCCTTGTCAAGTGGCTGAAATAACTACAAGTGTTTCGCCTATTATTAAAGTGGAAGTCAGTTCGCCTACACAACATAAGGGGATTGATATACAGCATATTGCTGCATTGCCTCCAGTTGTAACCAGCAACGGTAAGATTTGAAATACGTTATATAGTTTTAAAGATTTGAATTACCTGTTTTATTCTGTATGCTTAGCATTATAGCAATATTATCTAATTTGTTTGATGTGCCAAGTAGTTCTTAAATTTTATTCAAGATTTGTCATGAAAACGTTGGCAGCTGACATTGCAGGGTTTAGTTATGAATTTCAGGTGGAATAAAGGAAGTTGTTGTATAGAATTTACCTAGTTTTAAGGGTAATTTTTTTGGAGGTAGTTACGACTTTTGTACTACTGATTCTTACCGCTGTGGATACTGAATTTGAAGTTACTTGCGGTTCAGTTAGTTGTCACGAGTGAAGAGAAAAGTGGTTTGCCATCTCCTGGATGAGGAGTTGCTGAAAACTTGTTAGATGTTGGTTTATTTGATCATGATTGATGCAATGAACGCTCAACCACCCATCCACCACACCGTGCATTCACGTAATATATTAATTAATTAAACATTTTCTGCAAAGTTATCGCATCTTGAAAAGGGCACTCAAATTCTTGTTATTTGCTCTGCTTTAATTAGCACTTGTCGCACTTGCGTTTATGATCCAAACTTCTGCAGCCTCATTATGCTTTTTATTATACTTTTGACAACTTATCGTTGTACCTTTTTATTTGTTCTTAGTCTTTTTCTATTTTTTTCTTTTGTTTTGGTGTTTTTTGATATGGTATACTCCAAATATATGGGATATCTAAGAATTCTAAAATTGAGTTGATGACGTTTTTGAAAACGTGTTTGTTCAGACGATTAATTTTTGATGCAGGCTTAGTCTAGGCTGGCTGGTCTATGTTTTGATGTGGAATGGGATGTAGTTGCTTATTGACTAGATTAGCTGAGTGGGTAAGACAGATGTAGATGAACTTAACCATAACTGAAAGTATTGCTTGAAGTATTGATCCGACTGGCTTAAATTACTCCGAATGCTATGAAGTGAAAGCTGACGCCAAAAGAATTTTCAGAATTTATTTGAGTGACAATGTTGTAGGTCAGCTTCAATATCTTGTTAGAAATCCGTGGGTGAAGTAATTTTTGTAAAAGTTGGCTTAAGCTCAATGAATAACACAGACGTTAGAGGTTATAGAGGCTTAACTGTAGCTGAAAGTATTTGTAGAATTGGTTCTACACTTAGATTGGGTCTGAAGATTATAAACTGAATGCTGACTTTGAAAATGTTGTTTGAAGAATTTATGTGACAGATATTTTACTGGAAATCTGTAGGTGGATTAGTTCTTGTTACTGTCGGCTTAGGTTCAGAACGTCTTCTAGGTGCGACTTAGAAGTACTCAAATGATAATTACGTTATAAAGTCCCACCGGCAATTGGTATATTTATTTTGTTGTGAGGGCATTCTACAGAATGAGTTATGTCACTATCATAGGCGGTAGAAGTTGTGGTGGAGCTTAAACGTTGCTGAAAGTGCTGTTTGAGGGTTTAATTTAAGTGACGGTGTTGAAGGTGTTACTTAGATAGCACCGAACGTGGCTATGAAGTGAAGGTTGACTCTGATAGTGTTGATTGAAGAAGTAATTTGGGTAACGTTTTTATTGATTTGTTCTGATGTTTTTTTATTATATATAATTTATCTTATGGTCTGACGTCTTGCGCTTGTTTGGTTCTTGATGTTTCAGATGCAAAGTTAGTATTTGATCTGAAAGGTGGGGTAGTGTTAGTTCAGATTTGTTACTGCTGCTACTACAAAAAAACTGTTTGTGGTGGTTTGAATGTTCTTGCATTTGTTGATTGGATTTGGAATGAATTAGTGTTGTGTTTGGAATCAGTGATTGGTATTTTAGGTCTTAAACTTGTGTTACCACCTTCCCGCTATTCTAATCATGTATTTATGTAAAGTTTTGAGTTAATAAATGCAAAAGTTTTTTAAAGTGTTGTACAGTAGTTGAGGTACGAACCTGGGACTGCTTGCGGTTGGCACTTTTGTCCTTGGTTGAGATAGTATTTTTGCTTGGTGTTGGTTGGTCTTTGCTTTGATGCCGTTGCTGTTTGTGACATGAGTATTAACCAGTTTTTATGAAACAACACGGTCAACGGCTTTTGATAGTTGAGGAGACGTTCTTGAGGTTATGATTTTTTTTTGTATCTTATTGTGCCTTTTCAACTGTAAGAGTTGCATTTTTTGTGAGAGTTTTTTGTTTTAAGTGCGAGTTGTTGTGGAGGTTTTTTTAGTTAGGATTTAACTTAGTGTTACTTCAGAATAAGGCTGAAAATTTGAAAGAATTGACTTATTAGTTGGTGATTTACTTGGGTTTGTTGGGTGACTTACTTTTGACGAGTATATATCTACGCTTGTTATAGTGTCTTCTTGCTTTTACTTTTTACGTTGTTTGGGCATTACGCTCTCTTTATATTGCATGCACAACTCGCCAATCGTTTATTGCTACAATTGAATTTTGCGTTAAAAATAATGTCAGTAAAGTAGGGAGGCCGATTGCAAAAAGTAATTTTAGACAATTTTTTTTTTGGCTTGGGAGGAGAATTTTCTAAAGACTGAAAGTGTCGGATTCACTCACAAGAGGCAGGCGCTTACCGACTAAACTTCCCCCCGGTGAAATGTCTGGAAGTTTGAGACCTTAAGCTCATAAACCTTTTGTTGATAGTTAAATAGACACAAACAGTGTTGAAAAAGAGGAGACATATGCGCCTTATAGGCTGAGGGAGGAGGAACGGAATTATAGGAAATGTTAATCGATTGATTAACTAGGCGCTTGTGTCGCGAAACTTCCTGATCTGGCTCGGCGAGTTGAGCCAGATCAGGATTGGAGTGAACCGCGAGATTGTTGAAGTACTTTGCGTAGTGGTGGAATCCCAAGATCACTTTGAATATCGCAATTTCGGACAAACCATGGAGCTCCAGTGAGCCACCGCAAGGTCGAGTCTTGGAACGATTCTAACCTATCTAGATGCGTATTTGCAACAGTTCCCCAGACGGGGCACGTGTACGTCATCATGGGTCTGATGGTAGACGTGTATAACCGGACTTTATTCCACAGAGAGAAATCACTGCCGCAGCATCGGAATCAGAAGATTTTTAGCTAATTTAGCCTTATCGGTTGACTGCACGTGCAGTTTGTACGTGAGCCTCTTGTTAAAGGTAATTCCTAGATACTTAGCAGAATTGGACCACGGTATGGGAACGTTGTCGAGACAGACGTTCTCATGAGGTGCGTTCTGTCGCCGTGAAGAAAACAGCTTTGCTTTTCTTCGGATTGACCTTTACTAACCAGTCATCTAACCAGCATTCCAGATTGTCGGTGGTTTTTTGTAGCCTAGAGGTGATTATCAGAGGTGACCTTGACGAGTACAGGAGCGCTGTATCGTCCGCGTATTGTGCTATTTTAACCCCGTGCTTTGATCCCTAAGGCATGTCCTTAACGAAGAGATTAAAAAGGATCAGAGAGAGAATGGAGCCTTGAGGAACCCCTGCCGTGATGTTTCGCGTGGTAGAAACGTGTTTTTCAATTCTAACAGCCTTATAAGACCTAGAGGAAATTTTTGACTGTCGAGTTTGTAGAGAAGACCCTTATGCCAGACTTTGTCAAAGACTTTTTCCACGTCGAGAAGGACTTCTTGTGGCCTTTTTTAACTTAAAGCCTTTCACAATGAAATCAATCACCCGATTTAACTGGTGGACTGAAGAATGTTTCCAACGAATACCATGCTTTCAGGACTCTCTTACCCATCCTTTCAATCCTTTCGACGTGCTCCGAATCCGAACAATTGTTTGGGGAGCATTGGAGTTCCAGTCTGTCAGCAAATGCTTCGGCCTTTCCCTCAAGCGAGTATTGTACATTATTTTTGCCACGAATGGCTGGAATGGGGACCGGCCTGTTCCTTAAGGACTTGGAGACCTTCCACATTGGATGATCGTCCTCCGTGAAGGATTCCAAGGTATTTTTGCCAAAGGTGCCTGGCGGCATTTTGTCTACGGATTAAATCTTTCGCGTCTTGAGACAGTCCAAGAGGATTATCCAAGCAAACCTGATGGGTTTTAGAGGTTTTTTCTGAAGGTTGCTGGATTTAGCGCGTAAAAAGTTTGACGGCCCTATCGATGTCCGCTTCCGTCCTCACCGGAGTCATGCGTCTGATAATCACTTCTAGGGATCGTGAGAAGAGGGGCCAATCCGTACGGATGACGGACTTTCCTCCCTCCTTAGGTATCCCTCTTCCGAAGAGCTCTAGCAAGACCGGGAGGTGGTCGGAACTCATATCGTAACCGATTTGAAATCCGCCGTTTTGATTCGGTTACTCGGGTTGAGGTAGCCAGATGCAATTTTTAATGTCCCTAAGCCGGGCACATTGACTACTATCGCATTTGATCGGACTGGTCCAGTGATCTTTTTTCAAAGATCAAAGTCCCGTGTCTAAGTCTAAGTCTAATCTCCGACGACCCCAAATACGTAAAAGTATTTGCTAGTCTCAACGATTGGGTGGGACGGTGGTTCGTCTCGGACACCAGCATGATGTTGAGGTTTTCTGGGATGAAAAAATGTTCTACCTCATTATTTTTTTCTGAAATGCCTCTGGCATTCCAGAAACAAACACGAAGTAATGGTTCTTCGTTAGCCATTACTGATTCTGAAGAAGAAACGCCATGATTTTCTTATGAAAATTGTTGAAGTCGTTTAACAGAGCGACTATCTTATCATCATGGCTCGCATGATGATAGAATAGTTGCTTAGACACCTTGTGAGGCACTTGAAACTTTATTAAGGGAATATAGAAAAAAATCAATTTTGAGAAGAGCAAAGCTATTATTTTTCTAGGAGTTATTTGCTAACTCCACATGATATTATTTGCCTCAACGGCATACAATTTTATGGATGGTTATAGCTATGTATCTAGGAATTAAATTAGATAAACTTTTAACTTTTAGAACGCACCGACCATATTTGACAACGCCGCAAGGAGTACGAGCACCAATCTGCAACTTTTCAAAACAATTATACGCTGAATACTGACAATAAGTCGGTAAGCATTTGTCATATTTTAGTGAGTGAATCTAACGCATTGAGTCTAGTCACAAACAAATCTTCAGTTTAATTTAGAGCGTTAACTAGGATCAGCTAAATTGGATTAGCTAATGATGCTATTGAAAATAACTCCATCTTTGTTAACGGTAAGCACCAACTTCTGGTAAACTTTTACAAATGTTCTGAGAATCTAAGCGATGACCATCACATACATAATCTTGCACACTCCTCCGCTAACAGTTGAATTTAATACGACCTTCACGTTGTCTTACACACAATAATTTGATTATTATTAGCTTGAGAACAAAAAAAAAGTTGTAGACAAAATGCACAGAAAGTTTTTTTGTGATTTGTACTTTTCAACATCTTTGGAAAGAAAGCAGCTAACAATACTAAGATCTGCAGTCTCCAATCATCACCTGAAGCAAAAAAGAAAGAACTAAAGTAACTAAAAAAAGAGTAATTTGTAGAAAAGTTGCGTCGATAGGCTGGCGTAGTCTGGCTAACACATCTTCTGAGGTTATTTACGATTCTACACTTATTATTCTGTATGCAACACATTTTGAACATCAACAGCTTTTGCGGTTTTTCAGAAACCGTTTAGTTACATTAAAGTTTACCGCTTATATTTTGACAAATCTTTTTGTCACTTCACAGACGCCGTCAACTGTCAACTTTTGAAAGAGGTTTTATAGGTTTGTAGTTTTTGATATTCCAGACGTGGAGGTTAGTTTTTTGTTTGAATTTACTAAATTCTCTCAAAGCTTTTACACAAATTTGCATTTTTGGTATCAACTTGATTTTGGTTCTGAAGAACAAAGGCTTGCTGAGAAAGGAAATGAAAGTTTACGCGCTTTACTAGTAGAAGCTATGAAATGCAGATATTTTAAAACTTAGTTGTTCTGTTTTAGCGTATCTGTTTTTTTTGCAGAAACACTGTACGTATTTACCAGCTGATTGCAGCATTAGGAATTCAAAAAAGGGTGGTTAAATTAAAAAAATAAACTCGACGAGAATGCACAAAACTTGCAACTATAAAATGACTTTTTGACAGTTTTTGAATTTCACTCAAAAACTGTTAACTGGGCTTATCTAAGCTAGTATAACTACGTTTATTTACTTTAAATTTTGCATCTTTTGGCACTGGTTTCATTTTGCTAAGACACTTTGATTTCTGAACAAGAATGACTTGCATCAAAAATGCAGTTTTTGACAGTTTTTTTTGGATTTTACTCAAAAACTTTGAACTGAATCTATTAAACCAAACCACATGTATTTACATTAAATATTGCATTTTTCAAAACAATCTCATTTTGCTAAGATGATATTTGATTTTTGAAAGAAGGTGAGTTTTATGTATTTTACTCGAAAACTTTGAGTTGGGTCTATATAAGCAAACATAACCACGTTTTATTTTATGGATGACATTAGTGATTTAATCATAATAAGTTATTGTTATGAGGTATTTTGTTTTCCTTTTTGTAACGAATTTTGAACATTTGGAGCTGTTACTGGTTTTGGCTTTCTAGAAACTATTTACTTTAGGCGGTATTGAAATTGAACTTGACGTACATTAAAAGTCTAGTTAGAATTGGATCATTCTAAAAGCAAGTTTTTGCGTTACATGCTTTTACCATTTATTTTGATACTTTAATTAGATGATGCTAAAACATTTTTTTTGTTAGCTTAGCGACGTTGTCATCTCTGAAAAAGAAGTCCCAAGCTTTGCATTTTTTTGGCTTTTGATGTTTTAAACGTGGAGGTTGAATACGGAGTGACAACTAGATTAAAATAACCAAAGTTTGTCGAATAGTCGAGTAACTAACACCGTGTAGTTTGTATGCCTTAAATTCTACTACTAAAACTTTTGAAAAATTTTAAGAGCTTACTGACAAGTTTGAGGATTAGCTGATGAATTCTATGACTTAACAACAAAGTTTGCAATTTTATGGATTGGTAAGAACTTAGTGACAAGTTCTAAAGCATACTGACAAGACAATTTTTATTTGCATTTTTTAGAGCATACTTACAAGTTTTAGGACTCATGACCAGGCCTTGAAGTTTATTAACTGTTTTTAGATCATGTTGGCAAGTTTTGAGAATCACTAACAAGTTCTAATAATTGCTGATCTACTTATTTACGTATTTTAAAAGCTATCTCAGTTTGAATTACACTTTGCAATTGTGGATCAGCCTGCTATCGTGAATACGTTTTTGGGTCTTTTGTGTATACACTTGCCGTCACGCAATTGATAGAGATATAAATGCGAAAGTGCTTTTGTGAAAGTTTTTTGAGTGAGTTTTCAACTTTAGGATGAATAGTTTTTTAGTTAGGATGATTTTTGCGGGAGATTGATAAATGATTCTTGCTTTTTTATGACGGAATGACAAAGTTTGTTGTACTTGTATTGGGAACACAGTCTGCATACGGTATGATGAGAGAGTGTTATATGTTTGTTCTCAATTTGTTTCCGCTCTATCAAGTTTTTCGGTTAGTACAGTTTGAACTAACTGCGAGATGATTACTGTTCAGGGGGCTGTTGATTGATACAGTAATTAAAGCTGTAAATTGGCCAGCGCTTGTTTGCGTTTTTAAGGTTTAGGTAATGTAAAAACTTGCCCTTAGTAGTGCAAAAGAAGGCATGTAACGAATACTAGAATGCAATAGTTTGAACTGACAACATTTTAGGTTTGGTTTTGCTATCAAATGACTGCACTGGATGTAGATTGGTTTTAACTTATGTGTTTGTGTTGCAGATGAAGGGATGACAAAATTGTATTTTTGGATTGTTGGTCAGTGATTTGTTTTGTGAAAGTGACTTCTCTCATTTTAAGATCTAGTTATTGGCTTACCACTTAGGTGGGCCAGTGACTTGATTGTTGTGTTAGGAAATTTGGTCTTTTTTTGAGGTAACATCTGAAATAGTTTTGGCTTATAAGTTTACTGTTCAGATATATTTAGAATGTACCAGAGGATTTGCTTGTGGATGGCTTTCTATTTGTTGTTTAAATTGGTAAAATATTTTTGGCAGGATTCGGTGACAGTTTTTTTTAATCACTGCTTTGGTTAAATCTGTTTTTGATCAACATAATTATGTTACTGGAAAGACAAAATTGTTATTTGTTGGTCAGTGATTTGTGCATGAAAGCAACTTTTCTGCGTCCGAGAGACTTGGTACGTTATGCTTGAGAATTTGGTTCTACGGATTTAATTTTCAATTTTCTTCTTTTGTTTTTTATTCAGCTTTGAAATAACATTTAAATTTTATGCAAATAAATTTGGATTGTAAATTTAGCGTTTGGGTGTCTATAGCATGTACTGTTTGCGGTTGGATTTTTAGTTGTTGATTGAGTTGGTTGCTTGGTCAAATATGTTTGGCAGGATACGGTGACAATAGTTTGGGTGTTAGCTTGTTTGCTCTTGCTGGTCAAATTACTACAAAGGACGCAACTTTTGATCTACGTGATAGTCTTTTGCAGATGCAGAGAATTCAAAATTGTATTTGTTTTTGTTGGTTTGTGATTTATTTTTGAAAGGGACTTCTTTGTACCTTAGAGCTGAGCTAGCGACTTGATTGTTAGGTTCGGAAATTTGATTTTGAGGTTGTTGAGAGTTTTGCTTGTGTTTTTTTAATTTTTCTTAAAATAGGTTTATAGCATGTTTATTTAGTTTTATGGGTTTTTTTGCGATAATAACACTCAGCTCTCACCTCTTTGGTGGTCTGCTTGAGGGTTTTTTAGATTGTGGTTTTCTGTTTTTTGCGATTTTTGGGTTTTACTTTCTGTTGATATGTTGGTTTTATTCTCGTCGTTCTCCGCTTTGTCCATCTTACTATGTTCTGTGTATTGCACATTTGTCTGATATTTCGGTTGGGTATTTTGTCACGCAGCGTGTGTCCCGTGATACTTTGAAATATTTTCATCTCCGTCGTTTGGACTATTGCATTTCTGAGGGGCAATTGCATTTTCTAGAAATTTTCATCTAGACGTGGATGATATATGCGAATTGATAACTGGATCAAAACAATCAAAGTTTGTTGGTCGTATAGTATTACTTAAGACCTATTGTTGCTTTCCCAATCTTATTAAACATTTGCATTTTTGGGCTACAGTTTATTTTGATATTGAAGAGCAATTTTTTTGCGAAGTTGATAGAATACCACTGCTTGGTTTTAGAGACAGAAGAACCCGTTAAGAAGAACTTTTTCCCCGGCTTCAACTTACGGCGGTTTTTTTGGTAAACTACATAGTTAATTTTTTGCAAATTTCTGTTCTTTTTGCAGAAACGTCGCAGATATTTATTTACCAGCTAATTGCGAAAATATTGCTTTGGGCATCCCGAAACCCGACTGTGTGGTTGAGATTGAAAAACTTTAAAATCCGACCAAACTTTTTGATAGTTTTTGACAAAAATTACTTTTTTGACAGTTTTTCAAATTTCATCCAAAAACTTTAAACGGCTTAACCAAGATAACTTTACTATCATAAATTCACAATAAATTTGTTTGACTTTAGTTTTAGATTACTAAGAGATCAAATTTGCTACAAAAATGCAACTTTTTGACAATTTTTTTGCATTTTACTTAAAAACTTGGGCTTAAATAAGCCAACACAACCACGTAAATCTACATTAAATTTTGCTTTTTTTGACAGTTTTATTTTATTAAAACGATATTTGTCTTTTGAACGAGAGTGACAAACACACTTGCAACAAAAATGCGAATTTCAGACAGTTTTTCGAATTCTACATGAAAATTTTGAAATGGGTCAATATGTGCAGCAATAAGCCAATCTAACTACATAAATGTACATTACATTTAGCATCTTATCATTTTAGTTTTAGTTTGTTAAGACGATAGTTGACTTCCGAACGAGAGTGACAAACACAAAACTTTCAAAAAAATGCAATTTTTTAGCAGTTTTTTGCATTTTGCACAAAAACTTTAAATTGGACTTATTAAAGCTAACATAATCAAGTAAATCTACAATAACATTCTGCATCTTTTAACTAGTTTCCGAACAAGAGTAACAAACACAAAGCTTACACCAATGCGAATTTCTGAGACAGTTTTTTGAATTTAACTTTAATGCTTCAAAAGTTTTGCATCTTTTAATTTTGGTTTGTTAAGACGAGAATTGATTTTTAAACACAAAACTTGTACCGTTTGTGATTTTTTGACGCTTACTTAACTCTTGCAAGGTTATTATTATAGTTTGAACTTATTACGATGTTATTTTTTTTTTAGGTGATTGGTAAAGATAGTATATTAGCGAAGTAGCGTGACGTAGGTGCGTTCTAAGTGGAGTTTTGTTTTTATATCAGATTAGTATTTAGGTCTTTTGTTGAGGCAATTATAATTTTTTTTAATAGAATTTATTTTATGGATGATATTAGTGATTTGATCATAATGAGTTATTGCTATGAGGTATTTTGTTTACTTCTTTGTCACGCATTTTGAACATTCATTTAGAGCTGTTACTTGGTTTTGGCTTTTTAAAAACTGTTACTTTTGGCGACATTGAAATTAAACTAAACTCTAAAAGCAAGTTTTTGCGTTACATGCTTTTATCGTTTATTTTGATACTTTAAATAGATGCATTGCGATGGCCAAACAAAATTTTTTGTTAGCTCAGCGACGTTGTCATCTCTGAAAAAAAAAGTCCAAAGCTTAGTATTTCTTGGCTTTTGATGTTTTAGACGTAGAGGTTGAATACGAAGTAACAACTGGATCAAAATAACGAAAGTTAGTCGAATAGTCGAGTAACTAAAGACGCGTAGTTTCTGTGGCTTAAATTCTACTAGAGGAGCATGTCTCGATTTCAACGCTTACGACCAGGATTTTATTATAACGAGTAATTGCTATGATTTATTTTGTTTTGTAATTGAAGATTCAACTTAAGACTCGTTGTAGTGGTCATGTTAGCGTAATTACATTGATTGTTGGGTTTGCGCTTGTATTGGAATATTTGTAGTTTTACTAAAATCTGATTTGAAGCTATACAATTCAGGTGTGTTGGTTCTAGGATTTTCTGCATGCCGAGGTTGTTTTCTTTGTTGTGATAGACGGCAATGACATTAACAGTGAGGTGCGTACGGATTACACACGTTGCGTTGAGGGCTCAACTGCAAGTTATTTTGATGTGACTTCTTTGGTTTCTTCTGGGAGGACTGAGTTTTTGCGCTCTGTGTGTCTTCTGATACCTTTGGGGTGCAGAGAGGGACGATGGTCTTTGTTCTGATGTCAGCCGTGAAGCGGCTTCTATCTGGTTTATTATGTCCAGTGGTATCATAAATATTAGTGTAGGTAGGGCAGAGCTAAAGTGAGACATTTTTTTGTGGCACTCTTCTTTAACTACTACTGGTTGGACTTTGATTTGACTTCTTTGGTCTCTTTGGTGATGACGTTGAGGCTATTGTGATCTACTTGCTCTTGCTTTCTTATATGTTTGCCTTATAGTTTGTTGCGTTTTTTAGTCGCAGATGTAGACGGGAGTTCTAATCAACGTTTTCAGGCTTGTCATGTCGTAGGGATTGTATGCTACTGTGCCGCCGTATTTTTTGGTAGTAATAGACTTGGTATCTGATGCATCTACTTGCTGAACTGATAACATTGCAGAAGAGTCTTGTAGTTTCCGTATTGCAAGTGACTTTATTGTGTTTTTCCGTACATGTCTAGTGTTTGTCTGGAATATGTGCCTGAATATTTGGGTTTGCTGACTGCAGTTACAGCGGGATGACCTGCTTGTGGTCACCCAAATGACTAGTTGATTTGTTAGTATTAGAGATGGTTGTTAAAGTTGGTTTTTTTTCTAAAGACCGTCTCTGTTACCGGGTTTTTCTCTTTTCTTCTCGGGTTGTTTGCGGGGTTGTGAATGCATTGTGCTTTTTTTGCTCTATTTTGGGAGCTATTTGTTACCGGCTGTTTAGCCGGTTAATGAAGAAGTAATGACATCGTTTACTGCTGTAAGAGCATTATATAATGATTTTCGGTGCGTTTGGGTGTTTGCTGGATTAGGGACATGGTGCTTGGCGTTTTGTCATCTTCCGAGTTTGTTGTCTTGGGAGATGGAAATTGCCGTCATATAAGGCGTTGTTCTCTGTGTTGTCCTCTATGAAGCACCGGGGTGGTTTTTCAGGAGGTAGCTGGATGTTGTAGTCAAAGAAGTTGCCGTGTTCATAGCCGTGGTTGTTGTGGGTCGCAGCTGGTAGTTTTTTCATGTTTTCATTGTCAACTAGAATTGGTATGAGAGTAGCTAGTTTGTGGAAAAACAGATCTTTATACTAGTTCGCTTGTAGTGGCGTAGTCTGGTTGGTGGAGTGTGGCTTTGCCTACGCGCGGTAACAAGAGGGCGGGGCACTTAGTTTATTCATGAAATACGAGCGGATGGTTTAGAAAGGTGTTGCTCCAGTGTTTTTTATTTGCCATTAAGAAATTGAATGTTACTTTCTACTTAGTTTATGAAGCGCGTTCTTACCTACCCGCTCATATGTTTGTTATTAAGAAATTAGATGTTATTTTCTCCTGCAGCTTTCTTGAAGCTCACAAACATAAAAGAATAACTAAAACAAGAAGCGGGCTAAACCAATTTCTTGATAAGAACGGTGTTCCCGACTACCCGCTGAAGTGTTTGTCCTGTTACTCTTTCCTACTGCGTTCTTACAGCTCACAAACATAAAAGAATAAATAAAATAAGATTAAACTAATTAAAATCAACACATTCAATTTTGTGTAACCTTATTTGACATGTTCTATTAGAAATTTATTAAGATAATTTTAAAAATCTTAACTTGTAAACAATGGATTGTTTTGCAAGTTGTTACAATGTATTTGATGAAAATATTGTTCTTTTTTCAGGAAATATTCCAGTTGGTATTGCTGTTGCTAGACAAAGGGTGCAACACGAAGTAGTTTCTTCACCATCCTTACCACCTCCAGGACTTCTAGCTACAGTCAATACAACTCATCACATCAAAGAATTAGCAAGGATATCAGAGCTTGGTAAGTTTTAGGAAATATAAATTTTTATTTAAACTGCAAACTAATGCAATCCAAAATGTAAGAAAATTGTTGGGTTTTAAAACTGGTTTTTTGACTAACCTAATAAAATTGGATCAGGGACGATAGACCGAGTAGTAAATAATGTTGTACATTTAGTACATTTAGTTTAAAAAAAGGCTATGGACCAAAATTTTAGATTATTCAGTAATTTATATTTTTCTGTTTTCTAAACGATTTTTTTCACTTTTGAATTAATAAAGATTTGTCGAGTTTGCTCATATGAAAGACAGATTTTATTAAACGTTTGTTTATAGCTGTTGATAAAATTTTCAAATATTGTGCTCGTTTGCATGTTCCCATAACGCTTATCTGTATGAATCATTGCTTTGCAAGCAAATGCATTCTTTTAATTCTGCTCAATAATGTGTTTTCTTAATATACAGTCAAAACATTTCAATATACAATGTTACATTATTCACAAAATTGATATTATAAATTATAAAACAACAATAAACACATTTTACGCTTATAATCATAACACAAAAATATAATACCACATTTATGTTTACAATACAATTTCATATCATTTTCATTGTTTACATCGA
This sequence comes from Tachinus rufipes, assembly GCA_963932245.1. Classification (NCBI taxonomy): domain Eukaryota; kingdom Metazoa; phylum Arthropoda; class Insecta; order Coleoptera; family Staphylinidae; genus Tachinus; species Tachinus rufipes. The sequence continues at coordinate 83,452,163 of OZ010747.1, read as the reverse complement.
AATAATCTGGGCTTATAAAACTACAATGCAACATGAGCTCAAAATGTAATTGTATATTTTTTTATCAGCAAATGTTCTAAGAATTATTATATTTTCTTTCTCAGCAAAAATGAAATGAAACGTCACTGAAATAATAGAAGTAATATTAATGCGGGTTTTTATCGATTAATTAAAATACTTATTATTAATTGTTTTAATTTTAATTTAAATTACGGATAATTGTTCATTAGCTAATCGTTATGTGGAATTTATAAAGTAAAGTTAGTTGAAAGACGTCAATTGTAAATTACTTATGCATTTCAGATGATTGATTATAGTCAGTATTTGAATATCGATTGGTAAAGTTGTTTTGATAAAAAAATACTAATGACATTTACTGTCGTAGCAAAGAAATCTATTTTATATTCAGTTATTCAGAGCCTCACCTTGCACACAACCGCATTTACTTCAGAGATATGATTTTGCTATAAATATTATTTTTGGTTTGCATGTAAGCTTAGCAATTTTTATCAAGCTCTAGATGGAACAATTAATGTTACAAATATAGAAACGTATTTTTGATTGAAATTTGTACGACAGATTTAATTACTACTGTGAAGCTGATGAATTAATAATGATTGACATTTATAATTCTCCTACGGGAGATAAACTAAATTAACGATGACTTTATCTTTATAAATTTGCAAACAATTAAATAATTAAATTTTATTAAAATTTAGTGTTTAATTCCAAATAAAGTATTCTTAGAAAAGTCACACGCGAATAACAAAGATGTTATCATGATACTTGAGAGTGGAGTCACGTCCAAAAATGCATGATGCATAAGAGATTAATGATGATAGTAATAAAGCTGAGAGGAACGATTATAATCATCATGGCTGAAAAGATAAATAAGTCGAGAGAAATTTATTTCGTATAAAATTCAAATTAATACCAAATCACAGCAAACTAAATCAATAAAATGTGTGGGAATATCTTTCGCAAAAATATTGGAAGCGTTTATGTAAACAAATTTCTCATATATAATACGGAAATCCTGCTGCGATATATCGTATGAAAATTGATAGCTACATAATAAATTATAATAATAAAAGTATAGATTTGTTTGTAGAAAAGTATTGTTTCCTGCTGAGATATTGTAATAAATTCTGCGTCATCAATAAATCTGTCCGAAACACAAATTTCTATATTTGGTGTATTCAATAGTGAGAAATATAACTATTCATGAGGCGTAAATACTAGGTCAATTATTAATAATGTATGTACGTTGTAGTGAAATTGTTTGCCAAACAATTTTAATGCCAAATATTGATTATTTGCGTTGAATCAGAGTCAATTAAATTAAGTTTTTTTGCAAAAATGACTTGAAATTTTATTTAGTTTAACATTTATAAACAATATTCGTTTAAATTAAGTAAAAGTTGTACAAATTGTTGAAGATTTTTAAGTCCAAAAGCTTCTTGATAAGTACTTAATATATTATTAAATATTTTATGAAATAATTCTAAAATGATGATTGGTATTTGAAGGTGTTTTGCAATGGTCAGTATAAGGTGAGGACTACAAAGCACTTTTAAAAAAAATCTTAAACCTCAAATGTTTATCATGTTAGTGTTTTATTGGTGTTTGGTCTGCTTTTTCTTCCAGCATTAGTATAACTGGTCCGTCAAGGTAACAACATTTTAGTGTTTTGAAGGGTTTTTACTTGCTCATTTTGCCATTTTTATTGTTTTTTTTTTTGTGATAAGTTAAAGTCTCACTCTAGGATCTGTGAATGTAATTGTGATGTGTAGAAAATCAGTGGTGAAGTCTAGGAGTATTTCCTTGTTTTTTTGTCAGGTCATTTTGGTACTCCATTTCTTTTAGTTTTTGAACTTTGCCAGTAGGGAATCTAGTGTTTTTTATAAGTTTACTTCTCTCTATTCTAGTTTTGATTTGTATTCTTGCCCTTACCAACCTGTTGTTGCTTCTTGTGTTGAATTTGTTTAGTATTGTCACGTCTTTGCATATTCTTTTGTTGTTTGATATGATGTAGTCTATTTTGTTTTTGACATCTGTTGGGCTGTTTTATGTTCACTTCCTCTGCGTTGGTTTATCAAAGAAAGTGTTCATGCAGTGCATGCTTTCACTGTTTAAGAAATCGAGCAGCATGTTTTCTCTGTTGTTTCTGATGCCCAATCCGAACTTTCCAATATATTCTGTGTCTTTTGGTAATTGTTGACCAATATTTGAGTTAAAATCTTCGATGACTAGTGTGTGGTGTATATATTTAGATGACCTGTAGTGTGTATCTTTCTGATCAATATATAGATTACTCTTTTTAATATTGCTTGGTATTTAGTTACTAGATGTTTGATATTTTTGTTGACAATAATGGCTACGCCTCCAATGTGGTGCCTTGTGTCCGAGTTGTTTTGATATAGAACATGTCCTAACAAAAAGACTAGGAGATACAGAACACCTAAATAGTATGAGCATAAACCAACTGGCAGACAAACTCAAGATCGATATCCAAACGGCTGCAAGAAAAACATGGAGGAAAAATCCAGAAGAACACATTACAACTTTAAAATTATTGGAGGAAAGAAGGAAACACCGCACGACCACAGAATATAAACACTTGAACAGGAACATAAAAAAGCACATTCGTAAAGACACGCGCTTATAATACCAAGATGATAACGTACACAATAGAGGATAACACAAACATGAAAGTTTTGAGATCCAAAATGTTAATAGGAAAACGAACAATTTCCAAATTAAAAAATTTTGAAGGGACTATTGTTTTGGACAAGATAGCAATAGTAGAAGTGATCGAAAACTTCTATAAAAAGATGTACACATCAAAAGTAAAAGATTTCGGGATAACATTTGCAATGTAGGATCCAAAGATATACCAGATATAATGGTCTCAGAAATTAGAGAAGCATTAGGGAAAATGAAAAATAGGAAATGTCCTGGAAAAGATTATTTAACATCAGAAATGCTTAAAATGGGCGGCAAACCAGTAGAAGAAACAATAAATATTCTTTTAAACAAATGCATGCATGAGGGAATAAGTCCCGAGGAATGGCAGAACGCTGAAGTCATTAACCTGTACAAAAAAGGCGACATAACAAATGTAAAGATATACCGCCCTATCAGCCTATTATCACAAATGTATTAACTATACACGAGAATAATTATGAACCGTCTAACAAACAAATTAGATTCTTACCAGCCGGTGGAACTAGCAGGATTCCGGAAAGGTTACAGCACAACGGATCATTTACAAACACTACGACTATTAATTCTATTGGTTCTGCAAATATTGCAGTGATTTGTAACATTTTAATATGTATTTATGTATTGTATTTATTTAACGTATCCTATCCATGATTTTGGCCTAAAGGATGAATAAATTATTATTATTATTATTATTATTATTATTATTATTATTATTATTATTAATAGGAAAAACTACTGAGTATAACGTCTCTTTACATCTGGCCTTTGTGGACTTCCACAAAGCGTTTGATTTGATAGAGACTTGGTCATTCTTAAGATCTATGGACAGAACAAGAATTTACTCTAGATATTCCAAGGTCTTGGAAAACATCTATGAAAACGCATCCTTCCACGTCAAAATAGATGAAGACATGAAAACAACAGAGGTGTAAGACAAGACGACCCCATATCTCCAAACTTGTTCACCCTAGCGTTGGAAGATGTGTTTAAACAACTGACGTGGTCAAATAACTGCATTAAGATAGATGGTAGATATTTAAACCACTTAGATTTGCTGACGACATAGTGATCATTAGCAGTGACATTTTATTTATTTATTTATTTATTCATTTGTGCCTTTCTACCCTTTCGAGTGTAAGGCTTACAATTTACTGTTTATTATAGTATTTTTCCAATTCATCCGGTCTTTCGCCTTCTCTCTTAGTTCTACCCATGTATTTCCTTTTTTGCCTGCTTCTTCCTTAATTGAGCTCTTCCACTCTTTTCTCGGTCTTCCTTTCTTTTGTTTTCCTGTTGCTTTTGTCTCATAGATTCTCTTAGTGTTTCGATCTTCGCTCATTCTTGTTATATGACCGAACCATCTCATCTGTCCTTCAATGATTTTTTCTTGTATGGGTTCTATATTTAGGTTTTTCCTGTGCGTTTCATTTCTTATCTTATCTTTTAGTGATTTATTTTCAATTCTCCTGATAAATCTCATCTCCATTGCGTTGATTCTTTCTATTTGCTTTTTTGTCATTGTCCAGGTCTCACTACTATATGTTAAAGTTGGTCTTATCACTTTCTTGATTATTTCAGTTTTTGTAGTCTTTGCAATTTCCTTTTTATTGAGGAACGGTTTTTTTAGCATGTTATATAGTTTTGCCGTTTTGCCAATTTTGTCTTCAATCTCTTTATCCAATTTCCCGTTGTTTTGTATTATTGTACCTAGGTACCTGTATTGTGTTACTTGTTCGATCTCTTTACCGTTTATATTTATTTTGTGATTCTTGTTTTCTTTCGCTATTATCATCGTTTTGGTTTTTTCATAGTTTATCTTCATATTTACCTTTCTCAGTTCTTCTTCTATGATTTCTACGTTGTGTTGTAATTCTTCTTCGTTTTCTGCCATAATTGCCATGTCATCAGTAAAAAGTAATTCTGTTATTTCCGTTATTCTTAGTTTCCAGTATCCTACCTTATATGCTTTCATTCTTTCCTTTGCCCTCTTCATTGCCTTGTCAATGACTATCGTAAACAGTAGTGCACTTAGTACGCAGCCTTGTTTTACACCTTTCCCTGCCGAAAATTCTTTTGATTCTTCATTATTTATTCTTATTATGTTTCTGTTTTCATTATACATATTTTTGATTACGTCTATTATTTCACTTCCGATTCCTCTCTCTTTCAGTACTTCCCATATATGTTCTCTAATTATACTGTCGAAAGCTTTTTCGAGATCAATGAAGCAGATGTGTATATCCCTATTCTTTTTAATCATCTTTTCACTTAATTGCCTTATTATGAATATTTGATCTTGTGCGCTTCTACCTCTTCTAAAGCCACATTGGCTGTCCTCAATTGTATGTTCTAATTTGTCTCTTATTTTTTTGTCCAATATTCTTGTTAGTATTTTACTTGTCGTGTTTGTTAGTGTAATTCCTCTATAATTCTCGCATTTTCTTTTATCACCCTTTTTGTAGATCGGTAGTACTATTCCCATGTTCCATTCCCTTGGTGTTTTTCTTTCCCGCATTATGTCGTTTATCAATTCTTTTATTTTTGTTATACCATTGTCACCCATATATTTTAGCATTTCTGCAGTTATCTCATCCGTTCCTGGTGCTTTTCCGTTCTTTAACTTTTTAATTGCTTCTTTCACCTCTTCGTTTGTAATTTCAATTTCTGTATCGGGTCTTTCATCTTCTGTCACATTGTCGCTGTTTGTTGGGGTCCCTATATCATCTTTTGTTAGTTCTTGAAAATATTGTCTCCATCTTTCCATAATCTTTTCTTCTTCCGTGATTATATTTCCATTTATGTCCTTGATGTTCATCATGCTATGTTCCTTTTTCTGTTTCATTTGTTTTAGTGTTCCGTAGAATATTTTTTGATTTTGTCTGAAGTTCTCGTTCATTTTCTTGCCAAATTCGATCCAAGCTTCCTTTTTTTTCTTCTTTTATCATCTTTTTCACTTCCCTTCTCGTTTCCTTATATTTTTCATAGTCCTCCTTTCTTTTGGTTTGTAAGTATATTTTCCATTTTTCTTTCTTTTCTTTTATCTTCTTTTTAATTTCCTCTGTCCACCACTTCGTCTTTTTCCATTCTTTGTTATCTATTTTCGTTGTTCCGCAGCTCTCTTTTGCTGCTTCGTTTATTATTTGTTTGAACTTTTCCCATTTATCTTCTATATCTGTTCCTATTTCCATTTTTCTGTATTTCTCTTGTATTATCTCTTGGTATTTTGTTTGCGTTTTTTCTTCTTTTAGCAGTGACATTACAGAACTTAAAACTATGCTCGAACAACTAAACAACGCAACGAAAGCCATAGGACTAAAAATGAACCTGGACAAAATAAAAATTATGAGTGGAAGCGAAACAGAGGTTAAAGTGGATCTCCAAAGTATTGATAAAGTGGATAAATATGTCTACCTGGGACACAACATCATGTTAGGGAAGGATAACCAAACCGCAGAAATCATAAGACGTACTGGCTTAGCTTGGGCAGTATTTGGAAACCTAAAATACATAATAAAAGACCCGAACATCCCAATCAACCTAAATAGAAAGGTATATGAAGCATGCATTTTACCAATAGCTACTTATGGCGTTGATACATTAGCACTAACAAAGAAGTTTACGAATAAACTAAAAACAAAACAAAGAGCATGGAGAGAGCAATGTTAAGAATCACATTGAGGGACAAAATACGCAACTAAAGTCACAGACATCATGACACGCGTGGCAAAACTTAAATAGCAATGGGTAGGGCACATTGCAAGACAGCACAACTATAGAAAAAAGGAGCTTAGGAAGACCCCAAAAGAGATGGATTGACGATGTCAAAGCAGTAGCAGGAAAGGAGTGGATTCGGAAAGCACAGAGACAAATAGAAAAAAATTAGAAGAGGCTTATGTTTAGGAGTGGCCAGTAAATGGCTGACGAAGAAGAAGAAGAAGTCTAGGAGATCTTTTATTCTACAGATCATCTTTTTTTTTGGACGCTGATTGCTATTGGGAAGACATTTCTGTGGTCCGACGTGTGCATTATTTGAGAAAATAATTTACGGTTTGCAAAAGGATTTCTCTATGTGGGTGCATAGTCTTGAATGTTCAATTTCTTAGTATTTGGCTGAATACATAATAAAAATCTGCTACTACTTGCCTTGTTTTTCTGAATTACCTGTATTTGCTTATGCTTATCGAACTTTTTTAAATGCTGTAAATGCTAGAATTTTGATATTTTAGGTCTTCTTAAAAGGTGTAAATCAAGCTTACTCCAGATTAGTATGAATGCTTGTTTACAGATTGTGAACGGAATTCATCTATCCGATTGGGTTGTTTTTGTAAGCTGATTCAAATTAATTTTTATTTTTCTAGTTTTTACTATCAGTTGCTCAATGAAGGTAAATCTGGGTAATGCAAGAATCTTTTCTTATTTTTTTCAGCAACAATGCTGACTTCTAAAGTGCATGATATTGTTTTTTATTATAAGGATAACAATTTTCTTACAAAGTTTTACAAGTTGTTTTAATCTTGACAGAGAAATCTTGGTAATTTTTTTTCTTCTTTTTTTCTTTAGCAGTCTTTGTCCGCTTCTGAACGTAGGCTTTTCCAATTCAATCTTCTCTGTTTTGTGCCGTTCTGTATAACTTTTTTGCATGTTTTTTTATGTCATTTAACTATCTTTGTGTCCGATACTTTGTCTATGTATTCTCGGGCTATACATTACTATTTGTTTGGTCCATTTTGTGTTCTATTGTTAGCAAGGTGAAATTTCACTGCATTCTTTATCTAAGCGATATCAGTCTCGAAAAGTTTGAGTCACCTTACAGTAAGAGCTTTTATTGTTAGCTGATGAAACTAAGGTATGGCTTACTAAAGAATTGGTCTAATTTGTACCTACTTTGTTCTTGAATTAGTACGAGTGCATTAATACATATAGTCTGTAGTTAACGTATTTTTACCTAAGCGTCTTTTTTGGCCATATTGTGCCACTCTGATAGTTACTCCTCTAGTCGTTCTGTTTTTTTAATAGAGTCTAAAACTGTTGCCAATGGACTTTTTTGAGCTTTTTTTATTAGTTTGTGTTTGCTGACCTTACGATGCTGTGTTTGGTTATATTTTTTAGTATTTCAAAGATTGACTTTCAAAGTCATTCCAAACTTTTTCTTTGTTTATTCTACATTAGTCCATACATTTTGTAACTTTCTGGAGCTATTCTAGTGTAGGTTATGATCTATAAATTGTGTGTCCCACTCATCCGCCCCTAGTGTTAGTTATCCAGAAATTGTCTGTTATTTTTGTCTAACTGTTTTGCCGGTCTATTGTCGCAAGATTGTTAGCCAAGAAGGTTTTTGTCTTTTTAGTGATATTTTTCTTTTGGTTTTGTTCAGCATTATTAACTGGATGATCTTGTTCTTTTTGGGCATGATATTTAAATTTGTTTTTAATTGGTTTTTAGTGACTGGCATACTTAATTGCGCATAATTCTTGAGTGTTGCTTTGAAAACTGGTGTTTTGTTTTTAAGTTGGTTGGTGATTTTATGAACACTGGTTGGTCACTCTTCATCAAAATGGATTTGTTTAGTCTGTGGTAATGAATGCAGAAACGTTAATTTTTAAAGATGTTTTAGTGTGCAGGCAATTTGTTCCGCATTTTATAGTTACAATTGTTTCAATAGCAATGAGTGTCCAAAGATGATCTCATCTCTTAACAAAGCTCAATTTAACATTACAGATGCCAACAATTGTAAACAACTTTGGTGCTAGTACATAAACGTGTAAATACTTTGATGCTAGACTCTAAAAATAAACTTATCATAATATCACCGAAGTTGTAAAGGACTACAATGCTTTAAACTACTTAACAACACTGACTCATTAATGAATTAACATAAAAATTTATAGATAACATAACAGTTGGTTACAAAGTTTTGAGGAGTTTAGCTTTTTGTAAACATTGGACGTATCTTTCATGTATTTTTATTTTATTTTACAGAATGAAGGCTATATTAGGAAACTGAGTCAGTTATGGTAGCATTGACATTTTTTTTTAATGAGGTTTACCGTTAGAAGTTTGTTACATGTTTGGTATGTAGCTGACTGGATGATATCATAAGTATGTTCTTTTTTCTGCTGATACCTACTGGTTTTTTCAATCACGTAGAGCTTAGTTTTTTTAGTTTGGTTTTGAAACCGTTCAATTTTTGTTGCCAATTTTTGATGATCTTTGGAATGACGTGTACTTTAAGGTCATCGGGTTTTATCTCTTATATGTCTTAGAATCTGCGTCTGCCACATGATTCGATTCAAATTTGGGTATTTAAGGAAATTTGTTTGCTCTGGGAAGTCAGATGCAGACAAGTTATTGTACCTACCACGGCATCCAGGAGGAAAACTTGCCAAAGTTGATCTTAAATGATATAATAAAGTAATTCATAACGCGACGTACACTTTAAAATAAACATTTACAACATTAAGAAATTTGTCCAGCTTCTTAAATATTCTTTGTTTGCATCGCCACAACGTCGTACACAATGCAATGGTTCCTAAACAAAACCATGACTATACTCAACTACAACAGTATCATTTTTTTGGTACCTAATTAATGTTCTATAAACACTTGATCACGTTCAAGGCTATTTTTGCATTTTATTATTAGTTATTGATATGTGCTTGAAAGAAAACGGTTCTGTCGAGGATGAATCTTGAGAAACTGACTGGTTTTGCCATGGTCTTCTCGCCACATTTTTTTTTCATGCAGGCATTTGTTGACAGGTTGTCCGAAGCTGGTGATTGATTGTCTGTAGTTTTCACTTTTATTTTAATTTGGAATTTTGGAGTTGAAGGATTTACAATTTTATATTGCTAACATAACATAAGACTTTTTTAGGTTGAAAAAATTGCGGCAAGGAGCTCCAGAAAGGCGTCTTGGGTGGAGTTTTCTAAATGGTCCAAATGATTAACAGTAATTTGGTTTTGTCGGAAATCCGCTTGGTGTTTACCTAAAAAATTATGATTTTCCAGCATCTACGCCAGACTAATTGACACAACAATCGTATCATCTTTTCTAAAATGTTGCTAAAGTAACAGGTTAGCGATATTGTAGCTGTTGACGTTATTTGGATCTTGTTATATCATGCGGGAAGGAAACTGCTGAATAACTCATTAAGACACGTTGTCTGGTTTTGCTGAGCGGAAGTGGTACTCGTGTTGTTGTCTATTATGATTGAAATAGGCATCTAGCAGATATATCATTTTTATCCTCTTAAAATCGGCCAAATAGAATATAATTTGAAAAAATGAATCTTTATTTATCTCGTAAACTACGAGATCGATTATCTTAAAATGGCCACGTTCTACAGCAGATAGAACCAATAAATGCAAGAAAATTTATAATAGAAAAATAAAAGTGAGTTGTCGCTTTTGTTTTTTGTTTATTGTGTCGGAGATATAACCAACAACTACAAAGAAACCAACTTATTTTACTCTACATTATTAAGTAAAGTGGCGTAGAATTTTTTTTAACTTTTATGTTAAAAACCGAATAATAGTAGTAAGCACTACGGACAAGAAATCACTTCTATGTCCTTGATACTTAATAAACTATTGTTTTTATAAATCAAACAATAAATAGTAATACAATAGCAGTTAATGACGGTTATAAAAAATAGGCGGCAAGCGGCACTGACCGTTAGAATAAAAATATACCTTACTAATTAATATACGACTAAAACGCTTGATGTGGTGATTGAGTAGTTGAGCAATCGTTGCAGTTGCTAAAAATAACAGATGATGGCGGTTACAACAAATTGACGGCAAGCGGCATTGACCTTAGATTATAATTCGACAAAAAATTGTATGGGTTTGTATTTTGACTTGTTTTATATTATTATCGGATTCCCGTTGGTTGTCCCTGTACTTGAAGTACCGCCAACTGTGGTTTTCCTCACTTTCTTTTAATGCCACGATAGTCCAATCTTTAGTGTAAAATCCTCATAGTAAAGAACTTCTTCCTTCACCGTTCCTGAGTTCTCTAGTTTTGGTATTAGTATTAGCCTGTTTGCAGCTTGTTAGCTTAGTCTAGTCAAAAATATCTTCTGCTGTTGCCGTGTCATAATGCTAGGTTGCGTTTACTGAAAATACTACAACAGTCGCTATTATGCGGTAGTACTTTTCACAATTCTGGGTTGCCAGGGTTTTGGAACTCATTCTTGTCAAAGTTGTTGATTAAGGTTGGTTTAGCTGTAGCTGCTTCTGGTCATTTGTTGCAGAAAGCTTATTTGTTTACTTTCTGCAACAAATGTGTTGTTCTGGGCAACTCGCAAAACCAAAATTTTAGCAAAAAATAATTGCCACCAATTATCGCAATTGTCAGTTAGGATGGGATCAGTCAAGAATTTATTTTTGTTAGTACGGGGGGGGGGGGTGATGTTGACACGTAGCTTTTCTATAATTTTGCTTGCTTTTTACAAACAATATTTTGGATATGTACTATTAGATTTTGATCAATTTGGTCTAAATTGACGTCATCAATAATAAAAATCCATAATAAAATTGATATTCTCAACTGTTTCACAGATAAGATTATGACAGGACCTAATTTGTTTGAAAATTATTTATTGTCCTGTACATAGGTCTATTTTAGCGGTATCAATGGTATAAATTGGTTTTTAGTTAGGATCATGATCGGAACCAATTTGTCTAAAAATATTGTGTTCATTTAAGATGAATGTTTTGGATATAGCTTGTTGATACTATATACGGCGGACAAGCTATCTCATGTCTCATCCATTTAGCGATGGTTTAAATTGCAATAGGAAAATGATTGTTGTCATTAAGGTTCTTTAATACATTACACGATAACCGTGTGACGAGGCATAGAGAGTGTAGAGACAAATCAATTTCTAAAAGAACTGTATCATAACATCCTACGTATGAGAGTGAGCTCTTGTTGAGACAGCGTTGCTTGATTTATGAGATGTCTTTTCTAACTCTGGTAGCAACACAGGTTGCTTATTGTGGCCTTTATTGAAATGGCTACGATTGCCTGGACTCTTGTTGTGACAGTTATCAGTAACAAAATAAGCGCTGCATTTCGATGAGGACTTTTGAGGCTGCAAAAATGTACCCATGGTTTTTTTGTTGTTTAGGATAGAAAACTTTTTATTTTTACTTTTTTGTCAACTTTGTCTGTTGGCGTGTTGGCCATGGTATTTTTACCATGTAAATCAAAACATTGTCTACGTGCAGGCATTTGTTGACAAACTAGCCACACTGATTGTCTGTTAGTAGTTCTTACCTTTATTTTAATTTGGGAATCTAAAATTTTATAAAACACCGCTGTGAATTGTTTGCGCTTTAGGAAGGCGCCTGGGATGGATAAATGGATCAAATGATTAACTAGTATGGTTTTGTTTAAAACCAGCCTGGTGTTTAGCTAGAAGATTGCAACTTTCTACCATTTATACCAAACAGTTTTTGATCATTTTTTCTTAAAGTTTTCCTAAAACAACAGCTAAAGGATAATGGTCTGTAGCTGTTGACGGTATTTGGATATTTGTCTGGCTTTAGCAACGGCAACATACTAACCTTTATTTAATATTCTTGTTAAACGGAAGGGAATCTTTTGGCCGGATAACCCGTTAAGGCACGTTGTCTTAATTGATAGCTGCTTTTAACTCTTTTGAAGAACAAAATTGTTGGAAATACAGACGGAATTTTTTTCTTAGTCAGTATGATCGTTGACACATATTTCTATCATGATCTTTGCTTCTTTCTATTAAAAGCGATCATATTTTTCTGCGTAGGAGCTTTCTTTCAGTCGTTTTTTTTACAACTACTGGAGTTTTGTTGTTTTACTGACGGGCTGGGCAGTTGACCGCTGAAATAAATACAGTGGAGCCACTAATAAATAAAAGTCTTTTTTTAAATATTATGCAGTGTAGTTTAAAAATCTTACTGAATAAACACTTCTGTTGCTTGAACGATCTAATTGGTGAACATTTTTACAGTGGTTTTGACATCTTTACCATTTGACTCTAGTAGGGCCAATTTGGCTTGGAAACTTTGATTGTTGCACTGTTAAGATACTATCTACGAAGATTGGACTTTTTGACCCGTTTAACGATGGTTTGAGTAAGAAAATGATTGTTTCTGTAAAGGTCTTTTAGTACATGACACTATAAACGTATGGCGTATAGACTATAGAGACGTATCAATTTCTAAAAAAATGACGGTTCTGTTTTTGGTTCGAAGATCTGTTAATATGTCACTTCTTGTATAAGGTACATAACATTTACTTTTTAGTCAGATTCCATTTTTCTCTTACTTTTGTTGCCATTAAAGTCGAGTACTGAAACTTTGGATACCGAAGTGAACTTGTTGTCGCCGTTACCCTGCTTTTATTTACTTCAAATAACTGAAATTTGTTGAGATCGAAGTCGACATTTTGTTTAAAAGATTTGTTAACAGTTAACAGTTGTTTTGTCAAATTAAAAGTTTACAGTTAATATGAAATAATTGACACATTTTTAAATTCATAGATTTTATAAGTTTTGCAGATTTGTGAGGCAGTCAACAGATGTCAAATTGACAGATTATAATTTTTATGACAGATATGAAAAACAGTTCATGAAGGCGTTGTCAAATCGACATTTTATATGAAAAATTTGTCAATTGTCATATTACAGTTTATATGTTAGACAATTTACATAACATCTGTTTTGTCAAATTAAAGTTTATATGATTGACGTTTGATATATCAAATTCATATCTACAATACACTTAACTAAACCAATTGACAGTTGATTTTTCAAATTAATTAAATATCAGATTTGCCAACTATAAAGATGACAGTTTATCTGACAAATTTGTGTTAACGATTTGTGAAACAATTGACATTTTTTGTCAATTAGGCAGTTAACATATCATAGTTTATAAGTAAGATTTGTAAAATAATTCTTTAATATGCCAGTTTGTATGACAAAGTTGTCAAGATTAAACTACAGTTCATATAGATCATTTTTGTGAGACAGATTGCTTATTGTTTATAACAGATTTCTGACTGAAACCGTAGCTTTGTTAAAATGTCAATTTAAACAGTTTATCTGGCAGATTAGTGAGACTTTTGTTTTCTAGTATTGACATGTCATATGACAATTTTGTGAAATAGTTTGCAATGGTGTTATTGAATTGAGTGTGAATATAATAAAATAAAATTAAGCAAAAAGACAGTTTTAAATTCTGTGTTACCGCGTTTTCAGGAATAGAAATGTTTATGTTTGTCATAGATAAATATAAAGTAACTATAACAAACAATAAAAGTATTATATATTATGAAATACCTAAAATTGCTGTAAATTAAAGTGGAACCATTAGAAGGAAGATAGTTTAAGACTGAATCAGCAGATTGCTGACAATAAAACAAATTTTTGCAGTTATAGTTTAGTTATAAACTAGGGTACGAGAAAGAAATTTAACATTTTTATTTCATCAATTTCTACACAATAAAAAATATTACGTTTGCTAGAAATATTCCATTTAGGGAGGTCAAGGTTATAAACTTAGTACGCATATACAACATTTTTATAAAACTAATAAAACAAATTCCTTTCATTCATTTATCCCATATTCATAACAAAATTAACCTTTATGTAAATGGAGTTTGTTCGACTCCGACTAAATTATCCGTACAAAGCTAGAAACTTTTCTTTTATTTCAGCGCAGAACTTTTGGATAATTACCCTGGTACAACTAGTTATGTACAACTTCATATATTATTATTATTAAAATGACCTAAATTTAGGAAATAAATTAAACTTTTTCAATTGATTTTTTAAATTTAAATTTTGTGGTTATGCTGCAGGAGACTGATTACGAAAGTTTTGCGTATTTTAAAAGTTTCTGACAAGGGGCTGAGATAATCCTGCAATTGCGTTAATATTTTTAAAATGATTCCGTCAGTAAAATATTAATAATTTTGTTCTATAAATTGTAGTTTCATATAAATTATATGTTCTGTAAATAAATATAGTTATATCGGACATAGACGCTCGTCAGAGAACAAGCGACGTCGGCACGACACAGCAGTAGATAGTGGCAATATATCTCATGTATGTTTTGTACGCGTTTCAGATCCTGTCATGGCTGCTACGAGTTCAGCAGGCGTTGCAGGAGTCCACGGAGGTGGAACTGTGCTGCAGTGCCCGGACGATAGAACTGCCGGGGGATTCGCGAGCTGGCCAGTAGGTGGTTCTCACAACTCCGCCTTGGCTACACCTACACTCTGGCACTATCCTGGTAAGTGCCCTTTTTTATTCCATCTCACTCGCACACTTTATATACCCGTGTTATACTACTAAATAATGCACGCGAACTATAGTGCAACGTTGTCGGATCATCTGCGCTTTTCACGTCGTTTCAGCAGGAAATTTTTCAATTCTGCAGAGTGGCAGGAATTACTTATATCTGTAGAATAATATTTTGCTAAATTTTAATATGATTAATGAAGTGTAGCATTAGTTTGACGTGATAATTGTTTTATAGCAACATTTATCCTTCAAAAACTTATTATAGAATTTATTACATTCAGACAAATAATTCTTGATATAGTACAAGTAATAAAATTTACCAATACAAGATACAAATATAAATTTCAATAGTAAATCACATATTATGGCTACTTACGAACAGTAGCGTAGCCTAAAATGTGTCAAGGGATCATAAAAGTACTAAAAAAACAAATATCGAATGTTGTTTTAATAATAAATTTAGTTTCTACTAGTGATTTGTTGTCGGCTCAAAGGAAACTATTTAATTTGCAATAATAAAAAAATAAAAATATAACAAAATGCTTATACAGATTATAGAAAAGTATCATCTTTGATTGATCTACTCATCTTTTAGAACAGTTTTTACCAAATTTACCTAAGTACTTTTTACGTCACTACTAGTGCATTAACCTCTAACGGCCAGGACCGTAATGCTGGCAACTTACATTACAGGTGTACTACAGTTTTGAGTGAATTTTTAACCACTGGAACGATTATCAAGTGTACTCCGGTTCAGAGAAGGATCTTAGTCATGAAACCTTATAGGTTCGGAAGTGGGAGAGCTTATAAACGTTTGAAATATTTTTTGTTGTGAAATTCGAACTCACTATTTTTGGTGCAGCATTCGTATGCCTAGATAACTGCGCCACGCTCTTCTTTTTAGGATGTATTATATTATAAAAGATTTGTTTGGTGTGAATTGCAGCTAGGAGTGCAGTTGCCTTTTTTTTTTCAGATTGATGTTGTGGGTCTGTGCTTGCAACAATTTTCTCTATTTACTTGATGGGCCTTCTGTATTTCTTTTATCTAGGAAGCTAAAGTTTGTGGTTTTTTAGATGGTTAGAGAGAATTAAGTGGATTTTTTTTCCGAGGCGACTTAACTTTTGTTACGTTGATAGCTTGTTTTCCGTCGTGGGCATCATCGACAGCTTCAAAACTGTCAAACTTGCTGCAGGATTATGCTATCAACGGCATCTAAATTTTTTGTAGCAGTCATACGCTATAGGCAACTTTAATGAGCTTGAAAACATCTAGGTAAATTTAGAAATTTGTTTTAAGTCTAAAAAACCAAAGTAACTCTAGAAAGCTCAAGTTAATAAAACTTAAAAAAGCAGACAAAATCTAGTCACAGCTAAGAAAGCTCAGGTAAGCATACAAAGCTAAATTTGAGCTTATCTCATCTCATTTGAACAAAAAGCCCTAAATGAATGAACTTTAAAATTATTGAGCAGATACTTAAAGCTAAGATGAGATTTTTAGATAATCCAAGAAAACTTTAGATGAGTTTTGAAAGCTTTAAATTGACTCTAATCCTTAGTTAACTCTAGACGAATTTAGAAATCTATAGATGAATCTTGAAAGCTCTTTATGAGTCGAGAAAACTCTAAGAGGATCTAAATACACTATAGAAAGTTTTAGATAAACTTTTTTAAAAAGATTTCAGTAAATATTTAACTGCCTGAGTGAGCGTAGAAAAGCGTAGTTTGTTCTAAACCTGATTAAGAGGAGTTAGATTAATAGAAGTACTTTAATAAACATTGGAAAGCCTGGCTAATTAGTAGTTAAACACTACCCAGAATTATGGTCTTGGCCAGTTATTTGGTACTGCTCATGATAAAGGTGAGCCATACATATCCAAGAATAAGAAGAATTTGCTATCAGGGTTGATTTTGGTAGTCTTTTTCACTTATCTATGTTTCTTTTGGGATGGCGGGACTTTTTGGAGTACCACAATTGACGTGGTGCATTTGACTGCCAAGAATCGTAAGTTTAAATCTTACAAATTGGCGCTTCTCTTCTTCTTCTTTAGCAGTTTTCTATTCTTATTGGATATAGGCCTCCATCTCTGCACGTATTGCTGGCAACTTACATTACAAGGGACCTACAGTTTTAAGTGGAGAAATTTTATTACTTCATCAGAGTGGTTTTTTAGCCGTAAAACTTTACGCTGGCAAGGCAGGTTAGGGAGTGGGAGAGCGTATAAACATGTGAAAAGTGTATCACGGTATGTGGGAATCGAACCCACGATTTTCGGTGCAGCGATCGGATGCCTAGACCACTCTACGCTCTTATATTCTCAAACCTTTTCTACTATTTTGCATTGTTTGCAGTTTTATTATTAAACGACTCAATTAGTTAAAAAAAAAATTTAATGGAGAAGAATTGGTTTTTAGATTTTGAATGGCAGACAGGATTTTTACTATGTATAAAACATTTGAGTTTGAAATGATTTAACTGTGTATTTGCGCTTAGTTTTGTTTTTGAGTGTATATAGAAATTTGTTTTACTCATTTTTCAGTAGCGAGTATAAAAGTTTTTTATCCAAGTTTGTTAGTATAGAATCACTGCTTCTAGCTTAGTTTGGCTTTGTTCTTGAATTCGATTTCTAGCTCTACCTTTCCTTCGAAATTGGTACAGTTAGTGGTATGTCAGAAAAGCAAGTTTTATAACCCAGCGTCTACTGCTGTTATTCTATGTAGTCTTAAGCATGACACATATGTTTGTAAAATGTAGTTTTCTATTGAAACAGTTTACAAGCTGTTACTAATCTCAGTATTTTATTATTGGAAAATTGCTCTATAAACCGTAAATAGCTTGCATTGGCTTGATTTACTGTTTATAAATGAATTTGATATAGTAAGCAGGGTTTGTAGACTAATTTAAGACTATTTCTGAGCTCTTCTATGACTCATCTTTATTTTGGGTAGTATTTCGATTAAGAGTTAATTAAATAATTGTTTAACTATTAATTAGCTCAGTTTTCTTTCTCAAACTAAGATTTTGTACACTTACTTATATTGCAAATTTGACCATTAATGGTTTAAAACCTTCTAGTTTTTTTAAAGTTTATCTAAATTTTTTAGGTTTATCTAGTTTTTTGACCAACACAGTACTCAAGGTGTATCTGGGATTTGTAGATTAATCTAAGGCTTGTCACATTAATCTAGGAGTTTCTGAGCTTTTTTACGGCTCACTTTCATCTTGGGTAGTACCCGAACCAAGAGCTAAATGAGTGATCTTTTAACTACTAATTAGCCTAGCTTTCTTTAGGTATTCTTTATTTATGTATACGGATTTTTTGGTTTTTCTCAAAATCTGTTTTATAAAAAGTTTTTTGGTTTAAAAGAGCTTCTAGGTTTTTCAAAGTTTATCTTAATGATGTTCTTAAAACCTCTGTTTGACAGTTTTCTAGACATATCTAATTTTTTTATCAAAACGGTACTTTTATTTGGGATTTGTAAATTTACTGTACGCCATTAACTGTGTGACCGGTGGTAGGAGTTTCCGCGCATTGAGAAAGAAAGAAACCTATATCCAGAATGAAGGATGCATAATGCGAAAAAGGAAAACAATACACTCGGAAACACTACTGTATATATTTATTTCAGGGTTTTGCCGGTTTTGCATGTACATAAATAGATGTTATTTTCACCGCAGTTTATGTTAGATTGTACTTATCTTACTATTGGTGTAGTGTAACGTTCTTATCATACTTTTGTCTCAGGAGTAATCGGTTAAAGAATTGTTGGTTTACTGTATCTAAAGCTTATTATACTCATAGAGATTTCTAGATTTTTCTATGGTTTACCTTAATTTTTGGTAGTACTCAAACTATGGGCTGAGTTGGTGGTTTAAATTGCTATTTAGCTTTATTATGTTTATCAAAGTGTTCTCAGTTATCCATTTTTTTTTAATCAGTTTTAGTACAAGCTAAGCTTTTCTACACGTGGTTTGCAAGGTTGACTGTAAATGGTTTAAAAGCTTTTAGGTATCTTAAAATTTATCTAGAGCTTCCAACGCTGCTACTTAATGGTTTTCTAAAGTTTTGCATTTTAGGCTTATATAAGGTTAATTCTGCTTTCAAAACGTATGTAGGGTTTTTTTGGCTTATGTAGGAATTTGTAAACCGCAAACGCCACTTAAAACTAAGATTTTCATCAATAATGGTGAACATGAATCATTATTTGGAAACAGATAATACGACCAGAGAGGCTTACTTGAACGTATAGGAGACATACTAAAGATGCAATCATGGCAGACAGAAATCTATAAATTACTTAATTTACTTTAGATGTTGTTTATCTTTTCAACCGGCATGGTGCTTAAAGCTGTTAAAACTCAATCATTAAGGACTTTTTAAATAAATTCAGAGCTTTCTAGGGATACTTGGAGCTTTACTCATCTTGGGCGTTCTATGTTTATCTATAGTTATTTAAGGTTTAGTAAGCTTGCTTGCATTGAATTGCACATAAACTATTAATGTGCTTTCCATGGTTTAAAATTTGTTAAGTTTATTTATGGTTATCTTGGCTTATCTTGGACTTGCTCACGATGGAGGTTCTAAAAGCCACTGATTGTATTACCCTGCAGCAATTTTGAGATTTTGGAGCCTTTCTTCTGCTTTATTGTGTTACTTAAATATTGTCTGTGTCATTATTGAGGCCTAGAATTTCATATCTGGTGCTGAGTTGCGTTTTATTGGTGATGTTCTTAGAATCTTTAGTAAATCTGTAATTGTGGGTGTTTTTATCTATGTTGGGTGTGAGAATCAAATCAATTATTTGGATTTTTTTAATTTTATTATGGGCTAAAGTTGATGTAAACGCTGCAAAGGTCAACTTGAAGAACTAAGTGGTTGAAGTTTTGTTTTTTGTGTAGTTGAGCAGACTTTGTGGGGTAATTTCTGATGATTCTTGACTGCAAATGATGCTTGGTTTAGACAGAAATACAACGCATATGATGGTGCCAAGTATGATGATGGCATCTCTTATGGCGGTCTCACAACATGGTGTTACTAACCAATATTCAGTTTTTAAAGTGATGTAAAAAACTTGCATGCTACATGTTGCCTTAGTGTTACGGACTTTACAAACTTTCTGTTATCAAAAAACTTGTAGCCTGGTCACTACACACACAGTTTAAGTTAGTCTAAAGCACGCGACTACTGCACCAATGGTTGTGGGTCTTACAACGGAAACCATTTCAAATGTTTATATGCTCTTCCACTTCTCAACTCGCCTTTTTTGGTTTGTAGTAGATTAATAATCTCTCCAGTGGTTCGGAATCTACTAAGTACGGCGAATGCGATTGATCATAATTGCTGAAGCTATTTCTGGTGATGAACTAACTACAACGTTACATTTTTGCTGTTGTGATGACTGTTATTAGTATTGAGACCGCCAACTACGGTGATAAAACTGCTAAAATTGAACAGCTAGAGCTTTTTTTTAGACTTCTTTTTCTGTCGACTAGGAATAGTCATGTTATTCTCTCATTATGTCTTTGTTGTTGTAGTTAATAGGTTGTCTAGCCACCTCTTCTTTGGTCTTCCCGGTGGTCTTCTGCTGTATGGTTTGTTAATCTTGCAGATTTTGGGTAATCTATCTAATCCCATTTTATTTTTGAGACGATTTAAGACAATACAATTTGTTTAGTTTTTTGATGCTTGATAATTACTGAAGTAGCTTTTGTGGTGTGTAGTCTACAGATATCTACTCATTTGTTTTTTGAGAATGTTTGAGTCAGATACATTATCTATAATATTGCGGAATGGTAGTTTGGTCTTTTAGTAGGTGTTCATCACTTCTTTCACAAATTTGCTATACTGCTATGCTATACTTTTACAGTTGATGTGTGTATTATTTTCTTCTTATCTGCTTTTTGCTTTATTTATTATTAAAATTGAGGAATTATATACTTAATATGTCCTTATAAGAAAAAAAGTAACTTTGAATTTCAACGAGTGAAACCACACTTGCTAAAACTATCACATTGAAGACTAGATTTAAGCAGTCTGTGAACATTGACTTTGAGTATTTGCGGTTTATAAGTCTCGGGAAATATTGATTTTGGTTTATTCTATGTATTAATAGTATAGTTTTGGTTCTACATCTCTGAACTTTCAGACTATAATTGAATATTTGTTAGAGTAAGCCTTGTACTACGAGTAAATATTTCAACAATGTCTATGGAAAAATCTATAGAAAATGCAAAGATTTGCAACATTACGTCGGTGTTGTAAAGTATCTAAAACATTAGTCAATGTTAGATCAGAAATGATCTAAATACCTAGCTGGACATTTAATCATTTTATTGTATAACCGGGTTGGAACTAATTGGTTTCTATTACATTACACATTGTTTATTTTGTCTGAGATCTTGATGTTAATATTTTCTACAGATTTTGACGACTATTGGAGTAGGATTCTTGGTAAGTTATCCTTGTCCCATCCCATTATATTTCAATGTTTGTTTTGTCTTGGTTTAGTTGTTAGCTCATACATTTTTTGTGATATTATCATCAACTCAGTGTGGTGCTGAGACTATTATTAACATAAATTAATATATTGGTAATTTAAAATGTTCTAAATTTGGAGAAATTATGACAAAACTTGGAGTTTGGTTGGTAAGGTAACAATTTTATTAGGTTAGGTTGGTTTAGGCCTAAGCTACGCTGTCTAGTACAATGATGTTGATAGAATGTTTGTATCTTAAACCAATTGGATAAGCCCACGATACATGTTTTGATGGGGTGGATACGTGCCTCAGATCTAAACTGGACATACATTTCTAGAAGAGTATGTCTTTATTCTTCTTAGGGTTTACTTTCCAGTCACGTCAGATTTTAGGCTACACATGTAGTGATGACTTTTGGATTTTTAGAGATATATAAGAGTACGATGACGTCTGTGCTACATTGACAAATAGAGTGATGCTTATATTAGAGACAAGTTAAAAAGCATTGGAGGTGGGGCTAAATTTTTTGGAGTCTTTTCGAGATTAGGCGATGAGTTGACATGTGCTCTAACAACTTTATGCTTAGTGTGATTTTTTGGAGGTTGGTTGCGATTGATTTAACGAGCTAAATGCTTTCTATTTTACGCCAAAAAAAAAAAAAATTGAAATGCTTGACTTGGTCAGTATCTATGACTAATTGCTATTACTAATTGGTAAATAAAGGAGATCTTAATACGAAAATTGATAATGGCAAAGGTCTAGAATATTATTGTAGTCTTTTCAAATTAGAAATTGTTCAGAAAAATGTTACCCACAGCTTAGCGATCTATATAGTTAGGTGTATTTGGACTGCCTGAAGACTATTTTTACCTAGTGCACGCTATATGTAAATTTTTGCGTTTTTGAATGGTTGTTTGCATTTTTAGCAAAAACTATGCATTTTGGGCAAACATTATTTCTATTAAAAGTTGTAGAGCGGAAAATTTCCAATCGATATAAGTCGTTTGAATTTTTCTATAATTTTCCGTTTTTTTGCTAGAAGGTGGCGAAAATAAGGTATATATTTTATTTTTTTGCACTTAGAGCCAAAACTAAGCATTTTGGTGAAAAATTACAAGAGTTCAAAATTGTAAAGCAAAAAATTTTCAATTGATATTGGCTGTTTGGATTTCCCAATAGTGAAAGCATTTTCCGCTAAAGAATGTTGCAAATTGTGATTATTTTCTAGAAAACTTATAAGAGACCAACATTTTAGAGCGAAAAATTTCCGATCGATATAGGTTCTTAGATTTTTTCAATAATGCGTGCATTGTCCGCCAGAATTCGCAAAATTGTGAATTTATTTTCCACGTCCTCTAGCGGAAAAACGAAAAATTATAGAAAAATTCAAATGATTTATATTAATTGAAAATTTTCTGCTCTACAACTTTTAATAGAAATAATTTTTGCCCAAAATGCATAGTTTTTGCTAAAAATGCAAAAAAACATTCGAAAACGCAAAAATTTACATATATATGTCTATTACTTTAAAAACACCTTTTTTCATGCGTTCGCTAGGTGATGAATAGTCTTCAGACAGTCCAAATACACCTAAGTATACAAGTCGCTAAGCTGTGGGTAAAATTTTTCTAAAACTTCGATTTTTTTTCTAATTTGAAGGGAGTATTGTAGCATTGCAAACATTAGAAGTTTTAGAGATTATCTATTGCCAGTACAGATTTGTGTGCTCTTAAATGGATTTCTTTACCTGACTGTGTGAGCGTTATCATTGGCATCTGGCTTGATTACGCGAGCTTATGAAATATTTGTCTATTCTGAAAAGTCTCAAACGATTCATTGTTTGGTTTGGGTCCGAGTAGACCTTTCTATAACTAGAAAAAGTAAAGTCGACAACAGCGTTGTCTAGTTTATCAGCTGTTTGAATATCAGGTTGTGATCTGATGCAGGAGAACAGAGACTAGTTAGTCTTACCAGCTATATCTTCTTAAAGCTGCGATTACAAATAGTGTGATGCTAGATACAGTCTTTGAATTTAGCTTTGTTTTTGTGAGCAAATTTTTTCCTGCTGCAGCTGAGATACAGTCTGAAGTGTACGTTTGTTTTTTTATGACTTGATTTTTGTTAGGAGAGTCTTAGCCTGTTTGTACGTATGGGTATTTGAGCTTTCTTTGGCCTACGCTTTTAACTTAAATTGAAAGGGAGACTTTTCTGATTTGTGTCTATTTCGATAATGAGATTTTGTGCGAGAAAAGATCTCGTGGCTCTTAGCGGAGTTGGGAATTGTCTACGTAAAGCACAGTTCTTGTTTTTTATCTTTATTTTGATAACCGAGCAATATTTGAACTCTGGTTGAGTAATTTTTAGTAGCTAGGGATAGTGCTAGTGTAGAAATGCCATCATTTGTGTTATAGGCACGAGCTACTTTGTTTAATTTGGAAAAGAATGCATAAGTTTGCCGTTTTTTGTCGTACATTATTAGTGGAGGTTTGTCAATTACGGGGTTCTTGCTTCTATTGGATAAGAGTTGAGAAGGGATATTGAAGCTTTATTAAAAGTTGAGTAATTTTTAGCAGTTTTAGCTGAGGGTCCAACGGATGAGTCATGAGGTTGTTGTTGAGTTGTTTCTCTTACTCTCTGATTTTGTTAAAGTGCTTTGCGCTACATTTGATTTTACGGATGTTTTCTTTATAGGAATAGTCATCAGCAGGCCAGAAGGCATTGGTTATTATCTTGGACTGAGCGACAGCGGATTCCATTGCTGCATCGAACTTAGATTTTTCTTTGCAAGGTTTTTGGGGTGACAGATCTTTTGTCAGAGAAGGGGTTGGAGGGTTGGGTTTTTTATGGTATAACGTTGGGGTTTCTGTTGTTTCTATAGGCTAAAAGCTTGCGAGCGCTATTTTGAAGCTGTTTTACGACGGAATCAAGATGTTGGTTGAAGGCGTTTAAATTTTTTATGATTAAATGTTAGCGTTTAGGTTAGTGGGAAAACATACTTATTTTATTGATGAGATTTTTTACTTATTGCCCCTCCCCTCTATTCAGTCATAACTAATCTGGAACTACATTGCATTACTTTTAATTGGAGGTTTTGTTGTTGTTTTGCACCCAATTACTGTTTCTTCTTCTTTGTCTTTCTTGCATAGTTTTTTTTTTGTTTGTCAGCATTTGATTGATTATGTTGTTTACATTAGCAGTTACTCTAATGTTTGAGTTCATTTTTGTCTCTGTAGGTCTACCATTTGTTGCATTTGAATGTTTTATTTTTGGATCAATGTTTTTACAAAATACTTTCAATGTAATTGCAGTATTGTCTGCAAACTCCACTACTTTTACACCGTCTAGCAGTACTGTTTGGAGGATTTTGTTGTAAAATATACAGTATTGGGCTTAGGAATGATTCTTGTGGATCTGTTTTATTTACCGATCCCTATCTTTATTATTAACTCCCTTGTTGCAAAGTTAAAGGCATTTGTAACAACGTCCAGCGTTGCAAATTCTTTCTTCCGGCGGTTTCTTGTTGGTGTTATGCGCGGCTTTTAGAACGTGGTTCATAGCGTCTATTATCGATTGTTTTTTTTTTTTTTAACTTGCTGGGACTTGTTTCTTTGTGGTGGTTTTGAGGGTTTCTGTTGTTTTTAGAAAACATTTATAGTTTTTTTATAGTATCGAGTTGGTGGGTGCATGGGCAGAAAAAGGTGAGAAAACGATTTTTTTGTGTGTCGCAAACATGTTCTTTTGAGAGCTTTTGCCAAGAATAAGAATTTATTTAATTAATTGGTTGCAATTAAATTGGCAGGTTTGGACGTTTGGTGTAGTTTAGGTAGGCTGCAAACATGTTTTTTTCTGTTTTCCAACTCTTTGAGAGTTTTTTGCAAAGATAAGAATTTATCTAATTTATTGGTTGTAATTAAATGTTGGTAGGTTTTGACGTTTAGTGTGGTTTTACTAGGCTTGATGCTTCAGGTTTGGTAACTGACAGCCGTATTAGACTAAAAGCTCTTACAAACGGTTCGTGATTTGTGCAGGTTTGTCAATCGCCCATCTGGGTACCCTACACACGATGCGCGTATGTCCCGCAACATTCGCTGCGCCTCGTTCGTCTACAAGTCCCTACAGTCGGTTTGCGAACGTGCCTTAACGTTTGTGATTTGTGCAGGTTTGTCAATCGCCCTCCACACAATACGCGTGTGTCACCCAACGTTCGATTTGCCACATTCGCTTACTAAGCGAACGTAGACGAACACTAACAAACACACACGATTCGTCAAATGCACGAATTACAAACGTTTGGGCACATTCGCGAACCGTCTGTAGGGGCTTATAGAGAGCGTAGCGCGGCGATTTAATCACCGCGGAATATTATAGAATAAATTAATTTGTATTGCAATCAATTTTTGCGTTGCTTTTTCAAAATAGGCCGTAAGAAATGAGGTGATTTTATTGAAATAAACGTCGCTGTGTTTTGGTGTGCATCTCTTTAATAGGAAATAAGCTTGAAGGTACGTTTATATTGGAACTGTGATAAAAGCGAAGGGTACTACTATAAGAGCTTTCATAATAACAACACATTTTTGTCTCTTGGTTTTTGTCTATATTGAGGTGAGATTTATTAAAAATCGATATATTTGAAAATATCAGCTGTATCACTTACATTTGGATATAAAGAAGCACCCAAGATTGTTTTTAGTATAGTATGCATATAAAATTACAAAAGTTTGAATACATACATAGAATGGATCTTTACTAATTAAATATAAATTGCGCTGCGGGCTACAATTTGCAACTTAAATGCTTTCTTTGCTCTTATTGTTAGTATAATACACATTTGATGCCTGTATCACAATACTAATAAACACGAAAATTACTGTATGCATTGTAAAACACTGCTGAGCAAGTATTGTTGTTCTCATAGTTAAACACAGTCTAAATATCTGATAACAACTTGGAAAATCAGCTTATATATTTATGTCATCATAATTATAGAATAGTTTTTAAATTTCACATACTGGGTTCTTTATTTGTTTATTTATTTGTCATTATTTTTTAGATTTATTCTAATTACTGTATATTTTGTTACGTATGTTGGTAAAATGTTGAATTTGAGTACCTACATACTTCATGGAGTTACTAAAATAACTTTCGATATAAATAATAGTATAAAAAAATTAAATTTAAAATAAAAATCATTTCAAGGTTTCAAAATGTAAACCTGCATGGCCATCAAAATATTTGTATAAAATTATCCGCATGCTTGAAGAATTTTGATAGGTGGCAACGCCGCTCACAACCACATACTCTTTCCTGACCGGACCGGTTCGTAATATTTTTTTCGCGTCCGGACGATCATTATGGGTCGACTTAATGTCATGTTGCTGCCTTATTATGGTCTTTCCTCCTTCTTCTTATTTATTTATGTATCATTCAACATTGTTTTTCTCTCTCCATCTATAGTTCCATAGCCGTTGGCATGTTTATTTTTAGCGGATTCCCCGAATTTCGATTACAACATCGCGCGCGTTTTTCCGCGAATCCCTTTCGCATAAACATGCGGTGTCAAAATAGGCTATAACTCATTCTATTCTCATGATTTGTACCTGCCCGTTGGATGAAAAGAAATGTTAACTACCTGTCGGTCTTTTGCACCATTAAGGAGAGTCATTAAGAGCGTAGGTCGTTAAGTATCTTTCAGCGGGCAATGCGCGATTGAGGTTACCCTGAGTAGAATCAATCACTCAAAATGTGTAAAAATAACCGCGTGTTTTTGGATTGGTGGATAATTGAGGAAGGAAGGAGTGCGACGGGTTGTTTTGCGCATCCGACGGCGACATCGTGGTTACTTAAAATACTTAAGTCAGTAAAGCTTGATGACGGAACGATTGGATGTTACAATATATTATTTGTATTAAGTTATTTTTTTAGATTATTAAGATACAGTATTTATAAAAAATAATTATTTAAATCTAACAAGTTTTAGAATTAATTATAAACTATAATAAGATTACTTCAAATTTTAGGGTAATATGCTATCAAAATGTTATTGAGAATGAAACTCAATTTTATATTTTTTTACGGCGATTACTGAGTCAGAAAGTTTACAAAATGTTTAGTTAAAAGCTTGTCTGTTCTATGACAATTCTTTTTAGACATTTATTCTGGTCTAGAGCAGATGATTATATCTTATTAATGCAATTTTTAAGCATCATAGTTAAGATTTACACAATTATCTTGGTTACTTGCTTGTTGATGATCTCTTTATTAGGGATTATCTTTAAATATGGTTGTGCAAATTATAAAACAAGCAAGTTTATCACATGACTATGTATATCTAGTCCAGCAGTAAACGCGCAACGTTTACTGCTGGACTAGAACAAGAAAAATTAGTTTGTTCTTTTTTTCTGGGTTGCGAAGGATCCGGAGGTTTTTCTTTAAGCTACCGGATTTGTTTGTACTTGAAGTTGATAAGTTACAGTGGTCTAGAGGAGCCTTCTCTACTTTTTTGAGGCTTCAGCAAAGTGCTGACTGTCAAACGTGTTTTGTTGTACGGAATAATTTAGGAATTTCATAGCGGTAGATGGATTTTGTTTTTCTGAAGTTTACACATTTTCTCGTTTTTAGTGATGGAAATTTCTTGGATCACTACGTAGTCAATGGCAAGCATCTTCTAGATTTGTTTGGTAGCTATGTGTATAGGTTAGCATTTTTTGCGTTTCTTTTCTCTTGACTGTAGCGCAGATAAGGCAGTTTTGGATGATTTTTTTAATTCTTTTGAGCTTGTTGTTTGTGGTAGGCTCTTAGGATGGTTTTTGTGTTTTTTTTTCTCAGCCTGGTCTGGTGACTTTTACTCCGTTTTCATGGCAGAGTAGTGTGAGTATGTCCCTAAATTTGTTGACCTTTGCTGATCGACCTCAACTAGCCTTAAATTTATTTTTTAGACAATTGCTAGTAGCTACTTAGGATTCTAGTTACTACCTAAAATTTCTCTATAATATAAATTTTTGGCTTGATTGTGATTAATTGGTTAACTTGCAGACGATGTCGGTAAATGTGGAGGCATACGCAGTCAGGTGCAAATACTTAAGAAGATCTGCAGCTACTTCTTGCTGGTGGGTTTTGGATACTTCCTGATCTGCGTTAAGTGGGTGCTTAGAGGTTTGTTGCCTTTACCGCTGAGGTCATTAGTAGCTAATAGGTTTAAAAGAAATGGATTTTTGACGATCAATTCTTGACATTCTCAAAGATTGTATTTTGAAATGAATTTTACAAATTTAACTTTGGCGTTTTACTGTTTGGCACTCTAGTGGCAACCTAAGACTAAACTATGGGTAATATACCCAACGTAACTGCGTAAAATACTTTGACGTACATTTTATCAACAACCTTTGCTGGATAACTGTATTTTAACCATACCTAAGAAAGCAAAGACGCTGACAATCTTCTAGCTTTCATGTTTAGAAAAAAAAAAACTTCGACTTTATAAAACTATATGGCTTCAAGTTCTATACGCATGTTCGATCATTACTACACATGGAACAGAATTGAACTTTTTTGAACTAAAATTTTGCAAAGTCTAATAAACGCAACGTGGACTATGATGGACATGATACAATATTTTTTTAAGATCTCTTCACATTCCATCCTGGTGTTTAGCTTTCAGTTGACGTTGACTTGACGTTTTGCTTTGCAAATACTTTATAGCGTGTCATTAAAACAAACCACGGATGTTGCAATTTTAGACAAAGATTGACAAAAACTTTACTTAAAAAAAATACACAGAACCGACGTCTACTAGAACAGAGCTTACCCTACAGATTTGATCAATAAACGTACTACAGAACGGATTTCAGGATCAGAAACATTTTCAAGAACTAATCACTACTTTTGCTACTACTTTTGCTAAGTTACCTACAACTAGCAGGACCATAAATAATAAACCACACGCCCATAAATGTCCGACGATGCTCATAAAGTCTTAAACCATAAACTACAAACAAGTAGAATAGGTATTGCTAGAATGAATCATCAAGTTCAACACCAGCATGTATTAGGCGCCAGTAGTACACGTCAAAAAGAAATATAGTTTATCCCAATTTTGCAAAACATACCGAAACCTAAACGACGCAACCCAAAAACAATTTTGTTCCCAGCGCAAGATGCACAAAGCCTTATACAACTTCGGAAAAACAAAGTTTATCACAAATATGGACCTCAATTGCCATCACGAATGACACGACGTACCAGCTCAGTGCTGTTTAAAATGAAGAAACGTTCTACAACCTAATAGCCAAGTTTCTGTCAAGACTACTGAGTAAGACTGCAATTTCGTTGTTTTTTTTTTTCATTAAAAGCAAAGCAAAACTTATAGACAATACTCGAGAGACTGCAGAGATACATAACTCACCTGCAAGGTTTTCAAATGCAAATTGAAGCAGCCCAAATCGTTTACCTAGGCGTAGTCTTCAGTAGTGATAATGCCCTCACAAGTAGACGGGGTGTTTAGTATCCTTCCTAATATTATCTAGGAGTTTTCTAGAATTACTTCTTCTAGCTGCGGGACAATAGGATTAATGTTGTTGACCTAGATCTCTGCTTTTGCGATTTCGGAGATGATAAGGTGCTTGCAGGATGGGTTTTTTATTTAGGTTTATGTTGGAAATATTAGTCTCAGTTTTGTTCTGTTGTGAATGATAGCAATACAAGGTTAGCCTTTAATGGCGTCTTGGTTTACGAAAGCTTTTAAGTGGTTTCTACGATGGTCTTAGGCTTTTTTGGGAGTTTTATTGGTCGGGATTTCTGTTTGGACTTGTGGTATCTTTGTTATTCTATCTTCATCTTGGCTTTCATTGCTACTCAGTTTGACAGCAGGACACTGTCTATTGCAATTTTTGGTTCCAGCAGTGCCATCAAGTAGTTGTCATCTTATCTATGCTATAGTGCGGGTGTAGATCTTGTTCTGTTTGGGTAGACCACTCAGAATTAGGGTGAAACATCATTTCTCTTTACATATAACACTATTTGCAGGTGCTAAGTTTGATTGTGCTGTCTGAAAACATTTCTATGATCCCAACTCGGTTCCTATAAGTTATGCATTGCATTCCTATTTGGAGTTTTTGGACGGGATGTTTTGCTAATTAGATATGTGGTATACTTGTTTCTCTATACTTGCTCCAAGCGTCAGTTTGTTGAATGATAACAGCAGGAAGCTGTACAAGGAAGTTGCAATTTTTGGTTTCAGTCAACAAGTAGTATTTACTTGTTTGTACAGCCCCCAGCTTTTTAGTAGGAATACCTCTGCTGATTCTTTGGATGCTTGTCGGTCAGTGCAGAGTTTTTTTAGAGTCAACCATGGTGAGTGAATTGAGTTTTTTCATTAAAAAAATGAGGTTAGATATTTACATTTTTTTCACAATTAGGACCTGCCTTCTTGTGACAAAGTTTTTGCGATACATAGTTTTTCTTTACTTGTACTACTGGCGCGTACTAATTGCCGTCTGCTAGCAGTTGTTTTACTTGGTTGAATATATTGGCTTTTTTAGTGAAATTGTAGGAGTCTTGTCGAACTCTTCGAGGGGCGTGGTCTTTCAGCTGAATTTCATGCAGTATGGACTTGATGGTGTATGTAACTTGGCGAAGTTAGTTTATCAGCTTTTGAAATTGTCGTTGGTCCTGAAGTACGATGATTTTGATGGTGATACAATTGAGGTTAGGTGTTTCTATCTTTCTATTATTGAGCCTTATCAGTAGCCGGTGTTGAACAACAAAACTTGCTTTTTTAAAGTTGTTGAGAGCTTGTCCTGGGTTGCATCTTTTAGTTTAGTGTGGGCCATGCATAATTGGGGTGAAACACTGACACCAGCAAAAATTGCTCGCGGCTGACTGCTAACAGTTGTTCTACTTCTTTGTAGTTTTTGGCAGTTTTGGTAGGTGCGGGAGTCCTTCAGCTGAATCTGATGCAGTGTGGTCTAGGTAAGATGATTTTGGTGAGGCGACTTCTGTTGTATTAGATTGGTCATCTATTTGCATTCTACGAACCAGGAGTTTATTAGTATGACTTTTTCTACCTATATGATAACATGGAGGATTCTATTAGCTTTAATGTTGCTTGACCAGACATCTGCTTTGGCAGGTTTATTCCGTCTATACGCCGATCTAGATTTTGTTTGGGCAGAGGTGGGCTGTTGATAACAACGGTGCGGAGTTGTTCTTTAATAAAAAATTTGCGACTTCTTACGGATGGCTTTCAGTACTCTCATTTTTGATTGAAGACGTTTATTGCTTACCGGCTCTCTTGACGTTTTTTGACAACCATAGAGGTGTTTTCTGATTGGTTCATTTATCTTTTGACTGTTAAAAGAAGGTTGATGTTCAAGGACGTTGCAATTTTTGGTTTGATTTGGGCTTTATAGTAGGATGAGTGTATTTATTTGTTCAGTTTTTTTTTCTTTAGTCGGGATGCTTTTGCAGTTTTTTTGGGTGCATGTCGGTTAGTATGACTCCCTAGGTCACGGTGAGCAGTGATTTTTCATCTTTTTTTTTTTAATTTTTTTGTTAGAGGTTTTTAGGCATTTTTTGTTACTTTCAGCTTTGATTTGAGTGGTTTCTAGGAGCTGGTGCTTTTGGGCCAAGTTTTGAACCAGAAATTGTTAGTAGTGGCATTTTAATTTCTTAAAGAAATATCTGTAATAACTGCAGAATTTTTGCAAGATTTTTTTTGGTTGGATTGTTGTCGGGTAGGTATTTAGTTTGTTCAATAGCTTTGCCCGTTAGTACGATTTTTTTTCTTCTAGAATTAGGAACAGCGTTTATTGTTGCTATTGGCCTGGGTAGGCGACGGTGACCAACGATGATCTTATAGGCATCTGGTTGCATCTAGTACTCTTTTCTTTTGAATTGTGTCTTCAAAATTAGAAAAAAGTTGAAAATTGATGCCGAGCATCACGTTATTAGTTGCATGGAGTTGATTTATGATTAGAAGTCCAATTAGTGGGTTGGTACAATCAATCTGGCCGGTTTTGTTTATTGTTCTTTGAAGACGTACTGGAAAGATCGAAGCAGGAATGTTCTGAAAAGTTTTTTGTTAGAGGGAAGTGCAATTGATCAGCTCTGTGTTGACGACTTGTTTGGTCTACATGGACCGTTTACGGAACGTCTGTTACTCTCTGTGTGTTGGGGCTTTACAGTCTAGTCTTAGTCTAGTTTTTTAGGTTACTATGCCAAACATCTAAACTAACTGTAGTTTGATTTAATGACAGCGTGTGTCGCCGGTGCTGATGATGGTTTCTGCGAAGAGTTGGTGTAACACCTGTTATTCCATAAAACGAACTACAGTACATCAATTTTAGCTTGACCCATGGAATGTGAGCGCGACAAAAGAATACTAAAACGCTAAAAGATGCAAAGATACAAACAATATTTTTGTGTACATTGCTAAGTTAACTATTATGTTGGCCAAGCTAAAGTGATAGTAAGCCATTTGTCTCTTTTTTTGGTTTTTAATATTGTCAAGTTTTACTTCCAGTTATTGTTAAGGGAGGAGAATAGTTGCGCTATTATAAGTGTTTACAGAATCAAACTCAGCAAGAAAACGCCTGAATATAATTGAATAAAGTTTTCACACATTGTAGAAGAAAGTTCAATCTGTGTCCTCAAATTTGTAGAAATTTGATGCGATAAGTCGTTTCTCCGCAGTTAATTTTTAAAAGTGGCGTTTATAAATAGTTCTTTATTAATTTTTTACTCGTTAAATATATCTTCAAATCTTTAACTAAAAACCTAATAACATATTGTATGTAGTTCAACAAAAAGAGTGATGACTAAAATCTTATTGTTTGGATATTGAGATACAAAACGCCAACCAAGGCGTTTTGTACCGTAAAAACCAATTTTTATTTAAAAACGGCGCTGTACGCGTCAATATTTTTCAAGAGAGAAAGGTTCACCGATATTCTCGTAGATCTGATAGGATTTAATATTTTTCCATAACAATACTACTAGTGGCACCCCAACAGGACAGGGCGACTAAACCCGGCAATTCTCTAGTGTTAATGTTAATTTGATTGATTAAAAAAAAAAATTATAAAATATCTAAAATTAAATAATTGTCATTCTAGAATTCACCCCTGAAAAATGATACTTAGAAATTCCATCTATACTTTTGTCATGTAATAAAATTTGTTCTTTTACTCGCTTATTTTTCATGCGCTATAATAAAATATAATTAATACTTTATATAATAAATGTTGCTCGGAAAAGTCGGAAACCTTTTATGATTTCGCTAAAACCTAATAAGACATTATCAGTCAGGATATATACCCATCATTTTGTGTTAAACAGACCGGAAGTTATAGACTATTCTTCTTATGAAACTGCATAAAAATTTCATTATTGCTATAAAAGTAAAATAGAAAATGCCGACACGGAATGCTTTTTGTATATATTTCAAACTAACATCATTTCAGTTTAATTAAGTATAACAAATCAAATCATATTAGCATATAACATTGTTTACTTTTATTAAAAATAATGGAAATATTATATGGCGTCCATTATGAAAATATTTGATTAATATATTTATTCGTGAAGATATTTATTAAAGGCGTCTTTAGTTCGGGGCTTGTTTATTTATAGAACCATGATAACGTATACTTTATTAAATTCAGATTAAGTTTGACAAGGCAGCAATCCCTGAGCAAACACACACATACCAATCAATGCGAGACATTATCTCGGACATCCGTGATTGTCACGTTTGCGGTGATAAGGGGTTTGGATAAGCCACAATCTACAATATGAAAACGCCACAATATTGTACTAAATGATAGCATGTAGTATAATCAACGCTAGAAGAGACGAATGTTGTCATTGAGATTTGGTTAATATGGGTGCTCTTCAGTTTTAGTTTTTTGGATTGAATATATTTGTTGTAATTTAAATTTATGCAGTCATTAATTTTAATAGAGATTGCTTATTATAGACAATAAATCCTATTCATTTATAACAGATAATTTGTTTATTTCTTTTGTTATATTTTTATATTAATGATGATTTTTTTAGCATTTGGGAAGCAGTTTTAGTATTATCGTCTGATTATCCTTTTTAATTAAGTGGTACGATAGAGATAAAGATTTTGAAACAATAAGAAGTTGAGTTTTTTACAGTTAAAATTGACCATGTTAGGATTCAAATATTGTTTTGAAGTTTTTGTTTATAGATGCTACAGATTCTAACCTAGAAATTTCAAGACGCTCTTCAATATTTATCGATATGGTCTGTGGAAAGTATGAAGTATGAAGGGTGCAATCATTTGCAAAACTATGAATAGGACTTTTAGTTATTTGAAAAAGTTTATTAATGTAAATCAAAAATAAAATTGTCAGAAGAACAGATCCTTGAGGAA
Organism: Tachinus rufipes; assembly: GCA_963932245.1. NCBI lineage: Eukaryota > Metazoa > Arthropoda > Insecta > Coleoptera > Staphylinidae > Tachinus > Tachinus rufipes. Next base: position 83,417,271 of record OZ010747.1, on the reverse strand, counting down.
CACCAGCATTTATGATTTTGGGGTCAGAGTTAAAACCATCAATTTACAGTTTTTTTGTCAAGGCCTATACAATGGAGCTTGTTGACAAGATTAGGAAGCCATACTCTATCAAACGGTTTAGAAATGTCTAGAGTTACTACAAGATTTTCTCTTTGTTTGTCTAAAGTAGAATTCTATTTGTGACTAACCTTGAACCCTGCTTTTTTGAAATTAGCTGCCTACCATTGCTTCAGCTACCCAAGGCTATAGTTGCTCTACACTATACATAAATTGGCGCCCTACTCGTCATATATGTATTGAAGTCAATAGTTAACTATGTGAGGCGAACGTGGCGCAATAGTTTAGTGCGTGAACTGTTTATTTGAGTTCAACTCACAGCAGCGACAATATCTAATTTATCAAATATATTTGAATGCACTCACTATAAGGTAAACCAGTAAAGTAGCTGTCTAGTAACATCCCCAAGTAGTGTAGTTCGTGCATATTTGTGAAGAACTTTTATCGTACATCATTAACTAAAAAAACTTTTAACTCTTGGACGGGTGGCTGGGCACTACAGTTCAAACTACTCGATGGTAATCATAATCTGGAGTGACGCACCCGCCCAAGTGTTGGTTATCAAAAGATTGAATATCATCTTCTTTTCTGATTAATAGACTTCTAATGCTTGCAAAGAAAATAAACTATTAAATTCTTATTAACAAAGTCTTGGACGGATGGCTTAGTACTACAGTTCAAACTACTCGATGGTAGTCATGATCTGTAGTGACCCACTCACCTGTCCAAATGTTGGTTAACAAAAGATTATTTAATAGACTTCTAACGCTTGAAAAGTGAAGAAACTATTAATTTCTTATAAACAAACTTGTGGACGGGTGGCTTGGCACTTCAGTTTAAACTACTCGATGGTAATCATGATCTAGAGCTTTACCTTGGTCATCAAAATATACTTAATGTACACAAAAATATTGTTTGCTTTTGCGTTTTAGTGTCTTTTTTTTGCGTATACATTTTTTACATTCCATAGGCCAAGTTAAAGTGGCTGTACTGTATGTTTGCACATGTGCAGTAATTATTATTGCGTCTTTTACAGGTTGGAGTTGTTTTTGATGTGGTTTTAGCAATTGTTTGGTAGATTTGAATCTTTACGCTACCGACCCGTATGTCGGTTTTCGGGTGTCGAGATTTTTTAATTGTAGATGAGAAAAACTTGCGCAAAAATGGTTCTAAAAAACTTGGTTCAGGACCAAAAGGATGAAAAGGTTTCTTGATTTTTTGGAGTTGATTGGCAATTATTTGTTGGGTCTTGGGTGTTTGAATACGACCCGGAAATTAAGCGTCAGAGCATGATATGGCACACTTCAGCCTCTCCAAGGCCTAAGCAAAGATAAGTTACAGATCAAATGCATGGTAATTTGTTTTTTGATAGTCAAGGAGTCTACAAAGAGCCAATCGGTCAATCAACGAGTGGTTTTGAAAAACTTCTAAAAGGGGCTATGCGTGTTCAAGAATAACTGGGTGCTGCATTACGACAATACGCCTAGTCACGCAACAATTATAATAAACGAGTTTTTGTTCAGTAAAAATATTTTTGTAGCTCCGCAGTCTTATTTATTTTGAAATGTTTTACTTGGTGGGCTGAACAGGTTTTTCTTGATCTACATTGCTTGATGTGGTTGATTTTGTAAGTGCTTAGCAAAATATTCTGTTAGAGTTGGTAATAGTATTGACGACAATTTTTTGTTGAGATTGGAGGCGCTATACTCGACTAAACTAATTTCCGGAACTTAGGGAGTGGTCAGTATGTAGTGTCTAGGCATTTGCCAGTTATTCTAACATTTTTGCGATCTACGGCATCGGATGTGGCTTGTCTACTAAAAAGTTTTAGAATAGCAATAGATTTCCGTGCTTGTTTTTATTTAAGGTATATCAAACATTGTTATAGAAAACAAGTATAAGCGTGTTCTAGATTCTACCTTTTTAAGACCAATTCCCAGAAGAGGTCGTCATGGTATGGAGAAGCTTGGAGTCTTGGAGACACCGGAAAAGCTTTTGTGTGCTCTATTGTAATTAGTCTAGCCTCCCTTGGTTTGTTTAAGGACTTGAGTAGGAGGAGCAGGGCAATTGTTGGTGTGGAGTTTGCATTCAATAATTGTTAGTATCAATTCATGCTTGTAGTTGTCATTGTTTATTTCGGTTTCAGAGTGTGGGATGTTGTCAATGTTCAAAAACGCTGGAGAAAAAAAGTTATTTTTGTGGACTTGTGCTTGCTATTTTTTGACTGGAGAATACTGGAAATTGCTTGACAATATTACAATTTAGTTTTTTAAGAAGTTTGTCCGGTAAACTAGGAGCTGGTTTTACTTTTTAATTAATTTTTTTATTCATGCCAACATCTCTTATCTTATGGACGAGTAGAGAGGTGCTCAGATTGGAGTATGGATCGTACTAGACGAACCATTTAAGTTTTGTTGGGTATTCCTCTAGTGGAGTATTGTGTATATTATCGGGTTGTGCGTTTGCTAAAATGTATGCACTGCTTACAAGTTACAAGTTTTGGTTAGCACCGAAGTTACTCGTGTTTGTCCGTCTATGGTTCCGACAATCCAAGGTAGGTGATTTGGATGGCCCATAAATCTTATGAGCTCTTTCAAATTTGGGCCACGTGTTGTATGGTGTTCCTGCTTGTTAACTCTTCTTCTTCTTCTTATGCCATTATCTATTAATGGATGTTAGCGACAATATGGTTCGTCTCTTTACGGTTTTAGGCTGTGTGGATCAGACTTCCGATGGTCTTCAGTTTTGTTCATTGTTTTATATTTCTCAGCCACGACATCTTTTTTCTTTCGATTCCACAATTTTTTTCGATTTTGCTTTTGATAATAAGCTGTAGTTTATCGTATTTCTGATTTTGCATGACATGTCCTAAATATGCAGTCTTTCTTTTTTTATTGTAGTCAACAGCTCACGACCTCTGTTTGCCCGTCGCAGAACTTCTTCGTTGGTTATTTGCGCGGTCCATGGGATCTTGAACATTCTGCGATAGAGCCACATTTCGAAGGTTTCTATTCTGTTTATTGATGTTACTTTTATCGTCCACCCTTCAGTACCGTAGAGGAGTACAGACCATATGTAGCATCTAACAAATCTTATTTGGAGGTTCAGATCAAATTTGGTGTAAGTAAGGACTTCTCTGAATTTTATAAATCTATTGCGTGCGCACTTAATTTGGCACCTGATTTTGACCAGTCTTCTGTCTTGTTAGCAAAGTTTGTGGTTTTTAGCAATATAGGTTGGTAAGTTGTCTGTGGTTTAGCTTTCAATTGTGGTTGATTTGTTGTAGTGGACTCATATAGACTTGTTTTGGCTTTCTTGTGCAATCTCTACACTGCAGCTTTCCGACAACGACCACAAACCTTAGTGCTATAGACATACCACCACAGTAATCTCTTTCTTTGGCAACTTCGAGGGATAATTACCATCACCTTGTGCTTGCACATTTTGTTATGGTTTCAGGACGGTTACTGGTAGCTGCTGCACGCATTTTTTACATTGCACTACAAACAAACAAAATTTTTTTGACGCTTACCATGCTTACCGCGTTGGAGCGTTTCTACAACGGCTTCTTGCAAGAGCGGCCATGATTTGATGTCTTATTTGGAAGTTTTGTCGTCTTTTTAATGATATCTATAGTCAATCATGGGAACTATTTTACGTCATGATAATGAGTTAATAGTATGGATTGGAGTGGCCCATCCGCCCACCTAAGTGTTAGTTATCAAAATTTTAGATCGCGACCTTTTCTTGTAACAAAATGACTTTTGATGCTCTCAGAGAAATCAAATATTTAATCCTTTGATGACAAACACTTGGATGGTTTGTGGGACACTTGGTAGCATGATAACAAGTCAGTAGTTTGGATTGGAGTGGCACACCCACCCACTCAAGTGTTACTTGTTTTAGATCGCGACCTTCTCTTATGACAAAATGACTTCTGATGCTTTCAGAGAGGTCAAATATTTAATTTTTTGATGACGAACACTTGGGTGGGTGGGTGGTACACTCCATAGCATGATAACGAATCAATAGTTTGGATGGCAGTGGCCCACCGATCCACCCAAGTGTTAGTTATGGAAATTTTAGATTGCGATTTTCTCTTATGACAAAATGACTTTTGATGCTTACAAAGAGGTCAAATATTTAACCTATTTTATAGCATAATAACAATTCAGTAGTTTGGATTGGAGTGGCTTACTTTTTACTCACTTAAGTGTTAGTTATCAAAATTTTAGATCGCGACCTTCTCTTATGACAAAACGACTTCTGATGCTTGCAGAGAGGTCAAATATTTAATTTCTTGATGACGAACACTTGGGTGGTACACTTCATAGCATGATAACGAGTTAGTAGTTTGAATTGGTGTGGCCCTTCCACCCACCCAAATGTTAGTTATCAAAATGTTGGATCACCAGAGAGGTCAAATATTTAATTTTTTGGTGACGAATTTTGGGTTGGTGGGTGGGAACTCCAAATTATGATAATAAGTTAATAGTTCTGATTAGAGTGTATGTTTATTTGTAGCTTCCTCTCTAGCTGGACGTTAAGTTGTGTTTTGGATTTTACTTTCTTTCTGTGGTCACTTCTTGTGTCAAACCGGTTTAATACGTTTGAATATATGCGTTTGTCATTTGCTAGGAAGTAGTCTATTTCATTTTTGTTGTGTTGTCTGGACTTTTCCAAAGTCCATTTCCTAGGGTGTTTTTTGAACAATTGTTTAAGCAGTACATCTTCTCTTTGTTGAGGAAGTCGGTCAGTGTTTGTTTTCTCGGGTTTCTCTTACCCAGACCATGTATCCTTACGTATGATGGGTCCGTTCCTATTTTACCTCTAATTTTGGCGTTAAAATCTCCCATTATGATGGTAAAATTGGTGTTTTTTGCAATTTTTGTGTCTGTTCATTTTCTTTGTCTGTTGAGCAAGTGGGGCGTATGCTTGTAAACTCTGTCCGATATTGTCCGTGCTTTGGTGACGAGTTGTTTGATGTTTTTTTGTATCAAAAGGGCTACACCGCTTGAGGTGTCCTGATTTTACCGTGGTTAGTGCTTTGCCCCTTCTCCTAGTTTTGCTGATTTCCAGTACATTCTACTTGATGTTCTGCAACTTATTCTCAAGGTTTGTTAGATGTTTGTCGAGCTTTATGGTGCATATAGTATTTCTTTTGGGTTTTTTCTTTTTATATTTTTGATGTTTTTTGTCCAGAATCCATGAGGCAGACTGATTGATCAGTGCAAGATTTGAGCTTTTTGCTCTACTTGCCTGGGGTGTTCTTAAGAAATTTTATTCATTTGGAAGGTTTTGGCTGTCCAAACTTTCCTTAGTAACGAGTAGTAATAAAGCCTTACCTAGGTAAAAGGTTGGTGGTTGCGTTTGTTTTTTGTCGGTTTAGTTACTTATGTAGTCTACGTTTTTACTAATATTCTGTGAGGTGTGGCGTAGCACTGTCGCTGCTTGGCAGGTTTTTGTTGATGTATTTATCTTTAGTATTTTTGAGAGAGGAGCAACTTTGTTTTGGTAGCTTTACTCAATTTTCTATACACTTAACTTAACACCAGTTCCAAATTGCAAGTAATCCGCGGGTATCTTTAGATATTCAGCGCAATTCCACAAGATGAAACGAATTGGTCGGTCCGGCAATCTTTGTACATGATCTGTTCACTTAGTTGTCTTCATTGATTTCATAATGTTGGTTTGACTCAATTTTTTTTAATTCTGAATAAATGGGTAGTTAGAACAATTAACAAAATGAGTATGAGACTAAATCATTACAAAAAAGAAGTGAAAGTTACTATTCCCGACCGGAATCACACAAATGATAATGTCTCAGATGACTGGAAATCGACGAGATCCACAACTAAAAATTTAAATATGTTCTTCAGCTTTCATTTTTGTTGAAAATGCAAAGATTTGAACTTTTTTTACAATAAAAAACGAACTATGCGTTCCAAGTTATATTCTTTTTTATATTGAATCAAATGTTTTTACTGTTTAACTCTTAAGCAGACAAAAAGTTTGTAAACATTGCATCTATAGTAAATTGGAAGAATGTTAAAGCAATATTAAAACTTTATAAAAGTTCAAATATAAAGCGATCGCAAACTTCAGCAAGCGTTATAAAAAAAATAGTCTTTAGTAAGAAGAATTTTCTAACAATATTAATTCCCATAAAGCTATTAATTAAAGTCATCATCATAAATGAGATATTAAAAATATGAAATACCTTTTAGCACTCTCTATATCAGCCTCCCTCCTGTGTAAAAGCATACAGCTGACTCGATTTTATGTAGAATCAGTCCCAAATATATTTTCTTAATTCAATCCGACAGTGATGTCTGTCTCCCCTATATTTTATTCACCCAACTGCGGTGATTCATAGCATCATCTTACCATAGCTACGCTACGAATCATATTAACTAACGATGATGCTATCTTACAACATAAATGACGAAACTCGTTGATATATCCCTCCAACTACTCAGAATCAATAACTTTAATAATTGCTTTACACCCCAATTTCTATTTAGAGTGGATAGCGGAGCATAGCTTCAGTTAAAAATTGCATTTTAGGGTCCGACTTTCCCCCTTGTTGACAACCGTATAGGCCTGCTTGTCTGCTTCGTAATAACCTGACAGCATCAGAAACGATAACAATCTTTATAACCCATCGCAACAAGCCCGGGTGGGAGTTGAAAACTCATTTAAAAGGGTTTGTGTTTAGGGCAGGTCAGGAAGTAATATGAAACGCCGCGTGGGTTACTCATATGCGGGTTTCAATATTGTAGGAGGATTAATATTCAAATAATTGATTTTTTGTTTGCTAGAAATTTTAGCTTAATTAACTTATTATTGAATTTTGCTGAAAGGTAATGTGAGTGTACTAAAGGGAGTAATAGTGTCTTGCATATTGGGTTAATTAAATTATATTAGATAGAATGTATTTTAGCTTAATGGCTGCAAAGTTGTTAGAATTAATTTTACTCAGTGGCGTAACAAACATGTTTTATTTTTAATTATTAAATAGTTAATATAAACTATGGAATACTATTAGAGCATTAATCACCTATTTGCAATGTTTTTCTTATACTATAATTTACGACATCTTTGCTAACTACACGCCAAACTACTACACCAGTCAATTTATGCTGTAGTTCAAACGGCAGGCAAGCACCTCGCTCACACACAACCTGCGCATAAACATTATCTTCAAGTATTTAAGCAGCGCGAACTGCATTTTTTTCAAGCATAATAATGTTGAATGATGTGAGTGTTCTCACGGCTGCATGCGTGCGTAATTTAACATTGAGGCCCTCGGGCCCCTTATTTTCGCCCGGTGCTCTATGCATGAGCATGGAAAAAATATGCAGGGGAGCATTTATATTAATTGCGAGCTTTAATGTTTACCCCGCGTGGACGTTTTGCATAAACGAGATTACGCGAAATTGCCGGTTTCCTGCTGTATAGGCACCACGACAATCTAATAACACATGTTGTCGCAAATTTGCAATAATAATGTTTAAATTAAAATGTGCATGTCGGATGCATATAAGAATCACGCAATTTAAGAATTAAACAAGGATCATTTTGTAATATGTAGCTATATTGTTATCAGTTTGTTAAAAAAATATTTTTAGTTTTATTTAAATAAAAAAATTAATGTGAGCAGTTTAATTATTTTTTAGTACAGTTTAAAAATAGTTTAAGGCAGCTATCAGCGAGCTAACATTATATGCGAAATAGACACTGCTAGAATCAAATTTCTAATGCAACGTCCACACGAGTGCGTGCATGTCGAATCAGATCATGTTTTGGTTTGGGCATAAACATGCGAAACGATATAAACATGAGCAGAGTTGTTTTGTGTCATTTGTTGCTCTTGCATATATTGAGGGATTGATATCCGAACTACCGATACAACGAAGAGGTTAACAATCAAAGTTAAGGCTTAACGAGTTTTCTTGGAGCGGATTTTTGCACGAAGGCTGTTTGTTCTATTCTTTTATATTGGTTACAGCTTAAGTTTATTTCTGGAATTGTTTGGAGTTATTTGTGTGCAATTGTTATCATCTTGGTTTCTTTTGTGCTTGTGTTTTGTTTTCCAAAGCGACCAGCGCTTGTATTTTGTTAAGCCGGTACCTGATTATGAAATAGATTTAGTGAAACTTGGGCGCGTTTAGGGAACACAACCGCTGGCTTGCAGTGGAAAATTAGTACAAGCAAGCATCACTTAAACAATCTTAAAATTTACCGCTGACTAAAATTATCACCTGTTGGTTGTCAGGGTATATTTAACGCATTTGTGTAGCTACCAACCATTGAAAAGTAAACGTGTTTGCAACAGTTCTCAACATTTGCGTTTTCTAGACGCGCTCATTGATTAATGCCTGGAAACTGCTTGTACAAGTGGTTTTTATTATGCTTACTTGCACTTAAGCATATATCTTTAGTGTGGTATGAGTTTCTGAAGTAGTAATACTTCTTAGTGTTATATTGTTATTGACTTATTTCTTGGAAGTGGTAAGGGGTGGCAGTCACAGAAATTGAGAGGCAGTTAAGCAGTTTTTAGAGTCTTGTACAATGATTGTAATTGTTTTGGTTGTTCATACGCACTCATCCAGAGTGTGGCTCTAATTAAAGAATAGGTTTGTTTTTGTTTTGTGTTGTACAACGTGAAGTCACTTGAAACACCCAACAATGGTTGTCTAGAAATGTCTTGGTGGGGGTGTGTAAGCACATTGGCTTAGATCTCCTAGGTTTATTTTCCAAAGGATGGTGCCGAAAGCTAGAGCGTCGTATTGGAATTGTGACTCGAATGGCCCGTGGCGGTGAATTCAGTCTAGGATGTAGTTTTGGATGTTGTCTGTTTTGGCTTCAGGACTGGTGTTGTTTTTCTAATTGAATGCTGGTGGAGTCTGAGAATATTGGTTCATTAACTTTTGAACTAATTGGTTTATGCGTTTTGACGAGACCCGTAGGTGTGATGTGGTTATACTTACTGCTCTGCGTGTTTAGCAAGTCTATTGTTTGGAATGTTTATGAATTGGACTATCTGGATGGACGTCAACCAGCAAACGTATCAAGGTGCGTTTTTTAGTCTTCTTATTTGATGTTTGCGGTGATGGCTTAAATGGGATAGGCGTATAGGATTATGGTTTTATACAGATGGAGTTTATTAGCGAAACTTAATTTTGTATAGTTCTTAAACAAAGGAACCGGAAGATTGTTAACTGTTTCAACGTTGTCCAGTACAGTTGAGATGTGCTCAACGAAGATTGTATAAAGGGAATGCTAATGTATTTCACATTATTTACCTAAGAAATTAGAAAACTACTCAATTCTGTAGTCTGTACGCTAAACAATAATTTAGACTGACTGTGCTACTAGGGACTTAAGAAGTGCGGCGCCAAAAAATTACGGATTATTTTAACAGTCGGTTTCCAGGATGTTAAAAAGTTACTTTTTTGGAGTTAAAGCTATCTGAAATAATATTAGAGTTGTAGAAAGCTTTGAGCGGAAACCGTTCCGCAAAGGTTATTCTTTTCAGCATGATTCTTTAGTTTCTGGATGGTAGCGTTTTTAAACATTTTATTCAGTTTGACTAAGCAAGCTTATTGGGCGGCAGTTCTGGTGAAAAATTTGATCTTTTCTTAGTTTGGGCAGCATGATGATTTGGGCTTTTTTTTACGAATTTGATCATTATAGGTCAGAACCAATGCTTTAGGGAGGGCGTTGGGGGCTGAAGACAGAACGTTTTTTGAGAATATAGATGTTTATTATTTTTGATGTGAGTTGGAGTTTTGTTTGGTGGTGGTATTTTGTTTTTTGTGGTTGTGAGGAAAAATTTTTTAAAGATTTGGAAAGTGTCAGATTCACTCTTACGAGGCCTACCGACTAAACATTTTCCGTTTGATTACCTAGAGGTTAACGTTTTTTGGACGTATTGACCTTTTTGCCAAACTGAAATTGAACTTAGAGTACTACGTCTATGTATGATGTCATACTCTCGGAGTCTGAAATTAGCTCTGTCAGGTTTTGATGAAAAGGTTTCCGTTTTTGTGCTTGATTTTTGGTTGCTTGTGCATAGGATTTTTTCTTGTTGAGACTCGGGTCTTTGATAAACTTTGGTTTGCCTTTAGTTTGAGATAAGGTTGCTTTTTATAACTTTTAGTGAGCGGCCTTTTGCACGCGACGCGTGTTATTAAATGGCATAACTTGTTCAGCGGATTCATGTTCTTGAACGTGGCTGATAGCTCTTGGAGTACGGTTTTGTCCCGTATAACGTTTTGTGTCAGCATCTTTTATTTACAGCAACGTGGGATAAGAATAGGGTTTTTAACGTTTTTTTTTGTAAAGAGCTGGGCTGGATATTCCGTTGACATAGGTGGCTTGGTTTTGAGGCAACTGACGAAGGATGAAGACCTTGCTTTCTGTAGCACACATTTTGAACTTATTATTTTTTTGTAGGTTCACTTTTGGGTAAAGGTTGGTTTGATGAGGATTTATTGCATTCTATCAGTTTTTAAGTCAGTATTATGCATGTAGTAATTCTGCATTATATTTTGTTATTCCATATCACCTGCGTATTGCCAAATTGTCGTTTTGATGACTGCTAGTGCATCAGATCATAAATGCTTAGTTGTGTTGACTTTTAATTGAAAGGTTAGTTGCTAAATTTTTAGCGATGGTGAGTACCGTTTTCTTAGAGTTTGTTGAGTTTCTGATGTTTTAAAGGCTTCTTTTATTTTTCTTCTTTTTTTGATTTATTATGTTTTATTTGGATTTGACATATATGATTGCTGCATTAGTTATAGTTGGGAAAAGAATCTCTTAAGGACTTGCAAACTGTTGGATTCACTTTTACCCCTCGTTTGAATACCTAGAACTTTTCTGCCTAACTGAAAATGATTTTAGTGTGGGACAATTAGTAATGCTTCTAGTATCTCAGCCTTATAAGCGTTGAGACAGTTGGTGGCTAGCTTGTACTACGTTTATGTCTGGAGTCAAACTGGACAAATACTGCTATATGGAAAACTTCTTTTATACTGTTCATTTTTGATATTTTGCATTCATAACATTTACTTTTGGTCTATATGAAGTTTGTTTCTGTGGTTCTAGCAAAAATTGCTGTTTTCTACTTTACTGATGCGTGGATGGGTGTTATAATTAACTTTAGAGAAAAAAAGGAAAAAATATTGATGATAATTTGACACTTTACGTGCATTGATTTGAAAAGGCTTAATTGGGGGGCGTTAAACAACGCTTGGAGGCTACTAAGTAATAAATCTAATTCGTTATTTGCTAGATTGAATCAAGCAGAAGCAGCTTCTACTTCTTTTTAGACTGGTTTTATGATTATGATATCTGCTCATCTCTTGTGGACAAAGGATTATTATGAGCAACAGCGGTGAAGCACGGTTAGCAACACGGAACGCCAGCTGATAGTGTTTTTTCATAGTTGTGTGTTATTAGAATGTTTGTTAAAACAGCTTAAACGCTACTTTTGTGTCTGCAACAATCTAAGCGGTAAATTGTTACCCAGCGGAACATAAGGTCATGCGTTAGAGGTTGAGGTGGCATCTAAATGGAGATGCCTATAACATGATTGAAATCTGGTTTGCTTGCTGGCGCCAAGCGCAAAAGGAGCTGAGTTTTGACGGTAAGGTTTGCGTTTTTTGCTTGATTTGCTGTTGCTTATGTATAGAATTTCTTCTTGCGGGCGTTTGGTGCGTTTTGGAAAGGAGCTGGAGTCTGCTGATGAAAAGAAGCTGCAGCAGTTTAGGCTTTTGACTGGCTTTGGTTTGACTTTAGTTTGCAGTGTGTGGTTATTTGCTTGAGGCGCATATATTTACATGCACTGACTTTTTTGACTTGTTGCATTTGAAGCTGGATCGGCTTTGGCGCATTTTATGCAAACATAAGGCGAATTGCATCTTGATGCTGTTTGGTCATAACGCTAGTAACGGTTGAACATTGTCTGCCGACTTTACTTTCTATATAGCGCGGAGATCACACAACTTAGTGAGAGAGATGATCTTTTTGGTTTTGAGGAAACTGAACGTAAATCATTGAAAAGATCATCTAACATGTCTTTGAACGTGACCGACAGCCTTTAGAATGCTTGTGTCAGCTGTCCTTGTTGGGGGGGGGGGGGGGTTAAGGGGTTGCCTGCGTCTTAAAGGGTGGCTAGGTTAGACTTTTTGGTCTTGGTGACTGATGGTCTAGATCAGGGATCGGCAAATTTATTTTGGAACGGACCAGATCGTAAAAATTTTAAGTTTTAAATAAGGAAATTTGTTTTGCGCTTGCATCAAAATCCAAAAAAACGTTGTTGTAACTGTAGTTTAAGATCAGAAAATATATCCGCCGCAATTTTTTTTTGGAAATGAGGACTTTGCGGGTCAAATTAAAAACATATGGCGTTCCAGATTTGACCCGCGGGCCGGAGTTTGTCGACCCCTGGTCTAGATGGTGCCAAGGCACTTGACTTGGGGCGGCTGATGGACAGTTATGAGTTAAGTATTTACTCACTTAAAACAACTCACCCGATTTTTTTTGGTTTTTTTGACTTTTATGTCTATCAGAGTGAATTCTTTTTTCTTGGGTGGGGCTCTAGTTGATGGAGTTCAGATTTATCACTTCTTTAGAGGTTGTAGACTCTATCGAGCTTTTGGCAGCTCTTTTGAGGGAGCTCTGTATCGGGACTATGGGGGAAGAGAATAGGATCTACCGCGCTTCTTTGGTAGAGGTCTTAGCCGGAGCTTCCTGGGGCGCGGGTGGTTGGATGAGCGCTGATAGTTGAGGTTTTGGGGCAGCCGGCGATTTATGGTTATTTTTACCTTTTTGAAAGTTGCCTACAGCTTGGAATACGGATTTATTCAGTATTACTGTTGTGGGACAGCATTTTCTGTGGATGTTGGATGGGGGCTTGTTGGAGGACTTAGGAAGCTACTGACTGGACTGGGAGGGCAAGCAGCTGATTGCAGTTTTTAAGCTAGTTTCTACAATCAGCTTAATCTTGGATAGGCTTTCTAGTAGACGCCGATTCTCTTTTTGAGCTACCGGTACATTAGCTAGAGGATATTGTCAGATTGGTTGCTTGCAGTCGACTCTGGCTGCTGCAATGTTCACAGGAATGTGGTTCTTTTTTTTCTGCTTGCTTACATCGGTGCTTAGGTCTTTATTAGTGTTTTTATATATTTTTAAACTAGTTCAGTTTAGTAATTAGTTACGGTTACCCCTTCTTCTAAAGACTTACGTTCCCAAGACGTGTCGGATTCACCTTTCTAAGGGCGCCTACTGAATAAACCTCACCCAATCTGGGAATTACCTGGAAGTTTGAGACCTTTCGGCTCATGTACAGGGTCCATTATGAAAGTAATGCTTAAAATTCTTTGAAATACTCTTTCCCTGCATCAACACACTTTGGGAGACTTATATCTTTGTAACATTCTTTTGGATGTTTTCCACGGATTTTCAATGTCTTTCTTTTGGCTCTCTCTTCAGTCGGGGAATCAAAAAAAGTTGCTCGGAATCAAGTTGGAACTATAAGGGGGCTGGGGAACCATCGAGGTGTTGCTTTGGGCCAGGAAGTTTGTAAATATGAAGGCCATGTGGATAGGAGCATTGTCATGGTGGAGCTTGACTGTCTTTGATGTCAGCACTCACGCGCGCGATTTGGCGTTTCAATCTTTTGAGCACTTCGAAGTAAAAGACTAGAATTGAGAGTTTCTTTTTGCGGTACAACTCAAAATGGACGATTTCTCAGAAGTCAAAGAAGATAATGAGCATCGTTTTGATGCGAGACTTGCTTATTTGCCCTTTCTTGGGACGGGGAGAAAATTTTGAGTGCCACGCGCTGCTCTGCTTTTTTGATTCTGAGTTGTACTCAAACATCCAGGATTTGTCTCCCGTTACGACAAAGTTTAGAAAGTCCCGCTTATTTTGTAACAAATCTAAAAGTTTTTGACAGCGCAAAATCGCCGTCTTACAAAGTCGAAAGAGCACTTTACGCGGAGACACGTTTTTCCGCTCAGACAGTCGGAGCAAATTGGCTGCGTTGAAAGGGCAAATCCCCCACCACATTTTCCGACCGGATTTAGCGGGCTGGGATGGATAATTTCGTCAAAATAAAATTATAATGGACCCTGCACTTTCTATTTGGAGATGTGTATGTAGGAGGTTGTTTAGAAGTTGCCCTATAGGCCAATATTTGGAATTTGTTATTGGATGTGGTTTTACCCACGTTACGTTAGAAATAACTCTGCTACTATTGAGTTCATCGGTCGTTTGTGGATAATTTTTTTTTAATCTTATTTGGCAAGTTTTTCCAGATCAGGATTGGAGTGAACCGCGAGGTTTTTGGTCAAAGCTTCATTATATTGTCGAAGTGGAGGAATCTCAAGGTCGGTTTGAATGTCTAAATTTTGAACGTACTCTGGATCTCCTGTGAGCATCCTCAGAGTTTTGCTTTGCAAAGCTTCTAAACGATTAAGGTGCAACTTGCCGCTGTTTCCCAAATGGGGGAAGCGTATGTGATGGTCGAGGTGTAGAGCCAGATTTTGTTCCGGAGCGACATGCCGCTATTCCGACGCAACATCGGGTAGGGTAGATTTCGGCCATGTTGCCTTTGTCTAGTAGAGATTGTACATGAGGCATGTAATAAAATCTCTTAGCAAAGATTACCCCAAGATGCACCGTACAATTAGGCTGGCAACTCTGGCAACAATGGAGTTTAATTGGCGGTCCGTGTAATAGGTAGATATATCGTACAATTTGATTTACCACGACTATAATGAACAAATTGTAACAATTTGAGATATTTTGTGAAACTGGTGTACAATTAGCCATAAATACAGTAAACACAGGCTATATCAATTATTTCTAATTTGTTGGAAACATATACAAACTATAAGCCAAGTAGTATACGCTTCAATCCATTAAAAAAATCTGTTTTCTGTTTTTTTATGTTTTATGACCTCAGACTGAAGAAATAATAAATATGCGATCAATTAGATGTATACACGAAATGATTAATTTACAACTGAAATAATTTATTTCCGTCCAGTTATTAAATTATAACTGATGCCAATTAAGTTATAATTATTTATATTAATTTAAAGCACACTTCTGCACGAATATGCAATTTAATTCATTTTATATTAATTTTAATTTGCAGACGACATCTTTATCGACTTCTTTAAGAACCCAATTAAATTATTAATTCATATAAACATGGATTAATAACGAGTTACTACACTTTCATAAGATTAAATAGAATCAGTTCAAAATATTGTTGGATATTATAAAATAATGTAGGTTTTATCTAAATTCTATAATTAATTACATTAAATGTTTAATTTTTAAGATTTGTCAATCAACACAGCATGCTTTAAATAATCTCCGCTAATAAATTTTATTATTCTTTGAAAATGTAAACCATAAATAAAACAGTCATAAATTTATATATCCCCATAAACAGCCAATGAAAAGTACATCATTACTTAAGTATTTATCTTAACTAAGCCATCAGCGCTGTTTTTCAACTCAACCACATGTGTAGTACTTCTTCCATTTTAACATAAATTGTACTAATTAATTTTTTAACGAAGTACAGTTTGAATAATTAAAATTGTATTATTTATAGCTTTTACATATTAAAAAAAAATGCAGTAATTAAACATTGTTTGATTGGGAGGTAATTGGTTGAAATTCCTCTCTAAAATTTCAACTCTAGTGCATTTAAACGGGGCGGATATATCGATTTCCATAGCGGACCAACTGCGTCACAGATGCGGATTTCCGAATTTAAAACGTGCAATATTATAAGATCAAATAAAAGAGGAAAT
The DNA here is from genome assembly GCA_963932245.1 of Tachinus rufipes. Classification (NCBI taxonomy): domain Eukaryota; kingdom Metazoa; phylum Arthropoda; class Insecta; order Coleoptera; family Staphylinidae; genus Tachinus; species Tachinus rufipes. Next base: position 83,401,372 of record OZ010747.1, on the reverse strand, counting down.
AGGATGCACTCACGATACCATTGTTTATCATTAAATTTGATTAAAGTTTATGTTTTGCCGCTTCCTTGTTTTATTTTAATTAATGTTTTCACTTATATCATCCATTGTTGTTGGATGTAAATTGAAGTAAATTATTTTATTTGCTTAAGCGCATTTATCAAATTGTATCTTGACATTTTAAAATTATTTATTTAGCTCTTAAAGGTACTCTTCAGAATGAATTAAATATTTTCCGTAATGACTTCACCAAATTGAAGGTTTTGTCACTTATAAATCAAAAATTAAGGTCAATTACATTACGATTCAACCATGAACTATTGAGGGAAGCAATTAACGTATTATTTATAAAACAAGTTGAATTGTACTTTTGTTTTTCTTCTACATCTGAATGGATTGCTTGCTACATATGTCAAATACCATAATAGATAAAATAATTATATCTGCATTAAGATACATGGTTTCCTAAATCAACTTAAGTGCTTTCTCTGGTTCCTCTTTTGTAAGTAATCGTATTATGTCATTGTTGCATTACATTCAAATATTTGAAACGGATTAAATCAAATATGGTTGTTATAATTAATGTCAATGAGACATGTTAAATTATTAAATCTGTAAGACAAATTGAAAAAATAGTTTTAACAAATAATTGTATTAGATAAATGGCATTTTTGTCGTGGGTTTACTTCTAGAGAAGCCTTTGAAGTGGTTGCTGCCGGGTAACACTTTGTTGATTTGTTGCCTATAAATAGAAATATATTACTGGGAATGATGTAATCAGTATGCGTGTTTGGCGTTATTTTTTATTGGATCTGAAAAGATTTGTTTGTGTTAGCTATTCAGGCGGAGTTGACGTGGACAGTGGTTGGGTGTTAAAGATGAAGTCCGTTGTGGATGGTAGCAGTGCAGAAGCTGGCCTTAGTGGCCTTTTTGCTATGGGAACATTTTAGTTCGAAATGAATTAGCGAGAATGACTTTTTTGTTATGGAGCAGCTGCGCTTTTTGTATGATTTTTAGACCATTTTTACATTGCTTTTATGCTTGCAACTTTAGATTGGACAGAGGGAACCATTTTTTGCACATCATTCTGAAGGATGGCTGTGGTCTAATTGTTGTAGAGTCTTTTTGTAATGTGTTTTTGGTTAGATCGGTTTTGTAATACGGTGGCATTGAGATAATTTTTTCACCTGTGGTGTCTGCTGTGATTTTGCTAATTTTGTTTTGATAGATTCTTCTTGATGAACGTCAATCTAAATGATGTTGTTGTTGACATCTTTTTCGGTTAGAGTTTGACGTTCTAGTCATAACTATTTCTGCATGGTTTGGTTTGGTTGGATTGCATCTGTTGCTATTCTTCTTTTTGGATTTGTTTGTTTTGATGTCTGTTTTTGTCAGAGTTTTTTTGGCATTCTAGTCATACTCTGACTTTTTTACATGGTTTGATTTGATGAGATTGCATTGTTGCATTTTATTTTCTTTATGGATTTGTCAGTTTTGATGTCTGCTTTTTGTCTACTTTGCGGTTTTTTGGGCTTTGATACATTATGTTTTTAAGGCGCATGGTTACGAGCGAGGTAGGAGTTGCGATGCTTTTTGGGTCCTTTTTTTTTGCTTTGTTTGTGATTGATACTTTCTCGAAGCGTTGTGTTGAGAGATACCAGCTGATTGATTGTGTTTGGACATTCGGACCAACTGTAAAGAATGCGCATTTAATCAAAACGGCGTGCAAGAGCACGAAGGAGCTAAGTCAGATGATCTTTAGATTGTTTGTGAATGCTAGAATTTTCTTCTTCTATTAACGAGATGGAGCAGTAGTTTGTCAAAGATTGAGATAACTCCCGGTAGGTTTGGTAAGTTGTAGCTACGGTAGTGTGATTGTTTGAGCTTTTGTTACAAAGTATTTTTGGTTAGGTCTGTTCCGAGGTCTGGTAGCATTGAAATAGATTTTTCGTGGTAGCTGCTATTGTTTTGGCAGTTTTGTAAGAAAGATCTTTCTTTTGGCGGGTCAATCAATCTGATGGATGTGCTTGGACACGATATATTTACTACTGGAGTTGAAGTTGTGTTGGCACCAGGAAGACTTTTTTTGCTTTTGAGCATTTTCTTAAAGCATTATTTCTAGAGAGCCTAGCTAGTTTTTGATGTTGGATGATTGGACTGACTTGGTCAAGGTTAGAAAAATTATGGCTTTCTTTTTGTATTGTTTGGTTTCTTTGTTAGGTTAGGTTAGGATAGGATAGTTTTTTTGTGTTTTACTTGGCCTATAGTTTTTTCTATTTTGATGTGGCTTTTCAAGAAGTTCTAGATATTTGCTGGAGTTTGATTTTTGGGGCAAGGTCATGTTTGGTTTTTCCGTTTGCGGTTTTGAAACATCTATTTTCTGGCGACTGGTAATGTCCATCTGGATGATGTTATTGTCTACGTCATCTTTGATCGAAGTTCTTTTGGCATTCTCCCTATAGTCAGAATTCTTTTGCATGTTTACCTGCGACTATTGCAGATTAACTAAAATTTGTGTTTAATTTCTGATCCGCTTTAGTTGGCATGAATTTTGTGTATTTTTTTAGATTTTGTTGGCCTTTGTTTTCTTTTACCTTTGTTGTCTTTGAGGTTTGGACAGGGTCTGCTACTGCGGCTCTAGACTACATGATAGAACAAGAGTTGCGATGCCTTCTGGCAATTTTTGTTAAAGATCCAGTCTTTGCATTGGAGCTGGCATAGTGGCAGAGCTAGAATTTTTGACACTACCGCAAATGTAGAAAAGGCGTCAATCAGAGATTATGGAAAAAAGTAGTAATTTTGGCATTTATGCCTTTATTTTTTGAAACGTTATGTTCAGATTGGATTGGTTTTGTCAGGGTTGGAATTTTTGTTGTTTCTTTATTCGATTTTTTTGATTTCCTGTTAGAGTTTTTGGAACAATTTAGAGGATAACTTTTCATGTTTTACTAAATGTGGTTCTTTATGAATTTGGAGACATTTGCTGAAGGTTGACTTATGGGCAAGGTCATGATTGGTTTTATAACATCTTTATTGTTTGGTTTGGGCTGGATTATGTTCTTTCTTATTCTTGTAGGTTTAACTAATTTGTGTTTGATTACTGTTTCCTAGAGTTGTTGATATTTTAGTGCGTGTTTGGCGGTTGCGATCATTCTGTTGTTTGTTGCAAGGTGTTTTGAAAAAGAATTCAATATTGTTGTGAAATTCTTGTAGGAAGTTTTTTTTGCAGTAGAAAAGGTGTCTTGGACTATACTAGATTCTGATTCTTTCTGTTTAACCATATGGGTTCTTTTTTGCTTTTGTTTGTTTTCAGTATTTTGGGATATATTTTATTTGCGTGCATTTATTCGTTTTTGCTTCTTTAACTTGGCTTCTTCTACTGCTTTGACAAGAAAGCAACAATGTTAAAGTCTAAATGTTTGATTGTTGTTGGATAACTTTTTTTAAGTGGTAGCAGGAGTCGTATTTTCTTTTGGTGACCTACTTATACCATGACTATCTTTAATGTAATTTTTGAAGTACTACGTTTTGGTTAAGAATAAAACAGTTGTAACTCTAATATGGTGGCACGAACGGCGTTGGATGACGCTATATCAGTAGTTGCGTTTTTTCTTTTGCAGTGCATGTTTTTGTCGGTAGATATTAGAGGTTGTCTTGGGGTAGTCACAAAAGAAAACGATTGGAGTTTTATTGATTGGTTTTTTTTTTGCTTTGTTGTTGAGGTTTATATGAGTTAAAAGTTGACGTATTCTTGATTGTTTTCTTGAAGCGTTATATTCAGAAAGACCAGGTAGTTATTGATGTCTGATGATTGGGTTGGCTTGGAAAGTTTTTTGCTTTTTTAGGTTTTTTTTGGTTTCTTCTTGGAACAATTTAGAAGATAGTTTATCTGTGTTTTACTTGGATCATGGTTTTCTCAATCCTCATGTGGCTTTCTAAACATTTGCTGAAGGTTGACTTTTAGAGTAAGTTTGTGTTTGGTTTGGGTTGGCTGAAGATTTTTTTTGTAGGTTTGGAACCATTGATTTCTGTTTTTTGGAGAGCAAGTTGTTGTTGCGATTTTTCTGAATCTTGCAAGTGTTCTGCAAAAGAAGCCAAAAGTTATAGTTGGGTGACATTGGTGTTTTTTGCAGTGGGCATGGTTGTCTTGGGGTAGATAGCGTAGTTCTGATCTTTACTGTTCTTTTACTTGTTTTTTTTGCTTTTGTTTATTTTTAGTGCGAAACAGTTGGATGCAGGTTGGATTTTAATTGCTGTGTTGATTTTGATTAGCTGCTGCTTATCCATCTTAACTTTTTCTCCAGTTTTGGAAAAATTGGCAAAATTGTTGAAGTCTAGGTGTGTGATTGACGTTTGGAAAACTTCTCTCAAGTGGTATTAGGTACACTTTATTAGCAGACGTTTTGACATTTTTGGGTTCCGTAAGTAGTAACTTTTGTTTCTACGAAAAAACTGTAATAATTGATCAGTTGCTAAGTTTGTTTGTGGGTTTGTTGCGAGTGGGGTTGCTATTTACCGGATATAAGCGGATTGGTATTGGTTGTATTTCTCAAAAATTGATTTGGGTTGTGTCTTGGAAAGTAATTTTGGTTTTTTTAGAAAAAAATTGTCCTAAAACATTGTTTTTGAATTGATTTTTTAGAGAGCTTGCTTGTACGAGCAAAAACTTTTTGTTTCTTGAATGCCCCACGTTGGGTGCCAATTATGGCAGGTCTACTTTAGGATAAGTTCTGAGAGATGTTGCTACTGAGTTTCCACGTTGTTGATTCCGCCACTGTAGTTAGTTGCAGTGATCTAGATTAGGACTAGTTTTGCTTTTTTTTTGGGCTACGTTTGTTGTTACTTTTGATGTTCTGGCGGGATTGATGTGGACAGCGTGGATTGGCCCAAGTTCGCTAGCAGTAGTTGCTGTTCAAGGTTTTTTGTTTAGGCTGGTTTTAGTGGATTTTTTGATGTTTGAGCATCTTGGCTTAGAATTATTTACCTGTAATAAAAACAGTTAGTTTAATGCGGATGCGCACAAAATGCATACAAAACGGCACACGAGAGGGTACTTTGAAGGCGGAGGAGCTGTGTTTCTTTTTTTAGATCATCCTGGATTTTGTTTTTGTGCTTGCAACAATCTTTTTTTTTACTTGGCGGAGCTATAGCAGTCTGTCGGAAATAGGGATAATGTCTTTAATTTTTTTTTGTTAAGTCGTTCTTTTTTCTGGTATGCCTGTTTGCGGGACCTTTGAGTTTAAAGTCGGGGTTTATTGGCATGACATCTGTGGTGGCAGTGGGGGTTTTTCGAGTCTTACTTGGTAGATTCTTCTTTTGGCGGGTCAACGTCGACCTGGATGTTGTTATGGACATGTTTTTTGGTTCTTTGTCGTTTTGGCGACATCCGGACTTTTTCTGCAAATAGTTGGTGGTTGCATTATTTTGTGTTGTTGGTTGTTAGTCAAGTTTTTTACAGAGGAGAAGGTTGTTTTGTGATAGACGGCATAATCCGTTTCTTTACTAGAGCAGTTTGTGGGAGGTTGGGATAACGTCTTTAATTTTATTAAATTGTTTTTTTTTTTGGCATGGTCATGGTGGTCTTTCTGTCAAAGCGTTTTGTGAAAGAATATTAGAAAGACTACGTACTTGTGTATGCCGCTTTTCTTAAATGTATTTGTTTTCCTCAGACACTAGCTATCGACTAGCCGCTATCGTCTAGCCGCTATCTTTGAGTCTTGGGATGACATGGCAGATAGTTGATAGCTAGTTTGCAAGGAGGACAGATATATCCAAAGCAGCGGCGTTTACGAGTACGTACTAATATATTAGCTTTGCTTACTTTCTAAAATTTATTTACTCAATTTGGTGCTGGGTTTGGTTGGCATGACAATTGTGGTGACTGTGGTGGTTTTCTAAGTTTCTTCTTCTGATGGCTGGTGGAACGTTGATCTTTTGGCGTTTTGGCCATATTTGTTAAATCGTTAATTCTTCGGAGTAATGGTAATCTGCTTGTGTTGAAAGTTTGGTCAAGTTCTTTTGCAGTGAAGAAGGACGTCGACTGAGGTGGTTTTCAAAGTCCTGCACATATTTAGTCTGGTGGGTGGTGGAAAGTTGATTTGGAGGTTGTTGTGTTTTAGCTATACTTGGACTACCTTTGCATGCTTAACTGCGGGAATTGCAGCCGAACTGGAATCCGCGTGATTTTTGGCTTGCATTCTTTGTCTTTTCTTTTTGTGTTGAGATTTGTCGGCAAATACGTTTAATTTTTTTGCTGGATTTAGGGTTTGGACAGAGTTTGTCTTTTTTGAGACACGTGACAACGCTTTTTTTGTTTTTGCTTTTTTAATTGATTGCTGTCTTGAAATATTATATTGAGAGAAACCAGCCGGCTACTGGTCTTTGGACGATTGAACCGCCTTGGTTAAGGTTAAAACTTATCAGCATATTTTTTGGTATTTCAGTCGGTTTCTCCTTTTGTTTTTATTTGTTCTATGGTTTTCTCTAACTTGAGGTGGCACTGTTAGGCATTTGGTGAGGTTGACTTACATGACTAGGTAGGTTCAGCATCTTTATTTTCTAGTATGAGTTAGCTGGGGATTGTTTTGAAGTTGCTTTGGGTCTGCCTAATTTGTTTTTGTTGCTGAGTATTAACGGTTAATATATAGGATTTCCAATTTTAAAATATTAATGGTAGAAGAACTGTGTTTTTTGGATATCTTTAGCTCACCTTAATGTTGTTTTTGGCGATTTTTACACTTGGCGGAGTCTGATTTGGCTTTGTTGCTGTATCACCGGTTCAACTGTAGTGCTGCAAGGCATTCTGCAAAAGAAACTGATGATTGCGTGAACTTTGTCGATGCATGTCGTTGGTTACCAGCAAACTTTTTTTGCAGCGGATAATGTTGTTTGTCCTAACCTAATTCAAAAACTAGGAGAAGTTGAAAAATCTTAATTAGTAAATGGTTTATTGAATCTTTATGCAAATTGGTACTAATACAGTTGATTGTGTGAAATACCACCTGCGTAAAAATGAACAAAATTGACACGTTGAAATTGTATAACCTCAAATTATTTGACATGAATTATCTAAATGTAGAAACTAGGAGATAAATTACAAAATTATAACTTCTAAACCATTTATTGGATTTGTATGCAATTTTGTTTGAGCATACTTTAAGTACCAGTTTTGTAAAAATAATCAAAATCGACACGCTCAATTTTGTACAACCTTAAATAATTTTAGATGATCTAGTTAAATTCAGAAATTTTAAGATTTGTTATGAATTTATAACTTGTACATTGTTTATTGGAATTTTATGCAAGTTGGTAACAATATAGATTATTATTGTTAGTACCAATTGTGTAAAAATGAACAAAATCGACACGCTCAATTAGGTATAACCTCAAATTATTTGATATGAGTTAGCTAAGTTGAGAAACTAGGAGATAAGTTAAAAAATCATAACTTGTAAATCGTTCATTGGATTTTTATGTAAATTGGTACTAATGCACTTTATTATCATCAGTACCAACTCTGCAAAGATTAACAAAATCGTCACGCGCATATTTGTATAATCTTCAATTATTTGATATGAGTTAGCCGAATTCAGAATCTAGAAGATAGATATAGTCACAACTAGTAAACGGTTTATTGAATTTTTATGTAGATTAGTACGAATGTACTTCATTCTTATTAGTACCAACTGTGTACAAATTTTGTGCAACCTATCATTATTGAAATGTTCTTACCGAATTCAGAAACTAGATAAAGATAAATTAAAAAATTGTAACGTGTAAACCGTCCATTGGATTTTTATGTAGATTGGTACGAATATATTTCATTCTTATTAGTACCAACTGTGTACAAATAAACAAAATCAACACGCCCAATTTTGTAGAACCTATAATTATTTGACATGAGCTAACCGAATTCAGAAACTAGATGATAAATTAAGAACTCGTAACGAGTAAACCGTCCATTGGATTTTTAGGTAGAATGCTACAAAATGTACTTTATTATTATTAGTACCAACTGTGTAAAGAATAACAAAATCGACACGCTCAAGTTTGTATAACCTTCAGTTATTTGAGATAATTTAGCCGAGTTCAGAAACAGAAAGATAAATTTAAACAATGATAACTCGTAAACCGTTCATTGGATTTTTATGTAGATTGGTACGAATGTACTTCATTATTATTAGTACCAACTGTGTAAAGATTTACCAAATCGACACGCTCAATTGTATATATACCTGAATTATTTAACACGAACTAGCCAAATTCAAAAACAAGGAAGCAAATTAAAACAATCATAACATGTAAATGGTTTATTGGATTTTTATGAAAATTGGTACTAATGTACTCAATTGTCATTAGTATTAATTGTGTAAAAATAATTAAAAACGACACGCACAATTTTGTATAAGTTAAAATTATTTGACATGCTCTATTGGAAGTTCAGAAACTATGAGCTGAATTAAAAAATCATAACTCAATTTAATGGATTTGTTTGCTAGTTTTTGCATTGTTCTTTATTATAATCAGTATCAACTGTGTAAAAATTAATAAAATTTACACACTTAATATTGTGTATTCTTAAATTATTTGATGAACTTTGCAAATTCAAAAACCAGGAGATCAATTAAAAATTTATAACTTAATCAATCATTATTTATAAACGTTTTGGTTATCGAAAGAAATTTTTGGAATATTTACACCTCAACAGAACTGATTTCTGAATCAATAAATATCTTTTATGTATAACCTAAACTTTAATGTATTAAAAATAAACAATCAATAAACAAAAAAAGTAACACCAACGTAATAAAATTAACAGAAACTTTTTTTTCAGCTCCGATGCCTATGGAACCGCTAGTTCCAATGCCACTCCCGATGCCTCCCGTCGGATTCCAGTTAGTGAGAGATCACAATACAGGCGGGCTGCTTCTTCTACCTACCACAGGAGTCGGTAAGTCTTAAACTGAACGTTTTCAGCAACAACAAACGAAAGAAAAATAAACAACACAATATAAAGCAATAAAACTAAATGCGAAAACTAGTTTTGAATGAAGGGATAGCGGAATGCCGAGCTCGCGGATCACATAAGGTCGTACTCCTTTATATGGAGCTCTCCGACTATATTGTGACCCACCGCCGTCTCACCAAAAGCTTAAAATCACCCATTTTTTTTTACCAACATTCAATTAATATGCAGAAAACCTTATTTGGGATTGAATTGACTATTGAATTTTTTTAATTGTTCTTTAATTCGCATAATACCTACAATTTCATATCGTAATGCAATAAAGCGGTTGTAAAATAAAGTTGATTGAGTTGTTAAAATAGGAGTTTATTCGAATGTAATCGCGTTTTTTGTTGCTTTAATAACATGCGCGCGTGGAAATATCATGCGTCATAAAAATAGAGTCGGTAGTGTTTGTGCGGAGAGTAAAAAAAATAATGCTCTGGCGCCATATTATGTTTTTATTATGCGTCCTTCGGTTCGCGCCCACTGATATCTCAAATATACTATCGCAGGATGTGCAGAGCATTAAAGTTAAATCCGCGCGATAGACTTTCCCAGAAAACTATCCGGCTCTCGCGGGAATACAAATAAAAATATTAATTACACGGTCGCACATGTGGCCTCTAAGTACATTAAGTATGTTGAATTTAGTAAGAAAAATATTTATTTTATAAACCAAATAAAAGCCGTTTATGTTATGTGTTTTACTTCATATTTTGGCAACTTTTTTTATAGTTTTTATATAATTTATTTCAAAGTGCGTAATCAAATCTCAAAGTTGATGAATACAAAATCTTATTGCAACTCTCTCTTCATCAATGTCTTTTGAAAAATAATGATTTATTTTCAGTTCTTTAGTAGATATCCAGCTTCTAATTTTTGTCAAGTTATCATTGATGATTGAAGGTCATTTTAAAAACTGTGTTTTGTTATGGTCATTATGTATTGTGTCACAAATAAAAATTGATTGATGATCGAATCGGGCTTCTAATACTAAATAAACAACCGTCAGGGTATCGAAGTTTAAGTATTTGATGCTTTTTTTGGCGTTTTACCTGTAGTACTGATTTGTACAAATTAGATTCTAGTTGTCCAGTTGATAAGCCGCTCCGGATTTTAGGAGAAATAGCGGGCATACAACAGCTTTTTATTTTCTGGGATAGTTGGACCTGATGTTCTTGATACATATTTTTTTACAATTAGTACAGTTTTTGTTGTTTTTTTTTTCTGATGGGCCCCATCAGTAAAGTTGAAATTTATTGTTTTTGTGGAGTTACTTGTTAGGCACTAATTGTTGCAAGTTTTTCTGAAGGATCTCAAAACTATGATATTTTAACTGAATCTGGAATATAATAAAATTTTGTAGTACTATTTTGGATGATGGTACTTTTTGCTACTTTAATCTGTATAACAAGGTAGTTGTAGGAATTTTTTTGGAGGAATTGACTAGGTTCACGGACTACTTGCATGCTTAGGAACGGTGTTAGTTTGAGTTAGTTAGTTTGGTCTTATATAGTAATATTGACGTAGGTGATATCTTTATGCTGCTTCTGACTTACATAACCAATTGTTTTTAGGCGTTCTCTTAGAAAAGATTGTCTGGATCCTTGGACCTATTTGGTGCATGCCCTATAAGGGAGGGGACTGGGCTGAAACTATGATGTTTTGTGTGAATCTGGAACGACGGTACGATTGGTGATACTTTTTTGCTACTGTTACTAGGTAGTTTTAGGAGTTCTTGGTAAAATGTCTTCTAAGGTTTCTTATGTTTTCCAAGACTTTTTAATGTTACCAGTTGCATTATGATTTGGAATTAGAACGTAATCTGTGCTGGTAGCTAACACATAATGCTGCACAGTGGCGGGAACTAATATTTTCTTTATTTTTTTTTGGAAGCCAGAAGTTTTTGCCTTTCAGAAGGCAAAGTTTTTTCCTAAAGCTGTACTGCATGTCCGACAGGCCGCCTTTCTCTTCAAGTTCATCCAGCAGTCTTTTGTTTAATATCTGCTCATAGAGCTTTCCGATTGCGTTGATACTTAACGTCCTGTACGCCTTTTCCTCTGCTTTCTTTATTGGTTTCTCTAGCAGAGTTAATCTGGCTGTTTTCCATTCTGTTGGAAAGACACATTTGTTTAAAAGAGTATTTAGCGTGGTTTGTAAGGCTTCTGGACACCTTTCGGCTATCGCTTTGATGACTTCTGATAGGTTACCATCCGGCCCCGCCGCTTTTTTTGTTTTATTTTTGCGTCTCGCTTCTCTAATCTCCTTTTTGGTGATGTTGGGTATCTTCTCGAGCTTGCATGCAATGCGCGGCCACGTAACTTTAGGGTGGTTCGGAAAAAGCTGTTTTGCTACCTCCAATTGCTCCTCATCTGTCAGGCATTTCGGTTTTGCCGGTTACAATTTTGTAGTCTTTACCCCAAAGATTATTGTCCACGTTCTTGCACAGAGATTCCTATGCACCTTTCTTGGCATTTGCAATAGCTGCTTTTAAGTTTCTACGGTTTTGTTTGTAGTTTTCTGTCAGAGCGTCTACTTTATTCTGGTCCAATCTGTTTTTTTTGCGTACGCGAGTGATGTCTTGCCTAGCTCCTACGCATCTGCTCCTTAAAGTGGCAATATCGCTGTTCTACCAGTAAACTGCTTGTTTGTTTTTTCCTGTTTTCTTTTCCTAGCAAGGACGCTGTTACAAGTTTTTACTAGAGCCGCCATCAGGTCAGGTACTGTGTGTGAAAAGGAGTCTTGTTTGGTTGCTTCGGCAAAATTAGTTGCCAGCTTATCCGCCTGTTTGGGTTTAAAATACCAGCCTCTTTTACTGGTAGAGCGGTTTTTTCTTGCCTCTGTTTGGGATTTGACTTCTATATTTAATGTTTTGTGAAAACTGATGTTTTCCTTCTCGCTCATCTTCCACTTTAGTATCATCTTGGCCAGATTTGCTGTGCAGAAGGTTACGTCGATGTAAGACGTGCCGCCTGCTCTTTTAAAGGTCGGTGTGTTGCTGGCCTACTCTGCAAGTTTGCTACCTTTGCTGTTTTTGGTTGGGAAGCACCAGCTATGGGACTTTGCATTAAAGTCGCCTCCAATAAAGATTGCTTTTGAGTGTTTTTTTAGGTTTTTAACGAGGGCTACTAAGATACTACAAAAGTCGTCAGCTTGGGTTTTAGGTGAGAAGTAAAATGAGTAAAAAACGGTTATAAAAAATTATATTTTTTATATATGTTCTGATATACACGTTGTATAATAGTAATTATAATTTATGCAAAAAAAATTTATTCTATTTTTAATTTTAAAATTTCCTTTTTAATTCTTTCATGTCATTACCATCAGCTTAATATCCCGAAATAATTAGTTTATTTGTTCATTCTCAGAATGCTATTAACCATAGCCATTAAATAAAGTCATTAAGTCAGTTAGTATAAATAGTCAATACACCCTTTAAAATATTCTTTTTGAATTGTGGTGGTGAACAATGTTGACGAAGTAAGTTAAATATCAATAATTAAGTTTAAATAAATAAAGCCATACTGATGAGAGGTAAACCTCGAAACGCGTCTATGGATGATTTTAGTTTAGAATATTTTTTCATAAATTTAATTTTTTAATGTTAAAAAACGGTTCTTTCGCTTTTCTCCTTTCCGTTTCCTGTCTTGTAAACTTTGGTCTGTCAACCATCGCACTCTGGTCTTTGCAATGCTCTGTGTTTACTTCGAAATTAGAGCAAAGGCAGCATTTTTTTCGGCGCATTTATTTATTAGAAGATCTATGGCTCTTCTACTCCTACCAAGGTTTACTTGGAACAATTTTGGTGAGCATTTTAATTGACTGACTTTTCCCTCTTTTCCTTCTTCTGCGTTTTGATTAGGGCTCTGTATGCAGGACAGCGCATCGTTTCAGTCTTATGCCCCTCTTTGTTGCAGAGATAGAATTTTTGGGGGTTGGAACAGCCTTTTATTTTGCCTTCACGTTAGTTTTAACTTGTTGCTAGTGATGGTAGAAGCACAAGATGGAAGTTTGCGTTTTGTGAAATTTTGGATCTTGGCCAGCCATGTTGGTATTATGGTAGGCAATTACTGTTTTTGGTTGTTGGTTGTTTCTACTCTGCGATGGTGAGTAACAGCTCTTGTTGCTCAGAGTATATTTTGTGTTCTTCTTCTCCACACTTGTAACAGGTTTCTTTTTTTTTTAGCACTCCTTTGCCATGTGCCCCACACGATGGCATTTGTAACATTTCTGTAGGGCTTCCATTTTTCTCACTCGCCATCTGTTACAGCCTTCGCCAATAGTCTTTCTTTCTCTAAGCAAGATTTGACTTTCTCTGTCTGTGTGGTCTTGTCAATGTCTAGGAGTTTTTGGGTTCCATCTGGGGCCAACATTTGCCATCTTTTTCATGTTTTGGGTGAGCGCCTTGCAGAAAGCTACCTTGTTCTTTTCGTCTTTTCTTTTTATGGTCAGTTTTACGCCATTTTTGCTGGTTTTATTTATTTTTGTAACCGTAACCTCCTTAGTATCAACATGTGCCTTCATGTGTTTTATTATGTCCGCATAGGAGGCTCCTTGTGTTGGAGCGATTTTTATGGTTTCTTTATTTCTGCGAGTTCTTTTTCTGACTTTTGACATCTCGTTCTCCACTTTTTGGTGGCTGTTTGCTTCCTTTTCTCTTTTGTGTAGGTTCATTTGAATTTCCTCTTTCCTGTCTATATACTCGAGGACTTTTTTAGTGTCTTTGTGGTTTGCTCCTTTATAAGTAAGGCAAGCCACATGTTTTTTTTTTCCTTTTTTTGGCAATGACCGCAATTTTGCGGTGTTCTTCGGTGTCTTCTGCTAGCGTTGAGACAAAAATAAGGTTCTTATTACTATCCTGCATCTCATCTTCCTGTGTAAAAAGTCCATGCGAGGTCACACTGCATATCACCCTGCCCGATTCAATGCAGTCCTTTTTTGCCACGGCTTTTAATTTAGGGTTTCTGCCAAAAATATCATTAATAATTTTGTTGTTTTCCACTTGTCTTTTCATTGTTATGACAATCAGGTCTTCTTTTTTACCTTCCGTCTTTTCTCCTGCAGTTGAGCGGCACATTTTATATGTTTCCTCCGGCCATTTTAAGAAAATTAACTTTTTGAACTCACATTTTTCCAGTTCGCATGTTAGCTTACTTTCCAGAAGCTGTATCTTGTTTTCAGTACCTATTTCTGCGGTTTCAGCTTTTTTGCCTTTGTTTTCTACGTTTATAAGTTTCCCGAGGGCTTCTGTAAGATCTCTTATAAAATCAAGAGCGGGAAACGTTTTTGTTGAGGTTCTAGCTATCCTTCTTATAATCTCCTTGATTGCTTTTTGAGTGTTGGGGATTTTCTCGAGTCGATCTACTAATTTTGCGATATCTTCTGTTAGTCTCCAGGGTAACTGCGCTGTTGTGTTCCATTTTCATTTTTTTTTAAGAAGTTATTTGCTTCCGTTGTTCCGTTTTGCGTCTCTTGAGTTAACGATCTCATTGTTTGGTTTCAGTTTGCGGGGTAGCAAATGTGGGAGTAGCGTTCTAGTGTCTCCTGAGTCTAGCCCGAGTGAAATCGCCATGGCCAGTTTTGCTGCTTTGAGAATATAAGTCGCCACGCTTTTACTTTCCAAGGAGGTACTTACTAGGTCTTGCCATTTGACAAGATTTTCCTGTTCAGGTTTCATCACCATGCTGGTGTTTTTACCTGCGTTGTCCTTAGCTTCCGGGATTGCTCTAGTAGGTGACCTACCGATGCTCCTTTGTCTGCTGTGGTTTTGCAGCAGTTCTAATTCTGCTTCTGTAAGGTCTTCTGCATTGGCTGAGCCACGTCTGCTCAGCGAGTCGCTTTTTAGTATTGTGATGTTATTTGAGTTTAATTTGCTCTACTCATAATCCTCGGAGCAGCCCACTGTAGTGGGGAGGGATTTCCCGTGTTGAGACTCTTCTGGGTATTATGTGAAATTAAACTAATTTCCATGGTTCTATTTTAGGCTAATGGCAGCTTTTGTTCCATTTTGTGACTAACTGGTAAGTCGCGCACCTTTATAGTTGTTTAAAGTGTTGGGTTCTACTGTAAGAAAAAGATTAGAAAGCTGTTTTGGTTATCAAGTCCTCGAGACCTAATAGCGTTGGTAACCAGAAAGGGGGTCAAGAAAGACCGAAGAGTTGTTTTAGGGCGAACGATAGTTCAAAGAGAAAATAGAAGAAGAGAAAAGGTAGTCTCATTGCCGTGGCAAGGCTACCGTGCAATGGTGTTGGTCCGCTACTTGGGACGCGCCTGGAAGAGGTTTCACCTTGTCCTGCCCCCAAAATCTGGAGTCCAGGTACCTAACCTAACTTAACAATGAAGTCATACAAATTATCGATCTATTTTCTCAACCAAACATTTATATCTATAAATATTTATGTTGACTTTTGAATGAAAAGAGGAAAAGATTAATCAAAGTTTACGCCCGAATGCGAATGCTGCGAAAATAATGGTGTGGCATATTTTGTTGGTGTTTTCTTGGCGATCTAAAGGACAATATGTTTACCAGCGTCAAGTCTAGTTGGTGATATAAGTATCAGTAATTCTCTTGAAGAATGAAGAAGGCGTCACGAAGAGATTGAGGAGTCCTGGCAAGCGTATGGAGTAGACACGTAGCTTGCATGGGTTAGTGGAACTTGGTTAGGGACCTAACCAAGTGGTGCCATTGCCTTGTAGTGTGTCCAATATGTATTTTCTCTAATGGAAGTTATCCACTGCGGTGTGTGCGATACCGTAAGTCTGTGGTGATGGGTTTGGAGGTAAGGTGCAAGCCCCTAAAGCAATCGTCGGTATTGGAGTGTAGTAGTCGTTCTCAGTGGGCATGATGGTTGATTGTTCTTGGTACGTCAAAATACGTTAATTGTAATAAATATTTACCGTATATCTAATAAGGTAAAAGAATGTAAAATATTGAAATTAAAATTGAAAAATATTGCACACACCAAAGATGCATATAATATATTTAATTCTCTAAAATTGCATCAAAATATTGCATAAATTTGCTACACTATTTAAACCGATTCTCTCAAATCAGAAACAAATTGCTTAAACATTTTTTATTCACAATCCAATCGCGACATATCCGGAAAACTAAATTAGGCACAAATTGGCCAACCTTATTCCGTTCTAATATATTTCCAGCATAAAATCTACAGATATAGAAACTTTATTATGAATAATTTAGTCATATTGATCAACACTAAAATCCTATTAAGGACATTCTAATAATAAATAAATGTCGGTTAATAAAAAAATTGCGAATTCTCACGATTCCGCTAAGGAAACCGCGTAATGCAAACTAATTAAATTTCGGACGGAAATAATTATCGATTATTGTTATTACGTTAATGCGATTTGAATAATTCATTCAGCGCACTGTCAAAACATTGGAATCGATTGATGGAGGGATTTAATAACGTTGGTTCGGAAGGTCAAGGTTGAATTGTATTAAATTATTGCTATTGGAAACTAGTTATTGTTGGTGAAAATATAAAGCCTTTTTTTATTATTGTGATGTAAGTGAAAGTATTGAGGAAGCTTATATTCGGATTTATTCTAAAATACAACGCGTCTTGCA
The DNA here is from genome assembly GCA_963932245.1 of Tachinus rufipes. Classification (NCBI taxonomy): domain Eukaryota; kingdom Metazoa; phylum Arthropoda; class Insecta; order Coleoptera; family Staphylinidae; genus Tachinus; species Tachinus rufipes. The sequence goes on along the minus strand of OZ010747.1, from coordinate 83,384,771 downwards.
TAATATTGTTGATGGTTATAAAACTTGTTATATAAATGTGTTTAATCTATGCTTCTATAAAATTTTAAAATGTCAGATTACTGGTTGTTTTGTTTAAACATTAAAATTTGCAACAGGAAATTGGTGGAATAATATTTAATTAAAATATATTTTGAGGTTTATTTTCCGAATAATTGGTTATTTTATCACTGCATCAAAACAATTAGATTAATTCATGCAATTTCAAACTTTTAATTAACTGAGAATTACAACTAAGAATTAATAATGTTATCAGACGACGTGTTTAGTTTTTTAGACAAACAGTACAATGATTTGCAGAAACGATTTGGTAATCTGGAAAATAGAAAAAAATACAACAACAAACGGCAACAACAGACGCAATACATGTGAGCTGTGTGTATTAGAATAACAGTTTTTGACTATTTTCTAACAAGCAGAACCGGAGTATTTCAAGCGGTTCTAAATTGAGAAGCAAGTTGCAAGCTACGTCCACACTAAGTAGACCAAAATGTAATATTTCCTTACTGCAAACTTGTATAAATAAACAAAATGCTTCACCAAAGAATCCAACTTAACTGGACATCTTAACATTTCCAAAACGTTTTCCAGCCAGCAGAAACGTGGCAATCATCTGATGTTGATGGATATTTTTTGTTGGTAGCGTTGCTGTTGTGTCTGAATCGGATTTTGGAATTGATCATATTGGTGTTGTTTTTGGTTTTATTGGATTGTTGGTCACCTCTGGCCAAAATTTGTTTTTTGGAATTTTTGTTTGTCGTGGGTTTAATGGCGTTCTTGCTGAATTGTTTTTTTTGCTGCCAACGGTGTAGTCGGACAGGTGGTTTCAGTTTTTTGGTCATCTTTAGAACATATTTGTTAGTTTTTTGTTTATCATACATTTTTTGGCGTTTTTGCTGGATTGCTTATTTTGTTACCAACTAGCCTATGCCTGTTATAGCTTATTTTTAGCCATGTTTTTGTTTTTTAGTTTTTCTAAAGGTTTGTTAGTTTTGGCTTTTTTTGTAGATCTTTTGCTTGTTTTTTGTTCTTCTCTTGTAAATTAAACTGTAGTGCCTACCTACCTGACCGAGTGTTTGCTATCAAAAAATTGAAAGTTTCTCCTTTCTGCAAGTGTTAGAAATCTCTTAGTCAAAAGACAAGAAGATGATATTTAATCTCTTAATATCTAACACTTGGGCTGGTGGATGGGTCATTCCAGATCATAATTACTAGCAAAGTAGATTAAACTGAAAAGCTCATCCACTTGCCTGAGAATTTGTTATCAAAGAATTAGAAGTTTCTCCTTTCTGTAAGTGTTAGAACTCTATTAGTTAGAGGTGGAAAAGGTGATATCCAATTTCTTAATCACCTACACTTAGGCAAGTAGTCATTAATTTTTAATTACTGCGAGTATTTTAAACTGACCACCCAGCCGCGCGAGTGTTGTCAAAGAATTGAAACTGTTTCTTCTTTGCAAGTGCTAGAACTCTGTTAGTCAGAAAAGAAAAAGATGATATCCAAACTTTTGTTGACCAAAATTGAGCAGGTGGGAGGGTCATTTCAGATTATGCTTACTATCAAGTACTTTAAACTAAAGTGAAACTAGAAATTTTTTTTCTTGGCCAGCGTAAGATGTCTTTTTGTTCAAAAAGAAGGATGTCCAATTGTTTGATGACTAACACTTGGACAGGTAGGTAAGGTATTCCAAATAATGATTACCAGCGCAAATTTTAAACTAAAGTATTCTCCAATTTGCTCAAGTGTTTGTTATCAACGAATTGGAAGTTACTATTTCTGCAAGTGTTATAAGTTCTTTAGTAAACGGAGGAAGAGGTAATATCTAATATCTTGATGACCAAAACTCGGGCAGGTTCTTGGGTCACTTTAGGTTATAATTACCATTGCGTAGTATAAACTGAAGTGCCCAACCACCCACCCAAGGGTTTGTTATTAATAAACTAAAAGTTTCTTCTTTTTGTAAGCATCATTTAATTTATAGCTAATAGTGGTACGTTATGCACATTTCTTGGAGCTTGCGCGTAGGATTACTCCTTGCAAACGTTGAGAGTGTTCTTGGGTGAAGCAGAAGTCTGCTTTGGACAAGCAGGGGCCTTATCATGGGTTTTGTTGTTGCAGTTTTATTGTCAGTTTTTGGTAAACTGGACACCCCTTGTAACTTGTTGTGTGCGCAGTGCATGTAGCTACATGTCCGGACTCCTTAGTGGTTTTGCTTTAGATGAGTTTGGGCGCATTTGACGCACACATACGGGTGGAGAATTAAGGAAATGTAATTTAACCTTGACTCAGTAGAGCGGGGTATATCGCTGTTCCCTGCCCAGGGATACGGGCGAAGACCTCAATGGCAGCGAAGGCGGAGCTGGCGGAAGGGGCATTCCTTGCTTTTAGGGATAGTATAAAAGTACTCGCCAACACGCAGGGCTAGCGCGGCGTTTTAATGCCAATATCCCTTCACATGAAATATTGAACCAAAAAACAACAATACCTAAGGTGGGTAGGACAAGCCCGAAATCTCACACCCTTCATAGGGTCTGCCACAAGGGTTCTGGGGGTGGCAAAAATTCAACAAACCAACCAACAACAAAGAAAGGAACTATATTATACGTTGCAACATACAATGCACGATCAGTATCTACCGAAGAACGGCTAGTAGAACTACGAACTGAAACCCATAAAATGGGACATACTTGGGATCTCAGAGATGAGAAGAAAAGGAGGAAACTATCTAAAGCTACAACCGGGACACACACTATTCTACAAAGGAATGGAAGAAAGGGGAAAGAACATTGGTGGGGTAGGGATTATGATCCACAAACGACACTCTTCTCAAATCAAAGTACTTATAGCAGTATCAGACCGAATAATACTTACAATTATTCAAATTACCAAGAAAAAAGACCTAAAGGTTATACAGATCTATGCACCCACAAGCATTCTATGAAGAGTTAAGTCAAACGGAAAACAAAACCTACTACACAATAGTCATGGGAGACTTTAAAGCTAAAATAGGAAAAAGGAGTGATGACTTAGTACAACTTGTGGGCAACTTTGGGCTAGGACAACGAAACCATCGGGGAAATACTATGGCAATCTTCCAGGAAACAGAAAAACTCTATAATATGAATACGTTCTTCCAAAAGAAAGAAGATAAAAAATTGACTTGGATAAGTCCAAATGGCCAAACAAAGAACGATATTGACTACATCTTAACAAACCAAAAACATATTATACAGGACGTACAGGTCCTAAACAGTTTTACAACTGGAAGTGACCATAGAATGGTAAGAAGAATGGTGAATCTGAACGAAAAGGTGGAGAGAAGACAACTATTTAGGAAAAATGGAAATCAAATTGACAGTAGCATACTGTTAGAGAGAGCACAAGAATATACAGAAGTAATACAGAAGCAGATCCAGAGCTATGCTTACGAGGGGAAAGCAAATATCGACGATACGAATAACAGAGTCACACATATCTTGTCAAAAGCAGCAGAAAAGCTAGAAAAAAAAGCAAACAAAAATAAGAATGCCATCGTAGTCCATATATACAAAAAAGGAGACCCGAAAAATCTAGAAAACTGCCATCCTATAAGCCTGCTTTCTCGAAGCTATAAGATCGTTTCAAGAATACTAACAAACCGTCTGGAGAAAAAACTTGAACTATATTAAGCTAAGAAACAGGCAGGATTAAGAAGAGGGTTTAGCACTATAGAACATATACAAACAGTGCGAATTATAATTGAAAAGGCAACGGAGTACAATATACCGATTTGGGTAGCTTTTATAGACTTTAAGAAAGCGTTCGACACCATTGAAAAGTGGGCAATAATAAAATGACTACGAAATGCACGCATAGACCACAGACCACAGGTATACAGAACTTATAGAAAGTATATACGACAAAGCAACTCCACGACGACACACAAAAAATTAGTGTAAAGAGAGGTGTAAGACAAGGAGATGTGCTATCACTAAAACTATTTACTCTGGTACTGGAAGATGTCTTTAAAGAACTGGGATGGGAACAGAAAGGAATAAATGTAGAAGGGGAAATTCTAAATAACCTTAGATTTGCAGACGTTATAACAATTTTTGGCCACAAGGAAGAAGATCTAACTGATATACTGAACGATTTATGTATAGCATCAGGAAAAGTGGGACTACAAATGAATTTCTCTAAAACAAAATATATGACCAACTCAGATACAAGGAAAACATACATAGAACTAAGAGAGCAACAAAGAATAATGAAAGTCGAGTCATACATATATCTGGGACAGGAATTAATAACGGGCAAAGCAAACCAAGAACTGGAAATAAACCGTAGAATCCGCCTTGGCTGGGCAGCCTGGGAAAGTAAAATTCGCACTCGACATGAACATTCCTTTAAAATCAAAAACTCAAGTTTACAACCAGTGCATACTTTCATCTACAACATATGCTGCAGAAACGTGGGTCTTAACACAAAATGAAACTACATCAACGGGCAGTAGAAAGAAGAAAACTTGGAATCTCATTAAAGGACCACAAGATCAACCAGTGGATCAGAGGAAAGACCAACGTGGACGATATTGCTATGAAAATCAGCTCACAAAAATGGAGCTGGGCTGGCCACACCATCAAGGCTAAAGACAGGTGGTGTGAAAAAGTGATCCGATGGAGGCCGTGGGGAGAAAGGCGAAGCACAGGAAGACAACAGCAGAGATGACCTAAAAAAGACAGGAGGTTTAAACTGGTACAACAAAGCACAGAACAGAGAAGTGTGGAAGAATATGAGGGAGGATTTTACCCAAAGATGGGTAGAAAACGGCTGATGAAAAAAAAAAATGGGTGGTTGCACTTGGGTGTCGTGTAGCGTTGGCAACGATGGCATTGCGCTATCTTACAATCTTGCGATCACTGAACAAAAATTCTTATGTAAAAGCGGATGCACCCGGATACTTTCAACCACGTTTACGTTGTAAACAGCCTTTGATTTATCCCGAATGGTCGAAGGGCGGCTTGTGCTACTACTTTCTATAAATGCTGACAGATTTATTGGATTTAAAGAAAAACCTAGGAAGCTAGTAATTGGGCTAGAGTTGGTTGACTGAGCTTTAAAAACTAGGCGGGTTGAGAACTCATTGGCCTTGGTTGCACTGAAGGCACCCGACTTAATGACCTGCTTAAAAGATTATTTTCTTCTTTCTGTAATAATGCAGGTTTGGTCATGACGGCAAATCTCTTGAGGAAGGTATTTAAGCTGGTTTTTATATCCTGCTTTATTTTGGATAAAGCTTCTTCCTGGTCAAGACACATTTGCTAAATTTGTTTTTGTGGACGTTAATTGTTTCTGGTGGAGGACCAAACTCCACTAGGAACACAATGTAAGCTTTGAGGACGTTGATCTTGGTGGCTTTAGCAATATTTTTCAGCTGCAGGTGCATCATCTGGAGGATCTCGTTGTTGCTCATATTGGCCATTATGCAAGAAATAAATTGCATGAATTAATTCAAATGAATTAGTAGGTAGATGATTAATTGAATAGTTAAATTAAGAAGGTGGCGCAGTAGTCTAGGCATCCGACTACTGCACCAAATATTGCGGGTTCAAATCTCACAACGGAAACTAATTCAAACGTTTATACGCTTTTCTACTCCCCAACCCGCCTTGTTAGCGTGGAGTTTTATGACAAAGATCTTTTTTCGGAATTTACTCAAAAAGTGTAGAATCGCCCGTAACGTAGATCATCAGCATTTCAGGCAGAGATGAGACTACCGCCAGCAATAGAGTGAGTATGTCTAAAGGAAAGCGAACCATCAGTGACTATTATTTGCAATAAAAATTGCAGTTATCTGATGTGAGAATTATTAGTTAGGTGCTGTTGTGAGATCCTTTTTGGTGTGGACTGGTCTGGTCGGTTGCTGGCAGTCGATTACTCATGTGTCTCTTAATTGAAAAAAAATAAGGTGACAGATCTAACTGATAATAATAAGTAGCGGGATAAAATTGATTACAAATTTTATTAATTATTTGCTTATTTGTTATCTGTTGTAAATTTGGTTTTAGAGCTTTGATCTTCAAGTCGTTATTAAATTTTGGAATTTGCTACTAAAGAAGAGACCAACTATATAAAGTTGACACATTGTAGTTCTAGACTAAAGATGCTTTTTATATTTATTTTTTGTTGAGATAGTAAAATCCTGTAAAATCTTTTAAGAATAGTTTTCCTAAACTAACTAAAATTACTACCATTTTTTTTCTGTCAATAATCTCAAAGAAAATACGGTAGGTTCTTTCTGCTATTGCATTTTAAGTTGAACTTTGAGTTCACTGAAGAAGCTATCTCTAACAATGGTCAAGATAAATGTTTTGCTTAGGTTAGGTTAGTTTGTACACAATAGGATTTATTGCTGATTAAAGAAAATTTGCTGTTGGGGTTGCAAAGTAAAAACATAAATATAATTTTGATATAGAATCAGATTCAGCACAGCAAAGGCCAAAAGAAACAGTAAAAACCTAAATATTTGTTTTAAAGCAAATTTGAAATACCAAAAAATGCATTGCTAAAGTGACTAAAGTCATAACTTATGTCTAGTTTGGTTGTATTGACAAATATGTAAGTGCTCCAACCAGTTCTCAATACAACAGCATCTTTGAAGTTTTACTGTTTTGTTCTTGATAAATTGAAAGTTTTGACTGCACATTGATGAGAGTAGACACTGGTTTACAGTTTGTCATTTTAAAACAGTTCAACATATTTGTTGTAACAGCAGTCTCATTTTGCTTTTTGTAAACTCTATTTTTAGGTTTTTGGCTTATAGATCTTTGACATCAAAACATTGTTTTATGTTCAGGGTCTCTTTGCAATCATTAAAGAAAATAAATATATATCATTCACATATACTATACTGACTGCTAATCTTTTGTATTGTTTCTTATAGCTGCATTGGTTAGCTTTCTTTGGTTTTGCTTCAATTGACGTCAGAGCTTGGTTTAATTTATTAATTTAACCTAAGCTAACCTAACGTGAATCTCATACATATATACAAATGGATGTCCAACCAATATATTAAATCTATCTTTAGTTTTTAGTTTTTTTTTTTAATTTTTATATATAATTATCGAATAATAAAACAAAAATGTGATTTAATAAGGAAATTTTGAAGGAACTTATGATATATATATGTTTTTTATTATTCATATTTCAACTTATTAAACTGTTATATCATAATTGCAATAAAATGAACCAATAAAAAGCACCAACAAGAAATAGGGAACTTTTAATTCAATGTTGTAAATAAAACTAACTCTAGCCTATGCACAACGATACAACTATTATTATCTCCCACGGTAAACGCACAATAATTACAATAATAAGAATAACGTATATTAACATTAATTAGAACCCAACAAACATTTAACCTAATTGCAACTGATATTTAATTTTTTTTTCCTCGTAAGGAAAAACACAATTCACTAGAACAGTCATGTTTCTCTTAGTCACGACCCACAATTATTTATAATTCCGACGCAATTTGCAAAAAGGTGTGCGGTTCGCGTGGATTATTTATTGCCTATTCGTAGAGTGTTTAATATTTTTTTCGTATTAGTAAATGAATGCGCTGAATGTTAATTGTCGGGGAGGGGTCACAACGTGATAATTACACGGTGCGCGATATTTGCGACGCAAAATTATAATAACAGAAAATGAAATGCGTTTGGTGTCCGATATCCATGATGTGTGAAGGTCTGCAAGCTCATAAAAATTAATAATTATAAGAATCAGCATTTGATTGCAGTTGAATGAAAATATTATGATTTTTTTTGTTAGTAATTCAAAGTAATTAAAGTATTTGATTCAACAAAAATTAGAAACGCGTCTCACTCAAGCAAATCATTCAGCGTGGATTGATGCATAATCGGGAATAGAATAATGTCTCGCCAAAGCTTTGATACTATAAACTGCTGTACGTTTAAAATAGACTTTTAAGCTTCAAGATTTAGTCAGAGAAAACTTTTAGGCAAGACCACATTGTGACGCAGCATTGAAACTTGCGCTCTCAGAAGGAGAAAAACTGACTAGAATATCGGTGGCTTTTGTACAATCTACAATTATACCGCCTAAGGCGAACTAAGGTCGTTTTAGATTTACGCAAGAGATCATAATTTTGCCTCTTCTTCCACGTTATGGGGACATGCAACAATTAGAACTCAACGAGTAGGTCTACGAAAACAACGATTTTTTGAATTGCACCAAACGGACTTTAAAGTGATCTAGCAAAAAACCGATCACTATACACTTAAAATAGCTTAAAAAAAAAAGTTTTTTGACAGTTTTTTGTACATTTTGTCAGTTTTTTTCTACTTTTTGATAGTTTATAGTACTTTAGTTTTTTCTTTGTTGTACTTAATAGTTTTTTTAAATTATTTTGACGGTTTTTTGTACTTTTGACAGTTTTTTTTTGTATTTTTGAAAAAAAATTACAGTTTTTTTGTACTATTTTTGGTTTTTGTCCTTTTATTCAGTTTTTTTAATGGTTATTGACAGTTTTTTGTACATTTTGATAATTTTTTGTGTTTTTTGACATTATTATATACAGTTTTTAATAGTTTTTGACTATTTATTTGTATCTTTTGGCACTTTGTTGTACTTTTTTTTGTTATATTCAACCGTTGTTTATGTTTTTTGTACTATTTAACATTTTTTTATACTTTTTGATAGATTTTTTTAATACTCTTTGACAGTTTTCTGACCGTTTATTGTAGTTGTTAAATTTTTTTGTTTGTTATTTCAACAGTTTTATGTACTTTTTGACGGTTTTGTGTACCATTTAACAGTTTTTTGTACTTAGTAATGGTTTTTTATACTTGTTAGCAGTTATTTGTACTTTTTTTTATCGTTTTTGTACTTCCTGACATAATTTGTTCTTTTGGACATTATTTTTTACAGTTTATTGCACTTTTTAACATTTTTTTAATCTTTAAATGTTTTTTTATTTTTTAAGGTTTTTTAACATTTAATATTTGTTTGTATATTTTGACATTTTTTTGTATTTATTTGGCAGGCAGTTTTTTGTACTTTTTGACATCATTTTTTTAATTTTATTTTTATAAGCTTTATAGTATTGTTTGACAGTTTATTGTACATTTTAACATTTTTTTAATTTTTTTTGCGGTTTTTAGTACTATTTAATAGTTTCTCTATTTCTTGATAATTTTCTGTACTATTTAATAGTTTTTTACAGGTTTATGTACTATTTAATTTTTAAATTTTTTTATACTTGTTAACAATATTTTGTTTTTTTTTCCTGACATTTTTTTTTTTTTTTAATACTTTTCGACAGTTTTTTGTACGTTCTGACGATCATTTAGTTTTTTTTTAATTTTATTTTTATTTTTTCCTGTACTTTTTAAACATTTTTTGTGGAAACCAGAAAAAAAATGCATTTTTTTGCAATTATGTGTATGATTGTTGAAACTCTGAAATTTGAATTTTGTGCAATGCATGAAGCGTTTGGAGTACGTGTAAATGCACAAAACTTAATCTGAGTGCCTTACTGACCCGCCCGAATGGTTATCTATTATAACACTTTCTGTGTGTAATTACTTCAGTTTTGAAACTACTGTCCTATACGTAGGAGAATAATTGATGGTAAAATATTTGTGACGCTTGTACAATCACTATAAAATAATATTCTTCTTTTTTTTTACATAGGCAATTTGCCTGTTCTCCATCAATACGTTCTCCTGTCGTTCCATCGTTTCCTTGGTCTCTCTGGAAATTTCTTTCCTACTGGTGACTTGTCCCTTGCGATCCTCACTATTCTTCTTCTATCTATTCTCTCGATATGTGCATTTCATTCTGCTCTCCTGCTTTTTGTTCATTCATTGATGTTGTTCACTCCGCATGATTTTCTTATTTCGTCATTGCTATTTCTGTCCAATCTTGTCTTTCCCTGAATGTACCGAAGCGCTTTCATTTCGGTTGTTGTAGTGAGTCTGTTTGTGTAAGTGGTTTCTGGTCTTGTTTCAGTCATGTATGTAAGGGTAGGTCTTTGTATATCCTACTCTTTGTCTCCTTGCAAAGGTTCTTATTAGCCCATATCGTGTTTCTTGAACAGCCTGTGATTCTGTTTGCTTTCTCCGCATGTTCTCTTACTTTTTTTTTTAGATCTTTATAGCTGGATATTGGGTTTCCCAGATAGTTAAATTTCACTTCTAGTTTACATCTTATGGGGTATGGGGCTATGACCATGCATTTTGTCTTTTCGGCAGCGATCATCATGTTGATTTTTTTTGCCACTTAAATTAATTTGATAATTGTAACCGTTTTTGAAGATTGTCTTTGTTATTTGATATTGAGCTGTTCGTATCCTATTTGTTATCCTCTTCGAGTTCTTATCTGGAAAATTATTTCTTCTATGATGATGTTGAATAGAAGAGGGCTTAGTGAATTTTCTTGCCTAATGCCGTTGCCTGTTTTGATTGGTTCCGTGGTTTTGCCGTTGATTACAACTTGCATTTTGTTGTTGTTATATATGTCCTCGATTGTCTTGATCACGTTGTGTGCGATATTTCTTTTCTGTAATAGATTTAGGACGTCTTGCAATATATGCCGGTCGGTTCTATTCTAAGGCATTTTCTTTGATCTGGCGTACAGTACGAACACTGCATCGGTACAGGATCTTCCACTTCGGAAACCTTGTTGTTCATCGGCTAAGTTGGTGTTCTTTATTATTTTGTTACGGTGTTTAGTAGATTTATACCTCTGTAATTTCTGGGTTCCTTTCTATCACCCTTTTTGAACATTAATATTAGAGTACTTAGTCTCCAGTCGTTGGGTATTGTGTGTTTGGTTAATATTTTGTTTATTAGCTTGGTAATTTGCTGTGTTAATGCCGGGTCTCCATACTTCAGCAATTCATTGCTGATTCCATCTTGTTCTGTTGCTTTACGGTTTTTTAGTTTCTTGGTTGTCTCCGTAATCTCGGTCTTGTTGGTAGTCATCTTATTATCCGTTGTTATGGTGATTTTTTGTCGTTGTTCTTCTGTGTCTTTATTGATATGCTTCGTTTCAACTAGTTCTTTTAGTTTGCTTCGTTGGTCTCTTATAAAGCTAGCTAGCTGTTCTAGACTCTTCTAAAATTTTTCCCAATGTTCTGTTTTTATTCTTCTAACGGTCTCATGTGTTTCGTTTTGAATTCTTTTGTAATGGTTGTATGCTTGCTGAGTTCCTAGTGTTCTGTATTGCAGATACGCTTGCTTCTTTGTTTTGAATTTTTCTTTGACTTCCTCAGTAAACCATGGTGTTCTCCGTAAGAAGGTATTGTGGGTACTTACTTTCCTTCATTCAAGCGTTTTCTCCGCTGCTTGCAGTATGTTTGTTTTGACCTTATTCCAGCAGCTTTCAATGTTATCTTCTTATCTTATACTGTTGTTCCGTATATTCTCTAGCAGTCTGGATTTGTAAAGTAATCTGGTTGATTCATTTGCCAAGCTTTCCACTATGATCTTTGTCTTTGTCGTCGACGTTGGGGTGAGCTTCTGTCTCCTCTTCTTCATATCTAGTCTCAGTTTGCACATCAGTAGGTTCTGGTCACTGCTCACATCTGCCGATGTTAAGCATCTTACATCTAGTAAAGATTCTGGTGTTATTTTCCGGTTTGTTAGGATGTAGTCAATTGTGGACTTCTGACCCAAAGTGTTGCTTTATGTGTATTTATGTTGTTCTTTGTGGTCAAAAAAGGTGTTGTTGATGCGGAGTTTGTTCAGTGCGCACATGGTCACTAGTAGTTCCCCGTTCTCGTTTTTAGCGTTGTTTAATTTCGGGTATGACTTGGTTGCCGATTTTGTCATTGAAATCTCCTAGTACGATTATGGGTTTGTCCTTTTTTGTATTGTCTAGTGTTATCTGTAGGTGGTTATAAAATTCTTCTCTGATTTCTTTTGTCCTACAGTTCTCTGGGCTATATATACGGATAATATTAACGCAGTTTTTGTTTGTTTTAATTTTTAGTGTCAGTATCCTTTCTTTGATTTGATTTGCGAATTTCTTGTGGATCATTATTCTGACACCTTCTTTTGCTCTTGTGGTTTTGCTGACCCCGCTGTATATGAGTAGGTATTTGCCAAAAACTACCTGCCCTTTTCCTTTTTTGTGGGTTTCCTGGAGTGCACTATTCTGTTTACTCTTAGCTGATTCTCCAGTTCTTAGTCTCAGTTGTTTAGTGACTTTATGTTTCATGTAGCCAGTCTTAGGGGTTGTTTCCGTCTCCATTTATTGCATAGGTTGTCATTGTTGTATCAGTCCTGTTCCGAGGAGGTGTATTGGTTCTGTGAGCACTTGTTTTTTTTAACTTAGGGCAGGTTGCTGGCCTTGCCCTCTTCCTTTATCCGGGCTTGGGACCGGCAACGTGATCGTTGAGCTACTCGATCCACGCAGGCGGAGTTTAAAATAATATTTATTGTTTAAACTGTGCGCTATCTTAAATAAACTTTGGAAGCAAATTTCACCACACCTTAAGCATGAAGCAGAAACAAAAAACAGATTTGACAGACTTTCTAATTTGCCAAAACCACTCCTGATTGTATTGAAAGATGCGACCTCGAGAATTAATCTGACGATTCTGGACGTTTTGAAGGTTTTGTAGTAGGTATTGTAGCATGCGGTGCTTGATAATTGAATTGCAAGAAGCAAAGCACACCACTTGCTATGGCGGACTATCTGAAGTTACACAGGCTAGGTAACTCTATATTCAGTGCACTTGCTTTTACAGACCACATACTACTCTGCTTACAAACGGAGCTTTTTGCATCAGCTCTGCCATCAGTCGTTTTGGAATAAAATGTATTCCATTTATTGAGGGCGAGTTGAGCAAGCACAATTGGAGTTTTCAGGAAGTAGTTAAGCATTGACTTTGAAGGTCCTAAGGTACGAACAATTTGAAACTCTAGAAAATACGACTTTCTTCGGGGATATGTTGTTTTGAGACATCTACATACATTTGTGGATCTTTGGTTCATGATTCTGGGTATCTGAAGCGTATTATTATTAGCTCATTAAAAGGGCAGTGCCACAATGGATTGGGTGGACGGTGGACTGGGCTTACTAAAGCTTATTTACTACGAGTGGCGGTTAGGGGAGTGCATGAAGGAGCGATCAACACGGCAGTAAGTTTTGAGTCAGTAACGATTAGTTGGAGAGAGTGTTGGCAAAGTTCTGCTTTGCTCTTAGCAACATAGAACTGATCAGATACTTTTAACCTTTTGTGTTTTAGTCAGTAGTGTTAAGAGTTGGGAAAGGTTTAACCAAATGATAATGGATTCAAACCCTCGGATAGTTACGTCGACAATAGGTTATGAGATACTGCCAAGCATTCATCGTAAAAGTTTCTAAAGTAATATCTAAGGGAGTAATATATCAAATCAAATAGATAAGACGGTTTTTTGTTTAGGTAAGGGGTGAAGACGTAGTATTTTTTCTTGTTAGACCACTTTGAAGTTGGCGGCTAATATAAAACGACTTTAGGAATTATTATTTTTTTGAATTGTTTAAAAGATTTGTTTGAAAAACAACTTGTTCTAGGAAGTAGTTTTGATAAGTTTTTCTTATGTTGTTGCGCATTTTGTTGTGGATCTGTTATTTGTTCTATACCACTACCGCTCTAGAACTGGCTACACTTAACAATTCTAGCGACGATTCAAGCCAGGGTTGATTGAGGTTTGTGTGTTTAAGTATTAACTCTGATGTTGTTATGTAAGGTGCGGCTGGATAGCTACGTCGACGATAGCCTGCGTGTAGTAGAGTAGAGTGTACAAGTTTTTGGAAGGCCGTTTAGAGAGTTTTTGTCTTTAACTGTAGCGTTGGAAGTTGGAGAATATTGATTAAAAATATGGTTCTGCGAATATTTGTGATAAGTTTAACATAGATATTTAGCATGTGCGAGTATGAAGATAAAAAGTATGATTTCTGCTTTACTGACTTTATTCAGGTCGGCCTAGAGTAGACTGAAGATATTCAGAATGCTGCGATGTGGCGATTTGTTTATAATTCTAATAATATTATAAGTACCATAAGAGTTTTCAAAGCAACATATTTGCTGCTTAAGCCCACTAACCAGTTTCTTCAATTATATTAATTGTTATTTTTTTTTTCAGAACAAGTTCAACAAACTATGGTATGGCCTAGTTACCACCAACCCTCCTCTCACGTGCTGTTACCGTCAATGCCACCACCCCCATTACAACTATTAAGTTCTGCATCAGATTACCTGCAAACAAGTACAACGCTGCATCAGCATACCCAAACCCACAGCACGAGATTATTGGCATTGACAACCGACAACAAGCGCAAGCTACCTTTACCTGCGACAACATTAATTAAAATCGAAACAGATGCCATTGACCAAAGCAAAACTCTTCAAGCTGTTAGTACAATAGGCAATACCAATACGGTATATACTGATCAAAATATGGCCCCATTAGTGACAACACATGTCATCTATCAACATCCAACAAATTTAATTCTATCCCAAACACCCACAACAAATGAAACGGCGTGTAGGTCGCAGGCGACTTCACCCGTTGCTTGTTTAACCCCTCCCCCAGAAGCATTAACAATGCAAGAAGAAGAAACCATGGTGCAAGACGCCAGTAATCAAACAGATACCCCTGAAATGAGCGAAGATGATGCGCTTCCAGATCAACCTGAAATAATATCACAACCTATAGAATCACCACCTACTCCACCTATCGAATTAGTACAAAGTAACGAACAAATTGAAACACCACCAGTACCTGAAGAAATACCCGTAGAAGTACCTAAAACACCAACGCCACCTCCAATTATAGAAGAACCCATGAAACCTGATATCAGTGGTCTCGAACTGCTATCAAATAGTATAGTCGAATATGAAAATTGTTATAAAATTGAACCCATTGTTAACAATAAAGCGAATGAAGTTGTTGAAGGAATTGCTCAAATGAGTATAGCTGAGAAACAAAAGCAACCAGAAGAATTAGGAGGCTTGAATCTACTCTGCGCATTAGCAGAGCAAAGAATAATGGAAGAAGTAGGCCAAAAAGAAGAAAGGCGGAAAGAAAAACGCAAATCTAAAAAACATTCAGATGAGCCCAAGCATAAGAAATCTAAGAAACATGACGTAGACAAATATCCATGTTCTTGTAAGGAGGATTCTTATAAAACTTATAAAACCAAAGAATCTGAAGAAGAGGTTAAAAGATTTTTAGCTAGCAAATCGCAATCGCTTTGTTGTAAAGGCGAATGGCCATGTATGAATGCTGAGGAATTAGATATGCGTATGCGCTTAGCAGATTTACAAAAGAAATATCGCGAGAAGCAGCGCGAACTTAGCAGATTAAAACCGAAAAAGCATGATAAGAAGCATCGATCTAGAAAGAAGTCTATTAATTCAATTAATTCAGACCGTAGCACTCCACCACCGTTATTGGATAAAATGGATGTACCAATGAAAACCTATAAATCACCCGAATTGTTAAAACCTCCAACTTTATGCCCATATCAGGAAAGATCTCCCACTCCTGTCCCTGAACCTGTAATACCAGTTGTCCCTAATTTTGATGAAATTGTGCCATCACCTAAATCATCTAAAAAGCGCAAAGTTGGACGCCCAAAGAAGTTATTAACAACTGAAGGTGCTCAAACCATGACGGAAACTATTGTAGCGAAGAAGCCCAAAAAGGGCAATTTGGTCGGTTACTTATTGGCAGCAAAGGAAAAGTTGATACAAAACAATAGTATACATTCAGATCCTCCTAGATTTATAGAAGAAACTAAGAGCAAGAAGAAAAAATCTAAAATACGGCCGAAATTAAAGGCTGAGCCTACTATTAAAACATATATTGAGGAGGAAGAAGTTGAGACGGATCAAGTTGAGGAAGAAGAAGAAGTGGAGGAAGAAGAAGCTGTTAAGGAGTTTGAGGAGGAAGTAGAGGAAGAAGTAGAAATGCAGCCACAAGGAGATGTGCGTTGTATATTAACGACTGAAATGTTAGAAGAGGATAAATTGAGAGTGCTTACTGCAATGGGTGGATTATTTTATGCTGGAAGGTGTAATGCAGTTGAGCCTCCAGATGTATATTCGATTACTTTGGATGGAGAGCGAGGCAATAGGCCTCATATTATGTCCAGGGAGGAAATATTAAGGGATGCTGTAAGTAATATTGCTAACAACATTAATTGAAATTTAACGTAAAATTCTTTTAGATTGTTGAGGTGTCTCCTGCTAATATAGAGGAGTTATCACCAGGCACAAGATTATGTGCATATTGGAGTCAACAATATCGCTGCTTATATCCAGGCAGTGTTGCAGAACCTGAGGATGCATCAGAACCTCAAGATTCTAAATTTGTTGCTGTTGAGTTTGACGATGGTGATAGCGGACGCATTGCCATTGAAGACATCAGGCTTCTACCACCAGATTATCCAATAATTGGTAAGTGGAAGACCATTAGTTTTCCCTGAATAAACAAATCATTGTCTTTGAAAATAATAAAAATTTATTAAAGTTAATTATTGGAAGGTAAGATTTATTCCTAAGAAATTTTTGCTGATATTCTACGTGAATACTATTATGTTAGAGCAAGTTTGTAATAATATTTCGTAGCTGTAATTTTAATTACGATTGCCAGAAGATATATACTATTCAATAATGTTGGTATGGTTGGATAGTAAATTATTTTCTAAATATTGTGTTAAAGTTATTGCGTTCACTGATTTAAATACATACTTATTTGCTGGTGTTTAAAATTATGGGTGCTGCATGATGATGACCAATATTTTGATCGCCATTTATTTAAATTATTCGACAAAGTTTTGGTGAAACATTGTTTGGAGTGATTTAACCTTACTCCAATCTCATCAAAATTTCAAATCACTGCTTTTTAAGTTTTTTGGTATTATTTTTTTTAATACAAATATATTTAATAATTGGCTTGAATTATGTTCCAAAATTTGCATGATTTAATATATTCCAAATTAATTAATTTATATAATTTTCTGCTCCCAATACACACATTTTGAATCAGTGAACGAAATCGCATGACAATAAACCTAAAAATATTTCTTTTAAATATTGAGGTAAGTCTCTATTCAATTTAAATTCATTTGCCTAAAAAACCATCATCTTCCAAAAAACTAACATATTATCTAATTTAGAATACGATCCGAATCCATTGCTGAGTCTAAGCAAACGACGACGCAGAACATCAACAACTGATGAACGTCGATCAACAATCAGCACTAAATCATTATCACCTATCCCAGAAACACCGAAAACTCCAGAAATTGAGAAGGAAAATCAAGATGTTAATCTACCAGAAGAACCTTCACATCGCGAACGTAAACGTTTGAAGAAGCGCAAGCGTGATAAGTTAAAACAGAAACTATTACATGATGATAAGAAAAAGAGGAAGAAGCATAGGTGTTCCGAAGAAAATTGTAAACATAGGAAACATCATAAGAAACATCGCAAACATAAGAAACATCATCATAGTAAAGATGAAAAGAAAGAAATTGTTATTGCTGAACCGGAACCAGAACCTGAACCTGAACCGGAACCAGAAGCAGAACCGGAACCTGAATTAGAGGAGATTGATGAGGAGGAGAATTCCACGACGTTTGATACGTTTCCGGAATATCAAATCATTGCTAATCCTGAGGATGAGGTTACTATGGATGATATTCGTGAGGCAAAGGCTGAAAAGAGTAAGAAATTTAGGGATAGACAAGAATCTTGTGAAAGTAGGAGCAAGATGAGTGCTTTCTTACCAGCGAGACAGTTATGGGGTTGGTCTGGTAAAGGATATAAGAGGCCTAAAGCTAAAGGAAGGTCTAGGAAGCAATTCTTTAGAGCCATACAAAGAGGGAAGGAAATGATTCAAGTAAGTTTTAATTATATTTAGATAAATTGAATGGAGAATAGTGTTAAATTGTATAGATTTTGGAATGTAACTTTTTTTCTAATTGCAGGTAGGTGATTCTGCAGTATTCCTATCAACTGGGAGACCAGACCGGCCATACATTGGTAGGATAGAAGCCATGTGGGAATCTTGTGGTACGATGGTAGTCAAAGTGAAATGGTTCTATCATCCTGAGGAAACCACCGGATGTCCTTTGAATCTGAAATATCCGGTAAGTGTAGATATTATTAAGCGAACATTATTATGCCAAAACAATTTTTTTTTTTTGATATATCTGGAGAAAATAGATCGAAAATCTGCTTTTGATGAAATGTTGATTTTTTTGTTAATAGTTAGGAATCTACAATGCTAACTGCTTACATATTGAGGAACTTTTATTAGCAAGATTGCGAACTTCAAATTTAGTCGGATTTCTTTTGGTGTCACTGATAGGATACAATTTTACGATGAATTAGCCGAAGCTTTGGTATCAGTTTGGTTGGAGTTTGTGCAATATAAATGTACTATGCTTTCTATTACATTGATTTCCTGTCTGTTTTTTTATTGTGGGCTTTTGGTGGGTTTTTAGAAGTAGCAATACTGAATTGATCGATCACTTATTATATTTATGAAGAAATTGCTGCTGCTACATTTTCGGAGCTATACACACGTTTATTTGCAAAACTTGTGGAGTGCAATATAAAGTTTAAAAAAATTACAAAATGGTACGCTTTTTTCTAAATATTTTGATGTGGTGCTTAAAAACCATAGCTACGCTACTGTGTTGCAATGGTCTAACTCTGATACTACTCTCTGATACAAATACTACAACGTGACTTGTTATTGAGCTGATTCAGTATGGGACGTTGAATTGAGAGTGTTACTGCTGTTTGCAAGATTTATGACTTAGCAGTTTGTCTAGTAATTTATTAATTGAAGTCAACTTGAGTTTGTTGAGTGTTTGATGTTAAGATGGTGAGTGAAAGTGAGCAATAAGGATTGGTCACGGTTTTGTGCTTGTTAGTGTTGCAAACAAGCCTTGCCCAGACTAACGCGACTTGAGCCTGCACAATTTTTTATACATTTACGACGTTGTAACGTTTTAGCCATACAAACTGGGCTGAGATTTGCTTATGGTGCTATATACGGGGTCTGAAGCATCGAATTATAGAATTATTATTATTTCATGGTACCGTCCATAATCTTTTGTTCACAGACAGGTACAAGAAAATGAAGAAGAATTGGTACTACTATCTTGATGTTGGAACCAAATTTTGGTATTGGTATTTGGGCACATTCTTTCATCTCTTCCATCTACGCCGACACGGTTTTTGATTACTAAATACGGTTTAGATGGACTTTTTTTAATATATTGCGCTTATTACACTTTTGGTAGGTTCTATTCTAGTCAAAGAAGTATTTTTTTTTAATTTTGTTGTTTTTGGACATGGATACTTGTGCTTTTGATGAGTTTTATCATTTTTTTTTTAAGATTTGCTTATATTTTGTTTATTCAAGGTCGTTTTGAAAAGATTAAAATATGTTTTTAAATTGGGACCTTGAGTAACACTTAAGCAATTGGTCTTCGTGAATGTTTGTCTGTTTATTAAAACAGAAAATTGATGCTACTAGACATGGTTGTCGCGGTAGTTGCTGTCTGTCGGTTAGAGGTTAGAGATGTCTGGTTTTCTGCTGACTTTGAATTTAATGGTAACTGACGTGATAGTTGGCTGAGATAGTGGTTTTGGAATGGTTGGTGTGACTTTGTGTGTCGAATTGTTGTTTTTTTTTATATTTAAATATTATGTTAAGAATGAAGTTACTGAACCTTTCAACAACTTGGCCAAGATAGATTTATTTTTGGTGCAAAGTTAGAGATGAACCACTACCAGGTAAATGAAGTTTTAAGGTAATACAATTTAGGGTAGATTGCCAAGGAGCTGGTTTAAATTTTGTTTTTCTATGTGGTTACACACTGGAAAAGTCTTTATCACTTTTGGAATTTTCTTATTAACTACTGTTTGTGTCTGGTGGTGCTACACTAACAAAAAAAGTGTAAACGGAGTAAGGAATGGTCTTAGGACAAATGTTGGTTTTTGCAAGGATATATTAGCTTTATTAGATGTAATTGAATTGAATTTGTGGAAGTGTTTGTTTCGAACGTGGTTTGTAGGTTTCTTCTGCTTTAAGATTATGAAGGAGGTGTGGGAGCCTAAAAAGATTATCTTTGGAGCGATTTGACGGGGGAATAAGAATATGTTAGTGTTCGTTTACACAAAGGCATGTTAGCGCTGGATGTAACTGAAGCAAATAAGTTTTGTTTCGAGTATCTTTCTTACGTATTTGTTTGGAACGTGGTGTGCGTTTTTGTTTTGTTTGAAGTTTGGTAAGAAGTTGCCAATTTTACGTTGATAGGCAAGAGTACGCTTTGAGGGTTGTTAGCTTGGGATGACATAAAGAAGAGATAAATAATAAAATTAGTTTGTCTCCGGGGCAATCTGTATGGTCATAGTATCTGGACTTTGAATGACCTTTGAAGACTGGCAACATATCAATTCATTTTGTGTGTGGGTTTTCTTTTGTTTGATGTCTGTGAAGAAGTTGCCAATTTTACGTTGATAGATGGCGAGGGTACGCTTTTGGCGGAGTTGCTTTGAAAGATTTTTCCAGAGCAATCTGCAAAGTCATAGTATTTGGACGTTGAATGCTTTTTGAAGGCTGGCAACCTCTGGAAGACATTTAACGTCCAGGTACAAGTGATCCTGCTAATGATGACCTTGTCTTCCGGTAGATGGTGCTGTTTTGAATGTGGGTTTACCTAAGTTCATTGTAGCCGGCATTATTGCGGCGATGAGTCACGGAAGCTGCGATCTACGATCAGTTTTTTATCTAAGGCGGACTTGAAGCGGACTTGAGTTCTGCGGTGTTGTTGGATTCTTAACTTAAAAAGAATCTTGGAATAAAACTGTTAATGATTGATAACCCTAAGTGGGTTTTTGAGTTCTACGGTGTTGCTGCAGAAACATCTAGCTCAAAATGAATTTAAGAATAAAAAATTGATGGTTTGGTTTTTTGACAGAATCTGACGGTTTTCAGCGTGGTATTGTTTGAAATGTGGGTTTACTTAAGTCTATTGTGGATGGCACTAGTGCGGCGAGAAGTTAGAAAGATTGCAGGTCTAAGGTCAATCTAAGCTAGTGTTGGAGTTATATGGTTGCTGCAGAAACATTTTAGCTTGAAATGAATCTGGTAAT
Organism: Tachinus rufipes; assembly: GCA_963932245.1. Taxonomy (NCBI): domain Eukaryota; kingdom Metazoa; phylum Arthropoda; class Insecta; order Coleoptera; family Staphylinidae; genus Tachinus; species Tachinus rufipes. The sequence continues at coordinate 83,363,578 of OZ010747.1, read as the reverse complement.
AAAAAAGTTGAAGTTTTGTCTAGTATGCACGCACCGTTAACGAAAAGGTGTGCGAATTGGTTTCTTAGTGGCGAAGGAGTTATTGATGCTAACAGCCGGAGCTGTGGGAGCGATCAGTTCAAATCTTGAGTGTTAATTAGCCTCGAACTTGAAAGGCTTTAGCGCGAGAGTTTTCTATGCATTTTTGTGAGGTCTAACCGTGGTAAATTGTATTTTGTACGTATTATAGAAACAAAAAAGTTTGTTTATATTGTATGATGTGACGCTGTGTTAAGCAACCAATAGTTGCAGAACTGAATACTTTTTGGCAATATTTACCAGCTGAATGGGTTTATGCAGGTTTTTTTTTTGGGATGGAGAAACGATGATTGATGTCGGTGATTACTAGGTGGCAAGAAAAGTTATTGGAAGTTGCTGAAGGACGACGAGACGAGTTTATGTTTGACTTGGTTTTGTATCTGCTGTTAGCGGCGGTTTTTTTAAGATTGGAAAGCGGTTTGGTAGTACTTGATATCTGGGGAGTTGATGGTGAGTGTGGTTGCTGTTAGTATGTTAAGAACAAAATAAAAAACTTTGTGTATACTGGTTTTTAAAGAGAACACACGTTTGATTGTGTACTTTAACTTATTGTGGCTTAAAGCCTACAACAGTAGGCACCAAATTTTAATTTTTGGCGGGTGCAATGCCAAAGAGTTTAGAGGCAAACCTCTATGCAGTTGATCGTACCGAATCTGGATTGTGACGAAGTTGAACTTTTCGGTGGAAAAGATGTCAGAAGACACTTTTTCCTCCGATTTTTTAGTTCATTTTAGTTTTAGTCGAATGTCAAGCGACTGACAGAAGAAGTTCCGGTTGTTGGTTGCTTTGAATGTCTTTCTTCAGGGTACTAGTTTGATTGCTTGACTTGACTTGAATTAGTCGGTTTTATGTTGCTTGTCCGCTATCCGTTAGAGGAGCGGATTGCCATCGCTGCTTGTCGTAAGATTACAACTCAACTGAAAAATCTGGATAAAAATTAGATAATTATAGCAGCTGGCGGTAAGCTATGCTCTTGTTGCTGCAATGTGTTTTTGGTTTGTTAATAAATATTTATACGTGCCCGTAATAGAACTGGCTTTTGGCATTTGTGTTGTTTAGAATACTGTTAGCTGAGATTGTTGATATGTGATGAGGATGGATGCAGGGAAGGAGAATTACAGTAAATTTTGCGACGGTTTTTTTGTTGCAAATTTTAATTGAGGTTAGAGTTCTTATATTTCAACAATCCTTTTTTTAATTATTTACGACAAGGGTTTTATTAGTTGTAGCTTACAGGGCAATAGACAGTAGTTAAGATGTTACATTACAGTTTTGGGCATATTGGAGTCAAGTCATTAAGTGTGGTACGGTCCACTGGGGTTTTTACCAGATTTGAAAACATTACGTAAGTCAACCTCAAAATGTTAAGTTTGCTGGTTGAGGTTGACGTTAATTTATCTATAGTTTGGTCAATGAATATTCTAGTTTATTTGAAACTTTAGTTTTATGGACTGAGTGCTTTTAAAATTGACAGAAACGGATCTAGAGTTTGCCAATTTAGACTACAGGAAGCATATGTTTTTTTTTAACGAGCAATATTATCTTCCAATATTTCAACAATTTCTGAGCTGCCGAAGCAATAATGAACAATTTGAAGCAAATACTGTGCACCAAACTCGCGTCAATAAAAAGTTATGTTGAAAGGGTTTAAACTAAACACAATAATATGAGTTTTTAGACACCAACAAGTTGATTCAGTTCAAAAGACCAACTTCTTGTCTAAATATTACGAAACTTCAAAGTAATCATAATTACATAATAACAAACAAAGAGTTACTGTAGAAAATCGAGTAAGACAAGAAAACCTTAAACATAATAATCAAAAAGATATGACAAAAGCAAGTCAAAGAACCCAAACTTCTGGTTCATGCGAATGACATCAGTGGGTCGAAGAGTTACACAGGCTGCTGGTCTATGGTTAATTTCTTATCTAAGCGGGTCTTTGGGAATAATGAGAGTTTTGTCTACTGTGCACAGACTGCTAAGGCGTGCGAGAAAGTTTTTAGTGGTATATTGTTACAGGCTTGGGAGTTGAGAAACCGACCGGTTCAAGTTCCAAAGGAAAGTTATTTAATCTTGGGGTTGAAGGATTTTAGCGGAGGAGTTTTTTTACATTTTGATCGACTAAGAATGTTTTGTTGCGAGATTGCATTGATTATTTTGTTATGGACATACTGCGTTCTTAGAAACTAACGCAATGTGAAACTTTGGTTAGTTTTAAGTCCGTGTGAATTGGGTTTTGTTCACCAGATGGTGGACGTGAATGTGGTTTGTGGGCAAATGATAGATGTGACAGTTTGATTTTGTTTTGGAAGGACATATTGCTACTTTCCGTTGGATTAGTACAAGTTAATTTTAGGATTTGTTCAATATTGAGAGAATTTTATTAAGACTCAATGTGTAGGATTTAGTCTAGCTAGGAGATGTATTGAAAATAGATATAAATTAGTTTTGCTTGCTTGAGCTACGCGGAGGAGGAGCTGATATTTAACGGAAAGTTTAGCGCTTGATTTTCCTTTGCTTGCGCATAGGATTTTTCCTTGCGGGCGTTGGTTGCGCTCTGAGGAGGAGCTGTAGTTTTTAACAAGTGCATTGGTTTGTGCTTTAGATGAATTTTGGCTTGCCTTTAGCTTGAGATAAGCTGATCAATCTTTATAGTTTACGGTGTGCGCCTTTTTGCACGCAGCGCATGTTGCTACATGACCTAACTATTTCGTCGTGTTGCATGTGGAGCTGGGATGAGGTCGTTTAAAGCAAAGTGTTAGCTGATTTCTGTTTGTACTGAACGCGGATGGTGAAATCACACGACGTGGTGGAGGACATAATTTTTGCATTTTTTTTGTGCGGCAACTGAACATAGAGCATGGGGAAGGGCTCTCATCTCATTCCATTCCTTCCCATATGCTTGATACTCTAAAGCGGTTAATTCTACTTGCAACATCAGTCGTGATGCAGTCGGGTACGTTTCTTATGACGTAGTTAAGTGTCTTTTTAGAACCCAATTGAAACGTGTAGTGGTAAATGTTATTACATTTGCAATAAGCAATCGCAGTACGGAAATCTGAATGAGAAAGCGGATGCATTGGTTGATGGTTACGTTCATATCATTGAACCTGGTTTTGATGTACGAATTTATCCCGTATTACAATGGGGGAAGAGCGTTTTGTGTCTTTACTTTTTGAGGATGCTGATGAGGCTGCAGGGCTTGATGGGAGGCCTAAGGAGTTAGTAGATGGAAAGGCATTGTTCGCCTGAGTCTTAAGGGCGGCTGGGTTGAAGACTTTTTGGTCTTGGTGTCTGATGGCCTTGTAGGTGCTGAGGGTTTCTCACGTGGGACGGCTGATGGCTTGTGAAAAGTTATCAGAAGAGGATTCCTTTGTTGATTTCTTATGGTCTACTAGAGTGAATCTCATTTCTAAAGGCGGGCCTTTGGGTGAATTGTGTCGATGGTGTCCAGCTGTACTTCCATTACATCTTCATTTTTGTATGTTGCGGACTTGATCGAGCTTTTGGCAAGTCTTTTGATGGAGTCTTGGACTAAGGCGTCCGATGACTTGTTGATCTAGCTGATTTGGCTTGGTATTGTGGCTACGTGGGAAGAGGATGGGATTTTTGGGGTTTCTTTAGTCTGGGCCGGAGCATTTTGTGACGCGAGTGGCTGAGTGGACAGCTTGGAGAGGAAGCTTTACTCTTTTTAGTGTTGTTGGCGATCTTCTGCCTCATATTGTAGACGATTATCTGTTGGTCATGTCAAATTTGTTTAAACTCATCAGGTTGATCTTTTTTGATTTGCTGTTGATTAGGCTTACGATAAACTTTTCCAAGTTTTTTTTTACTTGTTCGAACATTATGCAGAAGATGGCTTTCAGGTTCTGGTCAAGTCAAATCAATTAGTCCACAATTAAATCATATGTGACTTTGATTGATTGGTGCAATAGAAATTGCAGTTATTTAGTCGGGTAACTGCTTTGATCGATCTCGGTGTGGATTTGCCGCCTGCTTGACTCGAACTCTTGCTAATAAAGGTTCTGGATATTTACAGGAGTTGCTTGAAAAATAGGCTCTGATCATATTGATGCAACAGTGTGCTTTCTGGTTAATGAATATGTAGTTATTGTAGACATTGTATATCAAAGGACTTTGAGTTTTGGCTGTTTAGAATACCGTTAGAGAATGCCCGCTTTGAGAGATTTTTGTAGGTGATGATGGTAGAGGCGGCGAAGAATAGCAAACTTTGATTGCGTGCCGTTATTTTGAAAAACAAAATACGATGAAGATTGCACTACAATAAGGGTAGTAAAAAGTGAATTCACATACTGTAATAGTCGGACAGTAATAATGAGCACAACACAATTTTACCCAGAAGTGTTACAGAGTCACGCACAAAAAGTCTGTTGGTTAGTAAATTTATCTATAGTTTACTCAACGATTTTTATGGGCACTTATTTTGGGCTGTATGCTATGTTCGTTTTTTTTAGGATTGCTGGTTGTTTTTTTGGTAGTCAGATTACATCTTATATAAATAGCAGTTGAACGATAATAGGAGTGGTAATGGTAATGGTCATGTTAGCATGATTTTGTGAATTACTATTTTGTTGTAGTAGGGGTAGTAGAGTTGTTTAACAGTAGGAAAGCTGTGAGTACACCTTCATAATTACCTTAAGTGCAGTTGCATTGTTCTTAAGGAGGTATCATCTTGGAACTGAAGTCCACAATATGTCTAATCTATAGAATAATCTTCTGCAATTGTATTTCTTGCGAAGTACTTTTTTAAGTTTTCTATGGCTTTTTCTTTTGTGTTTTGGATAGTGGAATGGGAAATATTTTACTTTTTCAATCAATTAAAAAAATTTGGATTTTACCTTGTAAAGGGTGTTTTTTTAAGAGCTTGAGAACTTTAAATAATAACACAAGACAGAAATATTGTTGGAATGAATTTTTTATTATTATAATTTGGTAGATAATTTAATGGCATTTATTGTTTAAATATGATTTTCGGAATATGTCTGCCGCGGCTTAGAGTTACATGGTCCATTCGATCAGTCCAATTTCTTGATACTTTTTCCAATAAATCTGGCCGTATGGCGTCAATTGTGGCTTGAGTATTGGCTTTCAATGCTTCAAAAGTTGTTGGTTTGTCGGCATAAACCAATGACTTAACATAGTCCCACAAAAAGTAATCGAAAGGCTTTAAGTCGCACGAACGAGGGGGCCAGTTAAAAAGACCACTTCTGGAAATAAAGTTGTCACCAAATTGATTTAGCAATAAATTGATGGTTAAGCGCGCTGTATGGCAAGTTGCGCGGTCTTGTTGAAACCAAATGTTGTCGATATTTAGCTGATTAATTATTGGAAACAAAAAATCAGTCAGCATGGCTGTAATGTTATCCGGCAATTTTGCCAGAAATGAGCTTCATCACTAAACACAATTCTTTGATAAAAATGCTCATCTTTGGCCAGTTTCAAACTAGCAAAAATGCTACGTAAACGATGGTCAGTTGGCTTTAATTGTTGCACGAGCTGTATTTTATAGGCACGTAATCCAAGATCCTTACGTAAAATTTCCCACGTAGTCGAAGGCCAACAAGTTGAGAACGGCGACAAATCGACATTTCGGCGTCTTCTTCAACACTTTGCGCTACAGCAGCAATATTATTTTAGGTACGCACATGTCTTTGTCTTGTTGATGGTTTTAAATCGAGAAGAGTAAAATTAGTGCAAAAACGATCAATAACTGGACGAATTGCTTGCTCGCTAGGCCGATTATGTTGACCGTAAAATGGACAAAGTGCTCTATGAACTTTGCAAACAAATTTACTTTTTTGAAAGTCAATTTCTACTATTTGGAAGCGTTGTTGTGGCGTTAAACGATTCATGATGAATTGCCTAACTTTATTGAACAAAAATGTCAAAACAGTTTGACATTCTCATTGAGTATAGATAGACAACTACCATTGAAAGTTTTCATGCAGCTAAAAAAACACCTTTTATATGGCTGCCAGTTTGAAAATTTGGATTTTTTGCTTTTTGTTAAACACTTTGTATAAGACTTTGTGTTGCGCAACTTCATTAATTTGTTTCTAAAGCTTTGGTAGGGTTGGCAAGCAAACAACAAAATTTTCATAATATCTTCAAGTAGTGTTACATTGTTTTTTTAGCAGGTCTAAGATGACTTTTATCTTGGAACTAGGGTCTAGCGTACAAATACTATAGAAAGACATCGTGTAGTTGTATTTCTTGCAAAGACTTTTTTAGGTACTACATTGACCACTAACTTTTTGGATAATGGAATTTGGAATGTACTGTTAAGGTTTTTACTTTTTCAGACAATTAAAGAAATTTGATTTTTAAAATCTGAATTTGCTTATTTCTAACGAACAAGAATGGAGGGGTTTGCTGAAACCAGGCTATGTAACCACTATTTTCTAGTAACTTATTACAAAATAAACAAACCTTTTCTTCTCTTTCTCCTCCTTTCAATAAATTAAAAAGATCTTTAAACAACCGCTCTTTTTCCCACACATTTTGCTCTAGAAACATCTCACTCTTAACCAATTTAAACAATTATTTCAAATCGCATTTCTATTTATTGTAAAAATCATTTTTTTTTTCTCTAATTATGAATCTTTTTATTCCAGGGTGCATTATTCGAATCTCCCCATGTGGACGAAAACGATGTGCAAACCATCTCACACAAATGCGAAGTTCTACCATTAAAGGACTACACCTCCAAATTAGGAGACGATCCACGTAGATACGAAAGCATTTACGACAATAACGACATATACTATTTGGCCGGCTATTACGACCCTACGACGACGTCCCTCCGAATGGAACCGGACATTCCGTTCGATTCATCCGATTGACATAACAGACTAAAACAAGCAATAATATTATTTATGAAACAAAGGACGGAAGAATGTTAAGTGATTTTATCGGTGCTATATTTTACGAGGAGCAGATTCGTTTTTTTTTTTTTTATTAATTAATTTTATTTAAAATTTTATACTTAAGTATTATTTTCGTAGAAGTATTCCTCATGCCCCTTCTTCGTAGAAATAAAATCCACAGTCATTTTTGTCGACAAATTAAAAAATAATACATTCAATCATAATGAAAAATTTTATACTTGAAATTGAAACTATTGGACTGCGATGGGTGCCTAAATTTAGCCTAAAAAAACTTTTTTATGACCAAAATGACTGGATGATGATTACAAGTCCCATTTTTTGGTAATGAAATCAATCAGTAGATGATAAGATGTTTTTTAAGCACAAGGACAATTATATTATTTATATATATAAATATAAATGTGCAATCGGTGATTTTATGTTATGTTTGTAAATTACTGTTTGTGAGCTGTGTCAAGATATTGGTTTTGGATGTGTGATGTGTCCATATCGTTGTATATACAAGAATTATTGCGGAAAGAACAAAAAAAATGTAAGTTATATATTAGTTTTGTAATTAATTGGATTTTTTAATGATACTGTTTGGAGCAAAATGGATTTGAACATTTAACCAGTAATTTAGAGTTATTACTGCATCGTTGAGCGGAATAACTTTTAGATAATTTTGGATTATTGTTAAGCATATACGGGCGGAATATGTTGATTACTATTGAAACGATTTATAATGGTAGATATGTTTCTTGTTTATCAATGAATGTATGTTGTATTTGTTGATAGTGTTTGTTTAATTGCGAGGTAGGGGAAAGAGTAAACTTTTGTAATATATTCTCATAGCAGTAGAGCAGAATTGATTTTGTTTAAGGAAACAAAAACATGACGAAATTTTCTAAAACTGTAGGAATCATGGGGGATATGAAGACTGAGGTGTATAGTAAGGCACATTATGTGTGTAATAATTTATGAATTATGATAAAGGAAGAACAAATAAAAGTGACTTCAAAATCTGTTGAGGTAGGGGGATTATTTCAAAGTTAATTTTGCAAGGGGGGGGAGTTGAGCAAATTAGAAAAATCTTAATTACTGAACTCTTAACCAGCAGTTTCTTATTAATCGAACCTACAAAAGGTGAAGATGGTATTGAGTTTGGTGGCGTGGGTTTTATTGCGTTTTGAGGGGGGGGGGATTACCAAATATCCCTGTAGCTTGTTCTAAAAAACTTTCTTTAGGGTATTACATGATTAATTATTTTGTATAAAAAAAATATCAATTTTTAAATTAAATAACTTAAAATTAAAAATAATCAAAAGTTACAAAAGTTACTACACACAATTTGAACGGTTTACAACTATGCACTCAAATTACTGTGCATAAAAGATTGCCCAAAAATGAAAGTTTTTGTTTGGGTGCATGCTTTATAAACCGTCTTCAATTATCGCCGCCCGTTTTTAAGAATTTTGCTCCAATTTGTATCAAACATTTAAAAAAAATCCATCCAAAATAAATAATTTTTCTGCAATAAAAATCACAATTATTATATAATAAATAAAATAGCAATAAAACCGAACCAACATTTTGCTGCAGACTTTTGGTGATCCATCCTGTTAATCTTCATAATAATTAGCTTTACTACGCTTAACTTGTTTTTAATTTGTAATATTTACCTCCCTTCCTTACTCTCAAATCTTTCCCCGATTTAGACTTTAGGTGTTGGATATTTTTTAAGCAAACAAAAAAATACCTTTTCTACCACATTATTTTTTAATCATTGATGACAAAAAAAAACTTAAACCAACCGAATTTAATTATTTATATGAATATATACCTATAAATATATCTATGTATTTATTCTTAAGTATTAATGTTTAGAATATTTTTAGGGTACTTACAAAAAAATTATATAATGTAATATTCAATATTTTAATATCTGTTTGTATAGAAAGGTCTATGATATTTTTGCATATATATTATTATATAAAAGAAAACAAAAAACTACACTTAGAGATTTATGAGAACATTTTTTGGTTTGAGAATGAGACAATATTGGTGCTACACATTGGGGTTGCTTAGTATGATTGTTACGAGTGTCCCAATGTTGAGTGCAAAAACATAACAAAAAAAATAATGGACTTGAGAGTTTCCAGTGATCTTAATGTATATAATTTAATCCACAAGTATAAATCGCTTGTAAATAAAGCTGCATATATAATTATTCTCTTCAATATATATTATTTAAAAAATAAACATTTCTAATTACCTATAATCCTCCTACATATTACAATTATGTTTCTGGGATATTATTATCTTTTTGTTTTGCAAGACATTTAGCAAAGTAAAAAGGCTTTAAAATACGATAGAAGATAGGTAAGTAAGCATACATGATAACTATACCAGTAACGCCATATCACAGTATTAATGTTGCTTGATGGACGTTGACTTTGAGGAAGCGCTTGTCTTTTGATTTAGGCATTTGTATTTTGTACTATTGGAGTTGGTCCTGGTAAGATGAAGTCTTAAAGCAGCAGTGCTTTTATATTATAATTTGTTTTTTGGTGTTAATGGTTTGAGTATTTCTTCCAGGAGACAATTAAATTTGTTAAACCAAAGAGTACGGTGGTTGCTGGACCAATATTGACTGTGTTTAAGAATTGTTGGGTTTTGGTTTATGATGTCGTTTGATAAGCAAATAATTGCTGCGGCCAAAATGCTGGAAACATGTTAAATGACTTTTTATTGCAGCAATTTTCAAGTATATGGTTGCCGGCGGCTTTCTAAAAATGGGGTCGGAGACGGCAGGTCTAAGTGTGAGATGGGGTTGGGTGGTGAAGTAAAGGTCTCTAAAGACATTTTTTTTCAATGCACTTGACCATAGTGCCGTTATCGAAGAGAATGATTGTTTGTGTAGTACAATGTGAATTAGCATAAAACCGACAATAGTAGCTGTACGTTGGGGGAATGCAATGTTTAGTGTTGAATCTGGCTTGAGTTGTAGGTGATGATGGCTAGGTATTGCTGGACTGGAGTAAAAGACGTTTGAGGCAGAATTTTGACCGTAGTCTTCTTATAACAGTTGACAATTTTAGATGTTTGTTTGGTCAAAGCAACTTGGCTATCAGTATCATCTCTGCCAGAATTGATTGTTTCCAGCTGTACTGAAGTCAAGCAGCAGGTGTTTTTTGTTGGTCAAGCCGACTACCTATTGGTAGTCGGTCTTGTTAGCTGGAAGGTAAAAATGTTATACTACTCGAAGGCATGTTTTTGGCAACTGTTTTTCTTCTTGAGTCTTTTTGCAAGATTTTTGTTACAGAAATTGATTATCAATGCTTTTTTGATCAAGTTTTTAGAGCTTAAAACTAGCACATTAAAGATTGAAATTGCAAAGAACGCATAGACCAAAACTTTGCATTTATGAAACTGCACCACCGTTTGAGATCTAATGCAGCAGCTTTCGACAGCAAATCACCACCTCTTGGTAATTACCTACATTGACCCCAATCGATTCAGCTTCAGAGAAAGTACCTCTGAAGCTACACCGAGGAAAATCAACACAAACTTATTAGGCTTGCACCCCTTGCTAAAGACTATTCAATACGACCAATACTGGTTGTTTAACTTATTATCATGTCGTACAACACAAACAAATAATTCTGTTTTAAGAATACAAATCCTACAAAATCTCGATACCGAAGAACAATTTATCGAAAAGTACTTGGCTGTCTTCGACAAGTACGACCTCAACTTCAAGTCTGGAAGATTGTACAAAATTAATCACTTGGGTAACCTTATCTTAATCACTTTCTGCAAGACTGCTACTTAATACAACACCTAGACAAAAACCAAAGCTATAGCAGTACCGATACAGCTTTTAGCTAAAGTCTATGAATCTAAAACAGAAAAGTTTTGGACCAAAACTTACAAAATCCAATCTAATCTTCCAAATGACATTCATCAACAAAACTGCACTTGCGGTATAAGACTGTTAAAACTTGATTGTCTCAAAAATAATGGTCAGTTTGACTTGTCTCTGCAATTGTCTTTAAATATTGTTAGTATTTCCAAACAAGACCAAACCTATGGAAACGAGACTGAAGACAAACGTCAGATAATTCATACTGATCCACACCGCTACAACACAAACCAGACACTCTAATAAAGGTCAATTTCAACTTACCAGCAAGACATGCAGCTGAGCTTGGCATAGCACGAGTAAGGGCTATTAGAATGACGAACGGTTGACCCACATTTCTCTAACTTTGGCATAGCATAATCATGAAAGGCAGGTAATTACTTGGGCACATCTACAGCAAAGGATACACGAATCTTGTTTCTGACACGTCAAGTGGATGGCTTCTGTGATGTTTTTGACATTGTTGCATTTAAGATAATTACAGTTAGTGATCTAAAGGACCTCAACATGGATTAAAGTCTAATAGTGTAAACTCCCTACAATCTAAACGGTTCATAGCGTTGACAGAACTTTAGTTGATTTTACTTGCTTTATTTCTCATACAATGCAAATTTTACTAAGACTTTCCTAGGGTCAGCAATTAATTGTTTGGATCTTTCCAAAGAAAACAAAGATCTTATATGCTTGCAAAACTATATAATTTACTTAAGTTAAACCGGTTTCATTGTCTAGTAAGGTAAGCTATTAAATAGCACAGAAATGTTTGCAAAATATTTTAAGTTTATTACAGAAGACGAACATATAATATGGAGAATCTTTAAGTTCTTTTAAAACAAGCGCACTTTTATTTATGGGAAAACTTTATAAACACTGTAGAGAACTTAACGACAATGATCTGCACCTGGACTATGTAACCGGGAAAGTGGCTAAGCGCCTAACTTGAATTTTAGCGCAGAATTATTGCAGATTTAATCTCCAGCTTTTGCAAAAAAAATTAAGTGATGAAGGCTTTTTTATTCTTGATGTGGTATGTCTGGCGTTCTTGAGCTGCAGCTTTTAGAGGCGCACAATTGGACCAATTGTGCACCTCTAATTGTTACTACCTCTAGTAGTTTCGTTTTGCAATGAAGTCCTGCAACTTTTGCTAACGGACTGTCTTGAGTTTTTAGTTGGTTAGTTTGTGCTTGCCGAAGAAGCGTGTTGCGTATTGTAAGCGTTGCATTTGCTCAGCAGATATTTCTTTGTCTTTCAGATATTCGTGACAAAGTTGACCCGTCTGGTTTTTTATTGAGTGTGAGTCGACCAAATGCTAGGCCTAGTATACACAGCGCTGCTATTCTTTTAGGTACATATTCGAAGGCAGATGTGAGGTAGTAACAGAAACGTAAGCATTAAAATATGAGCTTTTGAGCTGATGTAGAGAAGACGTTTGACTTTATCGATTAAGTTTGTATTAGAAACAATTAAACTATTTGCATTTTATGTCCAGGAAAGACGTTGTTTGACAACCTTTAGCTTAATAACGGCAGTTATTCCTTATGGTTTAGTCCTGTCTCCAATATTGTAGAGTTCTGATATACCAAGCATTACGCCAAATATTGGAATTATGTAGTACACATTTTGCAATGGACTGTTATCACCTGGCTTCGGCACTAGATAGTTTAAGTAAACGCTAAGAAGAGCACAGCGACTATATAGCTTAACTTAAATTGCGTGGAACTTTGTAATAACAATAAACAAATTGGTGAGCTAGCTCAGTGATAGAGCGCTAGCTTAGCTTACTAGCAGTCTGGGGTTTAATCTCTAGTATATTACTAACGAAATACTTTTCTGTCTCTTTATCAACCTTCGTAATTCGAAAGTCAACTAATAGGACGTAGATTTCATCAACTCTTTTTAAACAAATTTTCTGGGGCAATGTAAAATAGCTGTAAAAGGCACAATAAAACAAAACATAGATAAAGTCAAACTATCAGTTTACATTTCCAAGCTTCTTTGGGAAAGAGTAAATATCATTAAGAAGTTGCAAAATACAATTATAAGGTCGTGAGTGTTATGAACGGCAAGAAACCGTGCATAAATTAAAATTTAGTTAAGTGGAATTTGTTTAAAAGTTTGTCTGTAAATAATGCGGTGAAATTATAGTTTATAAGCATACTTTATGGTGAGACGTCGCTAACAAAATATATCAAAAATTAATAATTTGTATATGCATTATTAACATTTAATAACACATAATATTATTCCTTTATATTGCAAATGTTAATTAAATAATGTTTTTTTCAAAATTTTATTTGTAAATTTAGCGCCATCTAGTATTAATTTGTTGAACATATTATTAGTAGTTTTCAGTGTTTCCAACAGGTGACGATATTATATGGGCAAGGCCACAAGGCGTAGTAATTTTAATATTAGAAAAAGGTATAATAAAATGTAAATATTGAAATCATGCATAATTTTATAATTTTATTTAATTAAAATCTTGTTACTTTAAGCTATTTATTGTTGTAATTGTATTTAATTTAAGATTTAAATTAAAACAAAGTTTGAGATTAAGTAGATATGTTGATGCATGTATTTAACGACTTCAGGGACTGTTGTTGTTAGATGATCAAATATGCAAGTTTATTGTTTGATTTAGATGCTTGTACTTGTAAAGAAACTTTACACATTTTATTTTAGCCATACTGTTAAGAGTTAATATGAACATCCAGTACATTTAAACCAGTATCGGGCTTTATTAAAACCTTGAACTACATTAGAATAGTTATTTAATGGATTCTCTAAAAGTCTAGTATTATCATAGAAATGTTATTGCCAATTTTATATTCTACTCAAGGTCATTAATGTAAATGAACACAAGGAAAGGACCTAGTATTGAACACTGAGATACCCCTGCTTTTTTGGATTGTGAGTTATTCTTCTGAACATATTGATCTGTTTATTAAATACGACTGTATCAGTTTTCTAACAGAATTTTATGTGAAACACTGAACCCGGAAGCGACCGTGACTGAGTTATTACAGACCCGAACCGACAATAATAATTGGAGCCTAACGCGTGGGGCATTTGAGAAACTAAAAAACAGATTAAGAAAGAAGAGGACAAAAAATCTGATCAAAACACTGAACAAACCCAAGAAAGAGGAAAAACTCTAACTAATGCTGGAAGCCAAATTTCAAGGTAATATTTATCTTTTAAATACTTAAAACCAACCGAGGACGAGAAGACGAAGAAGAAGCCAAAGAACAGAGGAAACCCACAGCCAGCAGAGGCCGGAACCTATGCAGGCACTACTGGACGACCCTCTAGATAACTTAAGAGGACCTGAAAAATAAAGTTGATGTTACAGAACTATTTCCGATTGAGCCAAACCCGGAAGCTAAGCTCCGGAAAATGCCTCGACACAAAGGATATGTGAGAATAGGGTAACTTTAATTGTTTCCAGCAAACCAACAAACGAATACATTAATTAAAAGAAGAAGAAGCGGAAAACTGTCTATCTCCAAACTGACCCAATTCAAACGTCCAACATCAGCGGCAACCTGGTTCCTCGCGACAAACGTCTAAAAAATGATCCAAAAACGAAAAAGCGGAATAATTGAAAGTTCCCGCGGAGCATCATGCGACCGAAAAAAGGGGCAAATCTACCAGCGATCGAAGGAAGATCCTTGATAAGTTGGGTTACTCGCAAAATAGATGTGGGCCAGCGCTATCATCAAAAAGACTGGAGCTTGTCAAAACCGACAAAACCTAAAAGAAGAGAGAAAGGTGCAAACCGACAAGACCAGATTAGCAACCGACGACGGATCTCTGGCAGGTAATATTATTACCTCCTTGAATGGAAGAACTAATCCAAATGCCACCGGACCCCGAGACCGAAGCAATCAGAAATGTTTTGCTACAAGAGCTGCAAGTAGAAACAGACTATTATGGCCACCCTAAAAGATAGATGTGACCGGCCACTTTTTAGATGCCATCCTACTGTCTAGCACAGTACTCCTAACTCCGCCGCGTAAAAAAGAGGGGGATTGTTACTGGAACCGTTCCAAGAGGAAAAAAAGGATTTATTTGAGACATGGCTTTTTTAACATCACGGGGCTCTTTGACTAAGGGCGAGAAAAAGATGGAAGATATCAAATCCAAGGACATTTGCCAAAGAACAGAGGAAACTCAGTAAAGGCCAAAACCTATGCAGGCACAACTAGACGACATTCTAATAATTTGGTGGATAAACAGGACCCGGAGGCCAAGCCCCAGCAAATGCCACGAAAGCTATGTGAGAAAACGGTAACCGTAACTGTTAGAAGCGAAAAACATTCTGTTTCCAAACTGACTTAATCCAAACGTCCAACATCAACAGCAGCCTGGTTTCCGTCTAAGAAACGATCAAGGAACGACAAAGTGGAAGAAACGAAAGTCCCCGAGGAACATTGCGACTCCCACTTCAGCACGTAGTGACTTGCGACCGCAGAAAGAAGCAAACCTACCAAACCGGACCAGGGATTGACGGAAGATCCTTGGTAAGTTGGGTTACCCGCGGCATCACCTGAAAGAACAAAGAAAGGTGCAAATAGACCAGACTATACCAGCAATCGACAACGGATCTCTGGCAGGCAAGATTGTCTGCAAAAGCCGCAGACCAGCACTAAAAAAAAGAAAAAGAAAGTTGAGTATGGCGAGAGGAAAACAAACTCGTACCAAAGCTGACGCTAGCATCAATGTTACGAAGATGGACAAATCACTCGTCAAAAGAAAAAGCTTTTGAGCAGGTATGGTAAACCCCCAACTACCATCTCGGATAGAAAAACTCATCCTAAAGCTACCGGATCTTGAAACCGAAGCAATCAGGAATCCTTTGCCACAAGGGCTTCACGTAGAATTGAGCTATTGTGGCCACCTCAGAGGAAGGATGACCAGCCACTTTCCAGACGCCATTTTACTCTCTAGCACAGTACTCTAAGTTTTGCCGCGTAAGAAGGGAGGATTATTACTGGTCTGGAGGCGTTCCAGGAGGAAGAAAAGGACTTCTTTAAGACACGGCTCCTCTAACATCATGGGGCCCTTTCAAATGCTTTTTAAGTGAGCATTCTGGATGAATTCTTAACTCCAACTCACCCACTTTGCCGAGTGCCGACAAACCATTTTTGGACTATGATTAGCCTTTTCTGGAACTTTTTTGCCCAAAACTAGTAACTTAGTCGGTTTTTTATGGGCAATAAAAAGTTTATAGAAGAATCGAAGAATAGAAAGATGAAATTTAAAATTTCATCAAAATTAAAGACCGAACCTACTATTAAAACTTATATCAAAAAAGAAGATTCTAAGACGGATTAAGTTTCAAAAGATGAAGTGGAGCAAAAAAGAGTTGATAAGGAGCTTTAGGAACAAATGAACAAAAAAATTCAGCTACTATGGGGTGTGCGCTGCATATAACGATTGTTGTGGTTTAAATTTTATTGATACAATAGATTCCAGAATTCAACTGTTAACAGTTTTATGCAAGTGTTATTTTTATTTGGTATCATATTGTTTTAAATAATATAGTTTGTGTTTAGTTTTATAAAAACTATTGTGGAGATGTGAGTTTACTCAAAGTAGTTTCTGGTACTTGCAAAAATACGCTGCTAGAGATGTCAGCACCTTGGCAGTATCCAATAATTCATGAGTGTTTGAGTTACTGAGTTGAAGTAGTAATTGAGTTTTTGGTTATTGTCTAGCTCAGTGATTCTTAACCTTGGCTTGAAACCCAAACAATAAACGCGGCAGCTTAAAAAAGTTTTATTTCTTCTTTATTTTGCGTTTTACAGTTATTTTATATTACCCTAAATTCTTATATATTTTTATTTTTTATGGCTGAACAGATTTTTTTACACTTTGACGAATTATTGCCGGATTTTACTATTTTTTGGGTTTTTATGAAATTGTATGGTTGTTTGCAGCTGCAATAGAGTCAATTGGCAAAGATGCACGTTGATATGTAGTATTGCTTTTTGAATTTTTAATTGCAACAAGAAGCAAAATGATTGTCATAAAGCTTTTGTCAATCTCGGGGAATGGACTCATCATAGCGTCAATGAAGGAAGGAAAATTTTAAAAGTTGTACTGAATTTGCTTGGGAATGAAACCCAAACGCGTACCAGTTAACCGCTTCCCTCTACTTTTTTCATGCTTTCTGGCAACTGACATAACACACTGTTACAGCGACTGACCTAGAGTGGGCGGTTGTAAACAGAGATAAGCAATCACCTCTTATCAGCTAACTGCTTAGGGTTGATGAGCTGTAAAGAGTTGGGGCACCTTAGTGCAAAGCAGCGTCTGCAAACAGCGTCTGATCCCAGAATGGGCGGCTGAACTACTCCCTGGAAACAGAACTTGCCAACCCACTCTTGCCAAGCGTTTTAATGCTAAATCCTTCCGGAAACAATCTATATAATCTACGAAAATGTCGAATTCTACAACAAATATAGGTGAGTAGAACCTTTTCAAAATCTTACACGGGGAGTGTAAAATTTTGATAAGACTAACGGGGAGTCAGTCTGTCTCAAGGATTCTGTGGGAGACAAAAATTTGAATTCGATAAAGACAACAAACAAAGAAGAAAAATTGTCAAATCCTGATTTCAACATACAACATACTGACAATGCAACTTGATGAACAACAAGAGAGACTTAAATAAGAACTAAAGCACATAAAGTATCAGAACAACAAAAAACCCAACAAATAACAAAGATGCAAGCCATATCAGATTGGGTCATACAGGTATATATAATGGTACAATTTAACAATAAATACTCCATGCAAGTGATACAAGTATATGCACCCACAAGCAACGCGGAAGACAAAGTTGCCGAACAATTGTATGAAGACATTGCAAAGGCAAAAGCATGGAAAAAGCACAATACTTTGTAGTAATGGGCGATTTCAATGCCAAAATCTTCTAAAAACAACTCCAAAGAATTTACTTACTTACGAAAAGAATATTTGTACAAATGTGTTCACACTAAACAAATTTGATAGCGGTAGTGATCATAGGCTAGTAAGAGAAACATTCATATTGAACACCATAAAGGTGAGGAAGAAAGTTGTAGAAAAATAGAACACAATGAACGAACCATCGCAGGTAAATTATCTAACACAGAATACTTAAAACAGCTTAAGCTTAATGATATAACAACAATCAAAAATATCAGAAATTAGTAGATACGAACTGGAAACTGCACTAAAGAACATGAGAAATAGAAAAAAACACCCGAAGAAAGCCGAATCACTAGCAAAATGTTAAAAATGAGTGGAAGTATCTTAATAGGTGCAGTTCTAATAATAATGAATAAATGTCTCGAAGAAGGCAGTGTACCAGACAACTGGCGGAATTCAGAAGTGATACTTCTTTTCAAAAAAGGCAACAACAAAAACTTGGAAACTACCGACCAATCAGCAAAACAGAACAAAAATTATAAATAACAGGCTGTCAAAAAAGCTGTATTCATATCAACCGGTAGAACAAGCAGGATTTTGTAAAGAGTACAGTACAATCGATTATCTACAAACGTTATGCTTTCTCATCGAAAAAAACTACCAAATGCAATGTTTTTATACAGCTGGCTTTTGTAGATTACCACAAAGCCTTCGACTCTGTAGAAATCTAGGCAGTCTTAGAAAACCTTGAAAGAGCCCAAATTGATTCTAAATATACGAACTTGCTGAAGTATATATACACCAACTAAACAATGCAAGATAAAATCGACAAAGATTTGAAATCAAGTTTGTACCGACCAGAAGAAGCGTGCGCCAAGGGGACACTATATCTCCTAAACTGTTTACCCTCGTAGTTGAGGCATATCCTCAAATCTTTCAAAACATTACCGTGGGACAAAATGAACCTGAACATAGACGGCTCTTATTTAAACTACCTAAGATTTGCAGACGACGTAGTACTAGTCAGCAAGGATATAACTTAAAACATATTTTCAAGAACACAGATATCTCAACAAACTTAAAGAGAAAAGTCTACAAGACGTGCATCTTACCAGTGATAACATACGGATTAGAGACTATGACTCTAACTCAGAAAAACGTCAATAAATTAAGAACAACCCAAAGGTCAATGGAATGGGTTATGTTGGAGGTGACCCTTAGAGACAGAATACAAAATGAAGAAATAATTCGGCAAACAAAAATAGAGATGGGCAGGACACGTTGCCAGACACGACTGTAATAGATGGACCACCAAAGTTTTACAACAGAGACCGAGAAGAACGTGGATTGACCACAAAAATGGTGGCTTGATGGTATAAAAATAAACGCAAAAAAAGATGGTTCAATTCTAGACACTTCTTTCTAAGCATATACATATTCTTACTATCACTAAATCATCTGCATGGCTAAGTATGATAACGCTTTTAGGTATTTTTTGCTTCAAAACATTGTCGTAGATACTTTGCCGATCTTAGAGAAGGCATGGCTATTTTAGCTTTAATATAAGACTGAGCGCGGATTACTAACAAAACGCCGGTTTAAAAAGCCAGCATCTGTATCTGCAATAAAAACTTTGCCATTTTGTAGTAAAGACTCAGTCGTGTTGTTTCTGATTCACAAAAATTGATGTTTAGTGATTTTGCTTACATTTTGTATTCATTTTTTCAAAGTCCATAACAAAAGCATTATCTACATGCAAATTGTTTGGGTTTGCAGATGATGGTGCAAGAGATTGTTGGTGGTAGTGATGGGTTGGTGGTGGCAACTGAAGTGCTGTGGCAATCCTGATGGCATTTACTTTCTATTTGACTTTTTCTTTCTCGTCTTACATTGGTAGAAAACCAAGTTAAGATCCAGGTGACTTATATCTGACATTATTTGGATATTTCACAACCATATTTTGATATTTTTGAATTTTGTAGTCGGAATTTTGTGCTTTTGACATTATTTTAATGATTTTAAGCCGGATTTTAAAATGTTTAGTTTTTACTATTTAATATATAGTATTAATAGACAGATTTCTGCACTTTACAACTGTTTTTGGCTTGATTTTAGTTCTTTCTGATATAATTTTAATGTTTTATAACCTAATTTTGTTATTTTTGACATTTTATAAGTAGAATTTTTTAGTGTTTAATAGTTTATAACTGGATTTTAGTTTTTTTTAACAATATTGTAATATTTTATAACCGAGTTTGGTTTGGTGTTTTATAACAAAGATGTTTATAGACTGAATTTTGCTATTTTTAAAATTGTGCATTTTTAAACCGTTTTTGGCCGGATTTTGATATTATATGAAAATATTATAATGTTTTATAACCGGCTTCAGTTATTTTTGATTTTCTATGAATAGAAATTTATATTTTAAACAGTTTAAAATCAAATATTAGTGCTTTTTGACAATACTTTATTATTTCAAGACTGGATTTTACTATTTTTGACGTTTTGTAAGCAAAATTGCACACTTTTTAACTGTTTATCGACAAATTTTGGTATTTTCTAACAATATTTTGATGTATAGCCGAAATTAGTTAATTTTGACATTTTATGAGTAGAATTTGACATGTTTTTAACAGTTTTATGGCTGGCTGGTTACCGAAAAGAACGTTGAGATCACGAAATGCTTAGGGTGGAAACCCTTTCTTGATGTGGTATGGTTTTTGATGCATATTAATTAACTAACCGTATTAAAAAATATATATATTAAGACAATCAAAAGCCAAATTCAAACAAGAACGCACCAAAAACGGCGGATAATTATGCATCAACTAATATTTTAAATATAATTGAAAAAGTCAATGTTGAACATTTGAATTATTAGTATTAATTTAGAATGTCAAACATACTTTAACTTTTATAGTGTCAACAATCTATTGAAATATAATATATAGTGATAATTTGATAAAGTAACAAAGTTGTGGCCAAAAGACAATTTCTATTTGTTTTGGGGGAGGTATTTTCAAACATTGTAAACGTTATTTTAAATGTTAATATGAATATTAATTCTTCTTAAAAAAAAAAATAATTTAGTTAATATAAATTTATTTTTAATTCACTATCAGAACACAAAGATTTGTACAATAAATCTAATGGTAAAACAGAATTAATATTCAATGGTAATAATAATAAAAATCTTCAAACTGTGTAAGCTCATTACACAACTGAATGCAGGGTCCAAGGTCTGAATAATTACTTACCAATGCAAACATAATAATTATTATGAATCACCACAACGAATCAACAATTTTATACTCTTTTATTACATATTTTACCTTTCTAAACAAATATTTACAACTAACACATAAAACTAAGATTGTTAAAAAAATAATATTACATTAACAAAATATAATTAATTTGTTTTTTTATGATTTGTATATAAAAATATATTTACATATTTTTGAAAAAAATATTTTGAACTTGAAGGTCAACACTGTTGAGTTATGATGTGGGTGCACAAATTTTAATAATTATTATAAAATTTCAAATGTATTTCCTGCTACTAAAGACATAATAATATCGCCAAGAAAAAAGTCATATTATATAATGCTTAAGTGTAATTCGTATTCAGTTTTCTTAGAATAGTGACTGTATTTATTATTTACTTGTTGGAAAATTTATGAATCATAAGTTTGTGCACGCGTAATTGTGATTGATCTATTTCCTGAAGAGTAAGAATACTGCGAGGGGTAAGATTGCGCTCAAGAAAAGTGTTTTTTGGATGGAGGTAGCTCCGTTGCAGCCATCATGGTCACAATATTCGCAGAAATCGATGGTGGTTGCGCTGCTGGTTGTTTCTGTTGGGCATGAGCCGATTTTCTCATCGAAATGAAGGAATCTACATTGACGGATGTAGGTGGTCTTACCATAAGCTGAAAAATAAATAAGTTGATTAATATATTTGGATGAGTTTTGAAATATAAAAGTATTTATTTATTTACTCGAAAGACATGATTGTCTAATTTAATAGTGTATTAATTACACAAGAACAGAAGCTATGTTTCGTTACATTAATAAATTTTTACAAAAATACTGCATTTTACATGCATGGTCCATGCTATTCACATCCAAGATTTACTAGTAATTAGAGTAGATTTTGGGACAGTTCCAAAGACCGACATACACAATCACAGGATGTTATTTGCAGAGTTAAACGTTTTTTTTTAGTTGTACAAAATAGAAAATATTTTAGTAAAACTAGGGCGCAGGTCAGAAAACTGTATAAAAGAAAATGTTTTTGAAATTTTCCATTTAAAATTTTATTTTATACATCTTGTGTGTCAGTAGAAACATTAGAAGCGCATATGTAAAGTATTTCAAAAAACTTGTTTCCAACTCTAAATTTCTAAAATTAAGTATAGAAGGTGAAAACAACATATTTTAAGATAATGTTTGATAAAAACTTAAACCTCTAAAGTAATGTTTCAGCAGTATATAACAAATCTAAATATGTGAAATGTTTCTGAAATGCAACCAGATAAACTTTAAAGTCCTATTTGCTCAACAAAGAGATGAGTATTAAAGAACCAAACCAAGGTTATAGAAACTGTCATTTTGTTTTAACAATGGCATTTGCTTGAAATTTTGGACTTTCTGGGTCTTGTAAAAAATATCCTTTCAACAAACAATAAAACGTCCGGTTCAGCAAATGTAGTTCAACCATAGACTTTTTAAGCTTTAACGTAGAACTTTTACCATCAATAGCAGAAATAATAACCAAAAAAAAACATGGCAAATTTATTATTACTGCAAACTTTAAAATTTGATAAGTGCTATTGTTAGAAGAAGACTCAACCAGAAACATTCTACATCTACTTTCTCTTCTACCAGTTGTTTCATCTTGAGAAGCTTTACCGTAAACTGCATTTATACTCTAGCCTTGTACACCTTGCCAGAGCTTCTTTTATAGCTACAGTTCTTGGTTTTTATCACCAAAAACAAACCTGCTTATTTTTGAGTTCAGTGTGCAGTAGTAAGTAGTTAGCTACTAGTGTTACTGTTGATGCATAAGTTTAACTCAAGATTTGTGTAATTAATAGTAGTCAGTTTGCCTGAAAAAAAGATCAACTTTGTCGTTAGGATGCAAATTTGGTTTTGCAGTAGATTGCATAGGCAATTGTAGATGTTTATTAGTGGTCAATCAATGTATTTCTGAACGTCACCAATCACAAGTTTGTACACTAAATCAAAGTACAACATTTTGAGCTTTTTAAAAATCAACAAAAGTTTTTTACAACCCCAACATTCTGAGAACAGAAGCAACAAAAGCAAGAAGACGTAGATACCATTAAACTACAGAAAAGCACTTTAATTTGCTAGTACAACATTAACGTTCAATTTACCGTATACACATAGTAAGCCAACTGTTTAGAAAATATAGTCAAAGATTGTAACAAATACAATGAGTCACTTGAGTAGCAATGTCAACACAATAGAGAGCTCCAATTGTGAGAAGAGGCAATCCATCATCACCTCACATAATTTACCTCTACTGAAACATGAAAAGGTTTCAATATATAAATGTGACATGTGCAGGCTTAGTCTGCTTAAACAACATTTGGCCCTGATAAAAATAGTCTAAAACCCAAACTGCGTCTTTAATTTTTAGGTTGCATACAAAGCAAGCAATTGCCTGCTAGTACAAATTCAAGTTAAGACCTTCACTGACAATAAAGTCACAGCAGAAATTAAAAGAAATCCCAACGTTGAACCAAAGAACTTTGAGATCTGCCAAGTGACTCTACAAATCAGAACAGCCAATTGCAATTACCTAAGTTGTGTACAACAAAAAAACTGCTAGCACCAAGATCAACAAAAAAGTACCATGTTTTGGTACTTGCATCCAATAAAAGTTGTTTTACAGTCAACATCAAACTATCAAACGTGATAGAAAAAGAAATATGTGAAAACATGGGATTAACTCCGTCAAATTGAAAGATAACACAACCAAACACATATCGTTTGTAATTGAAACAAACCGTCTGTTAGATACCACAACAAAAAAGCTTACAGTTAAACACGGTTTATCTCTCAACACAGCACTTGTGGTCCAAAACAGTGTGACCAACTATGTCAACAATGCTATTACTGCTCAAATCAATAGAAACAATACTCCAACAATGTTCCCATAGCAAGGCATAAGTGTCAATGTTCTTGTTTGTAGCCAACAACAGTTACTTGCAAAAACATTATGCACACAAACTCAGTTTCAAGCCAAAGACGCAAAAAAGTATTGATTTTTATTGTATCGGTGATGTCGCTGTTACTAGCCTCTTCTACTTTTTTAAGCTTCTGACAACGACAATATCATTCTAAAGACATACGTAAGACAAACTATGAAAGACTTTGTTTGTTTGTCATCATTTTTTATCGTCGGTTTGTTGATTGCTATAAACAAACATCTTTAAGGTTTATACGAGGTTTCTCCGGGAAGTACGAATAAAAAATTTGTGTCGACGTGTCAAGGCGTTGTGGAGGGGCGGCCAGGTGGTCTCCCCTTGTTATGCAATTCCCTCAACGTTCAGTTCGAGCTAAAGCGCTCTGCAAGTAAGTAGGAATTTACGTCTGCTTGTTAAAAGTAACCCTTTTTTTACCTGTCGTCGGCATAAAGCTCTCTCTGATTGAGGAACAGCGCATAAAGTTTCTTGTAAAGTTAGGCAAGAATTGCCGTGAGATTTTTGAGTGTTTGAAACAAGTTTTCGGAAACCATTCTCTAAAAGAACCTATCGTCAACAAGTGGTTAAAAAGGTTCCGAAAAGGCGCAAAAGATGACCTTCGCTCAGGACGCCTTTCCACATCAAGTTCTGAGAGAAATGTTGAACAAATTTGGAGTTGTGTTCTTAAAAACTGTCGATTAACCGTTAGAATGATAACTGAGAATCTGTCAATCCCCAAACCAATCGTCTACAAAATTTTGACTAAAAAACTTAAAATGAATAACTTTTTGGCTGAAGCTCAATCACCGTGACAGAAAAACACCCGCCTTGTCTTATTCACCCGATTTAGCCCCTTGCGACTTCTTTCTGTTCCTAAAACGCAAAATGGTGCTTTGGGGGCTGCACTTGGGAAATGTGAAAGCCATCAAGGCAGCAACTGAAAAGCCTCACAACTGAAGACTTTCAGCAATCTTATCAATAGTGGAAACGGCGTTGGCAGAAGTGCATCTTGTCTCAAGAGGAGTACTTTGAAGAAGACTATATTGAAATACCTGAATAATTGTAAAATAAAGTTATTATTCCACTTTTATACGTATTTTCCGGACAAACCTCGTATATAATCTACGAAAACAAAAAACTCCTACGCTGACATAATTTGTCTCTGCTTAATTGCCTTTTATAACCTGTAACGCCTAACGTATACGACCCCAACATTGTAGACAAACACAAAAAAGCACAAAGACTACAAAAAAATAGTTTCTAAAGAAGTCATTAAAAGATTTTGACTAGTACGACATTGACTTTAATTCACTGCAACTACCTAATAAGCTAAAGAATCTTGTCAAATCCATTTCTACAAAACCTGTGACAGTTATTATCTCAATACAGCTACTAGGCAACATCTATGGGTAGAGAACCTTATCAAGTAAGTTCAGTTAATCCAAGAAATGAAACCTCATAACCATTTGATGCGTTTTTACTATTTATCACCTCAAATGCAAAATAGAGTGTCTGTGTTGCCTATTCAACCAAATTACAGTGCTGATAGAGTTGGTTCACAGCTGAATTCAGCCTGTCATTACTGAGATCAAAGAAGTTTTGACAACTACGATCACCCAGGTTACGTACAATACAAAAATCATTAGCACTAAGTGCCACAAAGATGCAGCATTATATAGCTTGGCTTTGCAACCACCTACAAGCATAATCAATAAAAGTTGCTTTCTATTGCACATAAAAAAAAATGAGAATATATTTTTTTAGCAAATTGAAAGATACAACCAGAAACATACTGTTGCCAATCAAAACACACCGCACGGTAGATACCACAGTGGATAGCACACTGAAGAAGTCTACTTTTAAGCTTGGCTTGCCTCTCAACATTCTCCTATAAATATTTTCACTTCGGTAACGGAAAACACAAAACATTTAAAACTATAATATTAAAGTGTTACATTTTTTCAACTCTATTAAACAGGGTAGAAGCCTGCACAACAAAGGTAAACAACATCAAATACCTAGAAGTATTTAAAATGTGGTGTTACAGAAAGGTGCTCAAAATTTCATGTACCGACAAGATTACCAATAAAGAAGTATTACACTAAATGGATAAAACCAAAAATTAAAATACTTCGGACATTTTCTAAGAAGAAACGACATAGTTTCTTCAAATTAATAATAAATAAATAAATAAAAAGAACAGTTGATAAAAGAAAAATTTTGTGGCTTTAAAACCTGTGAAAATGATTTGGATGTACTCATACCAAATTATTCAGAGTAACAGTCAATAAATTCTGCATAATAATAATAATTTCCAGTCTCAGATTGGACACAGCACTTGTGGCCTACTACGTCACCATCGCCACTATAACTGAAGACAACGTTGGAAAGGAGACTCCACCGATGCTTCTACAACATGTCAAGAGGGTTAACTTGTTTGTTTGTAGCCAGAAAAACTTCCAACATAAATTTATTGATTTTAATTATACCGGTGCGGTTGCTGTTGCCAATCTCCATCAATTGATGCTTTTCCCAGTTTTTGTTCTTTTCTTTTTTTGTGTTATCAAGGTAAGAAAAAAAGCATAGTGCTTTCACCACCCAAACCCATAAAAAAAAACAAACAAAAAATTTAAAAGACATAAATACTACTGTACTATTAAGAAGCAGTCGCAGAAATAGTACCTGGAATATTTTGACTACTACGACGTTGACTTGGAATTAAAATTCACTGCAATTATCTAACAACTGATTAAAGGATCTCGTTTAACATGTAATGCACAAAGTATTACAAACGAAAGTACGGTGCATTCACCATCCCAACTTTAACATCTCCAAAAAAAAGAAACTAACAGAATGTAGAGAAACATTAAAAATACTACTACAGAGCAGTTGTAGGAAAATACTTTAATATTTTTACTAGTACAACATTGGCCTAATTGTCTAAAGAACTTTGTCAAGACTATTTCTACAAAACCTATGACTATTACCATCCTCTGAGTCATTTAGGTAGCAACATGAATACAGCTTTTAGGCAAAATCTAAGAGTTATAAGAAATCTACTGGCTACCGCCTAACTG
Source organism: Tachinus rufipes (assembly GCA_963932245.1). Classification (NCBI taxonomy): domain Eukaryota; kingdom Metazoa; phylum Arthropoda; class Insecta; order Coleoptera; family Staphylinidae; genus Tachinus; species Tachinus rufipes. The sequence goes on along the minus strand of OZ010747.1, from coordinate 83,336,478 downwards.
TGATCACAAACACATGAAGGTAGCACGCGCATGCTTATCAAATACAAAGCAACTATGTAGCCTGCTCAAACAAACTACAATATTGATAGAAATGGTTTACAACTTCAACTACTTCTGTAATTTCCAGGTTGCATACTGGCAATAACTAAAAAATTGGCAAAACAACTCAGAACCACCCAAAGAGCATGGAACGTGCAATGTTAGGTATCCCTCAGAGACAAAGTGCGTAATAGCAAAATTTAAAAAAAAAACAAAATAACTAATACCATGAAACTGCAAGCCTCAAATGGAAATGGATGGACGTCACAAGGCAAAGCCCTGAATAGTGGTCACACAAAATAACCTTTTAGAGACCAAGGGAAACTAAAAGAAACACGGGAAGACCTCAAATGAAATATTAATACCTTAGCAGGAAAACAATTGATGAGACTGGCAAATCTAACAATAGACGAATTAAAAGGTTAAGAAGAAGATAGTGGTCACCCAACTATTTACTGAATTTAACAGTTAAGTAAAAAAAAAAAATTTGAAAGAAACGCAAGGCGAATAATTTGTGCGTGATTGTGTATGCTGTTTCTATAAATATATCTGTCCTCTTCACATACTAGCTATTGACTATCAGCTATTGACAAATCTTGGGAACTCTCTCAAAAATTTGGAGATTGCAGATAGTTGATAGCTAGTGCGCAAGAAGAATAGATACATTTATAGCAGCGGCATACACAAGTATTCACAAATATATTAGTCTTACGCTTCTTTTTAATATTCATTCACTCAACAATTCACAAAATTGTTGTTGATAGATGTTAAGATTGACTCACAAGTTATTGCAAAAATAAAAAATGTATTGGAGATTTAACCGGAGAGCTTTGACATCTGTCAAGTAACTGTCAACAAAGTTGATTACAAAACAACATCGCCAACCACAATCACCCAGGTTACGTACAATACAAATATCATTAGCAGCAAGTGCCACAAAGGAACAACATGATTCAGCTTGGCAAATATAAGCAATTAAAGTTGTTTTTGGATTAACATCAAAATTCTATTCTGGACTAATTGGAAGATTATACAATCAGAAATATCCGGCCATATGGGTGACAGAACACAAAAGAAATCAAAACAGAGTATTTTAACAAAAATGAAAGAAAAAACCTTTATAACAGCAAAATAAGATTAAAGCTAAGGACTAAAGTACTGAAGTGTTACATTTTCTTTATTCTGTTATACGGGATAGAAGCCTGGACAACAAAAGCAAACAACATTAAAAACGTAGAAGCATTTAAAATGTAATGCTACAGCAAAATTCTCAAAATTTTATAGACCGACAAGATCACCATCAAAGAAATACTACATTAAATGGATAAAACCAGAAAGATCACTAACAGAATAAAGAGACAAAAATTAAAATACTTTGAAAAAATCAGATATAGTTTCTTGAAACTAATAATTCAAGAAAAATTAAAAAAAAAGAACAGTTGGTAGAAGAAGAATTGTGTGGCTTTCAAAACTAAAGAAATGGTTTGGATGTTTATTTACCAAACTATATAGAGTAGCCGTCAACAAAGTCCGCATAATGATGATAATTTACAAATTTTAATAGAAGCGAAACTTAAATAAGAAGACTCCTCAACACAGCATTTGTGGCCTCTAACTGTGCTACCAACTACGTCACCATCGCCATCACAAGTAAAGATTTTGTTGGTAACACTCTATCAATGTTTCCACAACCTGCCCAGAAAGTTAAATTGCTTGCTTGTAGCCAGTCAGTGTCATTGGCCAAAACTTCCAACAAAGATATATTCATCTTCATTGTACCAGTGCGGTTGCTGTTGCCAGTTTCTATCGTTTGTTGTTTGTTGCAGCTTTTGTTGTTATATTTGTTGCCATTGGCTACAATAAGCATCTTGATTTATTACTACAATCCATTACTTCATTTTCAATTAAGGTACTTCTAAAATTGTTTTACCAAAACGTAGACCTTAAGACAAACAAGTAAAAGCAAAAAAAAAATTATAGTTTCTAAATCTCTCGATATTTTAATTTTATTAACCTGGTAAACACTTTTTTTAGACTATTCTTTAAACATTAGTGCCTTGTACCCAAATGTCAAAAATATGTGGACATTATTTTCTACCACTTTAATGGAAGTCAGAGAAGCAGCGTTAAGCAGTTGGTAATAATTTTTGCATCACTAAACGGTTGTACGCTACAACAAGGTACAAAATTGTACGCAAAACACAACGTCCCAAGATGTAAAAACAATTTTTACGATAGAACTCTTTAATTCTGAAGTTGTTACATTGTTCTTTAAAATCCCCCTTTCAACACCTAGAAAGCGCACCAATAACACTGAGAGCAAAACTGGCAATGTACAAGTAAATACTTGTAAAGATCATCAAGCTTTATGACCGGGAAGTAACTTGTTGCCGATGCTCGTGTTTTTGAGTTTAACACAAAGTTTGTCAAGTTAGCAATATTCAAACTTTCTTTTTTTTGTCTTATTATTATTATTGAATAAAGGATCTATGTGGTTGTTTGTTAGTGGTCAATCAGTGTCTTTCTCCAACAAAACCTTGTAGATATTAATTTATTTTAGAACTAACCATTTAGAAAGTGAACGACACTTATCCATTTTCATTGAAAGACACAAGTTTCAACTACTACAGTGTTAAAGAGCATTGTGAACTCTAAGAATGAAGACCAGCAGTGGACGACTGAAAATTGCGGTCTTGAAAAAACTTTTTTTGAGTCTTCAGCAGGGTTTCTAAAACCATAACAAGTTCTTGTGCCGCTGCTCAACTTTCTTGCACCGAGCAACATATAATATAACCTTAAGTGACTTATTTGTTAACCTTTAAGAACAAATTTTTATTCTTATTTTCAAGTCACATCATTAAGGTTGACTGTGTTAGAGTTAGATCAAATCTACGCCATCATCAGAGCTACCCCACTATATAGGTATTTTATTTATAATTTATAATACAAACTGACTACTGCAAATATGTTTAGACCTACTAATAATTAAAAATTATTTGAATTTAAAACACTTGCTCACAATATTGGTACTTACTAGTTTGTTTCTTCTTCATGCAGACAGCCTTTTGCATTTGATTTCCATGTCCACTGTAGTACTGGCTTGTACTCTGGTCACAGTCTTGGAGATTAACCATGTTGTTATTTTGTGGGTATCGGGCATACCTTTCATACATCGTTGTGTTGAAATAGTCAGAACATGGCGCATCCATGTCCGATGAGCAAGACCAACATCTTAAGGAATCACCTTGAAAAATTAAAAAAAAGAATTAACATCAGTTTTAGGACCCTATATAATATAATAAGTTGTACTTGCAAAAGATATAGGCAAGTCGTACACTTAGTGTATAAATATTAGATTGAGAATAAATCGTTTGCTTATATAAAAATGTAAATCACTTAACAAATTTGGCTAAAACAATCCTGCACGCATTAAATTAATAGCTAAGAGCCTATTATACTCAGCTTTATACTAATATTAGATAGATTACAGAGCTGAACTTAGAGAAAAAAAAATTGGTATGGCTTTTCGGATTTAAAAATTTTAATTTTTAGTTAGTTTTTCTATTTTTATATAAACCATAGTATGAGATACGGCTCTGTGCGTTATTAATAATTCTAGTTTGTATACAATTTACACTTAATAATAAGCCTTGAATTTATTTTACATAAAACTTGTTATGATTTCAATAAACAAGAATAGTGTGTTTATTATTGATATTATTATATAAATATTGTTGCACATCACCATAAAAAAACAATCCTACACGGAGCCTCAATAACCAGTAATGTCTCGTTAAATCACTGCTAATTAATAATAGCTAGCATGACACAGCAATTAAATTTATAATATGATTGATGGCAGCTATTAATTGTTAGAAAATTTACTATTTTTTCATCCACATCTAAATACTTTTTTTGTTTTATACCAATTTTCTTTAAGTAGCTGCATAATTCAGATGAATCTAGAACACATCTGCTCATTTAATTTTTTTCATCTCCTTAGGTGTAGTGACCCACAAAAAGCGTGGCCTGCAAAACAAAAACATTGCGACATCTCGTATATCATAGCTTTCTAACTTTCACTAAGTGTAGTACTATAATACAAACGCCACATAATATAATGGGTTTGAGTTAACACAACCTGTACGCGGGATTTATTTAATCATGGGAAAGGAGCTGCGTTTGTAAACGGATGATGGTTTGAATTAATGGACGTTTTCTAGTTAACAGTAAAATGAGAGTTAAATTGTTTTATTTGTGAAGATTTTTTTATAATGTTGAAAAATTGATGTTTTTGTTTTCTTATAAAATTTAACATTAAGTAGAAGTTATAAATTAAAACCTCATAAAATATATTTTCAAAAAAATTTGCCAACTTAAATATTAAAATCAAAATCAAACTAATTTATTGTGCATCTTTTATGAATTTTTAAATAATAATAAATGTGTGGTGTTTGAAGATTTTTTTGTACAATTTTTAATTAATTATTTAATACAATAAATTGTTTTTTATGAAATTTGTTAATAGATTAATATTTTAACAAATTTGCTTTTAGATTGATTTTTTGACAAATTTCAACCAATTTACTGCTTTTTTCCACAACACTTGATAAAGAATTTTATGCAAGTTATAGTTTTAACTAAAATTTGCAAATATAGACTTTGACTGCAAAAAAAATTGTAAAAAATTGCAGAGAAACTTCATTTATCGCAAAAAACTTGTTCATAAAAATTCTTTTCTATCTTAAATTGGCTAAAAATCTTGTAAAATACGCATTGATAACAAATAATTCACTAAAAATGCAATGATATACCTGTTATTGCAACAGAATGTTAAGAAATTGCATTGAAACCTCATTTATTGCATAGAATTTATCAAAAACTATTTTTTATTTTGAATTAGTCAAAAATCTTAGCAATTATAAACTTTTTATGACAAGAAAATAATCAAAAATTGCACAAAAACTCATTTGTCGTACAAAATTAATTAAGTATTTGCTACAAAAATTGACAAAAAAATTTGTAAAACACTTATTTATCATCAAATTTATAAATATTTGTAAAAATAAACCTTTTATGCAAAAAAAATGATCAAAAACTGCACAGAAACCTTAATTATCATATAAAACTAATCAAAAATCAGTCTACCAAAACAAATTTTATCTTAAGTTCGCTTAAAATCATTTAGAAAACTCATTTATTGCAAGAAATGTATAACAATTGGTAAAAAAACTGCATGAAATTGTCTAAAAAAACTATTTTCTATCTTAAATTACCTAAAAATGTAAAAACTTATTTATTACAAAAGAATCTTTAATAATTTGTCAGGAAATGTCGTGAAACTTTACGGAAACTTTATTTATTTCTATTTTAAATTTGCTAATAATCTTGTAAGAACTTTATTTATTGCAAGGAATCTATAAAATTTTGCAATATTAAACCTTTTATTGCAAGAAAATGTTTAAATATTGCACAAAAACCTCAATTGCAAAAAATCTTTAAAAATTTGCAAGAAAATGTACAGAAACCTCATTTATTAAAGAAAACCTATTTATTGTAAAGAATCCTTCAAGAAACTGTCAAGAAACTGTACAAAAACTTCATTTATTGCATGAAATTTATTAATAATTGTTTTTAGAAACTGTTTTCTATTTTAAATTTGCAAATAATGACTTTGTATTTCAAGAAAATAATTGCATTTGTTGCATAAAAATAATCCAATATTGTCTACAAAAACTATTTTCTTAATTAAATTTGCTAATAATTTTGTAAGAATAAATAAATTGCAAGAAAATTTTAAAAACTGCACAAAAACCTTATTTACTGCATTAAAATTATCAAAAATTGTTCATAAAAACTTATTTTCTATTTTAAATTAGCTTAAAATGTTGTAGAAAAATCGTTTATTGTAAAAGAATCCTTAAAAATTTGCAAAAAACTGTACAAAAACCTCATTTATTGTACAAAAACCTATTTATTGTAAAAAACAATAAAAAACTCAAGAAACTTTCCAAAAACCTTATTTATAGCATGAACCTTATTAAATTTTTTTTAAAACTGTTTTCTATTTTTAATTTGCAAATAATGACTTTGTATTTCAAGAAAATAATAAAAAAATGCATTTATTGCATGAAAATGATTAAATATTGTCTACAAAAACCTATTTTTTGTTTTAAATTTGCAAATAATCTTGTAGGAACTTTTTTTTTGCAAAGAATCTATAAAATTTTGCAAAAGTAGACCTTTTATTGCAAGAAAATGTTTAAAAATTGCACAATAACCTCAATTACTGCATGAAAATGAACAAAAACTGTTCATAAAAAACTATTTTTTATTTTAAGTTTTTTGTAAAAAACACATTTATTGCAAAGAATTCCTAAAAAATTGCAAGAAAATGTCAAAAAAATGTACGAAAACCTCATTTATTGCAAATAATCTATAAAAAAAATAAGAAAATGTCACTAAACTGTACAAAAACTTCATTTATTGTATAATATTTATCAAAAATTGTTTTCAAAAACTTGCAAATAATGACTTTGTTTTTTAAAAAAATAGTGAAAAATTACATTTATTGCATAAAAATGATCAAATGTTGTCTACAAAAACTATTTTCTGTTTTAAATTTGCTAATTATCTTATGAGAACTTTATTTATTGCAAGGAATCTATAAATTTTTGCAAAAGTAAAGTTTTTATTGCAAGAAACTGTTAAAAAAATGCACATAAACTTCATTTACTGCATGAAAATTATCAAAAACTGTTCATAAAAAACTATTTTATATTTTAAATTGACAAAAAAATTTGTAGAAAACTAATTTATTGCAAAGAATCTCTAAAAATTTGCAAGAAAATGTCAAGAAACTGTACAAAAACCTTATTTATTTCATGAAATTTATTAAAAATTGTTTTTAAAAACTGTTTTATATTTTAAATTTGCAAATATTAACTTTGTATTTTTAGAAAAAAATAAAAAATTGCATTTATTGCATAAAAATGATCAAATATTGTCTACAAAAACTATTTTTTGTTTTAAATTTGCTAATAATCTTGTTGGAACTTTGTTTTTTGCAAGGAATCTATAAAATTTTGCAAAAGTAGATCTTTTATTGCAAGAAAATGTTTAACATTTGCACAAAAGCATAAAAATGATCAAAAACTGTTTATAAAAAAACAAAAATCTTATAAAAAACTTATTTATTGCAACGATTTTATAAAAAATTGCATAGATAGACCTTTTACTGTAATAAAGTACCCAAAAATTACATAAAAACCTCATTTATTGCATGAATTTGATCAAATATTGTCCAGAAATACTATTTTATATCTTAAATTGTCTATTTTTTTTGTAAAAAAGCCAATTATTGCAAGAAACCTTTAAAAAATTAAAAAGATAGATTTTTTTATTGCAAAAAAATAGTTAAAAATTGCTCAAAAACCTCATTTATCACACAAAATATAAAACTCGTACAAAATTCCATAAAATTTGACAAAAATAGAATTTTTATTGCAAGAAAATTGAATAGAAACTTTATTTATTGCATAAAATTTATCAAAATTTTGTTGTTGTTGACCAAAAATGTTGTAGAGAACTGATTTATTGAAAGAAATCTATAAAATTTTGTATAAATAAACCTTTTATTGCAAAATAATGTTTCAAAATTGAACAAAAATCTCATTTATTACATAAAATTGATCAAATATTGTCCATAAACTATTTTCTATTTTAAATAGGTCAAAAATGTTGTACGTTTACTGCAAAAAAAAAATTTGTTGTAAAAAAACATTCAAACTTTTAAAGAAAATTCATTTATTACATCAAAAATTGTTTATAAAAGCTATTTTACATCTTAAACTAGCCAAAAAAATTGTAAAAACTTATTTATCGCAAGAAAAAAAAAACTGCCAACAAAGATCTGTGTTAGAAAAGGTTTAAAAGTTTTGTAAAAATGATCAAAAATTGTTCATAAAAGCTATTTTTCATCTTGAACTAGCTGAAAAAATTGTAAAAACCTATTTATCGCAAAAAAAAACTGCCAACAAAGATCTGTGTAAGAAAAGGTTTAAAAGTTTTTTAAAAATAATCAAAAATTGTTCATAAAATTTACAAATTATGTTAAACTTGCCAAAAAGTTTGTAAAAATTTATAAAAAATTGCAAAGAAAGCCGTTTTATTGCAAGAAAATGATAAAGAAATGCATAAAAACTATATTTATTGCAAGAAATCAACAAAAATTGTCTATAAACACTGTTTTCTATCTTAAATTGTCCAAAACTCTTGTAAAATAACCACAGTTTATAAAAAAAACTTATTTATTGTAAGTAATTGTAGAAAATTGCACAAAAAAATCATTTATTGCATAAAGTTTATCAAAAATTTATAAAACTATAAAATTATTTTATATGTTAAATTTGCCAAATGTAAAAAACTTGCAAAAATTCTATAAAAATTGCAAAAATATACTTTTATTGCAAGAAAATCATAAAAAAATTGCATAAAAACCTCATTCGTCACTTAAAATTGATCAAATATTGTCTATAAAAGCTATTTTCTATTTTAAGTTAGCTGAAACTCTAAAACCTGTTTATTGCAAGAAATTCATAAAAATTTGCAAAGATAAACTTTGTATTACAATTTTTTTTAAACTTCACGAAAACTTTAGTTATTGCATGAAACTAATTAAATATTGTAAAAATAAAACTATTGTTTATCTTAAATTGGCAAAAAAAATCGTAGAAAACTCAATTTTTTCAAAGAATCCATAAAAATTTAATTTTTTGTGGCAAGAAAATAGTCAAAAACCTCATTTATTGCATGAAGCTAAAAATCATATTTACAAAAAATGTTAAAAAATTAGACAAAAATCTCATTCATCGCATAAATTTGATCAAATACTGTCTTCAAAAACTATTTTCTATTTTAAATTAGCTAACAATCTTGTAGAAAATTGATTTATTGCAAGAAATCTATAAAAGCTTGCAAAGATAGTTCTTTTATTGCAAGAAAGTGTTAATAAATTGCACAAAATCTTATTTATTACATAACATTTATCAGAAATTGTTTATATAAATGGTTTTCTATCTTAAGTTAGTTAAAATTAAAAAAAAAAAACATTGATTGCAATCTTTAAAAAAATTCAAAAAAACTTCATTTATTGCATGAAATTAATCAAATACTATCTTCCAACTTTATTTTCTATCTTAAATTGGCTAACAATAATGTAAAAAACTCATTTATTGCAATAAATTCTTAAAAACTTGCAAACATAGACATTTTATTCCAAGAAAATGATAATAAATTGCACAAAATTCTGATTTATTGCAAAAAATTATTAAAAAAAAAAAAAAATTCTATTTTAAATTGGCCAAAAATCATATGAAAATTCATTTATTGCAAGAAATTTATAAAAATTTGTATTGATACATCTTTATTGCAATAAAATAGTAAAAAATCACATAAAAACCTTATTTATTGCATAAATTTGATCAAATATTGTCTACAAAAACTATTTTCTATCTTAAATTGTCTAAAAAAACAAAAATTGCAAAGATAGATTTTTTATTGCAAAAAAACGGTAAAAAAATGGACAAAAACCTCATTTATGGCATAAAATAAAAACATTGTAAAAAAATCATTTATTGCAAAGATCTATAAAAGTTATCAAAAGTAGAATGTTTATTGCAACAAAATTGGGCAGAAACTTTATTTATTGCAAAATTTATAAAAAATTTGTTTATAAAAGCTATTTTCTGTTCTAAGTTCTAAGACCAAAAATGTTGTAGAGAACTGATTTATTGCAAGAAATCTATAAAATTTTGTATAAATAGAATTTTTATTGCCAAATAATGGTTTAAAATTGAACATAAATCTAATTTATTACATAAAATTGATCAAACAAAACACTTTTTAACTTAAATTGGCCAAAAATGTAAAAATGTATATTTACTGCAAGGAATCTCTTTTATTATAAGAAATCATTTAAACATTGCAAAGAATATTTATTTATTACATCAAAAATTGTTTATAAAGCCATTTTACATGTTAAACTTGCCAAAAAATTGTAAAAACTCATTTATAGCAAAAAATAAAAAGAAAACTGCCAAGAAAGATCTGTGTAAAATTTATTGAGTAAAAATGATCAAAAATTGTTTATAAACCATTTTTGATCACATCTTATGTTAAACTTGCCAAAAAGCTTGAAAACATTTATGAAAAATTGCAAAAAAAGCAGTTTTATTGCAAGATAAACAAATGCATAGAAACCATATTTATTGCATAAAATTAACAAAAATTATCTATAAACACTGTTTTCTATCTTAAGTTGGCTAAAACTCTCGTAAAAAGAACTATTTACCGCAAGGAATCTATAAAAAAACATTTTATTTCAAGATATTGTAGAAAATTGCACAAAAAAATCATTTATTACATAAAGTTTATCAAAAAACTGTTAAATTTGCCAAAAAATTTGTAAACATGCCATTTCCGAAAAGAATTCCATAAAGTAACTTAATTGTTAAAACTATTTTTCATCTTAAATTGACCAAAAATGTTATCGAAAACTCATTTACTGCAAAAAATTATATAAAACTAAAAAAAAAAAACTTAAAAATGGTCCATAAAAATCGTTTTATATCTTGAACTTGCAAAAAAATTATTTACCACAAATAACTCATAAAAACTTGCAAAAAAGCTTGTTTATTCTTCTTCTTTACGTGCCTTGTCCTCCACGAACGTTGGCGATCATCAACTTTATTTGGGTCTTGTTGGCAGCTCTACAAAAAAGAGTTGTAGTGCTGTAGGTTCTTCAACCAGGACGTCCTTCTGCGACCTGGCCCTCGCCTACCAGCTATCTTTCCCTGCATTATATTTTGCAGTAATCTATACTTCAAGCCTCGCATGATATGGCCAAGATACTCAAACTTGCGTTTTTTCAGAAGATATAAAATTTCTGTGTCTTTATTGAAGCATGCATGAACTTGGGCATAAGATATTCTATCTGTCCACACTATACGTAGCATCCTTCTGTATGACCACATCTCGAATGCTTCTAACTTTTTGCACATAGCATCTGTAAGCGTCCAGGTCTCTGCGCCATTCATTAATATGGAGAAAACATAACAACGTAGCAACCGAACTCGCAGATTGAGATTAAGATCATTAAAAATTGCACAAAAATCTTATTTAATGCATAAGATTGATCAAAAATTGTTATAAATGTGCCAAAAATTTCATAATAACGCATTTTATGCAAGGAATTCATAAAAACTATTAAAAAAAAACTTAAAACTTAAAGGTCCCACAATAAACTTATTTATTATATACAAATTTCATCAAAAATTGTTCAAAAAAAGTCAAAAACTGCATAAAAACCTTACGTATTGCATAAAATTGATCAAAAATTGTCCACAAAAACTATTTTTCATTTTAAATTTGCTAAAAATCTTGTAGAAACTTTTTGCAATAAATCTATAAAAGTTTGCAATAAAATGTTTAAAAATTGCAAAAAAAACTCATTTTTTCATATTTTCTATTTTAAATTGGCCAAAAATCTTATAAAAAACTCATTTATTGCAAGAAATTCATAAAAATTTGCATAGATAGACCTTTTATTGTAATAAAATATCTTAAATTGTCTAAAATTTTGTAAAAAAAGCCAATTATTGCAAAAGAACCTTAAAAAATTGCAAAGATGGGCTTTTTATTGCAAGAAAACGGTTAAAAATTGCACAAAAATCTCATTTATTGCATACATTTCATTAAAATTTTGCTTATAAAAATTATTTTCTGTTTTAAGTTGACCAAAAATGTTGTAGAAAATTGATTTCATGCAAGAAATCTATAAAAAATTGTATAAATAGATCTTTTATTGCAAAATAATGTTTAAAAATTGCACAAAAATCTCATTTATTGTAAGAAATCATTTAAACTTTGCAAAAAAAAAATTTATTACATCAATAATTGTTTATAAAAGCCATTTTATATTTTAAAAATACCAAAATTTTTGTAAAAACCCATTAATTGCAAGAAATTAACAAAAAACTGTAAAAAAACTGTAAGAAAACGTTTAAAAGTTTAGAAAAAAATTATTGATCAAAAATTGTACATAAAAGCCAGATATTATGTTAAACTTGCCAAAAAGTTTGTAAAAATTTATGAAAAATTGCAAAGAAAACCGTATTATTGCAAGAAAATGGTAAATATTTGTTTAAAAAATTGTCCATAAATACTATTTTTTATCCTAAATTGGCCAAACTCTTGTAAAAAAATCATTTACCGCAAAATTCCATGAAAAAAGCTTTTTTTATTGCAAGAAATTGTAAAAAATTGCAGAAAAAAATTATTTATTACATAAAGTATATCAAAAAACGATATAAAATTATTTTATATCTTAAATTTGCTCAGCACATTTCCAAGCTCTTCACTATTATGTATAATTGGACCCAGATCAGTAACAACCTCACGCCGCTACCCAAGCATATATTATGTATATTAATGTATGTCAATGTTTATCGTGGCAATAAATGTCTCGTGGTTTCAGACGACAAAGAATGACAAAAGTATCAATTTTCAAAATGGCACACAGCGCCTTCACCATCTAACAATCTATTGCATCTATGATTTGCGGTGTTGCCAAATTTCATCAAAATCCAATGTATGGTTTTAAAGTTATTTAATTTTTTTTATTCTCGAATCTGATAAGTACAAATCTAGTCGGTTGTCTAATTTTGAGGTTATGCAAAATTGACCAAACAAATTTTGATTAATTTTTTACAGTTTGTAGTACAAAATTGGAAAAGCATTGTTCCAAATTTTAATAAAATCTAAAGCATGGTTTTAAAACTATGCAACTTTTTCTAACCTCAAATTTGCTTAGTACAAATTTTGCTAGTTTACTAATTTTGAGGTTATGCAAAATAGACTAAATAAAATTTGCTTAATTTTGTACAGTAAGTAGTACGACTTTTAAGAAGCATTTTTTCCAAATTTCAATAAAATCCAATGTATGGTTTTGAAATTATTAATTTTTTTCTATCTTGGAATTCGCTTAGTATGAATTTAGCCAGTTCACTAATTTTGAATTTATATAAAATTGACTAAATAAATTTTAATTAACTTTGTACAGTTGGTAGTATGTTTTTTTAAAAGAATTGTTGCCAAGTTTGAATAAAATCTCAAGCATGGTTTTAAAATTATTCAACTTTTTCTATCTTGGAATCCGCTTAGTATGAATCTAGCCAGTTCACTAATTTTAAGGTTATACAAAATTGACCAAATAAGTTTTAATTGTTTTTTTACAATTGGTAGCACAATTTTTGAGAAGCAGTTGGTGGTATGGTTTTTTAAAAGCATTGTTGCCAAATTTAAATAAAATCTAATAAATGGTTTTAAAATTATTCATTTTTTTTCTATCTTGAAATCCGCTTAGTATGGATCTAACTAGTTCACTAATTTTGAGGTTATACAAAATTGACTGAATAAGATTTAATTGTTTTTTTACAATTAGTAGCACAATTTTTGAGAAGCATTCCTGCCAAATTTGAATCTAATCCAATCTGCTTAGTATAAATCTAGCCAGTTCACCAATTTTGAGTTTACATAAAATTGACTGAATAAATTTTGATTAATTTTGTACAAATGGTAGTATGTTTTTTTAGAAACATTGTTGCTAAATTTGATTCAAATCTAACGCATCGTTTGAAAATGATTCAACTTTTTCTATCTTGGAATTTGCTTAGTTTGGATCTAACCAGTTCACTAATTTTGATGTTATACAAAATTGACCGAATAAGTTTTAAATATTTGTTTACAGTTGATAGCACAACGTTTGAGAAGCATTGTTGCCAAATTTGAATAAAATCCAATGTATGGTTTTGAAATTATTTAATTTTTTCTATCTTGGATTCTGCTTAGTATGAATCTAACCAGTTCACTAATTTTGAGTTTATATAAAATTAACTGAATAAATTTTTATTAATTTTGTACAGTTGGTAGTATGGTTTTTTAAAAGCATTGTTGCCAAATTTTAATAAAATCTAATGCATGATTTTAAAATTATTCAGCTTTTTCTATCTTGGAATCCGCTTACTTAATCTAGCCAGTTCACTAATTTTGAGGTTATACAAAATTGACCAAATAAATTTTAATTATTTTTTTACAGTTGGCAGCACAATTTTTGAGAAGCATTATTGCCAAATTTAAATAAAATCCAATGTATGGTTTTGAAATTATTTCAATTTTTTTATCTTGGAATCTGCTTAGTATAAATCTAACCAGTCCACTAACTTTGAGTTTATATAAAATTCATTGAATAAATTTTGATTAATTTTGTACAGTTGGTAGTATGGTTTTTTAAAAGCATTGTTACCAAATTTGAATAAAATCTAAAGTATGGTTTTAAAATTATGCAACTTTTTCTAACCTCAAATTTGCTTAGTAAAAATCTTGCCAGTTTACTAATTTTGAGGTTATGTAAAATAGTCTGAATAAATTTTGCTTAATTTTGTACAGTAAATAGTACGAAGTTTAAGAAGCATTTTTACCAAATTTAAATAAAATCCAATGGTTAGTTTTGAAATTATTAAATTTTTTCTATATCGAAATCCGCTTAGTATAAATTTAGCCAGTTCACTAATTTTGAGTTTATATAAAATTGACTGAATAAATTTTGCTTAATTTTGTACAGTTCGTAGTATGGTTTTTTAGAAGCATTGTTGCCAAATTTGAGTAAATTCTAACGCATGGTTTTAAAATTATTTAATTTTTTCTATCTTGGAATCCGCTTAGTATGAATCTAGCCAGTTCACTAATTTTGAGGTTATACAAAATTGACCAAATTATTTTTAATTATTTTTTACAGTTGGTAGCACGACTTTTGAGAAGCATTGTTGCCAAATTTGAATAAAATCTAATGTATGGTTTAAATTATTTTGTTCTATTTCGGAACTCGCTTAGTATAAATCTAGTCAGTTATCGAATTTTGAAGTATAGTTACTAAAAAGCATTGTTGTCAAATTGAATAAAATCTAATGTATAGTTTTAAAATTATTTAACTTTTTCTAACTTTAAATTTGTTTAGTACAACACTTGGGTGGATAAGCAAGAACCCCAGTAGAAACTATCCCCACTTTTAATAAATTAAGTGTAAGTGTGTAAGAACAAGTAAGTAGTTTGGATTGGAGTGACTCACCCAAGTGTTAGTCATCAAGAAGTAGTCTCAAGTGACAAAAAGACTTCTGAAGCTCCCAGAAAGGTCAATCATTCAATCTCAAGATGACCAACAATTGGGTGGTAGGGTAGGACACTCCATACTATGATAACAAGTCAATAGTTTGAATTGAAGTGGCCACCCACCTACCCAAGTGTTAGTTATCAAGAGATTGTATCACAACAACAACAAAAAGTTTCTTATAATTTTTTCTTAAAAATACAATCCTGAGAAGTTACAAACGATAAAAAAAGTAAAAAAATTCAAAAACCTCAATTTTTTTCAAATTTTGATTGATTATTACTCAGAAAAGGCTTACTAAAAACATCTGAAAAAATTCACATAATCAGGATTCATGTAGAAGAAGACATTTTCAGTTGTTTGAGCAAAAACAAGTTTTCATTCCGTACACTTGACTCATAGTTTTATTGTACAAATTTTGATATAATCTGATATAATGATCTAAAATAGGTTTACTTTATCAAATATAGAACTCAAATCCCGGAATGTTTGCTCTGTTTCAAGTTTGTTATCATAAAAATAATATAAACAATTGTAATTGGTATTAGTGTTAACATTGGCATCCATTAAATAAAAAAACAATAAGTTATGAAAATTAGTGTAACCTTAGTAGATAACATTGTACATTCCAAATTTTTGAAAAAAAATCATAACAAATGATGTAGAATATTTTTTTAACTTTTTAGCTTGTAATGAGAAGTGCAAATTAGCATTATAATTTAAATCACAAACAAATTATCAAAACTACTACTTAAGTATCTAAAATTCTGCCGATGCAATAAAATAGTTATTTGCAATAGCATAAGCAATATCTAAAAAAAAAACAAACAATAAGACATCATCAAAATAGCTATAAAAGTATAACAATGGTATGATTAGAAAAAAGCTATTTCCACGTTATAACCAATACAGAAAAAGGTTTATCAAAATATTTATTACAGTAATCACCATTTGTTCATTATTATCATTGCTGCGTGACTAATTTAGAAAAAAAAATGATTCATATAATAAAATGAACAAATCGATTTAAACAAATCTTTAGAATTATTACAATCAATTCATTTTTCTTAAATAAAACCAATTACATTCGTACGTACGTAATATGTCGCTTGTTATTTATAACTAATGCATATTTTTAGCAATACTTTATGACTTCAGCTTCCCAAAATCGTTTGGATATAATTAGTAAAGCACATAGAGAAATTGCTAGTGTATGTAAATAATTATAGAGAATTATAATAAATATCATAATTTATTTAATGTAAATATTAATTAAATAAACATTAAATAAAATATAAGCAAACTGCTAAGTATATTCAGATGATTAGTCACATGCCTGACTGATGCTGTCGGCTAAAATAAGAAAATTATTTCCTTTCGTTGTAACTACATTATAATTACAGGCTTTATATATTACAAATTAATTTTAAAAGAAAATAATTTTTAAATTATATATTCATTTCAATCAAATAAGATTAGCTTCCATGTCAAAATAAATTGGTAACTAAATTTTAGCTAATTCAAAAACATTTTTTTTTTCATATATAATTCGCTTTTGTAATTGAAGGACAAATAAAAATGTAAATCGTTGTTTGCAGGTAATGGCCCAACGCTAACAACAAACTTTTGTTGACATAGTTAATGCTTCGTAAAAACGTAGTAAGTTAATGATTTCCTTAATTACAAATTTAACCAAATTAATTCCATGTACACTTTGCATATGAGTAAGATGACCACCTAAATTGCCATTTAAAATGTTGACAATGATTCAAATCATCATAATTCCAATGGAATGCCAAACAAGTGGAAACATCTAGCGCATATTATTGAGTTGTTTTTGTTTTGGTGATCTAATGAATTTATAAACGTTAGAAACCTACGCAACTGTTGTGGTTTACCTTGAAGGCACCCAAAGGTTATAACATATTAAATGTCCCGGTGTAAACAAACGCGAATCATAATAATTTTAGAATTGTTACGGCATCGGTGGACGTGATGTAAGCGCGTTAAAATTCACCAATTACATCATCCACGGGTGTATTAATCAGCCAGGTGAAAATTAAGAATAATTACCTGTTTTTTTTATTATTTTATTTTTGAAGGAAACAGGTTTCATCAGATAAGGTCATTCGAGTTAATCATGCGTACTTAAGATAGAAAATATAATAATTTCTCAGTGCTAGGGGTCCAGGGTTTGAATCCCATGCATGGATATTCAAATAAAATCCTTGAAAAGAAAAGCAAATATTATAAAATAATTGGTTAAAATGAGCCTGGAATAGATTTATTTATGATGACATGCACTCTTTAGTAATTATTTTTATCGAACTTTGATTTCAACTTGATTTATCCAATCCGGATTCGTTAATGTATAGTTATTACATATGCATTGTAATATTTTTCTAGTGAAAATACAATTACTCCTTACATAATTGTATGTTTTTGTTGTGATATTAATAATGGAAAATATGCATGGATCGGTGCAGGTAAACCAAGCATATGAAGGTCCGACCTTGGCACAACCACGTAGATTATGTAGCTATTGTTTGGGTATCGAAATGAACACGATTTGTATAATTTTTTTGCGTGCAGGTGCAATATTATGATATTTCTGCTTCCTATTTCTAATAAGTTGATGTTATATAAATTACTTAATTTGTTGTTTGATTTACACAATGTACCATCATGAAATTTATCAATATCATTATTTCAATTTGGTTTATTTTTGGTTTATTGATTGATAATATTGATGATTATTTATGCCAGTTGTAGATCAGTGTGCAACATTAGGAGTTCAAACTTACTTACAGTTGTAAATATTTTTTTAAATTATGTGTTACACTTATGGACCATACAAACAAGCTATAGAACATTTGTGTCAGTTGTAGCTCTTGTTGATAGCTCAGAAATATCAAATATTGTGATAAATTAGAAAAAAAACTTAAGATCATTTTTGACAATTTTAAATAATATGTGACATTGCAGAACATGAACATCAGCTGCAGATCATTTGACGCTACGCAAGCCCGATGTTCGCAAGCCTTGTAGGCTTAGTGACTAGTGATCGTGAGCAAACTTTAGGAACCAAAGTAGTGACATTACCGAAAGTGACTATCGGACAAAACAATAATGTGAAAAAACTGCGCTCATGTACACGTGATTCTGTCCTAGATTTCTAAGAAGATTAACTTATTTTAATTATATTTTTTTGCAGAAAAGTGGAAAAAACATTAGTGCGTACCAGAAAAGCGCACAGTTTTCTGCAAACCCTGGAGGATAGACTCACAACTCACCTTGATAGCCAGTTTTACCGCATCATTTAATTTCTTCTGCTTCCACCTGAAACACTTGGCAAACCAGGACGTCTCGTCACTTAGAAAGTGCCGTTGACAACCAAGACCTTGCAGTCTTCACACTACAAAACTATATCACACCGACGTGACGGGTCGAGATTGCTAACTTCGTCATGCTAACCGGCAAAGCATCTCCAACAAACTTCAGTTATTTTGCTTTGACTAGAAAAATCTTAGTAAAGATCAAAAACTGCTCAGATTATTCGCTCAGAATTAAAACTTAAACGTGAGGACTTAAAGGTAACCTCTACAAAACTTAATAGTAACAATATAACTAAAATAAAATTGTGACAATCAAACATTAGAGCAGTGGCCAAAAGTAAACACTTTCTCTGGTATCGTATATGATGCTTCATAATATAAAACAGGCACCAACCAAATTCCTGTTGATAGGTGGAGAAACCAGCACAATTACTAAAAATACCCGAGCAAAAAACGGTTAAAAAATTTACTCTACGGAGCATAGTATTATTAAAAAAAAAGAACAAAAAACCGCTTAAGTTGCAACACGCTAGTTTGTTTGATACCGAATATGAAAGAACCTACATAAAAAAAAAATGTTATGTAAAGTTACATATTCAATTATTCTGTACGCAGCCCCTAATTGGGGAAACTTGAAATTTCAAAAGTACAGTTAACGAAATCGCAAAGAAAAATGGCACTGTGGCTACAAACGCAATATTAGTATTAGCAGACATGCCACCCATAAACCTTCTTGTAAAGGAAAGAAAAAGAAAAAAGACCATTAGGAAAAGCAGGCAGAAACAAAAAAGACTATACAAAATTAGCAGAAAAGATGGAGGATGTGGGGCAACAGACAAAAAATGTTATTCTTAATATAGTGCAATAAGTGCAGAGAAATTATAGAGAAACGCACTACTTCATGACCCAGGTTTTGAGAAATAATCTGTGCGTACCGCCATGACCCTGACAAAGTAAAGCATATATTTTTTGTTTGTTTGAGGTAAAGAACAAAACTTGGCAGAAACAAAAATAGAAGAAAAAATTATATAACATATTGAAGCACATGCTTAGCATCACTTGCTGGAGCACCATAGCGAACATGGTAGCAAATGTCATGCAAGCCAAAGTAACAGAAGAAAAAAAAAATAAAAGTAAGATTTGTCAGCATGATAAAGTAATATCAAGTCATGTTTGATCAAAAAAAGGAAATAGTTTTAGTCGGTAGGTGTCTAAAATTTGTCAACATTTAATAAACTAAATGCCACGACTACATACACAACTGTTAGTTATTAGGAAATTAAACCTGCCATCCTCGTTTTTGAATTTAAAGACAAATGACTTTTGCTAAGAGCAACTAATATAATTTCGGAATCACTAATCACGGAGCACTCCAATTAAACCTACACACTCATATTCAACAAACTTAATGTGCCAACTACTCACTTAACTGTATGTTATTAAAAGGCAAAATCTGTAATTTTTTTTTCAATTTATAAATAAATTAACAGTCTTACGTTTAATGAAGTGAGAGTCACGTCTACTTTTTGTTATCAGTTAAATCTGATATTTTTTTTAAGAGTTAAACTTGCAGAAAGCAATTAATCCAAGAGACATCGAAAAACGTAAGAAGCAACAAAAAACACCAAAGAAGTTAACTGCTAGCAAACCAATCAGACCAGTTCACTGACGGCAACTTCTTTTCTGACCGTAATGCTCGCATTAAGAATTACGGGTGGGCCTACAGTTTTTGAGTAAATTTAAAAACCACTGAAGAAATTATCAATCTACTCCAAACCAAAAAAGAATTTTAATCATAAGACTGCACGCTGACTGAGTGTAATTTAAACCCACTATCTTTTGTGCAGCAGTCGGATGCCTAGACTACTGCAACACGCTCTTAGTTAATTATTTACTCACTCATTTGTTTAAGTTAATTAATTCAATTCTTTTTCAGCATAGAAGTTAACATAAGCAATGACGATATTCTCCAAACGCTGTGCCTGCAGCTGTAGAAAAACGAAAAAGTGATCAAAAAGCAAGCCATCAAAATAAACGCCTTTAAAGCCTACATTTTGTCTTTGGTAGAAGACCAAATCAAGCAAATCAACGTCTACAAGAACAAATTTAGACCAGGAGGAAACCTTATCTAAAATAAAACAAAACCTAGAAGCCAGCGTTAAGCCATCATTGGGCTGCCCACCTTGCTTATTTTTTTAGCCCAAACCTTCACTAAAAAAGCCCCAAAAAAGATAACATTTCCAGCAACCACGTTCCAGAGCAGCAAGCTAGCAGAAATCTTATACCAGGCCTTCCTCTCCTTCAAGAGTCCTGCCGCCTTGGACAAACCCGCAATCTCAAAAAAGAAGAAAAGGAAAAACACTAAGACAAAAACTTCTAATATAAAAAAAACTAATATAAAACCTTGCCCACAGAAAAAAATATTTACCTTAGTGGGACCAAAAAAAATCCAAGAAACTAATAAATGGGTAAACAACTTCCAGTTAATCTTTTCAGGCAATCATAAAGTCAAGTGTATTTAACCCAGCGTCCCTAGGTTTTTTTCAAACCCAGAAAATTTGTGAGCATCCGCAAAAAGTGCTGGCACACTGTTATTTAGAATAAAACCGTTTATCAAAGGCTGTTGAGAACGTTCAAGTTGATGATCGAAACAATTGATTGCACAGTAAACATAGTCAATGGTATTTGCTTGCACCTTCTTTTGCATGCACCCTCTATTGCATGCGGAATTCTATGCAGTGATTGCACATTGCAAAACCAACAGAGTGCATCACTACACATAAAAAACTGAAACAACCCTAAAGTATGTCATTTGAAATATATCCGACTTCAACAAGGCTGATGTAGTGCAGACAGAACTTATTGCCATAGAGTACAAACCAACCTCTATAACATACATGAAAAAAAAAAACGGAAAAACCTTTCCTATGTTTTACGTTTAGCTTTCATTGGAAGCTAAAATTAGATAGATCTTTTCTTTTGCCAAAACATGCAAGCTTTGCGTCATTGTTGAATATAAGCAAATAACCGTCGACATAGCGCAATGCCATCGTTGTCATCGCTACTGCCTGCCACACAATACTTAGAAGAACCTTACTGTATGCTCGAAATGCAAAACCACTACTATACTAAAATCAAATTCACGCTGGACTAACAGTACACAAATACTCGTTTTGATCAAGTGCATGGCTAAATAAATAAAATCTCATTTAATGGGGTCTGGATTAAGCAGCCAAGCCTCAAGCTGACAACCAATTGCATGCAGGCTTGCATGTGTTCACGTGCTTATGCTAGCGTGGATTTGAATTTGGTATAGTACGGTAGCACACCACAGCTACAAAAATTTACTGAAAACCGCAACGACAAAGCCCACTTGCTTCTCCAAAGCAGGTTTCTGTTCTACCCAGAAACACCTCCAACGCTCGCAAAAAGCAATCTTACATTGAAATATTATTATCTTCAATATAGCTTCTAGATGGCTAATTTATCAATTTAATGCTCGAGAGTCTGATACCAAGATATTCTAAACAAAAACTTATGCAACGCCTGAAATCACTATATATATGCAATACAACCCGTAAAAAAAGGCTACGTCACCAAATGTGTCCAAACTTTTGGTAAGCGCTCGTGAAAGTGAATCCGACACAGTTGCAAGTCTTTGGAAAAGTTTTCTTTGTAGCCCATAAAAAAAAATGAATATAATTTAACTTCTAGGTCATTTACACTTGGGTAGGTAGGCGGGCAATCCAACTAAAACTACTGGCTTACACCATTTAATAAACTAAGTGTCCCGCCAACTATTTGTTATCAGGAAGTTAGATCTGTCACCCTCTTTCTTCAATTTATAAATAAATGATATTTGCAAAAATATACTGTAAATGCTAATGAAGTAAAATGAATGTCCAGCTTACTCTTTCTTATCAGTTAGTTAGTCACCCTTTGTATCAATTGAGAGACACATGAGCAGTCAATAAAACCAGTTCACACCGAGAAGAATCTCACAGCAGCACCCAACGTCAAATAACTACACTTCTTATTGCAAATAATAGTCACTGATAATTTGCTTTGTTTTAGCCTGCAGCCTCTTCTCTGCATGTAATGCTAGCAACTTACATTACGGGTGGGCCTAAAGTTTGAGTAGATTTTGAACCACTGAAAAGAATATTAATCTACTCTCAACCAGAAAAAGATCTTAGTCATAAAACCGCATGCTGACAAGGCGGGTTGGTAAGTAGGGTAAGTAGGAAAACGTATTAACATTTGAATTGGTTTCCGTTGTGAGATTTGAACCCACGGTCTTTGGTGTAGCAGTCGGATGCCTAAACTACGCCCCCTGTTAAATTACTCAGTTAATTATTTACCCACTAATTTATTTGAATTAATAAATTCATGGAAGCCAACATGAGCAACAACAACATCCTTTAAATAATGTACCTGCGAGTGGAGAAGATCACCAAGGTTACCAGGATCAACGCCTTCAAAACTTACATCGTGTCGCTAGTGTAAGACCAAACCAAGCGGATTAACGTCTACAAGAACGAATTTAAGTAAATGCGGCACAGCTAAGAAGAAACTTTATTCAAAATGAAGCAGGACATAGAAACCAGCATAAAGATTGACATCATCAAGCTACCCGCCTAGATCCTCTCTTTGGCCTTAATCTCCACCTAAGAGGCCTTAAAAATTCTCAACATTTGCAGCAACCACGGTCCAATCCAGCAAGCCAGCAGAAATCCCGGCACAAGCTTTTTGCAAAAGACCTGCCGCCTTGGACAAACCCGCATTCTCAGAAAAAAAATAGAAGAAAAAAAAAATCCACCAGAACAACAACGCCCATCTAGTAGATTCCAAAATAAGATCCAAAAAACTGAAGAAAAAAATTAATTTTTTAAACAGGCTATCAACCGGTTCATTAAGTCAAGTGCCTTTAACGCCACCATTTATCAGCCACCAAGGCCAAAGGGTTCTTAACCCGGTCAGCCTTTAAGGCGCAGCTAATTAACTCCGGCCCGACTACTAACTCCTTAGATTTTCCTTCAAGCCCAGGAAATCCGTCAGCATCCACAAAAAGTGATGGCACAAACCACCTATTGTTAATATAAAGGTAACCATTGACTGCGCAGTAAACGTAGTCGATGATATCCACATGCACTCGTTTTTCCGTGCAATGCGCATCACTACACATACCAGTTAAGAGCCAAAAAAACCCTAAAGTACGTTATTTAAAATATACTAGACTGCGTCAAGGCTGATATGGTGCAGACAGAGCTTATTGCTATAGAGTATAAAGCAACCTTTATAACACGCATAGAAAAGAACGAATAAACTTTTCCAATGCTGTACGTTTAACTTCCGCAGTTACAGAAATCTTGTCTCTTTCAGAGATATACCAACATAACGCAATGCCACTTTTCCGCAACAACAAAGCCCCTGTTTCTTCAAAGACGACTTTTGCTCCACCTAAGAGCAGTCACAACGTTTGCACAATCAGCGGTTACTTCTCTTGTCTTAAACAAGTGACAAAGATTTTATTGAGATACTTTTATCTTCAGCAAAGCTTATGGATGGCTTACCCAAACATAGATGTGGTACAAATTCTTCACAAAAGCCTATACAACGCCTCAAAAACGATTTTGAAAAAAAAAATACATTTTTGTCATTTATTTAAACTTTATTTTATAAACTTTGGGAAGCCCTAGGTTTTGAAATAAACGTCGGGGAGGGGGAGACGGGAAAGCTATGCTTGAGGGTTCTTCGCCCCTGACTATAATGTGCATTATGTAATACAACCCGTAAGAAAATTTAAGTTAAACAGAAAGGCTATGTCACCGAGTGTGACCTAACTTTTAGCATTAGTTGGTAGGCACAATTGGTATTTTTTTAAGAAAAAACGTTAAATTGTCAGATGTATAATACTATTTACATAGAAACTGTCAATTTTTTTCTTAACTAAATTTTGTTTACATTTTTTTCAAATCAGTTTTGTACCGCGTTCTCTTATAAATAAAGCCGGTCTTGACTTGATTTCTGCACACGTTCTATACATAATGGATTTAATGATAAGTTAAAAAAGCTGATACAAAAGTAATGTTTGTAAACAACTTCTTAAATATAAGAAATTGTTTGTCAGACCTGACCAACATTAGGAAAGCAAATAATACATTATTGTTTGCAGATATAAACTAAATTAAAAAAAAACCAAAGTACACACTTAAAACGAGAAGCGGAACAAATATTAGAACTAAGACAATAAATATTAATAAAAAAATATTAAGTTAACAAAAATTAATTTTGCGCAGAAACCTTGAGCTTTTATAAGATTTCATTAATAAGTTACACAGTTTTTGGTTTAATATCTAAAAAATATGTTACTAGTTATTAGTTATTAGTATAAAACCATTTTTAAATAACCAATTAAAAATGTTAAATATTGCAAAATGATTTAAACACACATAAAACGCCCATTTATATTAGCAATAAAATTTGAAACCCAATTAATTTTCCGCTAATGGTTCATTGTTACGATACTTTAAGATTAAAACTCACAAATAGATTTTCAATTACTCATGAATTCAAGCTATAAAATTGTTAACAATTAATTTTTATCTGTTAATAAAATCCTTATATTTTCTTAGCCAATTTAACTTTCAAATATTTGTTTCTGCTACACTGATTTCTAAAACTAAGCAAAGATAAAAAGATGAATATAATTTTAAATCAAACCTATTTTATTTTGAAATCAAAAACCAGATAAATTCTAGTTCAACGTTTGTTAAGCATTCCCCCCACCTGAAGTGAAAGGAATAGAACTGCGTAGATTTTTATATATATAGAAAATGTGTTAATATATTCATATAATAATAATTTAATTATTATAATTTTGTTTTAAATAAAATTTAATATTTTTAAAAATAATATTACCTTTGTGGATTACTGCTAATACCACTGCTGCTAAGAATGCGAATTTGGTGTATCCCATTGTTGATAACAATTTTTTTATGCTTTCACGAGAGACGTGTTCACTGTTAGAGGGCTCACTGAAAACTTGTAGAGAAGCACTGACTAGGTGAAGGATTTTATTCCAATTGAGACTAATATTCAGCCCCACCTAGTAGGCACGACGCCGGGAGACATAGAGTTATTACGAATGCATGATCAATCTGTATATTATTAATAACACATAGCGCATATTGGTGACGAATTATTTAAAAAAATTCAATTGTTTGTTGGAATGAGTGATTAATAAACGATATATACAATTATCTTAAGTTTGATTTACTTTTTAGTCATTTGCTTTTATTACTCATTCAACATTAAATTTTATAAATAATAAATAACAGTGCTGCAGCTTTCTGAAACTCATTTATTGTTTTAATGTACAATTTGGGCATGAAGATATTACCTTAATGGCTACGATTAATATTACATATATTTATATTTGACTCACAAATTAGAGGGTTGGAATCTCTTAAGTGATAAAGGATTTAATAATATTTCCATCAATACACCCGTATGGAGGACTAAATGCTTGAAGTGTGAATGGATTACAATCAATTAATAAATTATACAAACCCTCATTGATGACCAATTTTGTCTATTTAATGTACCCTATAAATATTTATGTAAAATTAATTTATCATTTAAATATTTATATTAATTTATGACTAGATTAAAGCGGTGCTTTAGTATTTATTTTTTTTAAGTACTGGTTTTAAAATACATTAAGTAACTTAGTGTTGCTCAATTGATAGAAATATAATAAAAAAATATAACTATACTACAATTCTAGTTTGGTTATATCCTTATTAATTATCTCAAAAATTAGTAGTAAATAATAGATATAAAACAAACAAGCTTATAACAATAATTTCTTTAATTAACTAGTTTCAAGAAGCCAATTAAAGACATTATTATTGTAAGCTATCTATTATCTTATTTCAAAACAATTAATTTTGACAGTTAATGTTTTAGTTAAAATTATATGATATTTTGTTTAGTTTAAATGATACACAAGCAATACTTTTAAAATATTAACAACTGGCAATATTAACAAGCTTAATATATAATTTAATTAATAAAAAAAACTAAAAACTAAGTAAGATTTGATTGAATTTAAGACCCATCTGCTACAATTAGAACTGCCGTTTAGATGGAGTTGTTCAAACTGTTCTTTTGACAATAATTTTTTGTTTGCTTTAGTTTTTGGAAATTTTACCAAAACATGTTATAGGTGACGTGTTGGTTGTGACATCTTTGCGGCCGATTACTTTCCCGGTATCTGTGACATGACCAAGGCTGTATTCCTTATAATTTTCTTATCACTTTTTTTATTACTACCAAACCCAAAGTTTGAATCATTTATTTTCAGTAAATCTATTTAAAACTATTTAATACATTATCAAAAAATGTAAAATATGAAACAGAACGCAAAATGTAATAATGTTTAGTTTTTGTTTTATAAGCTTTTATTGTCCATGAAGCCTGTTCAGCGCCGCAGATTTTTATCAATTATCTAATTAAAAATTAGTCAAAGAAATTCATAATTGGGTATTTTAGTTACATAGCCAAGGTATTTTTTTTCTTGTGGTTTAAGAAGATAATCTTCTACTCGGTCTTGAGTGTGAAATTTACTCTATAAAGGAGAGTATCTACCGACTAAACTATTCCCAGATCATACCTAGAAACTCAAGATCGTAAAATACATATTTCTTTTTTTTTTCAAGATTGTGTTTTATTGAAGATGGTTTGTTGAGACGCCTGAGTAACCCATTTTAAGTATTAATAAAGTTAATCGATCTTTTTTGACAATGCCATTATCTGTTGGAGTGAACTGCAAGATTTACAAAGTATTTTTTAGCCAAAGCTTTGATGTGTTGGTGCAAAGAGGGAATACTAAGATCATTACTAATTTCTTTGTTGTAAACGTACCATGTGGCTCCAACAATAACGCAAAGTTAGACTTTAGAAGATCTCAAAATAATTGAAATGCGTATTTGCAGCCTTTCCCTAGACTGGGGACGCAAACGTGATATATTATGCGGTCTGATGATTGTGGTGTAGCATTGGATCTAGCAGGTTTTCTAGATTTCTGGCTTTACAAAAGTTAGACTGTACGTAAGTCCATTATCAATTTGTACCTGAATCAAACCACAAAGTTTGTTGCCGCAACAACAACAACTTTGTTTCTCTTTGGGTTTATTTTAACTTGCCAATTAGTTTTAAAGATTACTGGTAGTTTTTGTAGTCATATGGTGATTTCTTTTGGTAACCAATAACTGTAGATCTATAACCATTTTAACCTTGTGTTCCCAACCCAAACGCATGTCAGAAACAAACAGCTTAATTAGCATCGGCAAGAAAAAAGAGCTTTGAAAAACTTTTGCCGTAATCTACTTTAAGGTAGAAAAGTGTTTTAAAAATATAATTTATAAATAATATAAAGCTATCAGTTTTATGTATACCGGAAAAAAATTTAAAATGTGCAGTTTTAGAAGTAGGCCTTGTCAAATGCATTTTTATGGTCAAACAATTTTTTTTATTCTTTAGGTGCATATCCAGTTTTGGATGCTTGCAATGAGCATGACTTTCTTCATTTTATTGGTTGCTATTCTGAAGAGCTCCTTCGACGTCTTCCCGTACTATGCCCTAAGGTTTTACAACTATGATATTCTCCTCCGTCCTGGACTTTGCTTGTCTTGAATATCAGGTTGTAATAGAGCATACCTGTTCTTGTTCTTTATAATGTGGCCCAGATATTGAAATTTGCGGGTTTTGATGATGTCTATGACCTCCGTCTCTTTTTTTATCTTGCAAAAGACTTCTATGTTTGTTACTTTGCCCTTCCAAGATATTCGCAAGATGCGTCAATATAGCCACATTTTAAAGGCTTCTAGCTTTTTTGTTGTTGCTTCATTGAGTGTCCAGGACTCAACTTTGTATAGTAGTATTAAAAATATGTAGTACCTCAACATGTGTATTTTGGTTTCAAGATGGAGTTCGTGGTTTTTGGAAAAGTTATTCATTGTACTGAAAGCGGCTTGAGCTTTCTCAATTCTATTTTTATCTCTTGATTATTGTCCCAGTTTTTGTTTACAATTGTGCTTAAGTATGTTGTCTGCCTCGCTCTTTTTATTTGTTGGTTGTGTGCGTATAGATTTACACTGGTTATTTTATCTTTGCTTATGACCATGAACTTTGTTTTGTTGCTATTGATATTAAGTCCAAATATTCACTAGCCACTACAATTTTGTTTAATAGTGTTTGAAGTCCTTTAAGAGAGTCAGCAAATATCTAATGTTGTTTAGTCTAGCTCTGTTCAGTAAGATGCTTTCTTTTGTGTCTTCTAAAGCTTCTTTAAAAATTTGTTTGGAGTATACAATAAACAGAATCGGCAAAAGTATGCACCCTCAATGTCTTCTACTTGTTCATCTTCAATTTTCAGAAATGCGGTCTGGTCCAGTACAAGTTGGTTATGGTTTGGTGATCTTTGGCGTCTGTCTCTACTTGTTTTAAGGTTTCTATCATCTTGTGATGTTGCACCCAATTAAAAGTTTTCTAGTAGTTAATTAAGCATACGTAGATATTGCAGTTTAGGTTTCTGCTTCTTAAGAAGAGTACTTGCACTGAGAAAAATGCTTCTCTTTGTGCCTACAGCGTTAATGGAGCCGAATTAATCTGCTGAGATTTGTTCTTTGCATTTGTTGTAAATTCTATTGTGTAACATTTTAAAAAATATTTTAAAAATATGACTCATAAGGATGATACTTTTATATTTCTTTTTGCTTCCACTTACTTTGGTAATACGATGAATTCCGACAAACAAGATTACGTTTGTGGTATTTTCAGTCTAAAACTTTTGACAATGTGATCAGTCACGTGGTTCAATTGGTAGGCTACAAAATATTTTTGTTGGAACTAATATTGGTGAGCGGGTAGAAGACTTTAGCTTTCAAGTGTTTCTGAATTATTTTTAAGATTACTCAGTATAATTTTATTTAAAACTTATAGAAGACTTATTAGCCAGTGCTTTTAGGAATACTTTTGGTTTTTTTAAGTTTTGAAATCTTTATTACGTGCGAGCTTTTCCAAGCTTTTGAAAAATGTTTGCGCAAAGTATTGCATTAACAGTATTAGTGAGAGTCATTATTGCTTTATGCAAGAAAGATTAAAGAACTTAATTAGAAATTTTGTCAAGGTCTGGCACAGATTGAGTTTATAGTTTTGAGATAATTTCTTGTATTCAAACGATGTTCAACAATGTGTTGTCGTCAGTGTTTTAAAAAAAAAAATTGGGTTTTTTAGTGGATTCTCTAAACGTGCTCTACATCAGTGTTTTGCCTTTCCTTCAATTATTGAGTATTGAAGAGCATTTTTGCGATAGATGACTGGAGTAGAGACTTTTGGTTTTAGCAATTTTCTACATTAGATTTTTATTCTCTGTAAGTAATTCCAAAGTTTTTTGTCAATAATGATTTGTGTGCGTTAACTATCGTTTAGTGGGTTATTAACCCTCTAATGCCCAGCGCCGTCTCAAGACGGGATACACTTAATAACATATAACGTAAAGTTCAAATATGTTTTATTCTTAATACACAAATTTTTGGAAAAACTGTAAACAATATTGGAATGCACACAAAACTCTTCTTCGCAAAATCATAAAAATGCTCCTATACCTTAGAGGTGTAAACAAATGATTCAATGTCAATGAAGATTAAAAATTGAGGCATTAGAGAGTTATTACAAACTAGATAGGTTTTAATTTTTTTTTCCGTAATTTTGTAGATTAGATTTGAAAACAGTTTGATGTTTGCAATCGTTCTTACTAGAATTAAACTGCCAATGCTCTTTTTAAGGTAATCTAAATAAAAAATATAATATCTATAACTAACAAATTCGCTTTGCTTCTTATTTAGTTTCCATCCGTTAGAGTTAGAGTTTTAGTAATACTGGATTGTGGTTAAATTTAAAGTCATTAATTGTCTTAATTTTGACTTAAAAGTTGACATTCTTAAATATTGCTACGTTAAATTCTAATACTTAGTAGTCTAATGTATGCAGATGCAAGCTTAAATGTGCCAGTTTAAACAATTGCATTTGTTTTGAAATGAGAGTATAAAAAGTATCTATTTTGGAGTGGTCTATTAATCTCTTTGCAAAGATCAGTTTCTTATGCTTTTGGTTTACTTCTGAAGTTCTCATGTCTGGGTTTGTAATTTAAAATATAAGCATGACGTTGATGTTATGTTTAAAAAAAAATTTAAACTATGCTCATTTTACCTGGAATGCTGTTTGCATTCCAAAAACCAAATCTGAGTAATACGTCAAGTCAATTATTTATGGTTTTGTATGTCAAACGGCAAACTTTTTGCGTTTATTGTGTTTGGTGCTGGTGAACAATTTGCTAATTTGCAGAAACTTAAGCTTTTATAAATAGTTGAGACCGTCTTATACTCAGCCGCAAGTTTAACAGCTTTTTTGACTTGTGAGGCAATTATTATATGTACACCTTGCATTCCTAAAAATCTTCAAATAAAGGTCGTAACAAAAAACACACTTAAATGTGTGTGTCTTTGCAATAATTCACCGTTTGATGAGCGCCCAAAAACAAATGGCTTTTACAATCTTAAAAAAGCTTTCCTGTAGTCCGAATTTGTAGCCGGATTTACGCAAATACTATCGTGGGTATTGCAAGCAGAAAAAATGGAAAATTTATTGTCATGTTTAGAGAAACCTAGTAACAAATTTGTTTCTTAATTTTGGTAAAAGCTTTTTTAGTTTTTTTTTTTATATTAATGGGAGTGGCGTTGTTGATAAGGATAAATAGCTTTTGTACAGTTTAGTTTAGAGCAAATGATGGCGCTTTGATAATAGTGAGTCACTCTAGATCTTCTTCCGCTTGTGCTTCCGTTAGATTATGGTGTATCAATTAGAGTCATCTGGTGTAATGTTTATGATAGCGTCGATAATGCGGAGATGACGTCTTCTACAAGTACCTTGAGGCAAAGAGCAAACTTACCATCGTATTTTAAATAAAAGTCTGTAGGTGGACGTTTGTGGTTGAGAAAACGGACAATTTTTTCAACTTTTTCTTTGGTATTAGCATTATCTATGTCCTTGCTGATAATAAACGTTGGAATGAGGGCAAAATCATTGGAGGCCATTAATTTGTTAGTTTCTACCACTTTCTTAATTGTTGAGTTTCTTGCTTAAATTAGAAAATTTAAGTTTGCTGTCATAGTAATGATTTTTTCATCTCTTAGATCTGGTAGAAAACGACAATCATCTTAATTTAATTTTTTTTTCTTTGTCTTTTTTTTGAAGGAAAGACTAATTTAAGGATTTTTTAAATTATCATGCTGTTCTTCCGCTAGGGATTTGCAGTTTGGAGTTGCAACAAATTTTCAAAAATTTTCTTGATACTAGGTTGATAATTTTGTTGCAATAAAAATTGCATTCTTTTATTAAGTTGAGTTGTAAGCTAGGTCACATAACTTGGCAAAAGACATGATCTTCTGACTTTTTGTGTTCCGCGGCAATCAAACATAGTCGGAGAGCTTGCGTCAAAAAAATGCAAGAGTTTTTGGAAACTTGATATTTTAGAATTGGGTTTTATTTCAATCATAAAAAGCCAGTCTAGAGTCAGCAGGTCTACCGTCGGGACACCTGGCGCTGAGACGCTCGCAAAAATTTAAAATTAATTAACACCTCCAAAATGTTTTCGAAACGCTCAAAATTTGTATATTATTAGTAAGTCTAATCTTAAACACAAATCCAACAGTCAGACTTGCGATTGCGCTTATTTGCTATCTTCACTTCTAGCGACTGCTGACTGACAGGGTCCCAACAAAAATGTGTCTGATGTTAGTCACACTTAATTTAGTTTGTCAAATTTATAGATGCTTTTTAGATTTGGCATGTCTTATTGATTTTGATAACAAATTCCAATAAGTTTTTGATGGTTTTGTCTTGTACCACTGTGTTATCGCTGATCTAATGTTGTTTTGTAGTGTTTTAGTATTTTTTTAAATTAATTTTCTGAACAAATGTTGAACAGAGTTGGGAAGAGTATTCAACCTTGACTAACACTTTTTTTAAATTATTATTGCTGATGGTAGTTGTTTGATTGTAGTACATGCTAGAGATTAGAATAATATCTTTATTGTAGTCAAAAATAATAAAGATCTCAAGCATACAAGTATATAAATTATATTATTACCTTCCCAACAATAATATCTTTGTCGTCAAAATAAATGTTTTGCAGAGTGGTAATAACTTGTTGCTTAACTTGTTCCGAGGCATTTTCTAAAGCCAAACAGTTTAGAACGTAAAAGTAGTTAATCTATAGTTATAGCATTTTTTTAAATTTCTTTGTTTGGAAAAATGAATCAATACAGATTTGAGCTAATTTAATAATATATGGTCGGTTTTTTATCTAATTGAAGCAGAACTTTAATCATTTGTTATGTGTTTTATTTGGTTTACTTGTTTTTTTTTAATTTTTATCATTTTCAGTAGCTTTTTCTACTTTAAACGTAGGAATACATGGTCCGGTTTTTGTACTTAGTCTATGCACATTTTCTTAGTTGTTTTTAAACAAGTCTTTGATCTAATTCTTCCACTTCTGCATTACATTGCTTTGTAACTGTGCTTACCTCTATTGTCTGTAAAACTGATGGTTTTGTTAACACCTTTAGATTTTTTCTTTGGGGCGACGTAAAAGATAAAGTCTATGCCAATGCTTTACAATTGATTCAAGACCTTAAAGATAAAATTCGTAAAGTTATCGAAGACATACAGCCGCAAATGTGCAAATTGGTCATGGAAAATTTCATGAAAAGAATAAACCGTAACCGTGGCAGCCATTTGATTGATATTGTTTTCAAATGTTAATGGCATACCTTCCTCTTTACAATGAAATAAACATTTTATGATTTCTCTTAAAAAATACCCGATTTTGTTAAATATCAAAATGAAACCTCTTATATAAACGTTAAGTTAGGTGTCTACTGAGCCCCAGGTACTTTATTAATTTTGTCGTTTTGTAAAAGAGTCTTGCATAATTTTTCAACATTGTTTTATGTACTCTGCATAATGTTAGATGAAGTATCTCCAAACTTTTTGTTTATAAAGATAGCGAAATCAACGACGTAGCCAAGAGCAAAAACGCTCATGTTGTTTAATCTTTGTAGTAGGCTGTCACTTGCCAGAAAGTTTAGCTCCTACAGTCTTACCATATAATGTGATTGATACAGTTTGTTTTTTGAGCATAAAGTTTACCTAGAATTGAGCGATAGATGCTATTTCTCTGTTTTCGATTATTGATGCAATGGATGCATAGCTCCTTTACTGTCTAGAAAGGTTCCAAAAAACTTATTTTGTATAGTCTTTTCGCATCTACTGACTAGCAGATGTATGGCAAATTAGCAAGATTTTATAATTGGTATGCATTTGGTATTCGTGCAGATATTAATGCTTTGTTCCGTATAGACACATCAACTATTTTTTTTAATAATTTTAGAATAAAAAATGTCAGACTGATTGGTTTGTGGAATTTGGTATATGTGGGTTGCTTTGGATTTGATTAATTATTTAGTAGCTTAGTATATGTGAAAGTGCTAAGTTGGCTCTAAACATTTCACATAGTAGCATTCTTAAAGTAACCAACTTTTTTGCAATGGCATTTGCCTTTGCTTAGTTCTTTTTATTTGTTTTTTTTTTGCTATATCAAGATTTATTTGTTCAAAGGTTTCTACAAGATTAAATAACTATCAACTATATCAAAAGTTTCTACTATTGTTAAGCTTAGAAAATGTGTCTGCAGTAGCTCCTGCAGTGTTCTTTTGAAGGTCTATGTGTAGTTTTTGTTTTTTTTTTTTTAAGATGTTTGGAGTGCTTTTCTTAAAGCTTTCTGGAGGCAAGAATATCTGAATTTGTTTTGTACGCTCTTGCAATATCTTTTCATTTTGCTTTTTTGTAGCATTTTCATTTGTGATGCTGGTTTTGTATGAGGTCTAGTTATCATTTTTCTTGACTTTGTTGTACAGTTTCCTAGTGCTAGCACTTACTCTGTTAAGTTCTTTATTCTATCAAGTAATTTTGTTAAAACTGTAATATCTTTGAGCTGTTTTTATCAAGTTAACATCATGTTTGTAATTATTTTCAGCTTGTAACTTGTTCTTGCTGCTTTTGAGTAGCTCCCAATTTGACCAGTATGTTGTTACATACATCCCAATCAGTTTTCATTTGGTTAGTCAATAACTCCACATTGCGTCGCGTTTCTGAACGTGGGCAAGTTACCTTTGTTTGTAATAATAATATTAGTCTAAAATATATTTATAAGTTTTTAATTTTTTGTCTTGATGTTTATATTTTTCCACGCGATGTGGTGTGCATTTGTGTGGATTGCACTCACGGATTAGTAGTGTTTTGAATCCGGTACCAATTTGCTTTTGCATTCTTTCTAATAACAAAAGACTCTTGTAATTATAAGGAAAGTATTCTGATCCAAAAAAAATATTTTTAGTTTCTTTCCATCTATAACTACCTTGGTTATAGCTTGTTCTCGACAACAAAAGTCCCATAATGACATTAAGTTTAGTTTATGCTTTGCTATGATACATTGTATAAAGGTTTAGCTAATAATAGTTATCTATCCAAAATGTGTAGCCCCGTTATTGTACGCGGTGAAAGCCGCGAAGGCGGCTTTGCACATTAATCTGCACTACCTTCAACATTTTACTTCAGTCATTTTCCTTGTCGTTGTTTAGCAGTTTTCTAGCTTTTTTGCTTCTTTGAAGAGACACTTTTTTGGTTTGTCTCTTTTTTATTAAGAGCATACCGACCGCTACCTTGATTTGTAGTATTTTAACAAAAACGGCAACTTCCCCTTCATCGCTGCTTCTACAAATAATTTGATAATCGATTTATTTTTTTACCAGTACATTTAGAAAGGATTAAACTATGATATGTCGAAGTCTTTTAGTCAAATAATAGTTAGGAAATGACCGAAAAAACCCATCAAATATAGAAATAAATGTGTTTTTCTGTATTTTTGAATGCATTTTTTTGCCATTTGCAAATATAATTTCACAAAAAAGACTTCGACATTTTATATTTAATCCTTTCTAAATGTACTGGTAAAAAAATAATCAATTATCAAATTATTTGTAGAAGCAGCGATGAAGCCCAAGTTGCCGTTTTTGTTAAAATACTACAAATTAAGGTAGCGGTCGGTATGCTCTTAAGTTAAAACAGTGTTCAAAAGGATGTTCTGGAGGAACTTTAAGATGTCTATTATTCACAGGCCCATTTGTCTATAAATGAGACGTGTTGGGTCTCTTTAGGGTTTAGTTTTAAGATAACAACATGCCACGTCTTAGTGTTTATGCTAGCATTGTACATCTAGCCTGATCAACAAAGTAATTAAGTTGTGACCTTGGTACTTATGTCAAAATTTGTATTGGGTCTGGCAGTTCCTTTAATCTAACTATTCGAAATTTCTTGCCCTTTAAAAGCATTGTTTTTAATCTTAGTGCTTTGGAACTACTCTTTGGTTTCCTTGTCTGCGCTTGGATTGTTTAGTTTTTTCTGAAAGCTTCAGTTTTTCAGGTGCTGTTGAGTAATTGTTTTTTCTAGAATCTTGAAAGTAATTCGGTTTTTGGCTATGGTGGAATTTTGCACTTTTAGTGCTACCCACTTGGAGTTTTCTGTTCTATTTTAAATCTACTGGCAAGTTTTTCAAAAAAAGCCAATTTTTTAGTTCTTTGGCCTTTGTAACTGCATCAATGCCAAAAAGCGTTTAGGTTAGACTAAAGAATTTGAAAAGAAATCATTGACAGTTCATAGAGGAAAGAAGTAGAAAGAGTAATAGTCCTATTGCCAAGTAAGGCTCAATAAACAGATTAAAATTAAGTTTAAACATAAAATATTAATTTGCTAGTAATTTTTTTCTTTTAGTAATTACTCAAAGTAGTGTAGATGTTTCTTAAAAAACAATAATTTCATAAATCAATATCAAATTATTTTTAAAAAACTTGTTTTTTTGTGTTATAAAACTGTGATCTTAAAATCTGTTATTTGCAACTTGCAGAGAGAATAAAATGTACAAATTTAGTAGATTTTCTATTGTACTAATAGTTATATTTCTAAAATTGTTATAGTTCTGCTCGAAGTTGTCAATGTATGATAATATGTGAAGTTTGAAGTTTCCGTCTGTATTAATTTTTCTAACAGTTTAGCACTGCTAGTGTAATGCTAGCAAATATTTCGACAAAAAATTTGAAATTTAATTTAAAAATTTAATAAATAATTGAAAATTTTATTCTCTATGCGTTTAATAAAAACCGATTTTAAAAAGGAGTTTAATTGCGCGAGTTTTGCTTGAAGTTTTATGAGACTCAAAATACCACCCCCTTAATAAACATTATTAAATACAAATAAAATATATTTTCTTAACCTCAGTCATAAAACTTGATGATAAATCTGAAAACATTTGCGTTTGTATTATCAACTTGATTCGATTCAGTCTGATTATAATTCACTTAACGTTACCATTGTTTACATCGCAATCGAAAGACATCACTGAATGGGACTTGAATGAAGGCACAATAGATTAATTCTTGCTGCCGCTGAGTTTTAGTACTAATCAACTCTGGTCAATTAATTAATTGTCATTTATGTGTACAGACGCCCCCTCCGGGTCAACGGAATTAACCTTTTTTACACACAACGGTGTCCAGTTCTAAGACAATGTTAAAAATTATGACACTGAAAAATGTTAATATTCTAATTGTATCAGTCATCGGAATGGGCGAAGCAACTAGACACCATGACCTTAATATGTGCTTGTTAAATATTTATTAAAGGATGGAAATTAGTAAATAATATAAAAATCTGCCAATATTGAAATATTTTATTTTATATTTTCCTCAATTATTTTGTATAATCTATTAATAGTATTTAGTTATTTAAATTGATTTCTTGCTACCCATAACTCTTCTAGAAAAAAAAAATTAAAATTATTAATTAATAAACATTTTATACATTGATGTAAATAAATAAAAAATAAAATCATCTATATTTGATACGAATATTGAAATAAGTAATATAATTGAGGTCATCTAATAGCAACTATTTAATTCTGAAGGACGATAGTAAAAAATTACATTATGCTATAAATAAATAATATAACTAGTTTAAATATAAATAAATTGTTTTTATTAAAGTTTATAAAAATACAACTAATTCAATGCCCTTTTCTTTTAGAATTCAATAGCACGTTTCTTAGTTACGTGATTGAGTTTAAGCATTTGAAAAAAAAACTGTTTGTAACCCAGAAACATGATTTGAAATAATCATCAGTTAGACTTGATTGACCTGTAAATATATAATTGTTATAATGATATGTTGTCAGAAATTTTACTTTAGCTTTATTATCGTGTCACACATGTTATTGTCACTTTTTTTAACATAATATAATTCATATAGTAAATTATCATTATAAGCTGTAGTGAGAAGATTGAGAAATTTATAAACATAAATTTATGTAAAAATATAATGGGCAAAAAGTAAAGAGGTACAGCTGTATAGCAATAGTGACATTATGTGCTTTTTAAAAATTAGAATTTTCTTAACATTTAGCTTTAAAGTTACTTATATATATATATATATATATTTTTTAAATTTCTTTTATTTTAGCGCTTTTTTTCTAGTAAACAGTTATATTTTATGATGATATTTATAAAACATAACTGTTACAAAAAAAAACTGTTTGTTCTTCAATTTTTTGTATTATTTTTACCTTTTTAAAACATTTTGGAGGAATGTGTTGAATTCTGGAAAATTAATTTACAGAAAAAAATCTACATTTTACTTTAAGCTTTGTGACTTATTGTTGTTTAATTTAGCAAAGTTTATTGATAGTTTGTAATTGTTAACTAAGGACCAGCTAATAACTTTAAGGAGTTGATACATAGACTATTTTTTTTTTTTATTGTGGCTGGGGAAGCACTACCAGCCTGCGTGCGAAGCTCTCATCCGCTAAACCCCTATTCCGCTTAGCGTTCATGTAAACTCAGCCCCGAAATCTCCATCCGGCATTACTTCGGGGGAGTTCGCCCGGACCTGCATTTCTGCAGACCCTAGTTGTTATCGTCTGGTCCACGTTTTTGGTTGTCTCTTACATTTTTTTTTGTTGGGCTATTTCCTCGTTTGTTCTTCTTCTTTCTTTGTCTTCCTTGGCCTTTGTTATATCTCATACCATTGTAGATATAATGTTCCAGCAGTCAGTAGTGCTCAGCATGTATGCCATGATGTTTTCCGGAGTCAACGCCGCTCCGACTTGGGTTTCAGCCGTTCTCCGTTTGTCGTTCCATCGCGGGCATTTGAAGAACGTGTGTTCTACATTGTCCGTATCCTGGCAATATGTACATATTGGGGTCGATCTTATCTTGAATTTGTGGATGTACGCCTCAAAACACCCATGCCCAGTCAACATCTGCGTCAAGAAGTAGTTTGTTACCCCATGCCTTCTCCTTACCCATTTTTCTATGTTTGGGATAACCTTCTTTGTCCATTGGCCACACCGAAATTGACTATTTGGAGCGTCTCCTCCCCCACTAGCAATGTTATTTGAGAAAAATAGCTTTTCACCATTTGCAGCAGGTATGGTGGGATGTTTTTTTTTTCGTAGAGACCTAACAATACTCTTCCAAAGCGCCGAGTTGAAAGCATTTTTAACATCTATTGTGACCAGCAGACAGAGCTTCCTATGTCGCCCCCCTCCATTTCTTGCCTTGTTTACTTTTTCTAGCACTCTTTCCATCGCATTCACCGTCGACTTACCTTTTACAAAGCCATACTGGGACTTAACTAGACCTCTAGTGTTTTCCAGCTCTTCCAGTATTCTGCCTTTTAGCAGCTGTTCTAGTAACTTTCTCATACAGTCTAGGAGGCATAGTGGCCTGTAAGTTATATAGTTAAGGCTTATCTTGCCTTTGCTTGCGCTGTTTTTTAAGTACTACTAATCTGGCTGTTTTCCAGATTTGTAGAAATTCGCCGGTCTGTAACAGTTCATTTATCACTCGCAGGCAGTCTCCTGTTAATGATTTAGCCACTATTTTTACAACCTCAGGAGGTATTCCATCAGGTCCGGGTGCTTTTTTTGGCTTGATTTTATTTGCCGCGTTTGTAACCTCTTCTTCCGTAAAGAGGGAAATTTCCTGACTGTTTACTGTGCTACGAATCCAATTAATTTCCGGGTCTTCCGGAAAAAGAACCTTCGCTTCTTTAATAGCTACTTCTTCTGGTATGTTACTTCGAGGTCTTATGCGAAGTGAGCTGGTTGCAAGTCGATAACTTTTTCCCCAAATGTCATCTTCCACTTCTTCTATGACTTTATTCCAGGCTTCTTATTTGCGAAGTTTATCGTCTTTTTGAGTTGCGTCTTCTCCTGTCTGTATTGTTCTTCTGCGGTTTCTTTATCTTTTTCCGTACTGTTTGCGCGTTTGTTTGTACGTGTCCTAATTCTTTTTTTGGACAAACGTTTTTTTCCGGCTTTCCGCAATTTCTGATGTCCACCAATATATTGGGGTTCTGTTTCCGCGTACTCCGACTTTTCTAGTGCCAAGCTCATCGCAGGTGTCGCTCTCTTGCTTCGCCCGCTGATGTTTCTGGACTTTGCTGCGACCTGATCCTATAAGTTATATTTCTATGGTCTGAAAAATGTTCACCTTCCAATCCATTATTTTGTTCGCTATGGTGTTTGCAACAAAGATGACATCTAAGTATGATTGACTTTTTCTTTTTGCAAAAAGTAGGAATACCGCCTGTATTTGCCACTACAAGATCTATTTCTGATGCCCATTTGGAAAGTATATCTCCTTTCCGATTATTTTTAGCCGAGCCCCACAGCGTCGATTTGGCATTAAAATTTCTTCCTATAATAATGCTAGACTTTAGCTGGTTGTATAAAATCTTCGAAGTACTTGATGGTTACATTTGGGGATATGTAGTAGCTGTATATAGTTTCATCCCTCAGCTCTATCCATACGTATCCACTTCCCGCCCCTGTTTCGTACACTTTGCACTGTTTGTTTACGATGGCTATGGCTGCATCAAGGTTTTTCTCGACATACCAGTTTTGTTTTGTGGCAATGTCTTTATTTGGCTCGCTTAGAGTCATTAGGTCTATTTTCTTTTCTTTGATAGTTTTATACAACAGGTCATGTGCTGTCCTGCACCGATTTAGGGAAGACTTTGGTGCTCTGTTCCAGCATATATTTCTTAGGATTTAGTTCCGTGCATCTTTATTTGAGGTCCTCCGCCCACTGTATTTTTGCCTTTCTTGATCCACTAACTTTCTATAGATTGGGCATTTCGTGCTATCTATTCTATGGCCTTCTTTTTAGCAACTTGGGCAGTATTCCTTTTTTTGACATTTTTTGCTTTGTGACCTGTCTTTCCACACTTTAAGCATCTTTTATCAATTTCTGGTTCCTGGCAATCTTGCGCCCAATGCCCGTATTTTTGGCATTTGTAACATTTAGTTGGTGTTACCCGTTCTATGATTCGGCAATTCGTCCATCCAATTTTAATTTTTCAGGCTTTGAGCAGGGTGCTGCATCTTCACTTAGCTCAACTGTGGCATTCTGGTTCTCGTCGTGAGCCGGTCTCATAGATTTTACAATTGCTTTGTGATTTTCAACTCCGGTCAGTGTAATCGCATGCATAACATCTTCCTGTGTCCTTACTCCATCTATCCCCATGCTGTAAAAGGTTTTCTTTCGCTGCCCACCTACTATTTTCACTTCCGTGTCTTGTACTTCTTTTGTGATAAGTTTTCTTACTCTTTAAGCAGCTTCTTCTCCTCCTTTCACTGACATTACGAGGTCGCCTTTGATACTTTTTTCACCATCTTTACTTCGTAATTTGTTTTTAGGATTTTGCCTTTTACCTTTTTAAGAATGTCGTACTCCCGTCCTGCTGATTTGACTATCACAGTTCCCATATCTGCCGGATTTCTGGGTACCTTCCTTGCCTTCTCTAGTGTCTTTGTCTTCTTTTGGCTTACCTTTTGTACATGTATTATGAGTTTTGTGTCGAATCTTCTAAATACATGTTCTACCACTTTTCTCGTTGTTTCTCCGCTAATATTTTCCGGTGCTGGTATATTAATTTTCCGTCTTTGTTTTTTGTGTGCGGCCTTTTCAGCGTTACCATCGCTTTTATGAGATTTGCTATCCGGCTTGTTTCTTCAGTCTCTGTCTGTGTCGTTAGTCCAAATATGTATCTTTCTTTTTTTTTGTACCCGTTATTCTCTGAGATTTCAGTTGTAAGCTTTATGAAAGCCGTGTGCTGCTTATTTTGGCCCTCTGTTGCTAGCAGTTTGCACAATTCCGGGAATCTTTCTTTGAACTTTCTATGCCCTTTTCTATTTTTGTGTTTTCTGTATATACGGCTAGGTCTCCTTCCTGGTCCACTAGCGGGTTGCCTATTTTCAGGTCAGTTACCCCAAACATTCTTTCTGGCCAGGGTTCATTCAGTAGGTTCAACAACTCTGCTTCGTTACCTATATTCGACTGTCTTCGGTTAATTTCAGTAGCCATCTCTTCCTCCTTCCGTTCAATTTCTTTTTCGTTATCTGGCCCTTTGCATTGTGTGTCATTGGTAGTTTGCGTACTTATTAATCTTGTGTTTTTTATCATCCTGCACGGTTCTATTTCCAGGTTTTGGTTATCTTCTTGGGGTTTCCTAATTTTACCGTCTAGCCGTTTCATTAGTTCTTGGCTTTGTAATCGTTCGTTTTCTATACGCAGCATAATTGTGGCCTCAACTAACTCTGTTTTGGGCTTGTACATTTTTTTTATTTTGTTAATATATTTGCATATGCTTCCTATCACGGTTTACTCCTTTTTTTAGCCGGGTCCTCTATTTCTGCAGGTTTTGCTGTCCCTATATTGTCTACCATATCCACTATGTTTCTATTTGCCGCGGTACACGAAAAGGACGCGCCATCTCTGCTTGCGAGCGTATTTACTCTGTTGGGGGACCTGCTCAGGCTTCTACGTCGGCGCTGCACTTTCAGAAGCTTCAATTCGAAGGCCATCCTTTCCTTCATCTGTTTTGTCGTAGCCGGGTCGTCATCGTTCTTGCGGTGGTCGTTTTCCAATTAAGGTGCGCCCGCTTGACCACGCTTTTCCTCGACCGTAGTGTTTGAACAGTTGCCTCTCCCCCCCCCTCCCAGAATCCGTGGGGCAGCTTCCCGTAAAATGAAGGGATTCTCCGCCGTTGGCGGTACCTCTCTCGGGTATTTCGTTTTTTCTATACGTCATAATCATTGTAACATTGATACATAGACTACTCGCATCAATAGACGACTATCTAACAATGATATTTTAGTAGCTTCTGCATCAGAAATAAAGCGGCTATAATTGAGAACCAATGTGAACCGACTTCTGTAGCACGGGGCGCGCTATCACTACACCTAGAACAAACTACCACTGAAAACTCTCACTGCACCCAGAGGA
Source organism: Tachinus rufipes (assembly GCA_963932245.1). NCBI lineage: Eukaryota > Metazoa > Arthropoda > Insecta > Coleoptera > Staphylinidae > Tachinus > Tachinus rufipes. The sequence goes on along the minus strand of OZ010747.1, from coordinate 83,293,357 downwards.
ATTAGCTTTGTGATAATGTGGACAAACCTTGTAATCCGTGGTACAGTTTAAAAATAAAATTCTTCTTTATTTTGCGTGCAGTCCAAAGTTTGATTTTAGATATCACTAAAATGAAAAGAAATAACAAAGCTAAAGAACAAAAAATCAATAATAGTATCAAACAGAAACGAGCTACTAAATACAACAAAAAACTTTTATAACGACTTGTATAAATCTAAACTAAAACCTAATATCGAAGAAGAAGAACAATAACAAAGAATTGATATAAACGTGAACTCTATAAATATACCAGAAATCGATAAAAAAAAAAAATTAATGCCCTACGTCATATAAAAAATGGAAAAGCTGCAAGAGAAGATAAAATACTTGCAAAAATGCTGAAATGTGGTAGAGATGCTATCTTACCAAAACTAGCAAAATTAATTAATAATTGCTTAGAGCAAGGCTGCATCCTTGATAATTGGACAAATGCAATTGTTGTATTGATATACAAGAAGAGTGACAAAGAAACATTTCTCACAAGTAATAATAAATCAATTAACAAACAAACTAGATTTCTATTAGCCGAAAAAACAAGCCGGTTTTAGACAAGGCTTTAGTGCCATAGAACATCTACACACTATGAAAACAATTATCAAAAAGGTTTTTATATATTATAAAAAAACCTTCAACATAGTAAAAACGTGTGCAGTATTACAAAAACTAAAAAATGCCAGAATCGACCACAGATATGAACACATATAAAACAACACAACACTCCAAATACGATTACACAAAAACACCGATAAAGTACAAATAGAAAAAGGGATACGACAAGAGGATCCTATGTCACCTGAATTATTTACACTAACACTGCAAGATGCATTCAAAAATATAGACTGGAGAGATAGAAGCCTAAATATCTGTGGTAAGATGCTTTATCATGTAAGATTGCGGACGATATCGTACTCTTCGCAAAAAAAATTGGCAATTACGGTGCAGTATATAAACAAAGCTTCAAAACCAATTGGCCTAGAAATAAATTTCAGTAAAAGTAAGTACATGACAAACGACAAAGAAAAAAACAAAAACGACACCAACATACAAATTGAAAATAATAATATATCCAAGGTAGAGAACTTTGTATACCTGAGGCAAACAATAACAATTAGAAAATCAAATCAAGAGCTAGAAAAAACAAATGCATATGACTAAGATAAGCTGCTTTTAAAAAACTAAAAGGTATTTTCAAAATAAAAATATCACTAGAGTTGAAAACTGAACTATACAATCAATGCATACTGCCGGTGCAAATATACAAAGTACACCAAAAAGCCATAAAAGGAAAGATACTAGGTATAACATTTAAAGATCATAAGACCAACACATAGATTAGACAAAAAACAAAAGTACAGGATATAGCCAAACGAGTGGCAAAGTTAAAATAAAAATAGGCCGGACTGTAGCAAGAGAACAAAACAAATGAAGTAACGCAGTTATTAGATAGAAGCCATGAGGAGAAAAAAGAAGAAGAAGACAACCACAAATAAAATGGAGTGATGATATCAAACTAACAGCAAGATTAAACTTGTATAAAGTTGCACAAAACTGAGAGGTTTGGAGAAATAAAAAGGAGGCCTATATCCAAAGAATAGAAAATGGCTGATTAAGAAGAAGCATAACTGACAAATTGACACACTGTCTTCTGTTTTATAGTTTGTTAACTTTAAACTGTCTAACATATGAGCTATTTAAATTATACAAATAACCTTAATATTAAATTGTCAATTTTCTTCTCAATAAATCTGTTATACAAACTGTCAAATGTTAGTTTAACAAATAAACTGCTTAACATCTAAATTATCAACATTTTTCACAAATCTGATGTAGGAATCAAATGTAATTTTTTTGAGGAAGTGTGCATATAAAGTTCATTATGTATAATTTGTCAATTTCTTCTTGACAAACTTTTAGTACAGACTCTCAGTTTGAGAAATCTCTTATATAAACTGTCAGTTTGACAAATCAACTCAATTTTTAGAAAAAGTGTATAAATATCTGACGTAAGCTGTTAACTTTTTTTTACTTTCCAGTGGTGTCGGCGGTGTCTAAGACCGCATTCATATTTTTGTAGTTTTTTTTTTTCAATTTTTTACAATTTGACTTTGGTATATGATAGTTGTAAGTATAATACACACAAAACCTAAATTGCAATAAAAATATTATTTATTAATAAAAACATAAAATAAAACTTATAATATATGTTTTGTTATAATACGCTTCAAAACAAATATTAAAAAAAAAACTTACAATAATAAATTTAAAAAAAAAAACATATTAATTTGAACTATTAATAATTGATATAAATAACAAACATTAAATCATTCGGTACAAAATAAAGTTTTCCTGCAGTTTTTGCAGACTGCTGTTATATGCTGTAAACACATATGATTTCTACAGTTGAAACAAGAAGACCATGTTTTTCTGTTTTTTCTTCTATCACAATTAAAACATCTTCTAATCATAATATTCTGTTAAAGAAATTAAGTTTGAATTTGAGTTTTGCACACTACTTGTAAACCAAATGAAAGGCATCGTAAAAGATTAAACATACTTGCTCTAACTTGCAAGTGTGGTTGCAGTAAGCCGTTTGCTAAGTCCCTTAAAACAGTTTGTCTTAAAATCATAATTTCCGGGTTATTTGCAAAATATATAATTAACGAATTAATTCCAGCTATGTTCAACATCTTCGTGTATTTCTGGCACAAACATAACTGGCGCATAGCTTGTTAACGGTGTCAACGCCTCTCATGGTTTTATTATAGTCAATAATAATTGCCGGTTAATGCAAAATTCTATTATCTATATTAATTTCATTATTATGATGTAAAGTAGACACCAAAAGTACATTTTTCTTTTTTTTTTTGGTATATATAAAACCAAAGTACAGTCATTGGAATACCCAAACATGCTGGTACAAGCTAGCCGAGGGAAAGGTTTTAAGAATTCTAAAAGCAGTTTCCTTTTTTTTATGGTGCTAATGACAGTGAGTTTATGTTTCTGCAGTAGACTTCAAACCAGAAGCACTGATGTGAACCAATTGTCCATAGTGACATTTCTGTTTGAACCAAAAATATGCGCCAGAGCCTATGAACCACATCAAATGCACTATTGAAACCTAATAAAGCCCGATTGGTTGCTCTCCGGCATATATCTCCAATTTGCTAGTATAAAACCTTTTATTCCAAAATGTGGTTGCTATTCTGGCAATTTAGATTGAAAATATCAAATATTTTGTGAATTGGAGCAAGTTTGTCTATTTTTCTTCTTTTACTTTAAGTTTCAATGTCATCAAAACAAATACATCTCAATAAGAATTAAAACCATTGAAGCGACATGGTAAGATAAAATATTTCAATGCCATAGCCGTCAATTCTCCACAAATCTTCAAGATTTTGACAATTGCTTTTACAAACTGCAGCCAAAAAGAGCACAAAGTTCAATATAATTAGTTGAATATACATTTCTAAAGTTGGCAAAATTTTTGTCAACTTTTGCAATATATTTATTGAGAAAACTGGTAATTGTAGTAATTATTAAATCATTAATAAAATAATTCCATATTTTTGTAATATTTTTCATTAACTTAGTTGCTTGAAAAGGACCAGGAAGACGTTTTATGATATTTTTTTGTCTAGTTTTAAATGTTCTGCTTAGTCTTGGCATTTTTTTCTAATAAGTTTTATTGTATTTTCCAATAAAAAACAAACTAGAACTAATATTTATATCATTTTCATCAACATCAGAAATTTAGAATCGCTTTCATGTAGCACACGTTCCTCTTCATTAATTTCTGAATCATCAGACATATAATTTTCTGTTCTATCAACCTCATCATCCGTTAAAATTTTGTCCATCATTTTCTGCATGCGGGCCTGTTCCGCCTCATAGGACTTTATAACGTACAAAAAACTTTAAATGTAATAAAAGTGTTCCTTCTTACAATTACGGTACTGTATTTTAAAACAAAATACAAAACTTGACAAAGCAAAGATAAAATTAAAAGATATAACTGTATAACAAGCATAAGTAGCTGAAAGAATGAATTTTTCTGATATTTCTATCAATGCACAGGGTGTAAGGGGTGATGACACTAAACCAACCCAAATGACAACCTTACTTGCACAAAGTACACCCTGCTAGAGAACCAACGAGGCTCTGGCAACCAAATGTCTGCGGGGATAATCGCACACCTCTTGTTGGCCAACAGCTTTGAGTGGATGAGCTGACAAGAGCAAGGGCACCTTTTTGTCCAGGGGACAAAAAATCGTCGCTAAAGGAGGATGAATCAAGAAATGATCAACGGCATAAAGATGCAGAAGGCAACGGGAAACCACTGCAGTAAAGATCACTCTAGATATCCCTAGTAAAACCATCATCATGGCTAATAACAAGACTAAAAAAATATACCGGAGCAAATAGTCCCCCAATCGGATCTCCGGAAGAGGTTTTGAAAATAGCTATGAAAATAAGTACATGAAATGTAAGAAACCTGCTCAAAGCAGGTAAAATCAATAATTTGACAGCAGAGATGCAAAGATTAAGACTGAATATTCTCGGAATAAGTGACCTAAGATGGCCAAGAACGGGAATACATTTCACAAATAAATCAGTTATGTATTACTCAGGAACTACCGACAAATCAAATAAATATGAAGTTGCTATCATGGTAGATGAAAATATACATAAATCAGTGACCAGGTGAAACATGAATATCATACAAATTTACGCACAGCGGATAAATCTGATGACGAAATTGAACAGTTCTATGGCAAACTACACACGGTGCTTGAAAACATCAAGGAACAAGATATTACTATTGTCATGGGAGATTTTATGCAAAGGTGGGCGAACTAGCAGAAGAGGAGATTGTGGGTATGTATGGACTTATGGAGATAGAAACAAAAGAGACGACAAAAGAGACGACAAGTAATACCTTCTATAAACTGCACAAAAAAAGGCTATATACATGGAAGAGTCCGCAGGATAATGAAACAAAGTCAGTAAAAACCAAATTGATTATATACTCATAAAAAAAAGATTCAGAAATAGTATAACTTCAGTCAAAACTTACCTGGGAGCAGACATTGGTTCAGACCACAACCCAGTAGTAGCCTGAGTGCACATCAAATTAAAACAATTAAAATCTAAAATAAAGAATAACAAGATAGCAACAGAAAAACTCAAAGATAAAGATACAAAAGAACAAGTATAAAAAGAGATAAATATTAAAATTAATAAAAAAAGACAAAAAACCACAAGCAGAGATATAAATCAGAAATGGGAGAATATAAAAACAGCATTAATAGGAAGTAAAGATCGATTGACATCAGATAAGAAAGAAACCTAAACAAAAATAGATAACACAGAAAATCCTCCGCCTTATGGAAAAACAAAGGGGGCATAAAATCAATGCAAAAAAATATAAAGAACTGCAGAGAAATATAACAAGGAAAATACGAGACGCAAAAGATAGTTGGTTAACCGCAAAATGTAAATATATAGAAAAGCTACAATCAAAATATGATAACAGTAATCTACTTAAAGAAATTAAAAATTTAACAGGAACAACACGAAAAAGACAAACCAACATTATCAAAGATAAAAATGGAAAGATCATAGTAGAACCAGCACAAAAATTAATAAGATGGAAACAATACATAGAAGAACTTTTTTAAGACACGAGAAGTACCAGAACTAAACAGAGTGCCACAGAAGGACCAACCATAATGAAAGAAAAAGTGCTCTATGCCATAAAGACCCTAAAAAGCAAGAAATCAGTTGGACCTGACGAAATACCAAGCAAACTCCTAAAACTAATAAATGAAGACCAAATAGATATAATGGTAGATCTTTTTAATACAGTCTACAGAACCGAAATAATACCAAAACAATGGATAAAATCTACCTTTATAACGATACCAAAAAAACCAAATGCCAGAGAATGTAGCAACCATAGAACTATTAGTCTGATGAGTCACACACTAAAAGCATTTCTCAAAATTATTCACAAGAAACTTTAGAACAAACTAGAAAAAGACATAGGAAACACTCAATTTCGTTTTAGGAATAGCCAATGTACCAATACAAGGGAAGCATTATTCAGTTTTAATGTATTGACACAGAGATGTTTAGATATAAACCTAGATACAGACGTATGCTTCATAGACTATGAAAAGGCTTTTAATAAGGTTCGACATGATACTCTAATAGATCTATTGAAGCAAAGAAATATCGACTCTCGAGATATACAGATTATCGAATCGCTCTACTGGAACCAAACAGCCACGATAAAAGTAGACAGTGACAAATCAGACAAAATACATATACTAAGAGGAGTACGGCAGGGTTGAGATATTCAGGGAAACACTAAGTAAAGATAAAACTGGATTCACAATAAACGGCCAGACGGTTAACAATTTAAGGAATGCTGATGATACTGTTATAATGGCAGAAACTCTTGCAGACCTTCAGATATTAAAAAACAAATTAAATGATGTCGGTCTGCAATATGGTCTGGCAATGAACTTGAAAAAGACAAAGTATTTAGTAATAACTAAAACCCGAACACAACATCAAGACCTATACATTGACAACACACGTATAGAAAAGACAACTAAATACAAATACTTTGGCTCATGGATAACCAATACTATAGACCAAACCATAGAAATCAAATGCAGAATTAAAATGGCCAGAAACACATTTCTTAAAATGCGTGCTTTCCTCTGTGATAGGGAAATTAAACTCGATTTGCGTACACGAATGCTTAGAGGTTACGTGTTGTCCATACTACTCTACGGAATGAAAGCATGAACTCTAAAGCAAAATGAAATAAAAAAGCTAGAGGCCTTTGAAGTATGGTGCTACAGACAAATGCTTAAAATATCATGGACGGACAAAATGACAAACATTAAAGTGATAGAACGTATGAACAAAGAACAAGAAATCGTACAAACAATAAAAAGAAGAAAGCTGCAATATCTAGGGCACATAACCAGAGGAGCAAAATACGATCTACTCCAACTGATAATGCAAGGGAAGATAATAGGCAAGCGGAACATCGGTAGGCTGCGTAACCTGAGAGAATGGTATAACACCACATCCGAAGAGTTAATCCGTGCTGCTGCTTCCAAGATGAAGATAGCGATGATGGTTGCAAACCTCCTGAAAAGAGATGCTACATAAAGAAGAAGAAGACATGGTGGTATTCAGAAATTCTTAGAAAGGGTTTACCAGGAATAGAGAGATTAGGAATAAACCAATAATATATACATAAAATTAAAAGATTACAATAAAGCTTAACACTAATTACTTTCAAACAACATCCGGTAGACCGTATTTTGAAAATAATGTAATTTAATTTTAACAAAAGGTAAATCCATGTAAAAATACTTTTCAGCTTAATGTAACTATCAATTAAACTATTTTTTTTTTCAGTACTTCCTAAGACTTATAAGCCACAAATGTTTAAGGTTAAGTTTCAACAAGTGTGGTTCCATCTGTTGAAATTCAAAGGTTTTTTATGTTGTGACATATTAAGTATTTTTTTATATAATATTACATTTTATTTTATTCAAATTTTTTTTATCCAGTACTCAATTGTCTCAAAATTGATGTTATGCTTATTCTTGTTAGTACAGTATTTAATTTTAGATATTAATACGTACAAAAAAGATTCCAATAGTTAAATAGTTGATAGACAAAGATTTAATTTTTAAAGTATTCAATTTTAAAACCGTTAAAACGTTTGATTATATAAAGTTTTTCAATAAGAAGTCCTATTTTAATTACAAAAGAAACATTTATGTATTTTTAAAGTACAAACTCTACAATTACTTGTAAACAATAATATCTTATAAATGCTCACCTAGACTCAGACTGCAAAGTGTCATTCTTGTCCAAATTGTCCAATATAAGCCAAAAAAGTTAGTTAACAGTCTACGGTAGCAATCCATATTGACTGTAATTGCAGCACATTTGTTGTTCTATGACTCTGCCAACCCAAAAACGGCACAAAACAGTAACTTGTTAGAGATAAAGAAGTTTCTCAACTATTGTTCTAAGATTTTTAGAACCATTGATGCGGTAGTTCTGTATATTGCAAACCCAATGAGATAAAAATGGGTTTTGTCGTTAAAGATATTTTTTCTACAAAAATCAAGATTTCTGCTTGAATTTTCAGCACCCAAAGTTTAGAGTTATCCATGATTAGCAGGCTTCAATTTCTAAGTCAACTGCACTTGTTATGCGGTATGTAATATAGAATAAACTGTAAGATTCTTAATTGCTGTGAACGTCTTGGAATAGACAAACCTGTGTTTTCAACGTCAATGTTTTGAGCTAACCTGACAATACAAATTTGAACTGGCCATGTTGTTTAAATTTTGCAATTAGTTTTACAATGGCTTTGTAGAAAATTAACTCATGCCAACCAAAAATACCACGTACTTTGCGAACTGTATCTGCAAAATTTTTACCGTGTCTATAATACATTTTTATTATTTTCTTATTGTAAAATTTAATAGCATCGTTTGTCTGTATTTAAATATAAAATACTTCTATTTACTATTATTGACTTAATATACTTGACAGCTATCATTTTCCAAAGCTAGAAACTTTGCTACATCTACTAAAAGGTGCAAAACTAACAATACACAATGTAAAAACTTCTTGGACAAACACAAGCTAATCAAAAAGAAACTCAAAACAGTTTTTTGGTAAGAAGTTCTAGAAATTATGCCTAAACTAATAGTTAAAGGTTAATCTCTGATTGGTTTTGGGTTCATGGATTAGAGAAAAATTATTAAAAACGGCGACAAAATAACAGAAAATAATATTATAAAAGAAACAACAAAAATAGATGAAAAACGATACACAAATTAATAGATAAGAACAAAAAAATAACTACTAACGCAAATGATTAAACACCTGGAAAAACTAGACCAATCATTGTTTTACAATAATAAACTAGAATATCCCCCTTTAAATAGTAAAGAAGATTCAAGTTCTTAATAAAAAAAGTAAAATCTGCAATAAATGAAGGTAAAAGCATTTGTACTTGACTTTCAGTTTAGATTTCTAAAACTTCTTAATTTTTAATTGGTTATTTTGCAATTCAATATATAACTGTATAAAAAAATATATTGCAACAATTATTGACATAATACTAACAACCAAAAACTAAATTTACGTCCTTGGAATTGACAAGGCACAACTTAAAAAAAATCCATGTAATCTGTCGCTTTGCAATTAGTATGTTATAGTAAACAAATAATAACAAAATTGTAGTTGTGTCAACTCAAGCATATACTCTGATTGACGCACGTATATAACCTTGAAAACGTTTGTCGTTGTGCAATAAGTGCGCTCTGATAAAAGCCACCAATATTTTCCTGAACTCAAATATTAAAGCTACGCCACTGTGGTTTTTTTTAACAATGCGTCTATGGCTGGACCTTTATGCCTCTGGCTGTTGCTAAACTTGATAGCTATCAATCATTATTTTCAAAATTTGTATTACTAAACTAAAAATTAAACTATTTTTAAACACTTAAAGCTATTATTTGCTTATACTTCAGAATGAGCAGCATTTTTATTTAAATATAATTATATTTCTTATTCAATTGTTAACTTACGGTAGGCTACCCACACGTCATAAAAGAATATAATTTGCCTATATTAGTTCATTATTTGCACTGCATCAAACTAACTTATTTAGAAACTTTAAAAAACATGAGTATATTACATATGCAATTAATTCAAAATAAAATTTTATGAACAAATGTTAATACTTAAATTATTGCTTCAATAACTACAATTTCTACTTGTACTGTGCACACTTTTACTTCTAATCATTATATGTGATGATTTTAAAATGTTTATAACTAGTAATGTTTACATATTTAACGTTGTAAACAAATAATGTTAATTTGTTATTCATTAATTATTATGTTACCTTTATTAGGTACCAAAAAATAACTGAACTACACCTTCTAATTGGCAGAATTTATCTTAACACTCGATCAGAAACAATTACTTTGTACGCCACTTGGGAGTAATCGAATTCAAATGCATGTAATACTTAGCGTTAAATGAGCCTCATTCAATATCGTCTAATTAATTACTTCTTAATTACAAGTATCGATCTAAACACAAAAAATAAACATAATTTATCATTACAACATACAATATATCTTAATTTTTTATTATTGTGATCTTACAATACATACAATCGTTCTTTTTTATATAAACAAATAACATAAATCAATTCTCAAAAATAATAGTTAATAAAATATGAAAGTATCAAATAGCTTAATCAAAATAATTATAACAGAAACTATAACAAAAATAATTATTCACAACAAATGGGACATTTACAGTGCGCGCGTTCACAATATTCTAAACACAGAAAAATTTACCATTAATATGTATTATATTTAAATAAATAAATAATTTAATAATAGTATCTGGCTAGGACATAAGTAACGATGGAGCCCACCATAGCAAACACGTTGAAGTTCATGGAGTTGGAACTGTTGCAAAGATCGTCCATACAGACGTCGCATGAAACTACGTTGAAGTTGTTTGATGCTTTGCATTCAGTATCGGTGGTTTCACCACGCATTATGACGCAGGAACGTGTTGTGTTCATTGCGTTCGTCTTTTTATCTGAAAATAAATAAAATTATATTAATAACGATCAACACAATAAATACATTTTATAATTTGAAAAGATAACGCATGAGTAGGTAGAAGAGAACAAAGTTTAATTTGTGGGCGAGTTACTTCTTCTACTGTGACTCACCCACCCGCCCTAGTGTTAGTCATCAAAGGATCTATTGGTTGTCCCACCTCTTGTGTACTTGGATTCAGATATGAGAAAATTGTTTAACAAAATATCTTTTTATAATTAACGCTTAGGTGAGTGAGTGGAAAATAAGTTTAATTTGTGAGCGAGTTACTTCTTCTACTGTAACCCACCCACCCGCCCAAGTGTTAGTCATCAAAGAATCTATTATTTGTCCTACCTTTTGTGTGCTTAAATTCAGATATGAGTAAATTGTTAACAATAAATTTCCTGAAAACTGACGCTTGGGTGGGTGGTTGGAAACAAAGTTTAATTTGTGGGCAAGTTACTTCTTCTACTGTAATCCACCCACCCAAGTCTTAGTCATTAAAGGATCTGTAATTTGTCCCACCTCTTGTGTGCTTGGATTTAGATATGAGAGAATTGTTTAACAATAAATTTCTTGATAATTAACGCTTGGAAGGATGGGTTTAAACTAAGTTTAATTTGAGGGCGAGTTACTTCTTCTACTGTGACCCACCCACCAGCCCAAGTGTTAGTCATCAAAGAATCTATTGTTTATCCCACTTCGTGTGTGCTTGGATTTAGTTATGAGAAAATTAATTTACAATAAAGTGGGTGGGCGGAAACTAAGTTAAATTTGTGAGCGAGTTACTTCTTCTACTATAACCCAGCCACCCGCCCAAATGTTAGTCATCAAAAGATCTATTGTTTGTCCCACCTCTTGTGTGCTTAGATTTAGTTATGAGATAATTATTTAACAATATATCTCTTGATAACTAACGAATATGTAAAAAGGGCAAGAATAGCAGTTGATTAACAAATAATGTACAAGTAAGAAAAAGAAACTCTTAAAAAATTTTAGCAACTCAACCAAAAACGACATTAAACAAGACCCAGAAAAAGAAAAAGCAAAAAACTTTCCAATTCCAAGTAAGCCAATTTGATTGCCTAACAAAAGCATCGGCTAGTCTCTTTCAACGTGCACAAGCTTCAGAAGTAGCAAAGGATCAACAAAAGAAACCTCAAAATCTACAAATATTAATATCCTCAGTTTTATCTATTCAAATTTGTTCATGCAAGGCACACTGACGAGGTTCGTAGAACCAAATTAATGATCTGTGATCGTTGAATTGAATAAATTATTTATTTTATAATAATTATTATTATTATTTTAAGTTTTGTATTATTGAAATTAGAGGCTCATTGCAACAGATATTTTTGAAATCTCCACATTTTAAAATAAACATTTCAAGTAAGTTTATTTTTATTTAAAACTCGCAACAATAAATATGTGCAGCTGCTTTTTGAAATAGTTCAAAATTATTGTCAGTTACTCGTAGCAAGTTCTATTGCCCAATAATTATTTAGCTCAAATACAAAAATGTGTCCGTTCATTGAGAAAACCTTTAAGGTAACCAGTTCTTATAATTTATTTAAGAAAATGTGTGCCATTAATTATTTTTTTAATAATTCAATTAAAATTCCCTATTCGTGACTTTACAAAAAAATCCCAACTATTTGTATATGTTTTACTAAAACCATTTAACGAAATTACTATAGAATCCATCAGTGAATATCAAGTTTCTCCCCATAATTTACTATTTAAGAGCCATTAATGTAATAGGATAGCATTCCGAATTATAAATCAATGCTTTGTTGTTTGATTAATTCGAGGGTTAATTTAGTTAAATTTAGAAAGTAATTGGATATAAAGCCGCATTATTGATGGAAAATGTAAATGGGTCAATTTTAAAAGGAAATCAGGAATCATGCACGATCGATTTGATGAGAAATGTAGAAATGGTTTTGCTCGATTAATCAAAAGTATTCAAGCAATAATATAAATTGATTTCTAAAATAAGTGAAATTAATAAATATTAAATATTATTTTAAGAAATTTATATTGGAAATAATTTATATAAATAAAATAAAAACAGTGGGTATAAAATAATAAATAAATACTTAATAATTTTATATATTTTCTAGAATGAAATCAGCATATTCAATGACATCAGATACAGGTGTGGCTTCTAGCAGTAAACGTAACGCGACTAACATTAATTATAATGAAGTCACCATTACATAATCACCTATGAATTTAGGAACTACAACCAAATGCATTAACACATGTGTTTTTACAAGCAACATTCTTTGTGCTATTTCAAGAGAAATTGCCACACTGAACTCTACTTTAATTTTTTTTTTTTAATTCGCCCAGAGCAAAGGAAATGTAATTAATGAAATCTAATATTAGTCGCATGGTGTACTGCATTTATAATTATAAATGATACACTTTTACTAGTATTAACGACGCTTTCAGATTCAAGCAAATTTAAATTTAATAAATAATTTAAACATCTTTAGAGTTTTCTAAACTGTTTGAAGAACAAACAAAAAATTATTTGTTTTGTTTTTCAAATATAAATTTATTGTTAAAACTTTGTGTTAAATAAATTTATTTTAAGCTTCAATCATAGAAAATGTCAAAATATGCTCAAAAAGATTGGGTGACAATAATTGTCACCTACTCTCCCCAACTTGTTTGTTAATGCAACACGCCTATTTCAATTCTAAATCAGTAGTATTTTTTAATTTAAATTTTATAATCTGACGGTGTCTGCAAAAACGGTAAAACTATCAATGAAAACTACGAAATCAAAACCTGAAATTAATTTTACATAAGAGACCAAAAATATCAAATTTTTGCCATCAATTTGGTCGCAAAAAGCCATTTTATGTCGTCCGCAAGCCAGAATCTTAGTTTTTTTTTTAATTAAACAAAAATAGTTAATTTTTTTTAATAAAATCTGTAAAATAGCAAAATCCAACTTTGAAATATCAAAAATATGGTTAGAAAAAACTAAAATTCAGCATAACATGTTAAAAAGTGCAGAATTTGGTTATAAAGTTTTAAACAATTGTCAGAAAACACCAAAAAACACTTAAAAAGTGTAAAAATATTATTAAAAAAAAAAAAAAAAAAGGAGCCATATACTGTGAAAAATGCTAAATTCTATTTACAAATTGTCAAAATAACAAAATCCGGACTTCAAGTTTTAAAATAGACGTCGAGAGAGCTCTGTATTGCTTGTGTTACCTTCTGCATTGCACAATACGTCAAATGTAGGCATAATAACAAATATTTTGATAACCAATACTTGGATGGGTAGGCGAGAACACTATATCAAACCACCGACCCAATATTTATAAAACTGTGTCGCCCACCCGCCCAAGAGTTTGTCATCAAAAAATTTGAGTATTCTCTCACTTCTGCTGTTTTTAATATGACAGATAAAATAAAATTTGTCATTAATACGTCAAAGGTGGGCATAATAACCAATTTCTTAATAGCTATTGGCGGGTAGGCGGGAACACTATATCAAACCACCGACCCAATATTTATAAATTGTGTTTCCGCTCAATGACAGTTGTCATTAATACGTCAAATGTAGGCATAATAACAAATATTTTGATAACCAACGCTTGGGCGAGGAACTATATTAAACCACCGACCCAATACTTATAAATTGCTGTAACAAACTCATGAAAACAAAAGTAAATTTTACGTACAAAATACAAAAACTTTAGTTTCTCAAAGTTTTATTTTTTTTACCTAAAATTAAGATTCTCTCTGTTTACACAAAGAAAACCACGTAATCCACAAATTTTTGCTTTGTCAAAGCTTGGCATAACACCAGTCGCAATCCTAACCTCAAAACAACAAAAAATTGTTGTTCCTTGGTCAAAAATTTTATAAAAGCTTATAAAAAAAAACGGCAAAAATAACAAAACTACAGAATCAAAAGCTAGCTCAATTTCTTCTTCATTGTGCGTTTTACAGCTATTTTACATCCCACAAAGTCTTACAACTTGTTTAAAAGAGGTTGATAAGACCAACGGTTTATTAGGTGAGTTCCAAATGGATAAAGTACAAGTTATTTTTTAGTCATATTTTGGAGATCAAACCTCAGACTGTTTTCAAATTTTTGAACGCAAAAGTAACTGACTTTAATTGCCTTTCACAAACGGTTTTTAGTTTTTTTAAATTTTTATTGAAAGTATCAAGTTTTACGTTAAAAAGTGTAAAAATCTGTATTTATATACATACATACATATATATATATATATATATATATATATATATATATATATATATATATATATATATATATATATATATATATATATAGATGTAAAACAACTAATACTCCTCCAAAATATATACACGCTGGTAGTACTGGCCTCCAGAACGGAGGCAGGTACGAAAAACTGGAGGCAAATACGTTTTGGTGTGTATATCAATTTATTTCAACATAATACTTTACTAGAAGTCATTCTACAAAATTTTGTTCGGTGACCATTTCGACTCATATACATATACAGTTATACATTGTAGTACATTAAAGTCAACACTACGTGGCGCTATGCTTTTATACTGATATACATATTTTGTTGCGGGCCAGTAGAATAAGCCTCCTCATAAGTTAACGTTCTAATACGCCTCTTACAATTGGCAACATAGCAAATACAATTTATAAAAATAATTATATACTTTTAATATATCTAAACGGTTCACGTTGTTTATTAGTTTTGTATAGAAAATATGTAAAAATAAAACAGAAAATATTACTCAAATTTACGTCCAATGAAACAAATAAATAATATTTTTTATAATATATTATAAATATTTTTTTAAATTATTCTATCGAGGTATTGTGCTATGTAGAATGGATTTTAAAAATATTATAAAATCGCAGATATAATACTATTTAATATTTCTTTAATAATAATTTTTTTAAATGTGCATACAAAAAAAATTATTATTTTTAAATATATTTTTTTAAATAAATTAAATAACAATAATATTGTTTATATTAGTTTAAAAATTTATAAAATTCTAATTTTAGTCTTGTTTAGTAAACTTGACATCATTTGCATGTTAAATTAAAATTAATTATTTTCCGTTTAACGCTAGAGAATTGCCAGGTTTAGTCGCACTGTCCTGTGGGGGTGCTACTAGTAGTATTGTTATGGAAAAATATTAAATCCTATCACATCTACAAAAATATCGGCAAACCTTTTCTCTAGAGAAATATTGACACGTACAGCGCCGTTTTTAAATTAAAATTGGTTCTTATGGGATAAAACGCCAACCAACTCAATATTCAAACGATAAGATTTTAATCATCACTCTTTTATATGTTGTACTACAGACAATATTCTATGTTTTCATGTTTTTGTTTAAAGATTTTAAGTTATAATTAACGAGTAAAAAATTAATAAACAAACTAATTAAAATCGCCACTTTTAAAAAAATAATTGCGGAGAAACGACTTATTGCATCAAATTTTTACAAATTTAATGACACAGTGTGGACTTTCTTCTACAATGTGTGAAAATTTTATTCAATTATGTTCATGCGTTTTCTTACTGAGTTTGATTCTGTGAAGCTTTATATTATCACAACTATTCTCCCCCCTTAATTAGTTATCATTATTTTTTTATCAATTTGAATTAATTGTTAGATCAATAATTACGGAGATAAATATAACTATCCCATATTTACATAAATAAAATTATGGTACAAAAGAGGTTTTTTATGTTTTCTAACTAGCTATAACAATAATAAACTATTGCAAAAAAAAAATTATAGTGTCATCTTCAAGTTTAGTTTCAACTAATTAACACTTGAACACAAAAAACGCAGTAATTTATTTTACAAAAGGCTGAAAAGTTTTTTTTAATATAAACCTAATAACGTGCGGTTAAAGATTTACATTAAGGTTCTAACTAATTTAATTAGGTAACTCATTGATTGCTAGTAGTGACATGTTAAAGAAAGTTGACAGCGTACGTGTTGGTATGATGTTCAAACCAAGATAAATAATTCCTACTAGCGTTCTTGGAGTCTTGTAGCACATTAGAGATGTTCAGATTTTTGTAGAGAGATTTATTGGAGATAAATATTGAACTGTTTGTAATTGATATATCTTCAGCTTCAGAATGTTAGAAACATACTATCCCATAGTTAAGAACAGTTGGCCCATACAGGTTTTAAAATTTATTTCAAGATACTTTGCATTGGTAGATTGTAATAATTGTTTGCCGGAGAGTGACGGTGACATGCTGAAATTTACATTGATTGGCCCTAACTTTCAAGGTTTTAAGCTATTTTTGGATGTTTTTAAAAAAAGTCCGAAGTTTCTCAGAGACAAAACTTGGAATTTTACTAACTGTTAGAATTCTAGGTCTCAGCGCTAGAAATTGTGTTTGCAGCACTTTCTTGTAGACTCTGATCATGAATGCAATAATTTTTTGTACGTCCCAGTTGAAGGCAGTTAGCACATTGAGGCATGACTTTTGTTTTGTTAACTGATTTTAATATGTATTTGTAGTGTTAAAGGTATTACAATTCATAGATGATTATCTTGAGGTTACTTTGTGGTTTAAATGATAGAAAGAACGTTTTTTAACATTACATAAAAAACTGCGTTCTTGGTTTAAATAAAAGGTGTAGTATTGCCCATCACGATTTTTTGGTTCTTGAACAGCTGCTTGATATTTTAGCACATCTGTTGTCGACAATTTGGTTATTATTTATTTTAAGATTAAATTTTTGTTTATTATCCTGATTGTTATTTAGCATATCAGTAAATTATTTAATGTTTGCTACTGCTGGGATGTATATCGGTGGAGATTTTATGTAATTAAGTAGTTCTTTTGGTGGTGTACTCTTGTTTTTGAGTTTATTACATGTTTGTAATAATCTATTAATAGCCGTTGTTTAACATTCCATGGTTTGGTTTCTAAAGAGTTTTTACGTTTAAACGTATATTAATTAATAAATAATAACAAAATAAATGAAATAGATTAAAATAAAATAATTAACAGTTTAACTGAGGCAGGGAATCCATTCATGAACCGGTAACAATCAGTACAGTGTAGTATTTATTATTAGTGGTTAATTGTTTTGGAACATATTTTTTTTAATAATGAGAGTTAAATTACCACAGCGGTAAGTCACCACTTAAAAAACGCTATAATGTAGTAACAATTAATCACCGGTAGCATACTATAGTTGTTGTAATGTACACCACATAAAAAATTAAAATCAAAACAACTTCAAATAACTGTTCGTACCTACATTCGATAATTTTTAAAAATAACTATTTATTGTAGACTGTGTTACGGTTTCAATATTTTTATAATCTTATACACACAAAAAACAACTAAACTTAACCACCTCCCGAATACAACAAATAAATGCCTATTAATAATAGAAATTTACAAAATACGATATATTGATAGTGGCAACATTGGCAGAGGCGTATTCGACATTTTCACATATATATTTTATACAACTGGAGCCTAAAACGATGCTTTGGCATTTGGAGTTCTATTGCTATTATTAATATACCAATTTTTTTGTATATAATTAATGTTGTATTTCTTTACCCCTCGTTGGGCGTCCTAATAAAGAATATTTTAAATAACTAAATGCAAAAAAATACACAGTTAAAACTATTAGATTTAGGGTGGAGGCTAGGTCGCCTTATGTGTGTACGGAGGCGAGTAAGATAGCTATGCATATATATATATATATATATATATATATATATATATATATATTTTCATAAATGAACTAAAACTTTGTCTTCTGTGATCAGAAAAATTGATAAAAAGAAATTTTAAAAATCAGAGATAAATTTTTTTTTTTTTTTTAAACTAAACCATTATCTGTTTTTGTGCTACAAAAACTTCTCCCAGCCACAAAAACCTATCAAAAAACCTGCTTCTTTTCATAAATTGACAGTGGCTGCGGAAACAGTAAAAATATCAAACTTTTGCAAAAGCCAAAAATGCTTTAATTGTTGAATAAAAATCGCTTATCTGACAAACTTTTGCTTTTGCAAAGGTAAGTGTTTAAACGCAGAAAAAGCAGAGCTGCTAAAGAAGTCAGAAGTGTACAACAAGTCATCACCAAGTCAACAGGGCCGCAGAACAAAAGACGCCAAACAAATCAAACAAAAAAACTTTTGTTTCCGCAGAGGTTGGTGTTTAATCGCAAAAAAGACGAAGCTGCTAAAGAAGTAAAACATCAAAAGTGTACAACAAGTCATCATCAGGTCAATAAAACCGCAGTACAAGAAACGCCAACCACCTCAAGGTAAGAAAAAAGAAAAGTAGGGTTTGTAAGCACTAAAAACCTGTTACTACTGGACAGTACAGACTGACAGTGTTGCAGATTTTCTTTTTCCTACCCAACAAAAAACGAAAAAATAATTGTGTTCATCAATTTTCTCAGAAACGACTATATTTTGCTTTCCAAAACTCAAAATTTTAGTTTATCATTTTTTTTTTAAATTAATAAAAAAATCGAGAAAAAAATACATGACCCATAAACTTTTGCTTTGACAGAACATCAACCGAGATTTTTTTTCCGCAAAAAAATTTTATTAATGACATTTTTACTAAAAAAAATATAAAAAAAAAAAAGAAAACACAGAATCATAATCAGGTTTCAATTTGACTTAAAAAACCTTTGTTTCTTGAAATGCAAATTAACTTCTGTTTGATTGCTAAGTACATCCACATGACTCACAAACTTCTACATTGGCAGAACATATACAGGGATAGGTAGCTTGCCGCAGGATCGGCCGCGTTTACTAGCCTCAAACAAAAATAGCAACAAAGTTTTTTGCTCTTTATAACCACAAAAACTGATAAAACTTTTTTTTTATATTAAAACATCGCTGTCGGAAATCATAAAATCAAAGATCAATTTAAAAAAAACTTTTTTCTTTTTTCAAAAAACAAAGCTAAAATTTGTTAAATTAAACTTTATTTTAATTGACAAAGAAATACAAACCCAACAATTAAAAAAATCCATTTTTTTTAATTATATATAATGAGCAGTCATAAATTAGTAAACACCACGGGCAACAAAGCATATCACTTTGCTTGTGCGGCCAAACATCGACCTGCTACATTGGTTTAAAAAAAAAACTTAAAACTTTTTTTTGAAATACAAACAAATAACTGTCACAAACTCCAAAGAAAAAATTAAAAACCACCAAACTTTTTTCAAAAACATTAAATTAGTTTGACACAAAAGCAACAAGCCATAGTCTTAACCAAAAATATTTTTTTATACAGGGTGTCCGGAAAATACGTGTACAACGTTTGACGACAGACTCCTGACGTCAAAATAGGTCGATCTAAGCCGACTAAGTTATATCCAAAATTGTCTCGTTTAGCCGGTAGAGGGCGTCAAAAGTTTGTAAATATTAAAAAGAAATTACCTGTAACAATAATTTTTTAAGTGACCTTGTTGCTATGGCGTTTAATAATTTGACAATTATTGACAAATTGTCACCAGTCTATGAAATTTACTCAAGTATACGATCAACATTCTTGAATTACAAGTTCATTTTACCATTAAAAATGGAAAATTATACAAACTCTCAGAAAGTTGACATGCTCCTGGTATACGGGTTTTGTCAAGGAAATGGGCGTCAGAGTGTTAGGGTTTACATGGAGAGGTTTCCTAACCGTCGAATACCAAACCACCAAACATTTGCCAATATTGAGCGTCATCTTCGGGAAACGGGCAGTTTTGAGAAAAAGTTTGAAGGCAGGGGTCGTATGCGAACAACTCGAACTGTGGAAACAGAAGAGATGATTCTGGAGTTGAAGAAAAACCAAGCACCAGTACCCGTCTCGTAGAACGTGAGTTAAATGTTCCTAAAACAATTGTCAATGAGGTTTTAAGAGAACAGTTGTTACATCCTTACCACATACAAAAAGTCCAGAAACTTTTACCGACTGATCCCCCCATGCGGCTTACATTTTGTCAATTTATTAGAAACAAAAGAATCCTTGTTCCAAATTTTTGTAGAAAAATTATGTTTACTGACGAGGCATGCTTTACAAGATCTGGGGTAACCAATCTGCACAACGAACATATTTATTCCGATGAAAATCCACATGCCATTAAAGTTACACATCATCAGCATCAATTTAAAATTAATATTTGGGCAGGTATTATTGATCCCTACCTTATTGGTCCCATTGTTATTCCAGACAGGTTAGATGGAAATATTTATTTAAATTTTTTGCAAGACACATTACCAATTCTTCTGGAGAATTTGCCCCTTTTACTTCGGAGGGAAATGTGGTATATGCATGATGGTGCCCCGCCCCATTTTTCCGTTGCCGTTCGGCAATACTTACATCATCAATATCCCAACCGATGGATTGGAAGAGGCAATGATGCACCAGTAAAATGGCCACCACGTTCTCCTGAGTTAAATATGTGTGACTTCTTTTTGTGGGGCGCTATTAAAACAGAAGTTTACAAGACTCCGGTAAACACACGCGATGATTTATTGCAGCGGATTTTAAATGCAGGCAACCATTTTAATAATCCCGAGACATTAGATAGGGTCCAATATCATTTTTTAAAGAGTGTTAATAAGTGTATTCAGCAAGATGGCGGTCATTTTACACATTTGCTTAAGTAATGTTTTTGTTTTACTTAGTTTCTTACAATAGATACTTTCAACTTTGTTATACTTTTGTTTTTTTTGACGCCCTCTACCGGCTAAACGAGACAATTTTGGATATAACTAAGTCGGCTTAGATCGACCTATTTTGACGTCAGGAGTCTGTCGTCAAACGTTGTACACGTATTTTCCGGACACCCTGTATATACGGAATGAAAATTTGTTTTTACTCAAACCACTAAAAATGCCTAATAAATAATTATGTGATTTTTTTCAGGTTTTTTAGTAAACCATTTCCGACTATTAAGCAATTTGAAAAAATCGATGTTTTTTAAAAATTTTTGATCGTTTGTAACTTCTCAAGATTACATTTTTAGAAAAAAAAAATATAAAAAACTTTTTCTTTAAATTATCCAATTAAGTTTTAATAGCCAATATTTTTTTCCTTAAATTTTACTGAAATTTAAAAGACAGTATTTCTAAAAAAAAAGATAACGGGTATTTTATTTTTTTATATATGGATAAAAACGTGCTTTTATATGTGCAAAAGATACCAAAAATTATTTTTTTAAATGCAATCCTTAGAAATTACAAACGATAAAAAAATTAAAAAAACTTTTTAAATATTTCTGTGAATACATTTTAAAATATCTTGGAGCGTAGTGCGCAGCAATTTTTATTTTTGCACATAAAAAAGCACGATTTAATCCATATTTGAAAAAAAAGAAAATATCCGATATCTTTTTTTAAGAAAAGCTTACAAAGTTCTGCAAAATTTAAGAAATTTAAGAAAAAAAAATTGAAAACTTAAAAAGTTTATTATAAGTTTTTTTACAACTAAATAAAGTAAAAAAACGTAAATACTCGATTTTTTCAAATTTGAATTGCATATTACTCGGAAATGGCTCATTAAAAATTCTTAAAAAATTCACATAATCAGGATTCATGTAAAGGGAGGAATTTTAAGTGGTTTGAGCAAAAACAAATTTTAATTCCGTACACTTGACTGGCCATAAACAAACATAGACTTCCAACTTTAATTGCTAAAACAAAACCACGTGATCTACAGGTTTGCACTTTAGTTGATAACTTGCCAAAACAGTGACCAATAGTTGTGGCACTACATCAAATATTGAGGTTATAAAATCGACCAATAAAAAATTAACATTTTAAAAATAAAATCGTTCAAAATTTCTAAAAAAATCTGAATTATCGCATAAAATATCAACGAAATCGCTCAGAAAATGTATGAACTCTAAAAAAACTAATGTTTCTGCAAACCCTAAATTAGTTTTAAAACATTTTTTAAATAAAAATCATATTTAAAAAAAAAACTAATTTTTTGTTAATTACTCCGCAATAATTTATGTTTTTTTATTTAAAATACGGTTTTGAAACTTTTTTATGATAAAACCCATCTTAAAAAATCAAATTTGTTAAATAAAATATTACAAAAACCTCTCAAAAATTAATTAAAATTTAAGACAAAACTTTTTTTAAATATTCTCTTAATCCTTTTCCAAACTTTTTCTAAATTAAAATATAATTATGAGACATTTCTAACATAAAAACCTTTTTTTGAAACTAATAAAAAACGTATCTCGAGAGTTATTCAAACTTGCAATGTTGTTTGAATTTAAAAAAAGGTTTTAAAACAATTAAAAAAAAAATTTGACGGGTTTATTTGAATTTAAAATGTAGTTTTAAATTAAAATCTATCAAAAAATACTATATTGTGTAAAACACTTTAAAATTTGCTCAGAAAATTTATGAAATTTAAGAAAAAACTTTTTTATTTTTTATATGAAAGAGTTGTTTTTTAAATTGCTCGCAATATCTAAAAACCTTTTCTAAAATTTGTTTCTTTTTATTTAAAACTATTATTTTAAAACATTTTTAAAATAAAATCAATTCAAAACTCATAATAAAACTAATTTATTTCAAAAACTGCTCAGAAAATTTATGAAATCTAAGGAAAAACTGTTTTTAATATTCTCTTAAACTTTTTTCAAGATTCTTTTAAACTTAAAATAGAATTATGAAATGTTTCAAAAACCTTCAAAATAAAAAAAAATATTTTTTTTTTTTTAATTTGAAATTTAGTATTATACCATTTTTTAAATAAAACCATTCATAAACTTCTCAGAAAACTAATTTATTGCATTTAATATTTTAAAAATCGCTCAAAAAATTGATCAAATCTGAGATCTCTTTTTAAGATAAAACATAGTTTCAGAATGCTTCATATGAAATTCATATTTTTTGCGTACATTTTTTTAAATAAAAAAAAAAGATTTTAAACAATTAATAAAAATCCATCATATATTCTCTAAAAAACCAATTTATCGCATAAAATATTTCAAAAATGTTCAGAATATTTATGAAATTAAAAAAAAATCTTTTTTTTATCATCTAAAGCTCTTTCACTTTTTTTCCTAAACTTAAAATAGACAATTGAAATTTGCTTAAAGTATTTTTTCTGTTTCTATAACTTATTAGTAGTCTTTTAATCGGTTCATAAGGGTATGAAACACTTAAAATTTTTTTTGTCATTTTTTAACTTTGACTTAAAAACCGCATTTTTTGTTATAAAATCACAATTTTAACTAGTAAATAAATTTACTAGTAAAATCAATCAGAAATTTTCCGTAGAATCCAAATCTAGCGCCATTTCAAGTCTATACTCTGTCTATAAGCCGCAAAAGCCATATATCAGAGCATTTTTTAGATTTTTTTTTAATGCCCAAAGTTGACGTATTTTGATGTAAATTAGTTAGAAAATATAAATTTGTTTTGTGTATTTGAGTTTTAGAGGTCTAAAACTCGAAAAATCTGCAAAAGTTCTTTAACATAAACTTTTACAAATACACTTTTAACCGCGCTCACAGGAACACCAAATATTATTAGAAATTTGAATTCTGGGAACAATTCTACATAGAAAATAGTCAGTGTAGATCTAGAAAAAAAATTTTACAAAATTTTCAGGCAAAAAATGCGTTAAATTTTTTTTCATATTTACAAAAAATATTATGAACACATTTAAGACATTTTTTGACAAATTTTGATGAGCGCCGTCAATAGATCAAGTTTTTTGTGCCGCAAGCGCAAAATTTACTATTTTCCATGTAGAATTGTTTGCAAATTAAATATGTATTTGTAAAAGTTTATCTCGGAGTTTATGTTGAAAAAAAGCAGTTTTTTCGAGTTTTAGACCCATAAAACTTAAATACACAAAACAAATTTATAATTTCCAACTAATTTAGATCAACATTTTGACGGTTAAAAAAACTTAAAAATTGCTCCTTTTTGCCCAGCCCACTGAGCAATATTGGTTTTATGGCTTTTGCGGCTTATAGACAGAGTATAGACTTGAATTGCAATTTAAAACAAAAAAAAGTAGAAAATCTCTTAATGCCCCCCCCTCCCAATAGAATTGCCCAAATATAGTCTTAGATTTTTTATCTTTTTTAGTAATATAAACTTAATAACAAGCTTTAAATTAATTGAATTTTTATGCATTATCAGTTATAAATTTATAAATAATTTTTTTTTTACGGTTGGAAATTCTATTACGTAATGCAATATCAAATGTATTGCAAAATAAAGGGCTAGTTTGTTATCAGCCTTCAAGCATACTTTCGTCTCTGACCGACCTTTGGGACTTTATACTGAATACACTGGCGACTAGTTCTCTGCTTGTATTTGCTACATCGCCATGACGCCCAACAAACTTTCAAGATCAACAACAGCTGCGTTTTAGGTCATTTGCTGAGTTTCAGCATCCTTTGGGAGTATCATTCAAGTAGACTCTGGCATCTCAGTCTTCTAACTGAACCCGCTCCTTAATAGTGTATTAATAGTTTTTCCGTAAAAGGTTATAATACTACAAGAACAAAAAATAAGTTGCATTCAACTTACATTAATTTGTACTAATAGCTTTTTTCAAGCTTCAGCAATGTCAATTTCAAAACCAAGAATTTAAAGATTCTGGAGATTAGTGTCAAGGAAAAATAGATAATGTACTTATGTTACGAAATTAATATATAATATGGGTTTAACTGGTGATTTGGAAAAAAAAACTTGCAAATATAACCAACCAACAACTTGTGCGACAACAAAACAAATACTCGCTCTAAACCATCTAAAGAAATTGGAAATGCTTAAAATTAAATGCATTTATGACTACATGGACACTAATCATGTATAAGACTAATGTTCATTAAAGGAAATAATAGTCCGACTACTATAGATATACTTGGATCACTCCCAATAAAAGGAAAAGGAGTACCTAGTTTTTTTGGTAAATTTGAACCAAATGGTCTTCTTTAGTTAAAAGTTTTTGGTTTTAAAACTTTTTTAAATTAAAATCTTTCAAAAATTTATCAAAAAAAATCTTTTTGAGATTATTTTAAAACTTTTTCAGTTTTTTTCTAAACTTAAAACATGGCTATAAGAAGAGAGAAGAGAAGCTTACAAAATTTAAGAAAAAATGTTTCAAAACAAAATCATTTAAAAATTTCTCTAAAATCTAATAAATTACAAAAAAATATCAGAAATTTAATAAAATCTAAGAATATAAAAATGTTGAGATTCTTTTAAACCCTATTCCAGGTATTATCCATTATTTTTCAATTTTTTTTCTAAAATTTTGATTTTCTTAAAACTAATTTATTTTATAAAAAATATTTCAAAAATCGCCCAACAAGCTTATTAAATCTAAAGAAATATTAATTTTAAGATTCTTTTCAGTTTTTTCTTAGCTTAAAATATGGTTTTAGAACATTTCTAATATGAAAACAATTTTTTTTTTCAAAAAACTAACTTTATTTTTTTTAATTTGCTTAAATCTTACAAAATCAAAAAAAAAAACTACTCTTATATAGTCTCAAATTGTTCTCATCATTTTACACCATATAAGTAAGACATTAGTAAAATATAATATTAAATAGCTTTGAAACATTTTAAAAATTAAATAACTTTAAAATAAAAAATTGTATAAAAATATTTAAAAAATATTTTCAAATTTGATTTTTATTTTTACCATTTTTTCTATAAATTTGGCTACATGGTATCACATTTTCACTGTAACCAGATCTAATTGCCCATTTTTAAATAATACTACTCGTATAAAAAAGTCAGATAATTATGTAATTTTATATAATAAATAATAAACAAAACTAGTTCTTTCATCAAATTATAATACACATTACTAGACATATTATTTACTACTCTTTTCAAATTAATTATGCAAAAACAAAGAAAATTATTATTATACCACAAACAACGACGACGTTATAATTATCCTTATTTCCATCATTACTAGTATTAGTAAATTACTTACTGATGTAAAAGTCAATAATTAACTAACGTAAAAAATGTGAATTTAATATCATACCCATTGAAAAGAACATTAACACCAGCTATGTTTAGCTTTAAGAAGGATTAATGGTAGTTCGAATACAAAATACGTCGCTAATTCATCAATAATAAATAAGAGGGTTGTACATGAAAGTCATTAGTGTCAAGATTGTTACATGTAAGTGAATCGATTATGTTTTGTTTTATATTAAAGTTGTTTTTTATAAATACTTGAAGATTATAGGAAACAATACAAAAATAGCTAATCAGAATATTTTTCCAGAATTAGAATGTTTTAGTAGAATTGGAGCAGTACAATTTTATTCTTAAAATACTTACTTTTAATTTTACTAAATAATTTTGAAAAATAGTTTAATTATATGTTCGCTTACCTTCAATAACTTTCTTAATACAAGCTGGTTTCATTGAAGCACTAGCCGATTTTCCACATTCCACTGGAACAAATTTAGATGGATCTCCAAATTCATCGCAATTTTTATCATTTCCAGAGCTCACGCAGTTGTAGCATTTAAGGGCATAACCTGCAAACAATAATTTAAATTAATAACTTGTCTAAACTAAAATCTATTAATAAAGAATCTTTCTTTGATTAATGGTCTTAAACTTTATCTTCATATATGGCAAACAAAATCAATTACTCTATAACGATGTCTATAAAATAATATTTTTAACAACATTGTCCTAGTTTCAAAAGCAATCTATACAAATGCGATAAACCACCGCACCCGTGCATCTCCCCAATGCAATCGATAAGCATTTCATTTCTTATCATGCCACCACAACCCATAATTTCCGTACCATCCCAAGACTAATGAGAAATATTCCAAAAGTCGCTAGTAAATCCTGATTCCGTGTTCATATGCAATGATCGTATAAATAGCAGAATTTATGCGTTTATTTTTAAAATATGGGTTAGTAAACGAAGCATTATTTGTCTTTCGTAATGCGGATTAATTAATTCCGCAAGCAAATGGTCATCATTAGAATTAATTAATCAAACTTGTGAATTGTAATGGATTTAATTTTTTTAATTTAATGTTTGTTATTGTTTATAAACCAATAAATATATTTTTAGATGTTAGATCAATAATTCTTTCTCAATTGACATAATATTTACAAAACGAATGGATTGCGTTTCAATTCTCTATAAATATCAGATGCGATCTAGTTTTGTTATGTCTGCAATATAATGCAATATGAGTAAGCCTCTATTAATTCCGTGGCATTTACAATGGTAGCGCCCACGGATGCAAGGCGAAAAAGGCAATTCTAGTAAATGTCGCCTTAATGGCTCGGAAACGATAAATGACCGGCAAACAGATCATTATGCACGAAAAACGTAATAAGGGGATCCATCAAATATAATCATCGCACGTTTGTAGGAGTAGTGTCACTAGACTGCATTGTTTGAGTGGTATTGAATTTTCTGTTAAATTAAAAGGTCGAGAATAACAATAACAAGTTGTTGTTTACAAGTTGTTTTAAGGAATTATTTTACTGCACTTGTAAACTAACTTTGTTATAATATTTGTGTTCGATAATGTCATGAGAGGTAAAAACTTTATTTAAGATGCGCAATTTAGTAAAAACTATTTGTTACAATTTAAGTTTTATGAATAATAAATACTAATGAATCTAATTATGCAAAATGCGCAATTTAACAGAAACTCACGTGGTTATAATGGTTTACAGAGATACAGTAACGTTTTAAGTAACATTAAGAGCCGGCCTTTTCTATAAAGAAGCCCAGATGCATACATTTTTGGGGCCCCTAATAGAAATATAAAGAGTAATATACCAAAAAAGTTTATAATTTTTTTTTTTTTTCAATAAAAGTCATTTTAGTTAATTAAAAAGTTTGAAAATTTTAACTTAAAAACTAAGCCAACTATGCCAGATGTAGTAAATTTAAAAAAAATAATAACAAAAATTTTCAAAGTTTTACAAAATATTAAAAAAAGGGCTTAAATGTCTAAACTGGATTTAAATGATTAAAATAATAAAGTATAAAAAATTAACTGACAATGCTAAAATTTAGCTTAACTGTCAAAATTCAGCCTCAAATTGATAAAATCCGGCTTCAATCAATAAAATCCGGTTATAAAATAAAAAGTTAACTGATAATGCTAAAATCTGGTTTAAATGTCAAAATCTGACATTCAATGAGTAAAATCCGGGTTTAGTTTGTCAAAATCTAGTATTTTATTATTAAAATTCGTTATAAAATATAAAACAGATTTGGCCGGATTTTAGAAATTTAAAATATGTTTATACACTTTTCGGCAAAATTTCTTTAGCTTTTAACATTTAACTGTTTTTACTTAATTTAAGAATTCACAACTAATACATTTTGTCATGTTGGTGTTATATTGCAGTATTTATCATTTAAGATTAGATTTTGTTATTTTATCTTCTTTTTTTTTACTCGGTTTTAAAGTTTTATGACCAAATTTTTGTAGGTGATTAAGATTGTTTTCCTGGACCTCACCATTCTATGAAAATGACCGCTCTTCTCAACAACATCACTGAAAAAACCCTAAATATTTGAATAGTTTGTCCAAAAAGTTAACAGTTAGCAGTTGCCATCAGTAACAGCTACTAGACAACCGCCAAAAAATAATTTTGCCAACCATCAAGCCACAAAGCACAAAAACTCTTCTCCCCCAAAAATGGCCCCCGCCAATAAAAGTCAAGCTTTCAGCTATAGACTTAGATCCAGCCAGTGACAACAACCGCCCACTAGCATTTGTTCTAGCCGACAAAATTTTTATCCTAGGTGTTTTCCAATACTTCAATGATAATAAAATATCCATTATCTCAACCTGCAATACCCACAATAGTATTCGGGTTATTTCGGCTACAAACGCCCACCATAGAAAAGCAACTGCCTTCCTCAAATTTGACGCTGCCAATTTCTTCCTGAAAAGCGTTGTCTCAAAATAGTAATCCAGCAAAATTTTGCTTTACTTAACGTAGGAAGCCGATGAACAGATATTTTGCAAGTGCTTGGTTTCACACCATTCAATGTACACCGTATAAAAAACATTTTGTCGTTTTCTCCGTGCAACTTCCAAAAAAAGCAAAATGGAATAAAATCATAAAGCTCACATCTCTCTTCTAAATCTTCCGGCCAACACCAGCAAAAAATGCTTCAAAGCAACTCTGATAAGCTGTAATTGCTCGAGCTTCTACCAATCGGTAGCACACCCAAAGAGCATATTTCCAAAATGTGTCTTTTGTTCTGGCATGACATTCAATAAAAAACAAATAAAGCTCTATAACTGTGCAGGCTTCAGCTCAATCTTTTTCTAAAATCGCAGGTTCCGCAAACATTCTTTTGCCTCCAGCACCAAAAACGGCAATAACAAGCAAAATAAAAAAGTTTGTTTAGACAAAAATATCAAGGTGCGCTGAGAATCCCAAATACGTTTACGTATTTGGAGTCGTCAAAGGTTAACTCAGAGGCAGTGGAACTGTGATTTTTTCAAGAAAATCGCTAAACCATTCCAAAGTGGATTACCCTGACATTTTCACGCTAAAATCAAATGCTCGTATCTGGGTACATCAACCCAAATAACCTTCAACCTTTCAAAACAGTTATCTCGACCTTCTTTGCTACCATAATTGCTGGGGACAATTCCAAGCACCCAGCGTGAAATAGTGTCACAAGCAACGTCAAAGGTTCAAAGACTTCAAGTATTGGGTCCAAGTAAACCCACTCATTACAGCTTTGCTAGCTTGACGTTGCAATCTTCAAAGACGCCAACTCGCAAGTCAAAATTAAGACCATCAATAACCTAAGCTCCGACCACAAACATACCCAAACATCATGCTTTCAAAATGTGCATTCTGTTCTGGCCCTTCTCCCGCCAACTTCTAGTAATGCAAAGCATTTACTAAAAAATAAAAAAAAATAAACGCCACACCTGTGCAAGCCTCAGCTCCGTCTTCTTCCCAAAGCTAAAATTCCCGCAAACCTGCAGCTGTTTTCCAACATTCTTTTGTCACTAGCACCAAAAACGACCATAACGGGCAAAGTAAAAGTTTTTTTGGATCAAAATATCGACGTCATGCTAGTGTGTAAGTCAAAGGTTAAGCCAGAGGCTTTGGAACAGTGAAACCATTCTAAAGTAGATACCCCTGACTAAAGTCCTTCACGCAAAAAAGCAATAATCACCATCACCAGTATTGCTAATGCAATTTTACTTACAGCACACTTTTCAAAACCTGAGAATGCTCGTACGTAGTTAACGTCCAAAACCTGAAAAAACACCTTAAATACGGTCATAGAAAAAGAAATCTTGAAAATAATTCAAAAACAGGCAAAAGTAAATTTCTACCTGCCTATCAACATAAGTTCCATCGTGAATACTTTGTTATCCATTAGTTAAACTTCATCTTCTTATTCCAGTGCCTTCTCCTCACAGGAGGTTGGCGTCCATATGTCTGAACTCGTCCCGGTTTTGTTCGAGTCGTATTAGTAAAGAAGCTTTCCTGATTCCGAACCATTGTCGCAGGTTTAGAAGCTAGAAGAACTTTTTCCTTCTGATTTCCCGTTTATCTTCTATTTTTCCTTCCATGGTTAATTGCAGGAATTGGTATTTGTTATTTCAAAATATGTGTCCAAAATATCCTGCCTTTTATCGTGAGTAATTCTGAATCTTTGTCCATTCGCTTGAGTACTTTGTTGTTTGTTACTTTATCTGTCCATGGAAATTTTAGCATCCTCCGATACTGCCACATTTCAAAAGCTTCGATTTTATTCATAGATGATACCTTCATTGTCCACGGTTCTCCACCTGATTTGAAGTAAAAGATTTCTGTTGCATATTAATGGTCGGAGTTTTTGAAAAGTGGATCTGGCTATTTCAATTCATGTTTTAATGTCATGAATCGGATCCCACTGTTCGTTGAGCCAACTGCCTAAGTATTTAAATCTTTGCACCCGTTCAATTGGTTCAACGTTAATGGTTAGTGCATCGTTATTTGCGGAGTTGTCCTTGCTAATAATTATTTATTTAGTTTTTGCAATGTTTATTTTGAGTCCATACTCGGAGCTAGACCGCATGACAAACCATATTATTAAGGGTTTTAAACTGAAAAAAACCATAAGAGTAGTCTTTTTAGACATTAAAAAAACCTTCGATAAAATCTAGCAAAAAGGCCTACTACTTAAACTGCACATACTCAATTTTTTTTAATTTGAGCTTCCGTAACCTGCCGTGCGGTCAAAACATAATTTAGAAGCTTAACCAAAGTTCTGCGTTTTAGATATGAAGCTATCAGCTTTATAAAACGCGTTACTCCTAAACAATGTTTTTACTTCACGGCATATTACAGCCGTAGTACCTCAAGGCTCAATTCTTTTGCCAATGCTATTTAACGTCTATGTTGCCAACATGTCTTTAATCTGAAAGCACGGAGTTAGAATGGCGTAATATGCAGATGACACAGCATTATTATACAGCTTTAAGTCACGAAAGATAGTCACTACAAAACTACAAACAGAAACCATCAATGTTCAAAATTAGTTAAATGACTGGCAAGTTAAAGTAAACCTAGAGAAAAACAAAACTTTTTCTTTTTCACGGCAACGCACCACATCTCATAACAACATCCTCTTCAACAACGTTCCTATTTGGTGGTCCAATTCTACCAAGTATCTGAGAATCACTTTCAATAAAGTACTAACGTACAAATTGGACGTATTACTTTAGATAAAGGCAAGTTGGCTGTTATGGGATGTTACTCCAAATCAAAATCCGGACGTACACTACCATCATCAAACTCTAAATCACGTTTGCATATTCAGTCTAAGAAAAGGCTGAAAACATTCACCTTAATCGTTTTAAAGACTTTTATAGTCTAACCTTGCGTTAGATTGTCGGAACCCCATGCAGTCAGAAACAAAAATTTTCGTAACAACCTCGGCATCCCTCCATTGAGATGGCATATTAAAACCAAAAAATATTTTGCAAGTTTTGCAGTTTACTGATATTCTGATCTGGCCAGACTCGCTGAGCCAGACAAAGAAGAATACTCCTATAGAAGACCGGTAAACCAAATATCAAGCTAAAGTAGGTTCCGCAACCCCATCCCACGACCTATAAATCATTAATAATCCCTTAAAACACACCCCAAAGGAAAAGTACATAAACCTTACGGTCTCAAACTTTCGAGTAACTCAACACAGAGATCGGAAGAGAGGGTTTATTGGTAAGCTTTTGAAAGTAAATCCAACACATTGAGACTCCCATCCTAAATCACAAAAAATCAAATTTCTTGATAACAAACCTTTGGGTGGTTAAGCAAGCACTCAGTTGATTAATTGTTAACAAGTAATTTAAATTAAATTGCTTTACCTACTCATCCAAGTGTTAGTGATCTAGAAATTAAATGTTTCTTTTCTCTGCAAATGTTATTTGTTATTAAACTAAGAGAGGTAGTTGATAAATCCAATTTTTTGATATTAAACGGTTGAGTGTGTAAGCGAAGTACTTAGTTCATTGATTGTAGGCCAGTAGTTTCAATTGGAGTGCCCCACCCACACACCCAAAAAATAATATTTCAAAAATTGAATAATTTTCTTCTCTGTGAATGTAATTGGTCATTAAATTAGAAGAAAAAGTTTGATACATCCAACTTTTTAATAAGGGTAAGTGGGTGGGATACTCAGTTAGTTGATTGTAGGCAAGTAACTTTAAATGCTACATCCCGCCCCCCAAGTTTTATTGATTCAGTTAGATATTTCTCTTATCTGCAAAAGTAATTTGTAATTAAATCAAGTTAAGAATTTGATAAATCCAACTTATTGATAACAATTTCAACTAAACTGCCCTACACACCCACTTATGTGTACTTCTCTGCAAATAATATTTGTTATTAAATTAGGGGAGATGGTAGACAAATACAACTTAGTTTATTGATTGTAAGCAAGTAATTTCAATTGAAATTGGAATTTTTCTTCTTTGCAAATATAATATGTTATTAAATTAAGGGAAGAGGTTGATAAATCTAACTTTTTGATAACAAATAGTTGGGTGGATGTGCGTTTATTAATTGTAGGTAAGTAGTTTCAATTGGTAGACTTATGCCAAACAACGGAGGTCCAGGAGAAGAAAGCAGAAAGCTAATAGCAATGGCAGCAAGAAGCAAATTGCTGTACGCCTCAGAAACATGGGGAGAAGCCATGAAAACAAAGAAAAACAGAAAGGAAGTAAGAGGAGCCACAAAAGCAAGCTCGCTAAGGATTTGTAGAGCTTACAGAACAGTGTCACAAGAGGCAGTAGAGGTAATTGCGGCAACACCTTCCGCGGATATGATGGTGGAGGAAAGAATAGAAATAAAAAAACTTGTAAAAGAAGGAACGAGTAAAAAGAAGCAAAAATAAGAGCAAGAGAGAAGACTATGGAAAGATGGCAGAGAAGATGGGATACAGGAGAAAAGGGGAAATGGACGAGAGAATTAATCCCAGACATAAAAGAATGGGTAGAGAAGAAACCCGAGACGTGCTATTATACAACACAAATACTGACCGGGCACGGAGCATTTGGAAAATTCTTGCAAAAAATTAAAAAAATAAATGAAGAAGAAAGGTGTACATTTTGTCAGGAAGAAACACACGATAACGCAGAACACACTCTAGTAGAATGCGAGGCGTGGGAGGAAGATAGAAAAGAACTAGAATATATACTAGGAAGCAAAGTGGATAAAAGAACAATCATTAACAAATGCTTAAAAGATGAAAATAAATGGAGGGCGTTAAAAAACTTTGCAACAAGTGTACTAAAAAAAAAATTGAAGAGTTTGACAATAGAAGAATATAGAAAAACAAACAATGGAAACAAACACACAAACTAAAAGCCATAGAAGAGAAAGGAAAGAGATGAGAGAAGCTAAATGGAAACAAGAAAACAGAGAAAAAGATCAAAAAGAAAAAAATAAGAAAGGACATGACAATTGTGCATACCAAAAAACAGAAGAAAAAAGAAGAAAAAAGAAGAACATTTACAGAGACTACGATACCAAACGAAATAGCAGAGATAAGAAGAAGGAGAAAAGAAATATTGAAGGAAAGCAGAATAACAGAAATAACAAGGCAAATACCAAATGGTAGATATGCTATCACAAGGATGACTGAGAACGCAACCTTTCAGATAGTCAGAATATATTTGGCAACGAGAGGACATGAAGAAGTAATTCCTGATGGAGATACAAGGATATCACTGGAGGTAAAACTTACAAATCTAGGACTGCCAAAAGGAATACAACTGATGGAACTGCATAAATTATTCATGAAGGAGAGGGGATACGATAAAGAAGAAGTGAACGAAGACCTTAGTAAGCTAAGAGCACATCTGAAAACAAATTATATAATTAGAGTAAATAACACAAAGATGGGAGAAAGAAGAGAATGCAGAGGTAGATGCCAGTGCAGATAAGAAAAGGCAAAATGACAAAAGAGACAGACAAAGGTAGGGGCTATAGGGAGAGAGAGGCCGGGGACAGCATGCGTGCCGCAGATGATGCGTGAAAATCCGCAAAGCAAAAACCAGCCCGCCTCTAACTAGCACCAAATGTAGGTTAGTTTAGACAGGGACATTAAAACAACAGGATTTGCGCAGAGAAGAAAACCGGAAGGTATTACCATGCGTAAGTTATTCTTAAGGGCCACTTGTTGAGAGCCAAACAACTCACTCAAAAAAAAGAAAAAGAAAAAAAAAAGTAGTTTCAATTAGACTGCCTCACTCACCCACCCGACCATTAGTTATATAGAGATTGGATGTTTTTCTTATTTGCAAATATCAATTGTTACTTAATTAAAAGAGAAAGATGACAGATTTAATTTCTTAATGACAAACAGCCGAGTTGGTTAGCAGGTCATACAATACAATGATTGCGGGTAAGTAGTCTCAACTAGAGTTTGTGTATCAAGCTTTGTAGGTCCCCAATTTGGCCAAAATACAGGTTGCGGCAGAATAATGAGCGATTTTAAAAAGTCTGTTAAAATGCAAATTTTTGTTTTTTCAAATAATTTTTTTATTTAGTTAAAGAACATAAAAAAGCAATAATAATTTTATTTTTTGAAAATAACTCCGGAAAGGTGATGTCCGTTTAGGCCTAAATATTCTTCCAATCGTGAACTGAAATTATTCATTACGTTCCGCAGCATCGCTTGATAAATTAGGTCCACTTACTGTCGGATCAGTTCTTTCAAGGCTTGAACTGTTTGTGGTGGGTTATCTTGAGACACTTTAGTCTTCAAATAACGCTACAAGAAAAAGTTGCACGTTGTGTGGTCTGGTGAACGAAGAAGCCAGGTAATGTCCCCATTTCAATAAGTACTTTTGCTGAATGGGAGGTTGCTCCGTCCTGTTAAAAAATGTTTTCTCGTTAACTCCGTACCGTGCAAGCTGTGATGCAAAAAAATTTTCTAACATGTAGGCGTATCTTTAAGAGGTTACCGTCACAGCATTGCCACTAGCATTTTCAAAAAAGTAGGGCCCTATAATCCCAGATAAAGACATAGCGTACCACACAGTAATTTTTATGAAATGAAGGAGTTCCTGATGAATTAGTCTAGGATTCCAGGCACTCCAATATCTAAAGTTCTGCTTGTTTACATAACCGGACAAATGGAAATGGGCTTTGTCACTCATCCATAAATAGTTTATGTCCTCATTTTGATTAATTAAATATAAAAACTGTTGAATCGTTTGTATAGATGAAGATGTAGGTGTTTGTGCAAAATCCGTCTGACAGTTTTGTT
Source organism: Tachinus rufipes (assembly GCA_963932245.1). Classification (NCBI taxonomy): domain Eukaryota; kingdom Metazoa; phylum Arthropoda; class Insecta; order Coleoptera; family Staphylinidae; genus Tachinus; species Tachinus rufipes. The sequence goes on along the minus strand of OZ010747.1, from coordinate 83,256,852 downwards.
TGAAATTATAAGTGCAGTGCTATGTCGGCAAGCTGAACGACGCGGGCTTGTTTGAAAGCAGTTCTTACACGCTCTATGTTCTCGGAAGTGCGTACTAATTTTGGTCTTCCAGGCTTTCTTCTTCTTGTTGACAAAGTCTCCTCAAAGTTCTTAACTCACTTTTTAATGACACAGGCAGACGGAACCGGTGGATTGCGCGATTGATGTTGAAATGGTTGCAAAAAACACGATAAGCTCGTACGTAACAATTACCATTTTAATAAAACGCTTTCTTAGCGTGCTGCTGAGGGATCTACTGGTCTATTATTATTGAATGCTAATACGCAGGAAACATGGCCGATAGCGCCCCTACCACCTCCCAACAATATATTATTATTATATTAAACATTTAGCATCATCTGCCAATGGCCTTGCATCAGTTGGACCCCCACTATAGCCGGCCCTAGTAAAATGCAAATCTTTTTGGCGTTTTGTCACAATTTTTGTATTTGAAAGTGAAAGTAACGCAATTTAATAGAGTCTCACTTAATCATAATGATTTAAATGTTCATTAAAATCTTTAGTGGCAATTATAATGTCATTAGGATGGATATACAAAAACTCTGGGCTCACAAATCTGCGTCGAATTTTTCAAACCACAAAGCATGACTGTGAAATCAAACAGTCCGCAAAATGGTAGCGCAAAATTGTTTTCTCATAAAACTCAGGGAACAGCGGGATTTTTTTAAAACTATCAACTATTGACAGTAGATAAACATTGCGCTTTGTGACTGAGTTTGGTTTTTTTCCGCAAACGCAAACCCTCAAAAAAATGGTTAACCATTAAGACTGGATTCAACTTTATAGATGATAATGATGGCTTTACAATGACTAACTTTAACATTTCATCTAGTTCTAATTCCTTTGTCGTTAAACCTTCAAACTTTTTAGTCACAACTTTAAGCTTCCAACTCTATTTAATAGATAGCTCGTTTCTTTCTATTATTTCTAAAATTTCATTCATATAAAGAGCTATCAAAGTGCCTAGCATTATTTTCGTTTACAACATACCATGTGCTTTGTTTAAAATTTAATTTTAAATCGAACCCATTTATTACATCTATTCCAATCAATAGTGTTTCCTTGAGAGCTGGAATAATAGATACTCTAACAACATCCGATATTCCATCAATTGTCAATGGTATATTTGCAAATCTTGTAATCATTGATTTTGAGCCATCTTTTATTAAAAAATAATCCTTAATATTTATACTCTTGATGGTTTCCTTTCCTTTAGATCCCAAAAAAGTAAAATTTGCACCAGTGTCTACTCCACGTTCATAGTTTTGACCTTAACATAAACTCTATTGTCATCTTTTGACAAAAACTTATACAATACATTATCAGAACATGTAGCACCAAAGATAGTATAGTACGTACAAAAATTAACACATTTCAAAATTTTTCTTTTCCTAGAGTTACCTTGACCACAATCACTAACCACAAATTTTATTGAGTGTTTTCTGAAGCCTTTTAGTTCAAACAATTCAGGCAGTTTCTTTGGTAGACCCATGTATGGCCGCATTCAAATCAAAACAGGTTTTTTAATTTCCTACATTTGAGCCAACTATTCCAAAGTTCTTGCACTTAATGATAGTTATTGTTAGATATGACACAACTTTAGTTTAGCTGACATTAGACTATTGCTTGCTTTAGTTTGCTGCAAAATTTTGAATAAAAGTTGTTATTAAGGAAATGCTTTTTTTAATGTGCTTTTTTGGCTATTTTACATCGCCACAGTAAGTCTACAACTTGTTTAAAATTGTAAAATGGTTTGATGGGACCAACAGCTTATTAGGTGACTTCCGAACCACCGTGGTGGATAATGAGCAAGATATTATTTCAGTCATACTTCAGGGATCGAACCCCGGACTACTCGCATGACATGCAAGTGCTCTACTATTAAGACGGCCAAACTAACATTGCCCTCAACGTCTCTAATGTGTGTAAATTTGGTTCTGATGTCTTTCCTTTCTAATCTTGACTCACTATGACTATTTTTGCTAGAGTTGCAATGAGTTGGCAAAACTTTAATTTTTATAGTTTTCTAGATTTTTTTTCACTCAATTTAGAATAAAAAATATTTCATAAAAAACTAGGTAGATCAGAGGTTTTATCAGACCAGATTTAATTTTTTCAACTCGTCAATTGGGGTTGGTAATCAACAGAACAAGTATTCATTTCAACAAAGTATCTACTAACATTTCATACAAACGGCCACTTCTCTTTCGTATCTTTTTCCATTTCTTTCCTTGATAATTGCAAATTAAAAAATTGCGTTTGAGAATGATGACCAGTGATTCCCAGCAGGATACGCTATACTTTGCAGATATACGTCGTAAGTGCATCTTCACTAAACAAATTCTGGCTATCATTTAAATCTGTTTTTGGAAACATTAGTACTAACCAAAATCGCAAAAAAAATTAGAAGAAGAAAAGAACTGCTCAAGGAAAACAAACTGACAGAATTGACAAACCATTTTTGAAACGGTAGATACGCCATCTCGAGTTGACAAAAACAATGCACCTTTCAAAATGATCTAGCAACACAAAGAAGTAATCCCCAAATTTATATTCAGAATTCTCAATAGAAATAAAATTGAGAAATCTAGGACTACCAAACGAGATACACATGATAGAACTGAACAAAATAAGGTCAAAGGCCAAGGACATCATGTGTTGCCGCAGCAGACTGTGAATTTTGCAAAACCCAAACCAACGCACCTCAAACTAGTACCACATTAGTGATAAGGACAAAAACAAATTAGCAGCAGATCTAACACTGAGAAAAAAAGCGCGATTCCTAAAAGCCACTAACTTGAGCCAACAACTACGTTGTTGATATTTATCAATTAAGTAATTTGTTTGTGATCATTTTCTTCCACTTCTTTCATCCACTGTCTCTACTAAACCTCCAGGACAAAAACAACAAATTGACCATTTTAGTTTTTTTTTTATTTTTGTTTGTTTTGTCATCTCCAAAGATCTACCGTTCTACTCTTCCAAAAATGTGCTCTAACCTAGAATATATTCTTCTCTTCATTTTTGCTTTGTCTACTTCGGGATAACTTTAAAATACTTTCTCTAAACTCGTTAAAAAGACTTCAATTTTACTTACTGGTTAATATAATTAAATTTTGGTTGACTCATTTTTGTTGTCTAGTGTCATTGAGGGATTGGGAAAACTTGACAACTCTTAATGATTAACTTAATTAAATTTTGTTTAAGATTATATTTCTTGATTCACGTGTCAATTTTTTTTGAAGTTATTTTGTTTGTTTATTAGATGATTCACAAAGTACAACTAAATAAGTTTCTTTATATTTTTAAAACGTTTCTTCTTCAATTCCTCAATTGTTTTTTTTTAGTTCAAATCGATCCACGACATCCTCAACAAAATAGAGCTGCCGTCCAGCAAGTAATAGTAAGACAGCCAGGTTTTTACATACATACAAAAGTAAAAATAATGCCTCAAGCCGACTAACCAGATTGCCAAGTTTCTGATATAAAGAATCTCAGAAACTTGGCAATCTGATCACCAGAACAAGAAAATAAACGTCATCAAAAAGTTCCTTCTGCCCCTTTTTGAGATTGAATCCAAAAAAATTGACATTCACAAAAACAAATATAAGCAAAAATCTTTAGGAAAACATCCTGAAACAGGAAAAAACATCCAAGCCCTTATAAAGACGATTAACAATATAAAGACTCTTCCGCCAACTCCACCTATTAAACTCTAGCACTGAACTCCCTAAAAATACACGCCGGATCCCGCTACACTCTGACAAAGAGTAGTTGATAGGCAAAGTTGTAGGACTTCATCCACACGAATCCAAAATGATTGACATCCACAAGAACAAATGTTACGGCAATCGCCACCATAAAATAAATAAATATCTCCAAAAAAACAACAGCAAGAAAACATTCAGGCCCTCATAAAAACAATCAACAATATAAAAACTTTCCCGCCATCTCCAACTATCAAGCCAAAGAAAGCACTGGCCTTCCTAAAGAAATACACCGTATCCTTCAATACTCCGCAAAGAAAAGTTTATAGAGGTTCAGTAAGACTCCATCCACATGCCAGACAGATCCAAAAGAATTGACATCTACGAGAACAAATTTTAGCAGATATGCTTAGACGTAGAAGATCGACACCATTAGATAAATGAAGATCTTCAGAAGGACATCCTAAAACAGCAAAAGGACATCCAGGCCCTTATAAAAACAATCAAACATATAAAGACTTTCTCGACCAACCCCAACTATTAAGCCAAAGGATCCCCTATCCCAGCTCCACACGCAATAAGACAAGGAAGCAGAGCACGCAGCAACATGTGCCACGAGCAAAGAATTGCACATTGTAAGCTATAAAGGTTGCCCAGCTTATCTTAAGCTAAAAGTAAGTCATACTTTATCAAAAGCTTGAACCACTGCAAATCAAAAATCAGTTCTTTCTCTGCTTTGCTCAAGCAAACTAGACTAGACTATTTGTCTAATAGTACAATTCCAGACATAGATATAGTATGAGTTTTGCACAAACTCTATGTAACGCCTATAAAGCTAGCAATGGTATTAAAAAACGCTAACTTCTAAGTATTCAATACAAAAGGAGTTTAGTAAGTTGGCAATCTTCTTAATCAACTGCTTTCTATTCTTTTTTTGAATATAAGTCTCCATCTCTGCACGTAATGCTGGCAACTTACATACATTACGAGGGACCTACAGTTTAAAGTGGATTCCAAACCACTGGAGAGATTTCATCACTTCATCAGAGAGGGTTTTAGCCGTAAAATAGGTTGGCAATTGTGAGACCAAATCGGACACTTTGCAAGTTTTTAGCAAGATTGTTGATGTAATTTTTATTATTATGTTACAATTTTTGTTTTTGAAAGTTTTATGAGAAGTACAAACTTAAAGACGCAATATTTAATAAAATTTAGAGTAAAATGCAAAAAATGTTTAAAAATTAACATTATGTTACAATTTTTGTTGAAAATTTAATGTAAATACTTATTTTTTCAAATTAATGCTTAAAAATGGGCAGTTTAATACAGACTCAAGTGGTTATAATGGTTTGCACATAGTACAACATTTTGTTACAATTTTTCTGTTTGAAAGCGTCATTAGAGGTAAAAACTTGTTTGTTTTTAGATTTCAATCCTGCTGTCTATAAACATCACGTCATCATTAAAAGAAAATATTTATTTTTAGATAATTACATTATAAATTAAATAAAAACAAGTGTTACATGATCTATTAAAAATTATAAAATTAAATAATTATAACTAACCTATTAAATCATTTCAATTCAAAGTTGTTTTCAAGATTTAATATTACTTCATGCATAATGAAAAAGTAATTTAATTTTTTCTCCACATGTATTGTTATGTGTAAGTATAATTGACGTTATAGTCTGCCAAGAAAATGTAGAATCAATATTATTTTCCACAACTGACGATAAAAGTCTAAAAAGAAACAAATACTGATTTAAATATAGAAAACATATGTTCCACCAACGAAATTTTTATTGAGATTTAAAAAAATCAGTGCAAAGTTTAGATTAGTTGGCAACAGTAATACAGCGTACCTAGCCAGATTTTTCTATGCTACAAGATTTATTTATAAACAGTAATTAATTTCAAATGCTTTGATCTAAATAATTAATCAAATATGGAACGAACATTTAATAGATAAACAAATTTGTATTTTTTTAGTGTGTATAGAATAAATTTCACGGTTCGCCCACCCTGTACGTTCCGCCTCTGCACATCTTACACAACTAGCAAGCGATACATTAACACAACGAAAATAAATATGATTCATTCAATATAACCTTTGCTATTCGATAATATGATAAATATGATTTTAATGTTATTCTAGTCAATTACACACAATTATAATAATTACGAAACTGACTTGAAAAACCCAAGTAATAAATTTATTAATCATATAAGGGTATGATAAAATTTAAAAGTATAAAGCTGGTACCACCACAATTAAATATTTGTTTTTACTACTTGTAAAACAAATTGTGTTGTCATCTCATTAATAATTTATTAAAATGTTGCAATTTAATAAATTTTATTGCACATATATTTAATGTCCAGACTTTTCTAAATCCTATTGAGTCATTATTAAAATTTGCATTAATTCAATGTTAAATTTAATGAAATTTGTTATTATTTTCACATCTTTAGTGGATTTTGGCATTGACATTGAAGCAATGCAGTTGGTTGGTGATTAATTAGATAAGTAAATAGTTTAGAAAAAAAATATAAATATTTTTATTAAAATAAATATAAAAATCTTTAAATTATATCTAGAAGAGATTACATTTGTCCAAAATGTTACTTATAATGATTAAAGGTGAAAGTTGTAGTATAATTGTTTATTATTCGTTTCTGTAATCAATTGCAATGTTTTGTGCTTATGATAAAAACATAAATTGCAAGTTGCAAAATTTGTATTAGCGTATAAGACAGATACATGTATAAAAAAAAAATGAAATATATGTTTTCTCCATCGGAGAGTTCAGTCACATAATTCTATTTTAATCATGGAGTAAATACACTAAAACTTCCGGCATTATTTGGCGCTGTATTCATAGCAAAAGCAATACACTAATGTAACACAAAGTGTTGATAAAACCGTTTTTATTGTACTAAAAAAATACTATTTAACTATTTGAAATAAACAAAAAAATTAAGACCTGCAATAAAATGTATTATACTGAAATGTCTACTATCTGATAAATTGGCAGTTTCGGTCATATAACTGAACTAAGTAAGAAAAGGTGGTTCAGAATAATACTACCTTGTCTGTAAATAAACTAATAACAATTAACAAAAAACTGAATCAAGTAGAAAAAGTATAACATCTTACAACCAAGCGTCTTCTTTCTAATCTATCTACATTTTTTATAAATGTCATGAACGTCTTAAGTCAACAAATGGTCCTAATCTACAAGAAATGTCAAAAAAATTCTCAATAATTTTTTTAAATATTAGAAGACTATATTAATCTGTTAATGGGACACAAAGTTACTAATGTTGAGATACTCAAAAAAATAAATAAACAACAAAATCTTTTATTTGGGCCACGTTAGTAAAGATTAGAAATACTAACTATTGCAGCTGATCATACGGATAAGTATTCAGGAAAGAAGACTTGACTTCTAGCCGCCGACGTACATCTTGACTACAAAATCTCAGATAATGGTTCCAGTGCACATGTATTCAATTGTTCAAAACAGCTGTTTCAAAAATAAGAATAGCAATGATAATTACCAAACTTTGGAGATGGCACTTAACACAGAAGAATCCGTCATAGACATTATAAATGTCATAAATTTTGCTAAGTATAAAATCAACATAAATACTCAACGTTAAACAAAAACTGACTAGACTAAATTTAAAACGACAAAAACAAACTTGGCAGAAAATAACAATTTAAAAACTATAAATAGGTATATAAATATGGATAAGTTAACGAATAAAAACAAGATACCCCAGAAAGGTTCTACTTCTCAAATAGTAACTTGCTCTAAGGACTCTGAGAGGAGCAACTCACTAATTAAAAATAAAGAAAGCAAAACAAAAACTGGAAATTTCTTGAAAACCAAAGCTCGGCTAGTAAACCAAGAAAAAATCCATGGCTATTAAAACGGCTTTCAAGGCGGCCAGACGTAAGATCCGCAGGCAAAATAAGACTTAGAAAGTCCAAACAACCAAACCAACTAAGATGGCAAGTAACATGGCAAAAACGCAACATCGACACTCCACTCTACTTACACTAACTACTCCTAGTACATCAAAGATCAAAAACAAAACCTGTCCAGCAACAGTTCGCTCGAGTCACAATAATACCAAAGAAGTTCCTTAAAACAAAATGTACAAATAAATCAACCAAAAAGTAGCTCCTCAGTAGAATGGGTAAAAAATTCTTTAAAAAAAAAAGAACTTCAGATCAATAATCTAAAAGCTTATAACGTGAGTACCAAGACCACTACAATTCTACTAAATAGGTTGGCTGTGCAAAACACCGTCACCACCAAAACCTTGGCAACTTGTCAACTCAAAATCGGGTTCCAAAAAGACCTAACACGTCCTGCTTATGGACAAAGGCGTTTGGAAAAAAGTGGTAAACTTAAGAAGCAAACTTTTTCTTCTATTTCTTTCCATGTTTGTTTGGCCTTTGCAGTCCTCATTTACTTTCTAAATGTCATCGATCTATGGGTTTTTCCTAAACTCCTTTTTGTTTTTCAGAGTCTCCAAAAGACTATTATGTGTAAGCGCCGTGTTTTTGCTTTATAGTGCCACATATCCAGCTTAAATCTCGCTGCAAATTACACTTCAGTGCTATGTCTCTTCCAAAAAAGAATTAGGACAAACCAAAAGCAACAGAAACCGTAAAGATGATTATATCCTAAGTGCGTATATTGTCAAACACAAGATTGATATTGCTCTTGTCCTAAAATTTTATATTTACCAGAGAAAGATAAAAAGGTTAAGAATAGCAAACCTTCATACAAACCCGGTAAATTCATTATAGCAAAGCAAGTACTTAATTTAACGCAATTATAGAACTTAAGTATTAAAGACCTAGTAACAACAAAGGTAGTGATAGAAGGGACCAAAACTAATACCTTCTCTACAATCAGTTAAGACCTCCACCACTTATAACAAACTGTAGAGATGGCACACCACTGATCCTTTGTTGCCTAAAAAAGCAAGGATATAAACCTAATAAATGAAAAACCACAAACATTTATAGTAAAACACAATCTTAATATTATAAAGAAGGACAATGCTCCAACGTTTCGTAATGCATCGCGTAGGTTATCAATCTCACATTAGCAAATCATGCTTTATGATTGAAGTAAAGTCATAAAAACTGCTATGTATCCCTCAAGCCTTTGTTGTTTAATCACGCATACATAATAAAAAAAACTTTTCTTCTGATATACAAAAATTCAAAAATAAATAACTAAAATCAAATCGGATTCTGTCTAAAGCCAGCAAAAACGTAACAAAAGCTGAAGATAATGAATGATATGTTTGTTAACTCACACCTTCAAAAAGGAAAGAAAGAGATGATTTAGTTAGTAAAAACTTGACACTATTAGAAAGTACAGGCTGCTCAGTATCTTTTTAAGATTTATCCTTTCCTACGCAAAAAAATCAACAAATGTCTCTGAACTATAATAAATGTCAAACAAATTTCATAAACTTTCAAGAATAATTAGAAATCCAATTAAAAGTACTGCTCTGCAACTAATGTTATAAGTGCGATTGTTAGTGATTCAAAAATTAAATAACAAATAATCGAGTAAGTGGTCGGGGCACTCATGCAATTTTAGTGAGTAGTTTCAACTAGAGTGGCTCACCCATCCACTAGTTCATTAATTGCCGGTGAGTAGTTTCAGTTGGAGTGCCCCACCCACCCCCTTAAGTGTCAATCAATTTAGGTGAGTGGCCGTAGCACTAACTTTATTGATTGGTGAGATGTTTCAGATGAACCCACACAAGTGTTAGTAATTTAAAAATTGGATAATAAACAGTCAGGCGAAAGGGCGTATTTATTCATACATTAGTTGCCAGTGATTAGTTTCAATTAAATAACTAACAATTGAGTGGGTGGACAGAGGCACTTATACATTGGTTGCAGGTGAATAGTTTTAACAAGAGTGTCTCACACAACCACCCACCTAAGTGTTAGTGAAAACTGGATAACTAACACTCCAATAACTGGGAGAGGCACTCAGATTATTGGTTGCCAGTTAGTAGTTTTAACTAGATTGTTAGTGATTCAAAAATTGAACAGTCGGAGGAGAGGGAGGGGGGTGGTTGCGGCACTTATACAATAGTTTTTGGTGAATAGTTTCAACTGGAGTGGCTCACCCACTTAGTGATCCAATGTTTTTGGTGGAGTTAGTTTTAGTTTGGTTGTTTTAGGATAGGTTTAACGTGATTTTTGACACTATTGCACGGAGAAGGCAGTAGTCTATTGTAAAGAATGTCCTTAGGAATTCTACTGAGTTTGAAATGTTTAAATAACTCGCGGCATGAGCTGTTCTAAACTGGGCATGGTTCATAAGCTACCATAATTGACAAAAAATGTACATATAGTATCAATAATGTTATGAAAACTTATAAAACTATCCTAATCTGTCATAGATGTACTAAATATCATAAATGTTGAACATAAACAAACGTCAAAAAATGTTTACAAACTATCAATAATATTTTTTTGCGGACCACATAATAATTTAAAATCAAAATATGACATGTGAACTACACAAAAGAGTCAACCTTGCTTGAGCAGCGTATAGAAAGTTCAGTTCCATCTTTAAAAGTAAAATTCCGATATATGTAAAAATATCATTGCTCGGAGTATCCTTATAACACCGCATTACCAATAAAGACCTATAAAAAAATCAAAGAAGTAGACGTTGTTAAACAAATAATTAAACTCAAATGAGGATGGGCTGACTACATAGGTCGAATGAAGAACAAAAGATTCACCAAGTAACTATTAGAGAGAAAACAAAATCAACAGAGAAAGACCGACAACATAAAAAAGATTGCAAAACACTGAATTTAAACGAAGACAAAAGACAATAGTAGGCTATGGAGAAAGCCTATGTCAAACAGTAGACGGAACGGGCTGTTTGATGATGATAAATAATATTTTTAAATATATATAAAAATTATCTAAACCCGAGTTATCATAAATGTCAAAAGTTGTATTGTACAAATGTAAAAAAATCATAAGCTATCAATAATTTTTAACATATTGCTGAGCAAGATCAACAATAATTCCTGAACAACCATAAATATCAAAAAATGTTCTTAAACTGTTAAAATTGTTGCTATCCTCAAATAAATATTAAAAAACATTTCTAAACTGTCTTAAATTTTGTATCATGTCTTTAAACTATCACAAATGTCTAAAAACGGTCGTAGACTGTCCAAAAATTTAAAAATGGTTATAAATTTTCCAAAAATCAAAGAATACATTCAAATAATTATAATAAAATTATTCTGATTCAATATAAATGTTAAAATGATAATAAAATAATTTGCAAAATGTTTCCAAATTATCCTAAAATTTTTAAATAAACACAAAATGTTCCTGAACTGTAATAAATGTCATCAAATGCTCTTAATTAATGAAAACTGTCTTCAAATAAACTGTCAAAAGTATCATAAAATGTTCCTGACTTATATTGTTTGGCATTACACTCCTAGTGGAGTTTAACCGCTCCTCCTGGAGCTCTTGTGATTCATTTTAATTGGGTGAATCAGTCCCATTTCGCCTTCTTAATTTGCGCTATTATTTCTCTCCATTTCTTCCTGTCCTTTGTTGCATCTTTCCATTTCCTTATTCCTAGAGTTCTCAGGTCCTCTTCTACTTCCTTTTTGCATCTGCTTTTGGGTCTTCCTCTTCTTCTTTTCCCGCTGGGCTCCCATTCAGTTATTTTTCTTAACACACCGTCCTGATTTGATCTCCATATATGTCCTAGCCATCTCATTCTTGCTGCTTTTATGTTATTTACTACATCATCTCCTAGTAACTCATATATTTATTCATTTGTTCTTCTTCTTGGTTCATCATTCTCGTCTTTAATTGGGCCGAAAATACATCTTCCTATTTTTCTTTCCAGTATTCTTATCTTATTCTGCTCCTTTTGGGTAATTGTCATTGTTTCAGCTGCATATGTTATTATCGGCCTTACCATGGTTTTATACACTTTAATTTTGTTTTTGTAGCTTATATTCTTGTTTATAAGTATTTTCCTATTTGCAAAAAATGCTCTGTTCGCAGCCTGAAGTTTCTCATTTATTTCGTTTTGCTTATCATTTCTATTGTTTATCATAGTGCCCAGATACTTATAATTTTCTACTTCATCAAATTTATATTCTCCTATTGTTACTGTACCTTCTTTGAATTCCTTCCCTATCCTAAGTACTTTAGTCTTTTCTGTGTTTATTTCTAGTCCCATCTTTCTTCCTTCTGTCGTCAGTTCCACTACAATTTCTTCTAGTATCTTCCTTTGTCTACTTATTATTACCACGTCGTCTGCATATGCCACTATTTGATATCCATTTGTCCTTATAGTTCCTTGTTTTCGGATTTTTCTTAAAGTGAATTCTAGCGCTATGTTAAACAGTGTGGCAGAGAGTGTATCTCCTTGACGCACCCCCAAATCTGTTTTGAATTTTCCTGTTCGTCCATGTTCAGACAGCACTGTCGCTGTAGTATTTTTTAACGTCATGGCTATTAGACGTCTCAATTTTACAGGTATTTTTAGTTCATGTAGAGCTTCCATTAGTTTCTTCCTTTTAATTGAGTCAAATGCCCTCTTGTAGTATATGAATAGGCATTCTATATTCATATCATGTTCATACGCCTTTTCCACTATTTGTTTTATAATATGAATTGCATCTATTGTTGATTTTCCCCTCACAAAACCACATTGATACTCCCCTACCACTTGTTTCGCATGTTCATTAAGCCTGTTCTTGATTATCGTTGTTAGTATTTTATACCCATTGTTAAGCAACGTTATTCCTCTGTAGTTTTTACATTCTTTAGGGTCCCCCTTTTTGAGTACTGCTATTATTGTGCCCTCATTCCATTCCTCTGGTATTATTTCCGTTTCCCATATTTGTTGTATTATTTTAGAAATCTCTTCTTGTAATTTTTCCCCACCATACTTGAACATTTCCATGTTGATGTTGTCTACTCCTGGTGCCTTTCCATTTTTCCATTTCTTTATGATTTCCTGGATTTCTTTAATTGTTGGTTTATCTATTTTTATTTCGTCTTCTTCATCATTTCTTTCTTCTATTGCCACTTCTTCGTTACACACATCTGTTAGTAGCTCTTTAAAGTGCTCTTCCCAGGTGTTTTTTGCTTCTTTATCATCGACTACCATATTTCCATTTTTATTTCTTAGTCCTATCGTTCTTTTCGTTTCTTTTTTTCTGTTATCTTTGATATTTTGGTAAAAATTTTTTGCATTTCCATTTTCTTTCTCTATCTCTTCCATTTTTGTTTGTATCCATTTCTGTTTTGTGCTTCTTATGATTTTGTTACATATATATTTATTCCTGTTGTATTCTTCTTTTTTATCTTCACCATCATTTCTTAACCATTCTTTCCTTGCTTCAGCTTTCATTTCTACTTTCTCTCTGCATTCCTCATTCCACCAGTCATTCCTGTATTGTTTTTTTCTTTTTCCAATGTTCTCTTTTGCTGCTTTGTTTATTATTTCTTTTATGCTTTCCCACTTTCTGTTCATATTATCCTCATTTTTGTCTTTATCTTCCTTGATTTTTTCTTCAATATCGTTTACGAAAAGTTCTCGTATTCTGCCACTTTTTAGCTTTTCTATGTTCCACTTCTGTCCCCTACTTTGTTTCACATTTTTATCTATTTTTTGTCTAATTGTTGCCGTTACCATAAAGTGGTCACTGTCTGCGTTCGCACCTCTATACGATCTCACATCTATGATCATTCTTTCTCTCTTTTTCGTTATTGTTACGTAATCGATCTGGTTACCATATCTGTTCCCTGGTTCCATCCATGATATTTTGTGTATCTTCTTGTGTTTAAATTTCGTGCTAGATATTACCATTCCCATTGAGTTTGCTGCGTTACACAACCTGTGTCCATTGTCATTTGTTTGTTCATGTATTGTGTGTTTACCTGCTACCTCTTTATTGTATACTTCCTTCCCGATTTGTGCGTTTAGGTCTCCCGCAATAATTATCGTGTCTTGTTTCTGCAGCTCATTATATACCGCTTCCAGCCTTTCATAAAATTCATCTTTGATTCTTTCCTCTGCTCTTTCAGTTGGGGCGTATACATTCACTACTGTTATACAATATGGTCTCGCTCTTATTCTTATGTATGCTATTCTACCATTCACTGGGGTGAACTCTATCACATTCTCTTTTATTTTATCTGTTACCATAAAGACAACACCATTTCTCCCTTGTTTACTTTCACCTGAGTACCATAACGTGTATCTTTCTGCTTTCACTTGTCCATGTTCTTTCCATCTTATTTCTTGCAGTGCTGCTATGTCTATGCTATATTTTTGTAATTGTCCTGCTATTTCTTCCATTTTACCCTCTTTTAGCATTGTTTTTATGTTCCATGTACTTAATTTTAAATCTTTTTTCTTTCTCATGTCCTTATTCCTAGCCTTTTTCATCTTCTGTTTTTTCGCATTCGTTTTCGTTTTTAGTAGTTTTTTGGGACCGTTATTTTGCTTATTTCTGTCCATTCATATTTTACATCATCTATGAAAATCTTTTGATATCCTACTTTTACTTTTATACCTTCACTTTTCTTTTCTTTTGCGATTTGTCTTAGTTCTTTTTGTATTTCTCGCTCATGTACTGTCATGTCATCATCTATATATATTTTTGTTTCTTTGATCTTATTTTTGTTCTTCATAATCTTCATTTTATCCTGCCAGCTCTCCAATTTGACTACTATGATGTACTCGTTGATTGCGTATGCTTCTTTAATTGCAGTATTTATTTCTAATTTATCCTGTATAAACTTCTCTACTTCTTCTTTGATTTTCTGTCCTTGTATATTTGCATTTTTTATTATAATATTGTTCTTTCTTTTTTCTTTTTCTTGTTTATTTATTCTGTCTTCCATTAAATTCAACTTGTCCATAATTTCTTTTTTTTCTTTCCTCCATTCCTGCTCTTTCGTTTTCAGCTCTTCTTTTATCTGTTTTAGTTCTTGGTTTGTTCTTTTTATTTCTGTATTTAGTGCTTCTGTTTGACTTTGCGACTTATCAAATCCCTCGTTCATATTTTTTGTTAAAACTCTTATTGCACTGAGTATTTCCTCCATCTCTTGTCTCTGTCTTTCTTCCTGTTCCGGAGCTGTTGTTATTATTTTCTTTTTCTGCGTGACCTCTTGCTCCTCCCCTTCGATCTTTTCTAGGCTCGTGTCTTGGATTTTTCTTTTATTATTCTCACTCATTAGTTCCGGCGTAAATCTTTTTATTGTTCACTATTATTACTATTCATTTATTTCTTTTTTTTTTTTTTGGTTTTTACAATCTTTCACTATTTTATTCGTTTCTTTTTTTTTTCTTGTTTTTAATTGCACTATTGATATTTGTTTTCGACTTTGCTTTAATGTTTCCCTGTCGCTTCTATGTTATCATTTTAATTTCATTTATTTATTTGCCTTTTTATTCTATTTTGTTTTTGTAATCTCTGTACTCGTTTGATCTATTTATATTTGTTTGTTCTGAATGTTATCATTTATTTTCCATTTCAATATTTCTTATGCGCGTGCTGGCCTTGCTGATTATCCCGCAGCTGTTTTGAATCTTACTCTTTCTAGCGCACGCCGCTTCCTTTATTTCGTTCTCTCCGTCTGGTAATTTTATTTGTTGGGATTTGTTTTCCTTATCTTTGTCCCTTTCAGCTTCTAGTTTCACTATCACTTTTCATCCACTAATAGTTTGTAATCTATGTTATTAACTACTTATTTTCACTGATTCACGCCTTGCATGCAGCGCTAAATTCCCGTATTTTCTATATATTTTTACGGTCTCACCAAAAGCACGTGTTCTCTCAACCGATGCTCGAACAAGAATTGACTTACCACACAAAAATGTTCATAAAAGCTAAATTATATTTTTAATATATATGTCAAAAAATATTCATTGACAATCAATAGTTTCTTTAAATATTATAAAACTATTGTAATTTATCAAATTTATCACAAATTTCGTAAATATTCATGAGTAGGGCAACCAAAAATATGCTCTAAAAAAACTACTTTAAGCGCTTAAAAAATGCTCTATAAAAATGAAAATATGCTCTATAAAAGTAAAAATATGCTTTATAAAAATAAAAATATGCTCTTTAAAATATTAAAATAAGCATTTAAAAATGCTAATTATTTTAAATCTATAGGTAATATTTTTATTTAGAATAAAAACTATATAACATAAATAAATTTAATTTAAGTTGATTACAATAAATGACAAATATCTCACTTAAACTGTCAAAAAGGAAACTTTGTTTGTGCGCAACACATTTTTATAAATCAAAAAACTTCTCTCCATACAACACTGTATTTTTGATTTGTTGTTGTAGATCCTTCAGCCAAGAATACCAAAATTTCTTTCAAAATTGAAAAAACCTGATTTTTTGAAATTTGTGACTAGTTTTTTTTTACCAAGTTAGCTGCTTCACTATTTACGTTATTGCTGTTAATTACATTTTGAACATGTGTTACCACCCCAATCTGTACAGAAAGTGGCAGCCCAGACAATTCTAATTTTTTTTATTGATGCGCTTAGGAATCCAGGACTTGATGCAATGAAAATTAAATCTAATTTTATTGTATCGTCACTTAGGAGGTCCTTTGAAATCTTAACTGACGCGGCATCCTCTTTGTCTGATGAATCAAATACTCTCACAATTTATTCAAAGATGGTGGCATATAGTGTGCGGCGTCCATATATGTAAAAAAAAATACCCTTGGTTGCGCTTTTAAAAACACTTTTTTTTACATTTGCTATAAGGCGATGCTACGAATTTGTTCACAAACTCGATGAAGTCCATGTGCAAGACAAAATAGTGTTGTTTTTGGGTAAAATATTTGTATGGCCCGATATAAAAAGTAAAATCAAATCTCGATTGAAATTTTCACCCAAAATCTTAATTGAAGTATCTATAGTCTTTACCACTTTTTCAATTACGATATAGTTTAAATATGTTTTATTCACGCTAGCAAAGAGAAGATCACACAATCTTTTAGAATTATTACGCGTGACTAACGAAACGGAACGGTCGGAAAATTGGCCGGCAAATAGAAATCGGTGAACCACCTGGCGAGTCTGACGACAAAGCGGTACGAACGTCGCAATCTCTCCTTTTTCCTCTTTTACTGCCGCAATATCATCGTCATATCACTATTTTGTTTTTCTTTATTAGCACTACATAGTCCTTTTTATTTTTTAAATAATCAAATATAACCATTTCCAAAACAATTATTTATGTATTTCAAAGTTTTACCAAATTACTAAATTTATAAAAAAACAAAAATATCGAAAATGCATTAAAAATATGCAGTTTTTTTCCAAAAATGCCATATAACTTCTCAATATGCAATATATGCTTTTAGAGATCAAATATGCAAAAATATGCCTTTATAGATGAAATATGCAAAAATATGCCCTCACAAATAAGGCTTATAAGTCACAATTTAATCTGAAACAAATTTCTGTCTATTTCACTACTCTATCAAATGCTTAAAAAAAAATATGCATTTGCATATTTTTGGTTGCCCTATTCATGAGCATAAGATCAAAAAAGATTTATGAACTACCATAAATATTACAAAATGATTTTAATCTGTTACTATCCTCAAATAGATATAAAAAAAACATTTTTGAATTAACAACTATGTTTTGGAATTGTCATAAATTTTGTATTATATCTTTGAACTGATACAAATGTCAAAATAATTATCAAAACATTTCTAAACTGTTCATGAATTTCTAAATTAATGCAAAATGATTCTCAATTGTTACAAATGTCAAAAATATCATAAAATGGTCTTGACCTACCACAAATATCAAAAATATGTTTATAAACGTTAAATAATATTTTTAAATATTCTAAAGCTATCCTAATCTCTAATAGATATCATAAACGTTTCTAAACATGAAGTCAACAGATGTTCCTAAGCTGCCAGAAATGTCAAGCATTATTTTTAATCTGTTAAAGTTGTTTTTATCTATTCATAAATATTTTAAAACATTTTTGAATTAAGCTATTATTAGTGTCATAGTATGTTCTTAAATATTAAAGTATTCTTGAACTCTTATAAAAAACTTCTGAATCATAATTGCAAAAATAAATTAACAAAATAATTTTAAATTGTTCTTAAAATTATAAATTGACACAAAATGTCATCCAAAACAATTTAATCGGCAAAAGATGAAGTTTTGCAATTGTTTCTTACCGACTTGTATACTTCTTTTACATATTTGGACTCCCCACAAAACTTTCAGAAAAAGCATGAGCTCATTCCTTCCTCTCGTAGTCGTGGGTCAGGCACTTCAATTCAAACTACTCGCTTGTAATCATAAAATAGAGTGCTCTACCCAATGGCCTAACTATTAATCATCAAAAGATTGAATATAACCATCGCCCCTTAGAAATTTCTAACGCTTCAGAAAAGATAAACTTCCAATTTCTTAATAGAAAACACTTAGGCAAGTAGGCGGAGAACTACAGTTCAAACCGCTTTATTGTAATCATGAAATGGAGTCCCCAACCTACTCGCCCAACTATTGGTTATGAAGAAATTAGATACAAGCATCGCCTTCTGTAACTTAGAGGTTTCTAACGCTTGCAGAAAAGAAAAACTTTCAATTTTTTAATAACAAACACTCGAACGGGACACTATAGTTCAAACTACTTGCTAATCATAAAATAAAATGACCCACCCAACCTCCTAACTAGTTTGTCATCAAAAAACTAGATATAACCATTGCTTTCTCTCGTATAAATACTTCTAACGCTTATAGAAAAAAAAACTTCCAATCTCTTAATAACAAACACGTGGACAAGCAGGCGGAGCACTACAGTTTAAACTACTTTCTTGTAATGATAAAATGAAGTATTCCACCAACCCGCCCAACTGTTAGTCATTGAAAAATTGAATACAACCATCGCCTTCTATGACTTAGAAATTTCTAATAATTGCACAGAAAAGAAACTTCTAATTTCTTAATAATAAACACTCGGACGAATAGACGTGGCCCTAGAATTCAAACTACTTGCTTATAATCATAAAATAAAATAGCTCACCCAACCGCCTAACTAGTTGGTCATCAAAAACTAGATATAACAATCGCTTCCTCTCGTTTAAATACTTCTAAAGCTTACAGTAGAAAAAACTTCCAATCTAGTGATAACAAACACTTGGGCGAGTAGGCAATGCACTACAGTTTAAACTACTTCTTTGTTATCATAAAATAAAGTATTACACCCTCCCGGCCAACTATTAGTCATTGAAAAATTGGATACAATAATTGCCTTTTATGACTTAGAAATTTATAATGCTTACAGAAAGGAGAAGCTTCTGATTTCTTAATAATAAGCACTTGGGCTGGTAGGCGGGGCATTTTAGTTCAAACTACTTGCTTGTAATCATAAAATTGAGTACCCAACCCACCCGCCCAACTATTGGTCATCAAGAAATTAAATATAACCATCGCCTCTTATGACTTAAAGTTTTGTATCGCTTGCATGAAGAAGAAATCTCTTAATAACAAACACTCAAACAAATGGGTAGAGTATTTCAGTTTAAAATACTTGCTTGTAATTATAAAATAAAGTGCCCCACTAAAAAAATGATTGAATACAACCATCGCCTTCTATGACTTAGAGACTTCTAACGCTTGCAAGAAGAATAAACTTCTAACTACAGTTCAAATTATTCGTAATCATAAACTGGATAAAAATAGGATTTTCTTTGCCTCTGCAAACGTCAGTAGTCATTATATGAAAAAAAGGATATGATAATATTGAGTAACTTGAGTAGGTAGACGGAGCTCATCAAACAATTCCTTTGTAATCATAAACTAAAGTAACAACACCCCATCCGCTTAAGTGTTTGTTATCTAAAGATTAGATAGTTCTGGTTAGTAGTTATTATATCAAATGAAAGGATAATGAAATCCAATCCCTTAATAAAAAACACTTAAGACAAGTGAGCAAGGACATTCAGTCCAAACTACTCGCTTGTAATCATAAACTGAAGTAACCCTCTCACCCGCCCAAATGTTAGCTATCAAAGAATTGAATAGTTTTCATCCGTACAAACGTAGTAGCCATTATATCAAATAAAAAAATGATAAAATCTAATCTTTTAATAATAAACAGTTGGGTGAGTGGGCCTACACACTAGTCCAAACTAGTCGTTGTAAACATCAGTAGTCATTATGTTAAAAAAAAAAATAACAATATCTAATCTCTTGATAACAAACATTTAAGTAGTTAAGTCCAAAGCATAATAACGCGCAAATAATTTGGATTGGAGTTGCCCACCCGCCCACCCGCCCACCCATTTGTCGTTATCAAGAAATTCAATAATTGTCTTCTATGCGGACGTCCGAAGTCATTTTGTCACAAGAGAAAGTTGTGATCTAACCTTTTGATAACAACAATTTGGGTAGGTGGGTGGGCCACTCCAAAGCATAATAACGCGCCAATAATTTGTATTAAAATGCTCCACCCACCCGCCCAAGTGTTCGTTATCAAAAAATTCAATAATTGTCTTTGATGCGGACGTCAGGTGTCATTTTGTCGCAAGAGAAAGTTGTGATCTAATCTTTTAATAACTATAACTTATGTGGTTTGGTGGGTCACTTCAAAACAAGTTAACTCGCTAATAATTTGTATTAAAATGGCCTAACCACCCACCCAAGTGTTCGTTATCAAGAAATTCAATAATTGTCTTCTATACGGACATCAGAAGTCATTTTGTTACAAGAAAAAGTTGTGATTTAACCTTATAATAACTACAACTTATGTGGGTGAGTGGGTCACTTCAAAGCATGTTAATGCGCCAATAATTTGTATTGAAATGGCCCACCCACCCAGTGTTTGTTATCAAGAAATTCAATCATTGTCATCTATGCGGACGTCAAAAGTCATTTTATCGAAAGAGAAGGTTGTGATTTAACCTTTTGGTAGGCTCTAGTTTATAATGATTACAAGCAAGTCGGAGAGACTCATAACTTTAAAGAAATAAATAGTTTTGTCTTAGATTTGTTTAGTCATGGCTGTCCTCGTAAGAGAGGAGGTTGCAACAGCATACTAAAGTATATTTTTAAATGTAATACCATAATATTAAGTCCAAATTTTGAATTTTATAATAAAATGATTGTAAGTTGTAAATTTGGCTTTCAAATTTATTTAAATATTTTTTTTTTAAGAAATATAGATATTTTTGTCTTGAAATTTGTTCTAAAACTTTGAAGAAGCGTAAAAGATGCTGATAAAATAGTGTTAACTGTTAAAGCCGTAGTGCGAAGTATGTGATCAACCATTACATTATGACAATAAGTAGTACCATGTTGCAAATAACAATTCTAATAAATTATTTGATGATTCTTATATATTTTCATTGTATAATATATCATCATGTGCAATTGATATAAAAATGATTAATCTATTTAAATAATTCAGACATACGACCATTTTGCAGATAACAATTTAAAAAAATATTGATGATTCTTCCATATTTATTTTATAATATGACATCATCAGGTGCTATTATATTTGTAACTTTTAAAAATTAAAATTAACTGATAAGCAAATGAATAATATATTTAAATAACTCAAGACTTGCTGATTCCTCTATATTAATTTTATAATATGACATCATCATGCGTAAGTATAATATATTTATAATTTTTAAGAAATACAAGCATATTTTTATAAAAATGAGTAATATATTTAAATGATTCAGACATGAATTAGTACCATGTTGCAAATAACATTTTAACAAACACATATTGATAATTTCTATATATTTATTTTATAACATAACATCATATTGTGTAATTACAAATTGAAAACAAAATGCATTAGATAATGTTACTAATGTTATTGCAAATTTTAAAGTATAAATAAAATACAAATTTTAGAATAAAACACTAAAAAAATCTCAAATCCATATTTCACTTATTCTTCTTCAAAGTACTTCAAAGTTTAATGAAAAAAATTTAATAATTTACTCCGCTTAGTTAGGTAATATCGATAGAGCATACACCAAGTACATTTATTGAATTCGATTCGATCAAGTTTTTCTTAATATCAACTTTTGATTATTTTAATTTTCTTAAATAAATCAATTGTCGATTGTAGTATAGAACAAAATGGCTGTAATATATAATTTTTTTTCAAATTTTTTTGTTTAAATATTTTTTAATAGCTAATATAGCTTAAAAACAGGATACATTTTTTTTTTAAATTAGCGTATTCTAATAGTGTACAATAAACCATTATATTTTATTTTATAAATTATTTTATTGATTTGATTTCTAAATAAAAAAACATCCGTAACAACCACAAAGTCAATAAATTTGATTTTATTTTCATTTTTTTTTATAAAATTATCAAACTAAATTCAATAAAATCAAAAATTAAATATTTTTAATTATTACTTACCAGTTTGAATTACAGCTAAGCAAACAATCAATCCAACAATTTTATTCATGATGATTTTTTTTTAATTTATTTTTCAAAACTTTTTATATTATATAGACGGCACTGTCTGTGAACTATTTGAACACGGTGAATAGTGAAAATAGAACTGGCGCGTCGTTGCGTTGTAGAAACTTCGAGGAGTTCTGCTAGCAGCAGGAGGATCGGGTCACGTGTGTGTCTTGTGCACGAATGGAAAATTATTTTTATCAAATGGCGGCGTGTATGTATATGAAAATTGTACAGCAATGCCAATGGCTTCTATTGACATTTTCGATTCAATTACACAAACCGAAACTGTAAAAATATTTAATAATAGATGTGGTTGGTATTTTTTTTCTGGCAGGAAGTTCAATAAACTATAAATATTTTTTTAATCGTGTGTTATCAAATAAAGCTGAAAATTCTCATTGATGTTTATGAAATAAGACTAACTATACATATTGCAAAAAAAATACTTTTGATTATATTATGGTATTAATTTTTCCCTATTAGATTGATTTAGGAAAACAATTATACAATAAAGGTTTTTCTATCCTAAATCAACATCATAATAAGAAAAAACGAATACCATAATAATCTTTCAAACATTCCAATTAAAAGACGTTAATCAACTCATATATGTAAAAGTTATAAGCTGGAAGAAAACATTTTGACTATTATTAAAAATCGTAAACGTTATAATAATTTAAGTTGAAGCAACTACTTCACACGGAGAAATTTTTACAAAATCTTCAGGCAAAAAATGCGTTAAAAATTAATTATTTTTTTATATTTACAAAAAATATTATAAACACACTAAGGTGTAGTTTAAAACTTTTTTCAATCAAAAGAATATTTTTTAAGTAAAAAAAAAATGTTCTAAACAATTTTTTTTAGATAGGTTTTTCTACGCCAGATAAGCACGACTCTGAATATTTTCCATGTAAAATTGTTTGCAAAACTAATTTTTTTAATAAAATTTGATGTATAGTTCCTCTGAACCCTGCTAAATGTGTACTTGTTAAAAAATAGGTATATTTTTGCAGTTTTTTTTTAGTTTTAGACCTCTAAAACCCAAATACACAAAACAAATTCATATTTTCCAACTAATTTACATCAAAACACGTCAACTTTGGCAGTTAAAAAAATCGAAAAAATGTTTTTTTTGCCCAGCAGACTTGAAATGGCACCAGATTGGGATTATACAGAAAATTTCTGATTGATTTCAATAGCAATTTTTTATGAGTTAAATTTGCATATTTTAAACAAAAAAAGCAACTTAGTTAAAAAACGACAAAAAAATCGTTGAATTATTTTTAAAGGTTTTATACTCTCATAAACCAATCAAAAGACTACTAATAAGTTATAGAAACAAAAAAAATACTAAATCAAATTTCTCAGTTCATCCCCCCCCCCCCGCTCTAGTCCGCTTAAAATGGAATTGCCCATATTAGATTTTTATAAAATTTAGCAACGTTGTAAAAACACTGAAAATCGCTGTTTATAAAACATAATGTATTAACAATGTACTAAAAAGAAATTAATTTCATATATAAGAAGTAAAAACAACCTTGTTCTAAATAGCGACATACAAAACAAGAATAAAACACCAACTACGTCAACTATTCCAACGTCTAAGCACATCACAAAAAGATCATTATACAAAGGAATAGCGTGCTACAATAAGCTATCTATCAATCCATTAATATTCAAATAAAAACTAACAAAATATTTCATAAATAATCGTTTTTACAGTTAATATAATACCTGGAAACTTACTTAAAATCCTGACGTATCAGATAAATATATTAATGTAGAGTAATACCAAAACAGCGTGGCCGGAATAGTAAGCAACTTAATATACACAAAAAAATCGCCGTTCTGTCCGCAGTCTTAGATATTACTAAACTAATCTAGTTTCTTTAACAAAAGTCACCAAAATTAGAATCAGCCTTCAAGTCTGAAAAACATTATAGAAATTAGACTTATACTTTAGTAATACATTTAAAACTTTATCATATCTAGAGCAAACTATAGCCATTTAAAACTTATCTTTGACCAATTGATCCACCAGAGCACATCTAATTTTACTAATACAAAAATATGAAGATAGATGAAGACATGATCACTGACAAAATACCAATCCACTGAAGTTTTCAATCTTCTTTTTTCTTTTTCTTCTCATCCATCATTTATCCACTCCAGGATGTAGGCCTCCTCCAAAAATTTCCACGTCTTCCTATTTGCTGCAGTTTGAATCCAGTTTTTTCCTGCGATATTTTGGATATCATCTTCTCTGGGGTCTGCCAGCACTTCGTTTGGTCTCTCTCGGACGCCAAGTTGTGATCTTAATTGTCCACCTGTCCGGGTTTTGCTTTGCTATGTGGCCAGCCTATTGCCACTTAAGCTGCGGCACCGAAAGCTCCCCAAAAAAGACCAATTTTTCTTGAGATTTTGGAAATCTGATTTTCTTTACCGAGTTGAATTTTAAGGCCAAGATAAATGTATGTAGATACTTATTCAATGGATTGATTATTAATTATTACCTGGATATTTCCTAGGTTCAAGACTGGTTTATCACAGGTTCATTTCAAGTAAGATTTTGACTGACTCTTTATAGAGTTCCTGAAACATGCTCTTAAGTTTTTCTGTAGTGCTGCTGTTGACAACAATATCGTCTGCAAATCGCAAATGATTGAGGCGTACTCCGTCGATATGTATTTCTTTTTTATGCCAGTTTAAGGTTTTGAAGACATCTTCCAAAGATGACGTGAAAAGTTTTGGAGAAGTTGTATCTCCTTGCCGCACTCCTTTTTTTAATTGGGATATTATCTGTCTTTGAGTCTTTGTAAATTTTAACTTGGATGGTCGCGTTTTTGTAGATCTGTTTGATAAGGTTTAAGTATCTTGAGTCGATTCTCGCATTGTTTAGGGATCTTAGTTTTGCCCACGTTTTGACGGAGTCGAAAGCTCTTTTGTAATCTACAAAGACTATGTGCTTTGTAATATTATACTCAGTGCTTTTTTTGATGAGAGTACGAAGTGTCTGCAAGTGGTCCATACTTCCAAATCCTTTGCAAAATCCCGCTTGCTCGCATGGTTGGTAAAAGTCCATTTTGTGAGTTAATCGGTTTGTTGCAATCTTTGTTAGTAGCTTGTATAAATGTGACAGCAAGCTGATAGGACGGTAATTCTTGATGTTGTTTCTGTCACTTTTTAGTATAGCAGAATAACTTCAACATTTTGCCATTTGTTTGGGATTCTTCCTTCTATCATACATTTGTTTAGTAAAATTTGTACACTTTCCAAAACGGTTTCGCCTCCCATTTGGATCATTTTGCTGGTAATTTGATTTTTATCTAGTTTAATGTCTGTCTATTTCGGATTTTTTTTCCGATCACACGTTTTCAATTTTTGATCTTTGGTATCGATTATCTTGGGTTATAGAGCTAAATAGCTTTTATAGAAGTCCTGATCAGCATCTGTGATTTTTTTCTGGTTACTGACTATGATGTTATCTTTGTTTCTAATTTTGGTCATTTTTGATATTCTATTTGATACTTTGGATCTGAGAACCTTTATACTTTTGTTATCTTTGATTGTATTTCTTATCAGTTTTGTTTTATGTTTCTTTAAGTTTTTTGGGATATTCTTGCTAATGTCTTTATTAATTTCATTGTAGCCTTCTGTTTCCCGATTCATTCGTCTTCTTACTTTCATTAGGTTTCTTGTGTTTGTGCTAATTTTCTTTAAGCTTTTTTTGTGTTTTAAGCATATTCCTTTTGTTGCAACTTAAATGCTCTTTGCGATGACAGTTTGTCTATTCCGAATTGTAGGAGTATTTTTGGTTTGCCTAGTTTACTGTTTAGAGAACGTTGGAATGCGTTTTTGTTTCCGCTCAGCATCTCAACTGTTGGGTATTTTTGTTGGTATATTAGTTTTTTTTTTTTTTCAAATTTTGTGTTTATTTGTAAGGTTGCTCGGACTAAACGATAGTTGCTATTAGTATCGAATTGGTTTAGAACGGTAACATTTTGGCATATATCCTTTCTGTTGGTTATGAAGTAATCGATTTTGTTTTTTACGGTACCGTTTGGACTTTTCCAAGTCCATCTTCGTTGCGGAGGTTTTTAAAAGAAGGGTTCATACAGAAAAGGTTTTTATTTCTACAGTAGTTGATTAGCATTTTTCTTCTATTGTTCTTATGACCAAGACCAGGTTTTCAATAGGGCGACAATTTATCTTTTCTGCTATTCAGTAACAATATCGAAGAACTGAAGATTGTGATTTAATCAAAAAATGTAGGCCAGAAAATTAACCTATCAAAAACTAAAATTATGAGTAGTGTGGACGCTCGAAAATCTTGATGAATATATACGAGGTAACGGTCATAAATTCTTGTCCTAACCAAGAAATCGCGCACTTATGAAAAAGATATTTTAATACTTTTTATTACTCAACTTCAATACATTGCTTAATTGGTAAATCTATTTTTTTATAAAAATATTCTAGATTTGTTGTCAAAATGTTCCAACAGTTTTCACCTCTTCATCGTCAAAACTCTTCTACCTTGAAGGTTTTTTTAAGCTCATGTTAATAATAAAGTTTTAATGATCTCAAAAACTTTTATAAACTCAATTTTTGTTTTCTTCTAAAATTTAACATATTTAGCCAACTAGTACTTTCATCAAAACTTGTCAATTTTAATTCTATTTCTTAGTTTTTTCAGTTTTTTTTTATTATTCCAAATCTGATCTAGTATTTCCAGTCTTGTATAATTCTTAACAGTAGTGCAGTGTGTGACAGCAAACGTTCATGAATGCGTACACCTAATGACTAGTAGTAAACAAAAATTGCCAGTTTAATCAGTTATAAAACAATGAAAACTTTACTAAGTGACAATTGATAGTTAACACCCCCCCATTTTTGGGCGGCACCACGCACCCGCAAATAGAACAAAGACATATGACCTTGTTCTAAAGAACTTTTAAAACTTTTAAGTGCACAATTGCTAAAAACAATCAAATGATCAGTGAATTAACTTTATTACACCTCCAACTGCGTGCCAGACCTAGAGATCATCGCCATGGCACCCGCAAATAGAACAGAGACATATGACCTTGTTCCAAAGAAGTGTTAAAACTTTTAAGTGCACAATTACTAAAAACAATCAAATGATCAGTGAATTAATAATAATGCCGCAAACGCTCTCAGACCACCGAAAAACAAAACATACTTAGACGCAAAATGTTACAAAACACACACATACCAGTTGGAAAAAGATAAAACCTTTAAAATGGAAATGCATTACTTTTCCTGCAAGAAGATGGGTGAAGCGCTAAAGGTAAAAGAATACAATGTAAATGCAACCTCCAGGTTACATAACCAAACAAAAACCTATGATATGTTGTACATACAATTAAATAAAAACGACAAAAGCAAAAAAATTATGAATTCTGTCAAGCCTATAGACATGCTGCATCAATGTACACCAACGACTGGGTGTGTGTTAGATGCGCCAAGAACCATCCATCAGCACAATGCCATCTTACCTCTGCAGACAAGGAAAAAACTTATTGTGCCAACTGCAGAGGTATCACCCTGCATTCTACAAAAGATGTTCAATCTACCAGAAGATAAAATCAAAATCAAAACCTAAAGTGCAACCTTCAGAAAAAGTTAATTACAAAACCCCTATGCCACACATACAACTTACGTCATACAACAACAACCAACACCGCTCATAGAAATGAAATCTAATCTCAAATCTGAACTGAGCTAATGCCATCAATAGTAGCAGCAACGACCAAAATTTACTAAAACTAATCTTGGCCGTTCTTCTCAAAAATCATAACTAATAATAGAAGTACAAAATAATACTATACCAATAGAACACTGGAATACCAACTGCAGTGCCAAGTATATTGAACAATTTAAACTATTTATTTGAACCACAACAATAATATAATGCTATTATCTGAAACTGAGTTAAAACCCAGAAACAACCAAAAATTTACTAATTTTAATATATACAGAAACAACAAAAGTAATCATGGCGGTGACACAGCTATACTTAATATATACCTGAAAACGACCGGTGAAATCATCAACCTTCCCCTATGGGAAAATCAAGATTCTTTTGGTGTATCAACCACCAACAAAACTGCTAATTGAAACTGATTTAAAAATGGCTTTTGAAGACAATATTCCAACACTTATTTAAAGTGACCTCAACTCCAAACACGTGACATGGAACTGCTAAAGGCAGAGTTCTAATCAAATTCATAAATAAAAACAACTTATCCATGCACAGTCCAACTGCACCAACGTACTATAACCACGTAGGTCACTTGCCCAACGTACTTGACATCGCCTTGTCTTGTCAAAAGGCATACACAACGCCACCACTTCTGAAGTATACAACAAAATAGATTCAGACCACCTTCATGTTCTATTAACAATGCTTGGAACTTTTGTAAAAAAACTGGACAAAACTAAAAAGAAAACACACTAAATACAACAAAAATAATCTTGTTCCATTTCCAAAAATTTGCTCCACACAAAATATAGACGCAGCTGTCAAAAATCTAATTTCCTCCATACAAACTTTGTAAGATAAAGCTACTAGCAATATTATCATAAAAGATAACGACACTCTTAAACTTTCCCCATATTTAAAACGTCTCATGAAGGAGAAAAGCACAGCCAGACAGAAATTCCAACAAACTAGAACTGCTCACGACAAACAAATTAAAAACAGATTAGAAAAGAGTAAAAGAGAAAACCAAACTATTCAAAAATCAACAGTGGGACTACCCTTTTTCAACAAACAGATGACAAAATGCCCAAAACCAGGAACATATCTAAATGTCTAAAAAAAAAGCACAAGACCATTCCCACCATCCTCGGTCAAATTGGTTTAGTACAAACCACTTTAGAGAAAGCTAAAGCTATCACCAATTTAATCCGGCATACAACATCTTAGATTTCAACATAATAGAAGAAGTGGAAAGAAAGCTCAAGGTACTATAAAAACAACGCCGAAAACAAAATAGCACTTTTTACGAACCATTTAAAAGTGGCTCAGGCAATTAAACACACCAATTCTAAAAAAGCTTCCAAATATGACAACAACTCAAACGCGGCATTAAAAAACTTACCAAAAAAATCCATAGTAAGTCTCACTAACATTATGGCATTTTAAGTCAAAGCTATTTTCCGCAAAAATGGAAACATGCTATAATTGTTGTATTTGCAAAGTCAAACAAGCCAAAATGCTTTCTCCAGAATTATCGTCTAATAAGCCTGCTACCAACTCTGAGCAAAATGGCTGAAAAAATCATACTAATACACTTAAACAACTACAATAAAATCAATCAAGTAATTTCAAAACATCAGCATGGTTTTAGAAAAGATCACACTTCCGTCCACCAATTAGCACGAGTGGCAGATCATATAACCAAAGATTTTAACAAGAAAAAGTCAACCGAAGCCGTTTTCTTCGTCATAGAGATAGCGTTCGATAAGCTTAATAATCAAACTATACCGAGCAAAATACCCACACCATCTGGGCAAAATTATTAAAAACTTTTTAAACAACAGAAGTTTTCAAGTTAAAATCACAAACACGCTTGCCTCAGTTAAACCGATGACAACCCCAAGGCTCGACACTATCACCTGCCCTATATAGCATCTTTGTTGGAGACATCTCGGCTATGACTAACAAAACCATTCTTGCACAATTTGCGGACGATACGGCAATAATTCATAAAGCCACTTTACCAAAATTTATAACAAAACACTTATAAAAAGCCGCAGGATGGCCGAGCGGTCTAAGGCGCCATACTCAAGGTTCCCCTTGCCTGTAGATGCAGGTTTCGAGCATTATAAAAAGCCGCAGACACTATCACCAAACGGACTAAAAAGTGGAGGATTACAATCAACCCGTCTAAAAGCCAGGCAATTCTATTCACTAATAGACAAATAATCCTTTACAAACCATTATCATAAAAAGTAGTGTCAAAAGTCCTTTTTTTTTTCTTTAAAGTACATTTGGAATAAATTATTTAGTGTTTCTACAATGACTTTTATGATACAATATGGGTAGATAAATTAAAAAACCCTTAATCTATAATTTATTTATGTATTTGTAAACATAGCGCGGTTAAAATAACAATTTATTTTACTTAAAAAAAATAATTAAAATAACATTTGATCATCATAAAAATATCAGTGCATTCAAATTCCACATATCGATAACCCTTTTTACATTTTAATTATGATTAGCTAAATTATGGCAAGCACGCAATCATTAAATAACACACTGACTGAACACAACAATAACAAAACTCTATTTGTATTCGATGATCTCATTAAGATACAACCTTGTCCTTCATCGTTATACCGTGATGTCAATAATAAATATTTTGCAAAATAAATTGATATTGCAAAGATTATCTCAATCATTGCATGGATTATGTTAGCTTAAAATATGTTATAGTTTGTAAACATTTTATTTCATTTATTAGTATTGCTGATGATATCATACGACATTAATTCTTCGTAAATGGAAACGGCAAGGATGTGCGTGATAACCTTGTGCCTGAAACTCATTCAACTTAATATTGCCACATCTAAAGTTGGTTCGCACACATACAACAGGTGGGTTAATTTCGAAAATTTAATTAAGATGTTAAAAAACGACGAGGGAATTTTAAATTGGCTATTATAATGAAATAACAAAACAAATACTACTATTACTTAAAACATAACCATAATATAACTCAACATTTAATATTTGTTTTAATAGATTTTACATTTGAATTTATTATATTTAATAATGTATATTTCACTTGCTTATTATCCCCTATATACCATTAATACGTAAAATGGATCTTAATAACCTGGACATAATATAAGTATGTTCTAATTCATAAAAGCTTAGAGATGTATCTTGGATTTTCTTTTGGACAGAGAATTATGTTACAAAACCATAGTTTTATCTCTCGTGACAATATATTGCAGAACTTCTTCTTGTTCCTCCTCACAGAGCAAAAATATATAAATCATTTTGTCACAAGAGAAGGTTGTGATTCAACCTCTCTATAACTAACACTTAGGTGGGTGGGTGTGCTACTCTATTCCAAACAATTGCCATGTTACCATGTTATCAAGAATTTGAATGTTAGTTTTCTATGCGGACGTCAGAAATCATTCTGTCACATGAGAAGGTCGTGCTCCAACTTTTTAATAACTAACACTTGGGTGGGAGGGTGGCCTACATTATTTTAAACTATTGGCCCGTTACCATGCTATGGAGTGACCCACTCACCCACCCAAGTGATTGTTATCAACAATTTGAATGTTAGTCTTCTATGCGGACGTTAAAAGTGATTTTGTCAGAAGAAAAGGTCGTGCTCCAACTTCATGATAACTAACACTTGGGTGGAAGGGTGGGTTACTCTATTTCAAACTATTGGCTTGTTACTCTGTTTTAAAGTCTCTCATCCACCAATCCAAGTGATTGTTGTCAAGGAAAAATATGTTTGTCTTCTATGTGGATGTCAAAAGTCATTTTGTCACAAGAGATGATAGTGATCTAACCTTTGGATCACTAACACTTGGGTGGGTGGTTGGGTCTCTACATTCCAAACTATTGGTTTGTTATCATGCTTTGGAGTGTCCCACCCAAGTGTTTGTCATCAAGGAATTAAATGTTTGTCTTCCATGCGGACGGCAGAAGTTGTTTTGAAACAAGAGAAGGTTGAGATCAAACTTCTTAAATCCAAACTGTTGGCTTGTTAAAATGTTTTGAAGTAGTAATCGATTTGACACCTTTTTCTGATATTTTTTTCACTTTTAGTCGGCGATCACTTTGGGTCAGTTCTTCAATAAAAGCTATTGACTCTTTTGGTATTACTTCAACTGATTGACTAGAATCTTCTAAAGACTTATAGCCTATCTTAATCTTTTTGCCCATTTTTTTACGGTGGAATAAGAATACACACTTTACTGGCAATATTTGACATTCGGTTATATTTTAATATAATTTGGTTTATACATAACCTATAAATGTACAAATACAACCTTTTTATTGAATTTATAAAATTTGAAGAATTAACAAAATGGCGAACAATTTTTGAATGAAACCTAAAACGTTGTATAACTATCTTAATTCTTGCTGGATTTAAATGAAATTAGAGTCTTACACATTTTATGAATGTGTTAATATACTCATTTTATTGGATTTTGTAAATATTAAAAAAATACAAAATGGCGGATAATTTTTGAATTTTGATTAAATTATTGTAAATTAAAAAAACTGCAAAAGTTTTTTAATTCTTAATGGATGTTGATCATATTTGACTTGTACATTACCTATAATTGCATAAATATTACCTTATTGTTAAATTTGTAAAATTTAAAAAATTATCAAAATAGCGGATGATTTTGGAGTCTTGACAAAATTTGATTGAAATCAAAAAAGATGCATAACTTTTCTAATTCTTACTGGCTTTTAATGAAAATTAGGTTTTACATAACCTATAAATGCGCAATTATAGTCACACTATTAGATTTAACAAATTTTATTAATTAACAAAATGGCGGATGATTTTTGAATTTTATCAAAAATTAATTGAAATGAAAAATTTGCCCAACT
The DNA here is from genome assembly GCA_963932245.1 of Tachinus rufipes. NCBI lineage: Eukaryota > Metazoa > Arthropoda > Insecta > Coleoptera > Staphylinidae > Tachinus > Tachinus rufipes. The sequence continues at coordinate 83,223,891 of OZ010747.1, read as the reverse complement.
TTCATAATTCCATCTATATTTTAGTAAAATTTGATTTATACATAACCTATAAACGTGCAAATATAACCCTTTCATTGAATTTATAAAATTTGAAGAATTAACAAAATCGCGGGCAATTTTTGAATTCTAAGAAAATTTGACTGAAACCAAAAAGTTGCATAGTTTTTTTAATTCTTGCTGGATTTAAATGAAATTTAAGTTTTGAATAGATTATAAATGTGTTAATATACTCATTTTATTGAATTAAGCAAATATGAAAAAATTTACAAAATGGTGGATGATTTTTAAATTTTGTTTAAATTAATGTAATTAAAAAAAACTGCATAACTTTCTTAATACTTTTTAGATTTCAATCATATTTGACTAATGCATTACCTATAAATGTACAAATAGTACCTTTTTATTAAATTTATAAAAGTTATAAAATTAACAAGGTGGAGGATGAGTTTGTAGTCTTGACAAAATTTTGATTAAAATAAAAAAAATGCATAACTTTCTTAATTCTTTCTGACCTTTAATGAAATTTAGGTTTTACTTAATCTATAAATGTGCAATTATAGTCAAATTAATGGATTTAACAAATTTTGATAATTAACAAAATGGCGGATGGTTTTTGAGTTTTATCAAAATTTGATTGAAATTAAAAATGTTGCATAACATCTTTAGTTCTTGCTGGATTTGAATGAAATTTGAGTTTTACACAGTTTATAAATGTGTTAATATACTTATTTTATTGAATTAAGCAAATATTCAAAATTTACAAATTGGCAGATGATTTTTGAATTTTGATAATATAAATGTAAATAAAAAAAACTACATAACTTTCTTAATTCTTGCTGGCTTTTAATGAAATTGCGGTTTTACATTATCTATAAATGTGCAAACTTAGTCATTTTATTGGATTTAACAAATTTTGATAATTTTCAAAATCGCGGATTATTTTTGAAATTTGATTGAAATAAAAAATGTTGCATAACTTCCTTAATTCTTGCTGTATTTGAGTAAAATTTAAGTTCTACACATTTTATAGATGTGTTCATATACCCAATTTATTGAATTTAACTAATTTTTAAAATTTACAAAATGGCGGATGATTTTTAAATTTTGATTATTATTTGACTTATACATTACCTTTAATTTTACAAATAATACCTTATTGTTAAATTTATAAAATTCAAAAAATTAACAAAATGGCGGATGATTGTGGAGTCTTGACGAAATTTAATTGAAACCAAAAAAGATGCATAACTTTACTAATTCTTGCTGGCTTTTAATGAAATTTAGGTTTTACATAATCTATAAGTATGCAAATATAGTCACACTATTAGATTTAACAAATTTTAATAATTAACAAAATGGCGGATAATTTTTGAATCTTATCAAAATTTGATTGAAATCAAAAATGTTGCATAACTTTCTTAATTCTTGCTAGATAGTAGTAAAATTTGATTTGTACATAATCTATAAATTTGCAAATATAACCCTTCTATTGAATTTATAAACTTTAGAGAACTAACAAAATGGCGGGCAGTTTTTGAATTCTAACAAAATTTTACTGAAACCAAAAACGTTGCATAACTTACATGATTCTTGCTGGATTTAAATGAAATTTGAGTTTTACATAGTTTATAAATGTGTAAATATACTCATTTTATTGGATTTAGTAAATATTTAAAAAAATACATAATAACGGATGATTTTTGAATTTTTATTAAATTATTGTAAATCAAAAAAACTGCACAAGTTTCTTAATTTTTAATGGATTTTGATCATATTTGACTTGGACATTACCTATAATTGGACAAATATTACCTTATTGTTAAATTTATAAAATTCAAAAAGTTAACAAAATGGCAGAAAATTTTTGAGTTTTGACAAAATTTGATTGAAATCAAAAATGTTGCATAACTTTCTTAATTTCTTCTAGATAGTAGTAAAATTTGATTTATACATAACCTATAAATTTGCAAATATAACCATTCTATTTAGTTTATAAAATTTGGAGAACTAACAAAATTTCGGAAAATTTTTGAATTCTAACAAAATTTTACTGACATAAAAAAGATTGCATAACCTTCTTAATTCTGGTGGGCTTTTAATGAAATTTAAATTTTACATAATCTATAAATGTGCAATTATAGACACACTATTGGATTTAACGAATTTTAATAATTAACAAAATGGCGGAAGCTTTTTGAATCACATCAAAATTTGATTGATATAAAAAATGTTGCATAACTTTTTTAATTCTCGTTATATTTAAATAAAATTTGGTTTATACATAACCTAAAAATGTGCAAATATAATATTTTTATTGAGTTTATAAAATTTGGAGAATTAACAAAATGGCGGACAATTTTTGAAATCTAACAAAACTGAAATAAAAAAGATTGCATAACTTTTTAAATTTTAGCTGAATTTTAATGAAATTTATTTCTCACAAAACCATTTAATTTTCAAATATAATAATGTTTTTGTATTTAACAAATTTTAAAAATTATCATAATGGCTCATGATTCGTGAGTTTAGATAAAATTTGACTTTCTTAATTCCTGATGTGCAAATAAAACCCTCTTCTTAAACTTTTAAAGTTTGGAAAAATGGTTGTTATGAATACTAACAAAATTTGACTGAAATCAAAAAAGTTGCACCCTTTTTTTTAAAATTTGCAAAACTAACAAAATTGCTAACTTTTTAGTTTTAAGTCTTAGTTAAACTACTGACAGTGGCGTAGCTATCTGTAAGCGAATGTATGCAATTTGAAAAAGCCAATTTTTTTATGAATAAAATTTGTTTTGGCCCGATTTTGATTCTATCCAAATATATTTAATTGTTTTATGGCCGTATGTAGCAATTTTAAACTTTTGCATTTTTAAACAGTTAATGATGTTTTTGATAATATTTTCATACTTTATGGCCAGATTTTAGTTCTTTCTGACAATATTTTGATGTTTTATGGCCGGATTTTGCCTTACTTGACATTTTATTAAAAGAATTTTGAACTTTGCAACAGTTTATGTCAAGTTTTGTTTTTTTAACAATGTTTTTGATATTATATAGCTAAGTTTTGTTGTCTGCACTTTTTGGCCGTATATTGATTCTTTTTGAAAATAATTTAGTCAAAATGCAGTTTTTAACAGTTTACTTTTTTATACTATATTGCCAAATTTTGCTATTTTTGACAGTTTACGACTGTATTTCGAATTTTTTTAAAGAATATTTTCATATTTTGTAAACGGTTCTGTGTGCTCTTATAGATTAGAATTGAACATTTTTACTAGGCTCTGATGGTATGGATTTATATAATTATTTAATATTTGCGTTGCGGTTGACAGTTGAGTCATAAATAATCTATTTTCACATATCACTCTACAATCAACAATTGTGTTACAATATGCGTTACTCAGTTTTTTTTTCTTGTCAGACTTAAAATATTTGTCACCATGCGATTAATAATTGTGATATACATAATTAATTTTTTTTTTATTTCAATTATTGCGTTGCTATTGATTTTATGATTCAACAATAATTTTGTTGTTGTTTTAAGATTGATATATGATCGGTTTATGATGTGTCACGGTATGCATCTTTTATTAATCGATTCTTGAATGCTGCGTCACGGTAAGCATCTAATAAAAAAACATTTATTTTGTTAGGTTGCTCACCTTTTTGTCGTTTGTTGCATATTTTAAATTTTTTCACATTTTACATGTTTGGTTTTTATTGTTGTGTCACGGTATGCACTTAATCAAAAAATTGCATCTACTTTTTTACTTTGTTTAACATTTTTAATAATTTTATTGTGATTTTGGAATTTATTCTTGTCTCATGTTACACATATTTTAAAGTTTTTAACATTTATCTGTCGGTTTTTTATTGTTGTGTCACGGTATGCACCTAATAAAAAAATTGCATCTACTTGCCCGGCATTTTTAACAATTAATGTTATGTTTTTTTTTTAATTTATTTTATATTTTACCTGTCTTTTTTTCAATTGTTGTGTCACGGTATGCACCTTATTTAAAAAATAAACGCATCTATTTTTTGCTTTGCCCAATTTTTTAACGGTTTTGTTGTTGTTTTGAGATTGACGCTTATTGCATATTTCGGATATTTCAAAGTGTTATTTTTTAAACATCCTATATAATAGAGTAAACAATTGTTGTCAAAAACATAAGATAGGAGATTTCTATAAAGATTTCTTTAATGACATACACATAAGTATTATAAATTATAAGCCGGTGGATTAGAATGGTTGGCCAACTACAGAACTTGTAAAAAACTACTTAGACATTTGTCACACTGCGACGTTTCTGCAAATGTATTACATAACAGAATAAGATGACAAATCTTTGAACCGGTGGGGCACTCAGTTTGCAAATTGAGTTTAAATAGATAAAAGCCAAATTTGCTTCATTAGTTAAAATTTTTGTAAAGAGCTCTTGTAATATTATAGAAGTGTCATCAGCATAACTGACTAATAAACCTAACCTTACTTTTGTTAGCAAATAATACAGACAATAGCTGCTTTCCTATTACTAGAGTTACTAACCCAGCGCGCGCAGCTGGCTGAAGTTAGCTTCGGCTTCGGCTTTGGATCAGCTTCGTTTTTTTATAAAAGTATGTGCGCACGCACGCTAGGTACAGTTGCCCAGCAAAGTCGACACAATGTTTTAAGAAACGCTGTCTTTTAAAATCCGTCGGCAAAATGAATTCCATATCTTTTTTATAAATAACTATAAATACGTATAAAATTGTCTTGTTTTTTTTTTAATTACATTTATAAAATATATGAAATAATACCCGACAATTTACTGCATATTATAAATGTACACAGAGAAGGTAAAAGCAGTAAATGAAGTAATCGTGATGCTCGCAGATGAGCAATTATTACACAATAAAAAGAAATAATTTTATTTTATATTTAAATAAATTATCACTAAGTTAATAACAAATTAATAAGTTAGTTCGAAATTTGAATGAAATAAAGGTATTCTACTTTTACTTAAACATACGCGCTCGCGGAAAGTTGAATGATCTCGCTTATGAAAAATATCTTCTCTTTTATTTTTTAATATGTTATTACTATATTAATAACAAATCACAAGATCTTTTCAGAGTTTAAAGAAAAGTAACCGATTAACAATTGAAGCACTTTTAATTAAACATACGCGCTCGCGGAAAGTTGAACTATCTCGCTTATGAAAAATACCGTCTCTTTTATTTTTCAATATGTTATTACTAATTTGATAACAAATCAAGAGATCCTTTCTAAGTTTAAAAAAAAGTTACTGATTAACAATTAGAGCACTTTTAATTAAACATACGCGCTCGCGGAAAGTTGAAATATCTCGCTAATGAAAAATACCTTCTCTTTTATTTTTCAATATGTTATTACTAATTTGATAACAAATCAAGAGATTCTTTCAAAGTTTGAAAAAAAGTTACTGATTAACAATTGGAGCACTTTTAATTAAACATACGCGCTCGCGGAAAGTTGAATTATCTCGCTTATGAAAAATACCTTCTCTTTTATTTTTCAATATGTTATTACTAATTTGATAACAAATCAAGAGATCCTTTCAAAGTTTAAAAAAAAGTTACTGATTAACAATTGGAGCACTTTTAATTAAACATACGCGCTCGCGGAAAGTTGAATTATCTCGCTTATGAAAAATACCTTCTCTTTTATTTTTCAATATGTTATTACTAATTTGATAACAAATTAAGAGATTCTTTCAGAGTTCAAAAAAAAGTTACTGATTAACAATTGGAGCACTTTTAATTAAACATACGCCCTCGCGGAAAGTTGAATTATCTCGCATATGAAAAATACCTTCTCTTTTATTTTTCAATATGTTATTACTAATTTGATAACAAATCAAGAGATTCTTTCAAAGTTTAAAAAAAAGTTACTGATTAACAATTGGAGCACTTTTAATTAAACATACGCGCTCGCGGAAAGTTGAAATATCTCGCTTATGAAAAATACCTTCTCTTTTATTTTTCAATATGTTATTACTAATTTGATAACAAATCAAGATATTCTTTCAGAGTTCAAAAAAAAGTTACTGATTAACAATTGGAGCACTTTTAATTAAACATACGCCCTCGCGGAAAGTTGAATTATCTCGCTTATGAAAAATACCTTCTCTTTTATTTTTCAATATGTTATTACTAATTTGATAACAAATCAAGAGATTCTTTCAAAGTTTAAAAAAAAGTTACTGATTAACAATTGGAGCACTTTTAATTAAACATACGCGCTTGCGGAAAGTTGAAATATCTCGCTTATGAAAAATACCTTCTCTTTTATTTTTCAATATGTTATTACTAATTTAATAACAAATCACAAGATTCTTTCAGAGTTCAAAAAAAAGTTACTGATTAACAATTGAAGCACTTTTAATTAAACATACGCGCTCGCGGAAAGTTGAATTATCTCGCTTATGAAAAATACTTTCTCTTTTATTTTTCAATATGTTATTACTAATTTGATAACAAATCAAAAGATTCTTTTAAAGTTTAAAAAAAGTTACTGATTAACAATTGGAGCACTTTTAATTAAACAAACGCGCTCGCGGAAAGTTGAATTATCTCGCTTATGAAAAATACCTTCTCTTTTATTTTTCAATATGTTATTACTAATTTAATAACAAATCACAAGATTCTTTCAGAGTTCAAAAAAAAGTTACTGATTAACAATTGAAGCACTTTTAATTAAACATACGCGCTCGCGGAAAGTTGAATTATCTCGCTTATGAAAAATACTTTCTCTTTTATTTTTCAATATGTTATTACTAATTTGATAACAAATCAAAAGATTCTTTTAAAGTTTAAAAAAAGTTACTGATTAACAATTGGAGCACTTTTAATTAAACAAACGCGCTCGCGGAAAGTTGAATTATCTCGCTTATGAAAAATACCTTCTCTTTTATTTTTCAATATGTTATTACTTATTTAATAACAAATCACAAGATTCTTTCAGAGTTTAAAAAAAAGTTACTGATTAACAATTGGAGCACTTTTAATTAAACATACGCGCTCGCGGAAAGTTGAATTATCTCGCTTATGAAAAATACCTTCTCTTTTATTTTTTAATATGTTATTACTAATTTAATAACAAATCACAAGATTCTTTCAAAGTTTAAAAAAAAGTTACTGATTTACAATTGGAGCACTTTTAATTAAACATACGCGCTCGCGGAAAGTTGAATTATCTCGCTTATAAAAAATACCTTCTCTTTTATTTTTCAATATGTTATTACTAATTTGATAACAAATCAAGAGATCCTTTCAAAGTTTAAAAAAAAGTTACTGATTAACAATTGGAGCACTTTTAATTAAACATACGCGCTCGCGGAAAGTTGAATTATCTCGCTTATGAAAAATACCTTCTCTTTTATTTTTCAATATGTTATTACTAATTTGATAACAAATCAAGAGATCCTTTCAAAGTTTAAAAAAAAGTTACTGATTAACAATTGGAGCACTTTTAATTAAACATACGCGCTCGCGGAAAGTTGAAATATCTCGCTTATGAAAAATACCTTCTCTTTTATTTTTCAATATGTTATTACTTATTTAATAACAAATCACGAGATTTTTTTAGAGTTCAAAAAAAAGTTACTGATTAACACTTGAGGCACTTTTAATTAAACATACGCGCTCGCGGAAAGTTGAATTATCTCGCTTATGAAAAATACCTTCTCTTTATTTTTCAATATGTTATTACTAATTTAATAACGAATCACAAGATCTTTTCAAAGTTTAAAAATAGTAATAACAATTTGCTGGATGTATTTACATTTTCAAAAATAGGTCGGGAAATGACAATTAATAATTAATACATGTTTAATTGAACTCAGACGCTCGCGGAAAGTTGAATTATCTCACTTATATATGAAAAGTGCTTTTATTTTATTTCAATTTGTTATTATTAATCTTATAACAATTTACAGGGTTTATTGACATTTTGAGAAATAGGTCGGAATATAACAATTAGAACAAGGTCGCAAAAAGTGAAATAATAAAATTCAAAAGCTATGATTTATCAGTAAGAAAATTATAATGTTAGCAAAAGATTTTTTATTTTGTTTATAAAAAATAAACACCTGGCTAGTGTATACGTGATTTTTTAAAGATTTGATTGAGCGTAAATAAAATCAAACAAGATACGTTCACATTTTCAAATATACAGTGTGTCCGCGGATGGGGATACCCATTAGGGAAAAAAATTTATTATTCATTTTACGACCGAAGGACATTCTATATAAAAAGTTTTGCTTGTTCAGAAAATAAATAGACCATAAGAAAATTTTAGATCACATGTTAATAAACTAGGAAATTATGAAAATGCTTCAAGCGATAAGTACTATTATTTATTATTTTTTACAAAAATATTATAAGACAAAGTTGATTATAAACTAACGTAAAGTCTGAATTTTAAATAAAAATTCAAATTTTTAAAAATAATATAATTACAGTGGTTTTTATTTATTTGCATATTACAAAAAAAAATACAAGATTGGCGATTTTGTATACGTTCATGATACGTCAGAATCTTATTTACATGTACTCTGATTTTGTGAAAGCATTTTCGAAAATGTTAACAAAAGAAGAGCGTATTTACTTAATACAATGTGTCTTATAAATATGCTATTGATGTTTTTAATGGAAATCATGAAAAGTATTGCAAAGATTATTAAATTTTTTTAATGCAACTGGGTCTGTGATGAATGTACAGAAATCAAAGAAAAATATGATCAAAATGATGCCGCTACATTATTAGCAATAATGTCAGTTTTAGATAACTCTTAGATTCTTTTTAAGGAAGCGTGTTTTTTAAGAAAAACAAAATTAAAACGTTTAAGCTAAATATGCGGCATACATTTGAACCTGGTGATGAAGAAAGACGTTTACAGTTTTGTTAATGGATAGGTAAACATTTCTTTGAAAACCAAAGATAGATTTATTTTTTTTACCTATGAGTGTACATTTTGCACAAACGGGTATTTATCTTCACAGAATAGTCGTCATTGGGCTTACGTTACAAAAAAAATCATGTATGGTGTAAATTTTTTTATAATTGGATTATTAGCCCATATTTTATAAATGAAAATTTAAACCAGCACGTGTATTTAAACATTTTAGAACATTTTGTCTTATCATTTCTTAACAAGTTATAGCCAGAAGTACGTAATAAATTGTTTTAGCAACAAGACGGCAGCCCTTGTATATTGCACAGCCTTGGTCAGACAATGGTTACATGGTCATTTTGACTCAAAGTGGTTATGGAGGTTTGGCCCAAACCATTACCCAGCTAGGTCGCCTGAGTTTTTATTATTAGATTTCTTTTTGTTGGGTGCCTTAAAACAAAAGGTTTATTTAGATGATTTTCCACATGATAAGGAAATATAAAAACAACGCATAAAAGAAGCAATCCATGATCTAAATGTGCCGCAAACCATTTGTAAAGTATACGGTAGATTTATTAAGTTAGCAGAAAAGTGTGTTGAGTTGGGAGGTAGCTATGTAGAATAGTTTTTAAAAAATCGAATTTTTATTTCAAAATTTGTATTCAGGCTTTAAGTTAGTTTATAAACAACTTTATTTTATAAAAAAATTGTAAAAAATAATAAATAATGGTAGTTATCCCTTAATGCATTTTAATACTTTCCTAATTTATTAACACCATGTACATCAGATCTAAAATTTTCTTATTGTCAATTCATTTTCAAAACAGCAGAACTTTTTATAAAGTATGACTTTTCGGTCGTAAAATGAATAATAAATATTTTATTCCTAATAGGTTTTCCCATCCGCGGACACACTGTATATATTTCTATTCAACATGAAATTGGTGTAGTAATATAAAAAAATTATAGAAAACATTAAGTATATATTATGTATCAAAGGAGCCGGAATTTTTATTTTTTTGCATTTATTCTTCATATATTTACAATGTGTGAAATGCGATCGTATTTTCTGTATAATTCTTATAATTAACACAAAGCAAATTAATTTTAAATACACTATAACAGTTATTTGCATATTTTTGTAATATATATATAAAAAGTTTGGTGTATTTTCTTATACAAGAAGTAAATATAAGTTACAGAAATAATCGTTTTAAGTATTAAAATAAAAAATATGTATAATGTATGTATGTATATAATATGAATAATGTCTGTATTTAAATATATTTACTACTACATTTAATTTAAAATATTTAAATGCAAACGATATGAAAAAAATCTTCAACTAATAACTAAATAATTTTACAATCAGTTGGCTTCTATATGCAAAATAATTAATAAGTGGATTATGAATTTTAGTTCGATTAACCTTTTCTTGTTTTTTTTTTATTTATCATCCAGCAATTTGTTATTAGATTAGTAAAGACAAACTACAATAAAAATAGAGTTTTTTATAATTAAACTAAGATAATTCAACTTTCCGCGAGCGCCTAAGTTCAATTAAACTTGTTTTAATTGTCATGTTCCGACCTATTTTCGAAAATGTAAATACATCCAGCAATTTGTTATTAGATTAGTAACAACAATCTAAAATAAAAATAGAGCATATTTTCCGCGAGCGCGTATGTTTAATTAAAAATAGTTCAATTGTCAACCAGTAACTTTTTTTTAAACTCTGAAAAAATTTCGTGATTTGTTATTAAAATAGTAATAACATATTAAAAAATAAAAGAGAACGTATTTTTCATAAGCGAGATAATTCAACTTTCCGCGAGCGCGTATGTTTAATTAAAAGTGCTCCAATTGTTATTCAGTAACTTTTTTTTAAACTTTGAACAGATCTTGTGATTCGTTATTAAATTAGTAATAACATATTAAAAAATAAAAGAGAAGGTATTTTTCATAAGCGAGATAATTCAACTTTCCGCGAGCGCGTATGTTTAATTAAAAGTGCTCCAATTGTTAATCAGTAACTTTTTTTTAAACTTTGAAAAGATTTTGTGATTTGTTATTAAATTAGTAATAACATATTAAAAAATAAAAGAGAAGGTATTTTTTATAAGCGAGATAATTCAACTTTTCGCGAGCGCGTATGTTTAATTAAAAGTGCTCCAATTGTTAATCAGTAACTTTTTTTTAAACTTTGAAAAGATCTTGTGATTTGTTATTAAATTAGTAATAACTTATTGAAAAATAAAAGAGAAGGTATTTTTCATAAGCGAGATAATTCAACTTTCCGCGAGCGCGTATGTTTAATTAAAAGTGCTCCAATTGTTAATCAGTAACTTTTTTTTAAACTTTGAAAGAATCTTGTGATTTGTTATTAAATTAGTAATAACATATTAAAAAATAAAAGAGAAGGTATTTTTCATAAGCGAGATAATTCAACTTTCCGCGAGCGCGTATGTTTAATTAAAAGTGCTCCAATTGTTATTCAGTAACTTTTTTTTAAACTTTGAACAGATCTTGTGATTCGTTATTAAATTAGTAATAACATATTAAAAAATAAAAGAGAAGGTATTTTTCATAAGCGAGATAATTCAACTTTCCGCGAGCGCGTATGTTTAATTAAAAGTGCTCTAATTGTTATTCAGTAACTTTTTTTTAAACTTTGAACAGATCTTGTGATTCGTTATTAAATTAGTAATAACAAATTAAAAAATAAAAGAGAAGGTATTTTTCATAAGCGAGATAATTCAACTTTCCGCGAGCGCGTATGTTTAATTAAAAGTGCTCCAATTGTTAATCAGTAACTTTTTTTTAAACTTTGAAAAGATCTTGTGATTCGTTATTAAATTAGTAATAACATATTGAAAAATAAAAGAGAAGGTATTTTTCATAAGCGAGATAATTCAACTTTCCGCGAGCGCGTATGTTTAATTAAAAGTGCTCCAATTGTTATTCAGTAACTTTTTTTTAAACTTTGAACAGATCTTGTGATTCGTTATTAAATTAGTAATAACATATTAAAAAATAAAAGAGAAGGTATTTTTCATAAGCGAGATAATTCAACTTTCCGCGAGCGCGTATGTTTAATTAAAAGTGCTCCAATTGTTAATCAGTAACTTTTTTTTAAACTTTGAAAAGATCTTGTGATTCGTTAATAAATTAGTAATAACATATTGAAAAATAAAAGAGAAGGTATTTTTCATAAGCAAGATAATTCAACTTTCCGCGAGCGCGTATGTTTAATTAAAAGTGCTCCAATTGTTATTCAGTAACTTTTTTTTAAACTTTGAACAGATCTTGTGATTCGTTATTAAATTAGTAATAACATATTAAAAAATAAAAGAGAAGGTATTTTTCATAAGCGAGATAATTCAACTTTCCGCGAGCGCGTATGTTTAATTAAAAGTGCTCCAATTGTTATTCAGTAACTTTTTTTTAAACTTTGAACAGATCTTGTGATTCGTTATTAAATTAGTAATAACATATTAAAAAATAAAAGAGAAGGTATTTTTCATAAGCGAGATAATTCAACTTTCCGCGAGCGCGTATGTTTAATTAAAAGTGCTCCAATTGTTAATCAGTAACTTTTTTTTAAACTTTGAAAAGATCTTGTGATTTGTTATTAAATTAGTAATAACATATTGAAAAATAAAAGAGAAGGTATTTTTCATAAGCGAGATAATTCAACTTTCCGCGAGCGCGTATTTTTAATTAAAAGTGCTCCAATTGTTAATCAGTAACTTTTTTTTAAACTTTGAAAGAATCTTGTGATTTGTTATTAAATTAGTAATAACATATTAAAAAATAAAAGAGAAGGTATTTTTCATAAGCGAGATAATTCAACTTTCCGCGAGCGCGTATGTTTAATTAAAAGTGCTCCAATTGTTATTCAGTAACTTTTTTTTAAACTTTGAACAGATCTTGTGATTCGTTATTAAATTAGTAATAATATATTAAAAAATAAAAGAGAAGGTATTTTTCATAAGCGAGATAATTCAACTTTCCGCGAGCGCGTATGTTTAATTAAAAGTGCTCCAATTGTTAATCAGTAACTTTTTTTTAAACTTTGAAAGAATCTTGTGATTTGTTATTAAATTAGTAATAACATATTAAAAAATAAAAGAGAAGGTATTTTTCATAAGCGAGATAATTCAACTTTCCGCGAGCGCGTATGTTTAATTAAAAGTGCTCCAATTGTTATTCAGTAACTTTTTTTTAAACTTTGAACAGATCTTGTGATTCGTTATTAAATTAGTAATAACATATTAAAAAATAAAAGAGAAGGTATTTTTCATAAGCGAGATAATTCAACTTTCCGCGAGCGCGTATGTTTAATTAAAAGTGCTCTAATTGTTATTCAGTAACTTTTTTTTAAACTTTGAACAGATCTTGTGATTCGTTATTAAATTAGTAATAACATATTAAAAAATAAAAGAGAAGGTATTTTTTATAAGCGAGATAATTCAACTTTCCGCGAGCGCGTATGTTTAATTAAAAGTGCTCCAATTGTTAATCAGTAACTTTTTTTTAAACTTTGAAAAGATTTTGTGATTTGTTATTAAATTAGTAATAACATATTAAAAAATAAAAGAGAAGGTATTTTTTATAAGCGAGATAATTCAACTTTTCGCGAGCGCGTATGTGTAATTAAAAGTGCTCCAATTGTTAATCAGTAACTTTTTTTTAAACTTTGAAAAGATCTTGTGATTTGTTATTAAATTAGTAATAACATATTGAAAAATAAAAGAGAAGGTATTTTTCATAAGCGAGATAATTCAACTTTCCGCGAGCGCGTATGTTTAATTAAAAGTGCTCCAATTGTTAATCAGTAACTTTTTTTTAAACTTTGAAAGAATCTTGTGATTTGTTATTAAATTAGTAATAACATATTAAAAAATAAAAGAGAAGGTATTTTTCATAAGCGAGATAATTCAACTTTCCGCGAGCGCGTATGTTTAATTAAAAGTGCTCCAATTGTTAATCAGTAACTTTTTTTTAAACTTTGAAAAGATTTTGTGATTTGTTATTAAATTAGTAATAACATATTAAAAAATAAAAGAGAAGGTATTTTTTATAAGCGAGATAATTCAACTTTTCGCGAGCGCGTATGTTTAATTAAAAGTGCTCCAATTGTTAATCAGTAACTTTTTTTTAAACTTTGAAAAGATCTTGTGATTTGTTATTAAATTAGTAATAACTTATTGAAAAATAAAAGAGAAGGTATTTTTCATAAGCGAGATAATTCAACTTTCCGCGAGCGCGTATGTTTAATTAAAAGTGCTCCAATTGTTAATCAGTAACTTTTTTTTAAACTTTGAAAGAATCTTGTGATTTGTTATTAAATTAGTAATAACATATTAAAAAATAAAAGAGAAGGTATTTTTCATAAGCGAGATAATTCAACTTTCCGCGAGCGCGTATGTTTAATTAAAAGTGCTCCAATTGTTAATCAGTAACTTTTTTTTAAACTTTGAAAAGATTTTGTGATTTGTTATTAAATTAGTAATAACATATTAAAAAATAAAAGAGAAGGTATTTTTTATAAGCGAGATAATTCAACTTTTCGCGAGCGCGTATGTTTAATTAAAAGTGCTCCAATTGTTAATCAGTAACTTTTTTTTAAACTTTGAAAAGATCTTGTGATTTGTTATTAAATTAGTAATAACTTATTGAAAAATAAAAGAGAAGGTATTTTTCATAAGCGAGATAATTCAACTTTCCGCGAGCGCGTATGTTTAATTAAAAGTGCTCCAATTGTTAATCAGTAACTTTTTTTTAAACTTTGAAAGAATCTTGTGATTTGTTATTAAATTAGTAATAACATATTAAAAAATAAAAGAGAAGGTATTTTTCATAAGCGAGATAATTCAACTTTCCGCGAGCGCGTATGTTTAATTAAAAGTGCTCCAATTGTTATTCAGTAACTTTTTTTTAAACTTTGAACAGATCTTGTGATTCGTTATTAAATTAGTAATAACATATTAAAAAATAAAAGAGAAGGTATTTTTCATAAGCGAGATAATTCAACTTTCCGCGAGCGCGTATGTTTAATTAAAAGTGCTCCAATTGTTAATCAGTAACTTTTTTTTAAACTTTGAAAGAATCTTGTGATTTGTTATTAAATTAGTAATAACATATTAAAAAATAAAAGAGAAGGTATTTTTCATAAGCGAGATAATTCAACTTTCCGCGAGCGCGTATGTTTAATTAAAAGTGCTCTAATTGTTATTCAGTAACTTTTTTTTAAACTTTGAACAGATCTTGTGATTCGTTATTAAATTAGTAATAACATATTAAAAAATAAAAGAGAAGGTATTTTTCATAAGCGAGATAATTCAACTTTCCGCGAGCGCGTATGTTTAATTAAAAGTGCTCCAATTGTTAATCAGTAACTTTTTTTTAAACTTTGAAAAGATCTTGTGATTCGTTATTAAATTAGTAATAACATATTGAAAAATAAAAGAGAAGGTATTTTTCATAAGCGAGATAATTCAACTTTCCGCGAGCGCGTATGTTTAATTAAAAGTGCTCCAATTGTTATTCAGTAACTTTTTTTTAAACTTTGAACAGATCTTGTGATTCGTTATTAAATTAGTAATAACATATTAAAAAATAAAAGAGAAGGTATTTTTCATAAGCGAGATAATTCAACTTTCCGCGAGCGCGTATGTTTAATTAAAAGTGCTCCAATTGTTAATCAGTAACTTTTTTTTAAACTTTGAAAAGATCTTGTGATTCGTTAATAAATTAGTAATAACATATTGAAAAATAAAAGAGAAGGTATTTTTCATAAGCAAGATAATTCAACTTTCCGCGAGCGCGTATGTTTAATTAAAAGTGCTCCAATTGTTATTCAGTAACTTTTTTTTAAACTTTGAACAGATCTTGTGATTCGTTATTAAATTAGTAATAACATATTAAAAAATAAAAGAGAAGGTATTTTTCATAAGCGAGATAATTCAACTTTCCGCGAGCGCGTATGTTTAATTAAAAGTGCTCCAATTGTTATTCAGTAACTTTTTTTTAAACTTTGAACAGATCTTGTGATTCGTTAATAAATTAGTAATAACATATTGAAAAATAAAAGAGAAGGTATTTTTCATAAGAGAGATAATTCAACTTTCCGCGAGCGCGTATGTTTAATTAAAAGTGCTCCAATTGTTATTCAGTAACTTTTTTTTAAACTTTGAACAGATCTTGTGATTCGTTATTAAATTAGTAATAACATATTAAAAAATAAAAGAGAAGGTATTTTTCATAAGCGAGATAATTCAACTTTCCGCGAGCGCGTATGTTTAATTAAAAGTGCTCCAATTGTTAATCAGTAACTTTTTTTTAAACTTTG
The DNA here is from genome assembly GCA_963932245.1 of Tachinus rufipes. Classification (NCBI taxonomy): domain Eukaryota; kingdom Metazoa; phylum Arthropoda; class Insecta; order Coleoptera; family Staphylinidae; genus Tachinus; species Tachinus rufipes. Next base: position 83,207,619 of record OZ010747.1, on the reverse strand, counting down.
AAAAGATCTTGTGATTCGTTATTAAATTAGTAATAACATATTGAAAAATAAAAGAGAAGGTATTTTTCATAAGCGAGATAATTCAACTTTCCGCGAGCGCGTATGTTTAATTAAAAGTGCTCCAATTGTTAATCAGTAACTTTTTTTTAAACTTTGAAAGAATCTTGTGATTTGTTATTAAATTAGTAATAACATATTAAAAAATAAAAGAGAAGGTATTTTTCATAAGCGAGATAATTCAACTTTCCGCGAGCGCGTATGTTTAATTAAAAGTGCTCCAATTGTTATTCAGTAACTTTTTTTTAAACTTTGAACAGATCTTGTGATTCGTTATTAAATTAGTAATAACATATTAAAAAATAAAAGAGAAGGTATTTTTCATAAGCGAGATAATTCAACTTTCCGCGAGCGCGTATGTTTAATTAAAAGTGCTCTAATTGTTATTCAGTAACTTTTTTTTAAACTTTGAACAGATCTTGTGATTCGTTATTAAATTAGTAATAACATATTAAAAAATAAAAGAGAAGGTATTTTTCATAAGCGAGATAATTCAACTTTCCGCGAGCGCGTATGTTTAATTAAAAGTGCTCCAATTGTTAATCAGTAACTTTTTTTTAAACTTTGAAAAGATCTTGTGATTCGTTATTAAATTAGTAATAACATATTGAAAAATAAAAGAGAAGGTATTTTTCATAAGCGAGATAATTCAACTTTCCGCGAGCGCGTATGTTTAATTAAAAGTGCTCCAATTGTTATTCAGTAACTTTTTTTTAAACTTTGAACAGATCTTGTGATTCGTTATTAAATTAGTAATAACATATTAAAAAATAAAAGAGAAGGTATTTTTCATAAGCGAGATAATTCAACTTTCCGCGAGCGCGTATGTTTAATTAAAAGTGCTCCAATTGTTAATCAGTAACTTTTTTTTAAACTTTGAAAAGATCTTGTGATTCGTTAATAAATTAGTAATAACATATTGAAAAATAAAAGAGAAGGTATTTTTCATAAGCAAGATAATTCAACTTTCCGCGAGCGCGTATGTTTAATTAAAAGTGCTCCAATTGTTATTCAGTAACTTTTTTTTAAACTTTGAACAGATCTTGTGATTCGTTATTAAATTAGTAATAACATATTAAAAAATAAAAGAGAAGGTATTTTTCATAAGCGAGATAATTCAACTTTCCGCGAGCGCGTATGTTTAATTAAAAGTGCTCCAATTGTTATTCAGTAACTTTTTTTTAAACTTTGAACAGATCTTGTGATTCGTTATTAAATTAGTAATAACATATTAAAAAATAAAAGAGAAGGTATTTTTCATAAGCGAGATAATTCAACTTTCCGCGAGCGCGTATGTTTAATTAAAAGTGCTCCAATTGTTAATCAGTAACTTTTTTTTAAACTTTGAAAAGATCTTGTGATTTGTTATTAAATTAGTAATAACATATTGAAAAATAAAAGAGAAGGTATTTTTCATAAGCGAGATAATTCAACTTTCCGCGAGCGCGTATTTTTAATTAAAAGTGCTCCAATTGTTAATCAGTAACTTTTTTTTAAACTTTGAAAGAATCTTGTGATTTGTTATTAAATTAGTAATAACATATTAAAAAATAAAAGAGAAGGTATTTTTCATAAGCGAGATAATTCAACTTTCCGCGAGCGCGTATGTTTAATTAAAAGTGCTCCAATTGTTATTCAGTAACTTTTTTTTAAACTTTGAACAGATCTTGTGATTCGTTATTAAATTAGTAATAATATATTAAAAAATAAAAGAGAAGGTATTTTTCATAAGCGAGATAATTCAACTTTCCGCGAGCGCGTATGTTTAATTAAAAGTGCTCCAATTGTTAATCAGTAACTTTTTTTTAAACTTTGAAAGAATCTTGTGATTTGTTATTAAATTAGTAATAACATATTAAAAAATAAAAGAGAAGGTATTTTTCATAAGCGAGATAATTCAACTTTCCGCGAGCGCGTATGTTTAATTAAAAGTGCTCCAATTGTTATTCAGTAACTTTTTTTTAAACTTTGAACAGATCTTGTGATTCGTTATTAAATTAGTAATAACATATTAAAAAATAAAAGAGAAGGTATTTTTCATAAGCGAGATAATTCAACTTTCCGCGAGCGCGTATGTTTAATTAAAAGTGCTCTAATTGTTATTCAGTAACTTTTTTTTAAACTTTGAACAGATCTTGTGATTCGTTATTAAATTAGTAATAACATATTAAAAAATAAAACAGAAGGTATTTTTTATAAGCGAGATAATTCAACTTTCCGCGAGCGCGTATGTTTAATTAAAAGTGCTCCAATTGTTAATCAGTAACTTTTTTTTAAACTTTGAAAAGATTTTGTGATTTGTTATTAAATTAGTAATAACATATTAAAAAATAAAAGAGAAGGTATTTTTTATAAGCGAGATAATTCAACTTTTCGCGAGCGCGTATGTGTAATTAAAAGTGCTCCAATTGTTAATCAGTAACTTTTTTTTAAACTTTGAAAAGATCTTGTGATTTGTTATTAAATTAGTAATAACATATTGAAAAATAAAAGAGAAGGTATTTTTCATAAGCGAGATAATTCAACTTTCCGCGAGCGCGTATGTTTAATTAAAAGTGCTCCAATTGTTAATCAGTAACTTTTTTTTAAACTTTGAAAGAATCTTGTGATTTGTTATTAAATTAGTAATAACATATTAAAAAATAAAAGAGAAGGTATTTTTCATAAGCGAGATAATTCAACTTTCCGCGAGCGCGTATGTTTAATTAAAAGTGCTCCAATTGTTAATCAGTAACTTTTTTTTAAACTTTGAAAAGATTTTGTGATTTGTTATTAAATTAGTAATAACATATTAAAAAATAAAAGAGAAGGTATTTTTTATAAGCGAGATAATTCAACTTTTCGCGAGCGCGTATGTTTAATTAAAAGTGCTCCAATTGTTAATCAGTAACTTTTTTTTAAACTTTGAAAAGATCTTGTGATTTGTTATTAAATTAGTAATAACTTATTGAAAAATAAAAGAGAAGGTATTTTTCATAAGCGAGATAATTCAACTTTCCGCGAGCGCGTATGTTTAATTAAAAGTGCTCCAATTGTTAATCAGTAACTTTTTTTTAAACTTTGAAAGAATCTTGTGATTTGTTATTAAATTAGTAATAACATATTAAAAAATAAAAGAGAAGGTATTTTTCATAAGCGAGATAATTCAACTTTCCGCGAGCGCGTATGTTTAATTAAAAGTGCTCCAATTGTTAATCAGTAACTTTTTTTTAAACTTTGAAAAGATTTTGTGATTTGTTATTAAATTAGTAATAACATATTAAAAAATAAAAGAGAAGGTATTTTTTATAAGCGAGATAATTCAACTTTTCGCGAGCGCGTATGTTTAATTAAAAGTGCTCCAATTGTTAATCAGTAACTTTTTTTTAAACTTTGAAAAGATCTTGTGATTTGTTATTAAATTAGTAATAACTTATTGAAAAATAAAAGAGAAGGTATTTTTCATAAGCGAGATAATTCAACTTTCCGCGAGCGCGTATGTTTAATTAAAAGTGCTCCAATTGTTAATCAGTAACTTTTTTTTAAACTTTGAAAGAATCTTGTGATTTGTTATTAAATTAGTAATAACATATTAAAAAATAAAAGAGAAGGTATTTTTCATAAGCGAGATAATTCAACTTTCCGCGAGCGCGTATGTTTAATTAAAAGTGCTCCAATTGTTATTCAGTAACTTTTTTTTAAACTTTGAACAGATCTTGTGATTCGTTATTAAATTAGTAATAACATATTAAAAAATAAAAGAGAAGGTATTTTTCATAAGCGAGATAATTCAACTTTCCGCGAGCGCGTATGTTTAATTAAAAGTGCTCCAATTGTTAATCAGTAACTTTTTTTTAAACTTTGAAAGAATCTTGTGATTTGTTATTAAATTAGTAATAACATATTAAAAAATAAAAGAGAAGGTATTTTTCATAAGCGAGATAATTCAACTTTCCGCGAGCGCGTATGTTTAATTAAAAGTGCTCTAATTGTTATTCAGTAACTTTTTTTTAAACTTTGAACAGATCTTGTGATTCGTTATTAAATTAGTAATAACATATTAAAAAATAAAAGAGAAGGTATTTTTCATAAGCGAGATAATTCAACTTTCCGCGAGCGCGTATGTTTAATTAAAAGTGCTCCAATTGTTAATCAGTAACTTTTTTTTAAACTTTGAAAAGATCTTGTGATTCGTTATTAAATTAGTAATAACATATTGAAAAATAAAAGAGAAGGTATTTTTCATAAGCGAGATAATTCAACTTTCCGCGAGCGCGTATGTTTAATTAAAAGTGCTCCAATTGTTATTCAGTAACTTTTTTTTAAACTTTGAACAGATCTTGTGATTCGTTATTAAATTAGTAATAACATATTAAAAAATAAAAGAGAAGGTATTTTTCATAAGCGAGATAATTCAACTTTCCGCGAGCGCGTATGTTTAATTAAAAGTGCTCCAATTGTTAATCAGTAACTTTTTTTTAAACTTTGAAAAGATCTTGTGATTCGTTAATAAATTAGTAATAACATATTGAAAAATAAAAGAGAAGGTATTTTTCATAAGCAAGATAATTCAACTTTCCGCGAGCGCGTATGTTTAATTAAAAGTGCTCCAATTGTTATTCAGTAACTTTTTTTTAAACTTTGAACAGATCTTGTGATTCGTTATTAAATTAGTAATAACATATTAAAAAATAAAAGAGAAGGTATTTTTCATAAGCGAGATAATTCAACTTTCCGCGAGCGCGTATGTTTAATTAAAAGTGCTCCAATTGTTATTCAGTAACTTTTTTTTAAACTTTGAACAGATCTTGTGATTCGTTAATAAATTAGTAATAACATATTGAAAAATAAAAGAGAAGGTATTTTTCATAAGAGAGATAATTCAACTTTCCGCGAGCGCGTATGTTTAATTAAAAGTGCTCCAATTGTTATTCAGTAACTTTTTTTTAAACTTTGAACAGATCTTGTGATTCGTTATTAAATTAGTAATAACATATTAAAAAATAAAAGAGAAGGTATTTTTCATAAGCGAGATAATTCAACTTTCCGCGAGCGCGTATGTTTAATTAAAAGTGCTCCAATTGTTAATCAGTAACTTTTTTTTAAACTTTGAAAAGATCTTGTGATTCGTTATTAAATTAGTAATAACATATTGAAAAATAAAAGAGAAGGTATTTTTCATAAGCGAGATAATTCAACTTTCCGCGAGCGCGTATGTTTAATTAAAAGTGCTCCAATTGTTAATCAGTAACTTTTTTTTAAACTTTGAACAGATCTTGTGATTCGTTATTAAATTAGTAATAACATATTAAAAAATAAAAGAGAAGGTATTTTTCATAAGCGAGGTAATTCAACTTTCCGCGAGCGCGTATGTTTAATTAAAAGTGCTCCAATTGTTAATCAGTAACTTTTTTTTAAACTTTGAAAAGATCTTGTGATTCGTTAATAAATTAGTAATAACATATTGAAAAATAAAAGAGAAGGTATTTTTCATAAGCAAGATAATTCAACTTTCCGCGAGCGCGTATGTTTAATTAAAAGTGCTCCAATTGTTATTCAGTAACTTTTTTTTAAACTTTGAACAGATCTTGTGATTCGTTATTAAATTAGTAATAACATATTAAAAAATAAAAGAGAAGGTATTTTTCATAAGCGAGATAATTCAACTTTCCGCGAGCGCGTATGTTTAATTAAAAGTGCTCCAATTGTTATTCAGTAACTTTTTTTTAAACTTTGAACAGATCTTGTGATTCGTTAATAAATTAGTAATAACATATTGAAAAATAAAAGAGAAGGTATTTTTCATAAGAGAGATAATTCAACTTTCCGCGAGCGCGTATGTTTAATTAAAAGTGCTCCAATTGTTATTCAGTAACTTTTTTTTAAACTTTGAACAGATCTTGTGATTCGTTATTAAATTAGTAATAACATATTAAAAAATAAAAGAGAAGGTATTTTTCATAAGCGAGATAATTCAACTTTCCGCGAGCGCGTATGTTTAATTAAAAGTGCTCCAATTGTTAATCAGTAACTTTTTTTTAAACTTTGAAAAGATCTTGTGATTCGTTATTAAATTAGTAATAACATATTGAAAAATAAAAGAGAAGGTATTTTTCATAAGCGAGATAATTCAACTTTCCGCGAGCGCGTATGTTTAATTAAAAGTGCTCCAATTGTTATTCAGTAACTTTTTTTTAAACTTTGAACAGATCTTGTGATTCGTTATTAAATTAGTAATAACATATTAAAAACTAAAAGAGAAGGTATTTTTCATAAGCGAGATAATTCAACTTTCCGCGAGCGCGTATGTTTAATTAAAAGTGCTCCAATTGTTAATCAGTAACTTTTTTTTAAACTTTGAAAGAATCTTGTGATTTGTTATTAAATTAGTAATAACATATTAAAAAATAAAAGAGAAGGTATTTTTCATAAGCGAGATAATTCAACTTTCCGCGAGCGCGTATGTTTAATTAAAAGTGCTCCAATTGTTAATCAGTAACTTTTTTTTAAACTTTGAAAAGATTTTGTGATTTGTTATTAAATTAGTAATAACATATTAAAAAATAAAAGAGAAGGTATTTTTTATAAGCGAGATAATTCAACTTTTCGCGAGCGCGTATGTTTAATTAAAAGTGCTCCAATTGTTAATCAGTAACTTTTTTTTAAACTTTGAAAAGATCTTGTGATTTGTTATTAAATTAGTAATAACTTATTGAAAAATAAAAGAGAAGGTATTTTTCATAAGCGAGATAATTCAACTTTCCGCGAGCGCGTATGTTTAATTAAAAGTGCTCCAATTGTTAATCAGTAACTTTTTTTTAAACTTTGAAAGAATCTTGTGATTTGTTATTAAATTAGTAATAACATATTAAAAAATAAAAGAGAAGGTATTTTTCATAAGCGAGATAATTCAACTTTCCGCGAGCGCGTATGTTTAATTAAAAGTGCTCCAATTGTTATTCAGTAACTTTTTTTTAAACTTTGAACAGATCTTGTGATTCGTTATTAAATTAGTAATAACATATTAAAAAATAAAAGAGAAGGTATTTTTCATAAGCGAGATAATTCAACTTTCCGCGAGCGCGTATGTTTAATTAAAAGTGCTCCAATTGTTAATCAGTAACTTTTTTTTAAACTTTGAAAGAATCTTGTGATTTGTTATTAAATTAGTAATAACATATTAAAAAATAAAAGAGAAGGTATTTTTCATAAGCGAGATAATTCAACTTTCCGCGAGCGCGTATGTTTAATTAAAAGTGCTCTAATTGTTATTCAGTAACTTTTTTTTAAACTTTGAACAGATCTTGTGATTCGTTATTAAATTAGTAATAACATATTAAAAAATAAAAGAGAAGGTATTTTTCATAAGCGAGATAATTCAACTTTCCGCGAGCGCGTATGTTTAATTAAAAGTGCTCCAATTGTTAATCAGTAACTTTTTTTTAAACTTTGAAAAGATCTTGTGATTCGTTATTAAATTAGTAATAACATATTGAAAAATAAAAGAGAAGGTATTTTTCATAAGCGAGATAATTCAACTTTCCGCGAGCGCGTATGTTTAATTAAAAGTGCTCCAATTGTTATTCAGTAACTTTTTTTTAAACTTTGAACAGATCTTGTGATTCGTTATTAAATTAGTAATAACATATTAAAAAATAAAAGAGAAGGTATTTTTCATAAGCGAGATAATTCAACTTTCCGCGAGCGCGTATGTTTAATTAAAAGTGCTCCAATTGTTAATCAGTAACTTTTTTTTAAACTTTGAAAAGATCTTGTGATTCGTTAATAAATTAGTAATAACATATTGAAAAATAAAAGAGAAGGTATTTTTCATAAGCAAGATAATTCAACTTTCCGCGAGCGCGTATGTTTAATTAAAAGTGCTCCAATTGTTATTCAGTAACTTTTTTTTAAACTTTGAACAGATCTTGTGATTCGTTATTAAATTAGTAATAACATATTAAAAAATAAAAGAGAAGGTATTTTTCATAAGCGAGATAATTCAACTTTCCGCGAGCGCGTATGTTTAATTAAAAGTGCTCCAATTGTTATTCAGTAACTTTTTTTTAAACTTTGAACAGATCTTGTGATTCGTTAATAAATTAGTAATAACATATTGAAAAATAAAAGAGAAGGTATTTTTCATAAGAGAGATAATTCAACTTTCCGCGAGCGCGTATGTTTAATTAAAAGTGCTCCAATTGTTATTCAGTAACTTTTTTTTAAACTTTGAACAGATCTTGTGATTCGTTATTAAATTAGTAATAACATATTAAAAAATAAAAGAGAAGGTATTTTTCATAAGCGAGATAATTCAACTTTCCGCGAGCGCGTATGTTTAATTAAAAGTGCTCCAATTGTTAATCAGTAACTTTTTTTTAAACTTTGAAAAGATCTTGTGATTCGTTATTAAATTAGTAATAACATATTGAAAAATAAAAGAGAAGGTATTTTTCATAAGCGAGATAATTCAACTTTCCGCGAGCGCGTATGTTTAATTAAAAGTGCTCCAATTGTTAATCAGTAACTTTTTTTTAAACTTTGAACAGATCTTGTGATTCGTTATTAAATTAGTAATAACATATTAAAAAATAAAAGAGAAGGTATTTTTCATAAGCGAGGTAATTCAACTTTCCGCGAGCGCGTATGTTTAATTAAAAGTGCTCCAATTGTTAATCAGTAACTTTTTTTTAAACTTTGAAAAGATCTTGTGATTCGTTAATAAATTAGTAATAACATATTGAAATAAAAGAGAAGGTATTTTTCATAAGCAAGATAATTCAACTTTCCGCGAGCGCGTATGTTTAATTAAAAGTGCTCCAATTGTTATTCAGTAACTTTTTTTTAAACTTTGAACAGATCTTGTGATTCGTTATTAAATTAGTAATAACATATTAAAAAATAAAAGAGAAGGTATTTTTCATAAGCGAGATAATTCAACTTTCCGCGAGCGCGTATGTTTAATTAAAAGTGCTCCAATTGTTATTCAGTAACTTTTTTTTAAACTTTGAACAGATCTTGTGATTCGTTAATAAATTAGTAATAACATATTGAAAAATAAAAGAGAAGGTATTTTTCATAAGAGAGATAATTCAACTTTCCGCGAGCGCGTATGTTTAATTAAAAGTGCTCCAATTGTTATTCAGTAACTTTTTTTTAAACTTTGAACAGATCTTGTGATTCGTTATTAAATTAGTAATAACATATTAAAAAATAAAAGAGAAGGTATTTTTCATAAGCGAGATAATTCAACTTTCCGCGAGCGCGTATGTTTAATTAAAAGTGCTCCAATTGTTAATCAGTAACTTTTTTTTAAACTTTGAAAAGATCTTGTGATTCGTTATTAAATTAGTAATAACATATTGAAAAATAAAAGAGAAGGTATTTTTCATAAGCGAGATAATTCAACTTTCCGCGAGCGCGTATGTTTAATTAAAAGTGCTCCAATTGTTATTCAGTAACTTTTTTTTAAACTTTGAACAGATCTTGTGATTCGTTATTAAATTAGTAATAACATATTAAAAACTAAAAGAGAAGGTATTTTTCATAAGCGAGATAATTCAACTTTCCGCGAGCGCGTATGTTTAATTAAAAGTGCTCCAATTGTTAATCAGTAACTTTTTTTTAAACTTTGAAAAGATCTTGTGATTCGTTAATAAATTAGTAATAACATATTGAAAAATAAAAGAGAAGGTATTTTTCATAAGCAAGATAATTCAACTTTCCGCGAGCGCGTATGTTTAATTAAAAGTGCTCCAATTGTTATTCAGTAACTTTTTTTTAAACTTTGAACAGATCTTGTGATTCGTTATTAAATTAGTAATAACATATTAAAAAATAAAAGAGAAGGTATTTTTCATAAGCGAGATAATTCAACTTTCCGCGAGCGCGTATGTTTAATTAAAAGTGCTCCAATTGTTATTCAGTAACTTTTTTTTAAACTTTGAACAGATCTTGTGATTCGTTAATAAATTAGTAATAACATATTGAAAAATAAAAGAGAAGGTATTTTTCATAAGAGAAATAATTCAACTTTCCGCGAGCGCGTATGTTTAATTAAAAGTGCTCCAATTGTTATTCAGTAACTTTTTTTTAAACTTTGAACAGATCTTGTGATTCGTTATTAAATTAGTAATAACATATTAAAAAATAAAAGAGAAGGTATTTTTCATAAGCGAGATAATTCAACTTTCCGCGAGCGCGTATGTTTAATTAAAAGTGCTCCAATTGTTAATCAGTAACTTTTTTTTAAACTTTGAAAAGATCTTGTGATTCGTTATTAAATTAGTAATAACATATTGAAAAATAAAAGAGAACATATTTTGCATAAGCGAGATAATTCTACTTTCCGCGAGTAGAACACTTTTATTTCATTCAAATTTCAAACTAACTTATTAATTTGTTATTAACTTAATGATAATTTATTTAAATATAAAATAAAAATATTTCTTCTTATTGTGTAATATTTGCTCATCTGCGAGCATCCCGATTACTTCATTTACTGCTTTTACCTTCTCTGTGTACATTTATAATATGCAGTAAATTGTCCGGTATTATTTCATATATTTTATAAATGTAATTAAAAAAGAAACAAGACAATTTTATACGGATTTATAGTTATTTATAAAAAAGATATGGAATTCATTTTGCCGACGGATCCTAAAAGACGTTTCTTAAAACATCGTGTCGACTTTGCTGGGCAGCTGTACCTAGCGTATAAAAAACGAAGCTGATCCAAAGCCGAAGCCGAAGCTAACTTCAGCCAGCTAGCGCGCGCCAGTACAAGTTACGCTCGACCTTTATGAGAACATGTTATAGAAACATTCTCGTTTGTGCATTTGTGAAATTAAGATTTTTTTTAATATTTAGTAATTACTTACATTTATGTGATTATTATTTAATTTGTTTCGTTGTCTTTAATTTTTGTTTGTAATTTCTTCCGTTTACTGTTCCTGATATATATTTTAATTAAGTAACTGCTACTGTTAGATGAAATTTTTAAATCAGTCATTCAAATGAGCAAGTGCAACTCGCCCCGCTTGAAAGGTTGGTGCTAGAAGAGGAAGGGGAAGGACGACTTCGTGCAAGTTACCCCACTTCATAAAATGTAACAGGAACGCAATGCATCTTGCCCTGGCGTGCACCAGGGTATGTCAGAACGTAATGGAAAAGCAGCTATTGATGAACAAAAAATGTATGTCAGTTATCATACTTTGTAAGAAAATTAAATTTGTGTCTTGTTTCTAGTAATTCTGCTGTTAGCCACGGTGGTTACTACTTTTGTATTGCATTTTAGTGCGTTCAAAACTGGTTTATTTTTTTGAGTGTCGTAGTCTTTTACTGTGTTAGGTGGCAGCCGTAAAGGAAGCGGCTGTATAAAGATATAGAATTCGGAGAGCTCACAACTGTCAACATCATTAAGACAACGCTGAGTAGCAAACAAAAATAGCACAGTATACGTAGCTACATCCGAGAGATACTAGAAACCGTAAAGTCTGACAAAAAGAGGTCAGTAAATACCTACACTGACAGAAACTCATCCCGACAATATACCCTGATAATAATAATAATTTTAGGATAGAATAGATCATCAAAAAGATTAAGGATTTAGAAAATGAGGCTCTACACACAGGCTGGCAGAGCTTTCCCAACCACAAAAAAAAGTGATGACAACTTATGCAACCAAATCGTTCTAATTGGAAGCTCCACATTTGATCAAATAGCTTTAAATATAAAAATTATTTAAATTACTTTTGACCAATTTGTGCAATGAGCCATTATTTGTAAAGGTAATTGATGTACAAACACCATGTGGCTTTTTCATATTTCAATTTCTACTTTAGCCATCAACCACTATTCTCCCTCAAGCCTCTCATCTTTTTGATGAAAAGTTTTATAGTATCGTTAGACTGCAAGATATGACACTCATCGCCAAACAAAAATCCTGCATCAAAACACTATATTTAGGCAAAAAACAAGCTGAAAATAATATCCTCGTTCTAATATATTCTTGATTATATAAGTACTCGTCAGCAGAATATTGCTAATAATTACCTCACAAGAACAAAAAAAAAACGCAAACTGTTGGATCGACCAGACTGCTCTACTCGTATCTAATATGCAGCTACGTGTCATAAAGCAAAAAAAAAACAGCAAATTTCTATGGATAAAGTTAGATGTAAAGAAATTAAACAACCCCAAAGAAAGAATTTACAGAAAACCTAAACAACATAGCACAGAACGCCAAAGATACAAAGGCTGGTTTGATGACTATAATGACCTAACTGACTACAGAAATCAAAGTCTATAAGGTAGCTCTGCACTTAAACCTCAGAAAAGTATACCCAGCCACTAAGAATTGCTGGTGGCAAGAAAGTGCAGTTTTTGCTGATATTTACCAAAATAAATATAATATGAACCAACAAGTCTATTTTTCGGCTTAAAAACTAAAACACGCCTAGTGGCGATGGAATCGGAGTTATTTGAAGGAGAGAGTCGATGCGTTCACAATAATTGTGTAATTTTATTTGCCAGTTGTAAAAGCAAAACAAAACGTATTCAAACTGTTTACAATATGCACACTCTACAAGATAAAAGAGAGTGTTTCCAAGTGCAACTCATAAAGAGTAATATCACTTCTCAACTTCTCAATTGCCGCTAGCCTCTTGCATAATAAATTTTTACAGAAACACAGTGTAGGTTCCGACCAAACCGTGGCCCTTGAGAAGCCATCTTAGTGTACGGCAAACACACGAAAAATGCTTAGAACAGTATCCATAACCATCAAATAAAAACGAACGTCATCTACTAATCATACAATAGCAAGCTTGGTTTTATAATTTAACAATACTTCTACTAGTATTTCATCATCCAAAAATCCAAATACTGTATCAGTCAGCACTTCTTCAGTATAAATACCTTTCTCATATTTTTTTATTAGCAGAAAATCTTATTTTAATCAATTATCTTCTTATTCAACAAATGCATAAAAAATATGCTTCTTCTCTTCTTTGTATAGTTAGCACGCATTTAAATATTTGTAAACACTTAACAATTATTATTTATAATCAAACACATTTAAAATAAAAACTTTTATTAGAAAAAGTGAAACGTAGAGTAATGCAATAAATTTATCCAAAAATTTCGGTCATATTCAACTAACTTCATATATAATACGTAGACTAATATCTAATAACTAGGGGTATAAGAGATGTTGTCCATAAAAAAGGTTATTTGGAAATAGTCGGAAAAAAATGTTGCATCCATTGACTAAATCCAAACAGAAATGTAAAAGTTGTTGGCATCATTATAATCACAGAATCATAAACATAGTAGTCACCGAATTAATAAAATTAATATCTTAATGAGCATGAACATTTCGGAATGTATTTATGGACAAATCTTAAAACTACTATTTAATTATTTTGAACATATTTTACATGAATTAATGAAACAAATACATGTACACACGGTTAATTAAGCAACAGCCAATAAAACCCATTTCTTTTATGTACATCAACAATCCTGTTAAAAGAATAGAATCTGTTAAGGGGGTAACAAATTAAAAAAATAAATTTTCTTTCTGGTTAGTTTTTTCTTCCTGGTTTTAATTGAGCTGTCGTAAAAAATGAGATATTATCGAAGACGGTTTTTAGAAGAGGAATAGGAAGCACGCGGCTAAAATTCCGACCAATGTCATTCCTCCAATTTTGCTGGCGGAATTGCAGTTGTCGGTATCGCATGTAAAGCATTCCAAGTTTTGGAGGTCTTTTTGGTCGGCGAATTGGACGACTTTGGCGATTGCGTTGCAGGTGTTTACTGGGCCAGTGGATGGAGCGCAACGTCTTGCTACGTATTCATTTCCATCATGATCTAAAAAAGAAATAGATTGGATTAGTTTTATACAAATCAGAAAATTTTTGATTGCTACATAATCTGTCGCTTCACGAATAATCGTGAACCAATTTATTAAACTATACTATTATTTCTAAAGGACTCTGTCGCTTCGCAATTTATTGTGAAATGATTTAACTAAACCATTTTGTCCCGATTCGCTTCGTAATTAATCGTGAACTATTTTTTTATAAACAATTCATTCTAACAACTATCGCTTTGCATCTTCATTGGTTAAAAATAAATTTAATTATACTATATACTTGTATCGCTTCGCGAATAATTTAACTCAAATTGTAGATCGCAATTAATTCTCTCATACTTTGTCGCTTTGCAATTTATAAAAAATTTAATTCTCTCATACTTTGTCGCTTTGCAATTTATTAAAAATTAATTTAAGTAGACAGTGGTGAACTTTAATCGTAAACTAATTTAATTAAGCTTTGCGTCGTTTCGAGATTGATTTTAGATTTGATTCAATCGTTTCACGATTTGTGGAATATTAATATTGTCCTCTGTCAATTAATCGTGTACCAATGTAACCGAGTTTAAATGTATTGTATTGATTCGCAATTAATTCTACTATGCTCCATTGCTTCACAATGAATTAAAACAAGGTCAATGAACCAGTGCCTCTTTTGAGTTAATCGAATAACAACCTAGTTGTGGTTTGGGGAGATGTGGTAATCAATCGAGAGCTGTTTTTACTTCTTCAAAACCTCGGTTGTCCCATCGGAAACCCATGTTCTTTCTTTTTTCGTAAGTTGAATTTTTGAACCAAAAAACGTACTTACACAGTTAAGTGCAACCGCCCAAAAAGCTCCGTAGATGTTTCCTGGTAGTTGGTTTCAAGTAGTCCTTCCTGAGCTAGGGTTAAAAAGATGCTTAGAAGTTTAAAGCCCTCGATGGAAATCTTACAATCTTTTACTGCTTAAACTCATTTGAAGAGTTTGCAAGTCAAATCGTAGTTTTAGAGCTGCTCGACCTTCCGCAAGTAAATGAGATGTTGTTCGTGGTACCCAGTAAAGACAACAAAAATTCTAAGATTTACAAACGCAATCTTGCTTATACCAACCCTGTTAAAACTCTGGCCATCACTTTCTGAACTGTACGTCGCAAATAAAGTCAAGATTCTAAAACCTTCTTCCAATGGAATCTGAATGAAGCTTGCTTGATCGTAGAAACTCGTAGATTTTGGGCGGCAAGGCAAATTAGTTTTTTGTTTTTTTTTTAACTGTGGGTAACCCACAAAACACCACCACCCAATACTCTTTGTGCTAATCTTGATGATGCGTCTATTAAAAGCTGATCCATTTATTGTAAATAATATTTTTCTTGACGACGGTGTACGCAATAAAGTAAAGTCCTTCAGCTGAATATGAATGGCAATTTAGCAAAAATTAAAGCAAAAGCATTCCTAAGCTTTCAGAATGTTCGTTGATTTAGAAATCAGAATTGTTTTGGTAGTGGTTAGGACCAACCCAAAAATGAAAATGTTTTAATCCTGCAAGTTTTGATCTTAGATGTTTATCTTATGTGAAAGCATTGTAGGTTCAGTCAGCTAGAAGCCCTAGTTGAGCCGAAAGGATAAGGAATGTATCGGTTTTCTGCATTCTTCAAGCTCTGGTTGTTTGCTGGTATGGGTTTCTGTTTGACCTTTTAGGAATTTAGGTTTATTAGGTCAATGAACGTCAGCAAAGTGCTAACCACAGTTTGTTGAATTTTTGAATCCAACATACAAATTTTTTTTTAATAGTAATAATTTTACTCAGGTTTCTGGTCTGCAGTACATAGCTTTCTATCTAAAACCTTTATTAGTAGTCGCACCGTACTTCTTTATCAACAGTACTGGCAGGCTTTCGGTGGCTTCTAAAAGTTGATTCTAATGGGCTAGAACTTAACGACTAGCTAGACTTTCTAAATGAAAAAGGCAAAGTTCAGCATGATTGCTGCTCTTCCACTTAACCTAAATTCTACATATTAATTTAGTCACTTAAAAAAAATCAAAAATCTTGCAGGAGTTGCAGCATACTATTGTTCTTCTATATTTTCTTAAACCAGATCTTACCTTTTCTAAATTTATTTGATAATACACTCTCCATTTACTAGTGAATCAAACCAGACAAATTGGACAGTACCATATTTGTTATACACAGAAATAATATAGAAAACTCCAAAAAAATAAGAAGTGTAGAAGATATCAAGGACACCACAATAAAGAACAACAGAGCAAAACTGGCAGTCTCAGTTAATTAAAGAGTCATCGAAAGTAAAATATGTATTCTCTGAGATAAATATCCAAATCACTTTATTCATTACAAAGAAAGACAAAGCAGAAGATTTAACGACAAAAAAAGAAGCAAAAATTGGCAAAACTAGGCAAACAAGGTCTGTTCAGCAGACCACAACCAATCAAACCAAAAAACAAAAACAAAGAGGAGAAGCCATACTAATTAGTATAAAAGATGCACAACTACTTAAAACTCAGCAAACCCCAGAAAAGTTGGAACAGAATTAAAGAAATCATAAAAAGTGAAAAACTCCTCCTCAGTCCAAAACATTGCCAGAAAAGCGGAAATCTTAAGAGCAAACTCAAAGAAAAACTTCCAGAAGCAAGCAAATCTTGCCATATCAACAAAAGTGTACTACACGTAAAAGACCTTGACAAAGTATCAACTGATGTAGATATAAGACACGCCATCTTAAAGTCCGTAGAAATCAAACCTGATACATTTAAGAATCGAGCACGCAAACCAGCCTATGGACAAAAGGTAAACGTTACAATCAAAATGAGTTAGACTCCAAAAAACTTGTACTGATAAGTCAAGTCAAGTTAGGTTGGATAAACTGCAAAATTATAGAGAAAGCAAATAAATGTTAGCAATATGGGAATGAAAATGCTCACTGCAAAAAGCCAGAGAGAGAAAAAATATGCGTAAAATGTAGCAAAGAAGGCCACAAAGCAGCAGAGTACCCAAAAAAAACTTACTGTGTACACTGTAAAAAAGAAAGACATCAGTCGGGAAGGGTAAAGTGCTCAATCAATAGAAACAAAAGAAGGCATAGAACGTTGTTTCAACATGATAAAGTTTCTAAAAACTAACGCATACAGGAGTCTCCCAGCATAGCTACTGCCAAAGAACTGAATGCAAAAATCATAGCAATATGCAAACTCAACAAAAACGCTATCAAGAACAACAAATAAAAAAAGATACTTTTCAAAATTAAAAAAAAAAAAAAAAAAAAAGGTGCAAAGACAAAGTCATAGTTGTTGGAGATTTTAATGATAAGTCCGTACATTGGAACACGAGTTATACGGATAAGAGAAGACAAGTTGTAACTGAGTGGATGGCAGAAAACAATTTTATATCCGTAAACAAAGCAACGCCCAAACATTCCAGAGTAAGCAGGTTCCCTCGATACTAGATCTAACCCTGTGCGCTGAAAAGATAAAAACAAAATTCGGAAAATAAGAAGCCATTTAATCTAAGATAAAGGATAGCAGTAATCTACGAATCCGACTGCTGCACCGAAGAACCCGCCTTATCAACGTGGGGTTTTATAACTAAGATCCTTCTCTAATCCGGAGTAGATAAATAATCTCTCCAGTAGTTCGGAATTCACTTAAAACTGTAGGTAGACTTGTAATGTAAGTTGCCAGCATTATGGGCAGAGAAGAGGCTAATACGCCTTCAGTGACGTAAAAAGTGACTGATGATAAAAGCATGGCAAGTTGAAAGAATAGACAGACAGAAACAGCAATAGACACTGACTAATACTAAAACGACATGAGAAAATCACCTGCAAAGTACCTTACAAAAAACCTGCACAAATTTGTTGGATTGTTTGCCTATCTGCGTAAGAACTGCATAATAAAAAGAAATGCACAAAAAATCTCCCTGCAGTAAATCAGCACCAGCAGAAAGAATATAAAAACAGCAAGAAAATACTGCAAAACAGCATTAAAGTGGCAAAGAAAACATGCTGGAAAGTAACAAACTCAACTGCGATATATAGAGAGACGGCTACAAGATCAAAATATCTTTCCCCAAGACCCCAAATGACAATGCCAATGATGGAAAAGGTTGTTAAACACCTCTTCTCAGATCACAAACCAGTAAAATTTCAACTGTAAGAGAACCGTGCCGCAGCATGAAACAAAATAAAGATAAACAAGACTCTTGGCCGTAGGAATATTCCAGTGGAAATCTTTAGAGAAGTTGTTCATAGCAACCCTGAATACGTACTAGAGATGTACAATAAGCTAATTTCCCAACGACTGGAAAATGGAAAAGATAGTGTTGCTCAGAAAAGGTAATAAACCATTAGACCCGGCAACATACATGTTTCATATACCTCCTCGTATTGAAGGGAAACTGTATAAACAACCAATCCTGATAAGGGTTAAGAAAAGACTGGAAGCCTAGCAGATGAACAGTTCGACTTCATGGAAGGTTAGCAAACAGTGGGTACTATAAACATCGCAAAAGATGCTGTAGGCTAAGCAATGTAACATAGAATAACAGTTGACAATGAAAATGCTTTTAAATCGCCTCATGATTGGAAAACCCAAGGGAGAAAAAAATAAAGAAAGTTTGTGACCATAATAGCGTCCTACCTATCCCAAAGAAAAATATTCTTAAAAACAGAAGATAAAACAAAGACCATCGAAATCAACTTTTCAACCAGAAAGAGTGACGCTAATTGTGAAAACAAATCAATACTAATGAACAAAGCAGACACAACGTCCATTGTGCAGCAAATTGGCTAGAGGTAGCCAACCACCAAAAGAAAAGTGGACCCATCCGCTTTATCATCCAGAGTTGTACAATCAAACCCAGCGCTTCCATCAAATACCTACGGATATTCCTTAACACTAAACTCACTTTTGTAGTGAACATTAGAGAAAAGTTAAGAAAAGTAGAAAAAACAGTAAAGGTTCTAACTGGCTTGATGACTAATATACAAAAGAGGAAGAGAAAATGAAGCAGAGCTTCCAAATAATAAACAAAAGCGTGCGTAATACATTCTCAGATTCTTTACGCGGCACCGGCGTAGCACACAGCAACAAAAAATGAAAAAAACCATGAAAAAGTTAGCAAGTATCCAAAGGCTGATGTCAACCAAGATATGTAGTGCAAACAGGAAAATCTTGACAGAAGCAGTAGGCGTAATCGCAGTCATGAGTACAACACCAAGAGAAAACGTCTGTTGTAGGTGGCAAGAAACATAAAATAAAGAACGATGAACCTACAGGCTGATACCAAACTTCCAAGCCTAGATAGAACAACCATACAAAGAAGTTAACTTTTATCTTAAGCAGGTCCATTCAGGGTAATATCTATACAACAGAAAGAAAGCAGAAACCAATAAGTGCAACTATTGTAACAGAACCTACGACGTCAAACATACCTTGTTTAGATGAGAAGAAGAACAAGAAAAACGAGAAAAAGAGGAAAAAGTAGAAGGAAAAGAAACTACACCAGCCAGACTAGGTTATACTTCAACGTGAAAAATATTATGGCAAACCTAAAGGCATTTGAGAAGCTATGAAGAAAGGTGTATAACGTAGTTCGACTATTATACACATCAAAAAACACAAAAGTCGATATATAGGTAAATAGGCAACGTCCCGTCCTTCGTGAAGTAATGCGTAAACGGTCCTGCGGGAAAACAGTCAGAAAAAAGATGAGTCAAAGCATCCCCCCCCCCCCCCATCTTCCGCTTGCTTCATGATTTATTAAGCTGGAACAATCGACCTTCGCAATCAATGGTGTACCAATTTAACAAACTTATAAATACTTATTGCTTCGTTTTTGAACTACATTAACTAAAATTAATTACATACTTTATCGCTTCGTAATTTATTGTAAATTGATTCATCTAAGATGTATTGACCAGAGTCGCTTTGCGTAAACCAATTTGACTAAATTCGTATATCGGTATCGCTTTGCAATTAATCATGGAACAACGTTTATATGTATTGTGTCCCTTTGTAAATTATTTCCTGCCGCATTGCGATTTATGGTTAGGATATAAAAAAGCTATAGAGCCACGCTCAGTAGACTTTATTATTTCTTTTGAATATGTTTTCATCATTCAATTCAATGGTAGCACCCAAGCGGCAGATTAACTCACGGAATCAACACAACACAGCTTCTATTTTTTATTTAAAGCAATTTCAAACAAATACACAAAATCATCATTTCTATTTTAATTTGCGTGAAATAATAAATGAATTCAAATCGATTTGTTTGTAAACTTACGCATAATATCCTATTTATAATGTAACCGCTCGCACGTTTACAGAAGTTTGTTTTGATTGGACAAGTTTGGAGTAGCTTCAGCACTTTCAAATTGTTTTAAGTGGATTCCCTAAGAAGCACTAAGTGATTATTTATGGATATCATGCGTATCTTAAGCAATCCCTTGACGACTTTATATCGAATGAAAACTTTGCATTAAAGTATGGATTTTTTGATGATTTTTATTATTTAAACTGCAGAAATTAGGTTTTATAATTGCATAAGTTCATAAATCATCACAAAAACTTGCAATAACCATTTGTTTGTACCAAAATATGCAATATTTCCTGAGTAAATTTAAAAATGCTGTCAACTCCTTTTTTTTAACTTATATCAAATTAAAATCCTTTAGTGGTTTGCGTTATAGCTTTTTTAATTAAATTTAAAACCTTGCGAAACATTTTTATTAAACTTGTCGGCTTTCAACTCGTCTTAATTGATTAAGGTGATATTAATTCGTTTATTTGCAAATCGCGCTTCGTAATATAATAATAATAATTTTATTATAAGCGCAAAAAAATATTTTAAAAACCTGAAATAAAATAAAATAAGATATTTTTCTTACCTTTTCCAACAATTTTAATGCAGTTAGTTGGGATGATTGATGCTAATGTGTCCAGAAATCCGCTACCACTTTTGGTGGAGCAATCCTCTGTATTGTATGAAAATGAAAGAAGGCCGTAGTTGCATGACATTCCTTGGCTGGAATCGCAGTTGTAACATTTCAGAGCGGAAGCTGCAAAGATAAAAAGAAATCAGTAAATGAGGAAATGCCAAATAACATTTTATTATATGATAAGACTCAAAAAAATTTATAATAAATTTCAATTATTCCATATTTTCCTTAATGTTTAAACTAATACATGTGAAAAGCGATTGCTTATCATTTCCGTTTCACTTCGATAATTAACTTCCTTTGAATTGAATCATAGGATTGTAAATTTGAATTGCCGCATGACAAAATTTATTTATTGCAATTTTGTATTAAATAATTTTTTGCATTGTAATTTTAGTATTGCATGTTTTATGATAATTTAAATTAGAAATAAGCCTAAAATATTCATAATAAAGGAACCTAAATGGATAGCCATTAATGAATAATTCAATGTGTTAATTTAATTGTTGTGTACGAATTTGTTGGATCCTCAACCTTCGCTGATAGTTAATGTGAATAGATTGTTTCAAATTCAAGGTGATACTTGATATCAATATTAAAAAAAAAACAAAGAGGATAGTGTGTTCTTGGATGCTTCGTTGACTATATACAATCTTTTCCTGAAATTGTAATTATATTTGACATTGAATCAAATTATGATTATATTAGTAATGTATGATTGACCTTTTATGATTGTAAACAGTTTAATTTAGTGAATATTAAGGATATGTCATTGTTGTTTTAATAATCGGAACCAGATATGAATTTATTGAGGTTTTTTATTGATTTTGGTGTCTAATAATGCTTGTTTCATTGTTCCAAACAGTGGCGTAGCTCAGAGACGGTTTACAAAAAAAGTACAATTTTGATATATTATTTTTATAACTTTATCTTGTGAAGGGGTTACACTAGGTTTTCAACTAAACGTCGGGAAGCTCTGGTAGGCCCTTCCGCATTGCAGAACCTTGCTTACAGGTAGCTCTGCCACTGGTTCCAAATCTACATAAGCGCGAAAATACAAAAAGAAGATGAGTAAACACACACACACTCGTGACCGTCGGTTTGTTTTGCGTCATTAGAATACATGAGATGAGGCACCGCTGGACCCTTTGGACCCATCTAATAGTCATGTAGATTAGGAGACATAATATGATTATGCTAGTCTAGACGTTCAAATACAAAGTAAACCTAATAATCAAACAAAGACTAGTCTTAGAAAGTACTGAGCTCAAGATAGAACTAAAAACAAAATTATTCATAAGAATCAAAGTGGCAGAGAGAGTCTACACTCCCAAGTTGGCCAATAATCCTAGAAATTGATTGTGATGTGTAGCTTTCTTCCAGGAGAATACTTCTGAACATTGGTAACATCAGTTGGTTAATTTGGCTGATGAAGTTTTCCGATATATTTCGACCACAGTATTACGCTCCAACACCATTGGCTGTCTTGTGGGCTTGTACTCAACCTCCAAGACCATACACAACTCACGGCATTGCACCCACCGCTATAAGTCACATCCCTAGAGACCAAAAACACTAGATGTACCATAAGTCCAAGGCTGCACTTCCAGAGCAACCCTAAGTCTGCCTCCAGCAACCTATCGGGAGGTGCAATCACTTGGCTGCGAGTTTGTCCCTAACCAAATTGCAACAACAACCGCAAGCTATGTAAAAATGAAAAGCACCTTCACTACAATGTCAACTCCAAACAATATTTTTCATCACTCTCTTGACAACATTCTGTCATAATTTAAAAGATTCAAAAACATTTGATAAAAATCTAGAAACACCTAAAAAAATTCTAAAACGCTTGGCCAACTTTAGAAGCTTTTCACAAAGTTCTAAAACTTCTTAAAAAGTTTTAAAAACTTTTGACAAACTGTAGAAACAGTTAATTAAATTCTTTTGAAATAATCTATAAAGTTTTTACCATGTTTTAAACACCTTTGGCGAACTCTAGACATTAGAAATTATTCACTATATCAAAAAAATTACTAAAAAAAAAATTAAAACCATTGGTACAAATTTTAGAAAATGTTCTAGAAACCATTAATAAATTTCAAAAACTTTTGATGAATTTCAAAAACAGTTAATTAAACTCTAAAAACTTCCAGAAACTTTTGACCAACTATAGATACCTTTCATCAAAAATTAGATTTTTTTTTAATTTTAAAAAAAGATCAAATTCTAGAAACTACTAAAATACTTTAAATTCTAGAAACCTTTGGTCAACTTTAAAAACTTTTTACAAAATTCTAGAAACACCTGAAAAATTCTTAAAGTTTTTCTCTCTAGAAATACTTGAAAAAATTCAAAAACATTTGATCAAACTATAAAAACTTCTGAGAAATGTTTGACCAATTCTAAAGACCTTTAGCTAACATTTTAACAAATTCTAGAAACTCTTAAAAAGTTAAAAAAAAATTACCTATCTAGGCACCCTTGAAACATTTTAGAAACAATTCATTTAATTCTAGAAACTCCTAAAATATTTCACAAACTTTAAGCCTACTCTAGAAGTATTTTACAAAATTCGAAAAACTCCTGAGATGTTCTAGAAATCTTTGACCAAGTCTAGAATCTCAAAAAAAAAAACATTTAATCAAATTCTAGAAACTCCTAAGATTTTCTAGTAATCCATAGCAGGATATCGATTCAGTAGTTTGGACTAGAGTGGCCCACCTACCACTCAAGTCTTGGGATACTCCATAGCATAATAACAAGTCAGTAGTTTGAACTGTATCGGCCCACCCAACAACTCAAGTGTTGATTATCAAGAAGTTAGATCACAACCTTATTTTACGACAAAATGACTTCTGACTACCTTTAATGAACTTCAAAGACAGTTAACCAAATTTTAAACTCCTAATTTGTTCAAAAAAGTGTAGAATCTTCTGATAAATTTCAAAAACACTTAAATAAATTCTAAAAACTTCTAGAAACATTTGGCCAACTATAGATACCTATCGTCAAAAACCAGATTTTTTTCCCAAAAAGATAAAATTCTAGAAACCCATAAAAAACTTCAAAAAAATAAAATTTAAATTATTTTCTTTTCACCAAATTCTATAATTTAAAAAAAAATTGGATAAATTTCATCAAATTCTAAAAACTTCAGCAATCTTAAACCATTTTTTACTAAATTATAAAAAATCCTGAAAAATTCTTAAATTTTTTCTCTCTAGAAGTACCTAAAAAGATTCAAAAACATTTTATCAAACTCTAAAAACTAAGACATTTTTGATCAATTCTAAAGACTTTTAGCTAGCGTTTTAACAAATTCTAAAAACTCTTAATTTCAAAAACTCCTAAGGTATTTTACAAACCTTAAGCCTACTCTAGAAGTCTTTTACAAAAGTCCAAAAACTCCCGAAAAGTTCTAGAAATCTTTGACCAAGTCTAGAATTTCCAAAAAAACATTTGATCAAATTCTAGAAACTCCTAAGATGTTCTAATAATCCATAGCAGGATATCGAATCCTTAGATTAGACTGGAATGGCCCACCTACCACCCAAGTCTTCGTTATTGTGAGGTTAGATCACGATCTTCTTTTCCGACAAAAATGACTTCTGAGACTCGCAAAGAGGTCAATCATCCAATCTCTTAATAACAAACACTAGGGTGGGTGGGTGGGACACTCCATAGCATGATAACAAATCAGTAGTTGGGACTGGAGTGACCCACCCACCCAAGTGTTCGTAATCAAAAAGTTAGATAACAAGCTTCTCTTCTGACAAAATATCTTCTGACGCTCGCAGAGGTCAAACATCCAATCTCTTAATAACAAACAATTGGATGTGTAGATAGAACACTCCAAAGCATGATAACAAGTCAAAAGTTTAAATTACAGTAGCCCACCCACCCACCCAAGTATTCTTTATCAAGAAGTTAGATCATAATCTTCTCTTCTGACAAAATGACATCTGACGCTCGCAGAAAGATCAAACATCCAATCTCTTGATAACAAAAACTAGGGTGAGTGGGCGGGACACTCTATAGCAGGATAACAAGTCAGTAGTTTAGATTGGAGTGGCCCACCCAACCACTATTGTGTTCGTTATCAAGAAGTTATATCACAACCTTCTCTTCTGACAAAATGACATATGACGCTCGCAGAGAGGTCAAGCATCAAATTTCTAGATAACAAACACTTGCGTGGGACACTCCATAGCAAGATAACAAATCAGTAGTTTAAATTGGAGGGGCCCACCCACTTGGGTGGGCGGGTAGGACACTCCATACCATGATAACAAGTCAGTAGTTTAGACTACAATGGCCCAGACACCCACTCAAGTATTCGTTATCAAAAAGTTAGATCACTACCTTCTCTTCTGACAAAATGACTTTTGACGCTCGCAGAGAGGTCAAACATCCAATCTCTAGATATCTAACACTTAGGCGAGTGGATGGGACACTCCAAAGCATGATAAGAAGTCAATAATTTAGACTACAGTGGCCCACCCACCCAGCCAAGTGTTCGTTAAGAAGAAGTTAGATCACGACCTTCTCTTCTGACAAAACTTTTGATGCTCACAGAAAGTCAAACATCCAATCTCTTAATAACTAACACTTGAGCGTGTAGATGAGATACTCCAAAGCATGATAACGAGTCAGTAATTTGAACTACAATGGCCCTCCAACCCACCAAAGTGTTCGTTATCAAGAAGTTAGATCACGATCTCTTCCGACAAAAGTGACTTCTGACGCTCGCAGAAAGGTCAAACATCCAATCTCTTGACAACGAACACTTGAGTGGGTGAGTGGGACACTCCATAGCATGATAACGAGTCAGTAGTTGGAGTGGCCCATACACTCACCCAAAAGTGTTTGTTAGCAAAAAGTTAGATCACGACCTTCTCTTCTGACAAAATTTCTTTTGACGCT
The DNA here is from genome assembly GCA_963932245.1 of Tachinus rufipes. Taxonomy (NCBI): domain Eukaryota; kingdom Metazoa; phylum Arthropoda; class Insecta; order Coleoptera; family Staphylinidae; genus Tachinus; species Tachinus rufipes. Next base: position 83,181,846 of record OZ010747.1, on the reverse strand, counting down.
TGGAGAGAGCTAAAACATCCAATCTCTTGATAACAAACACTTAGGTGTGTGGATAGAACACTCCAACGCATGATAACGAGTCAGTAGTTTGAATTACAGTGGCCCACCCACCCAAGTGTTCGTTATCAAGAAGTTAGATCACAATATTCTCTTCTGACAAAATGACTTCTGAAGCTCGCAGACAGGTCAAACATCCAATCTCTTGATAACAAACAGTTGGGTGAGTGAGTGAGGCACTCCATAGCATGACAACAAATCAGTAGTTAGGACTGGAGTGGCCTACCCACCCACCCAAGTGTTCGTTATCAAAAAAATAGATCACAACCTTCTCTTCTGACAAAATGACGTTTGACGCTCGCAGAAAAGTCAAATATCTAATCTCTAAATAACAAACACTTGGGTGGATGGGTGGGACACTCCATAGCTTAATAATAAGTCAGTAGTTTAGATTGGATCGGCCCACCCACCCAACAGTCGAGATAGAGCAAACACATCGAATAAGATAAGATACCTGACCTCATACAAACTAGCATACCCATTTAGTGCTGACAAGTGTCACTATCTATACCACCTCAAGCTGCACCTTTTGCTAATGTACCTATTGCCGTCAACAACTCAGATGCTATACAACCATCCAAACATTCCGAGACTACTGCAACAATGCACATTAAAAGCTTGCATACCTCGCCAGAGTGTTAAACAACAAAACTAATGTCGTCCTCAAAACACTCTCAAAGCGATCCTAAGCCAAAAATCACATACTATTCCCAGGGGCACTCACTGCCCCCCAATCACCACAAGGAAGCCCAGCCAGTAACACAACAAGTTTCCACAGTCTCCACCGCGGATAAGTAAAAAAAACATAATTTTTCTTGAGATCCTTAAGCAAATTCCTAAAAGCATTACCCATGAAAAATCTAAACACACTCTACACGCATCGTCTGGGGTTATTCACACCCCAACCAATGCCGTAACCATCTCGAAACTAAACTTATAGTATTTTAAATAGAGGTGTGGCCAAACGACAATATAAATCCACCAATAAAAACCATGAACCTAAACCTTACAGCTTTGTTGCAGGCAAGTTTGCATTGCTATGCAACATTCCCCAATAAGTACCCCTCAGAACTACTTGAGAGTAAGATCGCCACGATTATAATAAAAAGAGATCCAGCAAAGCTGCAACAAAGACCCTAAATCTTTCAGAATTAAATAGAAATGTGAGACTACCAATCCACATCATCAGTATTAGTAGCAACTTAAATTTAACTAATTGATTTGATTTATTTACAAAATCATAATTAGCGGCCTGCATATTAGATATAGATACAATTTAGTTCCTACCTACATACGAGGGTGGGTCAATAAGTCCGTAACTTTTTGAATTTCCCGCCTCTTAACTGAAAAGACAACACTGCTCCTATCAAGAGGCATCTGTCAGCTGACTCCTGCCAAAATTTTAATAAGCTGCTTCATTTAGTTTGTGTTTGACAGCCATTGATAACAGACTACCTCGTGACTTGACGAGAAAATAGAAAAAAGTAAATTCCTTGTGCTCATTTAGCATGATTTTTTGCGGAGTTACGTAACCGTGGACAAAATGTGAATCCACCACAACACACCAGAGACCAAACAATAGTCAAAACATAATATTTTTTGAGGTAAAACAGGCCCAAAGAAAGCCAAGGTGGGATTGTCAGCCAATAAAGTCATGGAGACCGTCTTTTGAGATGCACGAAGTATAAACCACATTAACTATCTTCAAAAGGATAAAACAATCAATGGCAAAAATATTATGTCAACTTATTGGGTCGATGTAATAAAGATTTCAAAAAAAACAATCGCATTTGGCCAAGAAAAAAGTTCTTTTCCACCAGGACAATGCAAGGGTGCACACACGTGCAGTTTCCATGGCAAATATCCATGAATTAGGCTACAAATTGTTCCCTCATCCGCCCTATTCTCCGGATTTAACCTTGAATAATTACTTCTTGATTCCAAACCTGAAGAAATGACTCGACGGAAAGAGATTTGACTCCAACGATGAAATCATTTCATAAACAAATACCTATTTTGATAACCTTGGCAAATCTTATTTTTTGGAAAAGTTAAAAAATTGGAGAAACGTTGAACAAAGTGTATAGAGCTCAAAAAAGACTACGTTGAAAAATATAAAGATTTTTATCCAAAAACCTAGGTTTCATTTAAAAAGTCATAAACTTATTGACCCGACCTCGTATATCCTTAATGAAAAAAAAAAACAAGTTTATTGGATAAATTAAGAATTTCTGTACCTGATGTAGTTTGGTACCAATATAGATAGTATAATTACAATACTAAAAAAAACAATTTTAAAGCAATTCGGAAAGGTTTGAACCCATCAAACATAAATCCACGATTACGCAAAATTATTTTTTTTACCTCTTTCTAGTATTTAATTTATCAAAACTTATCTGGCCCCTGCAAGACATGTGACAGAATCAGAAATCTAAAAAAATATAACTTGAATCATATTTATTGTTGCTTCATTTTTCAATCTACCCTCGTATGTATTCAAACCGTAACAAGTCCATATAAAGAAAATTTAATACCAAAACATTTCTAAACGTTGTATAATTGATCGGATTTTTTTGTAATTATGTAGCATCTTAAAACTACAAAAACAAGTTTCAAAAACACTCAAAAGTTACAGATTATAAATCATTAAAACCAATTAATTTCATATTTTATTCAAAAACATTTACTAATGCTGCAGTTATTCTATGCTATCAGAATTCCAATTTTAAAAAAAATGTTGGCGTTATTCGAATGTAGGATAAAAGTTTCCTCTCTTCTATACAGCAACTTTTTCTATTCATTTCCTTTGAAACTTACACCCAACAAATGGAATCCTTTCAATTTAAACATGAATATGAAATGGAATGATATTTGAAATCAAGTTACGTGGTACAATTAAATGAACTTTTGCTGATTCTATAAGACATTTCAATGACTGCATTTTTATTACAATTAAATTAAATTAGAAAATTCCGTTGCATTCCTTTTATTCGATCAAAATCGTTGAATTATTTTGGTTGAAACCCCAATATTTTTTTCGCAATTGATAATAATATGGTATTAATGCTTGTACAATACACAATTTGCATGTCTCCAACCGGATATAATTTTAGTGATGATTTCATAACGCAATGCGTGTGGTTGGGTGACAGTATACTTAAAAATAATTTTAGGAAAGTTTTAAATTGCAAATATATTTGATAGGAATTAGTTACTACTACTTTATGCATGACTAAATTAGTTGATTCCAGATTAAATTGCAAAAAAATATTCACTAGTGTAATTAAAAATCCAATTACACTATGTGAATAGCAAATGTTTTATGTTGCTTGCGTGTGTTTAATTAAAATTTCTTTACTATTACACATAAAATATTTATTAAAGTTTAAATTAAAAAAAAATCAAAGTAATGCTTTGTTAATACTTTAAAACTATATCAATAATGGAAAAAACAATTATCATAAGTTCAATTTGAATTAGTTGTATACACTGAATATTATGCAATGTAAAAGCTTTTTCAATTTTTGTAATAAATTTGAGAACGCATATAGATAAAAAATCAAATATTCAGTAATACATATATTCTGATGAGAGCCTATTGTTAAAATATTTAAATTCTCATATATTTTCCTAATATTTGCAATCGTGAGAAATGGTAAATATTATATATTCTTTACAATTCTTGTTATGTTTAAAATCATTCATTTCCATAATACTATATAAAATCAATTTAGTGCGTAGTAATAGTACGTGCGAAAATAAGATTAAATGTGCTGAATAAATATTATACATAGACATAATATTGATTAAAATATGATTCATAATTTGCCAGTATGCATTTCTTGCTGGTTCGGTCGTGTGAATTCATAACTTAATAACTGCTGATGTTCTATTATAAATATTTATTCTAAAAATAATATATTGTCCTTTCATCTCTCAATAACGGTATATGTATAAGAGGTTGATATATTATAAAATAAATACAGACTAGTTATTATCTCCTAGTACTTATTTAATTCAATATTATTATTATTATATTAATAAACGTGTGTAAATATACTAACTATTGCAAATAATGTGAATATAATTTTACAACAAAATTTTGTCGTTATACAGGGTGTCCGGAAAATACGTGTACAACGTTTGACGACAGACTCCTGACGTCAAAATAGGTCGATCTAAGCCGACTTAGTTATATCCAAAACTGTCTTGTTTAGCCGGTAGAGGGCGTCAAAAAAAACAAAAGTATAACAAAGTTGAAAGTATCTATTGTAAGAAACTAAGTAAAACAAAAACATTACTTAAGCAAATGTGTAAAATGACCGCCATCTTGCTGAATACACTTATTAACACTCTTTAAAAAATGATAAATCTATCTAATGTCTCGGGATTATTAAAATGGTTGCCTGCATTTAAAATCCGCTGCAATAAATCATCGCGTGTGTTTGCCGGAGTCTTGTAAACTTCTGTTTTAATAGCGCCCCACAAAAAGAAGTCACACATATTTAACTCAGGAGAACGTGGTGGCCATTTTACTGGTGCATCATTGCCTCTTCCAATCCATCGGTTGGGATATTGATGATGTAAGTATTGCCGAACGGCAACGGAAAAATGGGGCGGGGCACCATCATGCATATACCACATTTCCCTCCGAAGTAAAAGGGGCAAATTCTCCAGAAGAATTGGTAATGTGTCTTGCAAAAAAATTAAATAAATATTTCCATCTAACCTGTCTGGAATAACAATGGGACCAATAAGGTAGTGATCAGTAATACCTGCCCAAATATTAATTTTAAATTGATGCTGATGATGTGCAACTTTAATGGCATGTGGATTTTCATCGGAATAAATATGTTCGTTGTGCAGATTGGTTACCCCAGATCTTGTAAAGCATGCCTCGTCAGTAAACATAATTTTTCTACAAAAATTTGGAACAAGGATTCTTTTGTTTCTAATAAATTGACAAAATGTAAGCCGCATGGGGGGATCAGTCGGTAAAAGTTCCTGGACTTTTTGTATGTGGTAAGGATGTAACAACTGTTCTCTTAAAACCTCATTGACAATCGTTTTAGGAACATTTAACTCACGTTCTAAGAGACGGGTACTGGTACTTGGTTCTTCTTCAACTCTTTCCAGAATCATCTCTTCTGTTTCCACAGTTCGAGTTGTTCGCATACGACCCCTGCCTTCAAACTTTTTCTCAAAACTGCCCGTTTCCCGAAGATGACGCTCAATATTGGCAAATGTTTGGTGGTTTGGTATTCGACGGTTAGGAAACCTCTCCATGTAAACCCTAACACTCTGACGCCCATTTCCTTGACAAAACCCGTATACCAGGAGCATGTCAACTTTCTGAGAGTTTGTATAATTTTCCATTTTTAATGGTAAAATGAACTTGTAATTCAAGAATGTTGATCGTATACTTGAGTAAATTTCATAGACTGGTGACAATTTGTCAATAATTGTCAAATTATTAAACGCCATAGCAACAAGGTCACTTAAAAAATTATTGTTACAGGTAATTTCTTTTTAATATTTACAAATTTTTGACGCCCTCTACCGGCTAAACGAGACAATTTTGGATATAACTAAGCTTAGATCGACCTATTTTGACGTCAGGAGTCTGTCGTCAAACGTTGTACACGTATTTTCCGGACACCCTGTATAATGTATTAATTAAAACCCATTCTGTAGTTTAATTCAATAATAGATTAAAAAGAGGTAAAATAGTGTAAAGTAGTGTAAATGATGTAAATTAGAATAAAATATTAAAATAGTGTAATGTCATAAAATAGTTCACTTAGGTTAGGTTAGTGTATAATAATATAAAAAATATTGTAAAATAATATAAATTGTTGTAAAATTGAGTAAAATATCGTGAAATAGTGTAAAATAGTTTACTTAAATTACATCTAAAACAATGTAAATTAGTTAAAATAATAAAGGATGGTTGAGACCTTTACTACGTGGTAATCCATAATAATAATAAAATAAAACACTGTCTACGTTTTTTACCACAAATATTTTATTGATATAAATCTATATTCCTAAAGAATATATATTAATATTAACAAAAGTTCACGACTCGAGTTTCGACTTTTGAAGGCCATTATCAAGTGAAAACAAACTAACAAAGAAATACATTTATACAGAAAAATTATTATAAAAATTGAAGTGAGGGAAAAATAAATCGTATTACTAGTGGTCTAGAGAGATTTGAAAAGAGGTGATTTATATTGTGGTAAGTCCTTTTGCTCATTGAGAAGATTAACAAGAGGATTACATTGTTTTATGTGAATTTCGGCGGCTTCTAACAGATTAAGCTTAGTGCCTTTTGTACAGGTATGTAATATTTTGATTTGATTAATTTCAGGAAAAGTGTGATTCGAATTTATAATATGATTTGCAAATGAGCTTGTGTCATGATTAAGTCTAAACGCTTTAAAATGTTCTGTATATCGTGTTTCAAAACTTCTGCCAGTCTGCCCAACATAAACACTATTGCATTCGGAACATGAAATTTCATAAACACCCGATTTCCTTAAGGGATTAATTTTATCTTTAGCATTAAATAATATATTTGATAATTTACAACTTGGTTTAAAAGCAATTTGTTGATTTTGTTTTCGAAGGATGTGCGCTATGTTCTCTGTGGTTTTTCCAAAATAAGTTAATGTTGTAAATGACTCTTTGTTTAAATTTGAAACTTTTGGATAAATGTGAGAAATTGTATTTTGATACAATTTATTATTAATTAAATTTTGAATAATATTGACTGGAAAACCATTCATATTTCCTATAGATATAATTTTATTTAGTTCTAAATTACGATAATGATTTGATAATGGAATTGAAACTGCTCTTTGTGCCATGCAGCCCAACGTACATGGTTAAAAACCGAAATCCAACACCTACATCGGAGGAGAGATGCCATTCAGCATTATCTAAAGGTATTGCATTCGGAACTATCATTTAAACTTCATGCAGTAGAATTTAGCATATTTGATGATTTTGTTAGAGAAAATGTCAGTAAAGTCATTCATAAAAAATATACTATCCAAAAGAAAAAGTTAGAAAATCTTCGTAAAAATCAAGTAAACTCAGTAAACTCAGTAAATCCAGCAAATTCAGTAGACCAAATTTCAACTTTTATTAATCTTTCGGATACAACGTTTAGTGCACTAGAACAAACCTTTTTATCCCAAAATCCTAATTACAGTCCGTATATTAATAATAAAGCCGACAAAACAATAATAGTAGTAGAATCAGAAATCGCGTTACGAAAAATTCAGGAACCTCTTGTCTCACAAGCATTAATTTCAAAAACCTTAAAATCGCACTCACAGCATGTTTCAACAGATTCTTCAATTATTAAATCAATCAAGGGAAAAATTTTAAGTGATGAACTAACTGTCACAAAAGCAGATAAATCTAATTCAATAGTCATTTTAAAAAATAGCCAATATAATAACAAAGTACATGCTTTTATTACAACCGAAAATTTAAGTCTATTAAAGAAAGACCCAACAACGGCCTTTCAATCAAAAATTAAAGAACTTTTAGATAACACTCATGTTATTTTTTCAAAAGCAGATAAATATCAAATCAAAAATATGAATCCTCAGGCGCCAAGACTTTACGGCTTAATAAAGACTCATAAATCAGATCTTCCTATTAGACCTGTAGTTTCATATATTAATAGTCCTTCGCGAATTTTAGCAATTAAATTAAATACTCTATTTAAAAAGTATACAAATTTTACTTCAAAATACGCTGTAAAAAACTCACTTCTCCTATCCCAACACTTAAAATCAGTAACCACTCCAAAGAATTCTAAACTAGTATCCTTTGACGTCACAAGTATGTTTTCTAATATTCCAACAGATGAATGTCTTGAAATTATTCAGCATATATTAGATAAATCAGTTAAAGACCCTATTACTCATTCAGAACTTTATAATGCATTTAAAACTTGTTTAGCACAAAATTATTTTCAATTTAACAATCAATTTTATCAGCAATCTACTGGCCTAGCAATGGGTTCTCCGCTAAGCCCTTTGCTAGCAGATTTATTCATGTCAATGGTCGAAGATAAAATATTTAATTTAGACTTTACCAAAAAACATATATCATTCTGGTATCGATACGTGGACGATATAATTGCATGTTTTAGCGGAACATCACGTCAACTTGATCAATTCTTAAATAAAATTAATGACATTCATCCTAAAATTAAATTTACAATAGAAACAGAGCAAAATAATCAAATTAATTTCTTAGACTTAACCTTAATTCACAAGAATAGTAAAATTGAATTCAATATATTTAGAAAACCAACCAGCGTCAATACTACAATTCCTTTTAAATCCAATCATCCCATGTCACATAAGCTAGCAGCTTATCATTCTATGGCACAAAGAGCAGTTTCAATTCCATTATCAAATCATTATCGTAATTTAGAACTAAATAAAATTATATCTATAGGAAATATGAATGGTTTTCCAGTCAATATTATTCAAAATTTAATTAATAATAAATTGTATCAAAATACAATTTCTCACATTTATCCAAAAGTTTCAAATTTAAACAAAGAGTCATTTACAACATTAACTTATTTTGGAAAAACCACAGAGAACATAGCGCACATCCTTCGAAAACAAAATCAACAAATTGCTTTTAAACCAAGTTGTAAATTATCAAATATATTATTTAATGCTAAAGATAAAATTAATCCCTTAAGGAAATCGGGTGTTTATGAAATTTCATGTTCCGAATGCAATAGTGTTTATGTTGGGCAGACTGGCAGAAGTTTTGAAACACGATATACAGAACATTTTAAAGCGTTTAGACTTAATCATGACACAAGCTCATTTGCAAATCATATTATAAATTCGAATCACACTTTTCCTGAAATTAATCAAATCAAAATATTACATACCTGTACAAAAGGCACTAAGCTTAATCTGTTAGAAGCCGCCGAAATTCACATAAAACAATGTAATCCTCTTGTTAATCTTCTCAATGAGCAAAAGGACTTACCACAATATAAATCACCTCTTTTCAAATCTCTCTAGACCACTAGTAATACGATTTATTTTTCCCTCACTTCAATTTTTATAATAATTTTTCTGTATAAATGTATTTCTTTGTTAGTTTGTTTTCACTTGATAATGGCCTTCAAAAGTCGAAACTCGAGTCGTGAACTTTTGTTAATATTAATATATATTCTTTAGGAATATAGATTTATATCAATAAAATATTTGTGGTAAAAAACGTAGACAGTGTTTTATTTTATTATTAGTTAAAATAATGTAAATAGTATTAAAAATTTAATAGTTCACTTAGCACTAAGTTTAGGATTCTGTAAAATATCGTAAAATGGTGTAATTTAGTGTAAAATATTGTAAAATAGTATAAAATATTGTAAAATAATGTAAAATATTGTAAAATAATGTAAATTAGAGTAAAATATTACAAAATAGTGTAAAATAGTTCACTTAGGTTAGGTCTAAAATAGTGTAAAATATCGTAAAATAGTGTAAATTAGAGTAAAATAGTTCACTGAAGTTATGTGCAAATTAGTATAAAATATAGTAATAGTGTAAATGTAAAATAGTGTAATTTAGTGTAAAATAATGTAAAATAGTGCAAAATAATGTAAAATAGTGCAAAATATTGTACAATAGTGTTAAAGATATAAAATAATGTAAAATAGTTTATATAAATTCACTCAAGTTAGGTTAGGTTAGGTATTGTAAAATAGTGCAAAACTGTTACCTAATGTTAAATGTCAAAATTGCAATGTTAATTTTCATAAATTTTATTAGTTGTTATTAATTATGTTTGGCTATAATGTTGTCAAATTTCATCAAGACCCAATGTACAGTTAAAGATTATATACGAAAACTCTATTAGCGGCATTGCAAGTTCTATAAATAATTTGATAATTAATATTTTTTTACCAGTACATTAAAAAAAACAAATTATAATTTGTCAAAGTCATAAACCTAGTACAAGAAATAAAAAGAATTGACATAGATATCATAGGTGTTGCGGAAGCATGGTGGTCTAATGTTGCAATGTGCTCTGTCTCAGAAGGGGTTCTATGTTCTATATCATCATATCAGGACAGAACACATGACAAGAATAGGAATACTAATCAAAAGTGTAATAGACTTCTTTCCTTACTTTACATTAGTGGCAACACAAGTGTTGATCCAAAATTGCTATGATCAAAGAAAAGATTTAACGATGTGCTTTATAGACTACCTTTTACAAGATCCAACATCATCAAATTATGAAAATTTTAAGAAGATTAGATATAAATCACAAAGATGGACGCTGCATTGAAAACCTATACTAGAATCAATAGAAAATACAAACCCGCAAAAAATCTGTAGAGACAGGAATGTGTTCTCTCCCTAGTTCTGTCTAATCTGTATTCCAAAAGTATTTTCCACAAAGCACTTTACTAACGTGTCATAGGCATTAAAGTATATAATGAGTAGATCAACAAAATCCAATATGCAGACGACACAGAATTAAATGTAGACAACATGAACGTTCTACAAGATCAAAGTGAACAAAGCAAAATATGTGTATCAGCATATTGCCAAATAACAAAACTCCTAATAATTAATCAAATTTAGGTTAGTGTGAGTAAATACATATATTTAGGAACATCGCTTAGTAAACAGCAAAATTAAAGAACACAATATGTATGGAACGCAGCAAAAATTATGGAAGATGATCAGAAACCAAAAAAGGGAAGTAAATGAATACACGACCACAAACACAATAAAGGACGACAAATGGTACGAAAGCTTCAAAGCATTATACGCAGCACCCGCAGATGCAAACCCACAACAGCGAGAAAGGGAAGAAAACAGAAATGAAAGGTATACTACATTCTCGGCAGAAAACGTAAAAAAAGCTATCCAAAATCTGAAGAACCGCAAAGCTGCAGGACCGGATGGTATTTATAATAAACTTATTAAGTACGGAGAGGATAGTCTGGAAACACATATACATGACCTGTTCAACAAAGTAATGAAAGAAACAAAAGTCCTAAGCGACTGGAAGCACAGCTTAACTATCCCAATACATAAAAAGGGCAGTAAAAACAATGTAGACAACTATCAGGAAATAACTCTAATGAACGCTGTAGCAAAACTGTTCACATCTCTAATATAAATCGAACTAAAGAAAAGGATACCTACTGCAGAAGAACAGCAGGAATTTAGGAAAAAATAGAAGCACAACCGATGCAATATTTATGCTGCGACAACTGGTGAAAAAAGCAATTGAATTCGACCACCCCCTATATCTCTGCTTCGTGGACTTTAAAAAGGCCTTCGACAGAGTACGAATAGGTGACGCAATACGAATCTTACTAAACAACCAAATACCTTGCATAATCATAGACGTAATTGACGATATCAACACGGGTAGTACTACACAAATTGTTACGCCCAATGGATCGACAGAACCAATAGACATCAGAAAAGGTATAAGGTAGGGAGACTCCCTCAGTCCATTCCTAATCAACATCATAATGAATAAACAAATATAGGCAGTCAGATATAAAAAAAGATATACGCTGGGCAAAAATAATATCACTATCATCTGCTTTGCGGACGACGCTGCACTACTTGCCAACAACGAAGACGACCTGCAGCGGCTACTCCACCAACTTAACTTGACCAGAAAAACCTATAAAATGGAAATAGCTGTAGACAAAACAAAAACAAAAGTAATAAGCAAAAAATAGTGGATCAAGTGATGTCCTTTAAATACCTGAGTGCAGTAATATCGAGCAGCCGTGACTTAAATAAAGAAACTCAAGAGCGAGCGACAAAGGCCTGAGAAGTACTATATGACGCAACAAATACATGCGAACCGAATGCAAAACTAGAATTTATAAAGTAGTCGTACGCCCCATACTAACGTACGCCATCAGAGAAGGCTGTGACATCCAGGACGTAGTGAAATGAACAAAAACACGCAGAAAGAAATGAAAAAACCACGTGGAAAGGATGGGAAAGAACCAACTTGTCCGCATTTGCAAAAAAGGACGACCTACGGGAAAAAGACCTCCAGGACGATCGCCCAAAAAATGGGCCCAGAGCTGGCAATCCTCCTCCACTGAGCAGAAGGCTTAAGCAACAGGGGACAAGCCCTAGCTATAAAGAAAAAGAAGAAGAAGATTTGTACAAACTAAAAATCAGACATAAAAACTAAAAACCGAATAGAGCACGCCTGTAAAACGTTTATGAAATATGAGGCGGTTAATGCCAGTGTGGGCTATCCCACATTTTTGTACAAAACTGTTTAACTGGAGTTAAGAAAAGACTGGGCCCAACTTTTCATTGCCAAAGTAGTTTATGCAAGGCTCAAGAAATGGCAGCACAATATTGGATCTGATGATAGATATAAAGTGCTATTGACTAGACAAAACTAAAAAGGTTAATGAAATCTATGAGGCAAATAACGATCAACATTCCCAATCTCAATTAGAATCAGAAAGGGGTTAGCCTACTCTGGTATTAATTGCCTTATATAAGAACATTACTTTACAAGTACAAACTTAAACGTAAACCTTAAAATCAGATTTATAAAATGCTACGTCGGGTCAATGCTTCTGTACATTGAATGTAACAAACAACTTAAAAGCCTTCAAAATGTTTACATATCAACATATCCTTAAAATACCGTGAAGCTAAAAAAACTAATGTGTTCCAAAAATGATACTAATAAAACTAATAATAGAAGGGAAAATCAATGAAAATAGAGAAATTGGCAAAACTTCGCAACTTTAAGCAATGGACAGGACTAAAAAATGTAAGAAATCTTATACACAGCATGAGATAAGCAACAGCAAAAAAAAGGTGTACTACATTGTTGCTAAATTTGATTATAATTCAGTTATTTACAAGTACTAGATATCTTAAAGAGTAATTATTTATAACTTCCAAAGACTTATTTTATTAACATACTCTAAACATTTAATAACAAAGTGACATAAAACCATTTAAATATTAAATTTTATTCCCAAACTGCAGCATACTGGTACTCCAATTCGAGGTGCCCGACAAGATCAAAAGTCTGAGCCCAGACTCATCATACCAAACTTTGCATTAGGAAAAACCATTACACCAAGTTTTAGAATTAATTGAAAGCACCTCAAGACAGCAAGTCCAGTATCCAACAACAACAACAACTCGAACAATAAGCTCATTTGCTCGCTTTTAAATTTTTATATTTGAATACTACTCTTTTAAAAAACCTTACCTGTTTAAAAAACTTAAAAAAAACAAAAGATACATACTCAAAGAAGCAAAAGTTATCTACCTATGTACTAAATAGATTGCTAATGCATGAAAAAAATAGAATGTTGCAAGGTTACTCTTATAGCCTAGAGCGAAATCTATTTGTCTGATAAACTACTCTACAATATAGTCCTAATAGTGCCACTGGTCGGGAACGCTACCTCTTAGACATTAGCAAATGATCTAGCTTAGTAACCTGCATGACCAGCAATAAACTGCTTTTAGCATACAAAAAACTCCCTAATAGTAAAAAGTAAACAAGAAGATGTAAGATTAAAGCTCTGTAATACAGAAGCAAAGTCGTCAAACTCGGTAAAATGTTTAGAAATGTATCTAGGCAATTGTGGCACCTAGAGAAGATACCTGTAATCCCTACTAGGCGCATCTCCAGGTAGAGGAGAAACTCTCCCAATAACGATAGGTCGTCGTTTTAGCCGTCAACATGTCACTGCTAGCGCATTAACCTTTTATACGCCCGTAATGCTGGCAACTTACATTACAAATAGACCTACAGTGTCAAGTGAATTCCAAACCGCTGAAAATATTATTTATCCACTCCGGACCAGAGAAGAATTTTTATTATAAAACCCATGCTGACCAAACAAGTTGAGAAGCGGGAAAGCTTATATACATTTGAAATGATTTCGTGAGTTCAACCCCATGATCTTTGGTGCAGCAGTCGGATGCCAAACTACTTACCCAATATTCTATCTATTTCCAAATCCTTATTCCAATCTCCAAAGAAACCAACAACAAAACATCCTGACAGTAAGATATAAAATGAATAGCAATGAGTTATGACAAAATGTTACAGATGTTGCTCAATGAAACAAAAACATTTCAAGAGGGGAGCACAAAAAACGCTATATCTCTCCCGGTAAAATAAAATAATTCAATTTCTTAGAATTTGCGGAACCTAAGCTAGGTTCCGCAAATTCTAAGAAAAAAACTAGAAAGACAAAAAAAGAAAAAAAAGAATATAAAACCAAAGTAAATAAAGTAAATATCAAGACAGACATCCCAAACGAAAGAAGAATACACTGCAGATGAATCCCACAAAACTTGTGAAAAGTTATTCCAAAGACAAACAAAAAGAATAGAAGTAAGTAAGGTAAAGAAGGCAAAATTAAAAAAAAAGCTTAAATCTTAATCTTATTAAAAAGTAGAAGTGGATAAAAAAAATGTAAACAACTTGAAAAACTAGATGAAAAAAACAAATCCAGAAAATAATCAAAATATTCCAGAAAATAAAGCGTCCGTAAAAAAACCCAAGTAGAACACGGATTGAACTCAAAACCTAACCTAACCTGATTAAAAAGCATATTAGTTCAACAAATAATACATTAATAAACTGGACTATCAAATGTTTAAGATCAAAACCGATAAACTACAAATTTTCTCCGCCAAAGTAAAAAAAAAGTAAAATTGCTCTAATTAAATTTACAAACAATGAACAGAAAGAAAAAAAAAACGAAAACAAAGTAAAAATCAAAGAAACTGATGGACACGACTGGTAAATTGAACCAACTAATAAAATGTAGAAAATTTAAGTGGCTTAAGAAAAACTTCAGTAGTAAACTAACATACTGGTAAGCAAAATAGCAACAAAAAACACAAAAGGTTAAAAAAAGAACAAAGGCTTGACGATACTTAAAAGTAATACAACCATGGAAATAGAGAACATAAGACCGAAAGCTAACCGCAAGGAGGTATATTAAGTAGTAGCAAACAAAAAAAACAGAAAAACATGATAAAAAAAATGCACAAAAACGTAAAGAAGATAAAGAAAAAACTGCAAAGCAGAAATGCTAGAAGTGTAAATCGCATTTCCAAGTCAAATGAATAATTCTCTACATTCAGTGATACGTGCTGAAAAAGACGAGCACACCGAACAACAGAAAAGACAAGTGTATGTTTGGATGCCTACATAAAGGAAATCAAAAAAAACGCTACGCTCTGCATCCTTTTATTGGTCACCCATCCAAGTCTTGATTGCTTAACTTTCGTTAACGCTGTTAATAAATAAACAAAAATATGCCTATAGTTGGTCCGCGTTAATACTGCAGCTGTACTGGGAAACAATGCTGTGGTAGGCTTAAAATCAATTTACAATAAAATATCTTCTTGGTTAAAACAAAGCTTTTGGGTTAAAATATAAATTGTTATTGCTCATGTACAGTATACAGTCATGCAACTCTAGTAAATTTTTATATAATTTTTCGCCAATTTTATAATATAACAAACAAAGTAGTAATTACAGCTGTGTGATACTGCAGTCTTAACGCGGACCAACTTTAAGACGCCAATGAACACAATAATAATAAAATCTAAAATAGAACAGAACAAATCATACGCACACATGTTCAAGGAGATAAAATCAAAAATAAAAATATCAAAATTGAGAGTACGAGCTAAGATGATAACCCAAACAGAAAAACAATGTGTAAGAATACGCGTGGTTAAAAAGGTAGGTGACATCAAGTACTCAATAGACTAGTAATTGACTTTTGCAAAACTACAGACAAGTCGGAAGTCACAAAATCAGTTAAAAAAGAATGCGGAGTGAATAGACCCAATAAAGAGTGCACAATTACAGATTCGGACAAAGCAAATAGACAAAAAAAAAAGCCAAAACCAAACATCCGGAAATATCTAGAGTGGCAAAATGCTTGTCCGGGTGTACTTATTCCGAAGAAAGGCTTTGGCTAATTCCAGAATAAACACAAAAGCTTTCCTGGAACCTCATAAAAAAAAACTTTTATGGCATGTTTGGTACACGTAACAGGAATGCAAAAGCGCCGGACCGCAACATCAACGTCAAAAAAGAAAAAAATACACATAAATGTGTGACAGGAAAAGTGGTCTGCATGCTCTAAAGTCTAAACAAAAGCAATGAGCTGCTAACCCATAGATCATTTAGAAAGTATACAATAATCACTGTAGCTGATTCTGCATCTACTAAAGCAAAGTGTAAGGTCTCAAATTTGCTTTATGTCAAAAACGAAAAAAAGTAGCAAGATAAAATCATAAAAACTGGTACCAAAAATTACAGCTGCAATAGAAGATTATCACCATCACGCAACAAAAAAGTCCAAAAAACTTAAGTAATCATTCTTCTTCTTGTAGTGCCATACTCGCTACAAGTGTTCGGCGCCCCTCTCGTATGTTTGTGGTGCGCGATAATAGTTCCACACAAACATACGGAACCTACAGTTTAACGTGAAATCCGAACCACACCACTACAGGGGTTTACTAGGCAAATACTTTGCCATCTACTGCAGATTTCCTACATGTAAACAGTTCAACTTTCTCGTATTATAAGTGAGATTTTGAAATACCTTTTCATTTGACCATTCTAAATAACGTTATCCCTCTTTTTTTAGTTTTGACGTCCTTTTTACTGCTATTGAAATAGATAAATATTTTTTTTATTTAAAAAAGAAAGCAGGCCTTTATCCCTGTCTTGACATCTAAAAACCTCAGAAACAATTCGGAATAGTCTCCGAGATTCCAAAATGCAATAACTTCTGTGTATGCAAGGCAAATACATATATTATACACGTACGAGGGCGCCTTGTGTTTCTTCTTAAAATTCCCTTACTCAACAATATCACTAGTGCTAATATTGGTCTGCTGCTGAGCACCGACAAGGCAACGCAATCTAAAAAACTTGGAACCAAGTGCTACTAGAATACATAGCTAACCCAAATAAATTAATCAATAACAATATACCTAATTACAGAGTAAGTTGCATTATTTGCTTGTGTAAAGTTCATACAAGTTGTGATGGTCGAGCCACTGACAGTGGCTTGAAAAACAACTTCTCTCCATAATAGAGTTCTTCAAAGCAAACAAGCTTTACACATTGGCAAAATGTCGTTTTTGTAAACGCTATAGAACCAAAAACAAACTTAATAAAATCGTTAGCTAATAGATTCCAAAAAGCAATTTCATTGGTAAATTAATAACAGTTTGATTTGAGCCTAATTTGCTCAGCTCAAATGATAATCATGTCCCAGCATTTTACGCAATAACTAATTATTTTATGTACCGTATAAACGTACAGATTATGAGCAGCACTCTACCTCTACACTTACTTTGCGGCATGCCAGTTAAGTTAAAGTAAATTAAAGTTAAAGATTCTTTATAATATCCTGCGTCGTGCACTTGTTGCGCAAACTTTATGTTTATTTTTAATGTTAATTGTTTTATGTTTATCTATAATATTTCCAAAGTTGACTAATAAATAAATAAATAAACTTGCCACCGCGCACACAACAGCAGCACCATTAATTAATATGTAAGCACTCCAGTTCATACTACTCGCTGGTAATCATTATCTGAAGTGACCCAACCATCCGCCAAGTGATGTTTATGAAAAGATTGAATATCACCTCCTCCTCCTCCTCTAACTAAGTAACTTCTAACACTTACAAAAAAATAAACCTACCAATTCTATAAAAACAAACACTCCGGCAGGTGAGTGGGCACTCCAATATAAACTATTTGCTGGTAATCATGATCTAAATTTAAAGTGCTGGTCATCAAAAAAATTAGATAACGCTTCTTCCATCTTGGGAACAGAGACTTCTAACGCTTGCAAAGAGAAGAAAATTCCAATTTCTTAATAATAAACTCCTGGAGTGCCCCCAGTTAAAGTGCTGGCCATCAAAAAAATTAGATAACGCTTCCCCCATCTTAGGAAAAGAGACTTCTAACGCTTGCAAAAAGAAGAAACTTCCAATTTCTTGATAATAAACTCTTAGAAGGCAACTGGAGTGCCCCCAGTATAATCTAAAGTGACCCACCCATCCGCCCAAGTGTTGGTCATCAAAAGATTAGATATCACCTCTTCCTAATTAGACAAAAAGGTTTCTAACGCTTGCAAAAAAAAGAAATTTCCAATTCTTTGATAACAAATACTCGGGCGGGTAGATGACACTTTAATTTAAGCTACTCGCTGATAACCATGATCTGAAGTTACCCATCCACCCGCCCAAGAGTTAGTTATTATGATATTGAATATTACCTCCTTCTCTGAATAAAAAACTTCTAGCACTTGTAGTCCCTAAGAGACTTCCTACTCTTTAATAACAAACACTTGAGCGGGTAGGTGGTCCTTCTAATTCATACTACTCGCTGGTAATCAAAAAATTGAATATCACCTCCTCTTTTCTGAACAAAGAAGCTTCTAACACATGCAAAGAGAGAAAAACTCCATTTATTTAATATCAAACACTAAGGCACTCCAGTTCAAACTACTCGCTAGTATTCAAGATACTATGTCGCTTCGTGATGGATTGTAAATGAGTTTTTTCAATCTCGGCAACATTTAGTCGTTTCGCGTAAGTGAATTGGATCCAATTAACTTATAAATTGCAAAGTAGTTCATTTAGATGTAACAACCAATTGTCTCTTCATAACTTATTGTAAATAAGTTTAATTAAATTTAGCAACATTTTGATTACGTCTCCTAGACCCCAACAAACTTCAAGACCAATTAACTTAGAACAAAGCCATTAATTAATTTGAAAATGAAATAATAATAATAATTAAACTACAATTTATAAGATTGATTTTTAGTAGCAATTTTATGTTCAAAAAATATAGTATGTTGACTCAATTCTAGTCAAGAGCATTTTTATAGCAATTTGAGTACTTTGAACCAATTAATAAATACTTGTTTAACCTGATTACAATTTTATGTTCATAATTACTAAAGCTAAATTAAAAAGCTACAATTTCATACAAGTTTTTAAACATCAATAATTTCCTCTATTCCTATCTATAAGTTAAAGGAAATTGATAAATTTCACTTCAAATTTATTTACATGTAAATAAATTTGTGTTCGCGTGGCATTCCGCATCCCTCGGTGCATCCTCCCCTCAGCCATAAATAAGCAGCAATACGCCTGTTGGATACTCTGTATTTGGGTCACTCCGTATTCTGTATTCATCTCTCGTTTGATTGATTCGTTCCGTGAAATGCTATTATCGTTATCGCGATTAGTAATGAAGGGAATGTAACTTTCCTATCCATATTGGCTTGTTAGAATTGGTTTTATCACTTGTTACATAAAATAGGAAAATATAATTGATATAATGAGTAATTACTATAAAAATTAATTGTTAAAATAGTTTCCTAGTTTGACTAACAATTCAAACTAAACATTGATTGTGGAAATTGATATCAATTACATACAAATTGCTTTTGGAATGTATTTAGTATTGTAATGAACCGTTTGAAATTAATTAATTTAAACATTGATTTTCCCTAACTGTAGTAGTAAAACAATTTTATTTTATTTAATGTCATAACATCTAGAATAAGTACCGGATCAAATTAAAAAGTACAAAAGTAATTAGCATTTCAGCATTAAAATGTGTTTGATCACTTTACAATGAGATACAAAAAAGCCGGCATGAAATTTATTTTTTTTTTTTTATAAAGTAATTACATTAATTTTATCTACAAAGAGCAAAGAAAATTAAAACGTTGTGTATTGTACATGATAATAGGTAAATTAATTATTACTGGGGTTACGTAATTTATATATTAAAATATTAAACATTTAAAATAAATTGGGAAACGCGGTGCTTAATTGATTGCTTTGCGGCTATCCCAGAGTTGGCAACATTAAAATTGCATAGCAACGCAAAAGGAGATAGATAAGATCTAATATTTCCTTTAGCTTTGACATTTATATTTATGGAGTTTGGAGACCCGAATTGATTGTTTTATATTATAAATAAGTTTTGAATATTTAGGTCAACAAATTATTTACTGAATAAAAATAAACAAAATATTGCTGAGCGTTATGTATCATTTCCTTCTATTTACGACTTTGATGTTAGATAACGTTTGCGTGTCATTGAAATGTATGAGTCATTATAGTGTTTATTTCATTCATGCAATCTAACTAGGTGCATAATTTGCAAGTATTGATATTGATACGAATAACAAAGATTGCAATCATAAAAATCAGTTATTTCAAAAACATCTTAATCATAACAGATTATTTATTTAAACGACCATTAACTTGTTATTTATAGACATAACTCTCTTTATGATGCATACAAACACATTGATTAAATAATTTAGCGTGCAATTATTTCTTTGTAATTGAAATTCTAATTTATTCATGGTTCTTGATTAAGATGCAAATATTGTTGAGAGCATATCAACTATAATCAAATAAATAATGAGAAATTGGAATTTTCCATTGTAAATTTTATTTTAGTTGTAAAATTTCTAATCTTTATTTTGGGACTAATCTGGAGCCTTAAACAAATATTTAAAATATCATGAAAGATCACTTGACGCACAACAAACTAACATTTATCATCTATTCATATATTTTTCCATTCCATTATAAATATTCAACATGGATTTAGCTGAATAATACCTATTTAAATGTTGTTTGTTGTTTTTACTAAGGCAGACCTGTCGGGTAAATAATCTAAAGCTGCAAGAACAGATGTTAAATGCAGGTGTGCGGCATAATTGTGCACCTTTACCATAATAAACGATTTTTTTATGATTTTGCAGATATAATAGAATCAGAATACAAAGTAATAATAATTAATAAAAGTAATGTCTAATAAATAAAAAACTTTTTTATTTTTTTGTTCCTGTTATGATGTTAATAGTGGAACAGTTAACGCTATAAATTTTTAACTTTTACCGTTGATTCCAAAAATCTAAACCTCTATATAGACCAAAGTGAAACAAAATCCAACAGTTCATATCCACAAAATCATCTAAGATCAATATTTTCATTATTTTTCGATAAATTGGCTCCTGTCATGATGTTAACTGTAGACCAGTTGAAAGCTGTCAATTTTGTTATATTTTTATCATTAATACCGCCGATCTAGACTTCAGTTCAAACCAAATTTGATAAAAATTCATCAATTCATTTACAAAATATTTGGCTTAGATCAATATTTTGCATTGGTTTTTGATAATGATAACTGTAGAACAGTTAAAACTATCAATTTTGTTCTAATTTTGACCAATGATTGCGTCAATTTAGACCTTTGTACAGACCAAACTTGATCAAAATCCAACAGTTTATCAAAATATTTTGCTTCGATTGATACTTTGCATAATTTTTAGATAAATTTATTTTTTATTTTTATTTTTCTCACTTTACCATTCAATGCTAAAAGGTAAGTATTTATAAGTGTCTGTAGGTGTCTGCGAGTGTCTGTATGTGTCTATGAGTGTCTGTGAGTGTATGTATGTGCCTGTAAGTGTCTGTAAATATTTAATTTTAAAAAATTTAAGAAAAACTTGATTTAACATTTAACATATTCGTATTATTTGTAACAAGTTTTTAAATTTTTTTTTTTTTAATTTAGTAATAACAATAAAAAAAATGTTTGTGGATGTCTGTGCTTGTACGTGTAAGTGTTAATGTTGGCATCAATTTGAGTATTAAAATATGAAAATTCTTGCATAAAATGAAGATTATTACTGAACTAAAGATGTGAGGATCATGTTTATGATAATATTTTTGCATAAAATGAAGATTATTACTGGACTAAAGATGATCCTTAGTCCAGATAAAAACATTTTTGCATTAAAATGAGCATTATTAAAGCATGCCCCTTAGTAAAAATTGCCATTTTAGGCAACAAAATCTACATGCGCAAGTCCAGTTCACAATTGAGTAAACTTTGTCGCCAGTGTTAGTGTTTGTTTTTATACACATATACATACTATTGTATGTAAACGTCTGTGCGTGTCTACGTGTCTGTCTGTGGGTGTTTGTGAGTGTCTGTGCGTGACTACGAGTCCGTCTGTAGGTGTCTGTGGGTGTCTCTCAGTGTCTGTCGGTATCTGTGGGTGTCTGTGAGTGTCTGGGTATATGTTTTTATACACCTTCACAATTGTAAGTGAGTGTCTGTGGGTGTCTGTAAGTGTCTGTGGGTATGCGTGAGTGTCTGCAAGTGTCTGTGGGTGTCTGCAAGTGACTGTGGGTGTCTGCAAGTGTCTGTAAGTGCTGCAAGTGTCTGTAAGTGGTGCAAGTGTCTGTAAGTGTCTGCGGGTGACTGGATGTGCATTTTTATATACCTTAACAAATGTAAGTGAGTGTCTCATTTTAAACCAAATTTGATCAACGTCCAAAACTCATATGCAAAATATTTATCTTAGATCAGTCACTATTTTTAAAGAAACTGGTTCCTGTCATGCTGATAGCTGTAGAACAGTTGAAGCCTCTGTACAGACGATCAAAATCCAAAAGTTTATATCCAATATATTTGTCTTAGATCAATCTTCTTCTTGTAGTACCATATCCTCATTAGACGATGGCAATTACCATCATGGCCCATCTAACCATATTGGCCGCTAAACTAAATAAGTAGGTTGATGTCATTCTTGTAAATTGCCTTAAGATCGTCAGCCATAATATCCTTTTAAGACCAAGACTTATAAGTAGCACCATCACTTACATCATTGGTTACATGGTGCATACAGAAAATTCTGAGTATACGCCGGTAGCACCAGAATGCAAATGCTTCAAGTCGCTTTAGAGTGTTCTCCATGCCTCTACTCCATAGTATAATATTAAGAAAACATAGGAAAGTACTAACTCGTAGTCTGGTGTTTAGTTTTACACAAAACACTTTTTTTGTACTGAATCTTATTCTTCACTCTTTTCTGCTATTCTATTGATTAATATTTGCAGATAATGTAAAATCATCAGCATAGCAAATTGTATCAGTTTTTTTTTCGTTAACAATTAGTTCTTCGTCTTGTCCATTCAAGTGCTTCCCTGAACTGTTTCTCTGAATATATGTTAAACAACATGAGTGACAGAATGCACCCCTGCCTAACTTATTTTAGATGTTGCTTTGCGCCATAGTAAGGTTTTCTGTTCTGATGGTTGAATTTTTCATTAGATCTAAAATTTCGTTGCTCGTCCATGTTTCGTTCTGTTGTCCTGGGACTTTAGATTATTGCTTATAATTGTTGTTATTATTATTTTTATGCTTTCCCATTTACTGTTTATTGTTTCGGTTAAACATACTTTAAAGTATTACTCTCTGAAACCTCAGTTTAACCCTTACTAGTATTAGATTATGATCCAAGTTTGATGTCAGCTCCTGAATATATTTTTCTAGACGTTATAAGTTCTAGAATCTTTTGGTTCCTGATATTCCTCTCGCCTGAAGCTTGCCATGTATACAGCCTTCGAGAGAGTAATTGTCCTGGCTTTGCATTAAAGTAGCCCATTTGAATGAAGACTTCTTTGTTCTTAGTATTATGGAGTGCCTTCTTGAGATGTTCATAGAAAGTCTCAGTATCGTTCTTTGTACTTTCGGTTGTTGGTGCGTATGCAGCTATTACGTTTAAGTTCTATAACACTAATCTGGTCATCATCATTGCTACTCTGTCTGAGATGGGTTAATATCCACCGTTTCGATAGTATGTACTATCCTCGCCTGCATAATAGATATTATAATTACCTAATATTGCCTCTTATTTATCCATCTGGTCTCAGAGCATGTGAAAATGTCTATATGCTACCTTTCCATTTCCTGTACAATGTTTGGTACATACTCTGCACGTTCCAGCTTCCAAGAATTGTGTTTTGTATAAGTTGGTTGTTCCAGGGCTTCTATCTTTATTGGTATCCGTCCTCCCTAGAGATCCGATTGAAAGGCTTAGTACTCCAAAACATTTCATAGCAGATATCCATTGAATATTTACTCAAAAAATTTCCCCCTGCAGTTGAACAATTTTTGGTTTCTGCATCTTTATTGCAATTTCACGTTTTATAGGCAAGCTAGCTCTACCCAACGTAACTGTTGACTAGCAGAAGTAAACTGTTTATTTTAACAGTTGCTTTGTCCCTACCTACGTTTGCTACCATAAGGTGTTGCCCGCTCTTCACCGCACGTAGGTTCAAATTTTCTTAATCTATTTAAAACTTTAAAGATCATTTCATTATTTTTAGACAAATTGGTTCATTTCATAAAGTTAACTTTAAAAGAGTTGAGGCTACCAACTTTGTTCTAATTTTTACCATTAACATGGCCAGTCTAGACTTCTGTACAAATCACTTTTGTTCTAATTTTTTCCATCAACGAGGCCAGTCTAGACTTCTGTACAAATCAAATTTGTTCAAAATCCAACAGTTCGTATACAAAATATTTATCTTAGATCAATACTTTGCACAATTTTCAAACAAATTAGCCCCTGTTATGAAATTAACTGTAAAACTGCTAAAACCATCAATCTTACTCTAATTTTTATCTAAATTAAAAATTTGAAAAAATACTTTTTGGGACTGGCGGCCGTAAACAGAGAAAGAAGCCAAAATCGACTCCAATGCAAGTATACTACCAACTGAGTCGTTTTAGCTTGTGTAAACATCAATTGGTTGCAAAAAAAAAAACAAAATACCGTTAAGTTTAATCGGGACCTGGCCTAAAAAAAATCGTTAAATACAATTTAGCGCACTCGAACAAAATTACAAAAACACATTTAGTAATAAGTCCCATACCCATATCTAAAAACAAAATATTCCAAAGTTTGAAATATATAGATATATTTGAGAAAACAAATAAAAAATATCTACTATCAATCCGGAGAGGTATCTTGCACCATCCTACAGATAGTACTAACCAAGATCCTCATAAAAGCAGAACAAAACCTTCCTAGAAGAGATCATTCAAAACCCTAGTCAAAATCTTGTAGACCACTAGAAGCTAGAAGTCTAATACCATATTCTTGCTGGGTTTGAGTTGTTCTCCCATCTTTAACTATAGATACAAATCCGCTTACCTACACTAATCCAAACCACACGCCCACAGCATCTAAACTTAGTTCCCGCCCACCCTACCCAAGTGTTTGAGGGCAAAAAATTGAATCACAAACACTTGGACGGGTGAACAAAAACTCCAGTTAAAGTTTCTATCTGGCAATAAGCGCCTTTTCTATCTGGCAATAAGCGCGTTTTTTCTAACCCCTCTCTTCATTTTAGTTCATTTAAGTAAGGGACATGTTTATTCCAACAGAAAAAATTGTAAATAAAATAATCTTGAAAAGACTACAGGTCTTACTTTTTAGATGTAGAAACACGAGAGGTGGTAGTAACATTCAATTTATTTATGACAAACACTTGAGCGGGTGGACGGGAACACTGTATCAAACTACCGGCTTAATATTCACAAACTGTGTTCCCGCCCACCCGCCCTAGTGTTAGTTATCAAGAAAAATTGATTACGTCAACTCTCTCTTCAAGTTTAATGACATCTGTCAGTCATTTTGTCTAGATTTTTAAATGTAGAAACACGAGGAGTGGTAGTAACTGTTATTTTTATATGACAAACACATGGGCGGGTGGGCGGAAACACTGTATCAAACTACCGGCTTAATATTCATAAACTGTGTTCCCGCCCACCCGCCCTAGTGTTAGTTATCAAGAAATTAATGACGTCAACTCTCTCTTCAAAGTTAATGGCATCTGTCAGTCATTTTGTCTTGTTTTTTAGATGTAGGAACACGAAAGGTGGTAGTAACTGTCAATTTCTTTATGGCAAACACTTGGGCGGGTGGGTGAGAACACTATATCAAACTACCGGCCTAATATTTATAAAATATGTGCCCGCCCACCCGCCCGAGTGTTAGTTATCAAGAAATTGATTACGTCAACTCTCTCTTCAAGATTAATGAAATCTGTAAGTCATTTCGTCTTGTTTTTTAGATGTAGGAACACGAGAGGTGGTAGTAACTGTCGATTTCTTTATGACAAACACTTGGGCGGGTGGGCGGGAACACTGTATTAAACTACCAACTTAATACTCCTAAACTGTGTTCCCGCCCACACGCCATAGTGTTAGTTATCAAGAAATTAATTAAATCAACTCTCTAAGTTTAATGACATCTGTCAGTCATTTTAATAATAATAATAATAATCTTTATTTACGGAAAAATCCATTAGAAAAAATAATATAAACATTAAACGGTATTAAACATATAGCATATTACAATTAGTATAATTACATTAAACAAGTAATAAATAAAATTGAAAATTAATGTCGTTAATTTGTTTTTTAAACATAGAAAAGGTTGATCCAAAAATATTAAAATTAACATTGTTCATTAAACTATTGCATTCACGCATCAGTCTTGTAATCGTAATTTTGTCTTGCTTTTTAATGTAGGAACACTAGAAGTGGTAGTAACTGTCAATATGACAAACACTAGGACAGGTGGGTAGTAACACTGTATATATATCAAACTACCAACCCAATATTCTTAAACTTCTTTGCGCAGATTTATACAAGTTTTGCAAAGTAAGTACTAATGATATTGAGCTATATTTTTACCAATTGCATCAATTTCCAATTAAACGTTTAGTAACAAATCAGAAATTTTAATTCGATTTACTTAAATCAAATAATTTAAAATTATGTAAAACTGAGCGTACCTATTTCTACAAATTTTACAGAGTTAGTACTAATGACATTAAGCTATATTGGTACCAAATTGTATCAATTTCTAATAAAGCGTTTAACAATTATGATTGTCTGAAGCAACATACTCGTAGCCTAACTCAAGTCACTCAAGTCAAACAATTGAAGGTTATGTTAAATTGAGCGTACCGATTTATATAAATTTTGCAGAGTTGGTACTAATGATATTGAACTGTATTAGTACGAAATTGTATCAATTTCCAATAAAGTGTTTAAAAGTTATGATTTTCTGAAGTATGTTGCTCGAAGCCTAACTCAATTCACTAAAGTCAAACAATTGGGGGTTATTTCAAATTGAACTTGTAAATTTCTATTATTTTTTTACAATTAGTACTAATGGTATTGAACTATATTGTTACCAAATTGCATCAATTTCCAATAAAAAGTTTAGTAGATATAAGTTTTTTAAGTAACAAATCAGAAACTTAATTCAATTTAGTTAAATCAAATAATTTGAAGTTATGTGAAATTGAGCGTACCGATTTCTGCAAATTTTACAGAGCTGTTACTGATGATATTAAACTATATAGGTACCAAATTGTATCAATTTCCAATGAAGCGTTTAAATGTTATGGTTTTCTAAAGCAACATACTCGAAGCCTAACTCACAGTCAAACAATTTAAGGTTATGTTACCGATTTATATAAATTTTGCAGAGTTGTTACTAATGATATTGAGCTGTAATAGTACTAAATTGTATCAAATTTCTATGAAGCGTTTAGAAGATATTATTTTCTGAAGCAACATATTGGAAGCTTAACTCAGTTAACTTAAATCAAACAATTTGAGGTTATGTCAAATTGAGCTTATAAATTTCTATTATTTTTTTACAATTAATACTAATGGTATTGAACTATATTGTTGCCAAATTGCATCAACTTCCAATGAAGAGTTTAGAAGATACATTTTTTTTTAAGTAACTAATCAGAGGCTCAATTTAGTTTACTAAAGTCAAATAATTTGAGGTTATATCAAATTGTACTGGTAGGAATGATATTGATACATTTGTACTAAGTCATCAATTTCCCATAAAGCGTTTAGTAGTTACAAAAATTTAAAGTGCCAAATCAAAAGCTCAAGTTAATTTGAGGTTATATCAAACTGAGCGTACCGATTTCTATCAATTTTACAGAGTTGGTAGTAATAATGCTGTAGCATATTTTTACCAAATTGCAACAACTTTCAATAATGCGTTTAGTAGATATGATTTTTTAAGTGACAGTTCAAATAATTTGAAGTTATGTCAAACTGAGCGTACCAATTTCTATCAATTTTACATAGTCGGTACTAATGATATTTGAGTATATTAGTACCAAATTGCATCAATTTCCAATAAAGCATAGATATGAGCTTTTAAGCATCAATACAAACATTTAAAATTGTTCAGTTTAGTCGGCTAAGGCTAAAGCATAATCGAAAAGAAAAGCATAAAATTGGCACTAATTTGACAAAAAATATAAATCAAAAGATCAAGTTTTCTTGTCCAAAACTATACTGCACAGAAAAAGAAGTATCATCTGAACCATGTTCAAATGTCAACGACCAAGTCTACACCTTCCAGTAATCTGTAAAAAATTACTTTAACAACTGGAGAAGTATCTTGCACTAATCTACTAATACAACAAACCAAAGACCTCATTGAACCAAGACCAAAACTTCCTAGAAGTGATCAATCAAACCCCCATTATTAGAACAATGTTGAGCACTAAAAACCAGGAGTATAAAATCATATTTCACTAGGTTCGAGTAGTATCATTCCCATCTTTAACTACAGACACTAATCCCCTTACCAAAAACCATGGTTATTGTTCAAAATCAAACAACCGGTTGGACACCTTCCAGTATTCTGTAAAAACCTACAGCAACAAATGAAGAAGTATCTTGTACTAACCTACAGATCCTAACAACCAAAAACCTCATAGAACCAGGACCAAAACATCCTAAAAAAGATCAATCAGAATCCTACTGCCAAGCACTAAAAGTCTAAAATCATATTTTGATGGGTCATCAAAAACGCGTGCTTTTGTCTAAAATCCTGTCAAAATTACACAGGAAAAGAAGTGATTATCTGAACCATCTTTAAATGTTAACGACCAAGTTAATACCTTTCAGTGATTTGTAAAAAGCTACTCTAAAATCTGGTAAAGTATTTTGCGCCAACCTACAAATATTACCAACAAAAAACCGAGTCCAAGACTATCTAGAAGAAAGCAATCAAAGCCGCACTGCTAAATTGTGACCCTGAAGCCAACAGCCCAAAATTATATCTTGCTGGGTTCAAATAGTATGACTTCAATCTTCAACTACAGACAAAGATCTCTTATCGCAAAACACGCATTAATTGTCCAAAATCATGCTGCATGCATGATCGGTAAAAAGGTACTACAACAACTGAAAGAGTATCTTGCGCCAACCTACAAACACTACCTACCAAAAACCTCATGGAACTAGAACAAAAAAAAAAGATCAATCAGAAGCCCACTGTCAAACACTAGAAACTGAGTTAAAGTAGTATGACTCCCATACACAGCAACATATACACAAACCCACTCACCAAAAACGCGTTTATTGTTCAAAATCGTCAACATTGCACTAAAAAAGAAATAATCATCTAAACCGACACTTTCCGTGAAAAGCTACTCCAACAACTGGAAAAGTATCTTATACCAATCCTACAGCTACTACCAACCAGAAACCTCACAAAACTAAAACCAAAACTTCCTCAAACAGATAAATTAGAATCAAACTCTTAAAACCCTGTCAAACATTAGATGCTTAAATCATATCTCACTGATATATAAGACGTTTATTCAAAACTTAGGGTGGGATATGTTACAAAGTAATGTATAAATAATTTGAAAATTTAGAAAGAACCAAACTACATTTTGTCAAAACCTAGTTTTAATATTTTTTTGGCTATTTCCAACTATAATTTGACTGAAATACATTTAATTAAAAAAAGTATGATCGCTTCTGGATTCACTGGTAAAAAATAAATCAATTAAATAAAATTAGATGTAGAAATTAGAATGTGGTCAAAATTGCTCTTTTCGTTACAATACTGGAAATTAAGTTAGCGGTCGTTCGTAATAATTGATTCGTGGTATAAAAAACCTTTACCCAAAATTGATTCGTCACTAAACTGGTTTCAATACAACACGATCATCACGTATATTTTCTTAATTTAAGCATCTTTAAATGTTTTAAGAATTTATTAAGTTGGATGATTATAAGATAAAAATATGAATACTCCGCACAAATACAAATTAAACCATTAACTTCACACAGAAGAAGTCGTTTCTTTTGCGAGAGAAAAATAATATTTACGATTATGTAGGATAGATTAACAAAAAATGTATTTTTTATAAAATATAATATTACTTTATAATTTCTGCCGAAAATAACAAGAGATGATTTTACAAGATTAAAAATTTGATGGAGGTTAAACTCTACCAGACCGTGCAAGTTGATGAGAACGGAAGGAAGCGGTTTTATGTTGTCTTGTTAATTCCTTTGTATGTAAATTAAAAAGCAACTTTGTTGTAAAATGTAATATATTTTTTCAATAAAATATTTTAATATACCACTACCGCATACATTCTGCCTGGTATAAAAATATGTAGAAAATTTTATTTCAATTGTATATTACACATCAGTTTCACTACTTTCAGTGTTTAAATAATATTAATAATTCAATAGATCTGGTTTTAAATTAGTCCATTGCAATATTGAAGCCAAGGTTATTAATTAATTTTGATGTATATAGAGATTTTGTATTGCCAATAAAAAACCAATTACTTTAGGAAGACAATATTATACAAAAAGAAAACAGTTTTTTATAAATTCTATTACTTTTGGTTGCTGATGATGCAAATATACAGTTAAGTAAGAGTACTATGAACTGAAGTATTGCTGTAGTTGTTACATTTTTGTTAGTAAAGTGAAAAAATCTATTTTTGGAAAGTTGCTTTTATTTCTCCAAAAACACCTTTTATAACCAGAAAATGGCAGCACACAATCTGTCATTTTGCAAATGGCTTAAAATTTTACAATTATTGTGTAATGGCACTTACAAATTGTTAGAATCTAAGTCGTTGCTTTACAATTCAAACTACTCGAGGGTAATTGTGGTCTGGAGTGACCCACCCACCCGCCCAAATGTTGCTGATCAAAAGATTTAACATTACCTCCTCCTCCTCTGATAAAAGGACTTGTAACACTTGCAGAGAAGAAACATGTTCAATTCTTTGATAACAAACACTTGGGCGAGTTAGTGGGCATTCCAATTCAAACTACTCGAAGGGAATTGTAATATGGAGTGACCCACCCACCCGCCCAAGTGTTGGTGATCAAAAGATTTAATATCACCTCCTTCTCCTCTGACAAAAGAACTGTTTAACACTTGCAAAGAAGAGACATGTTCAATTCTTTGATAACAAACAATCGGACAGATGGGTTCATACTCTAATTCAAATTATTAGAGAGTAATTGTAATCTGAAATGACCCACCCACCAGTTCAAGTGTTGGTAATCAAAAGATTTAATATCACCTTCTTCTCCTCCGACAAAAAGACTGTTAACACTTGCAGAGATGAGAAAATTGAAATTCTTTGATAACAAACACTCGGGCGGGTGGGTGGGCACTCCAATTCAAATTACTCTATAGTAATCATCATCAAAATTTAATATCACCTTTTTCTCTTCTAACAAAAGGACTTGCAAAGAAGAGACAGTTCAATTCTTTAATAAAAAAACACTCAGGCAGGTGAGTGAATGAGTACTCCAATTCAATCTATTATTGGTGATCAAAAGATTTAATACCACCTCCTTCTCTTCTGATAAAAAAACTTCTAATACTTCCAGAAAAAAGAAACTTTAAATTCAAATTACTCAATAGTAATCATGAACAGGAGTGACCCACCTACCCGCCCAAGTGTTGGTGATCAAAAGATTTAATATCACCTCTTTCTCAAAAGGATGTAGCACTTGCAGAAAAATGGCTTGTTCCATTCTTTGATAAGAAACACTCGGGCGGGTGGGCACTCTAACTCAAATTACATAAAGGTAATCATAACTAGGAGCAACCCACCCACCTACCCAAATGTTAGTAATTAAAAAAATAGATAATACCTTCTCCCTCTTGGGCAGAGAGACTTCTAACGCTTGCAAAGAGAAGAAATTTTCAATTTCTTGATAACAAACTCTTAGACGGTTTGACTCTTCAGTTCAAACTACCCGATAGTAATCATGATCTGAAGTGACCCACCCACCAAAGTGTTGGTCATCAAGAAATTCGATTGACTTAAAGAGTATTACTAACATTTCATTCAAAGGGTGACAGAGGCGGCCGGTGCAAGTCCGAGAGCGTCCTGGCTTACGGTGTAGAGCTTCAATAAAGATGGGTTTGTTGCAAGTAGTATGCTATAAATGAATTAATTGTCATATCGACAATCACCGTCAAACAAAAGGCACAATACGAACACACTTACCCAGAGTGCGGTCCTTAAGCGAACCTGGTTAATATTGTGTTGTACAACGTGAAGGAGCTTAAAGCTAAACACAGTGGCCATACAGAATGTTATTTCTTAGCCAGAGAAACAATACCAGAGAGTAAAGGCAAGCGTAGCGAAGTTGTCTTACGGTTACAGTTAACTCATTACATTCATAGAAAGCTCTAGTTGCGCCAAACCTAGTAATGTCTTCGCAATTCAATTCGAATTCAATCAATTGAGAATTACAATTTTAAAAAAGTTTGATGATACTCCGAATATTAGCTAGAATACATGTTTAATTTAGCATTGAAAGAAACTAAATATTTGGTTAACAGTTCTAAAACAGTGAAGAAACAAAAGCAAAAGCTGCCTGAAAATCTCCGCATTTCCGCAAACTCAATTTCATTACTCAATGCTATGAAGTGGGTGGCGACCATAGCTCAATGGTCTAGTGCGAGGACTGTTAAGCAAGCAGGACCGTCCGGGTTCGATTCCCGGCAGCGGCAATATCTAATTTGTCGAATATATTACGATGCGGTCGTATCCTTCGCAATGCAATGGCATGTACTCCTTTCTTAAGTACGCAATCGTTAACTATACAAACTAACGGAATAAATTACGTGTTTTCCTACACCGTACAAGGCCACGCGTAAGTGTACCTCGACGATATCCTAGTCTATCCACAAAACCACAAGTAACACTTAAGGCATCTCAGCCTAATGCTCAAGCGCATTCAAAAACTTGGGCTCCGCTGTGGCCAAAAAAAGTGCCATTTTGAAAAGACTAAAACCAAATACCTAAAACACAAATTTACAACAAAAAGTGCTATAAACAAAAGACAAGCCTTAATAGCAAATCAATAGCTACTCGAGCACTCGCCTCAATAAGACCCAGAGGAAGTACCACAGCACGGAGTAGACTAATTTTGAAGAACAAAACAGATAACTATTAACTGTTAACAAATTAGATAAGATTGTTTCCAAAAAGCTCAAACTAACCCTGAGTAACACTAACGGATTTGCAAAAAAAGTAGTCGACTGAAGCACTCTTCCTTTGGTGATCCCATAAATAATTAAAACAATATCGAGATGCCTGAAGTAGACATTCTCACAATGGGAAAACTAAAAGATGCAATAGCAAAGCTAATCTACAAACTATAAGAGCGTTATCTAAGATGAATTATAAATTATGAACTACAACGAGGGCACTTCTAAATAGATAAACTTGTACTTTTGAAAAAAGCAATCACAAAGAGGCAGTTAACTACAGATGCCTGTGCCTGACTAATATCGTTGAAAAACTATTTGAGCACTTAATTACCAACAAGCTAAGGAAAACGGTAGAAAGCATAATTTCCGCAAACCAATTTGGTTTTATAAACGGAAGGTTAAAGACACGATCGATATTAAAAATGCTTTTGGTAGTGTCCCGTGAAAAAGCATAAATGAAGATGTTGACAAAAATAAGAATTAGTAAAGAGATGATAAATAAACTTTTCAGAGGAAAAAAAGAAAGTTTAAAGATGTCCCGTGGGGTTCCGCAAGGTTCCATTTTGGGACCCCTACTATAAAAAATCTTCTATAACAAAATGTTAAAAATAGAATTAAACAAATGAGTGCATAGTATGTTTCGCAGATGACAGAAACAATTGAAACATTAAAATAAAAAAAAAAAAACTAGTGTTGACGGCTAATAAAACTCTTCTTCTTCTTTACGTGCCTTGTCCTCCACGAACGTTAGCGATCATCAACATTATTTGGGTCTTGTTGACAGCTCAACGAAAAATAGTTGTAGAGCTGACCCCAAACCACTGTCCTAGGTTTTTCAACCAGGACGTCTTTCTGCGACCTGGCCCTCACCTACCAGCTATCTTTCCCTGCATTATATTTTGTAATAATCTATACTTCGAGCCTCGCATGATATGGCCAAGATACTCAAGCTTGGGTTTTTTCAGAAGATATAGAATTTCTGTGTCCTTATTGAGGCGGGCAAGAACTTGCGCATTAGATATTCTATCTGCCCACACTATACGTAGCATCCTTCTGTATGACCACATATCGAATGCTTTTAACTTTTTGCACATAGCATCTGTGAGCGTCCAGGTCTCTGCGCCATACATTAATCTGGAGAAAACATAACAACGTAACAACCGAACTCGCAGATTGAGATTAAGGTCCCTGTGGCACATAACTTGCTTCATTTTATTGAAGGCCGCGCAAGCTTGTTCTATTCTAGATTTAATTTCTTTCGATTGGTCCCATTGCCGATTCAGGGAGCACCCTAGATATTTGAATTGGACAACTTGTTCAATTTGCTGATTTCCTACTTTTATGTTTGTCACCACATTGCGCTCCTTACTGACTACGATGACCTTGGTCTTGTTTATGTTTAGTTCT
Organism: Tachinus rufipes; assembly: GCA_963932245.1. NCBI lineage: Eukaryota > Metazoa > Arthropoda > Insecta > Coleoptera > Staphylinidae > Tachinus > Tachinus rufipes. The sequence goes on along the minus strand of OZ010747.1, from coordinate 83,147,082 downwards.
ATCTAGCCAATTCAGCAATTCTTGAAGATCTTTCTCCGTATTCGCCAGCAGGACCGTATCATCTGCAAGTTATTCACCACCAACCAGTTTAGTAAGATACCTTCAAATTTTCCATCCAAAGCTTCGGCAAATATTCGTTCGGAGTATATGTTGAATAAAAGTGGTGATAACACGCACCCTTGTCTAATCCCTCTTTGGATTTCTACTTCATCTGTATTGTTGTTATCTACTCTCACGGATGCGGATCAGTGCCAGTATAAAAAGTAAAACTCTAGAAAAGACTAAACAAGATTGAACACAAAGAACTAAAAATAGCTAAAGCGGTAATATACGGTAGCAGAAGACTTACAAAACTGACACTGGAAATAAAAGCTACAAAAGATGCGATTGAATACTTATGTATGTAGTTTTACCAAAATCTTGAAATGTAAGAAAAATTACTGACAAAGCAGAAAAAGTGCGTTAGGAAGCATACATATTATGAACCATCATGTTATAAAAAAACGTGCTTAGCTCAGTAGCTACTATGTTATCTTATATGATGCCCAATATAGAAAAAAACATGTGTTAAAACGACCTTAACTCAATGATCTAGTGTGAGAACTGTTAAGCATGCAAGCTGGGTTCGACTCCCAACAGTGGCAATATCTTAATTTGTCGCATATATTTTGATGCAGTAATGCAATAGCAAACCAGCAAAATTGCCTAGTAAACCTCTCTACTAGTATAGTTTGGATTTCACGTTAAACTGTAGGTCCCGTATGCTTGTGTAGGACTATTATCGCACACAACAAACATACACATTTTTTTGCAACAAAAAAGAGTTGCGTTAAAAATCATTGAATGAACATTTCTACAGAAGCAATACTTCTAATCGCGGCGTATATGCCAATAGATCTTATGGTTGGACAAAACAGAAGTTTTCAACAAAAGAATAGCAAGAAAAAAAAAATATACGAGAGAATCTAACATCTAGATGAAAGTAAATGAGCAAAAAACACAAAAAAACGGGTGAACAAAAGCACTAATCCCAGATGGATGGATAAATCTTACAACTTACATAGTTCTAAGGTAAGCATAGCTGTAGGTGCAAGTGTAATGAAGATAATGCAAAACAGGTAACCTTCGAGTTGGATCCAATAGTCACAAATAATATCGTTAATTTTATGTAAGTGAATAAAAATTTAAAGCAAACCACACAACTACAACAAAAAAATCATCCAATAAGTTAAAGCAGATAAAAGAATAAAATACCAAGTTCCAGCACAATTACATACTCTAGCCCAGTTCACCACAAACTGAAAACAAGCTGCAAAAACAAGGTCTACAGTAAGGCTTTTCAAAGCAAATTTCCGCTCCACCTAGAAGCTCTCCCAATGCTAGCAAAAAGCAATCCTATGCGCAAGCTACAAGAAAAGCACAAAATGATTGTCCCAAGCAAGTAACAATGATTGTTATTCTAGCCAACTAGATAGTACAAGTCATCCAAGTATATGCACCAACAAGTGAATCCAAAGAGGACGAAATAGAACAATTCTACGACGATATCTCGGCTGCAAAAAGAGCAGAAAAGCTTCAGTTTTCCATTATTATTGGCATCTTCAATGCAAAGCTAGGAGAAAGGAAAGTCATAAATGAGAACCATATTGGACTAGGTAAAAAGAAGAACCGCGGAGAAACGCTGTTAAACTATCTACAGCAGGAAAATCTGTACTGCATGAACACATTTTTTCAAAAATCAATACACCGCAAGTGGACCTGGGTCAGCCCAAACGAGAGAATACAAAACGAGATAGATTACATAATTTCGAATAACAAAACTGTAGTAAAAGATGACTCAGTTTTAAACAAATTCCAGACAAGAAGTGACTATAGGCTGGTCAGAGCGACTCTTTTAATCAACACTAAAACTGAACAAACAAAAATGATCCTAAATCACCCCACACCACTAATAGACAAACTTAAGCAAAACGCTGTTGCATACCAGCAAGAACTAGATAAAAAACTAAGCCATTTCCATAACCTCCAAGATCTAGACATCAACTCTGATAAAATTGTTAAAGACATTAACACAGTACATAGGAAAGTATGTACAAGAGCAAAAATACATATAAACAAAAAGATAAGCTTAAATACAATCAAGCTCGTAGAACAACGAAGAGACATAAACCGCAGCTCACCACAATTCAAACAGTTGAATAAAAACATAAAAACGGGGATTTGCAAGAACATACGATCTTTCAATACTGCAAAAATTAAAGAAGTCATAGAAGATAATCGAAATATGAAAGTACGAAGAAGACATATCAAACGGAAAACCCAAAATTTATAAAATACAAAACAACAAGAGTGCCATTATTAGAGACCAGGAGGGAATCAAGAAGGTAATAGAAGAGTTCTATACAAAACTGTACTCCTCCTCCATAAACAAACCATTAGCAAATAACACCAGAAAAGTCATTAACGTAAACTCCGAAGAAATGTAAGATATCGATACCCATGAACTAAGAATGTCACTAATCACATAAAAAACAGAAAATCTCCGGGTACAGATAGAATAACTACCAAAATGCTAAAAATGGGAGAAGATACCTTAATAAAGACTGTGCAAATTTTACTACTATAAATTGCTCACAAAAGTTATAACAAACCGCCTAACAAACAAACACGACTTCTACCAGCCCCAGAGCAGGCAGGTTTTTGAAAAAGATTTAGTACAGTAGACCACCTCCAAACCATTCGATCGCTAATCCAAAAATCTGTCAAATACAACATCCCTCTACACCTAGCCTTTGTAGATTACGAGAAGGCGTTTGACTCGATCGAGATATGGGCAGTATTAAATGCAATGACCAACGCACGAATTGACTCTAGATACTCAAACCTACTGATCTACATCTATGAAACTGAAACACTCCCAATTAAGCTGGACAACGTCACCATTACTAACAAGGTTTCTATTAGAAAAGGAGTAAGGCAGGGTGATACCATCTCACCAAAACTCTTCACGCTGGCAATGGAAGATGTCTATAAATGCTTGGATTCGGAGAAGAACGGTGTAAACATCAATGGAAAACATCTGAACCATTTGCGCTTTTCCGACAACATTGATCTTATTAGCTCGAACATCAAGGAGTTAAAAAACATGCTCACACAAATAAATTTAGCATCAAAAGAAGTCGGACTCAAGATGAACCTCAAAAAGACCAAAATTATGAGTGATTCTAAAATTCCTATCTCCATAGAACAAAATGAGATGGAAAACATAGCAGAGTATGTGTATCTGGGTCATGTGATCAGACTTGAAAAAGAAAACCAAAATAAATCGCAGAATTAAAATAAGTTGGGCAACATTCGGTAAGCTGAGTTACATACTGAAAGATCAAAGCATCCCATATGGACTAAAAAGGGAGGTGTACTATAAGTGCATCCTCCCCGTAACTACGTATGGTCTTCAAACAACTACCCTTACTAACAGATCAGCAGACAAGCTGCAAACTTGCAAAAGGGCAATGAAAAGAGCCATGTTAGGTGTAAACCTAAGAGATCACATTCAAAACACCGAAATCCGCAAGCGAACAGGTGTCGAGGATGTTATCACACAAGTCGCAAACCTTAAGTGGAGCTGAGCAGGCCATGTTGCAAGGTAGGACCCAGCAAAGTGGACGATACGGGTGATGCAGTGGAGACCACAGACCTCTAAGAGAAGTGTGAGAAGACCCCAAAAAAAGGTGGAGAAACGACATCTGAGAAGTCGCCGGCTATTCGTGGCAACAGAAAGCTAAAGAAGGCCTATGTCCAGAAGTGGATAGATACAGGCTGAAGAAAAAGTAGAAAAAGTACAAATTTCCCAAATAAACTAATAAAACGCCTATAAGTGCCTGTAATAAATATTCAGTTAAGACAGGAAAGTTAATGCCACAAATTGAAAATTAATCTAACCAAACTTCCAACATTCATTCAGGAAGAGAGAGGAAGAGTAGTCAGTTAGCGCTCGTGAGAGTAAATCAAACACAATGCAATCTTACCTACTGCCCAAAAAAAAAATTTAATTTTCAAGATCGGTGAGCAATTTTGAATCAATTTTATAAAGTAAATAAGTTTTTTTTTACCAATTTTTCAGTTTCTGCGCAATCTTTAAATTTTAATCAATAAATAAATCATATACGCAGTTTTTTTGGTAAATTTCAAGCAACAAATTTTCTTATTCCAAACAATTTCTATGAATTTTTTCACATAAAATTACTCTTTTAATCAATTTTTGTTGTTAAACTACGAATAGTTCTTCTGTGTAAATTTTGACTAATTAATCTAAGACTTAAATTCAATTGTGTTTTATAGAGACAATTTCTAGGTTTGTATGGATAAACAAAATTAATTAATTAAGTTAAGTCTGTTTGTTCAAATCTTCTCAAGCTATACTTATTCTCAATTATTCTCTAATAGTCATAGAACACGAATCTCGGCGCATAATTTGTCACAGGTTCGAGCCCCAGCTCCCTTTTTTTTTTAATTATAGCATGTATTAATTCAAGACCTTAGTCTAATATATTATTGATTATTGTCCATTTAACCATAATTACATTTAATATGAGAGTGTGGTGACCAGATACTAATAGGCCTCGTCAGTATCTACAGCGCCTACATTCTCTCAATTAACAGGTGCGGTAATACATATTTTTGTGTTAAATTCCAAGTATATATTCAAAGGCAGTTTGAGTGATAATAGCACAAACGTAAGCCCTAAAATATCGGCCCTTGCAAATGAAGAAAAATAAATAAAAGTTTTCAAACGTATTTTTCTACAACACTATTAATGACATCATTATTTATGATGTAAGATTGTATAACAACTACCCTGAATTTAAGAAACGCAGCCGGATTAACTATTTGTATCATTAAAGTTAAATGTATAAAGCATTTCATTTTTTTCTAATTAACGATAATAGGCTCGTTTGTCGGGGGTTTCCAATACAGTTTAATCCCTTAAGCTACAGTACAATTAGCAGAGGATAAGACCATGCCGATTCCCTACAAACTCTTACTTAAAAGAAAAAGTTTATTACAAATTATAATTTACGCTGCTACTTAAACCGGCAAGAAAATAGCAATAAGTTTTAATAAAATAATTAATTTTCTGTTAATTCTAAATTTAAATTTAAAACTAATCGGTTTATAGATACGTTTTCTAACAAAACTAACAAGAGAAATAAATCTTTTACTTGCATTGCAATTTTCTTGCTTAATTATATATAATCAAATTGATCAAAATACAATTTCAATAGTAATGTATTTTAAATATGTTTTCTTATAATTATAATAGTTCAAGGTCTGTCTTAGTTCAATTTTATTTAAAAATAAACTAAACATTGATGAAATATGTCATCACTTTAATTTAATTAGCAATTGCTACTCAAGTGTATTTATAACCAAAATATTTTCATCAAATTGGTTTGCTTTAGATTTATTTATATAACGTAGTAACTAGATGATTGTCAATTAATAAAGCAAATAACATTCTCTACTTTCTGGAGAGGCACTAGTTGGGTTGTCATTAAAGCTATTTTACATTAGGTGATAAATTAAATAGTGAATTGTATTTTATGAATAAAAAATTATTTTAGTAACGTGGGTGGAACTTTGATTGGCAAAAACCTGACGTGCAAAAAATAACTATTGATTTTATTAGTGGAATTATGTTGAAATAGAAATCTCGTGATGGCCAACCTACGCTATAATTTTGTGAAGTTTTAATTCTTTTGCGTCATTGATTTGATTTATATACAAATTTCTATTATCAGGGTCGTTTTCTATTAAATTGATTGGCATCATTGATTGATATTTGAAAATGATGTCGACTGCTATTTAAAACGTTTTTTTTTTAATACGAAATGTTCTGGGCATTAATAGTTATTTCTTGATAATGTGCCAAACATGTAAACTAACTAAATTAATATGCAGTTTTCAAATAAATACAGGGTGTTCAAAAAAGAATGTAAAATATTTAAGGGGTGGTAGTACGAACCACAACAAACAAAAAGTCTTAATAAACATGGGTTGTCATAGCAACGGTTTTGGAAATATTGTGCGTTTTTTTTTCTATATTGTACTGAACATATTTTACTGTTGGCGTGCAACTGAGTGATCTCACCGTTTAAATTCACTATAAAGATTGTTTAAAATGGCCACCGTTGCACTTGAGACACATTCTCTATCTATTCTTAAGAGAGATTTGCTTGCCCTACGTAACATAACATCCAAATTAGTTCAACTGTCTCAAAGATGCGTCTTCTAAGATCTACAATAGTCTCTGATAGTTTTTATACAAAGCAAATCCTTCATATGGTCTCACAAATAATAATCTAAATAAGTTACGTTCAAAAATCTTGTGAGCCAAGAAATTAAAGCAATGGAACTACTAAAAAAGTATCAACGAGAGGTATACAATGGGATCAAGAATCTGCAGTGCAGAGAAGCTAAACATACCACCTTAAGAAAGAATCAAATAAGAACTATCTAGGCCACGAACGTCAAATTTGAGCAAAGTTGGAAAATTTGAAACGAATAAAATTGAAGCTGGCTTCGTTGCCCATAAGGGTTGGTTTGTGATAAAATGTTAATTTAATGCTTATGTGCGCTATATGGATGAAATCACTATTGTGGTCTTCTTAGAATTTATAACTGGCAGTTTGTTGGGCATTTTTATTTAAATTTGTGGATGAGTTATGAAGAGTGAGACGGTGTCAATTTTTGCGTCACCATTACATAAGAAAAGTGTGGTTAGATACCTCCGTAGACAGAAAATGCATTGTTTTACTTTGTAGCAACGTTTAAAAATTTAATTTAAAAATAGGTCTCATTTGTCTGCAACATCGCAAAAATTGCGTACGTTGTTTGGAAGAAATGAAGCGCAATCAATCGAAAAAATACAAAAGTTTGTAAAAATAGTGCGTGAAACTGGAATGCTGGAAGCATGCTCATCCAAAGCGTTCTGCCAAAATTGTCGCTTCTGTGGCTCGAAGTGTACGCGAGCACCCAGGAACATCAACTCGGAGCAGAAGTCAGCAACTCGAAATTCCGCAAACCACTTTGAGGTGGAATCTTCACAAAGACCTCGGTAAGTTTGCGTACAAAGTGCAACTCGTTCAAGAAATTAAAATAGCCAACCTTGGTGCCCGTTTTTGCTTCGCTAAGTGGGCTTTAAACAAATTGAATGTTAAATCTAATTTTAACCGAAAAATCATCCTTTCGGACAAGGCCTATTTGTATCTTGAAAGATATGTAAACAAACAAAATTGCCATATTTGGGGAACATAAAATCCACATGCCATACTTGAGAAATCAATGCATCAATTGCAAGTTACAGTTTGGTGCAAATTTTAGAATGGTGGCGTTATTGTGCCATTTTTCTTCGGAAACGTTGATAAAGCCAACGTTACTGTTACCGAAGATCGTTACAGAGGCATAATCACTGGTTTTTTGTAACCCGAATTGGAGAAACTTGATCTACAGCAGCTCTAGTTTTAACAAAATGGGGCAACGTGCAACCTAAAAAACCACAAGAACTGTTAAAACTTATCAGTGACACCTGCGATGAGCTTGGCACTAGAAAAGTCGGAGTACGCGGAATTAGAACCCCAATATATTGGTGGACATCAGAAATTGCAGAAAGCCGGAAAAAATGTTTGTAAAAAAAAAAATTAAGACACGTAGAAACAAACGCGCAAGCAGTACGGAAGAAGATAAAGAAACCGCAGAAGAACAATACAGACAGCAGAAGACGAAGCTCAAAAAGGCGATAAACATCGCAAAACAAGAAGCCTGGAATAAAGTTATAGAAAAAGTGAAAGATGACATTTGGGAAAAAGGTTATCGACTCGCAACCAGCTCACTCCGCATAAGACATCAAAGTAACATACCAGAAGAAGTAGCTATTAAAGAAGCAAAGGTTCTTTTTCCGGAAGACCCGGAAATTAATTGGATTCGTAGCACAGTAAACAGTCAGGAAATTCCCCTCTTTACGGAAGAAGAGGTTACAAACGCTGCGAATAAAATCAAGCCAAAAAAGGCACCCGGACCTGATGGAATACCTCCCGAGGTTGTAAAAATGGTGGCTCAATCATTAACAGGAGACTGCCTGCGAGTGATGAGCAAACTGTTACAGATCGGCGAGTTTCTACAAATTTGGAAAACAGCCAGATTAGTACTACTTAAAAAACAGCGCAAGCAAGGCAAGATAAGCCAACTTACAGACCACTATGCCTCCTAGACTGTATGAGAAAGTTACTAGAACAGCTGCTAAAAGGCAAGATACTGGAAGAGCTGGAAAACACTGGAAGTCTAGCTAAGTCCCAGTATGGCTTTGTAAAGTCGACGGTGGATGCGATGGAAAGAGTGCTAGAAGAAGTAGACAAGGCAAGAAATGGAGGGGGGCGACATATGAAGCTCTGTCTGCTAGTCACTATAAATGTTAAAAATGCTTTCAACTCAGCGCCTTGGAAGGATATTGTCAGATCTCTAAGAGAAAAAAACATCCCACCATACCTGCTGCAAATGATGAAAAGCTATTTCTCTCAAAGAACATTGGTAGTGGGGGGAGACGCTCCAAAAAGTCACGTGCGGTGTCCCGCAGGGATCGATTTTAGGTCCACTGCTATGAAACGTTTACTACGACGAGGTTCTGCAACCAAACGTCACAACCGTGGGATATGCAGAAGATCTAGCAATTGTAGTCACTGCAAAGACCAAGAAGAACCTAATAGCATCAGCAAATCACTAGCTGGATGAAGGAAAATAGACTAGAAATAACTGCGGAGAAAACAGAAGCAGTACTCTTGAGCGACAGCAGAAAGGTCAAAAAAGTTACCGTAGAAGTGTTAGGCAAAAATATCACCACCACTCGCGAGATAAAATACCTAGGCGTAACTTTTGATTCTGAGGCAAAAATGAAGAAGCACATAATAAACACCAGCAAGAAGGCAGAAACATCTGTCAGGATGCTTGCTTGTCTTATGCCAAATATACAGAGTCCCACAGCATAAAAAAGGAGGCTGTTATGCGCAGTATCTCATTCCATAATCCTATATGCCGCCCCTATCTGGGCAAGAGGCCTGGCACACCAGAAATACAAAGACATATTACTGAAAGTGCAGCGGAAGATAGCCATACGCGTATGCAGCGCATACCGAACTGTCTCCACTAACGCAATCCTTGTAGTTGCCGACATGCCACCTATAGACCTTTTGGTAGAAGAGAGGAAAAACGGGTATGGGAAGAATCCAGCAGAAATGCTGACTTTAAGTGGCGATACTTTAAAAAACTGGCAAAACCGGTGGGAGAAAACAGAAAATGTAGGCTAATGGACAAAGAAGGTTATCCCAAACATAGAAAAATTAGTATGGAGAAGGCATGGAGTAACAAACTACTTCTTGACGCAGATGTTGACTGGGCATAGATGTTTTGAGGCGTACCTCCACAAATTCAAGATAAGAGCGACCTCAATATGTGCATATTGCCAGGATACGGACGATGTGGAACACACGTTCTTCAAATGCCCGCGATGGAACGACGAACGGAGAACGGCTGAAACCTAAGTCGGAGCGGCGCTGACTCTGGAAAACATCATGGCATACACGCCGAGCACTACTGACTGCTGGAACATTATATCTACGATGGCAGGAGATATAATGAAGACCAAGGAAGACGAATAAAAAAGAAAAACAAACGAGGAAATAGCCCAACAAAAAGAAATGTAAGAGAACCGAAAACGTGGACCAGACGATAATAACTAGGGTCTGCAGAAACGCAGGTCCGGGCAAACTCCCCCGAAGTAATACCGGATTGCAATTCCGGAGCTGAGTTTACATGAACGCCAAGTAGAATAGGGGTTTAGCGGATGAGAGCTTCGCACGCAGGCTGGTAGAGCTTCCCCCAGCCCCATTTTTTTTTTTTTTTTTTAAATAGGGCAACATCTCATATTGCACATGCCACGATCAATAATCTGCGCATCAAATTCAACAACCGCGTTATTAGCCGTTGTGGTGATGTAAACTAGCCACCTCGCAGCTGCAATTTGACACCGCTTTTTTTTGTGGGGCGGATTGAAGGAAAAAAGTGTATTCGCAAAGCTATCGCCGAAATACCGCTGAAAACAGTGGCGCAAATACTCGATAATTGGTCCTCAAGAATGGCCTACTGCCAAGCATGCCGCGGCGGCCATCTAAATGAAAACTTATTTCATACTTAATCAGAATATACACTCTCTGAAATAAAATAAAAATAAGACGTTTGTTCTTTATCCTATATACTATAATTTCAACTTAAAGATGGCCCATCCTTTACTATATATCATTCATTCACATTGACATAGTGAGCAGCATGCAAGATATCATCTAGATGTAAGTTTCCAGCCAGAAATGACAAAAGTAAGTCCGTCATAGTGTCCTCAATGTGATCAGAATCTACCCTTCTACATAGAAAAAAACATATGTAGATCTTTTTCCTTCCATTCTCATCTATTTGGATGTGGGGCTCCAACACTTAAGAACACTTAATTTTTAATCCCGTATAGACGTAACATGTGGTTTACTATAAATAAACGAAGTCTTTCTGTTGCAGTAGCTAGTTTAGTAAATGCTCTCCAAAACCTACAAAACTCCGCAACTTTTAAGGCCGCGACACAAGCCCCCTTCAAGTTCAGCCAACCTCGATCAAGCATAGAGCATAAACAAAGTTCTGCAGGCTAATGCCGTAAGTGAGCATAGCCAAACCAACGGCACCACACTCCTTTGTTTCCCGCTCCTATAAATATTAAAATTTCACAACCGCAGTCAGTCGAGACCAAGGAACCATCCAACAAACAAAGAACTGGAGAATACTATGGCAAAAATAAAACAAATTTTCCGTTTGCTTCCTCTAACTAGTGCTAATACCGTCGCACGCTGCAGCTCCCCGTCGACCACCAACAGTCACTCAGTCACTCTGGATATTCCGACACCAACATACTATGCGCCTGCAAATCCCGCCAGAGTTTCAAGATGACCACTGATTGCTGTACTTACACATCGGCCAAACCAAAATCACAATAGTTCTTAGAAAACTTGCACTCTGTGTGAGTGTGCTTTACTCAGACACAACGGAAACCTTGGCCGTGAGTCAAACAACCGCTCCCAAACCTAAAAATAATATGGTGCCTTAACAAGCCCCTAAACCAAACCCTAAGAAGAAACAAAAATAGAAGAATTCATATTAATAGCCTTTGTAGGCTGACAAATCTAAACTAACTGAAACAGAAAAAGAATACGCGACTGCAGAGATGCCGCGAGAAAATCGCAAAAGAAGAAGAAAATAAATAGTCACTAGTAGAATACCTTGCAAACTTCGTACGATACGACATCAAAACACAAACTCCATCCGCATTTTCATAGCAAACTGCCAACCACAAGATCACCTATGTAGCGTCACCGACCCAAATTCCCAGAAACTCCAAAACAACACAGACTATATCTGTATGACCGATAGAAACCATATACACTCGCTGCAGTTAAAGATCGTCAACTCCGGCAACTACTATATTGATTGGAAAGTTGGTCGCAGCGCAAACATCCATCTAAAGCTGTTGCTCAACAACAATGAGAACCACAACCACCAGCAATACTACGGTGAAAACTGAAAAGGTTTTGTAATTTAAACAGAAGAACGTATTCGAAACCCATCTCGTAGTCTTCAAAGAGGTCAAATCTCACTCAGCCAATTAAGACCACCCAGAATACTAACATTGCCAAAACTTTTACTTCCAAGTGCTACAAAGAAGCAAAATGCTTCGGCTCAATTCTAACTGTAGTCGCCACCATCAGCAACACTACTGACGGAAGCCGCTTTACGGCAGACATCCAAAACCCAAACGTGATGGAAGACCAACTGCATTGCATTCAAGAGAAACCGGACTAGACCCGAACAGTTACCCTTCAAGCCAAACGCTCAAAAAGACTCTTACTGCTGAGCCCTGCCTAGCCCTCAGCACAACACGCGTAGCCCACACCCGTATCCCCAGCATTGTCATAATCAACACTACGCTAACGGAGCCGACGTCAGTCGAGAGCAAAAACTCATCAAGCAAACAACTAAGACCAGATTTTCTGCTCCCACCATATACTGCCTACACCGTCCCAAGTTACAGCTTCACGGCAAACAACAACGACCTCTACTAATTTCGACTCCTCTAGAATATCCGAAGCGTATGTGTGGAGTATGTTAGTGAAGGGTTGCTTGCACACCCCGCCAGTGTTTCAAGACGAACACTGATAGCTGCAATATGCACTTTCACGTTGCTAAACTTGCATTCTGTATGAGTTCGTGTAAGATCACTCTGAGAGTATGCGTTTGTTAAGCAAGCATTCTGGGAGAATGCGTATGTAAAGACTTCATTTGTAAAATGTTTACTCCGGACTTGGGCCTGCCGTCTCAGCAGTCCACGGAAGCAGCAATAACATCTACTCAATAGATAGAGTACACTATCAAAAGAACATGTTGTAACTAGTCGCCACAGCTCCCAATAAGATGCGAGCCAACCTCTACCTACAACAACACCCAACTTAAAGACATCTTCAAGTTGAAAACATACGGACTAAAGTCACGCCAGCAACAAATGTATGACTGCACACTTGTCTACTGCCTCAAGTCAACACATGACTTCTGGTGTACCAGAAGGAACATTACTTGGTGCAACATCCAAACCACCTCATGTCACACTGACGCTAAAAACATTCACATTAACAAATCATTTTCTACCCATAATCTCCAATATCAACATGCAAGAGCAACTTCGCCGACTTCTTTACTTGTGACGGATAAGACCTTCAACATCAAAAACCTCAAACCAGTAACTCGACTTGGCAGACAGGTTCTAAGTCTACTACCAAAACCCAAAAAATCGCACTAGCTTCAAAAGCAATATATTCAACAACCTTAGCTAATATGAAGAAGAACCGGAAAATTACCCGCACTCCCTGACAAAAACCCTGACTAACACTTTAGTCTCAAAGTCATTCTAGTACTCTACTGGAAAGAAACCCCTGTCCTCAATTCCAGAACGCAATTTTCTAGAAAGAACAGCCCAGACTAATGCAATCCCTCTACCGGAAGCATCTAGCCATAAAGGATAGCTCTACCTAGTCACTGAGACCATTGTGGTTACTACATCAACCTTAGTACCATTCTCGCCGCCCCTTCATCACCTTAATAAAAGCAGTCCGTAAGTTATTGCGCCAAACAAGAGGCATTGTTGGAACAACGTTTTAAATACACTCGAATAAAGACTCCCTAAAACCTAGAATATTTCTTCAAAGAAATCGAGTAGACTTCACCTAACCTAACCCAACAATAGCATACTAAAAAGATCTCGTTTGTCCCAGAAACTACGCTTACAAACCTCGACCCAGAACAACCTAGGTACATTATGTACACATTAGTAGATTTTTTTTTTAATTTTGTTATACCAAGCTAACTTTAATGAGCGGATGTTAATGCCGATGTACTACAATTGGTCCCAAAATTGTCAAAATTGATTCAATTCCAATAAATGCTGGTTTGCGGTTTTTGACTGACGCAATTGTAATCTACTTTTATAGTCAAGGTGCTAAAAGATTAAATTTTTGTAGGATTTTGTAAAAATTAAGATAAAATACAAAGAAATTACGCTACATCTTCTAGGCAAGTGAGAGACTTACAATAAGCCTTCTTTGGCTACCACATGCTAACTAAAGAATAGCTCAAATCAATTCCTTTTTTTCAAAAACTCCTAAAAGTAAATACTTGCAATTATCCGCATCATGTTTCATTCCTTTTTTAATCAATAAACCATTCAGTTTTAAATGAAACTCAAACTATCTCCACTCCATTGATTGATTACTGAAACGATCAGCTTCATAATATAAAGCTGCCGCCTATCTCGAACAAATTATTTTATAAAACTTTACTTTACCCCAGTTATAATTTCAAAACTGTGTACAAACTGCACATATTTGAATATTAAATATTATATCAGAAGGCTTATCTGTTTGTATTTCACCCGCATATATGAAAAAAAAAACGCTCTGCATAACAATAACAAAATATAAATCAAAAATGTGCACATTGAATCCAAACAATGAACTATATTAATAAATAAATATTCACAGGAAATTGCAAAGCCAACGAACCTTTAAATATGCCAAATATTAAATTATATCCAACACGATTTATTTTTATAAAAAGCAATAATTTGAATTATCCAATCCTGTTCAACATCAAATGTGGAAATAAACTTTCGCTTAATTTTTAAGCAAGTATGTAATCTGAAAAATGAAAGTAGTATTGCGTTATAACAGGTGCTATTGTATTTCATTCATTGAATCACACGTGTATTAATCAGTTGAATTGTTCTCATAATTTTTAATCGCTTTGTTATTGTTATATTAAACTTTAATCTAATCAAATTATACTTGGAAAAGATAACAATAGTTTAGTCATTAGTTAGTGGTGTTTGAGTTATCAACATCATTTTACCACAAAGTCTGATATTAAGTTACAATGAAATTTAATAAAATTCCTTAAAATAGATCTGCCATTATATTGTATTACTCTCATAACAAATAAATTGTTAAAAATGCCGAGCAAGTAGATGCAATTGTTTTATTAGGTGCATACCGTGACACAACATTAAAAAACCGACAAATAAATGTTAAAAACTTTAAAATATGTGTACATAAGAACATGCGTAAATCACAACAAAATTATTAAAAATGTTAAACAAAGTTAAAAAAGTAGATGCAATTTTTTGATTAAGTGCATACCGTGGCACAACTATAAAAAACCAATATGTAAAATGCAAAAACTTTAAAATAAAACAAAATAAATGTTTTTTATTAGATGCTTACCGTGACACAACATTCAAGAATCGACTAATAAAACGTCAAAAATTTTGAAATATGAGATAAGCGTCATATCAACAAAATAAATGCAAACTTATGAAAGGTGCAGACCGTAACACACAATTTTATTATTAATCGCATAGAAGACAGATAAAAACAGATTTGTAGACTAGGTTCGTAATAAAATTACCAATCCTCTGGCAAGACAAAAAATGAGTAATGCAAATTTTAACACAATTGTTGGTTGCGGGGTGACAGATATGTGAAAATAGACCATTCATACCATGACTCAACTGTCAACCGTCAATGCAAATGTTAAAAAAAATATATAATTCCATTCCATCAAAGCATAGTAGAACATTGTTAAAAAAATTATCAACGGAGGTTAGCAATTAAGTGTACCTTGAAATAAGTAAAAGTAAAATGACAGTTTCTTGTTAGCAAACGATGAGCCGCATGTGGTTTTTTTAAACGTATAAGTGTTTGTATCTATAATTTTTAAAGTGTATTGTAATTAACTATACTTATATTTTATTATCTCTCACTTATGTCACTCGTAAGAGACTTTTTTGACCAATAAAATTATTCAATTCTAATCTATAAGAGCACACAGAACCGATTATAAAAAATGAAAATAATCTCAGAAAAATTTCAAATACAGTCGTAAACTATCGAAAATAACATATTTAGCAATAAAATATAAAAAAAAATAATCAAAATGTACCATAAACTGTTTTAAAACTGCAATTTTTGACTAAATCCGGACATAAACGTGTACACATTTTCATAAAATCTTACAAAATTCAGCTATAAAATATTAAAAACATTTTAAATCAACCAAAATTTTGCATAAACTGTTGCAAAGTACGAACATTTTTTTAATAAAATGTCAAAACAAGCAAAATCCGGCCATAAACATCAAAATCTGGCCATAAAGTATAAAAATAAATAAATACAAAAAGTTTAAAATCGCTAAATCCAGTCATAAAACAATAAAATATATTTGGATAGAATAAAAATCTGGCCAAAACAAAATTCTAAATTTTATTCATGAAATATCAAAAATAACAAAATTTGGAATTTCCGCATTGCAGACCTTTGCTTACAGATGCCACTGTCGTTTAAATAAAACTTAGAACTAAGAAAATAAGCAATTTTGTTAGTTTTACAAATTTTAAAATAAAAAAAAAGATGTGCAACTTTTTTGATTTCAGTCTAATTTTGTTAGTATTCATAACATACATTTTTCCAAACTTTAGAAATTTAAGAATAAGTTTTTGTTTGCACATTCATAGATCCCATGTCAAATTTTATTAAAATCCAACAGGAGTTAAGAAAGTTAAATTTTATCTAAACTCACAAATCATCCGCCATTATAGAAATTTTTAAAATTTGTCAAATTTAAAAACATTTTTATAATTGCAAATTTAAAGTTTATGTAAAAAATAAATTTCATTAAAATTCAGCTGAAATTAAGAAAGTTATGCAATCTTTTTTATTTCAGATTAATTTTGTTAGAATTCAAAAACTGCCCGTCAGTTTGTTAGTTCTCCCAATTTTATAAATTCAATAGAATGGTTATATTTGCAAATTTATAGGTTATGTATAAATTAAATTTTACTGAAATATAGCAAAAATTAAAAAAGTTATGCAACATTTTTAGTTTCAATCAAATTTTGATAAGATTCAAAAATCATCCGCAATTTAGTTAATTATCAAAATTTGTTAAATCTAATAGTGTGATTATGTTTGCACATTTATAGACTATGTATAACCTAAATTTAATTAAAAGCCAGAAATAATTAAGAAAGTTATGCACCCTTTTTGATTTCAATAAAATTTTGTCAAGATCCAAAGTCATCCGCCATTTTGTTAATTTTTTGAATTTTATAAATTTAACAATAAGGTAATATTTGTACAATTATATTAAAGTACAAGTCAAATATGATCAAATACCATTAAAAATTAAGAAACTTTTTTGATTTACAATAATTTAATCAAAATTCAAAAATTATCCGCCATTTTGTATTTTTTAACATTTGCTAAATTCAATAAAACGAGCATATTTATACATTTATAAAATATGTAAAACTCAAATTTCATTTAAATCCAGCAAAAATTAAGGAAGGTATGCAACATTTTTGGTTTCAGTCGAATTTTGTGAATTCAAAAAATACGCGCCATTTTGTTAATTCTCCAAATTTTAGAAACTCAATAAAAAGGGTATACTTGCACATTTATAGGTTATGTATAAATCAAATTTTACTAAAATATAGCAGGAATTATGAAAGTTGGTAATTTTTTGATTTCAATCAAATTTTGATAAAATTCAAAAATCATCCGCCATTTTGTTAATTATTAAAATTTGTTAAATCCAATAGTGTGACTATGTTTGCACATTTATAGATTATGAAAAATCTAAATTTGATTAAAAGCCAGAAAGAATTAGGAAAGTTATGCAATCTTTTTTATTTCAGTCAAATTTTAGAAAAGTCAAAAATTACCCGCCATTTTGTTAGTTCTCCCAATTTTATAAATTCAATAGAATGGTTATACTTGTAAATTTATAGGTTATGTATAAATTAAATTTTACTACAAGTTAGCGGTAATTAAGAAAGTTATGTAACATTTTTGATTTCAATCAAATTTTGATAAGACTCAAAAATCATCCGCCATTTTGTTAATTACCAAAACTTGTTAAATCCAATAGTGTGCCTATAATTGCATACTTATAGATTATGTAAAACCAAAATTTCATTAAAAGCCAGCAATAATTAGGAAAGTTATGCACCATATTTGATTTCAATCAAATTTTATCAAGACTCCAAAATCACCAACCAATTTGTTAATTTTTTGAATTTTATAAATTTAACAAACAGGGTGATATTTGTACAACTATAGGTAATGTATAAATCAAATATGATCAAAATCCAAGAAGAATTAAGAACGTTATGCAGTTTTTTTAATTTACATTAATTTAATTAAAATTCAAAAACCATCAACCATTTTGTAAATTTTTAAAATTTGCTAAATCCAATAAATTGAGTATATTTACACATTTATAAATTGTGTAAAACTCAATTTTCATTTAAATCCAGCAAGAATTAAGAAAGTTATGCAACGTTTTTGATTTAAGTCAATTCTTTTTAGAATTCAAAAATCATGCGCCATTTTGTTAAATTTCCAAATTTTATAAATTCAATAAAAACGTTATATTTGCACATTTATAGGTTATGTATAAATCAAATATTACTAAAAATATAGCGGGAATTATAAAAGTTATGAAACATTTTTTATTTCAATCAAATTTTGATAAGATTGAAAAATCATCTGCCATTTTGTTAATTATCAAAATTTGTTAAATCCAATAGTGTGAATATATTTGCACACTTATAGCTTATGTAAAAGCCCACTAAAATTAAGAAAGTTATGCATTCTTTTTTATTTCAGTCAAATTTTGTAAGAATTCAAAAATTGCCCGCCATTTTGTTAGTTCTCCCAATTTTATAAATTCAATAGAATGGTTATATTTGCAAATTTATAAGTTATGTATAAATCAAATTTTACTACAATCTAGCGAGAATTAAGAAAGTTATGCAACATTTTTGATTTGAATCAATTTTTGATAAGATTCAAAAATCATCCGCCATTTTGTTAATTATCAAAATTTGTTAAATCCAATAGTGTGAATATATTTGCACATTTATAGATGATGTAAAACCTAAATTTCATTAAAAGCCAGAAAAAAATAGAAAAGTTATGCACCTTTTTATATTTAAATCAAATTTTGTCAAGACTTAAAAATCATCCGCCATTTTGTTAATTTATTAAATTTTATAAATTTAATAATAAAGTGATATTTGTACAATTATAAGTAATGTATAAGTCAAATATGATCAAATTCCAAGAAGGATTAAGAAAGTTATGCAGTTTTTTTGATTTACATGGATTTAATCAAAATTAAAAAATCATATGACATTTTGTATGTTTTTTAAATTAGCTAAATCCAATAAAATAAGTATAATTATACATTTATAAACTGTGTAAAACTTAAATTTCATTTAAATCCAGCAAGAATTAAGAAAGTTTCAGTCAAATTTTGTTAGAATTTAAAAATTATGAGCCATTTTGTTAATTCTCCAAATTTTATAAATTCAATAAAAGAGTTATATCTGCACATTTATAGATAATGTATAAATCAAATTTTACTAAAATATAGCTAGAATTAAAAAAGTTATGCAACATTTTTTATTTCAATCAAATTTTGATAAGATTCAAAAAGCATCCGCCATTTTGTTAATTATTAAATTTTGTTAAATCCAATAGTGTGACTATAATTGCATACTTATAGATTATGTAAAACCTAAATTTCATTTAAAGCCAGCAAAGAATTAGTAAAGTTATGCACCTTTTTTTGATTTCAATCAAATTTTGTCAAAACTCAAAAATCATACGCCATTTTGTTAACTTTTTGAATTTTATAAATTTAACAATAAGGTAATATTTGTACAATTATAGGTAATGTCCAAGTCAAACATGATCAAAATCCATTAAGAATTAAGAAACTTGTGCAGTTTTTTTGATATACAATAATTTAATCAAAATTCAAAAATCATTCGCCATTTAGTAATTTTTTAATAGTTGCTTAATTCAATAAAATAAATATATTAACATATTTATAAACTGTAAAACTCAAATTTCATTTAAATTCAGCAAGAATTAAGAAAGTTATGCAACGTTTATAGTTTCAGTCAAAATTTGTTAGAATTCAAAAATTATCCGCCATTTTGTTAATTTTGCATATTTTATAAATTCAATAAAAAGGTTATATTTGCACATTTATAGGTTATATATAAATCAAATTTTACTACAACCTAGCAAGAATTAAGAAAATATGTAACATTTTTTATTTTAATCAAATTTTGATAAATTTCAAAAATAATCCGCCATTTTGTTAATTATCAAAATTTGTTAAATCCAATAGCGTGAGTATATTTGCACTTAATAAAATGAATATATTAACATATTTATAAAATATGTAAAGCTCAAATTTCATTTAAATCCAGCAAGAATTAAAGAAGTTATGCAACGTTTTTGGTTTCAGTCAAATTTTGTTAGAACTCAAAAATTGACCGCCATTTTGTTAATTCTCCAAATTTTATAATTTATGTATAAATCAAATTTTACTAAAATATAGCGGGAATTATGAAAGTTATGCAACATTTTTTATTTCAATCAAGTTTTGATAAGATTCAAAAATCATCCGCCATTTTGTTAACTTTATTTATAGGTTATGTCCAAGTCAATTTTATTAGAATCCAGCAAAAATTAGCAATGTCATACAATTTTTTTGTATTAAATTAAATTTCATTTAAATTCGAAAATCATTCGACATTTTGTTAATTTTCAAAATTTTCTAATCCAATAATATAAAATTATACTTGCACAATTTTAGCAATTTCAATTTCAATTTCATTAAAATTTAGTAAAAATTATTAACTTATTTGATAGTAAAATTTAGCAAAAATTAAAAAATCTTCTGCCATTTTAATAATTTTTCTAAATTAAAAAAAAATCCATTGTGTTGTGGTTTGAGAAAGGTTTAGATTGTTTCAACATATAAAAAAAGATAACCGAAAAGAGATAGGCAAACCAAGAAGAGTGTAAAAGAAGAATACTACATTTCTAAAAACTTCAGACCAAATGTCAAATATTATCAGTAAAGTGTGATGTGCAATTTCAACCCTCTACTTTAATTAGTCCTGTAGTGATATTTAGACAGACATTGTTAGGTTTCAACTATGCCAAATTTGCAAAAAAATGAGTACCAAGCGGTCATCAAATTCTTCACATTGGAAGGCCTTACCCCTCATCAAATTAAACAAAGATTGGATGGCGTTCAAGGTAAAGATTCACCTTTTTATTCCACCGTGAAAAAATGGGAAAAAAGGTTTAAGAAGGGCTATATATCTTTAGAAGATGACTCATGTTCTGGCCAATCAGTTGAAGTGATCACAGAAGAGTCGATCGCCTTTATTGAAGAACTGGTCCAAAGTGATCACCAAATCGATTACCACTTCAAAACATATTAACAAGCAAGCAAGTGTAGATTTAAGAAGTTAGATCAGAACCTTCTATTGTATCAAAATAAATTCTGACGTCCTTATAGAAGACAAACATTTAATTCCTTGATGATAAAAACTTGGGTAAGTAGGTGGGACACTCCAAAGCATGATAACAAGCTAATAATTTGAAATGGAGAGGCCCAACCACCCACCCAAGTGTTAGTTATCAAAAGGTTAGATCACGACCATCTCTTGTGACAAAATGACTTCCGACGACCGCATAGAAGACAAACATCTTTTTCCTTGATCACTCGGGTGGGTGGGTGGGACACTTCAAAGCAGAGTAACAAGCCAATAGTTTGGAATGAAGTAGCCCACCCTCCCACTAGTTATCAAGAGGTTTGATCACAATTTTATCTTGTAACAAAATTACTTTTAATGTCCGCATAGAAGACAGACATCTTTTTCCTTGATAACAATCACTTGGGTCGGTAGATGGGACACTTCAAAGCAGAGTAACAAGCCAATAAAGCAGAGTAACAAGCCAATAGTTTGGAATGAAGTAGCTCACCCTCAAACTAGTTATCAAGAGGTTGGATCACAATTGTATCTTGTAACAAAATGACTTTTATTGTCCGCATAGAAGACAGACAATGTTTTTCTTTGATAACGATCACTTGGGTCGATGGGTGGGACACTTTAAAGCAGAGTAACAAGCCAATAAAGCAGAGTAAGAAGCCAATAGTTTGGAATAAAGTAGTTCACCTTCAAACTAGTTATCAAGAGGATAGTTTGGAGCCAATAGTTTGGAATGGAGTCCATAAAATATTGGCGTGCAGCTAAACCACCCCAACAAGAAAAGCCCCGTCAACCAAAAAAATCACACAATCCTTTGGGATTATGAAGTCATCTTGATAATTTAACTTTAAAGAAAGATATACCACGGTAAATAGCGCTTATTATGCTACCTTATTACATAAGGTGATGGAAAATATTCGGTCAAAGCATCGAGAAAAATTAACAATAGGAGTCAGGTTGCACGACAAAGCTCCTGTGCACACCGCTGAAGTTGCTAACTTGCCATAAGAGAATACAGACTTGGGCCTTAACGACTACTTTTAGTTTTCAAAATTAAAAAAACCTTCAAGGTAGAAAAGTTTTGATCATAAAGAGGTGACAACTGTTGGAGCATTTTGACAACAAATCTTCTTTTTATAATAAATAGAATTACCAATTAAGCGATGTATTAAAGTTAAGTAATAAAATATCTTTCTCATAAGTGCACGATTTCTTAGTTAGGCCGGGAATTTATAGCCGCTGCCTTGTATATATATTCATCAACATTTTCGAGCGTCTCCACTGCTCATAATTTTTATATTTTCTGGCCTACATTTTTTGACGCTTCGCATAACTGTGAGATCACAATCTTCAGTTCTTCGATATTGTTACTGAATAACAGAAAGTCGTCTGCAAACCGCAGGTTATTTAGAAATTGGCCGTTAATGCTGTTACCTTTTGTTGGAGCTTTTTAAAGAATTCTGCCAATGCTAGCGTAAACAACTTGGACGATATATTGACGCCCTATTGAAAACCTGGTCTTGGTCATAAGAACAATAGAGGAGAAATGCTAATCAACTACTGTAGAAATGAAAACCTTTTCTGTATGAACACCTCTTTCATTAACCTCCGCAACGAAGACAACCTGGAAAAGTCTAAACAGTACCGTAAAAAACAAAATCGATTAAATCATAACCAACAGAAAGGACATATGCCAGAATGTTGCCGCTCTAAACCAATTCGATACTAATAGGGACCATAGTTTAGTCCGAGCAACCTTACAAATAAACACAAAATTTGAAAAAAATAAACTAATATGCCAACAAAAATACCCAACAGTTGAGATGCTGAGTGGAAACAAAAACGCATTCCAACGTACTCTAAACACTAAACTAGGCAAACCAAAAATACTCCTACAATTCAGAATAGACGAACTGTCCGAGCACATCGCAAAGAGCATTCAAGTTGCAACAAAAAGAATATGCTCAAAACACAAAGACAGCTCAAAGAAAATTAGCACAAACACAAGAAACCTAATAAAAGTAAAAAAACAAATAGATCGGGAAGCAGAAGGCTATAAGGAAATTAATAAAAACATTAGCAAAACTTTCCGAAAAGACCTAAGGAAACATAAAACAAAACTGATAAGAAATACAATCGAAGATAACAAATGCATAAAGGTTCTCAGATCCAAGGTATCAAAAATGACCAAAATTAGAAACAAAGATGGCATCATAGTCAGTAACTGGAAAAAGATCACAGATCTGTTCAAGACTTCTATAAAAAGATATATAGCTCTATAACCCAAAATAATTGATACCAGAGATCAAAAATTCAAAACTTGGAATCGGAAAAAAATCCCGAAATAGACACAGACATAGCAACATTAAACCAGATAAAAAATCAAATTACCAGCAAAATGATCAAAATGGGAGGCGAAGTCGTTCTGGAAAGTGTACAAATTCTACTAAACAGATGTATGATGGAAGGAAGAATCCCAAACAAATGGCAAAATGTTGAAGTTATTCTGCTATACAAAAAAGTGACAGAAACAACATCGAGAATTATTGTCCTATCAGCTTACTGCCACATTTATACAAGCTACTAACAAAGATTGCAACAAACCGATTAACTCACAAAATAGACTTATACCAACCATGCAAACAAGCGGGATTCCGCAAAAAATTTGGGAGTATAGACCACTTGCAGACACTTCGTACTCTCATAAAAAAAGCACTGAGTATAATATAACAAAGCACATAGCCTTTGTGGATTACAAAAAAGCTTTCGACTCAGTCAAAACGGGGGCAATACTAAGATCCCTAAACAATGCGAGAATCGACTCAAGATACTTAAACCTTATGAAACAGATCTACAAAAACGCGACCATCCAAGTTAAAATTGACAAAGACTCAAAGACAGATAATATCCCAATTAAAAAAGAAGTGCGGCAAGAAGATACAACTTCTCCAAAACTTTTCACATTAGCATTGGAAGATGTCTTAAAAACCTTAAACTGGCATAAAAAAGAAATAAATATTGACAAAGTACGCCTCAATCATTTGCGATTTGCAAATAATATTGTTATCATCGGCAGCACTGCAGAAATATTTAAGAGCATGCTTCAAGATCTCCATCAAGAGTGAGTAAAAAATCGGACTTAAAATAAACCTGTCAAAACCCAAAATCATGAAGAAATCCAGGTAACAATTAATAGTCAATCCATTGAACAAGTATCTACATACATTTATATTGGCCATAAAATTGAACTCTGTAAAGAAAATCAGATTTCCAAAATCTTAAAAAAAAAACGTCTTTCTTGAGCGGCTTTCGGTAAAGTAAGCCATATCCTCAAATCCAAAGAGTTTTCTATAAACCTCAAAAGGAAGGTATTCAAATCCTGCGTGATGCCAGTGCTCACTTGCGGCCTCCAGACAATGTCCATGACCCAAAAAAACATCTAGCAAACTGCAAACCACAGAGAGCAATGGAGAAGCCTATGCTCGGAATTACTTTAAGGGGCAGAGTTCCAACATCCAAGAGAGAATAAATGATGGCTGAAAATAAGAAGTAGAAAGAAGATTGAAAACCTCAGTGGATTGATATTTTGTAAGTGATCATGTCTTCATCTATCTTCATATTTTTGTATCAGGAGATTGGCATATCTCAAGTCGACTCTCGCATTGTTCATGCCATTGAAAACTGTTTTCAGTTTTATAGAATCAAACGCATTCTGCTAGTTGATAAAGGTCATGTACTATTTTCTATTAGAATTCCAGCTTGTTAGCTACGTTGGTAGAAATTTATTTTATTTGTATTCCAGTTGGTGATGATTTTGATGAAAAGCTTATGAGACTGTAGTTTTGTATATTGCTTCTGTTTCCTTTTTGTAATTTTGCCTTCTTGCAGACATTTGTTCAGGATAAAAGTTATCCACAAATTCTAATAGATCATGACCGAATTTTAGCATTATGCAGTTTATTTAATCTTCTCCTAGTAGCTTTCCATTCTTCGTGAGATTTAATGCTTCTCTGATCTATAGGATCGTTATGTCTAGCATGTATATCTAGTAGTTTTAGTTATGTGTAGAATTCTTTGATATACAACATAAGAAAAATAAATTGCTTCGTTATACAATTTACAGTCATTAAAAATTGTCCAAATTTTCCATCCTTAATAAAACCCAACTAAAGCAAAAAAAGACTAAAATGACTAAGAAAACCATTTCTCTTATAAAAGTTCAACAAAATCATTTGAGCAAACTTCGTGAAAAATCGATCATAATTACCATTTAAAAAAAATAGTTTTCTGAAATTGATCCTCCTCCCAATGCTTTCCCAACACTAAATTTCAAAAATTATTCGTTATTTAAAAAACGTTTGCCCATCCTTGACCTAGCGGTAGACAGCAGTGGCCTTCAATTCCACAACTGGTCGTAATGAGTCATCTTCTAGTCTGTTCCTTCTTACTCTTAGTTAGAATTAATTTCAAATTGACAAAAATTTAGCCAATCTAATCTTAGTCAACTCGTAAAGCAATAAAATGTTTACTAATAAATCGTAAAAAACCAATAGTTTATATCATTTATACTTAGTTACTATCAGTAGTAAAGCAAAAAAAACTGCTTATACAACGCTTAGTCACAATCAAACCAAATTTCTTTCAATCAAGCCTGCACTTAATCATAAAAATTTTAAAATTATTATTTATTATTAGTTCACAACCTGCTTAATAAATAGTCTACAATAATTGAATTTCAATCTTTAAAATTGAAAGTTGTTTTAGTTGTTGCAACATATAAAGGAATTTTGTAAATTAAACTAACATTAAGCAATAGTCTAAAATAAAATAAAACAGCTACATTTATAAAAAATAGGATTGGCTGACAATTTAAATAAAGAATTTGCAAACGATTGAAATGATTTATATTTATATCCCAAAGTTGCTTTGTTTTTACTCCAATCATAAAATTTAGTTTTGTGTTAAACATAAAATAGACAGCTCCCTTCTAGAATGCCCTCTTTTAATGATTAGTAGGCAGGGAAGTAACGATTCTGCAGCACAAACCGATTTTTTTTTTATAAAAAAACATTTTCAATCATAAATTGTATATTACACAATAATACAAATTATTTCAATCTAATCAATTTAATCTCAATTGCAGATAAATGGAAAAGTTTATATATTATTAGATTATAAAATAAATATAGTCCGCAGTGTCAACGAACAACGGATTGGATAAAAATATTCCAAAGCAAACTAAAATGAAGCAATTTCATCGCCATGGGCGTTATGATGTGAGAACAAAAATGATTATCGAGCGAGTCAATATTGGAAGCGTAAGGACCCCATATCTGCAAATGACCTGTTGTTGTTTGGTCAAATTAATAAATGACGCTCTATTTTTATCACTTTCAATTGCACAATATTACAAACAAAACTGCTTATATTATAGCAACACGTGCTTAAGTCACTTTCACTGTTTGACTCACCAGCATTGATGGCCAGTAGGCAGGTAACACCGAGCAATATCTTCGAAGCCATTATTTGATTTATAAAGTAAAGAAAAATCAGCACAAATTACACCCGTACGGTTTTATAGTTCGTCACTGACTGAGTTAAGTTATCTGATGCCGGCTTCGTCTGCTGAGCCTACGCGAATTTTACTCCTTCCCCGCACACCAACAAACACAACAATCAAGCGTGCAGGCAACCTCTCGTCGTCCACACAACACTCTTCGGTGGGGATCTAGAGAAAAAACCGTTTCGGAATGATTATTTCCTTGGCTACGATCGATGAGCGCCCTCTACGCACGTCGCTGAGGGTTGTAAATAAAACCGGGTCACATGACCGGAGGGCCAACCACCCTCGTCCTGACCTAAATGGGTGCTATGGGGCCGCTCGATAATGGCGAGACTCAACGGCACCGCAACAGGGGGTGCCACTGTACGTCTTCATCATAGGCGAATTTACGATCAAATTTGATTTTCATCTAGAAAGCAAATAAACCGAAATTAACTATAAAAAATCTTTATTTAATTAATAAACAAATTAAAGTTAACAGAAAAAAAAATTTAAATCTCATAGGATAAACATAGATGAAATTTGCTGTCTAGACATTTCTCTCTCCTTGAAAATTGCAGCTAGTCACGCTGCAAATTCATAATTTTCTTTGTGCATTTCGTAGAATAAATTTGATGATTAAAAAAACGAGTCGCCCGTATCATCCTTGTCTCACCCCTGAGTTTGGCCACTTTGTGTTTGCTTACAATCGAGCACAATAGCATTTTATTCCCTAGGGTACTTCAGGAGTGTTTCCAACAAAAACAGTTTATTATTCATCCATATTTTAAATTATTATTGATCTCAAATAATATATTACAAAGTTGATCTCATAAAAAACATTAATTCTACAATATTAAAATTAAAAAAAAAAAAAAAAATCAAAATAAAGTTATAAATTATCAATCATTTATAATTTCTTACTTAAATAAATAAGCCTAAGCTTGAATTATGCAAATAATTTATCACTAAATTTACAGAATACAATTTATTGCATACAATTAAATTATTAAGTTTTTTTATTAAATCTATAATAAACTTAAAGCATGAATTTAATTAAAAAAAATTATAGAACATAAATTTATCTCATAAAGTTCAAGTTCAAAAAAATTATTTATTGTAACGATAAAATGAAAAAAAAACTAAATTAGCACTAATCAGGAGAAACTTTATGTTGTGGCAACATAAATGCTAATGGTTTTTGGCATCATACTACACATGAAACTTGTGTCAGAAGTAAATGTAGCTTATTATGTTGTTACAGTACCGTTCTGCTTCTTTGGCTTGAGGGCAACAACATTGTCTTAGAATGGCTGTAGTAAATACAGACAAATAAAAAACAAAGTTTTTGACGTTTGAGCTAATAACTACAGCAGCTCCAATAATTCAATTGTAGTTCTTTCTGTCTGATGTTACAATAATAACTATTCTAGAAAGTTTGAATTCAACAACTTCCGTCTAGTAAGTACTAAACAGCTTCATAGTGAAGCAGTAGGTAAAAGATCCCGCAATGGAAACCTAAATAACTAATAACAACTTTAGCCTTAATTAATTAGTGTGTTGTTACAATTGTAGACGCCTTTCCCCAGAAAGCAAAACAAATAAAAATGTATAATTTTTAGCAAATTAACAGCAGTTTTGTCCAACAAGTACCAAAAAGCTATAGTGTAAAGCAATTTCAATAATTGTCAATTTTTTAGCAACTCTAGAAACAGCAAGTTTTGTTAAACCGGTACCAACAAAAGATTAATAAAGTTAGTTCTGCTAATTGGAGTAGCGTTGGGTCTTCCTTCCAATCTCTGATAAGGTTAGATAAGCTTGTTGTTGCAAAACTTTGTTAAAGCAATAACAGTATGTATAGCAAGTACAAGCTTTATATTAGGCTTTAGCTCTAACAAACACAAGCAACCAAACTTTGTTCAAAATTTCCTTTTTTTGTCATTAGTTTTATACCCTCCAGCAGTTATCAGTTAAGTTTATAAGTCCAACCAGGACCATATCTAGAACAAAGAAATAGAAAATTTAGGGAGGAGGAAAGTTTGATGACCAAAAAAAAAAGCTTTTTACTTAAATTCTATAACATTTGCAATTTTAATTACAATAAGTGGCACCACCAACTGACAAATTTTGTGTTAACCTATATAGTCATCGTCAATTGTAACATGCTGATTAAATGTAGTCGCTTTAAAATTAAACAATTGAATTGTAATGAACTAATTATCAATATTTGTGATTTTAGTAAAATAACAATCTGACTATTATTGTGGTTTTTGATAGACGACATAAAGATGAAAATGTTGAAGAAAAAAAAAATGGTAATGATATCAATAATTCTTTAAATGGAAAACAATGATGACTGGCAAGTAATCATAAGTTGCAGTGAGTTTGCAAAAAAAAAACTTTTAATTTCTAGATAACAAAAATTAGAGCAAATATGTAGGTACTACAATTTAAGTAATCATAATCTAGAGTGACCCACTTACCTACTCAAATGTTAATCAACCAAAAATTTATTGGCCAAAAATACTTTAAACACTTGCAAAGAAGAGAACGTTAGATGACCACAACCCTAAAGTTGCCAGACTTTATATTAAACTTGAACAATTACAACCTAAAAGAAAAATAATAAGATAGCAACAAAAAAAATTAAAGAATTATACCTGGGAAAACGGGACTACATAGAAGTAACCAGATTATAAAACATTAATTGCAACAGTTGCTTAATGGGATTGTAAAACTGTTTGTATTTATGATATGTACTGGGGTTTTACATCGCGTTAACGATGGGATTAGCGTCTTACAAATCCTTTTGGTGTTTCCTATAATCTTTAAAGATGTTTTCTCTCTTTTAGCCCTTAATTTTAAATATATATATATATTGTATATTATTTTGTGTTTAGTTAGTAAGGTTTATAATTTAGAATAAACAACATTAAAATTCTACGACGCGTTTTTTTTGATAGTGTGAACAAAATTCTGTTTGCACTTTAAAACATTAGTCCTTCTAACCGGATACGGAACTTCTAGTATTAGCGAGTGCTTGGCGATCCGTGATACAAGCACACTATTTCAGAAAATACACATTTTCAAGTACAATAGACAAGTTTAATCAATCAGCATGGACGCGTTGATTAAAGAAATCAAAAGAAAGTGCAAAAATCTTAAGAGTGATTTAACACGCTTATCTAATGACATTTCAAAGACAGTAACTGCTGGACAAATTGACAAGCGTGTCAATAAGTGCATCGATATGTACAATGAACTCGGCAAATTGGAAGGCAAAGCATTTTGTAAAAGCGATACATATGAGGCGGACAACAAAACCTACGCGTATTACCACAAAGTTTTGGCAATTGCTGCAGATTATTTAGACACTATAAATACGGACAGTACATCAACAAACTTGGAAAGCGTTGGTAACACAAAGATTACTCAAGTGAAGCATAAGATGTTACTTGTGCAACAAAGCGCACTATATTTATGCGTGCCAAACGCTTTGTAGAAAAACACCTTTGGAGCGAATCGAAATAATCAGAACAGAAAAATTGTGTATAAATTGTTTGCGACCTGGTCATCTTACTAAGGATTGCACAGCAAGCAATTGCCGTAAATGCGGAAAGAAACATAATACAGTTCTTCATTTAGAAGATGAACTAAATTCTCAAGTACCCGGCATGTCGGAGCAATTTTGGAAATGACAGCAGCGAAGACCAAGTGATTCTATCAACATGCCTGGTCAACCTCAACGATATATGGGGAAATCAACACGTTGCTGGAGCACTACTTGACTCAGGTTCCCAAGTAAACCTCATGAAGGCAAGTTTAGCAAAATGATTAGGCCTAAAGTATCAGCAGACTTCAGTTTCAATAACAGGATTAGGAGAACCCAAAGTTACTCGCGTGTCGACTATTGTGTCGTCTAAAACCAGCAAATACAAATCGGAACTAAACTTTTTCCTATTGGATACTATCACTTTGCGAGTGCCGTATCAATCATTTGCCGCATCATGCCGTGCTGAAGAAATCGAGCATAAGCACACGATGCGTCCATGAAAACTACAAATGGAAAATCTCTATGAAAACTACAAATGGAAAATCATTAAATGATGTGCTACGAACTGGCCCAACGATTCAAGAAAATCTGTTTTCAATATTGTGCCGTTTCAGGACACACAAGTACGTTTTAACAGCCGATGTAAAAAAATGTATCGCCAGATACTTGTAACTGAGAATGATGCTAAGTATCAACGAATCCTCTGGAGAGAGCACATTGACCAACTAATTGTCTCATACAAACTGAAGACAATAACATACGGCACTAGTCCGGCGTTGTTTTTGGCGACAAGATGCTTGACAGAAATAGCAAATCTAAACCAAGAGAAATACCCCGTCGCTTCAAACATAATTAAACGAGATTTTTACGTAGATGATTTGTTGACAGGCGCACAATCAATTGAAGAGTTGGGACGCATCACAAATCGCGCAGATTTTTGATCCATTTGGCTTGAAAGGCCTTATAATAATTGTTGCAAAAATATTTATGCAACGATTATGGATGGAGAAATTGCACTAGGATGAATCAGTCCCGAATGGCATACACACTGAATGGAACAACTTTATAAGCCAATTAGGGACTATTAATGAATTTCTCATTTCCAGAATTATCTCGTTCAACATAGAAAGTGACTACGTTGAACTCCACGGATTTAGCGATGCAAGTCAAGCAGCGTACGGGTACTGCATATATATTGTAACGTTCAAATATTACATAAATATTATTTATTTATTTGGTCCTCTTTTATTGAACGTACCATAGTACATTTGTTTAATGACAGTCTGGCTGCCTACCTTTTCCGCGCATCATTTTCAAAACATCTCGCGACCTTCTGACCCCGCGAATTAACCACGGACCAGTACGGCCATAAATGAATAGTCGAGCTGGGGCCGCGGTTTTGAAAACTACAACAGGGTGCGGTTTTGGGTTCGTTTCAATAAATCGACACATTACCATTTGTGTAAACTGCAAAGTGTTAATTAAATTGAGCGTATGAATACTATTAAAATAATTCAACGCATCAATAAGTACTTGCGTTATCATCTCTATATTTTGGATGCGTTTGGAAACGACGTGGTAAGTGTTTCAATTTTTATCTCGGTCATCCCCTAATTTGTGCTATTTTAAATTATTAAATAGGCCCCACGTAATACGACCCAATACCGCCCCAACTATATTTTCGATCCTCCATGCGAATGGAATCTTATTTGGACTTCTCAGTATGAGCCGAAACACGTGGATCATCCACACTTCAAAAGAAGTCGTATGGATTATCCATCCTTTTAAAAGAGCCGCCGACCACATGGAACCTGTGTTGAATAAACAAGTAGCTTGGATTAGGATCTGTAGAACCAGCAGAAAAAATACTAAGTATTAAAACCCCACCTTTTTAAAATTTGAAAGAACCTATTTTCTTAGGTTTCTTTTTATGAAGTTTAACTTAATTTAATTTAGTTTTAATGATACCTATGTTTGTATTTTTCAATATTTTTTATAAAATATTGTGGAGCCCTATATCTCGGACACTATATAATTTGTTTTTTTTATAATTGAATATATTTTTGTTTATTGTGGCAATTTCCATTTGTCGATGTCTATTTTTATGAACCCTCCCCGTAGCTCTACCGGCATCAGGCGCCGTCAGCCAGTGCACCAATTAAAAACGGTACAAGAAAACTGGAGCCCAACGTGGGGCCCGAGCAATTAAACTAATTAATAGATAAAATAGATAAATGGAAATTGTTATATTTTATATTATTATAAATATTATATATGTATGCTTATAAATGTATTTAACACTGTTAGCCGTTCTAGATAATCCAATCCAAGCAAAAAAAAAAAATTCAAAAAATTCAACTTTTTCTGACTGGTTTAACATATGTGGCAATATGAAAGTATGAAGGTTTTTTCTATGAGAGTCCAAATAAAATTCCGTGGATGAATAGAGGATTAGTTTTCGAGATAGGAAGCCGATTGAATCAATATACAGGGCACTTACAAAATCAAGGTAAAATCTTCTTCGTTTGATTTACTTAATACTTTTTTCGGTATTTGAATATTTAAGGAAACAGTTGATTATAGTATTACTAAGGCGTACTGTTGTTTACCTATCTGCATTTGTAAGTACGTCATAGTTTAGTATTTTCACGATACATTTTACTTTGTAAAATATATATATTTATAGTGTTTGATAAGAAGTTTTTTTTCTTCTCGCATATTTGACCAATTGTTTTACAACGATAGCAATATTATGTAATTACGTACTTGTACAAAATAAATTAAAACTCACTAATTAAAATTTGAAATTAGTAATCTGATTACGATCTCGATAGTAATTAACGCGTGCTAAATGGTAATAAATAGAAACTGTTAGTAAAGTTATAAATATAATATACATAACTTAGTCAAAATTATTTTTAAAAAATATAGCGATGGAAACATTTAAAGTTAACTATTTGTCGAGTAACGAATTGGAGTACGAGCTACGTATCCGTGGTTGTACTACAGCTAGAATTGTCCAAGATAAACGTAAAATATTAACAAGACTGCTTAGAACACAAACAGACCCTTTGTTGTTAACAGACCCCAATTATAGTTTTGATACAGAAAAAAACGTTATTGAGGAAACACTAGCTTCAATTAAAATATTAATCGATGAATTTGATGGCCCTCAATCAGATTCCACATATACGAGAATACAATCTCGTTTAATTCACATCCGGCATAGAATAGCTAGAATCGCTATTATTGATACAACCCCAGACGAAATTGCAACATTTAAAAATGAAGCAACGGCGTCTTGTCTGTTATTAGAATCTGACTTAGACGAAAAAGTTTCTAGTCATGAAAACATTGGCTCAAATCTAACATTGCTAGAAAATAAACCGTCAACTTCAATGGTAGTTACTCAACAAATAATTAAAAAAACTTTTCCTGTTTATAAATGGAATTTAAAGTTTGATGGCAATAGTACAAGCATTCAGAGTTTTTTGGAAAATGTCAATCAGCTAGCAGAGTCCCGAAATGTTACTGAATCAGAGTTATTTACATCAGCAATCGAATTGTTTACTGGTCAAGCACTAATTTGGTACAAATCAGTCAAAAGCAGTGTATCTACCTGGCCAGAATTATCTACCCTTTTAAAAAGAGACTATTTACCTGGAAATTATCAAGATAAGCTTTGGGAAGAAATTAAGAACAGAAAACAAGGTCGCACGGAACCGGTGTTGCTATACATTGCTGCTATGCAAGCGCTTTTTGGTAGATTAGAAAATACCCCAGCAGAAGTAACCAAATTAAAACATATTAGAAATAACATTCTCCCGGTATACGCTGATAAATTTATCCTGATTGATATTACTTCTATTTCACACCTTGCCACCTTGTGCAGAAAAATTGACGACAATTTAGCTGTACAAAGCGATAATTGTGTACCAAAATCTAAAAAGTTTTTAGAACCAGACTTGGCGTACGTCTCTTCTCCAAATGAATTAAACAGTATGTTTTCAGACAAACAAAAATACAATTTCACAACCAGTAAGACAGTACAAAAGACAGACCAAACAAAAACCAATATTAAATTATCACCTATAGTTTGTTGGAATTGCAAAGGCAATAATCATGTTTTTAGAGACTGTAAAAGTAAGAGGACACAGTTTTGTTATAAATGCGGGAGACCTAATGGTACAGTTCAAAACTGCCAAAAATGCAATTCAAAAAACGAGTAAGTTGGGTGCATAGTCCTGACCGCTGTACGCCCCCAAATCAGGTCACACTAAAAAATAATGTTGCCGCTAAACATAAGACTATTTACGTTGTAAACAGTAAGCGTAAAACAATAAGTGATAATTGGTCGCAAAAATTTGAAATAGATCAGTCTAAACAATCAAGGCTCAAAGACAGTATTAACGTCAATAATTTCAAATTAGATATTAAGGTTAGGGAGAGTAAAGTAAACCTCAGTTATTTTGATGAGTTAAGTTGGAAAGAGTGGTTAATAAAAGTTAAAGATTTTTTTAAGCGACCTACCGTGCATATTAACGAGGTCAATGAATTACTGGTAAAGAAATCATTTGACAACAGACCCTATATTTCTGTTCCTGTCTTAAATGAGAATATTGTAGCTATGCTTGATTCTGGGTCTAATCAATCTTTGTGCGGAAAATTTGGGATGCACTTAATAAACAGTTTAAAACTAAAAATTACAAGTCATAAAATTAAAAGCTTATCAACAGCAGATGGGACTGAGCAAATAGTAAAAGGATCAATTTGGTTACCAATAATAATAAATGGGGAATGCAAACTTTTCGAAATATTGGTGGTCCCCTCGATTCAAACAAATTTTATTTTTGGATCAGATTTTTGTACTTTGTTTGGAGTAATAGTAAATTACAAAAATGGAACTTGGGAATGTACGCCAAATTCAGTTTTTACCATCAGCAACACGGACACACAAACAATTAACGGTCCAAGATTTACTCCAACCGAACAAAAACAAATTGATTGCATCATTCAAAGGTTTAAGAAAATAAGTAGAGAAGACCGCCTTGGTCGTACACACTTAATGACACATCATATCGAAACGGGTGATGCTGCCCCAATAAAACAAAAACAATATCTAATGTCACCATTTATGTTGAGGAACTTGAACGAACTTTTAGACAAAATGATAACTCTTGATGTAGTAGAACCGTCAAAAAGTAGCTGGTGTAGTCCAGTACTATTAGTCAAAAAATCAAACGGAGAATTTCGTTTTTGTTTTGATGGACGCAAATTAAATTCGGTGACTAAATCTGACAGTTATCCTCTTCCATACATCGATAGAATCCTAAACATGCTGCGCGACGCAAAATTTATTTCGTCAATAGATCTAAGATCAGCTTTTTGGCAAATCCCGTTGGACCAGGAATCTAAAGAGAAAACTGCATTTGCTGTATCAGGGCGTGGCCTTTTTCATTTTAAAGTTTTGCCTTTTGGCTTATCAAATTCAGCCCAAGTACAACAAAGGTTAATGGACAAAATTCTAGGTCCAGAATTAGAACCAAAAGTATTCACTTATTTAGATGATATAATTGTGACCGGTTCAAGTTTTAAGGAACACACCGATATCTTAATAGAAGTTTGCAAACGTCTAGAGAATGCCAACCTAACTGTTAACTTGGAGAAATGTAAATTTTATTCACGTTCTTTAAAATATCTAGGATTCATAGTAGATGAAAATGGTTTGAAGACAGATCCAGATAAAGTAAAAGCTATGGTAAACTACCCTAGACCACAAACAACTACTGAAATCAAACGTTTTATGGGTATGTGTTCATGGTATAAACGATTTATTTCGGATTATTCCACTCTTATGTCGCCTATATCCGATCTCACTAAAGGCGGACTGAAAGGACAAAAAATTACATGGAACCAAGAAGCAGAAAAGTCTTTTGTACAAATTAAACAAGCGCTCATATCTGCCCCAATTCTTACAACTCCGGATTTTACGTTGCCCTTTACTATTCAGTGCGACGCTAGCAACACTGCTGTTGCGGGGGTATTAACTCAAGTTCAAGGCGGGCATGAGAGAGTAATCGCATTTGCTAGCCGTAGTTTATCTAATGCAGAACGAAACTATGATACAGGAGAAAGAGAATGCCTAGCAATCATATTTTGCGCAGAAAAATTCAGAGCTTATATAGAAGGAACAAAGTTTACTGTGATTACTGATCACTACTCCTTACTATGGCTAAAAAACAAAAAAGATCCATCCGGAAGACTTTGTAGATGGGCCTTAAAATTGTCCCAATATGACTGCACTATTCTGCATAGGAAAGGCAAATTTCATTTAGTTCCCGATGCATTAAGTCGAGCTGTCCCTGACGTAAACTTGATTGAGTTTGATCATTCCAAAGTAGATACTTGGTATTTAAAAATGTTAACAAATGTTACAAACGATCCTGACAAATATTTTCAGTGGAAAGTACACGATAATTTACTATATAAACATTTTACAGTAAAGTCACATGTTGAATCTAATTTAAGCGAATGGAAGATAGTTGTGCCAAATTTTTATCGTTTAAAGATTATTGCACTTCATCATGATGAGGCTACTGCGTCGCATTTTGGTTTCTTCAAAACGTTTAAAAGAATTTTTGAAAAATATTTTTGGTCAAATATGCGAAAAGATATTTTACGGTATGTTAAGCAGTGCAAAGTGTGTAATCAACAGAAAGTGCCTAATACACTTCCAAATGGTCTTATGGGTCGTGAAAGGAACGTTCAATTTCCATGGCAAATCATATCTGCAGACCTAGTTGGTCCCTTACCTCGCTCAAAAAAGGGCAATGTATACTTGCTAGTAGTAGCAGATTGGCTGACAAAATTCACCTTGTTGCACTCGTTAAGAGAAGCAAAATCTGCTTCTATTGTAAAATTTGTTGAGGACCAAGTATGTTTAACGTGTGCCTCAAATAATAATTGTTGACAACGGACCACAATTTGCGGGAAATGTTTTTAAAAAGTTAGCCGACAAATACAAAGTACAAAAAATCTGGTACAATGCACGATATCATCCCCAAATAAACCCCGTAGAACGAATTAATCGTGTAGTGACCACAGCTATTCGCAGTTATATTGACGGTGACCACCGTGATTGGGATAAAGAAATCCACAAAATAAACTTTGCAATAAATACTGCCACTCACGAAGTAACTGGCCATAGTCCAGCTTTTTTGAACTTTGGTCGTGTTCTACCAGCATCAGGCAACTTTTATGGAAACATTACCTCGACCAAGGATATAAACTTAAACCCTATTGACCGAAACCATTTAGTGGAGGATCTAAGCCATCTGAAAGTTATTTTTGACGAAGTTTGACAAAAGCTTAAAGTTTCGTACGAAAATAATGCAAAAAGATATAACTTAAGAAGGCGAGACGTTTCTTTTAAACAAGGTGATTTTGTTTGGAAACGCAATATGGTTTTGTCAAACGTAGCAGCAAAGTTTGCCGCTAAGTTGGCACCTAAATACATTAAATGTATTGTTGTAAAGAAAATAGGTCAGTTGGTATACAATCTACAAAACTTAGACGGAACTGACGCCGGTAATTGGCATATTAAGCATTTAAAGCCTTATTACGGGTCAAATTCTGATGTGTCTGTTGGATAAGTTTTGGATGTTACCAGGAGCTCATTATTAGTCTATTCTATTAGGTTTAATTTGTTTTTGTGTAATTGGTTTTTTTTCATTCTTACTAATTTTTTTTATCTGTTCAAGTTTTCGGTAAAGCAGTAGTCCAAACAACCCTATATTTTAACTTTACCTTATTTTGACAATACCGATTTTTGACTACCCATATACAATTTTCTTTTTTTTAAAGCCTTTGGTACGGGAAGATACCATAACTACGTAGCTAATTGTAACTTGAACAAGTCTTATTTAATTTTGGGTTTTTTTATTTATGTTTACTTTTTTGGAGGGGGGTGGTGTAACGTTCAAATATTACATAAATATTATTTATTTATTTGGTCCTCTTTTATTGAACGTACCATAGTACATTTGTTTAATGACAGTCTGGCTGCCTACCTTTTCCGCGCATCATTTTCAAAACATCTCGCGATCTTCTGACCCCGCAAATTAACCACGGACCAGTACGGCCATAAATGAATAGTCGAGCTGGGGCCAAGGTTTTGAAAACTACAACAGGGTGCGGTTTTGGGTTCGTTTCAATAAATCGACACATTACCATTTGTGTAAACTGCAAAGTGTTAATTAAATTGAGCGTATGAATACTATTAAAATAATTCAACGCATCAATAAGTACTTGCGTTATCATCTCTATATTTTGGATGCGTTTGGAAACGACGTGGTAAGTGTTTCAATTTTTATCTCGGTCATCCCCTAATTTGTGCTATTTTAAATTATTAAATAGGCCCCACGTAATACGACCCAATACCGCCCCAACTATATTTTCGATCCTCCATGCGAATGGAATCTTATTTGGACTTCTCCGTATGAGCCGAAACACGTGGATCATCCACACTTCAAAAGAAGTCGTATGGATTATCCATCCTTTTAAAAGAGCCGCCGACCACATGGAACCTGTGTTGAATAAACAAGTAGCTTGGATTAGGATCTGTAGAACCAGCAGAAAAAATACTAAGTATTAAAACCCCACCTTTTTAAAATTTGAAAGAACCTATTTTCTTAGGTTTCTTTTTATGAAGTTTAACTTAATTTAATTTAGTTTTAATGATACCTATGTTTGTATTTTTCAATATTTTTTATAAAATATTGTGGAGCCCTATATCTCGGACACTATATAATTTGTTTTTTTTATAATTGAATATATTTTTGTTTATTGTGGCAATTTCCATTTGTCTATGTCTATTTTTATGAACCCTCCCCGTAGCTCTACCGGCATCAGGCGCCGTCAGCCAGTGCACCAATTAAAAACGGTACAAGAAAACTGGAGCCCAACCACGGACAAACATACCAAAGAAACTACTAGCACCCTGCTTTGCGCAAAATCAAGAGTGGCACCTCTCATAGTCTTCAGCATCTCTAGATTGGAATTGTGCGCTGCAATGCTACTCGAACAGCTTGCAAAAAACGTAAGAAAAACAATAGAGCTGAAATTCAAAAAATGCTGCTATTATACTGATTCAACAATATCATTATCTTGGATAAAGACAGATTCAAGCAAGTGGAAAACCTTTGTAGCAAACCGGGTAAGCGATAAACAAGAATTAACGGACCCTAACGACTGGTACCATATAGATACAAAGTCTAACCCGGCAGATATCATTTGATGGGGGACATCACCTTCGTTATTATTGAACAAAAAATTGTGGTGAAAAGGACCAGACGTCCTGATACGGCGACGTTATTGTCATACAACTCATCAAATGATACACCAGAAGTAAAATAAGTATTTATTCTCAACAGAAAACGACGAGCATTTAGTGATTTCTTGATTTCGCGTTATTCATCGCTCCAAAAGTTAATACGAGTTACCGCATTGTGTTTAAAATTTATTAAAAAAATCCAATGCATAAGAAGAACAGCACAAGGATTGCATAATCTGGTAATGGATGACCACAAATGTCAAAATGAAGCAAGAGTACGATTAACTCGACTAGTGCAGGAAGCTGAATTTAGTAAAGAACTCCAAGACAGCAAGACCACTGAGCAATGCAAGCAGACTGTTGTGTCTAAATCCGTTTCTGGATGTAAATAGGTTAAGTTGTGCAGATGGAAGACTTCGAAATTCCTCGCTGCAATATGTGAAAATCTCATGCTCTCACTAAGTTAATCATTCGTGAAGAGCACGTAAGAAACTTCCACGCAGGTGCACAAGCAACGTTAGCAGCTATAAGAAATCAATATTGGATCATATCAGCACGAAGTGCAATAAGGACAATTCTTTGTAAGTGCATTGTCTGCTTGAAGAATAAACCAAAACCTGCACAACCTATTATGGGAGAGTTGCCCTATTGCCGTACTGAGCCAGCACGCCCATTTCTAAAGAGCGGAGTAGATTACTGGGGTCCATTCAACATTAAAGAGGGTTTCCAAAAAGGCAAAATGACCATAAAGGCTTACGCGGCTATATTTGTATGCATGGTAACAAAGGCGGTACATATAGAGTTTGTCACTGACCTTACCACCGACTGCTTCCTCAGTGCACTTCGTAGATTTATAGCACAAAGAGGCTCAGTAAAGGAGATGTATTCGGACAACGACACAAACTTTAAGGGTGCTGATAACGAGCTGAAAATTTGGGTCATCTATTCTCCGTAGAAAATCAAGAACTGATGACAAAAATCTCGGATGTAAAAATGCAGTGGCACTTTATTCCACCTGGATCCTCGCATTTTGGAGGAATTTGGAAAGCGGCAGTTAAATCAGCCAAGCACCATCTTTGAAGAGTAGTTGGAGAAACGCTTTTAACATACGAAGAAATGTCGACAATGCTCACCCAAATAGAAGGAATTCTAAATTTGCGCCCATTAACTCCAATGAGTGATGATCCAAACGATTATAGTGTTCTTACACCGGGACACTTGATAGGAAAGCCAATGAACTCCATACCCTAACCTGGTTTAATGCATCTACGGGTAAACAAATTAAGTAGATGGCAACACCTACAACAAATGCGTGACTACTTCTGGAAAAGGTGGAAAGATGAGTATCTCGTTAAACTCCAAAGGCGAATCAAATGGAAACATTCCAAAGGATGCTCAATTAAACCTGGGCAGCTGGCAATAATACAGGAAGACAATTTGCCACCTTTAAAATGGAAGAAAAGAAGAATTGAGGAGATCCATCCCGGAAAGGACGAAATAATTAGAGTTGCATCCATCCGAACGAAGGATGGTGTTATAAAACGTCCAGTGCACAAACTATGCGTATTCTTAGATGAAATTCAATCTTGAAATAATATTTCAAGGGGGGCGGTATGTAAAGAATTATACCTGGAAAAACGGGACTACCTAGAAGTAACCGGATTATAAAACATTAATTGCAATAGCTGCTTAATGGGATTGTAAAACTGTTTGTATTTATGATATGTAATGGGTTTTTACATTGCGTTAACGATGGGATTAGCGTCTCGCAAATCCATTTGGTCTTTCCTATAATCTTTAAAGATGTTTTCTCTCTTTTAGCCCTTAATTTTAAGTATATATATTGTATATTATTTTGTGTTTGGTTAGTAAGGTTTATGATTTAGAACAAACAACATTAAAATTCTACGACGCGTTTTTCTTTGATAGTGTGAACAAAATTCTGTTTGCACTTTAAAACAAGACGGTTATTAAAAAGCAAGTACAAAGAGAAGTTAATAATAAAATTAAAGCTACACGAAAGAACATGATAAACACAAATATAAACCACAAATAGATTAACTTAAAAATAGCGTTAATATATGAAAGTAAAGATAGACTGACACCAGAAAAGAAAAAAACTTAAAGAGAAATGGATGACACAAAAAATGATGATTCTTATGGAAGAAAAAAGAAGAAGTAAATTTAATCTGAATACATATAAAAAAATACAAAAAATAAATAACAAAAAAAAAAACGAGAAGCAAGAGAAAAATAGATAGCAGCAACATGCAATTACATAGAAAAGCTACACTCAAAATACAACAACTGCTATATGCATAAAGAAATTAAAGAGTTAACAGGAACAACTAGAAAAACGAATTCCTTTATTATTAAAGATAAGAAAAAAAAAAATTTAATACAAGTGGCGCAAAAATGTAAATCACCAAAACGACAGATTAGGCGACCTGGAAAAGCACCCCTCAGAATTTCGGTTGTGGGTCGTGCAGTATGCGCCGTTGCTCCATTCTGTTGGAACTACATATTCTCCAGTCACCACACACAGAGATGGAAATAGGCCTTGTTGCTCATGATGATTTTTGATAAAATGTTGCCTTCCCCGTGGTCGAGATTCAGGATGGCTTGAGCGTAAGTTACACGCGTTTGGCGGTTAACGGCTAGCAGCTGATGCACTGTTTGCACTTTGTAAGGGAACTTCTTAAGTCTTTCTTCAAAATTCTCTGTAAAAACCGCCGATTGATGCCCAATTACGTGGCCCGTCGTCTGGTCAATACCCCGGAGTCCTCTGCGACATTTTCAACTACAGCCGCAATATTCTTAGCAGAACGACTGCTTCCTGGCCGCCCAGACCTAACATCATCTTGTGTTTACCCACACTCTTCTAGGCGAACAACTAAACGCCGTAGTGTTTGCTCAGTTGGTGTCAGACGACCGGGAAATCTACGTATAAATTCACGCTGTGCTAACACCACCGATAAATTATTACGCAAAAAAATTGAAACAATTATAACGCGTTCTTGAGGAGTATAAGGATTCATGTTTTATTGACGTGTATTTTGTATCAGTTTACTTCACAAATGTCAAAGCAAAACTAACATTTGTCTCCATTTGCAAAAATTATAGCATCTTCCGATAGGGTGGTGACTTTTGCGCCACTTAGCAGCACAAAAACTTAAAAAGATGGAAAGAATATATACAAAAACTGTTTGAAGACATAAGATGCACCGAGACTAAACAAATTACTTCAGAGGGACAAAGAATATTAAAAAAGAAGTTCATTATGCAATAAAAACATTGAAAATTAGAAAAACAGTTAAACCAGATGAAATTTCAGGTAAACTTCAAAAACTAATAGATAAAGACCAGCTGGACGTTATTGTTGATCTTTTGAATAATATATAACAAACTGAAATAATACCGAAGAAATGGATAAAATCTATTTTTATAACTTTACCGAAGAAGCAAACGCCAGAGAATGCAATGATTACAGAACCATTAGCTTAATAAACCATACATAGAAAGCATTTCTGAAAATTACCTATAAAAGAATCTACAACAAACTAGAAGAAAATATAAGTAACACCTAGTTTGGCTTCAGTGTTTTTGACATAGCAGTTTGTTAAAGAAGATTCCCGACCATCACAAGTCCATGAATCGATGTTTTAATTGCTGGATGAGTATCCTCAATAATAAAAATCTGCAAAATTCTGAAACAAAGCGGGTATTATGGTTTTAACACAGTTTCTTGTTAACTAACACTTAAACGGAAAGGCAGAAACTTTAAAATGGGCGGTAACCTCAGACAAATATTTGTTTGTGTGCACAGTTTGGACGGTTTGCAAACTGTCCAAATCGTATGTTGGAACAGACCTTAAACATCACTTGTTTTCTTGTAACATTACATTCTAGAGGTTATATTAATCATTGACAATACCAATAAGTGGATTCATGTATAAAATTGTCTTTTGAAATCGTTTTATATAAAAAAACTGACCTATTTAAAAAATAATGTGAAAATTGAATTTGAATTAGCTTTACTCAGTATTTTTGTTAAATTCAAAAAATAATACTTTAAACGTTAAAACGTTTGTTCTACGTATTTTTGTTAAATCTAAGAAATTGACATTTAAAAAAATTATTGTATTGTACCGTATGTAGCCGTTTAGGTATTTTGTATAAGTTATAGTTAAACTAAGACCATCCTTTGTTAAAGTAGATTCCATTTAACATTAGAAACTAGTGTAATGGTTCTGTCTAATGTCTGATTTGCTCTCATACACAATAGGATAACGTCGGTATTAGTTGTTAGTTTGTCACTAGTTTAGATTTCTGATTCTACTCAAGTTATCATGTCGGCATCTCGGTTTTGAGTACCGGTGTGCATTTCAAGTTCAGAGATAAAAACGTTGTAAATTCAAAACAGAACGCCAAGGTTTACTTACATTTCAAATAGAATTGTAACTTTTTCTTTTGAATAATGCACCAAAAAGAGTAGAACAATAATAATAACTCTTAGAAAAAATGTGGAAACAGTTGTTTCTAAGATTGAAGTAACTTTAAGTTGTTTTTCAGTTTCTAGTAAAATTTTACAGTGCTGCTTAAAAAGTAAGTTGTTGCTGCAAAGTCTTTAAAGTGGTGTTTCCAAATGTGACAAGTCAAAACGTTATCGGACATTTTGCCTGTAAACTAAAAATTTGTTTCGTAACAGAGTTGCTTCTTCTTTTTAAATACCTTTAAATAAATAAAAAACTGCATGGATGTTTTTTTTTCTGTGAGTTCCCACTAGACAACTTTTATTTAATTTTATTAAATAGTTCCGTCAGTTTATTTGCAAATAAATTAACTTTAAAAGTTAGTTGAAAATACAATTTGTCTGAGGTAGTTTTTGTTTTGTTTTTTAATTTGTTTAGTTTAGCTTCCACCTCTTCTTCGTTGATTGTAACGTTTGTACCTGTTTCATATTCATTTATGTTGAGTGTTTCTTTAGCGTCGTATAATTCCTTTGCACTAACTGTTTTTTTCTGTTCCTCAGCAGTTTTTATACTTTCTTTTAAACGCCATACAAGTCGTGGTCCATCTGCTGGTAAAATTAATAAAGTCTTACTACACTATAAAACATTATATCACAGTTTGTTTGTATCTTTTGACTCGTTAAGTGTCATCCAAAGAATAAAGTTTGTGTTAGCAGATCTAGCTTGTACAAATCTTATTCTTAAACAAAAAAAAATACTCCGGTTTGCAAAGTATGCGCACGCAGATTTTACGGCTTACATTTTGTTGTATATACACATCCAGAGCTCC
The DNA here is from genome assembly GCA_963932245.1 of Tachinus rufipes. NCBI lineage: Eukaryota > Metazoa > Arthropoda > Insecta > Coleoptera > Staphylinidae > Tachinus > Tachinus rufipes. The sequence goes on along the minus strand of OZ010747.1, from coordinate 83,102,303 downwards.
GTTATTTTAAAGATCATTCAGGATTAACAAGTATTATAAATTTTTATTTAAAATTTCTTTTTAAATTACATTTAAATTATACGAACAAGATCGAATAAATTTGTTAGCCTTGATTTAACTTTTTTATTTAATAAGTACCGTAAGATTATTAAATGAATTGGTTTGCACATAATTTATTTTATAACAGCATTCAATTAACACACACAATAATAAAATTAATGTCTAAATAAAATTAAGATTGATTAATATGTTTTGTTGACAAAATTCAATTGTATCATAATAGGAATATCCCCTGAATAAAAAGCGCTTTTCCACGAATTATATGAGTCCTTTAGAATTTCAGGGATAACGATACAAAGCTTCAATTTTCATGGAATATGGGAAATTGTGCTGAATACGGTCGTTTTCGCAATGCAATAACCACCTTTGTTTTGGAACAACAATGCGTTAGGAAGTACTAACAAAAATGAAAAAAAAAGTGACTTTCATAACCTGCATAGATTATGTAAATGAGTAAGGTCAACAATAATGTGGTTTATATTGTATTAACAAAATAATCTAGTTCTTAGAAGTAATAATAATAGTGAGTTTAGTACATAGCAAATAATCGTATAATGTATATGAATCATGGCAATGCATAAATAACAAATTATGATTAACTGTTGATTGAGTATATTAGTTATTTATTTAATGAGTAATTGCAATCTGCTAGCTTTTTAAATTAATAAACAATTAGAAACTATAAACAAAGCCGATGCAATAAAATGCAATAAAAATAATCTTATAAAACAAGTTCTTTTTTCTATTTTGCTTATATTAAATTGACTTATCAAACTTAACATAAAAATAAATATGCAGTATGCAGTCAATCAATTGACTTAATTGTTTTTTCTTGTTACTAATCTTTAAAACTGTATTCCGTAATGTACTATATAGTTTTATTAATATTAACATTCAGAGGTAGCAAGTCACTAAATTAGAAGTTATGTTTAAATTGCCGTTTTGATTTTAATACATTTTTATACTTCTTCTTCAAGTCCATATTTGATCCGGATACCTTATATTGGCTATTTTGATTTTATTTACTGCGGTTTTAAATAAGTCTACAGTTAATATAGAAATCTATGTTTTTATATTTTTTAACCATAGTTTCTTCTTCTGGTATTGGTCTTTATTTTTCATTCTTGTTCTTCTTTTCACCCCTTATCTATTCACTCTTGGATGTAAGCTTCTTTCAAATTTCTCGGTTGGTTTTTTTTGCCGGCCTGGATTTTATGGCTTAGATGTATTTGTCTACGGTCTCATGTGTTTTGTTTTTGATAGTCACTTGAGTGTTCTTGAAAGTCATTATTTTTGTTTTATTGAGGTTTATCTCTAGTCCGATTTTTATCGATGCTTGGTGGAGTTCTTCTAACATGGTCTTTAGTTCATCGGTTGAGCTGCTGATAATAACAATATTGTCTGCATACCTTAGACGGCTAAGGTACGTTTCATCAATTTTAATTTCTTTTTGGTTCCAGTTTATGCTCTTAAACACCTCTTGTAACGCGGCTGTAATCAGTGTCTTGTTGGCGTTCTCCTCTTCCTATCGGCATTTGCTCCGTCTTGGTATCTTCATCAATTTTAACGTGTATAGATGCATTTTTGTAGATATACTTAATGAGGTTTGAGTACTTGAGATTGATTCTTGCGTTGTCGAGGGCTTTTAAGATTGCCCACTTTTCTATAGAGTCAAATGCTTTTTAGTAGTTGACAAAAGCAATGTGCAATGGTATATCATATTCATTGTTTTTCTCTATGAGAATCCTTAGTGTCTACAGGTGATCGGTGGTACTGAATCTTTTTTAAAACCCACTCTGCTCGACAAGTTGGTCGAAGTTCAATGTAAGTTTTAGTCTATTTGTTATTATTTTTTTAATGTATTTATAGTAATGTGCAGTTTACGGCACTTCTCTCAGATGGCGCCATCCGGTGGAATATACGAGGTGATCATGTGAGATTGTGCATTACTACATCTGCCCTCATTTTGGACTGGTCAAGTTGCTTGGACACCGAAACCGGAGTGGAAACATGGTAATAGGGTTTGAGATAGAATGTGCCACGTTCAACGTCGGAATTGGAAAAAAACCAAAACGTAAGTTTTTGTTGCAATGATTTTTTTTTATTTGGTAAGGCCCTTCAAACATTGGCAAAAACTTGTTGGTCTTTTGATTCAGAGCGGTAACACGCTTAGCACGTTTTTTTTAAATTATCAACTGCCAACATTAGCTGGATGTAAGGTTGAAACCGAACAAGTTCGGGAAAGTACTCCTCGATAGGAGACTGAAGATGTCGACCAAAATGTAGCTCACAAGCGGAAAACCCGGTCGATTCATGGGTTACACTGTTTAGTAACACGTTAAACTTTAGAACAAATCGTGCCCAAGTAGTATGCTTAGAGGCACAATACGTGCAAAACAATCGGCCAAGTTTGCGCATAACGCGCTCCTTAGGATTGCCTTGTGGATGTCTCACTGATGAAAATCGCACTGAATAGAATTTTTTTGCAAGAATTCTGGCCACCGTTTTGCCTTAAATTGGGTTCCCTGGTCACAAAGAATCTTTTCAGGCTTTTCTATCTTTGGAATATACCGTTTGCATAATCGGTTAATTATTGTTGCGGTGGTAGTCCGTTTAATTGGGTATAATGTCACAAGTTTAGAGAAAACGTCAAAAGACTCAAAAATATATCAGACACCACCCGTAGATCGAGGAAAAAGACTCAAAAAGTCCACTGAAACAAGTTCAATAGGTTTGGATGAAATAATTGGTTCTAATTAAATTTTAGGTAAAAGATAATGCTTATTCTCTATTATTATAAGACAACAGCAAAGAACTCGTTTAATGAATCGGAATATTTCCGACCACCATAAATCATGACGAATCGCGCACCAAGTCTTGTACACCCCAAAGTGACCATAATACCGATAATACAAAGTTATAAAATCATAAACAAGAGACTTGGGAATATACAAAAGAGGGGTGGTAACTTTATCATGTCGAATGAATATCAAGTCTTTGCTAAGTAAGAAACGATTAGTCGGTTCAAAACCGGATTCAACCAGTTTACGTGTCTTGTTCAGCCGGGCATCTAGAGATTGTGCTGCCGATATAAGCGCTAACAAAGAAGCGGCTGATGACCAGAAAGTGCACCGGCACACCAAAAAAAACTTTGTGACAGGAGTAGGAAAACGTACCGGCGGATAACGGAAAAGTACGTCGGCAATAACATTACTCTTACCAGGGACGTATTCCACCACAAAATCAAAATCCTACAAAGCCAACACCCACCGTGAAATACGCGGAGACAATAAGCGGCAACTATTTAAATATACCAAAACACAGTGGTTAGTGAGTACCGTAAAACGCTTGCCTAACAAGAACACCCGCCATCGCTTTATACAGGAAACCACCGCTAACGATTAGAATAACGACGTTTTAGTTCAAGCAGGAGACGGTTGAAGTAGCTTACTATTTGTTTGCCCACATCACTTATCTGAAACAAAATAGCGCCAATACCGACGTCACTAGCGAGGTAAATTGGCGTTTGGGTGATATACAAAAACTTCTTCCGATAGTTTACGTTTTACACACAAAAACGCGTTTTCCTAATCTTGCCCCTAATTCTATCGGTTTTCTTTTTAAAATAGACGCGTCAACGGTTTGGTAGTGGAAGAGGATTTTTTCACAAAAGCACGGTCAAAATTAATTAATCCTAAAAACGTTTGCGTCTGCCAAACGTTGGTAAGAGCTGGAAAATCACAAATGGCTGTAATCCAATTGGGATCTAGTCGGATGTCTTCTAAAACAACAAGGTATCCAAGAAAATTTAGGCTTAGACTAAAAAACTTGCATTTGTCAAGTTGGAGTGCAAGATCCTTCTTCTGTAACCGGTTTCAAACAAGATCTAAGTGACGAAGGTGTTCTTCAAAATTGGATGAAAAGATAAGGAGATCATCTACGTATGCATGTACAAACAAATCAAAAGCGGGGCCCAGAATACGATTCATACAGCGAGTGAACGACGCGACCGCCGTTTTTTGCCCGAAAAACTTAAAAACCAGTAAAACGTCGGTGACTCTTTCGGATTGGTACTTGCCAATAAGACGCAGTCAAATCCAAAAACGATAAGAAACAAGAGCCATTAAGCGTAGAAATATTGTCTTTGATAGGGCGAGAAAGTTTGCAATCTGATTCAGTAATCGAATTAAGACGGCGGGCATCAATACATAACCAAACTAAACCGTCAAGCTTTACTGTTGTCATAAAAGGACTAGAGAAGGACGTGTCGGATCTTTCAATTATCCCCAAGAATTTCATTCAATCGATCTTGGCCTGGACAGCTGGACGATGTGCAAGCGGGATGTAATATTGCTTAACGGAAAACGGTTTCAGGTTGTTTAGTTCAATTTTGGGCTCACACAGATGAGTCCGATCAGGCGTATTTGAAAAAACTGCACGACGCTTGTTAAGTAGATTGCAAAAAGCCAACTTTTGATCATTTGAAAGCTCAAGAGTATCCACAAATTCCTTGAAATCCGGTTGTCCGCTATTAACTAAGCAAACTCGCAAAGACATTATTTCGGGAGGCATAAGTTCGTAAAAAATCGAATCGCTTTAATTACAATAGGAGGAGACTGACAATAAAACTGTATATTCTTTTCATTGCAATGAATAACAACCTTAAAATATGAAAAAAAATCTTTTCCAAGAATTATTGGATAGGCTAATCCGGGAACAAGCAGAAACTCAAACTCAGCTTTAAAGTTGGGTAAATTAAACGGCAAAAGCACCTGATGAGTGACTTTTGACGGTCGGTTGTTTGCAGCTCCAGTAATTCTCACACCTTTTACGTTGAATACCGGCAAATTAGTAAATAGGATATGAATTTGATGGAAAGTCTCTAGCGAAAGACAACTGACTTCACTTCCTGTGTCAACGAGCGCCGGAAATTCAATTTTTTTAAATTTAATAGGAATGATAGGAGTTTTAAAATTAGGTTTGTGAATAAATTCACAATCATCTTTTAAAAGATCATCCAAAGGATTTTGATTTAAGAAAGTTCTGGTCCTAGTTAAAACATCCACTTTTGGACCTACAAGATCGTGTCGTTCTTCTAAGCCAAGCGGCATAAAACCATTCAAATAAACAATTTTATTCCCAAACTGCATCACATCTTTAATCCAACTTGAGGAGCTAAACTTCTGATTTTTTTGTAGATCATTAAAGCTAATCATAGTTTTAATAAGCCATGGACAAACCAAACCAACAAGCGTTGTCTTACTGCTTATAGAAGCAAATCAAGCACCAAATCAAACTATTACCAGTTTTCTAAAATGTCAAATAATAGTAGACAGATTGGTGGTGGAGTTCCAGGACATTAGTAGTGCAACTTTTATCAGCTTCTACAGCCGCCAGAAAAGCCTGATCCTCAACATCCAAAAATTGATTCATTCCAACTTGTCGTTTAAGTTAGTATGCATTACCATATTTGAAGCAAACTCTTAGTATGCTCTTTTGCTAATCGTTCCTTTGTCTTAAAGATTGCAAAATGATTTAGCGGATTTCAATCTTTCTCAAAGTGGTACAACATAATGCGACGTATGTGTAAGTTTTTGATGTTGTATTAAAGAATTAAACGGCAAATTCAAATATAAGCACAAAAGACATAACAAATAAAACTAAAAATAGAAAAAAACTGTGCATGCATAAAAATGTATTTTACTAATATACAATTATGTAAATTTATAGATTATAATTCGTTATATATTTTAAAGAGCCATTACAACAGATTGCAATTACTCATAAAATAGATAACTTACATATTTAATGGACAATTAATCATGTTTTGTTGTTTCCGTTGGCATGATTCATATAATAATAAAGATTATTTATTATACATTAGCGCACTAAATATTATTACTTCTAAAAACTAAGCCATTTTGTTAATACAATATAAACCGCATTATTGTTGATCTTACTCATTTACATAATCCATCTAGGTGATGAAGGTCACTTCTTCTTAAAGTGTTGTTGTTCTTAAACAAGAGTGGTTATTGCGTTACAAAAACGATCATTTCAGCACAATTTCTCATATTCTATGAAAATTGAAGCTTTGTATTGTTATCCCTAAAGTTCTAACAGATTCATATAACTCGTGGAAAAGCGGTTTATTTAGGAAATATTTTTATTATAATACAGTTGAATTTTATAAATACATGTTAATAAAACTTAACATTATTTAGAGTACTGTACTAAATACAAGCGCTAAACCGCTAAACCGATCTTGTCCAGCGCACAATGTCTGTGACTTCCATTTTTTTCGAATTTTATCATTTCAAACTTTGTCTCGTAGGGTAAAACCATATATGGCTTTAACAGTTTTTATTTCTATTACTCTTAAGCGTCCTTTTGATTTTTTGTTTGTTGTTTTTAAAGTTAAAACCAAAAAAAGCTCAACACATTCAAATATAAGTTACTGGTCAAACATGTAATGTATCTTAAGAGTATAACCAAATAGAACAAAATAAAGTTTTAAAGTAATCAAAGTATACCCTGCGCTAATGGTTTTACTCAGATTATTGCCATTATCCAATTTTAAAGCTAACAACTAACAAGTTGATTGGGGTCCACTTTAGTTAATACCTTCAATTTCCAAAAGTCTTAAATAACATACCTAGGAGCTTGCAATCCGTTCCAACTGTTAACCACCCAGAAAGCTGTTGATGTCGTATAGGCAGTAAACGATTTTCTCACGCAAACTTACAACTTCAGCCAAACTGGCAACTTCTCGCTCCGAGTCAAGTGACTAACCATTTCTATTCCGTCTGTTAGTCACTTCTCAATGACATCAGTTGGGAACCAAAACATAGTTTACAAAAAATTTACAAATTAAAAAAATATATTTGAACAGTTAAACTGTGCCCATGTGTTTGTAATCAAAACAATTTAAGTTTCTTCCTCTTTGCGCATATTTTTGAAATCTGTCATTTGTATGTTTGTATTTTTTAACAGTAGTAATATCAACAGTTATTGATAGGCTAATTTATGTACAACTAGATGACAATTCATTGTAATTTAATTTATTTTTGTATTATAGTTTTTTCTTCCTCGCGCATATTTTTGACATCTGTTATTTGTATGTTTGTATTTTATAATAGTAAAAACATCAGCAGTAACTAATTAGTGAATTTTTTAAAGATTTTGACAGTTTGAATACATTCTATCAACAGTTTTAGAGCATTGTATTTAATTAAAAAAATACAAATTGACAGTTTTTGAATGCTTTGCAAACGTTTCAGTTTTTGATTTTTTTTTAGTTAATTTAAGAACATTTTTAACAATTTATGAACATTTTTGACAGTTTGTAATAATTTTTCATTGTTTACTAATTATTTTAAAAGATTTTAACAGTTTGAATACATTTGACAATCTAATAGCTGTTTTAAAACATTTCTCGTCATTTTTTTACAATTTTAGAAAATACTTCTAATCGCGTTGGAAACGTTTGCAACAGTTTTCAAACTTTCTTTTGTTAATTTAGAAACATTTTTGTCAGACAATTATTGTAGCAAACATTTCTCGCCAATTTTGAACAATTTTGGAAAATGTTTGACAACTTTGGAAACAGTTTCTGAACTTACTTTTGTTAATTTAGCAAAATTTTTGACACTTGTTTAGTAACAATATTTTTAAAAACTTTGTCAGTTGGAGTACATTTCACTCAATCTAAAAGCAGTTTAGAACACTGTTTGCCAATTTTTAACAGTTTTAGAAAACATTTGACAATTTTTAAATACTTTGATAACGTTTCAAGCAGTTTTTTGATAATTTAAGATATTTTTGAAAATTTGTAAAATATTTGACTGTTTAGTAGCAATTTTTGATACATTTGACAATCTACAGACAGTTTTAGAACATATTTTGCAATTTTGGAAAATATTTGACAGTTTCTGAATAATTTGTAAACATTTGAAACATTTTTTAATAATCTTTTGTAAATTTAAAAATTTGATTGACAGTTTGTAAAATACATTGATTGCTTAGTATCAATTTTTAAAATTTTTGACAGTTTAAGTACATTTAAGTAGCTATCTATAGTATTTTAACAATTGAGCGTTTATTTTTGTTACCCACCCACCCGCGAAAGTGTTTGTGATCAAAAAAATTAAAAAAATTCCCACATTGTGCGTATATTTGACATCTGTCACATGTATTTTTGTATTTTATGACTATAGAAACATTAAAAGTGTTTAGATAAGAAAACTTTTGGACAATAAACTTTTGGGCAGGTCACAGTAATTTACTAATTAAGCGTGACCAATTCATTTTTGTAAAGCACTGTCGTTTGCATTATTGTATTTTATGACTGCGGGAACATCAACAGTGATTAATTAGGTAACTCTTGGACAATAAATGTTTAGACAGGTGAGCAGGTCACAGTTGTTTACTAATTGGGCATGAAGAATGAAAACAACTAAAGTTTCTTCAAGGCTTATTTCTACAAAATGTGTGTGACGTCAGTCGTGGGCGTACAACATTGTTATGTTAATTTTATCACAAGATAAGCAAAAAATACTATCAAGCGTTTCTATAAAAACAAATGGTCTAAAGACCCCCCAACATCACTTCTACTGACGTGCCACTGGCAATCGACCGGTTTAAAGTTAAAAGCGTTTTTGCTCTTGATAAGAGTGTTCAATCAATGGGGTTGGTGTAGCTATTGATGGTATTTCTGTAAACAAATTAGGTTATCGACAAATGCCTTCACTCAGAAAGCACACACTTACGTATTTACTCAGAGTACACTTCTTACGGACACGCTCACACAGAGCGGTATCATCCCATACGCACTCACACAGAATGCAATCCCCGGAAGAACCTAGGTGATATATTTGTGTAGTACGACATAAAAAAGCGTAAAGCTACTCACAGTGGCGGTACAGAATGTTTCCTTTTGGCGGGGAGTGCAATGCCGTGGAATAGAAGCAAGCTTCTGTGGTGTTGTTAAATGCCGAATCTTAGACCATGGTGTGTCGTTAGATCATTTTTAGTAAACCGGAGGCAAAAAAATGAGTCTTAGACGGAATTCCAGTTGCAAGACTTCTTTGCCGTAATAACCCTTTCGGGGCATACCAAAATAGATGGTGAGTGACGATCGGACAAAGTTCCAATTGTTCCAGACACTGGGCTTTGTTTGTCGGGAGCCCAAAGTTGACGTTGCAGCTTGCTTCAGGATCTGTAGTATTAAAATTTAGAAACGGCAAGTTTTATACTCTCAATTTACGCGCGATTGCTTGCGCGGGTTTCCAAAGGAGGAGTAGCTACAGGCAGGTATACCCGTGACAATTTTCCCTACTTTAAGAAATTCAGATTCGGTCTACTAAATTATCCCAGGAGATGTTATCTAGTTAGTTTTGCACTAAATATCCGATTGTTGATCACTATTGTCAAAGACAGGAGTAGTTCAAAAATTCTAAAGTTTTTACTATGGAGGTCACTATGTCTGGGTGTTTGTGGTGCTAGCTAGCAGCACGGGTTTTGTTCGAGATTGTTATTTTCCGGATTCTCGTGGCGGCTTTGCTTTCTTTTAAAGGTGTACTTGTCCAAGACACTGAACTTGATGCGTTTCCTCTTCCTTGATTCTTGTACTCTTTGTAAGGGTTTGGTGGCACTATTATGAAATCATATCAACAGCGACTGTTCATGCTTTTCTGTCCTAGTTCATTTCTGTGGCCTCATGCATTATATGACCAACCAGCCTGGTAATACCGTCTATCCACCATGTTGGCAATCTTCCTCGTGGTTTTTGTCCGTCAACCTTTTCCTAAACCATTAATTTTTCTATTGTATTCAATTTTCTAGATACCAGCACGCTAACTTGACGCACTGAACACTGTAGCGCTGCGGCGAGTTGTTTGAGAGCACAATGTGTTCGAAGTTTGTTGAAAGTTGAGCGCTAGTTTATAGCCCGTGGTTTCCGGCAGGGAACAGTTGAAGTAACGGCGTCTTTGCTGTGTGTAGCAATTAAGACGGCGTCAGCGACGCTGAGAGCAATGACCGGCTTAGCTCCTAGTTTTTCCAATTGCGTTGCCTTTTAAGTATGTGCCACCCACTGTATAAGTGATAGCTTTGCACCAACCAGTACTTACAAAAGGTGGTCATACACGTACACCACCACTTCCAGCAACACCCAAAAAAAAAGTGCTTTCATCTGGGTACCAGCTACGCTACCTAATGTCAAATCAAACCAGATGACGTTACATTCTTAGATACATGCGTACTCTACTATGTATTATGTAGTCCCAACTCTTGGAAGACCACCGGTAGGTTATCAAACCCCACCAACAACACAAACGTATAATTTGTACACAATCAACGGGTTTCAATACAGGCAACCTACAGCACCTTCACCAACTGCAGGTGCCCTGGCAGTAACACGCCATGTTTAATTCAGATTTATCACAAACATCTGCTTGCCTTTATATTTTTGGTATTGCACACTCCGCCAAGGGTAACGTTTAAGTTTATTTACGTCATACAACACAAACATTACCAGTTTTCTTAAAAACTGCACTTTGCATGTGTGATAGCGCTTTGTGAGCGTGATTGTAAAAAAAAAACACTTTGGGTAGGTGTGTCTAAAGGAAATCACTCTAGGTATGTGTGTATGCAGTGTGGAAATTCTGTTTAAGTGCGTACTTTAAATTGTTTATAAAATGCCACCAAGAGCCAAGGCATTTGTCTCCTTGCATTGGCCTGGTTACTACTGCTACTCTGACGTGGCCTAGAACGTAAGGCAATGCTTGTAACCAATTACACTAACGACATGCTACTCATGCAAAGACTAAAAAAATGTCATAGACGCTAATAAGTATAACTAATCTTAGTCATCTTGATAAATGCTATTTACAGCCGGAGTCACCCCACAGAACAAAATAGACAAAGAAGCTGGCCGTAAAGTGGCCACCCCAAATGAGCTAAAACAGTTAAAAAAACAAGTTTTCCGGTCCGCTCAAATAGTAAAAAGCCCACGTCAAAGAGACACCCCAGACAAAAAAACTAAGAACTGAGTTAGGCAATGCATTCAACGCAGCAGCCATAGTTTTCATCGCTATACACAGCCAAATTGCGGTTGCCCCAAACATACGTTTTATTAGAAACTTTGCGTTCTTAAAAAAAAAGTTACAAACATCACCAGTTCTTCTATGATCTGCACTTTGTGTGAGTGTATATGTGGTGATAGCACTCTTTCTAAGTGTGCCCGTAAAAGGAACACTATCGGTAAGTGTGTTAGGAAGTAAACACTTTGGGTGTGTGCGTACGCAGTATAGCATTTTGTGTGAGTGCGTATGCCAAAACGACTTTAATTTGATTATAAAATGCCACTGTTACAAACACCACTCTTACTAAACCTCTTTACGGAAAGACAAGACGCTTTTGAATTTATACCGACATGTTCCGCCACCACTTGCAGAGAGACGCCGGAAACACATCAATTAGTTATAAATCAAATACTATGCTAGTCAAACCTGCCATCTGTACTTTGATAGTTTTCACCCCAAGTTTGACGCTGTTTAATTGTACAGGCAAAACTTACGGGGCATTTATTTGGCAGTCCACGGACGTCATTTAACGTTTGCTAATCCAGACCTTTTTAGATTACTTCTGAACGTACTCTACTAACAAATGCTGAGAGTAAACTAATTTTGTTTTACGTTCACACCTACACAAGTATTTAACCTACAAACCCAAAAGAAGCCGCAACTGGCTAATGGCCTGGTTACACAATACGAGTTGCTGACCTGACAGTGAACAGCTACTGCGTGAGGCAAGTAAAAACAAAAAATGTACTGTAACTTGACAGTAACTCGTGATGATGCAAGTAGCTGCGCTGCAGTAACTGACTAGGACAGCTCGGATGCTAGCTCTAACTGTGTAACCAAGACTTAAGCTACAGAAGTGAAGGGATAACTTAGGCAGTAGAACAACTCCAAAATGACTAGAACTTGTTTTTCTTATACCTTGGCTACAAAACAAAACCGTTGCCTCTGGTCCTCAAAATAAACACTGTCAGTTTTAAAACAAGCCATTTTTGTACTTGCTTTAGTCGCCAATGTTTGTAGTTAACAACAATGTCATCTTTTATCACCCAACAACTAAAATAAGTTGCCAATTAGTTACAAAACTAAACCGCAACCCCCGCTCTTAAACCTTCATCTCAGAAAACTAACACCAAACTTTTTGGTATACCAGAACCCAACAAAATGGTTGTCGGTTGATAATTTTTTTTAAATCTAATTTCAGCTTAAAAATGCGTCATAATTCAAAAGTTTGTAAAGTTATAATATTGGCTAAACAATGTAAATATTTTATGTATTACTGTTATAAATAATTTAAAAAAAACGCAAACTTTCTGATCAAACTTGTAGATAACTTCACTTTTCTTTCGAATTGACTATAAGGCATGTTTACACTAAGACGTCAGTTAACTTAACCTGACTCTTTGTAAAATTGTGTATATCTACTCTTAGAAATACACAATTTCATAACTTAAATTTACATAGCTCTACCGGAGGTTACTTTGCGGATTCTTACTTTGTTCGACTTTATAAATTAGATGTATTACTCAGGTGATTTGGCCTACTTCTCACATTATGTGTTAACTTTTTTATTATTCCCATAGTGCTAAAATTTTATACGCAAGTGTTTTGTCCGCACGCCACCATGCCGCACCCTTAACATCGCGTATAAAGTGTTATTTCAGGGAAACAAACATTACATCAAAGAATAGAGTAGATTTTGTTAAAACATATGTGTCCCGTAATGCAGCAAACAGGATGATTGATACAGGACCTTATCGTTCTCATACGTTGATTTACGGAAATTGAGCGCTACAAACGTACTCGCTAGTGTTTTTTATGATTTACAATGCGTTTTATATATGAAAAACCATTATTATCTTTAAAAAATCAATGTTTTTAAATGTACTTTGATTCACCAAGTTTGTAATTGTGTTTAATTGAACTGAAATATATTCCATTAATGTTGTTTTGATAAACAGATTAGAATTTTTTGTTGAATGTTATTAAAAACGTTAAATTACATCAAGCGGTTATTAAAATCGTGTTTGGAATGGAACGGACTCTTTCAAGGTTTTCGGCAAAATGTTAGCAAAGCGGCGCCGTGTTATTTATAGAGATGACGATGCTCTCGGGTAGAAAATTCAGCGGTTGCACATTCCGCGGGATGAAATTGAGATAAATATGGGGTGCGGATGAGTACAATAATTAAGTTATGTTGTATAAACTATTATCTATAATTTGTAATTGAATAAATATATGGTAAAGTATTTTACCCAAATAAAAATTACAAATGTAATAAATGTAACTCAAATAAAAATTCAATAAATTAAAAAAAAAACTTGATAGACAATATTTTTAACTTTCCATTTAAATTTCATATTAAAATATATTGATTTTATTGTTTTCTGTTTCAATATGGAAATATTCAGTGAGGCATTTAATGCAAACGTTGGCAGTTTTAACACAGATTTAAATAACAAGATCTTGTTGGCCGAATTTCGTAAAATTATGCGACCTGGAAATAGTTATTGAAATAAATAATTTCTTATTTCATAGAACTTGTTTGCTTAAAATATGATTCAGTTGGTGTTATGAAAACTTGTTATGTTATGGTAATAAAATTGCCAGTCACAACCAGCGGCGTAGTAGCTAGGATTATTGAATATCTTCAGAACTACTTTTTGGAAATAATTGTTTCATTTTTCTACTTCCCTTTGTGGCTTAGGTTATAAAATTAACGTCACGATGTCCCTGTAGGCTCGTGCGTTTTTCCGCATTGCAGACCATTGCTATTCAGTCGGCGTAGCAACACAATTACCGTATTTCCGGCTTCATTTTTAATTAACTTGTGAGGTGTTTTAAATAGAAAATTGACACAGAAAGTAAAAATGTTTTGTGATTTTAATGTACATTTTAAAAGTAATATTAAATACAACGTCAGACTTGTTGTGGCGTATCAAAAACACCTATTTTTCATCCAACAAAAATGTGCCTTTTATAACTACACACACAATAAACTTGAGTACTACTTTACGTAGAAAATAAAAAAAAATTCTGCAATTTTTCAAACTTTTAACGCCGATGAGGTTTCCGAGTTAGGGCTTCCAATGGAAGAGGCGCTTGTGTCTTAGTCTGGACTTTGGGGGGCTGTATCTCAGCCGCCTTTGGAGCAACCGCCTTCACGACAGCAGCAATCACCTCCACCTCGGTGACAGAGCCTTAAGGTAGTCTTAGTTTTTGGGTTTTGTTTGGGGGCAAAGGACGGTTTTTGGCTGGAGCCGGTGGATAGTGAAGTTGTCTATGTAAACCTTGGTTGAGGGCCTATGAGGATTATCTTCTAACCAATAATAGCTTTTACTTGCTGTGACAATTATTTTCTTTGCCCTCCCTCGGACTAGAACTTTGTCTCCTTTTGTCGCGGTAGGTGCTTTGTCAGTGTCGGATCCCTTAAAGGCGTTTTTCTTGGCCTTCCGGGCTGTTTTCCGTTCGACGTTTTCTTTCAAGACTGTTCCAGGTGCCCGGTGCTGTGAGTTTTGCTCCTAACAAGGTCTCGCTTAGGGCTAAGTTAATGGCTCCGTTGATGCGTCGCTGGTGCTAAAGCAAGGCTGGTAAGATTAGTTTGTCCCAGTCCTTTCTAAGGTTCTCTGCAATAAGGATTTGTAGATTTTTTTTTAGTTCTCCATGTCGACGTTCTACCGGATTAACTTATATATGGTACGTAGCTGTAGTGTATGAAAACATTTCTACTTCTTGCTATAGTAAAGATCTGGCTGGTAAACTGTGTCTTGTTGTCAAATAGGATAACTGGTGGGTAACCAAAGCGATAGAATATTTTGTACTCTAGAAGTCGACACGTTTTCTCGCTGGTGGCGCTTGATACCAGAAATGCCTCAGTCTATCGGGTGTACATGTCTATCACAGTCAGTGCAAAGCGGTTTTTTTCTTGAGTGAGATTGTATAGACCCACGTAGTCTATCGATATCCTTTTCCATTGTCAATCTGTTGGTTGGGAGTGTAAATTAAACATTTCTGGACAATTTTTTTACGTTTTTGCTGAGTGCCCATTGGTACGCCTCCTCGTGTCCGAGATGTCCAGTGGTCTATTCTTTGTGGTAGTGTCGGATGACGGTTTCTTGGATCTTGAGAGTTACGACCAACTGAACTTGTCTTCTCAGTGTCTTAATTAAGGCTTTGTTGTTGTTCACTCGATATACGCTGTTTAGGTCGGTTAAGAGTTTCTTTCGTAAATTAACAGTTTTTCTGAGCGCTCCGTACTTTTGCCGAAATAGTTTTCACTTCCACCGTTTGGTTTGTGTTGACCACTTCTGGTTGCGCATAGCGTTGGGGTAATGCCATTTGTTCCACGTCTTTGCCGGGTTCTTCTATTGGTTTGCCGTGCTTTACCTAAAAGTTGAATTCTAATAGTAATATAGCTTCAGTTTGCAATATAATGATGAGTTCAGCCAAACCAGGGCGCGGTTGTCCGTCCATAAGATAAATGACTCGTCCTCAAGGTACGCTGCTTAGAATTTCTTAATCTACCATAAAACAGCTTGGCACTTTAGATTGTCGCTGTGTAAACGTTTTTGTTGTTTGCTGAGTCGGAAACTAAAGTAGAATACTACCCTTTGGTCTTTTTCCTCTCTGCTCCTAGCTGGTTGGCGTCCGTCGGTGGCACAAATGACAAGCTTGGCTTGGGTTGGTGTAGAGGTAGACTAGACCGGCTTTCTCGTCCCATCGGAATTGGTTCTTCCTTTGTAGGTCGGTCAGCAAGCAGCAATTTCCAAAAATTTGGTAACGTATTTTTGCAGCTAGGTGCAGACGCCTAAAAAGTGTTAGGTTCGTGCTGAGTAGTTTGTTGCTTCTTGCGGTGATTTGGTGATTTAAGTACTCAAATTAAAATTGTCCAAAATTTAAAAAGTTTACACGTCAGTCCGTAGCCTTGGAATCTCTCTAGTTTTTTTTTCACATTGGTCAGATGTTCCTCGTGGTTTTTAAAAAGCGCACGACAATATTGCCAAAGTATACAACAGCAATTTTACTCAATAATTGTACTAGAATCCTGGCCATTAGTTTTTTAAAAGGTAGCCGGGGCATTCTTCAGTAAAATAGCATTACTCTAGACTGGTACGTTGTTTTGCCTGGAGTGGCAAACGACGTCAGGTGCCTAAACTTCTTTGTCATAGAAACCTGCCAGTATCCGGTCTTCAGGTCTATTTTAGTAAAGACGCTGCTCTTCCAAAGTTGTGTAGTGTCTCGTAAATTTTTAGTAGTACTTGTCTCTAGTAGCGCCGTTTATGCCTTGGTAGTCCACGCAAAATCAAAGCGTCTCAGCCTTCTTTGTTACAAACACTAGTAGCTTAAGCTAGGTTTGATGATCTCATCAGCAAAAAGTTATTCCACTTTTTTGTAGATCAGTTCTTTCTTGGCTGAGGTGTACGAGAACAGCCTGACTCTGATAGGGGTAAGATTTTTAAGTTGGATACGGTGTCACCTTTTTGGTGATGCTTGGTAAAGTCAATGTGAATAGTGCCATCGGTTTGTAAAACTTCATTGGGTCCGGGAAGCCGGTACTACTACTTTGGTGAGAGTTGGTTTAGTATTTGTCGCTTTGGTGGAAAGTGTTGTTATCCAGTAGTCAGTCCTAGGCCATTTTCCAACATAAACGCATTGCCGGCAATAGTCCAGGTTTGCCTCTATCTCCGATATCCAAGCGTGTTCCAAAGTCTTATAATTACATCTTTTTTACAAAGAGACTACAAGAAAAAAAGCGGCAGATAAGATGTTTTTATCTGTATTTCCGCTTTGGTCACTTTGGGGACTGGTAGGTTTGGATCACGAGCGTCTTGTTCAGGCTGAGGTTGGGCAGCTCAAACCGTGTTGGGTTTAAGGTAGCTCCGCTGTTAATTTAAGTAATCTGCGGTTGGCCGTTAATGGTGATTCAGATCCAAGACTGCTCAAGTGAAGCTTCTAGACCGCCTACTTAAGCCGGAAATGTTTGGACTTTTATTGGTATCTGGCCCTCCGGGAGTTTCTCAACTGGGCGTTTGCTTGTTTTAGTTTATTTTGATAGCGGTTGTTGACTTTGATTTTAATTCTTATCTCTACCGTTATAAGGTCAACAACGTTGGCAAAAAGGTGTCCATTGCCACCGCAATCTTGGTTTTCAGCTTGTTAATTAGTGCGTTGGCTATTTGTTGCTCATTGTGCACCGTTCAATACAACATCTACTTCTTTAGCAAGAATGCTTTGATTAATTTTCCGGTTCTTTGACAATCTGTACACAATTCTCTCAATAATTCGGTTATTAGGAGTGGGTTGCCAAACTTGCGGATTAGTCGCTTTTTACTTTTTTTATATAAGAATTTTAGCCACTACTCGTACGTTGTTAGGAAGCAACGTGTCTTTCTTTGTTTGGTTTTTAGAAGTTGGTGTCGGTGGGTTATTGCCGGGACCTAAAAATTATTAAAATAGCATTCTTAAAGAAGATCTCCAATTGTTGCTCCTAAAATAGATATATTTACTATCAAAAACCTACAAACAGAGTCTTAGGTATCTTTCTTAACCTAACCTTGATTGAGCAGCTTGCAAGAAAGGAGTTGTATAGGCTGATAAGCATTTTCAACGCAATCAGCAAGTTTTCAAGCAGATCCTTAACAAAAAGCTGCAGAATAATCTCAAAGAAAAAGACGTTTGTTGAACATGCAATACGGTTTCAGGAAGGGGCGTTCAACTGTCGACGTAGTAGGAAAAGTGCAGGAGCTAGTTACAGAATGTAAAACCAAAAAAAAAAGTTGTGACGCTAGCAACATTTGACATCAAGCATGCCTTCAACTCTACAAGCTGAGGCAACGTAGTACAACTACTACAAAAGTTTAAAATATTAAACTAAATTTTTGGAATATTGCAATCTCCTGATAGGCAACAGTTTTAATATGAAAGTAACAACTGGGGTCACACAAGGCTTAGTAGTCAACACATTACTAAAAAACGTAAACTATGACAACGTCTAAAGCTAAAGATGGCGAGCAACATTAACCTTATAGGCTACGCAGACAACGTGGCAATTGTTATTACAGAAAACAACGCAAAAGAGCTGGTGAAAAATGCTGAATGGACAGCTAGAAGGCTTGTAAGATTGCTGAACAAAACTATAATCTCAAACATCCCACAAAACAAAAACTGTTATCTTAGCAAGCAAAAAAGTCTTAAAACGTTTTTATTTTGAGTAGACTTAACATTTCAACTCTGATCAGTATTAAACACCTGGGCATTATCTTTGCCCAGAATATAAATATGAAATTATATATGGGCAATTCCATTTCAAACGGACCAGAGCTAGGGGGGGGGGGGGGTGCGTTGAAAAACTTAGTTTCTATAATTATTAGTAGTTCTTTGATCGATATATGAGAGTATAAAACCTATAAAAAAAATTCTACGAGTTTTTTTTAGTTTTATTGTCGTTTTTTAACTTAATCGCATTTTTTGTTTAAAAACCGCAATTTTAACTCAAAAGAAATAAATTTACTAATGAAATTAACCAGAAATTTTTCGTAGATTCCAAATCTGGCACCATTTCAAATTTATATATTGTCTATAAGCCGCAAAAGCCATAAAACCATGTTTTTGTTCTTAGTGGGCTGTGCAAAACGGAGCATTTTTTAAATTTTTTTTAACCGCCATAGTTGACGTATTTTGATGTGAATTAATTGCAAAATATAAATTTGTTTTGTGTATTTAGGTTTTAAGCGTCTAAAACTCAAAAAATCTGCAAAGTAGGCCTATTCTTCAACATAAACTCTTACAAATGCACGTTTAGCCGCGCTCAGAGGAACAATACACCAAATATTATTAAAAATTTGAATTCTGGGGACAATTTTACATAGAAAACTGTCAGTGTTGTACTCATCGTCTATAGAAAAGTCCATCTAGAAAAAAATGTTTACAAAATTTTTATGCAAAAAATGCGTTAAAAATTATTTATTTTTTTTATTTACAAAAAATATTATAAACACACTAGGGTGTGGTTTAAAACTTTTTTTTTAACAAATTTTAACAAGCGACAAGCAGATTTATGTTTGAATGGCAAAAATAATAATATTTTTAAATTTTTGCGCCGACAGATCGAGTCTAAATTTGTGCCGCAGGCGCAAAAACTATCAAAAAAAGATTGAAATGGCCGAAAATTGATTCAAGCAACAAAAAATAGTTTTCCTAAACTTCTGAAATCAACTTAAAAAAATATAATCCAAATAATCTTTAAAAAAAAAAAAAAAAATTTTTTTGTAAATTTTGAACAAATTTTTTTTTCAAGATGGGTTTTTCTTTGCCAGATACTGACTATTTTCTATGTAAAATTGTTTGCAAAACTAAATTTTTTAATAATAATTGGTGTATAGTTTCTCTGAAATCTGCTAAATGTGCATTTGTAAAAATTTATGTTGAAAAATAGGCTTATTTTTGCAGTGATTTTGTGTTTTAGACCTTTAAAACCCAAATACACAGAACAAATTTATATTTTCTAATAAATTTACATCAAAACACGTCAACTTTAGCGGTTAAAAAAAATTTAAAAAATGCTCCTTTTTGCCCAGCCCACTGAGAACAAAAACAAGGTTTTATGGTTTTTGCGGCTTATTGACAGGTTATAAACTTAAAATGGCACCAGATTTAGATTCTACGGAAAATGTCTGATCGATTTCATTAGTAAATTTATTTTTTTGAGTTAAAATTGCGGTTTTTAAACAAAAAATGCGATTAAGTTAAAAAACGACAAAAAAACTTAAAAAAAATATAGAATTTTTTTTTATGGGTTTCATACCTTTAGATACCGATCAAAAGACGACTATTAAGTTATAAAAACTAAAAAAAAAATACATAAGCAAGTTTCTCACCCCCCCCCCCCCCCCCCGCCCATATTGTAAAAGCTGCAAAAAAAGCAAACAAAACAGTTGTGTTACTAACAAGGTTAATGTTTAACATAAAAAAAAAACGTTAAAAAAAACAAACAACAACCAAACAAAAGAAGGGTCATGTGCAACATTGTCTCCTATACAAAGTTTGTCCGGGAAATAAGTATAAAAAATTTGAGGCAACGTGTCAAGGCGTTGAGGATGGGCAGCTCGGTGGTCCCCCTTTGCTATGCAATCCTCTCAACTCTCAGTTCGAGCCAAAGCGCTCTACAAGTAAGTATCTGCCGTCGGCATAGAGCTTTCACTGATTGAGGAACAGCGCATCAACAACAAGTTTCTTGCTAAGCTAGTTTTTTACAAAGACAATTCTCTGAAAGAACCTACCGCCAACAAGTGATTAAAAATGTTCCGGAAAGGCAAAGAAGACGCGAAAAATGACCTTTGCTCAAGACGTCTTTCCTCATCGAGTTCTGAGGGAAATGTTGAACGAATTCGAGTTTGTGTTCTTAAAGACCGTCAATTGACAGTTAGCTGAGGATCAGTCAATCGAAACAATTGTCCACAAAATTCTGACTAAAAAACTTAAAATGAAAAAATGTTGCGCAAAATTCGTTCCAAAGCTCGTGACTTTTTGGCCCGAAACTCAATCATTGTGACAGAACACCCGCCTTATTCACCCGATTTAGCTCTTTGCAACTTTTTTCTGTTCCCAAAATAAAAAATGGTGTTTTGGGGGCGGCAGTTGGGGGATGTGGAAGCCATTAAGGCAGCAACAACACGGCAACTAAAAAGCCTCACAACTGAAGACTTTCAGCGATCTTATTAACAGTGGAAACGGCGTTGGCAAAAGTGCATCTTGTTTCTGGGAGAGTACTTTGAAGGAGACCATATTGAAATAACTGAACAATTGTAAAATAAAGTTATTATTCCACTATAGTTTTTTACAGGGCACTAGCATAAAGTCAATGAGTGCACAAAAGAAAGTACCGCAGAATATTCAAACGCACGCAAAGAAAGGTTGCTATAAGAATAGCGTCCGCGTATAGAACCGTCTCTACTAAGGCAATAGTATAGAAAGTTTTTACAAATTCCACAGCGCTGCAAGAGAATTAACGATTAAGAAATGAGAAAAAAAATGAGAAAAGAACTGTGGTACGGCAAATTAAATCAAAAACCTACTAATTTACCTAATTTTAAGCAAAGACGGATGTTTTTTAGCGTACCTGTTCATGTTTAAGCTGAGCGCAAGTGAGAACTGCCTATATTGCAGCACTTTTGATAGTCTGAGCACACGATTCTAAACTGAACTAGATGGCATTCAGAAAGAGAAGGTTGGACGGCTACCATGAACAGCAAGGAAAGAAACAGAGCTGGGTGAGAAGTACATAGACTGCTGCAACAAAGAAATAACACCAATAAAGTAATCGCAATCCTATTGGTGTTCATGTAAATACAAAAGATGGTTTTAGTAAGTGAAGCTCTTTTTAAATAAGATGTTGAGTGCTAAATAAAGCAATTACTTTTCTCACAAAAACTGAACTGTAAGTTTCTCTTAATAGAATATATGTATCTTACACTAAGTGGAGATGCAATTTAACGACTTCTAAGTAACTTCCGACTTACTCGGTGGATGAAGAATTCGTTTGTATTTAGTCATACTTAATTTACTCCGGACTGCTAGAAGCTAATACTAAAACAGAGGCCAATTTTACGTAAGTATAGTTTTTTTTTTAATTAAAGGACTCTAAATTTTATAAAACTGATTTTTTTTCCAAATTTTCGCTTTAGCAGAGCGTGGCCTTCGTGGCTTTTATTAAAAGAATAAGCAATTTTGATTTCATTTGTCAAATAAAAAAAAACGTTTTTTGTACCTTTACTTTGACAAAGAATGTACTAGGGTCACTCAAAAAATATATATAGTTTTCCTACCTTTATGCTTTATGCTACTATAGCCGCAGACATAAAACTTCAATGTTTTAGATTATTAAAACAAATTAATTATTATTTAACATGAATTGAACATAGGCAACATTACAATCACAGAGAGTCTATTAAGTTGAGTATGTTCAGTTATTATTATATAAGATTTTGTAGTAGTATATTAATATAGGCAAGACTGTTTACAAATATGACAACAAGGTTGCCTAGGTAAAGTTTAAAAATTGTTGATTTATTATATCATATTATTTTAGATTTTGCAAAAACCCAGCATTGTAGTTTACATTATAATATAAAGTTTCCCGCATTTTAATCGACTTTTTTTTACGACAAAGTGCAAAATCATATAACATAAAGCTTTACAGTGCGAACAAGAAGAAACAAGGTTTCTATATAGGCAACTAAATATACACATATTATAATATTAAAACTAAACTTAATCATAGGCGTAACACTTGTTTGGTAATTATAAACAATTAAAATAAATGCAAAGTACATAATACACAATAGAATTATATAACTTAATTTAAATAAAACAACATTTTTAATGATTACATGTAATGTATAAATAAATAAATAAACTTAAATAAAATAATAATAATAATAGAACCTTATTAACCGTATAAACAAATATTAAAAAATAAAATAATGAAATTTACGGTTAAAAGATGCAGGATTAAGTTATGCAATTAATGTTATTTACATAAATTGCATTCCTGATTTTTATTCTAAAATTTAGTATCAAAAACAAAATAATAAATTTAACTAAGCTTAAAAATAAAAAAAAAATGAAACCTAAAATATAAAGCTAAACATTTAATATTAATTGTTATAAGAACGTACTAATAATATAATTCCTAAAATATTGTAGTTTCATAATTTAATTTATTCCAAATTCTTGCAATGTTGTGTGCAAAAGATCTTTAGTACATAGATGGTTTGTGTATAGGTGGAGTAAGTTTATGCTTATGTCTAATTTTGATATGATGTACATATGTATTAAATAAAAAAAAAGGTTTGCTAGAATGTGGCCAAGATTTTATAAACTTTGATTTAGCATTGCGTTAAAAAATTGAAGATTTAAAAACCTACATCTAACTTACTCAACAACTCAAGTCTATAAATTATACACAACAAAAAGAGTTTAATAATTGGTTCATTAACTAACAAGTAAAGGTAAGTTTTCAAACCAAATCATTTTTAACAATCAAGCTTATTTTTATATTGAAGGTATGTAAATAAGCAAAATTGCCCAAATGCACAAATGTTAATAACAAATTTAGATTTTAGTATTTTAAACAATATGGGTTTTAAAGACATAAGGTTCTAACAAACTTTCTGCTTTTTTTGGGAAACATTGAATAATAAAATAGTAGTGCTAATTATAGTTAATAGAAGCACACATACTTTATTACAAAATAAGACTAAAGCCAAAAGTTACAAGCTATTATTTGTCAACTCCATCAAATAATAATACAAATATTTAACCTAAAACTAAAGTATAGTAAACGGAACGCTAGCTTTGATATTAAATAAAACATTATTTGACAAAAATGCTTTATAAAATTTATTGAATTCCACCTTAGCCAAAGCTACTCTTAGTACAAGATTGCGTTTTAGACAAAAAAGCTCAGTGTTTTTAACCAGAGCAAAATTATCCCTAAGAAACAAACATGAAGTAGCTCCAATGACCACAAATGGCACAAATGCTTTACACATATTTTGTTAGTCAAACTCGTACCCTGCATCATGTAGCAACGGATGCAAAGACAAAAATTTAGTACAAAGCTTTCTAAAAACCTAATCGCCACCAAATCTGTCTGTCAAATATGTCTAGTTTTTTTTAAATCATCTAAAAATATAAATAATAAAATTCAGTTTACAATTGAAATTGAAAAAGAAAATAAAATATCCTTTTTATATATTTTATTAATTAAACAATCTAATGGTAGTTTAGGGAATACTATTTATAGATAATCAACTTATACAAACCGTTACCGTTACGCACTTTCTCATCACTATCCAGCCCAAATAAATTCAGTAACAAAATCTTTATTACATAGAGCTTTAACATTATGTGATCATAACCAAATAAAAGAAGAAATTGAAATGTTAGAAAAAAATCTTACAAAATGATTTCAATAAAGTATTATTAAAACTGTTATTAAACAATAAAATTACATACAACGACAAAGAAAAAGATAAAACGCAAAAATATGAATATTAATTTTTTTGTCAAAGGTACCACAAACAAAATTTCTAAAATTTTAATAAGATACAACATAAAAACAGTTTTTAATACAAATTTAAAAATAAGTCATGTTTTAAAAAACCCAAAAGATATCATCTTTTTAGAAAATCAAGGCGTGCACAAAATTCCATGTGCAGATTGTACAAGATCTTATATTACACAAATTAACCCCAAAATTAACACAAGAAAAAAAGAATATATTCGAGCAGTTCAAAAAAATGAGTCTACTTCATCTTTAATGGAACATGTAAATTCAAGTCATTATAAAATTAATTTTAAAGGAACTAAAATTTTAGCAAAAATTAATCATTTTTATATTAGAATAACAAGAGAAGCCATCAAAATTAAAAAAAAAAACACCAGACAATTTCAATAAAAGAGATGATGCTTTGAGTTTATATTAGAATAACAAGAAAAGCCATCAAAATTGAAAAAACACCAGACAATCTCAATAAAAGAGATGATGCTTTGCGTTTACCATCTACTTGGAAAACAGCATTGGCAACAAATACATTAAAATCAAAAAAACCACTAAAAGCTTCTTTACCAACAACAACTAATTTAAATACAGCACCCAAATCACGAAGGAGAGCGTGGCGCAGTGGTCTAGGCATCCGGCCGCTGTACCTGTAGAAAATGCACATCTTCTAAACGTTAACCTGACTAACGAACAAAGTGACGTTACTGCTTGTGTGGAACGCTTTCTGATCGGGTACCAACAAACGCGTGACATTGTACATCATTTTACAAACCCTAAAAAGGTTTATGACATTATTAGAAAGCTTCCACCACTAAAAGCAGCGGGACAAGACGGAATACAGAACATTGCTCTGAAACATCTGTTGCGTAAAGCTTTGGTTCAACTTCACTATATCATTAACGCTATCATCAAAGTGGGCTACTATCCAAAATCTTGGAAACTAGCCCACATCATTCCCATTAAAAAGGCTTTACAAAGACCAACGTCACCCGACTCCTACAGACCGATCTCATTACTGACGACATTAAGTAAAGTGATCGAAAAAATAATTATGAAAAGACTTGACAAATTTGAAAATGACAATCAATTGACGACCGACTGCCAATTCGGTTTCCGAAGCGGACATGGGACGGTTCATCAATTGACAAGGATTGTAAACGACATCACAATCAATTTTAATAAAGATAAGGTGACCGACATGATACTCCTCGATGCAAAAACAGCATTCGATCGAGTATGGACTGACGGACTAATCTACAAAATGATACAGAACAACTATCCTTCATATGTCATAAAACTCATTTATCATTACCTCATGGATAGACAGTTCCAAGTAAAAATAAATGATTCATTGTCCCCATTAAAGGACGTTAAAGCTGGTGCCCTCAGGGATCAATTTTAGGGCCAAAGCTCTTTAATATATTCCTAAACGACATACCTACCCTTGAGCATACAAACTTAGCATTGTACGCCAATGACACTGCAATATATTCAGATTCATTCTACGCCATAGCTGCACAGAAGCAGAATCAAATTTACCTCAACATTCTTCATGATTTTTTCCGACACTGGAAAATTATCATCAATCCGGCCAAGTCGGAAAGAATCACTTTCACTCGTAAATTCACTAATATAAAGACATTTATACCAACGACTTACGACCATCAACTCATCCCGACAAAACCATATGTTAAGTATCTGGGAATCCATTTGGATACCAGACTTAACTTTCATCAACATTTATCATACATCATTCACAAGACGAATCAAGCCATAAGACAGATTTATCCTTTCATTAACAAAAATAGCCACTTGTCGTCTTCAACGAAAATTCATTTATATAAAACCATCATCAGACCGTCATTAACTTACGCTGCTCCTGTGTGGTGCGGTATAGGACAAACGATTCTAAAAAAATTGCAAATTATGCAGAATAAATGTCTGCGGCTTGCTCTGAAAAGGAATAGATATGTGCGCATTAGAGACCTGCATGAGGACGCAAATGTCCCATTAATCACTAAATATATTATAGAAACCTCCAATAGTTTTTACCAACTCAAGCTCACAAATGATAATCCACTGTTAGCTAACTTAACAGCTATCAGAAACCACAACAGACCTTTCCGCATCAAACACAAATTAGTCTACCAAAGTCTACCGATCTTCAATCTGGCCGATTAGTTTATTTTTTCTTTTTTCTTTTTTGTTTATATTTCTCATCTTCATATTTTACTCATTCACCTACATTATCATGATTTTTTGTATTATTTCTTGTATATTTGTATATATTGTACTACTATATATTATATGTTTGTGTCTGTATACTTTTTATAAAAAGTTAAAATACCCACGCAACAGGTCCGAACTCTGGACTCAGGGCCTGTTCGCATAAATGAAAATTGCATTTAAACATGTACATATTATTAAGAATGAAAGAGATGAGTGAATGTAATGAATAAACGTACGAATGAATGACTGAGCATTGCCAGTATATAGAAATATATTAATGTTACAACTGTAAATAAAGAAGAAACCATGATTTTTATTATACATCTACCTTTAGATAGGAAATAAACTAATAACTGTACATATACACTAACAAAACAATTTTTGTATAATTAATAATTATTTTGAATAAAGACTTATTAAATTTGGAATTTGGCCGCTGTACCAAAGATCGTGGGTTCGGTTCCCATATACCGTGATAAACTTTTTACATGTCTATGCGCTCTCCCACTCCCCAACCCGCCTTTCCAGCGTGGGGTTTTACGGCTAAAAAACCTTCTCTGATGGAGTGATGAAATCTCTACAGTGGTTCGGAATCCACTTAAAACTTTAGGTCTCTTGTAATGTAAGTTGCCAGCATTATGACAACGATGACTTAAATCACAGCCAGATTCTTTACAAGTTTTGACTGTAGATAGATCAATTATTCGACCAACAACCAGAAGTCAATCAAAGAAACTTTACACTCAATAAAGTTTCTTGTAAGTCAGCAAAATTAGTTGTCATATTGATATATGGGCAATTCTATTTCAAACGGACCAGAGCTAGGGGGGGGGGGGTGCGTTGAGAAACTTGCTTATGTATTTTTTTTAGTAGTCCTTTAATCGGTATTTGAGAGTATAAAACCCATAAAAAAATTCTACAATTTTTTTAAGTATTTTTGACGTTTTTTGACTTAATCGCATTTTTTGTTTAAAAACCGCAATTTTAACTCAAAAAAATAAATTTACTAATGAAATCAATCAATAAGCCGCAAAAGCCATAAAACCATGTTTTTGTTCTCAGTGGTCTGGGCAAAAAGGAGCATTTTTTAAATTTTTTTTAACCGCTAAAGTTGACGTGTTTTGATGTAAATTAATTAGAAAATATAAATTTGTTCTGTGTATTTGGGTTTTAAGCGTTTAAAACTCAAAAAAACTGCAAAAATAAGCCTATTTTTCAACATAAACTTATACAAATGCACATTTAACAGTTTTCATAGAAACTATACACCAAATATTATTAAAAAATTTAGTTTTGCAAACAATTCTACATAGAAAATAGTCAGTGTCGTGCTTATCTAGCAAAAAAAAAATCCATCTAGAAAAAAAAAATTTGTTCAAAATTTACTTAAATTTTTTTTTTTTTAAATTTTTTTTAAAGATTATTTGGATTATATTTTTTTAAGTTGATTTCAGAAGTTTAACAATGACATTTTTTGTTGCTTGAACCAATTTTTGGCCATTTTACTCTTTGTTTGATAGTTTTTGCGCCTGCGGCACAAATTTAGACTCGATCTATCGGCGCAAAAATTTAAAAATATTATTATTTTTGGCATTCAAACATAAATCTGCCTTTTGCTTATTAAAATTTGTTAAAAAAAAGTTTTAATCCACTCCCTGGTGTGTTTATAATATTTTTTGTAAATAAAAAAAAAAATTAATTTTTAACGCATTTTTTTGCTTAAAAATTTTGTAAACATTTTTTTCTAGATAGACTTTTCTATAGACGATGAGTACAACACTGACAATTTTCTATGTAAAATTGTCTCCAGAATTTAAATTTTTAATAATATTTGGTGTATTGTTCCTCTGAGCGCGGCTAAACGTGCATTTGTATGAGTTTATGTTGAACAATAGGCATACTTTGCAGATTTTTTGAGTTTTAGACGCTTAAAACTCAAATACACAGAACAAATTTATATTTTTCAATTAATTTACATCAAAATACGTCAACTATGGCGGTTAAAAAAAATTAAAAAAATGCTCCTTTTTGCACAGCCCACTAAGAACAAAAACCTGGTTTTATGGCTTTTGCGGCTTATAGACAGGGTATACACTTGAAATGGCGGCAGATTTAGATTCTACGGAAAATTTCTAATTGATTTCATTAGTAAATTTATTTTTTTGAGTTAAAATTGCGGTTTTTAAACAAAAAATGTGATTAAGTTAAAAAACGTCAAAAAAACTTTAAAAAAATCGTAGAATTTTTTTTTATAGGTTTTATACTCTCAACGCACCCCCCCCCCCCCCCCCAGCTCTGGTCCGTTTAAAATGGAATTGCCCATATAGTATATATTATTTCAATATTATTATAAATCGCTCGAAATGATGGCAGATAGGATTCTGCCAAAACGTCGAGTTCAACTCAGCGTTGGTTGGTTGAGTTGAACTCGAGATAATTCAAACACAAATAAAAATTTAAAAAATATACTATCCTGTACTTTTTTAGCAAAATTTATTGGGCTTCCTATGTCGGTATACTATCGCAAATTATACACTTATAGTTCATTATATGCAACTATAGAGGGCTTACTTTTTAAACTGCATATACAGTACATATGTTTTACGGATGTTAGGAGCCAATCATGTTTTATGAATTATATGAAGCCCTTAAGTTTGGCATCAATGCTTTTCTATAAAACAGTCTATTACAATAAAATGTTTAAAAAATATAATTGATGGTTGTGACCTCTACTACGTGATAATTCATGTTTATGAAATAATAAAACAAGTTACTATTTTTTTATCACAAATTTATTCTTACAAATACAATAATAGCGTTGGCTCTACTAGAGCCTTCTACAGATGAAATAAATTATATAACTATAAGAAGAGCCAAAACTAGTAATGTATTCGTAAGAATAAATTTGGGATAAAAAACATAGTATAACTTGTATTATTATTTTATGTTTGAAGAAGTAAATACACAATATATTATTAATATATTTTAATTTGTTTTGTATGGTTATGTACTACGTTTAAGTAATTGTTTTTTTTTTTAAATTTTACTACGTTAAATTTAATGCTTGCATTACTATTTAAACTTATCAATCCCCTTCAAACAAGTTGTAAGACTCTAGCTATAGCAGTTTTTTAATATTTTTTAAATTTTTTATGGCATGTGCTATTAAATTCAGTGCCGTAACTAGCTTCTGATGCGCTCGGTGCGAAAGCGTCATTTTGCGCCCTCTTAAACTACAAAATTATAAGGTTTAGGTGGTTTTCTGCGCCACAACCAAGCTGCACCCGGTGCGGGAGCACTGACGGCACCGCCCTAGTTACGGCAGTGATCAAATTGTCAATTAATAACAACATAGTACTGTCCAAAGATGTTGCAATAGTTAGACTTAATATAGTAAAAAACTTGTTGCCTATTTGAGCTTTGTTGTGTTGCAAGTGGACTTGTTTGTAGAGAAATATAATATTAAGCAGGAATTCTTTAACAAAAGGTTGTCTATAATGCTTATTTTAGAATTCCAAACATTGTTTGTACATTGTTACAGGTTTCTCCTTAGATAGTTTTTAAAAGTTGATGCTGATGAGCTACAGTTATAATTTGGAAAAGTGACGTTTTGATCTTACTCCGTTGTCTTGGCATTTAACTGATGTATGCAAGTACAACGTTTTGAAGGGTCTCCCCCTTACTGGCTATGTCAAGCCAACAGCTTCCCAACATGGACTCTCTATTGTATGAGAGGGCCGGGCATCTACATAGCACCTGCTTGATCGTCTTGTCATTCATTTCACATTCTCTACATGTTGGATTATTTCCAATACTAATCAAGTGCATGTGTTGGTTAGTTGGCAGTGTGACAGTCACAAATAGTAATTGGCTATCTTAGCATTTGAGGTAGTCATTGTTTCCTTTTCCTGTCTACGGCTAGAAGCGTCATCCCAGCGTCATTTTATTGCGTTGTGTGTGTGTTAATTTTTAGGAGGTTATTTAAACTTTTGAGTGTTAAAGAGGTTCATGGTTCAGGTTCACACGTCATAAGGGTTGACCCTTTACGCTCTAGCCCGTCCGCCTCAATGTTACCTACTTTGTTGGAATGTCCTTATACCCAGAGCAGCTTGATGTTATTTCCACAGGCTGTTAAAGAAAGGACACGATAACATTCAAAAATTAGCTTCAATGTGATTTTAGGCTTGTTTATAGCAATTAAGACCGCTCTACTGTCTGTTAGAGTTTAGGCATTTTTGCCAGATATTTTGCAAGTTACTTTTTTCATAACCCCATAAGTTGTAATACTTCTGATTAGAAGTAAGATGTGTGCGTTACTAGTGGTAAAGATATTTTGAGATCCAAATTTTGCGAGAAGATTCTCGCTTCAGAACTTTGGTTTTTGGACCATCCGTGTAGATTTTAATCGTATTATTGACCTCGTTCTGCTCATCTTGTTTATGTGTGCGCACGTTGTAAGGTTTTTGAAACACAAAAAAAGATGACATGTTATCTGTTTGCGCTTGGAGGTGTTTTTTTAACAGCCTCTTCCAGGAGAGTTTAGCCCTCCCTGCAGTGTTAAAGTTTAACTGCATTTAGAAGCAAAGCGTCTTGATTGAGTGGTGGCAAGCAGATTGTTGGCAGCATGTGACAATGGTTGTAGCGGTTGCAATAGATGATCGGGTCGGCGTCTGTGTAGGTAAAGTGTTTATTTGTTGCAAGGTGTTTGTTTTTGTTTTTTCATTTTAAAATTAAGAAAACCTTTGGGTATATTTAACAAACTAGTATAAAAATCATTTATTAATTAAGTTTTCTAAATTTTTGCATAAAAATACAAAACTCCATTTTTTTTGTTGCAAGATAGTTTTTGTGGGTTTATACAAAAAAAGTTTTATACAAAAAATTATTTAGATTTAACTCTAGTTAGTTGAAAGGAGCTCATATCTAAAACCATGTTGATGATTTGGCAATAGATTTTTAACTTCCGTATGATTTCTGATTTTGTCCAAGGTTATTTTGTAAAAAATGTCTCAAATTTTATTAGAAATTTTTATGAATACAAAAATGTGACGTTAGCATTGTACTTGTAATGTAAGTGGAGAACTTTACAACTTTGTAAGAAAGTGCTTTCAAGCTTTGTTTAGGACCTGGTTCTAATTTTGATTTGAAATGAAGAAACATATTTCTTACTTTAGACGTCCAAACCAATTTAAAAAGTCAAGCAGAATTAGTACGTTTCCTACAAAATTTTATTTTTTTGTGGATTCTTTTTAAGTGGTCCAAATCTAAGTCTTTGTTGTAAAACGGCGCGCATTAGAGTTGTCAGCAAAAAAATTGGCCATGTTTTTCAAAGTATATTTAAAGCTTCTTTGTCATAAATAAAAAGAAACGGTCCACGCTTATTTTTACACATTAGATTATCTTTGTTGGAGAAATTTAGAATGGATTTTCAGCACTGATTTTTGTACTTTTTTATTGCCTTCTTTATCTCACGATTGAGTTAGTTTAGATTTTTGGCTTATCAGTTTAAGAAATAACTTCATCATTGAACTGATTTAGTTTAATTTGGTCAATTAGGTCATGAAATTTTGTTATTTAAAGTTAGATGAGCTGTTTGGTTTTCTATTGAAACAGAATCTATTTTACTTTTGGCAAAACCTGTAGACTTTTTTATTGCTAGCGAGATGAGTCTAGTAAAGTCAAAGATAACGCT
The DNA here is from genome assembly GCA_963932245.1 of Tachinus rufipes. Taxonomy (NCBI): domain Eukaryota; kingdom Metazoa; phylum Arthropoda; class Insecta; order Coleoptera; family Staphylinidae; genus Tachinus; species Tachinus rufipes. The sequence goes on along the minus strand of OZ010747.1, from coordinate 83,070,178 downwards.
GTCAACTCTTTTAATTGTTTGAATATTAAGAAAGGATGTGATGCTCTGTTCTAGAGTGTGAGAAAAACGTCTAATCGGTCTTATAGACCAACTTTTAACTTTCTGTTTATTTTTCCCATAAAGATGAAAGACTATTGGGCTATGGTCTGAGCTAATAAAATAGTAGTTTAAACTAAGAGGTTTTTGAGTACAGCAATGTCACAAACATCTCCAAGGACCCTTATTTTTTACTAAACAAATTATAAGTATTGACATTAATAACCAATTATAAAACTTTACATACATTAATATTTTTTTTTTAAATATTAATATGTAATATTTAGAAATTACTTAGTTGTCACAACAACAATTAGGTATTGTATAGATTTATTTTTTTTTTAACTGATCTATATATAGCATTAAAATACTAACATTATATTATTTATTTAAAACTATTATGTGATAAATTACTTACATTCAACAACCACATTTCTTAAAATATTTGTCCGATTGATTTTCTAATATTTTATGCGGTTTAATAGCAAAAATTCTGGCAACACCGTTGGGCGTCAAATCAACCGTAGGCAATATAAACATATGCACTTAGGCTTCGCAATATCCGTGTTGTCTCGTAGGGCTCGCATAACCTGACAAATCTATACAAAATAAATTTCTTTATAAACTTACCCCTCGCTTATTAGATATAATTATATTTATTATTAAAGAGTAAATTTGCAAAATATACAACAAAACTGTTTTTTTAAGACCGAGCTTCTGGTGGCCTGTAGTGTATACAGGGCTTCGCATCATCAGCGAGGTACGTATATATATATGAGTAATTCTATTACTTTTCGACTAATTTAAAAAAGTTGACCTCTTTGATTTTGATTAAATTTTCAGCGATCAAAATATGGATAAAAAAAATTAAATTCCTAAAATTTAAACCTTAAATTGCCTGTTCAAAGTGACACACATTTGTAGGTCAGAAATTTCACAATAAAACGTCTTTTTCAGCTTATTTTGTAACTCAATTTAGGCTTCTAAAAAAAGATAAAAAGATCCACGATGGCTCAAATTATTCCTTATTACATGTACTTTGAAACCCATATTTTTATGTTTAATATTGTGGCAGTCATTTTGATATATCAAGTTTCAAACATTATTCTAAAACAACCCGTAAATTTAGCAAAATTGCAAAATTATGCTTTGTTTAAACCTTTCTAACTTTGTAAAATTTTAGAAAATTTTAGAAATTTATTCTACGAGATCTAGATTTCTTTGTGTTCAATCTTTTTTTAAAGTGATCACACAAGACAAAACGTCAAAATCGCAAAGTTCTTTAGAAAATCTCAATCACTTTTTGTCAATCTTGCTTTGTTTTCGAGACAAATACAAAATATTTAAAAAAACATAAAAAGTTTCAGCTTATCTTTTCAAACCAATACGATAAAATGTAGTTTTTTTTTTGCAAAAATAAAAGCGTAAGTAAAAACTATTACTAGGTATACTAGCTTATAAAACGTTGTTTTTACAAATTTTGAAAATGCTGATTACTGAAAGTTTTTGCAAAAAATTGTTGGTAGAAAAAAAAGTTACAGCGGTTTCAATGTATACAAAAATTAGCATATTTGACCAAATTACTAATGTTTGAAAAGTGGTACCTTACAATTTACAGGTTCGATCAAAAAAAACTTTGCAAAATTTTAAAAAAACAATACAAAACAAAAAAAGTAAGCTAAATTGAACCAAATTTTATTGAAATTTAACATTGAGCTGTTTTTGTAAGTTAAGACTATTTTCTCAACGACCCACGCTCAAAAAAATAAAGTTTAACCATTCAAATTAAAAAAAAACAAGTTAAAGTATAAGAAATTACAAAAAGATTTGGACTTTGCAGAGCTTTTTTCAATGTTTTTACGCTGAAAAAAAAAAGTGTTGCAAATTATTAAAAAATGTGTCTTATAGACGTTATTTTGAACTATAAAAGACTCCCAAAAATGGAGATTATGACTCAAAGAGTTGAATATTTAAAAAATATATTTTTTGGTTTAAACCAATGCAATAAATTGTAGTTTTTTTGCAAAAATAAAAATATAAGTTAAAATTATTACAAGGTTATTAACGTACAAAACGTTTTTTTTTACAAATTTTAGAAGTTTTGTAGCTTGAGCCTATTTTAATTCTCTACAACCAAACTTTAAAGAGTGTTTTAGGTATATATGAGGAATGTTTTCTGAAAATTTTAGCAAAAAACATTTAGGTAGAAAAAAGTTACAACAGTTTCAATGTATACAAAAATTAAAATTTTTGACCAAATTACTAATCTTTGCAAAGTGGTATCTTTACAGGTTTAATAAAAAAAAAATTGCAAAATTTTAAAGAGAAAATTAAGATAAATTAAACCTAATTATTATTAAAATTTGACAATGTTACGGCATTTTTACAACGGCCTACGCTCAAGAAAATAAAAAATAGTTAAATTAAAAAAAACAAGTTAAAGTACAAGAAATTGCAATAAGAATTAGACAGAAAAAGAACCTTGCAGAGCTTTTTTTAATGTTTTTACGCTGAGAAAAAAATGTTGAATATTACCAAAAAAATGTGATTTTTAAGCGTTTTTCTGAACTTTGAGAGACTATCAAAAATTGAAATCATGACTAAAAACTTGAAAATTTAGAAAATATGTTGTTTTGTACTTACTATTAAATATTTAATTTTGAGCCAGTTTGAAGATTTTAGTTTTTAAGTTTGATCAAAAAGTAATGAAATTACTCATATATAGTCGATTTTAAAACGTCGACGTTGTCAGATACCCAATTTCCATTTCCCTCTATTAGTTCACTGTCCTTCTCAAAGGTCTCTAACAATTATCTATTTTATTATTCCTTTTTTTCACTGTCTTCTTAGTTTTTCTCAATTTTTTTTGTAATCAATTTTCACACACTCTTTGAACATGGCCATACCAGGTAAGTTGGTTTGCTTCCACATCTATGTACACTGAATCTTCAACTCCCATTTGATTGCGTATTTTGTTATTTCTTATTTTGTCTAGTCGTGAGACTCCTACTGACTTTCTCATCACGTCCATCTCTAGTGCCTCTAACCGTTTGCTGTTCTTCTTGGTTACTCGCCATGTTTCTGTACAGTATATTACAGTTAATTTAACTAACGTGTTGTGTATAGAAACTTTTAATTTCTTGGTCACTAACAATTGGGTGGGTGGGCAAAAACCCCAGTTGAGATTACTTGTCCGTGCTCATGTTCTGGAGTAACCCATCCACTCGCCCATGTGTCCGTGATCAAGGAACTGGATATCACCATTACCTTCTGTGACATAGAAACTTTTAACGCTTACAGAGTCTAAAAACATCTAATTTTTTAATAATTAACACTTGGATTGCTGGGCGAAAACTTTAGTTTAAACTATTTGTTTGTACTCATGTTCTTTTTAATTTTTTTTCTCTAAAATACTACATTTAGGCGTCCAATTAATATTTTTTTGCATGTGTAATTTGTGCTGTTATTTTATCATCGTCATTTTCTGTGTTGTTACAGATAACTCCTAGGTAGGTGTGTCTTTTGCAAGCAAAAGCATTGACACATAAAAATAAGGACATCAAAAGGTTAAAGGCCTTTAAACTATGGATGTACAGAAAAATATTGAGAATAACATGAACGGACCGAGTAACAAAAACAAAAGTAATTAGAAAGATAAAGAAAGAAAAGGAAATTGTGAACATCATTAAGACACAAAAATTACAATACCTAGGACACGTGACTATAGGGGAGAAGTACCATCTGCTCTAAATAATAATACAGAAAAAAAGAAGCGCTGAAAGAAGACGCCACTCATGTCTGAACAATCTGCGAGACTAGTTTAATTGCAATACAAACCAACTATTTAAAGGAGTTATCTCAAAAGTACGCATAGCGGTAAACCTTCAAATCAAAAATGGCACCTAAAGAAATAAATGACATTTTTTATTCTTTCGGTACAGGATATCTGTTTAAGTATTGGTTGTATATCTTTGTAATTATTGTGAATAGCTCATGTGTTCCACTTTTTAGTAGTTTGGCATATATTCCTCTAGGTCTTGAAAATCTACCGTTTTTAAGTTTGCAAACGGCTGTTTTTACTACGTCGATTGTGATTTCTACTGGTCTGCTTTGTATGTTTACTTGTGTAGGTGATCTTGCGGTAAATCAAGATCTGTCTTCTGTAAGCAGTTTTTTGTAGTGTTTTATTTATTTAGCTTTTCTTATTTATTGTTTTTACTCTTCCTAAAAATTTCCAGGTTTCAAAGCACTTTTTTTTTTTAATATAGGTATTTATTTCTTAGCACTTTTTATCCCACATTAGTTTCTTTTTACTTTGTACCATTTGTCTCACTTATTTCTTGCTCTGTTAATATATCTCTCAATTTTTGTGTTGACTCGTGTTTAATGTTTTATACCGCTTGTTTATTGGACTCAGGTTCTCAAGCAAATCTGATCACCGCTTCTACAAACCACAAGAAATTGATCTATTAATTGGCGCAGATTTTCTCTATAACATTCTATGTGAAAAAAGAATATTGATGAAGCCCTTCAAGAAAGCAAGTTTGGGTGGATAATCTCTGATCAACTACCAACCAAAATAGAAAGATCGCAAGATTTTAATTTAATTGTTGACTAAATGATTTAGTGTCTCAATTTTGAAAAATGGAAAAGTACAGTCAGGATAGAGTACTTGCACCTATCGACCAAAAATGTAAAAAACATTTTAAATTGAACACAACTCATAATGCTGCTGGTCGCTTCCAAGTTGCGTTGCCATTTAAGTAAAGTCCGAATAAATTATCAAACTTCAGTATATCTGCTCAGCACAAATTCTTTGCTTTGGAACGCCGCTTTGCTAAAAATAAGAAAGCCTATAAGCAATATAGAGACTTTATGTAAGAATATGTAAACTTAGGACATATGAAACAAACAAATGGTGATGTACATTTCGGATATTATTTACGTTATCATTACGCAATCAAAGAAGCAAGTTTGACTACAAAACTACGTGTGGTATTCAACGGTTCTGCCCCCATGCATAATGTTGTATTATTGAATGACATACTCATGGTAGGACCCACTCTTCAAGATGATCTATTTGCAATTATGTTGAGGATGAATACCAAGCAATTTGTTATCACGGCTGATATTGCTAAACTGTATCGGCAAGTTAAGGTGCTCAAAGAAGATATAGTGGAAAAATTTACCTGAAGACAAGTTGACATCATATGACCGTTACTTATGGCATGGCAAGTGCAGCATACTTAGCAATTTAATTCCTAAGAGAATTAGCAAAAACCGAATCAAAAAATTTCCTAATCGAAAGCATTCCCTAAGAATGTTTCGTTTATCAATTTTCATTTTTAGACTAGTTGGTTGGAAACGCCCTTAATCAAAAGTTGAAGGTGTTTACAGGACTTTTACGTAGACGATCTTATCTCGGGAGCAGATGCCATTGAAGAGTTAGTTTTGATACGAGATCAAGTGACAACACTTTTACAAAAGGGTGGTTTCAAACTGAGACAATGAGCCAGTAACTGCAAAACTGTTTTCAAAGATTTTAAACCCGATAACAACGAAAGCGACACAATTACGACTCTTGGAACAGTGTGGAACACAATTACAGATACGATCAATTACCGATACAAAGATTTACCTGTAAACTCATTATCTAAACGGAATATTCTCAGTACTATATCAAAAACCTATGATCCATTGGACCGATAACAGTTACAGCAAAAATAACGATACAAAAATTGTGAAAATTAAAATGTAGATGGGACGACCCATTACCCGACTGTGTCATTAGCCGCTGCCTCAAATATGCAGCAACTTTATCCGGTGTGACAAAAATCGAGACTCCTCGCAATATAATTCTTGAACCTGGACACGACATAGAAATTCACGGTTTTGCTGATGCAAGTGAACGCGCACATGGTGCATGTATATATATTGTCAACACCAAAGAAGGTAAAAAAAAAAATCTAAAGTGTCCCCTGTGAAGGCAACAACAATACCACGGCTTGAGTTTTGTGCCGCACTTCTGTAAGCGGAATTAATCGAACAAATATGCAACTTTTTAGTGGATAATAAAGTTGCACAACGCTTCTATTACACCAACTCGACTATTACGCTGTCATGGATTAAGTCAAAATCCAGAAACATCAAAACGTTTGTCACAAATTGTGTAGGTAATATACATAAGACAACTACTTCCAGTGATTGGTAACACGTTTTTACAAAAAAAAAGCCGCTGACATAATAAGCCGCGGACTTAAAGCAACTGAGATGAAAGACAATTTATTATGGTGGCACGGACCCGATTTCTTATTAAAAGATTCTACAGCAGTAAATTTTGAACTGATCCTGGACTTGCCGGAAAGTAAACATGTGCTGATCTCTACAAAAATTGACATTTCAATTTTACTAAGGTGTTCATTTTTTAAAAAAACAATTTGTGTTATAGCCTGTTTTTCGGTTTATCGCAAACATACGCAGCCAAAAAAAAAGTAACTAGACAATTAACTTTGAATGAAGTTTATCTAGCAACATTGACTTTACTCAGAAACCTTCAACGTTTACATTTTTCTTGCAAAAATATAATCTGTTTTAAAGGGGTGCTTCTGTACCCAAAATCAGCAAATTGTTAACTTTAAATCTATTTGTTGACCGTTTGATCTATTCAGATCTTCAATTTGATAGACGCTGTCCGATTGTATTACCGTGTCACCAACTAACAAGACTTCTAATTATCAGCATACACCGATCTCAGCTGCAAGCCGTGCACAAGGAACTATTGCCGTTATCAGATTGAAGTATTGGCCATTAAATGGGGTAGTCAGACTCGCAAAGTTACACGTAACTGCATACAGTGTTTACGCGCCAAACCACGATTTGTAGCACTACTTATGAGCGCTTTACCCAGTTATTGTACTCAGCAATTCCGACCTTTTTTGAAGACAGGAGTTGATTACGCCGGACCCTTTATGATTAAGGAAGAAGCTCGAAGATCTAAGAAGACAACAAAGGCGTATGTGTGTGTATTTGTATGCTTTTCTACAAAAGCTACACACATTGAATTGGTATCACAATTAACAACTAAAGCTTTTCTTGCCGCATTCTCCCGGTTCATAGGCCGACGGGGTTTTGTCGCAGAAATCTACATTGATAACGCCACAAACTTTATTGGAGCTAAGAGGCAACTTGATAAACTTTATCTTTTTCTCAACGATCCTTATAACGCAACCATACTTCAGGATTCATTAAACACTAAGAAGATAAAATGGCATTTAATTCCACCTTGTGCTCTTTACTTCGGCGGACTTCGGAAAGCAGCCGTAAAAACCATAAAAACTCATTTGCATCGTGTGGCAGGTAATAATTTACTCACCTATAAAGAACTATATACATTGCTAACTCTAGGACATTTTTTAATAGGTGAGCCTCTCACAGCACCTGTCAATCACATACTCCACAAAATTCCTGATAACCGATTATTTTGTTGGCAACTCGTAGAGAAAAATTGAAACAACAGATATGGAAAAGATGGTCCAGAAAATATATATCAGAGCTCCATAAGAGGACAAAGTGGCAATTTAATAGTACTGCTCTACAAACAGGACAGCTTGTCATCATCAAAGAGGATAACATTGCAACTCTTTACTGGCGACTTGAACGGATTGAAGCAGTACATCCAGGTCCCGATAGTATTATCAGAAGCGCCACCATTCCTACAACTTCCGGAAACCATCAACGTCCCGTCGTGAAACTATGCCCTCTTCCCAATAGCAATTATAATGAACAAATACTTTAATTAATTTGTAATTAAATGCAATAGCATTTAATGGGTGGCGGTATGTTATTTCTTATCATCTGTTTTAGATTATAGGAATTCTTAGACGACTGCTGCATAGATTTACATGTATTATTTTGTTTTAATATTTAGTATCGTCTATGATTAATATTGTACTAATGTCTTTTTTACAACATTCGAATTACTTATCCCAATAACCCAATTTATTTTTATTAACACTATCTGTACCTACCTACTAATTCTTCTTATCATAAAATAGTCTCTTCCTATAAATACTCCTACTCTTATCTATTTCAATTCATTATTAAACCAATTGATAGCGTAAATACATATATCTTTCTATTAGCATTTTTATTGTGAATAAATATTATATTTTACAATAACCGTGTATTTTAATTTTTGTTAAAAAAAATTGCGACTACCACGTAAAAATGCAACACGCACAAACACTTTACAATAAACATTCATAATGACTACATATATGTTTGTTTTGTTTACTTTTACAAATAGTGATTGTTGGGTTTAACTGTCAATCGTTTGTGTATCATAATTGATATCCTTATCTTTGCTTGTTGATCATTTGGTAATCACACCATCTCTATACCTGTTCCTTTCTTCTATGTTTCCGTTAGCACTACTATGTCTTTTTTTTTATTTGTCAATCTCTCTTTCTACTTTTATTAGTTTTGCACTCAAACCTTGTACATTCCATGTTCCTAGATTTATAATCCTTTTCCGTTGCTTGTGTAGTTCTCCTTGATAATCGTTCTATGCTTTGAGGCTGATAGGAAACCAGCCCATCGCCTCAACCTTTATCGCTAGGAGAAATAATTTTAATTTTAAAGGTTTTTTTCTTTAGATTGATTGCTTTCCAGAGCTTATGAGATCAATCTTTTCTTTTGCTTTCTAGATCTCTTGAGGTAAGTTTGCAGTTGTCCATTTTTTACCAGTAACTCTTGGCTGAGGCCCTAACAAGGTGCTATTAACCGGACCAGTTGAACCCTGGTTTTCTAACAAATTTATTACTCCTCTCTCTCTTTTCTTATTCAGACTTAGAACCGGCAACAGTAGTTTTTTTTATGCTTAAACTTAAAAAACAAACAAAAATTCAATTTTTTTACTGAAAAAGTTTTAAAAATGTCAATTAACTATTACATATTTTTATTAAATCATTTGTCTTAAAAACTTTATTTAGACAAAAAGTAATTTATAAAACAATACAAATACCCAACATTTTTATTGTTATGTAACAAACTAAAGTTTTTTATTGCATTAAACAAAAAAAGTTTCCCTACTCTTAATGACTAATAAATAATATATTAAAAATAATTACTAAAATACAAACAAATGATAACTTAAAACTACTATCTCCTGTTCCATTTGAAATCTTATTGCAATTATTATTTTGACACACGTGACAAAATGAAAAATATGTTGTATTACACAGTGGGTCTGCGGCTTCATTGTTACAAACATCTTCATCCAAAGAAACGCAACTCAATTGAAAAATTAATTTAGATTCATCTATATCTATATTATAATCAAATGTAATTAATAAATAATTTAATTGAAAGTTATACAATATTTACCGCAATAGTATCCCTTCCTTACACACAAAGAATTAGTTTCGTTACATGTTTCTATACTATGCAATTTATGATCATAAGTAAAACCATTGTATTTAATGCATGTAGAAGCAAATTGAACTACAAATTTAATAAGAATCAAATTGATTATTAAATAGTATTAACAAACCTTTATAAACTTGAAGAACAAAACAAAGTGCAAATAATAAATATTTTGTAACCATATTATTAGCTTTTTATTTAGCTTAATTTAATTTTTACTTCACTTTTATATCTATCAAAAATTACGTTTACAAACTTGATCTAAACATAATTTTTGACATAAAATAATTTAAATTATAATATATAAAATACTAGTAAATACATTTTTTATGGCGGTAAATAAGAGTGCTTAAACTGGTTTTTATTCTCTGCATAAAATAAAAAGAAGATATTAAAGTATTTATTTTCTGTTATTATTATTTGATTTATACATAATAAATAAGAATAGTACAAACACATTAAAATTATAAGTCTTTAATATTATAAAATGCCATTGACATATAATAAGCCTTAATTGCACATTTTAGTTTTTTTTTTTTGAGCTGGGCTGTAATCTTTAAAAAAAACTGACTAAATGTCGGATTTACCCTTGAAATGCCTTTGCTTTCTTTGGTAAGTTGGAAGTAGGAAGAAGATAGGTGAGTAGCCCTATAGGCTGTGGAGTGATTAGTGAGGTGTCCTTTACTATGATGCAATTTTATTGATTGGTTTCTTGACGGTGTGTTGCTCCTTGTCCGGTTCAGCCAACTTGGTCAGGTCCGGGTTGGAGTGAGTGTTGAGTTTGGCAAAGTATTTTTCAGCCAAAGCTTCCAAATACTGTCGCAGCGGTAGAATCCCCAAGTTGTTACCATTTTTTTTGTTTCTGACGTACTAAAGGCTCCAACTATCCAACGCATGATCCAATTTTGAAATGCCTCTAAACTTTTGAGGTGTGAGTTGAGGATTGATGATGCTTGTAAAAATTTTGAGCTTGTTTCGGATTGACAACACGCTGTCCCGACCACATGGGACAAAATTTTTTTTTGCTTTATCTAGAATAGCTTGGACGTGCAGCTTGTAAGTTATGTCCTTATCAAAGGTTATGCCCAGGTACTTTGCAGAGTTTGACCATGGGATTGGAATTTTGTCTAGATGTACTCTTCCAAAAAGTTTGTGACGTTGCCTGGTGAAAAGAACAGCTTAGCTCTTTTCCGGGTTAACCCCAATTTGCTAGTCTCTGAGCCACTTTTTGAGATCGTGGGTCAATGGCATGTTAGCAACAAAAAAGTAGAAGGCAATAGAAAAGAAAGCTTTGAGGTAACCCAGACTCTAGCCGCCGAGTGGTGGATAGATGGTTTTAGAGTTTGACTAATAATGTTCTACCCATGTGGACTTTTTTAATCTAAAACCTTTGACAATTTGATTGGTCACTTGATTTGGCTGATGAACGACAAAGTATTTACTTCAGAATCCGTGTTAGTGGTCGGGTAGACAAGAATTAGCCTTGGCGTGTTTTTGGATAATGTCTAAAATTGCTCTTTCTATGACCTTGTTCAAGGTGCATAAGAGACTGATTGGTCAATAGTTTTGAAGAAACAATCGGTCTTTCCCAGGTTTTAGAATAATGGAAAGTGTGCTGTACGTAGTATAGCATTTGCAATATTGGTCAGAGCCATTATTGTTTTGTGAGATAAAGTTTTCAACGCTTTCTTTAGATTACCGTTTGATCCTGGCTCGGATTGGGGTTTAACTCCAGATAAAATTTCTCTAATGCAAGACGGTTAAACGCTGTTTAGCGGCGGATTGTTGTTGATGTTACGTAAAAAGCCCTTGACCTCACGGTGTACCTTATTGATGTGCTCCAGATCAGTGACTCTGGGATTGGAGTTCCAGGTTGTCAGCAAATGCTTTGGCCTTTCCCTTAATAGTATATTGTACCCATTTGCACTATGGATTACTGGTATTAAAACTTTCCTATTTTGCAAAGCTCTGGAAATCTTCTACATAAAATTTACATTTTTTGTGGTCAATTCTAATGTTTTTTGCCAATTCAAATGATTATGCTGCTTTATAGTAGACCTGACTTTCCTGTAAAAATTATTAAGAATTTTACAATCAATGGGATTGTAATGCTTTTGCCATTGACGTCTGGCGGCATATCTTTTAAAAATTAATGCTTTTTGTTTGCGTGATAATCCAAGCGGATTATCTGCCTAAACTTGGAAAGGTTTTAGAAGTCTTTTTTCTGGTTTTGTAAATCAGTTTCGTAAGTTGTTCGACGGCTCTTTCTAGTTCTGCAACCGTCCGTACTGTATTTAGTTTTCCTATGTTTTCCACCAGGTACCCCGAGAAAAAAGCCCAACTTGTTTAAGTAACAAACTGCTCTCTATCCCCTCCGGGTCCGCTTCCATAAAGCTTTAGAATTACCGGCATGTGGTCGGGGCTTTGGTCATTGATTGTCCGAATTTTGATTTAAAAGTTGCAGTCCTATAGTATCGCTACATCCAGGACTATCCTTCTGTGACCAGCAAAGCTGTAGTGTGGGTTTTACTAAACCCAAAACTTGAATATCTTTCCTTTCAACGTAGTGTTGCAATGCACAACCTATTACGTTGGTTACCAAACTGTTCCACGCCGGGTGTTTGGAGTTGAAGTCTCCAGCTAAGATAGTGAGGAACTGCGACAAGCAAACCTTTTTTTTGAGCGTGTAACAAATTCTTTTTCATTTGAGTTACTAGATTTTTCTATTATTTTATAAATTCTTTTGGTTTTTTGTTTTAGACCAGCATTTAGTTTGCTCTGTCTTGCTGCACTTTTTACTTGTTTGGAATGTTAAACATTCTTGTTTTTTAAGCTTAGTTCTGCACATTTTACATAAAAATTTTTGATTTTTTTTATTATCCAACTACTCTGTTAATTTGGTTTATTTAAATTGAAGTTATTATAAATTTGTATTGAGTTTAGACCAATTGTTGTTATAAACGTAATTGTTTGAGCATTTCTAGGCTTACTGTTTAGTTGTGAAGCTATTGCGTACCATTTAAATTGTTGTATCCAGTTTTTATAGTTGATTGTCTGCGTTTTTAAGTCAAATATTAATCCTTCGGCGACTTTATATTCGATACTGCTGTATTTTAGGGGTTAATTGATTTACCTAATTTATTTGGCATTTGAGACTACCACTTTGATCCATGTAACGTTTCTGTAGGTTTAATTTAAATACAAATAACTATTAACGCGTCGTTAATTTTTAGGTTACGTTAATATTAGTTGTCTACATATTACTAAGTAGATAGTATAGAAGATTAGATTTAAGTGCCAACCAATGTGTATTGTACAAAGGTTTATCGTTACAGTTTTTGCAGAATTTGTAGTTTTAAACTTGCACGTTTTGGACAAACAATTACAAAGTTTGCTTTAACCAATCCAAGCATATAATATGATTTCTTTGTATAATTTGTAGCCATCTTAGCTATTAGGCTTTGTAGATTTCTGATTTCTTTAGTAGTAACCTTACTATGTTGTCCTGACGCAACCTATAAGGTTGTATGTATGCCAAATTACTGCTTGAAAACGTTTTTTTGATGCTGGCCATGTTGAGCCAGCTCTTTCAAACTTGGGTTGCTCAATTATTTTGTCACCAATTTTGCATTTTTTATATGTTGGACTATTTTTATTTCCAAACGTAAATATGTGTTTTCTAAGTTGCCCTCAAGACCTTTTTTAATATTTGCTAGTTTTTTCTAGAGAATTGTAGGCAATAGTCTTAGTATTTGGGATATTTGTTGCATCATTTGCTTGTCTATAACCTGAGTATTATATAACCATTCTTTTAGTGCGTGGTACGTGTTTCCTTTGCTTTTAGTAGGATGTAAAGGCTTTCAAAAAGGTGTTTGCAAGCGATAGATGCCGCGGGCAAAAAGGTGGTTTTACCCGCCGAACTTGCGGTACTTTGGTAGTGCGTCCGTTATAATTCTTGAGTTTCTTAATACTTTTTAAAAATTTATTGCCGGAACTTGCTGTTTTCTGACATTTGTTTAAACTTAAAATTTTTATTTTTAACATTTTAATTTTGCACTTGTTAACTTTTTACGGCCATATAATTTTCTGACAATATTGTCATACTTTATGGCCAGATTTTGATGTTTTTGATATTCTCTAAATAAAGTTTTGAATCGTTAGGCAGTTTATGGCCGGATTTTGTTTTTTTTAACAATATTTTTGGTATTTTATAGCCAAACTTTACTACTTTGGAGATTTTATCATTTTTTTTTACAATTTTTAACGCTTTATAGCCGAATTTTGGCGTTTTCTGACAATATTGTAACAGTTTATAACCGGTTTTTGATATTTTTGATTTTTTATAAATAGAATTTGCTTTTTTCAATAGTTTATCACTAAATTTTGGCATTTCTAACAATATTTTATGACCTTATTTTGATAGTTTAAAGATTTTATTAAAAAAAATGCACTTTTTAACAGTTAATGTCAGAATTTTGGTGTTTTCTAACAATATTTTAATGTTTAAATACCGATTTTTGCTGTATTTGACATTTTATGAATAAAAAAATTTGCATTGTTAAATTGTCTTTTTTAGCCTAATTTTAATTCTATCTGAAAATATTTTAATGTTTTATGGCCAGGTTTAGTTATTTTTGACTTTTTATGAATTGAAATTTGTACTTTAAGACTACATTTTTATGATTTTAGCAACATTTTGATGTTTTTTTTGCTATTTTTGACATTTTATGAAATGAGTTTCCTACTTTACAACAATTTATGATTAAATTTTGGTTCTTTGTGACTATATTTAAATTTTGATATTTTTACTTTTTATGAACAAAATCTTACACTTTTCCAACAGTTTTTGGCTGTTTTTTTGCTATTCCTAACTATGTTTTGATATTTTATAGACGGATTTTGCTGTTTTTAAAATTTTATATTTTATTACATTTTTTAACAAGGACGTTCTGTTGGCCGTTTTTTCGCGAAATGTGTATTTGTTGTGCTGGTTTACTTTTGGTACCTGAGTATTGTACGGTTTTTCTTTTTACCAGTTTTTGAGCGAGTGAAGAATTTCTAGAACAGTTGTCGTTTTTTATTTTTAACAGCTGACAAACAAACACATTTTGAAGAGGAAATACGTTTTATTGCCGTTTTGTTGCTTCTGTTTTATACGCAAATTCCAAAAATGTTTGAAAACAATAAAATTGTGCAAACGTAATTTTTTTTGTAAAAGTAAGTCAGGGGATTTGATATTAAAGTCCATACCATGATAAACAGTCACTAGTTTAGATTAGAGTAACCTACTCACTCACCCAAGTGTTAGTTATCAAGAAGATTGGATTACGATTTTCTCTTGTGACTTAATGACTTCTGACGCTTGCAGAAAGGCCAAACATGCTATTTTAGACGACGAACACTTGAATGGAACGTTCTATATCATAATAGCCCGTTAGTAGTTTGGATAAAAGTGACCCACTCACCCACCCAAGTGTTAGTTATCAAAATACTGAATTACAATCTTCTTGTGTGACTTAATGACTTCTGACGCTTGCAGAGAAATCAATCATGCACTCTTTTGACGACAAACACTTTGTTGGGTGGGTGGGACACTCCATACCATAATAACCAGTCAATAGTTTAGATTGGAGTAGCACATCCACCCACCCAAGTGCTACTTATCAAGAGATTAGATCACCATTGCCTCTTTAGACATATAAATTTCTAAAAACCAACATTGGATTGTAACAAAATTTGACAACAATACGACTTATGACAAGTACTACCAACTGTAAAAATTAAACTAAATCTATAGGAACAATTTTGCATAACCTAAAAATAATAAACTTTGCTGCATTTACCGTTAAAGAAAGTGGAAATAAAAAGTTGAATAGCTTCAAAATTAAACGTTAGATTTTTATAAAATTTAACAACAATGCACTTTAACAATAGTAGTAGTAACAAATGTAAAAAAATATCAAAATTTATTCGGTCAATTTTGCAAAATCTCAAAATTATTTAACTGGCTAGTTTCAAAGTTAACAAATTTGGTGATAGAAAAAGTTGAATAATTTTAAAACTATACGTTGGATTTTGTTCAAATTTGCCTGAAATTTTGCAATATTTGAGATTGAGGAAGATAAATGAAAAGAAAATTATATTTTTTAAGATATGCATTAAAATTTACTAATATACTCCAAACCCATTAGTACCAAACTTACAAATTTCAACAAAGTTGAGGTTATACAATACTGGGCATTGTATAACCTCAACTAAATTGACTTCATCTAATTTAAGCAATAATAATAAGAGATGAGAATAAAACCAATATCTGCCAAGATATGCATTGAATTGTGATGCAAATTTGTACTAATATACTTCAATACTATTAATAATAATCGTTTATTTCTTGCCTTTTGGCTTTAAAAATTCTACAACTTAACATAACATAACATTTACTATATAACTTAATTCACTACTAATATAATAACCCTAAACCCTGTTTTAATTAATTATTTATTAATTTCATTTCGATTTTTTTTCTTCTTTTTGTTACTGCCATCGTCCATTTCATTCCTCTTCCATCTTCTTTCAGTACCTCAATTCTTCCCATTTGCTCTTCTCTCATCTTATTGCATTTTAGCATGATTTTCCTAACTTCTCTACACATCCTACACATTATCTTTTCTTCTTCCATCTAAAATTTCCACACTTTCTCTTCATTTCCACATCTAAATCTTGCAATCATTTGTTTTTTCATTTTTCCATAATTTACATTTTTTAGGTACTTTGGTAGTGCGTCCGTTATAATGTATTTATAATTTGAATTGTACTTAGATTCATTTATTCTGTGTTCTTTGCTCTTGCACTTGTAAATCTCTATTTCTCATAATATTTTTTTTCCACATACTTCTATCTATTCTTAATCTTTCTACTTCCTCACTAGCATATCTATTTCTGTTGAAATATTAAAAAAAATTTCTTTGCATGTTCCAATTTTTCCGCATTTTCCCTTTATTTTCTTCTTCAGACTTGTAATATTACATTTATTCTTTTCTTTCACTCTTTCTTTATACCTCATTGCACGCTTTCCTGCTTCTACTCTTAATTTGTCTATATTACCTTCTTCCATTACAATATATGCAGGGGTTTGTTTACTCTTAATACCTATCTCCAGAATTTTGATTAAATAGCCTCTAACTTTTCTTGCATTTTTCCATCTTCAAATTTTCTTGCACCAATTCCCCATACTTGTCCTACCGTTTTATTTGCATTTCTTGTCATATTTTTTATGTGTTTATTTTCACTATTGATTGTTTAAAAAAACATATCCTAGGTATTTAAATGTTTTTACTTTTTCAATTTCTTTTCCATCCCATTTCCAATTTTCTACTCTACGTCTTCCTCCCCCCTTCTTTCTAAAAGTCATCATTTTTGTTTTATTTACATTCACTTCCAACTCTATTTTTCTAAAATATTTATCCAGGCATCTAATCATTTTGTTCATTTTATTTGCTTGTTTTGCTACAATCATCATGTCGTCTGCATAAGCCAGCGACTACACTTTTTCTCTTCTCACTACCACCCCACCCGTCTGAGCCTTACAAAGCATTTCTTTTACAACTGCAATGTATGCTGCAAACAAACTAGTAGTCCAAATTTTTTACTCATTTTGCCATTCATTCAGACTCTGCTAACTGTTTCCACGTGTACTTCTACCATTCTTTTTAGTAAGTGTTTATTTATTTCTTTTTCTCAAATACATCCACAATATTTCTCTACTCACACTGTCAAATGCCGCTTTTAGGTTCAAGAATAACGCATATAACTTTCCTCTATTTTCTGCTATTTTTTTTTTCTTCTATATGGTGTAGTATATATACATTATGCATGGTTCATCTTCCTTTTTTAAACCCGGCCTGTACGTTTGGCAATATCCCATTTATTTCTAGTTCTCCATTCAATTTTTCTTCTAGTACCATGGCGTAGGTCTTGTATGCTGTACTTAGTAACGTTATACCTCTGTAATTTTATTGTTTTTATTTCCTTTTTTGTGTATAGGACATACAAGAACTACTCTCTACTGACTATATAACTCTTTTCCTTTCCATACTTTATTTATTATCTCATTCAGTCTCTCAACCAAATCTTTTGTACCATATATCCATGCTTCATTTTGTATTCCATCCACACCTGGCGCTTTTTGTTTTTTTTAGTCTTTTTAGTTGCTTCCATATCATTTCGTTTGTTATTTCATCTACATTGCAGATTGTTAGTAACCAGTGAATTTTTAATTGCTGTTTTGATTATATCTGTTAATGTTTTGAAGGTATCTTGGTTGAAAGATTTTATATTATAAACATCTTTTTAAAGTCTTGGGCAACTCATTCTGTTGATTTCTTGTTTATAATGCTGTATTGTTAATGAAACACGGTTGATGAGCTTGATTGTATAGGTATTTGTATAATTTTCTCAAAATTCTCTAGCAATTGATGTAACAACAAGCTTGCTCGTTTTATAGTTATAGTCTTCTTTCTCGGCCATTCATACGCTACTTTTGGAGTCTTGGCCTCTTCTATGCTTGTAATGCTGTCAACTTACATTACAAGGGACCTACAGTTTTAAGTGGATTCCGAACCACTAGAGAATTTATTGGCTTGGGGAGTAGGAGAGCGTATAGAAAGTGAAAAGTATATCACGATATATGGGAATTGAACCCAAGATCTTCGGTACAGCGGCCAGATGCCTAGACCGCTGCGCCACGCTCTTTGTTATAGTATATGCGGTTAACTATGGGTGTGTCATTTGATTTACTGTTTTCTTGAAGCACGATTGTTAAGGTTATGTTTGCTTGATTTGCTTCAACTATTTTAAGCCGGAACCTATACGGCTATACCAATAAAAGTTTGGAAAATTCTCTAAAGGTTTGGAGATTTGCCATAAAGCTTTAGTGACATAAAAAAAGTCTGGAGTCTTCTAACAACTTCAGCTGTGGTCTAGTAACAAAGATAAATGTACAATAAATGCTTGGAAATATTCAAAATAATCTCAAAACTGAAAAGGAGCCTAAAGACTTCTAACAAAATTCAACCAAGTGACAAAAAAATAAATTATCTGTAAGCCTTACCAATACTCTAATGATTTTAGCGTACTCGACTGCTACACCAGGGGTTTTAAGTCTCTTATTTGGAGTATTAGTTTTTCTGGTTTAGATAAAATGAGTTGCAATAAGTACGTCTTCTTTCGGATAAGATAAGAAGCCTTATTAGGTCCCGTGAACTACCTCGATGTTGCGTGCACGATAAAGAACCTTATAGGTACGAATTCTTGAATTTGCGGCAAAATTCTAAGATGTGGCAGTCTTAACTTCTGGCGTCGGTGATTTACCTTGGCAGCAGAAATAGACCGACTCAAAATAAATAAATTTCCTCAGAGAGCATTCAAGAATAATCTGGAAACTTGTAACAACTTTAGCTAGTGATCATGAAAATTGAAGACGACGCTAAAAAAGATCAAAAATATCTAGAAACTTTTAACAATAGTTTGTGCATTTATTCTTTCTCGATTGCGTCTACTGCTGCTTTGATGATTACAAAAACAAACATTCAAAAAATTCAAAGGCAACAGAACAAAATTCTAAAAATAATATACAAACTACCAAAACTAACACAAACAGAAGAAGTATACAAAATAATTAACGAAACAAAGATAAACGAAAAAATAAAAATAGAAAAATGCAAACTAATATACAAAATTAAAAATAAAGAAATTAAAACCAACCTCCAAATAAAATGCAACAAAGAAATTCACGGACATAACACAAGAAGAAGAAGCAACATACATGTACACACAACAAGGACAGAAAAAGCAAAACAAACAATACTAGGCAATGGACTTGTCACTTACAACCAACTGCCTGAAAGTATCAAGAAAATAAAGAATTATAAAGAATTCAAAATTAAAATTAAAAAACACTATATATTAACAAGATCTAATTAGAAGAAGACAGAAGCAGATAAATAGAAACATAAAATGGTGCCCCGAATACGAAGCTCTGCAGCCATCCACATGGAAACGGTGTAGAGCAGCAAGTGGGGAGAAAAAAACAAATAATATAAACTGTAAATATGTAAACATTTTATAATAAAAACTAAATATTAAAAAAAAAAATGTAAAAAATCGAATAGTTGATCTCTTTTCTAAAAATAAAAACTATTTCATTGATTGCAATTGTTCAATTGACTTTTTTTTGATTTGTTGTAACAAATTTGTTTTTATTTTCTGTTTGTTGCAACGAAAAGCGTAATTATTTTTTTCTCATTTTATAATCATTTTTGATTATGAAAAAATGATTTTCTTTTTATCCTACCAATTTTTATTTTGGTTTATTTACAAATATATTTTTGAAGTTGCTTTTTGTTGATTATTTTTTGACCAACAGGGTGGTTTTATGATAAAACCATATTTTCTTTAACATTTATTATTTTATAATGATTTTTGGTTATGAAAAATTTCAAAAGTTTTGTTATTCTTTTTGCCACTTTCTTATCTGTTAAATTTTCTTTTAATGGGTTTGTTTTTATGTAATTTTCTAAAAAAAAAAAAAAAAGTTTTCTAGGTTTTATTGAAATATTTGGACTTTTTCGTTAAAAAATTGTTTTCATTATTTATGCTGATTAGTTTTTTGTTTGTTTTGTGACAAAATCATTTTTTGTTATTTTATTATCAGTTTTTGTTATGATACATACTACATTCTTGATGTTCTAGTGGCTATTTTCTGATTAGTAGACATTTTTTTTTTGTTCACTTTTATTTATTTTTCAGAAAAAGCTCTTATAGGTTTTGTTCTCATTTTTTGATTTTATTGATTGAATTTTGTTGACATTTTTTTTATATAAATTATTAACATCCGGAATTTGTTGTTGAAATTTTTTTTTCATTTTTGATTAGAAGTAGGAACAGGAAGAGCTTATCTACCAGCCTTAGTGCCTTTATTATCATTAGATTTGATATTTTTTATTCCTGCAAACGACAGTTATGCACTTGGGGGTGGGTAGTTTAAGACGTTAAACGCCATCTGGAATTGTAACATCATTTCGGAGAGCACCTTCCGGTGGTGAAGCCGATCGCAGACCGTTTGCATGCGTCTTGTTGTGGGTGGATGTTTTCAATCCAGAAACTGTTGTCACCCACGTTTGCAATAAGAATTTTAAGGCTTATTATTGTGTGATCCCCTTGCTTGTCCAGTTACAATGATTTTGTTTCTTGGTTGCTAGTGCTGTTGGATGTTGCCTTTCCGGCGATATCGACTGTCCCGGTATGTCGTCTGAAGGAGTTTAGCCTGTTGGAGTCGGCGGTTTGGGCCGCGCGGCTTTTATTTGGTCGGCTTCTTGTTACAACCTCCTGGTTAGTGGAGGTCCTGCTTTAACTTGGGTTTTGGTCAGTAGCTGGGTTGGTCTATTTGTTATTATGATGACAAAGCTATTTTCGATTTTCTACCGGGTGTGCCTGCGTGGTGTGATGGGTGCATCTCCAGCGTTGAACCGTTTTGGCTTAGGAATTGCTTCTTTTTTCCGATAGTAATCTTGGGATATCTAAACTGGTAAGCGGACTGTGGTGTTTGCTGCTTCTACTCAACGGGTGCATACGTCTACCATTATTAGGACCATTTTGTTTTCTTTGGGAGTCACGTCAAAGAGGCCGATGTAGTCAATGGTCACTTTACCCCAGCAAATTTTGTGGAAGTTGCAGCGCAACCTATGCTTCTTGGTTTATTCTAGTACCGATTTCTGTGTTTGTGTTCATTGTTGGAGTATATTATTAGGTCATCTAGGTAGACCGGGACGAATTTGCCTAGTAGTCTTGCTAAGATTTGCGACATCATTTTTTGAAAGGTAGCTTTTTGAGGCCTAACGGTATTACCTCAAATTGGTATGTGCGGCGAAGGTGTTTAGGTGTTTGTGTGGTTCATGCAATGGAATTTGTCAATAACCCGTGGTGAGCAAAGGTTTTTACAAAATTTGATTTAAAAACCTTTGCTTTACCAAGATTTTTGACATCATTTATTGAAAGATAATTTTTTGAGGCCGAACGGTATTACTTTAGTTTGGTATGTATGGTGAAGGTGGTTAGGTGTTTGTGGTGTTTGTGCAATGAAATCTGCAAATAGCCCGTGGTGAGCAAAGGTTTTTACAAAATTTGATGTAAAAACTTTTGCTTTACCAACATTTTTAGCGTCTTCCCGATCTTTGGTAGCGGAGTCAACTCGTTTTTTGTTTTTGGTTTATTCAGTTGTTGGTAGCCTATGCAAAATCTGGGAGATCAGTCTTTCGTTTTGATAATCACAACGGGCGCGAAGTACTGGCTTGTTTCAGTTGTTCTATTGTCATTGGCTGTCTATCGGTTTTTCTGTCCAATTCTTCATACAGTTTTAAAAAGTGTATCCTCTAGTCTTCTATTAAAATTTGTTTGTTTTTAGTTATGTATTTCTATGCTTCTTCTTCCAAACGTGTTTCTTTTATCTCTATTTCTTTTTTTTTATATATATTCCTTTAACTTCTTTGCATTTATTTTTGTATACCTTTTGAGCACTCTGATATTCTTGTTTAGTCGCTTTGCCATTTTTCTAATTTTGATGTATTTTTCTAGCTTTATTTTTCTGTGTGCATTCTGTGCTTCACCATTTGCTTTTTACAAATGATTATTCTGTTTGTAAAAACGTTTTCTTTGTTGTTAAGTCTGCAATTATGTTCTCTAATTCGGCCTTTTTCTTTAAAATGTCTTTTATATAAATTTTGCCTGTACATTTCTACGCTCTCTTGTGTCCATACTACGTAATCAATTACCGATTGTCCCTTTGCTTCTATGTAGGTATATTTTCCTTCTTCATCTCCTTCCATATTTCCGTTTAGTATGTCCCACCCATTCTCTTTAATCTTTTCTTTCTTTATTTTCTAGCTTGTCTTTTGACTCTATTTTGCTTTTTTGTCCGTTATTTATTCTTTCTCCGTTTAGTCTAATCCTAGCGTTAAAATCTCCTTTTACTATTAGTTTTGTTTTTTTGTTTTTTTGTATTAAGTATTCTAATTTTGTTTTAATTTTGATAATTTTTTTGGTATACAACGTAATCATTTTGTATTTTGTTTTTTCTAGTATAAAATTTTAATGCACTATCCTTTCTATTTCTAATTCTTTGTTATCTTCTTGTGGTATTTTCTTTTTATTCTTGTTTTTTTTTTGTTTTTTCTTTTTTTTTTAATAGTTGATTGGCATTTTCATCTAAATTCTTTAGGCATTTGATCTTCCATGTTTCTCCATTTCTTTTCATCTATCCATGTTTTCACCATTCCAAGTACATCAAATTTTCTTATGTATTTCCAAAAATTGTCATCCTTGTCATTTAAACCTACTACATTTCAAAATAATATATTTATTTTATTGCTAGTATCTGTTATTTTTAGATCATTTTTGTTTGCTTTTAATTTGTTTATCGCTCTTCTTTCACAACTTTCTTCATTAACATAGTTTAGATTAGTTGTTTGTTGTTTGTTCTTATTTCCTTCTTTCCCATTTATTACTGCTACTAGTTTTTTGATACTTTTATTTTGCCGTTTCTTTTGTTGTAACAACGTTTCTCTTCATTTACCACTAACTTCATATATCCAACAATCGCCGTCTTTCATTTTGATTTTTTTTCTTTTGTTATAATTTTTAGTTTTTTCTGTATTTCTTTTTCTTTTCTGAGGTCATTATCAATAAATATGTCGTTTCTTTTTAATACGCTTTTCTTCATCATAATTTTTTGTTTAATTTTTCTAATTGTACAAAAAATGCTTTCCAGTTCATTACTGTTTTTTATTTTATATGCTTTTTTCTCAACTACACTTTCTTTTAATTTAGTTCTGGTCTAGTTTTTAACTTTTTCTTTTACCGTAGTTCCATCAATTATGCCTTCATTTAATGCCTGTATAATTACATTATTTTGGCTTGTGTTTTAGTATGCTCCACCTGCACGACGTCTAACTTAAACTCTCCATCTTAGGAATGCATCATCATCACTGGTGATTGTGGAGATTTCTTCTTTGTGTGTCCAGCTACGTAAAGATTGTTTAAGGCAGCTTTTTTAGCTTATCTTCGTCTTTATTATAAGTAGAGGTACTTTAGATACAATTCTTCTACTTTTTCCTAAATTGTTTCAGTGAAAATAGTATTTAGCCAAAGGGGAGAGCAGTCAAGTTGATTTTGATACATTTTGCAAAGAGTTAACAGGGGTTGCCAACCCAACATGTGAAGTGTTTGACTTGCTGGGTAAAAGTTTTTTCTGCCCAACTGCAGTAAAGTTTTAGTTTAGATTTGGTGTCTGCTAACACCGGTTTGTAAACTTGTTGTCGTAGACTAGTTTGTTTGGGTAACTTTGGTAGTGCAAAAGTCAATAATTGTTGGTATTATTTTTGTTTTTGCGGAGGTATCCAAAGACACACCCTGCATGATAGTTTGAGGTTTTTTCTTGTTTATGCTTGCAAAAGTGGTATTAGACTTTCTACCTGTTATGAAGCCTGCAAATATAGAAACATCAAGTATCTATTGCCAAGATTATCACAGAGATATAGCCTCTAAAGGTAGGTTGGGCTCGTAGACATGTTGCGCAATTTTGGTTTTTGAGACGTGTTTTGGTCTATAAACCAATCCCCTAAAGTCAATTAAGTTTGCCAAATTTAAAGATTTAATTAACTATTAATAACAAATAAATCGTAAAATTTGTGTAACTTTATTCACAATTGTTATTGTATAATTTAATGATTTTATTACATAATTATATAAAATAACTTACTTAAATAATCAATATCATATATACAACTAAAACAACTAAAATACAACTAAATGATAACACATTATTTATCGACGAATTGCAAAAATTTTCAGTACAGTGATTACAGGAAGTCATATTGCCGTTTACACAGAATCTCATATCTTTCGGCTCAGGAGAGCATATGTTATTAATCTCATTTTTACTAAAGCATCCCACTTGAAGTAAATGTTGATTGTCTAATTAAATAATCAAAATATTAAAATATATTACAGAATTAAATTTGACTAGTTTACCACATTTGAATTCTCTTTTAAAGCAGTTTGGTGCCAGATCATCACTTCTGCATGTAATTTCTAATTTCTCATTTTTGTAATTTGATGCTGAGCCTTCATAATACATACATAATAAGTCTTTTTCCCAACTTACTGAAATTTATTAGTTAATTTTATTGGATAAAATTTCTATTTGAGTAAATTATACCTTCTATTGTTTGCAAGAATAAAAAGACTCCTGGTAGCAAATAACGCAAATTCATTTTACTTACTTATATATATTGTCAATATTTATACATCACATTTGAATGAAAACTTCAATTTTGATTAGTATTGACTTGTACCCACTTGGACTAAAAATATCTTATTAAATTCGTAGCTTTCGCGCTCACATTTTACATATTCTATAGGCCAGGGAATTTCTGTAAATATTGTTTTTTTTTTTAATAAATCGACCATTAAAAATCTATTCATTTAAATAAACATTACTTTTGTTTTAATTTTGCCTTATTTATATTTGATAAAACGTTTTACTGTGTTTAAAAAGATGGCCATTAGGATTGAATCTAACAGCACATTTTTATTTTTAGTCATGTTTTTGTTGAGATTAAAAATGTACTATTTGTTTATGTAGTATACAGGAATAAAGTAAACCATGCCAGAACTCTTTCTGCTTTAGTTCGGCTAAGTTCGCAAATATGATTTTAAAATATTTTCTGTGTGCTGTTTTTATATCTCTTTGGATTCAAGAAGGTAAGCTATGTGTATAGAATTTAAATATAATTAAAAATGTCAATGCTGTATGCATATATTATTTTATATGTTTATAATATTTATTGTGATATTAAATATTTTAGTTTTTTAATTTATATTTTTCTTATTATTGCTAAGATTTTTAGAAACGTAGTTTTTCAGTTTTATAGAATACATATTTTTAAATTGCATTGAGCTATTAATAACAATAAATTAAAAAAACAATTTAGCCAATAAATTAGATACTTTATTAGATTTTTTTTCAAATTTTGTTTTTTTTCTTATTTATTACTCATTTTGCTTTTAACTTAAGTAACAAGGTTGGTGTGTGTTAAATATAGAAAATTATGAAGCATACGTGGTGATGGGAATCAAACCATATCTGGCATTCAGATTTTCTATAATCAAGATTATATTCTATTATTATATTCTTACGGATATCTACTACAACGATGATTATCTTTTTATTAACGTAGAATATATTTTCTACATTCTATACGAGTTTATGACTGATTAGCAGGTGTACTTCGGTTGTAACTTGTTTGTGTTTTTTGTTTCCAGAGGATATGACTATGTATTCTTTATATGAGATTACTTTTTCCTCTGCGCTTGATTTTAGTGTTTCCATTCCTACTATAACCTTTTCTCATTCGTTTCAAAATGTTGTATTCTAACAGTCACATGTTACTATTTTTTTTACGACTCTTTTTTTCTATTGTCTTTTTCTTTGGATAGTCGTTAATTGTGTTAGTCAGTTCCGAGGCTTGTTGTTGGTTTTGTAAGCTTGTTGCTAATTTTATTGCAAGCAATCTGCTAAGCTCATCTGCAAAGCCCACATTTTTATCCGGGTTTGAGACCAGCAACACCGTCACTGACTTTCCCATTTCACCCAGTGAGGTTTAGGTAAAATTTAATCTTACCAAGCTAAATTAATTTTAGTCAAAATTGGATGTATGAAATTGTATAACACAGATGGCAACAATGCTATTCATGAACATTTTTGCAAAATTGTATAACAAAATGTCGTATCAAATTAGATTTATTTTATACAGTTGGTAGCAATATTATTCAGGCACGTTGTTCCCAAACTATACAAAATTTAAAGTTTAATTTACAATGTGCAATCATTTTTTTCAAAGTACACACGTTCTGTAGCTTATAAAACTAACAAAAATTGGCTGATCAAAGCTGTTAGCAGGATGGCTTGAAAAATTTGTTTTTGTATATTTTGGACAATTTGGTGTACTTCCTTAGTTATAATTTGTGGCATTTGTTAAAAATGCTAACGTTCTGCCCTCTTGAGAACTTCTTATTCTTCTTCTTGTTAGACTTTTGTATAGGCACGTGTTTCTTTAAGTTTCTCCTTAGTCTTTTATCTCTTGTGATATGGATGTCCAGAAGTCTGCTCATCTGTTTGGTGGCCTTCCAGGTGGTCTTGCATTGTTGGGTCTTTGTGTCATGGCTCAGTTAACAATCCGTTGTAGGATCATGCGTTTCACATGGTCCCGCCAGTGTCTGCGACGGTCTTTTGTCCAGCGTACGACATCCTGTATTTGTAGATCTTCTCTGATTGTGGAGCTCCTGATTTGGTCTCTTAGCGTGACTCCTTTTATCGCTCGTAGGGTGCGCATCTCTGTCATTCTTAAGGCTTGTATCGTAACTGCTGTGTCGGCTCTTGTTTTGGCTGCGTATGTGAGAATTGGTCTTATTGCAGTTTTGTATATTCGGATTTTACCTTCTTTTGATATATGCTTATTTCTCCATATTATATTGTTTATTGCACCGGATATTTTTCGGGTCTTGTTGGTGGCTGTTTGGGTTTCCATCTTAAGGTTTCTGTCGCTTGATATTTCTATGCTAAAGTATATGAAGCTCATCATTTGTTCTATTACCTTATTGTCGAGTTCTAGTTTGCATCTTGTTGGGTATCGGCTAGCTACCATGCACTTGGTTTTTTGGTGGGAAATGTTGAGGTTGTATTTCTTTGCTGTTTCCGAGAATGTCTTTAGTAATTGTTGCAGATCGTCTTTGTTGTCTGCCATTAGCGTTGCATTATCTGCATAGCATAGGATGTTGAAGGATTAATTCCCTATTCTGTATTCCGCTTTAAAGTTCTTTACTGCGGTTATTATGTTGTCCATTATGATGTTGAATAGGGTCGGGCTCATGCTGTCACCTTGTCTTACGCCATTGCTTACGCGCACCCTCTCTTATGTCTTTGTTTTTATTTTAATGATTGTGTAGTTGTTGGTGTTGATGTTTCTTATTAGGTTGGTTAGCTTTCCCCTCGCTTCTTGTTTTTTTGAGTTCTAAAATTACATCAGCGATTCGGATTTTGTCAACTGCTTTCTTCAGGTTGACGAAGCACAGATATACGGGTTTGGCAAACTCTATTGCTTTTTCGGTGATCTGTCTTACAATAACTATTGCGTCTGTAGTTGATCGATTTTGTTGAAATCCTTGTTGTATGTTATTTACCGTTATTCGTTTTTTTATTTTTTGGGCCAGTATTATTGTTGTATCAATGTGATGCCTCGGTAATTTGAGGGGTCTGTTTTTAAACCTTTTTTGAAGATGGGGATAGTGATTGTGTTTTTCCATCTTGCCGGCACTTGTTTGGATTCGACAATTTTTCTAAACAAGGTGTAGATTTCTGTTTCGAGTTTGTTGGGAATTATATCTTCACCTGGTGTTTTTATTGTTTTTAGGTTCTTGATTTCCCGATTTATTTCTTCTTGTTAATAAGCCAGTATGACTCTTCTATTGTCTGTTTGTGCGTTACGGTAGTGGTTCCTTTCTTGATGTTCTTGCTTTCTGTTTCATACAGTTTCTTAAAGTACTTGGCCCATTCTTCAGATGTTATACATTCGGTTTGGTGTTGTTTGTCAACAGGTTGCTTAAACTTCCTGAACTTCCAGTTTTTTTTTGGCTGCCATATAAGTCGTGTTGCAATTCAATGCTGAAGTTCTCCCAGTATTGATTTTTTAGGTGTCGCACTTCTGTCTTGCATCTGTTTCTCACCAGTTTGTATTGGTCGTAAGCTTCCTGAGTTCTCGTGTTCATATATTATCTGTAGGCTACTGATTTTTGTTGGGCTATTTCTTTTAGCTCTGGGTTTATAATTATGTCGTGCAGTATTATTGATTGATCTGCAGCCGATAGCCTCGAAAGCGCTGTTTGTAATGTTAGATTTCAGCTTTTCCCAGGTTTCATCTGTGTTGTCCTAGTCTTGTATGCTGTTGGATGCTATTTTTTGTGCTAGTCTGTTTTTGTAGGTGGACTTTTCTGTTAGTAATTATATGATCTATAATGGATTGCTGTCCTCTAGTGTTTTGATACGTGTACTTTTGTTGGTCTTTGTGTTTAAAGTAGGTATTATTAATTCGTAATTGGTTTTGAGTGCATAAGTCAATAAGCAAATCTATTCATTACTCCTGGTATTATGTTGTTACCAATTCTTGCGTTTGTGTCCGATTATAAATATTTTGTCATTGGGGTCGATTTCATTAATAGTTTTGTCAATTCTATTGTGGAATGATGCTCTTTCATTTTGCGTTTTTGAGCTATCTAGTGCGTATATGCCGATGATGTGCATTCTTTCTTTTCTGAACTTTAATGTCAATAGTATTATGTTATGGTTTATATACTTAGTTGTTTTGATATTATCTTTATATTTGCTGTGGATTAGAATTGCCATTCCTGATTTTGCTCTTTTGTTGTGTTCTTTTCCAGTACAGCATAAGAGATAGTTGTGTACGAGTATGTTACCGTAACCTTTTTTCTTTGTTTAGGATACGATGCAGATGTCTATTTTGTGTTTATTGAGAGCTTCTATGATTTTGTGTGATTTGCTATTCCATTCTACCTAGCAATTCTAACCTCACTCTTTCATAGTAGGTTTTTCTTGTTTTTCCTGTTTCTTGCGTGGTCGTCATCGTGTATCCTTCCTTCCGAGGCTTGTGAGTTCCTTCTGTGAGCATATTTCTCTTTTTTACAAGAGGTAGGCCTTGTCTTTTAACCCTTCTTTTTTATCCGGGCTTGGGACCGGCTATGATTTCACTGAGCTACTCAATCCACCCAGTATCCTCATAGGCAGAGTTCTCTTGAAAACAATTTGGACAAACCAAAACTGAGTAGTAGACAAGGTAGTTAATGATATAGACAACCTAGTACTCTATGTAACTGTTATACTCAGTCTTATAAGATTACAAAGTTGTTAACTGAAAAATAAGATATTCGACAAACAAAATAAACCCACTATAGCTATGTTGTGTAGTTACTATATCTTAAATAAAACTATTTTACAGTCAAGCTTTTTAACAGATTTTTGTCGAATATGTAAATATTTAATAAGAAAGCAAATAAATAAAAAAAAATTGTTAAAAAAGTCTGACGGTGATTAACACTTGAAGTAAGCAAACTAAAATCTTTGCCAAACTAAACAGCAGTTGCTTAGCCGGCTTGTGCCAAAAATGTACAATGTAATTTAGCTTTGAGTAAACAACATCTCATCACAGTTGGTTTAAAATTTTGTGGTTAAATAATAAAATTGCTTTAATTCTAAAATGTTTGTGGTGTTTTTGTCTTAAAATTAGCGCATGACAGGTAACATATTAAGTAGTGTGTCCATAACCATTGGTAAACTTGTGAGAAGACATCAGCAGTTTTAAGGTATAAAAACGCTAAAGCTTGTCTACTTTGGCTAAAACTGAATACTATATCGTCATAATCTTTCGTTTTTCTACAAATTGCTAAGCCAAACTTTTTTCATAAATTTTGGGCTTGTTATTACTGGAAGTAAAAGCTATCATTATTATGAAATTTAACTAAGCTTTAGATTAACTGTTACAGTAAGCCAAGCCCTCTGCTACATTACCAAAAAAAACGTATATAGTCCAGTCAAATATGCTCAAATATTGATCTCACTTTTATAAAAATTCAAAAGTTTTAAACATTAATTTATAGGTACCTAATGAAGAATATACTAAAGTCCTGTCAAATATGACACAAGCTTTAGCGGTAATGACCGAAAACAAGGCACTTTTTTCGATTTTTTGTTAATACCTCAAGAACTGTAGGTAAAAGGTAAAAGTTGACTATATACATAATGAAAGCTGATAAAATTTGCAAAGAATAAAAAAAAAGTGTTTTGTATTGTTACGAGCTAAGAAGCCAATCTTTTTTGTTTGGTTTATTTTGACAGTTTTCTTTCTCTCCCTCAACTACTTGCCCTTCCTTTCACATAACGTTCACGATATACGTGGCATACGTGTCAAATTGTAGTGTTAGTGCGGTTGGTCATTTACCTTATAATATAATCAACCTTTTATCGATGTTTTTAAAGATAGCTATCAACAAGCAGAGTAATAAAAACTTAAACAATTTTTTATAACATAAACTCGCTCCATACCCTTTATCTTTATTTGAAGAAACTGAAAAGCTTAAATCAAACAAATCCAACTTTGAACACAAAACACAAATCACAGTCAAACATAATGTTTTTTTTTCCAATGAACACAATAAATTATACTTATTTTATTTTTTTAACTGCTCTTTACAACCATGGAATTAAAACAAAACAAGAATCTAGTAACGCTGGTAAATTGATAATCCGCACAAGAGTAATAAAATCCTAAACTAGTGACAAAGTAGCAATAGTGATGATCTTATTGTCCTCCTCATGGCTTTAACCCCATCTGAAAGACAGATATTATTTGTTAAACCAAGCCACGGCAGAGTAAAAAAAAGTATATTTGAATCAGTAATTGCAAACTATAAAAATAAAAAACTGCATAATTCTTGTGCATGCTGAATGCTGAATGCTGATGTGATACGACTTCTGCTGCATATTGAAAATGGAAACTTGCCTGTTTCAATTTGTTCCAGAAGCAAGCTGTTACCCACAAAAGAAACAGCAATGCAGCATGCTTTTCGCGTATAAAACCAAATCCAAGTTAGGCTAGGAACTGGACTTCCAAAACAGTGGGGTTGGAAGTTTGAGCCAGCCGGTTGATCTCAGTAACTACAAAAGACGCAGCAAAACCTGAGGCAGTCTTCAATCTCATTTTCTGCAAATGTATAACCTCTCTCCAACAATAATCCAACGTATCCAAAAGTGTAGTCAAACATTGTCAAATATTGATTAACAAGTATCTAACAAATTATGGTAAAAAGTACACTTATTTTTTTTTTTTTGATTAGGCATCTTCAATAAATTACATATTGTGCCGTGCTAATTTAAAAAAAACGCAATCATTAGTGGTCTATAACTTTGTAACCGCTAAGAATACTAGAAAAATGTATATAATCAATTTTATTGCAAATTTTATCAGCATTCATTGTGTAAACAATTTTACAAAACTTTTTGTTTAGTGAAATACAGCTAAACATTGTTCCTTGATAGTGTTTTATTGCCAAAAGTTGATTTAAGTTTATCTACGTCAAAAACTGTAAAATCTTGCACAAAAATGTTTAACATTTAATTCTATTTTTTAAGTTGGGATACATTTTTCAAGTTAAAACGTTCTGTGTATGTAAACAGTTAAAAATATTAATTTTTACAATAGAGACGTCAGTTACCAGATGGCAGTAGAGTTCCTCAATCCTCAAAGAATAGATTAATAACGTCGGCAGAATTTTATAATCTACTCAAAACTGAAGGATCATTAAAAAAAATGCAAATATTTCAGGGACTAGACACCGGTTTTTTTAATCTTGATATTAGCTTCAAATATGTTCTTTATGTGTCAAGATTACCCAAAAATAATGTTAACTAATTTGCCTAAGTGTGTTTAAAGAATAAGTAGTCTTAATAAAAGTGTGATTTCTATATAATGCGTTTGCCGGTTGCTTAAGGCCATTTTTTTGGTAAACGTCTATTTTGCCTGACGGCACTAATCTTTTTGCATTTAATTACTTTAATCTAAGATCAACACAAACAACTAAGAAAAAACTATTTATCAACATTTATTTACCAATTACATTTGTTTGTACCTGTTTTAAAATCTAGCAATTCTTAACCGACTAATTTGACTTTTTCTTTTACTTCTGCAGAAAGACTCAAGGATTTTCAGAACCACAGTTTAGTTATGTTTTAATCATTAACAAGTCTTTTTTTTTTTCAAAAAAAACGCAAACAATAAGACAAATGTCACACAACCAAAATAAAATTTGAGCAAAAAAATTAAGAAAATTTTGAGAATACAGAAAAATTAATTGCAGCAGACTATGACTACGTCTATCTTAGTTTCAAATTTGTGGTTTTGTAACTGATATTCAAGATTGTCTGTTTTGAGCTAAATAAGATGTGGTTTGTAACAATTTTAAATTTAATTTTATATAAGTTATTAAACTGATAATTTCTGACTAGATAACTACTTTCTTAATTTAAGGCCATAAACACAGTTTTTTGAGTAAATGGACACTGAGACCAAAAATATCTTACTACCAAATTGATTTCTTTTGACCCCATTGTCCATCTGCTCAGAAAATGGTGTTTGTGATCGTACGTTAAAAATGTTAACATATTTATGGTCATGTATGAGTTAAGTGTACGGAATAAAAATTAGTTTTTGTTCAAATCACTGAAAATGCCTTTCTCTACATAAATCCTGATTATGTGATTTTTTTCAAATTTTTTCAGTAGTATTTTTTTTAAGTTATAAGCAATCAAAATTAGAAAAAAAAGAGTTTTTTAGTTTTTTTACATTTTTTGTCACTTGTAACTTTTCAGGATTACATTTTTAAGAAAAAATTATAAGAATTCTTCAAATTTGTCCAAAGAATAGGTTTTCATAGCTATTATTTTTTTCCCTTGAATTTTTGAAATAAACGCTTTTTTTAAAAAAAGATGACGGGTATTTATATTTTTTTTGTATTTTACAGTAAACGCACAGACTAATTTTGTTCTCATTAAACCTTAGCATGTATAAATTAAAGCAGCCTGTCCGCTAAAAAATTGCATGAGTTAATAATTCACAAACCCATGTCGTTTTCCTACCCATTTTCTCACTTTTTAGATTTTGTAAATCTAGCATTCTTGATCCATTGGCATTATTGACGCAAATATTAGAATTGCCTTAATCGATTGTCCTGAAACTGCTTGTTACTTTTATTGCAATTTTTTTCTGTTGCCGTTAACACATTTATATTTTATGTGTACTTCAAAAATCTGTTCTAGATTTGGGCTTTATTCAAAATTACTAAACGTGCTACCGAGCTTGTTAGCAGAACGCCTATCAGAGATAGGCATAATTTTTTTAGAGTATTGATTACCTTTTCAGCTTTTGCTGTGATCTTTTTAAGATAGTCCTTTATCTTCAAGTTTGATCACAATTACATTCTAAGGTATTTGATTGTGTTCTTAGTACTTATGGTTGTTGTTACTTGATTTTCCTACTTCCACATGCCTTTGTTTTGTTTTTAGTTATTTTTGTTTAATATAAGATTACCGCCAATTAAAAAAAAACATTGCTACTGCCGTTCATCTGCAAAACACACCAAGTTAATAATTTTTTTCATTTTTGTCTTCAACAATTTATTATAATAATTGCTCTACAGTCTCTGGTATGTGCTTTATCAATTCCATTACTTTTTTTGGAATATTATCCCAGTTTTACTAAGTGCACTATTTAATTTACGTGATAGCATTCTTATCAACCATTTTAAGCTGCTTTCGTTTTTTTGTTGCATGTCCGTAAAAGTAACTCTTAAAGTTTAGTTTTTTGGCAACTATTTTGTAGCTCACTCTCTAGACATCTTGGTTCTTTTTGTTACATAGCTTCTTCCAAAAAAATGTTTTGGTTTTTATAGAAGTATATTTAGTTTTAATTCCGTTTTAGTGTATATTATAGTCGTTACACACTTGCAACAATCTGCCGTACCGCAACACCGTCGCGTAACATCCTCGCGCAACATTTCCTCGCAACATGGGACTTTTCTAGCGTCCCACCGCTTGTCGGTTTTATGCCGTCGGATCAAAGGAACGTTGCGCGACGATGTTGCAGCTCCCTTTACAAGTTAGTACGGCAGGGCGCAACAATACGGCAATGGAACGGCATTGTGTTGCGGGAGTATGTTACGCGACGATGTTGCGGTTCGCAGTTGTGTTGCGGAGTGATGGTACGCGACGGTGTTGCGATACGGCAGATTGTTGCAAGTGTGTACGCAGTATTATAGTCGGTACACACTTGCAACAATCTGCCGTACCGCAACACCGTCGCGTAACATCCTCGCGCAACATTTCCTCGCAACATGGGACTTTTCTAGCGTCCCATCGCTTGTCGGTTTTATGCCGTCGGATCAAAGGAACGTTGCGCGACGATGTTGCAGCTCTCTTTACAAGTTAGTACGGCAGGGCGCAAAAATACGGCAATGGAACGGCATTGTGTTGCGGGAGTATGTTACGCGACGATGTTGCGGTTCGCAGTTGTGTTGCGGAGTGATGGTACGCGACGATGATACGCGACGGTGTTGCGATACGGCAGATTTGTGCAAATGTGTACGCAGTATTATAGCCTAATATAAAGAGGTTTTTTTTTAACTTAAGTTAAGATTTTTATTCTTTCTGATTGATATTCTTTTAAATCTTCTACTACAATTTGCTTTAAATTTATCAAATTTGGTGTTTTACCAGTAAACTTTTTAACGTTTCGCTTTTATTTTTATTAAAGCAATTGTACATTGCTTTATTAATAGTCTTCATTACTTTACCCAAATTTGTTTTACTAATTTTATTTACTTTCAAGCTCACGGTATTGCTTCTGATTTTTTTGTTATTCTTCCTATCGGATATTTTAAAGTAAATATTTAGGTGTAGGCTTAGATTCTTTTCCTCGGCCACCCGTCATCCTTTCTATTTTACTATTTTTTCATTCATAGTTTTGTGTAGATCCAATATTAGACATAACTTCTTACCTGATACTACATGAGCCAACACTTTGCTTCTTATTATTCTTCACATTCTTTTGAAAATTTTATTCTATTTTTTTTTCTACTACGCTCACCTAAATTTTTCCTTCCTTAGCTTAAAATACTTTATAGTTTTGATTCTTACATTTTGAATTAAAAATTTTTTGTTTCCGTATAGGTTTTTACTTTTACTACCGTCTTTAATAATCAAGTTTAATATATTTTTTCTCTTACTTGCCATCTTTAGTTTTCTGTTTTTTGAATGTTCTTCTGTCTATTGATCTTGAATTCTATATAATCTTTAAATTTATATTTAAGGATTGTTCTGTTTTCTATGTTCTTTGTTTTTGCTGTGAAGATACAACTAATGCTTTCATGCATTTTATTTTTAAATTATCTTTGATTTTATCTATGTGTTTTTTGTGAAGATTTTCTATTACATTCTCTTTAATATTTTTATTTAATTAACTTACTGCTTCTCAAGATTAATATACTTTAATTTTTAATCCAATTATTACTAGTTTTGCATAATGTTTACTGCAATTTTTGCCACAATTTTATCTTGTATATGGGTAATTCCATTACTTTTCGATTAATTTGAAAAAATCGACCTCTTTGATTTTGCTCAAATTTTCAGGGATCAAAATATGGATGAAAAAAATGAGATTTCCAAAATTTTGGACTTTAGAATATTGCATGTTCAAAATGACACACATTTGTAGATCAGAAATTTTACAATAAAACGTCTTTTTTAGCTTATTTTGTATTTCAATTTTTGGGCTTCTGGAAAAAGATAAAAAGGTCCACGATGGCTCAATTTTTAGGTCCCAAAAAAGCGCTGTTACTCTATGTCGATTTTAGTCAAAATTTCAGTAAATACTCTTTAGAGCACAAGAAAAAAAGGTTATCTATATGAGAAATGGTATATTGGGCATTATCAAGATTTTTTTAATGTTCAAAAATTGTCAAAATTAGCAAACCGCACATTTTTGTATCTCAATTTTTGGGTCTTTAAAAAAAATAAGATAGTCCACGATGGCTCAAAATATTCCTTATTACATGTACTTTAAAATCCATATTTGTTTATTTAATGTTGGGGCAGTCATTTTGATATATCAAGCTTCAAACATTATTTCAAAAAAACCCGTAAATTTAGCAAAATTGCAAAATTATGTTTTGTTTAAACCGTTCTAACTTTGTCAAACTATAAAGAAATTTGATCCACAAAGTCTAGATTTCTTTGTGTTCAATCTTTCTTTAAAGTGTCCAAACAAGACTTATAAAATTAATACATATTTACCACTATTTTGATGCAGGAAGTTGTACATGTTCTTGCAATCTTCAAAACTTGTAATTTTCAGGTCCCAAAAAAACGCTGTCATTCTATTTCAATTTTAGTCAAAATTTTAGTAAAGACCAAAAAAAAAAAAGGTTATTTATATGAAAAATGGTATATTGGGCATTATCAAGAATTTATTTATATTCAAAAATCGTCAAAATCGGCATTGTTCTTTAGAAAATTTAAATCACTTTTTGTCTATCTTGATTTGTTTTTGAGATAGTCAACAAATACAAAATATTTAAAAAACTTTTTATTTAGCAAAAAAACACAAACAAAACAACATTACTTTAACAAGTGTGCATTGAAGCAAGCTTTTGATACTTGTTAAAACAGTTTTCTTTAGTTTGGTTAGTAAAATTTGATAAAAATGCTGTTCAACAACGTAGAATACGCAGATATAATTTTTGTTTACGAATTTTGTAATGGTAAAGTTCTAGCAATTAAGATTTCCCGACAGAAAGCAACTTTTTTGACGCGTTTTTTAGTGAAAACGTTCACCCATATTATTATCAAAAGTACAACACCTATAACTAGGCAACGCAGCACAACGAGTTGCATTTTCTCAATGGCTTTTTGATAATACTTGACATACTATTTTTTATATAAATAACCTTTTAATTTGTGGTCTAAAGAGTATTTACTGAAATTTTGACTAAAATCGTCATAGGGTGACAGCGTTTTTTCGGGACCTGAAAATTACAAGTTTTAAAGATCGCGAAAATATGTGCAACTTCCTGCATCAAAATAGTAGTGAATATAAATTGATTCTATAAGTCTAGTGTAATAACTTTAAAGAAAGATTAAACACAAAGAAATCTAGACCTTGTGGATCAAATTTCTTTAAGATCTAACAAAGTTAGAACGGTTTAAACAAAGCATAATTTTGCAATTTTTCAAATTTACGTTTTTTTTTTTAAATAATGTTTAAAGTTTGATATATCAAAATGACTGCCCCAACATTAAATATACAAATATGGGTTTTAAAGTACATGCAATAAGGAATATTTTAAGCTTCCGTAGACTTTCTTATCTTTTTCTAGAAGCTCAAAAATTGAGATACAAAAATGTGCCGTTTGCCATATTTGACAATTTTTAAATATTAAAAAATTCTTGATAATGCCTGATTTACCCTTTCTCATATAGATAAGCTTTTTTCTTGTGTTCTAAAGAGTATTTACTAAAATTTTGACTAAAATCGACATAGGGTGACAGCGCTTTTTTGGAACCTGAAAATTACAAGTTTTGAAGATTGCAAAACATGTGCAACTTCCTGCATCAAAATAATGGTGTATACATATTCATTCTATAAGTATTGTGAGATCACTTTAAAAAGAGATTAAACACGAGGAAATCTAGACCTCGCAAATCAAATTTTGTTAAGATTTGACAAAGTTAGAACGGTTTAAAGAAAGCATAATTTTGCGATTTTGCTAAATTTACGGTTTTTTTTTGGAATAATGTTTGAAGCTTAATATATCAAAATGACTGCCACAATATTAAACATAAAAATATGGATTTTAAAGTACATGTAATAAGAAATAATTTGAGCCATCGTGGACTTTTTTATCTTTTTCCAGAAGCCCAAAAATTGAGATACAAAATAAGCTAAAAAAAAACGTTTTGTTGTAAAATTTTTGACCTTTAAATGTTTGTTATTTTAAACAGGCAATATTCTAAGGTCCAAAATTTTGGGAATCTAATTTTTTTCATTCATATTTTGATCCTTGAAAATTTGAGCAAAATCAAAGAGGTCGACTTTTTCAAATTAGTCAAAAAGTAATGGAATTTCTCATATATATTTTACTATAGAGGATCAAGTTAAGGTTTTCATTCTTTTATACTCGTAAAATTTTTGCATTTTTAGACATTCTTTTAGAAAATTTATATTATTACTAAAATCTTCAAGATTTTTTATTTTATTTTTCTTTCTGCTTTTATAGATTTTGCAGTCTCTGTTTTTATTTTAATTCTTTTGCTACTTTCTTGGAAAGATTCTCAAGATTGCTTTTTTTAAATTTTGATTGTATGGTAATTGAGTTTATTAATAGGCTCTTTTATCAGTTTTTGTACTAACGTGTTTTTTGATTAAGCCAGTTAGTATAGCACATTTTTTTGGTTTCATCTATGGTTTCTTTAATTTATTTAGATATATTATATCCCTTTCTTTCTTCTTTGTTAATTTTATTTCTACTGTTAACCTTCTATCCTTTATTCTTATTCTTTTTTGCTTTGCTTTATTCTTAGATTTTTTATTTGAATGCATCAGCTTTCTCATTTATATACTTAAGTTTGTGTTATTGTCTGTATCCGATTCATTTTTTATTTAAGCTGTTCATAATTGATTTTATTACTTATTTAAACACTTCTAAATTTTTATCCTAATCTTTAGTTTCAATTGTCTTAAAATTTAGAGCAACTTCTATTTTACTTGATTCTTTTAAGCTAGTAGCTACTTTTCTTAAATCCGCAGAAAAACTTCTGGTTACTTTTTAAAAAAAAATTTCTAGCAGTACACTCTTGTATCCTGATAGGTTTGAAATATCTGATTTTACTTTTTCTTTCTTATTCATTACCTCTTTACCTCCGTTATTATTCTACGCTTCTACCCGTATACCACCTGCAATTAGGGTACCTCTCTTAGGATCTCTATCTTCTTCTATTTTTGTCAATTTGTTGCTTCCACTAGAATCTATAACTCAGTCCAAGTAAAGATGGATTCAGCATCTATGGTGCTACCTTTTTAGGGTAATTACATTTTACTAAGTTTTATACCTCTTGGCAGATTCCGTTTAGGAAATTAAAATATAATATAATATTATAGTTTTTATGAAGTATTTGCCAGATTTTGATATGGCGTTATAACTTGCATTATATTGCAAAAAATGTTAATTAATTTGTATCTATACTGCAAATCATTAAATTATAATATAACCTAAATACTAATACAGTTTTTGTCTGTTCAGGTTTCTCCCATGAACTGAACTGCATAATTTTCCTAGGCCCAACGGATAAATATATCAAACATCACAAAATCTACGACTGTGGACAAGGTGGACGTTGTTATAGCATTTATAACGCTCCTAACAGCAGTAAGTAGTAATTAGATTTTAGTAACTACCATTAACATTAGTATTTGAGTGACTAATGATAGAGTTTGATTTTGATTCAATATAAAAAATATCATATCAACTTATTCAATACTAATATTTTTTTTTCCTTTAGATTCTGTTCACCCAATGGACTTGGGTTGCACACATGATAAACATTACTGCAATAGTACTATACATAAGCATGTAAACTTACGACTCAGCTGCAATACGTGCACTACGGACAATTGTAATGGATCCGAAATGGTCGGAATATCACAAAACATATTATTTATTGGATTTTTTGCTGCGTTTAAATTATTAATATAAAATATATTTACATTTTTTAACGATGTACTCATTAAACATGATTAAATTAATTATAAACAAAATATTTGACGCAATTAGTTACTTTAATCTACTAATATGTTATTCATCAATTGCACAAACTGTTTATAATATGAGCGTTTATTTGATTTGGAAATTGGAAGGATGTAAGTACATTAAGTTTATTTATAATAATCTATTTTATGCAAATATTTATACAATGGGGAAAATGAGATAAAAATATTCCTTGTAAATTTTAGTAAGGTGAAGTTATCCATCCAACATAATGTTGCGGAATTTGATGTTGTGCTGTGCTCTTATTTTATCACAAGCAGGTGTGTATGTTTAGTTTATCTATAAACTATTAATAAATTATACTGAATTTATCTAAATATTTAAATTATTTTTAGATAAGAGCATCCAATTAAATTGTACAAATTTTGAAGGACCGATCACTCAATACGAGAAGGAGGTTGAGAACGAGGACTGCTCTCATATTGATTTGAAGTGTTATAAAGTGAAATACGTTTTCGGTATTGTAAACATTAAATTATTATTCTATTGCATGGTATTGCTTGTCTAAACTTATATGCGCGCAGGAAATTATTTCAATATCAAGTTATAGAGAGCGGATTTTTATGGAAGAATACATTTTTGGTACTGTAATCATTAATTTATTATTATTGTATTGAATATTGCTTGATTAAGCTTATATGCGTATTATTATTAGCATATAAAACTATTTCTATAGGGTAAAGTTGTAAATAAAGAGCGGATTTTTATGCATAAATTTGATGAGTTCCAAAAAGTCTGATTACGTAAACTTAATAGTTTGAATACAATATGGAACATAAAATTTCTGGTTTTATACGGTTTTTTAATTATTTTAAAAGTTTTTTTATGGATTTGCACTTTAAAAGATTTTTTTAAAGATTTTTTTGTTAACTTTTTAGTCTTTTTGGATCTCTCAAATGATCTAAGAGCATCTAAAGTTTTCCAAAATGTTTATGCCATTTTTAGACGTAACGTACGCGTGGTATTATCTTCCTCTATTTATCTTCATAAATCTTGTTATACTGTCCTTATATCTTTTCTAAGATTTTTTCTCATAAATCGCTTTTGCATCTTTCCATTTTGGTAATTTTGCGTAGAACAAATTACAAAGTTAGCTTTAG
Organism: Tachinus rufipes; assembly: GCA_963932245.1. Classification (NCBI taxonomy): domain Eukaryota; kingdom Metazoa; phylum Arthropoda; class Insecta; order Coleoptera; family Staphylinidae; genus Tachinus; species Tachinus rufipes. The sequence continues at coordinate 83,029,064 of OZ010747.1, read as the reverse complement.
TGACAACCAGAAAACCTGCACATGCGATAGATCAAATTTGGTTTGTGTTCAAATCAAGACAACTCAAATTATTTTGTTAAGTTCCAGATGGCTACTGACTAATAAACATAAACTAGAGTATCCACCCACTAGACAAATCTTGGTTATCAAGAGAATGGGTTAATTGGATCCTCTTTTCCGATTTAATTACTTTTAACGCTCGCAGAGAGAAAACTTCCAATAATTTGATAACAAACACTTGGGCGGGGTTGGTGGGCACTCCAGTTTAAACTACTTGCTGGTAATTATAGACTGGAGTTACCCGCACAAAACTTGCTTATTTATAAATACCACTACTACTTTTTCTAATTTAGAGACTTTCTTGATAACAAACACTTAGGAGGTTAAGCAAAGCACTGCAATTCAAACTTTGCGCTAATAAAATAAACTAAAGTGTTTAACTACTTAACCAGACGTTGGTCATTAAAAGATTGAACATTGCCATCTTCTTTGCTGGCTGAGATATTTCTGACGTTTATAGAGAAAAACATCTAGATAACAATTGTTTAAGCAAGTAAGTATGAATTTCAGTTTAAACTATTTGCTAATAACCATAAAGTAAAGTAGCAACTGTCATTGGCGGAACTGACGAATACGCCGCCTAGTTGTCCAGAGTCGGAACCACCCTACCAGCATCTGCTTAGAATTAAAAATTTAGCTCAAAAACGTTTCTTGCTATTACAGAAACCTGCCTCTTGTTTTTATTGTTATTTTGTAATCACTGTCTGAACCGTGCTTTATATTTACATTTGCCATTTTGTATTTAAAGTTATAGCGTGAAATCCATTGACTTTTATCACTTTGAATTGTTTTTTATATTTTGCAAATATTGTTGCATGTCATTGTGTTTATCAAAGGGTGTCAACTGACTCATGTCAAAAAGTTATAAAATGGAATTGTGAACAATATTGCATGGTATATACGTCCAACTTATGTATGTATCATCGTTTTTACTATTTGTATTAGACCTTCTAAAAACTGTTGATTCTGGGTATGATTTTAATACCTCAAACCTTCATTTTGTGCGTCAAAGTTGCATGCAACGCTTTTTTTTACCCCGTCAAAAAATTACCTCATGACAAGTGGAGCCCAACGTGGGGCCAAAAAAATCTACACCTTGAGAAAAAACTAACTGAGAACAACAGAATCACCGAGGGCATCAGTTTTTACCGGGGCCGCTGGCTTGCATAAAACCGAAAGCGACAGCAGCAGGCAAACGTAGTTTCAGGAGACTCTGAAGATTATCACCAGTAACCAATCCCAATATGGGCAATGGGGACGACAATCATCATCCCACAAAAAACGGAATTTTGCAGCAAAGTAACACAATAGTCGCAAATAATGACCAGCAACCCCACCTGCAGGAAAATGCAACTAGAATGATTACAACAAACACGTACGGTTCAAGTCACCCGGAGCCAAAAATCCCGCAGAACCGACAGAGTCAAGAGTCTTCCGGCAGAATTGGAAAGAGTGACTGGAAGATAGTTGAGAAAAGCTGCCGAGCGGACATTTAAGCTTGCGGTAGACAGTAACATCGCGTGGGTGCGGTTGACAAACGCGTTAAGGCAAGCGTTTGCTGCCCGTTCGCTGCGCATTACGGAGATGGACTCGCTGTGGAGTGAGAAGCAAGCGGGCCAAGAATGAAACGGATATAGTGCACTTAATTTTACACTTAGCGGAACCATCTTCTTTTTTTTCTTTTTCTTTCAGTTTGTAGTAGTCCACTGCTGGACATAGACCATCTTTATCTGTTTCCATGCTGACTTGTTCTGTGCTGTTTGGTGCCATTGTTTTCCCGCAATCTTCTTAATATCGTCCAACCAGCTTTTTTGTGGTCTTCCTACGCCTCTTTTAGTTGTTCTTGGGCGCCAATGAACTGTTTTGATTGTCCATCTTGATGAGCCTTGTCTAGCGACATGTCCTACCCAGTTCCACTTTAGGTTAGCGATGCGATGAATGACATCGGTGATTTTACTTTGCTTTTGTATTTCTCCGTTCCGTATTCTATCCCTTAGGCTTAGACCAAGCATAGTACGTTTCATTGCTTGTTGTGTAACCCTAAATTTTTTGGCGCTTGCTATGGTTAGTGCTATTGATTCCATGCCGTACGTTGTGACTGGTAAAACACATGACTCGTACACTTTACGTTTTAATGATTGAGGTATTTCCGGGTTCTTCAGGATATGCCCCAAATTTTCAAATGCAGCTCAGCTTTGTCTAATACGCTTTGTAATTTCTGCCGTTTGATTGTTTTTGCCCAGTGTAATGAGCTGGCCCAGGTATATATATTGTTGTACTGATTCTACTTGTTCATTGTGAATTGTGATTGGTTGGTTGTCAGGGCACATTACCTTGGTTTTTGAGAGATTCATCATAAAACCAACAATTTCTGACTCTCTCTTTACATTTTCTAGCATGGATTTTAGGTTGTTTTCATTATCACTAATTAGAACAACGTCGTCTGCAAATCTTAGGTGGTTCAAGTATATTCCATCAATTTTTATTCCTTTTGTTTCCCAATTAATTTTCTTGAAACCATACTTTAAGGAAACCGTTAGAGTTCCACCGGAACCATAGATGACCTAATGGGCCTTGCCGTATTGATTGAGCGGCTTACACAAACACCGCCAATAGAATAAAGATACGCGTTTACAAGATACACGGCACTAGTACCGAGACTGCCCCAAAGTTACACTCACAAAGACAGTCGGGAATTGCAACTCCACTGCAACAACAATGCAATGTCATTGGATGGTTGTTGCCAATAGTACCAGTAAAGATCCAGAACAAGATCTTTAAATGCCTGATCAACACAGGCGCTAAAACAAATTTTATACACGCAGACTTGGCACCCCACTTCCAGTTACACAAAATCACAATGCTGACTGCAGCTAAGGATGGCAAGCTGGAGGCTATTGAGAAGACTACAATTTCTTTCTAGTTAGGCAGAAATACCTACACCAACGAGTTTCTGGAATCAAAAAATCTACGGATGCAAACAATACTAGGAACACCGTTTTAAGGCACGCATGCCGGTCGTTTTGATTTTGCCCGCGGCTGTTTAAATTTGGGAAAACAACTCCGCGACACCGTGTTCTGGGACACTACCCAAACAACCACTCCAAAGAAAGCAGAACCGGAAAAATTAAAAAGTGGATTTCCAACTAAACTCCACGTCGTATTTCTCAAACTGCATGAGAAATTTTCAGAACTATTCAAAGCAAAAGATCAGTTTGCCGACGTGCCTCACAACATCAAACACACGATCCGACCCACCCACAACAACCCGATTGCAACACGACCCTATTGGGTGAATCAGGCAAAGAAGAGGATTATAGAAGAACAAGTCCAAGAACTCCTGGCCCAGGACATCATACGCGTCACTGATTATGCTGATTCGGAAAAAGAAAGACAATTTGCGGTTATGTTTGGACTACCCCAAAACTAACAAAATAATATATAATAAATAATGAGACTGAGATATCCTACTTTCGTACAATTACTAACGCTGGTAAAATACAGATGTATCAAACCATACAAAAAACAAATTGGGAATTTATTTATAGTGATTTAAATCCGGAAATTAAACTTGACACTTTTCTTGAAATTATTGTAGAGGTTACCAAAGATTGTTTTCCTATTAAGCAATACGTAAACAAGAAAGCAGTAAATGTGAATTAAACCAATTGATGATTTAAAAGAGATGAGATCCAATTTACATCTTCTTTATACAAATATCAATGAACAGGGTCACATTAGATTAACACTTGAATACAATAATCTCAAGAAAAAGTATAAACAGGCTTTAAAAAATGCAAAAATAAAAGCAAATAACAACTATATTGCAAAACAGTCAAATAATACTAAAGCAATGTGGAACTTGGTCAAATCGCATAGTAATAAACGTGATAATGATAGTGATAAAAACTGTGATATTAATGTTAATGATTTTAATGAATATTTTATAAATGTTGCTGAAAATATTATTAACACGATAAATGTATCAACCGATAAGGACCCTGTATATCTAATGTGCCAATCATCTTCATCAGCTTTTACCCCTTATTTTAATTTTAAAAACATAACGAGTGTGGATGTGAGAGATACAATTGATAGCTTAAAAAATAGTAAATCTATTGACCATTATGGGCTGTCCGTAGAAATAATTCAAAATATCAAATGGCTCATCATTAAACCTCTAGCAAAAATTTTTAATAATTGCATAGAGGCTGGAGTATTTCCGGACACCCTAAAAATTTCAAAAATTGTGCCAATTTTTAAAAAAGGTGATAAAAAAGATGTTGGAAATTATCGGCCGATAGCCTTACTTCCCATAATTTCTAAAATTTTTGAAAAATTATTAAAACAACAACTTTCCCAACACATGGAAGAACATGATATTTTTAATACTAGTCAGCATGGCTTTAGGGTTGGAAAATCGACTACTTCGGCCATACTAGCATTAACTGATAAAATAATAGATGCTTTTGAAAAGGGCGAGTCTGTCTTCAGTACATTTCTAGACCTAAGCAAGGCCTTCGATTGTGTCTCTCACACTATACTTATTCGTAAATTGTACGCGTATAATATATGTCCAAATAGCATTAAGCTACTGTCTTCGTACTTTTGTAATAGGAAACAATATGTAAGTTATAATAATGTATCATCTGCAACTGTTATATCTAGTACGTGGGGGGTGCCACAGGGGTCAGTTCTTGGCCCCTTGTTGTTCCTCATATATATTAATGATTTTGCCAATTTTAATGAAGTAGGACAAATTGTACAATATGCCGATGACACTACTATTAGTAATCGCAGCATAACAACTGAAGAGGGTACTGTTTTAAGCAAAACAGCACTACAAACTGCAGTAGAGTGGTTTCAAATTAATTCACTTTGTTGTTGAGAATACCACTAAAATTCAATTTACCCGTAGACCTACTACAACAGACACAATAGTACCTAAGTTTCTTGGTCTATATTTAGACAAAGGACTTTACTGGCAAGAACATGGGGAACAGGTTGCAAATAAGCTGAACAAAAATATATATCTTTTAAGAAGCCTTGCTAACTGTGCTTCTACCCATATATTAAGAACTGTTTACTTTGCAATCTGTAACTCAGCGCTAATGTATGGCATCCTGGTCTGGGGTCATTCATCAATAAAGCACAGACTATTTTCACTACAAAGGCTTGCAGTCAGAATTGTTGCTGGAGTGGGATACAGAGCAGACTGCAAATCACTATTCCAAAACTTGAAAATACTAACATTACCATGTATGTTTATATTAGAATGTCTGCTGTTAGTGCATAAAACAATAAATTCTCGTACATTAAACAAGGATGTCCACCCATACAACACAAGGCGCAACAACGATTTGAGAAACTGTTTTAATAGGCTTGAGAAAAGTAAAACTAGCACTCGATACTATGGTGTCACATTTTACAACAGATTACCAAATAATATTAAAAGTTTAGAGTTGCCACAGTTCAAACGCAAATTAAAACAGTTTTTCTTAGAAAAATCATTTTATAATTACGAAGAATTTTTAAATTATAATTTTCTACTTTAGCACTAGATTATATTTACTTACTGTACATGACTTATGTAAATACCTATGTATTCTAACATTAATCACTATATTATTATTATAACAAAGCGACCCTATCCAAACCGACGCTAATGCCAATTATTCAGCTGCCACAATTTTCGCCACTTTGGATTTATCAGCCGGATACTGGCAGATCCCAATGACATTGGCGTCTAAGAAATACACGGCATTTAGCACTTCTGACGGTGGGCATTACCAATTCTGGGTAACGTCTTTTGGACTCAAAAACGCTTTAGCAACGTTTCAGTGACTAATAAGCCTGGAGATGCTTACCGGATTTATGCATCAGTTTGCGATGGTCTATTTAGATGACATCATTATCTACAGTGCATCTTACGAAGAACACCTCTACCACTTTGCCTTAGTATTTGAACGGCTTCATAAACTTAATTTGAAGCTCGTTCGAGCAAAGTGCTTATTTGCACAAACCACGTTGGAATACCTGGGGCACATGATAGATACCGACCGTAACAAAGCCCCTTGCAAAGCACATCAAACAGATAGCGAATTACTTGCCTTCAAAAACGCGACGGCAGTTACGTCAATATATAGGAATATGTAACTGGGGGCGGCAATACATACCACAATTTGCCACATTAGACACACCCCTGAACGAACTAACGGCCAACACAAGGGTTTTTAAATGGTCGCCTGCCGCCACAGCAGCAAAGCAGCAAATACGGCACGCAGTGACTAAGCCGTTAAAAACTTTATCGGCCAGTACCCGACTTACCCTAAGCCGCGGCCGTACAGACCGACGCGTCCTAACTAGGAATCTCGGCGGTTTTATTTCAACTAACGCCAAAAGACAAGAAAAGAATTATCAGCTTTGACTCGGCCAAACTTAACCTTTACCCAGCGACGATATCACGTCAACGAGCAAGTGCCTGGCTTTGGTGTAGACCCTAGGACGCTACAGACTTTTTTAAAAAAGCCGTCACTTTACGGCCAAAACAGATTCACAGGCGTTGACGTGGTTAAATAAATTCAAAGACCATCGGTCAAAGCTGGTGCAGTGGGCATTGTTCTTGCAATCATTTGACTTTACTATTGAACATTTCCCAAGAAAGGAGAACAAGCTATCAGACTTACTAAGTCAAGAAGATTGACCTACAAATCATGTCCTTGGTTTGGACCGACTCGTTCCATCACAGCTCTATGTCATGATACTGCCCCTGATCAAGAAAATCAAGGTGGAACAAGAACAAGATAAAGACGCCATCAGAATTGGCAAAGTAATAAACAACCCGGTGACAAATAAACACGACCACCACATAGAAGTGATAGACGTAGCTCTATATAGGAAGGCCGCCGAAAATCACAAAGAGCGTGCTCTACGAGCTACACGACAAGGCCACATACCCCGGAAGAGATAAAACCGTGCGGATTAAAAACTGACAAACATGAGCATGTGAAAGCGTTTGCTTCAAAATGGCTTGGCCCTTATCATATTTGCGACATCTTTGCAGGACGGGTGTACAAGGTAAATAAAAACGGAAAAAGAGTTTGCATGCATGCGGTTGACGTACGCCAGTACGCAAACTTACGTCGACGCCTTCAACGACACCCTAGCCGTTCAGCGCCGAAGGAGCACAACTTTCTTTTGACGTCGATTAGAACTTCCCCAAAACCGTCTGCATGCGGAAGTACATGTAGTGGAGCTCAAAACCACATTCCTCTCGATGACTGGATGGATTCACCTCTTCCAGAGCCGTTTGTCGCCGGCAAAACTGACAAATACGCCGCCTAGTTGTCCAGAGTCGGAACCACCCTACCAGCATCTGCTTAGAATTGAGAATTCAGCTCAAAAACGTTTCTCGCTATTGCAAAAATCTGCCCTCTGTTTTTATTGTTATTTTGTAATCACTGTCTGAACCGTGCTTTATATTTACATTTGCTATTTTGTATTTAAAGTTATAGCGTGAAGTCTATTGACTTTTATCACTTTGAATTGATTTTCATATTTTGTGAATATTGTCGCATGCCATTGTGTTTAATATAGGGTGTTGTGAATTATTTAATAAATGTCAACTGACTCATGTCTCAGAGTTATAAAATGGAATTGTGAACAATATTGCATGGTATATAAGTCCGACTGATGTGTCGGCAGTACGGCATAGAGGGCATGTACAAATACCAGCGTTAACGAAAGTTAAGCAACGGCCGCTCTGGTCACAACTTGGATGGGTAAATCCAAAGTGATGCCGAGCGTAGCGTTCTTCCCAATATTGGTTCGTTACCTCATATAAGCATCCATACATGTCTCCTCTGTGGCTCGGTGTGTCCGACACCTCAACACCTAACGGTATTAAGAGGTTATTGAATTGAGTTGAATATACGTCCTACTTATGTATGTATCATTGTTTTTTCTATTTGTTTTAGATCTTTTAAAAACTGTTGATTCTGTGTATGATTTTAATACCTCAAACTTTCATTTTGTGCGTTAAAGTTGTATGTAAGTGCTTATGCGACGCTCCTTTTTACCCCGTTGAAAAATCACCCCGTGCACAACCTACTCACCTAAGCGTTGATTATTAAAAAAATTGAGATTTCTAACGCTTGCAGAGAGATGATAAATTAAGCCTATCAAAATTGATTATTTTTGCACAATTAGTAGGTATCATACTAAGGTATATTAGTACCAAATTGCATCATTTTTTAATGTACCGTTTTAGAGTTATGCATTTATAAATTTTCTTTTAAGGTTTTCTATTTATATGGGTCACATTATGTAAAGTAAGCTTATATTACAGAAACTTATCAAATTTAATTAATTTTGTAAGTACCTATTATACTGAGCAATATTAGTACTAAATTGCATCTTTTTTATTATTCATTATTATCATTAATTACCTAACAAGATTTAAATTTAACAACATTTTAACTTTTTTGTTAATTTCAGCTTCTTCACCAGAAATCATTCGCTACACATTAGGTTGTGATATACTTGATGATGACCATTGCCATCATTTAATGGATGTTCCAGAAGAATCCAAGGAAATAAAAATTATTGACTGTCAAATATGTTCCACGGACAATTGCAATTCAGCAGATGAAATACCAGTTCAAGGACTAAGTTACAGCAAAAGTAATAGCAGTAGTTATAGTATATATACTTTAAAAAGTTATAGTATAAGTATATTAAGGATTTGTATATTTGTAACATTTTTAACTAAATTATTATAGAAAATATAGATGATTACTATATTATAATAAGTATTATTTTAAAGATGTCATTACCAAAATAGAATACAATCTAAACCTTGATAAACCGTGGAAAAAGAATTAGGTACAGCTTTATTGAAAACAATTTTTGTACTCTGAACTGGTAGCGTGTATTTACTAAGTTAGCAAGATACGTCTTTTTGGATTGAGCTGAAAGCAGTAAATAACACTCTTGATGACGTTCATTAGGAAGACATTACTGTAAATATCAGTTAATTAATATTTTCTAAACAGTTAAATGATTAGCATACAAAAAAATATAATACAACTCACAACTGTTGTTTGCATTTATGGCTTTGCTAATTCTATTTGTATATTGGCCATAAACGGTTCTACATTGGAATAATATTGTAAATAAATATTAGATGTTAGTTTTATCAATTTACTTCATTGGGTGCACACCGGAAAGCAGACCTCTAACTTCTTTTTTAATTCACATTAATAAACTATTTTAGATACCCAAAATCTTTACTTTGCAGATGGCACCCTTTATATACCATAAGATGTCTAGTGTTTTGTAGTTTTAAGTGACAATCAAACATAATTGTTATACAATCAAGTCACATTTTGTTTCTGTCAACTGGTAAAGTCAAATTAAAATAGGTAAAAAATGTCTTTTATAAAATCTATTTTAGTTAAAGCTATTAGCAAAAGTTATGGAAAATGCTTTGATGCAATCTAGTCAATCCATAAATTGTCAATTGTATTTAAGTGGAAACCAGTGCCATATTCTTGCATTATTTTTATGCTTGTTTGTAAATAAAGGTATGTATCACAGTACAATATTTTGGTAATAGTATATAACTTAACCTAAAATTCTAATCTTAAATCCTAAACACTTACCAAAAAAATTAAATATTAATACATTTTTTGACCTGTACTTACCAGGAATTAAAAATTGTATTACGTTTTATAAAAATATTAGATTTCATTAGCATTAACTGTATACTGATGTTCCTCTTGCAAATTGTTCCATTAATAATTACATTAATTAATTTACGCCTAAATACTTAATGGTTGGTAGGAGGCACAGTATTTGATTACGTAATTTAAAAAAAAAAACTTATTAGAAAAGAGGGTCTAACATCTATAAACAAAATGTTTAACTGTTAGAATTACAAGCTAGCAGTTGGATTTTATTATTAATAATTTCTGTTTCTAAAAAAATATTGATTAAACAATTGCTATAATTAATATAATTTAATCTATTTTAGCTCAAAGTTTGCCTAGACTAATATGTGTCCACTATGCTGGCGCTACTAAAGATTATCGTACGTATAGAAAGGATATCTCATGTGAGGCTACAATTGAGATGGGATGTATGCGAGTGGAATATTATAACAGTAAATATTTTTTATTTATTACTAAAATATTTTTAGATTTATAACTTATGACTTTCAAATTTATTATATTCTACAATTTTGTTTTTAGAATCACAACCGAATGTGGAAATGAATTATATGGGATGCACTCCATTGGTAGACAATCTATGCGATGAAAAATACAATATAGACCCTGGTATCACAGTAATTTTTTGTGGAATTTGTCATAATTCAAGATGTAACAAATCAAACATCAAAACATCATTAGATTGTGTTATTATTATTGTAGCAATTTTATTTAATAAGTTAGTATTTAATTGACAAACATATTATTTAATTGTAAAGTAAATATTTGTGAAAACTATTTATTATTTATGTGAAATATTCAATAATATTTATTTATATTATTGAGTCATATATATGGCAATAATAAGAATGACTCCTGATAAAGCTAAACTCGATGTTGCAATTTTATTAGATGAGTTGCATAAGTCTGTTGTACATGTCGAGCAATCAGCGTATTTGGCGTAAGTGCACATATCTTTTCCTTCTACTGTTGCTGGAGAACAACTTCTTTGAACATGTTCTAAAAAGAAAACAAAAAAAGTTTAATTAAAAATAAATATAAATATTTGAGAATAGAAATAAATAATTTATTACAGTTTAAATCAACATCTATTTCTTAATAATTTATTACGTTAGTTTTTTAAATTTATTTTATTCTATTAATTACATATACAAGGTGTTCAAAAAAGAATGTAAAATATTTAAAAGAGTAGTAGTACAAACCACAACAAACAAAAAAGTTTTAATAAACAGTTTTGCCCATTGTCTGCACGTTTTTATTTATTGACTTGAAAGCTTTTTTTTGTCTGGGTTTTTTGACAATTTGCAATTGAATGTTGTTTTTGAGCGTTTTATTTTATAGTCTAACATTAAGATTGGTGCCTAGTAAGTTGTGGTCTATAACTGCGTCAGTTTCTGAGCACATTTTTACACTTTTGAGTTTTTAAAACAGATGTTAATCAGGATATAGCCTATTTTGTTTTGTGTTATGTTTTTGTGGTAGTCTGCCGGTGACTTTTAAGTGTAGAGTTGTCTTTTGGTAATTTGTAGCATGTTTTGCCAATGGTAAGTATTTGTTCTTAACATAAGCTTACTCTTCTTGTTTTTATCCTTTCATTTACTTAGTCCATGGCAATCAGAACTTGTGTTCAGTACATAGTACACCTTAAAATTAACTTAGAATTTATAAAAATCCACTGATTTTTTAAGAGCTTTTTTAATATTCAGTCGGTTTTACTTGCTACACACTGCAATAAACTTGATGATTACCAATAAATCTGTAAGACTTTTCTTGGAAACTAAAACAACCATTTTATTCGTTGTATTTAAAGAACACCAAAAGATTGGACAATAGAAAATATTTGTTACTACATGACAACTAAGATCTAAGATACATTAAAAAACATTAACTTTTTGGCAAGATTACTTAAAACTGCAAAAAATGCAGAAAAAAAATAAGTTCTTTATTTTTAAAATCAACATAAATTAGCATTACTACAGGGTGATTATAAATGTTTCGGATTATGTAACTATCTAATGTACGTTTGTGCCGCTCTACAGCTAGACACGAATTGTGTGGACGGTATAATAGCCAACTTAATATACACAAAAATTATGTTGGCTGTTGTTAAACTCATGTTTTTGCCCGTTTCAGCATTTTTCAATGTGTAAAATGTAAGCGCAAATGAAAAATGCTAAAACGGTCAAAGGCATGATTGCAAACACAGTAATCATATTTTTTGTGTATATTAAGTTGCCTATTATACGGACTACACTATTTGTGTTTAGCTGTAGTAAAAATGCGTAAATAAAGTTGCCTATCTTAGAATTCAATAGTAATAATATTTTCATATGTTTACATGTTTATAATTATCAGTAGTTAACTCTCGAACACAATCTGGAATAGAATAAAGCCATTTCCTATTATCAAACCGCCCATTTCTAAAGTAGGATTCAATAATAATTTTTTTTTTTTTATTTGTATACTTTCTTGTTGTTGTTGAATTCAGGAGTGACAGCTCCGTTGTGAGTGAGCTCTCACTTATCTTGGCTCGTACGTTGCTTCACGCTTCCGTACATTGTTGCCAAAAACAGCCTTATCTATACACTAAGAAAGTAAATATCACTGGTTACTGCCACATATACACTTTCGTATATGTGCGAAAGCCAGTGACTACATTAATAACATGGAAAGGAAAAACAAAGGATGAGTATTCTTTTCGAGTCGGAGCTCCGGCGACTCTGTCACAACACAGGGGGGAGCCTCGGTCGGGATGAGTTAATAGTTGTTAGATTTTAGGATAAGTGACACGGATAAACGTGAAATATTACAGAACTATCTTAGTGTGTTTAATATACTTCAGTAGGCAACAGTATACTTTGACGTTTTTGGAAGATATGAGTAACGCCATGCTCGTCGGTAGATGGATGTCCATTGAAATAAGGTTTTGAATAGATTGAGCAATAGTGTAACGAGGGCATTCAAAAAATAGATGATCAGTAGTACCTACTTCACCACAGACGCAGAGTGGGTTATTCACAACATTGATTTTAAATAGATGCCAAGGAGATCGCATGTGTCCAGATCTTAGTCGACTCAAAAGACATACATCTATTTTAGAGTGAAATGGAAAATTCTTAAACCATGGTTTTTGGTATACTACTTGGTTTATCTGATTAAAGTAGGTAGTTCCCTTGCTTTGGCTGATGGTACTGAATTGCTGTTGCCAAGAATTTAAGCCGTCCTGCAGAAAACTGACATAGAGGTCGGTGTAATTGATAGTGATATCATTACACCGCCTCCCATGTCTCAGTTCCGCCACATAATCTGCATGTTTATTGCCATTTATGCCTTTGTGGCTTGGCACCCAACAAAATTGAGTTACCAAACCTTTGCTTCGTAATTCAAAGATCATGTTTTTGATATGCGAGATCCAAATGTTGTCTTTGATGCTAGATGCATAAGAACATATAGCATCAAGGGAACTTTGGGAGTCAGACACTGTTATAGTATTTTCCCAATTAATTGCCGAGGTCAAAAACAGAGCCTTATAAATGGCATATAGTTCGGCGGTAAATACAGAAGAGAAGTTGGGAAGTTGTCCTGATTCTTCCAACTTCAAAGACGGAATCTACACACCAAACGCGGCTGATCGAGAATTAAGTTTCACTGAACCGTCAGTAAAAATTTGAATGTAATTAGGCCAGCGTTTAGATATAAATTCCTCAAACACTACATTGATTACGAACGGAGATAAGGATTTGTGAGGAAAGGAATTGTATTTAACTTGTATGGATAGGGATTGGCTAAGAGAAACAAATAACTTGGAAAAGGAGCTTTTATTAATCACGCGGTCATATTGAGAAATTTTATTAAAAGCCAAAACTATGAGAGGACAACCTTTTGCTGGCCAAAAGGGATGGTTGCCCAAAATGTTACATGTTTGTGACAAGACATCTTATGTCATGCCCCCACCCATGCCAAAAAGTTTGGCAACATATCTCCTGGTAAGTAGATTTCATCTAATTTCCAGTAACATAATACCGTCTTTTACTTCCATGACATTAATAGGAGTAGAATTCATAGCACCCAAACAGATTCTTAATGCCTTGTTTTGAATTCTGTCCAAAAATTTTAGGTTAGATTTGCTGCAAAAAGATAGGTGGAAGGCAAAGTCAAGGCGGGATCTAACAAATGCTTTGTAAAAAATGAGAAGGATTTCTGGGTCTCCTCCCCAGTAGGTACCTGAAACACTTCCCAAAATATTAATGCTTTGAGCACAGGATTTTTGAAGTCCATTGACATGATTACTCCAAGACAATTTGTTGTTACAAGTGACACCAAGGAATTTATAAAAGGGTACTTGGACAATAGGAATGTTATTAAGACTAGGACAGACATTATTGGGTATGACATTGCGTGACCGGCCTGAGAAGAACATTGACCTGCATTTATCAAAAAAGAGCTCAAGGTTTTTTCTAACAAGGCGACTGAAGGTCTATGCTAGTACAAGGTTGATGTTTCAAATTACACTGTCTGGACAGTAGCCTGAAGAGTAATTAGCAAAATCATCTGCATAAGAGATGATTTTTACTGAGGGAATAGAGGAGTGTACTAGGTCTTGTATGTACATGTTGAAAAGCAAGGGACTGAGAAGGCTACCTTGAGGGAGACCTATGAAAGAAGTAACGAGCCCTTCTTCCGCGGATGTCCCTGCCAAGTATAACCGTTTTTCAGAGACCAGTTTGAAGATAATGTTGATAAACAAAAGGGGCAGATTCAAATTAATTAGGACGGATTTTAAGTAGGCTATACACACATTATCATAAGCTCCTTAAATATCTAGGAAAGTGACACATAAACATTTTTTTTGGGACAAAGCAGAAATAACATCACAGTAAATAGTCGTGACGTTCTCATTAATACTGTGGCCTTTTCTGAAACATGTGATAGACCCTGTAAATATGGAGTTCATCTCACACCATCTCTCCAAACGCACTTTGATGATGTTTTCAAAGGTTTTACGAGCACAGGAAGAAATGGCAATTGGTCTAAAACTAGACTCCATATCTGGAGAAGGTTTCCTTTTTGGTATAAGTACAATCTTGATAGTTTTCCAACTATCAGGAATTGTTCCATATTCAAAGAAGGAATTAAAAATGTCCACCAAGTGAGCTTTAGTGATCAAAGGAGCTTTTTGCAACATAGAATAGGAAATATTCATTTTCCATGGCTGAATCCTTTCTGTAAGCAAGGACAAGGTTGAGTTCACTCATTTGTATGAGTACAGTCAAAGTATAAGGAGAAGAATTATCAACAGCTAGCCGGGAAAGCACCGAATGGTGTCGAACGTATGGAGGGGTTAGTTTTGACAAAAAATCTGCAACCCAAATCTCATTTTTGATGGGAGTTACAGGTCTGGGGATTCTTGAGAATTTTTTAATCGTTGACCATAAGTAGGAAGGTGAGGAGTATACATTCTTATAACCTTGCTTGCTTGACAGCTGTCAAAGTTGAACTGTCAAAACAAATAGTATAGTGGACAATTTTAAAAAGGCGGCATATTTAAAGTGATTACATAATCCCATTCATTTATAAACTCTTTGTACATTAATATGTGGGACTTTATTTCAGCTGTAAAAAACGTCTAAAACCGTGTTTGGCCAATTGACAAAAACTACGCAGCAATCATTGCAACCAAAAAATCTACAACATTCTTAATAGACGCCGTTGATAATTTAGTTAAAACAACTTAAAAATATGGTGAGATTTAAAGAAATTAAAAAAATTCTCAACTGGCAAGTGCCAACCTAGAACCAGCTTTGATTAAGCTAAACCTGATCCAAAAACCAAAATCTAGCAAATGCTCCAGGAATTTGAAGACTTCTAACACAAAAAATAAAGAAGGAAGACAATAATTTTAGCGGAATAAACGGAAGATTTTTTTATATTAACTAAAGCAAAACACGTCTAGAAAACCATAAAAAACCGACAAACAAAAAGAACTTTATAGAACAATGCCAAATGCCACAAAAGACCAAATTAATTGCAACAAAAGAAAAAAACAAAAAACTTTCCGTTTCTAACTGAAATGAGCCAATTGCACAACACCAACAGTAGTCTTATTGTTTATAACAAAACAGGTCTATAAAGCAATAATTAACAAAATTTCTAACTCAATACGTAGCTGAAGAATGCAAACTGATTAAATTAGACCAGCAATTTTGTAAAAATCTTTAGCAAGATAGGTTTCTGCAAAAACCGCAAATTAATAGAAACAAATTTTAAAAAAGAAAAAAATAAAGAAAAGTGCCAATTAACCAAGCCGGACTATCAAACAACTACGAATCTCTGGCAAAAAAAGCTTTTTGGCATAACTACATTGCTAATATGTAGGACATTATCGCAGATGTAGAAAATGTTAAATACCGCGTTTGGCGAATTGACAAAAACTACGCCACAACCACTACAACCAAAAAGTCTACAACAATCTAAAAAAACGCCGTTGATAAATTAGTTACAACAACTTAAAAAAACTACAATGAAAGTCAAAAAAATAGACTAAACTTACTTAAATGACAACTTATAACTAGCCTTGGTCAAGCTGACCTAAATGCTTAAAAAGTTTAGAGACGTCAAACTCGGACCACTTTTACCAATTTTAGCTAATTTTAGAAATACAAGACATAGAAGAAAAATTGGAAGATTTTCTTATATCAACTAAAAAAAACACGTCTAGAAAGCAATAAAAACTAAAAACAAAAAAACCTTAAAGAGCAATGCCTAATGCCACTAAAGATAAAATTGATTGTAACAAAAAACAGAAAATTTTCTGTTTCTAACTGAGTTAAATTGCACAACATCAACAGTAGTCTTATCATTTAAAACAAAACATGTTCAAAAAGCAATAATTAACAAAATATCTACCTCAATACGTCGCCAAAAAATGCAAACCAAACAAACTAGATCAGCAGTTTTGAAAAGATTCTTAAGAAGATTGCGTTTGCAAAAACCGCAAACCAGCATTAAGAATTGACTTAACCAAACTATTAAGCAACTACGGATCTTTAGCAAAAAAAGTTTTTTAAAAAAACTACAAAGCAACTCAAGAAAAAACAACAATGCTAAAAAGAAATTGAAAAAAACGTTAGCATCAAAACATTCTAGATAAACGTGCCACTTGCCAATAAAAGCAACTTTTTAGCACAATTGACTAAAACTACTAGACACCAAATTTAATGTAATCAAAAATTCTTTGCCTCAAAGACTTTGCAAAAAATTTGATCACTGTGATCATTCCAAAAGAACAACAACTATCAACTTTTTAGATGCAACTTTAACGTCCGGCACAGTACTTCAAGTTCTGCCGCGTAAAAATAAAAGATTGTTGCGTTTGCAGAAGCAACGTCTTAAATATAAAAAAAATACTCAAAAATTGGTTTTTACATTATTGTTTTCTTAACCAATACTAACACACCATTCATTTTCTCAACCAATACTAACACACCATTCCACACTATCAAAGCTAGATCTAATTTTTTTTTTTAGAAAAACTATTGCTATAAAACGGATTTGCATAATATAAATCCAGCCACAAACTCTTAAAAAGTGTATAATATTGTTAGAAAAACATAAAATCCGGTATAAAAAGTGTAGGGTTTTGTATGCTAGTAAGCCGATAAGTTCTGGATGCAGCCATTAGCCAAAACCAGCAGAGTACGTCTGATTTGGATACTAAAATATAATATAATAATCCGCACTAAACTTGAAATAGAATTTGCAACCTGTAGAAAAACAGTAAGAAACTAAGCACACTAGACTATTCTTATATAAAACTCCATTAATCTACAAGACAAAATGATTGGTGATGGTGACATCTAATCCCTTGATGACGGACACTTGAGTAGGTAGATGGGTTACTTCAAAACATGATTAAAGACGAGTAAATTAAACTGGATAGGCGAGATCTATGCACCCAAATGTTAATTATCAAAAAATTGAAAATTTTCTTTCTCTGGAAGCGTTAAATGTCTCTATATAAAAAAAAAGATAATGACATCCAATCTCTTGATGGCGGACACTTGAGTGGGTCACTTCAGAGCATAAATCAAAACAAGTACTTTAAACTAGAGGTCCCGTTCAATCACTTAATTGTTAGTTATCAAGAAATTGGAAGTTTTCTTTCTCTGAAAAAGTTAAATGTTTCTATATCCAAAGAGGTAATGGTGACATCCAAACCCTTGATGACGGACACTTGAGTTACACAGAGCATAATTACAAACAAGTACTTTAAACTGGGGTTATCGCGCATCCACCCAAATGTTAGTTATCAAGAAATTGAAAGTTTTTCTTTTTTGCAAGCGTTAAATGTCACTATATCAAAAGATGTGATAGTGACATTCAATTACTTTAAAGCATAATTACGGATAAATAATTTAAACTGTAGTTTTTGCCCACTCACCCAAGTGTCAAGAAATTAAAAGCTTCTCTTCTCTTTAAGTGTTAAATGTCTCTATAACAAAAGAGGTGATGATGACATCTAACTCTTTGATGACGGACACTTGGGCGGGTGGGTGTGTCACTCCAGAGCATGATTACAAACAAGTATTTTAAACTGAAATTCCCGCCCATTCACCCAAGTGTTAGTTATTAAGAAATTGATTTTTTTTTCTGCAAGCTTTAATTGTCTATATATTAATAGAAGTGATGGTAACATCCAATCCTTTGATAAAAGACATTTGAGTGGGTAGGTGGGTTACTCCAAAGCATGATTTTGCTCAAAACAAAGCAAAAGTTGTTTCTGATAAAGTGCAACAAGAACACTTTATTTTGGTTAATTATTTGGCAAATTTTAAGCGTTGTTTATCGCTTACGCAATTAATTTTTTTAAATTTATTGCCTGAATAAATCTTTTAAAATTAATTTAAAGTAATAAACAAAACGTATAAGTAAGCAAAGTGCTAAATCTTTATTATTCATTTATTTTCTGTTCACTAATATTAACTTGAAACCAGTTTTTTGTTCAAATAACTAAAGCGGAGTTTAAAACAGCAACAAAACAACAACTTAATAGTCTATAATAGATTAGAACAGCAACTTCTTACAACCAAGTTTAAATGTAGAGCAATAGCAAGCATAGTGTACAGCAATACAACCAAAAACAAAACAAAAAACTTGGCAACAAAAACGTCACAAAAAAGAAAAAGAGCATATCTGGGTGACTTTAAACGGTCTGATATTGACATTTCACATACATACTTACTACAGTTATTTTAAAATAACTATCTTTAACAATAATTTTTTACTATGTTATCTAGGTGGACACAACACCTCGGTTCTAATAAAGTCAGATCTTTTGTCAATCAATATTTAAATGTGACATCAATTTGTCACTGTCAACCATGTTTTGGATTCTATAAACAAGTTTATAGCAAGTTAAACACGTTATCTTGCTTTAAAACTTAAAATAGTCTATTATCTGACTTCATCAAGTTGACAACGCATACAAATACCCACAAGCACACCGCAGTTGTGTGTCTAGAAACATATGCTGGACAAACTATACACTTGCTCAAAAAAGTTTTATAAAATCATTGCAACTTAGAATTAATAAGTATTTTTATTCAGAATCTTAATTAACCTACAACTAGAAGAAACCGCAGTTTATGGTTTGACTTTTCAAATAATAACGCACGCGAAATACCCAGACGTGACTGATCAAAGTATTTTTATATCAAAATTAATTAATAACAACAAAATGATTGCTACAAAACTGCTACATGTTGAACTACAACATTTGATAGATAACAAAAACAGCACTAAAAGCAAACCGACCATCAAGGCCGGTTTAGCACTAACATAATACTTGTAGCCAACACAAAAACGACTACGTCACGTTTACCAATAAAAAAAATGTAACTACTAACTGTCTTCACAAATAAAAGTCTTACCATAATACAGATTTGTAAGCAAAATTTTAAAACAAACAATCAAACGTAGTTTAGTTTAAATTAGAGTACCCTTAACATTACCACTAAAATCAAGACCGTAAGAACAGTTTTGGACAAACATTTCATTACGCAACATCTAAACTTATAGTGGCCTCTTAATGAACACTTTTTATTATAAACTTTTTTTGTTCCAAAATTATCTGAACGTACATATTATTTGTCAACTATATAAAACCATCTCTTAGCAAGTTTAAAGAAATTGTTGTTGCAGCAATTTTCCCAAACTTGTGGGCGGCACATTTTTTATAAAAATCTATTTTTTTTTCCAACAGACAATTAAGTTCAGAGATAAATTGGTCTACATAAAGTGTGCCCAAATCTGCGGTTTGACTGAATAAACATTTTTTGCTCAAAGTAGAAAACCCCGCTTTAATCAATAAATGAAAATGCAAAAAGAAGATAAATTAAAAAAAAATGCTGTAAGTGTTTTTAACTCAATCAGTTTTGGTTTTTGACCATTAAAGTAAAAAGAAAATACAAAAAGAGACTTTTTGAGAATATGCCGCTAGTAAACCAGATGTTAATACTTAGAAAAGTAATGAGCATTTTCTATAAAAAATAGATTTATTGATTGTATTGGTACAAACACTTAAAATTTTTTAAAATCCTTTTTCTCTTATCAATACACATTTGAAGACATGTCTGCCACGTCTAGAGAGCACCCTAAAACTTCTTGACAGGGATTTCTGTTGATAATCTTGTAATATGCTTTTGGATGCTGTCAATTTTTTTTTGGATTTAATATAAAATTATTAAGATTTTCTTAACTTTGTCGTAACCGAAGACAAATCTTGAATGTTTGAGTACCACCTAGAATCGAAACGGCAAAGCAGCGTGTGGCATACAAAATTATTTTCCCGCCTCAAAAAAGCGCAAATGAGCAAGTCTTGTTGCAAAACGATGCTCATTATTTTTTTTTACGTCCAAGAAATTGTCTATTTTGAGTTTGTACCGCAAAGAAAAACTGTCAACTTAGCCTTTTACCTCAAAGTGCTCAAAAAATTAAAACTCCAGATTACGCACGTGAAAGTTGATATCAAAGACAGGGTCAAGCTCTACTATAACAATGCCCTCAACCACACGGCCTTTATTGTTACCAATTTTCTGGCCCAAAGCAACACCTTGGTGGTTTTCCAGTCTTCTTACAGTTCCGACTTGGCTCCGTGTAACTTTTTTTTGCTTTCTTGACTGAAAAGAGAGCTAAAAGGAAAACATTGGAAGTCTGTTTGTTTGAAAAGACAAGAAATATTAAACCTTTTGATAATAAACACTTAGGTGAGTAAGTCTAGCAGTTTAACCTACGTGCCCGTAACTATAAACAAAAGTTTTTTAAATAGATCTAAACTAGATTAAATTAAATTAACCAAAAGAATGACCTAGCATTGAGAAACCTAAAGTCGTATTTTGCCTGCAAAGCCAAACGTAATTAATCTTGACAAAAATTTGTTTGAACTATATTTGAACGTGTGAAACATAAACAATAATTATCACTATGTGTATTAGTTCTATAGAAACTCTGACTGCATCAATAACGTAAAATAAACCACAACCACCTAAATCGTAAACAAAATCTATTAGACTCAATCTAACTTACTCAGTAAGGTTTTAGGAATAAAAAAAAAGAGTTTTGACAAAAACTTAATAACCTTAAATAGGCACACGGCAGTATAAGCAATGACGTCTTTTAAATAAACTTTAATGTGCTGCACATAATAATTTTGAGTGGAGTTAAAAAACCAAATTAAAACAAACTATGTAATGTAGCCTTGTCACTCATAGGCTGCGGACAGAAAGAAGATTCTTGCTTTAATCATAGCATTGTATCTTTGCTTATTGCTCAGCGCTTTAACTTTGCAACACTAAAATTTAAATTCTAAAAACTTATATGTATGAGGTTTAAAGTAATAAAAAAAAATAACACGCTAGAATTAAAACTCTAATTTCTATAGCCAAAGCGTTTAGCAATAAACAAAGATACAATGTTATGTTTAGAACAAAAATATTTGTTGTGTTCGCACACATAAAAAAATGACAAAATCATTTGCATTAAACATCATAGTGACGGGATTAGCTAAAAACACAAATTAGCAATCTTGTATGTAGCCCAAATGCTCCCAGCTGGAAGCGTTAAACTCACCGGGCCTATATTGTTACCGGTTTATTAAAAACACAATACTGCAGACGTGTTAACAACTAGAGCAACCGCATGCGGAGTCTTCACCACTTGTAAAAAAAATCCATTTACAATTTTGTTAAAACTCTGTTCAAAAAGTAGCGCGTAAACAAACTGCCTGCAATAATCTAAAACATATTACTATCTACACAAATATTTACTTATAGTAGAAAATTTGCTAAAAATTTTAACAAATAACTAAACATTAAAGCGGTTTAACTGAAAGTTTAAGATGGCAAAATAAATTCTTATAAAATTTTAGTTCAAAACTCTTCTAGCTTACCTATTGAGAACATTTTGGTTACTATTTTATTTTTAAATTCTTTTCCATCTTTTAATGGTATTTTAATGTACAAAAAAACTATTGTTTTACAGATCCAGAATGTAATTTTTAGAAAGAGCAGCTCATACCATTGCATTACTTTCCAAAAATATATATATCTAGAAAGGGTAACTTTACAAACAACTGTGGTTTTTATGTTGAACGTAACTTAATATAATAATGTCAATAACAACATTACTCTTAACGTAACTTAGGGCATCTTTTGAGCAACTTTACTCCAAAGCTACACTAACATAATTACCCTCAAAGAAAGACATTCTAACTCTCAAAAAACTTTTTTAAAGAAATTAACTTTACTACCTAATTTTATTCAACAATAACCAACTAAAAAAAATATTTGGTTTCAATTCAAGTACATCACATTATTTTGACCAAAGCTTAGTAGATAGAAAGGTTATGACTCAGTAGTAAATATATTTTGCTTAAGGATTACCTATGGAAAGCCAATCGTAAATAATCTTGCAAATGAAAATGATCAAAACTTGTCAACTGGCAATAAGCCAAACATAGATAGCTTTATCTTTAATATTTACAAACAAGCATGGCACTGAACAAAGTGTTGTTTGAGCTATATTTAAAAAAGGACTACCTATAAAAGCTTTTGCTGCAGCAATGGCTGCATCTTACTAAAAAAGTTATTAAGATTACAAAACATACTAACGTTTAAGGTTGAAACCAAATAAAGACGTTTCCTCTTTTTGGAATGTACTATTTGTTAGAAACAAGATTTAACTAAGTTTTAAAAACTTAAAAAAAAAAAAAAATTATGACGCCAAATTTGAATAAGTTGCCAGATCTTTGACTGGCTGAAGAAGGTTAAGGATTTAAACCAGGACTAACCGTGGAATTTTTTTTTACTTTTGCTAATATAACCTTGCTACGCATAAATGAGAATTTAAAACCCAACAAAGCCATTTTATGGGGCATTACTGAGATAGTTTTAGAAAATACTTGCATTATGTAGCAGTCTTGCACCTAGCTCAATTGCCATAGGCCATTGGAAATTTTGTCACCGTTATCCAAAGACATTGAAAGTCACAAAGACTATCGGCAAACTCCCGAATTAAAAATAGCGCTAGCGCAAATTTTCCGCAACGCTTTTAAACCAAAGTGTTGTAAAATAACACGGTTACCACATTACCGCCCGTGGGCGTAACCACAATGCACCAACCACTCCAGACAATTAGTAAATAGAGAATAAGAAAATAGTGAAGAAAAAAAAAAGGAAAAAGTATCCGTGCATTTAAAGCTTTAGCACTGCTGAGAGTTAACGTGTCAGGATAAGAAACTAAAAAAAAACATTGAGCCAGAAGAAGAAAAAGAACTTGGGTTGAGCACTTGGCGTGTGTAAGACAGAAAAAGCAAGCAATGGCAAGAGATTACTTTGCCGGGATGTGTACCTGATGCGTATGAGGAACAAGATTTGAACAAGCTACATTACATACAGACGGGAATGAGGTAGAAATAACTCAAATAATCAACAGATGCCTGAAAGACGGAATTTTTCCAGGATGTTAGAAAAAAGCCACGCTAGTACTGATTGAGAAAAAGAAAGAAGTAAGAAAAGCGACTTCGTACAGGCCAATATGCTTAATAAACACACTAGCTAAAATAATGGAGAAAGTCATTGTACGAAGAATAGAACAAGAAATAGAAAAAAAAAGGAGGATGGGAAAAGGAACAATACGGATTTACCAAGAAAAGAACAACCTTAAGAGCTATAGACAAAGTAAAAGCAATAGCAAAAGAAGAAAACAGCGGAACGCAAAGGAAAAGACAACACTGTGTAATGATAGCGTTGGACATACAAAACGCGTTTAACAGCGTGTTATGGGAAGCAATTATAGAGGCGGCAACACTTCCCGCTGATATGATGATGGAAGAAAGAATAGAAACAACTAATAAAAGAAGGTACCAGTAAATAGGATGCTAAGTTAAGAGCAAAAGAGAAGACAATGTAAAGATGGCAGAGATAGTGGAATAGAAAAGAAAAAGGAGAATGGACAAAAAAACTAATCCCAGAGATAAAAGAGTGGGCAGAGAACAAACCCGAGACGTGCTATTATACAACACAAATACTGACCGGACATAGAGCTTTTGGAAAGTTCTTGCAAAAAATTAAAAAAATCAAGGAAGAGGAAAGATGTATATTCTGTCAAGAAGAAACACACGATAATGCAGAAGACACTCTAGTAGAATGCAAAGCGTGGGAGGAAGATAGAAAAGAACTAGAAAAAATACTAGAAAGCAAAGTGGATAAAGCAACAATTATTTAGAAATGCTTAAGAGATGAAAATAAATGGGAGGGCGCTAATAAATACTTTGCAACAAGAGTACTAAGAAAAAAAAAATGAGGAGTTTGACAATAGAAGAATATAGAAAGAAAACAAACAAACAATGGAAACAAACACACAAAATAAAAGCCATAAAAGAGAAAAAAATACGTGAGAAGCAAAATGGAAACAACAAAACAGAGAAAAAGATCAAACAGAAAGAAATAAGGATGGTCAGGACAATTATGCATACCAAGAAATAGAAGAAAATAGAAGAATAGAAACAAAATTGCAGAGATAAGGAGAAGAAGACAAGAAATGCCGAAGGAATAAAATACCAAATGGTAGGTACGATATCTCGGCGTTGACGGATAACGCAACTTTTGAGATGGCCAGAATATACCTGGCAACGAGAGGAGATACAAGGATATTACTGGAGGTAAAACAAACAAATTTAGGACTGCCAAAATTAATACAGCTAATGGAACTTCATAAACTATTAAATAAGTAAATAAAACAACTACTAAATTAGTGGTAAAATCATAGTAGTTGTTTTATTTACTTATTAAATATGAAGTACCACATAGTAACCGTCGCAACCATCTTGATGATCATAAACTATTTATGAAGAAAAGAGGATACAATAAAAAAGAAGTGAACAAAGACCTAAGAAAACTAAGAACGCATCTGAGGACAAACTAAATAATTAAAATAAATAACACACAGATTGAAGTTAGAAAAAATGAAAAGCTGGATGTCAATGCAGATAAAAAGAATTAAAAAAAAAGACAAAAGAGACAGAAAAAAGGTAGCGGCTATAGGGAGAAAGAAGTGCCGGAGACAGCATGCGTGCTACAGATTCTTTGTGAAAATCTGCATAATCAGCCTACCTCGAACTACTGCCAAATCTAGACTAGTTTGACAAGGACATATAACAACAGGATTTACGCAGAGAAGTAAACCGGAAGGTATTGCCATGAGTAAGTTATTCTTAAGGGCCACTTGTTGAGGCCAACACCTCACTAGGTCAAAAAAAAAAAAAAGAACAAGTTACATTAGTAATTGCCAAACGTCTATTGGCAGACACGTAAGACGGCAACTTTGTCTGCAGCAAGTAAAGTAACGTTTAGCGGCAGATCTTTACAGGTGGACTTCAACAGGACCTCAAACAAAGGCAGACCAAAAACAGAAACAAAGAGAAAGAGAAATGAGCCGGATTGTGTATCTAGTTTGTAAAGTGAGTGTTATTCAGTAGAGCCAAAAGAATGGTGTAAAAAAAAAAGAAAAAAACATATAGAGAAAGGGAGAATAGAAAGAAGTAGAGAAAAGAAGCAGGATTGTGTATCTGGTGTGTTAAAATGTGTTATTTATAAAGGTCACTAGTCGTTAACTTCTATAACCAAAAACACCTGCCAAGTTGTGTACTCTATGTAAGTTGCAAAGAAGCCAAAGAAAAGACGACAACAAGCAAGCTCTGTTTGATTGAGACCAAGCGGGATTAATAACATTACTTAAACAACCTGCAAGTGACCGACGTTTTATCTAAAAAAACTCAAAAGATCAAAAATCAAAAATAAATATTGTTAGCAAACTGACAGCAATTGACAAGTTTGTAGTACAGGTAAAAACCGGACATGGCAAAAAATGTTTTTTAGTTTGAATTTATTTAGTGGCGTTACTTTTAAAATCAAAAGTTCCAACTTGGGAAAATACAAAAAAAATGATTGTCTTATATTTTTTATACGTGCTTGTTTTGGCATTTTATTTTTTTTTTTGCAATAGCGTTTTAAAATGCTGTATAAAAGTATTTATAAAAAAATTAATTATCCAAAATTGCAATTTCTGACTAAAGCTTGTTTTGTGGTAGAATTTACATTCACTGCACTATTTAAATTAAAGATTTGGGCCTAGTGTTAGCCAAAAGAGAAAAAATGCGCGCACTACATTTTTGATAATATTTTTTTTTAATTGTGCTTATAAATGAAAAATAAACTTTTCAATTAGTAATTTTTTTTGCTACAAATTTTAAGGAAAGAATTGTTTTTGGAGTTTTGTTAAAATTTGACTTTTTTTTCTTTTATTTTACAGTTATCTAAAATTTTGGGCAGAAACAACTTTTCAATAAGTAGTAAATTCCTTTTTTTCTTCGTCACAGCTTTGAATTAATTAAATTAGGTTTTTTATGAAATTTTTGAACAATTCCAAACATTGAAATCATATTTAAATCAAAATTGCAATAAATTTGTTTTTAAAGTTTAATCAAAAATTTTAAACAATAAATTAAATTTATATGCAATTTTAGATTAAAAAAATGTATTAATTGAGTTTTGCAAACGCAACAAATTTAAAACAATAAAAATATTTGCTAAAATAAAAAGTTATAATTTATTAAAAAACTTCAAAAATTGCATAAAAAACTAATTTAAAACAATAAAAGTGCACATTTATTGTATTTAGTTTGCACAAAAAATACTTTTGTTGCTTACAGTACTCTACAAACTACACATTGTTGCATAATTTTAATGTCGCGTACAAAACAGATAGAAATCTATTTTTTACTATAACGTTGTAATCTATCATTTTTATTCTTCAGATAAATAACTTAAAGATTTCCTCTCGTATATAATTACGTTAGTAGTTTACTTACGAGATTTATATTTGATGCAAACGTGCCCTTCGTCGCACATTTTGACCTGGTTATGCATTTCCAAAATATCAGCTTTTATTGGATCAGCACATGCACTGTCACCACCTCCATTACAGGCATAACATTTAAGTCCATCACCTGAAAAAAATGCATTATTTAATTTATTCAAATTTATAAAGAATAAAGTAACAGAATTTTCATAAATATTCTATAAATCTATTTACATACCTGTCGTTAAAACAGCCAAAAAAATGGCAAGAGCTAATACTTTTAAATTTAACATATTGCAGTCAAGAAAGTGTTTAACACTAAATTACAATTTATTATTACCACTTATCTGTTTGTTCCTGTTATCTTAATTTATGTTGCTATATAAATATTTGTTTATATATACAACAGACATGCAGTTGGAATAGCTGAATATAATAAAAACAAATAATTAATATAAACCAGATAAAATGTAATTTATGTAAATTAATATATATATTATAACTTACAGATTTAGTTTTAAATAATCACTTGCCAACAATTTCTCTGTCTCTGTTAAATTAGTATTTCAAATTTCAGTCGCGAACAACGAAATGATAAGAATTAATACGTTTTTGTATGCAATTTTGCAATTTATTATTTATATTATTAACTAAATATATCATAATCTTTATAAAAGTAATAAATATTACCGTACCTTTAAGATTTATGAGGCTGATAGTGAAGTTTAAATATTATTTTATTATATAGTTTGTAAATATAATATTTCAGAATTACATTAGATTAGAACAAAATTTAAAAAAATTGTTTGATTGAACAGCTTGTTTGGTTCCGTTAGGAAGATTAAGTTTTGTAAACATTTTTGGGAAATGAGTGGGATAAAATAAATATAAAGCGTTGCAAAGTTAATAATAATTGAGATAGCTCAGTGATAGAGCGTTAGCTTAGGAAGCCAGCAGTTTGATTCCAAAATATGATTTAATGTGTTTTTTATATATCAGGTGATTTAGAAGCTACTTAATAAATCTAATCAACCTTTTTTTAGCAAGTCATAAGACTTATGGGCCAATTTAAAATAGCTGTAAAATATAAAATCAATTTTATTTAATATATTATAACAGCGTATACGTGACTGGAACAAAATAAGAAATACGTTATAATAGTGGTATTCTGAACACAAATGTTAGCGTTTAACAGCGTCGATAGATGTTAAGAAAATGCTATTCTGTACGCGACTGACTGTTAACTACTTCAATGTATAGTAACATTTTTGCTGTTATATTAACATTCGTCAAAACACTCAACGCTACAAGTGTTAGGAGATTGATTTATCAAAATCAAAATAAATTATTTACCAGTAATCGTTACATGCTTTGTATTAAATAAATAAACATAACCACATTTGATAGATTTTTTATTTTGATTTATTTGTTAGTTAGAAATTATATGCGTTTGCAATGAAGGATATTACGCAATTTTCAAAATCCTTTTGACGTCGCTAATGATATTTTTGTAAGTTTTTATAGACTGAGCAAAGATGTGTTAATAAAATAATTGTATTGTATCACTGCGGAATACATAATCACATTCTATCTTTTCTAAACACAATTCATATTGCTCATCAGCCGTTTTTTTGCGTTATTTGGATTGTCTAAAAAAAACACTCACAAGCCTAAGACTGAGACTGACACATTAAGAGATTATTAAAAAATTAAAAGTATTTGAACTGTTTGAACTTTTAATCGGAGAAGGAAGTTCAATCTTTTGATGACCAACATTTGGGTAGGTCACTCTAAATCATGATTACTATTAAATAGTTTGAGCTTTAAAAGTCTCTTTATCCAAGAAGGAGGAGGTGACGTCTATTATTTTGATGACAACACTTGGGTGGGTGAGTAGGGGGGTAGCTTGCTCCAGAGTGTTTGCCCATCCGCACAAGTGATAGTCATCAAAAGACTGGACATCACTTATTTTTTTGTTGTCAACAAATTGGAAGTTTATCTTCTCTGCAATTGTAAAAATTCTCTTAGTCAGAGAAAAAGATTGTAATATTCAATTTCTTGATAACCAACACTTGAGTATTTTACTTCAAATTATGATAACCATCTTGTAGTTTAAACTGGAGTGCCCACCAGCTTGCTCAAGAGTTTGTTATAAAAGCAGTATTAATGTTAGAGAATGGGATAATAAATTCAATCTTTTGATGGTCAACACTTGGATGACCCAGCTACTATAGTTTATGATTACCATGTTGTTAAAAAACTTGTATTTTTTTTAATCAAACATTTGGACGGGAGAGTGGGGTACTGCAGATCTTAATAACGGGTCAATTCTTTGATGAAAAATAGCCCAACCCACCGCCCAAGTGTTTGTTAACAAAAAGTTGGATATCATCATCTCTTCTTGTGATAAATAGACTTAACGATTACAAAGAAGGAAATAGCCAATTTCTTGATAACGGACACTTGGGCGGGTAGATGGGGTACTCCAAATCTTAATAACAGATCAATAAAATATGGAGTAATGGCTAACCCAAATAACAATCTCACCTGCTTGCGGTGCACCTTGCTAGACAACCAACAAGGCAATGTTGAACAAATGATTACCGGTATAAGTAGTTTAAATCATTCTAAATGGTGGACAAACCAACCAATGGTCAACAACATGAGGATGCAGAAGGCAAGGATAAAGATCCAAACCAGAAGATATTGTTTGTACAAATTATCACCATGACCAATTTTACAAGAAAATATTCCGGTGGTTGTGATTGTATCAGAATATACAAACAAATGAGTAATCAATTTCACGCCAGTATCAGATTGCGTAATGCTACTTTAATTACAAACAAAGCACTGCAAACTCAATATAATTCAAGTATAAGCCCCCACCGCAAACAAACCAGACAAAGAGATGGAGACTTTCTACTAGCACATTTCTAATATCCTAAAATCAATCAAATCACAAGACATCACAATCATTCTAGTCGATTTTAACGAGAAAATTGGCAGAAAAAACAACAAACTACACATAGGCAAATACGGACTCAAAACGAGAAACAAAAAAGAAGATCGACTGGAACAATTTATCCAAGAGAAAAACTTTATTTTATATCTTTACCTTTTTTCAATTTCCAAAAAGATGATTATATACATGGAAATCACCACAAAATAATCCCGAAAAAATCACATGAAATCAAATCGACTTTATCCTAATTAATAGCAGGTACCTAAACATAATCAAACACGTAAAAGCATACTTAGAAGCTGATGTATTATCGGATCGTAATCCTGTAATAGCTCAAGTCAACATCAAACTAAAAAAGAAAGAAGTTAAAGAAAAAAACAACGGCATAGACATATCCCGATTAAACAAAATAGAGACGAGACAAGATCTACAAAATAAAATTAAAAAAAACCTCAACACTATACAAATCACACAAGTTAGCAATGCAAGAACACGCATAAATAGCAATTGGAAATCTCTAAAACACTCTATAATAGAACCGAGCAAGACAGTCTTTAGAAAACAACCCCAATAAGCAAAACATTCATGAATGACTCTTGAGATACTAAAACTAATAGACAATCGCCAAAGTTTAAAAAGCAACGTTCACAAATACAAGAAGATAAAAAAAAGCAAATACGCACACACATAAGAAAAGCACAAAAATAATGGTACAAACAACAAATGCAAGAAAAGCATGTTCTATTAAATATACATAAGAAAGTCAAAGAACTCACAAAGACACAAAAACGAAGACAACCAAGTATTTTGACGAATGAAAATAGTAAAATTGTCATAAAGACCACGGAAAAATTGCTACTGTGGAAAACATATATTAAAGAACTGGTTGAAGACGTAAGGCTCGGCAACATAACAAAAGAACACCAAGAAAGCAATAAACTAGATAACAATAGACTTGATATTACTTCAAAGGACGTAATCCGTGCCATAAGAAATCTAAAAAACAAAAAGTCGTCAGGCCCTAACGAGTTATTAGCCGAAGTACTCAAGTGAATTGAGGAAGATTACATCCACATCATAGTAAACCTATTTAACGCTTTATACTCCACAGGAATTATACCAAACAAATGATTAACATCAACGTTTATAACGCTTACCAAAAAGACAAACGCAAAGCTATGTGCAAACCACCGCACTATAAGCCTTATGAACCACACATTAAAAACATTTCTGAAGGTAATACAATATAGAATACACGGTAAACTGAAACAAAAAATAATACAACACAACCACCTTATCCATCTGCTCAAAGAAAAGACGCTTGACACTAAAGATATTTGAATTATTACTAACCAAAAAGCAATAATACAAATAGACGGCAATACATCAAAAAAGATCGGAATAAAGAGGGGTGCTAGACAAAGATGCGTACTATCAGCAACACAATATTCAATTTGTATGCAAAAAAAAAATCATGAAGAAAGCACTAAATAGCAAAACAATAGAGGTAAAAGTGACAACACAGCTCTAATTAAAACTAACTTAGAAGACCTTCAGAGAATTCTCAACAAAAAAGACCAAATTTATGGTAATGACAAAAACACCACAAAATAACACAAACATTTACTTCTATTTGGGCACAACCATTAACTAAGATAACGATTGTTCAGTGAAAATAAAAATTAGAATAGCTAAAGCTAGAACGGTTTTCATAAAAATTAATGAAAAATGTTCTATGTGAAAAAAATCTACGTCTAGAATTAAAAACAAGATTAACAGCATGCTATATACAACCAATTCTATTGTATAGAGCAGAAGCATAGACACTTAAAAATGCTGACATCAAAAGGTTGGAGGCCTTTAAACTGTGGATGTACAAAACAATATTGAAAATACCGAGTATCAAACACAAAAGTAATTAAAAAGATAAAAAAAGAAAAAAAAATTGTAAACATCATTGTCTTAATAATGTTTACAATTTCTTTAATAATTACAAAACCTGTGACAAAAGAAAAAAAGTACCGTCTGCTTCAAAGCTTTGGAAAAAGACGCTACTTATGGTCAAAAAATCTGCGAGACTGGTTCAATTGCAATACAAACCAAGTATTTAAAGCGGCTTTCTCAAAAGTACGCATAGCGGTGATGATTGCCAACCTTTGGATTGAAGAAGGCACCTAAAGAAGAAGAAGTTTGATGATAAAAAACCTACCAAATTGCCCATTTCTTGATAACGGACCCTTAAGCGGATGGATGGAGTACTACAGATGTTAATAATGGGTCAATAGATTAATGAAGAATAAACCACCCACCCGCCCAAGCGTTTGTTATTAAAAAGTTAGATATTATCATTTCCTTGTGTAAGAACAAAACGTTGAACGTTTACAAATAACGGGTCAATAATTTGATAAAAAATGAACCACCCTTCCGCAGAAGTGTTTGTTATCAAAAAGATGCATATCATCATTTTCTCTTGTGATAAAAAGCCTTTTATCGTTTGCTGAAAAGGAAATATCCAATTTCTTAATAACGGACATTTGAGCGAGTGGGTGGGATACTCTAGATTTTAACAACAAGTCAGTAGTTTGATGAAAAATGGTCAACCCATCCGCCCAAATGTTTGTTATCAAAAAGATGGAAATCATCATCGCCTTTTGTAGTAAAGAAACTTTTAACGTTTGCAGAAAAAAAAAATCTAATTTTTTAAAAACGGATCTTTGAGCAAGTAGGTGGGGTACTACAAATTTTAATAACGGGTCAATAGAATAATGAAGAACGGCCCACTTACCCGCTCAAGTGTTTGTTATCAAAAAGTTGAATATCATCATCTCTTGTGATGAAAAGACTTTTAACGTTTGCAGAAAAAGAAATATTGAATATTTTGACAAAAAACTCTTGGGCGGGTAGGTAGGGTATTTCAAATCTTAATAACGTGCCAATAGATTGATAAAAAATTAAAAAGTAATAGAAATAGTTAAAAAATTAAAGAACGGGAAAGCACCAAAAACAGATGATATTACGCCGAAAATGATGAAACTCATAGGTAAAAACTCCAAAAAAATAAAATAAAAGAATAATCTTACCCATACATATAAAAGAGATAAAAGACAAATTATAGAAGAATCACACTAACAAGTATACTAAGCAAGAACAATCAAAAAGACTTATAGAACAAAGGTGAGAGACAAATTTGAAACCATAAAAATGCAGATTTAGAAGAGAAAGAAACACACAGAACTTAATATTTATAATAAAACAGCTAAGTGAAAAGATAATAAAAAAAATAGAGTAATGCACGTATGCTTTGTTGGCCTCAAAAAAACATTTGATATTATCAAAAGAAAAAATACATCAAAAAAACTAAAAAAAAAAATAGAGAAAAAAATAATAAACGTAATTAAAAATATGTATACAAAAGTAAAAACATAGTAAGAATAAACAACAAGATATTCCCATAAGGGAAGGACAATAGTTAATTAAACCCAACGCTTTTCTTCCTTTGAAGATTGTAATCTTGCCGTGGTTATGGGGCTTACGTGTTCCCCTTTGGACGTGGTCAGTGGGTCCGGTCGGAAAGAAAACTTTTTCGTATCGGACAACAAACTGCTAAACAACCAAAAGTAAAGTTTCAGACTAATTACGATCATCCCGCAATGTAGTAGTCGCGCTAAGGGTCTGTGGTATAACTACCCACGTATTTGTGCGGTTCGTGAAAACCCGTAAAGGAAGATAAAGGGGTCTTGGTAGCTGAGTTACCCTACAAATGCATCTTTAGGGCTTAGCAACACCCCACTTGGACTGGATTTTTTTTAAACGAGAGGTTGAAACTAACCCATTTTGATTAATCGGCTGCGTTGTCCAGTCAGATGACCAACAGGGTGAGTCCTTAAAAGATAATGGGTATGCAACGGGCTGCACACTTATTGGTTTGGTATGCGTCACTTGTTCCTATACAACCCACCTTTGAAGTTATATTTCTCTGGTATCTCTGGTAGGAAGCCAGAGAAATAAATTTTTAGTCTTTCAACTATAGAAAACCAAAATTGCAAAACCAATTTGTTAGGTGAATTTTTGATTACCTTAAAAACTACAGATTTGATGAGTGCATTTACGGATACCCTATTGACGTCCAAAACAGTTTTGCTTTTAAACCACATTCTACAGACCAATACCAAAAAAACACAAGGTCTGCGGAGCTGAAGCAAAAAAAACAAAGAAAAGCGCGTTTGGCTGCTGAAATGCAAACAAACTCTCTTTTTGGCGAGGAAAACACCTCATGTGCTGAGCAAACAACTGCTAACTGAAAACAGAGTGCGTCAAAGCCAAACTAAAGACTTTCTCAAAAGTGGCAAGGTCTAAAGCCTTTAAGCAAAAGGACACTTCTTCCAAAACTGGAAGTACCAAGAAACTCTACTCTACTCCTACAATCTGTGGTTTCCAGACTGTCCCCACAGCTGACCAATGACGCGACACATTAAAGTTATACAATGCAATCTGCATCACTGTCGAGCGGCCGTAGCAACAGTATGCCTCAAACTAGATCTGATGCAGAACTATGCTACAGCTTACTGACAGTAACCTCACAACCGTTAGAATTAGCTCGCCAGACAAACCAAAACGCGAGACACTATTGTGGCATTGGCATACCTCGCGCACAACATACCACCTCCAACAACACAGCTAGAGGACTTGCACTACTGTACGAGAAAAAATGTTGACCTCATAGTTAGAAGTGACGTCAACTCCAATTATATTGTCTGGGGAAGTAAAGACACAAATGGCAGAGGTAAGCAACTTTACAATTTTATTATCAGTACTAACCTAGAAATACTAAATCGAGGCGTTAAACTAACGTTTTTCACGTTCTTTAGCCAGACTGTTATAGATATCATTTAGCATTTTAGATAAGGCTGCTTTTTGATTGCGGAGTTTAAATACTTGTGCAGACTTAAGTAAACCTATTAGTGTAGAAAAAATAAAAAGTTATGTAAGTTGGAAAATTCTTTAACACAAGAGTACAAAAACTTGTGCTCACTTAGGCTAGCTACCAAATCCGACAACACCATACCTTGGTGGTGTGAGGAACTCGACTGGCTTAAGAAGGCTGCACAAAGATCCTTCAACAGAGCAAAAAACTCTCAAAAAACAAATCAAACTAAAAGACGCATACGTCAACGTCAACTGGAAACTTAAAGATCTTTTTGTAAAAATGTTGAAAACACCTTGCAGCAGTAATGCTGAAAAAAATCTTATCCAAAAACTTCCAATACACAGCCAATCTATCAAAACCTACTAGATACTTCTAGAAACTCATTTCCTTGGCTGTAGCGCTCCCAAGCAAGTCTGGTCCAACGCTACAATTCCAGCTCTATCAGAAGAGGACTGGGTAGCTGCTTGTTAGCTTGTTGAAGAAATGTGTATAACATGAGCAATTAAACTTTTCTTTATATAAAGCTTCAGGATTAGATGGAATTTTTCCAATACACCCAAACCAACATGCATACACCCAATAAAAATCTACCATATCGGTTCTACGTCTTGTAAAGAACCAAATCTAAAGATAATTAAGAAACAAAATATCTACTTTGAGCGTGTTTATAGATATTGAAGGCGCTTTTGATAAAACCATCTACAAAAAAATAGAAACTGCTCTTGCAACACATGATGTAAACCCCACAATTAGTAGATGGATAAAACACATGTTGGAGAAAGCAACCGTTACTGTTGATGTAAGGAATTTGACAGTCAGGAAAGTTGTTGCTAAAAAATGTCTTCAGGGAGGTGTATTATTTCCACTACTATGGAATTTAGTAGTCGACAGCCTTATACGGTTACTCAAGATTATGGTTTCTATACAATTGGTTATGCAGATGACATAACAGTCCTACTAAACGGTAAATTTAAAAACATGTCTGCAGCTTGATGCAAGAGGCTTTAAGAATAATCTAAAATTAGTGCAAAGACTTAGCTCTTACGGTCAACTTTTTAAAAACCGAACTAGTTCTCTTCACAAAAAAAGGAAAATTGGAAATCTAAACTTACCAAAACTCTTAAATACCCCACTACCACTATCAACCAAAGTAAAATATCTTGGAGTAGTTTTTGACAATACATCTAAATACAAGATGCAAAAAGTTCATATGTTTTTTTGGCAATGCAGACAAGTTGTGGTGAAAACATGGAGACTGTTTCTAAAGATAGTGCTATGGCTGTGCACAGCCGTCATAAAACCTATGATTACATATGGGGCACTAATATGGTAGCCAAAAGCTAGGCAAAAACGTCTGCAAGCAAACTGAATCAGTTGCAGGTGGCATGCGGACAACACCAACTGCAGCTATGGAAGCAATGTTTTCTCTGCCGCCTCTCGACACTAACGTTGAGGAGATGGCAATAATAGCAGTTTTGAGTCTGAATGCAGCTGGATTTTGGCACACTTTACTCTCTTGGAAGAAGCTGTTAAGAAAACATCTCTGTTAGAAGCGCAAACAGATAACATGTCATCCTTCATTGTGTTTCAAAGACTCTACAACGTGCGCACACATAAACAAAAAGAGCAGAACGTGGTCAATGAATAAATGTTCTAGAGCTAAAATCTTCTTGCAAGACCTAGACCTTAAAATATCATTACCACTAGAAGGCTACAAAATTATCTTCCAAGCCAAAGTGATTGGGATAACTTACGGGGTTATAAAAATTGTGAACCGCAAAGTATCTGTTTAAGTTCTATCGGATAGTAAAACGGCCCTAATTGCTATAAACAAGCCTAGAATCACATCAAAGCTAATTTTTGAATCTAATCGTGCAATCGCCAAGAATAGAAAAAAATGAATATTATACAAATTAATAATACGCCACACACATACATAAAAGTAAAAAAACAATTAAATAAATAAATTAAGATAGCATTTAAACCAAATCTGTGCAGTTCCACTTATTCCATATTTATATAGATTAGACAAGATTATTTTATGATTAATACAAACAAATGATTTGGACAAATCTAAAAACAATTCCATAAGCTAATTCAATCAATTCCACTTATTCCAATATTTCTAGACTAAATTTGTATAATGCGGTATTAATATTTTTTTAGCCATAAAACTATGTTGATGACTAAAAAGTTGCTAATCTTTATGAAAAAATTAAAGACCTTGTTTTGCCACCACATGCTCAAATATTTCAGAAAACATGTCAATCTTAAAATCGTCTAAAAACAACAATAGTTTCTAGAATTTTTTAGTGTTTATGCTATTTATAAACATTGCAAAATTGATTAAAATATTTTAAAATCTTTTCAAATTTTAAGTATTTGTAGATGTTATTATTATTCTAATAATAATCTAAAAAATATAAATATATGATTTAAAACACTTTGAATTTCCCAAATCCTTAAAATCTTTTAATTAATTACAATTGATTGGTTATCACGCTTAGTCTAGACATAAGTCGGCTTCTAGATTGACAATTTTTAAGTTACAAATGTTATATATATATATAATGTAGTATTTGAAATATAACTAAAGTATAAAATAAAAAGCTAAAAATTATATAATTATTTAAATCATAATATGATGCAATGTTATTACTCATATTTATTAATCAATTTAATTAGAATAACAATTTGTATCATTAGATAATTAGACAATAGATAAGCTTAAAACGATTTATTTTATATTTGTTTTAAACTGAATTGTTAAGGATTTTTCTAAATTAAGTTTTAAAAATAAAAAAATTGTAATTTGATAAATCTAATCCACCTTAATTATATATTGTGTTATGAATTGCTCTTATTATGTAATTAGCGATAATTTTGATATCAACAAGTTAATAGTGTAGATAACAATCATCAAACAATAATTGTAATTACAACAACTATGTGCAATATAACTAATATTTATTAGAAGTCAGTCATAATTCTTTGAAGGGTTGTGTAAATGTGATTAACTTTCTGATAAATTTATTACCAAACTATTAATTTTTTTTTATTAAATAAATAAATAAATAAGTAAATAAATACAATTACAAGATTTTACAAACTAAAATAAATCAATATTTTTTTGCAAATTAAAGTTAAGTAGAAAACCTTTAATGAACTAATTTATAAACAGTAATTACTTGAAATAAAAATTAATTTATTATTATTTTTAAATAGGTATTAGGTTGATGCATATTTGCCGTTTATGGTTTTTGAACATATTTCTGAAACAAGTTTGGACTTGAATCATCTTGTGAATGTCTGAAAACTTATAAAAGACACTTTCTAACATTTCTTCATTTTTTTTAAGATGACAAACAATTGTAGAGTGATCATTGTAAAAGTTCTCAAAATGGTGCAATTTTGGTTCTCTTTCACAGTTGCGAGAAGAGCCTGATCAAAATCTAAAGATAAACCTTGTCTTCTAAGCTTTACCACTACCACCATCTTTGAAGCAAACAATCCACTGTTGGCATACTTTTTTGCTTATCGTTCTTTCTCCAAAAAGATTTCAAAATGACTCAGCGGCTTTTTTTGAAGTAGTACAGCATAATGTGGCGTATGTGCGTATTATTTTTGATGCGCGTTTTGATTAACTAACCGTAAAAAGAGTTATATTATATCAAAGGCCAATAAAACGCCAAATTCAAACAACGAAACCTAATAATATATTTAAATTTCTATTTATTTTCAAAAATTATTGTAAAAATGAAATTACCACAAGGAGATAGGTAAGTTTAAAAATACATTTTATAGAATTTTAATTAACATATTCTTAAAATATAATAAAAGTCAATCAGTGATGCAAATTGTAGCTTTAAACATAAAAAACAGAAACTTTAGCATAACAACCGGTAAATATTTTAAAAAAGTCAAATGAAATACTAACAATAATTTGTTATTACATTTTATTGTACAATCTGGAATTGTTATTGCGTATACAATGCACTTACTAAGTTCCGAATTCCATCAATCAAATCTACGTTCTACAATCAAAACTGATAAATCATTAAAAACGTAATAATATATGATAACAATAAACTAATTCAAAAACATTAAGTACTTTAAGGAGTCATCATGCGTATTATATTTGATTGTCATATGCACATCAATAAAATTCTAGTAAACATTTTTATTTGTTTGCACTTAAAACTGTAGTGGTTACTGTTTAAATTGCTGATTAGTGAATTAATAGAACTGATATTATATTAATATAAAATTTAAATTAAACTTTAGACTTTTAAATAATGTTCAATTATTATTTAAACAACTACAGTTATAAAAAACCCAATATTTAATTTTATTTAGTTTAAACTTATCATAAAGATTGTTTAAAATGGCTACCGATGCTTCCAACACATATTTTGGTTTTTCTGAGTGATCTACTTGCTCTATTTAATATATTATTCCCAATTAGATACTGTGCTTTAAAAATACGTTTATTAGAGATTTTTTTTGGTGTTTGGTTTACTAAATGTTTTATGTGGTTCCAAAAATAATAATTTAAACAAAAGTAATGTTTTATTTTACTAATTACATATTCCTCAAACCGTTGATTTAAAAATTGACGTAAAAGCAAACATTATTTTAATATCAACTACTAATTTCTTACTTGATTTAGTATATTCTATGCATTCAACGCAAGAATAGAAAAGAAGGAAGAAAAAATCAAACAAGATAACACAAGAAACAGAGAATCAAAAGATACCACAGAAAATAGAGAAGGAAAGAAAATGATAGAAATGATAGAAGAGAAGGGTTGAGACATTTTATATGGAAACATCACTGGAGATAAAGAGACAATTTACTTATATAGGGACAAATGAACAATCGGTAATAGACTACGTATTTGTAAATGAGGAGGCGTGGGAAGAGATAGACAATTTTAAAGTAGGAATAAGAGTTGAATCAGACCACCAGCTTTTAGAACTCAGCTTAAATAGGGAAACTGTGAAGAGACAGGAAAATATAAATAAAAGTAAAGAGAGGATAATATGGACGGAAGAAAGTGTGATAATGTACAAACAAAATCTGAGAGAAATTAGAAAAAACAAAAGAAATGTTGAAGAGATAATGAGAGATTTAGAGGAAACAATCAGGAAAGCGGTAGTAAAAAAAACATGTAGAAGAAAAGAAGAAAAAATGAAAAAGAGCAAATGGTGGAACAGCAAATGTACTAAGAAAAAACTAGAAGCCAGAAAGATTTTAAGGCACTGAAGAAACAACAAATACACAAAAGAAAAATATCTAAACAAACAGAAGGCATACAAAAATCAGTGAAAAAAGCTAAAAGCAAATTAATAAAAAAAAAAAAATAGAAATTAAAAAAATAAAGTCAGAAGCAAAAGCATGGAAATACATAAACAAAGAACTAAGAAACAACAGGGAAATACTGAGGTAGTACTAATGGAAGCGTGGAAGGAACACTTTTCGGGTTTGATTAGAGGACAAAAAGAAAAAAAAAAAAAACTAGACAAACAAGAATCAATTCTACAAGCAAAAGAAATTTTAAAAGAAGCAATATGGGAGAAAATGAAATAAAATAAAAAAAATAAAAGCGCGAGGTATGGATAGGATACAGAATGAAGCGTAATTGTATGGTACGGAAGAGCTGATTGAGAGAACAGATTGAGTGAGTTAATAGAGTATGAAAGGGAGAATGGTTTCCAAATCAATAAAGAAAAGGTTTTATATGCTCTATACTCAAAAAGTGCAACAAAATGCTAGTTAATAACACTACTGGATACGGCATACAAAATCTACGCCATGATATTAGAAAAAAAGTTGAATGAGGAACTGGGTATAAATGAGATAATTCCAGACGGGCCGGCTTTAGAAAGGGAAGAGGTACCATGGATAACGTATATATTTTACACCATATTGTGGAAAAAAAAAATAACTGAGAAAAGAGCAAAAATATATGCGTTATTCCTGGATCTAATGGCGGCATTTGATAGTGTGGATAGAGAGAAACAGTAGAAATGTATGAAAGAGAAAGAAATTTGCAAGCACCTTGTAAGAAGAATGGAAGAAGTGTATGCAGAGACAGCAAACAGAGTGTGGGTGAACGAAAAAATGAGTGAAAGATTTTGAACAACAAAAGGAGTAAGATAGGGATGTCCATTGAGTCCCACTTTGTTTGCAACTTATATAACAGATGTAGAAAAAAAAATGAGGTTAGCTCAAGTAGGAGGAGTAGTAGTCGGTAGAGAAAAAGTGTGGTTGCTAGCATATGCAGACAATATGGTAATTATAGCAAAAGAAGCGAAGGAAATGAAAGAAATGATTAAAAGTTTAGAAAAATATTGTAGAAAAAACAGTTTAGAAGTTACTGTAGATAAAACAAAAATTATGGTGTTCAAAAAAGGAAGTGGGCAGAAAAAAGTTAAGGACTGGAAAAGGAATGAGCAAAGTATTACGGAAGTAAAATCTTTTAAATATTTAGGGTATGTTTTTTTGCACAAACACTGAGAGCAAACACATTAACGAGATTTGAAAAACAAATAAAGTAGTGGAACAAGCTTGGAAAATAAGTGAAAAAAATTTGAATGTATGAGAATAAAACGACTTATGTTTGATAGTTTAATTAGGAGTATGATATTGTATGGGTCAAAAATATGGGGATGAAAAAAAAAACAAGAAAAGTTAGAAGCAATACATGTAAAATATTGGAGATAAGTGCTAGGTTTAAATACTCAAAAAAGATAAGTTAAGAGTAGAAACAGGAAAAAGAGCAATGAAGTATGAAGAAAGAATGAGAAGGAAACACGAATGTAAAATCTTACAATGCATCATGCATGAAAGAAAAAATGAAAGCAAGAAATAAAAAGCTAAAAAAGATTAGAGAAAATTATTACAATAGGAATAAGTATGCTAGCCAAAAAATTGAATGAATGAGAGAATCTGGGAGGGAGACATGGTACAAAATTATGGAAAAAGATAGAGATATACAAAGACAAGAAAAAAGAATACAAGTGAAAGAGTCTAGGTACAACGCAAATTATAAACATATTATAGAAAGCAAACTGCCAATATATTAAAAATGATAAAAAAATAATTGCAAGATTCAGATGTGGTAATGAAAAGCAAGTGTCAACATTTTGGATAGAAAAAGATTTGAAAATGTGCAGAATGTGGGGAGAAACTAAAGAAGCTATGGAACATATGTTGAAAGAGTGTATCGAAATGAGAGAAGAACAGATAGAAAAAAATGAGATATTGAAAGGAGACGGAAGAGAGATAGAATAGATAAGAACAATTAAAAAACAAAGAATAGAAGTAGATAAGCAAAGAAGAAAATACTTTTAATTTTATAAAGTTTAGGTTTTATAATTTTGAAAAGTTAAAAATGTATATGTAAATGTAATATTCAAGGCCAAAAGGCAAGAAACAAACGTATTATATATAGGATATTCTATGCGTTCTTCATTGAGTTTCTTTACTATCAGTGTTTCAATACCAAGATATTTTCTATTAATTTCAGTAAATCTTCTGTTTTCTACAGTAGCTTTGAGATTCACGACAACCACTTTTATCTATTTTGTTGGATACGGTATTTCATGTTTAGTTACTCAAAAAAACAATTTTGACCAATTTTTATTTATAATTTTTGAGAGTTATGTTATGTGTTCTTTTGTTTTCAATTTTCTTTTTTTTTGTAAATTTTGAGTGCCCATATTTTGCATTTCTTTTAATATTGAATTTATTGACTCTCTGACTGCACCGCTTTCTGTTTGCATCCATACATTATAAGATATTTTAGTGCCGGTTGTTTGAATCTTCTATTATTGCCATCTATCTTTAGTAATTTGCATTTAAAATAGTTTTTATTTGCGCCATAAGCATACGCATTACTAGTTTTCAGACAAAGACTGTAGTTCTGTTATGAACACACTTTTGCTTTTACTTTGATTTTGACTTTTGGATAGAGTTTCCTCTTTTGCTTTTTTTGAGTGTTGCATAATAGTACTCAACTTTAAGTCAATTGTTTTTCTAAATTGGGTTTACTGTACATGATTTGATCTATAGTTGGTGATATTGCTATAAGAGTTTCTTCTAGCAAAAAAAACAAGACGACAAAAAGACCTTAAAAAAGACTGTCAGAGACACTCTTACGCATT
Organism: Tachinus rufipes; assembly: GCA_963932245.1. Classification (NCBI taxonomy): domain Eukaryota; kingdom Metazoa; phylum Arthropoda; class Insecta; order Coleoptera; family Staphylinidae; genus Tachinus; species Tachinus rufipes. Next base: position 82,985,804 of record OZ010747.1, on the reverse strand, counting down.
GCACTAACAATAATTCTAAAAAGGTTTTTGAATGTTGTTTTAACGTTGAAGAGGCAAAGGCAGTAAAATTGACTATTTTTGACAAAATAGAGAAAATAGAAAATAAACAAGTATCACTTTGTTTTTGGGAAAAAAAATTAAAAGAGGAATTTATGAATCTTATATAACAGATGCGCTCAAAAAAACAGATTCCAGGTAGATTCAGTTTACACTTTTTAAAAGTTTTTGATACCGTTGACTTCTTCTTTGTTGGCCATTTATACGCCACTGCTGGCGTCTTAGCCTTTTCTCTGCTTGTAATGCTGGCAACTTACATTACAAGGGACCTACAGTTTTAAGTGGATTCCGAACCACTGGAGAGAATTATCACTCCTCAGAGAAGGTTTTAGCCGTAAAACCCCACGCTGGCAAGGCGGGTTGGGGAGTGGGAGAGCGTATAGAAAGTGAAAAGTATACCACGGTATATGATCGAACCCACGATCTTCGGTACAGCGGCCGGATGCCTAGACCACTGCGCCACGCTCTCACCTGCGCCACGCTCTCCGTTGACTACAAGATACTAATTATAAAGCTATGTGGTATTGGAGTTAATGGCACCTTGTTACTGTGAATTCAATCCTATTTATCTTACAAATCTCAATGTGTGCGCATTAGTCAGTGTGTTTCTAGTAATATTGATGTTACGTCGGGTGTTCCACAGGGGTCACATCTTGGACCTTTACTGTTCAATATCTTTATCAATATTGTGGTACACTGTTTTTATAATGCGCGTTGTATATTATTTGCGGACGATATAAAAATCTTTATGAAAATTCAGTCTTTAGATGATGCTATACTACTTAATGAAAAAGTACAGATTTTTTCTAGTTGGTATCAGACTAATAACGTACTACTTAATTTAAATAAATGAAAAGTGATGACATTTTCTAGACGTCAGTCTACGGTGATGTATGGTTACTCTCTCATGAATGTAATGTTGTTAAGAGTTAACACTATTCGTGATTTAGGCATTACGTTTGATTCAAACTTTTCATTTACACTACATATTGATACTGTTGTGGCTAAAGCTTATCAACTTTTAAGATTTGTCAAGCATAACTCTAAGAAGTTTTGTGACCATCGTACTCTAATTATCTTTTACAACGCTCTAGTCTTCATCGAATCATCTAGTCATCTTGAGTATTGTTCAAATGTGTGGTCACCATACACCGCCGTTAGTAAAGGAAAAATTGAACAAATTAAAAAAAAAAAGTTTGTTTGTTTTTTGGCGTATAAATGCAACATTGCAGGCAGCTACACGAAACTGCTCTCTACATTTAATATGACCAGTCTTGATGAAAGACGTTTTAATTTTGACGTGAGACTAGTTTTTAAAATGCTTCGTGGGATTATTGACTGTCCTGACTTGCTCAGCTCTATAGGTATTTATGTCCCAGCTCGAGTTTTGCGCAATGACTATTTATTTCATATACCGTACATATTATGCGGTGCACTCTGCATCTACTTGTATTTTGCGGCACGCCAACAAAGTTAAAGTGGATTTTTTTAAAGAATTTTTTAAAACCCTGCGACGTGCATTTGTCACCCATACGTGACCTTTTTTATATTTTATTTTAACTATTTAAGTCTTATTCTTATTTTTAATATTAGTTGTTTCATGTTTAATTTATGTTTTTTAAATTGTAAATATATACTTATTTTGTAATGGCTTCTGTTGACTAGTAAATAAATAAATAAATAAATAAATAAAGATTGTATGTATGAACAAACCAACTAAACAATGGTTCCTTAGCACATTGGCAATAGACATCTTATTGAAAAGCAAAGACTTCAGATCATGGATTTGAAAGACTTACCTGAACTAGAAAGGGCGATAATTTAGGCTTTTTCGTTTTCTAAAAAAAAGTTTAAAGTTAAACATTGTGCAAATCAATCACTGCATGGTCGCCTTTGCGGCTCTCAGTGCAAAAATTGTCAAACACAATATTGACATTGCTTTTTTCCAAGAACCTTACATATATAAGAAAAAAATAAAGTGGTTAAGCATACCAAACAAGTAGCTGCTAGCACCACAGCCCATATGCAAACCTCGTACATGCATTTTAGCAAGCCATGTACTTAATTTAATGCCATTATGGGTCCTATGTTTCAGAGATCTAGTGACTGCCAAGGTAGTGGTAAATAAAGTTTTAAAGTGATCATTGTCTGATTATGCATACATGTGATTCAATATCAAATCTAAAGAAAAGCTTTTTTTAGAATACAAAAACCCAAGAAAAGGTAACTAGGATTTATACGACAAGATACAAGTTAGACAAATCGGTCTCTGTTCAACTACAGCAAAAACATCACAAGAGTTAGAGCATAACTGACATATTTGTTAATTTTATTAAAACCGCCTTTAAAAAAAGTTGCCCTAGCACTGTCAAACACACCTTCATCAAGATTACTTGGTACATGATCAAGGCAAAGGTAGTTGAAAGCACTCTGCAGGAACTGCTGCTAACACACTTTCTAAGCTCTATGCTGACGGAATTTCTAAAACAAAAAAATTTAGAAATGCCAAACAAAAAGATAGACAAGAATAACTGAAAAAAAAAAATAAAGATCATAATTCATTATGGCAACTTGGGCCACTGCATCAGTAAGAAATATGATGTAATAATACCACATCTAAACGAATGGATAAAAAATAAATACCTGAAAACAACCAAAGAAATTATTTGATACACAGATGGATTCAAAAATCAAAAACAAAACGAGCTGAAATCTACAAGGACAATCACCAAGGAAAACAAACTTTGCTACTTCTGGGTAAATATGCCTCTATTTTTAGCATAAGTGCCTGCCATAGAGTAGTGCGCCAGGGACATGATAGAAAAGAGATTAAAACCAAACAGACTGATAACTATTATGTCAAACAGTTAACCGCCATTGCAGGCTCTGCAATCGCCAATAATAAAATACAAACTGGTTATTTTCTGCATATTCAGTTTAGAAGTAGTGGCCACAACTTGCAAAGTTTTCCTGGTATGGATACCAATAGACCAGGAAACAAAAAAAATCTTATGGCAAATCAGTTTGCCAAACAAGGAGCAAAAGAAACGTTTACTGGATTAGAGTCTGTTTTTGAGATCCTATACCAAAGACCAAAAAAGAAATAACCCTTAGAAAACTTAAAGCAGATCACAGTAATCTGTGGAAAGGTTGTAAAGAATTGACACATTCCAGAATAATCTATTGCATAATTTTAAAACAATGGTAACGCAAATGAGTTGCATCAGACTGCAAACGCTCACAAGACTGATAACCAGACATTCTAGACTCGACAACCACTTGCATAAAATAGAGATAGATGTATAAAAACGACGAGTCAACAGCCATCTTTGGCAAAAACAACCTAACTGCAAATATAACAAAAACATTGGTTTAAGGTACTGGACTTTATTGAAGAGGCAGAGCGGCTAAAGAAGTAGAACATTAGAGGTGTACAACAGGCCTAAAAGAACTGCAGCGCAAACCACTTCAAAGTGAGGAAGAAAACACTACTAAACAGTACGGACTGCCCAGTGTCTTTTAAAGATTTTTTTCTTTCTATGTTTGGTTTAATTTATATAAACTTAATTCTTCTACAACTATTACTATGTTCTTCAAGTTGTTGCATATAATATGGTGTCTTTAAAGTCAGTATAAAAACTGCTGTCGATACAGTTTGCACTAACTTAGTTGTCTCAATTGTTCAAGTTTTTGATGAAATAAAAGTTTAATTATAGTTGACTTCTTTTTGCTGTAAATACATTTTTATTATTAATTAGACTTTGAATTATAATATCAATCAATCCATTGGCATTTGTTTTGATTTTGTAGACCTATTTGTTTGAAATAATTGTCTTTCCTGAAAGTAACTTTATTGTTTTGTAAATAGTTAACGCTAGAGAATTATCGGATTTAGTCGTCCGTTCTGTTGGGTGCCACTAGTAGTATTGTTATAAAAAAATATTAAATCCTATCACATCTACGAGAATACCGGTAAACCTTTCTTTCTAGAAAAATATTGACACGTACAGCGCTGTTTTTAAATTAAAATTTGTTCTTATGAAACAAAACGCCAACCAATTCAATATCCAAACAAAAAAATGTTTGTAATCACTCTTTTTATATGTTGAACTACATACAATATTCTATGTCTTCATGTTTTTGGTTAAAGATTTGAAGTTATATTTAATAAGTAAAAAGTTAACAAAAAACTAATTAAAAACGTCACTTTTCTAAAATTAATTGCGGAGAAACGATTTATTGCATCAAATTTCTACAAATTTGAGGACACAGATTGGACTTTTTTCTACAATGTGTGAAAATTTTATTCAATTATATTCAGGCGTTTTCTTGCTGAGTTTGATGCTGTAAACTATTCTTCTCCCTTAAGATCTTTACTATGTTGTAATTTATTTTTTTAGCAGATACTTTCAAACATAAGTTTTTATTCCAAGTTTCTTTATCCTGTGCTATTTGAAACAAATTTTTTTATGTACTTATGTCATCTATCTATCTTTTCTAGTCTTACCAGATTTTTCTTTATCTTTTGGTGGTAAAGGCATTAAAACGGTTAGCTGAAAATGCATGCTAATAGAATTAGTTAAAACTAATTATCAGTTTTGAATCTTTTTAGTTTAGAGTTGCGTTCTAACTTGATAATAAAGTCTACTAAACACCCAATTGTTCTAAAGTCTTTTCAAATTATTATTGTATACAGAAAAGCGTTTACCTAAATTAAAAGAATATAAAATTTAAAAAATAATCCAACCGATTGCAGTTTTAATATGTTTAACACAAACATGATTTAAGCATATTTATGTTTAAGAAATTTAAATAGTAACTAAAAAATAATTCTAAAAGCAGGAAGAATAATGTTTATCATTAAATGTAAACAATTTATAGATTTATATAATATAGCAATAAACATAGATCTAGATAATTTTTATTAAATAATAATAGTGATATTTTTCCCGACCTACATTCAACACAATCATAACTTCTAGGACATGGACATTGATTAAATTGTTTACCTTTATTCATGTAATAATTAAATTTATTTTAAAACATTTCTATTTATTAGTAGGTAACTTCTAGCAATAATATTAAAAGCAATTTGTTGTTTAAAATTAAAAATACAAGTTGTTTATCATAAATAATACAATGGATGGGCTAGATAGTATTTTAAATGCTAAACTATTTTAATTAAATTTAGTTTCAAAACTAACATGTCTAATATATACTGAATTGGGTGTTTGTTAATTTATTTTGTTAATTATGGTAAGAATTTATTATAATATATATATTTATAAATTGAAAAAGTTCTTAAAAAAAAAACCGCAACTACCGCTAATGTTGTTTTTAGAAAATCGTAAAAATCTATCGCTATTATTAGAATATTTTATAACAAATATTTATCATTCGTGCTATTATTAGCCTTAAACCGTTTTATCTAACAAAATGAAACAATCAACAGTTTAGCATTAGAGCCGCAACTACTCAATACACTACTACTATCATACGTTTTATTAAATTTACAGCTTTTATACTTTGAAATATATAAAAATTATTGCTATCAATCCAATAAAAGAATAAACCAATTTTATTCAAAGACTGTAGAAATTACGGCTTTTTTTAAATCTACTTAGTGAAAATAGTTAACTTCAACCGGCTACATTTAATGATTACAATCAAATGTGCAATATTTTATTGAATATTTCAATATGTTTCAATCATTTGAATGCTTATGCTGTTATCTGAATAATAATATGATTATTTATTAGGTTTTGCATTGAAATGTCATTTGTGTACGGCCAACATTCTTGCAAATACCTCCTGCAATCATCCAGTCGACATTGTATCAATGGATGCCCTTGCCTTTTGTCCGGATGTTAATTCTGTTTGTATTAAGTTGAAAAATTGTAAGTATTTTTTGCAAATCGTAATATAATTGATTTAAAAATAAATGTTATGGAGTTTTTTGTTTTAATCTTATGTTAGCAAATTGTAAACAATTGAACTGTAATTTGCATACTAAATTAAAAATTCAATGTTGAATCGTAAAGCATATTTATTGTTTTTATTGCGATTTTGGAAATATTACAAATTTACGTTCATAAAAAGTTTGAATTTTTGTTCCTAGGACTAATATGAAACAAAAAATATAAAAAAAAAACTTTTCATTAATAACAAGTATTACCCCTTTTTGCATTAATAACTGCTTGAAGTTCACAAGGAACACTTTGAATTAAATTAAGGATCACATTTTGGTCGATACTATTCCGTTCCTGCAATAGCAACTGTCTTAGCAGTTGTTGGAGCAGGTGTATGCTTTCGGATACGTCGTCCCAACTCATTCCAGACATGTTTTATGGAATTCATGTCCGGGCTGAGAACTGACCAATCAAACCGCAAAATTCTCACTTCATCCAGATAATCTCTGACAACTCTGGCTACTAGAGGTCTAGCATTATCTTGCATGAAAATGTCGCGCTTACCCATAGCTGCCATGAAGGGCATAACATGATCTTCGAGAACCTCCATAATGTATTTGTGAGCAGTCAGAGAGTCATTCTCTATAAAGACCAACTCTGTGCGTGCTTTGGTAGAAATTCCTACCCAAACCATAACCGACAAACCGCCAATAATACAAACTGAAGCGTATCTTTCTTTGCGCCTTTTTCACACTTTTTGACATTTGTCTGATCCATTGAGGCAAAAACGCAACTTATCTAAAAACAGTACACTGCTACAGTTCTTATTATTCCATGCCCGGTAATTTTGGGCAAAAGCCAATCTTTTTTTACATCTCTAACTTTATGGAATTGATTTCGTAAATAAACTGCAGAAAATGTTCTATTCCGCAAACTTGTGAACACCAAAATTTTGCTCAAATCCTGATTTTCTAGTTATCAGGCCAGTATCCAATTAACGCTGATTTACCTTTTTTACAGCACAAAAGCTTTTACCAACAATCTTTGCAGTTTTCACGTTTTTCTCGATCTTTTAATGAAAAGAAAAAAAATGATATCTATTTTTTTAATTATTTTTACTTGGGCGGGTAGATTATAATTAACATTAAGTAGTTTAAGTTTAATCTATACTTTCCACTTAACTGTACAAAAGTTTGTTTTATTTGCAAGCGTTTAAAACATTTCGGTAGGTAGGTAGGTTACTTCAGATTATAATTATCACCAAGTGATATGAACTAAAGTGCTTATCCACTTGTCTGAGTATTTATTATTAAGAAACGTAGGTAGGAGTTAAAAGTTGACTATATAATAAAAGCTGATAAAATTTGCATTAAAAATAATTATATACATTATTTTGTAGTCACAGCGATTACTGGCTTATAGGGCGCTAAAGAATAAAAAAAAAAGTTTTTTGTATTTTTACAAGCCAAGAAGCCGGATTCTTTTGTTTGGACCGTTAATTTTGACAGTCCTCTCCTTCTCCCCCAACTACTTGCCCTTCCTTCCACATAGCGTTTACGATACGCGTCAAATTGTAATGTTAGTGCGGTCTCTTTTTTACCTACTTCGTTTATGGAGAAAAGTAATAATCAATCCTTTAACAAAGTTTCTAAAGATAGCTATCAACAAACAAAGTAATAAGGACTTAAACTACTTATATCATAAGCTTGTACTTTTCCTGTACTACAAAAAAAAGCCAATCTTTTTGATTTTGACATTGTTTTAAATAGAGAATTACTGTTACACAAGGTAGTATAACTCAAAAATCCTCAATCTCAACAATTTTCTAATGTTATGTCGCCTATGTTCTCAAGCATTATGACGGCAAGAGCTGTACCGTTGCGTTTGATGGCTATTCAGCGGCACCATCCACTACGTAGACAGCTAAATAAAACCAAAATGCAAGCTAAAGAAGTCAGTTGACATATACTTTAAACACAAAACATAAAACACACTCAAACAGGATGGTTTTCTTTCTATTGAACACAATAAATCTAAACTTATTTCATTTCTTTTAACTGCTTTTTACTGCCATGGAATTAAAACAAAACAAGAATCTAATAACGCTGGTGAATTGAATATCCGCGTAGGAGTTTTAAATTCCTAAACTAGTGACAAAGTAGCAATAGTTGAGTGTTGATTTTATTGTTCTCCTTATGGCTTTAACCCTATCTGAAAAACAGATATTATTTGTTAAACCAAGCCACGGCAGAGTACAAAAGAAGGTAAATTTAAGTCAGCAATTGCAAGCTATGGGCAATAAAAAACTGCATACTTCTTGTGCATGAATTTAGCGGATGTGATACAACTTCCGCTGCATATCAAAAATGAAAACTTGTATGTTTCAATTTGTTTAAAAAGCAAGTTACACTGCAAAATATTACAATAAAACTAAAGCTTGAAACAAAATATTCCTGGCATGGTTCAATGCACCTCACAAGCAAACTTCCCTTAACATGCATTGTTACAAAGCTTGTACCAAATTAGTTTTAAATGTTAAAGCAGACCTCTCTGCGCTGTCACCCACAGAAGAAGCAGCAATGCAGCATGCTTTTCGTGTATACCACCAAATCCAAGTTAGGTTAGGAAATGAGTTTCCTTCAGAACAATGGGATTAAAAGTTTGAGCCAGCCGGTTGATCCCAGTAACTACAGAAGACGCAGCAGAACCTAAGGCAATCTTTAATCTCATTTTTTGCAAACGTATAACCCCCCTTCCACAATGATCCAACGTATCTAAAATTGTAAGCAAGTCAATAAATTACATATTGTGCCGTGCTAACTTTTTTTTGTTGAAAAAAACGCAACCAATAATGCTCTATAACTCTGTAACCGCTAAGAATACTAGAAAAATGTATATGATCATTTTTATTGAAAATTTTATCAGCTTTTATTGTGTATACAGCAAAGAATACAGAGCAATATGCCTAATGGACCACCTTCTAAAAGTATTTCTTAAATTCATCCATAAAAGATTATACAGGCTATGCGAAGAACCCTTATCACCAACTCAATTTGGGTTTAGAAATGCAATTTGCACGCGGGAGGCTCTGTTCAGCGTACATGTGCTCTTTTAAAGATGCAAAGACATGGACGTCAACATCTACGCTTGTTTCATAGACTAAACGCAGGATTAGACGACAAAGACCTAAGAATCATCACCAAGCTTTACTGGAATCAGACCGCCTCTGTGAGATTGGAAGGAGGAAATACAGACGAAATCAGGATTCTTCGAGGCGTAAGGCAAGAGTGCGTACTATCGTCCTTGCTTTTCAACCTATACGCAGAGCAAATATTCAACGAGGGCTTAGAAGACATCGAAGCGGGAAACTTAATAAACGGAGAAAAACTGAACAACATTCGATACGCGGATGACACAGTAGTCTTTGCCGACACTCTAGAAGGTCTACAAGAACTTATAGACAAAATAACAACGAGTAGCCAAAAATACGGACTCGATATCAACGCGAGCAAAACCAAGTTCATGATCATAAGCAAAACCTACATACCGAATTGGCACATCCAAAGCAACCATCAGCCTATCGAGCAAGTGAGCAAATACACATACCTTGGCACCAACATCAACAACCAATGGGACTACTCGCAGGAAATAAAAGCACGCATTAAAAAGGCCAGAGCAGCGTTCAACGGAATGAGTGTCATATTTAAGAACCACCATCTTACACTAGACACAAAAGTAAGACTTCTTCGTTGCTATATATTCCCAGTCCTGCTGTATGGCGTGGAATCATGGACACTCACCAAAGCAACAACCAAAAAGCTTGAGGCATTTGAGATGTGGCTCTATAGAAGAGTGTTGAGGGTATCGTGGACGGAGCACGTAACAAACAAAATCATCCTACTAAGAATGTGTAAAGAGAGAGAGAGAGGTTGCAATCACCGTCAAGGCTCGTAAACTTGAATACCTTGGACACATCATGAGGAACGAGAACAGCTACCAACTACTGCAAAACATCCTACAGGGAAAGGTGCTGGAAAAGAAAAGCGCGGGAAGACGGCGAATATCCTGGCTTAAGAACTTAAGAACTTGGTTCTCAATGACGACCACGGAACTTTTCAGAGCTACAGCCAACAAGGTGATGATAGCGAACATGATTGCCAACGTCCGGAACGGATAGGAACCTGAAGAAGAAGAATTGTGTATACAGGGTGATTCTTAACCTATGCGCATAAACTCGAGGAATTATAGTTTACAATCAATAGTATTGATGAATGTTAAAAAAAATGTAGGAAAAGTTTTATAATAAGCGAGATAATTAATTATAAAGTTTCTGGAAAATTAAAATTTATTACTTCAAAAAAATCGGTGTGCCATGTCAACATTAAAATAATAAAAATGTAGTAAAGCTTTTAATCAACTAATTATCAAAATAATAAACAAATAACAAAAATGCAAAATTATTAAAACACTTAATATCATAATAATTGCTCAAAATTATTTCCTCTATTTTCCAAACACATCTGCGCCGGCGAAGCCATGTTGCGCTACATGCACGGCAGCTAGTATGCGATATCGCAACTCTTCAACACTGTTAATTTTGGTAGCGTATACCAGATGTTTCATATGCCCTCAAACATAAAAGTCTAGGGGATTTAGGTCATGTGATCTAGGAGGCCAAGCAGTTGGACCTCCTCGACCAATCCACTTCCTCGGGAACAAATTGATACTACATGCGCTGTCTAACATTAATTAGAACTTCTTCCAGTAGTGCAAATAGGGTCTCTTGTAAAAAATTTAAATAAACTGCACCCGTTACACGATTTGGCAACAAAAACGGTCCAATAAGATGGCCGTTTACAATTCTAGCCAAAAATCTGTGTTGAAAGTTTGTACGCCGGGTAATGTGTGGATTTTTAACTGCCCAATTATGCGTTTTTTAAATTGTGCACACCGCTACGAGTAAAAATTGTCTTATCTGTCACTAAAATGTTAGAAAAAAAATTGGGTTTACATCATGCTGACGCAACAGCCGTTTGCAAAATACTTCCCTAAGAGAAAAATCTGTAGGTAACAGGGCATGTACGCATGTATACGCTGCACATGGTAGCGATACAGTAATTCATGTTTTAATATGCGTCATACAGTTGACTGCGATACCCCAGTTTGATCTGCAATTATCCGGGTACTGATGTCAGGACATTCTTTAGAAATATCGACAATATTCTCCTTGAAATTAAAAATATGCCTTAGTCTACAACGTCCCCCAAATTGTTTAGGTCTGGGCTGCAAGTGCCCAGTTTCTCTTGCACGCTGTACCAAACGTACAAACAATCCACGAGCCGGATGATACCTTTGAGGAAACCTCTCGGAGTAAAGGCAACCTGCAGCCACTAAATTTTGATAAACTTCTCTATACACCAATATCATATCCACAAATTCTGCATTGGTCATGTTATGTTGCGCCATAATATAATTTTATTACACACTGACAGGCGCCACCTAGTTTTTTTTTTCATTTTTTTGGCAACAACAGCCGGAACTTCAACGTGCATTATTTTAATTTTGGCATAGCACATCAATTTTTTTCAAGTAATAAATTTTAATTTTACTACATTTTTTTAACATTTATCAATAAAATTGATTGTAAACTATAATTCTTTGAGTTTATGCGCATAGGTTAAGAATCACCCTGCATAATTAACTTTTATCTCCATTTTTTGAGACGAGTTCTAGCGGCGTGTCATATTTGTCAAGACTTTTAGTATATCCTTCACAAGGTACCTATAAATCAATGTACAATATTTTAAAACTTTTGGAATTTTTTAGAGGTGAAAAGCTACTTTGACTGGACTATTAAAGATTTGTTGGTGAACTATAAAACAAATTTCTATGAAAAGTTTTTATACTTTTCTAGCTAGCTAGAGTATTTACTATGATTGCTTCTGTGCAGTTAAATTAATCAATTTTTGCATATATCTACCAAGTCTATTAATTGTGTAATTAAATATATAAATAAACTTTTTCTTTACCTTTTGCTGCACTTAGTTTATCTTATTGTTGGCACTTATAGTTTTTTGTAAATGTAATGTTTGCAATGTATTATAAAAATGTAAAAACACTATAAAGCTGCATGTTAAATTAATGAACGTTACATTTATATCATTGTTATCTGACAGTTATTCAGTAAATTTGTTTTGTACAATTCATTTAATTAAATATATTATTTTAATTAACTAATTATTAATAAACACATAAACATTGTTTATCTTACAAATTGTATAATTAATATTTTTATTTTCTGTTTTAGTGACTCATGTAGATAGACGATGCCACAACAAAACAATTAGCGGCGAGAACGTTTGCAAAAAGATGATTGTTGAGCCAAATAAATGGAAAGAATGCGATTGGTGTGAAACTGAATTTTGTAATTCTGCTATCAATCCTGCACCTGCATGGTTTATAATAGTATATTCTAGCATATTAATAATTTTTAAAATAACATTCTTTTAATATTAATCATACTTGTTTTTTATATCATTTAAGATAATCATTTCCTGTTATGTTTCATTAATTGTTACTTTATCTGATAAGACACTTGAATAGTTTTTATTAATTAATTTAGGTATAATATAATTTATATTGAATCTTAGAAATCTGCGATTAAATCACTAATTCAATTGTTATTTATGTATAGATTATTATTAAAACAGATTAATAATTTTAAATTATATTTTTAGAAATTATTATTAGGTTTATGTCACGGCCATTAGAATAATAGAATTCAATAAATGAAATCATACAAAATTTGTACACTTGAGACGTGATTTAAGCAATCTACAAGTGTTATTATTATTATGATATTGGTATCAAAGTTTTTAACAATAGAAATAATTTAATATTACATTTTGTTAAAATTTATAATTTTTTTGATTTGGTTTTACTCAATTGGGTTGCTACTTCAGATAACAATAAGTAAACTGCGCCTGACTATAGATAGGACAAAGGAAGCGATGTTTGGTCTAGTTTGAAAAATGTGCGTTAAAAAGAAAAGTTGGTACATCTTCAGGGTTTGTTTGTTTTTACTAGATTACAGGTCTTAGACTGTAGTTCTTTGTGGGTTTGAACGCAAAAAGTAAATACAATAAAGGTAGCTCATAGGTGGTGTGTTGATTTTAACTATTTAAAACTTTTTTTGTATTTTTTTATTACAAACTATAGACAATTTATAGTAATACTTAATTAAAACACTGGTGATTTTAAGTTCTAAAGATTTATATAAAAAAACTGCACACTACACAGAAAATAACAATTTAAAAGTTTATAAGCTAAAAGATTTTTTATAAAGTAGGTGGGGTTATTATACAAAAAAGGTTAATTTTTTTAAAACAAATTTACTGAATAATAATAATTAGTAAACAATATTAAAAAAAATTAAAATAGTTTAAGAAAAGCAAAAATTAAACAAAAAATAAAAAAGAAAAACTACAAATGCAGGTATAAAACAATTAGTATATTAAATGTTCAGTAAATATAATCTATTAACATCTACTTGATTATTTAATAAAATGCCTTAGATATAATTAAGTTTAATACACAAACTTAATTATATCTATTAATTTTGGAGTCAATAGATACTTAAAAAAAAAAAAATAATCTAAGTTGAGTCTTTGAATTTTGTCTTAAGTCTTTATATGTGTGTTAATTTTATTATTAATTTTTTTTTTTAATTTTTAAGTTTGCACAATGTTTTTTTTAAATATTTTTTAATTTCTTTACAGTTAAGTTGAAGTTTTTGTACTTTATCTTAAGCCATTTTACATGTGTTAAAGTCATTTCTATATTTTAATAATACATAGTTAATATTTAGTGACTCTAAGTAAGCGTTATTTTTTAAAAATTATTATATATTTTTTAAATTACATAACATTTGTTTAATTTTTTGGCATTTTTAAGAAGGTTTTTCAGCTTTAAGTTAAATATCTGAATTTTGTCTCAATTTTTTTTATTTGTATTATGTTTTATTTTAATATTTTAGAGTCTAGACAGTTTCATTTTGTTAGACTCATTTGTCCTTGGGCTGAAAAATCAACCCAAAAAGCGGATGAACTACATCAGGTAGTGAACGGCATGAGGATGCAGAAGGCAATCGGAAAACCACTGCATTAAAGACCACATAGTGGTATTCCCTGCATTATCATCATGACTAAAGTCAGGACTAAATATAATACCGGAGTAAGTCTTCTGATCGGATCTCCGAGGAGAACAGTTGTGACTAATATAAGGAACGCAACAGACACAAAAAACATCCTGCTACAAAAATCAATCAGAATTGGAACATGGAATGTACAAAGCATGTACAACCTAGAGAAAAACCACAACATAATCTTGTAAATGAATAGAATAAACATCAAAATAATGGGAATCAGTGAAGCTTGCTGGATAAACTGCGAATAGAGTAGACTTCAAGACAAAACCATCTACTACTCAGAAAGTAATGACAGTCAACATTGTCTTGGAGTTGCGGTTATACTTGACGAAACTCTTAGGAGATCTGTAAAAACTTTATACCCTTATCTCCCCGTGTTTTGATTTTACAACTCAAGACATACTGTGCAACATTCAACCTAATTCAAGTCTGACAACGGATAAAAATGACAAAAAAGTGGAATCCTTTTACAAAGACATTGATGAGGTCATGAAATTGACTAAGAACAAAGATGTCACTGTACTCCTGAGGGACCTAAATGCAAAGATTGTACAAGGTTCATATGACAAGTGAATTAAGCCGTACGGATTGGGCAAACGAAATGAACGAAGATATCGTATCTTACAATTCTGTCAAAAAAAATCCATGGTAATAACTAATACCTTTTTTAAATTACCAAAACGTTGCATGTACACTTGAAAATTGCCACGAGACAATAAAGAACGTATTGTCAGGAATCAAATCGATTATATTCTCGTCAATCAGAGATACAGAAATGGAGTGAAAAGTGCCAAAACATACCCAGGAGCAGATATTGGCTTAAATCATAATCTTCTTGTTGCGGAGATTATGGTGAAACTCAAAAAGCTAAAAGTCTCGTTAAACTAAAGACCTATTGGTACCAACCTACTAAGAAATAATAACGTGAAAGCGAAAGTGCAGTTGGAGATAAAAGAAAACCTAAATAAATTAATAAACACCCGTTCGACAACTCAGAATCAACCTGAAGACATGTGGCAAAATTTAAAATAAGCCATCATAGAACCTTGTGAGAAACATCTGAAACCTGAGAAAAAAAAACAAACCGAAAAGATTGGAAGACCAACAAAATATTAAGGCTTATGGAAATAAAAAGAAACCTAAAGAATTCAGACACACAAAAGTATAAAGAAGTACAGAAAAAGATCAAATATAAATGTCGACAAGCTAAGGAAGAGTGGCTAAAAGAGAAATGTACTAAGATAGAAAATCTACAGAAACTGCACGACTCTCATAACACGCATAAGAAATTAAAAGAGTTTACTGGAATTGGTTAAAAACAAAGATCATACATCCTTACAAATGAGGAAGAAAACATTGTGCTAGATATTGAAGATCAACTGACACTATGGGAAGATTACGTCAAATCCCTTTTTAATGATCAAAGAGAAGAGATAACTACCAACAATATAAATGACACTGGATCACTTATTTTAAAAGAAGAAGTACAAGCAGCAATAAAATCAGCCAAAGATGAGTATGAATGACACTGGATCACTTATTTTGAAAGAAAAAATACGAGCAGCAATAAAATAAAAAAAAAGATAGAAAAGCTCTTGGCCCTGACAATCTGCCTGTAGATGTGCTTAAGATGATTGAAGAGCAACATTTAGATACTATAATCTCCCTATTTGATAAGATCTATGAAACAGGAATAATACCACAAGAATGGCTTCAGTCAACGTTTGTCACAATTCCTAAGAAGCATAATGCCAAAAAAATGCGAAAAACACCGTACGATTAGCTTAATGAGCCACACTCTAAAAATCTTTCTCAAAGTCATCCACCGTAGGATTTACAAGAAACTGGAAAAAAGCATAGGAGATACCCAGTTTGGCTTTAGAAAAGGAGGAACAAGGGAAGCCTTGTTTGCCTACAACGTCTTGATGCAGCGGTGTCTGGATGACAACCAAAAAGTATACGCCTGTTTTATAGATTATAATAAAGCATTTGATAAAGTGAGACACAAACAACTAATAGAAGCACTTGAACGAAAAAACCTTGACACAAAAGATATCAAATAATAGTAAAACAGTACCTAAACCAAAGTGCGTCCGTTTGCGTCCAATCCAAACTAACAAAAGCCGTTGAGATCAAGAGAGGAGTCAGACATGGGTGTGTTTTCTCTCTACTCCTTTTTAACATCTATTCAGAAGAAATCTTCACCAAAGCCTTCGAAAAAGAGGACGGCGGAATACGTGTTAACGGCACCCCACTGAACAACTTGCGTTACGCTGACGATACAGTTCTTCTTGCCAAAAACATGCAAGGACCATCAAAATATGCTGAATAACGTCGTCACAGTTAGTCGAGAATATGGGCTGACACTCAATGTTAAAAAGACCAAATACATGACGGCAAAAGTCTGGAAAGAGTCGAGAGGTATAACTATCAAGGTAAAAACGTCGACGGCGCCGTGGACTACTGCGCAGAAATAAGGATTTGCATTGAGAAAGCCCGTGCATCCTTTGTGAATATTAAAAAACTTCTCTGTAGTCGCGACTTGAGCCTGGAACTCAGAACTCGGATGCTCAAATGTTACGTATTCCCAGTCCTTTTATATGGTGTGAAAGCTTGGACCCTCAACGTGTATTGTGAGAGGAAATTAGATGCCTTTGAGATGTGGGTCTACCGTAGGATGTTGAGAATATCATGGACAGAACATGCGACCAACGTGGAGGTTCTGAGAAGAATAGAGAAAGACAGAGAAATCTTACTGGAAGTGAAAAAAAGAAAACTGCAATATCTCGGCCACATTATGAGAGGTCCGAAATATGAGATTCTCCGACTCATAATCTAAGGAAAAATTGTGGAAAAAAGATCTATTGGAGCAAGAAGAATGTCTTGGCTTAGTAATGTAAGAAAATTAAACAGGTCACGTCAGCTGATTTGTTTAGGGCGGCAGTTTTCAAAATCAAAGTAGTAATGATGATAGCCAACTTTCGGAATAGAAACGGCACATGGAGAAGAAGAAGATGTTTTTTTCAAAGTTTTACTTGATTTTATTACAAGGTTCTTTAGCTTTACGTTGAGTCTTTAAATTTTGTCTCAAATCTTTTTATTTGTTTCTATAATTTTAATTTCTCAAGTTTGAACAGTTTTATTTTTTTAGTGTTATTTTTACTACATTTTTTTTTTTAGAAAAACTATTTGTTTTGGCTTTGCAGCTTTAAATGATAGTGTGGTGGTCGTTGAGAACCATGTTTGTATGTTTTTGAGCCGGGATATGCGCCGTATTCTTGCACTTCTTTTTGCTTGCACTTTTCCTTGTAGTGTGTTTTGTAATAGTTGGTATCGGTTTTTAATCCTCATAATGTGCACAAAGTATTTGAGTTTTAGTGTATTGATGGTGGTTATAATTTTTTTTAAATTATTTATTCTTTGTAGAATGCGTGCTCTCCCAACATCTTTTGATAGATTTACATCTCTAGTATTTTGATTGTTGCTTTGGTGAGTGTCTATAACTTTACACCGTACAACATGATTGAGAATATGTAGCAGCGCTTAAGTTTTACTTTCATGCCTTGTGTAAGATTGTGATTCTTAAATATGGTGCTCATTTTGTTGAATGCTGTTCTGGTCTTTTTGATGCTATTGGTCGTTAATGTTAGTGCCAAAGATTTGGTATGTTAAATTTGCTTATAATAATAAATTGGATTTTGCTCGTGTTGATGTTGAGGCCGTATTTTTGGCAACTTTCTGTTATTTTGTCTATAAGGTTTTGTAATTTTTCTAGTATCAGCAAATATTATTGTTTAGGTTTTCTCTATTTATCAGGATTCCCGCTTCGATGTTTTTAGGGCTTTTTTAAAGATTTCTTCCGCGTATAAGTTGAAGAGTAAGTACGCATCAAAATTTTAATTTTGTTTGTATTTTCTCACTCTAATTTGACAAAAACGGTCTGATTTCAGTAAAGCTTGGTAATGATTCTTAGGTTTTTGTCATCTAAACTTGCGTTTCTTAGGATGTCTATTATTTTGTGGTGTTGAATTCTGTCAAAAGTTTTTTCATAGTCAATAAAGCAAGCGTATATGTCAACGTTCATATCCCTGCAACTCTGGAAGAGTACCTGTACGTTGAATAAGACGTTCCTTGTGCCAATTGCTTTTCTAAACTCAAATTGAGTTGGTGATAGTGGTTCTATGTATTTATATATTCTTTTGTAGTTTATTTTGAAGAATATTTATAAAAAGTGGTCTAATTGGAGTCGTATACTTGGTTTAGTACTGATAATAATAATTTTATACTGTCTTTGTTAAGGAGTTTTAGAAATTTTGATTCTGTGTTGTCTGAGCCGAATACTATTTCATCTTTTATTGTTGTTATTACGTACTTTTTCTGCTTAGCTTTGTTGTGCCGTATGTTTCAAAAGGTTCTGGATGAGTATTTATTTGTTTCTTTTGTAGAACTTCTATTTCTGTACAATTTTTTTATATTTTGTTGTTTTTGGCTTCTCTAATTCTATTTTTTATTGTTTTTCAAATTACTTTATAAAGGGTTTTTCAGTTGGCGCAAGTAGATTGCGGCCATTTTGTTTTGGTGACATTTATCAAATCTTGTATTTATTATTTAGTTACTTATGCCAAACGACCATGGCAAGTTACACAATTAAACAGCACATTCAAATAATAAAATTTTATTATCAAAATAAGTGTTTGTTAGTGCAAACGTTGCGCGCATTACGCTCATTTTACGGTTGACGTGGTGACCCTTCACAGTCGACTCTTCAACGTTTAGTGGCTAAATTTGAAACGACGAGTTTGGTAAATAACCAGCCAACACCTGTACGTTTAAGGAACGGCGGAGAACATCGCCGCGGTCTGTAAAAGTGTACAGCAGAACCCGAAGCAGTCAATTCCTTGCCGTGCTCAAGAACTCTTTTGCAAACTTCAACAAGCTTTAATTGCCCCAAGATCTCAAAGTTTATGACTATAGAAAACGCTGTTTGTTTCCTGACTGGGCTTCAAATCGTTTGAAAGAAGACCCCAATTTTGGCGGAAAAATCATCTTTAGGGACAAGGCGCCTAAATTGAACCATATGGACCTAAACGACATATGGTTTTAGCAGGACGGCGCCACATGCCACACAGCGAACGCCACAATTGACATTCTACATGAACGTTTTGAGAGTAAGGTTATCTCTCGCAAGAGTAATGTAAATTGGTTACCAAGGTTATGCAATTTGACCTTGCTAGACTTTTTTGTAGGGTTTCTTAAAGTCGCAGGTCTATGCAAATAAACGACAATCGACTGATGCCTTAAAAGTGAACAAAACACAGGCCATCACTCAAATTCAGCCGGATCTATGCAAAAAAGTCAGTAAATATTGAACCACTCGGATTTGTGCCACCATAGGAAGCCAAAGCGGGCATTTGAGCAATGTCTATTCCACACTTAATGGCATACATAATCCTTTCAAATAAAAAAAAAAAATTTTTTTGTTAATACCTCACACACAGCTTGTTTTATTCTATTGCAACATCTTCCTGCTCTTATTGAAAAACTCTTTACTTGCTTTGGTTGTTTTTTGCAAGTCTTCTTTCTTTCTTCTGTTATCTATGGTATTTTTTTGCTTTTGTCTGGTTTCAAGTCATTTTTTATTTTTTTTACTATGTTGAAATTTTTTTTCATTTTTGCCTCCGTTGCTGGGTAATTTCTAACGATTGGGTAGATGCCGATGCTTATGTTTTTGTTGATCTTAATTGCTGCTTGTTGTCTGTTTGCGGTCTTTTTTAGTTTCCTCAGATCGTATTTGTTGCTGGTTTTCTTTTTAAATTTTTTTAATCTTATTTTGAAGACACCTACTGGTAGATATGATCCGATCTAAAGTTGGCTTTTGGGTATATTATACTGATATACAGCTGTTCTTAAATTCATTATTTACTAGAATATAATCTATTTAATTCTTTATGATGTGGCCGTGTATGTTTTGCGGTGATTTCTAGGTATAGAGTTTGCGTGGTGAGAGTGTAAAATATGTATTTATAATTACTAAGTTTTGTTTGTTTACAAATACGCTGAGTTGTTTTTCGTTTTTGTTTGGATAAGTTTTCCTTTGCATCCTTTGCCGATCTTTGAATTAAAATTGCCTATTAGTATTGTTAAGTCTTTCTTGAATAGTTTTTCATCGTTTTTAAAGATTTGAGTGTATATTATTTTTACTTTGGTGTCTTTATGTTCTGTTGTTGGGCCATATATTTGTATTATATTTATTTGGCAGGGATTTGCATTAATTTGGATTATCCTTGTTTTTTCTTAGTTATTAGTACAAAGTGATGGATGCTGCTACTGTTTTGTAGACTATTATTTCGACACCGTTTTTACTTTTGTTGTTTTGGGTCCCTAATTGTTGCTGTTGTTTATTCCAATAATTTGTATGCCCATTCTTTTTATTTGATGTATTGCGTTGTTTATTTTACCGTTTTGGGTCATTGTTCTTTATTACGTTGTTTACAACTATAATTGTTAGAATTTATCTGTGCGGATTTTTATTATGGTGGTTACTTTGTGCTTTCTACATTCTAATGTCGTTGACTGGTTGTTAGTTCTTTTGTTTTTTGGGTTAGATTTCTATCCTTTGTGTAGAAAAGTACCCGCACATTTAATAGCTATAAAATGTCTGCTTTTACCAGCAGTTACACGGTCACCAGAACTTTGTTGGTTTTCTAGCAGGGTGCACCGGACGACTATGTTGCCACTTGAGCAAGTAACGTTGACGTTTGAGGTAACGTTTGCTGTTGTTGTCATTATCCCATATTAGAGCTACTTAATATTTTTTAAACTTATCTATATTCTTTTAAAGTTTTTTTGCATTTTTTAGCTTAAGTTGAGTATTTAACTTTTCTTTAAAACTTTTTTATTTGTTTTCAAGTTTTTTCCATATTTTTTTACTTTTAAAATTGCAATTTTTTTTAAGTTTTTAAAAAGATCTTTTAGCTTTAAGTTGAGTATGTAAATTTTGCTTTAAATGTTTTTATTTGTGTAAAAAAGTTTTTTTACTTTTTGTCTTAAACATTTTTTTTTATAGATATTATATTTTCTTTAACTTAATAGTGTTTGTCTGTTTGCATAAAAAATAATAAAAAAGATAATCTTAATAGAAGTAAAAAAGAAAGTAAAAAATACTGAACTTATCAGAATTGAATTAAAAAAAAAAATAATTATAAGATACTTTTTTTTTCAAAATTGTTTTTAATATAAACAAAAGTTTTGAAAATGTTGCAGAACATTAAAAGACAGGTTTTTTTTTAAGATAAAGGTTTTTTATTTCAAATATATCTTTTATACGCCCCGAAAAGTTACAAACGATCAAAAAATAAAAAATAAATTTTGTTAAGTATTTTTGTGGATATATTTTAAGATACCTCGGAGCGTAGTGCATGGCTCTTTTGAAATTTTTGCACATATAAAAACACGTTTTAATTTATTTAAAAAAAAAATACCTGTTATCTTTTTTTAAGTTTAACTGTTCTTTAAAGTTCTGCTAAATTTTAAATATTTAAGAAAAAAAATTTTGACTATAAAAACTCATTTTTAGACAATTTTAAAGAAAAAAGTTTCTTATAAGTTCTTCTTAAAAATGCAATCCTGACAATTTACAAACAATCAAAAAAAGTAAAAATACGTAAAAAACTCGATTTTTTTTAATTTTAATTGAATATTACTCAAAAATAGCTTACTAAAAAAAATTAAGACTTAGAGAAAAGCATTTTCAGTGGTTTGAGCAAAAAAAAATATTTCGTACACTTGACTCCACCAAAAATTCTAAAAATTACTAAATATTTTTCAATTTTAATAACATTTTTGTAGAGTTTTTTTAGCATTGAATTATATATCTAAACTTTGTTTTAAAGCGTTTTTAAATTGTTGAAGTATTTTTTAAAATTATGTTCTTAATAACTCTCTAACTTAATAATAATTTTCTGAAACTCCTTTAAAATATTTAAAAAAAAAATTTTAAGTCTGTAAGCTGCGTCAGAAACTTTTATTTGTGTTAAAATTATTTTGTTTAATTTTTGGAGTAAACTTAATGATATTCTTCTGAAGTTTTATTTGCATTTAATAAAAAGGTTTTTTAGCTTTAAGTTGAGTTTCTAACGATTACAGCGGCCAAAAGTCAAGTATAGACAGTTTTTGGTTTTACAAATTTTGTCAGTATGACTAACCTCTTAAAATAAATGCTATACAGAAGTTCAACGTTTGTTGAGCGTAAGGACTTTCCCAACTAACTAAGAAAATTAATTAAAGGTTTAAAAACTACTGAATGCACTTATTCTGCCACTACTATTTGTACCACGACTATGTCTGGAAATTTAGAATATCTGACTAAGTTTGAAATTAATTATTAGTTGGTCAAAACCTGAGCAGAAGTTAGAATTAACTTCTTAAAATTGTCGCCGCTTGCTTGAGATAAGCGGAGCAGCAGTTGGTTTCTATCGCTTGTGCATAGGATACGTTTTTGCTAGCTTTAAAGATGCCCTTGAGAGAAGCGGTAGCCTGTTGGCGATGAGCAAGTGTCTTACCGTGGGCCTTGCCGTAGCAACTAGCATGCAGTTTTACGTAAACTAAGCAGTTTTTATAACTTGCAGTGTGCGGCCCACCGCTCTCAACTTCTTCTTCTTCTTGGTGCCGTATCCGCTAGCGAATGTTGGCGATCCATCTGGCTATAATGGTTTTATTGACGGCGGCGCGGAACAATTCCACGGAAGTCTTCCCGTACCACTGTCGCAGATTTTTTACCCAGGAGGTACGTCTTCTTCCCGGTCCCCTATTTCCGGCGATTTTCCCTTACATAATCAGCTGTAGTAGTTGATATTTTGAGTTGCGCATGATGTGTCCTAGATAAGAAAGTTTTCTTTTCTTGATGTTTGACATTACTTCTTTATCTTTGTGTATTCTTATCAGGACTTCCTCGTTAGTTACTCGATCTACCCAGCTGATCTGTAATATTCTACGGTAAACCCACATCTCAAACGCCTCAATTTTTCTCGATGATGCTTCTGTAAGAGTCCACGCCTCCATTCCGTAAAGTAACACCGAAAAAACGTAACATCTAACCATGCGTATTCTGAATTTTAAGCTGAGACTGTGACTACATAGCAAGGATCTCATCTTCCGGAAGGCTTCCCGAGCAAGTGCAATTCTGATTTTAATTTTGGCCAAGTAATCCCAGTTCTCATTCATATTGCAGCCCAGATAAGTAATGCGTTGCACTCTTTCAATAGCCGTGTTGTTTGCGTGGAGACCAGTATCAATTAGATTTGTGTCTTTGCTTTCAATCATGTATTTTGTTTTGGCTGCATTTAGTTTAAGTCCGTAGTCTTCTCCAGCATCAGCTACTCTGCTTAGTAGTCTTTGAAGTCCATCAGGCGTATCAGCGATTAATAAGGTGTCGTCCGCGTACCGTATGTTATTAATTGCTACGCCGTTCACTTGAATGCCCTCATCCACATCTTGTAGAGTCTCTTTAAAAAGTTCTTCGGAGTAAACATTAAAAAGAAGTGGTGATAGGATGCATGTAGCTATATGCCTGGACTCTTAAGAAAAAGTACGCTTAGTGCTTGGATGAGCCCCGACACACTTGGCACTCACAAATAATACGTTGCATCTGGATGCCGTTTGACCATGATGCTGGCAATGATTGCACTGTGCAGTTTTCTTTTTGTACTTAACCGTGCAACAAAACCCGCAGATATTGTTGAAAGAGAATTTTTTTTTCTGTTTTTAGTTCTTTGAAGAAGTTGGACATATAATAAAAATGAATTTTCTGTTCCTTCCCATGCGTGTTACGGATTTCGGTCAATAGTATATTACGCAACTCGAAGGTTGCCAACAACCCTGGGTAGAGAGACTTTTACTTGATTGTTATAGAGAAAGAGCGTTGTGCGCCCTTTGTATGTATTGGCAGAGATAAAAAACGTGAATGTGGGTTTAAAAGTTTAACAGTCGGACTTGAGTTGGCTGACTGAGTCTTATGAACAAACTAGGTTAAAGGACTTTTTGGCCTTGGGGCTGAAAGCCCACTTGGCGTTGAAAGCCCATTTGGCGCTAAAGGCGCATTTAGCGCTGATGGCACCTGACGGGGGTTGGCTGAAAACCTAGACTTACAAAAAGTTAAGGACAACTCACCTGGATCTTTTTTGGCATTTTTTGTCTTTTTCTTCTTTTTGCTGTTTAAAATTCTTTTTCTGAGAGCGAGGAATCAGGGTGGGCGGTGATTTTGGTCTTCAGTGTATCTAATGGTTCTTTGTCGGAGAGGTTAGAGTTAACCCAATTCTTGGCCGGCTTCTTGAAGGAAACCTGGGGTTTTGTTGAGAGGTTTGGTGAGCGGTAGTGTCATTGTGGCTTCTTTATTTATTAGATGGCCGGGCAAGAATTTGCTTAACAAGCAAATTTGTAATCATCAAAGAAACATTTTTACTCTAAGCTAGGTTAGTGTTTAGTAAGTCCGCTTTAATGAGCTTCTGGTAAGAGTTTTCCATCTCAGCAATTTTTGCGAGTAACTTCTCAAGCAGGTTTTTAGCTTCTGGATTTTTCATAAAGGATTCCCAGCACTTGGCCATTTGACAACTTTGGTTCAGGTTCTTGCTAGTCAATGCTGCCATTAGCGGTGATTGCCTAGTTGCAAAGGTTGCAGTAAAAACTGCAGTTATTGTGGGAGCTTTTTTTTCTTGCGCCTGCACTTTTTCAGGAGATTTCCGGTCAATAATTTGCTTAACAAGTAAATTTGTAGTTATCAAGGAAGCATCTTCACTCTGACGCAAAGCCAGCTTAAAGTTTTTTTTTAAGCTAGATGAAAGTGTTTTGCAGGTCCACCTTAATGTGCCTCTGGTAGTGGCTGTCTATCTCAGCATTCTTTGCGAATAACCTCTCAAACTGGTTTTCCAGCTTCTGGGTCTTTGCATAAAAGATTCCAAGCACTTGGCTATTAGACAGCTTAGGCGCGGGCCCTTGCTAGTCGATGCAACCATTACCGGTGATTGCCTAGTTGCGCAGGTTGTAGTAAAAACTGCAGTTACTGCGTAAGCTTTTTTCTCTTGGGTCTGCACTTGTCTTAAATCCTTTTATATTGATTTTTTTGTATTTTTTAATTTTGAAATCTGCACAATATTATATTTTTAAACTTGATAATATTTTTCTGAAGTTTGCCTTGCAAAATTGTTTATCATTAAGTTTTATCTGGATCTTGCCTAAAATTTTTTTTTGTCAAAAATTTGTTTTACATTTTTTTATTCTTGGAGTATCAGTTTATATTAATATTTTGTTAGAAAACTATTTAATTTTTTTTAAAGTATTAAGTTTTTTAAACTGTTTCAAATTTTATTTATGTAAAGTTTTATTTTCTTAGAGTTTTTAGATTAAAAATATTTATACTCAATAAAATTTATTAAAATTTTCTTTAAATTTAAAAAAAAGTTGTTTAGTTTTACGTTAAGTTTTTAGACTTTAATTTGAAATATTTTTATTTGTATTAAAGATTGTTATTAATATTTTTTTTAGATCGATTATAGCTATAAAAATTAAGTTTCTTGATTTTGTCTGCAACTTTTTATTTTTGTTAAAGTTTTCTCTGTTTTTTTATTTTTAAAATATGCACAGTATCAATTTCTTAAAAGCACTATTTTGTTTTTTAATTTAATAATATCCTTTTTGAGTATTTCTTGCATTCTTTAAGAAAATCTTTTAGTTTTAAGTTGAATTTCTAAGTTTGGTCTAATATTTTTTTAATTTTTAACACATAGTTTTCTTTATATTTGTTGATTTCTTTAGTATGCACAGTATCTTGTTTTTGGAGCCACTATATTAAAATTCAAAACAATTTTTTGGAGTGTTTCTTGCATTTTTTAACAATTTTAAAATTTTAAGTTACGTTTTTGAACTTTTCATTTGTGTTCTAGTAAATTATTTTTACCGTAAATTATTAAAACTAACTGCTATTTTCTTTCCCGTAAATTAACCAATGACAATTGAAGTTATTGTTTTGTTTCAGTAGCAACACAATGATAACTTCTTTTTATCTTGTAGAGTAAATACTTAGCTGTATCTGCCGTTTTGGCATAAAACAAATTTACAAACATTAATTAATTTGACTAATTTTTATTTCTTGTAATTTAGGAAAGTTGGGTATGATTGATAGTGTATATAAACGCCAATTTTATTTGTCAATTACAGTAAAATTAAAACTAACCTATAACAATATTTAATATCAGATAAACTTTCTTACTATTATTAATTTTATAAACAGTTTATTATTATCTCAACCTACATTCGGCAAATTGTTTGCAACTAGGACATGGGCGTTGATTAAATTGTCTACTTAATTAAATTTATTTTAAAACTATTCTATGGCTAATTAATTACATCTAGTGATAATACAAAAAGCATTTTGTTGTTTTAAATGTTAATAATACTTATCATAAGAAATATAAAGGATGGGAGCAATACATTAGACTGTTTTAACTGCCAAACCATTTCAATCAAATTTAGTTTCAAAATTAACATGGCTGTTATACATTGGGTTGTGTGTTTGTTAATTTATCTTGTCAATTATGGTATAAAATTAATATTATAAATTGATTTTAAATGTTATTTATTGTTGACTAATTTATGATATAGTTTGTAATTGCAATTATATAATTTAACAGTTTTTATTTGTTTGTTTGTTAGGTGTTGCTTTGAAATGTTATTCTTGTACGGCATACCTCCATGCTGATTCCTGCTGCAATGATCCAGTCGACTATGGAGAATTGGAATCTAACTTTTTTTCTTACTGTCCTGACGTAAATTATGTTTGTCTTAAGATGAAGAACTGTAAGTATTTGCACAAATTAAATTAGATGTGTATTATTAGTATTATTTTTTTTTCAAAAATGTTTTTTATTTTTTAAAAGATTTGAAATATTTTGCATTTATGTTGTTGACAACATAGATATAGTATCAACAAAAGTAGAAAGAATTACTAAAAAAAATGTTTTCTATCAAGATTTGTTCTAATTTTTAACGCTTTTATATCTATAAAATTCCATAAAAACATGAATTATCATTTATTTAGATTATTATAAGTCTTTCGATATTTTTTTATATAATTGGATGGCACTGAAGACTTTAAATTATTTAAATTCAAATTATGTGAGCCATTTATATAAAAATCAGCGGAAAAAAGTTGATTTAATTTCTGAAACGTCCGTCGGAAGAGCTAATTAACGACCGATGCTAATCTGTAACCAGTGCAGATAGTCTGAAATCAGTTAATAAACACGTAAAAATATAACGTTCAATATTATGGTTAATATATTGCACAATAATTGATATTATACAATAATATTGTTCATCATATTGAAAGATTGCACAATATATGGATTCAATCAGAAAGAGTTTTTTATTGTACAATTTCATCTAAAAGTATTTATTTATTTTTTTAAACCATTCCTTTATCTATTTGCATTTTTTGTTTCTTTTTTATTAAAGGTATAACTAAAGCAATGGTCACACAACTTATTTTATGTCACATGTTAACTGCAAAAGTGTCTGTAACTAACAAAAAGTTTGCGCATATATATTGCAAAGTGTAGGGGGTTCTAGCAACATAATGCGCAATAGATTGTTCAATATTATTGATGATAATATTGATCGTCTAGAAGACCTCCAAAAATAGTCATCAATGTAGGGAATCAGATAAAACTTATGGAACTAAACATAAACATAACAAAAACAAAGTTTATGGTTATATCCCGCGACCCAAATCTAGCAGCAAACGCGGTGCTAACGTTTGGCAGCCTACCGGTGTAAAGGACAAACAAGTTCAAGTATTTTAGAACATGGCTGACAGAAGACTAGTCATCGGACACCAAAATCAGGTGTCAAAAAGTCCTTACTAACCCCGAATTTGATCTAAATTTCCGAATAAGATTTGATATGGTCTGTGCTCCTCTACGGTACTAAGGGGTAGACAATAAAAGTAACATCATTGAACAGAATAGAAGCCTTCGAAATGTGACTTCATCGCAGAATGCTTAAGATCGTATGAACCGCGTG
Organism: Tachinus rufipes; assembly: GCA_963932245.1. Lineage (NCBI taxonomy): Eukaryota > Metazoa > Arthropoda > Insecta > Coleoptera > Staphylinidae > Tachinus > Tachinus rufipes. Next base: position 82,957,559 of record OZ010747.1, on the reverse strand, counting down.
AATAACCAACAAAGAAGTCCAGCGACGGGAGCTGTTGACTACAATAAAAAGAAAGAAAACTGCATATTTAAGACATGTCATGCAAAATCAAAAATATGATATATTACAGCTTATTATCGAGGACAAAATTGAAAGAAAGAGGAGAATTGAAAGACATATGATGTCGTGACTAAGAAACATAAGACAATGAACGGGACTGGGGACTATTAGAAGTCTGATCCACACAGCCAGGAACCGCAAAGAGATAAACCATATTGTCGCTAACATCCAATAATAGATAATAGCATAAAAAAAAATAAAAAAGGCACTTTTGTAGTCTAAATGCTAATTAAAAAAACAGAAATCAGAAAAACGTTGCAAAACCTGGTCGATTACAGCAACAAAAACAAAAAACTTGACAAAGATTTAAAAGACAGAGTGTTGAAGTTAAGCAGAGCCAAAAACAAAAATTTTTAACACAATTGACCCATACATGGAGTCGAAGGTTAAGATCAAAAAAGCAACGAAAGTGTGAAATTCGTCTTTAAATAGACGGGAAAGTAGAAAAAATTTATTGAGCTTTCATTCACTTCTATGCCAGTTTTGCAACAACAAAACAAAATTGACTCACAAAGCAAACAAAAGAGCAACACAATCAAAGAAAACAACCACAAAACGCTTTTGATTAAATTAAAAAAAAAACATTTTGTAAGCAAACGTTAGGAACAACATAAAGCGCAAGATAAACGCAAATCGTAAAAGACTTTATTTCAAAAGCATGTATCTTTTACCGCTCAGAAAACCATATTATCAATATAAATGTGTTATAAGAATGAAAGGATAAAAAGGTCAAGCAGGCATTTGTTAAACTCTGCAGCAAAAAAACCGCCTACTTGCTAATAATCAAACAAAAATTGGCTAAAATATAATAAAAAGTTAGTATTTACCCGCTAAGTGCTATAGACGCACAAGAGCCTTGTACCGGCTTCCAATTGCCGCATGAAAAATCTTGTCACAAGAACAGTTGTTTTACTACGGAGCCACAACCTCAAATATAAAAACTTGATAAAAAAAACAAACAACAAAGAAGAACGACAAGCAATAGAATAAATTAAAATGATCTAAGTCAACAGCAGGTGCAAAGCGGTTATGGACTTTCACAGAACAAACACCTGTTTATAGTCTTAAAACCAAAGAAAAACGTAACCAAACACGGCATAACTGGATCACAGACCAAAACATAAATGCTTGTACTAAAAAACAGTTTTCTTTTACAAGGCGCAGATTGATTATATTATATAAGACATTAGAGGGGCATGATTAAGTGACAAAAACATTTTTGGGCGCTTATAGAAAAACCACAGAAAAAACGGTAATTAGAGTTGCTAACGTTTACCAAACGGTCATTTGGATATATCTACTTGCCAAAAAATAATTATACTTCCCAAGAGCAAACAAAAAAAAATAGCCAAAAGCTGTCAGAAATCCTTTGCTACATGAGAGATAGATTGAAAAGACCCAAAAATCACTACAAACTCATACAAAATATAAACAATTATAATACATTTTTACTTAGTTTTTGACAGGACACAAGTGGTTTAGAAACTAAATAGAGCAGAGCATCATCCACATCAGCGTTTACAAGAATTGCACTTACTGCCAAGAGCCAAAGCTAAAAAAAATTAAAATGCAATAGGTGGGACGCAATAAGACCAAACTAAGGAGATGCATGCGTCTATGCAAGTGTCTATAACATTATTGATAAAATATTAAACGTTAAAAACGCATGAAACTTTATCTCAAACATTAAATAATTATTAAAAATTTAAAAAATTTAAAAAAAATGTCAAAAGGAAGATCAGCGGTAATACCTCATGCCATTTAAGCTAAGAACGGGTAAAACAATGCCAAGAAATAGTTTAAGTTATTGTAACAGTGCTTTTAAAGAAATCCTAGAAATAAAAACTTTCTTTTTTTTCTTAAAATAGGCTTTTATTCTGTTTTTCTAGCTATAAATAGTTCTTTGCAATGTCACCACCCAACTGTTCCTCCTTTTCTTTGGTGGTCTGACCTGGCTGTCTTCTATGGTGTGGTTTTCCGTCTTTCGCAATTTTAGCAATTCTGTTGTCTTGCATTCTGTTTATGTGTTGGTTCTATTCTCGCCGTCTCTGCCTCGTCCATCTTACAATGTCCTGTATCACCTGTTCCACTATTTTGTTGTTGATAGCTAATTTGCATCTTTTGAGGTCTTTTGCTACGACTAGTGATTTTGTCTTCTGTATCGCAATCGACATGTTGTAACGTTTTGCAGTTAGGTAGAATTGATGGAATAATCTTTGTAATTTATCTTTGTTTCTTCCTGTCTTATTCCTGTTGATATGGGCAGGCTTTTATTCACAAGTATTGTGGTCGTTGTTTTGGTGTTCATGTTTTTAATAGTTTTAACAGTTTCTTTCAAAATATTGTCCTGTTTCAATATGATTGTGATGTCATTTAACCTCACTCAATCAAACGGTTTGCTTAGATCTATAAAGCACATGAATATGGCGTCTGTGGTAGACCTGTTTTTCTGAAACGCTGTTGTTCTTTCCTTATGTTTATGTATTCTGATATAATACCGCATATGGTTTTTATGAATATTTTCATCACGGCGCTTAGAAGAGTTATTCCTCTGTAGTTTACTGGTGTGTAAGGGGTGATGGAAACATTGTAACTAAACCCAAATGACAACCTCTCCTGCTCGCGGTGCACCCTGCTGGATAACCAACGAGGCTTTGTCGACCGAGTAGCTGCCGGTATAAGCAGCCCCTCTCACCGGCCAACAGCTTCGGGTGGAAGAGCTGGTAAGAGAAAGGGCACCCTCTTGCCCTTGGGACGAGAAATCGTTCCTAAAAGCGGATGAACCTATTACATGGTCAACGGTATAGGATGCAAAAGACAACGGGAAACCACTGCATTAAAGGTTCCAAGAACATCCCTAGTTCAATCCACAATGCTTCATTGTTCAATGTCAAATTTAATTCCGGAGTAATTTCTCCGATCGGTTCTCCGGGGAGGAAGGTATTGAAAGAAGTAAAAGGAAAACTTAAGAAGATCATACTGACAAGAAGAATAAGTACCTGGAATGTGAGGACAATGAATCAGACGGGAAAAATATACAATGCAATCCAAGAAATGAAAAGAATGAACACCGACATTATGGGTGTAAGTGAAATGAGATGGCCTGGAAGTGGACAATGCAGAATAGGAGAGTATACATGCTACTATTCTGGAGGCGATAAACACGAAAAAGGAGTTGCAATAATAACTAGCAAAAACATAGCTCAAAGTGTTAACAGCTTTATACCTATAAATGACAGAATGATGCTATTAACAGTAGAGGCAGAACCGGTAAATATTAATATAATACAGGTGTACGCACCAACCTCTGACGCAGACGTCGACGAGATAGAAGAGTTCTATACAAAGTTAGGAGAGGTAACCAACAAAATAAAAAAAAATAGATCTTAGTATTGTAATGGGCGATTTTATTGCCAAGATCGGAGAGGAAAAATATGAGGACTTGATAGGAAGCTACGGACTCGGCTTAAGAAATGAGAGAGGACACCGAATGCTGGAGTTTTGTATAGAACAACAATTTGCGGTTATGAACACATTCTTTAAATTGCCGCCCCGCAGGCTTTACACTTGGAAAGCTCCAGGGGATAGTACAGATAACATTATTTGAAATCAAATCGACTACATAATGGTAAACAAAAGGTACCAGAACAGCTGTCGATCAGTAAAAACCGCTCCCGGAGCAGACATAGAGTCAGATCATAACTCCGTTATAGCATCATTTGAAGTTAGACTTAAAAAACTAACGAGAACCAACAAAACAATAGCGGTGGACGCCCGAATGCTAAAGAATAAACAAATACGCACAGAAGCCCAGCAAGACCTGAACAGACAAATAATGGGTATATCCCTGGAAACCTCGGACAATAACATACAGAGGATCGCCAAGAATTTAGAAAGCACATTCAAGAACATCAAAGAAAGGCATCTGAAAGCAACGGCCGTAACAAAAAAAAAGGAATGGATGAACGATAAAATCCTTAGTTTGATGGAAGAAAGACGCAAGGTTAAAAATGCAGATAAGACAAAGTACACCGAATTAGATAGGCAAATTAAGAAGATAGCGCGGAAAGCAAAGGAAAAGTGGTTTGGTGCAAAATGCCAAGAAATAGAACATTTTGACAGCAAATACGACAGTTTTAACATGCACAAAAAGGTAAAAGAGGCCGCAGGAACATATAGACCAAAAGTTGCTGGGAGGCTAGTGGATCAAGATGGAAACATAATACTTGAAAAACAGGAAAGAGTTTTTGCTTGGCAAAATTATATTAAAACGCTTTTTAAAGACCAAAGAAACAGCCAATCAGAAGCAACTTGCATCTCTGGCCCGGAAATTCTAAAGGAAGAAGTGGAACAGGCGATAAAGAGAGGGAAAGAAGGAAAGGTGCCAGGCACGGATGGAGTTCTAATGGAAATCATTAAATTATTAGACAACAATGCTATCAAAATATTAACAAAAGTCTTTAATATAATATATGACACCGGAGAAATCCCAGAAGAGTGGCTAAGATCAACATTCGTTCCAATTCCAAAAAAACAAACAGCCAAAACTTGCGGTGACTATAGAACAATATGCTTGATGAGCCACCTATTAAAAACATTTCTCAAAATCATACACAGCCGCTTATATCGTCGATGCGAAGAACAAATGTCCAACACACAATTTGGGTTTAGGAACACAATGGGAACTAGAGAAGCTCTCTTTTGTATGCAAGTCCTGTTTCAAAGATGTCGCGACATGAATTGCGATATCTATGCATGCTTCATAGGTTATGAGAAAGCCTTCAACACAGTGGTACATGAAAAGCTAATCGACATACTCGCAGAGACTGGCATTGACGAAAAAGATATCAGAATAATACAAAATCTTTACTGGAACCAAAAAGCAAACATAAAAGTCGAAGGAACGAACTCGGAAAGCATAACCATCCAAAGAGGAGTAAGGCAGGGATGCGTGTTGTCCCCATGCTATTCAATCTGTACTCAAAAATGATATTTAAAGAAGCTTTAAACGAGGTCGAGCAAGTGATAGCGGTAAATGGAAAATTACTGAATAACTTGAGATATGCAGACGATACGGTCATTTTCTCAAGCTCGATGGTAGGACTACAACACCTATTGAATAGTATAACATCTGTATGTGAAAGATATGGTCTCAAAATAAACATAAAAAAACTAAGTTTATGGTAATTAGCAAAATTATCATTAACCCGGGGAGATTACTGCTGAAAAATGCAGAGATAGAGAGAGTAGAAAAATTTACGTACCTTGGGAGTTTGCTAAATGAACAATGAGACCATTCACTAGAAGTAAAGAGCAGGATAGAAAAAGCCAGAGCAGCATATAAAAAAAAATCAGCACAGTTTTAAAAAATCACAGTCTTAACATTAAACTGAAAGTAAGACTAGTTAAGTGTTATGTCTTTCCGGTACTCTTATATGGAGTGGAGTCTTGAACCTTGACAGAGGCTTCAATAAACAAGATAAACGCGTTTGAAATGTGGACATACAGAAGGATTCTTAGAATCCCATGGACAGCCCATGTTTCTAACGAGGAGGTTTTAAGGAGGTTGAAAGGAGAAAGAGAAGTGGTAAAAATGATAAAACAAAGAAAGCTGAAATACTTGGGCCGCATCATGAGACACCCAGAGAAATATGAGCTTTTACAGCTTATACTACAAGGAAAGGTAGAGGGAAGGAGAGGACCAGGGCAAAGGAGGATTTCGTGGTTGAAGAACCTACGAACGTGGTTCAATACAACAACCACAGAACTATTTCGTACTGCCGCAAATAAAGTAAAGATTGCGTTGTGGATAGCCAACATCCGGTAACGGATAGGCACGCTAAGAAGAGAAAAAGTTTTCTGGTTATTTTTTGTCGCCTTTTTTGAAGATTGCTATAATAATACTTATTTCATCAATTGGTCGGTATAGTTGTTTCATTTAAGATCTTTTGGTAAAGGCTTTATCAGTTTGTTGTTCAATTTGTCGACCCCTGGTGGTTTTTTGTTTTTTAGTTCTTTGCTATATTTTTCTACTAGTTTGTGGTTGATACAAGTAGTTGTTTTTGCCATTGTTAGATCTTTCTGGTCTCGAGTCTCATCTTTGTTAAACATTTGTTTGAAGTGGTTTATCTATGCTTCTTCCGGGATAGTTGTTACTGTTACATATTCGTTGACTTTGCGTTTTTTGTCTTATCATTCCTCATATCTTCTTTTGGCTGCCGTAGAGGTCATGTTTAATATTTGCAGTAAAGATTTTCCAGTATTCGGTTTTTATTCGACGTATTTCTGCTTGCACTTTGTTTTATTTTTCTTGTATTGAATCTACTCTTCCGGTGTTCTGTTATTTAGGTGCCTCAGGTAGGTTTCTTTCTTTTCTGGCTATTTGTTTTACTTCCGGTGTAAACCATGGCGTGTTATGTTTATTTAAATTTTTGTTTATCCTTTTTTTGCTTAGTGCTTTGTTGGCGGCAGTTTTAATGTGTAAATTGACATTTTTTCAACTGGTTTCTACGTTGTCCTGATTCAGAAATGGCTGTTCTCGTATTTTTTAGGTCAGTTTTTTTTTGTATTGGTCCTTTACGGTAGGATCATTGATGGATTCAATGTTCAGTTTGTCTACGTAAATAGGTGGTGCCATCTTTTTTGATTGTGTTGTTAGTCGTAGTTTTGCCATGATTAATTAGTGGTCCGATCCAATGTTTGCTGATGTTAGGGAACTTAATTTGATTATCTGAGACGGGTGTTCCGCTTTATTTGAGATTATATAATTGATCATAGACTAGTGTTCTTGTGTGTTGGATCAGGTTATTTGTTGTGGCTTGTAAAGTATGTATTATTTATTCTTATCTTGTTTTGTGCGCAAAATGTGGAGTTTCTTTGCTGTTGTTGACGTGTGCTTCAATAAAATGTTGTTTTTTGCCATCATCGATTAAGTTTGCAATTCTGGTCATAATTAGTTTTTTTTTTTTATTGCGTATTTTGTCGATTTTGTCCCGCTGGTGCTTGTAGAAGGTGTCAATTTCCTCTTTGCTTTTATTAGCGTCGGAGGCGTAGACACTGATAAGATGTATATTGTCCTTGCCGATATCTTGTAGAACTTTGAGTATTTTCTCATTGACATAAGATACACCGGCTGTGGCTCGTTTGTGTTTCTTGTTTCCACAGTATTTGAGTATGTATCTTCTATATGTCTGCGTTTAGTTTTGGATAATGCACATATATCTATTTTATGTGTTTCCACTTCTAGCAAAATTTCTTGATCTTTCTCGTTCCAAGATCTTATGTTCCAATCTTAATATATTTTTCCATCACGACTCTTTTTTTTTTTCGCTCATATCCGTGACTGTAGGTTGTCGTCGTTGTGTCGGTCCGCTTTCGAGGTTTGTTGTTGGTTCTGTGAGCTTGTGAGTTGTTTTACTGCAGGTAAGCTGCTAACTTCACCTGCAAACCTTGCTTCTTTATCCGGGCTTGGGACCTGCAACACCCTCAGTAAGCTACTCAATCTACTCAATAGGGTGCAGGCAAAGTAAATAAAAACCCATTGCTGAAAACTGATGCTGATTGAAAAACAAACAAAATATAACACAAAAATACAGTCCTAAATGTCTACTAGTGGTAATAAAAAAACTCACAAAGCAAATAATAATGGCGAGGCTAGTAAACAATGTATAAGGACAATGATCTCTTTGTCAATATAGGTTTTAGAAAAATTAATTGACTTAAAACGTTATGACTACATCATATAAGCCGCGCATAAAAAAGCAATTCTGTAGATCTCTTTGTAGGAAAAACTATAGGCATATTATATTTAATACCAATAAGTGGGTTACAGTAGAAAAGTCTACTTGTTCACAACTTAAACTTAGTTTCTGTTAACACTTGAGAGGGTGGGTGGGTTACAGTAGAAAAAGCTACTTGCCTACAACATAAACTTAGTTTCCACCCACCCACCCCAGAGTTAGGTATTATGAGATTTATTGTTCAACAGTTTACCAACCCAAATGACAACCTCACTTGCACGTAGTACACTCTGCTAAAAAACCAACGAGGCTCTGTCGACCAAATGTCTGCCGGCATAAGCGCACACCTCTTGTTGGCCAACAGCTTTGGGTGGATGAGCTGACAAGAGCAAGGGCACCTTTTTGTCCAGAAGACGAGAAATCTTTGCTAAAAGCGGATAAATCAAGAAATGATCAACGGCATAAAGATGCAGAAGGCAACGGGAAACTACTGCAGTAAAGATCACTCTGGATGTACCTAGTAAATCCATCATTATGGCTAGTAACAAAACTAAAAAATGTTCCGGAGCAAATAGTCCTTCAATTGGATCTCCGGGGAAGACAGTTTTGAAAAAAGCTATAAAAATAAGTAAATAAAATGTAAGAATCTTGCTCAAAGCAGGTAAAATCAATAATTTGACAGCAGAGGTGCAAAGATTAAGACTGAATATTTTCGGAATAAGTGACCTAAGATGGCCAGGAACGGGAATACTTTTTACAGATAAATCAGTTATGTATTACTCAGGAAATAAATATGGAGTTGCTATCATAGTAGATAAAAATATACATAAATCAGTAACCAGCTTTATACTCTACTCAGACAGAGTTATGTTGATACAGATCCCTTTGCATAATAGAAACATGAATATCATACAAATTTACGCACCAATAGCGGATAAATCTGATGACAAAATCGAACAGTTCTATAGAGAACTACACACAATGCTTAAAAGCATCAAGGAACAATATATTACTATTTTTATGGGAGATTTTAATGCGAAGGTGGGCGAAGGAGCAGTAGAGGAGATTGTAGGTAGGTATGGACTTGGAGATAAAAACGAAAGAGGCAACAAGCTAACAAAATTCTGCCAATTAAAAAATCTAATAGTAAGTAATACCTTCTATAAACTGCACTGAAGAAGGCTATATACAAGTCTCCGCAAGATAATGAAACAAAGTAAGTAAAAAACCAAGTTGAATATATACTTATAAAAAAGAGATTCAGAAATAGTATAACTTCAGTCAAAACTTACCCGGGAGCTGACATTGGTTCAGACCACAACCCAGTATTCGCCCGAGTGCACATCAAATTAAAACAATTAAAATCTAAAATAAAGAATAACAAGATAGCAACAGAAAAACTCAAAGATAAAGATACAAAAAAACAAGTACAAAAAGAGATAAATATTAAAATTAATAAAATAAGACAAAAAACCACAAGCCCAGATATAGATCAGAAATGGGAGAATAAAAACAGCAATAATAATAATAAGAAGTAAATATCGATTGACACCAGATAAGAAAAAACCTAAACAAAAATGAATAACACAGGAAATCCTCCTCCTCCTCCTGCCTTATGGAAAAACGAAGGGAGCGAAAAAATATAAAGAGCTGCAGAGAAAAATTACAAGGAAAATACGAGACGCAAAAGAAAGTTGGTTAACCGCAAAATGTGAACATATAGAAGAGTTACAATCAAAATATGATAACAGTAATCTACATAAAGAAATTAAAGATTTAACAGGAACAACACGGAAAAGACCAACCATCATTATCAAAGATAAAAATGGGAAGATCATAGTAAAACCAGCACAAAAATTAATAAGATGGAAACAAAACATAGAAGAACTCTTTCAAGACACGAGAAGTACCAAAACTAAACAGTGCCACAGAGGGACCAAACATAATGAAAGAAAAAGTGCTCTATGCCATAAAGACCCTAAAAAGCGGGAAAAAGCAGTTGGACCTGACAAAATACCAAGCAACCTTCTAAAACTAATAAATAAAGACCAAATAGATATCATGGTAGATCTCTTTAATGCAGTCTACAGAACCGGAATAATACCAAAACAATAGATAAAATTTATCTTTATAACAATACCAAAATAACCAAATGCCAGAGAATGTAGCAACCATAGAACTATTAGTCTGATAAGTCGCACACTAAAAGCATTTCTCAAAATTATTCACAAGAGACTTAACAATAACAAGCTAAAAAAAAACATAGGACACTCAATTTGGTTTTAGGAATGGCTTTGGTACAAGAGAAGCATTATTCAGTTTTAATGTATTTACACAGAGATGTTTAGATATGAACCTATGCTCCATAGACTATGACTAAGGCTTTTGATAAGGTTTGACATGATACTCTAATAGATCTATTGAAGCAAAGAAATATCGACTCTCAAAATATACAGATTATTATATCGCTTTACTGGAACCAAACAGCCACGATAAAAGTAGACAATGACAAATCAGACAAAATACATATACTAAAAGAAGTACGGCAGGGTTGTATATTGTCTCTCATGCTGTTCAATTTATACTCCAAAGAAATATTCAGGGAAGCACTAAGTAAAGATAAAACTGGAATCACAATAAACGGCCAGACGGTTAACAATTTAAGGTATGCTGATGATACTGTTATAATGGCAGAAACTCTTGCAGACCTTTAGATATTAACAAACAAGTTAAATGATGTCGGTCTGCAATATGGTCTTAAAATGAATTTGAAAAAAACAAAGTATATGGTAATAACTAAAACCCGAACACAACATCAAGACCTATACATTGACAACACACGTATAGAAAAGACAACTAAATACAAATACCTTGGCACATGGATAACCAATACTACAGACCAAACCATAGAAATCAAATGTAGAATTAAAACGGCCAGAAACACATTTCTTAAAATGCGTGCTTTCTTCTGTGGCAAATTAAACTCGATTTGCGGACACGAATGCTTAGAAGTTACGTGTTTTCCATACTATTCTATGGAATGGAAACATGGACTCTAAAGCAAAATGAAATAAAAAAACTAGAGGCCTTTGAAATATAGAGCTACAGACAAATGCTTAAAATATCATGGACGGACAAAGTGACAATCAATAAAGTGATAGAACGTATGAACAAAGAACAAGAAATCATACAAACAATAAAAAGAAAAAAGCTGCAATATCTAGGGCACATAACCAGAGGAGCAAAATACAAACTACTCCAACTGATAATGCAGGGGAAGATAATAGACAAGCGGAACATTGGTAGGCGCAGATGCTCATGGCTGCGTAACCTGAGAAAATGATATAACACCACATCCCAAAAGTTATTTCGTGTTGCTGCTTCTAAGATGAAGATAGCTATGATAGTTGCAAACCTCCTAAAAGGAGATGCCACATAAAGAAGAAGAAGTTTACTGATATCCAACTGCAAGCAAACAAAAAGTAAATCTTTTGATGACTAACACTTAGTTGGATGGGTGGGTTACAGTAGAAAAAGCTACTCGCTCTCAATTTAAATTAATTTCCCGCTTGCCCACCCTAACGTTAGTTATTACAAAATTTATTGATCAACAATTTTATGAATCTAACTGCAAGCACACAAAAGATAAAACAAACAGTAAATCCTTTGATGACTAACACTTGGTTGGTTGGGTGAGTTACAGTAAAAAAAGCTTCTTGTCCACAACTTAAACTTAGTTCCCGCCCACCCACCTCGGCGTTAGTTATCATGAGATTTATTGTTTAACAGTTTACTGATATCCAACTGCAAGCAAACAAACTGTAAATCCTTTGATGACTAACACTTGAGCGGATGAGTGAGTTACAGTAGAAAAAGCTACTATTACGAGACTTATTATTTAACAGTTTACTGATATCTAACTGAAAGCACACAAACAGTAAATCTTTTGATAACTAACACTTGGTGGGTTATTTTTATATATATTATTTATATTATTAGTTACAGTAAAAGAAGCTACTTGTCTACAATTTAACTTAGTTCCCGCCTACCTACCCTAGCGTTAGTTTCTCCTTCTTCTTCTTTTTAATTTAAGACTTTGACTTGTATTGTACTGTTTTGGCTTTTTGTCTTTTGCCTACTTGGCAATTCTATCCTGGTCCATCCTGTCTACATGGTCTCTCCAGTACTTTCTTTGGGATCTGACCCATCTGACAACATCTTCTGTTTGCAGTTCATTTCTTATGGCGCTGCTTCTTATTTGATCCCGTAGTGTTGCGCTTTTTATTGCTTTCAGCGTTTTCATTTTGGTGCTTCTCAAGAGTTGTTTAGTTTTTGTTGTTTTGGCTCGGGTCTTGGCAGCGTATGTTAAGGTGGGTCTTACACAGGTTTTATATATCTTTATCTTGCATTCCGTCAACAAATAATTATTTTTACATATTAGGTCTCTTAGGCTACCGGAAATAAATGATGCTTTGATGCAGTTTGCTCTTACTTCTTCAATCAGGTTTCTGCTGCTTGATATTTGCGACCCTAAGTAGTTGAATTTCATGACTTGTTCTATCGTTTTATTGTCCACCATAAGTTTGCACCTGACAGGCTTTTTGGATATAACCATTGATTTTTTTTTTTTGTTGATACGATCATATTGATTTTTTTGGCGGTTTTATTGAGTGCAAATAGTGATCTTTGTAAGTCGTCTTTGTTCTCTGATATTAGTGTTGCATCTGCATAACATATTATTTTAAGGCAATTGTTAGTCATTCCATATCCTGTTCCTGTGTTTTTTTTTATGTTATATTAAGCCGACAGTTTTATATTGAAATTAATTAGTCTATTAAATTATGTTTCTTAGAGCATACATTCTGCAAAGCTCTTTGATGTTTAATCTGTCTGTTGCTGACATGCGCACGGGCAGAATAGACGTGGTAAAAATGAAAGGTAACCAACCAGCAAGTTAAAATAAACCCAGTAAAAAGCAAAGCTGTTTTTTTTTAAGACAACAATCAGTTCACACAATAACGTTTATCTAAATGACGTTATAAATATATGATCCAATGCTGATAAAGATTTTGGTGTCGCTTTAGATAAAGGATTTACATACAAATTTAACCTACATAAGTCTTTACGGTTTCAAAATTTTAGGTACAATCAATCCGGTAAGAGTTTAGTCGGTAAGCACTGTTTAGTGACTGAATCTATCACTCTGTTTTTAAAATATAGTTTTTCAAAACCACAAAAAAATCAAGTTAGTTAAGCCCGGGCTATCAAAACAACAACTGTAATCTAAAAAAGAAAAACTTTTCAAAAATTCATAAACTAGACGTACCACTGCTACATTGACTCTATGACTACAGCGCCTCTTTTAGTCTATTGATAAAATCTTAAATGAATGCAAACAATAATTGTTACAGCCACAAATATGTCAAATGATACATAATAAACAAGAACTTTATTCAAGATTAAACACCAAACCAGTTTTGACTTGTTTCCAAAAATTTGGACAAGTGCGTAACCTACATATAAGGCCAGTTCTATTTGATTGACTATCATAAATAAAATTTAAAAAAAGTCTAGTACTAGAAAACTGGTAAAGTGGTATAGTTACCCTTCTTGGTTTTTATAAATAATCTTTGCTACTTAAATAACACTGTTTTACTAGCAAAGACAACACAGAAAGTAGAGAAACTGAAAAAAGCAACATTTTTAGCCTAAAAATTAATCACATAAAAAAAGTATAAAGTTGTTAGCCATTGCATTTGTTTAGAAGCATTTATAAACAAAAGTAGATGTACTAAGGAAATCAGTTAAAGATGGGTATTGACCAAACTAACGGCAAAAGATGAATAAATTCCAACTTAACATTAAACAACAAATTAATTAAAGAAACAAATGAAAACCATTGTCTTTCTTATACTACTATACGATGCCATATGATAATCATAGACACTAATTACAGTAGACAAGATTTAAGCATGTGAATTGTGGTGTTAGCAAAAAATGCAAATCTTGGACAATCTTTTGTCCAAGATTTGCATTTTAACTAATGTAATTATCATTTAACAAATAAACAAATTTTCAAAAATAATCTATTTCCGAATTCTTAAATATTTTGAACACATCACAGGTAGAAACAACAAAAACCTGGAAAGAAAAAACCAAGAAGACAATTGCCAAAAAATAGATCTACCTTATAAAGACTACAATGAACCACACAGCTTTACAAGCAGCAAAAATGTCAAAGAAACAAAGAAAAAGAAAATCTTACACTTTAATCAAGAATTATACAGAAAATAGCACTTTCCAACACAGCTCGGTTATCTACCAACTAACGTAACAGATTACATCGTCAGAAGCTTCAGACTTCAAAATATTTGTCGGATTTAATCGGTAGACGCTCTCTCTCTCAGAGCATAAATCTAAGATAAAACAGTTTTTTATAACTGATTGCAATAACAAAACATCACGTGCATATTATAACGCATTTATTACTCGGCTTAGATGTTAATTATTGTTTTAAAATTTAATTAGTACATATAGTATTTTTAAGACATAAATTTATAAATAATTAATATTTTTTATTTCTTTTTTAGTGACTCATGTGGATAGACGATGCCACGTCAAAACCATTAATGGTGAAAACATTTGCAAAAAAATGATTGTTGAGCCAAACAAATGGGAAGAATGCGACTGGTGCGACACTGACTTTTGTAATTCTGCTATCAATCGAACACCTGCCTGGTACATGATAGTAACTGTTAGCACTTTTACTATTTTAAAATTAGCTAGGTTCAATTATTAATCATATTTGTTTCATTGTAATTATAATAAAAATATTTTTGATATCTTTATTAACTACTTGATAATGTATTTAAATCAATTAATTAGAAATATGAGTAATTTGATTGTTATTTTTGATTAGCAACAATTATCATTACATTTAACATTGAATAAATTTCTAAAAATTTAATAATAACATAACTGTTAATCTATATAACCTCTAATAAATTTCATTGCAGCAATATGATTATACAATACCGACTATAAGGTAGTCTTAATTATTTTATTGATGAACAGAATGTTAATATTGCGAAATCTATAAATGTAACATAATTTGGACAATGTTATCAATAAATTCTCTCTAATGATTCATACAAATATTATTCCCATTTAAATTATAAGCGAATAAATTCGATAAACAGTTATTATCGCGAGATAATATCCGTGTATTGATTTTGAGAACAAAGTATGTTTGTAGGTATTACTAGTTCCATTCGTTTGGCAACGTTGAAGATTAATTTATCTTTGTAATAATAATGAACGCTTGTTTTGTCACGATGGTTGATAACAGCAGACGATATTATATAGAATAAAATGATTGAAATCTAGCTACTGATTATGTTATTAAATATTGGAATTTTTATTATTTGATGTATACTATAATATTTTAATACAATTTTAAGATTATCAAATAAACACTTAAAGTACAATGAAGTAGATTTGTGATTGCAAAATTTAATGAAAAAATTATTTCAGAATATAATGTTTAAACATAAATTTTAACAAGTACTTAACCTTAAAGAGCTACGTACGATAGTTGATGGTTGAAGAATCTCATTTGAAGGCCACAAGTGTTATTTAAATTTTGCAGCAAATCAATAAACTAAAAATTACTTGCAACGTTAAGTTTGACCAAAAACGCCGCTAATATCTTTCTAAGTTAGCATAAAATTCTGCCAACTTGCATTTGACTGTTATGCAGTGGTCTAAAGCGGTTTAGTTTTATATAATAAAATTGCAGTTCAAAACTTTGGCTCTCTTGGTATGCTCCAAACGGGTGCGGTAGGTTAAACTGAAGTGCCTACCTGCCAACTGTTTGTGGAAATTCCTTCTCTTTGCAAGCATTATAAATCTCTATGTTAGAAAAGAAGATAATGAATTCAATCTCTTAATGACCAACACTTGGGTGGGTAGAATAGTTGCTCCAATTTTAGATTAACAACCAGTAAATTGAACTAGGGTAAAGAATCAAATAAAATACAATTAAATTATTGCTTATTATTTCAAGAATGGGCAAGGGGTGACGGCAAGAACCACCAAGTAAGTCCGACCCAAATGTCAACCTCTCCTGCACGCGGTGCCCGCTGCTAGGTAACGAACGAGGCTCTGGCGACCGAGTCATGGCGGTATAACCATTAAAATGGGAATAAAGGAAATGTAATTCAACCGAGTAACTGCCGGAACAAGCAGACATCTAATAGCAACTATTAAATGTGCGGGTACTCTTTTACCCAAGGAATAGGAAACTATCCCTAAAAGCGGATGAACTGGATACCAGTCAACGGCATAAGGATGTAGAAAGCACAGAGCAACCTCCACATTAAAGATCCGCATGGATAAGCTCTAGTAACAATCATGAAAATGTTCACCTCTAAACAAATGACCGGAGTTTCAAGTCTCCCGATCGGATCTCCGGGGGAGACAGTTGTGAATAGCATAAAGAGAAAAATAATAGACACCACTACAAAGATCAAAATATGTACGTGGAACGTAAGAACAATGGCTCAAGACGGCAAAATAAACAACGCAATACAGGAGATGAAAAGAATGGATATAAAAATCATGGGAATAAGCGAGATGCGATGGCCGGGAAAAGACCAACAAAACATCGGCGAGCACCGCGTCTACCATTCAGGAACCCCAATCAACGAATACAAAAACGGTGTCGGAATGATAATCATATAAACAAATCAGTAGCAACATGCGTCACAAACTTTATACCGATATCAGAAAGAGCAATGATGATTCAAATTGACGCAAACCCCCGTCAAATAAACATAATATAGATATATGCACCAACAACACAACACGAAGACACAAAGATGAAAGAGTTCTACACTCAAATCTCTGAAACGATAAAGAAACTGGCCAAAAATGATCTAACAATTCTAATGGGTGATTTCAATTCAAAGATCGGCAAAGGACGCGAAGGAGAGCTCATAGGCCCACATGGACTTGGCGAAAGAAACAAAAGGGGCAAACAACTCAGTATATTTATAAACCAACAAGATTTGGTGATCACCAACACTTTTTTCACACTTCCACCGAGCAGGCTATATACCTGGAAATCACCACAAGACACACACGATCACATCGTAAGAAATCAGATAGATTACATCTTGATAAATAAAAGATTTAGGAACAGCTGCATATCAGTAAAAACATACCCGGGAGCCGACATAGGGTCGGATCATACACCACTAGTAGGCGTCTTTAAGATGAGACTAAAAAAGATCAGGAAGAATACCATCAACAAATACGACCTGACAAAACTAAAAGAAGTCAAAATCAGACAACAGGCAACAAACAAGATCAATGACAGCCTAAGATCATTACCAGCTTGTACCCGACCAACCACCAGTTCAATAACGGAAACCGAAATAAAGGAAATTAACAAAATAGTGGACAAGATAAAGAAGGACCTATTAAAACCTGAAACAACCAAGAAAAAGCCATGGATGATGGAGAAAATTCTGAAAATTATGGAAGAGAGAAGACTCGCAAAGCACAATAAAACCAAGTATAGGGCGATCAACAAAACAATAAGAAACAAAATCAGAGAAGCTAAGGACAACGAGATGAGGAAAAAATGCACAGAAGTAGAAATTCTACAAAAGAAGCACGACAGCTTCAATGTCCATCAGAAGATAAGAGAAATGACGGGAAGAAAAACATAAAGAACAAACAAATTAG
This sequence comes from Tachinus rufipes, assembly GCA_963932245.1. Taxonomy (NCBI): domain Eukaryota; kingdom Metazoa; phylum Arthropoda; class Insecta; order Coleoptera; family Staphylinidae; genus Tachinus; species Tachinus rufipes. The sequence goes on along the minus strand of OZ010747.1, from coordinate 82,939,971 downwards.
TGGGTGAAGACGGAAATATAATTACCAACAAGGAAGAAATCAGAAACATCTGGAAAAAACACATAGAAACGTTATTTCACGACACTCGTCTAGAGCCACCTACCGAAACAAACTCGAAGAAGAAGTTTGCGCCGCAATAACAGCAATAAAAGAAGGAAAAGCACCAGGTCCAGACAATACAGAAGCTGAAATCCTAAAGCTCCTTGACGAAGACAACATAAAATGGCTAACTACTATACCAAACCGTATATACAACTTGGGAGAAATACCATCACAATGGCTTACAGCTGAATTTATAACGCTGCCAAAATAGCCCCGCACAAAAACCTGCGAAGAATACAGAACAATATGTCTAATGGACCACCTTCTAAAAGTATTTCTTAAAATCATCCATAAAAGAATATACAGGCTATGCAAAAAACCCTTATCACCAACTCAATTCGGGTTCAGAAATGCAATTGGCACGCGGGAGGCTCTGTTCAGCGTACAGGTGCTCTTTCAAAGATGCAGAGACATGGACGTCAACATCTACGCTTGTTTCATAGGCTACCAAAAAGCGTTTGATAGAATTCAACACTACAAAATGATAGACATTTTAAGAAACGCAGGATTAGACGACAAAGACCTAAGAATCATCACCAAGCTTTACTAGAATCAGACCGCCTATATGAGATTGGAAGGAGGAAATAAAGACAAAATCAGGATTCTTCGAGGCGTAAGGCAAGGGTGCGTACTATCGTCCTTGCTTTTCAACCTATACGCAGAGCAAATATTCAACAAAGCCTTAGAAGACATCGAAGCGGGAATCTCAATAAACGGAGAAAAACTGAACAACATTTGATACGCGGATGACACAGTAGTCTTTGCCGACACTCTAGAAGGTCTACAAGAACTCATAGACAAAATAACAACAAGTAGCCAAAAATACGGACTCGATATCAACGCGAGCAAAACCAAGTTCATGATCATAAGCAAAACCTACATACCGAATTGCCACATCCAAAGCAACCATCAGCCTATCGAGCAAGTGAGCAAATACACATACCTTGGCACCAACATCAACGACCAATGGGACTACTCGCAGGAAATAAAAGCACGCATTGAAAAGGCCAGAGCAGCGTTTAACGAAATGAGTGTCATATTTAAGAACCACCATCTTACACTAGACACAAAAGTAAGACTTCTGCGTTGCTATATATTCCCTCTCCTGCTGTATGGCGTGGAGTCATGAACACTCACCGAAGCAACAACCAAAAAGCTTGAGGCATTCGAGATGTGGCTCTATAGAAGAGTGTTGAGGGTATCGTGGACGGAGCACGTAACAAACGAAAACATCCTACTAAGAATGTGTAAAGAGAGAGAGAGAGGTTGCAATCACCGTCAAGGCTCGTAAACTTGAATACCTTGGACACATCATGAGGAACGAAAGCAGATACCAACTACTGCAAAACATCCTACAGGGAAAGGTGCTGGGAAAGAGAAGAGCGGAAAGACGGCAAATATCCTGGCTTAAGAACTTAAGAACTTGGTTCTCAATGACCACCACGCAACTTTTCAGAGCTGCAGCCAACAAGGTGATGATAGCGAACATGATTGTTAACGTCCGGAACGGATAGGAACCAGAAGAAGAAGAATTTCAAGAATCATCCACATTATTAACAGCTTTTTTTTCAAAATTTTATCAGTTAACTCTGTCAAGTTTGTCAAAAGTTTCGTGTTTCAAAATTTGCAAAAATTCTTGTAGTTTAGTTTTCCACTTGCTTCAGTAAAGAGAACAGTATAGCATCATGGTCAAAGTCAAGTTCTTGCATAGTTTATGTTTGTGAACAGGACAAACATTAAGAAAAGCAAACTTTGCTACCTTTGGGCAAATTTTGCTTTGATTTTTTAGGCAAATGATGCGCCAGGAATTTGATTAAAAAAAGATTAAAGCTAGACAAAGTAATAATTATTATGTCAAATAATTAAACGGCATTGCAGGCTCTAAAACCAGAGTCTAAAAAAAACCTCATGGCAAATCAGCTTGCCAAACAAAAAGCAAAAGAGACATTTATTGAACCAAAATCTGGTCTTATACAAAACTAAAAAAGAAATAATCCGCAACAGACTTAAGGCAAAACACAGCAATCTATAAAAAAACTGACACTTTTAAAAAATTTCTTTTAGGATCATTGCATATTATCATAACAGAAATAAGTTGTGTTAGACTGCAAAGGCTTACAAGACTGATAATCTTTGACAAACACAACTTAACCAAAAGTGTGCTGTAAACAACTCATTGGCTAAAGATACTAAAGCTGCTAAAGGTGTACAACAGGTTCAATAAAACCGTAGTGCAAGGGCGCTAAGCAAACCGTTTCAAGGTAAGCAAAGAGAAAGGTGAGGTTTTTAGTCAGTAAAATCCTGACACTACTGCAAAAAAAAAGTTAAGTCAGATTTGTTTAGGCTATTCAAATCCTAGACCCTACAGTTTGGAGCAGAAAAAAGTAAAACCCCTTTCAGGCGTGTCTCCGGGTGCGGATAGAAGATTGCAAACGCGGACCAACACTATTGTACGGTAGCCTTGCTTTGGCAATAAAATTATCTCTTTTATTCTTTTTTTAAATCTTTAAATTGTTAGCTTATATTGGCCGGTAAAACAATGGAAAACTTATTAATGAGATCACTAAAAATAACTGCTTTGAATAAAAAATCAACGAAAAGAAAGGTTTCTTCCGGTAGAGATCTCCAGTTAAAAAAAAGACAACTCATCAACGGAAACGAAACATACAAAAAAAAAGAAATTGAGCAAACTCAAGCACATACACTTTAAAAATAAAAAGAATTTAGAAATACATTTCAAAAAATTGAAAGAACAAAAACGTGCATGTACTAATGAAAAATGTTAGAAGCAATCTATCAAAAATCTACAATAGTATAAACAAAGCCAACATTAAAACTAGAAAAGAAAAATTCAATACTAAAGCACAAAAAAAGTAAAAATACTAAAAGGAGCAAAATTATTGGCAAAGAAAAAAAGATCTCTAAAAGTAGCTACAAAAAGAATTGAAGAAACTATAAAATAATAAAAACAGAAGAAGACCTTGAATGCTTAAAAAAACCATAAACATAAAATAACCAGAAAAAGCGTTCAAGATCAAAACGATAATCTTCAGCAATGCAACAAACAAGAAGAAAAACACCGTAATATTTACAAATGTTTTTAAAACAAAAGATTAAAAAAAAAACGATGATCTTAGACAAGTTTTTACAGCAAAAAAACAAAAGGACAGAGTACAAAAAAAAAAGATAATAAAAAGAGCAAACAAACAGGCTATAACGATATAAGGTCAAAAAAGCGTGGAACAATTAAAGGAAAACTCTATACCTATCGTAGGAGGCGATCAAAATTAAAAACGTGTTCATAAAGAATTACACGGAACAAATTATTAGCAGTTCAAAAGAATTGCAACAGCAAAAACATAATATGCATAGTAAATATTGAGGAAAAAAATGCACAAACCCAAAAATTGATAGAGTATGCTTTCAAAAACCAAAACATTGAAACGTACAACAAAAAAAAATCAAGTAGAATTTTACACAAAAAGAAGGAATAGAAAAATAAAAGTCCCAAAAAAAAGCAATAACCAAAGACAAACTAACGACAAAAGTAAAGAAAACGCACGGAGGCTACAAGGCAGACTAAGCAACAAGGAAAGGATAGCTATAAAGTCAAAAAGCAAGCGTACTTAGTCAGAAACGTTACAAAGCCTAAAAACAATAGTAAACGTAAAAAAAAACAAAATTAAAAATACAAAATTAAAAATACAAAAAAAAAAATTTTAAAAAGTTAGAATTAAAGGCAAAATTTTATCTCAACAGATGATCTTTGTAAAAGATATTGAAGAAAGCAGTAGCAGTAGAGGTAATAGTGGCAGTGAAAAAAGCAATATTAAAAACATAGCTATAACAACGTTTTCGGAGTACATCACATGGACGGTGCAAAAACTAGTAAATCTACCAAAATGCTTTAAATGCCAACAATACGGGCATAAAGCTTACCAATGCCAATCAAAGAAACAGACAGAGAAAAATGCCACAGGTGTAGAAATAAACACAAGGCAAATGAGTGCCAGAATACAACGTTAAAGTGCCACGTCTGCAAAAAAAAGGGACATCGGGCAAGCAGCATAGTATGACACAAATACAGAAAGTCTATCAAAAAATGAAGGAAAATAAGAAAAAAACGTTAGCAAAATCAGAAACAATAGAAAGGCTGAAAAAGCAGAACCTAATAATAGAAATATTACAAATTAATCTAGAAAAGGCGGTAGTAAACCTAACAAAAAACTTGCAGGCAAGAAGGAACCTCTTATCTACAACACCAACTTGGACGCCGGCATTAAGATAACCAACAAAAATTTTAGAATTGACCAAAAGAAAAGAAATGAAGAAATTGTTTAGGTAGACATAGAAAACATTAGGATTATGTCTTACTATATCTTCCTCAACTGCCCCATTGCAGACTTTGAAGATTTTATCTATTCACTAAATAGAAAAACCAGGCAGGCAAACTAACAAATGCTAATCTCAAGCAACTATAACCCAAAATCACCGGAATGAAGATTCAGAAATGAAGTCATAAAAAGTAAGATCCTTACAGAATGGATGGCAGAAAAAAAGATAATCATAATAAACGCTGAAAAAACATTCACATTTGAAAAAGGAGCGCAAACTTTTTATATCGACCTTACCATGTGCACCAAAGCTGGTTAAGTAGGATAACTAACTGGCATGTCATGAAAATAATAACAGTAAACCTACGTAATTACTTAAGATACTGCCTTGCAAAAGCAACACCAGCAACAGTTGTAAACAGCGGTAGACAGGGGTTAAACTTACGCCAACTTTATGAACAAAAATTTAAAAAGGTAATAAGAGATAAAAACGAGGTGTTCGCAGACACAAGTCACACAACCTTAATAAATTTAATCAAAAAGAATGTGACGCGGCAATGCCTAAAATAAACGGAAAAACTAGCAAAAAGCAGATTGTTTGGTGAAATAAAGATATTGCAACCCAAAAGAAAAACAAACATAAAACCGCTAAGAAAGCTTTGAATCTACTTATTATTAAAGGGGGAGAATAGTTGAGCTATTATAAGGGTTCAACTCAGCAAGAAAACGCCTGAATATAATTAAATAAAATTTTCACACATTGTAGAAGAAAGTCCAATCTGTGTCCTCAAATTTGTAGAAATTTGATGCAATAAGTCGTTTCTTTCCAATAATTTTTTAAATCAGTTTTTTATTATTTTTTTACTCGTTAAATGTAACTTCAAATCTTTAACCAAAAACAAGAAGACATAGATTATTGTATGTAGCTCAACATATAAAAAGAGTGATGACTAAAATCTTATCGTTTGGATATTGAGTTGGTTGGCGTTTTGTCCTATAAAAAACATTTTCAATTTAAAAACGGCGCTGTACGTGTCAATATTTTTCTAGAGAGAAAAGTTTACCGATATTCTCATAGATGTGATAGGATTTAATATTTTTCCATAACAAAACTACTAGTTGAACCACAACAGGACAGGGCGACTAAACCCGGCAATTCTCTAGCGTTAAAGCAAAAAAAAGTGAAAAAGATAAATATTGAACTAAAAAAAAAGATTTGGGGCAATGGCTACAAGATCATCACAAAGAAATAGAAGCCTTGTAAAACAATTTGGCCGACTCTTTCCAAGACAAAATAAATAGAGCACTGTTTCCGGAACAAAAAAAATTAAGTAAGCAAAGATAAGACTGGATGAAATCCCTACTACTGAAATAACAGCAAAAAAACTCAAAGTTGCCGCAAGTAAAATAAAAACAAAGAAAGTCCCAGGGTCACACATGATTGCGGCTGAAATTGTTACAAAACAGATATTAGCAACCCTAAATGCGATGTAGGCAAAAAAAGAATTTCCGACCTTGTAGAATACAGCAAACCTAAAGTTAATTAAAAAACCTTAAAAAAATAAATAAAGATGACCCAAGGTCTTACCACCTAATTTGCCTCATCAACTTGTTGGAGAAGTTATACGAGCAAGTCATTGTGGCTAGGCTAAAAAAAAAATTGAAAAAAAGAGAAAATCTGTCAGATTTACAGTATGGTTTTAGAAAAAAAAAGTCTACTCTAAGTTCAATAAAAATTGTCCAAAACATAGAAAATAGAAATGAAAAAAACGTTTAAGACCAGAGAATTATGCGCCCTATTAACAATTGACGTCAAAAACGCGTTCAATACGGCGGCGTTGAATAGGACGATTAAAGTCTTTAAGAAGAAAAACATTTCCAAACATTTGGCCAAAATAATAAAAAAAAAATTTACAAATAAGGCAATTGCAAACAAAAAAGGAAACAAGCATAAAGTACATTTTATCAATTTTGGTTTAGCTTTTTCTCACCTCTTTATTAAAACAGTTGCCCAACAACAACTTTTCGTACTTAACAGGTCTAAATTTTTTTGGGCCTTGGTCTACTGTGGAAGTAGCGTATAACTTGTTTTCCTGTGTCCTATAAATCAAACAACGGCTTTTACCTTAGTCAATAGTATAAAAAAACGCCTATTTTCAGATATAAAAAGACCGCTAAGAATACATTGTCACCAAAAAACGCAGTTTACTTTCAACCGTTGGAAAAAATAATGTTAGCTGCAAAACCAATCAAACTTATTTTTTTGTTGGATTAACATAGCATGGTCGCTTGCTTAGGACTTATTGCCTCAATCAGCATACTGGTTGGGCGCAAGTAACTGGTAAATTTACACACTTTATTAATAGTGTGACTCATAAATTGACGGGTCGGTCGTATACCTCTTTTATCATTTTGCAATTTCACATTTTTCCTTGAGCAAAAAACTTATAATTCCAAGATTGGTTTAATATTAGCCCGAAAATCAACAATTGTTAACGGAGACGCGTTTTGCGTGGTTCCACTGGAGGGTTACCTTATTAAAAAAAAAACCTGTTTTGGTTAAAAGTTATTAACATATGAGTTTCAATTAGCAAATTCTAAGGTTTCTGTTTTATCAACGTGGAGACGTTTAACTTATTTGCAAATTGCATCTAAATTGGGAATTGGGAACTACAGATGCAAGGGCAAAAAAAATTTGAAAGCAAGTTTAATTTACAAGGTTATTATTATTTTTTTTATTATTAGATTGTGTTTTTAGTCGGATTTGTTTAAGCGTAATAGTTAGCAGTAAGAAGTAACTTGCCGCCGTATTTGGCCATCATGTCTTTTAAGTTAGTTGAAATATACTGTTTACCATTGCCAGTAATTATACATTGGGTACCCTGTACAGTAAAAATACTACATTTTTAAATGTTCTACAATTTTTTAAGCATCTCTACAATTAAATACACTTTTATCATTTTTAATCATTTTGTAAAGTGTATTATCTTTTTATTATAGTCTTTAACACTCAACAAAACATACATTAAACAAACAAGACAACGCTGGAAATTTTATTATTATTTAAATCTTTAAAACTCAGCTTGTATATTTATTATATTTGATTTTAAAATATTTCAAGAGTTTTATATTTAACATAATTTACTTATATTACTAATAATCGATTTAAGTATTTTTTATCAATCAACTGAAGTGGATTGTTATAGCAGATTAATCCAATTAAAATATATACAGTCAATAGATAACAAAAAAAATAGATATAAATTGCTGTTCTAAATAAAATTCACAGTTTTTTGCTGTAGTTTGACTAACAACGCAAACATGATTTCAAGAAAGTGTATAATCTTTGCCTGTGGTATTTTACTATTGTGCTTCTCACTTCAAACAGGTAAATAAGTTAAATAATAAAAATATTTTATAAATAAATTTAATTAATTATGTTGGATTAATACAACAAATTACAGTGCCAGAATAATTATTTATTGTTAAATTTTCAATAATGATAAAATTTTTAATTTATTAATTTTGTCTACATTGAGTCTACTAGAAGCTTTTAGTGACTCGTAATTTTGTCTTTGTTTTTTGCAATATTTTTTTTAAATTAAAAAAAAAACTTTTATTTTTTTTTAAAAAAGGTAGTTTTTTAGAGACTTTGTTGTTTCTAAAAGTTGCTAAAGCTGTTTTCAAAGTTCTCAAGTGTATAAGATAAAAAACGGTGGTTATTTAGGGATTTTGTTTTATTAATTCTTTTATTTAGATACACTTGAAATATTCTGTAACATGTTGTTAATTAACTTTATTTTTGATGCATGGTACTACACCGATCAGCGTTAGTGGTTATCCATTTCTTTAGACAGTATTATAGGCTGCAGTAAGCTCAATAAATACATCTAAGGTTTTTAGTTTGTTCTAAAACCTACATCTGATATGTGTTGTTAATGCAAGTATTTAGTTTTCACAGTTTTGTTCGTGACAAAACTCTGCTTTCTATTCTAGAGACGTGATTTAGTTTAAATTTTTTTGTTGAAAATTAGTCTTTCTTGGAATTTATATGCAGCGCTGAGGAGTGCAATTAGTCTGTAGTTAGCTGTATTAATCGATGGCTTACCAGGTTTTAGAATTGCTAAAATTTAAAAAAAAAATCTGATAATGTTATTTTTCTGGGCAGCCTTTATTGCTTTTATTTATTCTATAGCTTGATGAATGAGTGAAAAATAGTTTAAAAATTTGTCGTTGGGTCTAACTGCCCAAATACGTTGTTTTAATTTATATGTGATTGCCTTTGTAAAGCTAGCAATTTTGTTGGGATTTACCACAGGATTTTTTTGTGTGTGTAAGAGCTGCTTTCCTGTTTACGTAGACAGCTTCATGTTTTTTTTCTAGAATGTGTAAAGTCTTCTTTACTCATTAACCATTTTTTTGCAGTTTTGTATAGGCTCTTTAGCAGATCTTTTGCTATCTGTAGTCCCTGTTACTTTTGTAATTGTTGTATTGCCTAAAACTTTCCTTGGTCTATCCAAAGATGTATTGCTTACAAATTTTGTGTGTAAATTGTTTTTTTAGCTGTTGTCCAATTTGTTTTTATTTGTTTATTGTCATTATGCCATCTTAATAGAGGTTTTTCCTGTTTTTTTTTTTGTCTTTTGTTGTTTATTCTTGCAACATGTCCAGTTTATCTTTGTTTTCTTTTTGCAATACTTGCCAAAATTTGTTATTTGATTGTTTTTGATGATTTTGATTTTGTATTCTAGGTACCTACAGATTATGTTAATTTTTGGGTTGTAAATTTGTTATTGGTTTACTGGGCATTAGGTTAGACATTAGCTTAGCTTTAAAATAGTTTATTTTAAAGCTCACTTGGCCTGACACATACTTCAGCTATTTTATTATCTTTTTGACGCTTTTTAAGTCATTGATGTTTATGGTCATTGTTTCCCATCTTAATATTTTTAAATACGTGTTTAATGACGTTAATGAATATTTTTAGAGACATGCGTTAGCGTTTTTGTAATTAATTTTAATTAAACTCTTTCAGCGTTTGGTAAAGATATTTTTGACCGGCCGGTCCGGCGGTGTTTTGATTTTTTGGTGGGATTAATTTTTTCAGTTTTTTACCGATGCGGCAATGCTTTTATTGCTTGAGTATAGCCTGAAAGCGTCCGGTTAGAAGTACCTAGAGTGTGTTACACCTAAAAGTCAAATTTCTGTAGAAGGATGGACTACTAGGTAAACTTGACTTTAACGTTTGTAAAATTTTCTAGCCAGACTAGGGCTTGGTTGTCTGTTCTGAGCTTGAGCGCGGTTCTTTTAATTAAGCTTATTACTAAATACTTTATGGCTATACATTTCAACTTTTAGTTTAGCAATGAGTACGTTTATACGCAATAACGTGTTATTAAAATTTTTCTTCCTGTTACAAAACCATTCTTACGCTAATGCGACAAGTCTGGTTTTGGTTTCTTCAGCATTAATGGTTGGTCCTAGGCGATCTTAATGTTGCCAAATGAAGTAGACGTAACCTGGTCTACACAAAAAAAATTTAAAACCCAGTCATTCTATATGAAGGGCTGCTAATTTTGAGTAATCTAGTACATACTTCCAAAGCCAAATGCACAGTACTAAAACACGTTATAGTTGTTTCTTGTTCTGGAGTGTTGTCTGCATCTTTATAGGGTAGTGTGTTAACAGTTGATTTCTTTATGAGCTAATTTGATGACCAAATACTCAACCGAGTTTTGCCAAATTTGCCTTTTTTATGTGGCATCACAATTGATACTCATAAAAAAATTTCGAGACCAGAAAGAAATTTTAAAATAACGCTTGCGCGTTTTTTAGCTCAAAAGGCATTTGTTTAAAGTAGTAGATGCTACTGATGGAAACGGCAAAGTCATTCAAGGTTTCTTCTATCTTAGGTAGCAGGGTTGCCTTTTTTTAGGTGAATTTATTTAAGGCGCGGTAATCCACGCATTATTAAAATGTGCGGTCTTTTTTTTACTATCACCACGTAAGCACATTAGCTGCTGATGCTATGTTTTATAATGCAGTTAAACAAACTGAAGTAATATCCGTATTTTTGGATTTGTTGTTTAAATTCTGTTGGTTTTGGAAAAACATGTTTTGGTAGCTTGGCCGGTTTGTGTGAGAAAAATGTCAGGTTTTTTTTGTAGGTCTATCTTTTAGCCAAAGCTTGCCAAGTATTGCTTTCTTTCTCAGAATTAGAGTGACTAATATGATGATTGTGTAAGTTTGATCTTTATCGCTAGCAAAAACTGGCAAACAAAATGACTATTGTAATTTTGCTCTTACGCTAACTAGGTGTTGCTTGTTCTTTGCTCGTTTTTTAGTAAGCTGTTTGTTGAGGTTCGGGTAGGTTTTGCGTTTGTTTTCTGACTATCCTTTAGTCCGTTTTTCAAATTCTAATTATTACAATTCGTTTTGAGTAAATTATTTTTTATAAAATTTTATAAAATATTGGTTTCATATTTTGTAGCCATTGCGAAGAGTTTGGAAATCGATAAGGTCAAGTAATTATTGTACTCTGGGTTTGACAAAAATAATTTAAACATTTGCAATGTCTTTTTTGGATCGTGTAGAAGATCATATTTTGTTAAAATTATTGTTTCAGTGTGGCAAATAATTAATGCGGTTTGCGCTAAATTGAAGTAATTCTTGGTTGTACAAATAGTGACCACTTTGACTGTGCAACAGCATTTGTGACATTGTCTGTAAGATAACCGTTTGCGTTCAGATACATTTTAACTTTGCTTCATAAATTTGAACTTGCTAGATGATGATGTAAATAGCACTTAATTACACGTTTGAACGATCTTTTAGTTGATTTCTCTTTTAGTTTGTATTTTGTTTTGATTTGAATACATGTTTTGTTAGGTTGTATAGGAGTCGTAAAGACACTATGGTATTCAATTGCATTACGTTAAGCGCCATTTAACCTTACACGATAAAAAAGAGTAGTTTTTTAGTTTGCAGCGGTTAATGAAACTGGGTTAGTAATAAACCTGCGGCCAAGTAAATGCACGCCGCAGTAGTTTGCTGTTTACCGCTGAGTTGAACTTGCTCTGAGGTAGTGGTTCTATTTGCACCTCTTCAAATTTGCAACAGCATTTGTGACATTGCATGTAAGATAACTATTCAGATGTTTTTCAGCTTTGCATTATGAACCTGAAGTTGCTAGATAATGAATGTAAATGGTGCTATGCGTGAACAGGTTGGTGGTTCTACTTTTATACAATTGTCAATCTGCTTCTTCTGGAGGGCTTTTAGTTGTTTGATTTTTTGGTTTGTATTCCGGGTTGATCTTGATACATGGTTAGGTTAGTTCATTCGCCGACGCCAGAGGTTAAGATTACCATATCTGCAAATTTTGTTGCAAATTTAAGAATGCCAACTTAAATTAGTGGGTTTTATAACGTGTACACAACATCAAAGCAACAAAGTTTTTCTTTTTATCCAAAAAAAGGCGTACTCATCACAACACATTTGTTCTTAACCAGAAAATCTAATCCTACAGATAGAAAACTCAAGCTTGAGACCTCTAGTGTAGCGGTTGAGTACGCTAATCATTACACCACCTGGGCGGTAATCTGGACACATATTTTGTTAAGTGGTATTAAGGTCATAACAGCACTAAGTTTTTTACATAATAAAGAAAACAGGAGTTGTTTCATAGTTTGCAGCAGTTAATGCCACTTGGTTAGTAACAAACTTGCAGCCAAGTAAATGCACGCCCCAGTCGTTTGCCGGCCGGTAACTGTAGAAGCAACGCAGTAGTCTTTTGCTACATCGTATATTTAAGTAGTTTTTATATGTCAAGACGTAATTTAAAATAAACTAAAAAAAAGCAAATTCTTAAGGCAGTTGTTGTTGTGGAAGTAATGTGATAGTCAAGAGGAATAGCAGGGGTCGGTGTTAAGAAGTTTTAACTCAGGTTTTCATAAACCACCTACGGTGGTGAGTGCAGGCCGGTGAGTCTTGTGCAACCCATGAGTTAAAAGTAGCGTTTCTAGCGTTCAAATATGTATGTTTAATCTTTTCCATCTATTCAAAAATAAATTAAAACTGCAATATCTGGATTTGTAACAGTTGGGTGGGCGGGCGTGTGTTTCAGTTTCAATTACTGTTTTGCAATCAATAATCTGAATGCTCCGCTTACTCACCCAACGGTTTGGTATTATAAAGCTTGCTTTTTACTCATTCCCTCAAATTAATTACAATTAACATTTGCAGCAAGAAGAATGTTCTATACTGTAGATTACAAACACTTGGGTGACTGGGTTTCAGTTCTAACTATTGTCTCACAATCCATAACCTAAGTAATTTGACCACGTACCCAATTGTTGGTTATCTAGATGTTACATCATTTAACTTCCCCGACAATTTTAAAAATTACAATTGAAAAAAAAAATTTGGATCGCTAACAACATATCAGATAAAAAATGACAAAAAAAATTGTCATAAAAAAGGACAAGATTGCAGAAACCACTGAAATATTCTACGTCAACTTATATAGCCAAGTAGTTCAATCCAAAGATCAGCAAACAGGGTCAAGATAAACAGTCTTCAAGAGATTGATAAAGCAGAACTAAGAGCAGCATTAAACCATCTGAAAAACAACAAAACACTAGGCAAAGATCAAATAACTAGCATAAAACTAGAGAAAAAGCCCTGAAAAAAGCAATTAAACAAATGCCTTAAAAAGAGCAAAATTCCTGACTCATGGCAAAACGCAGAGATAATTCTCTTTTTTTTTTAAGGAAATAACACAAATTTAAAAAATTACAGACCAATTAGTTTATTGTCCGCCTTTTATAAGTTACTAACCAAACTAATAACAAATCGATTAACTCAAAAATTTGACCGTCTAAACAAACAACAAAGATTATATTCAAACATTGCGTAAACTGATCAAAAAATGTACAGAGTACAATATTCACATTTACATGGCATTTGTGAACTATCAGAAGGCCTTTGACGCTATCAAAACATAAGCAGTACTCCAGTCAATAGACTCCAGGTCTACAAACTTGCTAAAATACATCTACAAACACGCAATCTTACACGTCAAAACAAGAAAAAATTGAACTATAAAGAAAGTACTCATTAAAAAAGGCGTCCGGCAAGGCAACATCATCTTGTCAAAATTATTTACCCTAGCGCTGGAAGACGTGTTCAAAAAACTATTGTGGAAGAGAAAGGAAGTCAGCTTCAATGGTAAACGCTTAAATCACCTTTGTTTTGCCAATGATATTGTTTCCATATTTGAGGAAATTTAGTTTCATTCAATGAAGCATTGAAAAGTAAGTGCAATAGTTTTGCAATAGAATAAATGCACTTTTTTAACAGTAAAGAAGGAATGCCGTCGGGTCCAACGCTTAAATTATATTTAAAGTTTTCAATTCCCTTAAAAACATGACACAAACTAATAGAAAATTTTGAATGTATTAGGTTATTATTAAAATTAAACAATGGAGTTGGATGGGTTTTGTTATCATAGACTGAAGACTAAATAAATCTGCAAAACTATTGACAAAGTCGTTCCCATTATGACAGGTTTGATCCTTATAATACATTGTGGCTGGAAAACTATTAGTTTTTTTGTTCTCATTAACAAATCTCCAAAAATGTTTTGGATTATTTTAAATTTTACTTACAGTTTGTAAAATATATTGCTCGTATTGATGTGCACTAAGATTTTTGCACGTAGTACGAATAGATTGGAATTCATTACAGTCCGACAATAGTTTTGAAGATTTATAACGTTTGTGTACACTTTTCATGAGTTTAGTAAGTGATATCAATTCTTTGTTGAACCAAATAGGAAAATTGCTTTCCCGCCACAGTTTTTTAGCGACAAAACAATCAATAACATAATCGATTAAAGAGTAAAATACATCAAGTCACATATCAATATCACAGTTATAAAATAGTGCAGTCCAATCAACATTGAACAAATAATTATTGATTGCTCTGTAGTCGGCAAGTTTAAAATCATTAAAACCATAATTACAACTTAAAATATCACAAGTAATATCACATTTTATAGATAACAAGTACGCAGTATGGTATTGGCTTAAATTTAACAAAACATCAACAACTTCTATCACAGAAGTATCACGATCGTTGGTAAAACATAAATCTAAAAACACACCTTCACTATTAGGAATAGAAATGCATTGTACGCAGTTTAAAAACCCAAACGAATTAGCTACTAAATGAACAGGGTAACTATCATTACAAATTACTCCTATACCTAAATCATTGTTAACCCAAGACGCTGCAGGTAGATTGTAATCGCGCAAGAAAACTTGTTTTCTGCTTGGAAACTCGTCGGCAATAGATTCGACAGAATAACAATGGTCAAGATATTTATCTCTAGTTGAATTAGATGGTAAATATACCGCTCAAATTATATAAAACACAAGATTAAACTTAACAACTACAAACAAATGTTCAACACTAATACACGTGGGGTAAAGTAATACAGATTTGATAGCAATTAAAACACTACATCCGCTTTGTTTAGAGCTTGTAAGAGCCCAGCAATCACACCTAAATAAATAATAGCCTTTTAGATTTAATTCAGAGTTACTGATGTCTGGAGAAAGCCAGGTTTCAGTGAAAACAATCACATCGTAGTCTGATACGGCTACAGCTAGCAAGAGTTTCCTGAGTTTAGTTTTTAAACTCCGACGTTTTGGTAGTAGATAGAAAAACCGTTATCATTCCTGAAGATGGGTCCAGGTTAATTTCAGGCTCCAAAAATCTATTGTAGATGAAGCAGAATTATTTTGAATACGACTATAACTCACAAATTTTTTGACAGCTATGTTAGCTGGCCAAAAGTATTTGCAGAGAATAGCTCGGGCATGGTCGGCTGGAACCGAGACTTTAAAGCTACTGTAGCTTTCAGATTGTACAACTAAATCGATTGAAATATCGGGGTATTTCAATTTAATGTAGTTAATAACATCGGATTTTTTAGTTCCGCGTTTAAGTTTTGAGACATGTGTATATGAGTTTGTCACATATGCCAGCAACTTATTGTTACTTGGACCACAACCAAAAATTGTTGGAGTTTTAGGCTGAACTTTTTGTTTAGGTTTAGTTTAAGCAGTAAGGGTTGCAAAAGAAAAAGAATTATTAATTACAGAATTAATTGCAGGTGGAAACAATTAAACTTCCTCATTAATAGTTGGTGTAACTACACAAGGCATAGATTCTTGAATACAAGTTTTGTATTCAAGTATTCCCTTATATTTGTTTGCAATCTTTTCTTTAAGATACAATACTTTGTCTAATAGCAATTTATTGTTAGACCAAACTTTATCTAACAAAACTTGATACAGTACAATAGTCTTTTTGGCATTTTTTATGACGAATGCCGCAACTTTTATGAAATATAATTCCACAACTAGTGCATGTTACGCCAGATTGTGCAACACTTCTGCATTTGCACGCTTTACCGGATATAATAATAAATTAAAATTTAACTATAAATGTGATTAAATATTTAGGAATAAATAATTATACAAGGATGATACAAGGATACACAATTCACACCGGTGCGGTCCTTCACCTGGTGACTAACTACAAAACAAACAAAAGCAGACCACGGTTGGGATAACACAAGAAAACAAAAGAGTGTTTAAAACAAGCTTAAAATATAGAATCACAAATTAAAATATAAAATCACAAATTAAAAGAAAACAAGTAACGCCACTGGAGAGAATACTGCTTTGCGCTGCGCGGATGAGAATGCGCGGGCGGCGGCTATATATTTAGGTTAAGTTTCAATAAACAAACTTTACCATAAATTTTACTGAATATTGTTTAAGACTGATAGCTCAAACAATCACAAATATAATTACCAGTACGTTAGGTAGACCTTCAAAATTAAAAACACTTAAAAACACATGAAATTGTTGGAGTAAAATATAGCTCAGTGCAGTGCAGTGCTACTTCTTAGCGTAATG
Organism: Tachinus rufipes; assembly: GCA_963932245.1. NCBI lineage: Eukaryota > Metazoa > Arthropoda > Insecta > Coleoptera > Staphylinidae > Tachinus > Tachinus rufipes. The sequence continues at coordinate 82,923,545 of OZ010747.1, read as the reverse complement.
TGTTCAGTAATTTCAAATAAAATGCGATTGTTATCTAGAAATTGGACGTTTTTTCTTTCTGCTAATGTCATCATTACTCAACTCAGATCTGTCTAATGTTGGATATAAGCCTCCTCTATAGAGTTTTATTGTTTTAGTTTTTTAATTGGTTGATTTAGCGCGTAGTTGGTTTTCTTTTGGTTTTGGCTCTTGGTCTTTACTCTAATAGTTTTTTTTTCTTTATTTGACTTACGTGATTAGTTAGTCTTATTTGAGTTTTGTTTTTTGTTCAACTGTTAATTGACGTCGAGCACTTTAGTTTTTTTGCGTATGTTCTCTTCATTGGTAATGTGGTTTTGTAGAAATGCTCCAAGCTTAGATCTTTCCATTTTACGTTGCAAAATCTTTAAAAAAATGTATTGAACTCATTATCCAAAAGTATAAAAATGCAATTTTTCTATCTTACTATGACGCTGTGAAACGTTATTAAAAAAGCGCGTCTTGTTGGTTGCAAGCATATTGATTGGTCGCTTGTATTTGAAGGCTTGTTTGTCTTGTACAGCAAGATAACTCAAAATCTAAGTAATTGGCAGTTTTATCAAAAAAATTTATTAGAAAGTTTAACATGTGAGTCGAATCAGCTTTCAGTTAAGTGTTACAAACGTAATAAAGTGTTTTGAAGATTTTTCTCAGAGTTTTATTTTGAAATCATTCTATTTTTTTTAGATAGAAATAATGTATAACTTGCAATTCAAAAGTTTAACTTTTATACCCTTGCTCATTTTTCATTGACTTGTTGATAACTTGCTTAAAACGCCTTTTCTTGAACAAAACAAATATTTATGAACAATTAATATATAAAAAAAACTAACAACTATTTACTTTTCATTAATTTTTTAGTGGAAAGTCGACAATGTTACGAATGTGATAGTTGTAAAGCTGATGAGGGAACAGTAATAACATGTGGTGAAGACCCAGAAACAACAACCGAAACAACAACTGAAACAACAACCGAAACAACAACTGAAACAACAACTGAAACAACAACTGAAACAACAACTGAAACAACAACTGAAACAACAACCGAAACAACAACTGAAACAACCTTAACTGAAGCTCCAGAACCAGAAGAAAATCCAAGATTTTTTCTAAAATCGTCCAGAGATGGTGAAGATGATGAGTGGAAATGTTTCTTAAAACTAGTTGAAGGTATGGGAATCTATAAACAAAACTTATTTAAACTTAACACAATATTTTATTTAGATGAAAAATGGCAACGAGGATGCACAAAAGACACTCAAATCACCAAATGCACCGCCGGAAAAGAAGACACTTGCGGAGTATGCGACGGGGATCTCTGTAATGATGCATCACATTTTACATCAACAATCTTCTTAGTTGCCGCATCTATTGCTTTAATCAAATATTTTTATTAAAATTAAATATAACTTAATAAAATAACTAAAAACAATGTTTAGAGATAAGTTTAGATAATAAAATTACTATAATAAAATGCTTAGATATTATTAAAAAATCTAATCTCATTGATTATTAGATTAATAAAAAAAAATTGCAGCTAGCTTTATATAAATTGATGCGAATTGTGTAGATAATTCAGTTTACTATTTGACAATCAACATGGCATCACAAAAGCAAATTTTAATAAGCGCAATTTTGCTGCTATCTTGTTATGTACAATCGGGTAAGTTAATTGTGTGAACGTGTTTAAAATTCTTATTAATTATGTGTTTTTATGGTAGGATTAAGTTTTGAGTGTTATTATTGTCCCGACGGTTGTGAAGAATATGATACTTTAAGTGTTAACTGTGATGAAATAACAACTACAACAACTGAAGATTCAACAACTGAAGAATCAACAACTGAAGAATCAACAACTGAAAAATCAACAACTGAAGAATCAACAACTGAAGAATCAACAACTGAAGAATCAACAACTGAAGAATCAACAACTGAAGAATCAACAACTGAAGAATCAACAACTGAAGAATCAACAACTGTTTCAACAACTGATCCCAAACAAGTTGTTGAAGACTTTGTTCCACTTGTTATTCGTTACCAAAGATCAAAAAGAGCAACTGATGACTGGAAATGTTATTTGGAGCAAGCCAGTGGCGGTACGTAAATTCAACTTAATTAAAAAAATAATTTAATTTTTAACTTTTTATAATCAACAGATAATTGGATAAGAGGTTGCACAAAGGATGCTAACTATTGTGGCAACAAAACTGAATGTGGAGTATGCACAGATGAATTATGCAATGGCGCATCACAAATTGCTTCTTCACTTTTTCTTGGAGCTGCAATCTTAATGGTTATTAGACATTTCTATTGAAAATGGTGTCTTTAACCTAACTTATTATTGTTTAAATTACATTTTTGTATAATTAATTTATAAATAAATTTTTTTTTAAATAATTCATACATTTTGGCATTATTTAATCAGGGTTTTTATATTCTACGCTGTTTAATTAAACAAAAAAAATAATTAAAATTATAAAAATTATAAAAATTTAATTTAAAATTAAAACAATAAAAAACTATGTCACGAAAACATAGCAAAAATAATGTTGTAGCCACAAATTTAAATAAATTAAACAAATAAAAACCTTTAGATAATCAAAAAATATGCATTTTTTGTATTTTTCTTTCACTTTTATATCTTAAGGATTTTTAGAATTTTTTCTAAGAAGGGATGGAGAAGTATAGATAGTATATTAATTTTAAGATAGAAAACTGATACTTTATAACCATCTATACATTTCTATCAGTGTTCTGTCGTAGAATTGAATATACTATCTACAACTCAGTCAACAATGTTGGGCCGGTGGTTTAAAAACAACTTGATCAATTACTTAGGCGGGTGGACGGGCACTCAGTTTATGAATGTTGCTTCTGATCCAACTACTTAACAAGAAATATTTGGGTGAGCGGGCGCGTATTCTATTTATAAATGTTGAGCCGGTAGTTTAAAAAAAACATGTTTTTGTTAAAACGTTTTATAACAAACACTTAGGTATAAGTAGATAAGCACTCAGTTTATAAATGTTAGGCTGGTAGTTTGAAAGAGAAATGACCTGTTTTCAGTATACCATTTACACAGCGATATTTTGTGATACCCTAGACTTTTTTTAAAATTTACCAATTTGAATGTTTTTCCAACTTTGGTTGATTTTGTAAATAAAGAAGTTATTGTCAAAATAGTATTTAATTTTCCTCTCAATGCAATTTTTTTTGGCGTTTAGTATGTTGTAAAGAAGGTTGCATTGATTTTTTTTTTAATAACGCGTTTAATATGGGCTGGAAATCTCAGTAGATTGTTGATTTAGATGTCAATTGGTGAGGAAGAGGGGGGGGGGGGAATTATTTTGCATTGTCAATGTTTTGAGAATTTGATTATAAATTATTAAAATTGTACTCAATTGGTTTGTTTTTTAGACATAGCTGCTTTGACTGTTGGTACGTCAAAGTTTAATTTATTATTTACTTCTGATGTAATTAAGTTGCATATTTTTTTAGAAATTACTATGTTGAGTATGTCAGGACGGTAACCTTGACAGCTAAAGTGTATGGGTTTTTTGGGCTATGAATAGTTAGACTCTCCTTTTGTGGCTTGTGCAGGTAGCACCAGTTTTTTTAAACAAAGCAATAGTTCTGTGGTTTTGCAAAGTTTATCTCTTTTTAAGTAATTTACGTAGATATAACTTGAAGAAGTCGTAATGTTGATTTTTTATCCAAAAACGTGTTTTGACTGTAGTTATTATCTTTTTTGGGCCCATTTATTTATTAGTAAAGCTCTTTGTTTAGATCTTCACTATTACCATGTTATCTGCCTGGTATTGGTGTGCTGCGTTTTGTTGACGTGTGTATCAACGTTGCCAATAAGTGGCTTGGCGTTGGTTAGCGTTTTTAGCGTATCTAGGTCTAGACGCTTTTTATTTTTATTGGGTTTGTTTTAGGTTTCTTTCTAAAATTAGTTTGCTAATGCTCTATCCTGTGGCGGCGTTGAGTGCCGCATGCCGTCGTTTTACCAAATTTGTTTGCGGGTGGTATGTTACTGTAGTGTAATAAATCACCTTCCTGTAAACTGCTGAATTGTAAGCTATTGTTGCTCAGCAGTATTTTTGGCTAACCAAATTGATAGTGGCCGATAGTATTGGAATTGTCTCTACTCAAAACCATTATGGTGACAGCTACTTTGTTTCCCGCTATGGTTGTTTTGAACGGGCCGATATAGTCGATTGACACTTTTTCCAACAAGTCATCGGCGCGCAGTGCCTGTAGTACTAGTGCTTTTTTATTAGTCTTTGTAAAAATTAGGCAGCTTTGAATGAATGTGCAAGCCTTTTTCAAGGTTCTTGTCAAGGACAGTACTTCTAAATGATTGCTTGCGCTAGTAAGCAGTCACGCTGGGCTTGTTGTACCGTCTTGGTCAGTGTCTTAGCTTTAAATATGTGAATGGGTGGTTTCTTGTTTCCAACTCAAGTATAAAACATTTAAGCTCGGTTGTGGTTGAGCTTGTTTGTTTTCAAAAAGTTACATCCGTTCTGCATTGTCCCATTCTTTGTTTACAAGTTTGTTGGCTGAATTGCACAACATTGCAGCAGGCAGTAAGTTAATAATGTTTTACGCAATATGTAAATTTTGCTAGTACTAGCAACTACTCCGTAAATTTAGCTGTCCTGTCGGTAAAATTCTCTAACCAGACTTGTTGTCAGTGCGGATCCTAAAAAGTTTATCTTCTAGATAATGCTTGTACTTTTCAATTTTCTATACGATAGCTAAACATTCCAGCTTGTTTGAGTAGAATTGAGTTTAGAAGCCAGTCAACTTGACGCTCTAAAAAGATATTATATGTTTTAAAAATCCTTCCTCTTGATATAGTACCCCGCAGTTTTTGATACGTTGGTTAGAAAGGCGTAACTAAAAGTCCAATGCTACTTCTTTTGATAATGCCGGTAAACAGAGTTATTTTTACGGTTTTCTTATGCATGTTGTAGGTATACTAATGTGTTTTTATTGGAACGTAATCTTAAAGCTTAAAGGTTGTTTTGCGGGTGGTTGTAAGTATTACATTGTCTATAAATACCAAAGTAATCGTACGTGATAATTGAGTCATTTCCGGCTTTTTTGAGTTTTTCTCTAGTATAGACATTAATAGTTTGAGCAATTTACTTTGTTTCATTCCAAAACACAGTTTTTTTTATCTGTGTAACCTTAGGTGTAGTTTAAACTTGCATCGTTATTGTGTAACCAGGCATGGCTCAATATAATTGTCTTGCCTAGCTTAAATGCTATTAAAAAATTGGCATTGTTAGTGCTTTTGCCTACTGTAAGTTGCACGTATGGTTTGCTTGTGGTTACTTTTTTAGATATTATTCTTCTGGTTTCTTGGCCTGGGGTACGTTGTTTACTAACGTAGAGTTATTATCGATACGCAACAACCGCTGTCTGCTCCGGCCATAGCTGAGCTGTGATTTTTTGTTAAACTGCTCTTTGTAACTCTGAGCTTTGTTTTTTAAACCTTGGATGAGAGTGCGGTGTCTATTGTATAGCGGAATCTACTGTTGTTCAAAGTGTAGTTTCATTAATAGGAAAAACGCTTCTAGATCCTTATGTGGTTTGTTAGTAAAGTTAGGAGCATTGATCATTTTTTTGATTTGAACCATGTTAATAGCCAATTGTTGCGTTTTTGACAAACTGTTAGTTTCTCCTTGAAGGCGGTGTAGTCACCTTAACAAGTGGCGTGTCCTATTTTTGATCTTAGGGGCACCCACTGTGCAAGTCAACTTGTGGTAGGCGGTTGTTTGTCGGTCAGCTTAAGCAGGTGTATGCTTTCGGATACATTGTCTCAACTCATCCCAAACATGTTCTATAGGATTTATGTCTGGCCTGGCCAATCAAACCGCAAAATTTACACTTTATCCAGATAATTTCTGACAACTCTGGCTACGAGAGGTCTAGCATTTCCATAGTTGTCATGTTGTCATAAAGGGCATAAACTCAAAAACCTTTATAATGTATTTGTGAGTATTTGTCAGGGAGCCATTCTCTATAAAAACCAACTTTATGCGTGCTTTGGTAGAAGTTCCTGCCTAAACCATAACCGATGAACCAAAAGTTGCTCATCATAACAAACTAAATATTGTTTTTAGTTGAGTTGCGCTTTTGCCTTAATGAATCAGACGGACATTGAAAAATGAAGAGAAGACGCGAAAAAAGATTTATATCATTTTTTGCGTCTTCTCTTTTAAGCAGTCCGGGTGAATGAGCCAGAATGGGTAAGGGCACTCTTCTGTCTTTGGGCTGAGAAATCAACCCAAAAGGCGGATGAACTACATCAGGTAGTAAACGGCATGAGGATGCAGAAGGCAATCGGAAAACCACTGCATTAAAGACCACATAGTGGTATTCCCTGCATTATCATCATGACTAAATATAATACCGGAGAAAGTCCTCCGATCGGATCTCCAGGAAGGACAGTTGTGACTAATATGAGGAATGCAACAGACACAAAAATCAACCTGCTACAAAAATCAATCAGAATTGAAACATGGAATGTACAAAGCATGTACAACCTAAGGAAAAGCCACAACATAATCTTGGAAAGGAATAGACTAAACATCAAAATAATGGGAATCAGTAAAGCTCGCTGGATAAACTGCGGACTAAGTAAACTTCAAGACAAAACCATCTACTACTCAGGAAGTATTAACAGTCAACATCGTCTTGGAGTTGCGGTTATACTTGACAAAACTCTTAGGAGATCTGTAAAGAACTTTATACCCTTATCTCCTCGTGTTTTGCTTTTACAACTCGAGACATACTGTGGAACACTCAACCTAATTCAAGTGTACGCCCCGACAACAGATAAAAATGACAAAGAAGTGGAATCCTTCTACAAAGACATTGATGAGGTCATAAAATTGACTAAGAACAAAGATGTCACTGTACTCCTGGGAGACCTAAATGCAAAGATTGGACAAGGTTTATATGACAAGTGGATTGGGCCGTACGGATTGGGCAAACGATATAAACGAGAATATCGTTTCCTACAATTCTGTCAAGAGAAATCCATGGTAATAACTAATACCTTTTTCAAATTACCAAAACGTCACCTGTACACTTGGAAATTGCCACAAAACAGACAATGAAGAACGTATAGTCAGGAATCAAATCGATTATATTCTCGTTAATCAGAAATACAGAAATGGAGTGAAATGTGCCAAAACATACTCAGGAGCAGATATAGACTCAGATCATAATCTTCTTGTTGCGGAAATTATGGTGAAACTCAAAAAACTGAAAGTCTCGTCAAACCAAAGACCTATTGGTACCAGCCTACTAAGAAATATTAACGTGAAAGCGAAAGTGCACCAGGAGATAAATGAAAACCTAAATAATTTAATAAACACTCGTTCGACAACTCAGAATCAACCTGAAGACATGTGGCAAAATTTAAAGTCAGCCATCATTGAACTTTGTAAGAAACATCTGAAAGCTGAAAAAAGAACAAACCAAAAAGATTGAATGACCAACAAAACATTACGGCTTATGGAAGAAAGAAGAAACCTAAAGAATTCAGACACACAAAAGTTTAAAGAAGTACAAGAGGAGATTAAATATAAATGTCGACAAGCTAAGGAAGAGCGACTGAAAGAGAAATGTACTGAGATAGAAAATCCGCAGAAACTGCACGACTTTTATAACATGCATAAGAAAATAAAAAAGTTCACTGGAATTGGTCGGAAACAAAGATTATACATCCTTACAATTGAGGAAGGAAACATTGTGCTGGATATTGAAGATTAACTGATACTATGGGAAAATTACGTCAAATCCCTTTTCAATGATCAAAGAGAAGAGATAACTACCAACCAGCAATAAAATCAGCCAATGATGGAAAAGCTCCTGGCTCTGACAATCTTCCTGCAGATGTGCTTAAGTTGATTGAAGAGCAACATTTAGATGCTATAACCTCCCTATTTGATAAGATCTATGAAACAGGAATAATACTACAAGAATGGCTTCAGTCAACGTTTGTCACAATTCCTAAGAAGCATAATGCCAAAAAATGCGAAGAACACCGTACGATTAGCCTAATGAGCCACACTCTAAAGATCTTTCTCAAAGTCATCCACCGTAGGATTTACAAGAAATTGGAAGAAGAAATAGAAAATACCCAGTTTGGCTTTAGAAATGAAGTTGGAACGGCGGTGTCTGGATGTCAACCAAAAGGTATACGCCTGCTTTATAGATTATAATAAAGCATTTGATAAAATGAGACACAAACAACTAATTTGAACGAAAAAATCTTGACACAAGAGATATACAAATAATAGTAAAACTGTACCTTAACCAAAGTGCGTCCGTTCCTCCTCTTTAACATCTATTCAGAAGAAATCTTCACCGAGGCCCTCGAAAGAGAGGTCCGCCGTCCTCTCTTTCGAAGGCTTTGGTGTTAACGGCACCCCAATGAACAACTTGCGTTACGCTGACAATACAGTACTTTTTGATGAAAACATGCAAGACCTTCTAAATATGCTGAATAACGTCGTCACAGTTAGTCAAGAATATAGGCTGACACTCAATATTAAAAAGACCAAATACATGATTATCACCAAAACTGAAGCACCAAATGAACATCTGTATGTGGAAGGCAAAAGGCAAGAAAGAGTCGAGAGGTATAACTATCTAAGTACAAACGTCGACGGCGCCGTGGACTACTGCGCAGAAATAAGAATTTGCATTGAGAAAGCCTGTGCATCTTTTGTGAAGGTTAAAAAACTGCTCTGCAGTTGCGACTTGAGCCTGGAACTCAGAACTTGGATGCTCAAATGTTACGTCCTTTTATATGGTGTAAAAGCTTGGACCCTCAACGTGTATTGTAAGAGGAAATTAGAAGCCTTTGAGATGTAGGCCTACCGTAGGATGTTGAGAATATCATGGACAGAACATGCGACCAACGTGGAGGTTCTGAAAAAAATGGAGAAAGACAGAGAAATCCTACTAAGAGGTCCGAAATATGAGATTTTCCGACACATAATCCAAGGAAAAATTGTGGGAAAAAGATCTATCAGAGCAAGAAGAATGTCTTGGCTTAGTAATGTGAGAAAATGGTTTAAGGTCACGTCAGCTGATCTGTTTAGGGCGGCAGTTTCCAAAATCAAAGTAGTAATGATAATAGCCAACCTCGGAAATGGAGACAGCACATGAAGAAGAAGAAAAGGAGTTATCACAACTTTCTATACAGTTTGTTTTATAGAAAGTTGTTGGGATCTATCCAAAACTCCTGCAAAAATGTTTTGATAGAGGTTTGTGCATTTTTAGTTTATCAATCACAGAAAGAGTTAGACAGCAATTATTGATGCAAATCTGTGCATCAAACTCTAACAATTTACAACTTTACTAAAAAATAATTTTAGTTGATGGAGTTGACCGTTACTACGTAATAATTCATAATACAAGATTAAATAAAACAACTACAAGTTTTTATATCACATGTATTCATGTATTGTCTGAAGAAGACTGAGGTTCAGCCAAAACTGCAATCACAGAGTGACGAAATAAATAGTGATATAAAAACATAGAAGTTGTTTTATTTAATCTTGTAAAAAATAATTCACATTTTTTATTAGTTACATGCTAATCCCAAGCAGTTTTTATAGAAATTGTTACATAGGAAGTTGTTGAGGTCTGGCCAAAAACCTAACCTAACAAAAAAAAAATATTCTAGACAACCTGCAGTTAAGCTTCTACCAAAACACCTTCTACAGATATCCTACACTATGATGCTCTTTTAAAAAGACGTCCAAAAACACACAAACCAAGCACCAGATAACGCCAAAAGCAGTTAGTGCAATGGAGAAAATGTAGGCTCTATTGTTGCTCTAAAAACCTTTACGCTGCTATTTGGGACATTGAAAAAACTTTTAAGCTTAAAAAAAATTTAGAAAATAGTTTTGTTGATAAATATTGCCAACCCATGAACCAATGGATAAATGGTTAAATGGTTAGATAGTTGAATAGTTAGATAGTGAATTGAGTCGATGGTCAAATGAACAGACGGATGGTTAAATTATTAGATTTCTTTATCTATTCATCCATCCATTTCTTCATGATTAGATAGATAAATAATTTGTTTTAATATAATTATTTATCCAACCATCCATTTATTCAACCAATCCATCTACTCAGACATCCATGAATCCGTTTATAGGTTGGCGGCATTTTTCAAGTTTCTAAAAACTTTTTAGGCACAACTATTTTGCCATTTATATATTTATACATTAATCCATTTGTTTATAAGTTGATGCCATTTATTAAAAAAGTTAAAAAAAATACACATTTTTTAAAATTTTCCAGGCTTAATTGTGCCTCTACCTACTAAAACAGACTTAACGCACCCAGTTTTTTTATACAACACTAAGCAAGCCATGTCAGACATACAATCCACAAAAATTAATGTATTAAGCCTCTCAAAAAAAAAATGTAGCACCAAAAGGACTTTGTTGAGGAGAATAAAGAAGGCTGCAGTATGTTTTAGCTTATAGCGTGGCTTAACATATCGCACTCACCCAAACTACGACATTAAATAAGACTTTACACTAAAAACTTCTACCTAACTTAAAGAAAACTTTCAACCAGGCAAGTTATTTTGCCTGGTATCTAAACGCTTTGTACACAACCACTTGTTAAGACCTATTGAACGTATATTTTAACAAAACACTTCACAAAAATATACATTCTTAGGATGCAAAAACACAAAAACAAAGTACCAGGTAGCCTCTTGGTGCAGTGGAGATAAATTAACTTATGCTGGAGCTCTAAAAATCTTTGCAATGTTGTTGAGGACGTCAAAAAGAATTCTGCTGCAGATAACAAAAAAAAATGCGGTATATTATAGCTCATAATGAGCATGTCTTAACATACAGCACCCAATCCAATTCTTTATCTACGAAACTAAGTTAAACTTGAAACTAGGCAAGTTATTGCGTTTGAAACCCAAGCGCTTTATAGACAAACACATGATAAGCCCTATTGAACAACAAAAAATGATGCACTCTCCGTTACACTCAGAAGAACCCCTGTTTTTGTTTCGCCATGCTTTCACAGGCTTTTTAAGTATTAAATTTGCATAAAATATGTTAAGTGACTGTATGCAATTTAATATACAAGCAATAAAATGTTAAGTTACTGTATGCAACTTAATATACATGCATGATATTAGTTATATTGATAGATGTTGTAACAGATGTTTACACAATCATTTTAAGTAAATTTTGCAATAAATTATTTTACTTTATTTTGTAGTTTTAATAATTAATCCAACTACTAATTAATTAAACAAAAAAAGTCATTTTAAGCAAAAAGCAGTTGGTGTTATTGAATCTTTTGATGACAAACACTTAAGCGGGTGGGTGGTCACTTTTGTTTTTAGGGTTACTTGCAAGTACTTTCAACTAAAGTTGCCCACCTACCCGCCTAAGTGTTTGTTATCAAGAAACTGAAAATTTCTCTTTCATGCAAACGTTAAAAATTTTGATGTTGCTAATATTAAATCTATTGATGACAAACACTTGGGCGGGTGGAAAAGCATTCCAATTTATGATTACTAGTAAGTACTTTAAACTAGAGTTGTCTACCTACTTGCCCAAGTGTTCGTTATCAAAAAAAAAAAAAAAAGTTTTTCTCTCCGCAACCGTTAATACTCTTTTTATGCAAAGGGGAGTTTCTAATATTGAATCTTAATGACAAACACTTGGGTGGGTGGGTGGGCATTCTAGTTTATGATTACCAGCAACTACTTTAAGCTGAAGTTACCAACCCACCCGCCCAGTTGTTTGTTATCAAAAAACTTAAAGATTTTCTTTGCTGCAAGAGTTAATAGTTTCTCTTTATAGAAAAAGGAGTTTCTAATATTGAATTTTTTTATGACAAACACTTGGGTGGGTGGGTGGGCACTACAGTTTATAATTATCAGCAAGTACTTTAATTTTGAGTTGCCCACCCACCCGCCCAACTGTTTGTTAACAAGAAATTAAAAGTTTCTTTTTTCTGCAAACGTTAAAAGTCTATTTATGCAAAGAGGAGTTGTTGATGTTCAATCTTTTGAAGACAAACATTTGGGCGAGTAAGTAGACACTCCAGTTTCTGATTACCAACAAGTACTTTAAATTGAAGTTGCTCATCAAGTAATTTGAGCTGAAGTTGTTCATTAACCCGTCAAAATATTTGAAATGAAAAAATTGTGAATTTCTCCTTTTTGCAAGTTTTAAAACTTTTTTTCATGCAAATAGACGTTTAATGGTATTAAATCTTTTGATAACAAACACTTGGGAGGGTGGTAGGTACTCTAGTTTATAATTAGCTGCAAATACTTTGAATTAAAGTTGTCCAAGCACCCGCCCAAATGTTTGTTACCAAAAAAATTAATGTTTCTCCTCCCTGCAAGCGTTAAAAGTTTTTTTATGCAAAATTTATGCTAATATTCAAACTTTTAATGACAAATAGTTTGGCGGGTGAGTGAGCACTCCAGTTTATGATTTCTTGCCAGTACTGTGAACTGGGACTGTTCACCCACTTGCCCAAGTGTAGGTTATCCAAAAATTTAAAGTTTTTCTTCTTTGCAAACGTTAAAAGTCTTTTTATGCTTAAAGAAGTTAATGATATTAAATCTTTTAATAAGAAACACTTAGGCGGGTGGGTAGCCACTTTAGTTTTAAATTATCAGCAAATACTTTGATCTGTAGTTGCCCACCTATGCAAGGATAAGTTGTTCATATTGAATACTTTGATGACAAACACTTGGGCGGGTGGGTGGGCACTTTAATTTTTGATTACTAGCAAGTACTTTAATCTGGAGCTGCTCAACCACCCACCAAAGTACTCGTTAATAAAAAAAAATGTTTCTTTTTTCTGCAAACTTAAAAAGTTTTTTTATGCAAAGAAGTGTTTCTGATATTAAATCTTTTGGTGACATATTCTTAGGTGGGTAGGTGGGCACTTCAGGTTATAATTGCAAGTAAGTACTTTGAGCGGGAGTTGTCCACCCACCCGCCCAAGTGTTTGTTATCAAGAAAATAAAAGTTTCTTCTCCTTGCAAGCGTCAAAAGTCCTTTTATGCAAAGAGAATTGTTTAATGACAAACATTTGGGCGGGTTGGTATGCACTTCAGTTAATGATTACTGAGAGTACTTTAATAACGTATAAAAAAAAATCTTTTTCCTGCAAGTGTTAAACGTCCTTTCTTGCAAAAACAATTTCCTGACATTACATCTTTTGATAACAAACAATTAGGCAGGTAGGTAGGCATTCCAGTTCATAATTACCAGCAAATACTTAAACCTCCAATATTTCTAGTAAGCTGACTATCATTGTAGTAAGCCCAAGCAAAACAAGCATATTTGGCGCTCTATCTATTAATACAGTAAAAGCAACAAATTTCTTTATTAAATAGACTGCCAAGCTTATCAGAAAGCAAGCCAAAACTTTATCTAAAGCCAGCTGCAATACAACTGCTTCTCAACGGCGGATTCCAGCCAGCTCCTTCTTAAAGCAAGCCAAGACTTCAATCAAAAATTACCTTCTTTTTAACTTAGCATAAAAAAGAAAGGCAATCCTGATTGTATCAATTTAAAAAAAAAATTTTGGTAAGCTATTTCCGAGTAATAAGCAAAAAGTTTTTGAGTTTTTTTACGTTTTTAGATCGTTTGTAACATTTTTTATTGTAGCATTTTTTAGAAAGAAGATTAAAACTTGACTGCAAGAAAACAAAAAGTAAAAAAAAAGATAGTTTAAGCTGAAGAAAGTGTGCTAACGTATAAAAAATCTAAAAAAAATAAAATAAAAACAGGAAAAAAAATTTAGATGAGATAATGGCCAAGAATCAAGCAAAAATATTTGTTTTGATTCTACAAACCTTGACAGTGTGCTTTAAATAATCATTTTGTGCTTATAAAAATAATAATGAAAAAAGTATTTACATTAATAGATATTATCAAACTATTAATCTACATTTTCATATCAACTTATTTGAGCAGTTTTTTAACTGGAATTAGTAAAAACAAAACTACATAACATAATTAATTTATTAATAAAACATCTTAAATAACAAGATACTGCAAATGTTAAAGTTGAGGTTAGGGTAGAACATCGTTGCAGAGATCATCTTTACAGATTCCACAATATTCCTTAGGTACATATTTGCATAATGATATTGATGCACTTACTCCTTCAATGCAACCCCTATCCCATGTAGTACCTAATAATAAAATTAAACATATTGATAAATATAATTATTTATTAAATTAATTGATACATACCATTATCTCCAGTTATTAAGTAGCAGCTCCATACTTCATTTTCTCCAGGGGTGTTGCTAACACAAGTTTTTTCTGCTCCATTGTCTTCGCACCCAGTACATGAGTAACATTTTAAACTTGTACCTTAAAAAATATTTTTTTTTTAGTAAAACTATCATTTTGTTTTAATTGAGTTTTTGATGTGAATGATGGTCATTAAAAAATTACCTATATGGACTAAAGCTAAAAGCACTAAAGCAAAAACGATGCTAAATTTGATGGCCATTTTGCTCAATCGACTAAGCACTCAGAACAAACTTTTTTCTAATGGCGACACATCTTTATATACTATATGCGATAACTAATCATTCTGATTAGTATCATCCAGTTTGTAAAAAAATAAATAAATGAAACACATTAAAATAGATATTATTAAAAGTTTTTTAAACTATTTTATTGATTTTCAAAACATTGTTAAGTTAGTATTTTTTTATAGAACATTAATTAGTAAGGATAAATATTGTTGCCAGAGTTGCAGAAATTATTTCAAATGCTACAATACTCGTTATTTTTGCATTTTTTTTTTCAAATTAATCTTCTAAATACTCAACGTGTCGGATTTACTTTCACGAAAAAAAGTTTCTACCGACTAAACTCCCCCAGTGTTGAATACCTAGAAGTTTGAGACTCTATGGCTCATAAATCTTCCAATTCGAGATACGGAATTTAAGAAAAGGTTGGTTGAGTCAGGGCATAAGCTGTTTGGTAAGATGTAGTGTTATCTACTTTAAATTTTTAAATGGTTACCAGACGTTTGTAAATAAAAGCTTTCCATTATTTTGACTTGCCAGTTGTTTAACCAGTTTTTGAGGTTGGTGGTGGTTTTCTTGTAACTTTGAGGTAACTACCATGAGTGACTAAAAAATATAGAAATGCTGTGTTGTTAGCGTATTAAGTCATGTTTACTCCCAAAAGCATGTCAGCGTCAAACAGATTAAATACAAGAAGAGAAAGATTTGGGCATTAAAAAAACTATTGCCGTAATCTGCCGTAAGGTAAAAATGTGGTTTAAAATTTTGACTGTTAGAGCTTTGTGGTTTAGATATTAAGCTATCAGCCTTATAAGATGCAAACAAAAAAAATCTTTTTAAAATTTATTGAAAAATCTTTTGTGCCAGACTTTGTCGAAGGCTTTTTTTTAACAAAAAAAAAACCTTTGACCATATCATATCTTTATATCTTCTGAACCCACGTTTAGTGAGGAGAGAGAAAATTATTAACTTTTGTGTAGTTTTAGAATTTGTCTAAAATTACCCTCTCTATGACCTTGCGTAGAAGACCATATGTCGGTAATTTTAAGAAAACTTTTAGTTTTTATTTGGTTTAGGTATGTTTCTTACTTTTCTAACCTGCAAAAAAGTGCTCGGTACTTGCAATATTGGTGAGTGCTTGTATTGCTTTATTATTTATTAGATTGTCATTTTTTAAAATCAATTCTAACATGTTTTATTGGCACAAATTTATTGACTTTCTTACTTGCTGTAAAACAAGTTTAAGATCTTGCAATCTGTAGCATAGCAATGCTTTTGTATTCCAAAATAATCCGAAAAGATTATTGGCGCAAACCTGTGGGTATTAGAAGCCTTTTCCGTGGCTTGTTAGACTTAGTTAGTTAACAGTGCGGTTTATTTCAAGTCCTCAACTGTTCTTACTGCGGCCCGGCTGCTAATGCTTTCATTCAGAGATTGATATGTGTTACAATTTTTTTTTCTCTTTTTAGTTGAAATCTTTTTGAAATACTTTAATAGTACTAAGTTGTGGATTTGAAAGTTGGACATTCTTAGATACTGCTACGTCAAAATGTCTTCTTTGTGGTCCGCAGAGTAGCAGTGTGAGTTTATCTGTACCCACTATTAAAAACAATGATGCTCTACATCTTTGAGCAACGCTCAACTTTTAGCATTAAGTTTTAAGCTGATTTACGTCGGCTGCTTAAAATTGAAATCCTCAGTCCTTATTGTAAAAAATGATTAAAAAAAATTGTATTCAAATTCAAATTTTGATTGTGTCCAACTCACATTTACATTTACTACTATTGCTTTTGTTTGAAGCAAGATTATGTCAAAGGTATCAATTTGGAACGGTCCAACAATCTTTTTGATTAGTGTTTAGAGTTTTATGGGTTTCATCGACTTTCTCAATAACGTTAAAATATTTGAAAGTTTCAACGCTTGAGTGAATTTGTGGTTTGGTTTAGACACTATCATTATGTCAAAGTTTTGTTTGACAAAAAAAATTACTTAACCCATTTTTTTTGTAAGCATTTCAGAAACAAGCCCAAAGTAATACTTCTAGTGTAGACAAGAACAAGAACTTTTAAAAATTGTTGAATTTTGGCTAAAAGATAATCATTCTTATTAATTTTTATTGTCAGTTTTAATGCCGGTTGAAAGACAGCATTTGCAAACAATTTATGTGTTGTAGCCACGACAGGTTTGCAAAGACCAGCAATTTGTAATGTAGACATAAAACACGTCAAGGCCAACGCAAGCTTGGTAGTCTTTTTTGCTTTTTGCTTGCAAGATCATTATTGTTAAATATATTTTACATCCTTTGAAGTTGGCAAGATAGGGGTAAAAAAAAAGTGCACACTTAAAGGTGAGTATTTGAGACAAGCCCCAATCAGATGCAGCAGTGAAGTTTTGTTGTGTAACATCGTTTGGCAGTATGTCTTATTTCATAATGAAGGAAAATCTCAGGAATTCAAGTGTAAGCCTTATTTCTTGCTTAGTAATTATGGTATATTAGTTTTCTTTATCACAAAGTAGGCCAAAGCTTGGATAGCAAAACTTAGTTCCACAATCATTTTGTTGATTTTTTATAGTAGAAGTCATGAATGACATTTGTGTTTTTATCTCTTGAACCTGGTGAGAGAAAGCGGACACTCTAATGTTTGTTCTGGGTTTTTTCTTTGCCAGAAATTTCTTTGTTATTACGGCAAGGAGACCAAAAATCTCCTTGCCGTAATAACCTGTAACGCTTTTGTTGGAACAGTGCGGCATGCTGAACTGACTTGCAGTAACAATTTTTTGTATTTGCATGTGTTTAGCCAATCAGTCAGCCTATATTGGTGGGGCGTATAGTACGTGGAGTTGACGGTGTCGCAAATAACTTGTTCTTTCGCTAAACTTAAATCCATTTGTATTTGGCAAAATTTTAGCTAGCAATGTTGCTTTTTAATTGACCTTTTTTGCTGTTTTAATAATAAGGTAGCACAGTTTTTGTTCTTGCTTAGGTAAACTCCTAAGTATTTTAAAGTTTGGCTACTAGCAATTTTCTTTTCACAAATATTTGCTCTTAACTCCTTGAGTGTCATTTTTCCTTTTTTAGATGCTTTTATTTTATTTATTTTTTAATGTGGTAACTAGGTCATTTGCGTAGCCAATTAGGTTGACCATGTTTCCAACATTCAGATTCAACTTATTTCAATACACTTGTCATTTCCAGCGTGTTTTTTCCCCAATCTTATTATACTTTTTGTCAAAGTAGCTCTGTATTAAGTTTATTAGGTATTTTGTGCCTCTCTAGTCTTTTTACTATGCTTTGCCAAAAGACTGTGTTAAAAGCGTCCTTGACCTCAAAAGTTATAAGGACTGCATATTTTCCAGGTTTATTTTTACAGATGTGTTTTTGACTGCGTCAATGGCGTTAATGATTGATTTGCTTTTTTTGAATTTATATTGTTGTTCTCAATGGTTTTTAGTAAGTTTTTTGCTAGGCAGATTGGTTTGTAAGTTGCTACATTCTTATTTTCTTTTTTTTTTGCTTATCTACTAAAACAGAATACTTTGTTTCCAGATTTTGGGAATTGCGTTTTTCTTCAGAACTTTGTCTATAAAATTTCCGTACAGTTTTATTACTTCTAGAAGTATGCCGTTTGAACTAAGTGCTTTCTTAGTTCTTATTTTCAGTCCGGCTTTGCAAATCTCTTTGACTGTGCATTTTAGTATTTCCCGCCTAGTAACAATGTGTTCTTTCTAATTTTTTTTTTAGATTTTCCGGAAAAGGCTTTGTTGCTACCTTCTGTTGTTAGCTTAGTTAGCTGTTTTACGAATATTTTCTTAGTAACGGTTTGGTAACTTATACACTAAACATTAATTTGTCTCTATGCGTTTGTTTTTGCTGATTTGATCTTTAGGCTCAGTTTTTTTTTGGTTGTCCAGTAGAGGTTTAATGCTATTTCTATTGCTATGCTTGTGCTTTTTTGGTTGGCTTTATTAAATCTTTGTCCAGTTCTTTTGCACATATTCTATGTCAACGTTATGTTTTTTAACCACCAGTTTACTTATATTTCCGTTGTATTGGCCCTTAGCGTGAAGTCAATATGCAAGAACTCACTTTGGCTTTTATAAGTCAACGTTTTTTTCTTTATTTAAGACGAGTAGATCCTAGCTGCCTATTTTGCATATATAGTTATTTTGGCATCATTGGTCTTTGCACCCTAGCTGTAGGACTTTGCATTTAAGTCTCCTTTTACAATCAGCCTCCTAGTCTAGTTATTTATGTTTTGACTCAGTTTGTCAAAAAGTTGTTCCAGCTACTGACCATCAGCTCTAGGTGAGAGGTAGCAGGAGTCTTCAACAGTTTTGTTTTGTAAGATAAATATAGTCGCAATTTTTCTTAAATTTAAAATTCATCTAGAGTAGTTTTTGGTCATGGACCACTTGTTTACATTTACTTGGAAGATCTTTAAAATCATATTTGTTTTGAATTGCCTTTTTGTCTTTCTTCATTTTCTTTATTAATTTTTTTTTTATTAATTACTTTATGTTTTTTTAATCTAACCTAATTTAACCTAAACTAAACTAGTTTACTTTTTTGAGTGTAGAGCTTTTACACTATATTTTTGGAATTGCAAAGCCTACTTTCAAGAATACACGCCCGGACGTTAGCTTTAATGCTCTTGTTTGTCATTTTAACATTGTTTTTTTTTTTCCTTTTTTTTCTTTGCAAAAACCACCTTTATAGGAAATTACTTTAAGTCACATTGCTTTAACTAACAGTATGCACTTAACGGTGTTGTCTAGAATCAACACCGCACCTTTCTTTTTCTCCAGCTTCTCCCTAGCCGCGGCTTATCTAAGACAGGCGTAAAACGTATGTTCTGAGCTGTTTTTCATTTTGCAAGTCTGTAAAGTAGAATTTTTTAAGATACGTTTTGAAGCATCCGTGTTTGCTTTGGAGTTTGACACAGGTAATAGTCGACAGAACCAAATTTTCTTGTTATATACGTAAGTAAGTTTTTAGTCATCATTTTAGTCTACGCCGCTTTTTCGGTATTTTGGTCCCATACTTCCTTTTATTTTATGGTGGTTTCTTTTTTTAGTCCCGTTTTAGTGATCTGACTCGCTTTGTATCCTTCCTTTCTCAGTTCGGCCAGTAAATGTATCAGCATAACTAAGGCAATTACAAAGATGGCTTCCATAGATATGGTTCTGTATCCGCCGACTATTTTCAATGTCAATTTTTTTGCTGTCCCAACAAGGCACCGTGCAGCATTATTAAGTGAGCCAAGCTTGCCAGTATTCTTCTTTTCTCTTCTGAAAATTTTTGGATGTTGGGCATTAGAATGAATAATGCTTTTACCGTTTTTTCATTTTTCTACCGTTTTGCTTATGTGGACGATCATTCAGCGTTTTTGTTGTTATATTGACATTGTCCACTATTATTACTGCCTTTTCCACCGTACAGAATGACGGCCTTGGTTTTCTTGACGGCAATCTCCAGCTTTAGCGTCTCAATTTTGGCTTTAATTTTTTCCACAGCCGTGTCAGATACAATGACCAGTTTCTTTTCCCGTTCCGCCGTGTTGTAGTATATGGCCCACAGTAGAAGACCGAGAATCGAGCTTTGTGGAACGTCATACAGAACAGTACCAAAAGCGTTTTTAATGTCGACCCTAACAAACATGCAAATTTTTCTGTTGTTATAGGTTTTCTTCTTTATGTCCTTTACAGTGTTCATCAGCTTCTTTATTGCATCAATGGTAAACCTCCTTTTTTAAAACCCAAACTGGTTCAATCTATTCACGATTACTTGTTTGTATATTTTTTCAAAAGTATTTATTAAGCAGATTGGTCTATACTTTGGAGTTTTGTTTGTCGCTTTTTGCTGTTTCTCAAACAGCACTAGTTTTGACTGCTTCCATACCTTGGAAAACCTACCATTTTAAGACTCTTGGTTCATCACTTTTAAGATGATATCAGGTGCGGCCTTTATCACCTCTTTTGAGATCTTAGGGGTATCTGGTCTGGTTCCGGCGTTTTCTTGTCTTTGATTTTTGCGGACGCTTCTTGTAGTTCTTACAAATCACCGAGCTAGAGACATTGACTCTCCGGCTAAACTTGTCATGGCGTGATTTTATACTACAGACCCCACACGTTGTTCTTTACTTTATCTAGCAGTTTTTTTTTTAAATAACAGTATAAAGAGGGAGTTTGACTGTGCTTAAAACCAAAAAAAAAATACTTTACCCAGATATGATCAAATTAATTATCAGATTCTAAAACCGTTTTCAGAAAATGCTAAATTTAAACTAATAAACATATACAACATCTGTTGGATAACCGAACAAACACCGAAGGAAATGAACCAACTATCAGAAATAAATACAGATAAGAACATATCACATCAACAATATTCATTGATATTACTAAAGCATACAATAATGTACATATTACAATCGTTTTAAACAGTAAAAAATGTTTTTTTGTTTTTTATTTTAAGCTTTGGATAATATATAACACACAAGCATAGTATATGATAAGTTACTATATGCAATTTAGTATACGAGCATAAAATGTATTAAGTCACTGTATGCAACTTAGTATACTAGGCTAGTTAGTTATATTGTATATAGATGTCGTAACAGGTATCTAAAACAACATTTACTAGTAGAAACGTTTGTTCTAAATATAATAATGGTTACTGGTTAGATATATTTTTACATTCTTTTTTATATAAATTGTTTGGGATTAATTTTGTAATATAAGATGACAAAAACGGCTATGCAAATAGTTTATTTTTACTTTTAATATATATAAATACATGAAAGTAAATCAAAACTATATAGCCGATGTTTTAATATCATTTTACAATATTTATTTTAAACAATTTAATTTTATTATTAACAAGTTTTTGCGATAAAATTATGTTAAATATAATTTTTTAAACGATAATGTCGTTTTATTAAATAAAACTTATCTAATAAAAGTTCAAAATGTATAGATCATTTTGTAAAGAAAACTTGTGGCTTTTTAACCGCCACCTCACTTAATCAACACCTACAAGTTCGGCGCAGGATGCGCACTTCTGAATGATCTCTTAAAAACGTCACACACAAAACAGTCAGATTGGAAGGTTGTAAACATTGATGTGTGAAACTTTCTAATGTGAGATTTCACATCAGTTTAGTCGGTAGGCGCTTTTAAACATTTGGAAAGTAAAAGATTTTTCATCCCCAGTCAACAAAAAAATACACTTTAGCCAATCTCAAGCAAGCAGCTGACAAGACAGAAAAGCTATCGCAGAAACTGCAGTTTTTGCCGCAACCAGGCAATCACGGATTATAGCCTAAGTAGACCAAACACTCTTGCTAGTTCGGACAACATGATACGTATTGTAATTTTTCTTTGCAGTTTTATAGCAGTGGTAATGTTTTAGTTGTGGAGTCATTGTCGATTATTTTTGCGTCTGTAACACCGTCCAATAAATCATTGCAATTTGATCTTTACTTCTTTAACTTGAATCTACCCGTGTTTATAATGTTGGCTAGTTCTTGTTAAAGTTTTTCAAGTTGGTTTGTAGTATCAACCCCTGATATGCAGTCGTCTACATAAAAGTCTCTCTTAATTGTAGCTTTGGCAAATAAAAACTTGTGATCTTCTTTCATGGCTAATTGATGTAAACATTTTGTTGCTAGAAATAAAGCAGATGCTGTTCCGTAAGTCTCTCTTTTAATTTGCAAGCAGACACTGGCTCGGATTTATGGTATTGCCAAACAATTTTCTGATATTGTTGGTCATCATCGTGTACCAGTACATCTTTTCAATATTGCCGGTTAATCTATATTTGAATGGGCAAAATCGTATAAGAATCAAGACTAGATCGTCTTGGATTGTAGCAGCGTCGTTGAGTGGATGTTTTTGCTGAGCCATCAAAGACTACGCCTAACTTTGTTGTTGTGTTGTTGTTTTAGATGACACAATGGTGTGACAGATAGTAACCTTGTTTATTGTTTACTGATATCTTTGCCATG
This sequence comes from Tachinus rufipes, assembly GCA_963932245.1. Classification (NCBI taxonomy): domain Eukaryota; kingdom Metazoa; phylum Arthropoda; class Insecta; order Coleoptera; family Staphylinidae; genus Tachinus; species Tachinus rufipes. The sequence continues at coordinate 82,900,928 of OZ010747.1, read as the reverse complement.
TGGTTTAATTTTTTGTATTTTTTGAGAAATCTTGTATACTCTTCTCAGAAGCCTTTGTTCCTTGCAAGTCTTTTCTCTAGGCCATAAAATCTTTTGGTTTCCATGCTTAAAGACTTGCCCAATGTTCCTTTTGCGGCGTTAAATAGTAATCTTCCAATGTAGAAATTGCCAAGTTGCAAACCGAACTAAGGGAAGCATTTTATAATTACCCGATACTATTCAACCCAATCTTATCTTTTGTAAAATCAGCTTAATTGAATGTTAGTTTGGCATGATTTGACCAATCGAAAGTAACTTCTAGAAGATTCCATCACCTAAGAACATATCAATATTTTCTGATCGGCTAACTTGAGGTTTTTCGGTATGTTAAAATCGACCTTATCTAACTTTATGCCTAGCTGCCTTTGTGTAATATTTGGAATGATCAGAAACCTTAATTTTTGCTGATAGGTTTTACTTATGGAGTTAATTTGTGTTGTCACTCGGTGATTTATAGTCATTAAGGATTTTTCTGTTTTATTTAGTGGTAGATTTATCTTGGTTTTCTTTAAACGTAATTTATTAGCAAGTGTTTCTGTTACAAAATTTGATTGCAAACTGTTGTCCAGTAATGCTCTATATTGATAAAACTGTCCATGCTTATCTTTTACTTCTATGATGGCTGTTGCTAATAGAACATAGCCACTGTGCATCTTGGTCGATGTGGTATAGACGTGCTGGTCCTTTGGGGGTCTTTCTGCCTTGCTGTAGTTACCTCTGATTCTTCAAAGTGAAGCGTGGTGTTATGTTTTTTTGTGTCAACGTTTACAGCTCCCAGACTTGCAATCTTTTGAATAATGATCTGGTAATAAACAGTTTATGCAGAACGTTATTTGTTTTATTTCTTCTACTCTTTGATATGGTGACAGTTTAAGATATTCTTTACAGTTATATATTCTGTACGAACTTTTGCATTTGATGCATTCTGGTTCTGCAGTATTTGATACTAATGCATGCGCTTGTTGAAGCTTGTGCCGTGGTGCACATTTTGTGCCATGTCTGGATTCTAAAACCTGACAACGATTACGTGAGTTTTTCAATTTGGGAGTTGTATTTCGAAATAGTCGAAATTCTTCCCACTTGTCCTTGGTATTCATGTTTATCTTAGATGTAGATAGATACATCAACAAGATGGTTCTTGAATTGTTTTCAGGGATCTGCCATGTTTTGTAAACTTTTTTACGTGTTGTCTGATGGAACATTAGGAGTCCACCTTGTAGATGTTTTTTAATTATTAACTTCTTGTTTTCGAAGCGAGCTTTGCGAAACTTCAGAACCACCACATAGTTTGCTGCTGTGCCAATGAATTGATTGTTTCAGCTGCCTGACTAGTTAAACATGAATTTAAAGGAGTGCCCAAAAACATAGACCGCTTTCTAGCAACACTTGCTTTTGGCAACAAATTCTTATACTACATACCCTCTAAAAAAGAGTGGAAGGAGAAGAAAGGGATACCAGCAGGACACACGCAGGTCTATACAGACGGCTCACGGAGAAAAGACAAAGTGGGCTGCGGAGTTTTTCCAACGACCTCAACCTTAGAATCAGCTTACGCTTGCCAGACTACTGCAGCGTTCTACAGGCGGAGGTAACCGCGATAAAATGTGGCTGATAGTAAATAGGAACCCTGGTGAACAGATCCACATATACACTGATAGCCAAGCTGCTCTCAGGGTAATTATAGCGTGTGCACCAACTCAACAGCCACAGCGGGATTCCAGCTAACATAGAAGCAGATAAGCTTGCAAAGAATGGCACAAGCCTGCACTCAACCAAAGTAATACAGGGTATTGGCATTTCATTTGCCTTGTTCAAAGAAACCATAGCCAAAATAACCTTGAGCCTAGCGGAGCGAAAGTGGAGAGATGAAGACACTTGCAAGGTAACCAGGCAAGTATGGCCTCACCAAAACAGGAAAAAAAGCACCTATATTGTCTCTCTAAAAAGAAACAATATCAGACTGGCAGTAGGAGTACTGTAGATGATGCCTGAACGAGGAGGAAGAGGAGAGTGTTCAGCATTACTTATGCCAATGTTCCTCTCTGTCTGCAACACAATTGCTCTTCTTAGGCCGACCTTTCTTTGATGACCTCTCTGACCTTGCATCACTAGATGCGCAGACTCTCATGAAGTTCATTTACGGCTTGAAATGGTTTGACAAGATCCCCTGAGGAGGGTTGTACTTTTAAGTACTGTGGTAACGGGCCTATCTGAGGTCTATGTGAGCGTTAGTTGCCACTTAAACCTAACCTAAATATGAGATAGTAAAACTTCTGAACATTACTTAGTCCGTCATTTTGATTTACCATAGATACAAAACTGTCTTTGATACTTATCCAATCTTCTAAGTTACCATCAAATTTAGGCAAATAAATCGTTGGCTGTTTTACTGACATTTGTGACTCGAAAAACTGGTTACTTTGAAAGTTTGTTAATGTTGCTTGTGAGTTGTTTTAGAGTGCTTTTCTGCTTGAAGTAAACTGATTCCATGCTTTCTTGATCTAAATTTTTGTACTCTTGCTTATCTTTAAGTGACTAAGTAAAACTTCAATTTACTATTTTAGTGTGTCATATTGTTGTCAGAGATTTTCCAAATGCTTTAGCCGACATGTTAATTCAAATGCATTGATACTCTCGGTAATCTCAGTAACAAAATTGGCAGTCACTGTAATGAACTGTTTAAATATTGTACGCTTCTTTTTCAATGCAGCTAATTCAGCCATGATTAACTGTGTGTAATGACTGATTCGTAAGTACAGTTGAATTTTGTAAGAATCCGGTTCGAAGGACCAAATTGTTGTGGCGAGTTGTATTAAAAGAACCTTTTCAACTCTTGCTGTTCCACGCAAAGTGAATATTTCTTTACAGATACTCAGTTCACCGTAAATCACTTACGTATGTTGTTTATCCTGACAGGTACTTGTGTGACACCGATAATAGATTGATTACTATATTTCTTGGCGCGTCTCTTGGTGGTGAAGTTAATGTGTTATCATCAGAAGCACTGTTCATTAAAACATACCATGCAAATTGCAGATATCACAATATTTTATTTTAATAAATGTCAATTTTTTTTAATATGGCTAGCTACAACATCCAAATATATATACCTAAAATAGGTGGCAAAATAACAAAATAATAAACTAAAAAACTAAGAAAAATGCATTAAAATAATTCGGTTATGTTTGCCTCCTGCTGTGAAAGTAGAGCGGATATTTCGGAACACATAGTGTACTCTTTTTTACTTATAAAAATCTCGTCACTCTGAATAACCTTTACTATGTGGTAATTCATAATAATAATAAAATAAAACAGCATTATACCACAATTACTATTTATATTTGTATTGTATTTGTAGTAAGAATCTTTAGTGTTTAATTTTATTATTGCTAAATTACTGTATGCAACTTAATATACAGCATAATATAAGTTAGTTAAATTATATATAGATGTCGGAATAGGTATTTAACCGATTATTTATATCAATTGGGCTGGGCGTTTTTGAAATGTATTACATAATTATCACTACGTGTTGCGGATAATTATAAATTAAATACGCTTTACATTATTTATGTAGTTTAAAAAACAGACTAAATATAATGTTTATAATAATGAATTCTACACATTGAATTCAGTTCAAAAGTTGATAAATTCAGTAGTTTAAAATGCTTTAATAATTTTATAAAAATTGCCATTTTATTATAAGCTTAATTTACAATTCAAATTATTTAAAAAACATTAGTTTTGAGATTAAAGAAATGTATGATTCAAATTATATTTTATTTTAACTTGTGTTAATTGTATTATTCCTTTTACAATTTCTATCAAAAACCATAAATGTTGACTATTATCTATTATTTCAATAGCGACACACCTTTATGATATAATTGGGATTTATCTGTACAATAAATTGAAGAAAATAAATAAAACACTTTAATAGATATTATCAAAAATTAATCTATATTTTATATTGACTTATTTGTTCATTGAATTATTTTTTTTTACATAAAATAAATAAAAACAAAATTACATAACATTGTTAATTAATTATTTTTTTAATAGAACATCTTCACCAAGAAGAAACTGCAAATGGTAAGAATGAATGTTGATGTCAGAGTGCTGGCATCGTTGCAGAGTTCATCTGCACAGACGCTACAATAGCCTTTATCATCCGCAGCATTGCATTTAGTTGCAGAATTTTTTTCTTCAACGCAACCTCTTTCCCATATGGTACCTAATAATAAAATTATACAAATTAATAAATGTTAATAATTTTTAACTGAATTAGTACATACCATTATCTTTGCTTAACAAATAACATTTGAATTTATCAGTTTCAACTACCGGGTCATTTTTGCATTCTAGCTCTGAACCATTTTCATCCTCTTTGCATGGGTGACAGTCGTAACATTTCAAACTTGCCCCTTAAAAAAATCCTTATTGATAAAACTTTCACTTCTTTTACAAAATTAAACATTTGATTTGAATGCTGGATATTAAAATATTACCTGTATGGACTAAAGCCAAAAGCACTAAAGCAAAAACGATGCTGAATTTGATTGCCATTTTGCACAATTTGACTAAGCACTCAGTACAAACTATTTTCCCAATGGCGACACGCCCTTATATACTATACGCGATAACTAATCATTGCGATTAGTATCAACTAGTTTGTAAAAAATAGTGAAAAATAAATAAAACATATCAAGATAGATATTATCAAAAATTAATCTATATTTTATATTGACTCATTTGTTCATTGAATTATTTTTTTTACATAAAATAAATAAAAACAAAATTACATAACATTGTTAATTAATTATTTTTTTAATAGAACATCTTCACCAAGAAGAAACTGCAAATGGTAAGAATGAATGTTGATGTCAGAGTGCTGGCATCGTTGCAGAGTTCATCTGCACAGACGCTACAATAGCCTTTATCTTCCGCAGCATTGCATTTAGTTGCAGAATCTTTTTCGTCAACGCAACCTCTTTCCCATATGGTACCTAATAATAAAATTATACAAATTTATGAATGTTAATAATTTTTAACTGAATTAGTACATACCATTATCTTTGCTTAACAAATAACATTTGAATTTATCAGTTTCAACTACCGGGTTATTTTTGCATTCTAGCTCTGAACCATTTTCATCCTCTTTGCATGGATGACAGTCGTAACATTTTAAACTCTCCCCTTAAAAAAATATTTAAAAATCCTTGTAAAACTGTAAAATCACTTTGTATTACCTGTTTGCACGTAGACAAAAAGTACCACGAGGGCGCAGATAAAACCGTATTTGATTGATGCCATTTTTCAACTCAAACTGAAAAAAACTACGTCGATGAACGCTTTTATATGGTCGTTATCTTAAGGGCAAATATATTTTTATGTTATCATCACTTCATATTCCATAATTTTTTATTTCCATCTCTTTCTCTACGAGATAAAAAAAATTATTTACTTTAAGTGTTCTATGTATTTTATCATATCTACATACCTTGAATTATTGCTTTAAATTGATTTTTTTTAATTAAATTATATTTGCTAATTATTTTAAACAATAAATATAACATAAGTTTTGAACAGTAATAATAGATAATAATATAAATTCTAATGTACAACCAGTTAAACTATTAAATATAATTGATTGATGACGAAATTATTGCAAAAAATTTAGTATATCAAATTGGATGTTTTAAAAACTGTGGGAAAACAAAGTTATTTACAATATAACACTAATAAATTTAAATAAGTTTTGGATGGGTCAATAGTCTGTGTTGTGTTATGCCTAAACAGATAAAAATTTGTTATGTTTTACTAATAGTAATGTTGCTAATTGTGAGGAACGTTGTCTTGCTACAATTTCAATATGCTGGAAAAGATAAACAGACATACATAAGAAACGAGATCATTGATGTCAAAAGACTAATTGTAAAAAAAATTGTTGTAGTTTTTCCTAGAACTCACTTAAAGTGCATAATAACGTGTAAGATCAGTCATAACGCCATCCATATCTACAAGAACTGGGAAATACTTCAACAAGACTATGCGCAACTACATACCTTAAAGATTACTATTTAGTTTTTGTATAATTCTATTATGGGTTTGCTTCCATGGCTTTCTCTTTCAAACCCGGGTAAAAAAAAGAGGGTTGATAGATAAGACTAACAACTTATCCTTTGTAAACCATCATAATTGCTCATAGAACTGCTTAAAAAGCGTTGGAAAGATTGATAAACGATGACAATAATAATGTGAAAACGGACTAGAATGCAGAATTGGAACATAACATCATAAAACAAAAAAATACACAAAATTGTTTTCTTTTATTCTCTCTTTAGCCTGTATCTGTTAACTGCTAAACAAAGGTCTTCTTTAGATTATTCCATGCATTTATTTCTTTTGCGACTTGATACCATAAATTTTTTGTGATCTGTTTTATGACATCAATCCATCTTATTGCAATCTTTCAATGCTTTGTTTAGTGATTCATGACCTTCAATGTGTAACTTGTTGGGTCCATTTGACTATTTGCCTCTTGGTTTATGATTTTGGTCTTTCCTAGGTACATTTCTGTTTAGTTCTTCTATAGCATGTATTTGAGTTCTAAAAGCTTATTACGATAAAGTCATCAGCAAATTGCAAGTGGTTTAAATATTTGCCATTTATGTTATTACTTTAAGAATAAATAACTTCGGTGATATTGTATCTCTTTGCCTGATACCTATTTTAATCTTGTTAGTGTTTGAATATTCGTCTATTGTCACTAAAAACGTATATCTGTTTGATTAGTTTTGTATACTTTAAGTCAATTCTAGCTTTGTTCATTGCGGAACAAAATATCCTATAGCTCAATAGAATCAAACGTTTTTTTGTAGTCGATGCATGATAAGTATAAGTTGTATTTTGTCAGCTTCTTCTAGAGTTTAGTAAAAGATCAGTTTGTTCGTTAGCCGGTTTGTCCAATCTGTCCTCAAATTTGTAAAAATTTGATGCAATAAGTCGTTTCTTTGCAATTAATTTTTTAAAAGTGACGTTTTTAATTAGTTCTTTATTAATTTTTTACTCGTTAAATATAACTTCAAATCTTTAACCAAAAACATGAAAACATAGAATATTGTACGTAGTTCAACATATAAAAAGAGTGATGACTAAAATATTATTGTTTGGATAATGAGTTTTGTTCTGTAAGAACCAATTTTAATTTAAAAACAACGCTTAACGTGTCAATATTTTTTAGAAAGAAAGGTTTGCCAATATTCTCGAAGATGTGATTGGATTTAATATTTTTCCATAACAATACCACTTGTGGCACCACAACAGAACGGGGCGACTAAACACAGCAATTTTCTAGCGTTAATGCATTTATTTAGTAGTAGTTTTATTGCATCTATTAACGCTTTTTCTTCTAGTTTTAACACTTTTGTTTTTTGATATTTTGTTTTTCCTATTATTTTTGAGCTACTTGAGAGTTTTCTGAATTTTAGAGATGTCTATTTTGGGTATGTTTTCTGAATTGATTTTTTGCTTTAACTCATTGTTAGTAATTAGTGTCTTTAGTATGTAGAAAATGTCTAATCTAAATAATTATAGAAAAATATTTCCGCAACAAAATTATTCACAAAAATTATTGCACAGAATATCAACCTTATACTTGAAATACTTAACAAACGGTAAGAATTTAGATATGTATATATATATATATATATACTATAGATAACATCTTCATTATAAAACAATTAACAAGAAAAAACAATTGAATTTTTAAAACTAATGTTTATCTGCTTCTAAATATAAATCAATGACGTTAAGGGCGCGGTTTAAGAAGTATTTAACTGCTTTTTAAAATTGTTTTATTGCAACGTATAGAGATTGCAATTTCTATTCTAATAAAATAAAAATTCAAAACATAATATGTTTATTAAATTTTGAAATTAAATTGTAAATTTTTTGTCAAAATATTTGCTCAAAGTTTAAGAATTATACTTCATTAAACATTAAATTTAGTAGTCTTTTTATTGTGTTATAAGTTATTTTTCTAAAATAACAATTGTTATATAGGGTTTTCCAATAAGAGGTTTCATTTTGATATTTAAAAAAAACGGCTTTTTAAGAGAAATCAATAAATGTAAAGCGGAAGGTATGTCAATAACATTTGAAAACAGTATCAGTCAAATGGCCGCCACGGTTACGGTTGCAGCATTACATTCTTTTTATGAAATTTTCCATGATCAATTCGCACATTTGCGGCTGTATGTCCTCGATAACTTAACAAAATCCATCGTTAAGGTCTTGAATTGATTAATGAACATTGGCATAGACCTTATCTTTCACATGACCCTAAAGAAAAAAGTCTAAAGATGTTAAATCACAAGACCTCGATGGCCAATTGTGATCACTTTTTTGAGAAATAACAAGGTCAGGAAATTTTTCTTTCAAAATTGCGATTGTTTCGTTGCTTGTGTGGCACGTAGTGCCGTCTTGCTAAAAATAATATAAAATATCATTAATCATAGCTTGGTAGCGCCATCTATTCACCGTAACAGTTGCACCAGTCTCATTTTTAAAAAAGTAAAGTCCACTCACGTTGTCGCCCTAAACCGCACCAAACAGTGACACGTTGAAGATGCAAAGACTTTTCAACAATCATTCTTGGGTTTCTGAGCTCCAAATGCGACAATTCTGCTTATTAATGTAATAAAATTCCGGATCATTTTGATGCATTTGATGCAAGGACTCAATCAGCGAAGATACGACGTTTATGGTGATCGACCGGCTTGAGTTCTTGTACTAACTGAACTTTAAAAAACCTTAAGACTTAAGTCTTTATCCCTTTGAGGGCAACATTTCGGTTTTTGATAAAAAAATATATTTTTCTTATAAAACACTACATCTAAGCCTCACATAAGACATCAGTATACGTAACTATTTAAAAAAATAAAGAATTAGTGCACTTTGTAAGTGGTACCTTGAAGACACCACAAAGCAGTAACATAAGAAAACAATACAATATTTTATTTATAGTTTTATTCAAAATGTATAAAATATTAAATAAGAATTAATTTTTTTTATGGAATTTTTGAAAACAATTTTTTTTATCTGATAAGCATAGATCAACTTCACAAGTAGAACAGGTCCAACGGGTCCTGTGTTGGTCTGCACGAGAGCTACACAAAGCGCAGCGTCGTGAATTACCATATATTGGCATATGAGCTGCTTGATCCCATCTTTTATCCAATGCAACTTTGGGTTTAAACTTGCTGACTGGTAATTCCCCTGACCTTTTACCTCTTTTGGGCATTTCAGACGCTGCACCAACTAAACTAGTAATAATTGAGAGACGAAATGTTTTGAGATTTATACATCTCCCTAACGTTCTTTGTTTGTAAATTATGTATGAATTTACAATGGTGACACCCACGAAATGCCAGAAAATCCTGGGCCACCATTTTTTACTCTTGCGATCAATTTCGTACACAGACTTAAGCATATCTGCTTTATCAAAATAGCCCATGTGGCGATTATAATCTTTAATCATTGTAGGACATTTTACATCACATGTGGTCCTATCATGAGCCTTCCGTTTGACAACATTTAGAACACTTGGGTTATGAAAATTGCTACTGATCATAACAATCCTTTTGTCCATCCACTTTACACAAGCCATTCCTTCATTTGTTACTCTCCAATCATGATCTCCTATATTGAGTTGTTTGTCTGGTTTGAAATCTTTAGGTAACTCTTGTCGTCCTTTTCTAATAGTGCTACATGCGTAAATTTTGTCTTGTTTTAGATTTTTTTAAAGTGGTAGCGAAGTAAAATAGTTATGAAAGTAAACAATGTGATTTTTATTTACAATAGATCTTGTAAGATCAGTAACAACCCTAGCACCTAACTGTTTTTCTGCAATGTTAGCAACTTTGCCAGTATATATTTAAAATTGGTCAACGTATCCGCTTTCATCTGCTCGCACCCAAACCTTGTAACCCCACTTGATCGGTTTATTGGGCATATACTGCCGAAAGCCAGATCTACCTTTAAATTTGATCATCGATTCATCAATAGCTATAATTGCACTTGGATTGTAATATGTTGAATAAGTCTCAGAGATCTTATCAAGAAACGGACGCAACTTGTACAGTTTGTCGTAGTTTACATCTCTACGTTTTGGCTGAAGGATATTATTATTTATATGAAAACTGCCAAGTAACCAATCAAAACGCATTCGTGCCATCAAGTTTGCTATGTAACAATCACGAAGCTCTGGTATAGATGACCAGTAATCACGATAACTAGGAAATTTTTTTATTCCCATTATTATATTGATTGCAAACAATACTTTTAATTCTTTATTAGTTGTAGGTATAAATGGCTTACCTCTTTGTGTGGCATAAAGGTTGGTTTCATGAACTATAGTGTCTATTAGAGATTCAGGAAAAAGGCAAATAAATATGTCAATTGGCATATCGGCACCTTCTGAAATATTTACAGGTCCAGTCAAATCGTTGAATGGCTCAGGGATTATGTGCAATACAATTTGTTTATGCCACACAAATGAATCAGTATTTTCCTTTATATTTTTTGCTAATATAGCTAAGGGAATGACTTCATCATCGCTGAAATTTTCATCTTCGTCAAAATCTTTATCTTTACCAAAATCTTCATTTATTGTCATTTCTTTCACACGTTCATCAACATTCATTGGCACCATTTCATCTATTATTTCATCATTATCATCACAGTCATTAATATCAGATTCATTATCCGAAGGTATATCAGATAATAATAAGTTGTAATCATCTTGATTCATCTTTTCTAAATCTGCAATACTCCATTTATGTTTAGCTAAAAAATAAAAAAAACGGCGGTGTAGTTATCTAAGTATACCACAAGATCTACTTCATAATTCTTATCAATCTAATACAAAAATGTTGAAACATCAATTACAGATTAATTCGTGCATGTTTTATTATTGCAATTATCATATAATTACCTGCCATTATCATGGATTTGTTTCAAAACACTAAATACTTTTTTAACAATAACACCTTTGTAAAACTAACCTCAAATGCATACATTTGACATGTGTTATTATCTAAAATAATGAAAACAATGCGACAAGTTCAAATAGAATCCGATAGATGGAGCCTAAATACACTATTTTAAAGTATGGTTATATGAGAATACCGCAACGCTTGTACGCAAATAATATTTGAAACTGTGGTATCACTGAGTTACCACAAAGCTTGAAAGGGAAGCAAAAAAAGATGTAATGTCGTTTGTGAAATGTGAAATGTAAAATTCCAAAGATCGACAAGGAATCAGCAATATTCTTATGTGTTCTTGAGCGATGCACACGGTTTTGATTCTTTACATCACAAACTTGTTCTAACAGTTAAAATTTTTTTACCAGGTTTACTATTGCCGGCCGAGAAGGTGCTTTACGATGACCAAAAAGTGCTTTAGTTTTGCAAACTGTGACTAAAAAGTTTTCACCATTTTTGTAGTAAATTCTAATAATTTCAATGCGTTGTTGAAGCGTGTATTGTTCTATTTTTAATAATGGCGTAGTTTTTACTTGTCAAATGTCAAAAGATAATAGCTTCAAAATTGACAGCTGCCCAAGTAGCCTACTATTCAAAATGAAACTTCTTATTGGAAAACCTTTTAGTTTGCGTGTAATAATTTTTCTAAGACTTTGAAAAAGCTGCTACATTAATTAAAATTTTCTGCTAAACAAGACAAAAAGAAAATAATGATAAAACCATGTGGACCGCATGGAAAATGATTGGGTGGCAAAATAGCTTAAATACTAAAAAATTATTAAAACGATAGATAAATTTGGGGATATTAACATTACAAGAGGCCACACATCAGTATAGAAACATGACTTAGTCCTACATAAAAGAAAGTGGAAGATGAGTTTTTTACGTTTGCAGGACTTCTTATGGAACATGTGTAGGATGTAATAGCACCCAGATTAAGTGATTTACAGCCACCCCTAAATAATAAAAATGATTTTTAGTAACTGATCTTTTACATTAGAGATAGCGTATTACATTTGCTAATTTTAAGTATGCCTAATGGTATAAAATGCTCTAGAAAGATTTATGGGTAGCATATATGAATCTTCCTTTAAGACCATACCGATCGCTACCATGATTTGTAGTATTTTAACAAAAACGGCAAGTTCCCCTTTATCGCTGCTTCTACAAATAATTTGATAGCGATTTATTTTTTTACCAGTATTTTTAAAAAGAATTAAACTATGATATGTCGATGTCTTTTTTGTGAAGTTATATTTGCAAATAGCAACAAAATGCATTCAAAAATACATAAAAACGCATTTATTTCTATATTTGATGTTTTTTTTTTGCTATTTCCTAACTATTTGACTAAAAGATCAATTATCAAATTATTTGTAGAAGCAGCAATGAAAAAGAAGTTGTCGTTTTTGTTAAAATACTACAAATCAAGGTAGCGGTCGGTATGCTCTTAACAAATAAATGATGCTATGCTTAGTAGCACATTCAGTTAACTTGTATAAGGCCTAAAACTAAAAATAAGCCTTAAAGTACATAAAATATAAGAACATGTTGATAGCTCAACAGAGAAAAGTAATAAGATTGGTCTCAACTAAACCAATTCTAGTAAAAGCATTAGTAATACTAATTGATTTAAAAGTTGTGCAAAAAATACGATTGCAAAACAAAGAAATGAAGATAAAAATAAAAAAAAAAAAATTGCAAAATGGCAAAATACATGAACAAAGAACGCTTTATAGATTAAAACTCTAATCTAAAACGTACGACTTTAAACACTATTTCTTAAGTAGATAGACATTGGGATAAGAAGAAACAGTTTGGCAGTTGTAGGACTTTGGCTTACTAACCGTAGATTACAGCTAATTTGATATTTTTTGGTCTACGTGTTTTTTTATTCAGGAAACTGTGTTTATGGTTTTGGTTAAAAAAGTTGAGTAGATTTTTGGCATATTAGCCTAAGAAGACTATTAATGCCAATTCTTTCTTCAAACTATAAAAAGTGTAAAATAATATGCTGTAAAATCACATAATAAAGAATAAGATTAAATAAATTAATAAATAAATAACAAAGGTAAAATAAACATTCACAAACTATTAAAAACTATAGCAAAAATGACTAGATAATTCTAGGATTGCTAGAAACCTGTACTTCAAATGACGGTAGCCTAGATTGGACTGCAGGTTTTGACTCAAATTGAGTCTTAGCTTATTTAGGCTTTGACTCGGATTGAGTCATAGCCTGTTTAGGTTTTGACTTTGAAGTTGCCACCTTAGTTGGTTTTGACTAAATACAAACCAAGACCTTAAACGATTTAGGCTTAAGATTAGTTTTTATTTTGAGTGGTTTTTGTCCGACTCGTTGTGACCTTGGTTCAGATTGGACCATAGTCAGTTTTGGTTTTAATCCTGATGAGCCTGCAACCGGTTTTTGACCCTTTACATTATAGTTTCTTTTAGGAAAAGTTTCTGCACAAGCAGTAAATGTCATAACTGGTGGTAGATAAACAAAAGGTGTTTCAACAACTGAAGCAAACGATCTCAAAAAGGTAAGAGCCACAATTGCTTTATAATTCTTTTGAGCATCAAAGTAAGACAGTTTGCCTGTTACTCTAATTTTGGCTATTTTCCTTTTATTTTTCATTTTTAGGCAGTCTTTAGAATACACAAAATACTTACCACTACAATTTTTGCATAAAAGTGAACTGGTACATGGATCAGGGTCATGTTTTGCTTTACTACATTTTGCGCATGTTGCAGTGCTTAGACACCTAACTGCAGTGTGTCCAAAACATTGACATTGAAAACATTTCATTGGGTTAGTAATAAACGGAAAAACCGGACAAGTAACATAATGCTACTTTAATTTCATCTGGGAGCCGTTCCGAATCGAATGTTAAAATCATAGATGTTGTATCTCTGACCTCATTGTCCTTCCTGCGGGTTAGCTTTTTGATATCAATAACGCCTTGCGACGCCAGTTTTTGTTTGCATTTGTCAACAGTTGTGTGTAACAATTCATATCATAAAATAATTCCCTTAAAAATATTTAAAGATTTATGCGGCTCAACTGTCACCGCAATATCTTCTAATGCCTTGCATTTCTGCATTTTTATGCTCTGCAGTTTATTTTTAATTTCAATAAATAAAGTACCATCTCTTAACTTTTTGCACGAATTTAATGTTCCATTAGTAATGTTGGTAATAGTCCTGTGAATTAAGAAGGGACTAACCTCCTTTAGACTCTACAATCAAATATTTTACAAACTTTCTATATTTTCTTTTATTAACTTTGTTAGCATTTTTGTTCGTAAACAAACAAGATCTCTTTATTGGACGTTTTAAAAAAGTCGCCATAATTAAACTCTATCAATTTTATCACTCAATCTCTCCACTCACCACGGAGCCACTTATGAGACGTTACATCACAAACTGATGCAGTTGCCAGAGCTAATTAAATGATAAAAGTTTTATAAATGTAAATAAAAGACTTCCGAGAACGCAAAGTACTATCGGCCTCCAACCGTAGCACAATGCAAACTTTTCATCTATCACCACATAAATAATTCTTCACCCTAACATTAAACAAAACAAGCCGATTGATTAAAATTAGGTTAGGTTTAACTTCCCGATTTACCAAAAGTTAAAGCCAAAGCAGTGTGTTGGATCTAACATTTTTCTAAACTTGAGTATTAACCCCTTAACTACCAGAATCACCTTTTCTGGCTTTCGGGTCACCGCGCACGGCAAACACGCAGGTGAGTTTTGCAAGATGTTTAGTGAATTATGTCAAAAATAAACTCACAAACAAGTTTGACTTCTTGCCTATTTACAATCAGCAAAGGGGCTAGCGGAAGTATTTTTTTGCACCACCACTTTCTGCAGGAGGGATAAAAAGTTGATATCTAGTTGGTGCTCAATGATGAAGTTTTAAATCAGTTTTGTCAGATTAATAGTCAGTATAAAATTTAATTAAAAATTATTACAAATCATACATTAGTTAGCTTAAAATAAAAAATCTTGGTAATCAGTAGCAAAATAACAACTTTTAGTTTATGGGCAGTAGTTAGAAGTTGGTACAACTGATTAAGCTGTGCCAATAGATATGGTTTTTCGGTCCAACAACAGATTGAACTTCTTCCTCGACAAAAAAGAACAAGTTTGGCAAATCTATTTTGTCAAACAATAGTGCTAATGATAAGAAGGCGGGACATGTCTTTTGGTTTATTCTGGTTCCTAGAAAAAAAAGCGACGTTGACAAAATAAACTTCTTTTTAATTACTAGAACTTTGTACAGACTAATTACTGACACCAAATCAATCAAAACGGTCAGATAAAACTGTGTCAACCGCTCAGTCAACAAAGTTTTTAAAGTGTACTTGTTTAGCAAACATAAATGTGAAAGCGTCAGCCCATAAAACGTTAAATTCCTGTAAGGGCATTTTTTACTGTAAAGATATTTTTTTAAAGAAATTGATAAAAATATGATTGTTTAAAAAGTAATCAAAGTGCGTCGTATTTCTAACATGCAAGACAAAAAACGCAAAAAACTTCTAATCATATCTTAACATTTAATCGTCTACAACATCCATATATTCTGGCTCTAGTGCTTTGCTTCAAATAACCTAATTGTACAAAATACAAAAAAAAAATTAATATCAAAAAAATAATGACATAAAATTTACATATTTTAAAACACAAATTTTGATATAATATCATACGCCAACGCTGCAAATGCACCAACTGGACGTAAAAAGCTTGCCTCCGCCAAATCTTTTAGGGTAATAACAGTTAAGAAAAATTTCAGCTTCTATAATTAAAAACTAAGATGTTATTTGTATTGTTTATTCTATTTTAAAGTTTTGGTATAAAACAATTTTTAATATTTGTTGTCATCTGTAATATTGGTTTTAAATTTTATTTAATTTATGGTTCAGGCATTAGAGTATTTTACAACTTAAATGTTATTTTTGATATTTGTTTTAAAGATTAACACCAAAGGTTTATTTTTTTACTTTGATGTTCTAATTGTTGCGTTTTAATTTATTTCTATAGCTGTTAGTTAATTAAATAATATTTATTTTTTAATTGTTTAAAATCATAAAAATGATAATACAGTAAAACTGTATGATTCCAGAAAACGCACTTTAAGTTCCTAGAAAGTTACAATCAATCATCAAGACAGATATTATCAAAAATTAATCTATATTTTTATTATTTTTTTTAAATAGAATAAATAAAAACAAAATTACATAACATTATTAATTAATTATTTTTTTAATAGAACATCTTCACCAATAAGAAACTGCAAATGGTAAGAATGAATGTTGATGTCAGAGTGCTGGCATCGTTGCAGAGTTCATCTGCACAGACGCTACAATAGCCTTTATCTTCCGCAGCATTGCATTTAGTTGCAGAATCTTTTTCGTCAACGCAACCTCTTTCCCATATGGTACCTAATAATAAAATTATACAAATTTATGAATGTTAATAATTTTTAACTGAATTAGTACATACCATTATCTTTGCTTAACAAATAACATTTGAATTTGTCAGTTTCAACTACCGGGTTATTTTTGCATTCTAGCTCTGAACCATTTTCATCCTCTTTGCATGGATGACAGTCGTAACATTTTAAACTCTCCCCTTAAAAAAATAATTTAAAAATCCTTGTAAAACTGTATAATCACTTTGTATTACCTGTTTGCACGTAGACAAAAAGTACCACGAGGGCGCAGATAAAACCGTATTTGATTGATGCCATTTTTCAACTCAAACTGAAAAAAACTACATCGATAAACGCTTTTATATGGTCGTTATCTTAAGGGCAAATATATTTTTATGTTATCATCACTTCATGTTCGATAATTTTTTATTTCCATCTCTTTTTCTACACACGAAACTTGTTTTGCAAATATACCAAAACAGTTAAATGTTGATTAATAATAATAATAATAATACTAAACTATTTATTGCCAGATTTAAAAATACATATAATGATACATTAAAACACATTAAAAATGGGGCAATAGGTTTTAGGATCAGTTTAGCTGTAATACTACAACTACGCAGTTCTTCCTCCTAAACCTTTAACAAACAAAAAACAAAACAAAAAAAACAAACAAACAAAATTATATAAAAAAAAATAGTAATAAAGTAAAAAAAAAAAAGTAATAAAATATTACATTAAAAAATTAAATTTATGAAAAAATATTCTAAACTAAAAACTGTCTCATTTGAGGACATTGCGTCTCTTCTTTATATATTTTAAATAAAATATTACATATTTATAAACAAAGACGAAAACTAAACTTAGTAAAAATGTTTACCAAAAAAGTATATGTTAAAACACAAATTATTTTTACATATCATGTTGTTTGTCTTGAAGTACCGTTTTAATATAAAATTTGTAACTTTTAACAGATTTGATGTATTCAAAATTATGATAACTATTTAGCGTTTTAGAGACGTTATATGTAAATGATCTTTTAAAAATTTCTGTTTTATGAGCTGGGATGGAAAGTTAACCTTTTCGTCTAACATTTACATTGTGCACATCTGTCCTAAAAGATATTTTATTATGCAAATATTGCGGTGATTTTTCATTTACGGTTTTATAAAAATAACAAGTTGAATGAAGTGTTCGACGATTTTTCATATTTAGCCACTTTAGGTCTTTTAATTTATGTGATATTCGATCTCTTTTCCTAATTCCAAAGATTAACCTCATACACGAATTTTGCATTCTTTGAATTTTGTTGCAATCTGAACTGTCAATAAAACGATGGTATACTACGTCGCAGTAATTAAAATTAGATAATACCAAAGATTCGCATAAAATAGTTTTAGTTTTCTCAGTAAACAGATGCCGATTTATATATATAGATTTTAATGATATAAACGCTTTTTTTTATAAGGTGTGTAGTGTTCTCCTTTAATCTAAGAGCATTGTCAATTAGTATACCAAGATTTCTAACTGTATTTGACGGTATAACATGGCTCCCATCTACGATTAAGTTTATCGCATTGCCTACTTCTTCACGAATTTTTTTTGGACCAAAAACAATTGCCATAGTTTTACTAGCATTTATTTTAAGGTTATGTTGTTTTAAAACACAAACTAAGTTTTTAATATCTTCATTAATTTGTTGTTCAGCTATATACATCATGTTAGCTGGAAATGATTTATACAATTGTGTATCGTCTGCGTAAAAATGATAGTTGCAGAAATTTATTTTTGAAGTAATATTGTTGGTGTATATGATGTACAACAAAGGACCTAAAATTGATCCTTGCGGTACACCAGACGTAACTTCTAAACGGTTAGATAAAGCATTGTCAAGCTGCACACGTTGACCTCTATCCAACAAATATGATCTGATAAGTTGACATGCTCTTGTATCAAGTCCAATGTAATGTAAAATTGATAACAACAGCCGGTGATTGATGGTGTCAAAGGCTTTACTATAATCCAACAATACACACACTGTTACTTCTTTTTTATCTGTAGCTCTTAAAATATCATCAAGTATACATGAAATAGCTGTGGCACAGCTATATCCAGGTCTAAATCCAGACTGAACAGTTGGGAGAATTGAGTAATGTTCAAGATGATTTTTTAGCTGATGTTCAATGCACATTTCAAAAACTTTAGAAAGCGTTGGTAAAATGTTAATTTTTTTCAATTAAAGAAGAAGCAATGTTAAGCAAAGAAAGATTTATATTGTCACAACCTGTTGCACTACCTTTTAAATTATTTAGAATGTTGCTGACAGTAACGGCATCAACAAAACAAAAGTTAAATTTGCTCAAAAAATTACATTTGAAATTACTATTATAAAATAATTCTAGATCAATATCTGTAGTAGAGTTACAATTATGAACAAAATGCAAATTTAGTATATTGAGGTCAGAAAAATGCGATGGTAATACAAAATCTTTTTTTTTGCAAATATTCAGCTTCTTTATTTCTTTCCAAAGTCCTTTTTTATTGTTTTGGTTTTTCTTACATTGAAATTCAAAATAAGTTTTTTTTTCTGCACGAATAGCTTTGGTGGTAATATTTCTTAACTGTTTGTAATAGTTAAAGTGAACACCCAACTTTGTTCTGCGGTATCGACGATATGCATTGTCTCTTAGTTTCATCATTTCTCTGATTGTGTAAGTGAGCCAAGGTGTAGGTGGTTTTGTAATAAAAAAAGGTTTTATTGGAGCGTGGATATGAAACAGTTCTATTAAATTCTGATTCAGAAAGTTAATCTTATCGTCAACGTCTAATAAATCGTAAATTATATTCCAGTTTTTTTGATAAAAATCTTTTTTTAAATTTTTCATGTCAAAGTTTCTAGTCGATGCTTCAAATGCATCGACTAGAAACTTTTTGACGTATATTTTTCTTAGTAGGACAAGGTATTGTACAATATGTTAAAAAATGGTCCGACATGTGAACATTTACTACACCAAAATTTATTACATCTACATTTTCATTTGTGATCATAAAATCAATTAAAGTTTCACTTTCTTCTGTAACTCTAGTAGGTTCTGTAATTATTTGCTTTAAACTATATACTTCTAAGATTTGTTGAAATTGTACAGAGTAGCAATTAGTAGGTCGTAAAAGATTAATATTAAAATTACCAACACATAGTACAGTGTTTCCTGATATGCACATATCTGATAAAGTGGTATCAATTGCTTCTCTAAATAAAGGAAAATTACTTTTTGGGGGTCTATAAACATCGCCAAAGTTGATTAAAAACGAATTAAATTGTAATTGAAGCCATAATTGCTCCAAAAATGATTCTGATGAAACCAATATTGGTCTATATAAAATCACATTGCTAATGTATATAGCAATACCTACTGCTTTTCCTTTGCGATCATGTCGAATTAAATTATAACCACAAATCTTTAAACTATCATCTGGAAAGTCGCAATTTAACCAGGTTTCTGATACAGCAATTATGTCATAATTTTCAACCGCGATATACGTTCGTAATAAATCCAATTTATTGTTTAAAGTTCCGATATTAATATGACAACATTTTAACTTATTCATAGCTATCTTCTATTGTTATACAATTAAATATTAAACACTAAACATTAAACACATTTACGGACATTCTAATAATGCTTAACACACTACTTCTTTGTGGGTATACGGGTTGATGGATTTTCTGATGAGGAGTTGCTTCTTAATACTCGGTTCAGTTTACCGCTTTTGCTAGGTGTACATGTAATATTGTTAATAGTGTTAACATTTGATTGAGAGTTATGTTGTTCTGTTGATATTACTTCCAAATGTGATATAATAGAGCTCGGAATAAGTTTAACTGACTCCTCTGATAAAACTAAATCTTGAGATGCAGCATTTGGAGTTCCCGGAGCACTGTTATTTAATCTCACAGATAGTTTTTTAAATTCTGGATCGTGATTTATTGAATCAATGTTTTCGGACTCATTTTCTAACTGGCCGGCGGTATAAATTTGTCCCTGAATTATCAACTTATTTCCTTTTACAATTTTTGCATGTATAGATTTTGTACGAGCAATATTTAAGTGTTTTCGAAGAATTTGCTGTTCTTTTCTATCTTCAAAACATAGATCATCTAAAAACTTAATTGAAGAACCTTTCAAGTTATGCAAGTTTTTTTTAATTTCAAGTTTTTTTAAATATGATATTAGGTCCAGTTTAATTAATTAGTCGGATTTGGGTGAACTAAAGCGGGATGACTCTTCTTCCAGCAACGGTAACAAAAAATACAGTTTCTCATCAATCTGTTTGCAACAGTAGCAGACAAAAAAGGAAACCTGGCTGAAAAAAGTGCAAAGCACGCTTCCAGCAATAGGTTGTTGTTTTATATCGACACTGCAGCTATTTACAATTAAAGTGTTATTTGTATTGTTTATTCTATTTTAAGCTATGGCATAAAAAAAATCAATGTTTGTTGTCCATCTGTGATACGTTTAAACACTAACGTTTTTTTTAACTTTGGTGTTTTAGTTGTTGCTGGTTCATTTATTTCTATAGCTGTTAGTTAATTAAATAATAATTATTTTTAATTTATTTAATTTATTTATTAATTGTTTAAAATTATGAAAACAATAGTACAGTAAAACTGCAACTCAGCTATTGTGAGCTGAAGATGATTCTGGTTAAGCTCATGCCTTTTTGCGTGTGATTTCAGAAAACGCATTTTAAGTTCCTAAAAACTTTTAATCAATCAACAAGATAGATATTACCAAAAATAAATCTGTATTTTTTATTGAATTATTTGTTTATTGAATTTTTTTTAATGGAATAAATAAACACAAAATTACATAACATTGTTAATTAATTATTTTTTTAATAGAACATCTTCACCAAGAAGAAACTGCAAATGGTAAGAATGAATGTTGATGTCAGAGTGCTGGCATCGTTGCAGAGATCATCTGCACAGACGCTACAATAGCCTTTATCTTCCGCAGCATTGCATTTAGTTGCAGAATTTTTTTCTTCAACGCAACCTCTTTCCCATATGGTACCTAATAATAAAATTATACAAATTAATAAATGTTAATAATTTTTAACTGAATTAGTACATACCATTATCTTTGCTTAACAAAAAACATTTGAATTTATCAGTTTCAACTACCGGGTCATTTTTGCATTCTAGCTCTGAACCATTTTCATCCTCTTTGCATGGGTGACAGTCGTAACATTTCAAACTTGCCCCTTAAAAAAATCCTTATTGATAAAACTTTCACTTCTTTTACAAAATTAAGCATTTGATTTGAATGCTGGATATTAAAATATTACCTGTATGGACTAAAGCCAAAAGCACTAAAGCAAAAACGATGCTAAATTTGATTGCCATTTTGCACAATTTGACTAAGCGCTCAGTACAAACTATTTTCATAATGACGACACGCTCTTATATACTATTTGCGATAACTAATCATTGCGATTAGTATGTGATTAGTATCAACTAGTTTTCTCACACATTTGGGAAATAATGGCAAATTTTTTGGCAATTTATTTGTTTTTGTTGTTTCTAAATTTAGCTTTATTTGTTTTTTTATTTTATTTGAAATCATTGTCAAACGGGTCAGACAGTCCGTCTCTCGTAGATGGTGTCTTAATTAAGTTTTTAAGCTAGTTTAGTCCCAACAAAGTCAAATGGTGAAAATATCAAAACCGCCTTAAAAGTTTGAATTAATTGTATTATACAAGCAGAAAAATGTTTATACCAAAGTCCTGCTGTCAGCTGTCCGGTCCGTTGGTTTACAAAAATTAGAAACGATTATTAACTTATCAAGTTATCTAGCAGATTCCCTTCTGCATGACGGAGCGATTGTTAAAATTTTACAACCTGGTATAACTCAAATAATAAAAAATGAAAGAGAAAAAATCATAATAGACCCAGAGGGGATTGCAGAAGTCTGAAAAAGCTACTGCCATACTTTTTTTGCTAAAATCAACTGAACATCAAACAACACATCATTTATCCTCTAAAAATTGAAGCTATGCATTTTAAAATCAGAAATGGAAAAGGCGATTAAAAGGTTAAACTACCGAAAAGCTGCTGGTATCGATAATATAACAGCAAAAATTATTAAGTTAATGGGAAAGATAGAAGTTGAGGCAATTCACTCATTATGCAACGCAGTATAGAACTCGTCTGACAATGGCCTGCTGAGTAGTGCATGTCGATATTTATTCCATTTTTTTTTATGTCTCTTTCACGGAATGTAGTAATCTGGTATAAGAAAACAATGTCTACTCGGAAAGTTGAAGAGAAAGATGTAAACAACGTCAACAGCTACAGGTTTTGTTTACCTGCTGCCTGAATAAAACCTTAGAGAAAATATCAATCGTGATGTAGATGCTAGAAAGTTGCGGGTTCTTAGCTTTGATTATTTAATCTACTTACTACTTAAATTTTTTTACCCAAAACGCCTTTTTGGCAAGATGTTTTCTTTGTAGCAGTGTTTTTTAACTTAGAAAAAGCGTATGGCATAACTTGGCATTACAAAATTTTGCAAAAGCTTATCCTCCTTTTTAATCTTTGTACCCTTCGTAAAGATTTGGTAGCACTATTGTGGAATCATATCAACAGCAACTTTTCGTGCTTTTCTGTCCTGAGTCATTTCTGTGGTTTTATGCATTGTATGACCAACCAGCCTGGTATCACCGTATATCCTCCTAGTTGGTTCTTGTGGTTTTTGTCCGTCAACCTTTCCCTAGAGTATCCGATTTTTTTAGATACTTAACCAAAATAATGCAGAATGTTTTGGTTCACTCTTTTAGAGAGCCGGTCTTTGATTTTCAGATCTTCAAATATAGATGCATTGGTACATTCGGAGCATTCGCCAATACACCCACATCTCAAATGCCTCTATTTTTCTGCGCTTTGTTTGTTTAATGGTCCAGGTTTTAGATGCATATGTTGCGATTGGGAAATTTAATGTATAGACCAGCCTTAGCTTTGCTATTCTGTTAATTACAATATTCTTGTTGGTTTTTGCTATTGCTAGCCGGCGCCTTATCTTGTCTTCGTTGCCTCAATTATTAGTGATTAGTGAACTAAGATATATAAATTTATCTACCACCTCAAAACCGGCCGTCTGCTGGATATGTTGGGAATTGTTTATTTTCCGGTCAACTATCATAATTTTTGTTTTACCTATATTCAATTCTAGGTCATAGTCTTTGCTGATATAGCAAAGCCTTGTCATAATAACTTCTAGTTCAGTCATAATAACTTCTAGTTCAGGCTGGTTTAATGCTATAATAAGCGTATCATCTGCATATCTAATGTTACTTATGCGTATTCCTCCTACAGCCACACCTCTATGCCACTTGTCCAGCACCTTTTGCATAACGTATGTATATATTAAAAAGAATTTTTATGATCTGGCGTATCTTTAGTATTTGTTTCTTTGTGTCCTTTCTTGAAACAAATCCACTTTGTTCATCTGATATTCGTGGCAGAAGAAAAGGCTTTAATCTTTCGTCGATTATGGTAAGCATGATTTTACTTGCGTCTGATATTAGTGCAACCGTCCTATAGTTACTACATTCCGTAGAAGAACCTTTAAAAAAAAAATGGAATAAATATTGACTTGCACTACTCAGCAGGCCATTGTCTTGAATTCCAGACTGCATCGCATAATGAGTGAATTGCCTCAACTTCTATCTTTCCTATTGACTTAATAATTTTTGCTGTTATATTATCGGTACTAGCAGTTTTTTGGTAGTTTAACTTTTTAACCGCTTTTTCCGCTTCTGATTTTAAAATGCATGGCTCCTTTTCTTAGATAATGTGTTGTTTGATGCTTAGTTGATTTCAGCAAAAAGAATATGGCAGTACCTTTTCCAGCAATCCCCTCTGGGTCTATTATGATCTCTTCTCTTTCATTTTTTATTATTTGAGTTTTGGTTTACATTTTTTGGCTAAATATTGGATTTTATTAAATAATTCATGCAACTCATTGTGCACAGCATAGTTCACTGCTTCCAAATTTCCGTAATCTGTTTATTTTTGTCGTATTTGCAAACTAGTTTTATTTTAAGATTTAGTTGTTTTATCTCACGTGCTTTTTGTTCAATGCTTACATTTGACATTCTTAGATTCTTCTTTTGATCTATAAGTTGGATAATGGCATCTGACATCCAGTGTTTTTGACTGCTTGTTCTTTAAACTGGAGTGCATTTGTTGCAGCATGTATAGTTTATTTTTTGGTCTCTTGCCAGGATTTGTTGATGTCATAAGTAGATTTTGGTGTTATAGAGCTATTTAAAAGCTTCTGGAATTTGTCTAGGCTTGGTGTCATCATGCTTTTGTTGGGTGTTGATTTTCTTGTTGTATGCAATTTCATTGATAGGTTGGCAAAAAAAAGTTTATGGTCGGATCCGCAGTCTGGATTAAGCTTTGTTTTTACGTTTCTTAAAAATGTTTTTTATTGTGTTCTGATGAGGATAATATCTGTTTGGTTTTTATATGTATACCATTTGGTGATGTCCATGTATCCTCGATCACTTGATATAGTTTATCTATTTTGTCAAGTAAACCTGCAGTATATGTATCTTTACAGACTTGGCATTTATTGAGATTTTAATTTGTTGAGAATGTTCTTTACTCGTAGCAGCTTCCTTACGTTTCATGTTGCCATGCTCAAATTCTTACGTAGATGCAAGTTATTGGTTTTTCTTTCAGTGACAGGTTTTCCATAGGATGTTTAGTTGCTCACATCCACATGTCACGTATCTCAATTTAACTTTGGTTGGCCCAGACTTGACACAGCTCTGGTCACTAACCGGATTGCTTGGCACCACAAATTTGCTTTCATTACTCATCACCATCATCATATTGCTTTTTTGTAAAAATAATTAGGTGGTTTTTCCTTGCCTGCCTGATGCTATGCCGTTGACCAAGTTCTTTGGCTCATCCGTTTTTGGGGACGGTTTATCATCCCCAGGACAAGAGGGTGCCGTTCTTTAATCCAAGAAAAAAAGTTTGTTAGAACGGTGTTTTCTACGGGTTCAATGGTTACACTTGTTGACAAATGCCTGTACGTAGAAAATTTGGTGATCTACATAGCAAGAGATACCATTCCTGCTACAACATTTTAACTCTAGATTACTATAGACAAAGTAGACAAAAAGGCAATAAGTTTTTGCTTCTCTTCAACAAAAACCTCATGCATGCATTTTTGTCATCTTAGAAGATCTCACCAGAAACCCAAATCTGTCTTGCAAAGTTTTAAAATGATGTGCATCAAAACAGTTTTATTAATAAAATATTTTTCTTTTAGGCACATATTAATAAACTGGTCACAAAGTACAAAACACCTTGAACGTAATGAAGTGCTTAGCCAACATCAACTAGGGCGCGCAAAAAAAGATACTCTTGCAAGAACAAACAAAAAATTGCTCCTACGTTTTAAGGAGCAAGTTTCTTGAAACCGTTTTAGAATTCCCAAACTTTTTGCGGTTGTATACAAAAAGTTCAAAAATGGACCAAAGAGTGAGAAGTATTTTTGTTGTAAATGGTACCCTGCTATACTGTGAGACGTCATCTTACAACTTGTTTCTCTTTTGTGTCAACTCGAGTGCCTAAGTATAAAGTTTATGTACTTTGTTGATCTACTGGCCCGGCTCGTACAAACTTCAATATTTTGTCTGGCCGGGTTTGAACAAAAAGTTATTTTTGATAAAATCGTCTATCAGATGACTTACGCAAATTGTAAGACCCAATGACTTTAAAAGATACGTAATTTCAAAGGTCATCAAAGTTTAACAAAGAGTATAAAACGGCTTTGAATGCAAATTAAAGGAAATCAAATTTTTTGTGACAGCATGAAATTTGCCGGTAGATGTTAACAAATTTCACCATATTTTTGCAGTTTTTTTGAGTTTTAAACTCTTAAAACCTAAATACACAAACCAAATTTATATTTGCCAACTAATATTTATCAAAATACTCAAAATACGTTAACTTTGGCGGTAAAAAAATTTAAAAAATTCTTTTTTGTGCCCAACAGATTTTTTTTTCTATGTTTAAATTATGCTTCTACTACCGTGAATCTGGGTATTGGAATTGTATTAAACCAACAAAAAAAAAAAACAATCAGAAACATGTTGTGTAGTACGCCAACGCAACTCTCATCAAACTTCAACAAAAAAATTTACTTAAACAAATTGAAATGTATGGCAATTGTGTAAACAGTAAAAAAAGTATAAAATCTACTTAAAAAACAAGCTTTTTACGTTAAGTATCAACAACATATCCAAATATTGTATAAAGAACCCAAAAAAATAGTGAATTAATCGAATTTTTATTGTGACTTTTTAAAATGTTGTCCTAAAGTTTTTTAAGAATATAATTTTTAAAACCACTAATTTAAATTTTGATAATCATAAAAACCCACAAGTATTGATAACATAAAAAACAATAACCAAAGGGATTTGAAGCTTTAAAATGCTTTAGGATGCTAATCTATTTGTTTGTTTGATAGTAAATCATTTACATTTGTAATTTTCAATTTATTTAATTAATTTCAGTCAATAATAATTCATTTTTGATTTTAAAAATATTAAATACTTTTCATTTTGCTTAATTGTATTTCAAATAAATTTAAAAATATTTTTGTTGATCGATTTTAATAAAAAAATTTAATACCAGACATTATTATTCAATATAATTAAATTAATCACATCACGATAAGAACATGCTGTAAATCTTCAAAGAATTTTAATCGGTGATAACAAGAATAAGTTGCGTCATGCACTGGATATTTATGAATCATCTGTTCGCACTTGCAATTGTGATTATTCAATTTAAAGCAATTTAGATTACGCATACATTCTAAAAAATATGAGTAAACATCATTGACATGAACAAATAATACAAATAATCAGATTATCAATGTCTGAATCATGCATGATAAGACAGTTTAGTATCGATGAAATTGATTGCAATTTAAAAAAATATTTTGCAAAATATGTGCAATACTAAGAAACGAATTACATGAGAATTGTAAACGTAAGCTACTTTTGTAAATTTACAAAACTTAAATCGTTTTTTTGGTTCACTAGCGACGTGGTAATGAGTTGATTTGTTTAGACCCAAAACTCAATCAGTTTTGAACTCAACGTAGTCTTGCAATGTAGTCTTGTTGTTTAGAATAAAAGTTTTTAGCAATTATGGTAGGCACAAAATTTTAAAAATTCGTTCTAAAATCCGCCGTTTTAATAAGGTAAACTAGGATAATGTACCTAAATGCAAGTTTAAAGATGCCCAATACCAATACTTTTGCAATGATCTCATTTGGTTTCAGCATAAGAATGTCTAAAGTGTTCACTCCGGAATAGTCCAACAATCTTCTTGCAAAGATCACTGTCTTACGCCTCCGGTCTACTTGCGACATCTCCAAATAAGTTTAAGTCTGTGATTCAATTTTTGCACTAATATAACGTCAATGTTGTGGTCAAAAAGAACTTTGCTCATTTTGTCTGGAATGCTGTTTGCATTTCAGAAGCATACTTTTAATTATACTTATTATTTATTGATTTTAAAAATGGTTGAATTTGGCAGTAAAAGCAATAACTTGTGCATTTGCATTTGCTGTTGTTAGTGATAATGGAGTAACCATGCTAGCAAACAATTTGTTGGCTGATACTACTACAATTTTGCGAAAACTAAAACTTTGCAAAGCAGACAGGGCTTAAGCCAAGTTTTTTCAATTCTTGGCTTTAAAAGTCATTATTTTGATATAGGATTTGCAACCTAGGTTGCTAGTGAGATAAAGGCCAAAACAAAATGCACATTTTGGCACTTTGAAAGTGTGCTTTTTTGGACAGTCTACCGTTTGGTAAAGCTCTGGACAAATTCTACATATAAATGATGCTTTAAAGCATTTTTTGGCAGTATGCCCATTTCACCGGCACCTCTGGCATTGCATATGCCGCCTCTTTTCTTGTTGAAAAAATATTAAAAAAAACTTTATTTTCTTTTTTGTAGAAATCAATGTGTGCAAATTCTAGTGTTTTGAGAGCTTGGCCCACGTCTGGTTCTGTTAGGTTTTTTAGGACGTTCTAAATTACCACCTCAATGCAACGTTCTACAAGTGCCAATATGTGAAAAAAGTTTTATTTTATATTTGAAGAATCCAGTTTACAATGTTGTTACCGCAGAGTTATTTAAAGTAGCTTGGAAATTTGTTTTTGCTGTAGAAGACAAATGCCAAAAAGTAAAACTTAAAAAAACTTGATTAGAGGTTTAGTGGAGTTAGAAGAGATGTTGTTACTGTCATACAGTTAAGATCTGAGACGGCAACCCTTAACTTATCCTTTGGCGTTCTTTTTCTTAACGGAGAATAGCTGTAGAAACGCAGTTGCTGAAAACTGAAAGTTGAGATAGCTTGTTAGATAGGTTTAAGTAGAATAACTTACTCCTTGTTTTTGGGCGCTATTTTTGGACAATGGTAAATATTTCCACGTTGACTGGAGTTGCAGAATTCTTTTTAAAAACATTACCAGAATGCCGCGTTTTCCAAAACAAAAATGTTTGGCAGGTCAGCAGCGGTAATCATCTTTTTGGGCAAAGTTCTCTTATATTATGTAGTCTAAAAAAATTACATCTACAACATCTACAAACAAAAGTTTACATCCACAAATAACAAGCATATTTTAGACTGACAACGTTTAAAACTTAGAACATTGGTAATAATAACATATTACTTAAACAAAATTTTTTGAAAGACTATTTTTGTAATAGGTAGAATCCGTTTTCCAGATAAAACAACTCCAAACTTTTTTTTATAAAAAAATAAAAACATTTTTTTTTAAACTTGATGTGCATAATTCTGAATGGGTAAGTTACTTATGTTTTTGATAGATTTGTATATATGACGTAGTCAATAACCACTGTTGTTTGACCACGTAAGTTTAGCGGGGTTTTGATGCTAGCAAAAGTAATGCGCCTACGTACAAAGGTGTGGACGTTTTTGCAAAACCATGGCCAACAATAATAGTGAAAGAATATAGTGGTAATAATTCCCGGTGACTCTAGAAAAAAAAATGTGCATCTAAGAACATTTTTGTTAGGCGTATTTTACCACTTTGGCAACAGTTTTTGTCTGTAGGACGTTAATTATCTTGCCCAAACGCTAACGAGGAGTTTACTTTTAGAAAGTGTTAGTTTATTGGAGATAGAAATTGGTCGGTATAAATCTTGGTAGAGTAGGAATCTTTTTACAGTTTATTTCAATTTTAGGTAAATTTATAGTAATTTGTTTCCGTTGGCCGTTTTGCGGTGCTTTAAGTATTTTATGTTGACTTTCCTAAGTTTGCATTTCTTTACGTTGCAATGAGTTTGTGTTTCTGGAGTTGTTAAAGTACCAATAGTAAAGGGATTTATGGTTTTTGTTTATTTGTGAAATATACCATTATATTGTTTAGATATATTATGACACATAAGCTCAGTAGTCCCGCTAGTACTTGAAACACGGCAAGGGTGGTCAGATGTTCGTAAGATCTATAAAGGTAATTGCGAATATCTTGCAATAAGATTTATTTTTACAAAAATTGGACGCCAGCAGTTTTTCTATTTATTAATAGATCAAAACTTTCTTATGGGCATTATAAAACTAAGGTACAACTTAGTCAATTTGATCTTGTGGGTGTTTTTGTTGCTAAAAACCGCCGAAAACGTTTGTATAATGTTTTTGTAGCTTTGTGTTTGGCCGAAAAGGCAAAGTTGTAAATTTTTTTGTTGCGGTAGTTTTGTGGTTTTGGCAAAAGTGTAGACATATCCTGGCGTAATCCATGTTGACGTGATTGTCTATTAGCCAAGGGTATCCAAAGATGTTGTATTTGCCTAAATTGGAGGCCACAAAGAATTCTAACTTTTAGGTGTTATTGCCTATAGTAATGTAGCTTGAATTTGTCCAGTAGTGCAAATGTTGTTTTTGGGTCTGTGTTAGATGCTGTTAGACCTTGATTTAACAGCTAATAGTATTATAACAGAAAAAGGTTGTTTTTCACAATAAAGTTGGAGCTAAATAGTCAAAAAACAAATTTGCTTGAGTTATTTTAGATTTTGGGCTAGCCGAACTAAAAGTTTTTAGCTTTGGTGACTAATGGTCTTGTTAGCTTAATGGCGCTTAGACAGAAGAATTATTAGCAGTAACGGAGCTACAAGTAAGCAAAAAGCTGCAATGTAGAAAAGTTTACAAACACATGAAAACCTCCAACGTTCTTTGAGGAAGCTATTTTCAATATTTTGCTAGTTCTCACTACGACACATCGGGATACCAGGTAACACAGAAGCGGATGAGCTTGCAAAGAATAGCACAAGCATGCACTCAACCAAAGTATTACAGGATATTGGTATTTCATTTGCTTCGTTCAAGGAAACCACGGCCGAAACAACCTTGAATCTAGCGGAGCGAAAGTGGAGAAATAAAAACACCTGCGAGGTAACCAGGCAAGTATGGCTTCACCAAAACAGGAACAAAAGCACTAACATCGTCTCTCTAAAAAGAAACAATATCAGACTGGCAGTGGGAGTCATCACGGGACACTGTCTTATTGGCAAGCACGCTGAGAGACTGGGTATAGCAAAGCGGGATTACTGCAGAGGCTGCCTGGACAAGGAGGAAGAGGAGAGTGTTTAGCATTACTTATGCCAATGCCCCTCTCTGTCCGCAACACGATTGCTTTTCTTAGGCCGACCTTTCTTTAATGATCTTTCTGACTTTGCAGCACTAGATGCGCAGACTCTTATAAGGTTCATTCACGGCTCCAAATGGTTTGACAAAATCCCCTGAGGAGGGTTGTACTTTTAAGTACTGTGGTAACACAACGGGCTCATCTAAGGCCTATGTGAGCTTTTGCTGCCACTTAAACCTAACCTAACCTAACTACGCTTCTGCTAAAAAGTATGTGTTTTGTTAGTTGAACGGTATTTATTACCAGAATAATCAGAGAGCACTTTTAAAAAATAGAACCATTCTTTAGAAAACATCAAAAATGCAGACAATAATGCCGCCATAAAACGTTTGTTAAAGCTTTTTAACATAAGAAGGATAGACAAGGAAATAATATATAAAGATATGAAAGCTGAAATAAAATAAATGAAACTACTCGGTAAAATTAAAGAAGGCAGCAGAAGAATCAATTCCAGATACAGAGAAGAATGAAAAAGAGGACCGTACTGTTGGTGCAAAGAGGTCAAGGAAAGCAGGAAGAAAGCAATACAAACAGCAAAAAAAGTCAAAAAACAAAGAAGAAGAGAAGAAAATTTTGATAAAACTGAAGTAGAACTGAAAAATGACAAAAAGGCATTATTTGAAACGATCAAGGACAGTAAGAAAATATGCTAGAAAGAAAAGAATCCATAGACAGGAATCTTTAGGGCAAACCATACAAAATAGTAATGAATAAATTAGAATGAATGAAAGCAGTGTGCTTCAAAGAAGAAAAAAATGAAGTTTTATTTTTGAAAAATTGTCTCCCACTGGAGGAATGGTAGAAAAATCATGAGGAATAGCTGACAAAACAGAAGCAGTCCTTGAAACAGTAGAGATAAAAGGGATTATAAGAAAACTACATAATATTACGGCAATAGATCCAGACAAGATAACAACGGAGATAGTAAAGGTAGCTCTAGAAGGAAATGAAGTAGAGATAAACACAAATACTAAACAGATGTCTAAAGAAAGAAATTTTTCGGTTTGCTGGAAGGATGCAAACCTAGTACTAATTGAGAAAAAAAAGAAAAACAACGAAGTATAGACCGATATGTCTAATTAACACATTAGCGAAAATTATGGAAAAAGTTATTGTGAATTGAACAGGAAATAGAAGAAAAAGGAAGATGGGATCAGAAACAATATAGATTTACAAAGAACATTTATAAAAGAAACAAAAAAAAAAGAACTAACAAATAAAACTACCAAGATATTATGGAACTACCTTCAAGAGAAAAACCTACTGACCAAATATGGAAAATTTAGGCTGACTAGAGTAGTACCACAGAGTTCTGCACTAGGTTCTAAATTACGGAATTTAGTTTATAATCAGCTACTTAGGATGCGACTGCCAGAAGGAGGGACAATAACGACATTTGCGGATGACGTAGCTCTAGTAGGTAGAAATATAGACATAAAAGTACTAAATGAAAGGTTACAATTGGCAATAGAAATGACCACGAGATAGATGAAAAATTAAAGGTTAGATCTGGTTCCACAGAAAACCTAAGCCGCATGGTTATCGACAAAGAGAACAAACAGAAAAATTGAAAAAATACAGGTAGATGAACAAATAATAACCATAGGACAAAAATGAAATAACTTGGAGTAACACTTGAAGCAAAAGGATGGAATAAACAGGTTAAGGAAGCGGTAAGAGGAACAAAAAAAATGAAAGGAATGTTTAGTAGGTTTATGCCGAACAAATAAAAACTAGGAAAAGAGGCAAAAAGGCTAATAGCAACTGCGGCTAGAAGTAAACTATTGTATGCAGCAGAAATATGGAGAAAAGCTTTAAAAACAAAACAAAAACAGAATAGAAGTAAGAGGAGCTATGAGAGCAAGTTTGTTAAGGATTTGAAAGGCCTACAGGACGGTGTTGCAAGAGGCACTAGAAGTAATTGCGGCGACACTACCCGCAGATTTGATAGTGGAAAAAAGATTAAGTAAAAAGAAAATGATAAATAAAAGAACTAGTAAGCAAAAAGCAAAGAGGCAAGCAATAGAAAATATGATGGAAAGATGGCAAAGACAGTGGAAAGAAAGAGAAAAGGGAGAATGGGCAAGGAAACTAATACCAGAAATTAAAAAATGGGTAAAGAAAAAACCGGAAACGTGTTACTATACAACACAACTTCTTACTGGACATGGAGCCTTTAGAAAGTACTTACAAAAATAACTGAAATGTAAAAAAAAAATTATTATAGTTTGTCAAGAAAACACGCATGACGACGCAGAACCAACGCTAGTAGAGTGCAAAGCGTAGGAGAAAGATAGGAAAACGCTAGAAAAGATATTAGAAAACAAAGTAGACAAATTTACAATCATTAAAATATGCCTGAGACAAAAACAAATGAAGAGCACTTAGAAACTATGCAGCAACAGTACTGAAGAAAAAGATAGAAGAGTTTGAAGCTTTGAAATTTAAGTAAACCAAAATGGAAGAATACACACAAATTAAAAGCCACAGAAGACAAAGGAAGGAGGATCGAGAAGCTAAATGGAAGCAAAAAAATATAGAAAAAAGTAATAAAGAAGAAAAAAACAATTACGCCTGCCAAGCAATAAAAGATTAACAGAGATACAAGAAAAGAACATATACTAAAACATTGGTACCAACAGAAATTGCAGAAATAAGGAGGAAAAGGAAAAAACTGCTTAATGAATTTAAGTTGACGGAATAGACTAAACAATTTCCAATTAGAAGATACGCCATCTTGAGATTGACAAAAAATGCAACTTTTAAAATGGTCAGAGTATATCTGGCAAGATATAAAAAACTAATCTTAAAAAAAAATTAAAAATCTCACTTGAAGTTAGACTGGCAAATGTAGGACTACCAAAAGGGATGCACTCAATGGAGCTGCACAAAATATTTATGAAAGAAAAAGAATACATTAAATAAGAAGTTAATGAAAATATAGAAAAACTAAGAAGATTTTTAAGAACATGCCAGAGTAAGAGATAGGAAAAAATTAGGGTATAGGAAGAGATGAGTCGGGGACAGCATGTGTTGCCGCAGCACACTGCGTGAATACCGCAAATCAGCTCACCTCAAACTAGTACCACATTAGAGACAATAACCAAGACAAATTAACGGCAGGACTTACGCAGAAAATAAAACTGAAAGGTGTTGCCATGCGTTAGTTATTTTTAAGACCCACTTGTTGAGGCCAACACCTCACTACGACCTTAATAAAAAAAAAATTAAAATTAAAGTTTTTTAACGGCAATCCGTGCACTTTGAATAATATCGCACAAAGACCGTCATTTATTAAAATTTACGCTGATAGAAGTGGCGTAGCTATCAGGAAACAAAAGTCTGCAGCACGGCAACGTTCACAAGCATACTTTGAGTAGGCTCCAAAGTCTATTTTAAAAAGTTTTAAATGAGTTAAACAATTTTTTTATACTTTATAGCTTGTTTTACTATTGCATAAATAAAATTTTGCAATTTTTGAAAGTTTATAGCAAAATTTTGTTTTTTAAAACGTTGATATTTTTGCTATTTTAGATATTTTATTAAAATTTTTTTTATTTTTTAACAGTTCATCCCGAAATTTATTTTTTTAAATAAAATTTTTGATAGTTTATTGCTGTTTAATAATTTTTATAAAAATCCTTACACTTTTTATCAGTTTGTGACCGGATTTTGGTGCTTTATGTTTAAAATTTGACTGCTCAATAATGGTATTTTGTTATTTTTGAATTTTTTGAAATAAAATTTTGCATTTTTAAAAATTAATGACTAATTTTAGGTGTTTTCTGACAATATTTTATTACAATTTATATACATATATAAAAAAATAATAAGCACATTGATAACAGCTGTTAAAGCGTGTTTAAACTCAAAGCCATTATCACTAATAATCTCAATTTTTTTAAACCACTAACTCTAAGTTTTTAATTGGAATTGCAATAAAAAATCGGTCAAAACTTATGTTATTAGAAATAACATTAAATAGATTCAGTCATTGGCAACTAGTTTGTCAATTAAACCAACATTTTTGGCAAATTAATTAATAGCGTTTAGGAAAAAAGTAAATCGATCGTTTCCAACCACAAAGTTTTATTTAGTATGTATTAAAAAAGCAAATTTACATCTTTTTCAAAAGCAAATTAAAACAAATAAAAGCAGTTCACTTAAGAACTAATAGAGTAACTCGGGCCATCACTGTTAGAACAGCCAAAAAAACTTCTAAGACAAGTAGAAAACTATGTTTGCTATTATCATCACTAATTAATTAAAAGAATTACTTTCAAGCTGATTAGCATGTTGCGATAATCAATAAATGTGCTGCAAGTAGCCAGCCACTTATCTCATTTTGTTAATTACATTTGTTAAAATATTCTTTTAGAAATACATCTGGTTATTAATCTAACCGTTTCTTTTTCCTATCTCATAATTTTAGATAAATAAGACAAAATATTTATACACCCTTCAGTTATTAACAGTTTTTTTAATTATTTTATTTAAAACATATTTAAGGATGTTATTAAGTGTGGTCAATTTACAAAGCAAGTTTTTAAATCGATCAAAGAAAAACATAGTCAACGGTAGAAATAAATCAAGTTTGACACTAGAAAAAACACTGCAGAGCAAATCTGTTTAACCAGCAAACTTTAAAAATATTTTTTTTTTTTAATACTTTAAAACATGTATAGTAAAACACTTTTGTTAAAGTTTATCAACTACTTTCTAGATATAAATTTTTATAAATTATCAGTTTTTAACTGAAGGTCTAAGCTGCAAAGTAATTTTAAACATTTTTGCACTTGCACCAGCCACAGTAGACTTTGACTGCATCTAAATCAGCAGTATTAAAATCTGCATAAGTAATTCTTACTTAGTAATAGTCTTTACATTTAAAACATTGAAAACTAAAATCAAATTTGTTGCAAAATTTGGAACCTACTTAAAAACTCAAGAATCTTTTAAATAATTTTATTTTTAAGAAGACGAGCACTGGTTCTTCTAAGTTAAATTAAAAGTA
Organism: Tachinus rufipes; assembly: GCA_963932245.1. NCBI lineage: Eukaryota > Metazoa > Arthropoda > Insecta > Coleoptera > Staphylinidae > Tachinus > Tachinus rufipes. Next base: position 82,864,615 of record OZ010747.1, on the reverse strand, counting down.
TTACGTTATTTTTGAACACCTCATTTGTGAACAACATTGTCACTCACTCATTGCTATAAAAGTTTTGTAATTGATAAAAACAATTTTTTTATATAACCTTTTGACATCATATTTGAGTCTCAAGTAAGTGAATTTCACATTATTTTAGATTTTTTTTAAATTAAAAATACTGCTATTAAAATAAATCAATTTATTAGTTATAAATATACAAATATAATCTCAATATGGTATGATAGTACTTTCAAATTTCAGTATAAAGTTTTAATTAAAAAACCTAACAATAGTAAAAGTCAATAGAGCAACTAACATAGATACGCCGAATGTAGACGACGAGTTACATAAATCTACGTTGCAAACTGAGCAATCCATGTTGTGTCCTTCATGTTGATCACAATAATTGCTTACATCGCAACCTCTTTCCCAGCTGCCGGCTATTAATAAAAAAATAATCAATTAAATAAGAACAAAATAAATGATTATACACCTACCCATATTGTCAACGATGTAACAACTTCCTTCACAGGGGACTGTGTCTGTTTTATTTACATCTTCAGCATGGCAGGACGAGCAATTGTAGCAATTAATTGTTGCTTCACCTTTGAATCAAAATTAATAATATAATTATTTACAATTAAGATAAATTTTAAACTACATACCAAAATTGATTAAGCTAAAAATGGCCAAAAGACCAAAAACTATGATTGCTTTGCTTGCCATTTTAATTTGATTAGAAATGGTGTTTCAGACTGGTACAAATCCTCATATCTCTCCTATTTATTCTAAAAGATAAACTTTTTATAAAAGATATTAATCCATAGGTACTATTTATTTTATAATAAACAGATAAAGCAATTGATACTGGTATATTATTATGTTTGATACAAAGTAAGCATACATTATAATAATTACTGTTACTATGTGATAATTTATAATTAGCTTTAAATAAAACAATCATTTGGTTTTTACAAAATACAGTAAATAAGCGAATGCTTTCGATTACATTTTTTCATAATTTTTTATTTTATCTATGAGAGGATTATAAAGATTATTATCGTTAACTTCAATTTTTATTACATACATCAGGTAAATCATATTTTTGTTTGCAAAATAAGTAGTTTGTTTGATCTTTGATTTTTTTTCAATTTAAAATGTTATAAATACTTCAGCTGACATGAGAACATTTTTTAATAATTTGCGTTTTTGCGTCTCTAAACACATTGAAAGTACTAATTTTTTGTTTTCTGTATTTGGTCGTCAATTATTAGTTAGCATCAATCAACTATTTACTAACATGTTGAAAGCATGATCCTAAACTGTGATTAGCGTTAGACAGTGCTTTTTCTACTAGTGCCACTATATGCTAATGACTAGAGATAGTTGACAGGTGCCAATCAATTAACATAGTACTATTGCCGTTTCATAAAACATTCTACTTATACTGTTGAAGCTTTGTGATTAGTAATAAGATAATAAGATGAGCATTTATTAGTCATTTTTATCTTTATATTTCGTTGTTTTATAGCGTTAGCTTACGGGTGGTACGTGGCCGTAGTTATTGTTTTATTTGTTGGTAGTTTTCAAAAACTTATACTGACTAATTGTGAGCCATCGCACAATCTTTGAATTACCAAATCGGCAACAGACGGTTAAGATAAACTAATTGTTTGTAAGACTATTGTTCAAATATCCAGCAGATTTACGTAGAGATATGTTCCTAGAAACATCTGTTGAATTAGGACTGTAAAACGGCTTTGCCAGTTTTTATCCGCACTAACAGACGTATACCTTAAGTGCTTGTTGGCATTGTTGTTGTAATGCTGTTTTATGATTTTTTTTTGCATTGCAGGAAGTACAACTGACTGGTCTCAACCAGCTAGGATATGTTTTTATGTTTTATCATGATAGGCAACTTGATAATGGGTTGTAAAAGAAAGTTTTTGCTTAAGCAAAAACCAAAAGTTTAAATCTCAGATATGTCAAGGCTTTAGTAAAAACTTAGATAAATAAATGTTAGAGCGTGAGTTGTTAGTCGGTCAAGCGTCCCACGTTATATGCTCATCTTTTTGGAAGGTCCAAGTCTAAGATGGCCCTGGCTATTAGTAAACCCAGTAAGCCGGTAGTGTTCCAATAGATTTTAGAGACTTTCTACTTGATTGACAGAAACAAGTTTGTAGTGAGAGGAGTAGAGGCACAGGCATGAAAAGAAAAAGAAACCAAAATGATACAAAAAAACTTTAAAATAGAGACGGACATAATTTCTGCAAATTCAGTGGGAAATGAAGAAAAACAAACAATAATAGCAGAAACAGAATCATGGGTACAAAAACAGTATATTATGAAGAACAAAAACAAACTGAGAGGCACAAACATATACATTGAAAATGACTTGACCTTGGAAGAAAGACTAGTTCAGAAAGAATTAAGAGATATAGCAAGGGACAAAATATTAAAGGGCAAAAGAGTATGGGTACGGTACAGAAAATTAGAAATAGATGGAGAAATATACAATTCGAGTGATCAAGATCAAAGAGTTTTAAAAGAGAGCAAACGCAAATCAAAAAAGTAATTAGTAGCATCAACACAAAAAAGTAGACAACGCATGCAAGGACCAAGGACATGACTTAGATACAGGAAATAGAAAAAACAAAAAATAGTAAAAAATAAAAACAGTGCAAAAAAACCGACAAACCAAATTTTGTTTTGGAACGTAGCTGGGATAGACAACAAAACATAAAAACTTTTGACATAATTGGAATGGTAGAGACGTGGATAAATGACAAGAAATGAGAAAAGTTGAAACTTAACATGCCAGCCGAATACATCTGGAAATGATAACCAGCTATAAAATTGAAAAAAAAAGGAAGAGCCAAATGAGGCATAATTACCGGTATAAAAAAAGAAACAAGTCAAAAAGAGGATGAGATTATTGAAATGGAGGAAATACATAAACAAAACTTTTTAAGGGGAGGAGAATAATATAAAGCAGTAACAGTATATAGTAGAAGCATAAAAAACACTAGGCAAAAGTTAGATACGCTAATACCAGAAACTGAAGAAAGAAAATTGATTATAGGAGGGAACTTTAACGCAAGAATTGGAAAAAAGAAAAAAAAAATCAAACACAAAGACACAAAAAACAAAGAATCAAAAGATACCACAGAAAATAGAGAAGGAAAAGAAATGATAGATATAATAGAAAAAAGAGATTTGGACATTTTAAATGGAAACATCACAGGAGATGAAGAGGGAGAATTTACTAATATAGGGACAAACGGGCAATCAGTAATAGACTACGTAGTTGTAAATGAGGAGACGTAGGAAGAGATAGACAATCTTAAAGTAGGAATAAGAGTTGAATCAGACCACTAGCCATTAGAACTTAACTTAACTGGGGAAACTGTGAGAAAACTGGAAAATGAAGAAAAAAGTGAAGAAAGGATAACATGGGCGGAAGAATGTGTGATAAAGTACAAACAAAATCTGAGAAGAATTAGAAAAAGCAAAAGAAATGTTGAAGAGATAATGAGGGAATTAGAGGAAACAATTGGAAAAGCGGTAGTAAAAAAAAACATATGAAAGAAAAGGAGAAAAACAAAAAAGAACAAATGGTAAAACAGCAAATGTACTAAAAAAACAAGAAGCCAGAAAGATGTTAAGACACTGGAGAAACAACAAAAGCACAAAAGAAGAATATATGAAAAAACAAAAATAGAAATTAAAAAAATAAAGACAAAAGCAGAAGCATGGAAATACATAAACAAAGAAATTAGAAGATAACAGGGAAATATTGAGGAAGTACCAATGGAAGCGTGGAAAAAACACTTTTTAAGTTTGTTTGGAGGAGAAAAGAAAAAAAAACTAGGCAGACAAGAGCCAATCCACCAAGCAGAAGAAATTTCAAAGGCGGTAATATGGAAAAAAATAAAAAAACTAAAGAAAAGGAAAGCGCCAGGTATAGATGGGATACAGAATAAAGCGTGGTTGTATAGTACGGAAGAACTGATTGAGAGATTGAGTAAGTTAATAAACAGAGTATGAAAAGGAAAAGGGTTTTCAAGTCAACGGAGAAATTGTCTTGTATGCCCTATACACAAAAGTGGATCCAAAAAGCTAGTAAATAACTATAGGGAATAACGCTACTGAGTACGGCATACAAGATCTACGCCACGATATTAAAAGAAAAGTTGAATGAGGAACTAAGTATGAATGAGATAATTCCAGATGAGCAAGCCGGCTTCAGGAAGGGAAGAGGTACTATGGATAACGTATATATTTTACATCATATTGTAGAAAAGGAAATAGCAGAGAACAGGAGGAAAGTATATGCGTTATTCCTGGATCTAAAGGCGGCATTTGATAAAGTGGATAGAAAGAAACTATGGAAGTGTGAGAGAAAGGATTTAGCAAGCATCTGGTAAGAAGAATGGAAGACGTGTATGAGGAGACAGCAAGTAGGGTATGGGTTAACGGGAAAATAAGTTAAAATTTTTAGACAATAACAGGAATAAGATCTGTCTATTGAGTCTTACTCTATTTGTATCCTACATAGCAGATGTAGAAAAAAAATTGAGGTTGGCTCAAGCAGGAGAAGTAGTAGTTGGTAGAGAAAAAGTGTGGTCGCTAGCATATGCAGACGACATGGTAATACTAGCAAAAGAAGCAAAGGAAATGAAAGAGATGATAAAAAGTTTAGAAAAATATTTTAGACAAACAAGTTTAGAAGTTAATGTAAAAAAAAACAATAATTATGGTGTTCAGAAAGGGGGTGGGAGAAAAAGATGTAAAACTGAAAATGGAATGGACAAGGTATTACAGAAGTATAATCTTTTAAATATTTGGGATATGTTTTTTGTACGAGTAACACCGAGAGCGAGCACATTAAAGAGATGGCTCAAAAAGCAAATAAAGTAGTAGGACAAATTTGGGGAATAAGTAAAAGAAAATTTGAATGTATCAAAATAAAAGGGCTTATGTATGATAGTTTAGTTAGGAGTATGATATTGTATGGGTCAGAAATATGGGGATGGAAGGATCAAGAAAAATTAGAAGCAATACATGTAAAATATTGGAGATGGGTGCTAAGTTTAAATAGAGAAACTCCATATATTGTGCTGGAAGAAGTCAAAAAAGATAAGTTAAGAGTAGAAGCAGGAAAAAGAGCAATGAAGTATGAAGGAAAAATGAGACAGAGACACGAATGCAAAATCCTACAAGAATGCATAAAAGAGAAAATGAGAGCAAGAAATAAAAAGCTAGGGGAGATTAGGGAAAATTATTACAACAGAAATAGATATGCTGGCCAAGAAATTGAAAAAATGAGAGAATCTGGGAGAAAGACATATTACAAAATTATAGAAAAAGATAGAGATATACAAAGGCAAGAAAGGAAAATGCAATTGAAAGAGTCTAGGTACAACGCAAATTATAAACTTATTATAGAAAGTAATTTTCCAATGTACTTAGAGCGATAGATATAGTAAAAATGACAAAAAGATGATTGCAAGATTCAGATGTGGTAATAAAGAGCAAGTGACAAAATTTTGGATGAAAGAGGATTTGAAAATGTGCAGAATGTGCGGAGAGACTAAGAAAACTATAGAACATATGTTGAAAAAGTGTAACAAAATGAGAGAAAATCAGATGGGAAAAAATGAGATATTGAAAGGGGACGGAAGAGGGGTAGAATGGATAAGGGCAGTTTAAAAACAAAGAAAAGAAATATTCTTAATTGTGTTAATTTTATAAAGATTAAGATTTATTATTTTGGGAAGTTGTAAATGTATTTGTAAATGTAATTTTCAAAGCCAAATGGCAAGAAATAAACGTATTATTATTAGTTGATTGATAAACTTTGTAATATCTATAAGTCTATATTTTTGTTTACAAGTGCAAGCTTATTTAAATAATTTAAATTTAAGCTAGATTTTGGTTTAAAATAAAACCAAGATTTACAAAAATAGCTGTTGGTGACGTTTATAGATAGTAAAAACGTCAAGATTAGTTTCCAAATGTAAACGGATTAAATTAATTAAATGAGTTTTTCGGGTGTCAAAGGATTTAGGTTATTTAAGTGTTAGAGTTAATAAATAGTTGTTAGCACTATATTGACTGTAAATAAGAAGGTTTTGAGGCTTTATTTGTACGCATATTTTTGCCGAGTCAGCAAACATTATGTTTTGTAAGTCATTGGTGGAAAAACACCATGTGTGTGACTTAGCGTTGAAGTTCTTGGCTATCAGCAGTTGCTTGGCATGCTGTTATTGTCAAGTTAAATAAAATTTTAGTAAAATCTTTAGTTAATATTATGAGCAAAAAATGGCATAAATAAAAGACAATGTACTCTACTTATACGTAACCTATTCCACAACTTGTTCTGCAAACATTAGAGACGGTATGTAGAGTATATAATACAACAACGTTTGCATCAAGGTCGGTTAGCTCTAATTGAATAGTTTTAGCTACTCTGCAAGTAGTCTTAAAAATTTTAGCAAAACTAGTTTATTTCCTTACGCACTTTTTCTTTAGCAGGTCTAAAGTTTTTATGTCTCAAAGTTTGCTTGCACAATTAGTTTTATTTGAGTTAGAATCTATTGTTCTTTAATTTTTTTAACGGTGATGGATTTGTCTTTAGGTTTACATAAAAAAGTTGACTAAGTATTTTTTGGATGACTCAAAAAAGATTTTAGTTACTTTTACTTGCTTTTTGGTTGCAGATAGACTGGCAAATGCATACCAATTTTGCTATTAACACTATTGTAGCTAGTGTTTTTATAAGTCACTGCACAAACAAAATTATGCTCTAGTTTTGCATTGCTGTTGCAATTTTGATCTTATTGTGATACTGATTGTAAGACGCAACCAGATAGTCTATTTGCTTCAACCAATTTTTTGTCTGGCAAATTAACAGTTTATTTTTTTATCATGGAATTACAATATATTAAATTGCCAGACATTTTAAATTGTTTTTAAAATTTTTATTTTTTAATTATTTAAATTGTGTCGGGCACGATGTTAACAATGTTAACATAAAAAATTATAAAAAAATTTTGTTTGTCTTAAAATGTTTTAAAAATGCTTAATTTTTACCTCTTCCGGGAGGTTGCGCTACTAGGTATACGCAACCGCTCCCAGACGCGGCGCGTCCTAACCTATCGTCAATAAGAATGGAAAATATTCAAAAACTAGCCCAACTAAAATGATTTTTCAAAAACGTTACTAACTTTTGTACTATATAAGTATGTACTTGGCTAATCCGCTAGCTCAACTTGTACAAACTTTGGTATTTTACTTGTTTGAGTAACAAAAAAATTATCTTTGACTGGATGGCAGCTCATGTGGGTATCTACTAGCCAATTCGCATTAAAATTGTCAAACAGCAAATTTTATTTAGTTTTTAATGCATTAAGTCTGACGTATGATTACACTAATGTAGATACTTAATATTTAAAATGTTAAAAAATGTTACATCTTTGACAAGTATTTTCAGTACACAATAATTTACTATACAAACATTTTACAGACAAGTCACATGTAGAGTCTAATTTGAATAACTAAAAGATAGTTGTGCCAAAATGTTATTATTGAAAAGTTATTACATCACATGATAATAAGACTACTGTTGTTTAATGTTTATAAAAGATCATATTTGCAGACCTAATTAGTCTATTGCCCCGCTCAAAAAATGGCAATGTACTTGAAGATCAAATTAGCTAATAAAATGTATTCTGTTGCACTCACTAAGACAAACAAAAACTGCTTTTATTGTTGTAAAGTTTGTTAAAGATCAAGTGTTTTAACGTATGGGGTGTCACAAACAATAATTGTAGACATCAAACCATAATTTGCAAAAAATGTTTAAACAAAATTACAACAAATACAAAGTTCAAATCTGGTACATTGCTTGATATTACCCTTAAATAAACTTTGTTGACAATTTTTTGCTGTTTAAATTATATAGTAATTGGAGTGCCTACAACACCTACAGTAGTAAATGTAAGATTAAACCATGTATTAAATGAAGCAAAGAAACAGGAATAAAAAAAAAAGAAGTTTGTAAACAATTTAGATCAAAATTATTAATGTAAAAATTATAAAGGTTAAGTGGAAGACCAGTGCTATAACCATGGCTAAAACTGAACTTTGCCTTTTTCTGTATAAATTATATTTGAAATAAAGACGCTATTATTATTATTATTAATATTATTATTATTATTATTATTATTATTAATCGTATAGTGAGCACAGCTATCCAAAAATATTTTTATGGCAACCATCGTGGTTTAGATAAAGATATCCTCAAAATTAATTTTGCAATAAATACTGCTACTACTACTCTAGTCGTGTTCTACCAGCATCAGAGAACTTCTATGGAAACGTTACAATCAAAAATATATACCTAAAATTTATTGACCAAAGCTACTTAGTGCAGGATTTAAGTCACTTCAAAGTTATTTTTGACAAAAACCTAAAAAGTGATTTTGTTTGAAAACGCAATATGATTCTGTCATATGTAGCAGTTTAGTTTGCATTTAAATACGTTAAATGTAACGATTTCTGTAATTTTATAAAGATTTTTACATTTTTTAAGTTTTCTTCTTCTTTCCGTGCCTTATCTGCTATGGATATTGGCAATTATCATGATTGTCTTTACCTTGTCGACGGATTTTCTAAACAGTTAAATTGAGGTCACTCTAGACTACTGGCGCAAATTTTTAATCCAGGATGCTCTTCTCCTTTCTGGGTTTCTTCAGCATCTTTCTTTTCAGAATAAGTTGGAATATTTTATACCTTTCTTAATGTCTTGTAATATGTCCAAAATATTTTAGTTTTCTGGCTTTCACGGCCATCATTATTTCAAGATTTTTCCAACTCTCCAAAACATTTCTTTATTCGTTACTCTATCCATCCATGTAATCTTTAAAAGCTTTTAGTCTGTTTTACAAATCTTTTGTTAGTGTCCAGGATTTTGCGCCGTACAGCAGAGTAGAGAAAACATATTGTAACATTTTAAGTTACAGTCAGAGACTTATTTGTGTAAATCCAGTTCTTGCTCTCTCGATTCTGCATTTTACTTCTCTAGAATGATCCTACTGTTGGTTTATGCAAGTGCTTAGGTAGGGGTATTTTTCAACCTGTTTGATAGGTATGTTGTCGAAGGTCAGGTTTACTGATTTTTGATGACTACCATGCATTTGGTCTTTTTTAAATTTAAACAAATTCCGTGTTTCTCGCTAGTAAATTTGATCTTTTCCATTATAAGTTGAAGTCCTTTTGCACTACTGGCCATTATGACGGAGTCTCCTGCATATCTGATGTTATTGAGAAGTTCACCGTTGACTATGATTTTATCATCTACTCTATCCAGTGCTTTTTTAAAAATTTTATCCAAGTATATATTAAAAAGCATAGGAGAGAGCACACACCAACAAAATTTTTTTCAACTCCTCAAATTCTGTAAACAACCCTTAAAAAAATTCCAGAAAGGTTGAAATTTACTTATGCTTATCTAAACCTTCGATTGCATGGAATTTTATTTTTTAACTTCATAAGTAATTAAAAAATCTACATCCATGATTTTTTTGGAATTTTTGCGAGTGGTGCGCCACTATTCAAAATCGATTTTTTGACTTTTTTGCCGTTTATACTGTTTTGTTTTGCTTTTGTGACTCTGCAAAGCATTTATAGCTTTCAAAATACTAAAATTCGGATTCTACGGAAAATTTTACATAGAGTAGGTATTCTGGGTATAATATTTTCATCAATTTGCAATGATTTGGCAGCTCTAAACTCAATTTATCGTATTTTTTACGAGACAAAAACGAATGAAGTAATTTTTTTTTCAAATTTTTTAAATGTCAGATTTGTATTCCTGGCATCAAAATAGTCAGTAAACTAATTTTTATCAAAATTGGTAAAGGTAAAAAAAAACTACTCCTATCAAACTTTTGTCACAATTTTTTTGCACTAAAAAATCAAAAACGGTTAGTATTAGAGACTTTGGACAAACTCCATTATCTTCAGAAGGATGAAATTTATCAAATTAATCGGTTTAATTTTTTTTTATTTCAGTTCTTTTTTTTAGAAAAAAAAAACTTACATTATTGGCTGTCATTTTAAAATAGTTCTAACTTTTTCAATTTTTATATTTTTATTGGATAGGGTTTATCAAAAACTTTCTAATAATGTATAATAAAGCAGCATTATCTATGCAATCGGAGATTTAGATAACTTAAAATTAATTTCAACTTTTCTGGTTTACCAAAAACTGTAAAAAAAGATAAAAAAGTAAAAAAATCGTTTTTTTATAGTAGCGCACCACTCGCAAAAATCTCAAAAAATTCATAAATAAAAATTTATCAATTGCTCATTAAATAAAAAAAAAAAATTGATGCAATCTAAGGTTTAGATAACCTAAAATCAATTTCAATCTTTCTGGACCACTCAAAACCAAATGATACAATTTTTTTCGGGTTAGTATGACCCGCAAAACTGCTTTATTGTACATCGTTGGAAAGCTTTTAATAAACTCTATCCAATAAAAAAATTAAAATTAAAAAAATTGTACCATTTAAAAATGACAGCCAATAATGGAATTACATGTTTTTTTCTAAAACAAAAAGCTGAAATAAAAAAAAAAAAACGATTAGTTCGATAGATTTCATCCTTCTGAAGATGATGAAGTTTGTCCAGTGTCTCTATTACTAACTTTTTTAAATTTTGATTTTTTAGTGCAAAAAGTTTTAAAATTGTGAAAAAAAGTATAATAGATTTTTGACTTTAACCGATTTTGATGAAAATAAGTTTACTGACTAATTTTGATGCCAGGAATACAAATCAGACATTTAAAAATTTGAAAAAAAATTACTCTATTTGTTTTTTGTTTCGTAAAAAATACAATAAATCGTGTTTTGAGCTGTCAAATCATTGCAAATTGATGAAAATATTATACCTAGGGTACCTGCTCGATGTAAAATTTTCCGTAGAATCCGAATTTCATTATTTTGAAAGCTATAAATGCATTGCAAAGCAGAAAAAAAAACAGTATAAACAGCAAAAAAAGTGAAAAAATCGATTTTAAATAGTGGCACACCACTCGCAAAAATTTCAAAAAAATTATGGATGTAGATTTTTCAATTACTTATGAAGTTAAAAAATAAAATTCCATGCAATCAAAGGTTTAAATAACCAAAAGTAAATTTTAACCATTTTAGAATTTTTTTAAGGGTTGTATACAGAATTTGAAGGGCTGAAAAAAATTGTGTTTGAAGACTACCTAAAACCCTACTTCCATGATTTTTTTTAGAATTTTTCATTTAATAAGTGCGGAGAAAAAAAATAAAAACCAAAAAATGTTATTTTTAGCCCCCTATGGTAAAGGTATCGAAATTTTAAAATCTGATCAAACATGTTTTTTTGATGCTAAGAAATTAATTTTTGAGTTAATTTAGATATTCGTGACGGGGGGACCATTTATATATAATTTTTGTTTAGTGTTTTATAGCAATATCTTTAATAGGTTATAGGCGGATTTTGATATTTTGGAGATTTCATAAACATTTTTACAATTTTTAAGAGTTTTTTGCCGACTTTGTTGCTTTTTGACAATATTGTAACATTTTATAACCAAATTTAGCTATTTTTAACTTTTTAATAAATATAATTTTGCACTTTTCAACAACGTTTTGTTATTTCTAACAATATTTTTGTATTTTATGGCTGCAATTTCTTTGTTTTAAAATTTAATAAAATGAGTTTATTTTTAATTTTAATGTTTTTAATGTTTACTATTTTTGATATTTTATAAACACTGTTAAATTGTGTTTGGTCAGATTTTAATTTTATCCAAATATATTTTAGTGTTACTATATTTAATTATTTTAAAAATTATATACATTTTTAAAATAAAAATAAAAATTTGCATTTTTTACTAATTTAAGACCAAATTTTTATGATTTTTGACAATAGTTTGATGTTTTAAAGCTTAATTTTTTGTTTTTAATATATTATTAACTAAACACTATTTTAATATTTGATAGCCAATCATTTTTGCTTTTAAAATTTTATAATTTTTTTAAAAAATTTCCACAGTTTATGGCCGGATTTTAATGTTCTAACAATATTTTAATGTTTCAAAATTTTATTTTAAAAACAAGTCACTTTTTAGCTGTGTATGGCCTAGTTTTGGAACATTTTTTGACAATATTTTGACGGACTTTGCTATTTTTAAGATTTATAAAATTTTATTTTATGTGTACTGACAATATTATGATGTTTCAAGACCTGAATTTGTTAGTTAACTATTTTATAACAAGATTTTGTTTATATTAACATAATTTAGACATTTTATTACCGAATTTTGCTAATTTTGACTTTTTATAAAAGAAATTGTTTTTTTCAACAGTTTACTGCCCGATTTTGGTGTTTTCTGACAATATTTAAAATTTATAGCTAAATTTGACTATTTTTGACATTTTATAAATAAAGTTTTACATTTTTCAACAATTTTATGGTTAGATTTTGGTGTATTTTTTTTGGTTGAGACTGAGGTAGTCTAGTCCTAAAAATACCCGAAAAATACCTTTGTCGATTTTTGCCAAGACTTTGTGGCACCTTGGAGAGTTACCCTGTTCTAATTCTAAAAGGCATTCCTCTGAACAGACAGTCCCAAAGCATTGTTCTACTTCTTAGAGCCTAAAAGAAACAAGCCACAAATTGCACTAATTTTATTATTAAATTCTTAAAAGCTAAAAAGGCATACTACCAAACTAGGACCACCGTCATCAACTGCCAAGTGTTAAACTGTGACAATTGGCGCTCAACGTGGGGCAACTTAAAGTAAAGACGTCGCAAACCCCACAGACCTGACACCGAAAAACTCTTACTACCTTGAGAGATTCCCTGAAAAATTGAACAAATTGTATCTCAAATTTGACCAATTGGTTCCAAAACACCTGACCAACTTTAGAACACTCTCCCCTATAAGGCAATTTGCAATTTGCAATTTGAATCAAACATTTAGTTACCTGTATTGACAATATATTTGACAAAAAAAATTCCACAGAAGTTTTTGCAACATGTAAGCGAGTATTCTCGCAGCAAAAAAAACCTATTTTTTGTACTCTGTCGGTCATGTAGAAAATATTTAATTACTTACATCTCAATCAAGACCTGTTAGACAAAATCGGTGAAAAATTCGATCCGGGAAAAAATCGCTTGAAGATTACCTACATTAGAAATTTCTAAAATCCAAACAACATTAGGAATACAAACAAAAACTTTAGAACTTTGAATCATTTAAAAGATTTAAAAATGCGATTGGATATTTAAGCCACTCACCTCTTGCGCTGAGTTCCGACTTAGCATTACACTTGATTAGCCGCTCACAGAGCATTCCGATAGGTATTTCTTGGTCTATGTACACTATCTATACTAAACTGACAGAATCACCAACGTTCCCGCGTTTGAACTAAAACGCTACCAAGGTTAGCAGTCATCAGTAAATGACCTGAACTTTTTGCTAAGAAACGTGGAGCTGTCAAGTTCAGCACCAGAGTAATCTTTGCCTTCTCTAGACTCAGGTGCTTACGCCAAAAATAAAACAAAAAAACAAAACCAAAAAACGTCGCAAAGATGAGCGTAACCGCGTAGTCAGTAACACAGACTCAATAAAACCGCACCCAGAATCTGGCCTCGCGCGCTCAGCAAACTGGGCGTTTGAAAGCCTATAAGAACAGTGAATTAGTGATCACGCGCAAACATTAGTTGCAATTGGTTGCAATGGGCCAGTCATCCAAACCAAGACTACTTGAAAGATGACTTGACGATCTCCGCTAAGACCTTGCAGCGCCATCACCACGACTATTGGCTGCGACGGGACTGAGATAGTCTAGTTCCGTAAATACCCGGAAAGATACTTTTGTCAACATCCACTAAGACTTTGTAGTACCTTGGAGAGACACTTTATCTTAATTCCAAGAAGCAATCCCCTGAACAGACAGTCCCGGAACATTGTTCTATTTCTTAGAGCATTCCCAAGAGAACAAGCCACAAATTACACTAACTATATTATTATATTTTTAACAGCTAAAAAAGCATACTATTAACCAAGAACCGTCGTCATCAACCGTTTCCGACAAATATTAGACCGTGACAATTAATGTTCAACGTAGGGCAACTTGGAGCAATAACGTCCCAAATCCCACAGACCTGACACAGGACAATTCCTACTACCTAGAAAAAGTCATAAAAAAATTGGACAATTTGTATCTTAAATTTGACCATTTGATTCCTCAGCACTGGACCGACTTTTGCCCTCCCCCCCCCCTTTCTTTCTATGACTTAGGGCAATTTTTAATTTGCAATTTGAATCAAGCATATAACCTGTACTGACAACCTACTCTACAAGAAAAATTTCACATAGGATTTTGCATGTAAGCGAGTACTCTCGCAGCAAAAAAAAACTAATACCTATTTTTTGTACTTTATCGGTCAAGTAGAAAAAATTTAATAACTTACATTTTAATCGGGACCTGTTAGAAAAAACTGGTAAAGAATATAATTCGAAAAAAGAATCCTTTGAAGATTACCTACAATAGAAACTTTTGAAACCCAAACAACATTAGAGAGACAAACAAAAACTTTAGAGCTTTAAATTCTACTTTTATAGAATTAAAAAACACGATTGGATATTTAAGTCACTTACCTCTTGCGCTGAGACCCGACCCAGCATTGCACTTGGTTGGCCAATCACAGACTCAGACAAAAAGCATTTTTATGAAGATTACTTGGCTTATGTACAACAGCTGTACTAAGCTGACAGAACCATCAACGTTTCCGCGTTTAAACCAAAACGCCACCAAGGTCAGCAGTCACCAATGAATAACTTGGTTTCTTTGCTAAGGAACGTAGATCTAGAAGCCCGTGACGTATCACTCAAGAGGCAACACCAGAGTAACCTTTGCCTACTTCAGACTCAGGTGCCCACGCCGGAAGTGAAAAAACTAAACCAAAAAACTTTGCCAACAACAACCCAAGCGTAACCGCGTAGTCAGACGCACTGACTCAATGACACTGCAACCAGAATCTGGCCTTACGCAAGCTACGCAAACCCAACGCCCGCGAGTCTCTAAGACCAGTGAATTAGTAATCGCGTGCAAAAATTACTAGTCATCCACGACCAAACTCGGGCATGACAATATCCGGAAGTGACACTTAAACATAACAATAGTAAACAGCACTGAGCTCATTACCAACCGTGATCTTACCTGAATGTACTTTCCAGAAAAATTTAAATTTTTATTATTTCCGAAAAGTGCAAAGTTTATAGTGCATACTCTAAAAGACGCACAATTTTCCGCAAATTCTTAAGGATGGTCGCAGAATTGTAAAAGTGAGGAAGGTTGTTGCAGGCACAAGACCGCAAAAGGCGTGGCCTAAAAGGTTACAAAACTTTGCCGCGCCAGAGTTTGCCAGGCAATTCTACTACAACTTTGAGGCTACAAACAACTAACATAGCTACCATCAAACAACCCAGGAATACTGCTGAGATGCATCAATTAGTTACGATGAGCCAATCATCTAAACTAAGACTACTTGGAAGATGGCTTGACGACTTTCGCCAAGACCCAGCAGCGTCATCACTACAATTATCGGCCGCGACGGGCTTGAGGTAGTCTAGTCTTAGAAATACCCGGGAAAATATTTTTGTCAACCTCCGCCAAGATCTTATGGTACCCTGATAAGTTATCTTGTTTTAATTCCAGGACGCTTTTCCCTGAACAATTAGCCCCAAATTATTCTTCTACTTTTTGGAGCGTTCTTAGGAAGAACAATTCACAAATAGCACTAGTTCCATTATTATATTCTTAACATCTGAATAAACATACCACCATCTCAGAACCGCCGTCATCAACCATCTCCGACTAGTATTAGACCGTGACAGGTGCAATCACATTATGAAAGGTGTGTGGAAACTTTTTTCTTATTAAAAAAAGCCCACTAAACTACCCCCCACTAATATAGGCTATAGTAAATTGTTCTATATATAGCTACTAAGCCAAAAAGCTTGTCAAGGTTTAGATAAATAATCTTGACTTTGCTGGAATGTCTTGTTCAACTCAATGTTATTTTTTCATGGGCATAGTGACATTTAAAAATTAGCTTTGATGTAACATTAAGCTTGTTTATAGCAATTAGAGCCATTCTACTATTCGTTAGAATTTGGGCATTCTTGCCAAATAGTTTGCAAATTACTGTTTTCAAAACCCCGTAGGTTATTTATACTACTTTTGCTTGTTGGAAAATAGTTGTTTGCGTTCCTAGTGGTAAAGATTTTTTGAGGTTTAAAAATATTGCCGTTTTGCTGGTTTTGAACCATCCGTGTAAATTCTAATCAAATCATTAACTACATTTAGCTTTTTTTGTTTATCTGTGCACACGTTGTAAGGTCATTAAAACACAAAGAATAAAAATAAAAGTATTTTTTTTATAATCCTGTTCTAGGAAGGAACAGTGTTTGGCAGTGTGTCAAACTCCAATTACATTTCGACGCAACGTTGCCATTGTCGCTATCTTTTTGACGCAAATGTCAATGAGCGGCAGACACGTAATTGTTTCCACAATTGCAGTTAGTATTGTCTGCATCCTACCTGTTTACTTAATTGTGCCATTTGTTGCAAATGATTTAGTTTGCTTGCAGACGTTTTCTGTCTAGCTTTTGGTCAACATATTAGAATTATCACGGCTGCGTACAACCATAGCACTATCTTTGGATACAGATAAACTTTATTGTATTTTATTTTAAGATGTGGTTCCTAGGTAAGCTTGTTCTCAAAAGTTACCCCAAAATAATTTACCTTGGCTGCTAGCATTAGAGGGTTTTTTGTAAGTTTAGTTTTTTAATTTGTTGTTTTTTTGCAAAAAAAAACAGTAAAATAAATCAAAAATTAAAACAAAAAATTGTATTGAAGATTTAACTTTTACTGCAAATTGTTTTTTATAAATACTTTTTATTTAATATTGAATTCTAATACATTTTTAGCCGCTTTATTAAGCTGCCTTAAGCACCCTTGCATCGCCTAACACAACGTTAATTTATTAGATGCAAGCTATATTGTCCATTATCAAAAACAACAGTAATAAAAAAAAATTAATTAAAATAATTGCAAATAAATCAATTTATTAGTTATAAATACAAAAAATATAATTTGATTATCGTATATTTTTTTACATTTTAATATATATTAATATTAATTAAAAAATCTAACAATAGTAAAACCTAATAATGCAAATAACATAGATGCACCGAATGTAGACGATGAGTTACAGATATCTTCGCCGCAAATTGAGCACTCTCCTTCATGTGCATTACAAAATTCTTTTGTACCGCAACCTCTATTCCAACTGTCTTCTATTAACAAATAATAATTAATTAATTAAAAACATAATAAAATATTATACACCTACTCATATCTCTAACGATGTAACAACTTCCTTCACAGGAGATTGTATCTGTTTTGACTACATCTTGAGCTTGGCAAGAGGTACAACTGTAGCAGTTGATTGTTGCTTCACCTTGGAATCAAAATTAATATTTTTATTACAATAAAAATAACTTTTTGTAAATATCTACATACCAGAATTGATTAACCCAACAATGACCAATAGGCCAAAAACAATAATTGCTTTGCTTGCCATTTTAATTTGATTAGAAATGATGTTTTAGACTGCTACAAATCCTACAAAATTTTCTATTTATTCTAAAATATAAACGTTTAATAAAAAGTATTAATCCATAAGTTTTATTAATTCTATAATGAGCAGATAAATGATCAATACTTGGACATTATAATGTTTGATACAAAATAAACATTTATTAATAATTTATTGAAGCAATTATTAAAAACTACAGTAAATAATCAAATAATTTGATTGCATTTTTTTACATTTTTTTAATTTTATCTATAAGAAGATTATAGAGATAATTAGCTTAGACTTTAGCGTTAACCTTGCTTCAATTTTTATTACATACATATGAAAAACCATATAATTTTTAGTTGCAAAATTAGCATTAATTGTTTGATCATTTCTTAAACCATTTCAATTTAAAACGTTGTCAGTACTTCAGCTGACATGAGATAGTATGGTATGTTTAACTAGTTTTTTTATGCTGCTTTTGCAATGTAGAAAGAGGCTTATGTTTATATTGTGAGAAAATTTGAAAAATGTTGGATTTACATTTACGGGCGCCTACCGACTAAACTTCCTTCTCAATGATTTGTAAAAGTTTTTGCACTTTTTAGTGCAAGGACCTTCTTACCTTAGTAAATTTTGTCAAAATAAAAAAATTAAGAATGCACGTTTTGTGCCAGCCTTATAAGCGTTGCATAGTGTTTTGGGGAGAACTGCAATTATGTTTGGATTTAGACTAACGGACCAATAATCTGTTTCTAATTTTTTAAACTAGGAGATTTAGCAAAGATATTAATATCTTTTTAAAATTAGCTTAAGCCAAGCTAAAAAAAACCTGATTTTTGACTGAAAGTGTATTGACTTTTTGCGCTTAACTTCCCGTTTTCTAAGGATAGAATAGCTTTGTGCCAACATCAAAAATATTTTGAGAAAAAGCAAAAGTCCGGTTTTAAAAGGTTTGCAAATGGGGTTTAGAAGATAGGCTTGCCTTCAACTTAATATAGACTGGACAGCTTTTATAGCTTGCTGTGTACAGGCTCATGTGCGATGCAAATGTTGTTATGCTGTCTTGGTAAACTTGCACGTGGAAAAAAAAAATTATTCTTTTTTATGCGTTTGACAGATAAAGAAGCATAGCCCAGAGTTGATAACTCTGCTTGCGCCACATTAGCTGTAATGCAGTTGGGTATGTTTCTATATAACGACGTATTTTAGCGCTTTATCAGACGTAAATTGGTACGTGTAATTGCTTTTAACGTATGTGATAACATATGCATATGCAGATGTCATCATTGACAGACTTATTGATAAAAATATCCATATCTTTGAACGTTGCAAACAACTTAAGAAATATTGATCTGTTTGGTAATGAATGTAATAAGAGGTGGGCAACGTGTAAGTGACTGAAAAAAAGGTTTCTAAAAAGGCCAATAAAACTAGAGGCAGTGCAAGAAATTGGCAACTTGGCCTTAGTGGCCGCTTAAATTATAAGCTTTTTGACCTTAAAGGTTAAAGACCCAAATGACGCTAAAGATACCTGATTTATAGAGCCTTAGAGTAAGTCATAACAGTACACCTCTCCACTATGGGCAAAAAATCTATGACGGCATCATCTTTGCTGTCCAACTATAACTCAATAAGTTTTTTGTCATCAAAAAAGTTGGACTTAACTTAGTTGGCAGCAGGCTTTTTAAAGGTAGTCAGAGTTAGGTAAGGTAAGGTTAGGTCTTGATAAATTGGGGCATTATTGCCTTATCTAGAAAAAAAATTGATGTTCTTCTGGATTTCAGCGGTGGAAATTAAAGCTAGATAATTTTTGCGCTTGTGACGGCTTTGTTCTTCTTGATCTCGTTTGTGATATCTTTGCGTAATGTGATAAAAATATCGGCAAGGTTTGACAAAAGTTATCAACCACGCAATCAATCCTTTAATCTTGTCCTCGACCAGTTTAATTAGTTAATTCTGAACTCTTCATTTTTTAAAATTTGACGTAAAGATAGTTAAGGATTTGGTTATCCGTCATTTTAGGTGCAGAACCTAGGTTGAAAAAAATGCTGAATTGATTGATTAAGAGTTAATTTATTCAACAAAATTGATAATTAAACAAAATCAAGTCATTTGCTTGTTTTGAGCAATTAAAATTGCATTTTTTTTTTGGGTTGCAGGCTTGTTTCAATTGGTTTGTAAAATGAGTTGTTTTTTTGGTGTGGTCGTAAGTAATGCCTAAAATGCTGCTCTATTTGGTTATTGGTTGTCAATCAAGCACCTTAAATTTTGTTTTTTTTTTCTGATAATTGTTATTAGTTTTTGCACCGTTTTTGTTGCATTATTTGAAAACTATTCTGTTCTTAAACTAAATTGCAAGTCAAATAAGTTTGTCTTGGAGTATCCTCTTTTATTTACTACAATCCACTATTTGGTGCGCATTTTAGGCTGGGTGAGTGATTAAACCGTTTTTTTTTTCAAAGATGCAGCTGACAATGCAATCACCGTCAACGACGTTTGTTACCATAAAATAATAAACAACTTTGTTTAGCTTCAAACTACTGAAATGAATCTTAAAGATTTGTGGTTATAATTAGATGGCACAATCTGCTGATCCCAAGACACAACACAAGCATAAGCTTTGTTCCAAGCCCTTTACTGCCGTGTTAAGCATATATCGGCACGATACAATAATTATTACAATCATTCCTTCATGCCTACACTTGGAGAAGCTCCGACTCTGGTAGGACATGTTGTAATAATTGGTATTGAAATATAAAGAATAACAAAAAAATGCACGGACATAACACAAAAAGAAGAAGCAATATACATGTACACACAACAAGGACAAAAAAAGCAAAACAAACAATACAAGGCAATGAACAAGTCACGTACAATCAACTGCCTGAAAGTATTAAGAAAGCAAAAAATTATAATGAATTTAAAATTAAAATTAAAAAACACTATATATTAACAAGATCTAGTTAGAAGAAGATAAATGGATACATAAAATGGTGCCCCAAATACGAAGCTCTGCAGCCATCCACATGGAGACGGTGTTGGGCAGCAAGTGGGGAGAAAAAAAAATGAATTGTAAATATGTAAATATTTTATAATAAAAAAAAGAAAAAAAAAAAATTAACAGTATCAAACAAACACAAAATGACTTGCCAATCTTGGCCAGGCCTCTTTTCTTCTACTTTAAAGAAAAAATTGGTAATAAATAAAGCCCAACATGCTAGGCCCATAAGTAATTATAGACCCTCTATGAAAACCTTATGGGGTTTTGAGCCAGAACTCTCCTAGCCTATCTACTCTCTTTCTTGCAATTTCACAGATATCATCTTTCCACCGCATCTGTGGTTTCCCAACTTATTACATTTTGGTTGCCATTGTATAAATTTATACGTTTATTGATTGGTACACCGCCTGACTACATGGCCCACCTAACTCTACTTCAGTCGTGCTGTTTGTACTATGACATTTAATACTCAAGTTTTTTTTTAATTTCCTTGTTCCGCTGATTAGATTGTAGTCGGTTCTTATTTTTTACTGTTAGTGCTATGTACATGTACGTGTCATAACTGGCAAAATTTACATATTAAAGGCTTTTTATTAAGCTTAGAGATATATCAAGCTTTTTCACATAAAATTGCAGATGAAGTGATAAATAATGATGTTATTATAATTCATCAAAATGTCCAATCTATTCGAAATAAAATTGCCCAATTAGAAGTCTTCTGTGAGGTTTACAAACCGGATGTATTATGCGTCTCCGAGCATTGGCTGTATGAAGACGAATCAAACTATATTCATTTAGAAGGATACCAACCTGTTTCTGTATGGCCAAGAACAGAAGGAAGTCACGGCGGCTCTGCCATATACACTAGTAAAAATTTTAAATGCATAAATAGATTAGATATATGTAACCTAGGTCAGAACTTTAATTTTGAATGCACAGGTATAGAATGCAAAATTAATAATACAGAAGTTGTACTCATATCTGTATATCGAACTCCTAAGAGTGACATTAAACAATTTTATGAAAAATTAAATTTTATATTAGATATGATACATAAAGAAAAAAAGGAATTAATCATTGCCGGTGATTTTAATATAGATTTTAATGTAGACTTTAATGCAACTTCTAGAATATCCAGAGACATTATTTTATTACTCCATGCATATGGAATAAAACACTGTATTACAGATTACACACGAGTAACACCTACAACTGAATCATGCATCGACAATTTTCTTACTAATTTGTCTGCAGAGTTCAATTGTAGTGTACTTAATTCAACTATTTCAGATCACAGGGCTATAATAATGAATATTAGCAATATAGTTAAAATAAATAAACCTTATACTACAACTATTCAAAAACGAAATGCAACCTCTAAGAATATAGATCAATTCAATCAGGCTTTGAGCAGCAAAAATTGGGATTTGTATTTTGAAAAACTTTAGTCAATTTTTGAATGTATGTACCTACCACTTAAATAACTGTATACCTTATAAAAAGTGCATCAGTTTTTCTAACAATAAGAAATGGATTACAAAAGAACTAATACAAATGAAAGAATCGGTAAAATTACTAGAATCACTGTCTATTCGCTATCCTTACTATAAAGTTCAATACAGTGCACTTAAAAAAAACTACATTTATAAACTACACCAAGCCAAAAGTTCATATTATGAATGCATCATAAATGATTCTTCTAACCAGTCTAAAGCTATGTGGAACGTTGTAGGTTCACTACTCAACAACAGTTCTAGTAATAACACCTT
This sequence comes from Tachinus rufipes, assembly GCA_963932245.1. Classification (NCBI taxonomy): domain Eukaryota; kingdom Metazoa; phylum Arthropoda; class Insecta; order Coleoptera; family Staphylinidae; genus Tachinus; species Tachinus rufipes. Next base: position 82,842,151 of record OZ010747.1, on the reverse strand, counting down.
ACCAGATTGTAAAGATTTTACAGCATTAGCTAATCAATTTAATAATCATTTCTCTACTGTTACGGAAAACTTGTTAATTAAGTCAAAAAAAAATATAATAAAAATAACACATTGCATAAATACGTTAATTCATCAATTTTTTTATATCCTGTCTCTGAAGAGGAAATATTAAAAACAGTTAAATTATTTAAGAATAAAAATGCTCAAGGAGTTGATGGTATTTCACATAGATTGTTAAAACAATCTATACAATCTATCTCCAAACCACTATGTCATCTTTTCAATGAAGCGATTAAAGAAGGAATATTTCCTTCTTCACTTAAACTATCGTTAGTAAAGCCTATATACAAAACGGGTGATAAAAATGATATAAATAACTATCGGCCCATTAGCCTTCTCTCAACGTTTTCTAAACTTTTTGAAAATTTAATAGCGGGACGTTTATTTAATTTTCTTAAAAAAATGAATTTTTTTAATGATTTTCAACATGGTTTCACTCCGAATAAATCCACTGATTCCGCTATCTTAAGTTATGTACAAGATATCATAAGTGCCATGGAAAAACGTGAAGTAACTTGCGGAATGTTTCTCGATTTGTCAAAAGATTTTGACTGTTTAGATCATGATATCTTGCTGCAGAAACTTGAGTATGGCGGTGTGAGGGGCAATGCGCTAAAACTTGTTGCTTCTTTTTTAAAAGATCGGGATCAAAAAGTTGTAATTAACAATTGTGAATCAACAATTCAATCTTTAAATATTGAAGTGCCTCAAGGGAGTACACTAGGGCCACTACTATTCATTATTTATATTAATGATATTGCAGACTGTCTGTTACCTTACAACAATATAGCTAGAATAGTTAACTACGCTGATGATTCTAACATTAATATTCGTGGTAAATCTTTAGAAGAGATAATAAAAGTCAGCACCAATATTATAAATCCTACAATAGAGTGGTTTTCCAACAATAACCTTATTGTAAATGAGAGTAAATCTTCTTGTATTTTATTCAGAACTAGTAGATCTAGTATTACATGCCCACAAACATTACAGTTGGGCAACCTCTCATTAAATGTAATACAAAGCACAAAGTTTTTAGGTGTCTATATAGATGAGAATTTAAATTGGAACCAACACATATTATACCTTTGTAAAAAAATTAGCAACATTTGCTATGCCCTAAGAACTTTGTCTAAATGTTTAAACACAAAATCTCTAGTTTCTGTCTATTATGCTAATGTGTATTCTCGCTTGCAGTTTGGTATAATTATATGGGGAGGTACATCGGATTTGCAAGATTTATTTAAAATTCAAAAAAGAGCTATTAGAATTATTTTTAAAATGAAATATTTAGATTCATGTCGCAATGTATTTAAAGCTAACAATCTCTTAACAATTTTTGGGTTATACATTTATAAATGTATTGCATACTTAGCCAACTCACCAAATACATTTAATAAATATAAAATTGCCAACTCTTACAACACAAGAAAAGAGGGTTACTTTGAATATCCAAGACATCGATTAACACTAACGGAAACAAACTGTGAATACAGTTGTCTTAAATTTTTTAAGAAGCTTCCTCAAGATATTAAAAATTTACTTTTTGTTCACAAAAAACTATTTATTCGGAAAACATTTTTGTATATACTTAATATTGAACCATATTCTTTAAATGAATTTTTTAATTATTAATTTTGTATTTTCTACCTTTGACTGTTTCACACATGTTGTTGTATTTATATATATGTATATACTTGTTTATATGTATTGTATTTGTACTGTACACGTGTCTAATGAAATAAATTATATTATTATTATTATTATTATTATATCCGACTTTTTTTAAATGAACTGTAGTTTTCTGAAATTAGCCTAAACCATACAAATTTTTAGGATATCTCTGTCGTTTAGATATATTTTTTAAGTTTTTTAGTATGTTTTAGGTATACGTATTTTTGTACAACTTTGCTTAGCTAATTTTCAGTTGCTAGAGTTTGTTCCTCTATATTCATAACTTTTTTTTGCGTAAAAAAAGCATAATTTTCGAAAGACACTTGGCAACCTGCACTGTCTAGTAGTGTCAGGTTTTTACTGACTAAAAACTCAACCTTTTCTTCCTTACCTTGAAGTGGTTCACCTAACGCTCCTTGCATTGCAATTCTATTGAGTATGTAAACATCTCTGCTGTTTTACTCCTTTAGCTGCTCTTTTTCTTCAATAAAATTCAGTACCTTTAACCAATGGGTTTATTTAACATATCTGCGGTTAGTTTGTGTAGGCCAAAGATAACAGTGCGTTGCTGTTTAAAAACTTTGCATTCAATCAATAAGTGTTTTGTTTTCTTCCATCCATCCGCGGCCTATTCTCATTCTATGCAAGTGCTTGTTAAGTCCACAGTATTCGGTTATCAGTTTTGTAAGCCTTTGCAGTCTGATGTAACTCATGTGTGTTACTACTGTTTTAATATCATGCAATGGTCCTGTTAGGAATATTCTTTAAAGTGTCAATCCTTTACAGCACTTCCACAGGTTGCTGTGTTCCGCCTCAAGTTTGCTGCGGATTATTTTTTTACCGGTTTTGTATGGGATCCCAAATCGGGCTTTGGTTTAGTGAATGTTTTCTTTGCTCTGTGTTTGGCGAAGTAGTTGGCCATAAGGTTTTCTTTTGTCCCCTGATCTTTTGGTATCTATACCAAGCAAACTTTTGCAGATTGTGGTCACTGCTTCCAGACTCTAAATGCAGGTCATAACCAGTTTGGATTTTATTACTGGCGATTGCAAGGCCTGCAATGTCTCTTAACTGTTTGACTTGATAGTTACCAGTCTGTCCGGTCTTAGTCAATTTTTGATCATGTCCTTGGCACACCATTTATTGGAAGCCGCCTTTGCTTACAAAATTGAGGCATGTTTGCCCAGAGGTAGCAAAATTTGCTTTCTTTAGTGTTTGTCCTTGTAGATTCCAGCTTCGGTCTATAGACCAATCTGTGTACCAAATAGTTCTTTTCACTGTTTTCAGGAATCTATTCTTTATCCATTTGTTTTGATGTGGTATTGTATCATCAATTTTTTACTAATGCAGTGGCCTTTATGAAATCCGACCTTATCATTAAAGTTTTTATTTTATGCAACCCATTTGTTATGTTAGGTCTCTAGGTTCCAAAGTTTACATTGTGTTTGTTTATCTGCAGCCTGAACGTTGCTTGTCTGGCTTCCGCTATTACCATCAGGTAAAGTGGCGGTAATCAGCAGACATGCTAACCTCTGAACTTTGTCTTATTTTTTGAGTGTACACTTGAGAGTAGTTTTTTTCTTCCATACAATTTCTCTGTATTCAAAACTTTGATTTTGTTGAAGTTAATTTTTAGGCCTCATTTAATTTAGATAGCATAGATTTAATATTCTCCAAGTTGCTGCTTATAAGCACTATATTGTTAGCATAGCGCAGATCGATCAGGTGTTTTTCATCAATTATACTTCTGTTATGCCACTCAGTTTTTTTAAATATGTTTTCTATGGCAAGCGTCAACAGTTTAGGGAGAGATAGTATCACCCTACCGTACTCTTCTTTTTATTGGTATTCTGTATGTAGTGGTGTCTTTGTTGAGTTTTTGCAGCGTTTTTGTAGATGTGTAAATGTTCTTGAAAAAGTTAGTATATCTGAAATTTATTCTAGCGTTGTTCATTGCGTCGTAAACTGCCCATAACTCGATAGAGTCAAACGCCTTCTAGTAATCGACAAATACATAATACGCACTAAACCAAAATGGCAAAATTAATGCAACTACGTAACGTCTATCAACTCAGTAAAAACTGAGAATAACTAAGAGTATGGTGCAACAAATGCAAACTTAACACTACTGTACAACTTAGTCAATTTTAAAAACCAACCATTGCAAGGTCTAACTATCCGTTCATTTTATAGAGCAAAAAATGCATCAGCGGTAAACCACTACATGACGTTTGCTACGATAGTTGAGAAAGTGCCAAAGTTTTTGGGGCAACTTCACAAAGATCTAATTAAATACTTTAAAAGCTTGTAACATTTTATGCTCAAACAACGATTGCCGACAAGATTATATTACGGAAAACTTGAAAGGCAAGACAAAAGCGTATAAAGGCCAGTTTTATGACAATTACTCAACTAATTACAAACAGTCAAAAAAAATATTGTTACATACGTAAACAAACCCTAGCCACGTAAACCAGCTAGAATGCTTGTGATTACCATACATGACCCGCTAGATCCGGTAGAAAAATTTTTGCTTACAAACACATTCTAAAAGAATCATGACCGACAGTTTAATTACATAAAAGAGACAAAACTACAACACTTGCTAAAGCTTTAACAATACAAAATCTGATAAATAAAGCGACTGTACTACAGCTCATAGAACTTTTGCCAATTCTAACAGACCACAAAACTTGACAATAATTGTTAAAAAAATTGCTACAGAACCGGAAAATAACAAAAAAAGTAAATACACTTGTGGCCCGCACTCAGTTTCAAACCCGCTTAGAGCAACAGGCACATACGTCTAAAACAAGCAATTATTGACAGCAAAGATGTTTCTTTAATTTGTTGTTGTTTACTTGAAAAAATATTAGTTGTGCTTTAGGTGGAACAGGAATCTGTTTTTAGATAGCAGATGAACGCACGCAAACATCCATCTTAAGATAAGTTAAATTTTTTGCACGCAATGCATGTAGCAATTTGACTTGACTTGTAAGAATGCAGTTGGAGCTTAGATGGGCTCTTATACATTCAACACAAACGTATGGAGTGCAAAAACAATTGAGCAGGTAAGATCGTTTTGCACAACAACAACTGGGATGTTTTTGATAACATATGTAAGTAACTTTTTAGAGTTAAGTTGATAAGTATAATAAAATTTTATTATTTCCAAATAGTCAATTTACGTATGTATGAAGTAACTATGTTTGTGGCACGGTTGATGTTTAAGTCATGTCAACATGTAGCGGCTGGCAATTTATTGGTACGTCAGTAAAAGCCCAGTTATTAGAGCTAATCTTTATCTGAATCAATATTATGATATCGACTAGAACCGTTTTGCCTATAAAACCTGCTGCAGATATGTTTACAATCTACAGGAACTAGTTGTGACATTTTTTTAAATTGTTTTACAGTAAAAGAGTTAATCTGTTAACGTCTCAACCAACCAGGTCGCGATCCAGTAAAGAAGCAACACTTTAGAGGTGATGTTTGCAATGAATTAATTTAATGTGGCACATATTGGGAAAGACACCCACACATTATATTATTTTTGTTCTTTTGGATTGATTTGTTTAGTAAAGGTTTCACCTTTTTGAAAGCATCTTCATAGAGAAGTTGTGCAAGTGAAGAAAAAATTGGGAGCATTTGTTGGTTTGTACAATGATACCGGAAAAAATCTATTTAAACTGCTGTTAAGAGCTGGTTTAGTCCCTTTTAGTTTAGTGACTCTTATCTGAAATTGCATAATATATTGGCGTTAACTTGTTAAACTAAGTGGCCATTCTAAAAGGCAAGTTGAGTGGCGAGTAGAAATAGAAGAATCGTATTCAGCGGTATTACAAAAAAACTGAAAGGCAAGGCAAAAGCATATATAGGTTTTAAGGCAATTAACAGCAAAAAAAAGATTGTTACAAACGTACGCGGACCCCAGCAACGTAAATCAGCAGGAATATCACGAGCATTCCCAATACATGCACAACCCGCTAGAACCAGTAAAAAAAAATCATGCTTACCAACACATTTCAAACGGATCATGACAGACGTCTTAACTACATGGTAGAGATAAGATTGCAACACTTGCTAAAACTTTAGCTGTACAACACGTTTAAAGATCTGATTAATAAAACGACCAAACTACAGCATAGAACGTTTTCCAATTTTAACAGACAACAAAACTTGATAATAATTGTCAAGAAAATGGTTACTGAATTGGAGAATAGAAAAAGTAGTGAATACGCTTTCACGCACCAACAAATCTGCTTAGACCAACAAGGACATTATCGCGCATACGTTTAAAAAGAAACAACTCTTGACAGCGTAGGTGTGTTTTAAATCGTTGTTGCTTACTTAGAGGAATATTGGTTGTGCTCTGTGGTAGAACAGGAATCGGCTTTTAGATAGCAAATGTACGCACTCAAGCATTTAGCTTGAGATAAGTTAGGTTTTTTGCACGCGTTGCATATTGCAGTTTGACTTGACTTGTATGAATACAGTTAGAGCTTGAATGGGCTCTTATACATTTAACACAAACGTATGGAGTGCGACAACAATTGAGCAGGTAAGTTCTTTTTGCAAAACAACAGCTAGGATGTTTTTGATAACATATGTAAGTAACTTTTTAGCTTAAAGTTGGTAAGTATAATAGAAGTTATTGACAGCATATTTTCTTAATTTTGAATAGTCTATTTACGCATCTGCATGCATAAAGTAACTACGTTTGTGGCGCGGTTGTTGTTTATGTCATGTCAACAGTGGCGGCTGGCAATTTATTGTTACGTCAATCAGTTTTCAGAGCTAATAAAGATTATGAATCAACATTATTTTATCGACTAGAACTCTTTTGCCTATAAAACCTGCTACAGATATGTTTACATTTTGCAGAAACTTGTTCTGGCACTTTATTATGGTTTTATAGCAAACAAGTTTTCCTGTTATTGTATCTACCAATATGTGCCACATTAAATCCTTTTTGTTCTTTTGAGGTAATTTGTTTAGTGAAGATTTTACCTTTATGAGAGTATATTAATGGAAAGGTTGTGCAAATATATACGTATATATACGGTGTGATAGCTCAGTTATAAAGAGTTATCGTAGCACGCTAACAGTCCGGGATTCAATCTTCAAAATAAATAATAACTTGCTCTTTATCCACCGGGGAGATTCGGAAGTCACCTAATAAGCCATTGGTTTCATCAACCCCCTTCAAACAAGTCGTAAGATAATAATAATAATAAAATGTAGAAAAACCTGAAAGCATTTGTTGGTTTGTACAATGATACAGAAAATGAATTTATTTAGTCTGTTGTTGTAAACTGGTTTAGTTCACTATAGTTTAGAAACTCTTATCTGAAATTGCGTTGAGTTGGTACAAGGTCCAACAATGTAGCCGTTTTAAAAAGCAACTGGAGTAGCACTAGATACAATGTCATTGAGTGTGTGTATATTTGCAGATTGTTGAATATCTTTTCTCTGAGAGAATGGTGTAAGTTTTGAATCTATTATACGTTGACACCAAATTATGCGGTTGTTGTTTATTTTTGTCAATTGTAATCTTTATTAGAGTTTAAGCTAGTCGCTTTAGAGAGACCTAGGCAGGTTATTTTGTCAATTTGGTTTGCAGTTTAACCAGGAGCTTCTTTACATATTGTTTAGGGCATCTTTTTGCTTATAGCTTCAATTTTATTTGTTTAAGTTTATATTTGTGGAGATTTATTTTGAGTTTGCTCAACTTTTGCATTCTGGATCTTTATTGATGTGAAGGAAATATTATGGTAAAGTTTTTTCTTGCTGCTACGTGAAATTCTTGTTCAATGCAAACGACCAACTTTTGTGTCTTCTATTAAGTTATGTAATGTGGAATCTATATTAAAGTTTATCTGCACAAACTACGCCGCAATCATTACGACCAAAGAGACATTGCTTCTCAAACACTATAACCAAAGAAAGGAGAAAGGATTTAGATAATAACACGCAATAGTCTTAAAAAACTTTTTCTACCTCATTGCTGAATGCAAAAATAAAAACGCCAAAATTATACTGGCAAGCAAAAAATAGCAGTCACTTTAAAATTATGACTTAATTTTAGAATTTTTTGTTTGAACTTTATGTTTGCAAATTGTAAATCATAATAAGCGTTTATTGTTGTGGCAAGAATTATAGCGTTGATTAAAGGTGGTAAATCGTAAAAGTGCAAAGATTGTTAGTAAAAGCCTTTGTGCTGTACAAAAAGTGCATCAGCGTTACTTGGATACTGGCGTGATAACCAGAAAATCAAAATCCGGGCATAAAAAGAATCACCACAAACAGAGATGACCGTTTTTTTGTGTCTACAAGTTTGCGAAAGAGAGTAGTTTCTGCAGTATATCTACAAAATCAACTCTATAAAGTTGTAGATGTAGATGTTAATAAATAGAACGTTGAGAAAAAACTTTGGGCTGCTGGATTGTCTTGTAGAAAGATGGCTACAACGCCGTCATCGTGTTGCAAAATTGGCATTTGCTCAAAATCACCGGGCATAAAATAATAAGAACCGGAGCAGAGTACTTTTTTTAGATAAGTCGCGTTTTTTTTTCTCAATGGATCAAACGGACGTCGGAAAGTGTGGATAAGATGCGACTTCCATTTGGAGGTGAGTCGGTTATGGTAAGGCCGAAATTTCTATCAAAGCATGCACAGAGTTGGTCTTTATAGAAAATGGCTTCCTGGCAGCTCACAGATACATTATGGAAATTCTCAAACATCTTGTTATGTCTTTCATGATAACTATGAGCTAGCGCGGCATTTCTATGCAAGATAATTCTAAATCTCACGTAGCCAGAGTTGTCAGAGATTATCAGGATAAAGTGGGAATTTTGCGGTTTGATTGGCTAGCTCTCAGCCCGAACATGAATCTCATAGAACATGTCTGGGATGAGTTTGAACAAGTCGTCTACAAGTTTGCGAAAGAGAGTAGCATCTGCAGTTTATCTACAAAATCAACTCTATAAAGTTGTAGATCTAGATGTTAATAAATAGAACGTTGAGAAAAGGCTTTGGGCTGCTGGATTGTCTTGTAAAAGATGGTTACAACGCCGTCATCGTGTTGCAAAATTGGCATTTGCTCAAAATCACCGGGCATAAAATAATGAGAACCGGAGCAGAGTACTTTTTTCAGATGTGTCGCGTTTTTTTTTCTCAATGGATCAAACGAACGTCGAAAAGTGTGGATAAGATGCGACTTCCATTTGGAGGTGAGTCGGTTATGGTAAGGCCGAAATTTTTATCAAAGCATGCACAGAGTTGGTCTTTATAGAAAATTGCTTCCTGGCAGCTCACAGATACATTATGGAAATCTTGTTATGTCTTTCATAATAACTATGAGCTAGCGTGGCATTTCTATGCAAGATAATCCTAAATCTCACGTAGCCAGAGTTGTCAGAGATTATCTGGATAAAGTGAAAATTTTGCGGTTTGATTTGGCTAGCTTTCAGCCCGGACAAGAATCTCATAGAACATGTCTGGGATGAGTTGGAACAACGTATTCGAAAGCATACACCTATTCCAAGAACTGCTCAGGAGCTAAGACAGTTGCTATTCCAGGAATAGAATAACATCAACCAAAATGTGATCCTTAATTTAATTCAAAGTGTTCCTCGTCGACTTCAAACAGTCATTATTGCAAGAGGGGGTAATACTCGTTATTAATTATTTTTTTCATATTTTTTGTTCTATATTAGTCATAGGAACAAAAATTTAAACTTTGTCTAAACTGTAAATTTGTGATATTTCCAAAACACGCAATAAAAACAATAAATATGCTTTACAATTCAACATTGAATTTTTAATTTAGTGTGCAAATTACAGTACAATTGTTTACATATTGCTAACATGTTAAAACAAAAAATTCCACGACTAAGTCATAATTTTAAAGTGACTTCTATTTTTTGCTCGCCAGTGTATAATAAAGTTAATATTTGAGAATATTGAAATATTATCAAAACCTGATTGTTAGTCTTTAATTTAAAAACAACAAAATAAATTTTGCAAACAATATAGTATTTAAAATATAAATCAATTTGTAGAAGTAAATTTAATCTAATTATTACATAAATTACTAATCAAAAAACAAATACTATAAGTTCATTATGATAGCAATAAAACATTTTTTGCTTCTTCAATTGAATTGCCCCAGTTTCTAATAAAAGATACAATCAATAATTGATATTATTTAATTAATAAAAGAGATTAGATACATGCACGTGAAGATTAAATTGCATTCACTATTTGCAATAGGTATTTCCATTTTTATACATGAAGATAAATTTTGTCACACATGACACATTAGTCCACTTACGTTAATCATTTGTATGCTTTAGATCAGTAACCTATTTTGTCTAAAATGCTTTCTGTGTAATATTTGATAAAAAAATTATATTTTATAATATAAATATTAGTGTACACTTTATTTTAGTCATACTACTAAGTCAATATTTGTTTATTAATTTTGTATCCGGTTTAAATTATGTATATTTATACTATTATTTTTATTTTTATTTTACTTAAATATTGGTTTTATAATAAAGCTGATTTTTTACTAGTTGCAATATTGTTTGAACAATTATTGTCTTTATTTTACTAGAGTTGAAATAGAAAATATTTTTTATTCCTGAACAATATTGAGTTTTATAAATAAATTTATTTTATGTCTTGCACTATTTATTTTATAACAAATATAGTCTTTAAAACTTTTTATGAAAAAATCATCTGTATAATAAGTTTCTAAATTAATTAATAAAGTTATTTTTTGCAAGTTATAATGTTATGTTCAGATGTAGTTTAGTCTTGTGTCATAGGAACGAATAATTTGACTCATTAAAACTTTTTAAATTATTTACAATAATTGAAAAATAATTTTTATTTATTTTAATATAAAATTGTTGCAATTTATAACTTGCAAAATTTGCATTTACTTAAAGATAGGATTGTAAAAGCAAATAAATTTTTTAAAGAAACTATCTAATCGAGTTTGGCAAATAATTGTATACAAGTAGATAACAAATTTCCTAAAATTGGTAAAATAATTCTTTTGACGTAAAAAAATTTATATGAAACTTATGATTGAAATCAGAAATAGATAAGTATGGCCTTCTATGATAATTTTAGTTACATAACGTTCTCAGAATGTAAAATAAAATTCAATCATCTTTTAAATATAAAATCAAAAAAATAATACCGTTGATTATTTTGTTATATAATTTTGTCAAAAAATCTTTAAGAATATATAAAAAGCTTTTAGACTTAAACCCGTGTGATACTATCTATAATTTTATTTTGAGTTATATAATTATGCAGTGTAAAATTAAAAAATGATTACAACTTTTATTGTAGATTTTTTTTATATTTATTTTTAATAGACGCATTAAATGTAAGCAATTGCAATTATGAATCGCCTTTTTGCGCCGAATTTTCAGCGGCGGGAGATTATATTGCAACGCAATGAGGTTAAAATCGTAATTTTTGGATAAAATGCCTAATTTGTTTTGAGTTTATTTTATATTGCATATAATATGACTGCTGTAGAATGGGTACTAAACTGACGGAGCGTACACTAAATGAGAGCGTACCAAGCCACAATAAAGTAGTTTGAGTGTGCTTAGAGATAGTTCAGTAGACATTCTGTATACAAACCCTAACATTTTCATAGCACAATTGCACATATAGTTTAGATGCTCAACAAAAGGTAGTTTTAAATCAAAAATTATTTCCAAATCTTTTTTTTGTGTAACATATTTCAATACATTATTATCGATAGTTAAGTCACACGATACTTTACTTAAAGTTTATCGAAAAACATTTATTTGCGTTAAACAGTTATTAATAAGACACTATAAATGAACAGAATCCAAATTATTTTGCAAACTAATGCAATCATCGATAGAGGATATTTTGCTATAAATTTTAAGATTGTCAGCAAATAAAAAATAAAACAAAAAAATAATAAGATCATAATTTAAAAATAAAAATAGAATTAGTCTACAACAAGATTTTTAAGGAACCCCAGATGGAACAACAATTAATTGTGATAAAAAGTTATTAATTTTTACGCACTGAGTACAATTTTTCAAAAAGCTCAACAACCACGCAACAACTGATTTATAAAAAACCAAAACCCAATGCTTCTTCTTTTTCTTCTTTCTATGCCTTATCCGTTGCGAATATTGGCGATTATCATGGCTATCTTCACTTTATCCACGGCTCCTCGGAACAGTTGTATTGAGGTCACTCCAAACCACTGGCGCAGATTTTTAAGCCAGGATATTCTTCTCCTCCCCGGACCTCTCTTTCCCAGCACCTTTCCTTCTAGAATAAGTTGGAGTATTCTGTACCTTTCCTTGTGCCTCATAACATGCCCAAGGTATTCTAGTTTTCTAACTTTTACTGTAGTCATTATTTCTCGATCCTTCCCCACTCGCCGAAGAATCTCCTCGTTAGTAACATGATCTATCCACGTTACCTTCAGTATACGTCTGTAGGTCCACAACTCAAACGCTTCTAGCCTGCTTTCAAAATCCTTGGTAAGAGTCCAGGATTTTGCGCTATACAGAAGAGTGGAAAATACGTAGCATCGTAGGATTCTGATTTTAAGTTGTAGAGTCAGGTCTGGATTGGTGAATATTTTTTTCATTTGTATGAATGCAGCTCTTGCTCTCTCAATTCTGCATTTTATTTCCACAGAATGGTCCCATTGTTGGTTTATGCAGGTACCTAGGTATGGATATTTATCTACCTGTTCGATAGGCGTATTATCAAGAAACAGGTTCACCGGTGGCGGGTTATTTTTGCTCACTACCATATGTTTGGTCTTTTTTATATTTATACCCAAAGCTTAGCAATCAAAATTCTATGATAAACGAGGCCAAAACTTTGAAAATTTTGTGTACATAAAATCAACTTAAACTCTTGATCATTTTTGTAACAAAAAAAATTTGTAAGAGTAGAACGCCCCTTACAAAACCCATATCGCTGTTCCACTAAAATGCTTTTGCACATTCTTTGCAGTTAAACAGTTACAATTTGATCAAATAACTTAAGAATAGCAGACTGGATGCATATACTTTTATAATTAGTAATATCTTCCTTAGCTCCAAATTTATGCAAAAGCATAATGTAGCTTAGTTTTCAAAACTGAGAAATCTTAGCTTTATTAAGAAAAGCTTCAAAAAGTAAATGCAAGAGCGTAGAAATTAAATAAATACATTGTTTTAACAGCATAGATCCAGTGTTAAAGTTACATTTAAGGTTCTCAATCGCTTTAAATATATTCAAAAGACTAATTAAAAATGCTTTATGTAATACGTTTTTTTTTTAAGTTAAACAATTGAGTTGAATAAATTTGTGTATTGTAATCTACCAATCAACATTTAGCAAAAAATTATTGAATGCGTTAAAGTCGGCAAATTTAAAACTATTAAGAACATAATTACACGTTAAAATATCACGGTTAGTATTAAATTTTACATCTATCACATAAGCATTATGATGTTGACTTAGTTTTAACAAAACATCCACAGCATTAATTACCAAAATATTACAGGTATTGGAAAAGCATAAATTTAAGAACACACCACCATCATTATGTATAGAAATACATTAAGCGCAGTTTAGAAATTTATAACAGTTGGCCACAAAATGAGCAGAATAACTATCAGAACAAATCAGACTTATTGTTTACCCATGCCGTTGCAAGTAGATTATAATCGCCCAGTGAAACTAGTGATAATACATCATTTAAGTTAGTTCATACATACGAACAAACTTAAACTTAATAATTACAAACAAATGTTCAACACTTAGAAATGTAGGTTGTAATAAAGTACAATTAAAACAAGCAATTAAGATACCTCTTCCGTCCAGCTTAGGGTATGTTAATGAAGAGTAATCACATCTAAACAAACTGTAACCAATTAATTGTAGCTCTGCGTCGTGATTAAGCCAGGATTTGGTCAGTACAATAATATTGTAGTTAGATACAGCTGCAGCCACTATAAGTTCTTTGAGCTCAGTTTTTATACCCCAACGTATTGACAATAGATGGAGATTTAGCTGGTGTTCCTGGTGACGAGTTAAGATTGTTGGCTAGATCCAGATTTCAAAAATCCACCAAAGATAAAGCAGGAACATTACTAACTTGCCCATAATTAATAAATTTTTTGACTGCTACATTTGCAGGCCAAAAATCCTTACAAAAAATAGATCGATCATGATTAGCTAGACTAGAAACTTTAAAACTGCTATAGCTTTAAGATTTTACTTGTAAATCAACAAACATCAACTGATATTGTAGAAAACTTTATAAGATTGATTATATAAATTTAATATGATTTACTATACCAGTTTTTTTTTTAATTCCACGTCTAAGTTTAGAAACATGTACGTAGTAAGTAAGTATATAACCTTGCAGTTTGTTATTAGTTGAGCCACAACTAAAAATAGTTTAACTTTTTTGAGTTTTTTAATTAATTTTTTTCTTAACAACAGAGCTTGCCAAGGAAAAACTAAAAAAATAAATCAATTGCACCTTTTCATTAGTGAGCAGAGCAGTAATGGGAACAGTTGGTGGACCACAGCAAACTTTGTACTGAAGAATAGTTTTTTTTTGCAATTTTGTTTTTAAGATAGGTAATTTTATCAACGAATAACTTATTGTTCAACAGCAATTCATCACATAAAACTTGGTAAAAAGTAATATCTTTTTTAATAAAGTTTTGTAAGTTTGGAATTATCCAATTCAAATAGAGTACCATAATGGCATTTTTTATAGCATATAACGCAATTAATATGGAAAATAACGCCACAATTGCTGCAAGTTATACCAGATTGTGCAACAGTTTAGGCCGGACATAGTATCAGAAACGGTTACAAAAATGACTAGAGCAGTAAATAAATAAAAATAAAAACAGGATAAGGTTGATACAAGGACACAATTCACACCGGTGCGGTCAATCACTGGTGAGTGTCTAAAAACAACTACAGATAGATCACGGTAAGATTGCACAAGAAACAGTAAAATTATAAAAATTATTAATAAAATCACACGTTAAAAAACAAAAGTTACGCCACTGGTATCAATAGTTAATAACATGGCCATGAAAATAGCCACAAAACAATATGCAAAAGACTATAATTTTAGATTAAAATACATTTACAATAATAATAATAATTAAACCAGTAAAATTGTTAAATTTGTAAAGATAACTGGTTGCTAATAAAATTACCAGCAGGAATGTCAAAATTTTTAGAATTGTAAACACTTAATTCTACTTAAATATGCACAAGTTAAAATTAATAGCATAACACTTACACAGTGGCGTGCTATCAAATTAAAGTGTTTTATCTTTTTTAGATGTTAGCAATCACATAAACCTATTTGATTTTATCTACGACTGACCTAAATAGCGTGAGGTTAGTCTGGTTTATTGTTTCAGATTTTTTTTACTAAAATCGTCTCCTTTCAGTTTATTTTGTCTTATTTTACTTTAAAGAATCAATTTTAATATTTTATGTTATTTTGTTTCATTATGTGCCCGAAGCATGCGGTTAGCTTTTCTATTTCTTTTCTTTAAAAATTCTTTGTTTTTATTTTTTGTTTGTTACCTGTGCGTTCTTGATATTCTGAGCATGCGCCTATAACACCATTGTTTAGAAGCTGGCGAATTAGCTTCTTTTCTGGTTGTTATGCTTGCACTTACATTACGGGTAAGCCTACCGTTTTGAATAGTTTCTGAATTACTTTAAAAATTATTTATCTACTTCAAACTAAAGATTAGATATCACCATTTTTTTCTTAAACAAAGAGACTTATAACGTTTGCAAAAAGAAGAAACTTTCAAATTTTTTATTAACAAAGTCTTGGGCAAATAGCATTCCAATTTAAACTACTCACTGGTAAGTATAATTAAAAGTGACTTTCCCACCCGCCCAAACATTGATTACTAAACATTCAAATATTACCTCTTTCTTTTTCAACAAAGATACTTTCAAAGCTTGCAAAGAGAAAAAAAAACAATTTCTTGTTAACAAACTCATGGGCGTGTCGGATCGCACTCCAGTTCAAACTACTCAATAGTAATCTTAGTTTGTAGTGACTCACCCACCCGCTCAAGTGTTGGTGCTCAACAAATTAGATATTACCTTCTACTACTCCAAAAAAAAAACTTCTAACACATGCAGAAAGTAAAAACTTATAACCTTTTAATAACAATCACTCAGGCGGGTGGTTGGGCACTTCAGTTTAAACTATTTAATAGTAATTATAATTTGAAGTAACCTACCTACCCGTCCAAGTGTTGGTTCTCAAAAGATTAAATACTACCACATTCACTTTCAACTAAAAAACTTTTAAAACTTAAAGAGAGTAAAAACTCTTTAATAACAAACACTCGGGCGGGTGGCTGGGCACTCCAGTTCAAACTACTCAATCGTTATCAAAATTTGGAATGACCCATCCACTAGCCCAAGTGTTGTTCATCAATAAAATAAATGTTACCCCTTCCTCTTCTAACCAAAAAACTTCTATCACTTGCAGAAAGTAAAAACTCCTAATCGTTAAAAAAAAAACACTCTAGCGGGTGGGTAGGTACTCCTGTTTAAACTACTTGATGGTAATCATAATTTGAAGTGACCTACCCGCCCGCTCAAGTATTGGTCACCAAAATATTAGATATAACCTCTTTCTTTTCTAACAAAAAGACTTCTAACACTTGCAGAGAGTAAAACTCTTAATCCTTAAATAACAAACACGCGGGCGGCAGGGTGGGCACTTTAATACAAACTACTCAAAAGTAATTATAGTTTGGAGTGATTTGCCTACCCGCTCAAAATTTAGTTATTAAAAGATAGAGACTTCTTACACTTGAAAAAAGTAAAAACTAATAATCTTTTAATTACAAACAATCGGGCAAATAAGTGCGCACTTCAGTTCAAAATTCTTGATAATTACCATAATTTGGAATGATCCACATACCCGCCCAAGTGTTGGTCATCAAGAAATTTAATATTAGCCTTACTTCCTCCGACTAAAAGATTTCTAACATTTGCTACGTTTAATATTGATGTCCAATAATGTCCATGCTTTTGCTTACCAAAAACACGTAGCATCAAAAAGTTTGTATTGCTGTGAGAAGAAAACAGCTTTGTTTTTATCTGTATTTAATAGCCAATCATTTAACCAGTTTTAAAAACAGGGGCAAAGCTACTTGTAAGCAAGGGTTTGCAATGCAGAAGAGTCCATAACTATAGGGGCCCCCGATGTTTATTTCAAAACCTGAAACCTTATGAATTCACAAAATAAAGATTAAATACATGACAAAATTGTACTTTTTTCAAAATAGTTTCTGAATATTTTACGGTCGAGCCCAAAAATCTTAGCTGTGACACTTACTTACTTGTAGCTTTTTTTAGCCTTATGATAATTACATTTAATAAATTTGAGTTGTATGAGAATGCAGTATCTTTAATTTATGGCAAAATAATAAAGCTTTGAAGTACTGCCGTGATTTGTTTTAAGGTAGAAACATAGTTTAGTTTAAATATAAAATAAACAGTTTTATAGAACGCATAAAAAATTGAAATCTGTGCAGTTTTAGAAGTAATCATTTGTGCTAGATCTTATTAAAAGCTTTTTCAACGGTTTTTTTTAGTCTGAAACCTTTAACAATGTGGTTTGTCACGCGGTTTAATTGATAAACAACAGAATATTTACGTTATGACCTTAGTTAATAGGCGGGTAAAATAACGTTACTTTTTGCGTGTATCCAGATTATTTCCAAAAATATTCTTTTTATGACCTTACTTAAGGTGCATAGAAAACTGGTATGCTAGAAAGTTTTGAAAAATTTTTGGTCTTTTTTAGGTTATTGAATGTTGATTAAGTGCAATTTTTTTCATTTACTTAGGATTGCATTAGCAATATTAATAAATGCCATGGTTGTTTTCTGCAAGCAGGATTTTTTACTTTTCTTTCTTTTATTAAGGCAAACTTGATGGGTTTTAAAAGTCTTTTCCGTAGCTTTGTGTATTAGAGTTGAGAAATGTTTGGCGGTTACTTTTTTGTCCGCACCCGTTTTTAATAGAGCAAACCTACTAATATTTTTTTCCAATTGATTAAAAAAAAGTCCAATTTGTGTGGGTAACAAATTTTCCTCTCTCTTCATTTAATTTCTAACCGTAAAACTTCAGTAGTACTAGGTTGCCGTTAGAGCTTAAGTCATCAATTCTCCTAATCTCAACTTGTGAGTTGACGTTCTTAAGTATTGCTACGTTAAGAAGATCTATTTAGTGACTAGCAGAGCTATAGTGCGTGATAACCTCAAGCAATCTTAAAATGCTCAATTTTTTACGTTGGATTAGACACTGTTTCATGTTGGGTGCTTACAATTAAAATCCGCAGCAGTTATAAATAAAAAAAAAAAAACAGTTGCAAAAAGCATATTAAAATTTGCCGTTTTGATAAGGTGAGTTTAGTTAATATAAACAAAAACAAACTTAAAAATGCCCATCCCAAGCACTTTTACTACAATTAAAATTTTTTCAACAAAAATGTGTTAAGAGTATACTTTAAAATGGTTTAGTAATCTTTTTGGAAAGAACACACGTTTTTGGTTTACTTCTGACGTTCTGAAGTACATAAACGTATTTAATAATTTTAGCGCATTATTTGACTAACACACTAGCATAACGTTGATGCTCTGAGTAAAAAAAAAATTCTTTTATGTACGTTTGATAGATTGAAACCGAGCGATTTTAATGCTTGTTCCACGTTTTTCTTAGTTAGGTTAGGTTTAACGGAAAAGTTTATTAGGAGTCAATTATGGAAAAAATCATTTCTTTTGTCGTATTATATTGTAGGTATTTTGGAAAAAAATGTTAACAATTTTGTTATCTTTAACATGTTTGAAAAAATCCAAAATCAAATGTTTTTTTGTTGAAACAAATGCTACAGAGTAAGAAGTAGATGTGAAATTCTGTAGAGAAAAAATGGTGTTATCGTCACCAGCTGGGTCTACGTTTATACCCGCTGGTTTGAACTTGACTTTTGTGAATGCTTTTTTGGCATTTCCTGTCTTCCCATCTGAGGCGGCGCTTTTGTTATTGGCAAAAAGTCTTTGTGCCATTTACCGACTCTGTAAGAGCTATTCTAGGCGGACAGCTCCGGTTTTTGGTGTTTCAAAATGTAGTGTGCAAATATAGGTTTTGCAAAACAAAAAACTATATCAAAAAAATTAGGCTAAGACAGACAAAAATGTACAACTCAGCGGGTTGACTACTTTTTGACCTTAAGATTTCAAAAATCTAAAAACTACTGCAGTTAATGCGCATAACAAACTACAAAAAGTACAAAGTGTAACAATTATTTAACTGTAAGAAAAAATTTAGAAAAAAACAGATTGCAAACAGACTTGCAAATGTCCAGGAAACATCGAATAGTTTTTTTCCAGATGTTTTTATCTTTTTTTTATTTAATCTATTAATTATAAACTCTAGTAATACTAGGTTGTGGTTAAAGCTTAGATCATTAAAAGTTTAAAAATTAAGCCAAAATTTGTTTATTGACAAATTAGTTAATTAATTTAGATGTAAAGAAACTGGGAAAAAGCAAAGACTATAATAAATCAGGTTAACTTGAAATGGGGGATAAACGCATTTAAAACATTCAAGCTGCCAGGAGCCGACGTAATTTATTTAATTAAATCATGCAAACTAGCTATACACCAACTAGTCAACAAATGCAAAAACACCATTCAAAGCAAAAAAATAGCTTTGAGTGCTTTTCTGGATACTGAAAGGACATTTGACAATACTATTTTCAAAACTATGATGCAATAAAAAAAACTAAGGAATAGACCTTTTTGTCTAACAATGGGTCAACTCCATGCTCAAAAACCGGACTGTAATCATAACATTATATAGAAAAACTGTAGAAGCCAAAGTTGCCGGCAGGTGCCCACAGAGAGGCGTACTCTCACCACTACTGTGGTGCTTAGTCATGAACAAATTACTACAGATACTTAACAAAATAGGCATCTTTGTTCTAGGCTACGCAGATAATCTCACAATTCTTGCATGCGGGAAGTTTGGAGCAACCGTGTCAGACATGACACAAATTGCGCTAAATACCGTAGAAAGGTGGTGCAAAAAGGAAGAGTTATTAGTGAACTCAAGCAATACAACAATTGTACCGTTTACAAGTTAAAACCTGAAAGCCTGAGGATGTATGGAGCCAAGCTCCTGATGCCAATAAAAATAAAATATCTGGGACTAACGCTTGACACTAAGTTAAACTTCAATTTGCATTTGACAAATATAACAACAATAGCCATTTGAGATCTTTTTGCTACCAAAATGATAGTTGGACGTACATATGGACTAACATCTAGTATGATCAAATAGTTATACACGGTAGTGGTAAGACCCATTATCACATACGGAGCGCTTGTATAAGAGAAAAACCACTCTCAAATGCACAATCAAAAAACTAGGCAAAGTTTAGAGGCTAGCATGTCTGCTGATAATGGGAGCAATGAGATCAACACCCACAGCAGTTATAAAAGTATTATTATTGTTACTGGCACTTCACTTAATGGTAATGACGGAGGCAAGACAAGCAGCATACAGACTGCGGATGCGGATAAACAAACACAATGTAAAGTTTGGGACCCACAGACCTAATATAACAAAGGTGTTGCTTGAGGTTGGACTTTATAAAGAGCCACTGCATCAACAAAAAATTTGACGTGATAATACCACAGCAAAACAAATGGACAAAAAAGACCAAAAAGGCATCAGAGTTGAAATTTACAAAAACAAACACCAAGAAAAGCAAACTTTGCTACCTTTGGGTAAATATGCCTTGACGTTTCAGGCAGAGGTGGCTACCATCAAGTGGTGCCAGAGACATGATCGAGAAGGAACTAGAACCTGACAGATCAATAACCATCATGTTAAACAGTCAAGCAGCATTGCAGGCTTTGCAATTTCCAGTAATAAAATTCAAACTGGTTATGACATGCATATATAGTCTAGAAATAATAGCTACAACTTGCAAAGATCTCCTAGTAGAGATACCCAAAGACCACAGGATAAAAAAAAACTTCAGGGCAAATCAACTTGCTAAACAAAGAGCACAGAGGACATTTACTGAACCAGAACCCGCTATTGCAATCCCATACAAGACCGGAAAAGCAATAATCCGCAGCAAACTTGAAATAGAACACAACAACTTGTAGAAAAACTGTAAAGAATTGACACATTCAAGAATATTCCTAAGAAGACCATCATATAATACCAAAACAATAGTCATTTAAATGAGTCGTATTAGACTCCAAATGCTCACAGGACTGATAACCAAACAAAGTAGACTTAACAAACACTTGTATAGAATGGGAATAGGATCGGGCTCTTTATGCCGCGGGTGTATAGAAAAAGATGAGACTCCAATACATTTGCTGAATGAATGCGAAGCTTAAACTCAGTAACGTATAGCCATTTTTGAACATTAATGAAATCCTAGACCCACCTGTAGTGATTTTTGTTCTATTTATTGACAATAACTTTATGATAATGCATGTTTGTCATCACATTACTAAAATAGCAAATGAATACTTGAACATAGTTTAAACCTACGCCATAAATTGATTTGCAAGTCAATCTTTATCAGTTTATTTTGTCACATTTTTTACATAATTTTGCGTAAAATCCAAAAATTATAATTATAATCTTATCTTGTTTAAACTTGGTAGTCAAAGTTTACATTTTATTAGAAAATGATCTATACGTCAAGCCCTTTTTATCCATGTTAGTTTATTTGATGAATAACTTTAAATAACTTGTTAAAATAATATTCATTACAAATTGTTAGTTTTAATTATTATGTAATAAATTGTGTAAACTTAATTATTTTTTAAATGACGTAAGAATTGTTTTTCTGCGATGCAAACGAGTAATTACAAACTAATTGTTTTTTTAATCTATTTTCAATTAGCTGTAGTGGGTGAACTTGAAGTGATCAAATAAAAAAATTTTATAAAAAAATTTTGTTTGATGATTTAATTATGCAATTAGTAGCAACAATTTAAAAATGTTTATTTACACTACGACTTTAAGCCAACGTTTATTGTTGAAGCTATGGGTAACAGAGCGGTCATAATGTGTATTGTATGCTAAAATGACTTTATAAGTAACAGCTTAAAATTATTATGTTACTCAACCAACAAACTGCCCGTTTGTATATATTTCAAGATTACATAGAAGAACAATGATTTGGGTTTAAGCAGAACGCATAACAAAAAATAATTGGATTTTTTTTAATTAAGTAAAAACGTTATCAATTTTATTAATTATGTACTTATTAAAAAGACAACAGGATTCTCTAACTAACGTAGTCAAAATATAAATAAAATTCAATCAACAATATATAAATATTAACAGCATTGTTACTAATATTTTAGCCTAAAGCCAATCCATCGAAATATTTGGATGATGGTTTATTAACCCAGGTGTTATATATATACTCCAAACCATTGCTGGTCTACTCTATTTGTGTTTTTTGATTTTTATTCTACTACAAAGCTTAATTAAAAAAAATATAAAACAATACTCTGTAATGTGCTATTAATGAAACTATTATTGCTAACAAAAATATATGTTTCATCATAACATTGGAAACAATTTTGTTAGCACACAAGTTTGATAAAATTAAGATTCACAAATCCATCTATTTTGAATTTTATTTTAATATTGAATAATCAACATTTTAAATTGAGTAGTATCACATTACTTTCTTAAAATATATCTAAAAAATGAATAATTTTGAACATTTAGAATAATTTACTTTTCTCTTATTCTTTAATTCTTTTGATAAATTAATTAATTTTATATTATTATGTTAATAATAAATGTAATAAAATTATATTATATCAGCATGTGTGTTAATTTTTATTTGATTTCATCATATCAATTAAATAAGTATGTTCTATAAATGTAATCTTGATTAATAACGTTTCAAGTGCATTAATTTACACAAATTGAAAAAAAATCTTTAACCTCGATCTAATCCGCGTGATATATGTGGTAAAGTCTAAGTTTTGTTTGTTTGATTGTTATCAATATAAGATTGAGATAAGACTGAAAATGTATATAAAGTTGTCGCCATGATTGCAATCGATCTGAATTTACACGCGACTTTTCAACCGACATTTAAATTGATTACAAAATAGTAGAAAATTAACACAAATGATATGTTAATACATAATGCATTTTTTAATATTAAAATATTAGAACTAATACATTTTGAAATGCAAAATTTATTAAGCAAGCTTGTTGAATACTATCAATAGAGACCATAGAATATAATATGATCTAATTAATCTATAATAGAAATCAACAATATTTAGATTTTCTGTTACATAAAAAGCAAAATTTGAACAATAAATTTACCATAATTTTTTTTAATATAAATCCAATTTACAACTAGTATAGTTACTATTTATTTATAAGGACTACTTAGAATATAGTTTTTAAACCAATTTGAATTGCATTATGTGCGCCATAAATTAGCTATACTTTTATATATTATTTAGAACCTAGACACACAAAGTTGTAGTTTTCTAATAAGATTTAAATTTCGGACTTGATTAACCTCAACGTGCGTCACTTTATAGTGTGATTTTTGATATTAGTTTCTGTCTTGGAATAAATGTAAGTAGAAGCTTTTTATTAATTTCTCACCATTTTTTTTTCTTAATTTTTTTTGGTACAAATTTATATATAGATTGTTTAAATACTTTATTTGATTGAATTACTCTAATTAATACCTAGCTTTATATTTTTGTAGCTAAAGTATATTTAGCCATATTGTCATCAATCACTGTCATTAAATCATAATTTAATAATCCACGAGAACGTTTTAATCTCGGTCTGATATTTTAAGACGTAAATAATCTTGATATTGAATTATATTAACAGTTCTTATTAAATTTAAAAATAATAAATTAATATAAATTAAACTCGGCAAATAAAAAAATTAAATATTTGATTTATTTAATAATATTTTTGGTAAATTAGAAACATATGCAATAAATTTCAAAAAATTTAAAATGCATTGATATTGTTTACTTACTTTTTGTTGTTATTTCAATTAAACAAGCAAGATTTCCCGCTTTAAGTTTTGTAACATAAGTTATATTTTGTATTGTTTCAGAAACCTTGCCGGAAAAGAGTCTATGGTATCAGCTGGAAAAGCAACATTGAGTTAAATACGCATTACATGCTTACAGCAAATTTTATAAAGCATTACTTATTCTGATTGTGCTTGTTACAATTTTTACGTGTATAAGCTGTGAATATTATTATGTATTTGCGCACATTAATCATTCCATTAATTTAGTTTGTTTTCAGATGCATTTATAGTTTTCTTAAATTTTTGTTCATTCATAAATAGTTGATGCAGTTTCATTAATTGTATTTCTTTTGGCAATCTCAAGTTTGTAAGTTTTACCTCTAGTGATATCTTTGTATCTCCATCTAAAAGTACTTTTTTATGTCCTCTCATTGTCATGTATAATCTGACCATTTCAACTTTAAAAAGGCGTATCTACTATTTGACATTTGTTTTGTTATTTCTGTTGTTTTGCAATTCTTTAACATTTAACTACTCTTCCTTCTTAATTCAGCAATTTTGTTTGGTATCGTAGTTTTTGTAAATGTTTTTTTTTATTTTTTGATAGCATAATTGTTTTGTTTTTATAATTTTTTTTTGTCTGTTTTTGTTTGTTTTTATTTTGTTTATATTGTCTTTTTTCTTTTTCTTTTTTGACTTTTATTTTGTGTGTTTGCTTCTATTGTGTGTTTTTCTATATTATTCTGTTGTCAAACTCTTCAATTTGTTTTTTAGTATTTTTATTGCGCCATTTATTTATTTTTATGACTCAAGCATTTCTTGATCATTGTTGTTATCTACATTGGTTTTTTGTAGTATATTTTTTAGTTTTTTTTTATCTCCCCTTCACGCCTTGCATTCTACTAGACTGTATTCTGCATTATTGAGTGATTTTTCCTGACAGAATGACCTTTTTTTTTTATTAAAAAAAAAACTTCTCAAAAGCTTGATCAATATTTGTGTTGTATAATCTTTACCAAGGCACTATACCGTTATTTAAAAAAGGAGTAAAATTTGACCTATCAAACTTCAGAGAAATTAATTTCTTAAGCACAATATCAAAGATTTTTATAAAAGTCTGACCGATGTAGACAAATTTTGACCCGAAATAACCAGAGAGGAAGTCATACATGCAATAAAGGTACAGAGAAACAGAAAAGCCACATGCCCTGATAACATCTTTGCTGAGGTCCTCAAAATATTGGCAGAACAGGAAGGACACGGTTTAAAACTACTGACATCACTATTTAACGCATTCTACACATCTGGCAAAATCCCTTCGAGCTGGCTGAAATCCACCTTTATCACCTTTCCTAAAAAAAATAACTTGTTCCAATGTGATGACTACAGAATGATAATCTTAATGTCACACGTATTAAAAGTATTTCTACGTATAATCCACACAAGAATGTACCGTAAGTGTGAGAATCAGGCGGGCCAAACACAATTCGGGTTTCGCAACGGAGTTGGTACACGTGAAGCATTGTTCTCCCTGAATGTCTTGGCCCAACGATGTCGAGATATGAATTGCGACCTTTACGCATGCTTTATCGACTACTGAAAGGCATTCGATTGTGTTCAACATGAGAAAATGATAAACATACTGAAATCAACAGGCGTAGATAGAAGAGACATACAGATTATCACGGAACTGTATTGGAATCAAACGGCTCGGGTATCAGTGGATCATGCGTTTACAGATGCCATACAAATAAAGAAAGGTGTTCGGCAAGGATGCGTACTATCGCCGCTTCTATTCAATTTGTATTCAGAAGTAATATTCACCGAAGCACTTAATGAAACTTCAGGCGGAATCACTGTAAATGGACGAATAATAAACAACTTGAGGTACGCCGACGACACGGTCATCATTGCAAATACCCAACCTAAACTCCAGAAAATGATAGATAGCGTGGTACAGTACAGTGAAAGGGCAGGGCTGTTTGTAAATATACAGAAGACAAAAACTATGATCTTTACAAAAAGACCAACAAACGTTTCCGTAACCATCAACGGCAGGTTGCTAACTTCAAATATCTTGGCGCCCTAGTCAACCCACACTGTGACATGACTAAAGAAATAAAGTCGAGAATTGAACAAGCTCGCAGATCATTTATAACCACGCGAAATATTTTTATAAGATCTGACCTAAGCTTGGAAATGAGGGTTCGCATGTTAAGATGCTACGTGTTTCCAGTGCTTTTGTACGGGTGCGAAAGCTGGACTCTAAACCCCGCTATGGAAAAATAGATCGAAGGCTTTGAAATGTACTTGTACAGGCGTATACTGCAAATATCTTGGGTACAAAGAGTGACTAACGCTGATGTACTTATCCGTATAAAAAAGACAAAAGAACTTCTTTACACCATGATGATAAGAAAGGCCGAATACCTGGGGCACATCATGAGAGGGAAGCGCTACAAACTTTTACGACTTATAATTGAGGGGAAGATACAGGAAAAAAGGTCGGTTGGACGACAGAACTCATGGCTTAAAGACCTACGCCGCTGGTTCAACTGTACGACCACTGATGTCTTCCGAGCAGCCGTGTCAAAAACCATAATGGTCAATTGGATCGCCAACCTTCGAAAGAAGACGGCGTGAGAAAAAGAAGAAGAAAAGTCTTTGAAGAAAAAGGAAAAACAGGTCCACTATCAACGCAATATTCATTATCCGCCAATATGTGCTTTGTTAATTTAACCTAAGCTGCTATCTGACGTAGTGCCACTCCTCAAAAAAAAAAAATTCCGATATCATAACGGTCATCACAAAACTCAACACCGACAGCTATACCTTTATAAAAGTAGCAAACAAACTATCCAGCAAAGTGCCTGTATCAACAGGAATAAGGTAGGGAAACAGCTTAAGTCCAGCCCTATTTAATACTATAATAAACGAAGTAATTACTAAAATCAAAAAAGCTGGATGGGAGTTGAAAAGATAAAAATTGTATGCTATGCGGATGACGCGGTACTGATCTCCAAAGACAAACACAGCTTGCAAAGGATGTTCTACAAGTTTGAACAAACTGCTTCAAAGTTCAACACGCAGATATCCACAACCAAAACACAGTCCTTCACAATATCTAAAGATCCGCGTAGATATAAACTTGCTATATACAACAAAAGCGTCAAACATGTCATGCACTTCAAACACTTGGGGGCCAACATAACAAACAACAAGAAGCAAAAAGAAGAAATGAAACTCTAAACAACAAATGAAAATCTAATATTGGGGTACCTGAGAAATATAGTATGGCAAAACAAGCACATGTCTGCAGAAAGCAAAACAAGAATCTACAAAAAACATGTGTCAGGCTCAGTATGACATACGCGATCAAAACCAGAACAGAAAACGCCACAACAAAACAACTCATAAGAACAACGGAAATGAGAACAATAAGATGCATGGTAAGACGCAGTCTTTGAGACCACTTAAAAAGCAAAAACATCAGAGCAAAGTGCAACATTCAAGACGTCATAAAATAAACCCGAAACAGAAAGCGGGAGTGAAGAGACATGTGGGCAGAATAGACAAAATCAGACTGCTAAAAATTGCCATAACAAGACTACCAAAATTAAAAAAACCACCGAAAAAACCATCAACAAGATGGTATAAAAACTGAAGCTCTGCGACTATAAATGTTGAAAAAAAACAAGATCTAATCCTTACTAAAGAAGAAGAAGAAAAAAAATTTTACGCATTTTTTTTATTTTTCTGTGACACCGTTCTGTAAGCTTTACTGATCCTTAACAATTTTGCTTTTGTAGCTCCTTTTGTTCTAGTTTTATTTTTTTGTTGTTCTTATAGTTTTTCCTATGTTGTATCTTCTTTTTTTTTTTTCTTCTTTTTCAATCTTCAGTTGTCCATTATTAAACGTAGGTTTTCTTTTTACTTTTCCATGTTTTATTGTATTTTGCCATCTTTTTCCCACTAACCTTTGTGATGACATCTAGCCATTTTTTTTGTAGTCTTTCTACTCTACTTTGTTTCCTTAGGTTTCCACGTTGTAGTTTGAGTTGTCTATTTAAAGTTGTTCTGCCTTGCAACGTGTCTTGCCCAGCTTCATTTGAGTTTAGTTATTATCTTCAATACGACTGTGACGCCTGTTCTTTTCCGAATTTCTGCATTGCAAATTTTGTCTTTCAACCTTACACTGAGCATGACGTTCTATTGCTCTTTGGATTATTCTGAACCTTGTAGCATTTTTTGCAGTAAGAGCCATGGTCTTCAATATGTAAGTTTTGACGGATAGTAGGCATTTGTCTTACATTTTCTTTTTAACTCTGTGGTAAATCTTGCTTTTTGAGGATGTGTTTAGTTTTCCAAACGCCGCCCAACTGTGATGTATCCTTGTACTACTACTGTTTTGTGATCTTAATTTGTGGCATAAGTAGATGTTTTTTTTTTTAAATTGACTTAAGAAGTTTAGTTTTAAATTTAGTTTTTTTCTTAATAAAAATTTTTAAGTAAAATTTAATCTATTGTTACCTACATATATACAGGGTGTATCAAAACAATCCATCAATTTCAGTTGAATATAATAAATATTAAAACTTATTGTAAATTTTACTTTATAAAATTATTAATTTTTTTAAATAAAAATTATCTAGTTAGCGGCATTTCTCAAATCTTTTGCAAAAATTAAAAAAAAATAAAATAAAATATTAGATTGTTTTTTTAGAAACTTAAAAAAAAGTCATCTCAGCAAAATTTTCAACAAATCATTTTAATTTTATAATTTTGTATTCTTTAGCTGTTTCTTTTACTTGTTTTATGATTTTATCCATAACTAGGTTGAATACTAGTAGACTCAGATTATTGCCTTGCCTAATTTCAGATTTCAGTAAAGATTTGTATATTTTAGATAGTTAATCTATTAGCTCTTAGGTTTGTTGTGTTGTTAAAGTTAGGTTTTTGTATGTTATTAATCATTTTACTTGCTAGTTTCTTGTCTTTTAATATTTGTATAACATCTTTTACCATCACTTGGTCAAACTTTTTGATTAGGTCAAACAACAAATCACACAAACGGCGGTGTATTAAATTCTATGATCTTTTTGTTAATTTGCTTTATGATGTAAATAGAATCTAAAGTAGGTCTACTGCTTTAAAATCTTTGTTTCTTTTTACATATAGAATCATTTCATTAAGAATGCTTGCGATTATGTTAATGATCAGATTTAGTGTGATGCTTTGGTTGGAAAAATGATTCTTTTTGCCTTTCTTGAAGATTGTGGTGCTTTTTTTTTCTAAATTTCTTTTAAAACAGTAATAATATTTTCGTTAAATTATTTTTTTATAGTTTTGCCTTTTTGTTTTTCAAACATTATCCAGTCTTTGTATTTTAATATTGTAAGGTATACTTACTGTTTCTTTGTTTCTATACAGTATGTGCGCTATTTTTCTTAGAATTTCTAAATATTTGTTGATCTTTTTTTCTGTTTTTAGTAGTTTCTATATTTTTTGTTGTGTTTTCTACATATAAATTTCTATCTTTGGTAAATTGTTTTTAATATTTTTTCTTTATTAATTTTATTGTTGCGTTTACTAAATTTTTCAAGTTGGTGTAAGTAACCAAATAAACTTCTCCTGAGTACTAGAAGTAGACCTTTCTCTCTAACTGATTAATCATTGCACACCGTCCTCTTTTGTATTTTATATAGTAGTTTTTGGGGATGTTTCCCTATTATCTACCTAACTTTCGTTGCCTGTTGGCTAGTAAAATTTTCAAGTTATCCACTTCCTATTTGCAACATTCACAGTCTAGGCCTAATTAGGTTTACAGGTCTGTTGTAAGTGGTGTAATTTGGTAGATGATCCGTTATCTTTTGTTAGGTTGTTGTGAGTTGCAGCTTTTGTGTAAGTATTCGGCATTTTTAATGATATATTCATGAAAAGTAGAGATTTGAAAGTCTTCTCTTAGGTCTTTATTCCTTACATACCAAGGAGCTCCAAAAATCATTCTCAGTATTTTTGAGTGGCACGCTTTGAGTGTTTTCAAATAGGTGTTAGCTACCGTTTTCCACACTGGTACAGCATAAGAAAGTTGTGCTTTGAGTTAACTTGTAGAGCGGCATTTATGTTTTTAGCTTCATCTTTTTATGACGTAGCAGAGGTGCCAGGCTTAGTATACAGATTTTGGTTTTATCTCTAACATTTTTAGTGTGGGCTTTCCAGGTTAGAGACTTATTTAGAGTAACTTTTAGGTAGTTCACTTGTACTGACCAAGGTATCAAAATGTCATCTAAGATGACTCTTTTGTATAGAAGTTTTAACTTTTTAGTGAATAGTATAAGCTGACTTTTGTCGGATTAATCTTAATCCCTCATTTTTTTGTTCATTCCGTGATAGTATCTACAGATTTTTGAAAGTGTTTTATAATAAATTTCAGTAAAGTAGCAATGTGAATTATAGCCGTATTATCTGCGTATTGAGCTAGTATAGTTCTACTCACCATAGCCAAAATGTTTTTAACATAGATGTTGTATAAGGCGGGTGATAGAACCGAGTTTTGGGGAACACCAGCTGTCATTGGTTTAGCTGATGAGAGAGTGTTTCCTATTCTGACTTAGAATCTTCTGTCTGTTAAGAAATTTTGTATGATTTTGCCCAGGTGATGTGGGTATTTTCTTTTATGTAATTTTACAATCAAACCATCATGCCGTACCTTGTTAAATGCTTTTTTGATAGCAAAGAAAACAGCTCCGGTGTACTTTTTCATATTAAAACTTTTTGAGATATGGTCAGACAATTGTGCCAGTTGGTGGGTAGAGGAATGCTGTATTGATGGTTTGAGAAGACTCCATTGCTTTTACTGTAATTTTTCAAGTGATTCAAAATAGTTCTTTCAGCTATTTTGCTTAGAAACAACAGCAAACTTATTGGCTAATAGTTTTGTGGAAAACTTTTTGGTTTGATAGACTTTGAGAAGACGACTATCGTAGCGTATTTCCATTTGAGTGGAAAATACCCCAATCTGAATATACCATTTAAGATGTTGGAGTAGGTCTACTACGGTTTTTTTTAAGGTTTTTCAAGGCTGCATTTTAATTTTTATTGAATTTGGGACCTTTTTTTGGAGTTGACTTATTTAATTACTCTGGTCATTCTGATAGGTTTGTAAAAGGTGTGGTTTTATCTTCAACGTTGTTGTAATATTCTAGCTTTTTTTCTAATTGCGCATAAGATTGCTTTTTGCAAACGTTATGTGTGCTCCTGGGTGGAGCTGGAGTTTGTAATAAACTGAGCAGTCCTATAACTAGCGGTGTGCAGGAGCTTGGGTAAGTTTCAAAGCATTTAAGGCACGCATATAGTACGTTGCGCCGATGCTGTGTGATCATAGCGTTGGCAACTGTGGCATTGTGCTATTTTGGCGGACTATTGTTTGTACTTGTAGAGGTTGCTTTGTACCTCTGAGCAATAAGCTAAGCCTGTACCACATCAGCTGTAATACATGTTAGATCAGAAACATCTCTGATAACATACTTTAAGGTTTTTTCAGAAAAGTTTAGTGAAAAATCTCGTTTTTCTTACAATAATCAATCACTGCCTAAAATCCGCATGCAAAAAAGGGTAAATGCAAATATCATCAAACACGTTTACTGCGCCTTTGATGATTACGTTTATTAATTTAAACGTAGCTATCAGCCTTTGACGTTGTGATTTGTCCCAAATAATAATGGACAAAAGGCGGCGTATGTAGGCGCTTTCTGTAGATGCTGGCAATCCGGTTAAGTTACTTAAAAAATTAGAAGTTGTGCTATAGTTGGCCAACGGCGCCTTAAGGGCTAGTTAAGTCAAAGATCTTTTGATAACACTGAAGGCACCTTATGAGATGAGCCGGCTGATATACTTTTACTAGATGAGAAGAAGTTACCAATATATTTCTTTGATTTCTTTGCATTATTTTTGTTAGTCAGGATTAAAAATTATTTAAAAGCAAGGTTTTGTCCGACAATGTTATTGTCTTGGAAGACGATCTTTTCCTTTTTCTTGCTAAACAAAGAGTCGACGAAACCAACAAGAGATGTCTTAAAGAATAACTAGTGTAGCTGGTTCATGAAAGCTGCAATAGATATCTCCATTAGTGAGGCAAAACTGGTGTTTTTAGGATTTTGGAGATATAATAGGCCTGATGAAAGACCCTTGGTAGATTCTTCAATCTTTATCATCAGTTATTTTTGTTCTGCGCCAGCTGTTGAACTTCATCCGGAAAACCTCCCAGTCAAACATGCCTTTAGTTGGGTTGGCTAAATTAAATATTTAATTAAATAATTAATTGTTTAATTAAATTAATTCTAATCTCTGTACTTTGTTTATGCAATAAAAATTGCAATTGATAGTAGAGATTGCTTTGTCGATGTTGACGGATTGGCTGCTAGTTTTGATGCTTTGAGGGTTTTAACTTTCTTTTTAAACCAAGGATTTTTATATCTTATTGCATTTGTATTTTTTTTGTATTTTTTGTACCATATTTTATCATTTTAGATATTTTGGTTTCTTGTATTATATGTGCTAATTTGAATTTATTCAAAAATGCTTTTTTACATAGTCAAGATAGCAAAAAACAAAAAATCAAAAACAAAAACCACTCGTCAGACCACCAAAGAGATATAGAGAGTGCTGGACGTTAGTATTGCAAGAACAGTAAAGTTGATGAAAACAATCTACATATAAGCTTAGTACAAAATATAGAAATAGAAAAAAAAAATGTTTTTGGTGTTTTATAACGCTTCCGTTTTTTTCCTTAAATTGTTTAAATATTGAAAACCCAAATGTCTACAAAAATGTTTTCTAATCTGAAAAAACTTTAGATCTTAATTTCTTCTCCAACGTCTCTCAATATTCTAATGTACTTTAAAAACTTTTTTTTGCCTGTTTTCCTTAAAATTTTCAAATATTTTACAATGTTCTTTAAAGTCCCAAAGTATAACAATGTTACCTCAGTTTTTTTTTATGTTTTCTAAATATTTGATGTCATAAAGTCCACATCTTAACATCTTTTCTATAGTCTCTTAATGTTTTAATGCATTTCAAGGATTCCACGCATTGTTTCCCTGCTTGCTTTAAGATTTACAAGTGTTTGACAATAACTTTTGCATTAAAACTGGAATACTATTAGATGCTCATCTAAAGCGTTTTGCCAAAATTGTCGTTTCAGTGGCTTAAAGTGTACATGTCATAGTTGCCAAACTAATTCATTGCGAGTTACCGTTTGGTGCGGATTTTGGAGTGGTGGCGTTATTGGGCCATTATTCTTTGAAAACGATCATAGAGCTAACGTCACTGTTACAGGAGATTGTTACAGAAGCATGATCACTGATTTTTTATAATCCAAATTTGAGAAACTTGATCTACAGCAGCTCTGGTTTCAACAAGACAAGGTAACATCTCATACTGCACATGCCACGCTCAATATTCTGCGCAACAAACATAACAACAGCATTTTTAGCCGTTTCGATGATGTGCATGACCTTGCAGCTGCGATTTGACACTGCCAGATTTTTTTTGTAAGGCGCATTGAAGGAAAAGGTATATGTTGACAATCCATAGACAATTGACTACTTAAAGCAGAACATTTGCAAAACTATCGCCAAAATACCGCTGGAAACAGTAGCGCAAATACTCAATAATTGCAACAATGGCCTACTGCAAATCGGTTATCTAAATGAAATTATATTTTATACTTAATTGGAATAAACATTCTTTGAAATAAAATAAATCTAATCTAAAAATAAGCTGTTTGTTCTTTATCCTATATAATTAAAATTCAACAAAGATGACCTACTCCTTACTAGAATGATGTGATTTTTGTTTAATTCTTAGAATGAGTTCAAAATTATGCATTCGTTAATGATTCAAATAACTTTAGGAACACTCAACATTATTTCTAGATTGTTTATCAGTGTATCAGTTATCAATACCATTTTAGCACCATTAATCAATTTTTTTTTAACATTTTTGTGTTATTGGCAAATCTTATACAAATTTTTGTTTTTGTTTGCAATATGCCTTGTACTTGTTTTGAATAATAACCATAAAATATTATTAACAACCAACCAAAATTTAATAGTTGCAATAAATTGAATATAAGTTTTCACCATCTTATCAACGTGTAATTCTCAAAACAGTTAATTAAAGATCTTATCAAAGTTAAAAGATCATAAATAGATTTATTATGTTATACTTTTGTTGATTACACTTTTAATAATAAATTCTATATGTGGAATTTGTTGAATCATCATGACTAAGGTACAATTGGTCGATTGTAATAATATGATGAGATAATGCAAAACAAGCAAATAGAAAATATGTTGGAGGAGATAACGCGTCGTTTGCGAGTAAATAATTTTATATAACGAAGAATCAATATGTTTTGTATTTTTTTAGTCCGTTGTAATCGATAAGGTATGATAAGATAATGTGTAGCCTGCCCTTCATGCAAGCGAATTTATTAAATGGTAATAAACTGCAATCGTATTAATTACTTGAATAAAATAATAATTATTAAATTTATTATTATTGTAAAACAAATGTTTTTGATAATAAGTTTAGTCAGACTATTAAAACAAACAAAAAATGTTTTATAGCGTCTGTGAATTGAGTAATATATTTATTATTTATTTGTAATTTTATTACACTACTCAATTAAAAAACAAAATTTAAAATTTTTGTAAACTAAATAAACATATAATAGTTTACTTTTTTACCTTAGTGTATGCTGTAAATTTAGTCTAAAAATTGTTTGTATTCTGACAAAATACAGAATAATTACCGGTTAGGTTATAATACATTTGAAGAAAGGTAGCTGGTTATATTGAAGTATTTTTAAAGTTTGTGAACAGACAAAATAACTAATCAGAACGTACTCAACAAAGTCAACTCAGAGACCTTGTTATACTTAAGGCAAAACAACTGCAATATATGTAACATACATATCACGCGAGAAAAAAAATACCATTGATGCAATTAATAATACAGAACAAGATTCTAAGTAAACGCAGCATTGGAAGAAAGGGGATGTTTTGGTTAAAAAATCTAAGAAAAAAGTATGGATGTAGCTTCACTCAACTGTTTTGAGCAGCGGTGTCAAAAATCCAAATTTTAATAATGATAGCTAACAAAGATGGCACGTAAAGAAGAAGAAGGTGATCTTTGCTGCATGACAATATCTGCTTATTCTGCACTTATTATAAAGTTTTTTCTTATCAAATTTTACGTTGTTGAAACAAAATAAATAACAATTGATCACAAAAAATAAAAAAAATGAGTGTCGACCAAAATTCATTTTTATAAGAAAGTATCCGATTGATTAATGTGTAACAAAGTTTAGAAAAATAACAAATTGGTGCACAACACAAGCACAGTTAGTGTGTTTGTTATAACAGTATGCTTCTTCTTCTAGTGCATCTCCATTACTGGAGGTTCGCGACCATTTACTTAAACAAATCTTTGACCGCAGCTTTAAAAAACAGTTTGCCCACATTTAGTCCCGTCCAATTTCTGATATTCCTTAGCCATGACAGCGATCTTCTGCCGATTCCACGCTTTTCTTCAATGCGGCCTTCTAAGATGAGTCTCAGCAAGTTATATTTGCTGTTGCGGATAATATGTCTAAGATAGGCAGATTTCCGTTGTTTTATCAGTCGCAGTAATTCTCTATCTTGGTTCACGATCTCTAAGACTTTTGTGTTCCTTACCTTTTTATCCCATGAAATTCTGAGCATTCTCCGATAGACCCACATCTCAAACGCTTCAATCCTGTGTAGTTCCGTTACTTTGAGGATCCATGTTTCCGTACCGTATAATAGTACAAAGTGAATGTAGCATTTTACTGCTTAGTATCGTGTTGTTAGGTTTAGGTTTTGGTTGCATAACAATTTCTTCCACTTTGAAATTGTGTTCCTAGCTTGTTTGATCCTACATCTGATTTCTTGAGCTGGATCCCATTTTTTGTTCAGCATAGTGCTTATATAGTTAAATGTTTTGACATGCTCAATAACCTCAGTTCCAGTAGTAATTCTTACTATCTTTTCGAGCTTGCTGACTGCCATAGTTTTTGATTTTTTTGCATTGATCTTAAGCCTTATGGCCTCACTTTCGTCTCGCACCTCGTTGAATAATTGCTGAAGGTCTTCCTCATTTTCTGCTAGTATTACAGAGTTGTCTGCAAATCTTATATTATTCACATATTTGCCATTGATCTTTATATTGTTTCCGAGTATAGATTAAACACCATGGGGGACAAAATGCATTCTTGTTGTACTCCTCGCTTAATTGGTATTTCTTTGGTTTTGTCGTTGGCAACTTTGAGTGTGGCACTTTGATTCCAGTATAAATTTTGTATTATGCGGAGGTCTTTTTCATCTAATCTAGACTTTTCTAGCATAACTATCATTTCATCATGGCGCACTGTATCAAAAGTCTTCTCATAGTCGAAGAAGCATAAATATACTGGTTTTTGATGGTCTAAACATTTTTGAACAAAAATCTGCAGCACAAATAGTGCTTCTCGTGTTCCTAGTTTGTTACGAAAACCAAATTGGGTTTCACTGATCTCACTTTCACATTTTTTGTACACTCGTTGTTGGATTATTTTTAAAAGAATTTTTAAGACATGACTTATAAGACTGATTAGTCTGTACTCTTCGCATTTTTTAGCATTCGGCTTTTTGGGTATTGCAAAAAATTCTGATTTTAGCCAATCGTTAGGTATTTTCCCAGTATAGTAAATCTCATTAAACAGTTTTATAAGAATGTCAACATTATCATCATCTATTAGTTTAATTACTTCAGCGTATACCTGATCAGTATGCACATAGCTGTAATTTTTTTTTTTCTAATTATTGCATAATTCTTTAAACTTATTATCTAGAAAAAACAGTAGTTATTATTCTTCGTAAAATAGCCAAAATATTCCAGCTTTCTTCATAACTGTTGCCAAGATAATTTTTTGCCAATGGCTTAAGCACCATCTCGTTTGTAACGTAGTATATCTATAATATTCTTGGCATGCGGTAACACCCTATTACAAATGCTTTTTGGTTGCATACCAAAATATTTGGTAAAAATCCAACTTTGTTAATAGAGTTCAAAAGATGTAACATCTAAAAACGCAAATTTTGATGTCAATTCTTGATGTCAAATTAAATAGTGCAGTTTATATATTGTTAAATACACTTTTTTTTTTTGTTTTTACTTGACGTGTAATTTCTCGTGAGTAATCTCAATTTTTGTTCAACATGTAAAAAAGATAACAGTACACAGCTTTGACGGTCTTTCATTTTAACTAAAAATTTCTCCGACATCTGGTTTTCCAGACAGACTTAAGTTTTTTGTTTAAGGTATAAATTGGTTATTATGCAAAAGTCAATGTTGTCTATTATTACTTCAAGTCGTATTTAAAAAAAAAAAAAAATTTTGAACTTTATGACAGCTTTTTTTAAAGTCGATGAAACATGCAAAAATGTCGCAAATTTGCTAGATTAAAACTTAAATGCCATTACAAATGTATATAATACAATCTGTACATTGCAAGAAAAGCCTAAACAAATTAAATTAAATAAAATTGTTTAAATGCTTGGATAAAATGGCTTTAAACGTTGATTCAAAATATCTAAATTATTATAAAATTAACTATTAATTTGTGTAAAATGCATAAGTTAGCCAGTACTTTAAGCGCAAACAGATTTACAACTGTGTTTTCAATCAGTCATCTCTTTCTATTCTTTGTGTTATCTGTTTAGTGGTGTCTCTTATGATCAACAGTATTTGCATTTGTTAGTTTAAATTTGTGATAGCTATAGAAACACCTGTATCCCGTAAAAAACTGGATAAAGTAAAATTCAATAAAGCCATATTTAATCTAAAAAGATATTTCTGTTATTAACCACTTTGTCAACTAGCCCGTATTGCTGTTTTTTTTTTTCACTTGCTTTGCAATCTTAATGGTATCTTTCCTGACTTCATTTTTTTGTTTGCTGATATTGGTTCCGTATTTTTTTTCTTGTAGGTGCAGCGGAAACGTACCATTAAACAGTAATGCTCTTGTAGATGCTGTTTTGTAAGAGCAAGCAACTTTTCTTTAAGTTCTAGCAAGAATATCACTATATTTTCTTATTTTTGTTTGTTTGCTCTATATAGAAGCATTGCATAATATTATAAAAGAGGGTAGCGGGATAAGATGACTGTAGCGGCCCCCGCGCAATTTTAGTTGAAAATATTTAAATCTTGTTTGAAATTAAAAAAAAAAACGAAATTTGTTTGCACAAATTAAGAAAAAAAGTTTCTTGACTTGTGCCAAAACTGTGGTAAAAAATGCGTTTTTCTAAAACTATCTCACTATTTATTTTTTTGTGTTTCTTTTTGGTTAGTATTATGATCGGATTTGAATGATTTAATTGTATTACACTCAAAACCAGTGCGTAGTATTTTTTTCAAATTATTTACAGGTCCTGGGACCCCAAAAACTGTATGCAAATATATAAAAAACATGAAAAAAATAAGTTTTTTAAAAATAATTTTTTTTTGCATTAGTTCTTATGCTCGTACAAAAAGGGCTAAATAGCATAAGTACCCCTCTAAATCAGCTTCGTTTTACGCTTAACCGCATGTAAATATTTTTATTTGTTAGCGCGACAACTAAAATTAAGTAAAAGAAATGACTTCGTAACAAAAATATAATTACGCGGGTTATTGACTAAATATGACTTGTATATATTGTTTTTTTTTTTATAAAAACATTGTTATGGTTTTACAAATGTTAGAATACGTATAGTAACCATAATTGTCTTCGTTTTTTACTTAAAATATGGGTCCCAACGATACAGCAATATTTGAATTTGGCGCAATGTCGGTAAAAAAGATTACTGTAAGCGACGCTAGAATTTCTGTTGCGCACATTTGAGGTTAAAGCTACCCCATGTTTAACAGTGTCAACAAACATCGTTGTGGATAAATCTCTTCCAAAACTTGAGCAGATCAGGTAATGTAAACAGTACAACTTCTGATTCTTGTTTAATCACATTCTTTAGTATCTTAGTTTAACAATCATTTGACATTAATAATTACCAATCGTTAAGACCATGCCGAAGTATTTTAACAAAAATTGCAAATTTGGCGTTATTGCTGTTTCTACATATAATTTGATAATCAATTTATTTGTTTACCACTTTATTTAGAAAGGATTAAACTATGATATGTCGGAGTATTTTTTGTCAAATTATATTTGCAAATAGCAACAAAATGCATTCAAATGTTCATAAAAAAGCATTTATTCCTATATTTGATAAGTTTTTTGGCTATTTCCTAACAATTATTTGATTAAAACACTCCGACCTATCACAGCTTGATTCTTTCTGAATGTACTAATAAAAAAATAAGTTGATTATCAAATTATATGTAGAAACAGCAATGACAGCAAAGTTGCCGTTGTTGGTAGCGGTCGGAATGGTCTTAAGACATATGCTCTTAATGATTAAAAAATAATATTTAATCATGAATTAATTTAAATAATTAACATTTTCATTAGCCGAAAAATAAATTAATACACTGCTTATTTGCATATATTTAAAGTACGTGACAATAATAGTTGCATATTTGATGTTGTTTGACATTGTTGCAGGTTGTTAGTTTATAAGTAAATAACGCCACCAAAAAAACAAAAAGTTGATCACAGCAAGATATGTGTGAACTGTGACAGTTTGCTGCGATATTCAAAAACCAACTAAAAGTATTGAATTCTACGGATTTTTAGAAAAACCAGTCATTGTAACTGATGCACTTTGTGGACAATGCCGTTCATCGATCACAAAGATTAATTAGAAATTGAACTACTAACCTGAAGCTTCATGTAGCACTGCCAATCAAGATTTTGCAGTGTTAGAAAATGCACCTGAAGAAGATTTGGATACTGCATCACAACTGATATCGGTGACTGACACTCCGGAAGCTGATTCACAAGCATCGGTAACAACCTCGGAGTCATCTCAATCAACAGTGGACCCATCGTATAATCTTTGTATCAGAATCGTTCTCGAGGTAGAGATGATTGAAATGCCTTTTAAGCAATTGATTTCAAGTCATAAATGTTGCTGTGTATGTTTGTCTGAGCTGAATTCATTAGTCGTTGTTTTGCTCAAAGCGCGTTTGCAAGTTTTTGTAGACAGTCGAATATTTGTACCAAAACAAAATTGTTGCTGTACACCTCATTTAATTAATCAACGTTTTTATACCGACAATCTTAAAGAGCTAAAAGTTTATTCACCTTCAAATTATATCGAAGAATCAGAGTTGGTCTTGTTCTTGAACGTATTGTCCGAAAAATGCGTGGATAGTATTCTGGACAAAACAAACAATTACGAGTTATCGAAATGTTGACGACGATGTTCACTTCGGTGCGAAATTCGGACAATTGCAGTGTGAATCAAGCTCTTTTTGTATTCCTTTTTAAGTTAAAAACTGGAAGTTCCAACAGCGTGACAGCGTCAATTTTTGATATGAAATGCAAACAGCAAGTTTCGGATTATTGCAAATCTGTTTTGAGGTTTTTTAAGGTTGATGTTTTACCTACATACCTTGGCGTACTAGCATGTTCTCGTGAAGATTTAATATTAAACCATACGTCGCCCTACGTGAAACAGTTGCTTAGCTATGAAGGACGATTAGTTTTGATAGCTGATGGTACATATCTGCGACATGAAAAAAGTACTAACAACTACTACCAAAAAAAATCATATTTGAGTCAGAAAAAGCACCCTTATGTAAACCGTTTACAGTTTGTACCACAGAAGGTTATATAGTCGTTACATTTGGGCCATACCTGGGTACTATAAACGACGCAGAAATATTGCGAGTTATTTTAAAGGACGAAAATGGATTGTCAAACCTTTTGAGGGAAGGTGACATTCTTGATAGAGGCTTTAGAGATGTGAAGAACGAGTTGGAATCTAAATGATACATCAGAATGCAGAACCGTTTTTTTTCTGGTTAATACTTTCGAAAAACGATTGAACTCTAATGCGAGTATGCAAGATAAAGTTGCCATCTTTATGCTTACTAAGCAAAGTGACGACAACTCGTTAGCAAAAGAACTGGAGGAAAGTAACTGGAACAGAAGAAAAAAGTCATTCCAACCTTTAAAATCATCAAACGTACAAGATTTCCCCGAGATGACAAAAAGCTTAGAAAATTCTGTTCACTGGTACCTATCAGTTAGCCCAAAATATATCTTACTTAGCAGAGCAATATAGCAAAGAGGGGGACATAAAAACTAATTATTTAGTTGAAGACAACACGGTGTTTAAATGCGAGATACAGTTGCGGCATATTAACAGTAAAATATACGAATGCTATGTTTACTATCAACCCAACACGATTGGATATGGTGGTATTAAACGGTACGTATGTGACTGTCCCAATGGGCTTCGAACGGTCGGCTGTTGTTCGCACGTTGCTACCATCATTTATTATTTATTGCATGCATGATATTTATCAAAAATAGTACGTCTTGCACAAATATTGTCAACATTAATCAAAGTGCAGAAAATTCAGCCGGTAGTTAACGAAGATAGCGACGACAAAGACTGAGTTGTAGATTGTATGATTTTATGTAAAAAGTTTTTATATGTATTTAAACATTAGTATTGGATATTTGTAAATCAAGTACGAGTCATATTTTGTCAATAGCTCGCCTAACCATAATTTGTTACTAACTCATGGAAAAAAAATTTAGTTAATTTGAGTTGTCGCGCAAACAAATGAAAATATTTACATGCGGTTAAGCGGAAAATGAAGCTGATTTAGAGGGCTACTTATGCTATGTAACCCTTTACTGTACGGGCATAAAAACTCTTAAAAAAATATATTTTTTCATGTTTTTTGACTGTTTGCATAGAGTTTTGAGGTTCCAGGACCTGTAAATAATTCGAAAAAATTATTACGCTTTAATTTTGAGTGTAATACAATCAAATCATTCAAATCCGATCATACGACTAACCGGAATGAAACACAAAAAAAGAAATTGTGAGATAATTTTAGAAAAACGCATTTTTTACCACAGTTTTAGCACAAGTAAAAAAAAAAGTTGATG
The DNA here is from genome assembly GCA_963932245.1 of Tachinus rufipes. NCBI lineage: Eukaryota > Metazoa > Arthropoda > Insecta > Coleoptera > Staphylinidae > Tachinus > Tachinus rufipes. The sequence goes on along the minus strand of OZ010747.1, from coordinate 82,800,134 downwards.
AGCATACAAATTTTGTTTTTTTTTAAATTTCAAACAAGATTTAAATATTCACAACTAAAATTGCGCTGGGGCCGCTACAACCATCTTATCCCGCTACCCCCTTTACCACTCTACACAAAACTTTTCTTGTTTCACACTTTAGTTTGCCAATGTTGAGCATCAGTTGTTACTTTGTCGCTTAGTACATTACTTCTGCTGCTTGTTTAATGTGGGAGTTCATTTAATATTATGCTCAGAAATTATGTCAAGGTATTTGAGATTGCGTTGGCTACCTATGGTTGTCTCTCTAACACACAAACTTATTTTTTTTAAGTGTTTGTTTTTCAGTTTTGTGTACAGTTAATTTTAAGCCGCGTTTTTAATTTTGCCGTTGCCCATTTAGCTTTTTCTGCCTTTTGAACACATTTATTGCTAAGTCATCTAAATACTTTATCATGATGATTAGTTTTAGCACAGGTTTATGCAGAATACCGTAGTAGCTGACATTCCATAAGGTTAGACAGATCATTTTGGAACCGTAATATTTTGATTGTGCTTGTTGTTTTCTCTTGTCTTAATTTTGAGTCTGTATAAGTAGCTTTTTGTAACCTAGATAGAGTTTTCCAACACATTTATTTCAAGGTTTAATAAGTATGTTAGGTGTTAAAAACAATTTAACATTTAGCATTACCAATATGTTTTTTTTGCGCTATTTTCTGGACCTTGTTAATTGCATCAATAGTATAACCCTCTTTTCTAAACCTGTATTGCGTTTTTTGTTGATTATCTGCTACTACAGTTTGCCGGCACAATTTTTTACTTTTCAGAGAACATTTTATGTTTGACGAGTCTCCCACTTTTACTACTTTAAAGCATTTTACTATATTTTTTTATTACCTACAGAGAAAAACCATCTGGCACTACAGTCTTTTTGGTTTTAATTCTGCTCCTAACTTCTTTCACTTATTTTGTAGTGATATCATGAATTTTCTTTGGTTGCCATTTTAACCAGCTTTTTGTATAGTATTAGTTTTTTAACTTGTTAAACTTGTCCAAATCTGTACAATATTTTTTGTTTGCTGTAGATAGCGTTATTCTTGCTTGCGTGCAGTTAGCTCTAAAGTTGGCAATGACACTACTCCGTCAGTATGCGGGTAGCATCTTTTGATATTTGTATATTTTTTTAAGCACGTCATTGCAGGTTTTTTTTTAATATTGATTGTCAGGTTGTTAACTGTGTGTGTATAATTTGTTTTACTTATGTACTAGTTTAGCTTTCTAATACCAACCCTTTTTTTTAGGGTTTGAACCTTTGGTAGTTTGTAGTAAGTTTTAATATTAATGTTTTTGTGAAATTTAAGGTGTTTCTTTTCAAACATTTGCTATTTGTAGATTTAATTTGTCAAACTCGCTAAGCATATAATCACGTCAATAAAAAATGATCTTTCAACTTTTTCAAAAATTGGTTTGATGTCATTATTTAAGATTAGCAGTTTGCATTCTGCAGCCCATTTTGCAAGTTTGGTACTTTTGTACTTCTCTATTGAAAAGTAACAGCTATGGGACTTTACATTGAAGTCTCCCCCAATCAACAAATGTTTTTTATGCTGTTTGATGTCTTTGCCTAGACCGAATAGATTTTGTAAGAACTTATCTTTTTTATTAAAAGCAAGAAGTAACACAAATATTATTTACGCTGTCTACCCCAAAGAGTTTTATAACTAGAAATTCTAAGCTGCCGTTTAAACAATGTATAAGCAGCGTACACTTTCAGTATCTCCGTCTTTGTCGCACCATGTCGTTTCTCTATCACTTACAACATATAACCACTCGATTACTAGTAGAGAGAGGGAGAGGGAGAGGGTATAGTGTCGTGCGACAAAAACAAAGATACCGAGGTTGTACGGCAAAACGCAAGCTTAGAATTTCTAGTTATAGAACTCTTTGGTCTGCCTACACAAACCGTTTTAAGCAGTCTGTTTTACATATCTGGGAATTTTACGGTAAGTATATAGCTGCATCGGTGTTTAGATCCGTAAATTATGTTAGAGTTTTTTTGTAAAATTTGACAATAAAGCGTAGTGTAAACCATTGTTTTATGCATTTGTTGTATAAAACGTTTGTTGCCTTTCTTCTCTTGCCAAGGTTTACTTGCCAAACTTTTATATGCTTAATGAACTAAACAACTTTTTTTTCATTTTTTTTTGTGCTTTAACAAGGTCTCTGTATAGAGCACTTTTTTGCACTTGTAGCTAAATTTTTTTGTAACAGCCATTAATATGCGTATATTTTTTATATTTGTAGCGTATCTTATTTAGTTTTTTAACCCGCCATTTGTTTTACCTTTTTTAAATAGCTTTTTTTTTTGTTTTTAGTAAGATAATGCTTTCACAAATTGTTACAATTTTACGTTTTCTTCGTTTCTATTGGCGTTGTAGCTAATTTTTAGAAATGTATCTTGTAACAAAGCGTCAGGTTTTTTTTTGGCTGTTTTATCTATATAACGGAGCATAAATGTTTTTGTCTCTTATTTGAGACCAACGTTTTCCATCTTTTTTATTTTGGTAATAAAAGGCTTTCAAAAAGCAATCTTGTTCTTTTCGTCTTTTTCATTTATGATCAAATGAAAGTTGTTTTTGCTTGTTTTGTTTTTTCTAGCTATAGTTGCCCCTTTTGTGTTGATAAGCACCTTGTGTTGGTTTTATAATAATGGATTCCTTGTTCCTGCGGTTTTTGGTTTTTGCTCTGATCATATCTTCATTTGCTCTTTGCTCTTTATTATTTCTTTTTTTCTAGTTTTTTTTTTCAGTGCCCAATCCATGCAAAGTCACGTTGCATATCATCCTGCCAGGTTGAATACAGTCTTCCACCGCAACTTAGTCCAGTTTTAAATTTTTATCTATAATATTGTTAATTTTGTTGTTGTTTTGTATAAGGTAATAACAATTAATTTTTTTTGTTTGCTGGCGGTTTTTTTACATATATTTGTCAAACTCATTGTGTACACTTTATTTATATTTATGCTTCTATTATCTAACTTGTTTGCTTTTGAGATTTTTTTGTAAGCTTTCCTCAGCACCCTTATAAACTCTAGGGAGAGATATGTTTTTGTTAAAGATTTGTCTTTTTTTTTGTGTTGGAGACGCTCTCAACTTGCACTACTAATTCTGCAACGTTTGCTGTCAGATTGCGTAGCAAAAAACAGACAAAGTTGCAACTTGAGACAAGGTAAAAAGTATTTACAGTGCCGTGCTTCATTGCCACCGCAACAGCTACTTCTGTTGTTTTAAAGACGTCATCCGCCAGACTTTTACCACTTAAAGACGCGCCTGGCTAAAGTTACAATTTCTACCGCAAGTATAGTAGTTTACTTAAGACGCAATTCAAGTAAAGCAACACTAAACGACCTGAAACATGTTACATGTTTCTTAGTGCTGTTCGATTGTAGGTGTCCGACTACGTCCCACAAAATTTAATATTGTTGCATGCGGAATTTGTTTCTTTACATTGCACTTTGTCATCTAAAGAAGCTAATAGCAACGGCGGCTAGACGTAAATTATGAGAAGACGCTTTGAAGACAAAAAAACAGAAAAAAAATAAGAGAAATCACCAGAGCAATAACCAAACAATACTAAAGAAAATATTGATTTTTTACATTCTTGTAACTGAATAGCAGTTGCAAGCAAGTAAACGCGCTTAAGCCAAGAAGCCGTCACACTATTTACAGAGTAAAAACGCAACCAAATGCTCCATATTGTATACAATTATAAAATAACAAAACAAACTTATAGAAAGAAAAATATAGATTTACTCAAAATATAAATAAAACTCTTTTTACTTCAAAAAACACCTTTTACTTTTGGAGGGTAGTCACACGCAAAAGAAATTTCTAGAATCACATATGGTACTTCTTTTTACTCCATCAAAAAAGCCACTTTTGGGAATAAAAAAGGGAGACGTAGAAATAGTAAATGAGATAAATATAGACTAAACTACGGTCAAGCAATCGTAGCAGTATTATAAAATAATTAACAATTTTATCAACTCTAAAAAATTAAAAACACTTAAAAAAATCTTTTGAAGACTAACTATAAAAAACTCAAATTAATTCAAACAAATTCAGTTGCCCTAAAGTTATACGGTTTGGTCAAAACACATAAGGAAGATTTACTTATTAGACCGGTAGTATTGTATATTAATTGTTCAATTAGAGAATTTTTAGTTAAATAAATTTACTCTTTCTTAATTTTACTTAATTTCAAGCAGCTCACAGTTTAAAAAATTCAGCAGAATCTAACTGCTTAAAGATAAAAACATACTAAATGGTTGCAAACTAGTTTCATTTGACGTTTGCAGTAAGTTTTCCAATATAAAAAAAAAACGCTGGACTGCCAATGGGATCACCGCTTAGCCCTTTTCTAGCCGACATTTTTATGACACATTTAAAAAAAAAAAATACTACTATTTCAGTTGGGCTAAATCATACATTCATTTTTGGTACAGATACGTAGATGATATCTTAACTTGCTTTAAAGGTACACAAAGGCAACTCTTTTTTACAATTTGTAAATTAAATCTTAAGATAACTGCTGAATACCAAGATTTAATTTACGGTAGAATCAGAAATCAATGATGAGATATTTAACTTTTTGGATTTACAATAACCAAAAAAAAATTATAAACTTATTTTTTTAGGAAACCAACATTTACAGATAGCACAATTCAAAGCAACTCAAACCACTCTTATAATCATAAGATGGCGTCGCACAATTCAATAATTTATAGAGCAATCACAATTCTAATGGTACCAAGACATAAAATTAAAAACAAATGCACTCAACAATGGCTATTCCATAAATTCTATAGAGAAATTTAAAAAAAACTTTTAAAAACGGTTGATTCAAAATTTACTTGTTTTGCATATTTTGGCCCAGCCACCAAACCCGTATCAAATATTCTTTCTAAACTTGAAAATTGTATTAAGGTCAACGTGAAAACTATCAAACATCTTATTCAACGCAAAAGAAAAAACGGACAAATTTAGAAAATCGGGATTGTATAAATTAACATGTGAAGATTGTACAAGCGTATATAGAGGACAAACAGACAGAATTTTATTACCCAGTAAAAAGAACATAAAAGATCATTTCAAAATAATAAAACAGATTCAACGTTTGTCAATCACGTCCAGGAACATCAACATACTTTTCTAAAACTGGAGAACGTAAAAATTCTACAAAATTAAAAAAAAAACAACTTAAATTAAACTTACTAGAAACATTGAAAATGTTTAAACATAAAAGTAACGCTGCACTTTTTTTACATAAACAAATAGATTTAATATATTTCCCAATATTTAAAGCCATTAGTTAATCCTTCTAATTTAGATATTCACCAAGTATTTTTAATCTGTTTTGTAATATGATCCCTTTAGTACTGCATGCTCATTACTGTAATCTTATATAACTTATTTCAACTGTAGAAGGCTCTAGTAGAGCCAAAACTAGTAATGTATTCATAAGAATTTTGTGATAAAAAAACAGTAAATTGTTTTATTATTTTATAAACATGAATTATCACGTAGTAGAAGTCACAACCATCAATTATATTCTATGACTTTCCTGTTCGCCACAATTTTCACAAATTAAACATGTATATAAAAGATGATTAACCAACAAAATTACATAGAATTGCGTAGATCCTACTCGAAAAAAATTGGTTAACAATTTAATAAATATAAAGCAAAGCATTCATAATTATTACGCACTCTCTAAATACAATAAAAAATAAACTATAATCTTTTAAATCAAAAAAGCAATCTCATTTGATAACAATCAATTTCAAGTATAGAATTAGTCACTAATTTTTATGGAAAAAATGTTCAAATATTTGAAAGTAAATAACATGTTATTCAATTAAATCATTAAATTAATTTAACATTAATCACTTGATTAGGTAATTAATAAAAATTAAAAATTTGGATATTTATTTGTTAAATATATATTAAATTTGTTTCTTTAATAAATTTGAATATAAGTTAATTAGCTATTTAAAATATTAAATATTTCATCGTGATTATTATAATATAAACTATACAATTTAAGTCCTACACTATCAGGGACATGTTATATTATCGTGATAACGGGAACATATTTCTCAAACAAAGAATCATTGAATTGAGTTATATCTATACAGATAAACTGATAATATATGAAATATCATAAATTTCATACAGCTGCTCATATTTTATATTAACATATTAATGTTAATGCACTAGTAGTGACATCTCTTATAAGTTTATTGCGAAAAAATGACAAGATAAAACATTGTATGTGTAGCTTATTGAGTTGCCTACGATGAAATGTGTAAAGTATAATAAATTGCTTATAAATGTGTAATATCTGTACATGTTTATTGAATAAACCAACTCAATTTATTTTAATTAAACTAAAATAAATAAAGCTTATTGTCGGAGAACTGGTAATGGTTTAATAAAGTTGTTATATTAGTCATAATATACAATGGCAAGCAAAAATTAAAAGTCACTTTAAAATTATGACTTATTTTTGGAACTTTATGTTTGCAAATTGTAAACCAAAGTATGCTTTTAATAATTCATTTCCTGACAAATGTTTTCTATCTGTTAGTTATTATCACCGTGTTACAGACTTTTATAAAACACCATTCATTTCGCTTTAATTTAAAACTTACATTTCGTTGTGGTTTTTTTATTTAGTGTTGATTTTTCTCTGCAAAACTTGTTATTTACAAGGTGTACTGTTCTTAACAGTGTCTTTAGGCCCTATTCTTGTGGCAAGAATTATAGCGTCAATTGAAGATGAGGAAAACGTAAACCTGGAAGAGTTTGTTAGTAAAAGCCTTTATGCTGTACAAAAGATGTATTAGCGTTACTTGAATACTAACTTAATAATTAGATGAGCAGGATCCGGACTAAAATAAGTCACCACAAACAGAGATTACAGTTTTTTGGTGTCCACAAGTTTGCGGAATAGAACAGCTTTTGCAGTTAGAGATGTAAATGTTAGTGAATAGACCATTAGGTAAACGCTTTAAACTGCTAAATTGTCTTTTAGAAAGATGGCTAAAGGTCTACCTTTAGAACGCCTACATTGTGTTACAAAATTAGCTTTTGCCCAAAATCACTAGGCATAGAATAGTGAAGACTGAAGCAGGGTACTGTTTTTAGATGAGTCGCGATTTTGCCTCAATAAATCAGACGAACGTCGGAAAGTGTGGAGAAGACGCGGAGAAAGATACGCTTCAGTTTGTATTAATAAACAACTTCTATTTGGCGGTGGGTCGGTTATGGTTTGAGCAGGAATTACTACCAAAGCACGCACAAAGTTTAGGCTCTCTGACGGCTCACAGATACATTATGAAGGTTCTCGAAGATAATGTTATGCTTTTCAAGACAACTATGAGCAAGTGCGGCATTTTTATGCAAAATAATGTTAGACCTCACGTAGCCAGAACATGTCTGTGACAACGTATCCGAAACCATACACCTGCTCCAAGAATTGTTTAGAAGCTAAGACAGTTGCTATTGCATAAATGGCATATTATCGACAAAAATGTGATCCTTAATTTAATTGTGTTCTTCGTCGACTTTAAGCAGTCATTAATGCATAGGGGTAATACTGGTTTTTAGTAGTTTTTTTGTTCTATATTAGTCCTACGAACAAAAATTCAAACTTTGTTTGAACTGTAAATTTGTTATATTTTCAAAATACGTAATAAAAAAAAAATGCTTTACAATTCAACATTAAATTTTTTATTTAGTGTTTAAAATACAGTACAATTGTTTACAATTTGCTAACATAACGTTAAAACAAATTACCTTTATTTTTTGCTCTCCAGTGTAGAAGAAGCTAAAAATAGACGCGTTAGTAATACCAAAATGTTCAGATACAGATGGCAAAATTAAAAAGAAGAAAATCCATGACTCAGACATAATTTTGCTAGAAGCAAATATCACAATAACGACAGAAACACCGCAATTCTGTATAAAAGTAAACATCAAACTTAACTAGCAAGGCATTTTCTTCATGAACTAAAAAAAATCAAAACTAATACTAATTAAAACACCAACCAAAACAAACACTCACTAGAAAAGCTCAATGGAATTAGATAGAAATGAAGACCTGAGCAAGAATCAACACAGGTTCAGAGAAGGTTACTCTACACAAATAAAAACAACATTGCAAAAGAATATGTTGTAGAATCTGCAATTGCTACTAAATTGGTAAAAAAAGTGCCATGTGCGTATAAGCATTGTAAAGCCAAAAAAACTGGTTTTGACTGCGTTACGTGTACGAAAAATTATATTTATAAGGAATATGAATGATTTTCCAGTCAATCTTATTCAAAATTTAATTATTAATAAATTGTATCAAAACACAATTTCTCACATTCACTCAAAAGTTTCAAATTTAAACAAAGATTTATTAACAACATTAACTTATTTTGAAAAAACCACCGCGCAAATTCTTCAAAAACAATATCAACTAACTGTTTTTAGACCAAGTTGCAAATTATCAAATTATTACTTAATACTAAAGATAAAACTTATTCCTTAAGAAAATCAGGTGATTATGAAATTTCATGTTCCAAATGCAATAGTATATATGTTAGGCAGACTAGACGAAGTTTTGAAACACGATATACAAAACATTTTAATGCGTTTAGACTAAATTACAATACAAGTTCATTTGCAAATCATATTATAAATCTAATCATACTTTTCTCAAAATTAATAAAATTAAAACGTTACATAATTGTACAAAAAACACTAAGCTTAATCTGTTAGAAACAGCCAAGATTCACAAAAAACAATGTAATTCTCTTGTTTGTTAACCTGTTGAATGAGCAAAAGAACTTACCACAAGTGTTAGAAGTTTTTTAGTCAGATGAGGAGGAGGTTATAACCAATTTTTTGATCACAAACACTTGGGCGGGTGGATGAAACACTTCAAATTATCACTTTTTAAATCTCTTTAGACCATCAACAATGCGATTAATTTTTCCTTTACTTTAATTTCTATTTTAACTTTTCTGTATTAATGTACTTTTTTTAGTTTATTTTCATTTGCCATCGGCCTTTAAAAATCGAAACTCAAGTCGTTTGTTTGTATTGATATGTATTTTTTAGTAATATTTATTTATATCAATAAAGTATTTGTGGTAAAAAACTTAGTTTGTGGTTTATTTTATTATTAAATAGTAGATACTGACAATAAAAGATATTAACAAATTATCTACACAAATCCTAAACAAACTAAAATAAACAAAACAAAAATAAAAACATTGCTATTCATAGAAATTTAAATTATAATTTATTACTATTCGGATAAATAAGCAAGCTTATTTAAAATAAATAAAACACATTTACTATGTACTACATTACAAATACATTTTAAAAAAACGTAACTAATTTCAACCTTTTCAAGACCATCATTAGACGGTGATACAAGCAAGCTCATTTACATGTTTACCGCTTTAAACCAAAAACAAAACTTAATCAAATTTGTAAATATGTTAAAACAATTACATGTGAAAAACATCAAATAGCTAATCATTGAACCTTTAGCAAGTATTTTTAACAATTGTATAAATGCGGGTGTATTTTTTGAGCCCAAATTATATCTATTTAATAATAATATTTATTGATGTCAATATGCAGTTTTGCATATTTAAAAAAATAATGCTTGCAACTATAAACCTTTATCACTGCTACCAATAATTTCAAAAATATTTAAAAAACTTTTAAAAAAATTTTGATTACATGAAAGCAAACAATATGTTTGATTGTCAGTATAGATTTATAGTAAGCAAATCAACCACTTCTGCACTATTAAGTCTAAGCTATAACATAATTGACAGTTTTGAAAAAAAAAAAAGAATTTGCATTTGATATATTTCTTGAACTCAGCAAAACTATCAGTTGTATCTTACATATGATCTCTGCCCTAATAGTGTTAAATTAATAAAAAAGAAACAATATGTTAAATAAAAACAAATTATATTATAAAACTTTTGTGTTGAGTATGCAGCGGGTACCACTAGAAAAACTGAAAAATAGAATTTTCTTGTCAACTTGCCAATTTAACTGATACACTAATTTTGAAGTTTATACTGATAGGGGACTTTTATGGCAATACCATAAAGAGTATGTTTCAAATAAAGTGTCAAAATATTTTTTCTATTGAGTTTTTGTTGTTGTCGTTCATAATTTCCCACTTCTTTTTGTTTTTAAGCATCAAGTCCACTATATTATCTGGTGTCAGCTTTATCTGCAAAGCTTTTTCTCCTACACTTCTTTTTCTTGCCATCTGATGCATGAAAACAGCGTATGTTATCCGCCTTTTTTGCAGTACACGCATTTATTATCTGTTATCTACCAATCTTTTTTAGGTAACTTTGAAAACTTTCATGACTTGTAAGGCATTGCGCAAGGTACAGCTAGACACATATAGTGTGGCCGATATAACAGGCAACTTAATATACACAAAAATTATATTTATTGTGGTTTTATTAATAAATCTACAAATTTTGCAACAGCATTGAACGCAAATAATAACTGCTAATAAATGGTTTGCAGCCAATAAGCTAACATTAAATACAAATAAAACAGTCCATCTCACATTTTCATTAAAACATGTTGATAACAATGTCCGTAACACAACCTTTTTGGGAAATGTGCTTAGATGCTAAATTAAAGTGACAGGACAATGGAGAAGTTGTTTTGCAAAAAAAATTCTTGATCTAATTTTTTACTGCGACAACTTAAAAACAAACTTTCTGACAGATAAATACGTACTGTTTACTTTGCAGTATGTCAGTCGCATTTAACGTACGGTATTCTTGCATGGGGCATTCTGCGATAATGAATCGACTGTTTGGACTACAACGTCATGCTGTAAGAGTAATATCCAACTTAGAATAAAGAGAAGATTGTAGAATAGAGTTTGAAAAACAGAACATATTAACCTTACCGTCACTATATGTATTAAAATGTTTGTTGCATGTTCGAAAAAACATATCTACATATCTTGTTCACAATAGTATTCACAGTCATAATACCAGACGTAATACTAATATTTGTTTAAAGTCTCTACGTCTAGTAAAAGCAAAAAATGGAGTAAACTATTATAGTCCAAAATTTTTTAACTACAAGATTCAGTTAAAGAATTAGATATTTTATGAGTGCTAGTTATTGGTATTAAACTTTCCATAACTAATCAACTGTTTATTGTAATAAATTTAGTTAATTTTAATTATATAATTTTTAATTTTTTTCTTTTTTGTCTATCTTATTTTAATTTTAATGTGTTTTTCTTATGTGTGTGTCTTATTCACGAACTAGACGTGTGTAAAAATTTCTATTAGCTTTAATAAACTATTATTATTATTATTATAATTATTATTATTATTATTATTATTATTATTATTATTATTATTAATCGAAAAATGCTAAAACAGACAAAGACATGAGTTTAACATCCTACATAATTTTTGTGTATATTAAGTTGCTTATCACAACTCGTGATGTTTTGTTTCTTACTTGCATTTTTTGTACTACTTTTTTCCCCCGCTATCAGACTAAAAGAAACCATGCATGCAGAACTATTGCACTCATTGTTGAGATTGTATTATATGCTCTATTAACTTTGAGCACAAATTTTTCTGCAAACTGTTTACAGTTTTTAGGTTTTCATCAAATTTTAACAAAAACTGCCGCTTTTTTTGTCTTAGATGCCACCAATTTTACGTGTTTTCCAAACTTTACATGTTTGTCTATTACTTAATACTTTTTTTTAGTTTAATGATGTTTTGCTTCAATACAAAAATTATGTATTTGCATTTTTTCTTCCCATCGGCATTACCGCTTCCGTTTTATCGGTTGCCAGTTTTAGTCTGTAGTTTTTCATTTATTTATTAATTTTTTAAAGGTTTTGTATGCTGTTGTGTCACTTCTTTAAAAATGATTAGCCTCAACAATCTGTCATATAAGATATTTCAGAAATATTAGCCCAACAATGAGCACTGTGGAGTGTGGTACCTCTCCAGTAACTTTGTGAACTTTTCCTATTTGATCCACATAACTTTAACCTCTTCTCTTTTTTGATCCACTATAATTTGCCTTGAAAAGTAATCCTTTATAATTGGGGTGCAAATGCCCTTCTCACAAGCTAAACAAAGAGTATGCAAAAAAACGCAACAACCAAGTTCAGTAAGCCGCATTCAAATCAAGTCTCTTGTCCACTTTAAAGTAGGGCACCCTGAATACTGATTCCTCTTTAAGGAACTTGTTAACAAACTGAGGCAAGCCAGGAAATCCAGTTGTGAGTACAGTCCTTTTTAAGACCGTCCGGACTACGTTTTAAGACTCCATCAGAAACGAAAGATATAAGAAAAGGTTAGTAGTAGTTTTTAAGTTTATTTTTAGTTGTTTTATTTGTTTTTGCAACTACCATCAATTATTTTCTATTAAAGTTAAACTCAATAGTAAATAATTCATTTAATAATTTTATTTTTTAACACACTAAGTTTCCCTGTGTCTCACACATCTAAAGGCATAGACCCACTTTAACACCAGAACTTAGGAGCGTTAGAGTTGGCCTATTAAACGTAACAAAGTTTGTAATCTGTTCTGTTAACTTTCCAGAACTGCGCCGCTTTCAAGGTAAAAAAAGCTATTACTAAACTACACCAATTTTTCGATGTTAAGAAGATGATTTCCTGGGACTGCAAAAAGTCATTTACAACTAAGCAAGGCCTGAAAAAGCACAAACAACGACTTTATTGTTGGCGACAACTTTCAGATAAAACCAACCCCCTGACAATGACAGAGTAGAAGATACGGAAGTAGAAGACCGCAACAAGTACTAGTACTGCCCCCGCTCTTTTTAAGTCTTACCAAGGGCAACAACAGCACAAGTGTAAGGAATAATTGGTGGAATATAATGCCAAAAGTTAAAAAAATATTTACCAAAGACACAAGACGCTCCTAGAACCCGAAGGTTCATATGATGGCCAAAAAAAAAACGACCTTTGTAAGTAATTGTATGCAAACCAACATTACATTTATCTCTGAGGTCAAAAAAGTTTGTTGATTCTGTGAAATATAGACGACAGATGGTTGACTATAAAGCTCTAGTTGGAAAGTTAAAAGTTGAACTGAGAAAAGCAACAGAAGAAGAAGAAGGAGCAGTAGGAAATGGAAGCACGTTAACTTTGGATGTGACAATTAAAAAAATATATTAAAAAAACAACACTAAAGCTCCTATTTCTAAGCAAAGAAGACAATGTGAATACCGAAATGAGATGAGCATCTTGCAGTCGGAACCCGTAGCCACGGCTATTGCGGACAGAGCAACCACCCGACAAAACCATCAATTTTTTCTAACAAATCACTTAGGAAGCAATCGATGGCGCCGTTAAAGCAAGTAATTCTTGCGCAAAAAGACTCGATAGACTAACTATCAATGTAGTCAAGCACCGGCTTTGGATCATTGCTAAAGTGATGCTAGCCTGCAGTCATATACCAAACAAATTTAGACAAAACCGGACAATTCTCATACCAAATACCAATTCCAACCTGGGATTGGAGCCCAATCACCATTTTGTCAGTTGTGTTTTAAATATACAATCGCTTATGGGCAGGAAGGTTAAAAACAGTCGAGATTTGCTTGCTACAGTGAGATGGATGTATGGTTAACTCCAGAGAAAAGTTAAACAATTTACTATGGTATATTTTTTTTCCATAGCTTTTATTTACGTCCCATGCCATAAATTGTTATAAGCGTACATAGTCACCTTGTTTTCAGTGTTTTTCTTATCTTGTTTTTTGCAATTTCCTTTACGGTTTCTAGTAGTCCTAAAGTTGATCTTTCTTTCCTAAAGCCGTGTTGCGCTTCTAACTGGTCGGGCACAGTTTTTGTTTTTAATTCTTGTTACTATAATGTGCTTATATAGCTTTCCCATTGTGTCAATTAGGTATCATCTCGATCTTCCTCTTTTGTGTTTAGTTTTTTAACTAATTTTAGATTAGCCTTTTTTCATATGTCCGGAAACTTTCATCTTACCCATGCTGAATTAAGTTTTGACAACCTTGGGACAGCATTTTTTATTAAAAATAAAGTTTTGCACATTTATTTTTGTTTGTTACAATTTAGGAAATATTTTTCTTATAGTTAAATTAAAAAAATTGTAAATGCAAAGTTAACATTAAAATGTATTAATAAACTAAATACCTGTGACTTTAAATGATAATATAAATAAAATTTAACTTTTTTTAATTTATTTTTCTTTGTCTTTCAAACCAAATAAAATTTACCTTGTTTAGTAATAAACTTTGTCTTTTATGTAAATTCTAATTTGGTCTGATAAATTGTTTTTCTGAAATTTTCTGTTGCAAACATGTTATTAAATGTAGTCTTTTTTAGTATTAAAAGTGATCAACTCTCTAAGCTCATAAGATGATAAAAAGATTTGTTAAATCAAGTAAATTAGCAGACGTTGCTCAAAAATAAAAATTTCTTCACAATTTAATCGACAATTTCACAATCACTAGCCAATTAAAACAATTTTATAAAAAAAACTCTTAAATATCACCAATCTAAAAAAAAAAAACAAAAAAATAAGAAATACTCAATTAAAACTGTATGATTACTACAGAAAATATGCATTCTTGACATTTACAAAAATCTTGTTTCAAATAATATTCTAAAATCAAATAAAGTATTTCTAGGTTTACAAGTATTTGTATCATCGGTACTAGCAGTCATTGTATAATAATTTATTTAAATCTGATATGATTAAATTTGTTCAGAGAATGATTAAATTGACTTTTCGATTATTTAAACTTCCAGGAAATCAATTTGATATCATTTAATATGATCAAAATATATGATTACAATAGCAAGTACGTACGCTGAATTATTTATATTTCAAAACTTGATACTTTAAACTCTAATAATTATAACAATTTTAGATAAGATGAAACAATTATTTGGAAACATTTTTATTAATAGATTATCAGCTATCATCAGAAAAGTCCTTCAGCCGTTTTTTAAATCTATATTAAGTAAGGTTGATTGATTATTATTCTTCAATATTTTATGTTAATCAGCCAAATTTTAAAAAATGATGAGAATACAATAAAAATGTTTTCAATAACAATAAATAGTTATTATTATTATTATTTATAGAATGGCAAAGTTTGCAAAGGATAAAGTTAAACAAATTTATTATAAATTACGCAACATTGTGTAGTTTGTTGTGTAGTAGACTAGACTGACGCATATGCATTAAGCAAAGAATTAGTTTAGTAATCCGCGAACAATAGAACGATATACATTAATTTTTGTAAAAATAATATTGATTTACATTGCTTGATTTTTTTCATTATTTCATCTACGTTTCTAATAGTGTTTTCTGATAAGATAAGATTAATAACAATACTCATTTACAGTGCGAGTAATATTAGCATCACAAATACATGCAGCTATGTGTTGCCAAATATACAAACGAATTGATTTTAAAATATTAAATCAAACATCACAAAAAATTAAAATTCATTTTTATTCATATGTAAAATTTGATTATATGTGGACAAAAGATCCGTTTAAGGATATCAACAATTGTATCATCAATCCGGCAGAAGAAGCTTCAACCACGTTCAAAATCAACAAACTAGCAAATGGAGTGATGTGTTCTTTAAATCTTATTGTCAATGAAGAGGTTTATACTTTACGGATGGATATGAAGATAGGACAGAAATCGGATCGAAATATAAGTTTCAATAATGTGATCAATCCAAATAAAGATGAAATGGAATTAAAGTATGGTGATGGTTATGTTGCAAGTCATGGGGATTTTATGAAGAAATATAATATAACAGGAAGCTGGAGTGATGATTATGTTATAGTTACTATTCGTGATATTATTAAATAATTATTTTAATATTTTGTCTCATTTTGAATTCCAATCTATTAGTAATTGTTTTCGTATGTACATACTTTGGTTATTAATAATTGATAATTTTAATCTATGTTAATGTTAGACTTTGATCTGTTTATAAAATTGTAAATTTATTTATTTAATATTATCTTTGGTTATAAAAGCAATAAAAATGTATTTCTAAAAATTGTTGTTTATTGTTAAAATTGACATTTAACTAGAAAAACTTATAGTTTAATTGTAAGCAGTTACAACTAAATAAATTTATTGTAAAAGGTTTATCAATAAGGGCAGGTAGATGTTGAAATAGAATAAAATAAGCTGTGTGTGAGATATTAACAAAATTCTTTTTTTATATTGAAAGGCTCATAAATGCTATTAAGTGTGGAATATAACATTGTTTAAATGCCCGCCTCGGCTTCTAATGCTAGCACGGATCCGAGTGGTTCAATTTTCAATTACTCTTCCGCATAGATTCGGCTAAGTTTGAGCAATGGCCTGTGTTATGTTCACCTTTAGAGCATCAGTCGATAGACAAGAAAAAGTCTATCGCGGTCAAATCGCATGACCTTGATGGCCAATTCACATCACCTTTGCAAGAGATAATCTTACCCTCAAAACGTTTATGCAGAATGTCAATTGTGGCGTTCCGCTGTGTGGCACGTGGCGCCATCCTGCTAGAACCGCATGTTATCTAGGTCTATATGGTTTATCTTAGGCCATACAAAATTGGTTATCATCGTTCTGTTCTGCCTCACCAACGTCGTTTTTAAAAAAGTTCGGACCAATCTACACCAAACGGTAAAATGGTGAACTTCGTGTGGTTTGGTGTTGTCCCATATACGGCAATTTTGCTTGTTAATATAGCCATTTATTTAAAAATTTGTCTTGTCACTAATGATGATTTTTTCGCCAAAATTGGGGTCTTCTTTCAAACAATTCAAAGCCCAGTCAGCAAAATAAACAGAGTTGTCTATAATTATAAACTTTTAGCTTCAGAATCAATTAGATCTTGTACAGGTGTAGGCTTAAGTCCCGACGCAAAATTGGCCAAATTGAAGTAAAAAAAAAAAAAAAGGACTCCACTACCTCGGGTTCTCAACCGCAAATATTTAAACTCGATGTTTACAGACTGTTTAAATCTATAGTTTTTCTCGTTAAAATTCAAAAGTATTTTTATGTTGTTATGACATATTAAGTAATTACTAAATATTACATTTTAATTAATTAATTTAATTAATTTTTACCGTTCTCTGTATTGAACAATTGTACTGACTTAGTTAAAACCAAAAACTTTTTTTTTTAACTTTTTGTCCAAAGTGGTATTTTATTGTAGTTTGAAGACATTAAACAACACCTAAAAACTCAAATAAGTGGCTGTTGCACTCTAGCCAAAGCAAATCCTGCTTTTTCTTTAAGCTGACCTTGTAGTAGTTAAATTCTGGCGTAAGTTGACGTCAGCACTAATTAAGCGTCCAAACAGGTACTCTAAAATGGTTTTTTGTGAGTGGAGAAATGCGCCATTGTTTCACATAATTGTGTGGGACTGTTCCTTATCTAAAAGTAGGTTATCTACTAAATCATCCTTTAGTTGCTATAAGCTACAGCAGGATTACTTTATAGTACAACTTCGCCGTGTCTATTTTCTTCTATTTGTTTTTGGTTTTTTCTTTCCTTTTTTTTTTGTTTAGTTTTTTATTTATAACCATCGATACGTACTACCAGTTGACCTTGTTCGTCATCAGTATTTTTTTGTGTGTCATATTTTCCTGTGTGTTATAGTGTGTTTGAGGATATCTCTTAGATTACTGTACATGCGTTTGCCACTGGTTTTTAAGTATGTGCAGATAGTCCACAAAAATATGCTTAGTATAATTAGATTTGTCTACAAGCCCCTGTTGTTGTTGTCTTTTCATTTTATTGTTATTTTGTATTAATATTTTTCTTAGCCTTACTTTTTTTGGTTGCTGGTGAAGATTCTGTATATTTTTTTTGTACCAAAACATGTAACTATATTGTCTCAGCAACTTTAAGTAGTGTTCTTTTAGATGCCGTTCTATAAAAGCAAGCAACTCTTCTAGCAACTTTTTTTTTAGTTCTGGGACAAATATTTTTATACTTTCTCATATTTGTCAATTTGTTCCATATTTGAGCGCCGTTGTTATAGATTTATTTTATTTTTTTAATTCCGTTTTGCCTTGTCTGCTTTAAATTCAAATTGTGCTTAGAAGTTATGCCAAAGTATTTGCGACTGCGTTGGCTCTCTATAGTTGTGTTCTTAACACAAAAACTTACTTTTTTGAGTAGTATGGCGGCTTTAATTTTGTTTGCTGCTAATTCTAATCCGTCTTTTTTTTTAAATTGGTAGAAAAATCTTTCTTAAAACTAGAAAATATGTCAAATTGACTTTTACGAGCGCTTACCAATTAAACTGTCTTCTTTTTGATTCCTAAAAGTTTGTATTGTAAGAGACCAAAACATTCTTGCCTTTATCAAATTTGTCTTAATTTTTAACTTAATAATGCACGTTATGTACTAGCCATATAGACATGTGTTTGTAGCAAATTGATGCCACAACTACGTTTGGGATTCAGACTAATGGACCAGTAGACTGTTTCTAGCGTTTTAAGCTAAAAGATGCAACAAAAATAAATAATTTGTGTGTGTGTATGTGTGTGTTTGCAGGTGAAGCTTAGATGGCATTTGACTTAAACGTATGGAAAATTAAGTTAGAATAACGCTGGCAACAGTGGCATTTAATAACGTTTCCTGACTTGCGCTTGTATTCCACACTTACTGTGAGATCAGACATTTGAGTGAAAAACAAAAATGTTTATATGGTGGCGTTTTGGAGCAACTGAACATAAAACATCACTTCCCATACGTTTAACGGAGAGTAAAACGTACCTTATAGTCCAGTCAAAGTAGCTTTTTACTTCTAAAAAAGTTTTGAAACATTTTACACTGATTTATTGGAATTTAGTAAAAATATAGCAAAAGTCCTGACAAATATGACAAGAGCATTAGCGGTAATGACCGAAAACAAGACATTTTTTTTTAATTTTTTTTGTTAATATCTCTAGAAATGTAGATTAGAAGTATAATAAAGCCTTATAAAATTTGCAATATAAATAATCATATACATTTTTCTTGTATTCCCAGCGGTGGCAGAGTTATAGAGCGTTAAAAATTACGTATTTCTAAAACAAAACATAAGCCACAGCTCCATAGAATAAACTTGGGCTGTTAAATACATCAGTAATACTTTGCAGTGTAGCTAGCTTCTTGAACAAATTGAAACAGACAAGTTTTTCTTTTTGATTTGCAGCGAAAGTCGTATCACATGCGCAGAATACATGCACAAAAAGTATGCAGTTTTTTATTCCTATAGTTTGCATTTGATGACTCAAATATACCTTTCTTTCTACTTTGTTGTGGCTTGGTTTAACAAATAATATTTGTTTTTCAGATTGGCTTAAAGCCATAATAAAGACAATAAGATCATGATCTTTGCTTGCTATTGCTATTTTCATTCCCTTCCACTTCCCACTAACGCTTGCTACACCAGGAAGTAGACCAAGAAGTTTTTGCTATTTCAAACAAACAAAATAACAATACGTGTGTAAATAGTTTTTACTCGTAACTAAACAATAATTAAGGAGAGGTAGTTAGGGGAGAGTAGAAAGACTGTCAAGATAGACGAAAGAAAGAGAAGGAAAGTAGGAATGTGGACAGCAAAAAGAGCGTTGCACCAAACAAAAAAGACCGGCTCATTTGTTTGTAACAATGCTTTTTTTTTTCTTTTTTTTAGCGCTTTAAACTGTAACCGCTAAGATTACAATTTTATCAGCTTTCAATATGTTATATACATCATCTTTTATCTAGTTCTTAAAAAATTAACAAAAAACTAAAAAAAAATCTCTGTTTTTGGTCATTGCTGCTAGAGCTTGTGTCATATTTGTCAGGACTTTTTTTATTAGGTACCTATAAATCACTGTAAAACGTTTCAAAACTTCTAGATTTTTCCAGATGTGAGATCAATTTTTAAGCATATTTAACTGGACTATTAGAGCAATTAGTTTTTTTGTACCGCATTAGCCTCAATGCATTTGGGTACATTTTTAATAACGTATTTTATGGTCCTTTTAAATCATAATTAAAATATGTAATGACGTTATTGCTTTTGCAGTATGCAATCAAAAATTAATAGTTACATATATATCTTTAAATGTAGCCGACAAGCCTTAGAATATAAATTTGTTCCGTGTTACAATGGTTGGAAGGCGGCGTAAGTGAGCACCCTTTGTGTATGCTGACTCACAAAGTTAAAGAGCTTGTTGGAACGCTTAGGGACTTATTAGCTGTACCAAAAATAATTGCCTTAGACTTAGTAGCCGGCCAGACCATAGACTTTTTGCCTTTAATGAGCGCTAACAGCGTCTTATTTAATAGACTGGCTAATGGCTTGATAATGGCAAAAATTTGAGCAAATTTTATTGTTTTTTTTTTCTTCAAACACGATGAATCCCTCCTTTAAGAGCAAAGTTTTTTGGTAAAAAGAAACATTAATGACATGTCTGATTTCTTTGATTTCTTTCTCGAAAGATTTGGAATCAGCTGAGCCTGTTGCAGGTTTCTTGAGCTAGGTTACAGAGCAAGAATTTTCTTGAAGGAGAAGTTGTCTTAGTTGTTAATTCTATTGCATTGTCTCTCCACCAGAAACAGGATGTAAGTTTCCAAAGCGTTAATTTTTTTGGCTTGTTTCTCGATCAATTTCTCGTTCTTTTCTTATTAATTTAGCTAAATTAATTAGATTAATAAATAAAACAAGTTTTATGAAAGAGATTTTTTTAGGACAAGCCAGCTATAAAATGGTTTTTTATAACAGTGACCAAAAACATTCTATTGGAGAGTAAAGAATTATACAGATAATTGATCTAAAAAACTTCTTCTTTCTTCTTGAAGTGCCGTATCCGCTTAGCGGACGTTGGCTATCATGTTAGCTATAATAATTTTGTTGACAGCGGCGCGAAAGAGTTCGGTTGATGTTTTTCCAAACCATTGTCTTAAGTTTTTCAACCACGATGTTTGTCTCCTTCCGGGCCCTCTTTTACTATTTATTTTACCCTGCATTATTAAATGCAGGGTACCGTATTTTTTGAGATGTCTCATGACGTGCCCGATATATTGTAATTTTCTTATTTTGATGTTTGGGACTACTTTTAGATCTTTGTTCATCCTTCTCATCACGTCTTCATTACGTACGTGGTCCATCCAGCTGATTTTTAGCATACGCCTGTACACCCACATTTCGAATGCTTGTAGTTTTTTGAGTGCGGCTTCCGTGAGAGTCCAGGATTCAACCCCGTAAAGAAGAACCGAAAAGACATAACAACGCACCAACCGCATTCTGAGGCTCAGGATTAAGTCATGCCCGCACAGTATTCTCTTTATCTGATTGAACGCCGCTCTTGCTCTTTCTATGCGGCATCTGATTTCGAGAGTATGATCCCATTGTTCATCAAGCGTGTGCCCAAGGTAGGTGAATTTCTTAACGCGTTCCAGCTGTATTCCGTTTACTTGAATACCGGTATCGCTTATTTGTTGTTTGTTGATAACCATGTACTTCGTCTTTCTTGTATTTAACGTTAAGCCGGAGAGTGAGCAAGCTTCAGTGACGCTATGGAGAAGTCGTATAAGTCCTTCGAGACTATCTGCCATTAGTACAGTATCATCCGCGTAACGTAGGTTGTTAAGTGTTACTCCATTAATTACTATTCCTTCTTGTGCCTGCTGAACTGCCTCATCGAATATTTTTTCGGTGTGTAGATTAAAAATTAATGGTGACAGAGTGCATCCCTGTCTCACTCCTCTCCGGATTTCTATTTTTTCGGTTGAGCGTTCACCTACTCTGATAACTGCCTTTTGCTGCCAATATAGGTTGGCAATGATTCTTAGATCTTTGTCATCAATACCTGTTGTCTTTAAGACCTCAATCATCTTCTTATGTCGGACTCTATCGAACGCTTTTTCAAAGTTGATAAAACACAGAAATACGTCGCTATTGACGTCCCTACTTCTCTGTACCAACACTTCTATGCTAAATAGTGCTTCTCGAGTTCCCAGTCCTTTTCGGAACCCAAATTGTGTATCACCGACGTGGTCTTCTATCTTATGATATATTCGTTGATGAATGATGCTCAGAAATAACTTAAGGACATGGCTCATCAAACTTATTGTTCTGTGATCACTACAATTTTTTGCGTTGGTCTTCTTTGGTATTGTGATGAATGTCGACTGCAGCTAATCGTTCGGAATAATTCCAGTGTTATAGATTGCATTAAAGAGTTGCATCAGTAGTTTCTTTCCCTTTCCTTCTAATAACTTTAACATCTCTGCTGGGATTTCATCTGGTCCGGTAGCTTTCCTATTCTTTGCATTCGTAATTGCTCTTTCTACTTCTTCAGTTGTTATAGAAGGACCAGTTTCTGCATTTGTTACTTCGTGTTCTACATTTCTCTCATCGGTAAAAAGCTCTGTTTTATATTCTTTCCACCTGATCAGGTTTTGGTCGATATCAAGGATTATGTTACCTTCGCGATCTGCTAGTTCACTGTTGGAGTTGCTGTTACGTTTGACACCAGCTCATTCTTTGACTTTTTTGTGCAAATGGAGGCTGTTATATTTTTTTTCAAGTTCTTCGATTTCCCTACATTCATTGCTGAACCATTCTGACTTAGCATTCCTTATTTTCTTTCTGATCTCTTTGTTTACTTCCTTGTATGCCTTTTCATCTCTATTGTTGTATTTTCTTCTTGTCTCCATTAGGTTCAGAATCTCGGTTGTCATCCATTTCTTTTTATTTATGCTAAGTTTATCGTTTTTTAGCTTAGCTTTTCCTGCGTCCATCTCCGTTGTTTTGAAATGGATCCATGATGTCTCGATATCCAATGTCCCTGTACTATGTATCTCCAGTAGCTGACTTTCCACTATTTCAGATATTTCCTGTGCAATGTGCACATCTTTTAGCTTTGTTAGGTCTAAATGTGTTTTGTGTTTGGCATTCTTCTTCTAAAAAACTTACTTGATCTAAAAAGAGTAATGACAGTTGGAACCGGCAACCCTCTTATATAGGTTGGGTGCAAAATACTATCAACACCGAGACCTAGTCAGTAGTCAATTCAATACCGGATTTCTAAAAAACGCAACACGTCCTGCTTATGGACAAGTGCGCTTAAGAAAAAGTAATAAAATCATGGTGTAAATTGCACTTGGGTTTTTCCACAATAACCGTCCGGGTTCTGTTCTTTCTTAAAAAAAAGCAGAGACAAACCAAAAGCAACAAAGACCATTGATCCAGAATCCTTATGTACTATA
Source organism: Tachinus rufipes (assembly GCA_963932245.1). NCBI lineage: Eukaryota > Metazoa > Arthropoda > Insecta > Coleoptera > Staphylinidae > Tachinus > Tachinus rufipes. The sequence continues at coordinate 82,776,796 of OZ010747.1, read as the reverse complement.
TCTAATGCTGTTATAGAATTTAAGTTTTAGAGTTGTAGTAACAGCTTTCATCACGCTTTCCTACAGAAAACCTGCAAAATCTCGAGTTAAAAGAGTTAGCTGATAAAATTGTAAAAAAGAACCCAAAAACCCAAAAGTTAGCCAAAATACTTTTAAACTAGTTGAAAATCTACCAAAATAAACAGCTTAATATAGAGATAATCCAACATATTTGAAGAGACATAAAAACGTACAACACCCAAACGATCAAGCAGGTTATAGAAGATAACTCAAATATGAAGGTTCTAGGGTAAAGGTTCTGGGGTAAGATCTTCAAAATTTTAAACAAGAACAAAGTAATAGTTAGAGACCAACAATATACTAAAGTCTATAGTGCAACCATACCAACAATAGTAATAAATAAAATAAAATTACTAGCGAGATATTGAGCAACGGGGGGAAAAGTATGCTAGGGGTTATACGTATTCTTTTTAACGTATAGTGGAGAGCCAGACCCTACCCTCCTGTCAGAACGTCAATGTAATCATAACACTTAAAAAGAAAAAAGTAGACATTGGTAAAACAGAAAATTATCGCTCTATTAGCTTGTTATCTCACATGTACAAGCACCTGACAAAAATAATTGTAAACCGATTATAGTTGTTAACTTGACAAAACAGAAAAAAACTACTCTGGCAGACAAATGGCATCGAATGTTGACGGAAAATATCTGAATCATCTCCAATTTGCTGATGATATTGTGTTGATCAGTAATGATATAAACCAGTTAAAAACAAAAAACAAGTTAGCATGAAGATGAACTTAACAAAATCCAAAATTATAAACACGCAGTACACCAACATCACTATAGAAAATCAGGACATAGAACAAATACATTTATTTAGGACATAAAATTATGTTGAGTTACGACAACCAGACGGCAAACATTTTAAGACGATTACAGCATAGTTGAGCTGTTTTTGGTAAATTAGGCTACATATTAAAAAATCCAAAAATTCCCAATAGTTTAAAGCAACAAGTCTATAAAAAATGCATTTTCTCGGTAACAACATACGGTTTAGAAACTATGGCACTCACCATTAAAAGTGCTAACCGTTTACGCACTACGCAACGAGCAATGGAACAAGCCATGCTAGGCGTAAGCTTTAGAGGTAGAATTAAGGACAAAGAGATACGCAGAAGAACCCGTGTGACAGACATCATGGCGCAAATTGCAGAACTTAAGTGGAGCTGGACAGAGCACGTTGACAGACTAGACTATTGTCGATGGACAAATCGTATTGTTTCTTGGCGACCAAGAAAAACAAAACGAGGAATTATAAGACTACAAATAAGATGGCTAGACGACGTTAAAAAGGTAGTAGGACAAGCTTGGTATCGCCTAACATAAAATAAAACATTGTAGAAAGAATTAAAGAAAACTTACTTTCAGAAAAGGACAACAATAAGCTAAAAAAAAAAGAAAAAAAGTAACAACTAAGATGGCAATGGTAAGAAAAAAACACAAAAACAACAACTCTTAAATCTAAGTATCTTCCCTACAAACAACAGAAATTTTTACTACTTGCAGAGTTATTAAAATTGACAAACAACAAAGACAACGTATTGCTAATCCTTAATTGCAATTTATAATAGAATGTAATAATATTTTAAAGCAACGTAATGCGCCAACGTTTTGCAATGCGTTACGTAGCAAGGCCATCAACCTTACATTAGCAAATCAGTCCTCATTGTCTGATCATGCATATATTAGATTCAATATTAAATTTAAAGAACGCTTTTTTAGAATACAGAAACGTAAAAAAAACTACACCCAAGTTGAAGATAATCTTTTTCTTCTAAGAGTGCCTTCTCTTAACAAAGGTTGGTTATCATAATGGTAATTCTTATTTTTGATACTGCTGCTAGCAGTAACTCGTAACGATCTCTTTGCATGACGCGACCTAGATATTGCAGTTTTCTTGTTTTTATTGTTTTAATGAGTTTCGTTCTTTATTCATCTAGATTAAAACTGCTTCATTTGTTTTCTTCTCTGTCCATGCTATTTATAACATACGTTGGTACACCCATAGTTCGAACGCTTAGATTTTATCCGTATCTAGTTTTTTGAGCGTCTATGACTCTATTCTATATAGAAAGATTGTGAAGACGTAACATCTTACGAGTTTATTTTTGATTTCCATGTTTAAGTCTCTGTTGGTTAGAAAAAAAATAATTTATAAACGTTGTTTTTGCCATTTCTATTCGGGACCTTATCTCTTGCGTTTGATTGTCACTTTTATTTATTATAGTTCCCAGGTATTTATAAAAACTGTCTCTTTCTATATTTATGTTATATATTGTTAAATTTATAATTGGTCTTTTGAAAACAATCATAAATTTTGATTTTTTGACGTTCATTTTTAGATTGTATTTTTTTGAAAGTTTGTAATATTATTAGTCATTATAGTGTCATTGGCATATCAAATATTGTTTATGGGTTTTCTGTTGATTGTTATTCCGTCTGTTTCATCTTCTAATGTTTTTTTTTTAAATGGCTTTGGAGTATAAGTTAAATAACAAGGCGATAACGTGGTCTTACTCCTTTTTGTAATATTTCAATGTGTTCTGTTGTTTCATTTTTCATATTAGTTATTGCGTTTTGATTCCAATATAAGTTTTGTATGATTTGGGAATTGTAATCATTGAATTCCATTACTTCTAAGTATTTGGGTTAGCAGTTTTTTTGTAGTCGTCTTTGTTTATATCTAAACATCTTTGTAATAGGACATTTATTCCGAATTAGTTCTTAGACCGTTTGTAAATCCGAATTGCGTGTTGCTAATTTCTGTCTCTGTTTTAGCACTTATTCGTTTGTGTATAATTAAACAAAAAAATTAAATGTGTAGCTCAAAAGGCTTATAGACCTGTGTTCAGAGCGGTCTTTTGCATTGTGTTTTTTCGGCATTACTGTGAATGTCAATTTCAACCATTTTTGATTTAATTTTCATGTTGCATAGATCGATCAGTTGTTGTAAGATGTTTTTTTCAATTAATTTGATGATTTTGGTAAAAACCACATTGGGTCTAGCTGCTTTGCCGTTTTTCGCGTTCTTAATTGCGTATTTAACCTTTAGTTATATTTAATGCTGGTGTTTTAATATTTATATCTTAAGACTCTGCTCTGTTAGCTCTAAAAAATTCTTTTAAATACTCTTTCCATCTCTTAATTTTAAGTTTGGAATCTAGAATGATGTTACCGTCTTTAAAGGCCACATTGCCTCTTTTTCCCAAATCCTGTAAGCTCTTTAATTTTTTTGTGCAAGTTGAATGTATCATAGTTTGCCTGCAGTGCTTCTATTTCATTGCACCGATCCGTCATTTTTTTCTTTTGGTTTTCTGATTCTTTTTCTAATCAGTGTTTGTATTTTTTGTTATTTGAAATATCGTTGTTATTATGTTTACGATTTGTGTTCATCAGTCCGAATATTTCTGGTGTCATCCATTCTTGCATTTTCTTTGCTAGTCTGATATTAAGTTTGTTGTTTGCGTTGAGCATTAGTGCTTTCTTCATCTTTCCCCACTTAGTATTTGCAAAACCTTTTGTATCATTTGTTTTGGCTTCAATTTTGTAAAGTTTTATTTCTAATTATTTTATCTTTGCAATGATTAGTTAGTTAATTTGTTAGAATTCCACTAATCTTTCTCTTCTGTTATTAGTTTGGCTCAGTCCATATTGTCTTGCGCAACTATCAACACTTCTTTTGTCAACCTTTGCATTAAAGTCACAGAGTAAAATTGTTATATCATGCTTTTATTGTTATTTTTAGCACATCGTCCAGGTCTGCGTAAAATCTGTGTTGGTGCATATATTTGGATGATGTTTACTGTACCTGCCTGCAATTCTAATTGTATAAGTATTATTTGTTTGTTGTAATGTATGACGTTTGTAACAGAATGACTTGTCTTTGGTTCTAGGATAACTACTCCATACAAGTTTTATGATTTTTTTGTTTCAGAATAGTACATGATTTTGTTGTTAGTTGCACATTGTCTACTTCTTAGTTATCTGACGTCTGCCACTCCTAAAATATTTAACTGTAATGTCTCCATTTTTATTATTTTGGTTTTTTAGCTATTTTAAATAAATTTCTCTTTAGAGTTCCGATTAGAGGAATATAAGCTCCGAAATATTTTATATTGGTTTTAGCCTTTATGATATGCGTACTAGGGATGTTTTAGAGACCTTTAACGCGTTATATTCAATAATGTCAGATATAATTGTCAACTTTATTAAAACCGCTTTTGAAAAAAGCTATTAAACCACTGTCAAATAGACTTCTAACAAGACCACTTGGTAAAACAGCAATTTTAATAAGGCAAGAGCAAACCCTAAAAAACCAAAAAAATAGTGACGGGGCTACTTATAAAACCAGTCTCACGGCAAATAAAATGTCATAAAAAAAATGAAAAAAAAAATGTAAAGGAGATACTGCAAATACGTTTAAAACGGTATCACATGCTTTTGGCTTCAAAAAGTTTTAAGCAAAGTCCGCACTGAGAACATCAGATCTTTGTAGACTAAAAACAAAAAGTATACGTCGGTTAAAAGCACATTGCAAGAGCTGCTGTAGACACATTTTCCAAGTTCTACGCTGATAAAAACTCCTGATTTAAAAGACCTAAAGCCAAAAAAAAACAAACAAAATAGATTGGGATAAAAACTATAATTAATTAAAACAACCTGAAATAGGGGATTAACACATTCAAACTATTTAAGTTGCCAGTAACCGATGAAGTCTATTCTATCGTGCTACAAAAAGTGTTCTAAAAAAACTTTTATGCAAAATCTTTTACAGTCCCAATAATAAAGAAAGTCAAATATTAAAGACTTCTTGATACTAAACTAAACTTCTACACACTCTTGAATAATATAACAACAAAGGCCATTTGGGTGCATTTTGCAACCAAAATAAAGTTGGATACACATAGGACTAACACCTAATAAAAGGTAAGCTATCTATTAGTTGAGTTTTCAATCACATGTTTTTACCAACGGTGTCAATTTTTGCGCCACAATTACATGATAAAAGTGTAGTTATATACTTCCGCAGACAGAAAATGCATTGTTTTACTTTGGAACAACGTTTTGAGATACTAAAAACTTATTTTGAAAATGGGTTTCATTTGTCTGCATCAGCGCCAAGTTGCTTACGTTATTTGAAAGAACTAAAACGCCATAAATCAAAGAAATACAAAAGTTTGGGATAAAAGTGCATAAAACTAGAATGCTGGTAGACAATGCGCGCATCAAGCATACTCATCCAAGACGTTTTTCCAAAATTGTCTTTTTCTTTGAAAACAATGATGGAGCCAACGTTACTGTTACCGGAGATTGTTGCAGGAGCTTGATCACTGATTTTTCTGGCCAGAATAAGACGATATTGATTTACGATAACTCTGGTTTCAACAATATGGGGTAACATCCTATACTGCATATGATACAAACAATTTTTTGCGCACCAAATTCAACAATCGCGTTATCAGCCGTTTTGGCAATGTGAACTGGCCACCTCGCAGCTGCTACTTGACACCGCTGATTTTTTTGTGTGGCGCATTAAAGAAAAAAGTGTATGCTGACAATCCACAGGCAATTGACCATTTAAAGCCAGAACATTTGCAAAGCTTTCGCCAAAATACCGTTGGAAACAGTGGCGCAAATACTCAATAATTGGTCCTGGAGATTGGCCTACGGTTATCTAAATTAAATCATATTCCATACTTAATCGGAATATATACTTTTAAAAATAAAATAAAAATAATTAAGAAATAGGCCGTTTTTTCTTTATGAATGATTAAAATTTCAACTTAAAGATAACCCACTTTTTATATCCAGATAACTATTTACTTTGGTGGTAAAATCTATTTAATAAAATCCAAACTGGTTATAGCTTGCATTAACACTCTAGAAGCAATGAACACAATCTGCAGACTTTGCCTGTTTTGGAAAGACCAAAATATTATAGAAAATCTCATAACAAATTGGCTTGCTGAAAAAAAAATGCCCACAAGACCAAAAAAGAAATAATCCGCAGCAGTTTTATTGCTAAAAATGTTTTGTTGGAAGTAAAAAATGTAACTTAATCTAACGATTTTGTATGTTGCAGATATATCTAACAGCGGGTTAGAAAACTGTAGCATTTGGATCTAGAAAGCTTTTCAGAATAAAGAAGACCAGTTTCCATTTTTATTTTCTTAGTTTTGTGTTTTTTAAAATGATTGCTATAAATTTTTATTTGTATTTACATATATTTATTATTAAAATATATTTACTATTTATGTTAAAAAATTAGTTATTGTTTTATTAATTAAAAGTTTTGCTGTCCGGCTTAATTTAATTAGATAACAAAATTGTATTATTATAAATTTTTAATAGTGATATTATTGAAAACTATACATAAATGAATAAAATGCCATCTATGATATTGAGTAGCAATTAAAAAAAATGTGGAGGCAATATTGTTTACTTACAGATAACTGTTATCATATCATAAAGAATATATTTATTACGGTTTCCATTATAGATGGTGCTTAGTGTCAAACTAGTCTATAATTTGTTAGTTTTAAATTAAATTTAAAAGTTATTATCTTATTTGTCAAATTATTGGTTATCAGAATACCATTACTTGATGTTAGAGTATAATAATATGCTTTGAAATCTAATGTAAGTTATTGGAAGAGCAAAATACACTACTTCTATAAAGTTAGTCCTGAATTTATTTTAATTTTCAAGTTTTACTTCAACTGCTTATACGTCGCGGTGCCCTTCAAGATTCAGAAGCCCCACCACTTTAAATAATAGCTGCGCCACTGACGCATTTAAAATAATTTCAACCTTTTATATAAAACAATTAAAACTAGGCTGTATACTTCTTTATTTTGTTACAGTTTTTTTAATACATATACATATGAAAATTGCAAAATATCAGGAGGTACATTAGCAGTTACAATACATCCAATACCAGTTTGTTCAGAATATTGTATAATGAAAACTGACACAATACAATTATTATTAAAACAAAGCAAAATATTTAATATTACAATACTAATCTAATACTAACAAAAAATTACAATAGTATTGAATAGCAAAAAGATTTAAATTACTATTACTAAACAAACCGGTCATACATTTACATTAACAATACATCCATATATCTGCTTTATATATTTGTTAGTTACTTACACAAACATTCGTTGAATACAAATATTGGTTTTGTATAATTTAATTTTTATTTGTAATCAAAACGACATCTATCAGTGGACAATTTTCAAAAAAAATTATGTTGTATACTAAAAGAGTTTTGTTATTAATGCTGTGTACTAAAAAAAAACTGTTTCAGAGTTCTTGTTTACTAAATTAGTTCGAATATTGGTTTAAAAAATGTGTTTAACTAGAAGACATTGTAAGTGATAATGTTGCTTACTTTTTGTTGCGTTCATTCTTATTTAGACAACTTGTGGTAAGTTTAATACATTTACAAAATATGAAAACTAATTTGTTTGTAAATGCTAAGACAGCTGTTCTGTCAACAATCAATAATGCAACTATAACTTTTGATAAAACTCGTTTTTGGGTTCTACTTCCTAAATAAACTTCATTCACATAACATCAATTCACAATTTTTTTTCTGTTTTATTGTTCTTTAACAATAGTTTTTAAAAATATAGTAGGCCAGGAAGAAAGTCTAGCTAGAAATGTTTAAACATTACTTTTAATTTTTTGTCAAATTAAGCTATTAATCAACATTTCTCTTAACTTTCAACAATATTTTTATTAAATTTTGTACATAAAACATGCCAGACGTAATAAGCAAGAGTATGCAATTTATAGTAATAAAACTAGATGAATTTAACCTTTCCTGAAGTAACCTTTAACTTAAAGTTGGCAACAGAATAAGTTTGAATAAACCATTCATCAACTTCAAACTATTTTATGAAGTTACGGTTTGTTGTAAGCAAAATAGTTAGACAAATATGATAAAAATCTAATAATCAACATAATCATTTTCAAATTAATATTCAACATAATTATTTTCTTTGAAAATTGTTCCTAGCACGATTTTTATCATATTATATATTTTATACACTGGCAACATTCATCTTATATATTTGTATTTATATATTTATTTAAGTGATTAAATTACGGTCAACGAAAAGCAGCTATTGCCGCTATAATGATCGTCGCAACGTGAGTAGGCAATGCGACGCCGGGGGCGGCATTGCAACCATCCGTCTCGCACAGCGAGCAGTACTTAACTTGTACGTTCTCCTTTTTTTCAATTTCGTAGACTTTCTTGCAAACATCCAATCTATCATCTTTAGGAAGCTGGCAACCTCTCAGGATGACCTCTTTACCATGAACTGAAATATACAAATTATATATTATTACATTTAAAATGTTTGTATGTAAAGTTTTAATATTATGCAACATCAACAATTTATTTAATTAATAGTTCAATTTTTGAGCCCGGCAAAGACCTGAACGCTACATATACAGGGTGTTAAGTAAACATGCAACACAAATTTAAAGAGTTAGTTTTTGGCCTATTCTAAAAATATTTAGTTCTATGATGAATTTTGGAAAACACTTTTGTTTTGAAGATACAGGGTAAACAAAAATTGCAACAGTAACAACATTTTATTATCAAAAAGTACATGTAAAGTTGATGCATCTACAATAAATGTTTGAAATGACTTTTTCCAGCCTGGATACAAGCATTCAATTTTTTCGTCATTGAGTGCCAAACTCACAATTATCTAATTTTGCAAGTCGTCCAAATTTTCTACTAGAGTAGCGTAAACTAATGACTTCAGATAGCCCCATAAAAAATAATCCAAGGGTTTAAGTCTGGGGATTGAGCAGACCAGCCTCGACCAATCCAGTGATCTCCGTATGTTGCTGTTCAATAATCACAAGCAACTAAACTAAAATTTGGTGGTGCACCATCATGCAAAAACTACATTGCAATTCTTGTTGCCAATGGTACATCTGAATGTGGTATGGATACAACAAATTGCACTTAAGAATTTTCCAAACTGTCCAATAAATTACATTCAAAATATTGGCAACTTTTTTCGCGGAACTACTTAGATCTACTTATATCATGTCCAGCACATTCTGTTTCAGTTGTACAGTTCTTAATGTCATTAATCTTCTAGATAACTGTAAAAAAAAAGAACAAAAACATTCTAAGTGGATCCCGCGCAACCACGTAGCCTAAAACTTTGTACACATCGATTGCCAAATATTGCAAAAACAATCGCCAAAACCCATAACCTAGTACATTTTTTAACTTGTTTGAGTGTTACAAACAATTTGACCTCGCAACACTCAAACTTATAGTAAAGCCCCAGTAGGCATTTTGATGTATTATAAACTACTCCAATAGTTACAGTAAAACAAACATTGAACAACACCTAGACACCATCTCCATACTGAAAAAAATGTAAGCTCAATTTAAAAAATCCAGTCTTCAAATAGTCAGTCAAGTCCAAAAGCTAAAGCAAAATACTTAAACAGAGATCATCTAACCAGAGATTTAAACAGAATAATTTTGATTAATGCAGCTTTTGCAGAATAACTAATTTAATGTTGTTGACCACCAAGAAGTACATTTTCCGTAAACTTGCGCACTCCTCGCCAGAGTACAACGCAATAAAAACCATTATTATGAGAAAACATCTCTAGAACAATTCCAAAAATCTACTTTACAAAGCAATTTTAGCCTTCGGAGATAGCAACAACCCTTTAAGAACAAACGCGGTTGCACCCTTATCATCTATCAAAGCCTACGCAATGACATAAGGTTCCGGCTTTATATTGCACAAAAATACTGTTCAAATTTTGTCAATTTGGGTTTAACACTATTGTTTAGAAAAGAAAAAATTTGCAAAAAATATCTACTAGAACTTAACCATGGGCTTGGGTGTCGCAGGTTTAAAATGTTTAAGCACTTGCAACACTTCAGAAGTACCTTGAGTTGAGTTAGAACATAAAACAAAAATTTTGTTCAAAGTTTCCGCATACGTGTACAGTGGTACAAATGGGCTTGTAAAGGCCGTTAATGTTAGTAATCATCTTTTTTTTACTACGGTGTTTGTTGTAACTTGTAATGACGTTGTCAGTTCCCAGTCCAATATCGTCTTCATCCAGTATGTTGATTGTAACGTAGTTAGTTGTTCTTGTGTAAGCCACAATTGCCATCTCCAATAATTTGTTTTTGAAAGCAATTTTTTGGATTATCTACCTGGTGGTCAATAAGTGGCAGTATCATTTCAGTCTCTTCATCTTTTGTTATAACCGCGATAGAATCGTCTTTCTTTTTTGTCACGTTTGAAGGTTTGGCTAGAACGGTTACTTTTAAAACCAAGCCAAAACTTGCAGTTTTTTGTAGTTATAAGATTGCCGATGTTATGAGCGAGGCTGTTACTTGCTGAGTTTGCGTTGCAAGTGACTACATTAATCTGTATTAGGCAAATTTAAAATTGGTTCGGTTTGTCTTCCTGGATGCGCACTGTCATTGCAGAGGGTTTGTGTGCAAGCTAGGTCGTTTGGTGTTGTAGAGTCAGGTCAATCACCCATTAGTAGTATTCTCTAGTACCAGTACAGGTTTAGTTTGCAAATAATGTTTATGTAAACTGTGCACGTTTTTTTGCTCCTTCAAACGCACAACAAGATGTGATTATGATAGCAAAACGAACGGCCATTCACTAGCTAAAAGTCAAAATCAACGTAGCCTAAAATGCTCCCGCAACTTTTAGGCAAATTCTAAGACCAAGTAACTATAGATTTTATTTTATAATACCACTCAGACAGGTAATAAAGTAGCTCTGCCATACTGGACCAAGACACGCGGTAAAAATATCTGATACATCAATACAAGTACCCCTAACTATTTTTGTCTTCATTTCTTCTTCATTTTTGTACAGATTTCTAAAATTAGCTTAGCGTATAGTTTTGTTGGCGCATTACTAAAAATGTTGTTGGTTTGAGAATAATTAAACCACAAGTATTATGCCATTAAAGAGAAAATAAAGTTTTGTAGCGTTGTATTTCTATATACAGCGCTTCCACAGTGAGTGTTTTCCGTTGCTGCAGCTATTTCATTTAGTGTAATGTTTAGCAAGTATTTTTTGCAGTTGTGTTGGTTTAGTTTTTTTGTGTTGATGTTGTATAATCTATATAATGTATAATTTTGAGTTATGTTATAAATATTGCAAGCAACAAGAGCAGTTACACACCATCGCAGAGTAGAAACAACCAACAACTAAAAACAGTAATTGCCTACCATCATAATACCAACATGGCTGGCCAGGATCCAAGATTGCTCAAAACGCAAACTGCCATCTTGTGCTTCTACCACCACTAGCAACGAGTCAAAACTAACGTGAAGGCCTATATACAACGTTCCTAGATGTGCTCCCAAATAAAATCAAACCTTTGCAGCCTAGAATTCATCTCCAGTCGCAATCTTCAAGCAACTAGAAAGAAGTGGCCATAGATTTTATTGAACTTTTCAACACTACCTTATTAAGATATAGGGTGACACTTCCATCCTAGACCTGTGCACGCGTTAGATGAAAACTGTGCACATGCCATTTGCGACTAGTATAACTACCATCCAAAAACTGAGAAAATATTTGATACATCAATAAAAGTACCCCAAAATACTTTTGTCCAACAACTAGCCGCAATTTTTAAGCCAATTGTTTAAAAGACTGTGCAGAAATAGAAAATTGTACGCCATACTACCAAAACTTAACATTTGCAATCAAACTCGGTTAAAACAGTTACATACAAAACATAAAATAAATAATCCGCACGTTCCTTGAAAAAAGATTTTTTAAAACTTTGGACAAACTTTTTATAGAACCTAGATTAGAGGTTGCAATAACAACAGGTACAACAACAGCAAGCTATCTATAGAGCTAAACGCTACCCAAAATACGCCAACGTTTGTACTTATGGTCCGGGCATACAAATCATAATGTTTAAAAAAAAAATCTAGTTTACATTTACCATCAAAAGCTACAACTGCTATTAGAGAAAAAATATTTTCACTAAGCTCCAGCCAAACTTCACTTAGCCAGCACTAATTACCAAACAGTCTGACAACATTTAAGTAGATAGAGCTTTTGTCAAAAAAGTTAACAAGTATTGATGTAACGTAAGTATTTCTTATTGGATAATCACATAGATCAATACACTACTCCCATTTAGTAAAATTTAGTTTTGCAAAAAATTTGCCAAAAAACAATTACAGAGCTAAGTTAAGAGAAGCGGAACATTTTGCAAAAACCATTGGGCAGCTTTATAGGGTTGTTCATTACTTTAAAAAATTAAAACCTTTTAAGGTAGCCGCCGGAATAGATTCAAATCAAATTCAACCAGCAATAACAAAGTACAAGTGCAAGAGGTGCTAAATTCTTACTAATTTTATTGTTTTGTCTACATGTGCGGTTAGTACATTTACCAACAAATTCAACATAGAACCTAGAAGTGGACGCTCTTGCTTAAACTACAAAAGCAGACCGACAAAACTTGGAAACTTTTGCCAGTCAGAACATAATTCTTGCACAAAACAGTTTATCAGCTTGCACATAACCCTTTTCAATTTATTTTTTGATAACGACTCTAGCAATGAATTGGCAAAAACGACCAGTTTTTTAATACAAAATAAGTTTAAAGTCAGCACATTACTTAACAATAGCAATTCAAACCACACGCTTTCTAAATTTAAACTTAGCTCGCACCCATCCACGCAAGTGTTTGTTATTAAAATATAGGTGGGCAACACAAATTAAAACTACACGTCCACAAAATTTAAATTTAGTTCCCGCCCACCCGGCCAGATGTTTGTAATTAAAATATTGAATCACAAACACTTGAGCGGGTGGGTGGGCTACAAAAATCCAAACCACACGCTCTATAAATTTGAACATAATTTTTACCCACCCACCCAAGTGTCTGAAATAAGATTATTAAATCCTACACACATGGGCCGGTGGGTGGGGAACGCCAATTTAAACCACACGCCTACTAAATTTAGACTTAGTTCCCACCAACTCACCCAAATATTTGTTATTAGAATATTGGATCACAAGCACTTGGGCTGGTGAGTGGGCAACACAAATCTAAACCATACGTCTACAAAATTTGAACTTACTTCACGCTCACCCACCCAAGTGTTTATAATTAAAAAATGTATTACAAATACTTGGGCGGGTGGGTGGACTACACAAATCCAAACCACGCTTCTACTAAATTTAAACTTATTTCCCAACCACCCACCCAAAAGTTCGTTCCCGCTCACCTACCCAAGTGTTTTAAGAAATTGGATCACAACACTTATGATCCAATTTCTTGATCACAAACACTTCAAATTATTTAACTTTATGATGACTTTTGATCAAAACGTTCGACAACAAATCTTATGACTTCTACTTTAGCCAGACATAAAGAAAATCATGCAGTAGCTCAGGATATTTCCAAAGCATTTAGTATATAGGTCTTAATTGTAAATTTTACCAATAATTTTCTTGACAATAGAAAAATTATAGTTAGAATTGATGACCTTAAAATCATAAATGATGTTTCACAAGGTTCTGCTTTTTTTTCAAATTTATTTTTGATTTACATAAATAAACTTCTTCAAATAGTTAAAAGTTCTGTTCATAGTTTTGCAGTTGATATCATACTTCATATTTTACCACCAAATTAACAAATATGGCAGAGAGTCTTAAAATTTAAGAAATACTGTGAGAAAATCAACACATAATTTATATTTACTTTATTGTATGATAAATCCAACAATGGTACGTGAACAAATAATGTTCTTGTGGAATCAACACTCAACAAATTAAAATAAATAAATTCACTAGCAAAGTTAAATTGTTAATCAAAATTTCTTTTTAGTTCTGCCGTATGCTTTAAGGCCGTTGCAATAAGTTTTTCGTACATTGCAGTTTATTTAAACTGGTTAGTTAGTTGGTTCAAGAAAAACTGGCTAAAAGTATTATGCCAATAAAAAGCAATGTAAAGTCTTATATTGCGTTTTCACAGTAACAATTGTTGCAACTAAGAATTGCACAGAACAAATAAAAAGCTGGGTCCAAATCATTGATGACAACTCCAACAATAAAATACTTACAGCTTCTTGCTTTTTCATAGCAAAAAAACGATTGATAATTCAAACGCGGACATAACATTCCGCTTTTAAAGTTGCTTTTTAAGACCAACTTAATGCCATCTAAACACCAATTCAGTTTGAAACATCTAGAAATTTCTAAACCTAGTAGGAATTAACCAACTAGTCACCATAAACCTCCTTTTCCGGTGTTCTTGCGCACTTTGGGTATAAGTACTATATTAATACATATGTCTTCAAGATTTTTCACATTAGGACAATATTTTCAAAAAATTGCTCATAAATAATCTTCCACACTAAATAACAAAAAAGTCCAAAAATTTCTTGCATATAATAAGAGATCTATTGGGATAAGTTAATGCACTCAGTATATCATTTTTGCAGTATTTTGTCTTTAAGAGGCCGCCTCTTAGCCCCAAATATGGTAATACAGTTGTAATATTGTCAACAAAAATAATAACACGCAAAAGTTTGCACTTTTAGTTCTTTCACTGATCAACAGGTTTAAAAATGGCAACTATACTAAAATAATAACATCATCTTTTCCAATACTTTTCGCTTGTCTTTTACGTGTGTGGTAAAAGACAGCGTCTTAGGTAAAGCACTTCAAAATATTTGCGCTATTTATTATGCACTGTCTATAGCTGTCTACCAAGTGCTCCTTCAAACAATTTTTCAATCCGCGCTAACCACGGCAACGGCTTTGTGAAATAATTACTAACCCAGCTCACAATTACAATAAGTATGAGTATAGACAATTGACGTTACCACCATACAAATTTTTTGCTGAAATTTGCGGTTTTTGCAATCTTTATAGTCTTGGACATTGCGTTAATAATAAATTAGATAGAAATCAAACTAGCCTTTTTTTCCAGTCTGCTTTACAGCAACTTGCTTTTTACATTCAAACGTTAAAAAAGTTTGCAAACAAAAGTTTTTTGGTCTTTACCTTTTTAATAAAGACAGGTGTGCCTCTCTATTAGAAGTTTAAAAAGTAATTAAAAAGAAAAAAACAAGAAATTCAGTGATAAAGCAATTTACCAACTTCCTTGTTGTTTAACTTCTGGCTGTCGTTACTATTTTCTGTTTCAAAAAGTCCTAGATATTTCTGTCTATGTTATTTGGGTGTTTCTTAGTTCTGCCACTCTCGTTCTTACTTTGCTATAATAATGCCAATGTTTTGCTTATTTCTTGGTGACTATTTTTATACGTCTTTGTTAAACTCCTCAAATTTTTTTCCAAACAGCCTCTTTTGCATCTTTGATTACTTTTAAAATTTTTATTATTATAATTAGTGATGGGCATAATCGATTATTTCAATAATCGATTACCTAGTATTCGATTAATTTAATAATCGATTAATAATCGATTATTTACCCCCCATCCCCGATTAGTAAAGTTAGTATAAATTAATTTTTAATGTTAAAAATATTACGTTTAATTAGGCCTCTGTAAAATTTTAACATCGATGTTAGTCAAAATTAATTTTTAGCCAATCAGTTACCAAGTTTTTTTTTAATTATCTAGCAACGTTCTAAAAATTAATTAACGTCGCTGTTAAAAATATACAGAATACGGCCAAATTTCAGTTATGTTAATATACTTAAAATTAATAAGTTAATTTAAATGTTATAAATAATAACATTATCTGTGTTTTATTTAAAAAAAAACAAACTGTTTTACATAATAAAATAAAATCAGTTTAATATTTTATTTAACAACTGAAAACATTTTAGTAATTAAAAAACAACATTATTTTTATTAATGTTTAAATCAAAAAAATTATACATTTAATTAATATCACAATCACGCAAACAAAAATATCGGCTGTGAATGAAATTCGAGCAGAGAGATGGGTCATTGAAAATAACAATTGTCTCCAGAAAGTAGTTACTACTTTTATAATCGATTACGGGACTCGCATCGGAATCCAAAGCCGAGCATCGAGAAGTACAAGCTATGCGGCTTTCGAGAAAGCGATGCGAGTCCCTGAATCGATTATAAAATGCGAGTCCTTGAATCGATTATAAAAACTGATAGACGAACATAGAAATTTATTATTTTTAATACAGTTTGTGTTGCTTTGTTGCACTAAATTTATATATCGATAAAAAATATATTATATATTTTATATTTTAACTTGAATGAAACCACCATTCAACGAATCTAGACTATTTATAAACTATACCGATCCCACTAAATAAAACCAAATAAGTTTGCACGTTTGTGTTAGAGTTTTTATGTATTATGACTTTTGTTTGGGATGTGTGAAGTTGATTTTTTTTTTAATAAAACAATTAATTGAAAGTGTACATAAGATTCATTACTAATGTAATAGTAATTAGTTAGATAAGATTACTGATTATTTATTAATAATAACACATTTACTTTTTAAATAATTTAATAACGCTTCAATTTTCAACAATTCATAATGAACATGATTTTATCGTTAACAGAGGTTTTTATACTCTCGATCTTGAATATCGATGATGCAGCGTATATATATACTTCTTGATTTTCTTGAATTCATTATTTATTTTTAAATAGATAAATTTTAAAATTTAAAACATTTCGAGTCGGCAATGAATCGAGTTTATAATGACTCAAGTCGCTAATGACTCGAATTGTCAATGATTCGAGTTGTAAATGACTCGAATTGTCAATGACTCAAGTTGTAAATGACTCGAGTTGTCAATGACTCGAGTCCTTAATGACTCGAGTCCTCAATGACTCGAGTTGTTTAATTTATTGACTCGAGATGTTTTATTAATCGATTCAGAATCGATTAATGACTCAAGTTTGCCATCACTAATTATAATAGCTTTCTACTGTTTGCTTACGTCTTTTTTTATAAACTCTTTATGCATTTATTGGAAATTGTACGTTATGTAAATTTGGTCGTAATTAGTTTTGATACAAATCCCAATTTGTTTTTAAACACCCAATTTGTCAAGCTTTTTTTTATTTCTTGAAAAACTCTCCGCTATAAAAATACTACAACCAACTATAACTTGGCCAAAAGAACAACTTGCAAACGTCAAAGCAGACAAAAACCTTGACCTGACAACAGCGTTGACACAATTTTAATTTGCAAAATACAACTCAGATCATTTTGGCATTGAAACAAAAAAAAAACAATACTAACTTTTGGTCTTTTTCCCAACCAACAATATACTTAATAAGTAAAAAAATTAATATACTATGCCTTAAAGAAATCTCAAGTCGTGGCGGGTTGAGTATGGAAGACCGTTTAACGATTAATTCAAAAGAAGAAAAAGCCAATGATTCACTTAGATAACTCACAAATTACTTCACTGGGTTAACTTAGTGGGTTAAATTAATAACATAGAATAAATAATATTAACTTTATTTTAATTCAAATGCATTAATTAATAATGGTACGAAATCAAACAATAGAATGAATTCATTATATGTAAACAACATTTACATTATTAAAAGTGTCAAATCAGCATTTGATAAAAACATCCAGACGTAAATATTTACAATTAAAATAAATCAGGTAGACAATAATATTTACTATAATTTATGCTACGTTAGTGTTTTAAGTACCCGTAACTCGTGCAATGCTAAGAATACTAAAACAATTGTCAAGCCGTTTACTACGTACTATAGAGAAAAAAACAAATCTTTGTCTAAATTGACTTACAACAGAAACACACCACAAACAACAAGACCACATTTTAGATCTCATAAACATTGTAAATTTTAACCAGAATTTTTTACGCTTTTTTAAGCTAACACAAAAGATTAACTTTAAAATGAATCATTTCCAAGTAGAGAACAAACCACAGGTTCCAATACTATCTTAAACTGTTTTTATAACCAACTACCTTAATCAGTTTTTTTACATTTTAGAACTTTTTGCTATTATAACGTCAAGGTCACTATTAAGTGCGTAGTAAACCAATACTAAAAATCCATTACAAACTATCAAGTTGGCAATGTTAGCTGTTAGATACATCAGTCGTTTGGCGTTTTTGTTAAGAAAGAAAATAAAAGTCAAGTGACTAAGCTGACAAGCACATTAACAGTTAACAAGTGCAGCAATAGTAGTTTTTTATCAAAAAAGTGCACTGTAGTTTTTTTAGATTTTTGGGATCCCACACTTTGCTTTGTATGAGCTAGATCTTAGTTGTATTAGCCTGGATGAGAAGTTACAGTGTAAACAAGTTATAAAACTTCTGAAGCAATCTATCATTGTTGTAAAATGGACAATATTTCAAAAAATTGAGGAAATTTGCTGTTAAACAAATGGAATTAGAAATGTGCCTTTCCGTGTTTTTGGTGAATTATGTTCCCACATTCAAGAATATGTAAACTGAAAGTTTGAATAACACCTTTGAGTAAAGCTTTTATTGTACAATCATTTAATGAGTTAACTTGGCAACAGTTAAGTAAAGCTTTCTCTAAGCAATTTGTTCAAAATTACGTAGTTTTGCTATGACTTTAATGTTGATGTATTGTGATTACAGCAAAATTAAACCAAAACTACACCAGATCTGAAGATGATAGCAAGTTCATGTCAACCGTGTTTTTGAAATCCTCAACGTGTTGTCTTTAAGTAAATTAAGTATTATTTATTGCCTGATTTTTCCACATTTCATTAAAACATTGAAAAAAATAATAGTTATTTTAAAAATAATTGAACTATTTAATACTTTTTTGAGTTATGTATAAAATCAATAAACAAAAAAGATGAGTTTTCTTTTGTTTAATAAATTATTATATAAATAAAATAATCCAAAAATACCAGTCTAACATATAAATATTAACACGTTTCCTTTGAGATAGTTTATTGCAAGATAAAGAGGAGTTTGTCTGGTTAATCGAGGTCTATTTTCAACTGTCTACGATTGTTATCCAGACTAGATGAATGGAGTAACGTCTCTTTTTATTCTTGTAAAATATATTGTCTGGATGAGACGGAGATGTTTTTGGATATTGTCCAAAATCAATAAGAATTCATCTCAAGATATCACAAGTGGTCTGAGAGCAAGCGGACGAATGAATAGAAAGCAAAAAATATGATCGATTGTTAGCATAACAACGAAAAATAGTTTGTAAGGTCGAAATAGTTTTTTGGATTTGTTGTGGAATATAATGATGAAAATTTATTAGTCTAGTCTTTTATATTTGAATATATTTTTTTAATAAAATGATAGATTATAATCTATGATTCTTATCTAAGCTAAAAAGTTAGTTGACATTTACATATGAGAGATCAATATATAGATAATAAATTGTGCGTCTGAGATCTATTTTGATGTAAAATTAATATAAATTATTTTATTAATAATAATGTTTTAAACAAAAATATTTAATATAGATTTTGAAAAATGATTAAAATAAATGATAAAGCGTTATATTTGTTTTAAATAACCCGATAAAATTTTCAAATGGTATTAAAATGTCAACAAACGGAAGCCGCACTTGTTATCTTTAAAGCTACTATCGATTATGCGGTAGCACCGACCTGCAAATAGGATTACTAACTACATTTGTACTCACCTTTCGTCACCTGCTTGAGACAATTAAGT
This sequence comes from Tachinus rufipes, assembly GCA_963932245.1. Taxonomy (NCBI): domain Eukaryota; kingdom Metazoa; phylum Arthropoda; class Insecta; order Coleoptera; family Staphylinidae; genus Tachinus; species Tachinus rufipes. Next base: position 82,757,052 of record OZ010747.1, on the reverse strand, counting down.
GGAACGAGATTCTCATGAAGTTGGACTTCGAAGATTTTGGCAAAGATAGGATCCAATCGGCCGGCAAATTGTGCGGTCTTAGTAAGCCCATCCATGCCACACTTTACCTTTTCTAAACGATGCTTTTCCGGATTTAAGCAATCCGGATTTTCAGATGATAAACAGCTGTAACATTCTATGCGCTCAATGCAAATACCTGAAATTAAAAAAAAAGTATATTAGTCGGGTTGGGTTAAAGGAATCGATATGGTTACATGCTTGTTGAAAATCAATTTTGTTTGTCTCAACTGGAAGTTGTAAGAGGATTAAAGTTCATTGCTATTTTTGTAACGTATAGTAAATGATGGTGTACGTGATCTACCTCAAATAAGTTTAGTTTTAATATATTATTAGATTAGTAATAATTATGAATTATATTTCTCTTGTTATTGAAAACTTATTAAACTATATGTAATAAATTACAGATTAGTGTATTAGAACAATCAAATAGATTAATGAACTGAAAAATTAAAGATTAATTTATAAAACTAATTGAATTCTTAGAAAATTTGAATTTATTTATGTATTTCTAGTATAACCAATAAAAATTCCGCGCCCATAATCGTAAACCCACCCTAACATTTGTTATCAAAGGATTGATGTTTTAATTTTTTTTAATGACAACTGAGATGTCTTCTTTAAGATTTTATAGCTGCAGAAGTTTTAATAGTAGGAATAATATCCAACTTAATAATTACAAATACTTCAGTGGGTGAGCATGGTACAATAGTATAGATAGATAGATAGATAAATAGATAGTTTACTAATGTTTAAAATTAAGAACATTAATTTTTACACAAGTCAGGATTTATCTGTCTCACACTCATACAAAATGACAGAAAATAGAATACTAAGACAGTACGCCGGGAGGCAGTAGTAGCAATGTTGATGAGCACACTCTGACCACGTGACAGATCAACTCACACAAACCTGTAGAATGTTTTTTGCGCAGTCAAGCAACACACCTTGGTCTTACTCCGTATTTTACTAAAAACAAATTTGACCAATTCTTTTCCGGCAAACGAGTGCCGGAAAAAAATAATTAAAACCAATCGAGAGTCATGACATAGTTTAAGAAACGCACCAAAAGCCAGCTAGAAATTAAAGGTAAAGCTTTCGCAACCTCAACAAACAACCTGCAAATAAATAGCGTAAAAACAAAAAGACTCAGAGTAGAGATAGTTGAAAAACATTTACTCCCCAAATCACCATCAACGAAAAAATAGTAGAAGCGCTCAGGGGCTATACACAATTTTACTAAGCTGCAGTTGTTAAAACCAAACCTTTCACCATGACTATCTTTCAAGCCAACCCACAGTTTTACTACAAACCACTGAAGACCAACATTCACTTAGGAAATAAGAATGCAACCTTCTTACTAGTCACGCCAGCACTAAAAAAAGAAATGATACTGGCAACCTTTAGCTAATAATCAATCATGCTCACCGTTTATTGCTAATAAAAAAACAAACGCCGCCCCAAATAAAGAACAATTGCTAAATTTCTTAGGATTGTACTTTAGAAATATGTCCTAAGCTATTCAAAATTAATAACCCTATTTATAGAGGAACAAAGCACCAACCACTGATGCTAACCCAACCAAAACCAAAGCTACCGTTTCTGCTACAAATGGACGCATGCAACATCGGCGTAGAGGCAGTTTAATACCAAAAAAAAAGTCTCAATCTTATACAACAGTGCAAAACTTACCCTCAGCCAAACCAGGTACCACTCCAACTAGTTGGAATTTATGGCTATTGTGTGGATTGTTAAAAAAAATTGAGCTTACCTAAAGACAAGGCGTGTACGCTACGTATAGTTAACTAAACCTTGGTCTGGTTACATAACTTGACAAACAATAAAGCAAAGTTAAAAAAATGTTCACTCCTTTTCCAAAAATTTAATTTTAAAGAAAAACACATTCCAGGCTTGATAGTGCCTTGTCTAATGGCCTCAGTTGACACTCAAGCAATAATATCATTGCCAGCTTAGTGAAAACTACTCTACTACTCCCACTACCAAACCTATCAGTATACGTTGTATTTAACAAACTCGACCAAGGAACAGCTGTAAAATCATTGACTAAGAAGCAGTGCCAGCCAAACAAGAACAAACCAAATTTCAACCATCTCTACCAAAAGTAACTCCAGAGCCATTTTTACAACTTTGCCCAAGCAAAGTTTTATTACTTTGGCAAACAAATTCTTCTAAAAAGATTTGTATTGTATCTCTAAAACTACTGCAAACTCACAGCATTGTACACTAAAAAAACACTTATTAAACCCATCACTTCCTCAAAGACCACAAAACTTTTCCAACAACCTTTCTGAGCGTGCACACACTTAATTAAAATACGTCCTTAAACAATTTTTACTAACCGCTGCAGGCTATAGGAAGCCTAATCTATACAATTAAAAGGTGTCCTTAACTCCTTCCTTAAGCCTCTATTATGATGCTTACAAGCAGCAAGTAAATACCAAACTGAGTTATCATTTAGATTTGACGTTGGTAAATATTCATCTTTCAAAAAACCAAAAAAGTTCTGATTATATCTCTTCTAACAAATAACGCTCAAAAACCTTGATACGATCAAGCAAGACAAAATACAAACAAAAAAAGATTGTAAACCGGAAAAGCAATCAACAAAAATCTTGAAAGAATAAAAGACGCCAAGAATAAACTAAAAATAAAACTACTAACCCGTTCACAATTAAGATCAGGTACTGTCTACCCCCTATGTATAACAACATTAAAACTACAAAACAATGTTGGTAAACATTTAAACCAAGAAAGTTTACTTTTAAGGTTACCAATATTATCTAAAACTACTTCAATTTAGCTACAATTCACACAAAGGCCCGCATGAACTCTTTTGCAAACTAAAAAAATGTCAGGCAGAAACTAATTTTGAAAAAAAAATTAATAAATTAAAAAATTAAAAAATTAAAAAATTAAAAAAATATTTATTCTAACAACACAAGCAGCCGACGAGAGCAGACGCAAGATAGAAGAGCTCCCGCAGTAACTGCAGTTATTATTGCAATCCGCACAACCAGGCAGTTCCCGGTCATGACTGCATCTACCAGCAAGGCCCGCACCTGAGTTGCCTGAGTTGTCCGTTGGCCAAATACTGGGGATTCTTAAATTAAAATTTGTATGTGAATGCTTTGAACGGTGAATGTATATTCATTGTTGAAAAAAAAGGCTGAATTCCCCAGTCGTCTCGAGCGACCGGCAGCTGTTTACAATGCGCAGCACGTAAGGTATGCGTTTCCTACAATACTAAAAAGACGCAGCGCGCGGAGAGATTATACTGCTTCCTGACTCTACCGTAAAAGTCAATGTCTTTTCAGAATACTGACAGAATAATCAATTATTGTTAACAATTTCATGTTAGTTGGCTTAATTCACTTATTGAGAACTTTACAACAAAATTAATTTGAATAAAATTTAATTTTCTACAAAATTTGTGGAAATCATTTCCATTGTTGTATACATATGATTTGGATTGGAGTTGCCCACCTACCCGCCCGAGTGTTTGTGATCAAATTTCTTTACTACAAACACGTAGGTGAACAGGCGGAAACTAAGTTCAATCTAAGAACGCCTCTAGTTTGGATTTGTGCTCCCCACCTACCCGCCCGAGTGTTGGTGATCCAAGTTCTTTGCCACAAACACTTGGGCGGGTAGGCAAAAACTAAGTTCAAACTAAGTACGCGTCTAGTTTGGATTTGTGTTCCCCACCCACCCACCCAAATGTTGGTGATCTAATTTAATGACTACAAACACTTAAGTGGGTGGGTAAAAACTAAGTTTAAATGTTCTGGACTTCGAGTTTAGATTTGTGCTCCCCACCTACCCGCCCAAGCGTTAGTGATCCAATTTCATGACTGCAAACACTTGAGTGGGTGAGCGGGAACTAAGTTCAAACTAAGTAAGCGTCTAGTTTAGATTTGTGCTCCCCACCCACTAGCCCAAATGTTGGTGATCCAATTTCTTAACTACAAACACTTGGGTAAATGGGCAAGAACTAAGTTCAAATTAAATACGCGTCCAGTTTGGATTTGTGCTCCACATCTACCCGCTCAAGTGTTGTTGATGCAATTTCTTTGCCACAAACAATTGGGCGGGTAGGTAAAAAATAAGTTCAAACTAAGTACGCGTCTAGTTTGGATATGTGTTCCCCACCCACCCACCCAAATGTTGGTGATCCAATTTAATGACTACAAACACTTAGGCGGATGGGTAAAAATTAAGTTTAAATGTTGTGGACTTCGAGTTTAGATTTGTGCTCCCCACCTACCCTCCCAAGTGTTAAAAATCAAATATCGTTACCACAAACACTTTGGTCGGTAGACGAAAATTAAGTTCAAACTATGTACGCGTCTAGTTTGGATTTGTGCTCCCCACCCACCCGCCCAAGCGTTAGTGTTCCAATTTCATGACTGCAAACACTTGAGTGGGTAAGCGGGAACTAAGTTCAAACTAAGTAAGCGTCTAGTTTAGATTTGTGCTCCCCACCAACTAGCCCAAATGTTGGTGATCCAATATCTTGACTACAAACACTTGGGTAGGTTGTCAAGAACTAAGTTCAAATTAAATACGCGTACAGTTTGGATTTGTGCTCCACACCTACCCGCCCAAGTGTTGTTGATCCAATTTCTTTGCCACAAACACTTGGGCGGGTAGGCGGAAACTAAGTTCAAACTATGTAAGCGTCTAATTTAGATTTGTGTTTCCCACCCACCCGCTCAAGTGTTAAAAATCAATTTTTGTTACTACAAACACTTGGTTGAGTAGGCGGGAACTAAGTTCAAACTATGTGGCGTCTAGTTTGGGTTTGTGTGTAAGTTTAAATTAAGTACGCGTCTAGTTTAGATACGTGCTTCCCACCCACCCGCCCAAGTGTTAAAAATCAAATTTCGTTACCACAAACACTTGGATGGGTAGGCTGGAACTAAGTTCAAACTAAGTACGCGTCTAGTTTAGGTTTGTGGTCCCCACCCACCCGCCCAAGTGTAAATGATTTATTTTATTGACTCCAAACACTTGGGTGGGTGGGCAGCAACTAAGTTCAAACTATGTACGCGTCTAGTTTGGATTTGTGTTCCCCACCTACCCGCCCAAGTGTAAGTGATTCAATTTCTTGATTACACTTTTGAGCTCGTAGGGAAACTACAACCTAAACCTTGCCCAAAGAGGTCGTGACAACACCACCAAACCCGGAGCACTAAGTACAAGCCACTCAAGAGATCGGCCGAGAATCCGGTCAACTCCAGCCCATCCTACAAAAAACCAATGAATACGCTAGAGTTAAAGAAAAAGTTGAAAAAAACCAGAAAGGATCCTAGTAAGTCTTTTTCATCTTCTCAAAACTCTGGGCCTTCAGCCAACTCCGCCAAGTGCTTTCAGCGCCAAAAGAGTCTTCAGTCTTCAAGATCAACCCGTCCTGGTCATAAGTTTCGTGATTTAATACACCTTCCAACTAAGAGCTAAAAAACCCCTCATGTAACCATAAATACAGTTAATATAAGACAAGATACTAGGCTTATACGTATTACACTCCGGTTTAAACTACTCGCTGATAATCATAATCTAGAGTGCCCTACACACCCGCCCAAGTGTTGGTGATCATAACCTCCTCTTTTTTTGACTAAATTTCTTCTAACACTAGCAGAGAGCAGAAACTTTTATTTTATTGATAACAAACACTCGGGTAGGTGGTTGAACAGTTCAGTTTTAATTGTTTGCTGGTAATCATAATCTGAAGTGCCTCACCTACCCGCCCAAGTGTTGGTAATCAAAAGATTAAGTATACCCTTCTCATCCTATAAGTAAGAGACTTCTAACACTAGCAGAGAAAAGAAACTTTTATCTCTTTGATAACATACATTCGGGAAGTAAATAAGCATTTCAGTTTAAACTACTTGCTGGTAATTAGAATCTAGTGTAACTTGTCCACCCGCCCAAGTGTTGGTGATTAAGAGATTGATTATAAACTTCTCCTTCTCTGACTTCTAAAGCATGCAAAAAGGAAAAACTTCCAATTTATTGTTAACAAACTGTTGGGCGGGTCAGCAAAAATCAAAAATGTTTTATACTAAATTTGTATAAAATTGTAAAAAAAGGTAAATGTTGTACAAAATTGTTTGGAAATTGCAAAACTGCTCGCTGGTAGTCATGATCTAAAATGCCAATTTTGACTAAATTAGTATAAAATTGCTCAAAAAATTTATTTGTTGCTCAAATTGATCTAAATTGACAAAATTGTCCTGTTTTAACAATAAATTTGCGCAAAAAACATTTCTCATCAAATTCATCAAACTGTACAAACTTGCCATGTTTTATACTAAATTTGTATAAAAGAAAAGAATGTAGAAGCATTCGTCAACTCAAAGGTTAGCCACAACTTACACTACTAAGTTACAAGTACCAAACACAAAGCAAGACAATGAGTAACACAAACCAATTACACTGCTTTTCCTTAAACCACGGACAAAGTATCAACTATTATCAAACTTACTCATTTTCCTACTAACCACAACAACACTGAGAAGGAAAAAGTAAATCTTGCCAACCCTTGGCTTATAGATTTTCTCAACCATTGCATACTTTATGGCAAGGCTTAATACTTCACAATATAATGGATACTACAAAAATTGCTAACATTTGCTGTTTTAACATGCATTCTCAAAACCTGAAGATTTTAATTTAGGAATTCCTGGTAGTTCACAAAGCAATTCAGAATAATATTAAACCCAAACGGTTTTTTTTCAAAGTTACCAATATCATTCCAAAGTACATAAGTTCAGTGACAAAAACCATCACCAATTTTTTGGCAAAGTAGAACAACATTTTAAACAAAATAAAATTTTCCCAATTGTATACCACCGCTTCCTAGTGCAAAGCTCAAAAAAACTCATATCTTCAAAAAACGACACAAACGTGGTCGCTTAGATAATATTACAAAATATTGAAGCAGTACGCCAACGCGGCATTATTAACGCTATCAATACACTGTGATCATGCAGTACCACAATCCTAAGAAACATGTAAAATGTTTTTGAGATACCAGGCCGCGCTGTACCAGCAGATCTGCCCACATCAATTGGAACAGATAATATTGCTCGTAGATAAACTTTTGAGCGAGTACCTTGTACCTAATCTAACCCAACCAAACCGCCAAGAGCCAAACATAAACAAATTAAAGACTAGTCATAAACAAATTGTTAGGCCTCTCTGGCTCAAAGTAAACAACTCATCGAAACATCATCGAAAAAAGTAGAAGACATTTCTGTGCCAAACTGATTTTTGTTGCGCTGACTAAACTTTAAGCTCACGCGTATGGTCAACATACTGCCTTAGTACAACTTAACATTAAATTAAACTAAAGTTTTTTTTGGCATAAATACCAATTGGTTTGTCCTAAATATACTTGGTCGATTCTGTAGCACGCATCATCAGACAAAACTCACTAATGCTTTGCTTACATGTCTTACCGCTTAATGTAGTCCCTGGCTTTTGTAAAAAGAATTGCAAGTAAATATAAGTGCACTATCAACATAAAACCAAGAAAACAAGCAAATAATACTAAATCATACAACTTTGTTCAAATCAAAATACTCTCACAGTTTTTAGCCAAAAAAGTATGATGCAAAAAATGTAATTTTAGAATACTAAATGCTTTATAAATTTACTGTTATTAAAACCACATGCTGTTATTCTTTTACAACCTACAGATTGTGCAACGGTTTTTACTATTTAAAAGTTGAAGTTATGTCAACAACATCCTCATTATATATCATCGTGGCTAAAGCTTATCAACTTTTAGGATTTGTCAAACGTTACTCTAAAGAGTACAACGTTCTAGTACACCCACATTTCGAGTATTGTTTAAATGTGTAGTCTCCATACACCGCCGTCAGATTTAAAAAAAGTTGTTTTGTTTTTTGTCGTATAAATGCAACATTGTAGGCAGCTACACTGAACTACTTTCTACATTTAACATGACCAGCCTTGAAAAAAGACGTTTTAATTTTGACGTGACACTAGTTTTTAAAGTGCTTCGCAGGATTTTTGACTGTCCTGACTTGCTCAGCTTAATTGGTATTTATGTCCCAGCTTTACGTAATAATTACTTATTTTATATACCGTACAAACGTACATTTTATGCGCATCACTATGCCTCCACACGTATTTTGCGGCATGCCAACAAATTTAAAGTGAATTTTTTTAAAGATTTTTTTAATACCGTGTGACGTGCACTTGTCACTCATTCTTATTTTTAGTATTAGTTCTTTATGTTTAATTTATGTTTTTTAAGTTGTAAATATATACTTATTTTGTAATGGCTTCCGACTAGTACATAAATAAATAAATAATTCTTTTGACATTTAAACAATTATTATGTTTTCGGTCTACTTAAAGACTAACAACTAATAAAAATTTAAATAATTTTTTTGTCTGTTCTTGTCTATTGCTCATACTACACTATACAATTTTATCATCATAGACTAAAAAACTTTTAGTACGTTTTAAAAAATCAGTTTAGATAAGGTATTCCATTCTAGATAATTATTTTTATATAATAATTCAATACGACCATAAAATATAATTTGTTATTTATAAGAATTTATATGTTATTCTATTCTACGAAATTATAACTTAAAAACTTAGAGATAAGATTAAATATATAATTAAGTTTTCCAAATAAAAATCAGGACATCCCCGGATCTGCCGGGCATAGGTTTTTTTTTAATTAACAATAAAGAATGTTGACATATTTAAATTAAGCAAATATTATAAATAAATAAAAATATAACGTAAATTTATATTTAAATAAATTTTAAAAATTAACCAAAAGTTTTTAATGTGTTATGAGCATAAATTTTAATTTTTTACTTTTACAAAAAAGCATAATTGAAATTTTTATTAATTTGTTTCCAATTATTTTACTAGATTTATTTAATTCAAGTTTTCATCAACCAAAAACCAATACCGTTACCAATAAATAGAAATACAAAAACCAAAAACATCATTTGCAACTCAAGTTTGCCCAAACAACGTACAAATTTATTTTAATTGTGCGTGAAAAATTCTATAACATTTTGATGAGCAGTTGCAATAAAATTTAGAACTATTTATTAATTTATATAAAAATAAAATCAATATACTTTAATGCATCTAATCATTATTTTAAGAAATATTAATCATTTTTCAGAGAAGCTTGTTTTGTATTCAAGATAATATTTATAACAAAATATTTAATACTTCAATTCTAACTAAATATTGTGCAATAAAGCAAACAATAATAATTCGTCATTTATAAGAATGACATAATTCTATTTAGAGATGAGATTAAGATTAGGTATATTATTATGCTTGGCAAATACCATCGGGAAATCACCGGTTTTGTTAAGTATAGTTTTTTTTTAAATTTAACTAAGGTATGTTGAGATATTTAAAATGTGCAAATATTGTAATAAGTAGTAGTTTAATATATGAGTAATTCTAAATTAAATAAATACATTTATATAATAGTTTGAAGAAACATATTTGCAAGTTCTAATAATTTAGTTTAATAATTTAATTTAAGTTCAAGTTCCAGTTGAAACATAAAAATAAGACAACTAAAAACAACCTAAAGATGTTCACCCACAAGTCAAAACTTTTGTTGACATGCATACTAACCCAATTCACCCACCACCAACGTGACGAGCATCATTGCATACCCCTCTGTATCTAATCATAAAGTATAGGTTTTAGATTTTAAAAAACCCATTTCGCAAGTTATTAGACAATTGATTGACATTGATAAACATATTGTAGGCACTTTTATATTTTTGCTACTCCCCAACAATAGTTTCATAAACTCAAACTTCTCTTGCGCTAGGTGGCAGAAACAGCATGTAACGTATCGTACTTTGCAATACGCTTAGCCAATCACAAACAAGCATAGAGAATATTTTATTTTTTTATTTTGTAGAGTAAAATTATAGCATCAGCATCTATTTTTAAAACAAGAGTTTTGACGCAACTGTAATCTCTTAACACACACTCTCTTATAAAACCCGACAACCGTTTATAGCCAAACACGCTAAATAAACAGATTTTTTTTTTATAATACATAGTGCTTTAAAAAATTAAGTTACTAACTCTGTTTCTCTCATTTCTTCTAACAAAAAGACAGCGCAATCCTCCCTATCATTAAATTCAGTAAATGAAGAACCTGGAAAGATGCATGCATATGGCAGAAATAAATCGTCCTTATTGAAGGATAATGAATTACTTATTAAATTGGTTTTTAATAATAAATAATAAAAGTTAATATATTATATTACTAAATGAAAAGATGGCAACGTTGTAGTCACCCAAAGATGTACGCGCGACGTATGCGAAGATAGCAAATGTTAACGTTCCGTCGCAGCCGAAGAAACTCCCGCTACATTTCAATGTGCATGGAAAATAACCAGGGTGCCGGTGAAACAGTTTTAAAAGGAAAACCAGTGAATAGTGAAAGTAATACAGGAGTTATGATACAACCATCACAAAGTGAAAACAGTGATGTAGTGAATTCTTACAGTAGTGGTAAAAATTACAAAGGACAGAAAAACAATAGCACAATAAATAAAAATAATAAGCTAATTGTATGGAAATGCAAAACAACTGTTTTAGGTAATAAACGACTTGCTTGGCTATATATTAGTCGAGTACGTACATCAGCAAGTAAGGAAGATATTGAAAGCTATATTAAAAGTAAATGCGATGTTTCTACTATCATTTTGAAAAATGTTATTACTTTAGGTAACAGTCAATCGTTTCGTCTTGGTATTGATAATAACCTATTGGAAACATTAATGAATGGAGACTTTTGGCCAGAAAGTGTTGCTATAAGAAGATATTGGCACGACAGGAACAAAAAGAAACCATTTTTAGACCAGAAACAATACGACTGAATTTAAATACAGGTACTGAAAACAAATAATTAAATATACTGTTTATAAATATTCAATCTGTTAACAATATTGTAAATAAATTTATGTAGTTATAAATGTAAGCACCCCATAGTATGTATGATGAAGAGAAATCTGTTGTCGTCGACTTCTTCTTTTGGCCCGATTTCTTATTTTGAATTGCTCTGTTTTGAGATCTTCGGGAACAGACACAAGCTCACAGATGATACCATTCAAATGCATCCTTGTAATTGAAACTAATAATACTTTTCAATGTTTATTTTTAATAATAAAATGTAGATTGATTCCCACAATCTTGTCCAGAAATAAATAACTTAAACTATTATATCCTATACAAAGTATTGTGAGTGGGAAAATACCGGAATGGGACACTTCGGCGCCGCCGTTTCGGCGCGGCCAGTTCGGCGCGGCCGATTCGGCGCGAGGACACCTCGGCGCTGGCCATTTCGGCGCCGGCCGTTTCGGCGCCAGAACTTTTCAAATAAAATAAAAGTATATATACACATTATAATAAAAATTGATTTGTTTTGTGAAATATAACAAATAATGTATGATAAATAAAATATAAAATACATATAAATTACATAACATATCAAACAAAAATTATAAATAAAAATCATAATATATGTACGTACATATTTAAATTGTCAAATATACAATATATATTATAATAAATTAACATAACTTTGGCCCGCAAATAATTTATAGGTAATTAATTATCACTTTTTAATGATAGGTAATAACCTGAAAAATATAAAGGATAATAGCCTATTAAAATAAATAATTAAAAGAATTAAAAATATAAAAAAGTAAAAAATACCAAATAAATTTTTATGATTATAATATACTTGTATGTACTATGTTTTATTTAAAAAGTTTTGGCGCCGAAACGGCCGGCGCCGAATCGGCCAGCGCCCAAACGGCCGGCGCCGAATCGGCCGCGCCGAAACGGCCGCGCCGAAATGGCGGCGCCGAAGTGTCCTAGACCCGGAAAATACACTCAACATACTGCCTACCTTGAAATAATGAATTTCAATGCAATTAATTAATTGGTAACACACATAAATTTCTAACAATACATTTTATATTGCCCTTGATTGGTCTAACTGTTGCGGTGCAAATAATTCCTTTTGCTTCTGGGTGAACTTTTTCAATTTTTCCTAGTTTCCATTGTAATAGAGGAATGTGCTGCGTAAACTTCTTCAATTCTTCCTAATTTCCATTGTAATGGAGGAATGTGCTGCTCTTTGATGCATACCAAGTTATCCTTCTTCAGTGATGCGTTATGGAATGATGTCTATTTACTTCTTTTTTGCAAATGGTTGAGGTACTCTTTCGATCATCGTGTCCAAAAGTTTTGCTTTATTTTAGATATTTGTTGCCAGTAAGATAATCGATTGCTTGGCAATCCCTGGACATTTGATTCTGGTAGGTCGGTTAGCTTGCAGCCGATTAGAAAATGTCCTGGAGTCAATGGTTCAAAATCTTTAGGATCACTGGACCTATTGTGAAAGTGGTCTTGAGTTAAGAGTTGTCTCAAATTCCTTATAACTAAAGAGATTGCCAGTCACTCGTTTTAAGTGGTGTTTGTTACTCTTAACAGCAGCTTTCCACAAGCCGCCAAAGTGTGGAAATTTTGGTGGAATAAATTTCCATTGTATTCCATCCTGGGCTGCCTGAGTCTCAACTGCCAATTTGTTTTCTTTGATCAATCGTTGAAGTTCATTATTTGTTCCGACAAAATTAGTCCCGTTGTCAGGTTTTCAAACAGTGAATCTCTTTAAACAGTTTAAAAATGTTTCTATTGTGAGGCTAGTGACCGTTTCAAGATGTACGGCCTTTGTATAAAAACATATAAATACTGCTATGAATCTTTTTTCTCCATAGAATCTCTTTGTTCGATAAGGTTTTATGTTGAATGACCCACAAAAACCCACACCGCAATAGAAAAATGGTCAAGATGCCGTTATTCTTTCTTTGAGTAATTGGCCCATTATTGGTTGTGCAAATATTGGTTTAGCCCAGCAACATTTTACACACTCTCGCAGTATCTTTTTTGCTGTTGATCTCCCACCTATTGCCAGAATTTAAAACGCAAAGTGTTTAACAGTAAGTTTACCCCACCGTGTAGTTGTTCAAGATGAGCGTGGTTTATAATCATCTTAGTTATGGTGTGGTTTTTTGGCAAAATGATTAGATGTTATTGATTATATGCCAGCTCTGTATGTAACAAACGTCTTCCAACTAGCAATATGTTACTATTATCCAGAAATGGATTTAATCTAATCAATTTGCTTGATTTTTTCATTGTGGTTGATGCTTTCAAATCCATGATGTCACTGGCAAAATCAGTTGAAGTAGTGTCCTTTCTGATTCTTCAATCAATAGTGATCCATAATTACGTTCCTCCTTGGACTTAAATTTGCAGTTTGAGACAAATCGTAGACAATAGGCCATAGTGCGTTTTAGACTAATCAAAAAATATATTGTAAATCATCGCCCAAACTAACAAACTGACTGTTGTAAATTTAAGATTTGGTTGATTAAGAGATTTAAGTTTTGGTTTCTGATATAGTGATAAAGGCCATTGTTTTTCATTTTTTGTTAAAAGTTCTAGTCCGTGCCAACACAAAGAGAGAAAAGTTAGTTGAACTGGATTTGCCCCTCTTAAGATTGCATCTGCTGGATTGTTCAGAGATGCCACATGATGCCATTGATTTGCTAAAGTTAATAATTGTATTTCGCTAATTCTATTTGCAAGTGTTTTATAAAATTTTGATTGAGATTGATCCAATCTAAAACTATTGTAGAATCATCCAATAATATTCCTTTATGATATTTTCATGTAGTGCATCTTTTGTAGCTGCGATAAGTTGAACTAGTAACAAGGCACTGCACAGTTCAAAACGAGCAATTGAGTGCACTTTTATTGGCTACTTTTGATTTCAAACAGAGTAAATGTATTTTGTAGTCTCCATTTTCTGACTTTGATCTGATGTATATACATGCTCCATATGCCCTCTACAAAGCATCACAAAATCCGTGCAATTCAATCTGGTTTCCTTCCACTGTTTTTCTTGGTATCTTAATTTGATCTAGCATTTCTAATTCTTTTTCATATGTTATCTATCTTGAATAGAAATTCATCGAAACTAATTCGTCCCAATCAAGTTTTAACTCCCATAAATTTTGTATGATTATCTTAGCAGTGATGATGCCAGGTCTAAGTAATCCTAATGGGTCAAATATTTGCAACAATTTTGATAAAATTAATCTTTTCATGGTTTTTGATTATTAATGGGTAAAAAAACTGAAGTGTGTCTTCATTACTGTTCTATAATAATCCCAATGTTTTTAATGTTGACTTGTTATTGAACAACATTTTTTTGTCTTTTGGAGCATTCTTTGAAGTGTCATCCAATATTCTACTTAAATTTGAGCGCCATTTTCTTAAATATTTCATTTAACCCTTTTCGAGTAGTTGTTGCAACTCCTCTTGTATTAGACCTAGCATGTCTTCAGAATTTGCTCCAGTAATGCAATCATTAACGTAGAAATCTTTTTTCAAAATTTCCCTTGCATATAAATATTTGCCTTCCTCAGAATTTGATAATTGATGTAAACATCTGATGGCTTGGAACGGAGCTGATGGTGTTCCATATGTAATGGTTGTTAGTTTGTACGTGCTTATTGTATTGCCATAAGATTTTTTGATAATTTTGATCGTCTGGATGCATCTTGATTTGACGGTACATTTTTTCGATATCTCCCGTGAGTACAAATTGATGCTTTCAAAATCGAACAATTATTGCAAACAGGTCATCCTGGATGGTAGGTCCTATGTAAAGTGTGTCGTTTAATGACACACCGGTGGATGTTCTTGCGGAACTGTCAAAAACGACTCTAATCTTTGTTGTACTACTGTCGGTCTTGAGAATGCTTTGGTATGGTAGATAGTATCTGTTTGTATTATTGCATTCCATTTTTTCCATGTGACCCATGTTTTTATACTCCGCCATAAAATTACGATAATCTTCTTGTAACGACAAAGTGTTTCTTAATTTTCTCTCAATTGACAACAGTCGGTTGGTAGCGGTCTGCTTCAAGGATTCCAATTTTTGTATGTTGCTGTTAAATGGCAATCTTACAATAAAAAGTCTATCCTTGTCACAGTTTATTGTATTTGTAAAATGTTCTTCACAAACTTTTTATTCTGGTGTAAGATAGCGTTTTTGAGTCACTTGTTCTAACTCCCAAAATTGTTGTATCCGTTTGTCAATTTGTAGTGTGCTGACGTGACAGGTTGTATTATGATTGGTACCATATGCACTCAAATTTGAGAATGTGATTCCTATATTAAAAAGTGGAAGTAATGATATTGTAGATAACTACAGAGTAATATCTTTATTACCTATTATTTCAAAACTATATGAGAAAGTGCTGGCTATTCAGATAAGTGATCACTTTGAAAAAAAAAATTTATTCTCAGAGAACCAGTTTAAGATTTTAAAAAAATAAATCTACTTCTAGTGCAATTATGACATTTGTTGAAAATGTACTTAGTAGTTTTGAAAAGGGAAATACCTCAGTAGTCAAGTCACATTTCTTGATCTCACTAAGGCATTTGATTGTGTATCACATAACTTACTATTAGCTAAATTGTATAAGTATAATTGGAGTCCAAAAAGCTGCAAGTTAATTGTTATTTTTTTAACAATAAAAAAACAAATTGTAATGTTAAATGGTATAAAATCTACTGCAAGATCTGTAGAACTTGGTGTACCGCAAGGTTCAGTTCTAGGACCACTCTTTTTTTTAATATTCATTAATGATTTTTCGCATTGTATAAATACTGGAAAAGTTATTCAATATGCAGATGATACTACAATAATAAATTGTACGCCGACTTCTAAATTTGTGTTGGAAAAAAGTTGTCAATTATATAAGTTAGCTTCAGAATAAATGGATATTGTAAAGCCACTTTTAAACTACTGACTTGTTATTATGGACCTTTTTGCAAACGTCAAAAGTCACTTTTTTACAAAAGACAATTGTGATCCAACTTCTATAACCAACAGTTGAGTGAGTAAGTGGGTTGGATTGGAATAATCCAAAACTACAGATTTGTTATTATGCAAAACTATTCTATGAGCGCCACCATCAGAAGAAAATAAACGTTAAAAAAAACTTTCACGCCCATCTAGCTAACAAATCATGAAAGAAAATTGTCAACAGCGGCGTAAATCCATACAAAATTACTTAAAGAAGCAACTTCTTTGCATTCCTATTAATAGCCGCAACTAGCGACAGACTAGATTGCTACTGGTATAACAGGTATGCAATCAGTAAATCTGATAAAAAAAACCGACAAAGAATTTTTAAAAAAATTCTACAAAATCTATGCTATGCTATGTTTGTTTTAATACACACAATAAGTTACTAATTTTGCACCAATACTTTCTGGCCGGATTTTACAATTTTTGACTGTTTATTGCCATGTTTTCTGTCTTTTTATCATAATTTTGATATTTTATTGCAAAATTTTGGTAGTTTTTACATTTTATAAAAAGAATTTTGCAGTTTTTAATCCAAACCTTTCATAACAGATTATTGCACTTTTTAACACTTTGCACTATTTATAACAATATTTTATTATTTTATAGTATAATTTTGATATTTTTGGGATTTTTTAAATGTGTTTTTAACATTTTGCTGTCTTTGACACTTTATAAATAATATTTTGCACTTTAAACTGTTTTTGGTCAGATTTTAATTTTATCTGAAAATATTTTAATGTTTTAATACCAAATTTCTGACTTTTTATGAGTAGAATACAAATTGATAATGATTTTGGCGCAGTCGGTAGGATACAATTTTTGTAATCAATTAATTTTAAAGTAAAACTTTCAAAATATGTTTAATTCAAAACTGATAATCTAATATCAAACTATAGCGTATACAAAACTACGCTACACTAAAAGTATACAAATAAAACCCCGTGATCTGCAAGCAATGCTTCATGCAAATGGTTGCTAGCAAGGGGCTTGGCTGCTTAATCCATACCCTATTAAAGTGAGTTTTTATACATATATATGTATATACAAATATTTGCGGTAGTTAAAAAAAATACTTATAATTATGAATGTGATATCTGTATTTTCCTAATATTTATTAATATACCGTTCAGGTATATTAATAAATATTAGGATACCTCATAAATATCTTTTTAATTAGTGTTCTTTTTATTTTTATAAATTCTTTTTATTGCATTGCAACACAGTTTCTGTAGCTGTGTTCGAGCTGTGCACGTAAACAACTTGTGTACTTGTTTATTTTGAGTCCAGCGTGGTTTTGCATAAATTATAGTTTCAAAATGTTAAAAAATCTATTTACAATCTAATGATTTTGGCGCAGTCAGTAAGTTATAATATTTGTAATTAATGCATTTAATTTAATTTTAATGTAAAACCGCCAAAATGTGTATGACAAAACTGACAAGTTAATGTCAAACTGGCTTCTAATGATAAATTTTATATTTACAAATTGATGATAATTTTGGCGCAGTCGGTTAGGTACAATTTTACAATTGGCTATGTCAAAAAGGTAATAAAACAGTAAAAATGCTGTTTTCACTCAAAAGTAAAGAAGTATGCAGTAAGTTTTTAGGAATGCAAATTGATAATAAAATGAATTGGAATTTTATTAATGCAAAATTTGTCAAATGCAGTATCTAGTAAATGTTTAAGAACTGCGTATTTTGCTTTGTGTGCAAGCCATTTTAGTTATTGCGTAATGGCATGGGGACACTCGGCTATTAGGCATAAGCTATTTGGTGTGCAGAGAAGAGCAATTAGAGTTCTTGGTAGTTTGGCATTATTTTAAAATTACCTGCGTTTATATCTTAGAATGTTTATAGTATAACAAAGCTAGAAGTTCCGAGTTCCCTACTAATGAATTTTACTGTCACAATACAAGACATCAAGAATGACATCAATCTTATGTATACTAGACTAAGAAAATCTGAATATAGTACTAATTATTACTGCATAAATTTTTTTAACAAATTGCCAGAAAATATAAGAAACTTGTCTAAAATTAAGTTTGAAATGATCGTAAGATCATCTTTAATAAAAAGTGCATTTTACGATTACGAGACAGAAGCTACCTAGATGTGAATCCCACAATGGATTGCAATTGATACAAGCCAAAGTATTGATTTATTCTATTAAACTATTGATTTCCTATTCAAGGAAAGTATAAATTATTTTTTGTACCAAACCAAAGCTGTTTTACAGTCAAAAGTGATAAAGACCAGCTTGCAAGCAAAGGCTCTAAAACTTTATGCAATATGTTATCAGATAAATTTGTGTGCAACCTCAACATTTAGAAGTATAATAAAGAACATACCCTGAAAAAGAAAAACAAGATCTCAAAAAAAAAACGTCAAAAAAGACCAATAATTACCTACTTACCGCAGCAAAAAAATAACCTACAATTTGTCTTAACCGCCCAGGTTGTGTAGTGGTTAGTGTACTCAACTCTATACAAAAGGTCTTGGTTTCAACTCCTCTATCAAAAAAATCAATTTTTGTGGTTGAGAAAATACCAATAATTTAGGTTGGAATTCCTAAATTTGCGGCCAAAATTTCAGATGTTTTAACTTCTGGCATTGGTGATAAGCTCTGTCAGAAGAAATATACCGTCGTTAAATAAACAAATTAATTAACTAACTAACTAACCAATTGCGTCTCAACAACTAAAGATAATCCCCAAAAAAGACACTCAGCACAGAATTAAAAACAAACAACAAAACTAACCGCTGCATTAACAAGTCCTATGCACCATCACCTAAAACCAAAAAAAAATCTTTTTTTTAGTTTTTAAACTTGTGTCTTACAATTTTTTTGTACATATTAGTAATGAGTGAAATATATTTATAAAATATATGTTGTGAAATATTTTGCAATGTTTTCAAAATAATTAAAAAAAAAAAAATAATATTGCATAATATTTTACTGCACTAAAGATGAAAGCAAATTTTATAGTTTTATTTAATGAAAGTAGTCAGTAATCACAGTAAACAATTTGATTGTTGATCAACATACAATTTGTCAATATTACATAACAAATTAATACTACATTTTTTTACCAGTGAGCCATTTTTTGTTTATTGCTTTGATTTAAAAAGTATACCAATTTTTTCTTCTAATCCCAGTAATATTTAGAAAAGTTATTAAAACTGTAACAAGCATGGTTTGACCAAAATGGAAACATAAATAAATACTACAAACAGGTTAAAACTACCTCTTAATTGCTTTGAAAGTAATTTTTAAAAGTTTCAATAATAATTATATATTAAAAATTTGGCAATCAATTTTTGTTATGAAATTGCGATAACAAAAATTGATTGCCAAATTTTTAATATATAATGAAGCGTGTTAATTATAATAAAATATAAACGAACATTTTTTTATTATTGCCCAAGATCCGAAAAATTTTATATTACAGGCATACTTTATAATACACTTGATAGTTGCGGCCTCTACTACGTGATAATTCATGTTTTGAACTACTTATTACATCTGTAGAAAGCTCTAGTAGAGCCGAAACTAGTAATGTATTTGTAAGAATAAATTTGTGATAAAAAACATAGTAAATTATTTTACATACTTCATTACAATTCTAATTATTATGGTTTAAATTAATAAATTAAATAAAAATGTTGTAAATATTTACAAATTGTCAACTCACCTGATTTAAAGAGCATGGAAAAAATAACAACACTTGCGATTAACACTTTACACATTGTCGCTTCTTTTTGTAAATACGCTTTTATTATGTATGTTCCAATCCCTCTTAATTTGATATATTTATTCAGTTTGTTTAGTTGGCAATTAGTTGCTTGTATATTTGGGGGGGACGGACCGTGAAGCTCTTGTCGGGGAAATGCTCGGCGGAATGTGGGACTCGTTGTTGTGATACGAACGTTTGGAGGGATTGAATGCATTGACGCCAAGCTTTCTGGCGCCATTGGGGAGCTTAAAGCGCGACAGTGGCGGCGGAACTTTAAGCTATCTGTGTCGGCGACTATTTATACGACGACTGTCTCCTGTTCCTAGTTTTCTGTTTTGCAATTATTTATCGTGGATCGATCGACGTCTCCTATTTTAATTGGACATTTTTCTATATTGCAAATCCCACGCGTCTTTTACATCCATGTAGATTAATATTACTATCCTCATAAAGTTATATCTATAACTCAACATTTTCAACAAATATATGTTAATTATTAATAAAATTTTAATAATTTGTATAATAAAGTTTAACAATTTTTGCAAAAAATTAATATGCTTATTTACTTTAAACCCACTACCGAACTCAAAATAACAACACTGATATGCATATATCTAAAAAGACGACAAATAAAATCTTATTCATTTTACAAATTAGAGATCATAAAAAAATATTTTTTCTCAAATCCTTCTTTCAGTTTGTTTTATACAAACTGAAACGCAACCATTACATTACATTACATTTTATGAATTACACCACAAGAAACATAAATCAGTACCACAATTTAAATTAATTACACTAAAGGTGTTTGATATTAGTTACTATTATCTTTCTGTACTATAGTGTTAAATATAATTGCATTAATCTCTATGATTAAAGTAAATATTGCAATCATTAACAATCTAATCTGATAAATATTAATTTAAATTAGTTATTGGAAAGAATTATATTCTACAACAAACAAATGTATTACTTAATCAATTTTTTAATCAAAGTATTT
The DNA here is from genome assembly GCA_963932245.1 of Tachinus rufipes. NCBI lineage: Eukaryota > Metazoa > Arthropoda > Insecta > Coleoptera > Staphylinidae > Tachinus > Tachinus rufipes. The sequence goes on along the minus strand of OZ010747.1, from coordinate 82,736,247 downwards.
TTTAGTAAACTTTGTTTGTAATAGCGTTATATTTTAATTGCCTTCTTATCATTTACTGCATTTTATATACCTACATTATAATAAGTGAAGTTATTCTGTTAGAGTGATTAGCTCTGACAACAGTGAGATCATGATTAAATTATTTGTGTGTTTTTACTTAATTAGTATAGGTAAGTAAAATACAATAATTTTCATAAACATATTGAGGAATTTCCAATATTTTTTTATTTCTTAAAACATTTAAAAATCATGTAATATGAAGATCAATTTGCAAGCTAGTTGTCAATAAACAACAAAAAAAATAATATGAGTCACTTTGCATGTACTAAGTTTTAAAAACTATTAGTTTATATTTAATTTGAAATTATTAAACATTTATATTTTAGTTGGCATTAATACCAATCCATTGAATCAAAAGCCACCATCATTAGTTTATAAAAACTTATGGAATAAATATGAAAATAATGAGGTAAAAACAAATTTGATAGAACTTGGTTATAGATCTAATAAAAACTCTAATGAAGACTTGTATGACGAACAGTATAAATCCCAAATAATAACTAAAAAATCTATAAGTTATGAAAATGAATCAAGCAATAAAGAAAATTCCAATGAAATTACGAGTGTTCAAGAATCAAGCTTAGAAGACAATTCTGATAAAATAAAAAGTGCAGAAGATTTAATAGTTACACCAGCTCAAACCAATACTAAAAAAATAACTTACAAAGAGACTACTCTAAGTGAAACTATTACGGAAAAAATAACAACAGAAAACACAACTTCAAGTAAAACTACTACAGAAGAATCAACAACAGAAGACACTACTCCAAGTGAAACTACTACAGAAGATACTACTCCAAGTGAAACTACTACAGAAAATACTACTCCAATTGAAACTACTACAGAAGATACTACTCCAAGTGAAACTACTACAGAAGATACTACTCCAATTGAAACTACTACAGAAGATACTACTCCAAGTGAAACTACTACAGAAAATACTACTCCAATTAAAACTACTACAGAAGATACTACTCCAAGTGAAACTACTACAGAAGATACTACTCCAAGTGAAACTACTACAGAAGATACTACTCCAATTAAAACTACTACAGAAGATACAACTCCAAGTAAAACCACTACAGAAGAAATAACAACAGAAAACACTACTTCAAGTGAAACTACTACAGTAGATACAACTTCAATTGAAACTACTACAGAAGATACAACTCCAAGTGAAACTACTACAGAAGAAATAACGACAGAAAACACTACTTCAAGTGAAACTACTACAGAAAATACTACTTCAAGTGAAACAACTACAGAAGATACTACTCCAAGTAAAACTACTACAGAAGATACAACTCCAAGTAAAACTACTACAGAAAACATAACTACAGAAAACACTATTCCAAATGAAACTACTACAGAAGATACTACTCCAAGTAAAACTACTACAGAAAATACTACTCCAAGTGAAACTACTACAGATAATACAACTCCAAGTGAAACTACTACAGAAGAAATAACAACAGAAAACACTACTCAAAATGAAACTACTACAGAAGATACTACTTCAAGTGAAACAACTACAGAAGATACTACTCCAAGTAAAACAACTACAGAAGATACAGCTCCAAGTGAAACTACTACAGAAGAAATAACGACAGAAAACACTACTCCAAATGAAAGTACTACAGAAGATACTACTCCAAGTAAAACTACTACAGAAGATACTACTCTAATTGAAACTACTACAGAAGATACAACTCCAAGTGAAACTACTACAGAACAAATAACATTAGAAAACACTACTCCAAGTGAAACTACTACAGAAGATACTACTCCAAGTGAAACTACTACAGAAGAAATAACGACAAAAAACACTACTCCAAGTGAAACTACCACAGAAGATATTACTCCGAGTGAAACTACTACAGAAGATACAACTCCAAGTAAAACTACTACAGAAGACATAACGACAGAAAACACTACTTCAAATGAAACTACTACAAAAGATACTACTCCAAGTAAAACTATTACAGAAGATACTACTTCAAGTGAAACTACTACAAAAGATACAACTCCAAGTAAAACTACTACAGAAGAAATAACGACAGAAAACACTACTCCAAGTGAAACTACTACAGAAGATACTATTTCAAGTAAAACTACTACAGAAGATACTACTCCAAGTAAAACTACTACAGAAGATACAACTCCAAGTAAAATTACTACAGAAAAAATAACGACAGAAAACACTACTCCAAGTGAAAGTACTACAGAAGATACTACTCCAAGTGAAACTACTACAGAAGATACTACTCCAATTGAAACTACTACAGAAGATACAACTCTAAGTGAAACAACTACAGAACAAATAACGTCAGAAAACACTACTCCAAGTGAAACTACTACAGAAGATACTACTCCAAGTGAAACTACTACAAAAGAAATAACGACAGGAAACACTACTCCAAGTGAAACTACTACAGAAGATACTACTCCAAGTGAAACTACTACAGAAGATACAACTCCAAGTAAAACTACTACAGAAGAAATAACGACAGAAAACACTACTCCAAGTGAAACTACTACAGAAGATACTACTTCAAGTAAAACAACTATAGAAGATACTACTCCAAGTAAAACTACTACAGAAGATACTACTCCAAGTGAAACTACTACAGAAGATACAACTCCAAGTGAAACTACTACAGAAAAAATAACGACAGAAAACACTTCTCCAAGTGAAAGTACTACAGAAGATACTACTCCAAGTGAAACTACTACAGAAGATACAACTTCAAGTGAAACAACTACAGAACAAATAACGTCAGAAAACACTACTCCAAGTGAAACTACTACAGAAAATACTACTCCAAGTGAAACTACTACAGAAGAAATAACGACAGAAAACACTATTCCAAGTGAAACTACTACAGAAGATACTACTTCAAGTGAAACAACTATAGAAGATACTACTCCAAGTGAAACTACTACAGAAGATTCAACTCCAAGTGAAACTACTACAGAAAAAATAACGACAGAAAACCCTACTCCAAGTGAAACTACTACAGAAGATACTACTTCAAGTAAAACTACTACAGAAGATACTACTCCAAGTGAAACTACTACAGAAGATACAACTCCAAGTAAAACTACTACAGAAAAAATAACGACAGAAAACACTACTCCAAGTGAAAGTACTACAGAAGATACTACTCCAAGTGAAACTACTACAGAAGATACTACTCCAATTGAAACTACTACAGAAGATACAACTCTAAGTGAAACAACTACAAAACAAATAACGTCAGAAAACACTACTCCAAGTGAAACTACTACAGAAGATACTACTCTAAGTGAAACTACTACAGAAGAAATAACGACAGGAAACACTACTCCAAGTGAAACTACTACAGAAGATACTACTCCAAGTGAAACTACTACAGAAGATACAACTCCAAGTGAAACTACTACAAAAGAAATAACGACAGAAAACACTACTCCAAGTGAAACTACTACAGAAGATACTACTTCAAGTGAAACAACTATAGAAGATACTACTCCAAGTAAAACTACTACAGAAGATACTACTCCAAATGAAACTACTACAGAAGATACAACTCCAAGTGAAACTACTACAGAAAAAATAACGACAGAAAACACTTCTCCAAGTGAAAGTACTACAGAAGATACTACTCCAAGTGAAACTACTACAGAAGATACAACTCCAAGTGAAATAACTACAGAACAAATAACGTCAGAAAACACTACTCCAAGTGAAACTACTACAGAAGATACTACTCCAAGTGAAACTACTACAGAAGAAATAACGACAGAAAACACTATTCCAAGTGAAACTACTACAGAAGATACTACTTCAAGTGAAACAACTATAGAAGATACTACTCCAAGTAAAACTACTACAGAAGATACTACTCCAAGTGAAACTACTACAGAAGATGCAACTCCAAGTGAAACTACTACAGAAAAAATAACGACAGAAAACACTTCTTCAAGTGAAAGAACTACAGAAGATACTCTTCCAAGTGAAACTACTACAAAAGATACTACTTCAATTGAAACTACTACAGAAGATACAACTCAAAGTGAAACAACTACAGAACAAATAACGTCAGAAAACACTACTCCAAGTGAAACTACTACAGAAGATACTACTCCAAGTGAAACTACTACAGAAGAAATAACGACAGAAAACACTACTCCAAGTGAAACTACTACAGAAGATACTACTTCAAGTGAAACAACTACAGAAGATACTACTCCGAGTAAAATAACTACAGAAGATACAACTCCAAGTGAAACTACTACAGAAGACATAACGACAGAAAACACTTCTCCAAGTGAAACTACTACAGAAAATACTACTCCAAGTGAAACTACTACAGAAAATACTACTTCAAGTAAAACAACTATAGAAGATACTACTTTAAGTGAAACTACTACAGAAGATACAACTCCAAGTGAAACTACTACAGAAAAAATAACGACAGAAAACCTTACTCCAAGTGAAAGTACTACAGAAGATACTTTTTCAAGTGAATCTACTACAGAAGATACTACTCCAATTGAAACTACTACAGAAGATACAACTCCAAGTGAAACAACTACAGAACAAATAACGTCAGAAAACACTACTCCAAGTGAAACTACTACAGAAAATACTACTCCAAGTGAAACTACTACAGAAGATACAACTCCAAGTGAAACTACTACAGAAAAAATAACGACAGAAAACACTTCTCCAAGTAAAAGTACTACAGAAGATACTACTCCAAGTGAAACTACTACAAAAGATACTACTCCAATTGAAACTACTACAGAAGATACAACTCCAAGTGAAACAACTACAGAACAAATAACGTCAGAAAACACTACTCCAAGTGAAACTACTACAGAAGATACTACTCTAAGTGAAACTACTACAGAAGATACAACTTCAAGTGAAACTACTACAGAAGAAATAACGACAGAAAACACTATTCCAAGTGAAACTACTACAGAAGATACTACTTCAAGTGAAACAACTATAGAAGATACTACTCCAAGTGAAACTACTACAGAAGATACAACTCCAAGTGAAACTACTACAGAAAAAATAACGACAGAAAACACTTCTTCAAGTGAAAGTACTACAGAAAATACTACTCCAAGTGAAACTACTACAAAAGATACTACTTCAATTGAAACTACTACAGAAGATACAACTCAAAGTGAAACAACTACAGAACAAATAACGTCAGAAAACACTACTCCAATTGAAACTACTACAGAAGATACTACTCCAAGTGAAACTACTACAGAAGATACAACTCCAAGTGAAACTACTACAGAAGAAATAACGACAGAAAACACTACTCCAAGTGAAATTACTACAGAAGATACTACTTCAAGTGAAACAACTATAGAAGATACTACTCCAAGTGAAACTACTACAGAAGATACAACTCCAAGTGAAACTACTACAGAAAAAATAACGACAGAAAACCCTACTCCAAGTGAAAGTACTACAGAAGATACTTCTTCAAGTGAATCTACTACAGAAGATACTTCTCCAATTGAAACTACTACAGAAGATACAACTCCAAGTGAAACAACTACAGAACAAATAACGTCAGAAAACACTACTCCAAGTGAAACTACCACAGAAGATACTACTCCAAGTGAAACTACTACAGAAAATATAACGACAGAAAACACTACTCTAATTGATAATACTACAGAAGATACAACTCCAAGTGAAACTACTACAGAACAAATAACGTCAGAAAACACTACTCCAAGTGAAACTACTACAGAAGATACTACTCCAAGAGAAACTACTACAGAAGGTACAACTCCAAGTGAAACTACTACAGAAGAAATAATGACAGAAAACACTACTTCAAGTGAAACAACTACAGAAGATACTACTTCAAGTGAAACAACTACAGAAGATACTACTCCGAGTGAAACTATTACAGAAGATACAACTCCAAGTGAAACTACTACTGAAGACATAACGACAGAAAACACTACTCCAAGTGAAACTACTACAGAAGATACTACTCCAAGTAAAACTACTACAGAAGATACTACTTCAAGTAAAACTACTACAGAAGATACAACTCCAAGTGAAACTACTACAAAAGAAATAACGACAGAAAACACTACTCCAAGTGAAACTACTACAGAAGATACTACTTCAAGTGAAACAACTATAGAAGATACTACTCCAAGTGAAACTACTACAGAAGATACAACTCCAAGTAAAACTACTACAGAAGATACAACTCCAAGTGAAACTACTACAGAAGAAATAACGACAGAAAACACTTCTCCAAGTGAAACTTCTACAAAAGATACTACTCCAAGTGAAACTACTTTAGAAGATACTACTCCAAGTGAAGCTACTACAGAAGATACTACTCCAAGTGAAACTACTACAGAAGATACTACTCCAAGTGAAACTACTACAGCAGATACTATTTCAAGTGAAACTACTTTAGAAGATACTACTACAGAAGATACTACTCCAAGTGAAACTACTACAGAAGATACTACTCCAAGTGAAACTACTACAGAAGATACTACTTCAAGTGAAACTACTACAGAAGATACAACTCCAAGTAAAACTACTACAGAAGATACAACTCCAAGTGAAACTACTACAGAAGAAATAACGACAGAAATTACTTCTCCAAGTGAAACTACTACAGAAGGTACTACTTCAAGTGAAACAACTACAGAAAATACTATTTCAAGTGAAACTACTACAGAAAATACTACTCCAAGTGAAACTACTACAGAAGATACAACTCCAAGTGAAACTACTACAGAAGATACTACTCCAAGTGAAACTACTACAGAAGATACTACTCCAAGTGAAACTACTACAGCAGATACTATTTCAAGTGAAACTACTTTAGAAGATACTACTACAGAAGATACTACTCCAAGTGAAACTACTACAGAAGATACTACTCCAAGTGAAACTACTACAGAAGATACTATTCCAAGTGAAAGTACTTTAGAAGATACTACTCCAAGTGAAACTACTACAGAAGGTACTACTCCAAGCAAAACTACTACAGAAGATACAACTCCAAGTGAAGCTACTACAAAAGATACTACTCCAAGTGAAACTACTTTAGAAGTTACTACTCCAAGTGAAACTACTACAGAAGATACTACTCCAAGTGAAACTACTACAGAAGATACAACTCCAAGTGAAACTAATACAGAAGAAATAACAACAGAAGACACTTCTCCAAATAAAACTACTACAGAAGAAATAACAACAACAAATACTACTACAGAAGAAATAACAACAGCAGACACTACTCCAAATGAAACTTCTACGGAAGAAATAACATCAGAAGACTCAACATCTGAAGAAGTGACAACAAGTAAAGTTGAAACTACTACAAGCAATGCAACAAGTTTATCTCACGCTACTATTTTGTTTATTCTATCATTGTCTGTTTTGAGAATGTAATTTTTTTGTATAATATGTATAAATCATTAAATTATAACTTATAATAAAAAAAAATGGTATTTAAAAAGTTTTACTTTCAGGAATCTAAACTGATTGGTAATTTTCAAAACCATCAAATTATGTTTTTGGTAAAATTATTGATTAGATTATTTTACTATTTATTTTCTTTGTAATCATTAAAATAATAAATATTGATGTAAAAACATATACGTATTATTACAAATGCCAAACCTATAATAAAATAGATAACATATGAATTTGTCATATTACGATATTTACTTACTAATATAAATAAAAAAACTTTTAATGAAATATTCGTCTACCTGATAAAGTCACTGTAGAGTAAAACATGTTGCATGTGCAGTTTATCAAATAAATTTTGAACTAAAGTTATTAGATATGTATCTTTAGACTACACTAAAATTAACAACACCTTCTGTTGAAGCTGTTTTAAGAAAATTTGATCATTGACTTATTTCTTCTGTTGCTAAATCATCTCTTTCTTTTACTACTAAACCTAAACTGCGCCCTATCTATCATTATTCTAAAATAAACTAGATAGTTAAACTAAATTTTTTAATAAATTTTAAGTTTGATTTTTTTGAGATTCCGCATATTGCAGCAGACAATTTTACAAAAACCATTTAAAAAATTATAATAAATGTTTTCCATTATGTTTTATTAAACCTGAAGTGCGATCAGTACTAAATATTTAAATATTATTTAAACTAAACTTTGCCTTTTTATACCATATATATTGGCAAGCAAGAAATATAAGTCACTTTAAAATTGTATAATAGTAATAGTTTTGAAATTTTTTGTTTTAACCTTATGTTAGCAATTTGTAAACAATTGTACTGTATATTGCACACTAAATTAAAATTTTTATTATTTATTTGTTTAATTTATTGTTTTTATTGCGAATTTTGGAAAAATCACAAATTCATAGTCCGAACAAAGTTCAAATTTTTGTTCCTAGGACATAAAATAGAACAAAAAATATGAAAAAAACTTATCACTAATAACGAGTATTACCCCTTCTTGCATTAATGACTGCTTAAATTAAATTTAGCATCATATTTTGGTCAATATTATTCCATTCCTGCAATAGCAACTGTCTTAGCTCTTAAGCAGTTCTTGGAGCAGGTGTATGCTTTCGGATACGTCGTCCCAACACATCCCTGACTGGCCAATCAAACCGCAAAATGCCAAATTTATTCAGATAATCTCTGACAACTTTTGCTAAGTGGGGTCTAGCTTTATTTTGCATAACAATGCCGCGCCCACCCATAGTTGTCAGAAAAGACATATCATGATCTTTAAGAACTTTCGTAATGTATCTGTGAACTGTCAGGAATCCATTCTCTATTGATCGCTAATCAATACAAACTAAAGTGCATCTTTTTTAGCGTTTTCTCCACATTTTCCGACGTCCGTCTAATCTATTAAAGCAAAAGCGCGACTCATCTAAAAACAGTACTATGCTCCAGTCCTTATTATTCCAAGCCCGGTGGTTTTAGGCAAACACCAAACTTGCAACACGATGTCGGCGTTGCAAAGGTAGACCTGTAGTCATCTTTCTACAAAACAATCCAGCAGCCTAAAGCCATTTCCTAACGGCTCATTCACTAACATTTACATCTCTAACTTTATGAAGTTGATGTCGTAGATAAACTGCAGAAACTGTTCTATTCTGCAAACTTGTGGACACCACAAAAAGAGTCATCTCTGTTTGGAGTGATTTTTTTTGCACGGATCCTGATTTTTTGGTTATTAGGCCAGTATCTAAGTAACGCTGATACACCATTTGTACAGCACAAAGGCTTTTACCAACAATCCTTGCAGTTTTACGTTTTCTTTGCTCATCTTCAATTGACGTTATAATTCTTGCCACAACATTAAGGCTTAAAGGTATGATGACCAGTTAAGTACTGTACACCGTATGAATAACAAGTTTTGCAGAGAAAAATCAACATTAAGTAAAAAACCACAACAAAATGTAGTAAAAAACTAATAAAAAAAGAAGAGGCAGATGACAACAATTAAGACCTACGGTATTTTGATGAATCACTTCAAAAATAATTAATCTAAACTAAAGTCAATTGTTAGAAATGAAAGAAAATTTCAAAAAAATAACAATCAAGTTTTTCTTAGTCAATCAAGATTATCAAATGCCAATAAAAAAATATTATTTCTTTGGATTTAATATACAAGGAAAAAATGTAGTTTGATTGTAATTTTAATAAAATCCTGGTGCAGCTTCTTGTAATATCAATAAATTTTGTTTTGAATGTCTTTGATTTTAAATCTTTTATGAGAATATTGATTGGTGGCAAACCAAAAGATGCTTCAAAACAACATTTATCTCCGGTTTTCATCCTATTAACTTTAAAAATTGCTAGTTTTTATTAAAATAAAGACATCCATAAGCAAAAATAAAAAAGACACAAAGCCTGCAGTGGCAACAGCCGCGTCTCCTTCACAAAGTTTTGGTTTTAGTAAAAAAAAGCTGTATCAGCAAACAAATCCTTTGCTAGCATGGTTTTTCAACAGGCATTAAATCATGTCTACTATTCTAAAGCTCCAAAACAATAAATAATACTTTGCTTCTAAAATGCCAACAACATTACAAAAATAATAGCAAAGTAGAAATTTTTTTTTATTAAAACATCTACCCTAGTGTCTGAGACAAACCAAAAACTCACTTAAGCGTTAAGATTACCAACATTTTCAAAGTTGAGTGTAGTTTTATTGATCTTTTTAGTTTTGAGTTATAAAATATAAAGAAATCTGTTTTGTAACCAAATTTACAATAGAAAGTATTTTAATAAATCAACCGGATTCAATTGTTTATTAACAAGATCAGATTGTGGTATTTGCTGTATCAGTTTTATACATTTCTATTTTTGTTTGTTTATGAGTAGGATAAGGTTAAACTATTGGAAAAAAATGAGAAACATTATTAGTAATATCTTGTGTAATGTAGTTACAGTTTTTTTTAAACATTTATGTTATTAAAATTTGAATTACTGAAATAACAAAATCTAAAAAATCAGTAAAAAGATTTCGGATTGCCTGCAAAAGTCTGGTAAAGTACCTTTGTTATTTGGATTAACTTATCGAGTAAGGTTAGCAAATGATGCAGTATTAGCAATAATAATCGTTATCTTTTATCATTGTGATTTATAATCGGTTGGATTATATGTATATAAACTACCCAGCATCTCACTGCTTTATTAATTGTGACTTTATATTGAAAGGATATAACATTAACACTATGATTAAGTTTAGATTAACATTGTGCATAGCCCTTATTGCTTTAGGTAAGTTATAAATTAAATTAAATTAAAAAATAGTTTAACAAATTTTTAAAATTTTTAAAACTTATTTTAAATATAAATAAATATTAAAAATTATTTAGTAAAATATTAGTAATTTATTTTTTATATTTATATAAATTGATTTAAAAGTAATAATTTAATAAATAGATTGCTATTTGTGTCATACTAATTTTAATTTTAAATTTTTGGTTTGTACATAGTATTAAATAATTATAAAATTTGGCTTTATTCAATTAATAATTTTAAAGTATATTACAAATAATTTTATTTTTATATTAAATCATCATAAAATACGACAGTAATTTTTATTGTTTTAAATATCACAAAGCTATCGACAGTTTTAATACAGTTTTATTTCCTTTGATAGCAACAAGTTATGTAATAAAATATTGTTGTATTAATTTAATCGTTGAAATTTTAATTATTAAATAATTTCTAATTGATTTATTTTATACTTTTTTAGTGAGCATTAATGCCAGTCCTTTTGATAAAATTCATAGACACTATAAAGATCTACGCATTAAGCATACATTTGATGAAGAAGAAACTGAACCAACGGAACCAACTGAGCCACCAGTAGAAACAGAACCAACAGTACCAACGGAGGCAACAGAACCAACAGTTCCAACAGAACCCACTGAACCAACTGTACCAACTGAACCAACAATACCAACTGAGCCAACAGTACCAACAGAACCAACAGTACCAACAGAACCAACAGTACCAACTGAACCAACGGTTCCAACAGAACCAACTGTTCCAACGGAACCCACTGTTCCAACGGAACCCACTGTTCCAACGGAACCCACTGTTCCAACAGAACCAACAGTACCAACAGAACCAACAGTGCCAACTGAGCCAACAGTACCAACTGAGCCAACAGTGCCAACTGAGCCAACAGTACCAACTGAGCCAACAATACCAACTGAGCCAACAGTACCAACAGAACCAACAGTACCAACTGAGCCAACAGTACCAACTGAGCCAACATTACCAACTGAGCCAACAGTACCAACAGAACCAACAGTACCAACTGAGCCAACAGTACCAACTGAGCCAACAATACCAACTGAACCAACAGTTCCAACAGAACCAACAGTACCAACTGAGCCAACAGTACCGACTGAGCCAACATTACCAACTGAGCCAACAATACCGACTGAGCCAACAGTACCAACTGAGCCAACCGTACCAACTGAGCCAACAGTACCAACTGAGCCAACAGTACCAACTGTTCCAACAGAGCCAACTGTACCAACAGTACCAACGGAACCAACAATACCAACAGAACCAACAGTACCAACGGAACCTACTGTTCCAACTGTTCCAACAGAACCTACTGTACCAACTGTTCCAACAGAACCTACTGTTCCAACTGTACCAACTGTTCCAACTGATCCAACAGAACCAACTGATCCAACAGAACCAACTGATCCAACAGAACCAACTGATCCAACAGAACCAACTGATCCAACAGAACCAACTGATCCAACAGAACCAACTGATCCAACAGAACCAACTGATCCAACAGAACCAACTGATCCAACAGAACCAACTGATCCAACAGGACCAACTGATCCAACAGATCCAACAGAACCAACTGATCCAACAGAACCAACTGATCCAACAGAACCAACTGATCCAACAGAACCAACTGATCCAACAAAACCAACTGATCCAACAGAACCAACTGATCCAACAGAACCAACTGATCCAACAGAACCAACTGATCCAACAGATCCAACTACTACAACTGAAGATCCAGGCGGTGCTTCTGCAATAACATTCACTATATCATTACTACTAATGAGTTTAGTAGTATTATGGGTTTAAACCAACAATTTCGAAAATATGTATATAAAGTTTAATTAATTTATTATTTTTTAATATGTACATGAATAAAAAAATACTTTTATTATTGTTAAATAATTTATTTGTATTAGACATCATAATTACAATTTCACGTAACTATGATATGTTTGACAAACTTCAAACCGCCGATTTAAATTTCAATCAATCAAAAAGTTTTAAAAAAATTTAAATAATTATTATTTTATTAATAATTAATTTTTATACTTTCAAATAATAATTATTATTGATGCTCTTCCACTTAACCGTAGTAAGTAACATCTTCTCCTTAATTTTATTTTTTTTTATAATTCCAGTGTTGTTTCTGTTTGTTTTATATCTTGCTTTCCAATAGTTACAATTTATTAAATATCAAATATGTTAATATGATGATGGTTTTTACAACACAAATAGTATATTATTAAACAAGCGTATAATGACAAATATTATCACGAGAATGTAGTTTGTCAACACCAGCCAAAGACAAGTATCGGTAATCATCCAAATAAAGTCTCAGTGAAGGTTGAACCAAATGTGTTGTTTGCAAACGGTAGATGCAGCTTGGCAGTCATTACCTGATGGTTCAGAGGTTTCTGTGTTGAAGCAAAAAAGATGTTGTGTCCTTGAGTAATGCGGTAGAACTGTAAGCAAAAATTTGTGCTGCATAGTTTTGTTTACCATTCCGGTAACATTCGCGTTGCTGCTAGTTTATCTTTTTTGTATCTCCGTTTCCTTTCTGTCACTTGGAGATCTATGAGCAAAATAACTGTCTATACAAGTATTGCGCAACAAGAATCATACTGTTTTATTAAAACATAGCTTTGCAATGACCCCAGCGGATGTTGACGCAATGTGATTTCTGGTCTGTAATCAAGCAAGTTAAAGATAGTTTTAGGTGGTTATAGAAGATGTTCGAATCCCTATTCTTGCCGTTCAGTAAATCTAAGCCCAAAGCAAAATCAGCTCTTAGTTTTGGTTGTATACTTGGAAAGAAAGCTCCCTACAAATTTTGCGTGTTGTATCTTTATTTTTTTTTTGTTCTTTAGTACCCAAATTTTTGCTCAAGAACCAAACGCTTTCCTTAAAAAAAATTATGATTGCGTCGGTAATTTTAAGACATTTCTATTAACGGATAGTTTCCAGCAAGAAGATGGTTTGTTTGACGTCAGATAGCAAACATTTCGGACATCATCAAAAATTTTTGTTACTCAAGATTGGAAGAAGCAAGAGCAAACGTTTCTGATTGCAAATTTTTAGAAGAAAGGTGAAAAATCCGTTATCACTAATGCTTTTTAATTTGGTAATAGACTGCCTTTAATAAGAATATTGAGAACCAGCTAAATTTATTGCATTTATTTTTGCAGATGACGTACTACTCTGGGCACAAATAAAGATTATACTTCAATAACAGCTGAAAGTCTTTGCTTTTGCCGTAAGTTACTTTAGTCTTAAGTTCAACGTTATCAAAAGCAAGACGTAATTTTTAGTTGCTTACAAAAGTAAAATTTCTGGCCCACTTGAAGATTTCTGAAAATACTTACGTATTAAGTTTGAAGATTCTAAGGTAAAAAGAAACACAAGCAACCTTTTAAAAAAATTATGCGCCATTACACTTGCACTTCTAAAATTATTTCCTCAGATGTAATAATTTTTGCAAAGAAACTTAATTTTTTTGTAGAACGCAATCTTTATGTTTGTTTTTTAAATTCTTCAAAAAAATTCCTGAAAAGTATGCCAGTTTTAGCAATTATGTGTTATATTTCACCCTACGGCAAGCAAACCCAATTTTTTTTTAATTTTTGAGATCAAAAGTACTATGTTTAAAGAGTATCATTTTCAAATTTCAAGTCTCCTGGTGTAGCGGATCAAAGATATTAAATTTTCGATAAAATAGTAATTTTCCTATTTTCTGCAAAAAAATTTATAAAACCAAAGGTGGAATTGTTTTCTACGGAAAACTTTGTAAAAAATACATCTTTTTGAATATAATTTTTGACAATTTTTTGCTTATTTACAGAACATAAACTGAAAAAAGACAAAAATTCCTAAAAAAATAAAATAGCTGTCATTTACATTGTATTGCACCTAGATATCTAAAATTTTAAGAATCGTTTTATTTTGGTACCCCAAACATCTGGACAAAATTTGAGAAAAATCGGAGATGTCGATGTGTTGCCGATTGTCTGAACTATCGTGGAATTATCCAAAATCAAGTTCCAAGTTTTTGAGTATAGAACAAAAAACTGTCAAAATGTTGCAATAAAACTGCCTACACTTTTGTTCAAAAGTCAAATAATGTCTTAATAAAAAAAGTAGTGTCAAAATAAGTCATATTTATAATAAACTTATGCAAATATGTTGGCTATTAATTTATTATTATATTTGATTAAAATGTAAAAAACTTTCATTGTTGCATTTTTGGTTCAAGTTGTGTTTGTCATTTTTGTTTGAAAGCCAAGTATTGTCTCAATGCAATAAAACTGAAATCAACAAATAAAAATTGTTAATACTTTTGGGCAAACTTATCGAGAATAATATTAAAATAAAAATACTGTTTAGTAAAATTTAGCCTAGACGGTGAGTGTAAGACCATAGGTACATGTAAAGCAAACCTAGATTCTTAAAATTCTTTTTTTTTACTATGTTTATTTAATAATTGTAAAAATGTGACCATACTTCATAATTAATTGTTTACAATTGAAAATAAAAGGTTGTGAGTAAGGATGCTCTAATAAAAAGGTACAAAGAATTTGCTAACCTTATTCAGTTGTAAACAATAAAAGTGCGCAGCCGCGAGCTGCTAAGCAATAACAGGCAGTGGCGTAACTCCTGTTTGGGAGCGCTTAAAAATGCATCACTGTACGAAATATAAACTTGAATTGATTTTAATAGACAGCATATAATGTTTTATATGTGATAATAAATTTCACTGTTCCTGAGCTTTTAAAACCTCAGGAACTATTAATAATAATTTGAAATGGATATGCAATATATGCATAAACAATTTTCCAATCAAACGTAATCTAATAAATTTGTCTGCAAAACTTATAAACAAAGCAAATAATGCATACTTGAAAGGAAAATAAATGAGTTGTGTAAATCTACAAAATTATTATTGTTAAAATACTCAAATAAAATAATTTATAAAGATAAATCAAAACCAAATAAAAATTCAAATTATCAAATACTTGCAGCAAATGATCCTAAATTAGATAATGTTCAGTTTAATAAAAAGAAAAATTTTGATAAACAAATAACATACAAGGAAATTGTGTTAAAAATTTATGAAATCAAGTCAAATCCCAACCAACCTACTGCTACCAACAAACCTGTCGTTAACAACAAACCTACTATTAACAAAAATCAAAATGTTAACAACATATCTATTTATAATCAGCTTACCGATGCTGATGGATACACAACGGTAATACGCAAAAACCGTAAAACAATTGCAACAATTTAAGGCAACGTCAAAAGTGCCAAACAGCAAGCACATTTACATGTATATTGCTTGGATCCTGAAGCCACTAAGGATGATATATTGGTATATCTAAAAAGAATATTGATTCTATACACTGTCAGCAGTTTAAATATCCGGAGCAATACTCATTGTTTAAAGTTTTATTATCGCCTAAAATCATTGCCAAGTTAAATGATCCGTCCATGTGGAAAAAAAGGCGTCTGCGTTAATACTTTTTTACATTGAATACAAAGCCCAGAACAAACATCCTAACTGGAGGTAATAAAAATGTCTTAACATACAATATAATGCATCAAAACATGCAATCTTTAAGCATAAATTGAATGAATTAAAGGTGCAATTTATGAGTCTCACAGAACATTGGCTTTTATCAAAGCAAAACAATTTAATATAAGTTAACAATTTTAAACTAATAAGTAGTTATTGTCCTGCACCAAAACAACATAGTCAGCAACTCCAGAGATTATATAAACAAAATTTCAATAATAAAAGCATTTAGAGCATAGACACACAAAAGCAAAATTTAAGATTAATACAACTACTGTTATAACTATAGTTGTAGTCCAAATCGTATGTTGAAACAGACCTTATATCTATTGTTCCTTTTATAGTAACGTCTAATTGTAGCTCCTAGCATGTCAAGATTTTGTTGGTAGTCATACTTATTGGGTTTGATCTTGTTCTAAAAAGCAATACTGTATACTTTTTGTTTTAGTTTTTTTGATAATGAGCTTCCATTTATATAAGCTTGCAGAGTACCCGTTTCTTAACGTAATTTATTGATTTTATTATTAAATCGTTTTTCCCAGAGAAGTAATGTAGTGGTATTACAGTTATAATGTTTTTTTTTTAAACTGTACTAGTTATACAGGGCAGTCGCGAAAAGTACGGCTGCCTGTGTGCAAAACATAAATATGCCGCTTTTTATAGCATTTAAAGTAAAGCTCATGGATGCTGACTTACCGCAAAGTATTCAGAGCGTACAATTCTATCAGTGCTTGATCTTATTATTGAATATACTATCTAACTACCCCCCCCGCCCCCAACATGATAAACCTAAAAACTCTATAAATGCTTATAGACAAACATATATGTTCAAAGATGTAATCACCAGCATATATACTACGTTTTAGTTATGTTGGCAAATATGTGTTACGGTAACAAATCAAGACACTTGATACCCAGTTCACACTTATTGGGAAAATGTGTAGGATCTATATTAACAATAGTTAGAGAACCTGTCCCTAAAAGCAGCTAAAACTTTAAATCATTACCGTCATTTTAATGAAATTTTTTTGCACAAAATTACATTTTTATTACTTTTTGGTCTAAAAAGCAGCATTTTTTTAAAACTTTAATCCAAAATTGCTTTTTTAGTTTAAATGTTAGTCTGAAACAGTATTTTTAAGTGTATTTTCTTTTTTTTAACTTTTTTGCTAAACTTTTTTTTTTATTTACTTTTTGGTTTAAAAAACATTTTTTATTAAGTATTTTGTCAGAAATTTTTTAACACTTTTTTTAGCCAAAAATTGTTTTTTGTTTAATTTTTAAGCTGAAACAGTATTTTTATGACTTTTTTGTAACTTTTTTGCAAAAAATCACATTTTTTGATTACTTTTTGTTCAAAACTGCAGTTTTTATTAAGTTTTTATTCAAAAACAACATTTTTTTAACACGTTTTAGTAAAAGATTGCTTTTTTATTTTAATTTTTAGTCTAAAAGTAGTCTTTTTTTATAAGTTTTGTGTAACTGTTTTTGCACAAAATCACAATTATTATAACTTTTTGGTCTAAAAAGTTATCACTTTCCAGTCTAAGAAAAAAGTTTTACTTAAAAACCGCATTTTCTAAATACATTTTAGTTTAAAATTGCTTGTTTTTCTCTTCTCTTAAAATTACATATTTTTATTACTTCTTGGTCTAAAAAGCATTTGTTATTAAGTTTATAGTCAGAAACAGCATGTTCTGAACACTTTAATCCTAAATTGTTTTTTTTTTTGTTTAATTTATAGTTTGAAACAGTATTTTTTATGAGTTTTCTTATACAAAATCACATTTGTAATTATTTTTTGGTCTAGAAAGAGTTTTTAGTCATAAACAACGTTTTTTAAACACTTTAGTTCAAATTTGCATTTTTTGTTTAATTCTTAGTTACATTATTTCTAATAAGTTTTTTTTAACTTTCTAGCATAAAATTATTTTATTTTATTAATTTTTAGTCATCAAAGCATGTTTAATTAAGTTTTTAGTCAAAAACAATGTTTTCTACACACTTTAGTTCAAAATTGTTACTTTTGTTTGATATTGAGTTTAAAACTGTATTTTTTAATGAATTTTTTGTGCCTTTCTTGTATAAAATTGAATTTTTCAATTACCGTTTGGTCTAAAAAGTATTTTTTATTAAATTTGTAGTTAAAAACAACGTTTTCTAAAAATTTAATCCAAAAATGCTTCTTTTGTTTAATTTTTATTTCAAAACAGTATTTTCTGTTGAGTTTTTTTTATACTTTTTTGCAAAAAATTACATGTTTTAATAGTTTTTGGTCTAAAAAACATGCTCTATAAGGTTTTTAGTCAAAAAAGTCATTTTTTTAAAATTTCTTAAAATTGTTTTTTGAAGTGATACGTCTAACGTCTCCTAATATAAATCCTTTTTTTTCTATTTTGCTCCTTTAATTGTTACTCTTTTGGTAGATGCATTACTATAGTTGTCAAAAGCAGGTTTAGATCCATTAAGCATTTTTGTGGTTTTTTATTTGCTAATCCGTTTTAAAGTTAATTTCTTCTTCTTCTTCTTGTTTGCAATTAAGAACTAAGTCTTGTTATCTGCTTTCTAGCCTTTCATTGGTGCTGACGTCCAGCTCTCCACCTATCTTTTAGGTAGTCTGCCTAGAGATTTTCTACATTGGGATCTTTGGTTTTTACCTCATTTGGCCATTTTGTTGTATTTCATTCTATCCACATGGTTCTCTATTGTGATTTGACCAATCTAGTTATTTTTTTAGTATTAAGTTTTTTTTTTATAACGCTGCTTCTTATTTTATCACGTAGTTTACTGCTTTTATTGTTCTAAGGCTTTTTATTTCCGTGCTCTTCAGTAGTTTTTTAATATTAATTGTTTCTGCATTGGTTTTAGCGGCGTAGGTTAGGATTGGCTGCACACAAGTTTTATAGATTCTTTAAACTTTGCCCTGTTACCTTCTATATTCTAATTTTTTGGAATACAGATTACCAAACGTGCTTGTAACGTTTGACTACAAAACATTAAACAAAAAACTAACAACAAAGTCTAACCATCATGGAGCCAAGGAGCTATTTACGACAAAAGAAGTCTAAAATAGCAGAAATAATATTTTGATAAAGCGGCTATCTATGTCACAGGAAAAATAACTTACAGATACAAATTTACAATTTTTTTTAATATAATCTTAACTCAATAATCAAACCAAATACATTTATGGCTGCTTTATTCATTTGGCCACCGGCGGCTCTGTAGTTATAGTTTTAATAGCACAGTATACTAAGTGATAAGTATCATTTATATTTCTACTAAAGTCTAAGACTAAGTTTAGTAACTGATGCTATTATTGGTCTGCTCGCAGGGCTTGTTTTTAGTTTAGGAATGTGTGACAAGGTTCTAATTCTTTGTATTCTAAGTTTATTTGTCAAATGAGTTATGTTAATTTGTATTTCATATTACTCTATTAGCTGTAAATCAACAGCTTTAGTTACAGTTGGTTTAGGTATTATCAAAGAAGTGTTTGTTGATGGCATATTTTTAATAGTGTGTTCACCTGTATTAAGATCATTCTCGTGTACAATATGTGCAGATAAAAGTTTAGCCCTATCGAGAGTCTTTGTGCTGTAATTTCATGTTGTGAATATAGTTCTTTCCATTTCTCATTTAGCTGTGTTCGGTAGCCAATTTTATCCGATTTGTTAATTGTAACTACAAAGTATTGTCATCGGACTCCCCCTCATAGCGCAGGTGGGTAGTGAGGATTGGTGTAGATGGCACGTGGTGGAAATCATCTACACCGGTAGGATGAGATGAGTTGGGTCGGTAGTGCCAACTCCTCATCGTTGTGTTGATAAAATTTATAATTTCCCCCAGGGGTAGGGGAGGCTTTACGGGTGTCCGTAGAATCGAACATCCTTCCACTTGGTCCATCCCGTGCTAGTAATGTTCCAGCACGGTGGTCAAGAGTGGTGTCCAGCGGCTGAAAGTAGCTTTTAATAAAATAATTAAAGAGAGCCGAGTGCGTGGGTGTAGCACTCGGTGTCGTCATCGTGGTCATATCGGTTGCGTTGGCCGGGATCATTGCAAAGGTTGTCATAAAGTCAATGTGCGGGAGTAGTGCACCCGGTGTCGGTGGTGTGTGCCAGTATCCAATTCTCGGAGTTGGGGGCGTAGCGGGAGTCGTCATATAGGCCGAGTGTGGCGTATATACCATTCTCGTGGTCAGTTTCGTTGCGGGGGTCGTCGATTTAGTCGGGTTTGGCTCGGACATGATTAATCTTGAACGGTTCCAGTGTTCAATGTGTGTTTTTTTTTTTTTTGGGAGCTAGGCGTTAAAATTTTCTTAAGACTGGCAAGTGGCGGATTCATTTCCTCAGGTTGAAATGCCTACCGACAAGTGGAAGTTTGAGACCTTACGGCTCATGTATTAATAAAAATAGATGTATATTGTTAGATTTAAGCCCTATAGGCTGCGAAAGATGGTGGGATAACATGATCCCTGTTAGTAATGTTTATAATTAGAGTGCGGCTATTTGATTAACCGGGCGTTTGTAAAAGAAAGTCTCAATGCCTGGCTCGGCGAGTCGGGCAAAATCAAGGTTCGAATGAAACGCGAGATTATCAGAGTACTTTACGGCTAAAGTTTCGATATGTTGGCGCAGAAAAAGGAACCCTAAGTCTGCCCAAATATCTTTATTCCGACAGTACCATAGAGCACTGAGGAGGCTCTTCAAAGTGATACTTTAGAATGCCTCAAGACGATCGAGATGACAGCGCAAGACCGTGCCCCAAATCGGGGATGCGTATGTCAGCATAGGCTTGATGGTAGAAGTGTAAAGCCGGGTTTTGTTCCGAATCGACAAGCCGCTGTTTCGACGCAACATCAGAACAAGAAGATTTTTTGCCGTTTTGGCTTTATTGAAAATCAACTGCACGTGTAGTATATACGTGAGTCCCTTGTCTAAAATAACCCCAAGATACATAGCAGAATTAGACCAAGGTATCGGAACGTCGTTAAGACATACGTTCTCATCGGAAGTGATTTTCCGGCGTGTGAAAAGAACAGCCTTGATTTTCTCTAGATTTACTTTGACTCGCCATTTGTCCAACCATTCATCTAGGTCATCCGTGGCTTTTTGTAACCTTAAGTTAATCACATTAGGTGCTTTAGAAGAATAGAGAAGAGCTGTGTCATCAGCAAATTGTGCCATTTGAACTCCGTGCGTCAATCCCGAAGGCATTTCCGCAAAGTATAAGTTAAACAGCAACGGCGATAAAATAGACCCCTAAGGCCTCTATGTGTCAAGAAGTAGATATATAGTCAGAAATTGTGACTGCCAGTGTTCTGCGGTTTAGATATGAATCAATCAGCCTCACAAGACGCAGAGGGATTTTATCCCTGTACAATTTAAAAAGAAGGCCCTTGTGCCAAACCTTATCGAAGGCTTTTTTGACGTCGAAAAAAACCACTTTTGTGATCTTTCTCAGTCTAAAACTTTCGATAATTTGGTCCGTCACGCGGTTTAATTGATGGACAGTTGAATGACCCCATCTGAACCCATGTTGGTGGGGGGGGGGGGAGATTGTTAACTTTCGTGAGATTCTGAAATCTGTCCAAGATCACCCTTTTTATGACCTTACTTAAGGTACATAGTAAACTGATGGGCCCGGTAATGTTGTGAAAATGTCCGGTTTTTTCCAGGTTTGGGGATAGTTATCACCAGTGAGCTTTTTCAATCTGAAGGAAAGTGCCCAGTTCGAAGAGCAGCATTTGCAATAATGGTGAGTGCTATTATAGCTTTGTGCAAAAACGATTTCAAAGCTCTGTTCGTTATCTTATCGGAACCAGGGGCGGTTCGAGCTTTAAATCTTTTGATAATTTCTCTGATTCGAGACGGTCGAACGCTTTCCAGCGGTTTGTCGTCTTATGGAGTAGTTGAGTTATGTGTTCAGCTAATGCGTTATGAGTAGATGTTAACTGTTTAAACCAAAAGTTTTGAATTTTGTCTAAACATTATGCATTAATTGATTATCAAGCATCAAACCAATATTATTCTTCTAAATGCTGTTAGCATAAGGTTTCACAGCACTTAAAATTTGTTTGTATATTCTTCTGATAGTTTTACCTGTCTTACGTCTTAATTATGTTTTAGAATTATTTTGAAAAATTTTAAGATTCTGCTTAGATCTTAAGATAATCCTGCTTAGTCCTAAAGCTAATATTTTCTACAAAATTGTACTTTGCTATTCATTTTTTAAAAACATGGGAAGTCACCTAACTTTTTTAAATTGTTTTTGAAAGATTTCATACTACTTTATTGGCAAACTTTTTTTTTAATTTGAAGACATTAGTAATTTTTTGGGCATAAAAGCTTTACAGTTTGTTGTACTTCAACATTTTAGTCAAATCTGTCAAAGGTTACTACTTTAGAACTATAAACAATTTAATTTAATTTAAAAAATCTACAAAAAACTTGAGATTTTATTAAGACAATAATAACAGTTGACAACATTAACCACAAATAACTTTCCTTTTAGTTTCATTAATTTGGTAATCAATGTCTGTTTGCACGTACATATTTAAAAGCAGTTGTAAAATCACAAGTATAAAATTAATAAGCACTAAAACAAAAAGAAATATTTTATTTAATAGTTTAACCGTTGGTTCTATGTTCAAAATTTTACTAAAATTTAAAAATATTACTTTTTACATATTTTGGAAGCATATCAATAAAATTTTCTAAATAAAACTAGTTTAAAACTCATTCAAACCAAGTCAGAAAGACTGTGTCATTGACAACACTTAGTATTGGACAAACCAAAGATCACAAAAAAACCAAGTACATAACGGAAGAGAAAACTTGTAATTATATTAAGATTATACTGTGTTCAGTACCGCTTACCTGAGAAGAAAAATAATTTTGCCCTAGGAGATTTTAAAAGCTTGTAGATTATAAGTTGTCATTAAAAGCTTGAAAGATTTAGAAAAATCTGTTATATTTGAGTTTGATTAATATTAATTCATGTAAGAGCGATAGAGTAAAAATTAGCATTTTTATAGTTACTGCATGTCATAATAATTTCATAGATAATATTTACATATCTTCTTCAAATTTCCATCCATATTTACAACTTAGGAAATAACATTTTTATCACAAAACATAAATCCAAATTTGTGCTCATCAAATATTGAATTATATTGAAAACAATAAAATTATTCCTTTATTGAGACATAAAATGCGTAAAATGATGTAACCGCAATTATGCAGTGCATGTTTGCGTGGTGTTATCAGATCGGTTGCTATTGCGTGTCTGATTTATACAAGAGGATTGCGACGCCGTAATTAAAAGGACACTTTATGACCTGCACTTTATGTAAATTTTACACCCCCGCGCATAAATTGAATGGCAAGAGAAAAAATATAATGTCAATTAGTCGGGCCGGTGTTGTAATTCCTTGCATTGCAGAAAATCGTTATCGGATTTTGCTTTGTTCTACTAATGAGGAATGGTAAAGTTTGATTTGATAAATTTACATTAAATATTATTTCTTTGAAGTCGGTGAATAACTTTAAAAATCTTTGAATAAAAATGCTATTAGTAAGCCCTTGTAGTAAATACTTCAATTAAAGTGTAAATGTTTTATAAATTATATTGAACACAATTGAGTAAAAGTATCTCCAATTGAAATTACTTCAAAGCCCTTAAATACAGACGATTTAAAGTAGCTTTACATGAGATTATAGATAACAAGATATATGTTTTGTTATCTCTATAAATAATAGACAATAATATTAATATTAATAATAAACCGTGCAGAAACATTTCATTTCCAATAAATTTGTTTCTATAGACGACACATATTATTGTGGCTAAGGTAAACAAGGTCAACTGTTTGTAAACACGGCTATAATTTGGTCCGATTTATGTTAGTTTCCTAAGAAGAATAAAAAGGGGGAAACAAACTAAATAAAGAAATGGCGTAGTTGTATTTACTTACAAATTGTTTTCCAATGCGGAGAAACGATCAATCACACTATACGCACATTTGCATACTGATTTCACCATTTCTTAAGTGTTAACGTATTGCAGTATCAGTAATTCATGTTTTTATGATATAAAAACTCAAATATAATAGAATAGAATGTATGAGGTTATGTAAGTTATGTAAGAAAAAGTTTTAATTTTAATTTTCGTTTGCATTCATATTGCAGTTGACGGTATCGGTTATACATTAAAATTTGCCTCTCAATTATATACAGAAATTGATACAAAAACAAATGTGCTCCGCTAACTAAAGTCACTAAGAAAATTGAAAAACATCTTCTATGCGCTTTTAGTTAATGCTTCATAATAATTCTTTTGCCAACAAATAATCCTGGAGCATGCTTCTACAACTACACCGGCTGTGACATCACAATAATCATATGTAATATCCCTAGTGCATAGAATATTGCCGATAATTTATTGGAATCTCACGAATGCATTTTTGCGGCTCGTGCCAATTGCCTATCGCGAAAATGCATGAGTGATATTCCAATAAATTATAAAGCAATATTCTCTAACTCTTTCCTATCATTCTCCCACGCTTCGCACTCTATTAGCGTATGTTCTGCGTCGTCATACTTGTCTTCTTGGCAGAATATACATTTCTCTTCTTTCTCCATTTTATTTATATTTTGTAAATACTTTTAAAAGGCTCCATGTCCGGTGAGTAGTTGTGTTGTATAGTAACACGTCTCCGGTTTATTTTTTACCCATTCCTTTATTTCTGGTATAAACTCTCTTGTCCATTCACCTTTTTCTCCGTCTTTCCACTGTGTCTGCCATTTTTTCATTGTATTATCTCTTGCTTGTCTCTTTGCTTTTTGTTTACTATTTCTTCAATTACCAGTTTCTTTATGTTTAATCTTTCTTCTACCATCAAGTCTGCTGGTAGTGTCGCCGCGATTACCTCTAACGCTTCTTGCGACAGCGTTCTGTAAGCCCTACATATCCTTAACGAGCTTGCTCTAGTGGCTTCTCTTATTTCTTTTCTGTTTTTTTTTGTCTTTAAGGCATCTCCCCATGTTTCTGCGGCGTACAATAGTTTACTTTTGGCCGCCGTTGCTATTAGCCTTCTTGCCTCTTGTCCTGGTCCTCCCTTGTTTGGCACGAGCCTACTAAGCATTCCTTCCATTGTCTTTGTTCCTCTTACCGCTTTCTTAATCTGTCCGTTCCATCCTTTTGCTTTCAGTGTAACTCCAAGGTATTTAATCTTCTTCTCTATGGTTATTATTTGTTTACCTACCTGTATTTTTCCGGTTTCCCCTTTACTTTTCATCCATCTTTTTATCATACTAATTGCCAACTCTAGCCTTTCCTTTAGTACTTCTATGTCTGCATCCCTACCTACTAAAACTAAGTCATCAGCAAATGCCGTTATTGTCACCCCGTCTGGCAGCTGCATTACGAGAAGCTCATTATATACTAAGTTCTATAATTTGGGTCCTAGTGCTGAGCCTTGTGGTACCCTTCTGGTCAGTCTAAATTTACCCTTTTTGGTCACTAAGTTTCTTCTTTGTAGATAACTCTATATTATCTTGATCGTTTTCTTTGTCAATTCTTTCTTTTTTGCTGCTTCTATAATTGATTCTCATAGTACGCTATTAAACGAGTTTTGTATATCCAACGCTATTATGATGCAATGCTGTCTTTTCCTATGTGGGCTGCTGTTTGCTTCTTTTGCTACCGCTTTTACCTTCTCGATAGCTCCTAGCGTCGATCTCCCTTTGGTAAACCCGAATTGTTCACTTTCCCATCCACCCCTTTCTTCGATTTTTTTCTCTATTTTTCTCACAATAACTTTTTCCATTTTCTTTGCTAATGTATTGATTAAACAAATCGGTCTATACGTCTTTGATTTACCTGTTTCTTTCTTCTTCTCAATCAGCACATTTAGACATCTGTTTATTATTTGTGTTAGTTCTATTTCGTTTCCTTCTAACGCTGCTTTCACTATCTCCGCTGTTATCTCGTCCACACCTGGTGCCTTATTGTTAAGTAGTTCTCTTATGATCTGTTTCATCTCCTCCACTGTTGTCATATCTGCTTCCTCTTCTTCACTTATCTCTGTTGGTTCTTTTACCGCTTTTTCTTTGGGGAACAATTTCTCAATTATTTTTTCTTCCCCTTCCTCCTTCTTTAAACACACTCCCTTTGATCTTCTTCCCAGTTTATTCATTGCAATTTTGTACCAGGGGTCCTTATCTATGGAATCTATCATTTTTTTCCAGCATCTCTTCTTGCTGTCTTTTATCGCTTTTCTCAGTGCTTTTTTGTCCATTTTTAATTCAATGTAGACAAACAATAAAATTGCAGAACTAAAGAAAATTAAAAAACTGCAAACAAAATGAAACCTTGATAAAGCTAATATAGAAGAAAAGAATAAATCCCTAGAAAACACCTACAAGAAATACAGAAGAATAGCAAATAAACTAAAAAGAAAAATGTACTCCAAAACGGAGATAGAGAAAGAGAAGTCGCTGACAACAACAAAAGGTAACAATCTGTATAGAGAAACTAGAACAAAAAGAAGAAACAAGTCTGCAGAAAATGCTGACCTAAAAGTGCCAAGAAACCTCAAAAACCACAAATAATGTTAGGCTTATTATAATAACAACAAAGATAACAAAAGAAACGGAGGAAAGTCACCAGAAAAAATAAATTATGAGATTGAGAAAAAGCAAAGACAAAAAGAAGATTTCAACAGGCTTACCAGAGTGACAAAAGAAAAAAAAGGACAAAAAAACTTAGGCATACAATGCCCAAAATAGATGAGCTTGGATTTATACAAGAAAATGATTAAATGCACTTTGTTGCATAAGGAAATAAACGTTCAAATATGCGTCAAAAAAAAAAATAACAAAAATTCTGCTCAAAAATTAAAAGCAACAAAGCACAATTAACCCAATAAAAGAAAATGGAAACAGCAAAAAAAAAAACAAAAAAGAAAAAAATAAGAAAAATACGATAATCATTAAGCACAAATATGAAAAATCTTTTACAGAGTGGTTAGAAACCTTTAAGCCCAAGAATAGAAGATTATGTTAGGTTTAAATGTCAGCTAACGCTCACATAGACCTCAAATGGGCCCGTTGTGTTACCACAGTACTTAAAAGTACAAACCTCCTCAGGGGATTTTGTCAAACTATTTCGAGCCTTGAATAAACCTCATGAGAGTCTGCGCATCTAGTGATTCGAGTTCAAAGAGGTCATTAAAGAAAGGTCGGCCTAAGAAGAGCAATCGTGTTGCGGACAAACAGGGGCATTGGCATAAGTAATGCTAATCATCCAGCTGAAGGTGATAAGCTTTTTTTTCTTATGGCTATAAAATTAAAAGGAATCACAAAACAACCAATATTTTCTCGCTTGAAGAAGCACAAGAAAACTCAACAATGGCCCCACATTACAAATTGACATACTTCCTAATCAAGGCTTTGGACGAACTAAGCAGATTCTTGATAAAATTCGGTGGCATCAAATTTGAAGATAAGCCAAATATGCCATTTGGACAAGTGCCAATCTTAACAGTTGATGGCAAAGTATACCATCAAAGCATCTCTATGGCCAGATTTTTTGCAAAAAAAATTGGAAATTGATTCTATGGTTAATACCATTAATGATTTGAGAGCTAAAATTGCATTGTACTACTACAAACAAAATGCTACAATCAAGGTATCGCGCAAGGGACCACTGATGACTGATACCATTCCATACTATATTGAGCGTTTGGACAAGATTGCCGCTCAAAATGACGGTCATTTGGCTTGCAACAAGTTAACATGGGCCGATATTGTCTTTGTTGCTTTAATGGATTATCTTAACTTTATGGTAGATATGGGCTTGAGTGCCAAATATGCTAATTTGGAAGCCATCAAGAACAACGTCTTAACCATTCCTGCCATCAAAGAATGGTGCAACGTCCGTCCCAAAAGCGATGTATAATTGCTGATTAAAATATATTTATATTGCATATAAACAACTATATTCTGTAACTGCTTAAGTTAAGTGTTTCTTTTCAGAGAAACAATGTTAGTGCTTCTTTTCCTGTTTCGGTGAGGCCATACTGGCTTGGTTACTTTGCAGGTATCTTCATCCCTCCACCATCGCTCCGCTAGGTTCGAGGTTATTTCGGCAATGGTCTCCTTGCACAAGGCAAATAGAATACCAATATTCTGTAACACTTTGGTTGAGTGCAGGCTTGTGTCATTCTTTGCAAGCTCATCCGCTTCTGTGTTACTTGAGATCCAGCTGTGGCTTGGTACTCACATGAGTTTCTTTTATTAAGTGCCTGCCATCATATAAACACGCCGTAGTAGAGTATTGGTGTAACTACGGCTTTGTATAGCTAGAAGGTAATCTTGGGGTTGAAGCCCTAGGATTTTCTTACCGTTTTCTTGCAAGAGTACAGCGCCAACGATGCTTTCCGTACTCTTTCGTCTATGTTGAGCTTTCATGATAACTTTTGGTTTAGTATGAGACCTAAGTATTTGGCGCTCTCCTTGATTGTCAGTTCAGTGCCTTTTAGCATTAGGAGCTTGAATTCTAGAATGATGTGTTTCCTTGTAGAAACGACTAGCTTGGTTTTTGCCGGGTTGACATCTACGCCACACCTTTTGCACCATTGCGCTAGTTTTGTTAGGGCCCCTTCAACAAGTTGCGACAATATATTGAGGTGTTTCCCTGAGGCCGCTATTGCTACGTCGTACGCATAGGCTACAGCTATATTTCCTAAGTTGAAGGAGCAGCTCATTTAGCGTGATGTTCCAAAGCAATGGCGAGAGGACGCCCTCTTGTGGGGTTCCTCTACTCACCTTCCTTTTTATGTGGGATTCTCTCATTGTGGCTCTGATGTTCCTTTCATGGAGCATTTTTCCAATCAGGTGACATAGAGCGTTGTCTATTGCTAGTCCAGTTAAGGCTTATTCTATGGCTTCAGGCTTCACGTTGTTAAATGCCCTTTCCAAAAATGGAAACATTAAAGAAATGGTGAGTGACAAAAACGTTATGGCAACTTAAACATCCGTATATGTCAAAGAAAAACTTTTTTTTTGTTGTGTTAAACACAATGACAAAAACAACCGGTCTAAGAAAGGAAGATAAAAAAATCATATTATTTAAACCAAATGCAAAAGGTATACACTACGCAATAATAACACTGCCGCACC
Organism: Tachinus rufipes; assembly: GCA_963932245.1. Lineage (NCBI taxonomy): Eukaryota > Metazoa > Arthropoda > Insecta > Coleoptera > Staphylinidae > Tachinus > Tachinus rufipes. The sequence goes on along the minus strand of OZ010747.1, from coordinate 82,706,625 downwards.
AGAACGCGCACACCCTGATAAATAATAAAAAAAATATAAATAAAAAAGGAGCATGGACAGTGGAAAAAATGATGAATCCACCAAAGTGCAGAAACGCAATTCGATAAGAAATGCTACAGAAGCGGTCAAAGTCACGAACCAAAAAAACACCCAAACCCAAACCAAATCAAATGTTACGTGTGTCAAAAAGAAGGCCACCGAGCAGCCAGAATAGCATGCCCGGAATAGAATCAAGCGGTTAAAAACCTTCGGAAGAAAAGAAAAACTGATGACAAAAAACTGAAACAACGCAAAAGCTAGAAAAGGTGATTCCTGAATACAATAATAAAAATACAAATAATTCAAATTAATGTGAAAAGGGCAGTGGCTGCTTACGACTTACTAGAAGCTACCACAAAAATTAGCAAAATAGATGTGCTTATAATCAGTGAGCCAAACAAAAAATTATCTAAGAAAAAAGAACCAACACTCTTTGATACAAACCTTTACGTTGGGATCAAATTCCTAAATAATAAATTCAAGATTAGATATAATAAAAGATAAAATGGGTACGAGTAAAAAGTGGAAACTTCCTACATTGACCTTACAATGTGTTCTAATAACCTATTAAGCTATACAACTGGCGGGTAATGGATTTCATAACCATAAGCTTACATAAGTATATCTGGTACGGAATTAAAAAACGCAACACCGACTGCTAAAACAAAAAAATGACAGAACAACGGACATATCTCTCAACACCCTAATGAGGACAATTGCCAATGCATGTGACGTGGTAATGCTCTTAAAAAAATATTAAAAAACCAAAAAAATCTTTTAAATATTAAACACAAAAAAATAAAAAATAAAAAATAAAAAACAATAAACTAGAGAATAAATATCTAAGGAAACGGGTATCAAATTATCACTAAGTAATGGAATCCAAAAAAACTTAACATTGCAAAAGACCTGCAAAAGCAGATAAGTGAAACATTATTCCCGAAGCAACCCAAAAATGTGTAGGACAAAATACAGACTAAAGAGATTTTTACTACAAAGATAACTAAAGAAAAACTAAAAAAAGCATCAGGAAGGATAAAGAACAAGAAAGCCCCAGAACCGTACGGAATGCCTTCTATAGTTATTAAACTGACGGTGGAGAAAATACTAGGAAGGATCTTTGCAGAGATATACTTGGTGTGAAAAAAAGGGGAGTAAAAAACGCAATTTTGAAACTCATAAAAAAATTGAATAATAACAAGGAAGACCCATCTGCCTCATCGATACCATAAGCAAACTCTATGAGAAAATCATAGTGGCAAGACTAAAAACAGAGTTGGAAGAAGAACAAATCCTATGTAACGCTCAGTTTGGTTTCAGAAAAAAAAAGTCAACCTTTTGACCAATTAGTTAAAAACATTGCAAAAACTGAGATAAACAAAACGCTGAAGACCAGAAGACTACAACAACATAAAACAATACAGTTAACGCTGTTTAAGGAAAAAAATATTAGATCATTTGGTAGAGTTATTTCACTGACCGGAAAAAAGAAGAGAAGCATAAAATTACAAGTGGGGTACCGCAGGGGCCGGTGCTAAGCCCGCAGCTATGGAATGTGCTTTACGATGACCTACTTAGATTAGACACACCCAAAGAGATGATTCTATTGCTATACGCCAACAATCTAGCAATTGTTGTAGTAGAAAAGACAGCGGATAAAATTAAAGCAACGGTCAAACAATACTTAAAAAAAATTAACAACTGGATGTCGAGAACTGGCGTCAAAAAAAAAAACTGAGGCACTCATAATTATAGGCAGAACGAAATGCCGGCAAGTTAGCTTTAAGCTAAAAAACAACACTATAGTTCCCCAAAAAAACATCAAGTACTTGAGATTAATAAAAACCTGACTTTTGGCAAGCAAGTTAAGGCTACGGCAACACAGTCAAAGAAGCAAACTGCGGCAGTTGCAAGGAAAATGTCTAAGTGCGGTAAAATTAGCAAAAGAAAATGAGGATTTTTGCATTGATATTCGGTCAATCTGTACGCAGCCTCAATATGGAAAATCACACTAAAACATAAAAAGTACGCAGGCATAATAAACAACCTTCAGCAAAATATAGCCATAAAAGTGCTAACGCGCATAACTTCCTACACGCAACTGGCCAAAAAAAGGAACAAAATAATAGGCAAAGAAAAACAGGAAAAAAGGTCCAAATAACACAGCAATTGAAGAGAGTTGACCATCTTCTTTAATAAAACTTTGCTAATTGGGCCTTAGAGCAGCTGGAAGCCGATGGTAAATTTTGGCAAAACATTATCTTTTCCGATAATGCGCATTTTCACTTCAAAGGCTATGTAAACAAGCAAAACTGCAGGATTTGAGCATCGGAAACTTACACGTGATCGTGGAGCAGCCAATGCATCCTAAACGAGTGACTGTATGGTGCGGATTATGGGCCGGCGGCATCAACGGCTCATTTTTCTTTAAATCTGGCAAAACGGTTAACGAAAACCGCTATAGGACCATGATAACCAACATTTATTATAAGCAAATTGCTGGATTGGATGTGGGCCACATCTGGTTCTAACAAAATGGTGCAACATGCCACACTAGCCACGAAACTATCGACTTATTGCTGTCAAAATTCGAAAATCGTGTAATGAGCCGTCGTGGAGATGTGAATTGGCCAGCAAGGAGCTGCGATTTAACGCTCATAAACTTTTATCTCTAGGGTGTCGTTAAAGAACGTTGTTATACCAACGATCCAGCAACGATTGATGATCTTAAAGTCAATATCCAAAATGACATTGCTGAGATAGAACCGCAGACGTTGAAAAAAGTTTTAAAAAATTGGATCAAGAGAATGGACTAATGTAAGGCCAGCCGTGGCAGCCATCTGGCTGATGTAATATTCCATGTATAATCGAAAACTTTTGGCTACAAAATAAACTCAAGATTTTGAAATTCTATCTAACCGCTTGTGTTTTATTAACATTTTAAAAAGATAACCCACTCTTTATAAATATAAAAAACGGTAAAATTGATGCAAAATAGTCAAATTAAAAAAAAAAAAACAGAAATCATAAAACTTTTCTAACCATTGCCGTTAATAAAATTATTACTAAAACTAAATTAACTTTAACTGAAGACTTTTTAGATCTGTTAAGTGACAACCTAGAAGATTTTTTAAAAGACAACGCAACTTGGATCTGCAAACGTTAACTAACATCATCGCTTCACGCTAATATTAACTAATCGTACAAAAAAAAGTCATAAAAATATATATATACGTTCTGTAAGAAAAATTTATTAGAAGTATACCGTGGCCAAACGTATTGTCAGAATGCAGCAGAAGACAGCTCACCGTAAAAACTCAAAGCTGCGCCCAATCAAGCCTTCAGCACTTGTAGTCTACACGTGCTATCAACAACGCTACAAACATCATAACCGACAAAGACAATGTCTATTAAAACACTTCAAAACTGCAATCTTAAAATGGCCAAAAATTAAATTTAAAACCCGATTTGTTACCTCTAAATTTTGCTTTAAAATTATCTGAAACCCTTTTTGTTATTTTGTTTTATGTATATATACCAAACCATAAATTTGACCTGAAAGAACCTGCTATAACAAACTAGTTACAGGAAACTGAACCGGCAACAACAACTTTCCATAGCTTTAAGATCAAAACCGGTATTTTATGCAAATAGATGCAACCTATTGTTGTAAAAAAAAAATATTTTTGATATATCTTAACAAAAAAAATATTTAAACCATTTCAGGTCGATTTCGTCTTCAAATTAGCAAACAATCATAAACCGCGCACCAAACTACAATTTGCGCAAAGCTTCCTCTCCAAAAAACTCAAGTCACTGGCGCCCGAACAAGTTGCATTCCTCCCACTATTTTAGAGCAATCTAAAAACTAAAAAATGTAAAAAACGTTTTCTTGGCAAAAAAAATTTAAAAAAATTTTATTTTTTTATTTAAGCAACCGCAAAGCCCTTTACTTAGAAATACCTTAAGTTGTTTAAAAAATGTCAACTCCAACTGTACAAAAAAGTGCTGTTTTGACTCCGTTTGCGTCAAAAAACTTGTTCAAAACATACAATTTAAAAAGAAATAACAATAGTAAAAACCTTTGAAGTACTTCCTCAAATATATTGCAAAGACTTAATATTTGTCTTGTGATAGCTCAATGGTAGAGCACTTGCATATCATGCGAGCAGTCCGGGGTTCGATCCCCGAAATTATGACTGAAATGATAACTTGCTCTTTATCCACCAGCGTGGTTCGGAAGTCACGTATTAAGCTGTTGGTCCCATCAAACCACTTTAAACAAGTCGTAGACTTACTGTGGCGATGTAAAATAGCCGTAAAAAGCATAAAAAAAAAAAAAAAAACTAACTACTAAGAATCAATTCCTTAAGTAAAACGCGATAACTTTTACTAGACATGGTAAAACGTTTTTTAAAAGTTTGTGAAAAAAACATCTTGTAACAAACTTTGTTAAAAACTTACGCCAAAAAAAACTCCGTCTGTATTCTTTGTTAAAATATATTTTAAAACTCCATCTAGACTAAGATTCAATTAAGGTTTTAGTTGAGCAATTAATTGCCTAATCTTGGAAGTGCAAGCTTGTTTTAATAGTTTGACATCGCTGAAATTTGCTTTTTTAAAGTGTTTTATACTCAAGTTGGCGTTTTAGTTTAAAGCACATTAAAGTTCTAAACTGTTGGCAAATGCTTTCTTTGTACTTTACATCTAAAATGTACTCTAGACCACTTTTGCCATAAATAACTGGTATGAATATTGTTCTATTGTAAAATACTCCATCTAAAATTTTATTTTTAGTAGTAGGTTCCAGCGCTTTTTTTTAACCCGCATATTTGTGCAGTTTTATTTTTTTTTTCTTACTTTGCCGGTAACCCGGTTTATGGGTTTGCGGTATTCTGGATTGCGCGTTTTTGCCATAAGCGTTTGAGTACATTACGCTTGTAAATAAGCGTTTAGTTGCTTGTAATAGATCTAATAAGTTATCTACTCAAACAACAAAAATCCTAGTTGCTCTTTTTGTGGCATTTTGGACTTAGTTAGTAAGTGTCTCTACGGCGTTTTCTATTTTACTCAACTCTTTCCCAGCAGATCCAAGATATCCAAATTATGATTTGAGTCTAAGTCATTTACTACATTTATGGTCAACAAAGCGTAGACATGACACCTTAGTGGCCTACGCGGTTATAGTGCTTAGTTTGTTTGGCGCTAAAATCTGGGCTTTTAAACACAAATTATATATCAAGCGTTTGTTTAAAGGGTGCGAACACAACGGTAATCTTTGCTCCGATCATACCACATCAAACAACGCTCCAATCATAGAACTCAAAAACCAGCTACAACAAAAGATACTCATGGTTTAAAACATGTTTTCGTTACTTGCATGTTTTGCTATAAGGCACTAGCAGAACAATTTGGCAAATTATTTAAATTTAAAAACCAGTTTACTGCTTTTTTTTGCACTCTGAAACACTCAGTATAGCCAATTTATTGCAGTCTCATTGCAACTTGCCCATACCAGGTAATTGCCGAAAAAAATAAAGCTATTGACGCCAAAATGCAAAACTTGTTGGGACAAAAGACTATTGAAACCTCAACTAGTCCTTATTTATCGACACTAGTATTGATAAAACAAGCCACGGTTTTGCTTAGAGTACCGAAAATTTAATGCAATAATTTTGTCAGAACCAACACCAAAGCCAATTATCCAAAAAGTATTGCAAGACCTAGCATCTGCTACAGTATTCTCCATTTTGGATCTAAAAAGTAGATACTAGTAGAGTTAACACCTGCGCTCAAGAACGACAGTAAAGCATCTCGGGAATCCGTTATCTAAATATTATTTCCCTGGAAACAAAATTGCTGACATTAAAAAACCTTGAGCAATTCAAAGAACCATTATCTTGTCATACAAAAACAAGAATTTATTATTAATTCAATCAGTGGAGCTGAATTGCTCAAAGTTTAATGTTGTCAGTCTAAACGTAAATTCTACACAATTAATATTTAATTTATTATACTTACTTTATTATTTTTATAAATAAATAACAGTAAAAAGTTAAATGGCGCAGTCGGTAGAATCAATAAACGCGTGTGATATTTTGATTATTTCTAAAATTGGACCAACAGACAAAGTGCACATGTTTGGTGAATTTTAAAACTCTTAATTATTGGACACCCAATCGCTCTGGGGACGCCGCCGCTAGAATCGTCAACATTTCAGGACGAACCGCAGGAATTTACGTAGAGTAGATGCAGCTCAAATCGCAGCATTCCAAGACAAAAACACAGCAGAAAAGCAATTGCCCACACAAATTTAATATTAATGTAATTGTAAGTACATTGATTAATTAATCCCTTTTGTAAGAAAATAAACGTTTTGCATTAAAATTTAAAACCGGCTAGATTAAATAAATATTAGAAATAAAATAAATCATCGTGGAAATTTTTTTATTATTAGCATTAGAAGAAGTAGTGTGTTCGAAAGAAATAAAATAACCTTACTTACATAAATGCATGTAAATTTTTAATAGAAGAATATTTGCCAGTCCCCCCACAAAATGTAAATAAATTCAGAATGGGCAAACGCTTATTATTAATATTTACGGGAAAACTTTGCGTTAAAGCCCGAGAAGCAGTTGACGCAAATAAAACAAACATCCAACATCATGGATTGAATTAAAAGATATTTTAATTCACGCGTTAGGTGACAAACGTTCCAAAAAAGAATCTTAATTGTTTAACACCCAAAAGAAATGACACAACCGCAACTTATGCGAATAAAATTAAACCAACTCTGTACACTCTATTATCAATTAATCTTGAAGAAAGAGATATGCAATTAAGATAAATTAAACAAAACCATCTGTTTGGACTAAATATAATCAACCCTAATATTGAACTGGAAGCAAAGCTACGAAGGCCCTATAATATTGAAACAGCTGAATTGTATGCGCTTGAAATTTTAAATTTGAACACTCAGCGACAAAGATTTGTGTCAAATTTCAAACCATCGATACAAATGCAATCAGGAAACTCGCATCAATTTTCGCTTACTCAAACAACACCACAACAACGACCAATGCAGCGTCAGAATAAATTTATCAATCATTCCCAAGATCACAAATGTTTGCTAAAACACCAACAACACAATATCCATATCAACAAAGATCCTATCATCCAACACCTATGGAAGTGGATAGCATCGCACAAAAACGCACAGAATTGTCGATTGTGAACACAACCGAAACGACAATGGATATCTAACAACGTTGAGATACCAGCCAATAATATCGAATCTTACGATTATAATGTCGCTGAATATCAGGAAGACTTCCTACCAGCTGATCACTTCCACGACGCATTTGATCAGCAAGAACAAATGGCAAACAATAAGAAATAATATCTCAAGATTTTCAATAGAACCACCAACACGATCAACCTGTTTAACAATTTCAAATAATGCATATTCACAAAGGCCTGTACTTCCTTATATAGAATTTAAAGGACTAAAATTTTTAGTTGACACTGGCGCAGAATGTTCAATAATAAATTCAAAAATGTTTAATGATGCGGAACAAAATAATTACCCTTGTTATAATCATGAAATTAACATCAAAACTCCTCATAGCATAGAAAAAGTTAAAAAATCTACTTTAATGCCACTACCTGTCATTTTTAATTCTCCTGAACATCATTTATTTGTTTGGTTTGACTTTTCTTCTACATTTGACTGATTGATTAGGATTTGACTTATTAAACAAACTTGAAGCTTTGTTAGATACCAAGCGACAAAAGATCACTACTGATACGGCAGAAATTTTATACAAAATTAACAAGCCCACACATGTTTTTAAACCTAATTCAAGTACAACAATAAATTATCAAATAACAAATATTTGCAATGGACTTGCACTTTTTCCAAAAACAGTTGACCAAAAAAAAAAAATTAATTATACCCAAATCTGTAGTTGAGGTTAAACCCAATGAAGCTAACACTAGTAAATAAAGCAGAAAATAAAATTAATATGGGTTATTATACAAAAAACCAAAACAATTTATCAAAACTACAAGAAAAAAATATTATCAAAAATTTCAAAAATGATCATTTAAATTTAGAAGAATCTACACCAATTACTTATGAAAAATAAAAAGGCCAAAATTTAACTTTCATTCATCAAATAAAACATACTCTAAATATGAAAAATAACACCCCTATTTATGTACGTAACTACCCACAACCACTAGAAATAAAAAAGGAAATGAAGAAGCAAACTCTTGATTTACTACGACAAGACATAGTTAGAGAAAGCATATCACCATGAAATGCTCCAGTACACGATGTTACAACCATCAAAGATTTCAGAAAATTAAATGGACAACTAATCAAAGAGAAGTTTCCAATTCCAAATATTACCGACATCTTGGATAAGCTAGGATGAGCTAATTATTTTACGTCACTTGACCTTGTCTCAGGGTACCACCAAATAGAAATGACTGAAAAAGACATGCAAATAACAGCCTTCAGTACCGAACAAGAACATTTTGAATTCAAAAAAATGCCCTTCGGTCTCCAAAATGCTCCTGCAACGTTTCAAAGGATTATAGATGACGTTTTACAAAGATTACTGGAAGATACTTGCCTCGTATACTTAGACAATATAATTATATTTTCGTCCTTCTACAGGATCATATACAAAATATTGTAAAAGTATTCAAACGATTGAAATTGGCCAACTTCAAAATTAAACTGAAAAAATGCAAATTTAATAAATGAGCTTAAATATCTTAAACATATTGTAACAGATAAAAAGAGTTAAGTCAAACCCTAAAAAAATCTGTTGAATCACTAAATTTCCTATACCTAAAACTTGAACAGAGATCAAAAGTTTTCTTGGATTGGTAGGTTAACAAAACTATTTACAACTTGCCTACAAAAAAATTCAAAAATAGATATTGACAAACTAAATTATATCCGAGGATTTATTCAATGCATAAAACTTCTAACTTATGACCCAATTTTGCAATACCCTGATTTTTCAAACAAATTTGTTGTCAAAATCGACGTTTCAAACATAGCCTTAGGAGCAGTGCTTTCCCAAGAACAAATTGGAAAAGATGAACCGATCTGCTTTGCATCAAAAAACCTATCAGAAACAGAACAACAATACTCTACCATCAAACAATTTTGTCCTTATATTTTTGGACGTAAGTTTACTATCTACCACAGATCATCAACCCTTAGTGTGGCTATTGTCGCTCAAAAAGCCAAATTTAAAACTGATGAGATGAAAGATCAAACTAGAAGAATACAATTTTGAAATTTTGAAATTTTTTCTCGAACCTTACAAAATTATCAGCATAAATGGATTGAATTGGATGGCCGGCTATTCCCTCTACACCTTGGAACTGCAAAAAATTAAATAAGTTATTGGACTACAGTAGTACGATGCGACCTACAACTTTTAATGGATCAAGTTAACCAGCTTAATTTACAATATAAAAAACTAGAAAAGGCTAGACAAAATATTCACGACAATAAAGAAAAGTCACAATTACATTCATTTGCTATGAAGCTTCAAAGCCTACTCCATCAATTAAACTATGAAAAGGATCAATTAGCACCAACAGTTAGAAGAGCTTGTAGATCATTAAACTTTGTCGGTTCTATTATAAAAGCAATCTCAGAAAACCTCAGAAGATGCCGCAAAATATGATAAATTGATAAGATCTTGCTACTAACCGAAAAGAACTAATCAAAAACAACCAGGCACATATTCATTTAGCCCAAGAAACTCTTAAGAGCTATGAAGATAATCTTCAAATACTCTCAGGAAATCAAAACAAAACAGCGCAATGCTTTCACAAAATTATTACGCAATTAAATAAGCAGGAACACGTAAAAATCAAATCCCAAAGTTTATGGAGAGTCCATATGTCAGTATTTAATACCATAACGGCAGCCTCAACCATTACCAGCCGAATTTTAACAGCAAAAACTTTCTCCAATGTGCAAACTTACCACCCATGAATTGAAGTTTGTTCAATCGTCTATTTCTAAACAAAATATTGTATTACCACCTGAAACCGAAAACCTATATGCTCTTGAAAATATTATAACTGTAAAAACTTATGTCAAAACGTACGTACTCACATTTTTACTCGAACCTACAATTTACCAATACCATAAATTGATTCCATTACTAATCAAGCAAAATTCTGATTACTTTGTTTTAAATATTTCACAACCTTACCTGGCAAAAAATAATGATAGGTATATTGCAATTTTAGAACCATGCTAATTATTGCAACAACAAGAATATCTGTAAACAGCCATTAGTTTAGATGCTACAAAACTCACCTCGGGTGGACATGAGCTACTACAACATCCGCCAATAACCGCCTGCAGCTACACCAGATGATTGCAATTGGATGCCAAAATGATCCATTCCACAAACTCCAATTAAATTTTATTTCAAGCCAATTAATATGCCAAAGTTTATGTGATCTATGCCAAGAAGTAAGAAAATTACAAGACAACCTGCATGTACAATCGACATCCGAATGTTTAATAAGTCTAGAACACAAAGTTCTACGAACACACCAATAAACTTGATTTTGCTGCCAGCAAAACAACCTCAACGGAGATTGGAAGACATCCATCTAAAAAACTTGTATTTGAAAAGATTGAATGAAACCCAAGAAAAATTAGCCAAATTTGACGCCCAATTGGAAAAGTTATCCAACGCCCATTCTATAAATAACTGGAGTTTGACGACCGCCTTAGTAACCACCACGGCAATTGCAATCATTGTCATTATTGCAATATGGTACCTTAGAAGAAAACAACCATCTTCTAAAATGTCAGCAACCCAAAAGTTGGAACAAACTTGTCCCTACCCTTGATTCACTCTAAGAAGGGAAAAGTTAACACCTACACCTAAGAACGACAGCAAAGCATCCCGGAACTCCGTTATCTAAATATTATTTTTCTGGAAACAAAATTGCTGACAATAAAAAACCTTGAGCAATTCAAAGAACCATTATCTTGTCATATAAAAACAAGAATTTGTTATTAATTCAGACAGTGGAGCTGAATTGCTCAAAGTTTAATGTTGTTAGTCTAAACGTAAATTCTACACAATCAATATTCAATTTATTATACTAAGTTTATTATTTAAATAATAGGAAAGAGTTAAATGTAGAATAAAGAAGTACATGCTTTTAGCACATCCGACAGAGGCCACTACCGTTTCAGGACAATACCATTTGAGCTAAAAAATGCACCTGCCAAGTTCACAAGGTGCTTAAAGGGTTTCTACACCAGTTTACCACCATGACAATATATTCATATACAAGCAATCATATGAAAAACACATAAAACACCTCTCACTCGTATTTGAACCAATACAAAAACACCTGGGCCATAAAGTTAAAACAGACGTCGACCGCTCACCAAGCATTTAGAATAGATTCAAAAAAACCCTTTAGCAAATTCAAGGAGGTTGTTGAATATTTACAATTAGGTACATTAGTATATTCCCTAATTTGCAAGCTTGGCAGCCCCACTAAATAATTTGACTACCAGCACAAGGAGATTCAGGTGGACCACTACAGCAACCAAAGCCATAGATAAAATAAAGCCCATGCAACACTATATACCTGTAAACCGCCAACCTTACACAGTGCAAACAAACGTTTTTAAACTAAAAGTTGCCCTAATGAAATACCAAGAAACACCAAAAGAAAACAAGACGGAAAAAATTTAACCAACAAGAATGCTTTGGGCTAGTATAAGCATTAAAGCAATACCGACCATACTTCAAGGCGCCATTTTAAAGACCACCTGTCCAAACTAGTAAAATTGGTTTTCTTCTTACACATTAATTTGATTTTATAATTGAGTATTGTCAAGATAAGACCACCAAATTTAGCCTAGTAGTTGTAAAAAAACTTACGAAAAATACATTTCGATAATCTCTACACATTGTTGGGTTGCATTTAAGCCAAAAAGAAAAAAAAAAACAAATTTGCGCATAAAAAATTTATGTAGAAAACACACATTACGGTTTTATAAATGTTTATTGTATACACAGATTTTTGACAAATTTTATGCAACTTATTATGCAAAGTTCTGAATAACTATTTTATCATGTTATTTTGTTTGAAGTATAAGTTCTAACCTGATACATTTTATGTAATAAATGAATTTTATGGTTTATTTTTTTTAGCTAAATTTGTACGTAATAAATTATTATTAATTATATGTCTTTATGTTTTCATCAGTCAAAAATAATTAATATTTTAAGCAAATTTCAAGTTGCATAAATATAAATAAATCAGCACAGTACAAACAATTTAATATTATAAACTATGCAAACTTGTAATGCATATTGTAATTTATTATAAATAAACCCTCATACCATTTAATCACTTATCCTACAAGATATTCAGATACGCAGTTGCATGTTTAAAAGGCAGAATAGATAAAATCTCTTCCCTCATTTTCTACAGCATATTCTATAATGTTTCCTGCTAAGTTTCCTCTTCTGTTACAACTCACCCCAATCTGTATGTATATATAAAACGTTGACAAAACATTGACATACATTTCTCTACGTCTTGGACCCTTTCCAAGAAAGCGTTTCAAATTAAATTGCATGGAAATAATCAATTTTCATAAATATTTCAAATAAAGTAAGTAAATTATGTTGTTAGATACATTTAGGTGTGTCTTGTAATTATTTACAATTATCATTTTATGATGTGTGCGTATGCTACTCAATAAAATTTTATTTGAAAATTACTGGATTAGATTATATTTATTTATTGCAATGTTTCATTGTTTTGTTAGGGCTAATCTATACAATAATAAATATTACTTAACTCATTTTTTATATAAAACAGAAAATATATAAAAGGTGACTCAATTAGACTGGATCAACAATGCCGCAAAAACACGCTAAATTACCGAAAGTCTTAAAAAAAATTACTTTAAAAACTTTTAATCGTTTTTTTTGCCAGCAAAATTGCAACAAAACCTTCAATACAGCATCGTAAACCGGAAGCAAAAAGAACTTTAAGAGACAATAGGTTCAGTGCTGGACAAGCGCTTACTAAAATCTACAAAAAGTCTAGCTTATAAAACGTACATTTATTTTAGGCAACTTTTTTTATTGTGCCTGAACTCATTGGGATGACATTAGAGTATGAGATTTTGTATCTTAAGATTAAGATCAACTTTTTTGTAGTTTTGTGCGTCAAAACAAGTAGTTTATTGCGTCTTAGGTTAGGTTAAGTTTACTGTAGCAATTGAAGTAAACCCATTTTTTCTTTGGCTGCCAAGCCAATTATTAGTAATTTAAGGTTATTGTGAAATGCCCAAAAATGCCTTACATGACTCAATTAACATAATTATATAATTTTGCTACAGTTTTATCATTTCATATTATTATATTTATTCAAAAATATTATTAAAATTGTTTTTATCTAATAATCAGACAATCTTATTGTCCAAATCCAACAAAATCCGCTAACAATTGCATTTAATATACTATAAATAATTGTGGATTAACGTATTGCTATATGATCATTGATTTTTTTTTTAATAATTACATTACAAACAAATATTATAATTTAAATTTTAAAAAAGATCCTTAAAATCAATTACGCAATTATTATATCAATGAAATAAATGTTTAGTAAAATGAATGAATCAGTTTCGAGTTCAAAAATTATTGTTAAAATTTTCAACCATTCATTAAATTATTGATAATGTTTGTTTGACTAATAATAGTTGTAAACAACTGCATTTGTTCTAAATTAAAGTAAATAGTTAAACCAGTAAGTTGTCATTTTAATTTTTATTTAAAAATATCATTAAAGTTGTCTTATCTAATATAATAATCGGACAATCTTATTGTCCAAATCCAACAAAATCTGCCAACAATTGCATTAATTGCATTTAATATAGTATAACTAATGATGGATCAACGTATTGCTATCTCATAATTGATTTTTATTAATAATTATATTACAAACAAATATTAGATTTTAAGACAATTACGCAGTTATTATCAATGAAATATTTAATGAAATAAATGAATCAATTTTACTAAGAATGCATATCTTCAAATTTAAGTGCTAAAATACAATAATATTATTTGTAATCATTCATCAAACTATTGATAAAGTTTGTTTGACTAATGATAATCCTAAACAAATGTATTTGTTCCAAATTAAAGTAAATATAGTGTCTCATCTATACTAACTATCAAACAATCAGCATCATCATATTGGATTATAATATTTTTTTTACATTAAGTATTGGGCTTAATAATTTTTTAAGTACTCATACGGTATTTGATTAACTTGCGATAGGTGAAAGTTTATTATTTATCACGTACATCCTGCAAGTTATCTAATTATAAGATCCATCTTTAAAAAATGTTATGAGTTGCGTAATGTTATTTTCAATTCACTCTGAATAAAAGCAACAAAATGCAGAAAATATAAAAAAATCATTATTAAATAATAGTTTTGCTGGTCTATTATAAATTTTAATTTTTTTAAATCCTTTACACATTAGTAGATCACAGTTGAGATTTTGCAACTATTATTGATAAAATTTTTAAAATTTTGAAAAATTCAATTGAGCTAAATACTTTCTTGATAGGCCCAAAACTCTGGAAAAATCTTAAAATTAAAAATGCATAAAATATAACCTCAACGTTACCAAAAATTGTTAGCTTCTTCATTGTCAACCAATCATCATCAGCTAGCACAACAACAACAAATCTGCTTTTGGATCAATTGGAAATGTTAACTCAAAGCTATTATTTTTATATTTGTAAATACAATAAAGTCTAACTTAAAATTGTACTAGACATGATTAAGTTCCAATTAGGAGTTTTGTCAGAAAATGCTAAAACTATGTTTTTTGCGTTTTAGAGTTTATCTAAAGGGTTATTTGTTGTATCAGCTGTCAAGTCATGGATTTCTTCTTCAGCCTGTATCTATTAACTTTTGGACATAGACCTCTTTTAATCTCTGCCACACGGTTTTATCTTTAGTTTTCTGTTGTCACAAATATCAGGGGACTTTTCAGATGTTGTCTCTCCACCTTTTGGGGTCTTTCCACACTTTTCTTAAAGGTCCGTGGTCTCTATTGCATAACCCGTATCGTCTACTTTGCTGGTTCTAGCCTTACAACATAGCCTGCCCAGCTCCAAGGTTTTCAACTCGTGTGATAACATCCTCAACACATGTTTGCTTGCAAATTTTGGTGTTTGTGATCCCTTAGTTACACCTAACATGGCTCTTTGCATTGCCTTTTGGCAAATTTGCAGCTTGTCTGCTGATCTGTTGGTAAGGGTAGTTGTTTCAAAACTATACGTAGTTACGGGGAGGATGTACTTATTGTGCACCTCCCTTTTTAGTCTATATGGGATGCTCTAATCTTTTAATATGTAACTCAGCTTACCAAATGCTGCTCAACTCATCCTAATTCTGCCTAAGTCTGATCACATGACCCAGGTACACATATTCTTCTACGTTTTCCACCACATTTTGTTCTATAGAGATAAGCATTTTAGAATCACTCATAATTTTGGTCTTCTTGAGGTTCATCTTGAGTCCGACTTTTTTGGACACTTTCTGATGTTCAAGCTAATAAGATCAATGTTGTCGGCAAAGCGCAAATGGTTCAGATGTTTCCTATCAATGTTACACCGTTCTTCTCCCAGTCCAAGCGTTTAAAGACATCTTCCATTGCCAACATTAAGAGTTTTGGTGAAATGGTATCACCCTGCCTTACTCCTCTTCTAATAGACACCTTATAAGTAATGATGTCATCGTCTTAGTAGCTTTGAGTTCGAGTATTTTATTGCATTTAATACTGCCCATATCTCAACCAAGTCAAACGCCTTCTCGTAATCTACAAAGGCTAAGTGTAGAAAAATCTTTCAAAACTTGAATGCTCGAGAAGCTGGTAGAAGTCGAATTTGTTTGTTAGGAGGTTTTTTATAACTTTTGTAAACAATTTATACAGGTGTGAAAGTATGCTGATTAGGCGATAGCTTTCAATGTTTGTATTGTTGCCTTTTTTGTAAATTAGGGTAACTTGCGTATTTTGCCATTCTGTTGGTGTCTTCCCTTCTTTCAAACATTTATTTAGTAGAATTTGCTCCTCTTATTTTCAGCATTTTGCTAATTATTCTATCTGTTTTTCATAGGAGGAATACAGTTTTGTATAGAACTCTTATCTTTTTGATTCCCTCCTGGTCTCTAATAATGGCACACTCGTTGTTTAGTATTTTACAAGTTTTGGGTTTTTTGTTTGATATGTATCTTCATAGTGCTTTCATATTACCATAATCTTCTATGACTTCTTCAGTATTAAAAGATCGTATGTCCTAGCAAATCCCAGTTTTTATGTCTTTATTCAGCTGTGTGATTTGTGGTAAGCTACGGTTTAAGTCTCTTTGTTGTTCTATGTATTTTATGTATTTTCGTTCTTGTACATACTTTCCTATGTACTGTATTAATGTCTTTAACAATTTTATCAAAGGGTGTTGATGATCCTGGAGGTTATGGATATGGTTTAGTTTTTTATCTAGTTCTTGCTGGTATACAACAGCGTTTTGCTTAAGTTAGTCTATTAGTGTTGTAAGGTGATTTAGGATCATTTTTGTTTGTTCAATTTTAGTGTTGATTAAAAGAGTCGCTCTGACCAGCTTATGGTCACTTCCTGGATTTTGTTTAAAACTAAGACATCCTTTACTACAGTTTTGTTATTCGAAATTATGTAATCTATCTCGTTTTGTATCCTACTGTTCGGGCTCAACCAGGTCCACTTGCAGTGTATTGCTTTTTAGAAAAAAGTGTTCATGCAGTACAGATGGTTTTGGTGTAGATAGTTCAACAGCGTTTCTTCGCGGTTATTCTTTTTAGTCCAAAATTGCCAATATGGTTTTCTTTTATATCTTCACTTCAATCTAGCTTTGCATTAAAGTCACCAATAATAATGAAAAACTGAGCTTTTTCTGCTCTTTTTGCAGCCGAGATATCGTCGTAGAATTTTTCTATTTCTTCCTTTTTAGATAAACTTGGTGCATATACTTGGATGACCTGAAGGAAATATTGCTTAGTGACTTATAGCATAATATATATTACACTTTTGGATATGGGTTGCATCTTTGTGACGAGGTGTTTGATTTGATGGTTTTGTTTATAATAATACCGACACCGCCAATGTGTGAGTTATTTTCAGAGTTGTTAAGGTAAAGTACATGTCCCAATTTTAGGATGGTGCACAATTTTCCAACTCTTCTAGTTTCACACAGTCCGACCACATCCCATTTTATGTTTGTGAGCTCCTCCTCAAGCTCTTCCAAGTGTTTGTTTAATCTCATTATCCTTATGTTTGTATGTCACTATATAGTCGTTTTTTGTGGAAACCTTTATTTTTCTAGTAATTCTTAGCACCCTTGATCTAACTTTTAGTCCAACCGTTGCATTGGCTGTAGAGTGACTGGTCGCTGGGAACTCGGGGCTATTTAGTAGACGTTGTTTGCATATTTAAAAGGTTCTGGCTATGACCCACTACGCTTGCCTTGCCAGTTGGTAAGTTTGTGTATTCCAGCTAATTAGAACTTTAAACGCCGCCGTTGTTCCTTGGTTGGAATCTTTCGCCGCCATACTGCCGAGATAGTCAACAACTAACTATATCCTGCCGACAAAGCCTTTGTCGTTGGTTACTCCAGGTGGCTTGCCTTTGTTGAAATTTAGGAGAGCCCCTTTTAAGAAGGCCATTTTTAACTCTTCTGCCATGGTGACTTTCTTGTCATTTTCTGCCTTCGGGAACGTTGATTGGTTTTACCTGTACCCCAAGGGGGCCCTCAAAACCGGGTCAGCTGAACCCTGGTTTTTTAACAAGGTTGTTGAGCCTCCTTTTTTTTTATCATGGCTTAAACAAGCATTGGCAAAGTATACCGTATTTCTACACGCTCTCGATTGTCTGAATCCTTAAACCGGCTAACCCAACACAAGCACTATTGCCTTCTCCGCGTTACAAAGTACACCGTCAACAAACACGTAGCTAGCTACAACCGCCAGGTTGTCTACAAAAGCTACAAGTTAAATTCTCTCTATCAGTTTGAGGATTTTAATATATACAATGTTCTATAGAAGTGCCTCAGCACCGATCCTTGCAAATTCCTGCCTGTCATCTTTGCATTGCTTAAGTAGCTTTTTACTACGCAACTGATGCCCTTCAATATTGTTTTTATTGCCATAAACATAACTTGTCACGGTATTGAATTAAATACATTTTAAATGCAATAATGACGCAATGCTGCCGTTATTTACCACTTTTGCCAGGTCATAGACCGTTTAAATTGTGTCCACCGATAATCTTCCTTTTCAAAATCTTAAAACTGCTTGGTAGATTAGCTGTGTATTGTCTCCAACTCTTTGTTTAGTCTGTTAGCCACTATTTTTTTCAGCAGTTTGCCTGTCCTATCTAACATTCAACAGAACT
This sequence comes from Tachinus rufipes, assembly GCA_963932245.1. NCBI lineage: Eukaryota > Metazoa > Arthropoda > Insecta > Coleoptera > Staphylinidae > Tachinus > Tachinus rufipes. The sequence goes on along the minus strand of OZ010747.1, from coordinate 82,688,051 downwards.
TTAGGCGTTTTAGCGTCTTTCAGTAGTAGAACCAATCCAGCTATTTTCCACTTAACTTATAGAAGTTAGAGATCTTGCAAGTAACGCTCCACTTTATAAGCTTGTTTTTTTTTAGTAAAAAACTTTTTTGATGTCTCTGCCAGCTTTTCGTTTTCAACGCGTCGCGGCGTTTTTAAAAAACTTGCGTACTTTCTTTATTGTTGTAGTGGCGGAGCAGGTTGTGAAAGTCTCTACTACAGCCGTTGTTTTGTTCGAGACGTGTGCTTTTGATAAGTTTAAATTAAGCAAACGTGTAGTTTGGATTTGTGTTGCCCACCCACCCGTCTAAATGTTTCTGATCCTTTTTTTTATCACAAATTTTTGGTCGGGTGAGGGAGAACTACATTTAAATTTAGTAAACGTGTGGTTTTAATTTGTTGCCTACCCACCCGCTCTAGAGTTTCTAATCTAATTTTTTTATTACAAACACTTGAGTGGGTAAGCAAAAATTAAGTTTAAATTTAGTGGACGTGTGGGTTGGATTTGTGTTGCTCACCTACCAGCCCAAGTGTTTGTGATCTAATGTTTTGAACTAACGTCAATATAAGCGGAGGTGTGAGTTGGATTTATGTTGCCCACCCACGCGCCTAATTATTTGTGGAGTAGATGGAATCATTAAATTAGGCGGACAAATGGTTTGGATTTGTGTTACTGACTCACCCGCCCAAATGTTTGTGATCCATTTGACTAACACTTGAAAGGGTGGGCGTAAACTAAGTTGAAATTTAGTGGGTGTGCGGTTTAGACTTGAGCTGCCAACCGCCCGTCCAAGAGTTTGCTGGATCGCAAACACTTGGAACTAATTTCAAATTTGGCGGAAAGGTGGTTTGGATTTGTGTTGTCCACCCACCCGCCGAAGTGTTTGTGATTGATGTTTATTTCCCATTTGCTCAAGTGTTTGTGATCTAATTTCTTAATCACAAACACTTAGGCGGTTGGGTGGGAACTAAGTTCAAATTAAACGAACAAGTGGTTTGGATTTGTGATGCCCACCCACCCGCCCAAATGTTTGTGATTGATGTTTATTGCCCATTCCCTCAAGTGTTTGTGATCTAATTTCTTAATCACAAACATTTGAGCGGTTGAGCGTGAACTAAGTTCAAATGAAGCGGACGAGTGGGTTGGATTTGTGTTGTCTACCCACCCGCCCAAGTGCTTGTGATTTAATTTTTTTATTACTAACACTTGGGTGGGTGGGCGGAAACTAAGTTCAAATTTAGTAAGTGTGCGGTTTGAACTTGTGCTGCCTACCCACCCGCCAAGTGTTTGTAATTTATTTTTTTTATCACAAACACTTGGGAGGGTGGGAGAGAACTAAGTTTAAGTTAGGCAAACAAGTAGTTTTAATTTGTGTTGCCAACTTACCCGCCCAAGTATTTGTAATCCAATTTTATTATGACTAACATTTAGGCGGGTGGGCTAAAACTAAGTTAAAATTTAGTGGGTGTGCGGTTTAGACTTGAGCCGCCCATCCGCGTGTTTGCAATCTATTTTTTTAATCACAAACACTTGGAATTATGTTCAAATTAGGCAAAAGGGTGGTTTGGATTTGTGTTGTCCACCCACCCACCCAAGTGTTTGTAATTGATGTTTATTGCCCATTTGCTCAAGTGTTTCTGATCTAATTTGTAGGCGGACGTGTGGTTTAATTTTGTGTTGCCCACCCACCTGCCTAAGTGTTTGTAATTAATGTTAATTGTTCTTTTTCTAAAGCGTTTGTGATCTAATTTCTTGATTACAAACACTTGGGCGGTTGAACAAGAACTAAGTTCAAATTAAGCGGACATGTGGTTTGGATTTGTGTTGCCCACCCACCCGCCCAAATGTTTGTAATTCATTTTTTTTATCACGAACACTTGGGCGGAAACTAAGTTAAAATTTTGTGTTTGTATGGATTGGTGATCATTGCAAACTGTCATATAAAACAATTAAATTACTGTTTACTGTCAAAAGTGACAATTGTTTTTGTAAATTTTAAAATTATTTGAAATTCAAAACAGAGCTTAACTTGTTGAACAACATAAGTGATAATTAGATACAATATCAAATTTTGTAAAAGTAAAAAAAGCTTGAAGAGAAAGATATTTTTGTTTATTATTAATCGCAAAGCAACATTTAGAATTTAATATGGCTGTTATTAAATAAATACCTTTAAAGTTTACAGTCATTAGTTAGTTGCATAATTTATAGAAAACATTGTTTCCGGTTATTAATTATAAAAAGTTGTTTGCGATACAAAATTGAATTGGTAATTTGGCGCCTATTTTCTTTGCTATTAGCCAGTATGATAACCTCAATAAATTATTATTCACAATTTGCTGGCCGCCGTCTTGGTTTTGAATTTTTTTCTTTTTGGCTCTTATCTCTGTTTTGGTCACTACTGCAATCGTCTTTTTTTTAAGCTTTGTGGCGTTTAGGTTTTTGCTTACTGTTACTTTTTGGCCTCATACTGTCCGGATGCTACTCTCGAATTTATCTACACACAAATTGGACTCTCAATACCTGGAAGATACCATTGGTAGCCTGACCTCAGTACAAACAGCTAAGGATATTAAAGCTTAAGTCCAACAAGCTTTGGAAAAAGTTTTTAAAACCTTTCAGGTTTGCGTCGATAATCCTCTAGAATTATCAGAAAAAACAAAAACGTGATCCAAACAAACTAAAAAACGCTAAACATCAATGGCAAAAGCATTGCAATCTCAGAAATCGCGAGATCTTAAATCGACTTTACAACAAAGTTTGAACGGCCATAAAGGAGCACAAAAATTAGACCACATTCTCAACAAATGTATACAGAAAAAATCCACGGGAGCAGTTTTTTTTTACGTCAAAAAAGCTTTCAACTAAGTTTGGCACAAAGGACTGCTTCTAAAACTAACCAGACATCAATTTCCTCTGCGTATTATAAAGCTGCTAGCTATATATCTAAAGCGTAGAAGTTTAGCAGTCAAACTCGATAACTACATCTCTTCCTCTTGGCAGATACAGGCTGAAGTTCATCAAAGCTTTATTCTCTTGCCGCATATTATACCGTAGACCAACACTGCTAAGTATTTTGAGGTAATCTTAATTAAAAAAACTTTATTACAAGCCTTAAGTACAACCTGTACTGAACAAAACTAAAGTGGCTAAAACTCTACTCTACCCAATGTTGTGTCAGAACAAAATCTAGCTCTACACCTCAACCATCTCACTAATGATCACATACGCTTTCCCCATTTGGAAAATAGCGGCAAGTAGCCACCTAAATTGTTTAAAAGTTTTCCAAAGCAAAACTTTGCAAATGCTCACAGAAGCTCCATGGTATGTTTAAAATCTGGACATTTGGACAAACCTTGAGATTCTTCCGATTTGATAACACATTAAAGCCTTGGCCAAAAAGTACTTTAAAAACCTTGAGGTTTACTCCAATCCTGATTTGGCAAAACTTGCCAAACCAGATTAGGAAGAATTTACCTACAAACGCCCAGTGAACTCAATAGTAGCCGAGTTACTTTTAACGTAACGTGGGTAAAACTACATCCAAACCAAAATCCAAAACTTGGCCTAAAAGGCCTAAACAACCTCCTACATGCACATCTCTAAAAAGAAAGTACATAAGCCATAAAGCCTCAAATTTTCCGTCAATTCCCAGATTGGGTGAGGTTTAGTTGGTATGCGCCTTTAGAAAGGTAAATCCGACTTGTCCTAGAAACGTAAGTTTTCAGAAGTTTTCCTATCTACGCCAGCTGTAGATGTAAATTCGTTTTGTTTAAACACTACGCCATGCGCGAGTGTGCCCTAAAGATCAGTATTGTCGCCAATCCACTTAGATTCCGTCTTTTGTCTTTTTGGCGTTTTGTTTAGATGCCAACACTAGATCAACGCTTTACGTTCTGGTGGTGATCTCTAGGTTGTGAACTAATTTGCATTGATTAAAGTTTATTTGGAAAAGTTTTTTATTTAAATAAGCGTTTTTGTGCTCCCTCTTAGACTGTTCCATAAGTTTTCTGAACACAAGACTTTTTTGCTGCGGTGGATGCAGCAAACGCCGTTTGTACACTCTCTTGCTTTGTGTCTTGGTTTGCAGCATTTGAAACATCCCGGGTTGTCTGCATGCTGTTCGGGACAATTAATCGGACTCATTTGGCTGAATAGTTCATTAAAAAAAAATGGTAATTTATACTCCGACTTAATAAAAAACCTATTAGCATCCACATCAGTGACGTACGGTTTCGACCGACAAATGTTGGTGCAACCTTAGACCATAGACACTTATAGACGCGCCGTGTGCTATTTTCCGCTCGTTTGCATGGCAAAGCCAACATAACAACGTTTTATGCCCACAACTGACGTCACGCGGTATCTGCACGACGTTATATCCTTAACAAATATTTTGATATTAAAAGTATTTGTTTCCAATTATCAAAGAAGACCTGTTTGCATCACAAAATATAATAATTGTGTAAAATAAATAATATTTGTTAATTAAATAATTTAGAATCCAAGATTCAAAGACATTTTGAAATATTAAGTGCTTACACATGTTTTCATACACGTGTTTAACATGAAGCTTCTTGCTATATACGCATACTTACCCACACCTGACGTCACGCTCACCATCATGTTGGCTTCACCAAGTTGGCAAAAGGCGCGTCTGTCTATAAGTGTATATGGTCTAACCGCTGGGCCACGAGCCATGACGCTATGAGCGTAAACGCTCGGCGCTGCAAAAAGGAGCGTCAAGCGTCCAATTCAAATACATGGGTTTAAACGTACCAGGCCACAAAATAGCGCTGCAAGACGCAGCGTTGTTTGCTTCTAGCAAAACAAACACGAGCGTCCGTTGCGTTTGACGCTCATCTTATAAGCCTCTTAAAAACAAATTAATACAAAAAATCAAGTACGTACACAATAAAATTTGACTGGTTATACCGTTGTAGCGTATTATTTGAGCGTCAGCGTCTGAAACAAATCGGTTTGTTTCAAACGCTCCTAAATATAGACGCCAGAACGTTTTCTTTTTAATTGATAATTTTGTCATTTTATTTTATCATTATTATGATTTAACTTATTTAACTATATTGAATTAAATAAATTATTATTAATTTTTTGTTGTAAAATTATTAGTTAAGTAAGAAAAATAATGTATAATTTTATGATATGATGATATGATATATAAAACACATTTTGTCAGTTTTCAAAATTTTATATTAATAGTTAATAATGAAGAATTTAAACTGGCATAATTTTAGAATGGATGAAACCTACATTGTTTGATATATTATATTCTATTATCAAGTTTAGTTTGCCAAAGCCAATTCTGCCAAGATTTTGGGTTTTTAATTATTAAATTTGAAGAAATAAAATTTAATTTAAAACAATTATTTTTTATCATTAACGTGAAAAGCTAGGAGAACAAAGCTAGAAAGCTTTGAATAACAAAAATCACAGAGTTTTACATGTCATATTCTAAATGACAAATAAGTAAATAAAATTATTTTAAAAGTTAATTAATTTAGTTTTTAAAATAAATTTAGTTTTCCCGCGTTTTGTAGTTTACTGTTTGTAAATATACTTTTTATATATTTAAAATTTTGTGCATACATACATCTTATGTTAAAAAGTAAGATTAATATAATTTACCTTTAAAAGATTTATTAGTAGAATGAATAAAATTTGAATAAAAAAAAAAAAAAAATTTTTTTATATAAACAAATATAATGGTATTATAACCTTAAATAGAAATGTCAAATATAATACGGAATTGACGCTACTTGTGTTTAGACGCTATAAGCGGCAAGATTATTTTTGTTTTTTTCCGCATTCTATGATTTTTTGTTTATGTAAATAATTTACATTTTTAAAATTTTGTATATTTTAAAAAGTAACATTAATATCATTTATCTTTAATGAATATATTAGCAGAATAAATATTAAAATTTAAAAAAAGTATTTAAAAGTTTATATAAACAAATATAAATGTATCATAACCCTAAATAGAAATGTCAAAATAAACGCTCCAACAAAAATTGACAGGCTCGTGGCCTCGTGTTTTTGACGCTTCTAAAATACGCTTCCAGCGTCTACAAGCGGCGCGTTTGTTTCGTGGCCCAGCGGTAAGGGTGCAACCCAACATAAAAAACTTAATAGAAGAAAATTACAGCAAAAGCAAAAGAAATGGACAAAATGGATTTAGAGCGGGACTAACGTGTACAGAGATAGAAGAAAGGCAAACCTTAAAGACAGTAGAAGGAAACAATAGCAAAAGCAATAAGCGCTAGAGAACTTCAAAAAGAACAAAAAGGGAATAGAGATTGGGCATCGGACAACGACGTTCTATAGAGTCAGTACACTTATAACCTACTATTTAATGTGTTAATTTGTTCTTGTTCTGGTCATTTTGATAACTTTTAAAATGTACAACTCAATGCTCTAGTGATAAAAGAAAACAACCGCACCAGCGTAATCGACCAATTCTTGTTAAAATCTATTTTGTATATTACATTAAATATAAAAATTTATCATTTTATCGTATTACAATAACTGCATACTATTATTTTTTTATAAACTATATATAAACAATACCAACAATCAATATCATCACGTAATTAGAATCAATATTAGTATAACTTGATTTGTTTCCACAAAATAGATACTAAAATAATAACAAACACTTGATAACGGGGCAATAAAGGGAGCATTTACTTGGCAAATCGTCGTTTTCGGCTTGCCAACAAGCACAAGAAGATTATTTTTATGTATGTCTTCTATGAAATAGTTAAGAACTGCGGTATTATAAATTAAACTAAATCATATGATTGCCGCACGATTAAGCAAAATGAAATGAATCTAGTTTGAGATTATTTTAAACAAAAAAATTATCTTTAAGTTTCAAAAATATAAACTTTCCTCTGACTTCAGTAAACAGTTGTGCGCAAATATTGAATTCTTGTATAAATATTTGTTGCTAATTGATTTCTGAGAAAATTATATTAAAAAAGTTAATATACAAATAACAATTAATTGAATCTAATATAAATATTGCTACGTTTGTACTGAGTGGAAAAATTGTTATGCAATATACATATATTAAAATTAGTTGACTTGCTACCTGTTTGATTCAATATTCTTATTATTTGATGCCGTAGTAGTGCCCTGCAACCACTCAGTCCATGCAGTGAATGATAGGAAAAGCGCCATAAAGAATGTAATATTAATTAATAAGGTAAAGATTGTAGTAAGGTGACAAAGGGCCAAGTTAATAATGCTTAATTTAAGAATTCATATAAATCTTTAATATTATAAAGATTTATCAACAAAGTAATGTTGACAAAGTAATCATTATTCGCCTTAATGATTTGTTGACATAAATGCGTGTTCAAATAACGCATGCATCATTTTATTGCTCTATCTGATATGAAGGTACTTTAGTGTTATCTTGATTATTTTATACATTCTATAACATATCCAGATAAAAAAAAGATCAATTTTACAATGTTATTTTATTGATTATATCAAATACGCAAAATAATTGGATTATAAATGATTACAATATCAAATATTTTAGATTTAAAAAAATATTTATAGAGTTTATAGATCCGGGTATGACGTACATTTATAATGTATTGTTGTCGCTTTCACAATCCAAATGTTTTTATTTTTTAGTACAAATATTTTGGAAGATTAGTGTGTTAAAATTATATGGTTTTTGATAAAAACTGGCTAGTATTGACGTGTTTTAGGTGTGAGATCATTATATATTAAATAGAACATTATGCATTGGCGCATTAATTTCTTATATACTATATATACACGTTCTATTTTAGTAGATATTGATTTTCATAATTTGCTTCATTATGGAATCAACCAGATTTATTGTATAAAAGTTGATTGAAAAAATATTAAGAAGTCTCCGTTTGCTAGAAAATCTACTATTCTATTTTCTACAGATACTTTTTATTTTTTGAGAACTTTAAACTTTACCACATCAAGTATTTTTTTTATTTGTATGGTAACGGTACGGGTAAGCTAGCTTCAGCTTTTGTTTAATACGTGCAGTATTACACGACGGCATTACTCCAAAAAAAAATGTTTGTATAAACTACACTCACAATGTCAAAAACTAAGTTCAGACGTACGAAAGCCTTAAGTTTTGAAATAAACTATGCCTTTGATTATAAAAGTAGCAACCAAATAAAACAAGAAATACTAGGCAGTGTTTGGGTGTTAATACCAGCACCAACACCAAAAAAAAACAAAGCTTGACTTTGGCTAAGAAATCACAAAAAAACAGTTACACAATTATTTTTAACAAGCAGAAACTACGAAACTTTGTTTTTGAAACATGCTTCAACAACTAAATTTGAGTTTACTAACGCAAGTTTAAAAACACCAAGAACCAAAACCTAAGTCATCTGTTGATAATAAGAACACCAGACATGATCAGCTTTAAGGAGCCAAGGAAAAGAACAATTAGTGCCAATGTTGCCTTACTGTTTATAGGAGCAAATATGTCATTGGTAAGACTAGTTTTCTGTCGTATGATTAGATTTAGTATTCTATTTTTTAACAAAACTTGTTGGTCTTGTATGAAAAGCAGGTTCTGGTCCAATAAACGTCTTTGCAGTCCGTTTCATGACCAAATTTTTTGGTGTCCAGATCAGGCGTACCCTGTTGATCTGAGCTAATGCTTTCATACTTGTTATGCAGTCCATTACCAGTTTGAATTATCTGACTGCAAACGTATTGCCTGCAGTGCTGCTTGGTTGTAGTATATGATAGTTATTGATTTGTTGTTGTTCCGATTCAATAGTGTTCTTAAAGCACTATCCAATGGCAGCTACTTCCGCTCGAAAAACCAAAGCATGTTTGTTTAGAAATAATTGACGTTCTTTAGCTTCCGCTTTGATATGTTTTGATTCCGGTGTCATTGTGGTTTTTCATCTGTAAACCAGATGATTTTTTAAAGTATTTTTTGATTGTCCATTTTTCTCAAGATAGTTTTATGCACTTCTATATGCAACATGTTTTTATGTAATCTGATCTCATATTCTTAGAATTATTTCTTTATGCTACACATTTGTTATTTTCGGTTTGTAAATTTGTGATTTACAGTATGTTTTTGATCTTTGTCAGTATGCTGCTTGTTGCGCAACTAAGTGCAGTGCAGGTAGTGATAGCAGTATTTGTATGGCAACTGTGAAAGTTTTTTTCTTTTGTCTAAAATAATCCAATGTTTGCAATACAATCTTTGCTCAGAGCCTTCTGGAGGCAAAAGCATGTGAGTTCAATTTAGACGCCCTCACAATACTTCTTCTAGTAGTACTTGTACTTGTAGTGTTTTTTTTATAGCATTTTTATATGTCGTAAGACTAGTTTTGTATAACGTTCAGTCATCATTATTTTTTATTACAGTTTCTTAGTACTAGCCATTGTCTCCGTCAAACTACTTATTTCACAAATTAATCTAGTTATAATATTTGTGTAGTTTCTATATCCAGTGTAAGACACATATTCTAGTGTTTCAAGGTATGTACTTATTATCAGTGTGCCTAGCATCTCACTAGGTTGGTCAAAAAAACTAATTACATAAAATTACTATTATACATTTTATGAATAAAAATATGTGAAAAGCATTGAGTTATTACCACTCAATTTGTATTTTGTTATAGAAACCTTAATTAGTTTTTATTAGATTTCTTTATTCCTGTAAGTGCGTTTGTTCTGGTTTAATGTTAAATCAAATATATGAGTAGTCTGACAGCAAAAGCTAATCTGATACATGCTACTTTTTAATCACTTCACTGGGTGTAAGGTCAATACCTTTAATTCTTGTCGCATTTCTTAACGTAGAGAAGTTATCTTTGTTCATTCTAAAATATATTCTAAATGTTGATGCTCTCTCAAGCAATGTGATGTGGATTTTCATTGCTTTCAAAAATAAGCGCTGTTTTAATCAACTTTTAGATTCTTTCTAGTGGAAAAAGACTGCTGATCAAATGTAAAATATTCTAATCCAAAAATAATTTTTCTTTGGATGCTTTTGCTTGGCATTTAATTTCTAAAACAAAAGTTTTATAATAGCATTAGGTTTATTTTATCTTTTGCTATAATACATGTACAAAAATTGAATGATGGTTTGGCTAATAAAAGCCATCTGTCAAGAATGCTTAACTTTTGTATCTTTTTTTTGTTAATCTAGAGTTTCTGGACAAGAGCAATGTTAATTTTATGTTTTATACTGTACGTGCTGATAGTTGCGGAGGCTGCCCTGCAGTGATTTACATTGATCTGCAGGACCATCAATATATTATTTACCGTATTTTTTTTTCTTTCAGTTTGTTTTTATTTTTTTAAAGATGGGACAGTGCCAGAAAGGTATTCTGAAAAAATCCAAATGCAGATTGCTCCCTAGAAAATTTGCATATGTTGTTTTTTGCACCTTCAGTCTATTTAAGATAGTAGCTAATTTTAATTGTACCCCGATACTCATACCAATATTCTCTTTGGGTTTGGCAGTTTTTAAAAACTAATTACCCAAAGTTTCTTTTAAAAAAAAAATATTTCTCTTGCTTTTTTCCACCGGTTGTTGTATTATTATAATAATAAATATTATTATTATTATTATTTTGTTTTCTCGGACAATTCCGGTAGCAGTTACTTATAACGCCGGGTGAATACCAGAAGCTTTATAAGTTTGTTTTAATATATTTTAATTTAAAAATTTCCTAACAATTTGACATCTATTTAAAATGACTAATTTTTGAATTTTAATGTAGATGTTAGCTGGTAAGTTTAGGGTTTGTATGGATTTATTATTATTATTATTATTATTTTGTTTTCTCAGACAATTCCGGTAGCAGTTACTTATAACGCCGGGTAAATACCAGAGACTTTATAAGTTTGTTTTAATAATTAGGGTAATGCACTCTGACTCTACATCTTGTGGCAAATCGAACTAAAAGGTTGCTACAGGACAAAACATCTTAAAGTATTTATTGACATGAAAGAACTATTTTCAATAAAATATAAATTGCACTTTTAACGCATGATAATAAACCTACAATATTTGTAGGGTTAATATCAACGGTAGTTAGAAGGATTGTCGTTAAATGTTGCCCTGAAAGATGTATAATATCACCGCTACTAAGGAATATAGTAGTAAACAGGTTAATTAAACAACACAATAATTGTGGCTTTTGCACAACTAGCAGATAATACAACAACTCTGCTAAGTAGCAAACTTACAAGAATAAAAAAACTTTATTATAATTGACAAAAGTGGTGATCTTACGGTCAATACTCAAAAAACCAAACTCAACTAAATCAAACTAAAAACCATTAAAGCTGATGTGGATTTGCATTGCTAAGATAAGATTTTTGACAAGAAGCTCACGTGGAAAAATGCAAAAAACATATAAAGGGTGGGCCATCTAACTTTTGAAATTTGAATCAAATAAAAATGAAAAACTAATAAACATTTTTTCAAAATTATGAGTTTATTAGAAAGATTTAACATATTTATATAAGAATGAATCACAACATCATTCAAATGACTGCCACGGCTGACTTGACAGTAATTGGCCGCCTAAAAGCATCAACATCAGTTGATTTTTTTGATTTCCAACAACATTGCGCAAAAGATTGATGGTTACGTTAGCTGTATTGCAAGTGGCCTTCTCCTGTTGAAACCAAATGTCATCCATTTTATCCTCTTCAATTTTTAAAAACAAAAATTTGTTTAGCATGTCAGAGTAACGTTTGCAATTCACTACAAAGGCGGCTGTTTGTTTATTTTTGAAAAAAAAAATGGCCTAATAATGCCGCCGTACCAAAAACCACACCAAACAGTTACTTGTTGTGAATGCATAGGCTGTTCAATAGTCATGTGTAGATTCTATAATTCTCAAATGCGACAATTTTGCTTATTGACATAGCCTCCGAGATAAAGTATTATCGGAAAACACATTTTTTTGATAAATGCTCATCTTTGGCCAAAACATTCTTTAGCCTATTGGGCAAACTGAAAAAACATTGGATGGTCATAAGGTTTTATTTCTTGGACTAATTGAAGTTTGTAGGCTTTTAAACCAAGGTCTTTATGCAAAATTCTTTTCAGAAAAGTGCTTGAAATATTCAGTTCTTGAGAACGATTGTTGTTGATGCATGTTTAAGCACATTTTGTTTAATTTAAAAATTTCCTAACAGTTCGACATGTATTTAAAATGACTGATTTTTGAATTTTAATGAAGATGTTAGCTGGTAACTTTAGGGTTTGTATGGATTTACGCAGGCTGTGAAGAATAATGCCAGTACTTGATATAATTAATGGTACTATAATTACTTTATCCATTCCCCAGATCCTGCGTATCTCATCTACCAGATCAATGTATTTTTCAACTTTTTCCGTATAAGTTTTCTCAATATTATGTGTATTAGGAACGGCAATGTCTATTACATACGTAGTTTTATGACTTTGGTCAACTAGTGTTAAGTCCGGTCGATTGTGATGTATGGTTTTATCCGTTATTATTGCTCGGTCATAATACAATTTGAACAAGTTGTTTTCAAGTACTGGTTCTGCTATGTATTTATAATACGGTAAATCTACTGTTGGCAACTTAGTGTTTTTACAAGATGTTGATGTATTATATTTGCCACGTGGTTGTGTCTTTGCAGGTAATCGGTCTGTGTCAGTATTTTACAACCAGATGTTACATGCTGTATTGTTTCTGACTGAATATGACATCGTCTGCATTTATCCGTTGTTATAGTAATGTCTTTGATAATATACTTCCTATAACTATATGTATTAATGATTTGATCTTGTATTGAGATCATAAACCCCTCCGTTTCCGGGAATAAATCGCCATAATTTAGCCAAGCGTTCGAAGCTTCAGTGTCGACGTATAATTGGTTTAAATCATGGTAATGTCTTCCATGTTGTTATAGAGTGGGTGTCATTTGCTATTGTGTTTTGGAGGTTGAGAGGTGTATGTCTGTTATCAGCCAAAACAACAGCCTTTTGGAGATGGGAACTTTCTTGTTTAGCATAAAAGAATTTTCTTAAACTGTGGATTTGTTTATTATGCAGTCTTAAAATATTTACCAGGCCTCTTCTCACTTCTGTTCTTGGTAGGGTAAGTCTGTCAGTATTTGCTTTAGGATGATGCGCTTGGTACTGAGTTAGTGTAGTTCGGGTTAGTCTTTGTAACCGCTCCAAATCAGTTGTTGTCCATTTAATAACTCCAAACGAATACGTCAAAACTGGTGTTGCGTATGTATTTATAGCCTTTATAATGTTTTTGACATTTAAGTATGATTTCATTATATTATGAACTCTTTGGGTATACTTTTTTGTTAATTCTGTCTAAATATGTGTATGTTCTAACTCCCTATTTTGTTGGAAACCCAAATATTTATAAAATTCCCCTTCTTCCATTGGTTCTACAATTTCTCCGTCCTTCAAAGCATAGTTTGTAGATTCCCTTGTCCATTGTGAGATGCACTGCACTTTGCATTTATCAATTCCAAATTCCATGCAAATGTCGTTAGAAAAATATTCAGTTATATTAGTTAACTGGTTTATTTGAATTTGTGTGTTTGCGTGCAGCTTTATGTCATCCATATACATAAGGTGAGATAGTTTAAAGTGTGTTATACTGTTTTGTTTTATATTAAATCCGTACCCGGTGTCATTTAATATGTTTGATAGTGGGTTTAACGCAAGACAACACCAAAGTGGACTCAAAGAATCACCTTGGAATATACCACGATTTATGTCGATTAGACTGGTGGTTATTTGCAAATTGTTGGTATTTAATTTGACAACGGTATTCCAGCTACACATGGCATGTCTGAGAAAAGATGTTATACGTGGGTGTACCTTATATAGTTTTAATGTTTCAATTAGCCAGGAATGCGGAACGGAATCAAACGCTTTTTTGTAGTCAATAAAGGTGGTGTATATGTTTCTACGAGATGTCTTTGCCTGTCTAAGAACTACCGAATCTATCATTATTATTATTATTATTATTATTATCATTATTATTATTATTATTCTTGTTTTTCTCGGTTAACACCGGTAGCAGTTTATATAACGCTGGGCATACACCAAAGGAGTTATGTAATCTTAAAAATTATTTTAATTTTTTTTTTTGACTGTACGCAGGTGTTTAAAATTACAGATTTTTGAGTTTTTATATAAATATTGTTATGTAAGTTTAAAATTTTTATATTTTTCTGAAAACTATGGGGAATAATTCCGGTGCTTAATATTATAAGCGGTACAATTACCACTTTTTCAATTGCTCATATTCTCTGTATTTCATCTGCTAACGCTGTATATTTTTCCATTTTTTTGTTGTACGTTTTTTCGATGTTATTAGTGTTAGGAATTGTAATATCTATAATATATGTAGTTTTATTATTTTTATTTATTAATGTGAGGTCCGGTCTATTATGATGTATTGTTTTGTCAGTTATTATTGCCCTGTCATAATATAACTTGTGAGTACCGTTTTCTAAAATTGGTTCAGGCATATATTTATAGTAGGGATTCTGATCTGTTTTTAAGTTTTTATTTTTTGTTGGTGAACTATGTTTGCTACTTGATTGTGTCTGAATAAATAATCAGTTTGCGCCAGTAGTTTACAACCCGATGTTATATGTTGTATAGTCTCCGACTGCGCATGACATCGCCTACATTGATCAGTTTGCACATTACAATCTTTTATTATGTAAAAAATATATAAAGAAGAGACGCAATGTCCTCAAATGAGACAGTTGTAAAAACAATAATTTCGAATAAAGCCTAGTTAAATAGGTAAATTTATACGAATGCCACAACGACATATGTAGCGCTCGTTACTATTTGTTCAATCGGACAACCCAATAATAACATTAATGCTTTTATTATGTATTTTTTGTAGTTGTTAGTGTTAATGACCTGATCTTGTATTGCTAACATAAACCCTTTAGTCTCAGGAAATATATCAGCATGAGTAAGCCACGCGTTTGAGGCTTCTTTGTCAACATAAGATTGATCTAAATCATAAGAATGTCTTCCATGCAACGATTTTTGAGCCCATTTTTGCTTTATGGTTAGATCTGTAGAGATGTGTAACGAATAATCTGTAGTTATGTTTTGTAGATTTAATGGCGTATGTTTAGTATCAGCCAGAATTATAGAGTTATGCAAAAGCGATGAAACTTGCTTGGAATAAAAGAACTGCTTTAACAATACAATTTGCTTATAATGCAGTGCAATAATGTTGGTAAGACCTCTTCCCCCATGTTTTCTTGGTAGAGTGAGCCTATCTGTGTTAGCTTTTGGGTGATGTGCTCTATATTGTGTAAGAGTAGTCCGAGTTAACCTTTCTAGACGCTCTAGATATGTGTTGGTCCAATTTATTATGCCAAACGAGTAGTTAAGTACAGGCACTGCAAATGTGTTTATGGCTTTAATAATGTTTTTGCCATTCAAGCTGGTTTTTAATATATTGTGAAGTCGTTGTTTATACTTGTTGGTCAGTTCAGTTTTAATTTTGCTGTGTTCTATCTGTCTTGATTGATAAAAACCAAGGTACTTGTAAACTTCTCCATCTTCCATAGGTTCAATGACTTCTCCGTTTTCTAGCTCATAAGCTGACATTTCTCTAGTTCCTTGACTGATACTTTGTACTTTACATTTGTCAATGCCAAACTCCATTCGAATATCTTTTGAAAAAGTTGATGCTATTTTTGTTAATTGTTTTATTTGAGATTGAGTAGTACCATATAATTTAATATCATCCATGTACATTAGATAGCTCAGTTTATATTGAGTGGTTTTATGATGTTTTATTATTATTATTATTATTATTATTTTGTTTTCTCGGACAATTCCGGTAGCAGTTACTTATAACGCCGGGTAAATACCAGAGGCTTTATAAGTTTGTATTAATATATTTTAATTTAAAAATTTCCTTACTGTTCGACATGCATTTAAAATGACTGATTTTTGAATTTTAATGTAGATGTTAGCTGGTAAGTTTAGGGTTTGTATGGATTTATGCAGACTGTAAGGAATAATGCCAGTACTTGATATAATTAATGGTTATTATTATTATTATTTTTTTTTTTTTTTTTTTTTAAACTAATTTGTCGTGTTTTATCGATATATACGCGGATTTCCCAAGGGTATATATAACTATGTTATTTATTAAAAAATGAATTTAGTTTAAGAAAGCACGTGTTATATGTGCTGTGTCTTATTATTATTATTATTATTATTATTTTGTTTTCTCGGACAATTCCGGTAGCAGTTACTTATAACGCCGGGTAAATACCAGAGGCTTTATAAGTTTGTTTTAATATATTTTAATTTAAAAATTTCCTAACAGTTCGACATGTATTTAAAATGACTGATTTTTGAATTTTAATGTAGATGTTAGCTGGTAAGTTTAGGGTTTCTATGGATTTATGCAAGCTGTGAGGAATAATGCCAGTACTTGATATAATTAATGGTACTATAATTACTTTATCCATTCCCCAGATCTTGCGTATCTCATCTGCCAGATCAGTGTATTTTTCAACTTTTTCCGTATAAGTTTTTTCAATATTATGTGTATTAGGAACGGCAATGTCTATTACATACGTAGTTTTATGACTTTTGTCAACTTGTGTTAAGTCCGGTCGATTGTGATGTATGGTTTTATCCGTTATTATTGCTCGGTCATAATACAATTTGAACAAGTTGTTTTCAAGTACTGGTTCTGCTATGTACTTATAATACGGTAAATCTACTGATGGCAACTTAGTGTTTTTTATAAGATGTTGATGTATTATATTTGCCACGTGGTTGTGTCTTTGCAGGTAATCGGTCTGTGTCAGTATTTTACAACCAGATGTTACATGCTGTATTGTTTCTGACTGAATATGACATCGTCTGCATTTATCCGTTGTTATAGTAATGTCTTTGATAATATACTTCCTATAATTATATGTATTAATGATTTGATCTTGTATTGAGATCATAAACCCCTCCGTTTCCGGGAATAAATCGCCATAATTTAGCCAGGCGTTCGACGCTTCAGTGTCGACGTATAATTGGTTTAAACCATGGTAATGTCTTCCATGTAGTGTTTTTTGGGCCCATTGATTTTTTATTTCTACATCTGTTGTTATAGAGTGTGTGTCATTAGCTATTGTGTCCTGGAAGTTGAGAGGTGTATGTCTGTTATCAGCTAAAACAACAGCCTTGTGGAGATGGGAACTTTCTTGTTTAGCATAAAAGAATTTTCTTAAACTGTGGATTTGTTTATTATGCAGTCTTAAAATATTTACCAGGCCTCTTCCCCCTTCTTTTCTTGGTAGGGTAAGTCTGTCAGTATTTGCTTTAGGATGATGCGCTCGGTACTGAGTTAGTGTAGTTCGGGTTAGTCTTTGTAGCCGTTCCAAATCAGTTGTTGTCCATTTAATAACTCCAAACGAATACGTCAAAACTGGTGTTGCGTATGTATTTATAGCCTTTATAATGTTTTTGCCATTTAAGTATGATTTCATTATATTATGAACTCTTTGGGTATACTTTTTTGTTAATTCTGTCTTAATATGTGTATGTTCTAACTCCCTATTTTGTTGGAAACCCAAATATTTATAAAATTCCCCTTCTTCCATTGGTTCTACAACTTCTCCGTTCTTCAAAGCATAGTTTGTAGATTCCCTTGTCCCTTGTGAGATGCACTGCATTTTGCATTTATCAATTCCAAATTCCATGCGAATGTCGTTAGAAAAATATTCAGTTATATTAGTTAACTGGATTATTTGAGTTTGTGTGTTTGCGTACAGCTTTATGTCATCCATATACATAAGGTGAGATAGTTTAAAGTGTGTTTTACTGTTTTGTTTTATATTAAATCCGTACCCCGTGTCATTTAATATGTTTGATAGTGGGTTTAACGCAAGACAAAACCAAAGTGGACTCAAAGAATCACCTTGAAATATACCACGATTTATGTCGATTGGACTGGTGGTTATTTGCAAATTGTTGGTATTTAATTTGACAACGGTATTCCAGCTACACATGGCATGTCTGAGAAAAGTTGTTATATGTGGGTGTACCTTATATAGTTTTAATGTTTCAATTAGCTAGGAATGCGGAACGGAATCAAACGCTTTTTTGTAGTCAATAAAGGTGGTGTATATGTTTCTACGAGATGTCTTTGCCTGTCTAAGAACTACCGAATCTATCAAAAGTTGTTCTTTGCATCCTTGAGAACTTTTGCGACAACCTTTTTGCTGTTCAGCTAGTATGTTGTTATTATAAATATGATCTTGTAGCTGATGCGTTATGCACGATGTAATTATTTTATAGATAGTTTGTAAACATGTTATAGGTCTGTATTTGGCTGGATTGCTAAGGTCATTTTTGTCTTTTGGTAACATGTATGTAATGCCTTGTGTTAAAAAATTAGGAAACAGACTTGGGTTTTGAACAAAATTTGAGATATGTTGCGCAATGTGTTTATGCGTACATGTGAATTTTTTGTACCAATAATTATGTAAATTGTCGGTTCCAGGAGCTTTCCAATTATGAGTCTTGTCTATAATTTCTTTTAAACTGTTAGGTGTAATATGTAATGGTGCCATCTCAGGTATATGTTTTGTTCGCTCTTTTTCCTCTTTAATCCAATAAGCATTTTTATTATGTTCAATTTGCGTAGACCAAATAGTTGACCAGAATGTTTCTATTGTTTCTTTTGTGGGAAAATTTTGATTTGTGCGCGTTACAATATTATTGGCATTTAAATTTCTATAAAATAACTTTTCGTTATTTGTATAACATTTATTTTGTTGTTTTCGCTTGGTGCACTGTTTATATCGTTTAAGTCTGCTACTTAGCGCAGCAAGCTTTTGTTGTAGAGTGTCCCTGTAGTGAGTAATATTTTGGTTTTGATTTTCATGAGTCGAGTGGATTTTAAATTTGTTCATAATATTTATAATATTTTTTATTATTATTATTATTATTATTATTATTATTATTATTATTATTATTATTATTATTATTATTATTATTAATACTACAACATTGCCGGTCCCAAGCCCAAATGAAAAAAAAAAAGGAGGAATAAGAGTAACAACTACGTTAAAAAATCTCTGTTCAACTGGCTTCGGTTGATAGCACCCTGTAAGGTTACAGATAAAAACCGGTCAACGTTCTTAGGAACAGAAAAAGACAGAAGTAGTCACAATAGCTCAACAAGCAGAAAAACAACAAGAGCAGACTGAGCTCTTAAGTCTGGAAAAACAATCAGTATAAAGGAAATATACCCTGAAATAAAAATTCAAGGTTCTCCAAGATGGGAGTTGAATCGCAAGGCTAAAGACCTAGCATTCATAAAACAAATTAAAATGCTAAAAACCATGCTACCAAGCCTCGGAACAATAATGATGAAAATAGACGACAAAAACAGCAAAGAAAACAAACATTGAGTATAAGAACCTGGAACGTGCAAAGAATTAGGGGTTAAGGAGAAGAGGTTGCTAAAGAACTAAAACAAATGAAAGTGGGTATAGCAGTGCTAACAGAAACTAAGAGAAAGGGACAAGGAAACAATTTTCTAAATCAATACATCCACATACACAGTGGAGTTCCTAAAAATAAACAAGCAAAAAGAGGGGTGTTAATACTTGTGAAGAAAACTCTCAAAGGTTTATATCTAATTAGCATACAATCAACAAGCGTATAGCTACACTAAATATTAACGACCAAATGCATCGCCTGACTATAGTAGAAACATATGTTCCAAATAAAGACGCAAACATAATGGAAAAAGACAAGTATGGTAAAAAATAATAAAATTATTGTTTTAGGTGACCTAAATGCACAAATAACGCAATTGTTAGACAATTTAAAAAATAAACTCTAACGGGCAACAACTAATAGATCTCTGCTCAAATGGGCTCAAGTTTAGTTGGCACCAAGAAACAAGACAACTCAAATCAATAATTGACTATTGTATAATCAAGCAGAAAACTAATTTAAAGGTATTAGATGTAAGAGAGTGATGATAGAATGTAGAAGTTACCATTACGTTTTAATTGCAAAGATAGTTCTGCCATTTACTGCAGACCAAAGAAAATTACGCCACTAAAGTATGATATTGACAGTTTTTATCACTCAAGTACTGTTGGCCTGTATCAGAGACAACTAGATGCACTATTATTAGAGAAAATAAAATCACAATTATCTATAAAAATATATAACCACATAACAAGAAGTCTATTATTTGCTGTTAGGGAAACTTTAAGAAAAAAAATTCCTAACCTGAAGAAAGAAACAAATTGGTGGAATAAAAAACTTCAGAATGCAAAAGAACTAAAGCAAAAATTATACTATAATTAAAATCAGAGCATGATAAAATTGCATACAGACATGCTTTGTCAAAATTCAAACAAACCATAATTACAAAAAAAAACAACAGGTGGGGAGCAAAATGCCAGGAATTAGACTCCTACTTAAGAGGGAAAAAAACAGAAAAAAATATAAAATCAGATCAAAATGATAAAGTCAGACTTAACATCATTGAACCTGACAAATAGACAAACTATTATAAATCCCTACTCACAAAAAGAAGACCACCTTACGTAGATTAATAACTAGATGCAGGATACGCTCTGACAGGAAATAGAATAGAGTTAGAAGTAAAGACGGTTGAGACCGCTGTCAAACTACTAAAAAGCAAAAGATCAACTAGACCAGCGGCGGCTGAACCAATAAAATACGGTACTAAAAAGTTACATACACTAATAACAAAAATGTTTCAAAAGTGTCTCAACTGTGATCAAATTCCTGATGACTGGAAAACAGCGTGGATAACACCAATCCACTTAAACGGCAGCAAGAAAAACCGCAATAATTATCAAGAGATATCAGTCACAAGCACATTTAGTCGCTTATATGGTTGAATTCTTAAAGAACTTATATGTAAAGAATACCGCCCATACCAGTCAAAAGAGCAGAGTGAGTTCTGAGTTGGTAGATCAACGATAGATAATATTTTCTGCTTAAGCCAACTAATAGAAAAGCGCGTTGCAAGAAATAGAAAAGTACACCTACTCTTTGTCAATCTCAGCAAAGTATATGACAATGTACCAGTGAACAAACTATGGGAGATACTAGACTCAAAGACATCGAAGTCTTGAACGATTTGTATAAAGATCAAACGTCACAGATAAAACTTAAAAACTATCTTACAAATAGTTTCCAAGTATCTAAAGACTTGCGGCAAGGATGCTGCATATCCCTCACATTATTTATATTTCTAGATGCCGTACTTAGACAATGGAGACAAAAGTGTCACAGAATAGGTATGCCAATTAGAGACACTACTCTATACACTTTGCACTATGCCGACGATAAAGTTGTTATATCACAAGACCAGGAAGACATGCAGTATATGACCAGAAAACTACATGAGGAATACTCTAAAGAAGCTATACACAAAGAAAAAAGATCATTGGAGCCTTAAATTCAACTCTTTGGCAGCCAGACTAATTGATTAAAGCTACTCTTCAGAAAGCTGTAGTAGTAACCCTTACAATATTGTCGTCATCTTCAAGCAAACAAAAATAAGGTTTTAGCGCAACATTTGAAAAAAAATTAAATAATTTTATTCAATAAATTAATATTTGAGACATTTTTTTAATATTATTTGCAATAAATAAGTTTAAAGTTTTATTTGTCATTTATTTTTTATTTGTTTTTGCTATAAAATGGTTTGTTGTATCTATTTGTTATTAAATTTCACAATTAAATCAGATAAATAAGACTTTATAATTTTGAATTTTAAATTTAATAGTAGCAATTACATAATCAAAAAACCACATGCAGCTCTAAAATCCAAGTTTATAAAAATTTGTTTTAACTTGTAGTTGTGTAGATGTGTGCTAGTAATTTAAAGATACTAACTGATTTAAAAAATACTGTTCTTGTCTACAAACGCAGTAAAAGTAGATGTGAGAATTATTGTTATAAGCTTGTTGACTCTCGTACGGAAAATGTTTTAAAAAGTACTAATTAAAACAATAAATAAAAAACAATCAAGAATATTTGGGACAGTGTGATTTTATAATAGGAAGAAGTTATAAAGATTAGACTTTTGTATTTTATATTTTGACAATTTGTCAATGGTTTAAAATCTTTTTTGACATCTTATTTATTATGCTTTGTTCTTTATGCTATTTATTACATGTTGCACTTCTCCAAACATAAAATTCCTATTTTAGTAAAAAAATAGAACACATGTTTTTTTGCAATGCATATTTTTTACTCTATATTTGATAAAGTAGTAAGTAAATACTACTTTGTCATATTTAAAAAACTAAAAGTATTGAAATTGCATAAAAATAACTCCAATTTGCTTTATAATTTACAACATTGAATATGGCAATAACTAGATGAATAAATTTGCAAATAACATTGTCATATTTAGCAACTGAAAATAGATTTTGCATTAAGTTGTACATCGTGTATTATTACAGTAAAGTATAGTAAATTCTGCGACAAATACGGTTTTGTAACTCATTTTTTACCAATACGTATAAAAATTGGTCATAAGCGTGGGCAAGTTTATACTATTGTATTTTCCACGACTAGAATACTTATAACGTACACAAAAAAATATTTATTTATTAAATCTATCATAATTTATAGAACGTATAATGGCGTACTTTTCCAATACCAGTTACACAATCAATACATAACAGAAAAGAGTTGAAAAACCAATCAAAATAATACTAAAACGCATTAATTTGAACCATTATTAATAAGATAAGTTATATTAGTAGTCAAGCTGTGTTGTATATGAAGTTGCATACATTAATACTTAATATAGTATATTTTATTTATAATATTTTTCAATAAAATAATTACTTATTTATATTTTTAACGAGGTTTATTACAAGTGAGATTCTATTGTGTATCAAAATTGTGTTTTAACACATATTAAACTATATCTAGATTTTGATTGTTATTTGATTCCATTCTAACATTGTTATAAATTCAATTTTACACAAAACAAGCAAGATATGTGGAAATTTCGTAGTTTAAAAAATACTATAAAGAGTCTTTATATTATAATAATCTACTAACTAAATATGGTATTAAAGATCAATAATTAACAAACAATCAATTACTTACAGTTGACTACACATTTTTTTTTACAAAACTCAATATGTAATTTAAGAAAAATGAATTCATTTTTAAAAACAAGAATAAAACGCATTACAACATAATTGACTATGTTTGTTGCATATGTTGACGCTGAATTTTTGATAGAACCAACTTTAAGTTAACAAAACACATTTTTACTGATAAAGTGGTGATATTATAATTTACACACACTTGCGAGTTAATATAAATAGGCCTCTTCTTGCTTCGTTCTATCTACTACTAAAAAATATACGTTAAAAATTACACACACAAAAGGGTCTCTCCGCAGAATAGTTTTTGTTTGCGCATTCTTTCGCAAACAAATAAATATACATACATACAGTGCGCTCAAAAAAGATATGTCTGTATCAAACAATATTAGTACCAAGAACTTGAAGTTACTTTAAATAATTCCAGCTAAAGCATGTACAATTTTAATTTTAAACAAGCACAAATAATAATAAAATTTGTTTGGAAACCCTTAAAACTTTAAAGCTCATACAAATAATTTTTTTTTTGTTGAATTTTCGATCATTTGAATATACAAATTTGTCAACTAACAAAAAATTAACCAAATCATCAATTTTTCAAATAGTTTAAACTGCAATTTGAAGTATAATAAATATAAGTTGTAAAGAAAAGTGCAAAATTGCATAATTTATCAAAGCAGTCAGTGAACAATGACCTAAACTATTTTTAAATTATAATTCTCGCTAAATATTAAGTAATTTGATAGCCTGATTAATTTCTTTTTAAGTTTTAGTTTTATATTTATTTCTTTTTAAGATGAAATCGATTTGGACCGTTAGTAGTGAAAAATGCTGATAATCATAAATATATTTTTTTAATTCTTTTATATTAAGAGCATTCCAACTACATACTTCTAAACTCTGTCTTACTATTTTCTCTTAAAAGAAGTTGTTGTACTAGATATGTAAATAAACATGCCATTCTATTTATATAATCACATACGAGGTAACTGCCATAAACTCTCGGCAAGGAAATTATTTTTCAATATAATCCCTGTTAAGAGAAAAGGCGACAACACTGAAAAGTGGACACACAGTATGTCAAAGGACAAAGAAGCCGAAGTAGGATAAGATATATCAAAAGCCAGAAGAATAAAAAAAGCCAACTACACCATCTTAACCGGCGACTTCAATGCCAAAATAAGACAACAAATACAGGGAGACCATACAAACATTGCAAATTTTAGAACAGGCAATCGAAAAGCACGAAGCAAAATGTTGTTAAACTTTCTACTTAAAGAAAACCTATACTGCCTAAATACATTCTTCTAAAAACCACCACAACAAAAACAGACATGGAAAAGCTCAGAAAGCATCACAAAAAATGAAATAAAGTTTATAATATCAAACACCAGATTTATATGCAAAGATGTAACAGTGGTAAACAAAATGAACACGGGCAACGACCACCGCATGGTAAGAGTCGACTTCTATTTTGACCAAGAAAAGAAACAAACTAACCAGAAAGCAACGTTACCCAACGATAGAAGAGCTGACACTGAAGAAAAACAAATACCATAACAAGCTTCAAAAAAGATTACAACTTACAGACGGACATAAAAAACAGTATCCAAAAAAGCGTAAAAAAGTTATGCACCACCATCGTAAAGAAAACAACTACCAACAATAAACTTTTTTTGTCTACTTTAGGTCTAATAAAGACACGCAGGAATATAGTTAGAGAAACAAATCTATACAAAAAAACTAACTTCTTCTTTTTAAAGTGCCCTATCCGTTTGACGAATTTTGGCGATCATGTTGGCTACTATTACTTTATTGACCGCTGCCCTGAAGAGTCCAGTTGTTGTTTGTCCGAACCACTGCCGAAGATTCTTAAGCCATAATGTTCTTCTTCTTCCTGGGCCACGCCCTCCTTCAATTTTTCCCTGCGTCACTAGGTGTAAGATATTGTACTTATCTGGTTGTTTCATTACATGGCCGAAATAAGCTAGTTTTCTGATCTTTACGGTGTTAACAATTTCCTTCTCTTTCTTTAATCTGTTCAGTACTTCTAGATTAGTGACTCGATCTATCTAACTCATCTTCAGCATGAGTCGGTAAACCCACATCTCGAACGCCTCGAGTTTTTTCAGGGTAGCCTCAGTAAGAGTCTATGATTCGACCCCATACATGAGGACATAGAAAATATAGCATCGGGTCATTCTCATTCTTAGTTCTAGATTCAGGTTGTGTCCACAGAGAACTTTCTTTATGCGTATAAATGTGGCTCTCGCTTGTTCGATCCTCGCTTTTATCTCTACCGAGGGGTCCCAGTCCCCGCTTAGTATTTGTCCCAGGTACTTAATTTTGCTGACTCTTTCTAGCCTATTCTGCCCAACCCATAATTCTGCATCTCCGATTGGTTGCTTACTCACAGTCATGAGTTTTGTCTTCTTGAGGTTGATCTTAATCCCAAATCTCTCGCAACTTAGCACAACTCGATCCAGGAGAAGTTGAAGTCCCATTATGCTATTTGCCATCAGAACTGTGTCGTCTGCGTATCAAAAATTATTGATTACCACGCCGTTCACTCTTATCCCCTCATTGATGTTGTGTATAGCTTTCTGAAAGATCTATTCGGAGTACAGATTAAAGAGAAGCGGTGACAAAATGTAGCCTTGTCTCACACCTCTTTTGATTGACATCTCCTCAGTTGTTCTGTTCCCTATTTTTAGGTTTGCTTCTTGCTGCCAGTAGAGGTTTGCAATGAAGTGTAAGTCTTTGTCATCAATGCCAGTTGACCTTAGCACTTGGATCATTTTTTTGTGCTGTACCTTGTCAAACCTGAATGCTGAAAAGTGCTTCTTTAGTTCCTAGACTCTTTCTAAATCCAAATTGCGTATCCCCAATATGCTCTTCAATTTTTGGGTAGATTCTCTGGTGTATGATGCGCAGAAATAGCTTCAGAACGTGGCTCATCAGACTTACGGTGCGATGATCACTGCATTCTTTAGCTTTTGGTTTTTTTGCTATAGGGATAAACGTCGATTTTAGCCAGTCCGATGGGATTCTTTCTCCTTCATATATATCATTGAATAGTTTAACTAATAATTTAATCGTATTCTCCCCTAGTATTTTTAGGATTTCAGTTGGAATTTGGTCAGGGCCAGTTGCTTTCCTATTCTTGGCCGTCTGGATGGCCTTTTCGACTTCATCTCTGGTGATTGGAGGTCCAGTTAATTTCTCCTCCGCTCCGTGATTTCTATTCCGATCGTCCGTGAATAGTTCCTCTATATACTCTTTCCACCTGATCAACTTAAGTTCAATTTCCATAATTGTGTTTTCGTTTTTGTCTGTTATGTTATTACTTTGGTTTCTGTTTTCTATTCCGGCTGCTTTTTTAATCTTCTTATGCAGATGAAAAGTGTCGGGTCTGTTTTTACATGCTTCTATTTCTGCACATTCCTGAGAGAAGTATTGGGCTTTTGCTTCTCTAATTCTTCTTCTTATTTCCATATTAAGCTGTTTGTACATGTTCTTGTTACCCTGCATTTTTTGTTGTCTTCTTTTCTCCATAAGCTCCAAGATTGCTTTCGTCATCCATGTTTTCTTCTTAATTTGCTCTTTCGGCATAAGTTTCCTGGTTATTGTTTCTTTCGTGGTCTTGGAAAACTGTTTCCATTGTTCTTCTACTGAGGTGTTATGTTCTCCTCTAGCCATCTCGCTCTCTATGATATCCGTAATTTCGTTTTGGATATCAGGGTCTTTTAGCTTATTTAAAAAAAAAACTAACAAATACATCAAAAAGGGGATACGCAAAGATATAAGAACCCATAACACAAAAACTATACAGGAAAAATTCCACATAATCAAGCTGAAAACAACAAATAGCACAATACTATTCAACAAGAAAGCCATACTTAAAGAAGTTGAGAATTTCTATGTAAAACTCTACTCAACAACTAAGAGATATTACTGCAAAAGAACTCATGCAACAAACGTGGGTTTGGAAAGAATACCCGACAGTACCACAGAAAAAAATAGAGAAAGCTCTAAGACAACTAAAAAATAGTAAGTGCTCAAGGACTGACAAAACTACTGCAGAGATGATCAAACACTACTAAACTGAATCACGGCTCTCTGCAACAAATAAAAGCAAAACAAAGTTTGATAAGTATCAACCAGCAGAACAAGCCGGATTCCAAAAGGGCTTCATCACAACCAATCATCTACAAACAATTCAAAATCTTATTGAAAAAACTACAGAATACAACGTATCCATCTATATAGCTTTTATTATTTTCTACAAAGCCATCAACACAGTCAAAACTTGGCACATATTGAAATTCATAAAAAATGCACACATTGACTTTAGGTGCACAGCGATCATCAAACATATATACACAAACGCCGTACTACACGTAAAACTTAATAAAAAATACTTGACCAATACCATCAAAGTAAAACAAGAAGCAAAAGCAGGAAGACACAATTTTTCCAAAAGTGCCTTAAAAGATGTTTTCAAAAAACTTGCATGGAACAACAAAGAAATCAAAATTGATGGAGCATACCTGAGCCACCTACGTTTTGCAGACAACATCATACTGGTATCAGAAGACCTAATCCAACTCACTGAAATGCTTTATGACATCAAGCAAACCGCCGGCAAAGATTGGCACTAAAAGACACAAGACAGAGACAAATAAAAAAATATAAAAAAGCATATGTCTAGAAGTAGACAAACACGGGTTTGACAAAAAAAATCTTAACACACTATTCTATATCTTCATAAAAAAATTCTAAAGATTTGTCTTCAAAACGCTTCAAAATAGCATTTTTTACCTCTTTGTTGTCTACCCTAAAAAAAAAATTAAAATTTTAAAAACAAGAAAACGTTGTAAATATGTTTCCTCAACCTATGTACAAAGTAACATAATAAACGCTTTTTATCTTGGTATTTCTTTTTTTTAATCAATTCAATCAAGTCAAGATGCTCTCATAATCTCAAACGATTGTGACCATGATTTTTTTTGTTAACGGGGATACCTTGGCTTTTTTTGTTGGTGGTTCTCCTGCACTCTGTCATTTTATGAATTCTTTTTTGAATAGAGGATCATGATACAAAACCAAAGTTTTATCCCCCGTAACAATAAACTGCAGAACTTCTTCTTGTACCCCACATAGAGCTTTAAAAAAATCAATTTGATGTTGTTTTTGAACACCAGACAGAAGTTTTGGGACCTATCTTGCACTCACTTTATTCATACCTAAATAGTCATAGATTATTAAACAAATCAATGTATCTGTCAGCCCTTGATATTTGCTGGTAATTTCTTTACTTTTAGTCGGCAACCACTTTGGACAATCGATTCTTTTGTGATCATTTTAACTGGTCAAACAGAACGTCATTTTTTTAAGACTCATAGCCTATCTTAAACCAATTGGCTTATTGTTTTACAGTAGAATAAAAAAGTAATTCTTTACCGTATACGCTATCTAATATTTGTTTGGTGTACAGAAAATCTGGCATAGTTAAAACCTAACAATGTTTGTCTGGATATTATCACAAAATTAATTAAAGTAGAAGGTTTAAATTGCACATGTACGTTAATAAAGCTTTACAATTTACTAACAATATTAGACATTTACTGTGAAGTATTTAGAATTGTAGTAGACTCACCAAAACCCTAGTCTGATTAATAAGGTTGCCTTTTAAAACTACTTTTTGCATTGGACCTATACATTTTTATGTAAACCTTTAAGTGTGGAAGTTGAAACATTCTCTAACACAAGCATACAAATACTCTTGCTCAATTAAATTGTCTTTTAGTTTTGCCATACTGTTATTATTATATTGCGTTTTACAGCTATTTTACATTGCCTCAGAAGTCTAACAACTTGTTTGAAGGGGGTTGATGGGACCAACGGCTTATTAAGTGAGTTCCGAATCACCCCGGTGGATAAAAAGCAAGTTATTATTTAGTCATATTTTTGGGATTAAACTTACACTAACGCTCTATAACTGAGCTATCACACCGCCATTACTATGGTAGGGTACAAAACTTAATAGACTCAAGGCGTACTTAAGAAAATCTCCAAAAATAAAATTAGTTTGCAAGTAACTTAGAGATATTTAAGCAAGAATGTTGAAAACTGTCACAAAGCTAAAAAATGCTTTAAAAAAAACCAAATCAATTTAAAATGTACGGATGGCACTTTATATACAACCAACTAGCTGGACGCAAGGTAAATACTTTTTGAAACTTATTTCGTAAGCTACACTGCTCCGACACAAAAATGGTCTGATATTGCAACTTTAACCTCTTCATAAGATGACTAAGCTGCTGCTTATCACTTTGTAGGCAAAGCGCGTTTAGCTTAAACAATCGTAAAAAATTTGCTTTACAAATCACCAAAATTGGATAAATTCTTTTTACTTTTCCTACATATATATTATCCTAATTTACTTGGCAGGAATCTAGATTATGTATTAATTTTTGCTACAATCCGCTAGCAATCATACCAAATCCAGCTTTATACCTTTTTTCTATTAAAAACATTGAAGAGACTGTGCAAAAGATCAATGTGGAAAACTGCATTAATACTTACGTTAATGCACTCAAACTCTTGTGGCAAATCGAACTAAAAAGTTGCTACGGGACAAAACATCTTAAAGTATTTATTGACATGAAAGAACTATTTTCAATAAAATAAAAATTGTACTTTTAACGCATGATATTAAACCTACAATAATTGTAAGGTTAATATCAACGGTAGTTAGGAGGGTTGTCGCCAAATGTTGCCCTGAAAGATGTGTAATATCACCGCTACTAAGGAATATTGATGTAAACAGGTTTATTAAACAACTCAATAATTGTGGCTTTTGCACAACTAGCTACGCAGATAATACAACAATTCTGCTAAGTAGCAACCTTAAAAGGATAAAAAAACTTTATTATAATTGACAAAAGTGATGATAACACTAGGGTCTTACGGTCAATACTCAAAAAACTAAACTCAACTAAATCAAACTGAAAACCATTAACGCTGTCAACTAAAATAAGATTTTTGACAAGAAGCTCAGGTGGAAAAATGCAAAAAAATATATAAAGGGTGGGCCATCTAACTTTTGAAATTTGAATCAAATATAAATAAAAAACTAATAATTATTTTTTCAAAATTATGAGTTTATTAGAAAGATTTAACATATTTATTTAAGAATAAATCACAACATCATTCAAATGATTGCCACGGCTGACTTGACAGTAATTGGCCGCCTAAAAGCATCAGCATCAGTTGATTATTTGATTTCCAACAACATTGCGCAAAAAATTGATGGTTACGTTGGCTGTATTGCAAGTGGCCTTGTTCTGTTGAAACCAAATGTCATCCATTTTATCCTCTTCAATTTTTTTAAACTAAAATTTGTTTAGCATGTCAGAGTAACGTTTGCAATTCACAAAAACGGCAGCTCTTTGCTTATTTTTGAAAAAAACTGGCTTAATAATGCCACCGGACCAAAAACCACACCAAACGGTTACTTGTTGTGAATGCATAGGCTGTTCAATAGTCATGTGTAGATTCTATAATTCCCAAATGCAACAATTTTGCTTATTGACATAGCCTCGCCTCCAAGATAAAATGAGTATTATCGGAAAACACAATTTTTCGATAAATGCTCATCTTGGGCCAAAAATCTTTAGCCTATTGGGCAAACTGAAAAAACATTAAATGGTTATAAGGTTTTATTTCTTGGACTAATTGAAGTTTGTAGGCTTTTAAACCAAGGTCTTTATGCAAAATTCTTCTCAAAAAAGTGCTACAAATATTCAGTTCTTGAGAACGATTGTTGTTGATGCATGTTTAAGCACATTTTGAGCAACAACATTAATTTTTTTGGCTGAGCGCACTGGACAAGAACGTGAACGTTTTTATTTACTACCAATCTAGTTTCGCTAACATGCTATATATAATATAATTCAATATTCTTTTACTTCTTACAATTATCCTCCAAACAGCGGTAGCTAAAATCTTCTTTAGAGCAATAAAAATAGTAACCCAAAAAAACATCTGCAATAAAAATAGAAATTCTAACTGTTCATTAGAAGTAGCAATCTTAACAATAAACAAGCACAAAATTAATTAAGCTAATAGTAAAATGCCATTATGCTCAAACTTTAACAGTTTGTGTAAATAACATTAAACTGCTTTGGGTAAAAGACTACTTTATTAAGTAAACAATATAAAAGTTAAAGTCTTGGGGTTTAAAATATCAACTCTCAAGATGTGTATATATTAGTGATGGAAATTTTCGTTCGCGGTGGTGATCCGGTTCATTCGGATCGGTCACTGAAATTATTCGTTCAATTTGACCCATTCGAATTGAACTGTTTGTTACGTCATATATATTGTTATTGATTTGAAAAACTGTTTTGACTGCTAGATAAAATATTTGACAGTAACATTTGATGGTAATAATTTTTCAGGTATAGTTAATAAAAATTTGGTATATTATATGTAAAATAGATCATTAATGCTAGTTTGTGTTTTTGGCAACAGTATTGTTAACGTCTATTTAATCTATCTTTCAATCTAATCTAATTTTGGATCAAGACAAGATCATAAAACTGAGCCAACAAAAATCAAGGCGATGGTAGCTAAAAAACCCGTTTGCAAACTATATACTGATTCAGATGAATCGGCTCACTAAAGTGATTTGTTTGAATTGAACGAATCGGTCGCAAACAACACATCACTAGTAGTATTCAAAGCTAACGCGCATAACAACAAGGGCTTTAGATCAAAAGAAGCAAGAGTTGTCACAAAACTAACAAAACTACTGAAAATGCGAACATGACTTAGCATTATAGATAAACATATTTGCATTTAGTCCAAATGTATCAAAAAGACCTTATAAGTATTTGGAAAAAAAAATTGCATTTTTTAAATATACTATTATCATTTTTTATTAATTTTTATAAAAAATGTCTTGAGAATATCTTCAACCAATAACATATAAAATTTTTACGTTCTAAGTTGAATTGATAACAAACTAAAAGTAAACTATTTAATACAAGTTTTAGTTATAGCTAGAAATACCCAAAGAAAGTATTTAAAATTCTACATAAAGATTTGGGAACGAGTAAACAAAAACTGTGTAAACTACAAATTTGCACAGAGAATTTGACTGCTTTATTCCAAAATAAAAACTTTTTCAATAGAATTGTAACCAAAATTTGCCTACAAAACAAAAGTCTATGTAATAGGTTCACAAGACAAAAACAAAAAGTAAAAGCCACGGTATTTTAAAACAAAAATTCTAAATGAATATATGCCAAAAACAATAACGGGTGATGTCTACAAAGACACAAGAAAACAGATTTTTACAAAAAAAAGTTATGCTCAAAACAACTCTGCTTCTGCACTACAACTGCACAAATTGTTCAAGAAGTAGACAATGAATGCAGCTTTAATAAATTACTAAATTTACCTTACAGCTCTCTGTATCTATTATCTCTTTCCAAGACTTAAAAAAATATTTAAAATAGCGTCGCTTTTATAGAACGTCAACTTGAAAAACGCTGCAAAGTTGTATTTTGCAAAATTACCAAACAAATTTTTTTTAAGCATAGCGTCACTAGAAAAACGTTAAACAATTTTTTTGTTTTTATAGCTAAGTAGACAACATAAATAACTTCCTTTGTATGTTAATATTCTTTACAAAGTTACAAATTATAAAGATTAAAAACTGTGTACATTTAGTTAAAATATTTTTACATTATTTACTCACAAAAATTAAATTTAGTTTTAAAATAGATTTATTTTCTTTCACAATTCAAATATATTCTTCCATACAATTTCACACAAACAATAAAATATATTCAATACAGAGATCTTGACAATACAATCAGACAAATACATTAATAAAAATTGCACCATCGTACATTGTACGATTCAATGAAAATATGCATAAATGGATTTAAAACCGATTGGTTTTTTTTAAGTACATATTAACTCAATCGATTAAATTATTTATAACTAATTTAAATTAAAATAATATTCTATAAACAGTTGTAGCTGCTATTAGTACACATGGCAGTAGGGTGTACGATAATAATGAGGCTGAATTACATCCATCTTCAAAACATTGACAATTCTTATCGAATTTGAAATCGTCATCATTTTCGTAACAGTTGCTTTTGTTGGCTTTGTGTACTTTCCAGCCACAGGATCTTGATATCCTTGTGTATCTATCATTGTCGATTACTGAAAATATATATAAATTAGTAAATTATATCAACAAAACAAAATTGGAGTAAGTGAGTCATTTTATTAACCAGCCTGAAACAGACTGTAACTTACTTTTAAATATAGACTTTCTACAAAATGGCTTATCTGGTGGACAATCTACCAAGTACGGGCTGCCAGTATCATTGGCAGTTAATTGATCACAGCCTGGGTTCAGTGACGTGCATTCAAAGCACTTAATAGCAGCAACTGAAACAATAAAAAAAAAGAAATTAATATATCAATAATACTTTATAACATGTTTAAACAAAAGTGGTAGATTTAAAATGGCAATTAAACTACATGCGTATGAGTAAAACCATAAGTGTTTTTTTACTAAACAATTAACTTTCATTTAATTTTAACTTTTTGTTGAGATGAGGTTTGCATTGTATTTTGTCTGCCTCTCATACTTTACTACAAAAAGACATGGAATTACAAAGTATGTAGTTTTCTTTGCTAATTCTGTATTGCATGGTTTACTTATTCTTCCTATTGTTCTACTCATAGTTGAGATTAAAAATTATCATAGCTATTCTAACTCTATTGGCTGCTCTCCTAAATAGTTCTGCTGTACTGCATTCAAACCAGTCGCGCAGATTATGCATTCACAAAGTTTTACGCCTGCCAATACTACCGTTTCTTGATTTGGAGGTGTAAGTATTTTATACTACATTTAATACTCTTCCATAGGGCCACATCTCACAAGCTTAAACTTTGATAATATGGGTTTGTGTTATGGTACAATTTATCATTCTATAGAATACTATTGAAAAGACGTAGCATCTTAACAATCTTACTTTAAGATCAAAAAGAAATTTTTATTGTTAAAGAATATGTTATTTGTATATAGTCATGTATGAGTCAAGTGTGCGGAATGAACAATTTTTTGCTCAACCACTAAATATGCCTTCTTGTACATAAATCTTCATCATATAAACTTTTTCAGATTTTTTCAGTAAATCATTGATTTTTTTGCGTTTCTTCACATTGTTTGGTCGTTTGTAACTTCTCAAGATTGCATTTTTTAAGAAAAAATTGTTTAAAATTTTTGTTTTTAAATTGTTCAAAGAATAATTTTTTACAGCCAATTTTTTTTTTAATTTTGTCCAAAATTTAAGACCTCTTTAGGTCACAGCCAAAATAAATCTTTTCAAAACGACCCCGCGCTATAGAAAACAAAGCACAATTACGCAGTTACTGAGCATCGGCTAATTAATCTTTTTGTATGTCAACAAAACCCAAAAGCGGCCGTGACTGTATTATAACAAACCCAGACCCGCAACAAACTGCAATATCACCATTCCAACTCAAAAGCCCGACAACAACACAACCCCCGCTATGTCTCCACCCAACCTCATAATGACGCTACGCTAGACTGACGTCTGCTCCAAGAACATACCACCAGCTCCAGTCACGTACCAAATGCTGGACAAAACATTGCACCGCGGACGTTTAAACCACATATCCCAAGCGTCATTGCACAGGAACGCCACTCACACACACACAAATTATAAACAACTTGTGACGGCTGCTGCTAGCTTTGCTTTGCGAAAAAAACTTGACGGATAACATTTCTTTTGTCGCCAAACGGCACCCATACCCCCCTCAAACAACAACGCCGCCTCACTACCACCTCCGGCATTAACCCCGGATACAACACCAAAAACGCTCACCGCTTACTTCGTATATCCGTCCAAACTAACGGCCTAATTTACAAAACTTTAATCGACTCTACCAGTCAAAATTTTATTTGGTTAAACCTACTAAAAGCAATACCAAAATCAGACAACCAACCCAAACACAGCTTTAAACTCCACCGGCCAAGCTTGAACAAAGATCACTATCGGTAATAACAAACAAGAAATAGAAATTTTTATTGCTCCCAAGTTGGACGAAGACGTAAACCTCGTAGAGTATTTGTACTTTGGTATCCACTCCGAACACCCGCTTACTAGAAGCGGGGAAGCCAAAAACTCTAGCTCAAGTCAAACAATAGCAAATAATTTTTAGTAAAAACACAATCAAGGCCAAGCGCTAATTAATTACATAATAGAACGCAGCTCCAGCAAATACTGCGCGCCCGATGTAGTAATAGAAAATGAATGGATTACCCTAATTCTGAATTTACTACCAAAAGCTACATAAAGCAACCAAAGTTAAAGAAGAGGGGTTTCCCAAGATCAAGAAAACCTTTAACATTTTAGACAAGCAAAGATCTCCACCAAGATGGTCTTTACCACGGATTATTGGCATGTACCCATGCAGAAGTTGCACAAGCATCTAACCACCTTTTCCGCCTCTAATGCTCCGGTACTACCACATCCGGCATTGGCGCCTGTGATATCGCCAGCCAAAACTAAAATTCTTAGCACCAACTTGGCATTAAATTTTTATGTTCAAGAAAAGAAACCTCAACTTCAAAGTAAGAAAAAAAACTCCTTCTTACCTCTTATCAAATAAGTCTACAGTTCTTAAGTCAAACAGAAACACCAGAATTTTTCATTGCACTTACAGAAGTAAAATAAATTAAACAATCCTCTTTGGGGTCTAATAATCTCCCAAAATGCCTACAACTTTTCTAAAATACAGCTTTTTCCCGCAAGCCATAACAACCAAATAATCAAAATAAAAAATTACTACTATCCAGACAACAAATCAAATACAAGGCTAATACTCAAAAACCATTTTAACAAAAATGTAAAATACATAGAAGCACTATGAGAGCAAAATATGTATAAATTTTTGTATAAATAAATAAAACCTAATTGACGTAGAAAATGGCGGTGTCTATTTATAACACATTCTCCTGACAAGAAGGACCACATTGTAAATGAGCAACATTGGCACAGAAGAAAAAATAAATACTACTGCAAAACTGTATTGGCAAACAAAAAGTCATTTCCAGTTTGTTATCCAACAACTGACTAAGCCGTAGTTATAAAGCATATACCAGTGCAAAAAACTTGCAACAAGGAAATAACAAATACCGCAAAACTGAATAATCAGAAACGCCACCAGTTTGCCATCAAGAAAGACTTACAGATACCTAGCTGCATACCCATCTATCACTACACAAAATATGGTAGCACAATATTACCCTAATACGGCAATTTATCTGACATGACTGGACATCACCTTTTTGATGAACATATTAAGACATATATATGCTACAAGTTACGACCTAATTAAATAAATTCTTAAAACAAGCTCCAAAACTACTGACAATAGTTGCCAACTAAAATTACTACATCTGCAACTCACAAACAGCACAACAAGCCTACATATACCTAGAGGTCAATTACAACATGTTGTTCTAAATGTCATTGCCAAGAAAATCCAGAAATATAGATCAAAACAAAACAAATAATTGTCAAATAGATTGAACACCAAACACAGTAAATGGTTACAATTATTTTGTTAACCTACGCAACTAAATGAGTTTAATAAGAATGCCACTAAAAATTAATTAACTTCAGTTCTGACTTAGTGACTAGTGTGACTGTGTTGCAGCTAGGAGTTATCAAAAGAAACCCAGACAGAAATTAAACCGTCTTTTTTCATATCTGACCTCCAACAGAAAACCAAAAAAATCACACCGGACCAACCTATAGTTGAGCCCGGCAAAACAATCAACTCAAAATGTGTAGTACGCATTCATTTTTGTCTATCACAACAAAGAAGACAACCTTTACACACAAGACATTCTGGTTCCAACATACCAAAACTGCAAGAGAAATCAGAACACCATGCAACATAGAGCTACTTGCATAGTAAAACAAAACCTTTTGCGCGAGAGAAACAGACTAAATGTGTGTTAACAATTACCGTCAAATCCCTGAACTTAAAAAAAAATTAGCACGTGCCGCAAATGTTTTAGACAATTTAAACGCGCAACACCCAACCTTATAGTAAACCTCCTAGTATACACTTTTATACAATGTAGACTACTCCCGCCCCAAACAATAATGACAATAATAACAAATCGACAAGACCTAGAAACCATCTCTATACAAAAAGAAATCAAAAGCTCAGTCTATGAGATTGGGTAGAATTGTGATCGGAGCAACCGCCATCAATCAAAACACGCCACAATTACGCGGACTTCTAATCTGGATTTTCTCTTTAACTAGTCAACTGATGATCAACACATAAAAAGAAGTTATCACTTGGCCACAGATACAGGCCGCTTAGTGCCACAAAGTAATCCTATTCACACCACATAACTGCAGCTTCCGCACAATCCTCAGCCTGGTGCCATCGACCACCAAGTAATAGATTCTCTTAAGATTTTAAAAATGCATCTATATTAGAAAATCTGAAAATCAAAGACCGGCTCTCTACGAGAGTGAACCAAAACATTCTGCCTTATTTCGGCCACGTATCTAGAAGACAAAAACCACGAGAAAGATTGCCAACTTGGTAGATAGACGGTGTAACCAGGCTGGTTGGTCATACAATGCATAAAGCTACAGAAATGGCCCAAGACAGAAAGGCATAGAAAGTCGCTGTTGATATAATTCCAAAATAGTGTCACCAAACCCTCACAAAAGGTACATAGATCGAGAATGAAGATAACTTTGTACTCTGTGCTTACCCACACACAAAAATGAAGAAACATCTCCAAACCAGAACCGACAGCCTCCTCCGCTAAGCACTTTCAACCTTAAAAAATACAAACAGGTAGTCAGAAACAAACACGGCTAACACACTCCAGTCCAAACTACTGACTCGTTATTATGCTTTGGAGTGTCCCACCCAACCACTCAAGTGTTTGTTATTAAGAGAACAAATATCTGGAAGTTCTGCAAGCTTCAGAAACCAAGTTTGTCAGAAGAGAAGGCCGTGATCTAATTTCTTGATAATAAACACTTGGGTGAGTAGGTGGGTCACTCCAATCTAAACTACTGACTTGTTATCATGCTTTGGACTGTCCTACCCACCCATTGGGTTATTAAGAGATTAGATGTTTGATCTCTCTGCCAGCGTCAGAAGTCATTTTTGTTAGAAGAAAAAGTCGTGATCTAGTTTCTTGATAACAAACACTTGGGTGGGTAGGTGGGTCACTCCAGTTTAAACTACTGACCCGTTATCATCATTTGAAATTGAAAGTTTGCCTTCTCTAGCAAAGTTAGAAATTACTAACTAACACTTGAGTAGATAGATGGGTCACTCTAAATTATAATTATTATCAACCAGTTAGAACGATAGTGGGCACTCACTCTCACAAAAATTAGTTATTAAAAAAAATAGTTTTCCCTCTTTGCAAGCAATAAAAGTCTTTTTGTCCAAGCGAGAGGAGCTGGTATCCAATCTTTTAATGACCAACACTTGGGCAAATAGATGAGTCACCCCAAATCATGACTACCGGCAAGTAGTTTAAGCTGGAGTGCCCACCCACCCGCCCAAAAGGTTGTTAATAAGAAAATAAAGTATTTCCTCTTTGCAAGCGTTAAAAGCCTTCTTGTCCAAGCGGAAAGAGTTGTATTCAATCTATTGACGACCCACACTTAGGTGGGTGGGTAGATCACATCAGATTATGATTACCATCAAGTAGTTTGAGCTTGTTAGCAAAAAAATTAAAGTTTCTTCACTTTGCAAGCGTTGAAAGTCTTTTTGTGTAAGAAGAAAATGATATTCATTCTATTGATGACTAACACCTGGGCGGGTGAGTAAATCATTTCAAATCAAGATTACCATCAAATATTTAAAACTAAAGATAACACTCACTCGCCCAAGAGTTTGTTATCAAGAAATTTAAGTTTTCTCTTATTTGTCCAAGCAGGACAAGCTAATAGTATTCAATATTTTCAACGTTAAGGTGGGTTAGTGAGTCACTCCAGATCATAATTACCAGCAACTAGTTTAAATTGGAAAGCCCATTCACCCGCCCAAGTCTTTGTTATAAGGAAATTAGAAGTTACTCCTCTCTGCAAGTGTTAGAAGTCTCTTAGTCAGAGAAGGAAGAGGTAAAATCTAATCTTTTAATGACCCACACTCTGGTGGGTGGGTAGGTCACTATAAATAATAATTACCATCGAGTAGTTTGAACTGGAGAGTCCACCCACCCGTTCAAGAGTTTGTTAACAAAAAATTTAAAATGTCTGCTCTTTTCAAGCGTTAGAAGTTTCTACATTGGATAAAAAAATGATGATCTAAACTCTTAATGACCAACACTTACATTCCAGATTTTGATTATCATCAAATAGTTTGTATTGGAGTGGCACTCGTTTAAAAGTTTGTTAACAAGAAATTGAAAGCGTTAAAAGTCTCTTTAACTAAGCAGGAAGAGCTGATATCTAATTCTTTAATGACCAATACTGGGTGGGTGGATGGGTAATATTAGATCATAAATACCTGCAATAAGTTTTTCAAGATGAGACGGGTGGGCAAACATGGAGATTTCTATTAATGAATTCCGCCTGCATACCTAACTGTAATAAAAAAGTGCCACTTTCTTACAGTATTTTTAAATTTTACTCATAAACTTTGAACTAGGTCTACATGAGCCAAGTTAACCACGAGAGATTAGTTTCAATTCTTTGACATTTTAAGAGAAAGAATTTGCATTAAAAGTGCCACTTTTTGACAGTTATTTGAATGTTTCTCAAAAACTTTGAACTGCGCATATATAAGCCAAGCTACCCACACAAATTTGCATTAAATTGCATCTTTTAAGCAATTTTGTAGTTTGAATTTTTGAACACTCCTCAAAATAGATTTTGAAAAAAAAAATTACTTCATTTTTGTAACACCCTTTCCCTATATTTCAAAATTAAAAAATAAACGCCTTTCCTTGTGCTTGTAGGTACATTCGCGTTGCAAACCTTTGCTTACAAGTACCTACGCCATCGGTAGTCAACCGATTTCTGGATAACCAACATTTTTATTGTTAATGATTTTGGACGTGTAGCTTTCATTTAAAAGCAACTTGTAAATATGTTACAGAAAGGAGTTGTAGACTAAATCTTTAAATCTTGAAAAAACATTGTAAGTGGTCTCTAACCAAAAACACTTTGTTTCTGATTGTGGGCAAGTATTTTTTGTGTTATTAAACTATTGTCTGGATGACAAACATTGAGAGAGTAGAAAGTGCTTTTTGCTAATATTAATTTAGGAACAATCGATTAAAATGTTGCTTAAGCTTTTGATGACAGCCTAAGTAGAAAACGATAGAGGAGATAGGTTAATAGAATTCTGTCAAAGTAAAAATTTAGTAGTGACAAACACGCACTATAAAGAAAAAATAGTTAGAAATCAAATAAACTATATCCTAATTAAAAAACAATATAGAAATAGCATCACTTCAGTCAAAACCTACCTAGGAGCCAATGCTTCATCAGACCACAATCCAGTCGTAGCCAATGTTAAAGTGAGGCTTAAAAAACTAGAGTCAAAAAGAAAACCTGTAAGAATTGTAATCAAAAAGCTAAAGATGCTGAGATAAGAGAGCAAATCAAACAAAAAACAAAAGCAAAAATAGGGAAGCATCAAAAGAGCGCTACTGGAAGGAAACAGGGATATGCTAACACCAGACAAAAACAATAATGGATGACAAAAGAAATTTTAGACTTTATGAATGAAAGACGGAGAAATAAAGGGAACCAAATAAAATATAAAAAGGTTCACAAAACAATAAAAAGAAAAATTCAAGAAGCAAAAGAAAACTGGATGTCTGAGAAGTGAAAACATATCAAAAAGCTGCAAAGTCAATACGACAGTTTCAATTTACATAAGAAAATAAGAGAACTA
The DNA here is from genome assembly GCA_963932245.1 of Tachinus rufipes. Lineage (NCBI taxonomy): Eukaryota > Metazoa > Arthropoda > Insecta > Coleoptera > Staphylinidae > Tachinus > Tachinus rufipes. The sequence continues at coordinate 82,646,828 of OZ010747.1, read as the reverse complement.
ACAGGAACTAATAGGAAACGAGTAACACCAATTTTAAAAACAAAATTCGGCAAAATAATAACAACCAAGCCCAAAAACTCATACGATGAAAAGAATACATTGAAGAGCTATTCAACAACACGAGATGCCCTCAAAGTAAAACGCAACAACAATTGCATAGCCCTAGCCCTGAAATAACAAAACACAAAGTAGAGCAAGTAATAAGAAGCGTGAAAGGGTGAAAGCAGAAGGCCCAGATAAAGTGCCCATAGAACTATTAAAACTAATAGAAGATGAGGAAATCAAAATAATCGTTGACTTATACAATGCCATATATAGAACAGGCGTAATACCAAAAGAATAGCTTGAATCTACATTTACTACGATTCCAAAGAAGTTAAATGCCCGAAAACGCAGTGACTACAGAACAATAAGTCTTATGAGCCATACCTTGAAAGCATTCCTGAAAATAATACATAAAAGACTTTAGACCAAACTTGAACAAGATATTAGCGACACTCAATTCGGATTCAGGAATGGCTTAAGAACACGAGAAGCATTATTCGGCATTAACGTACTATAACAAAAATGTATGGATATGAATGTCAAGGTACACGTCTGTTTTATAAACTACGAGAAGGCGTTCGATGAAGTACGCCGTGAACTACTTGTAACACTCTTAAAAAGCAAACGTATTGACTCCGAGGACATGCAAATAATTAAAAACCTGTACTGGAACCAAACAGCAATAGTGAGAGTCGACAATGATTCCACAGAAAGCATAAACATCAAACGGGGAGTGAGGCAAGGCTGTATACTGTCACCGATGTTATTCAATCTATACTCAGAAGCTATATTCAAAGAAGCCTTATCTAAAGAACTATGTGGTCTTGTTGTTAATGGACGACCAATTAAGAACATTAGATACGCTGATGACACGGTGATAGTAGCAGACAACATTGTAGACCTGCAAAGAATGGTGGAACGCACAAAAACTTTCAGCTCAAAATATGGATTAAATATAAACCTCAAGAAAACAAAATACATGATCATTTCAAAAGCACGTATACCACCTAACGCAAATCTTCTTATTGATAACACCTATATTCAAAAGGTAACCAAGTACAAATACCTAGGTACGTGGATAACAAATACAAATGAACAGACAGTAGAAATCAAGTCCAGAATAGAGATGGCTAGAACTGCCTTCCTCAAAATAAGAAATCTTTTCTGTGATCGCGATCTAACGCTAGAGCTTCTTGTTGGAATAATAAGATGCTATATATTTCCAATTATACTGTATGGTATGGAAGCATGAACACTGAACCAACACCTCAGCGACAAACTCCAAGCTTTTGAGATGTGGACGTATCGGAGAATCCTGAAGTTTTCAAGGACGGACAAAATTCCGAATGCCAAGGTCCTCACAAGAATAGGAAAAGACCTAGAAATCCTTCACATGATAAAGATCAGAAAGCTGAAATATTTGGGACACACCATGCGAGGGGATATATATAATGTACTGCAGCTGATTATGCAGGAGAAAACAGCAGGCAAGAGAAGTGTGGTAAGACACAGAATGTCCTGGATGCGGAACCTAAGAGACTGGTTTGGCTGCACGTCTAAAGATCTTTTCCAAGCTGCTGTTTCAAAGATCAGAATAGCCACTATGATAGCTAACCTCCGAATAGGAGATGGGACGTGAAGAAGAATAAAAACTTGTGCACTAACAACAACTGTCAAATACTAAATGTTTATTTCACAAAACATCAGCACATATGATAAGAAAATGAACGTTTTTGCAAAATAAAAAATGAGAGAAAAAGAATAATAAAAATAAATAATGTTCCATATCTCCGACACTGTTGTTATGACAACCTATGTTTATCAAAACTTTTTTGTTTGTTGTAGTTCGTACTACCACCCCTTTAATTATATTACATCCTTTTTTGAACACTCTGTATATTAAATTTTACAAATTTTTGAGCCCCGCTTTTTCTCACAACTGCAAAGCAATAAAGAATATATTGCATAACTTTTGCTATGTTAAGTAAGTTGTTAAAATAAAGGATGGTTGAGACCTTTACTACGTGGTAATCCATAATAATAATAAAATAAAACACTGTCTACGTTAAAGTATTTGTGGTAAAAAACGTAGACAGTGTTTTATTTTATTATTAAGTTGTTAAAACTTATCGTGACACATGACAAAAGAACTCGTTTACATTAATGTATAATATGCAACTTTTCTTAGATAATCCCATCGCAAATTGTTTTAACTAGTTTTTTGATTAATGTTGCATGTGAATTGGTAATTTGTAACTCAATCAAATTAGTTAAATTAGTCAGAAATAACATGTTTGCATAATACGCTTATTACTAAAAACACTTATCATAATTATTATGCTGTAAAAAAATAATAAAATTTTTAAATCTATCATAAATATTTATTTATTAGCCAATTAAAGATACAAACTTTTGACAATAAATAATATATGTGTGTGAATAATTTTTATCAGGCATCGCTGTTCCATGATAAGCAACAAAAATGGGTCAACAAGCAACGTTATCTATTAATATATTCTAGATGTTTGTTTATAAATTCTAATGCAAGGTTTAATATAATTTTTCCATTTATATTTTGATAACCAAAATGCGCAAATTAAAACTCAATAATAGTTACATGATTTAAATAATTTATTCTAACTCAATTCAAAAGTTAAGTACAGGCAGATTAATTTGCATAAATAATTTTTAACTGAATAAAGCCACAACCATTCGTCTCATTGTTTATTTATTATTTCGTGTTGATTTTCTGAATTAATATTAACCAAAAATAGTATCTAGGTGGTGCTAATTGAACATCTTTGTAATTTAATTTCCGGATCAATCAGGATATTCGGTTTTAATGTTCTAACAAAAATAACCTCGCATAGCACTTAGCGACTAGAATGGATTAAAACATCACTATGTACAATACAATTAAACTACAAGTTTGCACAAAATAATAAGATTAAAATTTATTTACACAGTTTGTTAATTAAATCATTTCCATAAATTAAAGACGACTCTAAAAATCTTCCAGGCTTTAGATAACACATTTACACTTGACTCGACAATTATTATTACATAAGAAAAATGATATGTAAACAAAGTTTTTAAAAAGCGTTAGATTGAAATTGGGTCAAGAACAATGGCCCTGAATGATACTAGTTAAAAACCACTTTTTCTATGCGTGAGGTGAACGCTCTTGTGGCCACAGGTTTAATTGACCTAACGAAAATAAAAGTTGTGTATAAATAAATTCTAACTAAAAAAATTGTTTATATTCAATCTGGGTTAATGCTGACAAGGTTGATTATTATTTTTTTTCGGCGCTTTTTAACAATATTCAAGGTGAAGTGTTGCAATATTGATGTAACAAATCAGACTATTGTTAGATTTTTCTTTGTTGAGTTGTTAAACAATACAGTTGGCAGCTTATTTTAATTTCTTAATAGTTTTCAGTAAAAATAGCTGTAAATAATAAGTGGTTAATTGTTTTTTTTTTTAACTGAAACATTATCTTAGAAATTAGTACTTGAGACGAATAATAATGATAAGCTTTTTAATATGTTTATCAAGCTTGCATTGATTTTAAAGGTTTGATTTCCGGATATCGGATTGGATAACAGTTATCATAAGATTATTTTAAATTTGAATTGTTACTCTTAGCACATTTGAAATAAGTGATCAATTTTTAATTTCTTGCTTTCTTGTATGTATGTAGATTCAGTATGCAAAGTAAGCACTTTGAATCTCTTATTCAAAATCTTGCAATCTGATCTGCGTGTGAAAGCAACCGTTTACAAAAAATATTAAATTGATCCTAATTTGTATTACTAATGCAGATAGCAGCAGTTCTAACCTATTTATTCAATTTATCTGTCAAGTTACTTGCGGTTTATAACATTCTTTACTTTGATTTATCAAAAGAAACTTTTTTCAGGTTTTAGTTCCTAAGCGCAACTGCAACAACACCTTTAAAAAAAAACTTATAATCATTTAATATATTCTTTTAATCAGTTTGCTTTGTAAATAATAAAATCATCGCTAAAAAAATATAAATTTAGTTCTAATAGATTTACTTGAACATATGATTCAATGTTTAATCAAAAAGATATTATTAGGCCGTATTTGTATTAGATTACTTCCAGCTTATAATGTCCTTTACTTTCATTTTGCCACATATGATATGAATGGTGACCTTTATAAAAAAAAAAACTTTAGATATTGGTTCCCAAGCGCAACATGGTTTAGTCATTTAATTTGAAGAGTGTTAGCAATATCTAATTTAAGGAATATATTTCGATGCAATCGTCTCTTTTGCAAAGCTATAGCAAACCAGCAAAGTGTCTGCCTAGTAAACCCCTCAAGTGGTGTGGTTTGGATTCCACGTTACACTGTAGGTCCCGCATGTTTGTGTAGAACTATTGCCGCACATTACAAACATACAAAAGGAACCCCTACTCTCGTAGCAAGTACGGACTATAAGAACAATTAATTACAATAAATTTTATTTAAAAAAAAGAGTTTTTACAGCGGTTTTATGCAATAAAAAACTTTCAAAAATTTTAAACAATATGTAAGTTCTCTGTGCAAACTTTGGTTATTTCAATGTGTCTCCTAAATGCAGAGCGTGTTAAACGGTACAAACAAACACGACGTTTCAATCATTATAGGAGATCTGAACGCAAATAATGGCAAAGGCAAAGTTAAAGAACTTGGAATTCTGCCAATCAGAAGATTTAGTTATAACAGACTTAAAACTACCACCCCGCAGCGCTGACTATATACTTGGACATCCCCAGCTCATACCAAAAACAAAATAATAAAAAACCAAATCGACTACATCCTAATTAGAAAGCGGTACAGAAATGTAATTACTTAAGTTAAAACTTATCCTGAAACCTATGCGTCGTCGGACCATAATCCGGTTGTGGCCGATGCAAAGTTTAAACTTAAGAAACTAAGAACAAAAAGAATACTTCAAAGAATAACAACAAAAAAACTTAAAAATGTAAAAATAAAAAAAAACAAACCAAAGAGGGTGTAAACGCAAATATCTAAAAAATTGCTAGAGAAACATCCCAATTAAATAGCATCAATAGAAAATAGGAAAACATAAAATTTAAAAAAAAGTAAAGTTTTACTAAAACCTAACAAATTAATCCCAAAACACCAATGGATGACAAAGTAGTACTACAACTTATAGATGAAAGGCGGAAAACCAAAAGCAATCACACAAAATATATGAAAATCAAGAAAAATAAAAAAAAATAATTTGAGAAGCAAAAAGACAAATGCAATCTTTACAAAAAAGTGAAAGAACTAACAAATACTGATAGAAGAAATGCACCCTTAATTATAAAACTGAAAAAGGCAAAATTGTAACAAACCACGCACAAAAGCTCCTAAGATAGAAAGAACACATAAAAGAACTTTTTAAAGATACCAGAGGATAACTATCACCCCAATAACAAAGAAAAAAGTACAACACGCCATCAAGAACATGAAAGGCAACAAATCGGTTGGTCCAGTACCATATATGAAACGGGAATACCAAAGAAACCAAATGCCAGAAAGTGTATCAACTACTAAAAAAGACAAAAGACTGTACAACAAATTGAAAAAATGTATTAGTGATACGCAGTTCGGATTTAGGAATGGTATGAGCACTAGTAAAATGCTATTTGGCATTAACGTATTGACACAAAGATATATGAATGTAAACCTAGAGGTACATGCATGCTTCACATACTATGAGAAAGCTTTTGACAAGGTCCAGCATGAACCATTAGTAACACTCCTATATATCAAAAACATTAAAACCTTGGACATACAAATCATTAAAAATATGTATTGGAGGTAAAAGTAGATAGTGATTCCAAAAAAAAAAACAATGTACAGAAAGACGTTGGGAAGAGCTGCATTTTGTCTCCAATGTTATTCAGAGGAAATATTCCAGGAAGCAATCTCAGAAGAAGAACAAGCAGGGCTGATTGTAATCGGACGACCAATCAACAAAATAAGATACGCAAATGACATTGTGATACTGGCAGAGTTGAAAATAAATATTAAAAAAGCCAAATTTATGATCATTTCAAAAGCAGCAACACCTAATGCTAACCTCATCATCGATAATATCCGCATCAAGAAAGTAATTAAATACAAGTTCAGACAAAAGAAATCAAATACAGAATTGAACTAACTTTATTAAAATAAAAGACATCTTTTGCAATTGTGATCTAAAGCTAGAACTCCAAATTAGAATAGTGAGGTGCTAAGTGTTTTCCATATTAATGAACGGCGTGGAAGCATAGACACTAAATCAACAGCTTACAAATAAATTACAAGTTTTCAAAATATAAGTGTATAAGAAAGTCCTAAAAATATCGTAAACCGACAAACCCATATTCGTAATTTTGAAGGTAAAAACTAAAAATTATAAAAATAATTAAATGTAAAAAACTAGAATATTTGGAACATTCTGTGAGAAAATACAAGTATAAAATACTACAACTCTTGTACAAAACAAAAATTGCAGAAAACAGAACTGCAAGAAGGATTTCCTGGTTAAAAAATCTTAGAGATTGGTTCCGGTGTACTTTAACCAAACTGTTTAAAGCTACATTGTCAAAAATAAAAATTGCTTTGTTGGTAGCTAACCTCCAAGTAGGAGACGGCACATGAAGAAGAAGAATAAAAATATCACCTAACCACTGCTTTACTATCTACGTCGAAGGACAAATATTGTAACGACAAACTTACGGCAGCGTCTAATTTCAATCAGAGCAACATTACTTAACTACTCAGCTTCTCCAGTACAACAAAACCTAAGGCTTTTAACCAAAAATCTTCACAGAAGCTATCAGTAGTCTTCAGCGTCTAGAATGCAGTATTAAGATTAAATAGAACATTCACAAAGGCTACTATAATAATTAGCTTTGGCGTAACCTATAAAACATCAATCAAATTTTCTCATACTCATACGTGTTGTGGGCATAACATGTACGTCCACTTTTGTTCAAAATGTTGTTGTTCTGCATGATAGTTTGTTTTTTTAATATTTTCTATCACTTATTTTATAAGATTTAGTAAATAAATATCTATTTATATATTACTTAAAATTTAAAAACACAAACAAACAACAGAAAGTTTGCATGGTTGCTAGCATGTAGTAGCTGCTTTAATCTTAAAAATGTTGTTTTCGTAAAACAAGGCACGTGTAACCATAGACAATGATACTAATGTATCTTAGCTTAACTATAAAATTAAGAAAATAATCTTAATCTTAATTAGGTATTAAAAAATACGTTGTCAACACTTTCATAAATTATATAATTCAACTATTGTCTTGCCAAACTTTTCTCTCTTATCTGACAATCAAAAAGCATATATTCAGAAAATGTTAATAACTTTAATATTACATTTTTATTATTTATAAAGTTAGCAAAATATACGTATTATAAGGGTTTACAGCATCCAACTCAGCAAGAAAACGCCTGAATATAATTGAATAAAATTTTCACACATTGCAGAACAAAGTCCAATATGTGTCCTCAAATTTCTAGAAATTTTATGCAATAAGTCGATTCTCAAATAATTTTTAAATTGTGACGTTTTTAATTAGTTCTTTATTAATTTTTTATTCGTTAAATATAACTTCAAATCTTTAAATAAAAACATGAAGACATAGAATATTGTATAAAGTTCAACATATAAAAAGAGTGATGACTAAAATCTTATTGTTTGGATATTGAGTTGGTTGGCTTATTAGCTTAGTTGAATAAGTAATTCCAACCAAATCTACAAATAAATCTAAACACATTTAAAAACCAAGTTTATTTTTTATCACACATCAACCGCTAAACATTATCTGGAGCAAATTAGTACAAATTACTTGTGTAATTAGAAGCAACAGTTTGTTCTTAAACTTTTAAAGATTTTTGTTATATTGTTACAAGACTGAAATTCGGTACTAACTTGGTACTCTAGTATATCACTGTATTTCTTGTTCAGTCAACATTTTTCATGTTCTTCTTTATAAATAAAACTTATATTAACTAAATAAAAAATAGAGCAAATCAGATGTGAAATATACATACAGACCGTCTCAATGTAAGCGGTCTTATGGGAAAACAATCGGCAATCTCCGCCGCCGGCAAAAAATTTAACACGTGCGCATTCTGCGTGCGAGCGTATGAATACTGATTGAAGACATAATATTTATGTTATTTACGTTATGTTCGGATCTCCCTCCTTTATTGCGTTTGCATGTCGTACGGCGGAGATTGCCGATTGTTTTCCCATAAGACCGCTTACATTGAGACGGTCTGTATAAGAACAATAAGCAACAATACCAAGCTATGATTGAAGCTTCAATATTCCAGATTCGGAGCGCTAAGCAATGAGCAAACGTACCAAGCTACAATTAAAATTCCAATATTTTAAGGCTATAGCAAAAATACGGTTCTATGGTCAAAGCTAAAGTCTTTGTTGAGTCATCAGCTTTAGGTATTTATAAGCGCCGTACTTCACCTTGTAGCTAAATAAATTAAAACTTAAGCCAAACCTCTTGTTTCCAACAAACGTAAATAATTTTAAATTTTAAATTGTGATTTATAAAAAAAAATTGTCAAAAAGTAGTTGTTTTTAGTCATCAAACTCAGACAGCAATCATGATGAGTTGGAATGCATTGCAGTTATATAGACATTGAAAACAAATCATAGTTTTAAATTTAAAAAAATGTCGCTATTCGTTTTTGTTTGTTTATAATTAAGCTTGTACTAGGAAAAACCAATCACTTAAATTTAACATCATCATTAAAATATTAAGAAAATAGTAACCTACAAAAATGTAAAAAACTGAAATTAACACTTGTAAGGTTAAATCTGTTCAAAACCAACAAATCTAGTTTCCAATAACAATAATTCTAACTTATATCTCTCAAGAAAACGGTGCCAACGGCAGTGCCCTCAGATCAGATTTAGTTGCAATACCACAAATATTAAACTAAATTTTACAAAGAATATAAAGTTGAAGCATTTATCCAAATATTAGCAAAGTAATTTAATTGATAATGCTGTTAATCCTGATCCACTATAACAAAACTTTGTCCGACGTTGTCTGACATATGCAAGCGCAATCATCTAACAAACCATAATTCAAGAAATTAAACGACTATACAAGTATGTATTATTACTACCGTTACTTACAAGTTACTCTCTCGGACAATAATTTGCAAGTCAACACTTCAAACTTATAAGATTGGAATTGTTTCTAAACTTGTACAATACAACTCAAATCAAAATTACTGGCTTATCAAACCATAAACACTTAAAACCACTGGCAAAAAAAAAATGCAAAACCAAAACAAGGACTGTAAAAAAGGCTACAAATTGTAAACAGTGACAATAATGAGAATCGGAAGTTATAAAGAGACTGGCGCAGCATCTCTCTTGTAGTTTTGTATGCATTGTATTTATACAAAGTCAAAAGCATCTGAATTATCTTCTAACTTTGAGTTTTATATTTTTTATTATGCTTTTTGCGGCTATTTTACAACGCCACAGTAAGTATACAACTTGTTTAAAGTGGTTTGATGGGACCAACAGCTTAATAGGTGACTTCCGAACAACCCTAGTAGATAAAAAGCAAGTTATCATTTCAGTCATATTTTAGGGATCAAACCCCGGACTGCTTACATGATATGCAAGTGCTCTACCATTGAGCAATCACACCATACTAAATAGGCATACTGCAAATAGGCAGTTAGGTAATGTGCGTATTTAGGCTTCAAGAACGCACAGCAGGTGTACAAGTACCTCATATAGATTACAACGGTTAGTATGACCTGGTTAAGTACGTAATTGCAACCCCAAGACAAACCATTCAAGCAGAGATAATTGTCATTAAATAGTGCACTAGAAACATAATCAAATCAAAACATCACCTTAACAGGCCAATCATGTCGGCCAGCGGCATTACAAGCAATACGTTTGCTAGTAATAAAATCCAAACTAGTGATAAACAGCATAAACAGTCTGCAGGTATACGCCACAAAAAACAGAATGCGACTAATCAAGATACCAAAAGTTATACATTGATAAACCTTAAAAAAAATTAACTTACCAAAAAAAAAGAAACGTTTATTGAACTTAAATCTGTTTTTGCAAATCCATACAAAACCAGTATACAAATAATCCATAGTAAACCACAAGACAAACCACAAGATAAGTTTAAAAAAAGTTTTTGGGTTTCATTAAAAAAAGTAACAACCAGAAATGCACAAAGTAGTAAAAAGACGCCAGACGTACCACCTCAAAAAAAAAAAAAACGCAACTAAGTGTATGCAAGCTCTATTGGATTGCTCGAGAGAGGCTTTGTCATTTTAGATAACATGATGCCACGTAGTAGTTGTACAAATGTATTTCTCCGGGGCTTAGAAAATGATTCACGGCAAAAAGTATAAGTTTGTAAATTGTAGAGGTGTCTAAAAGTAAAGTGCAAGCTTATTATCCTTTTTCAATATTTATTTAAGTAGAAGATTGTAGGTAAACCTCCCAAAATTGAAAAACAAGATACAGCAAAAGATGTATGGTTGTATGTCACGTGCAAATCAGGCATCATTTCTGGAGGTGATTGTCGTTGTCAAAGAATAATTTCTTTTGTTAAAATTACAACATACTTGAACTCAATTTCTAAAAAATGCCGCCAAACAACATAGTCAAACAAATCGCGACTATAAAGATTGTTAAATCTTAAATGCTTTTCATAAGGAAATCAAAACGTTAGAACGCGGCAGCGTGAAATAGTTGTTTAGATGCTTGCTTCTCATGCTGGAGGTCCTAAGTTCAAATCCTACTCATTTTATCACTCATGCTCGATAGAATATAAAAACGCCCATTTTATTTTTTTCAAAAAGATTATAAGGTTGCTAGCAAAAAACTTTAAAATTAACCACAAAAGCAAAAAATCTAATGTCAAAGATCTATGGGTATTGCCCAATAAAAAAATTTCAATTTCAATCATTCATGGCAAGAATAAGCTCCAATGCTCTATCAAAAAAAAAGTCAAACTTCATATGCGCCAAGCCTTGATAAAATTCTTAACAAAACTCTGAAATCCTTCTCGCACAAAGCAATAATAGTCCTAGTCAACATTCCAAAACCTAGAAAAAACTAAAAATATCGATAAAAAACTACTGGCCAATCAGTCATCAATGCACCTTAAGTACGATAATAGAAAGAGTAATCTTTAAAATAATTTAAGAACTTGCAAAAGTAAACTCTTTTCTACATGCCCATCAACATTGGTTCCGTCATAAATACTTTGTAGTCTATTAATTAAACCGTGTGACAAGTCATGTTACCAAAAAACATGAGACTTAGAAAAACCACAAAAGAGGTCTTCTTTGACTTTGAATATGCCTTCTATAAAGTTTTGCCCAAAGTTTACTACTATAACTGTACAGACTCAAATTTCCTCTGCGTCTTCAAAAGCTGATAGCTTCATATCAAAAACGCAAAACCTTAGCAATAAAGCTCCTAAACTAAGTTTATACTATACAGGAAATTACGGCAAAAATACCCCAAAGCTCTGTTTTTTTGCCTATGCTATTTAACTTATACGTAGCCGATATGCCTTTGAGCTGAAAGCACGAGATCAAAATAGCGTAGTATGCTGATGATACAACATCACAATACAGCTCAAAGTCATCAAAAATAGTCACCATAAAACTTTAAAAAACTACCAGTAATTTTTAAAACTCGATGCACCACACCTCACGGCGATGCACCGCACCTCACAAAATAAAACAGGACGTTTTAGTTCCGTGGTCCGATTCTGCCTAGTATTTGGAAAAATCTTTGGTAAGAAACGTACCAATTGCACTTACAGTTCATTTTAAATAAAGCCAAATTGGCTAAAAACTTGCTTGTTCCAATGCTCCACCGGAACAGCGGGATGTCGCTTTGTAACAAATAACTAAGTTTACACGACTGTAATCAAATTCCAAATCAAGTTTGCATTCTTAGTCTGAAGAATGACTGCAAACACCCACCATCGTCTTAAGGCGTTTCAAAGTCTAACCTAGCGTTGGGTTGTAAGAACCCCATGATACGTCAGAAATAAAGACATTTGTAACAATTTAGGCAACACTTCAAGGTCTTGACCATAAAATATTTTGTAAATTTTAAGGTTTACACAAACTCTGACCTGATTTGCTGAGTCAGACAGAAAAAATATGTCTGTACGAGACTCGTCCACCAACTGCCAACTTAAAGTGAATTTGCCCCACAACCCCATCCCACAGCCTTCATCTATAATAATTTACTTAAAAATTCTCAAATGAAGGGTACATAAACCTTGCAGTCTCATTTTTTCGGTAACTCAAAAACCAAAGGAAGTTTAATAGGTAAGCACTTTCCTTTTGAAAGTGAATTCCACACTTTGAGTCTTTAAAAAAGTCCCTTCCTAAACCACAAAAAAGCTCAATTTTTAGTTGCATGTTAAACGATAGAAGAAATGAATAAATCTAGTTTAAATGTTTTATGAAAATTTGCTCATGCCAATCAACCGCCTTGCGATAGATTGGGTGATGCTTCTTTGTCCATAAAGCAGCATCAATATCAACAACAAAATAGATTCAACCATACAAAAGTTGTGTACACATCATAACTTGCTATGTTAATAACAAATTTCCATGTCCGTAATTTTTTGCAAAAAAAATTTAGTAGAAAAACGTAGACTTGACTTTATTTTACTAAAAAAGCTCAAAAAAATAAAGTTATATAAAAAAAGTTAAGAAATAGAAGGCAAAAAGTGAGATATAAAAAAATTGCAAAATAGTAACCAGATGCTAAATAGCAGAAATTTTAAAAGACGTTAAAAATTGGACGATTAGTTTAATTTCCTAAAGGAGACAAAAGCATAGAGAATTAATTTTTCAGACTTATTTGTTTTCAAAACTCACAAGTTATACAAAACTTTGATACAAAAAACTTTTGCTAGAAATTCAATAAGTCAATAGCTTAAAAAAATCTACAAAATTAGAAATAGGTATAATGCAAGCTAGATATTTTTGGCTAACTAAGTAGCTAACGGAACACAGGTAATTTGAAAAACCAAACATCCCCGTGGCAAACACTTGCGTCTACTGCAAAGAAAAACTAGCTACAAACATATCAGAGAAAAAACATGGTAACAAGATAAAAAACTAATACCAAAAATAGTAGAATTAGAAAACTGAAAAATTCTGCAACGCATAGTTATCACCAACATGTAAAATACAAATCCAAAAATCAATAACGTTTCAATAAGAAAAATTAACAAGAAAATGAAAATCTAGGTATTTCAAAATCAAAAACAGTAAACCAAAAAAAAACATTAAAAAACAAAAAAGCAAAATATTTTAGCCGATTAAATGATTAGACTTTAGTTGTCACAGTGCAACATTACCTACACCAAAAAAAAACTTTAATATAACTTTTATCAAGATAGACCCAAGGTCTACTGCAGATTCTTTACAAAAACTTAAAACACCGCAGAATTACTTTTGCAAACATCAAAGAATCTTAAAAAACCGTTTATCAATTGTCCATATAGTGACACCAAAGCATTTGCCCACCAAAAATACCATTTATACCTCAATGACAAAAACAATTAAAAACTCCTAGTGCATAGAAGAAAAAAAGTGTTTTGTACTAAGGTTTTTAGAACAAAAAAATGTATTGTAGCAGCAAACGATAACGACTTCTAAATAAAAGTACAATCCAATAACTAATATCCATGTTAACAAATTTAGATCTGCACCTACAGCAAGCAATTTACAATTTTGTTGTATAATTTCTGAAAGTTTAAAATATAACCAAATTGCATCATTTAAATGTTAACACAAAGCCGTCGCATCTACTATCTAATCCTAAATACAAGACAACAAAACAAACCAAACCATAGCTTGTTCTTTTTGATAATAAACCAACTATATCAATAACAATTCATTAACCTGCACTAAAAAAAGCAGAATCTTGAGCCATACCATTAGATGTTCATTGATACCATCTCTACAGTCTTACCAAAAAACTAATATTTTGCACTGACAAACTAATCAACAAAATTTGAATAAACTATAAATTTTTTCACATTAAATGAAACAAGCAAACCTGTTGTACCCAAGTGCACCAGTGTTAAAATCACAGATCTTTACAGCCTCACTAAAGAACAAATATTTTGCAATGCTTGATTTTGAAACCAGAATATGCAAAATCTATGTTAGCAAAAATCAAAAAAATAACCCATATCAAATTTCTGATTAAACTGCTACCTTCAAAACCATTTATATTAATATAAACGTCAAGCTTATTCAAAAAAATATTGGAAATTAAATATATTTGGTCTATTAGGTACATAATAGGTTATAAAATCTAGAAGTTTGTTTGAATATTTCAACTACAAATTGAAACAATGTTCAATTTTAAAGAATCGTAACATAATTTTTTCTCCAGGTTTAAAAGATGATTGAAATGATTCAATTATGTATAACAACCGCACTTGGTCTTACATTTAATTTTTAAACTGAATCTTTCTAAACAAATATTTAAAAATGTATAAATTAATTTTATAATTTTTAAATGATATAATATAGAATCAACTTATTACATGTTTATTATATATAGCATATTTAAGAAAATTATATTAGTGAACTAATAGAAATTATGTTTAATTCTGTAAATAAATAATTGACTTTACAAATAAAAATTATTTAGAAATCAATAAACTTTTATATACTCATTTCATTGCACTTTAATTAAAAAAATGAGCTTTCATTACGACATAAATTGCTAATATTGATTAAACGGGTGTGTAACTTACCCTTAGAGACTAGAAATACTAAACAGGCAGTGGTGAAGAGAATCAATTCCTTTGGACACCTCATCTTAATCCAGTTACGTGTACGCACACAACAACAATAAATAAATACTACTCGTACTAAACCGCGTTAACTAAAATACAAAAATGTAAATCTGATTCCTTATCTAATTCGTCCGAATGTAAACACCTCGCCGCTTCTTACATTTAATTATTTAATTTCTCGCGCGACACCTTTTTTTAGCCCATCTAACGCCGGTTACTATCCGCGAGTGTGTTGTCCACGGACTACCGCCTGTCTGCAGTCGGTTGGGTTGGATTGGATTGGAATCACTTCGGCCACGGGGGACCTTTACTCCGTTTTCCGGCTTGAACCTGTACGATCTGGAATTTTTTCATATTAGACTTACGCTAAACGATTTTAGTTTTCTGCTCCGTTTTCAGACAAACAACGTCTTTATCCCTACTAATTGTTACGAACTTGCTAATGTCTCTTGAAATTATTCCGAATATTCATGAATACACATTATCTTTATCTATAGTCCATTAAACGTAATAATGTTGAGACTAGTCGCACGTGTTGTTCAGTTATTCAGGGTTTCACTTGTTGAATATATTATTTTTATCTTGAATGAGATATGTAATAGTAATGTATTTGTTATTAATTTATTGCTAACTACTAAACCGCAATCAATTATAATATGCTTTATTACCATCGTAGTTGTTATTAACTTTTTATGCAAATCAAGGTAATTAATAGGAATACGAGGCTTTGCAGTTACCCAAATAGAGGCAGCGCTGGGGGAAAATGAATCAATGCAATGTAGTTATGTAATTAATTAATTAAGAAAAGTTTTATTTAACTTATTATATAATACATAAATAACATAAATGTATAATGACTATTTATATACAAGTTTATTTTTGAGTTTTGAAAAAATGCTTATTTAAAAATCCCCATTGTCAATATAAAAGTTAAATTTAATTAATAATCAATATAAATTCAGTTGACATTTGTGTTTATTGTTTTACTGCTCCAATGAAGGTTAATAACAGATAACCGAAACCGGGCAGCAGTTATTTTTTTTTTTTTATGAAATAAATAAATAAACTCTAAGTTCATTTATATTAATTATTTTATTTTAAAATACTATTTTCACTCAAAATCAATGGATTCTTACGGATTGAATATTTTTAAATCCATTTATTATCAGTTGATTTTAAAGAAATTATTATATTGTTTAAAACTATTTCCTAATCAATTTGCTCACATAGTTTTAAAAATTTACATAATTATAATCTACTTTTACCATTGTTAATAATAATGCAAGTTTATTTTTCTATACAATGAGGTTAGTTTACTGTGTACAAAGAACTGTAAAACACCTAAAAATAAAGCCTTGGAGAAACTTTACAATTTGCACCACTTCATTTTCAATTTTAATTGAATGTTTTCAATATCTTCTATCTGGGTCAGAAACATGTTTTACATTTTATCAAAATGATTTTTTATTAGTGGGTTTTTTCTGTACTTATTTTCAATCAAATTAAGTAAATTTTGTTAGTAAATCAGTCCAAGTAACATAAAAATTGATTCCGGCTGTGACCTGAAGAGGTCTTAATTTAAACGACGCCCAAGAACTGCCAAATAAATGATCCGATTAAAGTGTTGTCGGTGCCCTTAGCAGGAACACCTCCTGCTTCTCTTGTGACCGGCCTTGTAGTTGATCTGGTAGTCTCAGGCAAGCAAGTCAGCAGGTGAGAATGCTCGTACTAATAGTCAGGGATTAAATCTTGGATTGATCTTGGATTCATGAATCCAAGATTTTTTTTGATAGTCGTTGATTGGCTCTAAGCTAATTCACGGATATTGTAACGGTGCGGAACGAGTTGAAAACTATGCAACCGTCAATATAATCCTAGATTCAAATAATCTTGGGACCACCAAGATTATATGAATATTGATGGTTAAATAGTTTTCAACTCAATCCGAGAGTTAAGCGAGAAATACATAGACCAAATGCAACTAAAGTTGCAGTCACAATATCCGTAAATTGGCTTTGAGCCAATCAACAAATAACAAAATGAATCTTGGAATAATGAATCCACTCTGACTATTAGTACGGGCATAAGTACGTCGTTGGACAGAAGTGTTGCTCAGCGTGTAGCGGTAACAATCCCTTCTATTTACAAAATAGATCTTGGAGTACTGTTCTGGAGAGTGGAGTGGCTTCTGGAAGGTGGTAGTCGTTTTTTTTCTACAGTAGCCACAGTGGTTCAATTCTCCTTAGAATTCTTGCGGCAAGAAATTCCTGGTTGCATTGATCGCGGGGTCTGATAATTTTGAGATAGGTTTTTTCTATCTGCGGTTATGATTGTAAGTATACCGTTTCTGCTCAAAAGCTATTTTTTTTTTAGCGGGTGGCTTGTCCATCTTCATAGAATTGATGCTGGCGTCAACTTGGGTTTGGTATGCTTACGCTTTTTTTTGGTCGCACGTGACTACGTGCTAAGGTGGGAGTTGCGGTGCTTTTTGAAGAGTTTTGTTTCTTCCGCTTTGTTGTTCTCTGATTGTTCTCTAAATCTTTGGGTAAGAAAACCAAACTGCCGCTGGTGTTTGATTGGATAGGCTTGGTCGGAATCTGACAGTTTGCTGCTTCTTCTTCTGGGTCTCGTACAACAAATTTGTCCGTTGGTTTGCTGGAAACAAGTTAATTTTTTTGTCTTTTAGTGTTTGGTTATCCGTGTCCAGGCATTTGCTGAAGCTTGACCTCAAAGTTTGTTTTGGTTTGATTGGAAATGTACAGTCTTCTTCTTTTTCTTCTGGGTCTCGTACAACGTATTTCTTTGTCAGTTGTTGAAAACAATTAAGTTTTTTTTTTCTCACTTGTTTTTTGATCATCCGTGTTTAGGCGTTTGCTGGAGCTTAACCGCAGATTTGTCTTGATTTGATTAGGAATGGCCAGTCTTCTGCTTTTTCTTCTGGATCTTGTACAACCTATTCCTTTGTTGGTTTGCTAGAAACAGTTAAGTTAATCCTTTTTTTGCCTGTCTTCTTTTTAGTCATCCGTGTCCTGGCATTTGTCTTGCCAGGTTTGTCTCGGTTTGATTGGGAATGTTTTTGTGTTCTCAGTTTTATCCTCCATGTCCTGTTTGTACCTAGT
The DNA here is from genome assembly GCA_963932245.1 of Tachinus rufipes. NCBI lineage: Eukaryota > Metazoa > Arthropoda > Insecta > Coleoptera > Staphylinidae > Tachinus > Tachinus rufipes. Next base: position 82,628,774 of record OZ010747.1, on the reverse strand, counting down.
ATTATCTAGAAGATTGTTCAGTAGTCCTTGCATAGGTTTTGGTTTTTATTGGCTAGAAGTTGCTTTTGATCCTTGGTAGGTGTCATTTGGCTGTGGTTTGGTATCTAGAAAGTAAACCTTTTTTTAAATTTGGTCGACTAGGGTTCTGCCGCTTCCTTGGGTTTGTTTGGCGTTTTTTAGCCATTTATTCTCTTCTTTCAGCATTTATTTTTCTTAATTTTTAAAAACAAATTTTAAGCAATCATAGATCTTGGTCTTTGTTGGTTGGGAGTTTTCTTTGATCCTTGTCAGGTGTTTTGGACTGTGGTTTGGTATTTAGAAGGTAAACCTTACTTTAAGTTTGGCTTTCGGCATTGGCTAGGGTTCTGCCGTTTTCTTGAGTTTGTTCGGCGTTTTTTTTAGCTTATGGTTTTTTTTTTCTGCACCTATTCTTCTTGCGCTGCCAATGCTTGTTCACAAATTTAAATTACTAATTTTATAATTTTGACGGCGGTAGCAATTGGTTTTATGGCGGCGGCAATCGGTTTGGATGTGGTTTGGCTTACTTCTGTTGTGGTGTTGAGTAACTATCTGGGATTTTTGTCGTTATTTGCATCGTAGTTTGTCTTCACTCATTGGGTGAAGTAATTGGCGTGTTATAAAGCTGCGTTTAGGTCGTTCATATATCGAAGCTATTGCATCATGTACTTTTTGTTCATGTGCGAAAAGTGGATACAATTTAAAGCTGCGTGGTTTAACAGACATTTTTCTGATGTATTTTGTGATTCTTGAGTCATGTACAGTTTAATCTAAAACAAGCTTTTTGTTGTCTGACAAGCGTATTTCATGTTCTTTTTTAAAATAATAAGATTGTGTAGTCTTGCTTGGTTTTTAATTTCATTTTCCTCTGCTACTTTTGCTACTTTTTTTAGCGTGAAGAAGCGCTTGTGCTTTAGTTGATTTTGTGTGTGCCTTAGCAGCTGTTTTTAGAAGGTTTGTATCATCAAAGTCTTGTCTAGTTTAGGCAGTCAGCTCAGATGGGAAAAGCTTGTAGGCATTTTCCTATTTGTAGCGGGGAATTGTTATTGATAGGCATTTTGACTTCAAAATTTGTCCAGCTGTCTGTAATCAAAAAAAAGTTTTTTTAGACAATTTTTGTAAACTTTTCAGAAGTAATTTTCTGAAAGCAAGTAGGTTGTGGGGTCGAAACTTTTTGTTTTCCAAATGCCCTACGCGTTGGGCTCCAATTGTTGCAGATTTGGGACTGCGGTTGCTTCCGGATATTGTTGACACAAAAAAGATTAATTAGCACGTGCTTAACAACTTGCGTACTTGTACTTTGTTTTCAATAACTCAAGATCGGTCTGAAAAGATCGATCTCGGCTGTGACCTGAAAAAGTTTTAGACAATTCTTGCTTCTTTTGTGATCATTCTTGTAGTTAATTTGGCATTGTCAGGCAAACAATTTGGCTGAGTGAGAATAGTTGTCCAAGTCCGTTGTTGGGCAGAAGTGTTGTATGTCGTGTAGCGGTAGCAGCGGCTGTCTCAGATTTTGTTTGTGATGTAAGCTCTTACCAGGTACCTTGTTGTTCTTTCGACGTCTAGGCTCAGAAAGATTTTTTTTTTGTCTGGGCGGGAATGTCTTTTAAAAGACAAGTGTTGGATTTACTTCCTCTCAGATTGAAGTTCCTACAAACTAAAAAATCGCCCAATAGTGAGTGCCAACAAAAGTTTAAGTCCTTACCATCTATTTTAAGATTGTGTGTAGATAGTTTAGATGTCGCCCAATAGGCTGGTGTAGTGTGCTACCCACTTTAAATTAAAGTGTGGCTACTTGGTTTATAGGTTATTTGTAGAAAAAGTTCTCTTTGTCTGGCTCGGCAAGTCAAGCTAGGTCAGAGTTAGAATGATTTGCGAGATTATCAAAGTGCTTTACAACCAAAGTTTTGATGTGTTGACGCAGCGGGCGTAAACCGAGGGGTGCCCAAATCTCTCTGTTTTAGACACACCATAGAGCTCTGTAGAACATTTTCAGAGTGTTGTTTGAAAGACTTTTAGCTTGTTAAGATGACAACTAGCTGCAGTTTTCTAAATTGAAAACGCGTAAGTAAGCATAGGTCTGATGATAGATCTGTAGAGCCAAGTTTTGTTCCGGATCGACAAGCCACTATTCCGACGCAACATTGAAACTAGAAATTTTTTTGCCATACTTAGCAGTATTAGACCACGGTATGGGAACGTTGTTCAAAAAAACGTTCGGATCAGTTGGTTGTAACTTGCTGCTTGTGTAACCATTTTTTGAGGTCGTCGGTGGCATTTGAAAACCTTAAAGTAACTATCTTAGGCGACCTTGAAGAGTATGTAAGTGTTGTATCATCACGAAATTGTGTTATTATTCTGATTCCGTGCATTGCTCCCGAAAGCATGTCAGCAAAGTAGAGGTTGAATAACAACGAAGAATGAATGAGCCGTTATCTGCCAAATAGAAAGAAAGAGAGAAAGAGAGAGAAAGAGCGAAAGAAAGCTAAATTTGATTTTTTGTTTTTTTTTTGTTTCTTGTGTAGATACATCTGCCAGTTCTTCTTCTTAATTTTTACTTGCTGTTTTATTTGTTCTGTTCACCAAGCCGTTTGTTTTTTATGATTGATTTGTCTTTGTACTCCACATATTTTTCTTGCTGCTTCTGTGAAGGTGTTTCTGAATGCTTCCCACATTTTTTCTGTTTTGCTGTTCTTAAACATTCTTCTTTCTTTCATAAGATCTATAATTTCTTCAGTTATCCATTATTGTTTTAGTTTTATCATTGCTGAGCTTAAAGTTTCTTTGACAGCAGATATTAAGGCTTTGTAAATAGATTTTCATTTCGTATCTACATCTTGTGTATACCGCTTGTCTGCTTTTTGATGATTCGGAGTTTATGTCAGCTCCCGGGTATGTCTTGACAGATTTGATCAAATTTTTGAATCTTTAATAAGAATTTAGTCAAACTAATTTTTGACTATGTTATTGATATTATCTGCAGGAGATTTTCATGTATATAGCCTGCGCTTTGGTAGCTTGAATAAGGTATTTGTAATAGTAAATTTCTTGTTCTGACAAAATTAAATAAATCTGTCACTTCTTTTATTATGTTCACCCAGACTATATCTTCCCACGCAAGACATAACTGTCCCTTGTCCGACCTTGGCGTTAAAGTCTCCGAGGATAATTGTTACTTTATAATTTTTAGTTGTAGTTGATCTGAGTGCTGTGGTGAGTTTTTGGTAAAATTGCTCTATTTCCTCATCGTTCTTATCTACATTTGAAGCGTAAACTTGAATAATATTAATGATTGCAGTTATAACATTATCACTCGATCCGAAATTGGTAAAAGAATGAGTATGCTCAATCTGTTGCTTTGTCAACAAAAATGCCTACACCATATCGATGTCTGGTGTCAACGTTCCTAGAGAAGTATATTCTTTCATTTTCTGTTACATATTTTTCTCACTGCACTTATTCCTAGTATGTTCATTCCTAGTTTTTCCAGCACTGTGTTTTCTAGTTTACTTGGTGCGCACAGGTTTTTTACGTTCTAAGTTGCGATCTTTATAGGTAATCTGGTGCTTCTATCAGTGTTACTTTATTCAAAACCGTTCTCCTCGGAGATCCGATCAAACTATTTGCTCCAAAGTATTTTATTTTGTCTTGAGCTTGATGATCATTTTTGCTATGATAATTGTAACTATGAATATCCTTAAGGATCTTTACTGAAGTGGTTCTCCAGTTGCTTTCTGCAGTTCTATGCCGTTGAACGTTATGTTTCTTTTGCTTTTAGAGTTGATTTCTCAGCACTAGGACAAGGAGTTGCACTTCTTTTGTCTAGCTTTTTCACCAGAAGCTGTTGGCCGGAAGAAGAGGGTCTACTTATTCCGGTAGACGTTTGGTTGACAGAGCTTTGTTAGTTATCCAGCAAGGTGTACCGCTAGCAGGAAAGGTTGTTATTTAGATAGGAACATGTATCCGCTCCCATCTCTTACATCCCATAACACCTCAAACATCTGTTGAGTGCAAAAATTTGGTTGATGCAGCCACAACCTGGCATAAAACTATATTGTACTAACAAATCTTGCCAATTGTTATTTTACGCACGTTTTTAATCAAAACTTTTCCTAAAATACTTAACAAACTAATAATACAATAGTTTTTACTTTCAGTTTTACTAGTTTTAGCTTTTATCATAACATCTTTCCAATCAGTTACAAGGTCCGTTCAGAGTACCTTCAGCATCCTACAAAATGTCCAAATCTTAAAGACCTTTAGCCAATTTAATGTTGCAGCCTTTAATGTTCACTTTCAAATCAGATACTTTTTACCAAAACTTACACAAGCAATGCTTGACAGCATTAGACCACCAAACTAAATCATAATTCTCAAAGATCTAAACGCCAGAATAAAAAAATATGAAATACTAAGTACCTGGTAAAAAAATACAATAAAGAAACCAAGATAGTAAGAGGCAAACAACTAATCCAACTATGTTCAAAACAAGCTAAAAGTAAACAACACTTTCTTCCTACACAAATCACATCACTTTACATATGTTTACATATGATTATGATAATTACAAACAGAAATATCTACTTCCACAGAATCCAAGACGTAAAAACATTGACCTCAGCAAATGCCAAAACTAATCATAACCTAGTACTAGCAAAAATCACGGCCACTTTGAAACAGAAAGTTAGAAAACCAACAAAATGCAAAGACAAAATCAATGCGGAATCTTTATTTGATTATTTAAGAAGATATTTATACCAGCTAAGATGCAAAATAAAAAGTATTTTTAGAAGCTTTGAATTGAAATAAAACACAGAAAAATGTTTTTTTAATATTCATAAAATTGCCTTTATTTGACAGATAATTTTATGGCATTAATGTTTGAATATGATTTCGGGCTTCACACACTGTTTGCAATAATTTAGGCTGTATTTTGGCAATAATGCTTCAAATGTTGGTTTCCAAGTGATTAATTGTTTCTGATTTATCGGTAAAGACTTGGGACTTTACATATTCTCAGAGAAAATTATAAAGCTCATAAAGCGCACCGAACAATAATTTTTTTTATGTATTTGTGTTTTGACAATGGCTTGTGGATTATTATCGCTACAAATTGTTTGTTGACATAGCCATTTAACTAAAAATGTGCTTTATCATTGAACAAAATTTTCAAATAAAATTGTGAATTAATAGCAATGTTTTCCTCGGCTCATTTATCAAATGATAATGTGTGGCCAAGATTTTTTTGCAAATTTTTTTATAAAGTGGATGAACACAAGTTTAATTGTTGAACACGATGTCGAATTGACACATTTAGATCATCATTAACACTACGCTGCATACTATTAATTGCTTCTTGTGTGCGCATTGTACGACGTCGTACTGTATGCTTATTATTGTTTAGAAACGTATTGCAAAAACGATGCACAGTTTTTCGAATTAATTGCTCTGATAGACCACACAATGCACGTAATGCCCAATAAGTTTCTCAAACTGAACCATGTTTTTCAAAATAAATTTGAAAAATTTGCAAACGTTGCTCAGGCGTGAGATTATTCATAATAAATTGCTAAATCAAACTAACCTCAAAACAACCAAGAACTGTCAAATCAGCAGTCACAGATAAGAGTGTTACTAATTTAAAGTTCACCGCCTCTAAAAAAACACCCTTAACAAAAGCAGAAACCGCTTGGCAAAAATTAAAATTTAATTAAACTTTTATTATAAAAGCGGCGAATGAACAAATTTTAAAATTAATTCCAAATGTTTAGTGCAAATACCAATTAATAAATCCATCTTGGGCATATTTTATTTTGACTAAATATATTCTAAATTGGATTGAATTGTATTGGTTTATTGTTGCTGAATCATCAAATATGACATGTGAATTTTGTGGTTTTACATGCTTCTTTCATCACTAAATGGTGCAAAAATAAATTGGTATATTTGTGGTTGATTTTTAGTAATTGATATATATTACGTGTAACTTTGTGGTTATACTTTCTGCCATCGTCACTCGGTAGTAACTATATTAATCATGCGGCTCAATTCTTAAAATGCGGTCATAATAAGCTTTTTGAAGCAAACGTACATTCATAATTGAAATGAAGTATATTTTATAATATAAATATTATTAATTAAAAGTTATCTTTTGTTTATTTCAACACAATTCGTTGATACCAAAACTTGTATCATTTATAATAATTGTGTTAAATCGAGTTTGAAGCGGTTTGAATTTGAATAAACACATAAGGAGTCAAATTTAGTCTGCTCGATTGCATTTATAAAAAATATAATACGATTGCACATTTTATTTATTTATTTATTTATTTTTTAAACTTAAGTGTGCAATATTTCTTATTGTTAATATTTATTTTTGTCATAAATCTGATTACTCTCTTATCATTAGTGCTTCTATTTATAATTTAAATTTTATTGCTATAATATGGTTAAATGCAAAACAAATTGTTTAAATGTTTTTGTTATTCAAACTTAAGCTATCTTATCTTATTTTAGCGATTAGTTTGGCTTCTTTTAGAAGCATGTATACCCCGGAAATTTAATATGGAATGTTTTTACATTATATTAATCACTATTGATAAAGCTTTGCTATCATAATGTCTACAAACAAAGAATTGGTACATTTTTAAAATTTTATTTAATCTATTTTGATTTAAGTTAAATGAAATTTTTCTATATTGAGGTTTATACTTATCAAGATCTGAATAAAAATGCGATGTTTTTGTAATACGACTATCATAGGCCACGAGCTCGAGTTTTGCTGACCGCTTGAATAATTTCTAATAATAACATGTATTATAATAATATTTGTATGTACTTGTCAATAGCATATCAACAATATAACAGTAGATTACTTCAATTTTTGACAGAAAATTAGAACAAAAAATTTAAATGAGATAAATTATTTTACGATTAAAAATAGATTACATTGTAATTACTTTTATTCATCCGTATTTGTACATGGTTTTCAGCTATTATGTTCAGTTATTTTTTTATAGCCATGATGGCACATCATATTAATTGTCTACTTTTATTTTATTTTCACTATCGGAGCAGCATATCACTAGTCTTTTATTGCAACGTCTTCTATTCACATTTATAGCTTTAGTACATTAACATAATTGCTGGTGCCAAGGCGGTGTATGCGCATTCGGTGACCAAATAAATAAAGTATTTTAATTTACTTCTTTACAATTTGTCGTATATCAGCTCATTTTATATTTTTAGCATTACAATGATTGAACAATTTAGGAGTTTAACAATTCATTTTGAAACAAAAGACGGGTTGACAATTTAATATTTATTTGACAGTTTCTCTTGTAATAAGTTATTTAGTTGTTTGATAGATTGGATAGTTTATTAGCTTTATTTTAAAAAGCTACTTGGCAGTTTATTAGTTCAATCATTTATTTGACAGTTTGTGTTGTACACTGATATGCAGGGTGTTAAAAAAAGTAAAATAATTAAGGGGGTGGTAGTACAAACCACAACAAACAAAAATATTTCCACCTCTTTAGAAAAAAAAGGTATGGCGGTACATGTAATAAACACAAAAAACTTTATAATACGTACTCACTAGGCCAAAAACGGGTATCAAATTATCTGGACTAGTGATTTAGTCATAGTAAACGCTTATATCACCAAACAACACATTGACGTTATACATAGGTAGAGTCAACATGATTAAGAATTCTTTAGCAGCAAATAACAATATAAATATTATACTGTTAGAAGACTTCAACGCTGAACCTTCGGACTTTATATCCAGTGTTGATAAAGTTGTTCAAAACAATAAAAAAAACACGTTTGCTAGAAAAAACTCCGTGTCGTTCATTGACCTCACAATTGCTTCAAATGGTCTTAAAGATTTTGCCAATTAATAAGTCCTTGAGAAAGAAAAATTTCTCAGCCTGCACAGATATATCTCGTTAAGTGTAAGCAAAACTCATACAGGAACATGTGATGCAAATTGGATGTGGTTTATTGACAAAAAAAAAACGCAGAACTGCTAAGGATTTTTGATAATAAGCGTCACGACTTGTCTAAAGAGTTTAAGTGCAAGACATACAGAGAGGAAATCTACAGGGCAAAAGATATGTGCTGGAAGAAGCTTTTGGACGACCTATACACAGACTCTTTTAGACAGAGCTATCAAATCATATGCAGAGGTTTAAACCTACGCCATAAAAAACGTTTTTTAATAAGACCAAAATTAAAAAAAAAACTGTACAGGTGCTATTTTTCAATTCTAATGACACAAACGAGGAGCTCACAAACATCGTGACAAAAGTTCCAAATTTTAACATGGACGAGCTGAAATGTGCCATATTGTCCCTAAAGAAAAGAAAAGCGCCGGGTCCCGACTATATTACAGTAGAATTCGTAAAGCTCGCGTTTGCAAAAATTTCCCAAAAAATGCTTTAATATTTCAAAAAACAATAACAGAGTTCACCTTCCCGACTGTCTGGAAGAAAGTAAAACTGGTGTTTGTAAAAAAAATAATTAATTTAGGGCTATTAGTCTATTGAGTACAATGGGGAAAGACTATAAAAAAAACTCATAAAAGCAAAGCTGGAGAGTGAGCTGGATGAAAGAATAGGCATATCGGATGCCAAATTTGGCTTTCGGAAAGGTCCGTCAACAATAGATGCAGCGTTTAAGATAAACTATTATCAAAAACAGACAAAGCAAATTAACGGCCTTGGACCATCTGTACACCAACCGCAGGAAGTGGCAAAGAAGATTTTTGCGCCATTCAAAAATGGAACAAGTCGTGGAAGGACAGCGACAAGGGAGAATGTACCAGAATGCTTGTTCACGATTTAAAAAAATGTTTTGAGTGCAAACACAAGAAAACAGAATACTACCTAACTCAGTTTCTCTCTGGTCACGGCAGTTTTGGCACTTATACACTGAGAATTGGCAAAAACGCAAATGACAAGTACTGCAATCAAGTAGATTCTTAGAAACACACTTTTTTTTTAAATGTGAACAATGGTCTAAAAAAAGAAGAGTTGTAGAAACAGAAATCGGTCAAAAGATAGACGTGGAAAACTTTATAGAAGTGATGGTATCAAACAAGGCAAACTGGAAATTTGTCAAAAATGTCATAAATCCAAAAAAAGTCTGTCGCGTAGCCTGAATGATTGCTGTCTAGGCCCCAGCTACTAGACAATGCTAATTTTTAATAAGATGTCCCGTCCAAAAGTGAGAAGATTTGAGGTATTTTAATGGGTGAGAGTCCCACACTATCGGGCACGTTGAACAAAGTACCCGGCAAGCATTAGCGTTTTCCTAAAAAAAAAAGTTAGATTAGGTTAAGTCGGAAGAGAAAAATAGGGAATGTCCCAAAATGCACATAAGCTTATTCACCTCTCTTAAGCTAGGCAGATAATTTTAGTATCCTAGTAAGCGGAAAATTTGGAGCAACTAAAACCAACATGATGCGTAATGCACTAAACATCGTAAAAACCTTACCCAATCAAAAAATAATCTTGTCTTTTACAAAAGATCCCAAAGATTTAAAGTGAATGTGAATATTTATAAATCCAAACTCACTGTAACAAAGGAAGTAAAGTACCTAAGACGCTAAACTAACCTTATTGTTTTGCTGTCGTTTTTGCAACCAATATAATAATCGAGTAAACACAAAGGTTAACTTCTAATATAACCAGATAGCTATATACTAAAATAATTTCATACATCTAAAACTCCATACAAAAACAAAAAACTAATAATCCAAAATAAACTTAAACCAAAACACAGTAATTTGTAAAAAAACTGTACAAAACTGAAATAAAGCACATAAGACTATTTCTAACAAAACCATCACACATTACCCATAATATGATAATGCAAATGAGCCAAACTAAACTGCAAAAGCTTAGAGGATTTATGACAGAATAGTAAACAATCACCAGCTGAGCAGAGTAAGATTCAAATCCAAGTTACTTAGGTGTTACTAACCGCCGCTTAAACCGTAGCTAGATTTTAGATTTTATAGCAGACAAAGCCAATAGTCGTACAACACTCATATTTAAAGTAGTTAATAAAGTTAGCCAAAAGTTGTTTGCAAACGAATCAGCTGTTACAAGCTGTTAAAAATAACTTATAAAAATGTAGTCAAAATTTATAACTAACAATAATCCAAAGACATTATGTATTTCAAAAGACTTCAGGTTTTGGGGAAGATATGTTGTGTTTTACTATGTAAAGTTATATAAAACTACAAACTCAACATTCTCAGCGTTAACAATAATCAAGTTATAAAAAAAAATCAAAAAATAACATAAAAAAGGTATTCAATATTTTAACTAACAATTGCATTATGATTTGTAAATTCACCTATTATTGGTTTAAAAAAATTTAGATAATAAAATACATTAGTTGAAACAAGCAATCTAGTAAGCCGCAATAATAAGTATAAGTGTTCAATAATACTATATGGTTTAAATTACAATCCCGAAGCTATCACATATTTGTGTTTTAACTTAAAAAAATTCTATCGTAGTTATAAAACTATTTTTAATAGTAAACACAATTGTAGTAGTTAGTGTTAAGTTCATAATCATCCTCACTTCAATTTGATGTCAATTAGTATTTATTATTATGTGTAAAATTATGTAATCATAAAAATTTCTCATAACAAATTAAAAAATATGGAACATTTTTTTATTATTCTTTTTTCTACATTTTTTATTTTGTAAAAACGTGCATTTTCTTTTTTTCACAAGTTTTTATTACTATGGCTGATTACTCTAATGCAGAACTAGCCGCATGCATTTCATGTATGGTCTAATGAGATTGCCACCAAAGCGCAACGTCAACATCGCATGTTTGGAAGAATTCATCAGAGGTTGAAAGATACCGGTTTTATTCAAAAACAGTGATATCTTTTCCGCAGACCAAGGTCGGTATCTACTCTAGAGCAAAACAAAAAATTATAGCACAGATAGAGCATAATCTAGGAACAAGTGTGCGGAGAATATCAACCAAGATAGGAATTGGTGCTACTCTTGTTTGGAAACCCTCTACAAGCAGCTGCTCTATCTATATCATGTACAACAAGTACAGGTCTTAAATTTAACTGATCATCAGGCATGTTTGGTTTTTTGTCGCTGGTTTCTACTCAAAGATGCTGAAAATCCACAGTTTCTAGTCAAAAAAAAATTTACGAATCAAGCCGGGTTCATACAAAATGAAGTTTTTAATTTTTATAATGCACATTGTTGGGCCAAAAAAATCCTTATGTTGTAATTGCATGTAGATATCAGACACAATTTTTAATAAACATTTGGATGAGTATTGTAGGTAACAGGTTTCTAAGTCCTGTTGTTTTACCAAACTGATCAACAAGCGCTGCTTACTTCAACCTTCTGCTGAACACAATGTATAATCTTTTGGATGACATTCCATTGGCCCACAGACAACAAATGTGGTTCTAGCATGATTGTGCTCTAGCTCATTTTTCAATTGCCGTTAGAAAGCATTTGCTGTATTTGAAGTGCTAATTCAAAAAAAAACTTAGATTTTTTGTATTCTAAAAAATTAAAAGATTTGTTTGCTTTTAGTTTTAAATAAGCTAGATAGCCTTTTTAACTTGCAGTGTGCTTTGCTTGTTGCTACATGCCCCCATTTCTTAGTAAATTTGCATGTGTAGCTGAGATGGGCTCCGGCTCCTTAGTGAAAATTGCATCTGGATGCTGTGTGACAATGTTGTCACGACATGCCTTTAATGTCAACGTTCAAGACGAGTTCACAAAGTTTTGTAAGAGAAAGAATCTTATTACTTTGCGCGTTCTGTGGCAATTGAACGTATTTTATAGAAAAAAATTCTTTCTATGCGTTTGAAAGAAAGAAGACCATACTCCAGAGCTGGTAACTCTGCCAGCGCCGCATCAGTTTTGCATTATATTGTAGTTTTTTTATTGTTATTATAGATTTTTATTGTTACACTAAATTTTACTAGGTTTTGGGCAACTTCTTGGAGTTGTCCTTTAGGTATAGAAAAGCCTTGGGGCTGTTGTAGTGGCTTTTTGTTTTAAAAGACTTCCAGATGCAACTTAGGGTTGGTAAATTTACGTTGAGTCCGACCAAGTGGCCGCCTAAATTACAACTCTAATGTCGGGGCAAAGCGCGTGCTGTATACGTAGTGGTAGAGTGGGGCGTTTGTAAGAGTACAAGTAGTTTTTATTTCTTCTTAGCCTGTTTAGGGGTTTTTGTTGTAACTTTGTTTGGTTGCTGTGTTAAGGACTTAATTTATTGATTCCCAATTTTAGTCTTAATTTTTAATTGGAATACTTTTTACGGTGTTGCTTCCGTGATTGTGACTGACTAGTGGTCTGTCTGTCATCTTGTTTTTGCCACTTGCACTACTCTTTGCGATAGTTGCGGCGTTTCCGTGTAAAAACTCCGCAGCTAGACCTTGAATTCACTTGGCTTCAAGGCAGATGTTTTATTGTTTTGTTAGCATGCTGGCAGGTAATAGGGCTACTATGGAGTTTGCTTGCCAATACAACCAATATTTGCATTGGTGATAGTCTTTTCTAAACCTGGATATTAGCTAGTTCTTGCTCTGGTTGGTTTCTGTCTGTTTGATGTTGTAGCTATTTTGACAGGTGGTCTGAGAAGAAAATTTTTTTTTAAAGACTGCCTAACTTATCTTTAGAAAGAGAATGCCAAAAGATTAACCTTTCCCCAAATCATGCTTAGAAGTTTAAGATCGTAAAGCTCATACACCTTCCACTTGTAAATTGTATTTTAGAAAAAGGATAGTTAGGACGCCCTATAGGCAGCGGGGTGGGATTAAAAGACAAACCACTTTAGAAAGTAATGAATGAATCTTATAGAAATATTCATACTTGTATGGCTTAGAAAATCTGGCTAGATCAGAGTTGATATAAACCACAAGTTTTCAAAGTACTTTTTGGCTAACGTTATCATGTGTTGGCGCAGCTAAAAAATACCAAGGTTGTTAAAATAATTTTTGGTTTAAACATACCATACGGGTACAACAAGTCGCCAAAAAATAAGTTTTTGGAATTTTCTCACACGGATGAGGTGCGTGTTTGCAACTGTTGTCTAGATTAAAAACTCAAAAGTAACTTTTAGTTTGGTTTGATGATAGTGTACATTTGAATTTTGTTCTAAAGCAACATGCCGATGTTCCGCTAAAGAATTTAAATTAGCAGGTTTGTCTAAGATGGACTGTACGTGTAATTCATACATTATAAATCTTTTATGTAAGGTAATTCCCAGATACTTGACAGCATCGAATCACGGTATAAAAACGTTGTTGAATTTTGCAACTTAGAAATAAAGCTATCAGCTCTATAAGACGCAGAAAAAATTTTAGTATGTGCAGTTTTAAAAGTAAACTTTTGTGCAAGTTTTGTTAAAGGTTTTTATTAGTCTGAAATCTGTGACATTGTGGTCAATTAGTCAAGGTTTTGGTAGGGAAAAAATTGTTAAATTTTATGTTGTCTTGGATTATGTTAAAATAATTTTTCTAATTTGAAAAGGTCAAACGCTACGTAACGCTGTGCTGTCGTCAGTGTCTTCTAAGAAGTCATTTACTTTTTAGTAGACCCGTGAGGGGTTGCTAGTCCCACATCGGGTCTCTTCCTAGGTGGCGAATAAGGGAACGCCTCCTAGATACAGGTGGTACCGGGAAAATGAAATAACCGGGACGGACCAAAACTAGCATGGTGTAGGAAAGCAGCTATTCCATTACCGGGTCGACGCTATCAAAGATTTACTTCCCTAATGACTCGATACCGGGATGATAGATGATAGACCAGATTATATAGAAGAACAGATGGATCAAACCGGACCAAGCATATTAAGAGAAGAAGTGGAATACGCAATACGTAACTCTAAAAACAAAAAAATACCCAGACCCGACAAAATTCCAGCGGAATTGGTAAAACTAATGGACACAAATTCCATTACAGTTTTATTAAACCTCTTTAATCTAATATATAGCACTGGCACAATACCTAAACACTGGCTACTATTGACCTTCACTGCGCTTCCAAAAAAAGCTAATGCAAGAGAATGTTCCGACCATCAAACAATATCCTTGATGAACCACCTGCTAAAAATGTTTCTCAAAATAATACATAACAGAATTTAGCAGAAGCTAGAGACTTATATCAGTGAAACGCAAATGGGATTTCGGAAAGGATTAGGTACCATAGAAGCACTATTTGCTTTTAACGTGCTAAACCAAAGATGCCTTGACGTGAACCAGGATATTCATGTCTGTTTTATAAATTTCGAGAAAGCATTCAACAAAATGCGACACAAAAAACTTAGAGAAATCCTGAAGAACAAGGGAATAGATGATAGAGATTTAAGGATAATCATTAATCTGTATTGAAACCAGAAAGCTAAAATCAAAATAGAGAATGAGCTTTCAGAGGAAATTGAAATCCGCAGGAAGTTTGTCAAGGATGCATAGTATGCACCACTATTGTTTAATGTATATAGCAAAACTATATGTCAAGAAACCCTTCAGAAAAAATGGAAGAAATGGTAATAAACGGAGAGACCATTAATAACATAAAATACGCAGATAATACTGTACTTCTAGCAGAAAGTGCAGTTGACTTACAACAACTAGTTAAAGATATAAACATCGGCTGCAACAATTATGGTCTCACAATGAATGTCAGAAAAACCAAGTATATGATTATCTCCAAGTCACCAAACAACTTGTCTGATATACGCATTAATGGTCAGCGGATCAAAAAGGTTACGCAATACAGGTACCTTGGAGCATGGATCAATAGCTCTTCCGACCATGGACAAGAAATAAGATGTTGTATTGAAAGTGCCCGGTCAACATTTAATAAATTGCGAAAAATATTATGCAACCGCAATATAAATCTTCCTCTTCGTAGACAAATGCTGAGATGCTATGTCTTCAGCGGTTTGCTTTATGGAGTAGAAGCATAGATACTTAAACAGAACAACATAAAACACATCAAAAGCTTTACCGTGAACCGATAAAATAACAAATGTGGAGGTTTCCCGGCAGATGAATCAAGAACGCTCTCATAATTAAAAAGAGGAAGATGCAATATCTAGGACACGTAATGAGGGAGAAAAATACGCTTTACTAAAAAATATAATTCAAGGAAAAATCAAAAGACGGATAAGCATAGGACAAAGACGAGCATTGTGGCTGCAAAATCTAAGGGAATGGTTTGGCTGTAGCTCTAACAAACTGTTTAGAAGTGTTGCCAACAAAATTAAATTAGCTCTGATGATATCCAATCTCCGATAGAAGTGACAGCAGATGAAGAAGAAGACTAACATGTTCCAGATTAGTGTTTTTAGTCATTAAGAAGGAGCATTAAAGTTCTACGTTTTTAGCAAATGATTGCACAAACTGGTAAATTTCTAATGTCCAACGTGCAGCCCTATACGTAGGTTTAATACATGACAAAACTGCGTAACGGCGACACAATCGCATAGAATGAAGTCTATATATGTAAACTCAAATATTTGTTTGTTTGTTTTGCTGATGCGAAACGCATTAAGAATTTTAGTATTTTTTTTTACTTACTAAAATTTGCGGGAGGGAGGGAGTGCGTCATAGTACTTAGCACCGCTACTGCAGTCAAGTATGTTCTTGACAACGTATTTTTAAGTTTTTTTAGACTCTAATTTGTACGTGTAACGGCGTTACTCGTTGCACTCAAAGTAAGTGATTGCAGCTTAGAAATTTGCATGCCATTTTTTAAATTTACGAACGCAAACAATGTTAACATTTATAGATTTAAATGTTGCCGACAACTCCAAAAATTTCAAATTGTAATGGAAAGTGGGCGACGTGGTATTGTTACGTCTACGGCGCAAACAGAGTTAACATTTATAAACTTGAATGTTGCCAACAACTCAGGTTTTATTCCCATTTGTAATAGGAGGTGGGCAAGCCAGCGTTCTCTGTGAGCACTGACAGATTAGAAGGAGTAAAGTAGCTAGAAGAGTTCTAGACCAAAATTTTATAAAAATTTACATATAGGTCTAAAATTACTTTTCAGCCATCTTTGCTTAGCTATTAAATAGACTTGAACTCTTTTTGAACAGTCCCAATTGGTTTAACCCTGTCTCTCTAAAAATCCAAAATATAAATTAAATTTTTATGAAATTTTGGTCCAGAACTCTTTTAGCTACTCTACTAGGGAGTTTGTTGAAGGGCCTAGGGGTCTATTAGCAGTGCCAGAAGTAGACGTCTTGGCTTGAGTTGCCGGCTGAATCTTAGACTCTTTAGCTTTATCGGTTAAAAATCCAGATGACGATGATTTTTGTTAAATTTAAAAAAGAAAAAAATGTGCGGCACAAAAACTGCAGATTTTTAAAATTTATCTAATTCTCTTAATAAGTTGTTTATAGTGTTTAAAAATAATAATTCTATATTCTCTAATAAAAACTTATACAGAGAAAAAGAAAATAGTATCACAGATTTTTAACAATATGCCACTTACGTAGTCTGTTAATATTTGTTAATTTTTTAATTTGAAGAAGACTTATCATTTTTTGTTGTTTAAAGTGTTTATTGACCAATACTACATCCAAATTACGCGGAATAATATATTAAATTTTTTTAGCTTTAAATCTTTAATCATTAAATAATAATAATAATAATAACAATAATAATTATTATTATTATTATATACTAGGACAAGTACGTACAACGCAGAGAAACCTGCATGCTGCATACATAAACTATAAAAAAGCGTTTGATTCGGTACCTCACTCCTGGCTTATCCACATTCTGCACATATATAAAATAAATCCAATAATCATAAACTTCCTAGCAACCACCAAACAACAATTAACCTGAACACTGAAAAAGGTAATATTACTACTAGCGAAGTAATGATGAAAAAGGGAATATTCCAAAGAGATGCACTAAGCGCACTATGGTTTTGTATGGCCTTGAATCCTCTATCTAGCACCCTAAAAAGTACAAGATACGAATATACAATTAAGCAGAACCTTCAAAACCTCTACTAAATTAACCATCTTTTATACAGGGAGTTTATAAATGAATGGGATTATGTAATCACATTAAATGTGCCGCTTTTTTTAAATTGTTCACTAAACTATTTGTTTTGACAGATCAACTTTGACAGATGTCAAGCAAACATATGAAAACATATGTAGTATAGTGGACGATTTTAATAAGGCGGCATATTTAAAGTGATTACATAATCCCATTCATTTATAAACTCCCTGTATATGGACAACCTAAAACTATACGCGAGTACACCAAGAGAACTAGAATCGCTAACTAGGCTAGTAGGTAACATGAACAAATGTAGAACGATTACCATAGAAAAAGGGGTAATGGTTGAACCAAGCAAGCTCCAAAATGATGAAACGCTCATAGATGAAATGGAGCCAACAGAATCGTACAAATATTTAGGCATTATGCAGAACATCAAAATAGATCATACCGAAGTAAAAAAGGATTTTCTTTCCAAATTCTCCCATAGATTAAAGACAATTCTCAAGACAAAGCTTAAACCTAAAAACTTGAGTAAAGCAATAAATACTTACGTAATACCTATACTTACCTATTCTTTCGGCATCATCAAATGGTCGAAAACGGATTTAGAAGACTTAAACCAAAAAATTACTCAGTATCTAGGTCATCATTTCAAGGCATTTATAGAACGCATAACACTACCTAGGCGCAAAGGAAGTCGTGGCATACTTGACATTTTTAACCTCCAATACTCTATAGTAGAGGGGCTGCAAAAGTACTTCTACGAGAGAATTAACACCCACTGATAGAAGCTATCACTAAATCAAACAATAACTTTACACCGCTCAAACTAAAAGATACCATATATGTCCCCCTTAAAAACCTATTCACTGACGATATGAAGATACAAAGATGAAGAGCCAAACAACTTCATAGACGTTTCCGAAGCATGCTAGAATTTGACCACTTCAACAAAGCAGCATCAGTAGACTGGCTAGTTCAAGGCGAGATCTGCACAGAAGCCAAAGAAAGCATAATAAGCATTCAAGATCAAGTAATATAAAGGAAAAACTACCGTAAGTATATACTTAAAGAAGATCTACAATCAGACCTGTGCAGAAAATGCCATAAACATCGGGAAACTATTGAACATATAATATCGGGATGCCCAGCTCTTGCTGCTACTAAATACACGCGACGACACAACCTAGTAGCAGGTATAATAAACTAGGAAGTGCTAAAGAACTGTAAACTAGCAAAAGGCCACATCCCATATTATAAGTACGAACGAAAGACAGTTGAAGAAAACGACAGGTTTCTTATCTACTGGGACAGACCGATTATCACGGATGTAAAAACCCCTCACAACAGACCAGACATTGTCATACAAGATAAGGAAAGCTGCAATACCTACTTGATAGATATCTCTATTCCAGAATCCTTGAACCTGCAAAGAAAGCACGACGAAAAGATCAATAAGTATATCGATCTGGCAATTGAAACAAAAGAAATGTGGAGGCAAAAATCAGTGCACATTATCTCACTGATTATATCAGCTACTGGAATTGTACCACTAAACCTAGCTGAAAACCTACAAAAAATAGACCTGGAATTTAACATCTTTAAGACAATGCAAAAAAGCACTCTGCTAAGTACTGCAAATATCGTAAGGGAAGTTCTCTCTATATAATAAATTAAAAAATAGCTGTCAGTCTTGCTCGCTGTACCCGACGGCAGTCTAAATACCTGGCAACTGTGTGAAAAAAAAAATAATAAGCAAGCCAAACAAATCACGTGATTTGACGCTTGTCAAGATACTCAGTAACTATTCGAACGTTGTGGGCCGTGCGTTATCATGCATAAATGTTGCGTCGTCACCAAGAATAACCATAAATGGCAAAACATGGTATTCCTAGAACTTCTGTCAGATACTTTTGCGCAGTCAACGTCCCATTCTCAATAAAGACTAATTCCGTGCGAGTGTCAAAAGATATGCCTCCCTATGCCATATCTGATCTTCCACCAAATGGAAGTTGCTCTACAATACATACTTGAGCGTATCTCTTGCTTTGTTTTCACCTTACTTTTACACGTCTATCTGAGCCAGTAAGACATAATCGCGATATATCGGACAACGCCAAGTGTTCTCGTGCAAAATTAAATCTTGAAATCCGGTGTTTACGAGAAAGCGGCCGTCCAGTAACTCTCACTTATGTTTACGTTTCTTACTTCTTGCAGATAATTTCGATGAGAAACTGCCGTCACCGTTTGGTTTTTCAAAGTTTTAGAAACGAGAAAGCGGTCATCTCTAGCTGTTGTAGTGTTGCTTTGTTCTGAACCAGGTTTCCGAGTAAGCAAACCAGTCTCTTAGTACCGCCGCCATACTTGTTGCACACTCGAAAGACTTACATCAACGTTTGCGCTGACCGCGGCCGTCTTCTAAAGCCGGCACAAATCGTGCCGCAACAACAGGGTTTATGCTCATTGCAAAACACTATCAATGACAACAATACACAATTTGCAGACAAACAGATATCATCACAGAAACAAAAACTATGCTTGTTTGTTTCAACAAAAGCATATGAAAGTAAACTTGATAATTTTTTCATTGTTCGTTTTCATTACTTTCAATTAACTTTGAACAACAATTTTTTTTTAAATTTAAGCAATCAGTTAGTAATCTGTTACAAACAAAAAAACACAAATTTATGCTCGGCAGTGTATATCAACAAAATATTATAAGATCTTTAAGCTTAAATCTCAGCAAAACTTTTTTTATTGTATTTAAGGCTTTTTGAGGACATTGGCCGTTATTTTGGTGGTTGAAAGATACTTTACATCTACTAAACTGTTTGGTATAACTTCTCGTATAAAATGATGTTTTATATCAATATCCTTTGATCTCTTGTGATGGATTAGAGTTATGGCTAACTTATGTGCACTTTGATTGTTGTTATATAAACTAATACAAGTGCTTTTTGTTAGTTTCTTTAAGAGATTACTTAAATAAATTGCTTTCTTCAAAGCCATATATTCCACATTAAATTTTTTTTCTTGTTTTCCCAAGAAATTGCTGATCTTGTAAGTTTAAATACAAATCCTGTGTAAAATTTTCTATTTTTATTACGTGCCTAATTGGCACCCACAAAACTCTCTAATTTAGCGTTATTCTTTGTAAACTTTGAACATAAGTTTTTAGTACTTTGCAAGTATCTAAATATTTTTTTTTGCTTGTTGCCAATGATGTTTAGTGTAGCAGTTATTATATTTGCTTAAGTAACTTACAGCAAAAGATATATCTGAGCAAGTCAAGACTGCCAATTAATTTCTAATACGGTAAATTTTTATTGCAAAAGCCTATGTTTTAGTTAATATAACTCTTATTAGGTTTCAGCGGAGTGCTAACGCTTTTGCATCCAACCATATTAAACCTAGTTAACATTTGTTCTACATACTCTTCTGGATCTAATTTAATGCTGTCTTTATTTTTATTTTGTCTAATCCGCATTTCTAGAATTTGCTTTGTTTCTCTTAAATTTTTTATTTCAAACTTATATAGTTTTTCAAAAGATCTGTACCTACATGATTATTAAAAAAAAACAAAGAAGTTGTCAACATAAAGAGCGACAAACGTTAGTAATTCATTTTCTCTTTTTAAGTACACAAAAAGCTCTTAATCTGATTGCAAGTAACCTTCAACTCAAACAGAACTTCATTAATGCGTCTATTTTACGCTCTTGAGGCTTGTTTTAAGCCATGGATAAAACTGTGGTTTCAACTTTGTTAGAAAATTCAGTCATTCGATCCACTTGCATACCTTCCATTAAAATAACATCTCTAGTACATGTAATAGAGTTTGTAACAGCATCGTACACCTTTTTGTGGTATTATTTTTTGTTTTTCTTTTAGAACATGTACCATTACTGTACTTCCAAAAATTTGTACATAATTAACATTTGGTTTTATATTTTACCATAACTCATATGGAGTTTTGCTATGCCTAGAAACTATACTTTTGTTTTTTAAGTATACGGCTGTGTTTACAGATTCTGCCCAAAATTTTTTATGCAACTCATCATCAAACAGCAAACATTTGGCTCTCTTAACTACAGTTTTATTTAGTCTTTTCAACATGTGTAGATTAGACTTCCGATAGTCCTCAGTCCCGTCTATTGTTTTATGTTTTTTAGCCACAACATCTTCTTTCTTCCAATTTCCCATTTTTTTCGATTTTGTCTTTATAATAAGTTGTAGTAAATTGTACTTTTGATTTTGCATGAAATGTCCCTAATATGCAATCTTTCTTCTTTTTATCGTAGTCAACAGTTTACAACCTATGTTTGCAAGTCGCAAGATTTTTTTGTTGGTTATTTGCGCGGTTTATGGGATCTTAAACATTCTGCGGTAGAGCCACGTTTCTATTTTGTTTATTGATGTTATTTTCATTCTTCCCCCCTCAATACCGTAGAGGAGCACAGGCCATATATAGCCTCTGACATATCTTATTTGAAGGTTTAAATTAAATTTGGTGTTAGTAAGGATTTCTTTGAATTTTATAAGTCTATTGCGTGCGCACTCAATTTGGCACCTGACTTTAGTGCCCGATGACCAGTCTTCTGTCAGCGATGTTCCCAAATACTTGAATTGGTTGACTCTATCTACCGGTAGGCTGCCAAACGTTAGCATCGCGTTTCCTGCTAGATTTGGATTTTAGCCATATATCGTTGACCTTTATGCTTTTCTCTAGGTTTGTAATTGCTTCCAGAAATATGTTCTCAAAATAAATGTTGAACAATAAAGATGACATAACACATCCTTGTCTCACTCCTCTGCAGATCTTAATTTTACTGGTTTTCTTGTCTTCTATTTTTAAATGGGCTACCTGGTTCTTGTATAGGCTCTCTATACATTTAATATATTTTTGATTAAAGTCTAATTGTTTCAGGATATCAATAAGTTTGTGGTGTTGCACTTTGTCAAAAGCCTTTTTTAAGATATCTGACACTTTGTTCTATAAACCGGTGATTTTATTCTCTTCTATGTTTGTAGGTGTGTTGACTTTGTGTTTTTGGCTAATATCGGTTGTTACCGCCGTTCTCAGTTTTTCGTCTTTGAGATTTTTAAGATCTATTTTACGTTAAAGAGATGGTCTGGATGGCTTTGAAAGCTTGATTCTGATATTTGCCGCAAGTAGTGTGTAGTCTGACGGCACATCAGCTTCTGGGTATATACATGCCTTTATAATGAATGAGCCAAATTTTTTATTGATTAGTATGAAATTTGTTTTATTTTGAACTATATTGTGCAGCTGGTCTATTGGGCCTCTCTACGTGTACAATCGTCAAGCTGGTAGTCAAAACTAAGCGTTGCTGACTGTTATATCTTCTTCTTGGCAGAACTGTAGAAACCGATCTTTTCTCACGTTTCTTGCTCCCAGTCCAAAAGGACCCACCAAGTCTTCAAATCTTTATTTTTCCAGTTTTACGTTGAAATCTCCCAAAAGTATATTTATGTCATGTTTTTTTTGTTAACTTTACAAAAAAATTTATGTCAGAATAGAAGCTCTACTTCCTCATCAGCTGTTGGGGCGTATACCTGTATAATGTTGATATTTACAGGCTTGGCGTTGATTTGCTACTCTATCAGTATAAAGAATAAAATTGGTGACGTATTTTTCGAGTTGATTAGATATGAAAAATCCGATCCCCTTTCTGTGGTTGATGTTTTGGTTGCCCGAATAGTAAAGAGTGCCGTCTTTAACCAAACTTTTTCTTGAGTTTGGCCACCACGTCTCTGATATACCTTATATATCTATGTTCAGCTTCCTTGCTTCTTGGCCCTTGTTTGCCAGCTTTTCTTTCTCGTATATGCTTCGCACATTCTATGTCTCTATTTTAAATTTTTTTACGTAAATTAGTTCTCATGACTATTCAAGACCGCTCCCCTCCGAGATCTGATTAAGGAACTATTTGCTCTGAAATTTTTTGCGTTGAGTGTGGTCATTATATTGTTCTCTTGGAAAAAATAATGGGAGTGGTCTTCTGTTGCTTTCCCTCATGAGATGTCTGTATGTATAAGCTCATTTCTTGCTCTCCGTTTCAGCTAGCTCTAATTTTTTGAGCTAACTGTCGATTTGTCTCAGCTTAGCATCATCAGCGCCGCCACGTGAAGACGTGAGTACGGTCTCTTGATACTTCTCAGTTCCTTACTGCTCAAAAGTGTTTGATTTGCAGCTTTGAACTGGACCCTACTATGTTCAGAACTTTGGTTGATGTAAAGTTTGGATTGTCACTTGCAAATAATATTTTGTTCGTTGTGAGATGAACACTTGCACCAGAGTAAACGTAACAACCGGATTTATTGTAAACTCTATTTAAAAATACCGCATTAAACGCATTGCTAACCCTGTATTTTTTTTCATTTAAAGCATTTGAGGAGCACTTATTTTTAAAATGTTCAATTGCCATTATCATTGGAGAAATTTTTCCGATAATCCCGCCAAAACCAACAATCTTATCCACTCGACATCAATTTTAAAAATATTTTTAGCTTTTACAATTAACGCAAAAAATGTACACGCATTAACAGTTAAAAAATAGTTGGGTTATATTATAAACGCTATTTCTTACTTTTTTTGTGTTAATTATAAATAAAATATAAAAATGTACTTAAAATTTTAATCAACAATAAAATTGATGATCATTTTACAGGCTTTTAAAGTTTTATTTATAATTATATATATATAATTCAATAGAGAATTATTGTCAGTGTCAGGCAAGTTACAATTGTTTTCTGAAACTGAGATTGAATAGCTTTATATTTTAAAATTTTAATGAAACTGTGCGATTATTAAAATTACAAAAATCCAATTAAATTATTAAAAAAAACTAACAACCTTTTGTAGATTATTTATAAATTTATCACTTGACACAAATAAATTTAGACAAATCCACAATTTACCGGATAATATTGTGTGCCAAGTTTCCTAATAAGTCATTAACAATTTTCTAAAATAATCTAAATAAGATTTATTAAAAGTTAATTTACGTTTCATAAATTATTATAATATTGTTTTTATTAATTACAATTATTTTATTTTAAAATAATTAGACCAAACCAGACAAGTTCAGATTAAAATAACATATTTATTTTCGATTGTTTAATTTTGAAGTAGTAGCAATTCGTTCGAACTAAACGAAACCGGTACCCACGAGTTTACTTCCTCGTGACAAATGCTCACTGAGACTTAAAGAAATAAAGATTTATTACATGTATACTTAATATGTATTTATTTAAATTGCATATAATAATGCAATTTTATAATGAATAAATGCAATTAACATCAATTTAAACACGTGTAGCGACAGTTGTGAAGCAACTTAAGTTAATTAATTCATTCAATTGCGTTGTAATTAAATTTGCTTCATTTGTATTGTACAGAAATTCAATATATGTAGTAACCTCGAGAGTATTGGTTTTATAAAGTAATTGTTGCTGTTTTCTAATGTTGTTAGTAATTATATTTTCTATAATTAGATTAATTGGTATCTTGATAAAATTATACAAGTTATACTTAATAATAATTATTATTATGAAGTGTGTAAGTTAATTTATTAATTTTACATAATTAAATTATTCATAAACTATAATTATAATTTTTAAAAAATCTATCAATATACAAATTGAAAAAGACAAACTATTTTATTAAAACCTATACACAACTAATGAAATATAAAGGGTGTTTTTTTAGAGGTGTAGAACTTTAAATTTAAATAAAACACAGAAAAATGTTTTTAATATTTATGAAATTGGTTTTATTTGACAGAATATGAATTTTATGGCATTAATGTTTGAATATGATTTCGAGCATGTCACCGCCGCGGCTGGAGCGTACATGGCGTAATCTGGTCCAATTTTCACACACTGTTTGCAGTAATTCAGGCTATACTTTGGCAATAATATTCGAATGTTGGCTACCAAGCGCTCAATTGTTTTTGGTTTATCGGTGTAGACATGGGACTTTACATATCCGTAGAGAAAATAATCTAATGGCGTTCAATCGCACGAACGATGTAGCCAGTTAACAGGTTCATTTTGTAAAATTAATCGTTTCTAAAATGTTTCTTTCAATAAACTAATTATTGTATTGCAAGCTGTGTGGCATGTGGCGCCGTCCTGCTGAAACCACATGTCTGCAACATTAATGCTGTCCAATTGAGGCACAAAAATGTTGGCAATCATGTCTCTGTATGGCTCACTGTTGACTGTAACATTCCGACTATCACCATTTTTGAAGACATGTGGACCAATATAATTCCACCGGCCCATAAAGCGCACCAAACGTTTGATAATGGCTTGTAGATTATTACTGTTCTAAATGCGACAATATTGTTTTTTGGCATAGCGATTTAACTAAAAGTGTGCTTCATCACTGAACAAAATTTTCAAATAAAATTGTGGTTTAATAGCAATGTTTTCTTTGGCCCATTTTCCAAATGTACGGCGCAAACAATGATTGTGTGGCGTCAATTCCTGTAGAAGTTGAATCTTGTAAGCTCGTAAATCAAAATTTTTTTTTCAAAACTTTTAATTAAAAAAATGGACATAAGATTAATTGTTGAGCATGGATAATTATGATCACCATACAATTTACGTAACAATCGATAAATTTCTCAAACTAAACTATGTTTTCCGAAATCAAATTGAACAATTTGCAAACTTTGTTCTTTCTTCTTGTCTTGCGCATATCCATTAATGAATGTTTGCAACCAGATGTTCCATTTCTACTTGATCCCTAGCTGTATGGATCAAATTTCCTACAGTTTGGAGTCCCTTCTATTGCCTTATGTTCCGCAACCAGGACATCTTCTTCTTTCCTATTCCCCTTTTTCCAATAATTTTGTCTTTGATTATTAATTGCAGTATGTGGTACTTTTGGTTGCGTATTAGGTGTCCCAGGTACGCAGTTTTCCTTCTTTTTATTATAATTAATAATTCGCGGTCTTTGTTAATTTGTCTGAGCACTTCTTCGTTTGTGACTCTTGCTGTTCCTGAGATCTTAAGTATTCTGCGGTACAGCCACATCTCAAAGGCTTCAAGTTTGTTCATTGATGCTGTTTTTATTGTCCATCCTTACATACCGTAAAGGAGAATCGACCATATTTAACACTTGAGGAGCCGTAGCTTAAGGCTGATATCAAAGTTAGTGTTGGTTACGACTTTTTTTTTACTTTATAAATGCGCTACGTGCATTTTCAATTCTGCATTTTATTTTGATGTTTGATGTCCATTCTTCAGTAAGCCATGTACCCAGATATTTAAATTTATTCACCCGTTCAATTAGTAACTCGTCAAATGTTAATCTAATAATAAACTTTGTATTTTTAGAGTTGATGTTCAATCCTATTTGTCTACTATGTATTTCTACGCTATTAACTAATTGTTGTAGACCTTCTATGCTTTCGGCTATCAGTATTGTGTTGTCCGCATATCGAATGTCTTTTATCCAGTTTCCGTTAACTTTAATGCTTTTTTTGATATTGCCAAGTGCTTCTTGGAATATTTTCTCTGAATATAGGTTAAACAGGAGAGGTGATAGAACGCACCCCTGTCTGACTCCTCTACAAATCTGTATTGGTTTGGTTACTTTGTTGTCAATTTTAACTTGTGCTGTTTGGTTCCAATAAAGGTTCTCAATACATTTGATGTTTTTTTTATCAATATTTAGGTTTTTAAGGATTTTGATAAGCTTGTGATGTTGAACGCAATCAAACGCCTTCTCGTAATCTATAAAGCCTAGGTAGACACTTTTCCTCTGGTCGTAACAGTTCTGCCCAAGGATTTGTATGATTTTTAGGAACAGTTTCAAGGTGTGGCTCATAAGGCTAATCAGTCTATGTTCTTCACATTTTTGGCGGTTTTCTTTTTCGGGAGACGGATAAACGTTGACGTGAGCCATTGTGCAGGGTATTTACCCGTATCGTATATTTTATTGAAGATTTTGTGTAAAGCGGATTTGTGTATTAAATACATACAGTACACCAACAACAGTGTGACCGGTGGTTGGAAGTTTCGTGCAGTGAGAAGAAAAAAACGTATAGCCTTGATGAAGGATGCATAATGCAAGAAATAAAACAATTCGGAGATACACATTTATGTATAAAAAAATATATTTATTCCCGGGTATCGCTGGCTTTGCATGTATATAAATAGATGTTATTGACCAAGCATTTCATGCTAGACTGACGCGTTTTAAGTTTGATTTTGCATGCAAATAAACCAATCTTACTATTAGTGTCGTTTAGCGCACTTGTCTCACTTTTGCCTTAGGAGTGACTGGTCACAGTGTTTTTGATTTACTGTACTTTATACTTTTTTCTTTGGGTAAGTTTTAATATTATTCTGAATATTATAACGTTTTAAATAGTTTTTTTTAAAGCTTAAATTACAAGTAATATTTATCTTTAATAATATTTATCACATAATTAATACCAATAAGTCTATCAATAAATTAGTTTAATACAAGTCATGAGAGAGTGCAGTTACAAACTCACCACATAAAATGGCTCAAATTGTAAAGATGTAAAATCTCAAAGAAAACAATATTGTTAAGAAATAATGCTTAACCTCAATAAAATGTAAGATTGGTTAAAAGATGGCATTAAGTATGAGTTCTTTGGATGCATTAAGAGTTGTATAGTGACTTAAAGCAGTTGACAAGTATTCAGTCAAACTTGACTTGTTGTTAGCATAATTTTAAAGGGTATTCCAATTCCAATAGTGTTTCTGCAATAGTTTTTGCTAATAAATCTATGCGATTTTATTGAAACAAGTTACAATTTGTCACAACTTGATTTTAAACTTTTTAGATTAAAAGGTTGTTGTCGTTTCTTTTAAGAAAACGCTTTGTAAATTAATTTTTGTTGTTGTTTTCAATTTTTCTTGGATTTACTTTACATATTAAGAAGTTTTACGGTTAGTGCATTTTTTTAGATAAAAAGCAGTTTTATTAATTTTAAATTGAATTAAAAAAAAAAAGTTTTAAATATAAGCTTTAATGCTACACTTTATTAAATGTTTTTTTAATTAAAAAAATAGCGCAAGAAGCCTGTTAATCAGTCTTGTCTTGATCAGTAACAAAGATTAGTTGATAGGTTGTGCAAAGTCTGTGTCTGAATCCATGTTGAATGAATAAAACATAAGTTTTAAATCTTTGTGTGATTCCAGATTCTATCCAAAATTAATCAGGTGGTAAGTTTTTGGATTAAGATAACATTTGATTTTTTCCATAATGACGGAAAATACAATCGTCACAAAAACATTGTTTTATGCGCAAGGTACACAGCCCGTACACTATCAGTTGTTTTACTTGCAATTTTGAGCAAAACGCTATTAGCAAGCAAGGATATCTAAAAATCTTAAATGAGTTTTTTGCAATATGGTCTTACACGGACAAAGTATTTGTTTTTACACTAACTTCTTCTTGCAGATAATATACTTTTCGGTTTGTACTACTGACAGCTCTTAGTTTTCTTACATTTTTTATTTATTTTTTTTGTTTTCTGCTTGTTCTAACAATAGGTCTTAAGTTTTTCGATAAAATTTTGATAAAAGGTTTTTGACAACACAAGTTTACTTACAGTAAATATCAGATGCTCAAGTATTTTGTTGCAAGTTTGACTATGTTTTATACAAAGTTTCTGCAAGACAGCTATTTATGCACTAGTCTGCGCTGATGTTTGTTACTTTCTGGATTGTTTGCGTCAATTGCGCCAAACAATAGTATTTATCAAAAAACTTTTG
Organism: Tachinus rufipes; assembly: GCA_963932245.1. Lineage (NCBI taxonomy): Eukaryota > Metazoa > Arthropoda > Insecta > Coleoptera > Staphylinidae > Tachinus > Tachinus rufipes. The sequence continues at coordinate 82,599,934 of OZ010747.1, read as the reverse complement.
TAGATAGTTATGCTTACTATACGGCAAACATAATTTGTCTTTTTTTTGCGGTGCCTTACCGTGAACCTTGCCGTAGGGACTAGCACGCGGTTTTACATAAATCGGGCAGTGTGCGGCTCACCACTCTCGGCGCATGTAGCTACATGTCCGGCTTCTTTAAACAAATTGCAAGCGGGTTTTAGATAAGCCCAACACATATGATGCGTTGCATCTAATTGCCGTGTGGTTATAGCTCTGGCAACAATGGCACTGTGCAAATTCTGCCAATTGCTTTTTGTACTCGACAGTACAAGATAGATCGCAGATCTTGGTAAAAGACATAATCTTTTGCCTTTTTGCTTCCTGAGGAAGCTAAACATACAGCATTAGAAATAATTTTTTGTTCCTTTCTATGCGCGTAGTCGAGGTTGGTTCATACCCCCCGAACGATGAGCTTGGTTTGTAACACGTTTGTTGTAATACAATCAAGTATGTTCCTAATGACATTCTTTAAGATCTTTTCAGCCCTTAGTTGATATGTAAAATACACTACATTATAGGTAGTGCTGTGCTCAACCACAGCAATGTTATTTGATTTAAAAAGTTGACAACAGCCCTGGAAAAAAAAACTTTCTTAGGAATGGTTATAGGAGATGGGCAACTTGCGCCAGCGTCCGTTTGGGAGCCGGCAAGTTAATTGGACAAGATGAATGGTTTATGGGTAAATTAACCGGAACAGAGTTGGCCAATTTAGTCTTAGTGACTGGCCGTTGGGTAGAAGACCTGTTGTTTTTGGTGGCTAAAAACTCTTTTGGCGCTCAGGACGCCTGACTGAGATTGGTTGAAGACCTAAAATTACAATTACTCAAGAAGGACTTACCTGTATCCTTCCTGCGTTTTTTTTGATTTCTTGGACTTCAAGTTCTTCAATCTCTCCTCTGGAAGCGGGGCTTTATTGTGAGTGGGAACATTGCTTTCTAGCTGAGTGTCCATTGGCTATTCAACGTTGGACGGGCTGGAGTCAATTGGATTCTTGGCCGGCCTCTTAAGAGAAGCCTAGTCCAAGTGCTCCAAAATGTTAGAAAAAAAGTCGGCAAGCGGTAATGACTTTGCAACCTTTTTGGAAGAAGCCTGGGTTTGTTATTTTTTGTGCGGCCAAGCAAGAATTTGCTTTGCAAAGCAACAAAAACAAAACTACAAAAGCAAAAGCCTTGCTGTGTCTCAAAACCAGCATGTATTCCTTTTGGAGTATTTAAAGGATTTTAGCAAAGTTCGTCTTAGTGATGGCCATGACGTTTGATTCAGAGTCCGTCTTGAAACAACAGTCTAGACGGTATTTCTCACCGTTCATGTGCCTTGCGTACATTTTGTTCAACTTTATAGTTATCTTCTTAAGTTGGTTCTCCAGCTTTAAGTATAGGATACCTAGCATCTGATCTTTAGACAGTTTGAGCGCTGGGCCCTTGCTGGACGACGCCGCTATGAACGCAGAGTAACGTGGGTTACAGTAAAAATTGCAGTTAATTGCGGGAGCTTTTCACTCTTTAACTGCACTGAACGGCTAATTTGTCCAGTCTATGTTCCTAGTCATAAATTTAATTTCTTTTTTTCAGATCAATTTAAAATTTGTTTTACTTTTCTTTTTTACAATTACTAAGCACTAAAGAAGTACCAGCCAAAACTTAAGATCAGCCAGCTGAGTTCAGACTTTTGGTTGCTCCTTGGTAATTTACTTGTCTATTATGGTACCTTGGTCATACTATCATGCTAAAAAAACTAAAATCAAACAACAGAAAATATTAGTTATATTGTTCTCACAGGGGCGGCGTTTGGTAAACTTTGATACATCCTAAAAACACACATGCGTACTACTAGAAACAATAAGCCTAAAAAATAGAATGTAACTATGTTAAAAACTACACAAAAAGCTCTGAAACTTACAATGTTCAGAATTTTGTTAAGAAACAGTATTAGAAACAAACAAATTTGATGAAGATTAATATTTATATACACACAACTAAAATAGAGCTAGGTAGAATATGTTGCAAAACAAAATATATAGTATACAGTTAGTTTACTCACTAACAACTAAAAAAACTACAAAAAATAAAGAATATTAAATCCGTCATTGGTAGAGACTGGTACCACAAAGCCTAAAATTGCCAAACGTTAAATATATGCGGAGATAGAAAAAAAAAATTACAATTAGAGACACATTTTTAAATGCCGAAAGTATTAACATTTAAAACGCTTCTAGAAAGTTTATGTAAAAATGTTATCTTTAGCATAGCATTTGTTAGTTATCAAAATGTTAGATTACAACTTTCTCTTGTGGCAAAATAATTTTTGTCATCCGCAGAGAGGTCAAACATCTAATCTCTTGATGACAAACAATTGAGTGGGTAGGTGGATGGAGTACTCCATACTATAATAACAAGTCAGTAGTATAAGTTGAAGTGGCTTACCCACTCACCTAAGTGTTAGTTATCAAGAGGTTGGATCACAGTTTTTTCTTGTGGCAAAATAACTTTTTACATCCGCAGAGAAGTCTAATATCTAATTAATTTCTTGATTACAAACAAGTTGGTGAGTGAGTGTGTGTCTATACTATGACAATAAGTCAGTAGTTTAAATAAAAGTGGCCCTGCCACTCAAGTGTTAGTTATTAAGAAATTGGATCACAATTTTCTTTTGTGGCAAAATGACTTTTGACGTCCGCAGAAAGGTCAAACATCCATTTTGATGACGAACACGTGGGTAGGTAAGTGTAACACTTTATACTATGGTAACGAGTTAGTAGTTTAAATTAAAACTCACCTATCAACTCAAGTGTTAGTCATCACAACTTTTTCTTAAGTCAAAATGATTTCTGACTTCCGCAGAGAGGTCACATCTAATCTATTAATAACGAACAGTAGGGTGGGTGGGTAAAACACTCCATATTATGATAACGAGTTAGTAATTTGAGTGGATCACAACTTTCTTTTGTGGAAAAATGACTTCTGACGTCCGCAAAAAGGTCAAACATCCAATTTCTTAATAACGAACAATTGGGTGGGTAGGTAAAACACTTTATACTATAGTAACAAGTCATTTTTGATGTTGGATTACAACTTTCTCTTGTGGCAAAATGACTTTTGTGACGTCCGCAGCGAAGCCAAACATCCAATGATGACATACAACTGAATAAGTGGGTGGGACTCTATATTATGGTAACAAGTCAGTAGTTTGAGTTTAAGTGGCCCATTCACCTACCTAAGTGTTAGTTATCATAAAGTTGGTGTACAACTTTTTCTTGTGGCAAAATAACTTCTGACGTTTGCAGAGAAGCTAAACATTTAATCTTTTAATGACAAACAATTGGGTGGGTGAATGTGACACACAAGTTAGTAGTTTGAGTAGGAGTAGCTCACCCACCCAAATGTTAGTTATTAAAAAGTTGGATCATATTTTTTCTTATTGCAAAATAATTTTCACGTCTGCAAAAAGAGTTGGAGTTGCTTACCTACCCACCCAAATGTTAATTATAAAAGGTTGGATTACAATTTTCTCTTATGGCAAAAAAGTAATTTATTGTATGTAAATTACTTTTCCAACTAATGTGGTAAATAAGCTGCTGCTTGTCCGTACAAAAATTTAACCGTACTACAGACTCCTTACACATACATACAGTTAAAAAACGTGTAATAAAAAACGTTTTGTTGCCATCTCTTTAAATTTTGTTTGGAATAAAATGAGACCTAAAACTAATTTGAGTTTAAAATGTCATCTTAGATAGACAAAAAGAAATAAAAATCATCTTGAAATTGTGCAATCGTTTTTATTCTGTACACTCTTTCAATCTGATCTAAGTCTAGATTGTCATTGTAGATCAGCATGCTTTGTACTTCAAAGTTGTTTTTGCTTTGTTTTTCAAAATTTATTTAAGATATATTTTATGAAAAACAAAAGAAAGCAGCGTAATCACGTTTTGAATTTTTTTTAATATTTTCCACATCAGATTTTTATTTTTACATTTCTAGAATCATTGTTATGTTTTCTAGAACAAAAATAAACGCTGAGCATAACCTGTACGTTTATACGGTATATAAAATAATATTGCATCAAAGTTAAGTTGATAATTAATTCTACAAAACACTAAACAATAATAATAATAATAAAAATATATTTCTTATTCAGAGACCAAGCACCATACCAAGCATGTATGGTGGAAAAAATAAATATAAACTGAAAAAAACGTGTAACAATTGCAATCAATAAAAGAATATGATTTGCATCACAGACATCAGAAATAATAGTAGCATATTTCTATCGGTACAAAAAACACAAAAAGTAACAAATGCTTGAAACATAAAAATAGCAAGTACAACGTATAAACATATGATTAAAAGACTACAACCATTAGTAATATGTTAAAATAAACTAATATAAACAAAATGATTGCATTATTCTAAGAAGCGTTTGTAAAAACTTTTTAATGACATAACTAAATGAATGTAACTAATTATACATTATTTTTACAACCTTGCATATCTTTGTTATCATTTTGTAAGATTTTAAAATCATATGAGTAATTATGCAATTCTAAAAAAATCAAGCAAATACATTGTTAGTTTTTATTGTAAAATTTATCAGCATAATATCTACAAAAAAATTAAACTGGTAGATTATTACCACGTATATATTACAGATTATTGTAAAAATATGCACAATATACACAATGAAGTTGACAGCAATATTGATTCTAGCTTTTATAACAATTGCTGCTTCTGCATCCGTTGGAGAAAAGCTGCATAAAGCTAAAAGATCAGGTAAATAAATGTGAAATCTGCTTACCTTTTTAATTGTTTTGACAAACTAATTGAACCGTGCAAACAAATTTTGATTAATATTTTATACATTGTAATTTGATTGTATGAATAGTTTGAACGGTTTGCCAACTTTCCAGATTGTGTGTTGAAACAGATATTTTTTTTTTAATCCTTACATACATATGTCCCATCCGTAATATTATTTACCTACAAACCATCGATTAAAGAAAACTATATTAATTTTGTTTTATTTCAGCTCAAATTTGTACTGAAGGTGATTATCTATTTATCGAAGCGAGTCATTGCAATTGTTATTCTAATAAATGGAGTTGTTATAGAATAGTACCACCAGGAACCGTACCATCATTTGATATAATGGAGAGGCTAGCTACTTCTACAACCACGATGAAAATAGGTATTAAATGTTACTGTAGTTTGAGGAAGGTAACTTATCTTATTTTATTTTAGGTACAATTTGCAATGAAGGAGCTATTAAAAATATCGGTAATAGCAAGTGTGAATGTGTACATGGATTATGGTCTTGTAAGAAGAAGTCTTGTGAATAATTCTTATTTTAGATTAATATTATTATCAAATAAAGATTTTAAACAAAAACTTATTTTTTTATTAAAGAACTGAATCCTACCACTAAACAAAATAAATCTATTAGCTTTCAACGTATCTTTAGATAAGTTTTAAACATTCTCGGATTATTAAAAGTAGAAACATAAATAAAAATTGATACAAAGTTTTTTCGTTTATTTACTAAAAATAAAATGAAATACACATGCTGATAACATATATCTCAGTAAACAAGTGTCAATGAATCTCTAAGGCCAAGTGGTTGTTAGAAGTTCAAATTTTGTCTATTTATATTCACATGCAATCCACTATCAGGTTTGTTGTTTTATTAAATAAAATTTAATTGTTTTTTTAAATTATATTAATATCATAATTAGTAGTGCAAAGTAAATTATCATCTTTTTTTTATTGGTATCCGAGTTTATAATACGATTATTGTGTATTATTTTTATTAACATTCAAATTAAACTGTAGGCAACTAAATGTACACCAGAATGTGGGTACTGCTACGCAGTAATTGCAATATATCATTCATTATGATTTGTTTATTTATTATATTAAACTAAAACGTACATTTAGATTAATATTTGTTTATATCATTACTATTTAACAATCTTTTGGCTTTTTTTTTAAATAAATAAAACAATTTACAATAGTTTTGGCTCAACTAGAATCTTCTACAAACAAAACAACTTATTTCTTTCAGACAGTAGAAATAGCAATGCAACTTGTATTGGTTATACAGGTTTACACAATTAAAATCTACATTAAGCTTGATAATAAACTAGTAAATAGCTTAAAAAATAATAATAATAATCACAAAATTACAACATTTCTTCTAATTGCTATTAATTAAGAAATTTAGATTATAGTTTATATTAATAAATAATTCATAATTTTCCAACAAGATTAATTATTACCCATACCCTTGATAACCGAAGCTACGCTACAACTTGTTGCCCCAGTAAACTAAAATAATTAAAATAAAAAAAAAAAAAATCAAAGCCAAACTAAAATGAAAACGCAAAAGCGCACATATGGGGATTGCCAGTGGCGGACCAGAGAGGCGCACACTTTGAAGAGTAGGTAGCTGCTTTAGATATGATCGTTCAAAACAAAGGTGACCGACCAACGTTTGTAAGGGAGAATTCTCGCTCTTTTATTGATAATACGGAAGGTATTGGAAAACATATCAAAAACTGGGAAATCTAGACAGGGAAACTGCAACTAAACATAATTTCATTTGTGTTTGAAAGCATGTGAAACGAAAAAAAATCGACTTTTTGCTCGATTTTCGAAAATTTCATTTGTTTGAAAGCACGTGAAACGCGTAAAAAAACAAAAAAAAATCGACTCTTCACTCGATTTTTGAAAATTTCATTTGTGTTTGAAAACATGTGAAACGAAAAAAAAATCGACTTTTTGCTCGATTTTCGAAAATCTCATTTGTGTTTGAAAACATGTGAAACGAAAAAAAAATCGACTTTTTGCTCGATTTTCGAAAATTTCATTTGAGTTTGAAAGCATGTGAAACTCGTAAAAAACGAAAAAAATCGATTCTTCACTCGATTTTTGCATGTGAAACGAAAAAAAAAATCAACTTTTTGCTCGATTTTCAAAAATTTCATTTGTGTTTGAAAGCATGTGAAACGCCTAAAAAACGAAAAAAAATTGACTCTTCACTCGATTTTTGAAAATTTCATTTGTGTTTGAAAGCATGTGAAACAAAAAAAAAATCGACTTTTGCTCGATTTTCGAAAATCTCATTTGTGTTTGAAAGCGTGTGAAACGCGTAAAAAACGAAAAAAAATTGACTCTTCACTCGATTTTTGAAAATTTCATTTGTGTTTGAAGCATGTGAAACGAAAAAAAAATCGACTTTTTGTTCGATTTTCGAAAATCTCATTTGTGTTTGAAAGCACGTGAAACGCGTAAAAAACAAAAAAAAATCGACTCTTCAATCGATTTTTAAAAATTTCATTTGAGTTTGAAGCATGTGAAACGAAAAAAAAATCGACTTTTTACTCGATTTTTAAAAATTTCATTTGAGTTTGAAGCATGTGAAACGAAAAAAAGATTGACTTTTTGCTCGATTTTTGAAAATTTCATTTGTGTTTGAAAGCATGTGAAACGAAAAAAAAATCGACTTTTTGCTCGATTTTCGAAAAATTCATTTGTGTTTGAAAGCACGTGAAACGCGTAAAAAACAAAAAAAAAATCGACTCTTCACTCGATTTTTGAAAATTTCATTTGTGTTTGAAGCATGTGAAACGAAAAAAAAAATTGACTCTTCACTCGATTTTTGAAAATTTCATTTGTGTTTGAAGCATGTGAAACGAAAAAAAAATCGACTTTTTACTCGATTTTTAAAAATTTCATTTGAGTTTGAAGCATGTGAAACGAAAAAAGATTGACTTTTTGCTCGATTTTCAAAAATTTCATTTGTGTTTGAAAGCATGTGAAACGAAAAAAAAATCGACTCTTCACTCGATTTTCGAAAAATTCATTTGTGTTTGAAAGCACGTGAAACGCGTAAAAAACAAAAAAATTCGACTCTTCACTCGATTTTTAAAAATTTCATTTGAATCGACTTTTTGCTAGATTTTCGAAAATTTTATTTGTGTTTGAAAGCACGTGAAACGCGTAAAAAACTAAAAAAAATCGACTCTTCACTCGATTTTTGAAAATTTCATTTGTGTTTGAAGAGCATGTGAATCGAAAAAAAAATCGACTTTTTGCTCGATTTTCGAAAATTTCATTTGTGTTTGAAAGCATGTGAAACGAAAAAAAAAATCGACTCTTCACTCGATTTTTAAAAATTTCATTTGAGTTTGAAGCATGTGAAACGAAAAAAAAAATCGACTTTTTACTCGATTTTCGAAAATTTCATTTGTGTTTGAAAGCATGTGAAACGAAAAAAAAAATCGACTCTTCACTCGATTTTTAAAAATTTCATTTGAGTTTGAAGCATGTGAAACGAAAAAAAAATCGACTTTTTACTCGATTTTTAAAAATTTCATTTGAGTTTGAAGCATGTGAAACGAAAAAAAGATTGACTTTTTGCTCAATTTTCGAAAATTTCATTTGTGTTTGAAAGCATGTGAAACGAAAAAAAAATCGACTTTTTGCTCGATTTTCGAAAAATTCATTTGTGTTTGAAAGCACGTGAAACGCGTAAAAAAACAAAAAAAATCGACTCTTCACTCGATTTTTAAACATTTCATTTGTGTTTGAAAGCATGTGAAACGAAAAAAAAATCGACTTTTTGCTCGATTTTCGAAAATTTCATTTTTGTTTGAAAGCATGTGAAACGAAAAAAAAAATCGACTTTTTGCTCGATTTTCAAAAATTTCATTTGTGTTTGAAAGCATGCGAAACGCGTAAAAAACGAAAAAAAAAATCGACTTTTTGCTCGATTTTTGAAAATTTCATTTGTGTTTGAAAGCATGTGAAACGAAAAAAAAAATCGACTTTATGCTCGATTTTCAAAAATTTCATTTGTGTTTGAAAGCATGTGAAACGAAAAAAAAATCGACTTTTGCTCGATTTTCGAAAATTTCATTTGTGTTTGAAAGCACGTGAAACGCGTAAAAAACGTAAAAAAATACGACTCTTCACTCGATTTTTGAAAATTTCATTTGTTTTTGAAGCATGTGAAACGAAATAAAAATCGTCTTTTTGCTAGATTTTCGAAAATTTCATTTGTGTTTGAAAGCATGTGAAACGAAAAAAAAATCGACTTTTTGCTCGATTTTCGAATATTTCATTTGTGTTTGAAAGCATGTGAAACGCGTAAAAAACGAAAAAAAAAATCGACTCTTCACTCGATTTTTGAAAATTTCATTTGTGTTTGAAAGCATGTGAAACGAAAAAAAAATCGACTTTCTGCTCGATTTTCGAAAATTTCATTTGTGTTTGAAAGCATGCGAAGCGCGTAAAAAACGAAAAAAAAAAATCGACTCTTCACTCGATTTTTTAAAATTTTATTTGTGTTTGAAAGCATGTGAAACGAAAAAAAAATCGACTTTTTGCTTGATTTTCGAAAATTTTATTTGTGTTTGAAAGCATGCGAAACGCGTAAAAAACGAAAAAAAAGCGACTCTTCACTCGATTTTTGAAAATTTTATTTGAGTTTGAAGCATGTGTAACGAAAAAAAAATCGACTTTTTGCTCGATTTTCGAAAATTTCATTTGTGTTTGAAAGCATGTGAAACAAAAAAAAAATCGACTTTTTGCTCGATTTTCGAAAATTTTATTTGTGTTTGAAAGCATGTGAAACGAAAAAAAAATCGACTCTTTACTCAATCTTCGAAAATTTTATTTGTGTTTGAAAGCATGCGAAACGCGTAAAAAACGAAAAAAAAGCGACTCTTCACTCGATTTTTGAAAATTTCATTTGAGTTTGAAGCATGTGTAACGAAAAAAAAATCGACTTTTTGCTCGATTTTCGAAAATTTCATTTGTGTTTGAAAGCATGTGAAACGAAAAAAAAATCGACTCTTCACTCGATTTTCGAAAATTTCATTTGTGTTTAAAAGCATGTGAAACGAAAAAAAAATCGACTCTTTACTCGATTTTAGAAAATTTCATTTGTGTTTGAAAGCATGCGAAACGCGTAAAAAACGAAAAAAAAAATCGACTCTTCACTCGATTTTTGAAAATTTTATTTGTGTTTGAAAGCATGTGAAACGAAAAAAAAATCGACTTTTTGCTCGATTTTCGAAAATTTCATTTGTGTTTGAAAGCATGCGAAACGCGTAAAAAACGAAAAAAAAAGCGACTCTTCACTCGATTTTTGAAAATTTCATTTGAGTTTGAAAGCATGTGAAACGCGTAAAAAACTAAAAAAAAAATCGACCCTTCACTCGATTTTTAAAAATTTCATTTGTGTTTGAAAGCATGTGAAACGAAAAAAAAATCGACTTTTTGCTCGATTTTCGAAAATTTCATTTGTGTTTGAAAGCATGCGAAGCGCGTAAAAAACGAAAAAAAATCGACTCTTCACTCGATTTTTGAAAATTTCATTTGTGTTTGAAAGCATGTAAAACGAAAAAAAAAATCGAATTTTTGCTTGATTTTCGAAAATTTCATTTGTGTTTGAAAGCATGCGAAACGCGTAAAAAACGAAAAAAAAGCGACTCTTCACTCGATTTTTAAAAATTTCAATTGAGTTTGAAGCATGTGAAACGAAAAAAAAATCGACTTTTTGCTCGATTTTCGAAAATTTCATTTGTGTTTGAAAGCATGTGAAACGAAAAAAAAATCGACTCTTTACTCGATCTTCGAAAATTTCATTTGTGTTTGAAAGCATGCGAAACGCGTAAAAAACGAAAAAAAAAGCGACTCCACTCGATTTTTGATAATTTCATTTGAGTTTGAAGCATGTGTAACGAAAAAAAAATCGACTTTTTGCTCGATTTTCGAAAATTTCATTTGTGTTTGAAAGCATGTGAAACGAAAAAAAAATCGACTTTTTGCTCGATTTTCGAAAATTACATTTGTGTTTGAAAGCATGTGAAACGCGTAAAAAACAAAAAAAAATCGACTACTCGATTTTTGAAAATTTCATTTGAGTTTGAAAGCATGTGAAACGCGTAAAAAACTAAAAAAAAATCGACCCTTCACTCGATTTTTAAAAAGTTCATTTGTGTTTGAAAGCATGTGAAACGAAAAAAAAATCGACTCTTCACTCGATTTTCGAAAATTTCATTTGTGTTTAAAAGCATGTGAAACGAATAAAAAAATCGACTTTTTGCTCGATTTTCGAAAATTTCATTTGTGTTTGAGAGCATGTGAATCGAAAAAAAAAATCGACTTTTTGCTCGATTTTCGAAAATTTCATTTGTGTTTGAAAGCATGTAAAACGCGTAAAAAACGAAAAAAAAATCGACTCTTCACTCGATTTTTGAAAATTTCATTTGTGTTTGAAAGCAAGTGAAACGAAAAAAAAATTGACTTTTCACTCGATTTTCGAAAATTTCATTTGTGTTTGAAAGCATGTGAAACGAAAAAATAAATCGACTTTTTGCTCGATTTTCGAAAATTTCAATTGTGTTTGAAAGCATGTGAAACGCGTAAAAAACAAAAAAAAAAATTGATTCTTCACTCGATTGTTGCATGTGAAACGAAAAAAGAATCGACTTTTTGCTCGATTTTCGAAAATTTCATTTGTGTTTGAAAGCATGTGAAACGCGTAAAAAACGAAAAAAAAAATCGACTCTTCACTCGATTTTCGAAAATTTCATTTATGTTTGAAAGCATGTGAAACGAAAAAAAAATCGACTTTCTGCTCGATTTTTGAAAATTTCATTTGTGTTTGAAAGCATGTGAAACTCGTAAAAAACGAAAAAAAAATCGATTCTTCACTCGATTGTTGCATATGTGAAACGAAAAAAAAATCGACTCTTCACTCGATTTTTGAAAATTTCATTTGTGTTTGAAAGCATGTGAAACGCGTAAAAAACGAAAAAAAAAATCGACTCTTCACTCGATTTTCGAAAATTTCATTTATGTTTGAAAGCATGTGAAACGAAAAAAAAATCAACTTTCTGCTCGATTTTTGAAAATTTCATTTGTGTTTGAAAGCATGTGAAACTCGTAAAAAACGAAAAAAAAAAATCGACTTTTAACTCGATTTTTAAAAATTTCATTTGTGTTTGAAAGCATGTGAAACGCGTCAAAAACGAAAAAAAATCGACACTTCACTCGATTTTTGAAAATTTCATTTGTGTTTGAAAGCATGTGAAACGCGTAAAAAACGAAAAAAATCGACTCTTCACTCGATTTTTGAAAATTTTATTTAAGTTTGAAAGCATGTGAAACAAAAAAAGAAATCGACTTTTTGCTCGATTTTCGAAAATTTCATTTGTGTTTGAAAGCATGTGAAACGCGTAAAAAACGAAAAAAAATCGACTCCACTCGATTTTTGAAAATTTCATTTGTGTTTGAAAGCATGTGAAACGAAAAAAAAATCGACTTTTTGTTCGATTTTCGAAAATTTCATTTGTGTTTGAAAGCATGTGAAACGAAAAAAGAAATCGACTTTTTGCTCGATTTTCGAAAATTTCATTTGTGTTTGAAAGCATGTGAAACGCGTAAAAAAACGAAAAAAAATCGACTCTTTACTCGATTTTCGAAAATTTTATTTGTGTTTGAAAGCATCTAAAACGAAATAAAAATCGACTTTTTGCTTGATTTTCGAAAATTTTATTTGTGTTTGAAAGCATGTGAAACGCGTAAAAAACGAAAAAAAATCGACTCTTCACTCGATTTTTGCATGTGAAACGAAAAAAGAATCGACTTTTTGCTCGATTTTCGAAAATTTCATTTGTGTTTGAAAGCATGTGAAACGCGTAAAAAACGAAAAAAATCGACTCTTCACTCGATTTTTGAAAATTTTATGAAATTTTCGAAAATCGAGTAGAGTCGATTTTTTTCGTTTTTTACGCGTTTCACATGCTTTCAAACACAAATAAAATTTTCGAAAATCGAGCAAAAAGTCGATTTTTTTATCGTTTCACGTGCTTTCAAACACAAATGAAATTTTCGAAAATTGAGTAGAGTCGATTTTTTTCGTTTTTTACGCGTTTCACATGCTTTCAAACACAAATGAATTTTTCGAAAATCGAGCAAAAAGTCGATTTTTTTTTCGTTTCACGTGCTTTCAAACACAAATGATATTTTCGAAAAACGAGCAAAAAGTCGATTTTTTTTTTCGTTTCACATGCTTTCAATCACAAATGAAATTTTCGAAAATCGAGCAAAAAGTCGATTTTTTTTTTCGTTTCACATGCTTTCAAACACAAATGAAATTTTCGAAAATCGAGCAAAAAGTCGATTTTTTTTTCGTTTCACATGCAAAAATCGAGTGAAGAGTCGATTATTTTTCGTTTTTTTCGCGTTTCACATGCTTTCAAACACAAATAAAATTTTCGAAAATCAAGCAAAAGTCGATTTTTATTTCGTTTCAGATGCTTTCAAACACAAATAAAATTTTCGAAAATCGAGTAAAGAGTCGATTTTTTTTCGTTTTTTACGCGTTTCACATGCTTTCAAACACAAATGAAATTTTCGAAAATCGAGCAAAAAGTCGATTTTTTTTTCGTTTCACATGCTTTCAAACACAAATGAAATTTTCAAAAATCGAGTGGAGTCGATTTTTTTTCGTTTTTTACGCGTTTCACATGCTTTCAAACACAAATGAAATTTTCGAAAATCAAGCAAAAAGTCGATTTTTTTTCGTTTCACATGCAAAAATCGAGTGAAGAGTCGATTTTTTTTTTCGTTTTTTACGCGTTTCACATGCTTTTAAACACAAATAAAAATTTTGAAAATCAAGCAAAAAGTCGATTTTTTACGCGTTTCACATGCTTTCAAACACAAATGAAATTTTCGAAAATTGAGCAAAAAGTCGATTTTTTTTTCGTTTCACATGCAAATATCGAGTGAAGAGTCGTTTTTTTTTTGTTTTTTACGCGTTTCACATGCTTTCAAACACAAATGAAATTATCGAAAATCGAGCAAAAAGTCGATTTGTTTTTCGTTTCACATGCAAAAATCGAGTGAAGAGTCGATTTTTTTTTGTTTTTTACGCGTTTCACATGCTTTCAAACACAAATGAAATTTTCAAAAATCGAGTAGAGTCGATTTTTTTTCGTTTTTTACGCGTTTCACATGCTTTCAAACTCAAATGAAATTTTCGAAAATCAAGCAAAAAGTCGATTTTTTTTTTCGCTTCACATGCTTACAAACACAAATAAAATTTTCGAAAATCGAGCAAAAAGTCGATTTTTTTTTCGTTTCACATGCAAAAATCGAGTGAAGAGTCAATTTTTTTTTTCGTTTTTTACGCGTTTCACATGCTTTCAAACACAAATGAAATTTTCGAAAATCAAGCAAAAAGTCGATTTTTTACGCGTTTCACATGCTTTCAAACACAAATAAAATTTTCGAAAATCGAGCAACAAGTCGATTTTTTATTCGTTTCACATGCTTTCAAACATAAATGAAATTATCGAAAATCAAGCAAAAAGTCGATTTTTTTTTCGTTTCACATGCAAAAATCGAGTGAAGAGTCGATTTTTTTTCGTTTTTTACGCGTTTCACATGCTTTCAAACACAAATGAAATTTTTTGAAAATCGAGCAAAAAGTCGATTTGTTTTTCGTTTCACATGCAAAAATCGAGTGAAGAGTCGATTTTTTTTCGTTTTTTACGCGTTTCACATGCTTTCAAACACAATTGAAATTTTCGAAAATTGAGCAAAAAGTCGATTTTTTTTTCGTTTCACATGCAAAAATCGAGTGAAGAGTCGTTTTTTTTCGTTTTTTACGCGTTTCACATGCTTTCAAACACAAATGAAATTTTCGAAAATCAAGCAAAAAGTCGATTTTTTTTTCGCTTCACATGCTTTCAAACACAAATAAAATTTTCGAAAATCGAGCAAAAAGTCGATTTTTTTTTTCGTTTCACATGCAAAAATCGAGTGAAGAGTCGATTTTTTTTTGTTTTTTACGCGTTTCACATGCTTTCAAACACAAATGAAACTTTCAAAAATTGAGTGAAGAGTCGATTTTTTTTCGTTTTTTACGCGTTTCACATGCTTTCAAACACAAATGAAATTTTCGAAAATCAAGTAAAAAGTCGATTTTGTTTTCGCTTCACATGCTTTCAAACACAATTGAAATTTTCGAAATTCGAGCAAAAAGTCGATTTTTTTTTCGTTTCACATGCATTCAAACACAAATAAAATTTTCGAAAATCAAGCAAAAAGTCGATTTTTTTTTCGTTTCACATGCAAAAATCGAGTGAAGAGTCGATTTTTTTTTCGTTTTTTCGCGTTTCACATGCTTTCAAACACAAATGAAATTTTCGAAAATCGAGTGAGGAGTCGATTTTTTTTCGTTTTTTACGCGTTTCACATGCTTTTAAACACAAATGAAATTTTCGAAAATTGAGCAAAAAGTCGAATTTTTTTTCGTTTCACATGCTTTCAAACACAAATGAAATTTTTGAAAATCGAGCAAAAAGTCGATTTGTTTTTCGTTTCACATGCAAAAATCGAGTGAAGAGTCGATTTTTTTTCGTTTTTTACGCGTTTCACATGCTTTCAAACACAATTGAAATTTTCGAAAATTGAGCAAAAAGTCGATTTTTGTTTCGTTTCACATGCAAAAATCGAGTGAAGAGTCGTTTTTTTTCGTTTTTTACGCGTTTCACATGCTTTCAAACACAAATGAAATTTTCGAAAATCAAGCAAAAAGTCGATTTTTTTTTCGCTTCACATGCTTTCAAACACAAATAAAATTTTCGAAAATCGAGCAAAAAGTCGATTTTTTTTTCGTTTCACATGCAAAAATCGAGTGAAGAGTCGATTTTTTTTTGTTTTTTACGCGTTTCACATGCTTTCAAACACAAATGAAACTTTCAAAAATTGAGTGAAGAGTCGATTTTTTTTCGTTTTTTACGCGTTTCACATGCTTTCAAACACAAATGAAATTTTCGAAAATCAAGTAAAAAGTCGATTTTGTTTTCGCTTCACATGCTTTCAAACACAATTGAAATTTTCGAAATTCGAGCAAAAAGTCGATTTTTTTTTCGTTTCACATGCATTCAAACACAAATAAAATTTTCGAAAATCAAGCAAAAAGTCGATTTTTTTTTCGTTTCACATGCAAAAATCGAGTGAAGAGTCGATTTTTTTTTTCGTTTTTTACGCGTTTCACATGCTTTCAAACACAAATGAAATTTTCGAAAATCGAGCAAAAAGTCGATTTTTTTTTCGTTTCACATGCTTTCAAACACAAATGAAATTTTCAAAAATCGAGTGGAGTCGATTTTTTTTCGTTTTTTACGCGTTTCACATGCTTTCAAACACAAATGAAATTTTCGAAAATCAAGCAAAAAGTCGATTTTTTTTCGTTTCACATGCAAAAATCGAGTGAAGAGTCGATTTTTTTTTTCGTTTTTTACGCGTTTCACATGCTTTTAAACACAAATAAAAATTTTGAAAATCAAGCAAAAAGTCGATTTTTTACGCGTTTCACATGCTTTCAAACACAAATGAAATTTTCGAAAATTGAGCAAAAAGTCGATTTTTTTTTCGTTTCACATGCAAATATCGAGTGAAGAGTCGTTTTTTTTTTGTTTTTTACGCGTTTCACATGCTTTCAAACACAAATGAAATTATCGAAAATCGAGCAAAAAGTCGATTTGTTTTTCGTTTCACATGCAAAAATCGAGTGAAGAGTCGATTTTTTTTTGTTTTTTACGCGTTTCACATGCTTTCAAACACAAATGAAATTTTCAAAAATCGAGTAGAGTCGATTTTTTTTCGTTTTTTACGCGTTTCACATGCTTTCAAACTCAAATGAAATTTTCGAAAATCAAGCAAAAAGTCGATTTTTTTTTTCGCTTCACATGCTTACAAACACAAATAAAATTTTCGAAAATCGAGCAAAAAGTCGATTTTTTTTTCGTTTCACATGCAAAAATCGAGTGAAGAGTCAATTTTTTTTTTCGTTTTTTACGCGTTTCACATGCTTTCAAACACAAATGAAATTTTCGAAAATCAAGCAAAAAGTCGATTTTTTACGCGTTTCACATGCTTTCAAACACAAATAAAATTTTCGAAAATCGAGCAACAAGTCGATTTTTTATTCGTTTCACATGCTTTCAAACATAAATGAAATTATCGAAAATCAAGCAAAAAGTCGATTTTTTTTTCGTTTCACATGCAAAAATCGAGTGAAGAGTCGATTTTTTTTCGTTTTTTACGCGTTTCACATGCTTTCAAACACAAATGAAATTTTTGAAAATCGAGCAAAAAGTCGATTTGTTTTTCGTTTCACATGCAAAAATCGAGTGAAGAGTCGATTTTTTTTCGTTTTTTACGCGTTTCACATGCTTTCAAACACAATTGAAATTTTCGAAAATTGAGCAAAAAGTCGATTTTTTTTTCGTTTCACATGCAAAAATCGAGTGAAGAGTCGTTTTTTTTCGTTTTTTACGCGTTTCACATGCTTTCAAACACAAATGAAATTTTCGAAAATCAAGCAAAAAGTCGATTTTTTTTTCGCTTCACATGCTTTCAAACACAAATAAAATTTTCGAAAATCGAGCAAAAAGTCGATTTTTTTTTCGTTTCACATGCAAAAATCGAGTGAAGAGTCGATTTTTTTTTGTTTTTTACGCGTTTCACATGCTTTCAAACACAAATGAAACTTTCAAAAATTGAGTGAAGAGTCGATTTTTTTTCGTTTTTTACGCGTTTCACATGCTTTCAAACACAAATGAAATTTTCGAAAATCAAGTAAAAAGTCGATTTTGTTTTCGCTTCACATGCTTTCAAACACAATTGAAATTTTCGAAATTCGAGCAAAAAGTCGATTTTTTTTTCGTTTCACATGCATTCAAACACAAATAAAATTTTCGAAAATCAAGCAAAAAGTCGATTTTTTTTTCGTTTCACATGCAAAAATCGAGTGAAGAGTCGATTTTTTTTTCGTTTTTTCGCGTTTCACATGCTTTCAAACACAAATGAAATTTTCGAAAATCGAGTGAGGAGTCGATTTTTTTTCGTTTTTTACGCGTTTCACATGCTTTTAAACACAAATGAAATTTTCGAAAATTGAGCAAAAAGTCGAATTTTTTTTCGTTTCACATGCTTTCAAACACAAATGAAATTTTCAAAAATCGAGCAAAAAGACGATTTTTTTTTTGTTTCACATTCTTTCAAACACAAATGAAATTTTTGAAAATCGAGCAAAAAGTAGATTTTTTTTTTCGTTTCACATGCAAAAATCGAGTGAAGAGTCGATTTTTTTTTTGTTTTTTACGCGTTTCACATGCTTTCAAACACAAATAAAATTTTCAAAAATTGAGTGAAGAGTCGATTTTTTTTCCTTTTTAACGCGTTTTACATGCTTTCAAACACAAATGAAATTTTCGAAAATCGAGCCAAAAGTCGATTTTTTTTTCGTTTCACATGCAAAAATCGAGTGAAGAGTCGATTTTTTTTTTGTTTTTACGCGTTTCACATGCTTTCAAACACAAATAAAATTTTCAAAAATTGAGTGAAGAGTCGATTTTTTTTCCTTTTTAACGCGTTTCACATGCTTTCAAACACAAATGAAATTTTTGAAAATCGAGCAAAATGTCGATTTTTTTTCGTTTCACATGCTTTCAAACACAAATGAAATTTTCAAAAATCGAGCAAAAAGTCGATTTTTTTTTTTCGTTTCACATGCTTTCAAACACAAATGAAATTTTCGAAAATCGAGCAAAAAGTCGATTATTTTTTCGTTTCACATGCTTTCAAACACAAATGAAATTTTCGAAAATCGAGCAAAAAGTCGATTTTTTTTTTCGTTTCACATGCTTTCAAACACAAATGAAATTTTCAAAAATCGAGCAAAAAGACGATTTTTTTTTTGTTTCACATGCTTTCAAACACAAATGAAATTTTCGAAAATCGAGCAAAAAGTCGATTATTTTTTTGTTTCACATGCTTTCAAACACAAATGAAATTTTCTAAAATCGAGCAAAAAGTCGATTTTTTTTTTCGTTTCACATGCTTTCAAACACAAATGAAATTTTCAAAAATCGATCAAAAAGACGATTTTTTTTTTGTTTCACATTCTTTCAAACACAAATGAAATTTTCGAAAATCGAGTGAAGAGTCGATTTTTTTTCGTTTTTTACGCGTTTCACATGCTTTCAAACACAAATAAAATTTTCAAAAATTGAGTGAAGAGTCGATTTTTTTTCCTTTTTAACGCGTTTTACATGCTTTCAAACACAAATGAAATTTTTGAAAATCGAGCAAAAAGTCGATTTTTTTTTTCGTTTCACATGCAAAAATCGAGTGAAGAGTCGATTTTTTTTTGTTTTTTACGCGTTTCACATGCTTTCAAACACAAATAAAATTTTCAAAAATTGAGTGAAGAGTCAATTTTTTTTTTCGTTTTTTACGCGTTTCACATGCTTTCAAACACAAATGAAATTTTCGAAAATCAAGCAAAAAGTCGATTTTTTACGCGTTTCACATGCTTTCAAACACAAATAAAATTTTCGAAAATCGAGCAACAAGTCGATTTTTTTTTCGTTTCACATGCTTTCAAACATAAATGAAATTATCGAAAATCAAGCAAAAAGTCGATTTGTTTTTCGTTTCACATGCAAAAATCGAGTGAAGAGTCGATTTTTTTTCGTTTTTTACGCGTTTCACATGCTTTCAAACACAAATGAAATTTTTGAAAATCGAGCAAAAAGTCGATTTGTTTTTTGTTTCACATGCAAAAATCGAGTGAAGAGTCGATTTTTTTTCGTTTTTTACGCGTTTCACATGCTTTCAAACACAAATGAAATTTTCGAAAATTGAGCAAAAAGTCGATTTTTTTTTCGTTTCACATGCAAAAATCGAGTGAAGAGTCGTTTTTTTTCGTTTTTTACGCGTTTCACATGCTTTCAAACACAAATGAAATTTTCGAAAATCAAGCAAAAAGTCGATTTTTTTTTCGCTTCACATGCTTTCAAACACAAATAAAATTTTCGAAAATCGAGCAAAAAGTCGATTTTTTTTTCGTTTCACATGCAAAAATCGAGTGAAGAGTCGATTTTTTTTTGTTTTTTACGCGTTTCACATGCTTTCAAACACAAATGAAACTTTCAAAAATTGAGTGAAGAGTCGATTTTTTTTCGTTTTTTACGCGTTTCACATGCTTTCAAACACAAATGAAATTTTCGAAAATCAAGTAAAAAGTCGATTTTGTTTTCGCTTCACATGCTTTCAAACACAATTGAAATTTTCGAAATTCGAGCAAAAAGTCGATTTTTTTTTCGTTTCACATGCATTCAAACACAAATAAAATTTTCGAAAATCAAGCAAAAAGTCGATTTTTTTTTCGTTTCACATGCAAAAATCGAGTGAAGAGTCGATTTTTTTTTCGTTTTTTCGCGTTTCACATGCTTTCAAACACAAATGAAATTTTCGAAAATCAAGCAAAAAGTCGATTTTTTTTTCGTTTCACATGCAAAAATCGAGTGAAGAGTCGATTTTTTTTCGTTTTTTACGCGTTTCACATGCTTTCAAACACAAATGAAATTTTCGAAAATCGAGTGAGGAGCCGATTTTTTTTCGTTTTTTACGCGTTTCACATGCTTTTAAACACAAATGAAATTTTCGAAAATTGAGCAAAAAGTCGAATTTTTTTTCGTTTCACATGCTTTCAAACACAAATGAAATTTTCAAAAATCGAGCAAAAAGACGATTTTTTTTTTTGTTTCACATTCTTTCAAACACAAATGAAATTTTCGAAAAACGGGCAAAAAGTCGATTTTTTTTTTCGTTTCACATGCTTTCAAACACAAATGAAATTTTCAAAAATCGAGTGAAGAGTCGATTTTTTTTCCTTTTTAATGCGTTTCACATGCTTTCAAACACAAATGAAATTTTTGAAAATCGAGCAAAAAGTCGATTTTTTTTTTCGTTTCACATGCAAAAATCGAGTGAAGAGTCGATTTTTTTTTTGTTTTTTACGCGTTTCACATGCTTTCAAACACAAATAAAATTTTCAAAAATTGAGTGAAGAGTCGATTTTTTTTCCTTTTTAACGCGTTTTACATGCTTTCAAACACAAATGAAATTTTCGAAAATCGAGCCAAAAGTCGATTTTTTTTTCGTTTCACATGCAAAAATCGAGTGAAGAGTCGATTTTTTTTTGTTTTTTACGCGTTTCACATGCTTTCAAACACAAATGAAATTTTCAAAAATTGAGTGAAGAGTCGATTTTTTTTCCTTTTTAACGCGTTTCACATGCTTTCAAACACAAATGAAATTTTCGAAAATCGAGCAAAATGTCGATTTTTTTTCGTTTCACATGCTTTCAAACACAAATGAAATTTTCAAAAATCGAGCAAAAAGTCGATTTTTTTTTTTCGTTTCACATGCTTTCAAACACAAATGAAATTTTCGAAAATCGAGCAAAAAGTCGATTATTTTTTCGTTTCACATGCTTTCAAACACAAATGAAATTTTCGAAAATCGAGCAAAAAGTCGATTTTTTTTTTCGTTTCACATGCTTTCAAACACAAATGAAATTTTCAAAAATCGAGCAAAAAGACGATTTTTTTTTTGTTTCACATGCTTTCAAACACAAATGAAATTTTCGAAAATCGAGCAAAAAGTCGATTATTTTTTTGTTTCACATGCTTTCAAACACAAATGAAATTTTCTAAAATCGAGCAAAAAGTCGATTTTTTTTTTTCGTTTCACATGCTTTCAAACACAAATGAAATTTTCAAAAATCGATCAAAAAGACGATTTTTTTTTTGTTTCACATTCTTTCAAACACAAATGAAATTTTCGAAAATCGAGTGAAGAGTCGATTTTTTTTCGTTTTTTACGCGTTTCACATGCTTTCAAACACAAATGAAATTTTCGAAAATTGAGCAAAAAGTCGAATTTTTTTTCGTTTCACATGCTTTCAAACACAAATGAAATTTTCAAAAATCGAGCAAAAAGACGATTTTTTTTTTGTTTCACATTCTTTCAAACACAAATGAAATTTTCGAAAAACGGGCAAAAAGTCGATTTTTTTTTTCGTTTCACATGCTTTCAAACACAAATGAAATTTTCAAAAATCGAGTAGAGTCGATTTTTTTTCCTTTTTAACGCGTTTCACATGCATTCAAACACAAATGAAATTTTTGAAAATCGAGCAAAATGTCGATTTTTTTTTCGTTTCACATGCATTCAAACACAAATGAAATTTTCGAAAATCGAGCAAAAAGTCGATTTTTTTTCGTTTCACATGCTTTCAAACACAAATGAAATTTTCAAAAATCGAGCAAAAAGTCGATTTTTTTTTTCGTTTCACATGCTTTCAAACACAAATGAAATTTTCGAAAATCGAGCAAAAAGTCGATTATTTTTTCGTTTCACATGCTTTCAAACACAAATGAAATTTTCGAAAATCAAGCAAAAAGTCGATTTTTTTTTCGTTTCACATGCTTTCAAACACAAATGAAATTTTCGAAAATCAAACAAAAAGTCGATTTTTTTTCGTTTCACATGCTTTCAAACACAAATGAAATTATCGAAAATCGAGCAAAAAGTCGATTTTTTTTTCGTTTCACATGCTTTCAAGCACAAATGAAATTTTCGAAAATCGAGCAAAAAGTCGATTTTTTTTTCGTTTCACATGCTTTCAAACACAAATGAAATTTTCGAAAATCGAGCAAAAAGTCGATTTTTTTTTCGTTTCACATGCTTTCAAGCACAAATAAAATTTTCGAAAATCAAGCAATAAGTCGATTTTTTTTTCGTTTCACATGCTTTCAAGCACAAATAAAATTTTCGAAAATCAAGCAAAAAGTCGATTTTTTTTTCGTTTCACATGCTTTCAAGCACAAATGAAATTTTCGAAAATCAAGCAAAAAGTCGATTTTTTTTTCGTTTCACATGCAAAATTCGAGTGAAGAGTCGATTTTTTTTTTCGTTTTTTACGCGTTTCACATGCTTTCAAACACAAATGAAATTTTCGAAAATCGAGCAAAAAGTCGATTTTTTTTTCGTTTCACATGCTTTCAAACACAAATGAAATTTTCGAAAATCAAGCAAAAAGTCGATTTTTTTTTCGTTTCACATGCTTTCAAACACAAAAGAAATTTTCGAAAATCAAACAAAAAGTCGATTTTTTTTTTCGTTTCACATGCTTTCAAACACAAATGAAATTTTCGAAAATCGAGCAAAAAGTCGATTTTTTTTTCGTTTCACATGCTTTCAAACACAAATGAAATTTTCGAAAATCGAGCGAAAAGTCGATTTTTTTTTCGTTTCACATGCTTTCAAACACAAATGAAATTTTCGAAAATCAAGCAAAAAGTCGATTTTTTTTTCGTTTCACATGCTTTCAAACACAAATGAAATTTTCGAAAATCGAGCAAAAAGTCGATTTTTTTTCGTTTCACATGCTTTCAAACACAAATGAAATTTTCGAAAATCAAGCAAAAAGTCGATTTTTTTTTCGTTTCACATGCTTTCAAACACAAAAGAAATTTTCGAAAATCAAACAAAAAGTCGATTTTTTTTTTCGTTTCACATGCTTTCAAACACAAATGAAATTTTCGAAAATCGAGCAAAAAGTCGATTTTTTTTTCGTTTCACATGCTTTCAAGCACAAATAAAATTTTCGAAAATCAAGCAAAAAGTCGATTTTTTTTTCGTATCACATGCTTTCAAACACAAATGAAATTTTCGAAAATCAAGCAAAAAGTCGATTTTTTTACGTTTCACATGCTTTCAAATACAAATAAAAATTTCGAAAATCGAGCAAAAAGTCGATTTTTTACGCGTTTCACATGCTTTTAAACACAAATGAAATTTTCGAAAATCAAGCAAAAAGTCGATTTTTTTTTCGTTTCACCAGCTTTCAAGCACAAATGAAATTTTCGAAAATCAAGCAAAAAGTCGATTTTTTTTTTCGTTTCACATGCTTTCAAGCACAAATGAAATTTTCGAAAATCAAGCAAAAAGTCGATTTTTTTTTCGTTTCACATGCTTTCAAGCACAAATGAAATTTTCGAAAATCAAGCAAAAAGTCGATTTTTTTTTCGTTTTACATGCAAAATTCGAGTGAAGAGTCGATTTTTTTTTTCGTTTTTTACGCGTTTCACATGCTTTCAAACACAAATGAAATTTTCGAAAATCGAGCAAAAAGTCGATTTTTTTTTCGTTTCACATGCTTTCAAGCACAAATGAAATTTTCGAAAATCAAGCAAAAAGTCGATTTTTTTTTCGTTTCACATGCAAAAATCGAGTGAAGAGTCGATTTTTTTTTTTCGTTTTTTACGCGTTTCACATGCTTTCAAACACAAATGAAATTTTCGAAAATCGAGCAAAAAGTCGATTTTTTTTCGTTTCACATGCTATCAAACACAAATGAAATTTTCGAAAATCAAGCAAAAAGTCGATTTTTTTTTCGTTTCACATGCTTTCAAACACAAATGAAATTTTCGAAAATCGAGCGAAAAGTCGATTTTTTTTTCGTTTCACATGCTTTCAAGCACAAATGAAATTTTCGAAAATCGAGCAAAAAGTCGATTTTTTTTCGTTTCACATGCTATCAAACACAAATGAAATTTTCGAAAATCAAGCAAAAAGTCGATTTTTTTTTCGTTTCACATGCTTTCAAACACAAATGAAATTTTCGAAAATCAAACAAAAAGTCGATTTTTTTTCGTTTCACATGCTTTCAAACACAAATGAAATTTTCGAAAATCGAGCAAAAAGTCGATTTTTTTTTTCGTTTCACATGCTTTCAAACACAAATGAAATTTTCGAAAATCGAGCGAAAAGTCGATTTTTTTTTCGTTTCACATGCTTTCAAACACAAATGAAATTTTCGAAAATCGAGCGAAAAGTCGATTTTTTTTTCGTTTCACATGCTTTCAAGCACAAATGAAATTTTCGAAAATCAAGCAAAAAGTCGATTTTTTTTTCGTTTCACATGCTTTCAAGCACAAATGAAATTTTCGAAAATCAAGCAAAAAGTCGATTTTTTTTTCGTTTTACATGCAAAATTCGAGTGAAGAGTCGATTTTTTTTTTTCGTTTTTTACGCGTTTCACATGCTTTCAAACACAAATGAAATTTTCGAAAATCGAGCAAAAAGTCGATTTTTTTTTCGTTTCACATGCTTTCAAGCACAAATGAAATTTTCGAAAATCAAGCAAAAAGTCGATTTTTTTTTCGTTTCACATGCAAAAATCGAGTGAAGAGTCGATTTTTTTTTTCGTTTTTTACGCGTTTCACATTCTTTCAAACACAAATGAAATTTTCGAAAATCGAGCAAAAAGTCGATTTTTTTTCGTTTCACATGCTATCAAACACAAATGAAATTTTCGAAAATCAAGCAAAAAGTCGATTTTTTTTTCGTTTCACATGCTTTCAAACACAAATGAAATTTTCGAAAATCGAGCGAAAAGTCGATTTTTTTTTCGTTTCACATGCTTTCAAGCACAAATGAAATTTTCGAAAATCGAGCAAAAAGTCGATTTTTTTTCGTTTCACATGCTATCAAACACAAATGAAATTTTCGAAAATCAAGCAAAAAGTCGATTTTTTTTTCGTTTCACATGCTTTCAAACACAAATGAAATTTTCGAAAATCAAACAAAAAGTCGATTTTTTTTCGTTTCACATGCTTTCAAACACAAATGAAATTTTCGAAAATCGAGCAAAAAGTCGATTTTTTTTTCGTTTCACATGCTTTCAAACACAAATGAAATTTTCGAAAATCGAGCGAAAAGTCGATTTTTTTTTCGTTTCACATGCTTTCAAACACAAATGAAATTTTCGAAAATCGAGCGAAAAGTCGATTTTTTTTTCGTTTCACATGCTTTCAAGCACAAATGAAATTTTCGAAAATCAAGCAAAAAGTCGATTTTTTTTTCGTTTCACATGCTTTCAAGCACAAATGAAATTTTCGAAAATCAAGCAAAAAGTCGATTTTTTTTTCGTTTTACATGCAAAATTCGAGTGAAGAGTCGATTTTTTTTTTCGTTTTTTACGCGTTTCACATGCTTTCAAACACAAATGAAATTTTCGAAAATCGAGCAAAAAGTCGATTTTTTTTTCGTTTCACATGCTTTCAAGCACAAATGAAATTTTCGAAAATCAAGCAAAAAGTCGATTTTTTTTTCGTTTCACATGCAAAAATCGAGTGAAGAGTCGATTTTTTTTTTCGTTTTTTACGCGTTTCACATGCTTTCAAACACAAATGAAATTTTCGAAAATCGAGCAAAAAGTCGATTTTTTTTTCGTTTCACATGCTTTCAAGCACAAATGAAATTTTCGAAAATCAAGCAAAAAGTCGATTTTTTTTTCGTTTCACATGCTTTCAAACACAAATGAAATTTTCGAAAATCAAACAAAAAGTCGATTTTTTTTTTCGTTTCACATGCTTTCAAGCACAAATGAAATTTTCGAAAATCAAGCAAAAAGTCGATTTTTTTTTTCGTTTCACATGCTTTCAAACACAAATGAAATTTTCGAAAATCGAGCGAAAAGTCGATTTTTTTTCGTTTCACATGCTTTCAAGCACAAAAGAAATTTTCGAAAATCGAGCAAAAAGTCGATTTTTTTTCGTTTCACATGCTATCAAACACAAATGAAATTTTCGAAAATCAAGCAAAAAGTCGATTTTTTTTTCGTTTCACATGCTTTCAAACACAAATGAAATTTTCGAAAATCGAGCGAAAAGTCGATTTTTTTTTCGTTTCACATGCTTTCAAGCACAAATGAAATTTTCGAAAATCGAGCAAAAAGTCGATTTTTTTTCGTTTCACATGCTATCAAACACAAATGAAATTTTCGAAAATCAAGCAAAAAGTCGATTTTTTTTCGTTTCACATGCTTTCAAACACAAATGAAATTTTCGAAAATCAAACAAAAAGTCGATTTTTTTTCGTTTCACATGCTTTCAAACACAAATGAAATTTTCGAAAATCGAGCAAAAAGTCGATTTTTTTTTCGTTTCACATGCTTTCAAACACAAATGAAATTTTCGAAAATCGAGCAAAAAGTCGATTTTTTTTTCGTTTCACATGCTTTCAAGCACAAATGAAATTTTCGAAAATCGAGCGAAAAGTCGATTTTTTTTTCGTTTCACATGCTTTCAAACACAAATGAAATTTTCGAAAATCGAGCAAAAAGTCGATTTTTTTTTCGTTTCACATGCTTTCAAACACAAATGAAATTTTCGAAAATCGAGCGAAAAGTCGATTTTTTTTTTCGTTTCACATGCTTTCAAGCACAAATGAAATTTTCGAAAATCGAGCAAAAAGTCGATTTTTTTTTCGTTTCGCATGCTATCAAACACAAATGAAATTTTCGAAAATCAAGCAAAAAGTCGATTTTTTTTTCGTTTCACATGCTTTCAAACACAAATGAAATTTTCGAAAATCGAGCGAAAAGTCGATTTTTTTTTCGTTTCACATGCTTTCAAGCACAAATGAAATTTTCGAAAATCGAGCAAAAAGTCGATTTTTTTTCGTTTCACATGCTATCAAACACAAATAAAATTTTCGAAAATCAAGCAAAAAGTCGATTTTTTTTCGTTTCACATGCTTTCAAACACAAATGAAATTTTCGAAAATCGAGCAAAAAGTCGATTTTTTTTCGTTTCACATGCTTTCAAACACAAATGAAATTTTCGAAAATCGAGCAAAAAGTCGATTTTTTTTTCGTTTCACATGCTTTCAAGCACAAATGAAATTTTCGAAAATCGAGCAAAAAGTCGATTTTTTTTTCGTTTCACATGCTTTCAAACACAAATGAAATTTTCGAAAATCGAGCAAAAAGTCGATTTTTTTTCGTTTCACATGCTATCAAACACAAATGAAATTTTCGAAAATCAAGCTAAAAGTCGATTTTTTTTTCGTTTCACATGCTTTCAAACACAAATGAAATTTTCGAAAATCAAACAAAAAGTCGGTTTTTTTTTTTCGTTTCACATGCTTTCAAACACAAATGAAATTTTCGAAAATCGAGCAAAAAGTCGATTTTTTTTTCGTTTCACATGCTTTCAAGCACAAATGAAATTTTCGAAAATCAAGCAAAAAGTCGATTTTTTTTTTCGTTTCACATGCTTTCAAACACAAATGAAATTTTCGAAAATCGAGCAAAAAGTCGATTTTTTTTTTCGTTTCACATGCTTTCAAACACAAATGAAATTTTCAAAAATCGAGTGAAGAGTCAATTTTTTTTTGATTTTTACGCGTTTCACATGCTTTCAAACACAAATGAAATTTTCGAAAATCGAGCAAAAAGTCGATTTTTTTTCGTTTCACATGCTTTCAAACACAAATGAAATTTTCGAAAATCGAGCAAAAAGTCGATTTTTTTTCGTTTCACATGCTTTCAAACACAAATGAAATTTTCGAAAATCGAGCAAAAAGTCGATTTTTTTTTCGTTTCACATGCTTTCAAACACAAATGAAATTTTCGAAAATCAAGCAAAAAGTCGATTTTTTTTCGTTTCACATGCTTTCAAACACAAATGAAATTTTCGAAAATCAAGCAAAAAGTCGATTTTTTTTCGTTTCACATGCTTTCAAACACAAATGAAATTTTCGAAAATCAAGCAAAAAGTCGATTTTTTTTTTCGTTTCAAACACAAATGAAATTTTCAAAAATCGAGTGAAGAGTCAATTTTTTTTTGTTTTTTACGCGTTTCACATGCTTTCAAACACAAATGAAATTTTCGAAAATCGAGCAAAAAGTCGATTTTTTTTCGTTTCACATGCTTTCAAACACAAATGAAATTTTCGAAAATCGAGTGAAGAGTCGATTTTTTTTTTCGAAAAGTTTCACATGCAAAAATCGAGTGAAGAGTCGATTTTTTTTTTTCGTTTCACATGCTTTCAAACACAAATGAAATTTTCAAAAATCGAGTGAAGAGTCAATTTTTTTTTTGTTTTTTACGCGTTTCACATGCTTTCAAACACAAATGAAATTTTCGAAAATCGAGCAAAAAGTCGATTTTTTTTCGTTTCACATGCTTTCAAACACAAATGAAATTTTCGAAAATCGAGCAAAAAGTCGATTTTTTTTCGTTTCACATGCTTTCAAACACAAATGAAATTTTCGAAAATCGAGCAAAAAGTCGATTTTTTTTTCGTTTCACATGCTTTCAAACACAAATGAAATTTTTGAAAATCAAGCAAAAAGTCGATTTTTTTTCGTTTCACATGCTTTCAAACACAAATGAAATTTTCGAAAATCAAGCAAAAAGTCGATTTTTTTTTGTTTCACATGCTTTCAAACACAAATGAAATTTTCGAAAATCAAGCAAAAAGTCGATTTTTTTTTTCGTTTCACATGCTTTCAAACACAAATGAAATTTTCAAAAATCGAGTGAAGAGTCAATTTTTTTTTGTTTTTTACGCGTTTCACATGCTTTCAAACACAAATAAAATTTTCGAAAATCGAGCAAAAAGTCGATTTTTTTTCGTTTCACATGCTTTCAAACACAAATGAAATTTTTGAAAATCGAGCAAAAAGTCGATTTTTTTTTCGTTTCACATGCTTTCAAAC
The DNA here is from genome assembly GCA_963932245.1 of Tachinus rufipes. Classification (NCBI taxonomy): domain Eukaryota; kingdom Metazoa; phylum Arthropoda; class Insecta; order Coleoptera; family Staphylinidae; genus Tachinus; species Tachinus rufipes. Next base: position 82,570,468 of record OZ010747.1, on the reverse strand, counting down.
ACAAATGAAATTTTCGAAAATCAAGCAAAAAGTCGATTTTTTTTCGTTTCACATGCTTTCAAACACAAATGAAATTTTCGAAAATCAAGCAAAAAGTCGATTTTTTTTCGTTTCACATGCTTTCAAACACAAATGAAATTTTCGAAAATCAAGCAAAAAGTCGATTTTTTTTTTCGTTTCACATGCTTTCAAACACAAATGAAATTTTCAAAAATCGAGTGAAGAGTCAATTTTTTTTTTGTTTTTTACGCGTTTCACATGCTTTCAAACACAAATAAAATTTTCGAAAATCGAGCAAAAACTCGATTTTTTTTCGTTTCACATGCTTTCAAACACAAATGAAATTTTCGAAAATCAAGCAAAAAGTCGATTGTTTTTCGTTTCACATGCAAAAATCGAGTGAAGAGTCGGTTTTTTTTCTCTTTTTTTACGCGTTTCACATGCTTTCAAACACAAATGAAATTTTCGAAAATCGAGCGAAAAGTCGATTTTTTTTTCGTTTCACATGCTTTCAAACATAAATGAAATTTTCGAAAATCAAGCAAAAAGTCGATTTTTTTTTCGTTTCACATGCAAAAATCGAGTGAAAAGTCGATTTTTTTTTTCGTTTTTTACGCGTTTCACATGCTTTCAAACACAAATGAAATTTTTGAAAATCAAGAAAAAAGTCGATTTTTTTTTTGTTTCACATGCAAAAATCGAGTGAAGACTCGATTTTTTTTTTCGTTTTTTACGCGTTTCACATGCTTTCAAACACAATTGAAATTTTGGAAAATCAAGCAAAAAGTCGATTATTTTTTCGTTTCACATGCTTTCAAACACAAATGAAATTTTCGAAAATCGAGTGAAGAGTCGATTTTTTTTTTCGTTTTTTACGCGTTTTACATGCTTTCAAACACAAATGAAATTTTCGAAAATCAAGCAAAAAGTCGATTTTTCTTTCGTTTCACATGCAAAAATCGAGTGAAGAGTCGATTTTTTTTTCGTTTTTTACGCGTTTCACATGCTTTCAAACACAAATGAAATTTTCAAAAATCAAGCAAAAAGTCGATTTTTTTTCGTTTCACATGCTTTCAAACACAAATGAAATTTTCGAAAATCGAGCAAAAAGTCGATTTTTTTTTCGTTTCACATGCTTTCAAACACAAATGAAAATTTTGAAAATCGAGTGAAGAGTCGATTTTTTTTTGTTTTTTACGCGTTTCACATGCTTTCAAACACAAATGAAATTTTCGAAAATCAAGCAAAAAGTCGATTTTGTTTTTCGTTTCACATGCTTTCAAGCACAAATGAAATTTTCGAAAATCAAGCAAAAAGTCGATTTTTTTTTCGTTTCACATGCTTTCAAACTCAAATGAAATTTTCGAAAATCGAGCAAAAAGTCGATTTTTTTACGCGTTTCACATGCTTTCAAACACAAAAATGAAATTTTCGAAAATCAAGCAAAAAGTCGATTTTTTTTTTCGTTTCACATGCTTTCAAACAAATGAAATTTTCGAAAATCGAGCAAAAAGTCGATTTTTTTTCGTTTCACATGCAAAAATCGAGTGAAGAGTCGATTTTTTTTTTTTTCGTATTTTACGCGGTTCACATGCTTTCAAACACAAATGAAATTTTCGAAAATCAAGCAAAAAGTCGATTTTTTTTCGTTTCACATGCTTTCAAACAAATGAAATTTTCGAAAATCGAGCAAAAAGTCGATTTTTTTTCGTTTCACATGCAAAAATCGAGTGAAAAGTCGATTTTTTTTTTCGTTTTTTACGCGTTTCACATGGTTTCAAACACAAATGAAATTTTCGAAAATCAAGCAAAAAGTCGATTTTTTTTTCGTTTCACATGCTTTCAAACACAAATGAAATTTTCGAAAATCAAGCAAAAAGTCGATTTTTTTTTCGTTTCACATGCTTTCAAACACAAATGAAAATTTTGAAAATCGAGTGAAGAGTCGATTTTTTTTCGTTTTTTTTCGCGTATCAGATGCTTTCAAACACAAATGAAATTTTCGAAAATCAAGCAAAAAGTCGATTTTTTTTTCGTTTCACATGCTTTCAAACACAAATGAAATTTTCGAAAATCGAGCAAAAAGTCGATTTTTTTTTCGTTTCACATGCTTTCAAACAGAAATGAAATTTTTGAAAATCAAGCAAAAAGTCGATTTTTTTTTCGTTTCACATGCTTTCAAGCACAAATGAAATTTTCGAAAATCAAGCAAAAAGTCGATTTTTTTTTTCGTTTCACATGTTTTCAAACACAAATGAAATTTTCGAAAATCGAGCAAAAAGTCGATTTTTTTACGCGTTTCACATGCTTTCAAACACAAATGAAATTTTCGAAAATCAAGCAAAAAGTCGATTTTTTTTTCGTTTCACATGCTTTCAAACACAAATGAAATTTCCGAAAATCAAGCAAAAAGTCGATTTTTTTTTCGTTTCACATGCTTTCAAACAAATGAAATTTTCGAAAATCGAGCAAAAAGTCGATTTTTTTTTTCGTTTCACATGTTTTCAAACACAAATGAAATTTTCGAAAATCGAGCAAAAAGTCGATTTTTTTACGCGTTTCACATGCTTTCAAACACAAATGAAATTTTCGAAAATCAAGCAAAAAGTCGATTTTTTTTTCGTTTCACATGCTTTCAAACACAAATGAAATTTTCGAAAATCGAGCAAAAAGTCGATTTTTTTTTCGTTTCACATGCTTTCAAACAGAAATGAAATTTTTGAAAATCAAGCAAAAAGTCGATTTTTTTTTCGTTTCACATGCTTTCAAGCACAAATGAAATTTTCGAAAATCAAGCAAAAAGTCGATTTTTTTTTTCGTTTCACATGTTTTCAAACACAAATGAAATTTTCGAAAATCGAGCAAAAAGTCGATTTTTTTACGCGTTTCACATGCTTTCAAACACAAATGAAATTTTCGAAAATCAAGCAAAAAGTCGATTTTTTTTTCGTTTCACATGCTTTCAAACACAAATGAAATTTTCAAAAATCGAGTGAAGAGTCAATTTTTTTTTTTGTTTTTTACGCGTTTCACATGCTTTCAAACACAAATGAAATTTTCGAAAATCGAGCAAAAAGTCGATTTTTTTTCGTTTCACATGCTTTCAAACACAAATGAAATTTTCGAAAATCGAGCAAAAAGTCGATTTTTTTTCGTTTCACATGCTTTCAAACACAAATGAAATTTTCGAAAATCGAGCAAAAAGTCGATTTTTTTTTCGTTTCACATGCTTTCAAACACAAATGAAATTTTTGAAAATCAAGCAAAAAGTCGATTTTTTTTCGTTTCACATGCTTTCAAACACAAATGAAATTTTCGAAAATCGAGTGAAGAGTCGATTTTTTTTTTCGTTTTTTACGCGTTTCACATGCTTTCAAGCACAAATGAAATTTTCGAAAATCGAGCAAAAAGTCGATTTTTTTACGCGTTTCACATGCTTTCAAACACAAATGAAATTTTCGAAAATCAAGCAAAAAGTCGATTTTTTTTTCGTTTCACATGCTTTCAAACACAAATGAAATTTTCGAAAATCGAGCAAAAAGTCGATTTTTTTTTCGTTTCACATGCTTTCAAACACAAATGAAATTTTCGAAAATCAAGCAAAAAGTCGATTTTTTTTTCGTTTCACATGCTTTCAAACAAATGAAATTTTCGAAAATCGAGCAAAAAGTCGATTTTTTTTTCGTTTCACATGCTTTCAAGCACAAATGAAATTTTCGAAAATCAAGCAAAAAGTCGATTTTTTTTTTCGTTTCACATGTTTTCAAACACAAATGAAATTTTCGAAAATCGAGCAAAAAGTCGATTTTTTTACGCGTTTCACATGCTTTCAAACACAAATGAAATTTTCGAAAATCAAGCAAAAAGTCGATTTTTTTTTCGTTTCACATGCTTTCAAACACAAATGAAATTTCCGAAAATCAAGCAAAAAGTCGATTTTTTTTTCGTTTCACATGCTTTCAAACAAATGAAATTTTCGAAAATCGAGCAAAAAGTCGATTTTTTTTCGTTTCACATGCTTTCAAACACAAATGAAATTTTCGAAAATCGAGTGAAGAGTCGATTTTTTTTTTCGTTTTTTACGCGTTTCACATGCTTTCAAACACAAATGAAATTTTCGAAAATCAAGCAAAAAGTCGATTTTTTTTTCGTTTCACATGCTTTCAAACACAAATGAAAGTTTCGAAAATCAAGCAAAAAGTCGATTTTTTTTCGTTTCACATGCTTTCAAGCACAAATGAAATTTTCGAAAATCGAGTGAAGAGTCGATTTTTTTTTTCGTTTTTTACGCGTTTCACATGCTTTCAAACACAAATGAAATTTTCGAAAATCAAGCAAAAAGTCGATTTTTTTTTCGTTTCACATGCTTTCAAACACAAATGAAAATTTTGAAAATCGAGTGAAGAGTCGATTTTTTTTCGTTTTTTACGCGTTTCACATGCTTTCAAACAGAAATGAAATTTTCGAAAATCAAGCAAAAAGTCGATTTTTTTTTCGTTTCACATGCTTTCAAGCACAAATGAAATTTTCGAAAATCGAGCAAAAAGTCGATTTTTTTACGCGTTTCACATGCTTTCAAACACAAATGAAATTTTCGAAAATCAAGCAAAAAGTCGATTTTTTTTTCGTTTCACATGCTTTCAAACACAAATGAAATTTTCGAAAATCGAGCAAAAAGTCGATTTTTTTTTCGTTTCACATGCTTTCAAACACAAATGAAATTTTCGAAAATCAAGCAAAAAGTCGATTTTTTTTTCGTTTCACATGCTTTCAAACAAATGAAATTTTCGAAAATCGAGCAAAAAGTCGATTTTTTTTTCGTTTCACATGCTTTCAAACACAAATGAAATTTTCGAAAATCAAGCAAAAAGTCGATTTTTTTTTTCGTTTCACATGCTTTCAAACACAAATGAAATTTTCAAAAATCGAGTGAAGAGTCAATTTTTTTTTGTTTTTTACGCGTTTCACATGCTTTCAAACACAAATAAAATTTTCGAAAATCGAGCAAAAAGTCGATTTTTCTTTCGTTTCACATGCAAAAATCGAGTGAAGAGTCGATTTTTTTTTTCGTTTTTTACGCGTTTCACATGCTTTCAAACACAAATGAAATTTTCGAAAATCAAGCAAAAAGTCGATTTTTTTTTTCGTTTCACATGCTTTCAAACACAAATGAAATTTTCAAAAATCGAGTGAAGAGTCGATTTTTTTTTTCGTTTTTTACGCGTTTCACATGCTTTCAAACACAAATGAAATTTTCGAAAAACAAGCAAAAAGTCGATTTTTCTTTCGTTTCACATGCAAAAATCGAGTGAAGAGTCGATTTTTTTTTCGTTTTTTACGCGTTTCACATGCTTTCAAACACAAATGAAATTTTCGAAAATCAAGCAAAAAGTCGATTTTTTTTTCGTTTCACATGCAAAATTCGAGTGAAGAGTCAATTTTTTTTTGTTTTTTACGCGTTTCACATGCTTTCAAACACAAATGAAATTTTCGAAAATCGAGCAAAAAGTCGATTTTTTTTCGTTTCACATGCTTTCAAACACAAATGAAATTTTCGAAAATCGAGCAAAAAGTCGATTTTTTTTTCGTTTCACATGCTTTCAAACACAAATGAAATTTTCGAAAATCAAGCAAAAAGTCGATTTTTTTTCGTTTCACATGCTTTCAAACACAAATGAAATTTTCGAAAATCAAGCAAAAAGTCGATTTTTTTTTTCGTTTCACATGCTTTCAAACACAAATGAAATTTTCAAAAATCGAGTGAAGAGTCAATTTTTTTTTGTTTTTTACGCGTTTCACATGCTTTCAAACACAAATAAAATTTTCGAAAATCGAGCAAAAAGTCGATTTTTTTTCGTTTCACATGCTTTCAAACACAAATGAAATTTTCGAAAATCAAGCAAAAAGTCGATTTTTTTTCGTTTCACATGCTTTCAAACACAAATGAAATTTTCGAAAATCAAGCAAAAAGTCGATTTTTTTTTTCGTTTCAAACACAAATGAAATTTTCAAAAATCGAGTGAAGAGTCAATTTTTTTTTGTTTTTTACGCGTTTCACATGCTTTCAAACACAAATGAAATTTTCGAAAATCGAGCAAAAAGTCGATTTTTTTTCGTTTCACATGCTTTCAAACACAAATGAAATTTTCGAAAATCGAGTGAAGAGTCGATTTTTTTTTCGAAAAGTTTCACATGCAAAAATCGAGTGAAGAGTCGATTTTTCTTTTTCGTTTCACATGCTTTCAAACACAAATGAAATTTTCAAAAATCGAGTGAAGAGTCAATTTTTTTTTGTTTTTTACGCGTTTCACATGCTTTCAAACACAAATGAAATTTTCGAAAATCGAGCAAAAAGTCGATTTTTTTTCGTTTCACATGCTTTCAAACACAAATGAAATTTTCGAAAATCGAGCAAAAAGTCGAATTTTTTTCGTTTCACATGCTTTCAAACACAAATGAAATTTTCGAAAATCGAGCAAAAAGTCGATTTTTTTTTTCGTTTCACATGCTTTCAAACACAAATGAAATTTTTGAAAATCAAGCAAAAAGTCGATTTTTTTTCGTTTCACATGCTTTCAAACACAAATGAAATTTTCGAAAATCAAGCAAAAAGTCGATTTTTTTTTGTTTCACATGCTTTCAAACACAAATGAAATTTTCGAAAATCAAGCAAAAAGTCGATTTTTTTTTTCGTTTCACATGCTTTCAAACACAAATGAAATTTTCAAAAATCGAGTGAAGAGTCAATTTTTTTTTGTTTTTTACGCGTTTCACATGCTTTCAAACACAAATAAAATTTTCGAAAATCGAGCAAAAAGTCGATTTTTTTTCGTTTCACATGCTTTCAAACACAAATGAAATTTTTGAAAATCGAGCAAAAAGTCGATTTTTTTTTTCGTTTCACATGCTTTCAAACACAAATGAAATTTTCGAAAATCAAGCAAAAAGTCGATTTTTTTTCGTTTCACATGCTTTCAAACACAAATGAAATTTTCGAAAATCAAGCAGAAAGTCGTTTTTTTTTCGTTTCACATGCTTTCAAACACAAATGAAATTTTCGAAAATCAAGCAAAAAGTCGATTTTTTTTTTTTCGTTTCACATGCTTTCAAACACAAATGAAATTTTCAAAAATCGAGTGAAGAGTCAATTTTTTTTTTGTTTTTTACGCGTTTCACATGCTTTCAAACACAAATAAAATTTTCGAAAATCGAGCAAAAAGTCGATTTTTTTTCGTATCACATGCTTTCAAACACAAATGAAATTTTCGAAAATCAAGCAAAAAGTCGATTTTTTTTTCGTTTCACATGCAAAAATCGAGTGAAGAGTCGGTTTTTTTTCTCTTTTTTTACGCGTTTCACATGCTTTCAAACACAAATGAAATTTTCGAAAATCGAGCGAAAAGTCGATTTTTTTTTCGTTTCACATGCTTTCAAACACAAATGAAATTTTCGAAAATCAAGCAAAAAGTCGATTTTTTTTTCGTTTCACATGCAAAAATCGAGTGAAAAGTCGATTTTTTTTTTCGTTTTTTACGCGTTTCACATGCTTTCAAACACAAATGAAATTTTTGAAAATTAAGAAAAAAGTCGATTTTTTTTTCGTTTCACATGCAAAAATCGAGTGAAGAGTCGATTTTTTTTTTCGTTTTTTACGCGTTTCACATGCTTTCAAACACAAATGAAATTTTCGAAAATCGAGCGAAAAGTCGATTTTTTTTTCGTTTCACATGCTTTCAAACACAATTGAAATTTTCGAAAATCAAGCAAAAAGTCGATTATTTTTTCGTTTCACATGCTTTCAAACACAAATGAAATTTTCGAAAATCGAGTGAAGAGTCGATTTTTTTTTTTCGTTTTTTACGCGTTTTACATGCTTTCAAACACAAATGAAATTTTCGAAAATCAAGCAAAAAGTCGATTTTTCTTTCGTTTCACATGCAAAAATCGAGTGAAGAGTCGATTTTTTTTTCGTTTTTTACGCGTTTCACATGCTTTCAAACACAAATGAAATTTTCGAAAATCAAGCAAAAAGTCGATTTTTTTTTTCGTTTCACATGCTTTCAAACACAAATAAAATTTTCAAAAATCGAGTGAAGAGTCAATTTTTTTTTGTTTTTTACGCGTTTCACATGCTTTCAAACACAAATGAAATTTTCGAAAATCGAGCAAAAAGTCGATTTTTTTTCGTTTCACATGCTTTCAAACACAAATGAAATTTTCGAAAATCGAGTGAAGAGTCGATTTTTTTTTTCGAAAAGTTTCACATGCAAAAATCGAGTGAAGAGTCGATTTTTTTTTTTCGTTTCACATGCTTTCAAACACAAATGAAATTTTCAAAAATCGAGTGAAGAGTCAATTTTTTTTTTGTTTTTTACGCGTTTCACATGCTTTCAAACACAAATGAAATTTTCGAAAATCGAGCAAAAAGTCGATTTTTTTTCGTTTCACATGCTTTCAAACACAAATGAAATTTTCGAAAATCGAGCAAAAAGTCGATTTTTTTTCGTTTCACATGCTTTCAAACACAAATGAAATTTTCGAAAATCGAGCAAAAAGTCGATTTTTTTTTCGTTTCACATGCTTTCAAACACAAATGAAATTTTTGAAAATCAAGCAAAAAGTCGATTTTTTTTCGTTTCACATGCTTTCAAACACAAATGAAATTTTCGAAAATCAAGCAAAAAGTCGATTTTTTTTTGTTTCACATGCTTTCAAACACAAATGAAATTTTCGAAAATCAAGCAAAAAGTCGATTTTTTTTTCGTTTCACATGCTTTCAAACACAAATGAAATTTTCAAAAATCGAGTGAAGAGTCAATTTTTTTTTGTTTTTTACGCGTTTCACATGCTTTCAAACACAAATAAAATTTTCGAAAATCGAGCAAAAAGTCGATTTTTTTTCGTTTCACATGCTTTCAAACACAAATGAAATTTTTGAAAATCGAGCAAAAAGTCGATTTTTTTTTCGTTTCACATGCTTTCAAACACAAATGAAATTTTCGAAAATCAAGCAAAAAGTCGATTTTTTTTCGTTTCACATGCTTTCAAACACAAATGAAATTTTCGAAAATCAAGCAAAAAGTCGATTTTTTTTTCGTTTCACATGCTTTCAAACACAAATGAAATTTTCGAAAATCAAGCAAAAAGTCGATTTTTTTTTTCGTTTCACATGCTTTCAAACACAAATGAAATTTTCAAAAATCGAGTGAAGAGTCAATTTTTTTTTTGTTTTTTACGCGTTTCACATGCTTTCAAACACAAATAAAATTTTCGAAAATCGAGCAAAAACTCGATTTTTTTTCGTTTCACATGCTTTCAAACACAAATGAAATTTTCGAAAATCAAGCAAAAAGTCGATTGTTTTTCGTTTCACATGCAAAAATCGAGTGAAGAGTCGGTTTTTTTCTCTTTTTTTACGCGTTTCACATGCTTTCAAACACAAATGAAATTTTCGAAAATCGAGCGAAAAGTCGATTTTTTTTTCGTTTCACATGCTTTCAAACATAAATGAAATTTTCGAAAATCAAGCAAAAAGTCGATTTTTTTTTCGTTTCACATGCAAAATCGAGTGAAAAGTCGATTTTTTTTTTCGTTTTTTACGCGTTTCACATGCTTTCAAACACAAATGAAATTTTTGAAAATCAAGAAAAAAGTCGATTTTTTTTTTGTTTCACATGCAAAAATCGAGTGAAGACTCGATTTTTTTTTTCGTTTTTTACGCGTTTCACATGCTTTCAAACACAATTGAAATTTTGGAAAATCAAGCAAAAAGTCGATTATTTTTTCGTTTCACATGCTTTCAAACACAAATGAAATTTTCGAAAATCGAGTGAAGAGTCGATTTTTTTTTTCGTTTTTTACGCGTTTTACATGCTTTCAAACACAAATGAAATTTTCGAAAATCAAGCAAAAAGTCGATTTTTCTTTCGTTTCACATGCAAAAATCGAGTGAAGAGTCGATTTTTTTTTCGTTTTTTACGCGTTTCACATGCTTTCAAACACAAATGAAATTTTCAAAAATCAAGCAAAAAGTCGATTTTTTTTCGTTTCACATGCTTTCAAACACAAATGAAATTTTCGAAAATCGAGCAAAAAGTCGATTTTTTTTTCGTTTCACATGCTTTCAAACACAAATGAAAATTTTGAAAATCGAGTGAAGAGTCGATTTTTTTTTGTTTTTTACGCGTTTCACATGCTTTCAAACACAAATGAAATTTTCGAAAATCAAGCAAAAAGTCGATTTTGTTTTTCGTTTCACATGCTTTCAAGCACAAATGAAATTTTCGAAAATCAAGCAAAAAGTCGATTTTTTTTTCGTTTCACATGCTTTCAAACTCAAATGAAATTTTCGAAAATCGAGCAAAAAGTCGATTTTTTTACGCGTTTCACATGCTTTCAAACACAAAAATGAAATTTTCGAAAATCAAGCAAAAAGTCGATTTTTTTTTTCGTTTCACATGCTTTCAAACAAATGAAATTTTCGAAAATCGAGCAAAAAGTCGATTTTTTTTCGTTTCACATGCAAAAATCGAGTGAAGAGTCGATTTTTTTTTTTTTTCGTATTTTACGCGGTTCACATGCTTTCAAACACAAATGAAATTTTCGAAAATCAAGCAAAAAGTCGATTTTTTTTCGTTTCACATGCTTTCAAACAAATGAAATTTTCGAAAATCGAGCAAAAAGTCGATTTTTTTTCGTTTCACATGCAAAAATCGAGTGAAAAGTCGATTTTTTTTTTCGTTTTTTACGCGTTTCACATGGTTTCAAACACAAATGAAATTTTCGAAAATCAAGCAAAAAGTCGATTTTTTTTTCGTTTCACATGCTTTCAAACACAAATGAAATTTTCGAAAATCAAGCAAAAAGTCGATTTTTTTTTCGTTTCACATGCTTTCAAACACAAATGAAAATTTTGAAAATCGAGTGAAGAGTCGATTTTTTTTCGTTTTTTTTCGCGTATCAGATGCTTTCAAACACAAATGAAATTTTCGAAAATCAAGCAAAAAGTCGATTTTTTTTTCGTTTCACATGCTTTCAAACACAAATGAAATTTTCGAAAATCGAGCAAAAAGTCGATTTTTTTTTCGTTTCACATGCTTTCAAACAGAAATGAAATTTTTGAAAATCAAGCAAAAAGTCGATTTTTTTTTCGTTTCACATGCTTTCAAGCACAAATGAAATTTTCGAAAATCAAGCAAAAAGTCGATTTTTTTTTTCGTTTCACATGTTTTCAAACACAAATGAAATTTTCGAAAATCGAGCAAAAAGTCGATTTTTTTACGCGTTTCACATGCTTTCAAACACAAATGAAATTTTCGAAAATCAAGCAAAAAGTCGATTTTTTTTTCGTTTCACATGCTTTCAAACACAAATGAAATTTCCGAAAATCAAGCAAAAAGTCGATTTTTTTTTCGTTTCACATGCTTTCAAACAAATGAAATTTTCGAAAATCGAGCAAAAAGTCGATTTTTTTTTTCGTTTCACATGTTTTCAAACACAAATGAAATTTTCGAAAATCGAGCAAAAAGTCGATTTTTTTACGCGTTTCACATGCTTTCAAACACAAATGAAATTTTCGAAAATCAAGCAAAAAGTCGATTTTTTTTTCGTTTCACATGCTTTCAAACACAAATGAAATTTTCGAAAATCGAGCAAAAAGTCGATTTTTTTTTCGTTTCACATGCTTTCAAACAGAAATGAAATTTTTGAAAATCAAGCAAAAAGTCGATTTTTTTTTCGTTTCACATGCTTTCAAGCACAAATGAAATTTTCGAAAATCAAGCAAAAAGTCGATTTTTTTTTTCGTTTCACATGTTTTCAAACACAAATGAAATTTTCGAAAATCGAGCAAAAAGTCGATTTTTTTACGCGTTTCACATGCTTTCAAACACAAATGAAATTTTCGAAAATCAAGCAAAAAGTCGATTTTTTTTTCGTTTCACATGCTTTTCAAACACAAATGAAAATTTTCAAAAATCGAGTGAAGAGTCAATTTTTTTTTTTGTTTTTTACGCGTTTCACATGCTTTCAAACACAAATGAAATTTTCGAAAATCGAGCAAAAAGTCGATTTTTTTTTCGTTTCACATGCTTTCAAACACAAATGAAATTTTCGAAAATCGAGCAAAAAGTCGATTTTTTTTCGTTTCACATGCTTTCAAACACAAATGAAATTTTCGAAAATCGAGCAAAAAGTCGATTTTTTTTTCGTTTCACATGCTTTCAAACACAAATGAAATTTTTGAAAATCAAGCAAAAAGTCGATTTTTTTTCGTTTCACATGCTTTCAAACACAAATGAAATTTTCGAAAATCGAGTGAAGAGTCGATTTTTTTTTTTCGTTTTTTACGCGTTTCACATGCTTTCAAGCACAAATGAAATTTTCGAAAATCGAGCAAAAAGTCGATTTTTTTACGCGTTTCACATGCTTTCAAACACAAATGAAATTTTCGAAAATCAAGCAAAAAGTCGATTTTTTTTTCGTTTCACATGCTTTCAAACACAAATGAAATTTTCGAAAATCGAGCAAAAAGTCGATTTTTTTTTCGTTTCACATGCTTTCAAAACACAATGAAATTTTCGAAAATCAAGCAAAAAGTCGATTTTTTTTTTCGTTTCACATGCTTTCAAACAAATGAAATTTTCGAAAATCGAGCAAAAAGTCGATTTTTTTTTCGTTTCACATGCTTTCAAGCACAAATGAAATTTTCGAAAAATCAAGCAAAAAGTCGATTTTTTTTTTCGTTTCACATGTTTTCAAACACAAATGAAATTTTCGAAAATCGAGCAAAAAGTCGATTTTTTTACGGCGTTTCACATGCTTTCAAACACAAATGAAATTTTCGAAAATCAAGCAAAAAGTCGATTTTTTTTTCGTTTCACATGCTTTCAAACACAAAGAAATTTCCGAAAATCAAGCAAAAAGTCGATTTTTTTTTCGTTTCACATGCTTTCAACAAATGAAATTTTCGAAAATCGAGCAAAAGTCGATTTTTTTCGTTTCACATGCTTTCAAACACAAATGAAATTTTTCGAAAATCGAGTGAAGAGTCGATTTTTTTTTTCGTTTTTTACGCGTTTCACATGCTTTCAAACACAAATGAAATTTTCGAAAATCAAGCAAAAAGTCGATTTTTTTTTCGTTTCACATGCTTTCAAACACAAATGAAAGTTTCGAAAATCAAGCAAAAAGTCGATTTTTTTTCGTTTCACATGCTTTCAAGCACAAATGAAATTTTTCGAAAATCGAGTGAAGAGTCGATTTTTTTTTTCGTTTTTTACGCGTTTCACATGCTTTCAAACACAAATGAAATTTTCGAAAATCAAGCAAAAAGTCGACTTTTTTTTTTCGTTTTCACATGCTTTCAAACACAAATGAAAATTTTGAAAATCGAGTGAAGAGTCGATTTTTTTTCGTTTTTACGCGTTTCACATGCTTTCAAACAGAAATGAAATTTTCGAAAATCAAGCAAAAAGTCGATTTTTTTTTCGTTTCACATGCTTCAAGCACAAATGAAATTTTTCGAAAATCGAGCAAAAGTCGATTTTTTACGCGTTTCACATGCTTTCAAACACAAATGAAATTTTCGAAAATCAAGCAAAAAGTCGATTTTTTTTTCGTTTTCACATGCTTTCAAACACAAATGAAATTTTTCGAAAATCGAGCAAAAAGTCGATTTTTTTTTCGTTTCACATGCTTTCAAACACAAAATGAAATTTTCGAAAATCAAGCAAAAAGTCGATTTTTTTTTCGTTTCACATGCTTTCAAAACAAATGAAATTTTCGAAAATCGAGCAAAAAGTCGATTTTTTTTCGTTTCACATGCTTTCAAACACAAATGAAATTTTCGAAAATCAAGCAAAAAGTCGATTTTTTTTTTCGTTTCACATGCTTTCAAACACAAATGAAATTTTCAAAAATCGAGTGAAGAGTCAATTTTTTTTTGTTTTTACGCGTTTCACATGCTTTCAACACAAATAAAATTTTCGAAAATCGAGCAAAAAGTCGATTTTTCTTTCGTTTCACATGCAAAAAATCGAGTGAAGAGTCGATTTTTTTTTTCGTTTTTTACGCGTTTCACATGCTTTCAAACACAAATGAAATTTTCGAAAATCAAGCAAAAAGTCGATTTTTTTTTTCGTTTCACATGCTTTCAAACACAAATGAAATTTTCAAAAATCGAGTGAAGAGTCGATTTTTTTTTTCGTTTTTTACGCGTTTCACATGCTTTCAAACACAAATGAAATTTTCGAAAAACAAGCAAAAAGTCGATTTTTCTTTCGTTTCACATGCAAAAACGAGTGAAGAGTCGATTTTTTTTTCGTTTTTTACGCGTTTCACATGCTTTCAAACACAAATGAAATTTCGAAAATCAAGCAAAAAGTCGATTTTTTTTTCGTTTCACATGCAAAATTCGAGTGAAGAGTCAATTTTTTTTTGTTTTTTACGCGTTTCACATGCTTTCAAACACAAATGAAATTTTCGAAAATCGAGCAAAAGTCGATTTTTTTTCGTTTCACATGCTTTCAAACACAAATGCAAATTTTCGAAAATCGAGCAAAAAGTCGATTTTTTTTTCGTTTTCACATGCTTTCAAACACAAATGAAATTTTCGAAAATCAAGCAAAAAGTCGATTTTTTTTCGTTTCACATGCTTTCAAACACAAATGAAATTTTCGAAAATCAAGCAAAAAGTCGATTTTTTTTTTGTTTCACATGCTTTCAAACACAAATGAAATTTTCAAAAAATCGAGTGAAGAGTCAATTTTTTTTTGTTTTTTACGCGTTTCACATGCTTTCAAACACAAATAAAATTTTTCGAAAATCGAGCAAAAAGTCGATTTTTTTTTCGTTTCACATGCTTTCAAACACAAATGAAATTTCGAAAATTCAAGCAAAAAGTCGATTTTTTTTCGTTTCACATGCTTTCAAACACAAATGAAATTTTCGAAAATCAAGCAAAAAGTCGATTTTTTTTTTCGTTTCAACACAAAGAAATTTTCAAAAATCGAGTGAAGAGTCAATTTTTTTTTTGTTTTTTTACGCGTTTCACATGCTTTCAAACACAAATGAAATTTTCGAAAATCGAGCAAAAAGTCGATTTTTTTTTCGTTTCACATGCTTTCAAACACAAATGAAATTTTCGAAAATCGAGTGAAGAGTCGATTTTTTTTTCGAAAAGTTTCACATGCAAAAATCGAGTGAAGAGTCGATTTTTCTTTTTCGTTTCACATGCTTTCAAACACAAATGAAATTTTCAAAATCGAGTGAAGAGTCAATTTTTTTTTGTTTTTTACGCGTTTCACATGCTTTCAACACAAATGAATTTCGAAAATCGAGCAAAAAGTCGATTTTTTTTCGTTTCACATGCTTTCAAACACAAATGAAATTTTCGAAAATCGAGCAAAAAGTCGAATTTTTTTCGTTTCACATGCTTTCAAACACAAATGAAATTTTCGAAAATCGAGCAAAAAGTCGATTTTTTTTTTCGTTTCACATGCTTTCAAACACAAATGAAATTTTTGAAAATCAAGCAAAAAGTCGATTTTTTTTTCGTTTCACATGCTTCAAACACAAATGAAATTTTCGAAAATCAAGCAAAAAGTCGATTTTTTTTTGTTTCACATGCTTTCAAACACAAATGAAATTTTCGAAAATCAAGCAAAAAGTCGATTTTTTTTTTCGTTTCACATGCTTTCAAACACAAATGAAATTTTCAAAAATCGAGTGAAGAGTCAATTTTTTTTGTTTTTTACGCGTTTCACATGCTTTCAAACACAAATAAAAATTTTCGAAAATCGAGCAAAAAGTCGATTTTTTTTCGTTTCACATGCTTTCAAACACAAATGAAATTTTTGAAAATCGAGCAAAAAGTCGATTTTTTTTTTCGTTTCACATGGCTTTCAAACACAAATGAAATTTTCGAAAATCAAGCAAAAAGTCGATTTTTTTTCGTTTCACATGCTTTCAAACACAAATGAAATTTTCGAAAATCAAGCAGAAAGTCGTTTTTTTTTCGTTTTCACATGCTTTCAAACACAAATGAAATTTTCGAAAATCAAGCAAAAGTCGATTTTTTTTTTCGTTTCACATGCTTTCAAACACAAATGAAATTTTCAAAAATCGAGTGAAGAGTCAATTTTTTTTTTGTTTTTTACGCGTTTCACATGCTTTCAAACACAAATAAAATTTCGAAAATCGAGCAAAAAGTCGATTTTTTTTCGTATCACATGCTTTCAAACACAAATGAAATTTTCGAAATCAAGCAAAAAGTCGATTTTTTTTTCGTTTCACATGCAAAAATCGAGTGAAGAGTCGGTTTTTTTTTCTCTTTTTTTACGCGTTTCACATGCTTTCAAACACAAATGAAATTTTCGAAAATCGAGCGAAAGTCGATTTTTTTTCGTTTCACATGCTTTCAAACACAAATGAAATTTTCGAAAATCAAGCAAAAAGTCGATTTTTTTTTCGTTTCACATGCAAAAATCGAGTGAAAAGTCGATTTTTTTTTCGTTTTTACGCGTTTCACACTGCTTTCAAACACAAATGAAATTTTTGAAAATTAAGACAAAAAAGTCGATTTTTTTTTCGTTTCACATGCAAAAATCGAGTGAAGAGTCGATTTTTTTTTTTCGTTTTTTACTTCACATGCTTTCAAACACAAATGAAATTTTCGAAAATCGAGCGAAAAGTCGATTTTTTTTTCGTTTCACATGCTTTCAAACACAATTGAAATTTTCGAAAATCAAGCAAAAAGTCGATTATTTTTTCGTTTCACATGCTTTCAAACACAAATGAAATTTTCGAAAATCGAGTGAAGAGTCGATTTTTTTTTTTCGTTTTTTACGCGTTTTACATGCTTTCAAACACAAATGAAATTTTCGAAAATCAAGCAAAAAGTCGATTTTTCTTTCGTTTCACATGCAAAAATCGAGTGAAGAGTCGATTTTTTTTTCGTTTTTTACGCGTTTCACATGCTTTCAAACACAAATGAAATTTTCGAAAATCAAGCAAAAAGTCGATTTTTTTTTTCGTTTCACATGCTTTCAAACACAAATAAAATTTTCGAAAATCAAGCAAAAAGTCGATTTTTCTTTCGTTTTACATGCAAAAATCGAGTGAAGAGTCGATTTTTTTTTCGTTTTTTACGCGTTTCACATGCTTTCAAACACAAATGAAATTTTCAAAAATCAAGCAAAAAGTCGATTTTTTTTTCGTTTCACATGCTTTCAAACACAAATGAAATTTTCGAAAATCGAGCAAAAAGTCGATTTTTTTTTCGTTTCACATGCTTTCAAACACAAATGAAAATTTTGAAAATCGAGTGAAGAGTCGATTTTTTTTTGTTTTTTACGCGTTTCACATGCTTTCAAACACAAATGAAATTTTCGAAAATCAAGCAAAAAGTCGATTTTGTTTTTCGTTTCACATGCTTTCAAGCACAAATGAAATTTTCGAAAATCAAGCAAAAAGTCGATTTTTTTTTCGTTTCACATGCTTTCAAACTCAAATGAAATTTTCGAAAATCGAGCAAAAAGTCGATTTTTTTACGCGTTTCACATGCTTTCAAACACAAAAATGAAATTTTCGAAAATCAAGCAAAAAGTCGATTTTTTTTTCGTTTCACATGCTTTCAAACAAATAAAATTTTCGAAAATCGAGCAAAAAGTCGATTTTTTTTCGTTTCACATGCAAAAATCGAGTGAAGAGTCGATTTTTTTTTTTTCGTATTTTACGCGTTTCACATGCTTTCAAACACAAATGAAATTTTCGAAAATCAAGCAAAAAGTCGATTTTTTTTCGTTTCACATGCTTTCAAACAAATGAAATTTTCGAAAATCGAGCAAAAAGTCGATTTTTTTTCGTTTCACATGCAAAAATCAAGCAAAAAGTCGATTTTTTATTCGTTTCACATGCTTTCAAACACAAATGAAATTTTCGAAAATCAAGCAAAAAGTCGATTTTTTTTTCGTTTCACATGCTTTCAAACACAAATGAAAATTTTGAAAATCGAGTGAAGAGTCGATTTTTTTTCGTTTTTTTTCGCGTATCAGATGCTTTCAAACACAAATGAAATTTTCGAAAATCAAGCAAAAAGTCGATTTTTTTTTCGTTTCACATGCTTTCAAACACAAATGAAATTTTCGAAAATCGAGCAAAAAGTCGATTTTTTTTTCGTTTCACATGCTTTCAAACAGAAATGAAATTTTTGAAAATCAAGCAAAAAGTCGATTTTTTTTTCGTTTCACATGCTTTCAAGCACAAATGAAATTTTCGAAAATCAAGCAAAAAGTCGATTTTTTTTTTCGTTTCACATGTTTTCAAACACAAATGAAATTTTCGAAAATCGAGCAAAAAGTCGATTTTTTTACGCGTTTCACATGCTTTCAAACACAAATGAAATTTTCGAAAATCAAGCAAAAAGTCGATTTTTTTTTCGTTTCACATGCTTTCAAACACAAATGAAATTTCCGAAAATCAAGCAAAAAGTCGATTTTTTTTTCGTTTCACATGCTTTCAAACAAATGAAATTTTCGAAAATCGAGCAAAAAGTCGATTTTTTTTCGTTTCACATGCTTTCAAACACAAATGAAATTTTCGAAAATCGAGTGAAGAGTCGATTTTTTTTTTCGTTTTTTACGCGTTTCACATGCTTTCAAACACAAATGAAATTTTCGAAAATCAAGCAAAAAGTCGATTTTTTTTTCGTTTCACATGCTTTCAAACACAAATGAAAGTTTCGAAAATCAAGCAAAAAGTCGATTTTTTTTCGTTTCACATGCTTTCAAGCACAAATGAAATTTTCGAAAATCGAGTGAAGAGTCGATTTTTTTTTTCGTTTTTTACGCGTTTCACATGCTTTCAAACACAAATGAAATTTTCGAAAATCAAGCAAAAAGTCGATTTTTTTTTCGTTTCACATGCTTTCAAACACAAATGAAAATTTTGAAAATCGAGTGAAGAGTCGATTTTTTTTCGTTTTTTACGCGTTTCACATGCTTTCAAACAGAAATGAAATTTTCGAAAATCAAGCAAAAAGTCGATTTTTTTTTCGTTTCACATGCTTTCAAGCACAAATGAAATTTTCGAAAATCGAGCAAAAAGTCGATTTTTTTACGCGTTTCACATGCTTTCAAACACAAATGAAATTTTCGAAAATCAAGCAAAAAGTCGTTTTTTTTTTCGTTTCACATGCTTTCAAACACAAATGAAATTTTCGAAAATCGAGCAAAAAGTCGATTTTTTTTTCGTTTCACATGCTTTCAAACACAAATGAAATTTTCGAAAATCAAGCAAAAAGTCGATTTTTTTTTCGTTTCACATGCTTTCAAACAAATGAAATTTTCGAAAATCGAGCAAAAAGTCGATTTTTTTTTCGTTTCACATGCTTTCAAACACAAATGAAATTTTCGAAAATCGAGTGAAGAGTCGATTTTTTTTTTTCGTTTTTTACGCGTTTCACATGCTTTCAAACACAAATGAAATTTTCGAAAATCAAGCAAAAAGTCGATTTTTTTTTCGTTTCACATGCTTTCAAACACAAATGAAATTTTCGAAAATCAAGCCAAAAGTCGATTTTTTTTTCGTTTCACATGCTTTCAAACACATGAAATTTTCGAAAATCAAGCAAAAAGTCGATTTTTTTTTCGTTTCACATGCAAAAATCGAGTGAAGAATCGATTTTTTTTCTCGTTTTTTACGCGTTTCACATGCTTTCAAACACAAATGAAATTTTCGAAAATCAAGCAAAAATTCGATTTTTTTTTTGTTTCACATGCTTTCAAACAAATGAAATTTTCGAAAATCGAGCAAAAAGTCGATTTTTTTTCGTTTCACATGCTTTCAAACACAAATGAAATTTTCGAAAATCGAGTGAAGAGTCGATTTTTTTTTCGTTTTTTTCGCGTTTCACATGCTTTCAAACACAAATGAAATTTTCGAAAATCAAGCAAAAAGTCGATTTTTTTTTCGTTTCACAAGCTTTCAAACACAAATAAAATTTTGGAAAATCGAGTGAAGAGTCGATTTTTTTTTTCGTTTTTTACGCGTTTTACAGGCTTTCAAACACAAATGAAATTTTCGAAAATCAAGCAAAAAGTCGATTTTTTTTTTTCGGTTCACATGCTTTCAAACACAAATGAAATTTTCGAAAATCAATCCAAAAGTCGATTTTTTTTTCGTTTCACATGCAAAAATCGAGTGAAGAGTCGATTTTTTTTTCGTTTCACATGCTTTCAAGCACAAATGAAATTTTCAAAAATCAAGCAAAAAGTCGATTTTTTTTTCGTTTCACATGCAAAAATCGAGTGGTCGATTTTTTTTTTCGTTTTTTACGCGTTTTTCACATGCTTTCAAACACAAATGAAATTTTCGAAAATCAAGCAAAAAGTCGATTTTTTTTTCGTTTCACATGCTTTCAAACACAAATAAAAATTTTGAAAATCGAGTGAAGAGTCGATTTTTTTTCGTTTTTTACGCGTTTCACATGCTTTCAAACAGAAATGAAATTTTCGAAAATCAAGCAAAAAGTCGATTTTTTTTCGTTTCACATGCTTTCAAGCACAAATGAAATTTTCGAAAATCGAGCAAAAAGTCGATTTTTTTACGCGTTTCACATGCTTTCAAACACAAATGAAATGTTCGAAAATCAAGCAATAAGTCGATTTTTTTTTCGTTTCACATGCTTTCAAACACAAATGAAATTTTCGAAAATCGAGCAAAAAGTCGATTTTTTTTTCGTTTCACATGCTTTCAAACACAAATGAAATTTTCGAAAATCGAATGAAGAGTCGATTTTTTTTTCGTTTTTTTCGCGTTTCACATGCTTTCAAACACAAATGAAATTTTCGAAAATCAAGCAAAAAGTCGATTTTTTTTTCGTTTCACAAGCTTTCAAACACAAATGAAATTTTGGAAAATCGAGTGAAGAGTCGATTTTTTTTTTCGTTTTTTACGCGTTTCACAGGCTTTCAAACACAAATGAAATTTTCGAAAATCAAGCAAAAAGTCGATTTTTTTTTTTCGGTTCACATGCTTTCAAACACAAATGAAATTTTCGAAAATCAATCCAAAAGTCGATTTTTTTTTCGTTTCACATGCAAAAATCGAGTGAAGAGTCGATTTTTTTTTCGTTTCACATGCTTTCAAGCACAAATGAAATTTTCGAAAATCGAGCAAAAAGTCGATTTTTTTACGCGTTTCACATGCTTTCAAACACAAATGAAATTTTCGAAAATCAAGCAAAAAGTCGATTTTTTTTTCGTTTCACATGCTTTCAAACACAAATGAAATTTCCGAAAATCAAGCAAAAAGTCGATTTTTTTTTCGTTTCACATGCTTTCAAACAAATGAAATTTTCGAAAATCGAGCAAAAAGTCGATTTTTTTTTTCGTTTCACATGCTTTCAAACACAAATGAAATTTTCGAAAATCGAGCAAAAAGTCGATTTTTTTACGCGTTTCACATGCTTTCAAACACAAATGAAATTTTCGAAAATCAAGCAAAAAGTCGATTTTTTTTCGTTTCACATGCTTTCAAACACAAATGAAATTTCCGAAAATCAAGCAAAAAGTCGATTTTTTTTTCGTTTCACATGCTTTCAAACCAATGAAATTTTCGAAAATCGAGCAAAAAGTCGATTTTTTTTTTCGTTTCACATGCTTTCAAACACAAATGAAATTTTCGAAAATCGAGCAAAAAGTCGATTTTTTTTTCGTTTCACATGCTTTCAAACAAATGAAATTTTCGAAAATCGAGCAAAAAGTCGATTTTTTTTTTCGTTTCACATGCTTTCAAACACAAATGAAATTTTCGAAAATCAAGCAAAAAGTCGATTTTTTTTTCGTTTCACATGCTTTCAAACACAAATGAAATTTCCGAAAATCAAGCAAAAAGTCGATTTTTTTTTCGTTTCACATGCTTTCAAACAAATGAAATTTTCGAAAATCGAGCAAAAAGTCGATTTTTTTTTCGTTTCACATGCAAAAATCGAGTGGTCGATTTTTTTTTTCGTTTTTTACGCGTTTTTCACATGCTTTCAAACACAAATGAAATTTTCGAAAATCAAGCAAAAAGTCGATTTTTTTTTCGTTTCACATGCTTTCAAACACAAATGAAAATTTTGAAAATCGAGTGAAGAGTCGATTTTTTTTCGTTTTTTACGCGTTTCACATGCTTTCAAACAGAAATGAAATTTTCGAAAATCAAGCAAAAAGTCGATTTTTTTTTCGTTTCACATGCTTTCAAGCACAAATGAAATTTTCGAAAATCGAGTGAAGAGTCGATTTTTTTTTTCGTTTTTTACGCGTTTCACATGCTTTCAAACACAAATGAAATTTTCGAAAATCAAGCAAAAAGTCGATTTTTTTTTCGTTTCACATGCTTTCAAACACAAATGAAATTTTCGAAAATCAAGCAAAAAGTCGATTTTTTTTCGTTTCACATGCTTTCAAGCACAAATGAAATTTTCGAAAATCGAGCAAAAAGTCGATTTTTTTACGCGTTTCACATGCTTTCAAACACAAATGAAATTTTCGAAAATCAAGCAATAAGTCGATTTTTTTTTCGTTTCACATGCTTTCAAACACAAATGAAATTTTCGAAAATCGAGCAAAAAGTCGATTTTTTTTTCGTTTCGCATGCTTTCAAACACAAATGAAAATTTTGAAAATCGAGTGAAGAGTCGATTTTTTTTCGTTTTTTACGCGTTTCACATGCTTTCAAACACAAATGAAATTTTCGAAAATCGAGCAAAAAGTCGATTTTTTTACGCGTTTCACATGCTTTCAAACACAAATGAAATGTTCGAAAATCAAGCAATAAGTCGATTTTTTTTTCGTTTCACATGCTTTCAAACACAAATGAAATTTTCGAAAATCGAGCAAAAAGTCGATTTTTTTTTTCGTTTCACATGCTTTCAAACACAAATGAAATTTTCGAAAATCGAATGAAGAGTCGATTTTTTTTTCGTTTTTTTCGCGTTTCACATGCTTTCAAACACAAATGAAATTTTCGAAAATCAAGCAAAAAGTCGATTTTTTTTTCGTTTCACAAGCTTTCAAACACAAATGAAATTTTGGAAAATCGAGTGAAGAGTCGATTTTTTTTTTCGTTTTTTACGCGTTTCACAGGCTTTCAAACACAAATGAAATTTTCGAAAATCAAGCAAAAAGTCGATTTTTTTTTTCGGTTCACATGCTTTCAAACACAAATGAAATTTTCGAAAATCAATCCAAAAGTCGATTTTTTTTTCGTTTCACATGCAAAAATCGAGTGAAGAGTCGATTTTTTTTTTCGTTTCACATGCTTTCAAGCACAAATGAAATTTTCGAAAATCGAGCAAAAAGTCGATTTTTTTACGCGTTTCACATGCTTTCAAACACAAATGAAATTTTCGAAAATCAAGCAAAAAGTCGATTTTTTTTTCGTTTCACATGCTTTCAAACACAAATGAAATTTCCGAAAATCAAGCAAAAAGTCGATTTTTTTTTCGTTTCACATGCTTTCAAACAAATGAAATTTTCGAAAATCGAGCAAAAAGTCGATTTTTTTTTTCGTTTCACATGCTTTCAAACACAAATGAAATTTTCGAAAATCGAGCAAAAAGTCGATTTTTTTACGCGTTTCACATGCTTTCAAACACAAATGAAATTTCCGAAAATCAAGCAAAAAGTCGATTTTTTTTTCGTTTCACATGCTTTCAAACAAATGAAATTTTCGAAAATCGAGCAAAAAGTCGATTTTTTTTTTCGTTTCACATGCTTTCAAACACAAATGAAATTTTCGAAAATCGAGCAAAAAGTCGATTTTTTTTTCGTTTCACATGCTTTCAAACAAATGAAATTTTCGAAAATCGAGCAAAAAGTCGATTTTTTTTTTCGTTTCACATGCTTTCAAACACAAATGAAATTTTCGAAAATCAAGCAAAAAGTCGATTTTTTTTTCGTTTCACATGCTTTCAAACACAAATGAAATTTCCGAAAATCAAGCAAAAAGTCGATTTTTTTTTCGTTTCACATGCTTTCAAACAAATGAAATTTTCGAAAATCGAGCAAAAAGTCGATTTTTTTTTCGTTTCACATGCAAAAATCGAGTGGTCGATTTTTTTTTTCGTTTTTTACGCGTTTTTCACATGCTTTCAAACACAAATGAAATTTTCGAAAATCAAGCAAAAAGTCGATTTTTTTTTCGTTTCACATGCTTTCAAACACAAATGAAAATTTTGAAAATCGAGTGAAGAGTCGATTTTTTTTCGTTTTTTACGCGTTTCACATGCTTTCAAACAGAAATGAAATTTTCGAAAATCAAGCAAAAAGTCGATTTTTTTTTCGTTTCACATGCTTTCAAGCACAAATGAAATTTTCGAAAATCGAGTGAAGAGTCGATTTTTTTTTTCGTTTTTTACGCGTTTCACATGCTTTCAAACACAAATGAAATTTTCGAAAATCAAGCAAAAAGTCGATTTTTTTTTCGTTTCACATGCTTTCAAACACAAATGAAATTTTCGAAAATCAAGCAAAAAGTCGATTTTTTTTCGTTTCACATGCTTTCAAGCACAAATAAAATTTTCGAAAATCAAGCAAAAAGTCGATTTTTTTTTCGTTTCACATGCAAAAATCGAGTGGTCGATTTTTTTTTTCGTTTTTTACGCGTTTTTCACATGCTTTCAAACACAAATGAAACTTTCGAAAATCAAGCAAAAAGTCGATTTTTTTTTCGTTTCACATGCTTTCAAACACAAATGAAAATTTTGAAAATCGAGTGAAGAGTCGATTTTTTTTCGTTTTTTACGCGTTTCACATGCTTTCAAACACAAATGAAATTTTCGAAAATCGAGCAAAAAGTCGATTTTTTTTTCGTTTCACATGCTTTCAAACACAAATGAAATTTTCGAAAATCAAGCAAAAAGTCGATTTTTTTTTCGTTTCACATGCTTTCAAACACAAATGAAATTTTCGAAAATCGAGTGAAGAGTCGATTTTTTTTTTCGTTTTTTACGCGTTTCACATGCTTTCAAACACAAATGAAATTTTCGAAAATCAAGCAAAAAGTCGATTTTTTTTTCGTTTCACATGCTTTCAAACACAAATGAAATTTTCGAAAATCAAGCCAAAAGTCGATTTTTTTTTCGTTTCACATGCTTTCAAACACATGAAATTTTCGAAAATCAAGCAAAAAGTCGATTTTTTTTTCGTTTCACATGCAAAAATCGAGTGAAGAATCGATTTTTTTTCTCGTTTTTTACGCGTTTCACATGCTTTCAAACACAAATGAAATTTTCGAAAATCAAGCAAAAAGTCGATTTTTTTTTCGTTTCACATGCTTTCAAACAAATGAAATTTTCGAAAATCGAGCAAAAAGTCGATTTTTTTTCGTTTCACATGCTTTCAAACACAAATGAAATTTTCGAAAATCGAGTGAAGAGTCGATTATTTTTTCGTTTTTTACGCGTTTCACATGCTTTCAAACACAAATGAAATTTTCGAAAATCAAGCAAAAAGTCGATTTTTTTTTCGTTTCACAAGCTTTCAAACACAAATGAAATTTTCGAAAATCGAGTGAAGAGTCGATTTTTTTTTCGTTTTTTACGCGTTTCACATGCTTTCAAACACAAATGAAATTTTCGAAAATCAAGCAAAAAGTCGATTTTTTTTTCGTTTCACATGCAAAAATCGAGTGAAGAGTCGATTTTTTTTTCGTTTCACATGCTTTCAAGCACAAATGAAATTTTCGAAAATCGAGCAAAAAGTCGATTTTTTTACGCGTTTCACATGCTTTCAAACACAAATAAAATTTTCGAAAATCAAGCAAAAAGTCTATTTTTTTTTCGTTTCACATGCTTTCAAACACAAATGAAATTTTCGAAAATCAAGCAAAAAGTCGATTTTTTTTTCGTTTCACATGCTTTCAAGCACAAATGAAATTTTCGAAAATCAAGCAAAAAGTCGATTTTTTTTTTCGTTTCACATGCTTTCAAACACAAATGAAATTTTCGAAAATCAAGCAAAAAGTCGTTTTTTTTTCGTTTCACATGCTTTCAAGCACAAATAAAATTTTCGAAAATCAAGCAAAAAGTCGATTTTTTTTTTCGTTTCACATGCTTTCAAACACAAATGAAATTTTCGAAAATCAAGCAAAAAGTCGATTTTTTTTTCGTTTCACATGCTTTCAAACAAATGAAATTTTCGAAAATCGAGCAAAAAGTCGATTTTTTTTCGTTTCACATGCTTTCAAACACAAATGAAATTTTCGAAAATCGAGTGAAGAGTCGATTTTTTTTTTCGTTTTTTACGCGTTTCACATGCTTTCAAACACAAATGAAATTTTCGAAAATCAAGCAAAAAGTCGATTTTTTTTTCGTTTCACATGCAAAAATCGAGTGAAGAGTCGATTTTTTTTTCGTTTCACATGCTTTCAAGCACAAATGAAATTTTCGAAAATCGAGCAAAAAGTCGATTTTTTTTTCGTTTCACATGCTTTCAAACACAAATGAAATTTTCGAAAATCAAGCAAAAAGTCGATTTTTTTTTCGTTTCACATGCTTTCAAGCACAAATGAAATTTTCGAAAATCAAGCAAAAAGTCGATTTTTTTTTTCGTTTCACATGCTTTCAAACACAAATGAAATTTTCGAAAATCAAGCAAAAAGTCGATTTTTATTTTCGTTTCACATGCTTTCAAACACATATGAAATTTTCGAAAATCAAGCAAAAAGTCGATTTTTTTTTTGTTTCACATGCCTTCAAGCACAAATGAAATTTTCGAAAATCGAGCAAAAAGTCGATTTTTTTTTCGTTTCACATGCTTTCAAGCACAAATGAAATTTTCGAAAATCGAGCAAAAGTCGATTTTTTTTTTCGTTTCACATGCTTTCAAACACAAATGAAATTTTCGAAAATCAAGCAAAAAGTCTATTTTTTTTTCGTTTCACATGCTTTCAAACACAAATGAAATTTTCGAAAATCAAGCAAAAAGTCGATTTTTTTTTTCGTTTTTTACGCGTTTCACATGCTTTCAAACACAAATGAAATTTTCGAAAATCAAGCAAAAAGTCGATTTTTTTTTCGTTTCACATGCAAAAATCGAGTGAAGAGTCGATTTTTTTTTCGTTTCACATGCTTTCAAGCACAAATGAAATTTTCGAAAATCGAGCAAAAAGTCGATTTTTTTACGCGTTTCACATGCTTTCAAACACAAATAAAATTTTCGAAAATCAAGCAAAAAGTCTATTTTTTTTTCGTTTCACATGCTTTCAAACACAAATGAAATTTTCGAAAATCAAGCAAAAAGTCGATTTTTTTTTCGTTTCACATGCTTTCAAGCACAAATGAAATTTTCGAAAATCAAGCAAAAAGTCGATTTTTTTTTTCGTTTCACATGCTTTCAAACACAAATGAAATTTTCGAAAATCAAGCAAAAAGTCGTTTTTTTTTCGTTTCACATGCTTTCAAGCACAAATAAAATTTTCGAAAATCAAGCAAAAAGTCGATTTTTTTTTTCGTTTCACATGCTTTCAAACACAAATGAAATTTTCGAAAATCAAGCAAAAAGTCGATTTTTTTTTCGTTTCACATGCTTTCAAACAAATGAAATTTTCGAAAATCGAGCAAAAAGTCGATTTTTTTTCGTTTCACATGCTTTCAAACACAAATGAAATTTTCGAAAATCGAGTGAAGAGTCGATTTTTTTTTTCGTTTTTTACGCGTTTCACATGCTTTCAAACACAAATAAAATTTTCGAAAATCAAGCAAAAAGTCGATTTTTTTTTTCGTTTCACATGCTTTCAAACACAAATGAAATTTTCGAAAATCAAGCAAAAAGTCGATTTTTTTTTCGTTTCACATGCTTTCAAACAAATGAAATTTTCGAAAATCGAGCAAAAAGTCGATTTTTTTTCGTTTCACATGCTTTCAAACACAAATGAAATTTTCGAAAATCGAGTGAAGAGTCGATTTTTTTTTTCGTTTTTTACGCGTTTCACATGCTTTCAAACACAAATGAAATTTTCGAAAATCAAGCAAAAAGTCGATTTTTTTTTCGTTTCACATGCAAAAATCGAGTGAAGAGTCGATTTTTTTTTCGTTTCACATGCTTTCAAGCACAAATGAAATTTTCGAAAATCGAGCAAAAAGTCGATTTTTTTTTCGTTTCACATGCTTTCAAACACAAATGAAATTTTCGAAAATCAAGCAAAAAGTCGATTTTTTTTTCGTTTCACATGCTTTCAAGCACAAATGAAATTTTCGAAAATCAAGCAAAAAGTCGATTTTTTTTTTCGTTTCACATGCTTTCAAACACAAATGAAATTTTCGAAAATCAAGCAAAAAGTCGATTTTTATTTTCGTTTCACATGCTTTCAAACACATATGAAATTTTCGAAAATCAAGCAAAAAGTCGATTTTTTTTTTGTTTCACATGCCTTCAAGCACAAATGAAATTTTCGAAAATCGAGCAAAAAGTCGATTTTTTTTTCGTTTCACATGCTTTCAAGCACAAATGAAATTTTCGAAAATCGAGCAAAAGTCGATTTTTTTTTTCGTTTCACATGCTTTCAAACACAAATGAAATTTTCGAAAATCAAGCAAAAAGTCTATTTTTTTTTCGTTTCACATGCTTTCAAACACAAATGAAATTTTCGAAAATCAAGCAAAAAGTCGATTTTTTTTTTCGTTTTTTACGCGTTTCACATGCTTTCAAACACAAATGAAATTTTCGAAAATCAAGCAAAAAGTCGATTTTTTTTTCGTTTCACATGCAAAAATCGAGTGAAGAGTCGATTTTTTTTTCGTTTCACATGCTTTCAAGCACAAATGAAATTTTCGAAAATCGAGCAAAAAGTCGATTTTTTTACGCGTTTCACATGCTTTCAAACACAAATAAAATTTTCGAAAATCAAGCAAAAAGTCTATTTTTTTTTCGTTTCACATGCTTTCAAACACAAATGAAATTTTCGAAAATCAAGCAAAAAGTCGATTTTTTTTTCGTTTCACATGCTTTCAAGCACAAATGAAATTTTCGAAAATCAAGCAAAAAGTCGATTTTTTTTTTCGTTTCACATGCTTTCAAACACAAATGAAATTTTCGAAAATCAAGCAAAAAGTCGTTTTTTTTTCGTTTCACATGCTTTCAAGCACAAATAAAATTTTCGAAAATCAAGCAAAAAGTCGATTTTTTTTTTCGTTTCACATGCTTTCAAACACAAATGAAATTTTCGAAAATCAAGCAAAAAGTCGATTTTTTTTTCGTTTCACATGCTTTCAAACAAATGAAATTTTCGAAAATCGAGCAAAAAGTCGATTTTTTTTCGTTTCACATGCTTTCAAACACAAATGAAATTTTCGAAAATCGAGTGAAGAGTCGATTTTTTTTTTCGTTTTTTACGCGTTTCACATGCTTTCAAACACAAATGAAATTTTCGAAAATCAAGCAAAAAGTCGATTTTTTTTTCGTTTCACATGCAAAAATCGAGTGAAGAGTCGATTTTTTTTTCGTTTCACATGCTTTCAAGCACAAATGAAATTTTCGAAAATCGAGCAAAAAGTCGATTTTTTTTTCGTTTCACATGCTTTCAAACACAAATGAAATTTTCGAAAATCAAGCAAAAAGTCGATTTTTTTTTCGTTTCACATGCTTTCAAGCACAAATGAAATTTTCGAAAATCAAGCAAAAAGTCGATTTTTTTTTTCGTTTCACATGCTTTCAAACACAAATGAAATTTTCGAAAATCAAGCAAAAAGTCGATTTTTATTTTCGTTTCACATGCTTTCAAACACATATGAAATTTTCGAAAATCAAGCAAAAAGTCGATTTTTTTTTTGTTTCACATGCCTTCAAGCACAAATGAAATTTTCGAAAATCGAGCAAAAAGTCGATTTTTTTTTCGTTTCACATGCTTTCAAGCACAAATGAAATTTTCGAAAATCGAGCAAAAGTCGATTTTTTTTTTCGTTTCACATGCTTTCAAACACAAATGAAATTTTCGAAAATCAAGCAAAAAGTCGATTTTTTTTTGTTTCACATGCTTTCAAGCACAAATGAAATTTTCGAAAATCAAGCCAAAAGTCGATTTTTTTTTCGTTTCACATGCAAAAATCGAGTGAAGAGTCGATTTTTTTTTTTCGTTTTTTACGCGTTTCACATGCTTTCAAACACAAATGAAATTTTCGAAAATCAAGCAAAAAGTCGATTTTTTTTTCGTTTCACATGCTTTCAAGCACAAATGAAATTTTCGAAAATCGAGCAAAAGTCGATTTTTTTTTTCGTTTCACATGCTTTCAAACACAAATGAAATTTTCGGAAATCAAGCAAAAAGTCGATTTTTTTTTCGTTTCACATGCTTTCAAACACAAATAAAATTTTCGAAAATCAAGCCAAAAGTCGATTTTTTTTTCGTTTCACATGCTTTCAAACACAAATGAAATTTTCGAAAATCAAGCAAAAAGTCGATTTTTATTTTCGTTTCACATGCTTTCAAACACATATGAAATTTTCGAAAATCAAGCAAAAAGTCGATTTTTTTTTGTTTCACATGCTTTCAAACACAAATGAAATTTTCGAAAATCAAGCAAAAAGTCGATTTTTTTTTTCGTTTCACATGCAAAAATCGAGTGAAGAGTCGATTTTTTTTTTCGTTTTTTACGCGTTTCACATGCTTTCAAACACAAATGAAATTTTCGAAAATCAAGCAAAAAGTCGATTTTTTTTTCGTTTCACATGCTTTCAAACACAAATGAAATTTTCGAAAATCAAGCCAAAAGTCGATTTTTTTTTCGTTTCACATGCTTTCAAACACAAATGAAATTTTCGAAAATCAAGCAAAAAGTCGATTATTTTTTCGTTTCACATGCAAAAATCGAGTGGAGTCGATTTTTTTTTTCGTTTTTTACGCGTTTTTCACATGCTTTCAAACACAAATAAAATTTTCGAAAATCAAGCAAAAAGTCGATTTTTTTTTCGTTTCACATGCTTTCAAACAAATGAAATGTTCGAAAATCGAGCAAAAAGTCGATTTTTTTTTTCGTTTCACATGCTTTCAAGCACAAATGAAATTTTCGAAAATCAAGCCAAAAGTCGATTTTTTTTTTCGTTTCACATGCAAAAATCGAGTGAAGAGTCGATTTTTTTTTTCGTTTTTTACGCGTTTCACATGCTTTCAAACACAAATGAAATTTTCGAAAATCAAGCAAAAAGTCGATTTTTTTTTCGTTTCACATGCAAAAATCGAGTGAAGAATCGATTTTTTTTTTCGTTTTTTACGCGTTTCACATGCTTTCAAACACAAATGAAATTTTCGAAAATCAAGCAAAAAGTCGATTTTTTTTTCGTTTCACATGCTTTCAAACAAATGAAATTTTCGAAAATCGAGCAAAAAGTCGATTTTTTTTTCGTTTGACATGCAAAAATCGAGTGAAGAGTCGATTTTTTTTCGTTTTTTACGCGTTTCACATGCTTTCAAACACAAATGAAATTTTCGGAAATCAAGCAAAAAGTCGATTTTTTTTTCGTTTCACATGCTTTCAAACACAAATAAAATTTTCGAAAATCAAGCCAAAAGTCGATTTTTTTTTCGTTTCACATGCTTTCAAACACAAATGAAATTTTCGAAAATCAAGCAAAAAGTCGATTTTTTTTTCGTTTCACATGCTTTCAAACACAAATGAAATTTTCGAAAATCAAGCAAAAAGTCGATTTTTTTTTTGTTTCACATGCTTTCAAACACAAATGATATTTTCGAAAATCAAGCAAAAAGTCGATTTTTTTTTCGTTTCACATGCTTTCAAGCACAAATAAAATTTTCGAAAATCGAGCAAAAAAATCAAGCAAAAAGTCGATTTTTTTTTCGTTTCACATGCTTTCAAGCACAAATGAAATTTTCGAAAATCGAGCAAAAAGTCGATTTTTTTACGCGTTTCACATGCTTTCAAACACAAATGAAATTTTCGAAAATCAAGCCAAAAGTCGATTTTTTTTTCGTTTCACATGCAAAAATCGAGTGAAGAGTCGATTTTTTTTTTCGTTTTTTACGCGTTTCACATGCTTTCAAACACAAATGAAATTTTCGAAAATCAAGCAAAAAGGCGATTTTTTTTTCGATTCACATGCTTTCAAACAAATGAAATTTTCGAAAATCGAGCAAAAAGTCGATTTTTTTTCGTTTCACATGCTTTCAAACACAAATGAAATTTTCGAAAATCGAGTGGAGTCGATTTTTTTTTTCGTTTTTTACGCGTTTCACATGCTTTCAAACACAAATGAAATTTTCGAAAATCAAGCAAAAAGTCGATTTTTTTTTTCGTTTCACATGCAAAAATCGAGTGAAGAGTCGATTTTTTTTCGTTTTTTACGCGTTTCACATGCTTTCAAACAGAAATGAAATTTTCGAAAATCAAGCAAAAAGTCGATTTTTTTTTCGTTTCACATGCTTTCAAGCACAAATGAAATTTTCGAAAATTGAGCAAAAAGTCGATTTTTTTTTCGTTTCACATGCTTTCAAACACAAATGAAAATTTTGAAAATCGAGTGAAGAGTCGATTTTTTTTCGTTTTTTACGCGTTTCACATGCTTTCAAACACAAATGAAATTTTCGAAAATCAAGCAAAAAGTCGATTTTTTTTTCGTTTCACATGCTTTCAAACACAAATGAAAATTTTGAAAATCGAGAGAAGAGTCGATTTTTTTTTGTTTTTTACGCGTTTCACATGCTTTCAAACAGAAATGAAATTTTCGAAAATCAAGCAAAAAGTCGATTTTTTTTTCGTTTCACATGCTTTCAAGCACAAATGAAATTTTCGAAAATTGAGCAAAAAGTCGATTTTTTTACGCGTTTCACATGCTTTCAAACACAAATGAAATTTTCGAAAATCAAGCAAAAAGTCGATTTTTTTTTCGTTTCACATGCTTTCAAACACAAATGAAATTTTCGAAAATCGAGCAAAAAGTCGATTTTTTTTTTCGTTTCACATGCTTTCAAACACAAATGAAAATTTTGAAAATCGAGTGAAGAGTCGATTTTTTTTCGTTTTTTACGCGTTTCACATGCTTTCAAACACAAATGAAATTTTCGAAAATCGAGCAAAAAGTCGATTTTTTTACGCGTTTCACATGCTTTCAAACACAAATGAAATTTTCGAAAATCGAGCAAAAAGTCGATTTTTTTTTTCGTTTCACATGCTTTCAAACACAAATGAAAATTTTCGAAAATCGAGTGAAGAGTCGATTTTTTTTCGTTTTTTGCGCGTTTCACATGCTTTCAAACACAAATGAAATTTTCGAAAATCGAGCAAAAAGTCGATTTTTTTACGCGTTTCACATGCTTTCAAACACAAATGAAATTTTCGAAAATCAAACAAAAAGTCGATTTTTTTTTCGTTTCACATGCTTTCAAACACAAATGAAATTTTCGAAAATCGAGTGAAGAGTCGATTTTTTTTTTTTGTTTTTTACGCGTTTCACATGCTTTCAAACACAAATGAAATTTTCGAAAATCAAGCAAAAAGTCGATTTTTTTTTCGTTTCACATGCTTTCAAACACAAATGAAATTTTCGAAAATCGAGTGAAGAGTCGATTTTTTTTTTCGTTTTTTACGCGTTTCACATGCTTTCAAACACAAATGAAATTTTCGAAAATCAAGCAAAAAGTCGATTTTTTTTTCGATTCACATGCTTTCAAACACAAATGAAATTTTCGAAAATCGAGTGAAGAGTCGATTTTTTTTTCGTTTTTTACGCGTTTCACATGTTTTCAAACACAAATGAAATTTTCGAAGATTTTTTTTTTACGTTTCACATGCTTTCAAACACAAATGAAATTTTCGAAAATCAAGCAAAAAGTCGATTTTTTTTTCGTTTCACATGCTTTCAAGCACAAATGAAATTTTCGAAAATCAAGCAAAAAGTCGATTTTTTTTTCGTTTCACATGCTTTCAAGCACAAATGAAATTTTCGAAAATCAAGCCAAAAGTCGATTTTTTTTTTCGTTTCACATGCAAAAATCGAGTGAAGAGTCGATTTTTTTTTCGTTTCACATGCTTTCAAACACAAATGAAATTTTCGAAAATCGAGTGAAGAGTCGATTTTTTTTATCATTTTCTACGCGTTTCACATGCTTTCAAACACAAATGAAATTTTCGAAAATCAAGCAAAAAGTCGATTTTTTTTTCGTTTCACATGCTTTCAAACACAAATGAAATTTTCGAAAATCAAGCAAAAAGTCGATTTTTTTTTCGTTTCACATGCTTTCAAACACAAATGAAATTTTCGAAAATCGAGCAAAAAGTCGATTTTTTTACGCGTTTCACATGCTTTCAAACACAAATGAAATTTTCGAAAATCAAGCAAAAAGTCGATTTTTTTTTCGTTTCACATGCTTTCAAACACAAATGAAATTTTCGAAAATCAAGCAAAAAGTCGATTTTTTTTTCGTTTCACATGCTTTCAAACAAATGAAATTTTCGAAAATCAAGCAAAAAGTCGATTTTTTTTTCGTTTCACATGCTTTCAAACACAAATGAAAATTTTGAAAATCGAGAGAAGAGTCGATTTTTTTTCGTTTTTTACGCGTTTCACATGCTTTCAAACAGAAATGAAATTTTCGAAAATCAAGCAAAAAGTCGATTTTTTTTTCGTTTCACATGCTTTCAAGCACAAATGAAATTTTCGAAAATTGAGCAAAAAGTCGATTTTTTTACGCGTTTCACATGCTTTCAAACACAAATGAAATTTTCGAAAATCAAGCAAAAAGTCGATTTTTTTTTCGTTTCACATGCTTTCAAACACAAATGAAATTTTCGAAAATCGAGCAAAAAGTCGATTTTTTTTTCGTTTCACATGCTTTCAAACACAATTGAAAATTTTGAAAATCGAGTGAAGAGTCGATTTTTTTTCGTTTTTTACGCGTTTCACATGCTTTCAAACACAAATGAAATTTTCGAAAATCGAGCAAAAAGTCGATTTTTTTTTTCGTTTCACATGCTTTCAAACACAAATGAAAATTTTGAAAATCGAGTGAAGAGTCGATTTTTTTTCGTTTTTTACGCGTTTCACATGCTTTCAAACACAAATGAAATTTTCGAAAATCGAGCAAAAAGTCGATTTTTTTACGCGTTTCACATGCTTTCAAACACAAATGAAATTTTCGAAAATCAAGCAAAAAGTCGATTTTTTTTTCGTTTCACATGCTTTCAAACACAAATGAAATTTTCGAAAATCGAGTGAAGAGTCGATTTTTTTTTTTTTCGTTTTTTACGCGTTTCACATGCTTTCAAACACAAATGAAATTTTCGAAAATCAAGCAAAAAGTCGATTTTTTTTTCGTTTCACATGCTTTCAAACACAAATGAAATTTTCGAAAATCGAGTGAAGAGTCGATTTTTTTTTTCGTTTTTTACGCGTTTCACATGCTTTCAAACACAAATGAAATTTTCGAAAATCAAGCAAAAAGTCGATTTTTTTTTCGATTCACATGCTTTCAAACACAAATGAAATTTTCGAAAATCGAGTGAAGAGTCGATTTTTTTTTCGTTTTTTACGCGTTTCACATGTTTTCAAACACAAATGAAATTTTCGAAGATTTTTTTTTACGTTTCACATGCTTTCAAACACAAATGAAATTTTCGAAAATCAAGCAAAAAGTCGATTTTTTTTTCGTTTCACATGCTTTCAAGCACAAATGAAATTTTCGAAAATCAAGCAAAAAGTCGATTTTTTTTTCGATTCACATGCTTTCAAACACAAATGAAATTTTCGAAAATCGAGTGAAGAGTCGATTTTTTTTTCGTTTTTTACGCGTTTCACATGCTTTCAAACACAAATGAAATTTTCGAAAATCAAGCAAAAAGTCGATTTTTTTTTCGTTTCACATGCTTTCAAACACAAATGAAAATTTTGAAAATCGAGAGAAGAGTCGATTTTTTTTTGTTTTTTACGCGTTTCACATGCTTTCAAACAGAAATGAAATTTTCGAAAATCAAGCAAAAAGTCGATTTTTTTTTCGTTTCACATGCTTTCAAGCACAAATGAAATTTTCGAAAATTGAGCAAAAAGTCGATTTTTTTACGCGTTTCACATGCTTTCAAACACAAATGAAATTTTCGAAAATCAAGCAAAAAGTCGATTTTTTTTTCGTTTCACATGCTTTCAAACACAAATGAAATTTTCGAAAATCGAGCAAAAAGTCGATTTTTTTTTTCGTTTCACATGCTTTCAAACACAAATGAAAATTTTGAAAATCGAGTGAAGAGTCGATTTTTTTTCGTTTTTTACGCGTTTCACATGCTTTCAAACACAAATGAAATTTTCGAAAATCGAGCAAAAAGTCGATTTTTTTACGCGTTTCACATGCTTTCAAACACAAATGAAATTTTCGAAAATCGAGCAAAAAGTCGATTTTTTTTTTCGTTTCACATGCTTTCAAACACAAATGAAAATTTTCGAAAATCGAGTGAAGAGTCGATTTTTTTTCGTTTTTTGCGCGTTTCACATGCTTTCAAACACAAATGAAATTTTCGAAAATCGAGCAAAAAGTCGATTTTTTTACGCGTTTCACATGCTTTCAAACACAAATGAAATTTTCGAAAATCAAACAAAAAGTCGATTTTTTTTTCGTTTCACATGCTTTCAAACACAAATGAAATTTTCGAAAATCGAGTGAAGAGTCGATTTTTTTTTTTTTTGTTTTTTACGCGTTTCACATGCTTTCAAACACAAATGAAATTTTCGAAAATCAAGCAAAAAGTCGATTTTTTTTTCGTTTCACATGCTTTCAAACACAAATGAAATTTTCGAAAATCGAGTGAAGAGTCGATTTTTTTTTTCGTTTTTTACGCGTTTCACATGCTTTCAAACACAAATGAAATTTTCGAAAATCAAGCAAAAAGTCGATTTTTTTTTCGATTCACATGCTTTCAAACACAAATGAAATTTTCGAAAATCGAGTGAAGAGTCGATTTTTTTTTCGTTTTTTACGCGTTTCACATGTTTTCAAACACAAATGAAATTTTCGAAGATTTTTTTTTTACGTTTCACATGCTTTCAAACACAAATGAAATTTTCGAAAATCAAGCAAAAAGTCGATTTTTTTTTCGTTTCACATGCTTTCAAGCACAAATGAAATTTTCGAAAATCAAGCAAAAAGTCGATTTTTTTTTCGTTTCACATGCTTTCAAGCACAAATGAAATTTTCGAAAATCAAGCCAAAAGTCGATTTTTTTTTTCGTTTCACATGCAAAAATCGAGTGAAGAGTCGATTTTTTTTTCGTTTCACATGCTTTCAAACACAAATGAAATTTTCGAAAATCGAGTGAAGAGTCGATTTTTTTTATCATTTTCTACGCGTTTCACATGCTTTCAAACACAAATGAAATTTTCGAAAATCAAGCAAAAAGTCGATTTTTTTTTCGTTTCACATGCTTTCAAACACAAATGAAATTTTCGAAAATCAAGCAAAAAGTCGATTTTTTTTTCGTTTCACATGCTTTCAAACACAAATGAAATTTTCGAAAATCGAGCAAAAAGTCGATTTTTTTACGCGTTTCACATGCTTTCAAACACAAATGAAATTTTCGAAAATCAAGCAAAAAGTCGATTTTTTTTTCGTTTCACATGCTTTCAAACACAAATGAAATTTTCGAAAATCAAGCAAAAAGTCGATTTTTTTTTCGTTTCACATGCTTTCAAACAAATGAAATTTTCGAAAATCAAGCAAAAAGTCGATTTTTTTTTCGTTTCACATGCTTTCAAACACAAATGAAAATTTTGAAAATCGAGAGAAGAGTCGATTTTTTTTCGTTTTTTACGCGTTTCACATGCTTTCAAACAGAAATGAAATTTTCGAAAATCAAGCAAAAAGTCGATTTTTTTTTCGTTTCACATGCTTTCAAGCACAAATGAAATTTTCGAAAATTGAGCAAAAAGTCGATTTTTTTACGCGTTTCACATGCTTTCAAACACAAATGAAATTTTCGAAAATCAAGCAAAAAGTCGATTTTTTTTTCGTTTCACATGCTTTCAAACACAAATGAAATTTTCGAAAATCGAGCAAAAAGTCGATTTTTTTTCGTTTCACATGCTTTCAAACACAATTGAAAATTTTGAAAATCGAGTGAAGAGTCGATTTTTTTTCGTTTTTTACGCGTTTCACATGCTTTCAAACACAAATGAAATTTTCGAAAATCGAGCAAAAAGTCGATTTTTTTTTTCGTTTCACATGCTTTCAAACACAAATGAAAATTTTGAAAATCGAGTGAAGAGTCGATTTTTTTTCGTTTTTTACGCGTTTCACATGCTTTCAAACACAAATGAAATTTTCGAAAATCGAGCAAAAAGTCGATTTTTTTACGCGTTTCACATGCTTTCAAACACAAATGAAATTTTCGAAAATCAAGCAAAAAGTCGATTTTTTTTTCGTTTCACATGCTTTCAAACACAAATGAAATTTTCGAAAATCGAGTGAAGAGTCGATTTTTTTTTTTTCGTTTTTTACGCGTTTCACATGCTTTCAAACACAAATGAAATTTTCGAAAATCAAGCAAAAAGTCGATTTTTTTTTCGTTTCACATGCTTTCAAACACAAATGAAATTTTCGAAAATCGAGTGAAGAGTCGATTTTTTTTTTCGTTTTTTACGCGTTTCACATGCTTTCAAACACAAATGAAATTTTCGAAAATCAAGCAAAAAGTCGATTTTTTTTTCGATTCACATGCTTTCAAACACAAATGAAATTTTCGAAAATCGAGTGAAGAGTCGATTTTTTTTTCGTTTTTTACGCGTTTCACATGTTTTCAAACACAAATGAAATTTTCGAAGATTTTTTTTTACGTTTCACATGCTTTCAAACACAAATGAAATTTTCGAAAATCAAGCAAAAAGTCGATTTTTTTTTCGTTTCACATGCTTTCAAGCACAAATGAAATTTTCGAAAATCAAGCAAAAAGTCGATTTTTTTTTCGTTTCACATGCTTTCAAGCACAAATGAAATTTTCGAAAATCAAGCCAAAAGTCGATTTTTTTTTTCGTTTCACATGCAAAAATCGAGTGAAGAGTCGATTTTTTTTTCGTTTCACATGCTTTCAAACACAAATGAAATTTTCGAAAATCGAGTGAAGAGTCGATTTTTTTTATCGTTTTCTACGCGTTTCACATGCTTTCAAACACAAATGAAATTTTCGAAAATCAAGCAAAAAGTCGATTTTTTTTTCGTTTCACATGCTTTCAAGCACAAATGAAATTTTCGAAAATCATGCAAAAAGTCGATTTTTTTTTCGTTTCACATGCTTTCAAACACAAATAAAATTTTCGAAAATCAAGCAAAAAGTCGATTTTTTTTTTGTTTCACATGCTTTCAAGCACAAATGAAATTTTCGAAAATCAAGCAAAAAGTCGATTTTTTTTTCGTTTCACATGCTTTCAAGCACAAATGAAATTTTCGAAAATCAAGCCAAAAGTCGATTTTTTTTTTCGTTTCACATGCAAAAATCGAGTGAAGAGTCGATTTTTTTTTCGTTTCACATGCTTTCAAACACAAATGAAATTTTCGAAAATCGAGTGAAGAGTCGATTTTTTTTATCGTTTTCTACGCGTTTCACATGCTTTCAAACACAAATGAAATTTTCGAAAATCAAGCAAAAAGTCGATTTTTTTTTCGTTTCACATGCTTTCAAACACAAATGAAATTTTCGAAAATCAAGCAAAAAGTCGATTTTTTTTTCGTTTCACATGCTTTCAAACACAAATGAAATTTTCGAAAATCGAGCAAAAAGTCGATTTTTTTACGCGTTTCACATGCTTTCAAACACAAATGAAATTTTCGAAAATCAAGCAAAAAGTCGATTTTTTTTTCGTTTCACATGCTTTCAAACACAAATGAAATTTTCGAAAATCAAGCAAAAAGTCGATTTTTTTTTCGTTTCACATGCTTTCAAACAAATGAAATTTTCGAAAATCAAGCAAAAAGTCGATTTTTTTTTCGTTTCACATGCTTTCAAACACAAATGAAAATTTTGAAAATCGAGAGAAGAGTCGATTTTTTTTCGTTTTTTACGCGTTTCACATGCTTTCAAACAGAAATGAAATTTTCGAAAATCAAGCAAAAAGTCGATTTTTTTTTCGATTCACATGCTTTCAAACACAAATGAAATTTTCGAAAATCGAGTGAAGAGTCGATTTTTTTTTCGTTTTTTACGCGTTTCACATGTTTTCAAACACAAATGAAATTTTCGAAGATTTTTTTTTTACGTTTCACATGCTTTCAAACACAAATGAAATTTTCGAAAATCAAGCAAAAAGTCGATTTTTTTTTCGTTTCACATGCTTTCAAGCACAAATGAAATTTTCGAAAATCAAGCAAAAAGTCGATTTTTTTTTCGTTTCACATGCTTTCAAGCACAAATGAAATTTTCGAAAATCAAGCCAAAAGTCGATTTTTTTTTTCGTTTCACATGCAAAAATCGAGTGAAGAGTCGATTTTTTTTTCGTTTCACATGCTTTCAAACACAAATGAAATTTTCGAAAATCGAGTGAAGAGTCGATTTTTTTTATCGTTTTCTACGCGTTTCACATGCTTTCAAACACAAATGAAATTTTCGAAAATCAAGCAAAAAGTCGATTTTTTTTTCGTTTCACATGCTTTCAAACACAAATGAAATTTTCGAAAATCAAGCAAAAAGTCGATTTTTTTTTTCGTTTCACATGCTTTCAAGCACAAATGAAATTTTCGAAAATCATGCAAAAAGTCGATTTTTTTTTTCGTTTCACATGCTTTCAAACACAAATAAAATTTTCGAAAATCAAGCAAAAAGTCGATTTTTTTTTTGTTTCACATGCTTTCAAGCACAAATGAAATTTTCGAAAATCAAGCAAAAAGTCGATTTTTTTTTCGTTTCACATGCTTTCAAGCACAAATGAAATTTTCGAAAATCAAGCCAAAAGTCGATTTTTTTTTTCGTTTCACATGCAAAAATCGAGTGAAGAGTCGATTTTTTTTTCGTTTCACATGCTTTCAAACACAAATGAAATTTTCGAAAATCGAGTGAAGAGTCGATTTTTTTTATCGTTTTCTACGCGTTTCACATGCTTTCAAACACAAATGAAATTTTCGAAAATCAAGCAAAAAGTCGATTTTTTTTTCGTTTCACATGCTTTCAAACACAAATGAAATTTTCGAAAATCAAGCAAAAAGTCGATTTTTTTTTCGTTTCACATGCTTTCAAACACAAATGAAATTTTCGAAAATCGAGCAAAAAGTCGATTTTTTACGCGTTTCACATGCTTTCAAACACAAATGAAATTTTCGAAAATCAAGCAAAAAGTCGATTTTTTTTTCGTTTCACATGCTTTCAAACACAAATGAAATTTTCGAAAATCAAGCAAAAAGTCGATTTTTTTTTCGTTTCACATGCTTTCAAACAAATGAAATTTTCGAAAATCAAGCAAAAAGTCGATTTTTTTTTTCGTTTCACATGCTTTCAAACACAAATGAAAATTTTGAAAATCGAGAGAAGAGTCGATTTTTTTTCGTTTTTTACGCGTTTCACATGCTTTCAAACAGAAATGAAATTTTCGAAAATCAAGCAAAAAGTCGATTTTTTTTTCGTTTCACATGCTTTCAAGCACAAATGAAATTTTCGAAAATTGAGCAAAAAGTCGATTTTTTTACGCGTTTCACATGCTTTCAAACACAAATGAAATTTTCGAAAATCAAGCAAAAAGTCGATTTTTTTTTCGTTTCACATGCTTTCAAACACAAATGAAATTTTCGAAAATCGAGCAAAAAGTCGATTTTTTTTTCGTTTCACATGCTTTCAAACACAATTGAAAATTTTGAAAATTGAGTGAAGAGTCGATTTTTTTTCGTTTTTTACGCGTTTCACATGCTTTCAAACACAAATGAAATTTTCGAAAATCGAGCAAAAAGTCGATTTTTTTACGCGCTTCACATGCTTTCAAACACAAATGAAATTTTCGAAAATCGAGCAAAAAGTCGATTTTTTTTTTCGTTTCACATGCTTTCAAACACAAATGAAAATTTTGAAAATCGAGTGAAGAGTCGATTTTTTTTCGTTTTTTACGCGTTTCACATGCTTTCAAACACAAATGAAATTTTCGAAAATCGAGCAAAAAGTCGATTTTTTTACGCGTTTCACATGCTTTCAAACACAAATGAAATTTTCGAAAATCAAGCAAAAAGTCGATTTTTTTTTCGTTTCACATGCTTTCAAACACAAATGAAATTTTCGAAAATCGAGTGAAGAGTCGATTTTTTTTTTTTTCGTTTTTTACGCGTTTCACATGCTTTCAAACACAAATGAAATTTTCGAAAATCAAGCAAAAAGTCGATTTTTTTTTCGTTTCACATGCTTTCAAACACAAATGAAATTTTCGAAAATCGAGTGAAGAGTCGATTTTTTTTTTCGTTTTTTACGCGTTTCACATGCTTTCAAACACAAATGAAATTTTCGAAAATCAAGCAAAAAGTCGATTTTTTTTTCGATTCACATGCTTTCAAACACAAATGAAATTTTCGAAAATCGAGTGAAGAGTCGATTTTTTTTTCGTTTTTTACGCGTTTCACATGTTTTCAAACACAAATGAAATTTTCGAAGATTTTTTTTTTACGTTTCACATGCTTTCAAACACAAATGAAATTTTCGAAAATCAAGCAAAAAGTCGATTTTTTTTTCGTTTCACATGCTTTCAAGCACAAATGAAATTTTCGAAAATCAAGCAAAAAGTCGATTTTTTTTTCGTTTCACATGCTTTCAAGCACAAATGAAATTTTCGAAAATCAAGCCAAAAGTCGATTTTTTTTTTCGTTTCACATGCAAAAATCGAGTGAAGAGTCGATTTTTTTTTCGTTTCACATGCTTTCAAACACAAATGAAATTTTCGAAAATCGAGTGAAGAGTCGATTTTTTTTATCGTTTTCTACGCGTTTCACATGCTTT
The DNA here is from genome assembly GCA_963932245.1 of Tachinus rufipes. Lineage (NCBI taxonomy): Eukaryota > Metazoa > Arthropoda > Insecta > Coleoptera > Staphylinidae > Tachinus > Tachinus rufipes. The sequence continues at coordinate 82,527,534 of OZ010747.1, read as the reverse complement.
CAAACACAAATGAAATTTTCGAAAATCAAGCAAAAAGTCGATTTTTTTTTCGTTTCACATGCTTTCAAACACAAATGAAATTTTCGAAAATCAAGCAAAAAGTCGATTTTTTTTTCGTTTCACATGCTTTCAAACACAAATGAAATTTTCGAAAATCGAGCAAAAAGTCGATTTTTTTTTCGTTTCACATGCTTTCAAACACAAATGAAATTTTCGAAAATCAAGCAAAAAGTCGATTTTTTTTTCGTTTCACATGCTTTCAAACACAAATGAAATTTTCGAAAATCAAGCAAAAAGTCGATTTTTTTTTCGTTTCACATGCTTTCAAACAAATGAAATTTTCGAAAATCGAGCAAAAAGTCGATTTTTTTTCGTTTCACATGCTTTCAAACACAAATGAAATTTTCGAAAATCGAGTGAAGAGTCGATTTTTTTTTCGTTTTTTACGCGTTTCACATGCTTTCAAACACAAATGAAATTTTCGAAAATCAAGCAAAAAGTCGATTTTTTTTTCGTTTCACATGCTTTCAAACAAATGAAATTTTCGAAAATTGAGCAAAAAGTCGTTTTTTTTTTTGTTTCACATGCCTTCAAACACAAATGAAATTTTCGAAAATCGAGTGAAGAGTCGATTTTTTTTTTGTTTTTTACGCGTTTCACATGCTTTCAAACACAAATGAAATTTTCGAAAATCGAGCAAAAAGTCGATTTTTTTACGCGCTTCACATGCTTTCAAACACAAATGAAATTTTCGAAAATCGAGCAAAAAGTCGATTTTTTTTTTCGTTTCACATGCTTTCAAACACAAATGAAAATTTTGAAAATCGAGTGAAGAGTCGATTTTTTTTCGTTTTTTACGCGTTTCACATGCTTTCAAACACAAATGAAATTTTCGAAAATCGAGCAAAAAGTCGATTTTTTTACGCGTTTCACATGCTTTCAAACACAAATGAAATTTTCGAAAATCAAGCAAAAAGTCGATTTTTTTTTCGTTTCACATGCTTTCAAACACAAATGAAATTTTCGAAAATCGAGTGAAGAGTCGATTTTTTTTTTTTTCGTTTTTTACGCGTTTCACATGCTTTCAAACACAAATGAAATTTTCGAAAATCAAGCAAAAAGTCGATTTTTTTTTCGTTTCACATGCTTTCAAACACAAATGAAATTTTCGAAAATCGAGTGAAGAGTCGATTTTTTTTTTCGTTTTTTACGCGTTTCACATGCTTTCAAACACAAATGAAATTTTCGAAAATCAAGCAAAAAGTCGATTTTTTTTTCGATTCACATGCTTTCAAACACAAATGAAATTTTCGAAAATCGAGTGAAGAGTCGATTTTTTTTTCGTTTTTTACGCGTTTCACATGTTTTCAAACACAAATGAAATTTTCGAAGATTTTTTTTTTACGTTTCACATGCTTTCAAACACAAATGAAATTTTCGAAAATCAAGCAAAAAGTCGATTTTTTTTTCGTTTCACATGCTTTCAAGCACAAATGAAATTTTCGAAAATCAAGCAAAAAGTCGATTTTTTTTTCGTTTCACATGCTTTCAAGCACAAATGAAATTTTCGAAAATCAAGCCAAAAGTCGATTTTTTTTTTCGTTTCACATGCAAAAATCGAGTGAAGAGTCGATTTTTTTTTCGTTTCACATGCTTTCAAACACAAATGAAATTTTCGAAAATCGAGTGAAGAGTCGATTTTTTTTATCGTTTTCTACGCGTTTCACATGCTTTCAAACACAAATGAAATTTTCGAAAATCAAGCAAAAAGTCGATTTTTTTTTCGTTTCACATGCTTTCAAACACAAATGAAATTTTCGAAAATCAAGCAAAAAGTCGATTTTTTTTTCGTTTCACATGCTTTCAAACACAAATGAAATTTTCGAAAATCGAGCAAAAAGTCGATTTTTTTTTCGTTTCACATGCTTTCAAACACAAATGAAATTTTCGAAAATCAAGCAAAAAGTCGATTTTTTTTTCGTTTCACATGCTTTCAAACACAAATGAAATTTTCGAAAATCAAGCAAAAAGTCGATTTTTTTTTCGTTTCACATGCTTTCAAACAAATGAAATTTTCGAAAATCGAGCAAAAAGTCGATTTTTTTTTCGTTTCACATGCTTTCAAACACAAATAAAATTTTCGAAAATCAAGCAAAAAGTCGATTTTTTTTTCGTTTCACATGCTTTCAAACACAAATGAAATTTTCGAAAATCGAGTGAAGAGTCGATTTTTTTTTTCGTTTTTTACGCGTTTCACATGCTTTCAAACACAAATGAAATTTTCGAAAATCAAGCAAAAAGCCGGTTTTTTTTTTGTTTCACATGCTTTCAAACAAATCAAATTTTCGAAAATCGAGCAAAAAGTCGATTTTTTTTTCGTTTCACATGCTTTCAAACAAATGAAATTTTCGAAAATCGAGCAAAAAGTCGATTTTTTTTCGTTTCACATGCTTTCAAACACAAATAAAATTTTCGAAAATCGAGTGAAGAGTCGATTTTTTTTTTCGTTTTTTACGCGTTTCACATGCTTTCAAACACAAATGAAATTTTCGAAAATCAAGCAAAAAGTCGATTTTTTTTTTCGTTTCACATGCAAAAATCGAGTGGAGTCGTTTTTTTTTTTCGTTTTTTACGCGGTTTTCACATGCTTTCAAACACAAATGAAATTTTCGAAAATCGAGCAAAAAGTCGATTTTTTTTTCGTTTCACATGCTTTCAAACACAAATGAAATTTTCGAAAATCAAGCAAAAAGTCGATTTTTTTTTCGTTTCACATGCTTTCAAACACAAATGAAATTTTCGAAAATCAAGCAAAAAGTCGATTTTTTTCTCGTTTCACATGCAAAAATCGAGTGAAGAATCGATTTTTTTTCTCGTTTTTTACGCGTTTCACATGGTTTCAAACACAAATGAAATTTTCGAAAATCGGGCAAAAAGTCGATTTTTTTTTCGTTTCACATGCTTTCAAACACAAATGAAATTTTCGAAAATCGAGCAAAAAGTCGATTTTTTTTTCGTTTCACATGCTTTCAAACACAAATGAAAATTTTGAAAATCGAGTGAAGAGTCGATTTTTTTTCGTTTTTTACGCGTTTCACATGCTTTCAAACACAAATGAAATTTTCGAAAATCGAGTGAAGAGTCGATTTTTTTTTCGTTTCACATGCTTTCAAACACAAATGAAATTTTCGAAAATCGAGTGAAGAGTCGATTTTTTTTTTCGTTTTTTACGCGTTTCACATGCTTTCAAACACAAATGAAATTTTCGAAAATCAAGCAAAAAGCCGGTTTTTTTTTTGTTTCACATGCTTTCAAACAAATCAAATTTTCGAAAATCGAGCAAAAAGTCGATTTTTTTTTCGTTTCACATGCAAAAATCGAGTGAAGAATCGATTTTTTTTTTCGTTTTTTACGCGTTTCACATGCTTTCAAACACAAATGAAATTTTCGAAAATCAAGCAAAAAGTCGTTTTTTTTTTCGTTTCACATGCTTTCAAACAAATGAAATTTTCGAAAATCGAGCAAAAAGTCGATTTTTTTTCGTTTCACATGCTTTCAAACACAAATAAAATTTTCGAAAATCGAGTGAAGAGTCGATTTTTTTTTTCGTTTTTTACGCGTTTCACATGCTTTCAAACACAAATGAAATTTTCGAAAATCAAGCAAAAAGTCGATTTTTTTTTCGTTTCACATGCAAAAATCGAGTGGAGTCGTTTTTTTTTTCGTTTTTTACGCGTTTTTCACATGCTTTCAAACACAAATGAAATTTTCGAAAATCAAGCAAAAAGTCGATTTTTTTCTCGTTTCACATGCAAAAATCGAGTAAAGAATCGATTTTTTTTCTCGTTTTCTACGCGTTTCACATGGTTTCAAACACAAATGAAATTTTCGAAAATCAAGCAAAAAGTCGATTTTTTTCTCGTTTCACATGCAAAAATCGAGTGAAGAATCGATTTTTTTTCTCGTTTTTTACGCGTTTCACATGGTTTCAAACACAAATGAAATTTTCGAAAATCGAGCAAAAAGTCGATTTTTTTTTCGTTTCACATGCTTTCAAACACAAATGAAATTTTCGAAAATCAAGCAAAAAGTCGATTTTTTTCTCGTTTCACATGCAAAAATCGAGTGAAGAATCGATTTTTTTTCTCGTTTTTTACGCGTTTCACATGGTTTCAAACACAAATGAAATTTTCGAAAATCGAGCAAAAAGTCGATTTTTTTTTCGTTTCACATGCTTTCAAACACAAATGAAATTTTTGAAAATCGAGCAAAAAGTCGATTTTTTTTTCGTTTCACATGCTTTCAAACACAAATGAAAATTTTGAAAATCGAGTGAAGAGTCGATTTTTTTTCGTTTTTTACGCGTTTCACATGCTTTCAAACACAAATGAAATTTTCGAAAATCGAGCAAAAAGTCGATTTTTTTACGCGTTTCACATGCTTTCAAACACAAATGAAATTTTCGAAAATCAAGCAAAAAGTCGATTTTTTTTTCGTTTCACATGCTTTCAAACACAAATAAAATTTTCGAAAATCAAGCAAAAAGTCGATTTTTTTTTCGTTTCACATGCTACACAAATGAAATTTTCGAAAATCGAGTGAAGAGTCGATTTTTTTTTTCGTTTTTTACGCGTTTCACATGCTTTCAAACACAAATGAAATTTTCGAAAATCAAGCAAAAAGCCGGTTTTTTTTTGTTTCACATGCCTTCAAACAAATCAAATTTTCGAAAATCGAGCATAAAGTCGATTTTTTTTTCGTTTCACATGCAAAAATCGAGTGAAGAATCGATTTTTTTTTTCGTTTTTTACGCGTTTCACATGCTTTCAAACACAAATGAAATTTTCGAAAATCAAGCAAAAAGTCGTTTTTTTTTTCGTTTCACATGCTTTCAAACAAATGAAATTTTCGAAAATCGAGCAAAAAGTCGATTTTTTTTCGTTTCACATGCTTTCAAACACAAATAAAATTTTCGAAAATCGAGTGAAGAGTCGATTTTTTTTTTCGTTTTTTACGCGTTTCACATGCTTTCAAACACAAATGAAATTTTCGAAAATCAAGCAAAAAGTCGATTTTTTTTTCGTTTCACATGCAAAAATCGAGTGGAGTCGTTTTTTTATTTCGTTTTTTACGCGTTTTTCACATGCTTTCAAACACAAATGAAATTTTCGAAAATCAAGCCAAAAGTCGATTTTTTTTTCGTTTCACATGCTTTCAAACACAAATGAAATTTTCGAAAATCAAGCAAAAAGTCGATTTTTTTCTCGTTTCACATGCAAAAATCGAGTGAAGAATCGATTTTTTTTCTCGTTTTTTACGCGTTTCACATGGTTTCAAACACAAATGAAATTTTCGAAAATCAAGCAAAAAGTCGATTTTTTTTTCGTTTCACATGCTTTCAAACAAATGAAATTTTCGAAAATCGAGCAAAAAGTCTATTTTTTTTCGTTTCACATGCATTCAAACACAAATGAAATTTTCGAAAATCGAGTGAAGAGTCGATTTTTTTTTCGTTTTTTACGCGTTTCACATGCTTTCAAACACAAATGAAATTTTCGAAAATCAAGCAAAAAGTCGATTTTTTTTTCGTTTCACATGCTTTCAAACAAATGAAATTTTCGAAAATCGAGCAAAAAGTCGATTTTTTTTCGTTTCACATGCTTTCAAACACAAATGAAATTTTCGAAAATCGAGTGAAGAGTCGATTTTTTTTTTCGTTTTTTACGCGTTTCACATGCTTTCAAACACAAATGAAATTTTCGAAAATCAAGCAAAAAGTCGATTTTTTTTTCGTTTCACATGCTTTCAAGCACAAATGAAATTTTCGAAAATCATGCAAAAAGTCGATTTTTTTTTTCGTTTCACATGCTTTCAAACACAAATGAAATTTTCGAAAATCGAGCAAAAAGTCGATTTTTTTACGCGTTTCACATGCTTTCAAACACAAATAAAATTTTCGAAAATCAAGCAAAAAGTCGATTTTTTTTTTGTTTCACATGCTTTCAAACACAAATGAAATTTTCGAAAATCGAGCAAAAAGTCGATTTTTTTTTCGTTTCACATGCAAAAATCGAGTGGAGTCGATTTTTTTTTTTCGTTTTTTACGCGTTTTTCACATGCTTTCAAACACAAATGAAATTTTCGAAAATCAAGCAAAAAGTCGATTTTTTTTCGTTTCACATGCTTTCAAACACAAATGAAAATTTTGAAAATCGAGTGACGAGTCGATTTTTTTTCGTTTTTTACGCGTTTCACATGCTTTCAAACACAAATGAAATTTTCGAAAATCGAGTGAAGAGTCGATTTTTTTTTCGTTTTTTACGCGTTTCACATGTTTTCAAACACAAATGAAATTTTCGAAAATCAAGCAAAAAGTCGATTTTTTTTTCGTTTCACATGCTTTCAAACACAAATGAAATTTTCGAAAATCGAGTGAAGAGTCGATTTTTTTTTTCGTTTTTTACGCGTTTCACATGCTTTCAAACACAAATGAAATTTTCGAAAATCAAGCAAAAAGTCGATTTTTTTTTCGTTTCACATGCTTTCAAACACAAATGAAATTTTCGAAAATCGAGTGAAGAGTCGATTTTTTTTTTCGTTTTTTACGCATTTCACATGCTTTCAAACACAAATGAAATTTTCGAAAATCAAGCAAAAAGTCGATTTTTGTTTCGTTTCACATGCTTTCAAACACAAATGAAATTTTCGAAAATCGAGTGAAGAGTCGATTTTTTTTTTCGTTTTTTACGCGTTTCACATGTTTTCAAACACAAATGAAATTTTCGAAGATTTTTTTTTACGTTTCACATGTTTTCAAACACAAATGAAATTTTCGAAAATCAAGCAAAAAGTCGATTTTTTTTTCGTTTCACATGCTTTCAAACAAATCAAATTTTCGAAAATCGAGCAAAAAGTCGATTTTTTTTTCGTTTCACATGCAAAAATCGAGTGAAGAATCGATTTTTTTTTTCGTTTTTTACGCGTTTTTCACATGCTTTCAAACACAAATGAAATTTTCGAAAATCAAGCAAAAAGTCGATTTTTTTTCGTTTCACATGCTTTCAAACACAAATGAAATTTTCGAAAATCAAGCAAAAAGTCGATTTTTTTTTCGTTTCACATGCTTTCAAACACAAATGAAATTTTCGAAAATCGAGTGAAGAGTCGATTTTTTTTTTCGTTTTTTACGCGTTTCACATGCTTTCAAACACAAATGAAATTTTCGAAAATCAAGCAAAAAGCCGGTTTTTTTTTTGTTTCACATGCTTTCAAACAAATCAAATTTTCGAAAATCGAGCAAAAAGTCGATTTTTTTTTCGTTTCACATGCAAAAATCGAGTGAAGAATCGATTTTTTTTTTTCGTTTTTTACGCGTTTCACATGCTTTCAAACACAAATGAAATTTTCGAAAATCAAGCAAAAAGTCGTTTTTTTTTTCGTTTCACATGCTTTCAAACAAATGAAATTTTCGAAAATCGAGCAAAAAGTCGATTTTTTTTCGTTTCACATGCTTTCAAACACAAATAAAATTTTCGAAAATCGAGTGAAGAGTCGATTTTTTTTTTCGTTTTTTACGCGTTTCACATGCTTTCAAACACAAATGAAATTTTCGAAAATCAAGCAAAAAGTCGATTTTTTTTTCGTTTCACATGCAAAAATCGAGTGGAGTCGTTTTTTTTTTCGTTTTTTACGCGTTTTTCACATGCTTTCAAACACAAATGAAATTTTCGAAAATCAAGCAAAAAGTCGATTTTTTTCTCGTTTCACATGCAAAAATCGAGTGAAGAATCGATTTTTTTTCTCGTTTTCTACGCGTTTCACATGGTTTCAAACACAAATGAAATTTTCGAAAATCAAGCAAAAAGTCGATTTTTTTCTCGTTTCACATGCAAAAATCGAGTGAAGAATCGATTTTTTTTCTCGTTTTTTACGCGTTTCACATGGTTTCAAACACAAATGAAATTTTCGAAAATCGAGCAAAAAGTCGATTTTTTTTTCGTTTCACATGCTTTCAAACACAAATGAAATTTTCGAAAATCGAGCAAAAAGTCGATTTTTTTTTCGTTTCACATGCTTTCAAACACAAATGAAATTTTCGAAAATCGAGCAAAAAGTCGATTTTTTTTTCGTTTCACATGCTTTCAAACACAAATGAAATTTTCGAAAATCGAGCAAAAAGTCTATTTTTTTTCGTTTCACATGCATTCAAACACAAATGAAATTTTCGAAAATCGAGTGAAGAGTCGATTTTTTTTTCGTTTTTTACGCGTTTCACATGCTTTCAAACACAAATGAAATTTTCGAAAATCAAGCAAAAAGTCGATTTTTTTTTCGTTTCACATGCTTTCAAACAAATGAAATTTTCGAAAATCGAGCAAAAAGTCGATTTTTTTTCGTTTCACATGCTTTCAAACACAAATGAAATTTTCGAAAATCGAGTGAAGAGTCGATTTTTTTTTTCGTTTTTTACGCGTTTCACATGCTTTCAAACACAAATGAAATTTTCGAAAATCAAGCAAAAAGTCGATTTTTTTTTCGTTTCACATGCTTTCAAGCACAAATGAAATTTTCGAAAATCATGCAAAAAGTCGATTTTTTTTTTCGTTTCACATGCTTTCAAACACAAATGAAATTTTCGAAAATCGAGCAAAAAGTCGATTTTTTTTTCGTTTCACATGCAAAAATCGAGTGGAGTCGATTTTTTTTTTTCGTTTTTTACGCGTTTTTCACATGCTTTCAAACACAAATGAAATTTTCGAAAATCAAGCAAAAAGTCGATTTTTTTTCGTTTCACATGCTTTCAAACACAAATGAAAATTTTGAAAATCGAGTGACGAGTCGATTTTTTTTCGTTTTTTACGCGTTTCACATGCTTTCAAACACAAATGAAATTTTCGAAAATCGAGTGAAGAGTCGATTTTTTTTTCGTTTTTTACGCGTTTCACATGTTTTCAAACACAAATGAAATTTTCGAAAATCAAGCAAAAAGTCGATTTTTTTTTCGTTTCACATGCTTTCAAACACAAATGAAATTTTCGAAAATCGAGTGAAGAGTCGATTTTTTTTTTCGTTTTTTACGCGTTTCACATGCTTTCAAACACAAATGAAATTTTCGAAAATCAAGCAAAAAGTCGATTTTTTTTTCGTTTCACATGCTTTCAAACACAAATGAAATTTTCGAAAATCGAGTGAAGAGTCGATTTTTTTTTTCGTTTTTTACGCATTTCACATGCTTTCAAACACAAATGAAATTTTCGAAAATCAAGCAAAAAGTCGATTTTTGTTTCGTTTCACATGCTTTCAAACACAAATGAAATTTTCGAAAATCGAGTGAAGAGTCGATTTTTTTTTTCGTTTTTTACGCGTTTCACATGTTTTCAAACACAAATGAAATTTTCGAAGATTTTTTTTTACGTTTCACATGTTTTCAAACACAAATGAAATTTTCGAAAATCAAGCAAAAAGTCGATTTTTTTTTCGTTTCACATGCTTTCAAACAAATCAAATTTTCGAAAATCGAGCAAAAAGTCGATTTTTTTTTCGTTTCACATGCAAAAATCGAGTGAAGAATCGATTTTTTTTTTCGTTTTTTACGCGTTTCACATGCTTTCAAACACAAATGAAATTTTCGAAAATCAAGCAAAAAGTCGATTTTTTTTTTCGTTTCACATGCTTTCAAACAAATCAAATTTTCGAAAATCGAGCAAAAAGTCGATTTTTTTTTCGTTTCACATGCAAAAATCGAGTGAAGAATCGATTTTTTTTTTCGTTTTTTACGCGTTTCACATGCTTCCAAACACAAATGAAATTTTCGAAAATCAAGCAAAAAGTCGATTTTTTTTTCGTTTCACATGCAAAAATCGAGTGGAGTCGATTTTTTTTTTCGTTTTTTACGCGTTTTTCACATGCTTTCAAACACAAATGAAATTTTCGAAAATCAAGCCAAAAGTCGATTTTTTTTTTCGTTTCACATGCTTTCAAACACAAATGAAATTTTCGAAAATCAAGCCAAAAGTCGATTTTTTTTTCGTTTCACATGCTTTCAAACACAAATGAAATTTTCGAAAATCAAGCAAAAAGTCGATTTTTTTTTTTCGTTTCACATGCTTTCAAGCACAAATGAAATTTTCGAAAATCAAGCCAAAAGTCGATTTTTTTTTTCGTTTCACATGCTTTCAAACACAAATGAAATTTTCGAAAATCAAGCAAAAAGTCGATTTTTTTTTCGTTTCACATGCTTTCAAACAAATCAAATTTTCGAAAATCGAGCAAAAAGTCGATTTTTTTTTCGTTTCACATGCAAAAATCGAGTGAAGAATCGATTTTTTTTTTCGTTTTTTACGCGTTTCACATGCTTCCAAACACAAATGAAATTTTCGAAAATCGAGTGAAGAGTCGATTTTTTTTTCGTTTTTTACGCGTTTCACATGCTTTCAAACACAAATGAAATTTTCGAAAATCGAGCAAAAAGTCGATTTTTTTTTCGTTTCACATGCAAAAATCGAGTGAAGAATCGATTTTTTTTTCGTTTTTTACGCGTTTTTCACATGCTTTCAAACACAAATGAAATTTTCGAAAATCAAGCCAAAAGTCGATTTTTTTTTCGTTTCACATGCTTTCAAACACAAATGAAATTTTCGAAAATCAAGCAAAAAGTCGATTTTTTTTTCGTTTCACATGCTTTCAAGCACAAATGAAATTTTCGAAAATCAAGCCAAAAGTCGATTTTTTTTTTCGTTTCACATGCTTTCAAACACAAATGAAATTTTCGAAAATCAAGCCAAAAGTCGATTTTTTTTTCGTTTCACATGCAAAAATCGAGTGAAGAGTCGATTTTTTTTTCGTTTCACATGCTTTCAAGCACAAATGAAATTTTCGAAAATCGAGCAAAAAGTCGATTTTTTTTTCGTTTCACATGCTTTCAATCACAAATGAAATTTTCGAAAATCAAGCAAAAAGTCGATTTTTTTTTCGTTTCACATGCTTTCAAGCACAAATGAAATTTTCGAAAATCGAGCAAAAAGTCGATTTTTTTTTTCGTTTCACATGCTTTCAAACACAAATCAAATTTTCGAAAATCAAGCAAAAAGTCGATTTTTTTACGCGTTTCACATGCTTTCAAACACAAATGAAATTTTCGAAAATCGAGTAAAGAGTCGATTTTTTTTTCGTTTTTTACGCGTTTCACATGCTTTCAAACACAAATGAAAATTTTGAAAATCGAGTGAAGAGTCGATTTTTTTTCGTTTTTTACGCGTTTCACATGCTTTCAAACACAAATGAAATTTTCGAAAATCAAGCAAAAAGTTGATTTTTTTTTCGTTTCACATGCTTTCAATCACAAATGAAATTTTCGAAAATCGAGCAAAAAGTCGATTTTTTTACGCGTTTCACATGCTTTCAAACACAAATGAAATTTTCGAAAATCAAGCAAAAAGTCGATTTTTTTTTCGTTTCACATGCTTTCAAACACAAATGAAATTTTCGAAAATCGAGTGAAGAGTCGATTTTTTTTTTCGTTTTTTACGCGTTTCACATGCTTTCAAACACAAATGAAATTTTCGAAAATCAAGCAAAAAGTTGATTTTTTTTTCGTTTCACATGCTTTCAAACACAAATGAAATTTTCGAAAATCGAGTGAAGAGTCGATTTTTTTTTTCGTTTTTTACGCGTTTCACATGCTTTCAAACACAAATGAAATTTTCGAAAATCAAGCAAAAAGTCGATTTTTGTTTCGTTTCACATGCTTTCAAACACAAATGAAATTTTCGAAAATCGAGTAAAGAGTCGATTTTTTTTTTCGTTTTTTACGCGTTTCACATGCTTTCAAACACAAATGAAAATTTTGAAAATCGAGTGAAGAGTCGATTTTTTTTCGTTTTTTACGCGTTTCACATGCTTTCAAACACAAATGAAATTTTCGAAAATCAAGCAAAAAGTTGATTTTTTTTTCGTTTCACATGCTTTCAATCACAAATGAAATTTTCGAAAATCGAGCAAAAAGTCGATTTTTTTACGCGTTTCACATGCTTTCAAACACAAATGAAATTTTCGAAAATCAAGCAAAAAGTCGATTTTTTTTTCGTTTCACATGCTTTCAAACACAAATGAAATTTTCGAAAATCGAGTGAAGAGTCGATTTTTTTTTTCGTTTTTTACGCGTTTCACATGCTTTCAAACACAAATGAAATTTTCGAAAATCAAGCAAAAAGTTGATTTTTTTTTCGTTTCACATGCTTTCAAACACAAATGAAATTTTCGAAAATCGAGTGAAGAGTCGATTTTTTTTTTCGTTTTTTACGCGTTTCACATGCTTTCAAACACAAATGAAATTTTCGAAAATCAAGCAAAAAGTCGATTTTTGTTTCGTTTCACATGTTTTCAAACACAAATGAAATTTTCGAAAATCGAGTGAAGAGTCGATTTTTTTTTCGTTTTTTACGCGTTTCACATGTTTTCAAACACAAATGAAATTTTCGAAAATCAAGCAAAAAGTCGATTTTTTTTTCGTTTCACATGCTTTCAAACACAAATGAAATTTTCGAAAATCGAGTGAAGAGTCGATTTTTTTTTCGTTTTTTACGCGTTTCACATGCTTTCAAACACAAATGAAATTTTCGAAAATCAAGCAAAAAGTCGATTTTTTTTTCGTTTCACATGCTTTCAAACACAAATGAAATTTTCGAAAATCGAGTGAAGAGTCGATTTTTTTTTTCGTTTTTTACGCATTTCACATGCTTTCAAACACAAATGAAATTTTCGAAAATCAAGCAAAAAGTCGATTTTTGTTTCGTTTCACATGCTTTCAAACACAAATGAAATTTTCGAAAATCGAGTGAAGAGTCGATTTTTTTTTTCGTTTTTTACGCGTTTCACATGTTTTCAAACACAAATGAAATTTTCGAAGATTTTTTTTTACGTTTCACATGTTTTCAAACACAAATGAAATTTTCGAAAATCAAGCAAAAAGTCGATTTTTTTTTCGTTTCACATGCTTTCAAGCACAAATGAAATTTTCGAAAATCAAGCCAAAAGTCGATTTTTTTTTTCGTTTCACATGCAAAAATCGAGTGAAGAGTCGATTTTTTTTTCGTTTCACATGCTTTCAAGCACAAATGAAATTTTCGAAAATCGAGTGAAGAGTCGATTTTTTTTTCGTTTTTTACGCGTTTCACATGCTTTCAAACACAAATGAAATTTTCGAAAATCAAGCAAAAAGTCGATTTTTTTTTCGTTTCACATGCTTTCAAACACAAATGAAATTTTCGAAAATCAAGCAAAAAGTCGATTTTTTTTTCGTTTCACATGCTTTCAAACACAAATGAAATTTTCGAAAATCGAGTGAAGAGTCGATTTTTTTTTTCGTTTTTTACGCGTTTCACATGCTTTCAAACACAAATGAAATTTTCGAAAATCAAGCAAAAAGTTGATTTTTTTTTCGTTTCACATGCTTTCAAACACAAATGAAATTTTCGAAAATCGAGTGAAGAGTCGATTTTTTTTTTCGTTTTTTACGCGTTTCACATGCTTTCAAACACAAATGAAATTTTCGAAAATCAAGCAAAAAGTCGATTTTTGTTTCGTTTCACATGCTTTCAAACACAAATGAAATTTTCGAAAATCGAGTGAAGAGTCGATTTTTTTTTTCGTTTTTTACGCGTTTCACATGTTTTCAAACACAAATGAAATTTTCGAAAATCAAGCAAAAAATCGATTTTTTTTTCGTTTCACATGCTTTCAAACACAAATGAAATTTTCGAAAATCGAGTGAAGATTCGATTTTTTTTTTCGTTTTTTACGCGTTTCACATGCTTTCAAACACAAATGAAATTTTCGAAAATCAAGCAAAAAGTCGATTTTTTTTTCGTTTCACATGCTTTCAAACACAAATGAAATTTTCGAAAATCGAGTGAAGAGTCGATTTTTTTTTTCGTTTTTTACGCATTTCACATGCTTTCAAACACAAATGAAATTTTCGAAAATCAAGCAAAAAGTCGATTTTTGTTTCGTTTCACATGCTTTCAAACACAAATGAAATTTTCGAAAATCGAGTGAAGAGTCGATTTTTTTTTTCGTTTTTTACGCGTTTCACATGTTTTCAAACACAAATGAAATTTTCGAAGATTTTTTTTTACGTTTCACATGTTTTCAAACACAAATGAAATTTTCGAAAATCAAGCAAAAAGTCGATTTTTTTTTCGTTTCACATGCAAAAATCGAGTGGAGTCGATTTTTTTTTTCGTTTTTTACGCGTTTTTCACATGCTTTCAAACACAAATGAAATTTTCGAAAATCAAGCCAAAAGTCGATTTTTTTTTTCGTTTCACATGCTTTCAAACACAAATGAAATTTTCGAAAATCAAGCCAAAAGTCGATTTTTTTTTCGTTTCACATGCAAAAATCGAGTGAAGAGTCGATTTTTTTTTCGTTTCACATGCTTTCAAGCACAAATGAAATTTTCTAAAATCGAGCAAAAAGTCGATTTTTTTTTCGTTTCACATGCTTTCAAACACAAATGAAATTTTCGAAAATCGAGCAAAAAGTCGATTTTTTTTTTCGTTTCACATGCTTTCAAACACAAATGAAAATTTTGAAAATCGAGTGACGAGTCGATTTTTTTTCGTTTTTTACGCGTTTCACATGCTTTCAAACACAAATGAAATTTTCGAAAATCGAGTGAAGAGTCGATTTTTTTTTCGTTTTTTACGCGTTTCACATGCTTTCAAACACAAATGAAATTTTCGAAAATCAAGCAAAAAGTCGATTTTTTTTTCGTTTCACATGCTTTCAAACACAAATGAAATTTTCGAAAATCAAGCAAAAAGTCAATTTTTTTTTCGTTTCACATGCAAAAATCGAGTGAAGAATCGATTTTTTTTTTTCGTTTTTTACGCGTTTCACATGCTTTCAAACACAAATGAAATTTTCGAAAATCAAGCAAAAAGTCGATTTTTTTTTCGTTTCACATGCTTTCAAACAAATCAAATTTTCGAAAATCGAGCAAAAAGTCGATTTTTTTTTCGTTTCACATGCAAAAATCGAGTGAAGAATCGATTTTTTTTTTCGTTTTTTACGCGTTTCACATGCTTCCAAACACAAATGAAATTTTCGAAAATCGAGTGAAGAGTCGATTTTTTTTTCGTTTTTTACGCGTTTCACATGCTTTCAAACACAAATGAAATTTTCGAAAATCGAGCAAAAAGTCGATTTTTTTTTCGTTTCACATGCAAAAATCGAGTGAAGAATCGATTTTTTTTTTCGTTTTTTACGCGTTTTTCACATGCTTTCAAACACAAATGAAATTTTCGAAAATCAAGCCAAAAGTCGATTTTTTTTTCGTTTCACATGCTTTCAAACACAAATGAAATTTTCGAAAATCAAGCAAAAAGTCGATTTTTTTTTCGTTTCACATGCTTTCAAGCACAAATGAAATTTTCGAAAATCAAGCCAAAAGTCGATTTTTTTTTTCGTTTCACATGCTTTCAAACACAAATGAAATTTTCGAAAATCAAGCCAAAAGTCGATTTTTTTTTCGTTTCACATGCAAAAATCGAGTGAAGAGTCGATTTTTTTTTCGTTTCACATGCTTTCAAGCACAAATGAAATTTTCGAAAATCGAGCAAAAAGTCGATTTTTTTTTCGTTTCACATGCTTTCAATCACAAATGAAATTTTCGAAAATCGAGCAAAAAGTCGATTTTTTTTTCGTTTCACATGCTTTCAAACACAAATCAAATTTTCGAAAATCAAGCAAAAAGTCGATTTTTTTACGCGTTTCACATGCTTTCAAACACAAATGAAATTTTCGAAAATCAAGCAAAAAGTCGATTTTTTTTTCGTTTCACATGCTTTCAAGCACAAATGAAATTTTCGAAAATCAAGCCAAAAGTCGATTTTTTTTTTCGTTTCACATGCTTTCAAACACAAATGAAATTTTCGAAAATCAAGCCAAAAGTCGATTTTTTTTTCGTTTCACATGCAAAAATCGAGTGAAGAGTCGATTTTTTTTTCGTTTCACATGCTTTCAAGCACAAATGAAATTTTCGAAAATCGAGCAAAAAGTCGATTTTTTTTTCGTTTCACATGCTTTCAATCACAAATGAAATTTTCGAAAATCGAGCAAAAAGTCGATTTTTTTTTTCGTTTCACATGCTTTCAAACACAAATCAAATTTTCGAAAATCAAGCAAAAAGTCGATTTTTTTACGCGTTTCACATGCTTTCAAACACAAATGAAATTTTCGAAAATCGAGTGAAGAGTCGATTTTTTTTTCGTTTTTTACGCGTTTCACATGCTTTCAAACACAAATGAAAATTTTGAAAATCGAGTGAAGAGTCGATTTTTTTTCGTTTTTTACGCGTTTCACATGCTTTCAAACACAAATGAAATTTTCGAAAATCGAGCAAAAAGTCGATTTTTTTACGCGTTTCACATGCTTTCAAACACAAATGAAATTTTCGAAAATCAAGCAAAAAGTCGATTTTTTTTTCGTTTCACATGCTTTCAAACACAAATGAAATTTTCGAAAATCGTGTGAAGAGTCGATTTTTTTTTTCGTTTTTTACGCGTTTCACATGCTTTCAAACACAAATGAAATTTTCGAAAATCAAGCAAAAAGTTGATTTTTTTTTCGTTTCACATGCTTTCAAACACAAATGAAATTTTCGAAAATCGAGTGAAGAGTCGATTTTTTTTTTCGTTTTTTACGCGTTTCACATGCTTTCAAACACAAATGAAATTTTCGAAAATCAAGCAAAAAGTCGATTTTTGTTTCGTTTCACATGCTTTCAAACACAAATGAAATTTTCGAAAATCGAGTGAAGAGTCGATTTTTTTTTTCGTTTTTTACGCGTTTCACATGTTTTCAAACACAAATGAAATTTTCGAAAATCAAGCAAAAAGTCGATTTTTTTTTCGTTTCACATGCTTTCAAACACAAATGAAATTTTCGAAAATCGAGTGAAGAGTCGATTTTTTTTTTCGTTTTTTACGCGTTTCACATGCTTTCAAACACAAATGAAATTTTCGAAAATCAAGCAAAAAGTCGATTTTTTTTTCGTTTCACATGCTTTCAAACACAAATGAAATTTTCGAAAATCGAGTGAAGAGTCGATTTTTTTTTTCGTTTTTTACGCATTTCACATGCTTTCAAACACAAATGAAATTTTCGAAAATCAAGCAAAAAGTCGATTTTTGTTTCGTTTCACATGCTTTCAAACACAAATGAAATTTTCGAAAATCGAGTGAAGAGTCGATTTTTTTTTTTCGTTTTTTACGCGTTTCACATGTTTTCAAACACAAATGAAATTTTCGAAGATTTTTTTTTACGTTTCACATGTTTTCAAACACAAATGAAATTTTCGAAAATCAAGCAAAAAGTCGATTTTTTTTTCGTTTCACATGCTTTCAAGCACAAATGAAATTTTCGAAAATCAAGCCAAAAGTCGATTTTTTTTTTCGTTTCACATGCAAAAATCGAGTGAAGAGTCGATTTTTTTTTCGTTTCACATGCTTTCAAGCACAAATGAAATTTTCGAAAATCGAGTGAAGAGTCGATTTTTTTTTCGTTTTTTACGCGTTTCACATGCTTTCAAACACAAATGAAATTTTCGAAAATCAAGCAAAAAGTCGATTTTTTTTTCGTTTCACATGCTTTCAAACACAAATGAAATTTTCGAAAATCAAGCAAAAAGTCGATTTTTTTTTCGTTTCACATGCTTTCAAACACAAATGAAATTTTCGAAAATCGAGTGAAGAGTCGATTTTTTTTTTCGTTTTTTACGCGTTTCACATGCTTTCAAACACAAATGAAATTTTCGAAAATCAAGCAAAAAGTTGATTTTTTTTTCGTTTCACATGCTTTCAAACACAAATGAAATTTTCGAAAATCGAGTGAAGAGTCGATTTTTTTTTTCGTTTTTTACGCGTTTCACATGCTTTCAAACACAAATGAAATTTTCGAAAATCAAGCAAAAAGTCGATTTTTGTTTCGTTTCACATGCTTTCAAACACAAATGAAATTTTCGAAAATCGAGTGAAGAGTCGATTTAATTTTTCGTTTTTTACGCGTTTCACATGTTTTCAAACACAAATGAAATTTTCGAAAATCAAGCAAAAAGTCGATTTTTTTTTCGTTTCACATGCTTTCAAACACAAATGAAATTTTCGAAAATCGAGTGAAGAGTCGATTTTTTTTTTCGTTTTTTACGCGTTTCACATGCTTTCAAACACAAATGAAATTTTCGAAAATCAAGCAAAAAGTCGATTTTTTTTTCGTTTCACATGCTTTCAAACACAAATGAAATTTTCGAAAATCGAGTGAAGAGTCGATTTTTTTTTTCGTTTTTTACGCATTTCACATGCTTTCAAACACAAATGAAATTTTCGAAAATCAAGCAAAAAGTCGATTTTTGTTTCGTTTCACATGCTTTCAAACACAAATGAAATTTTCGAAAATCGAGTGAAGAGTCGATTTTTTTTTTCGTTTTTTACGCGTTTCACATGTTTTCAAACACAAATGAAATTTTCGAAGATTTTTTTTTACGTTTCACATGTTTTCAAACACAAATGAAATTTTCGAAAATCAAGCAAAAAGTCGATTTTTTTTTCGTTTCACATGCTTTCAAACACAAATGAAATGTTTCGAAAATCAAGCAAAAAGTCGATTTTTTTTTCGTTTCACATGCTTTCAAGCACAAATGAAATTTTCGAAAATCAAGCCAAAGGTCGATTTTTTTTTTCGTTTCACTTGCAAAAATCGAGTGAAGAGTCGATTTTTTTTTCGTTTCACATGCTTTCAAGCACAAATGAAATTTTCGAAAATCGAGTGAAGAGTCGATTTTTTTTTCGTTTTTTACGCGTTTCACATGCTTTCAAACACAAATGAAATTTTCGAAAATCAAGCAAAAAGTCGATTTTTTTTTTGTTTCACATGCTTTCAAACACAAATGAAATTTTCGAAAATCGAGTAAAGAGTCGATTTTTTTTCGTTTTTTACGCGTTTCACATGCTTTCAAACACAAATAAAATTTTCGAAAATCGAGCAAAAAGTCGATTTTTTTTTCGTTTCACATGCTTTCAAACACAAATGAAATTTTCGAAAATCGAGTGAAGAGTCGATTTTTTTTTCGTTTTTTACGCGTTTCACATGCTTTCAAACACAAATGAAATTTTCGAAAATCGAGCAAAAAGTCGATTTTTTTTTCGTTTCACATGCAAAAATCGAGTGAAGAATCGATTTTTTTTTTCGTTTTTTACGCGTTTTTCACATGCTTTCAAACACAAATGAAATTTTCGAAAATCAAGCCAAAAGTCGATTTTTTTTTCGTTTCACATGCTTTCAAACACAAATGAAATTTTCGAAAATCAAGCAAAAAGTCGATTTTTTTTTCGTTTCACATGCTTTCAAGCACAAATGAAATTTTCGAAAATCGAGTGAAGAGTCGATTTTTTTTTTCGTTTTTTACGCATTTCACATGCTTTCAAACACAAATGAAATTTTCGAAAATCAAGCAAAAAGTCGATTTTTGTTTCGTTTCACATGCTTTCAAACACAAATGAAATTTTCGAAAATCGAGTGAAGAGTCGATTTTTTTTTTTCGTTTTTTACGCGTTTCACATGTTTTCAAACACAAATGAAATTTTCGAAGATTTTTTTTTACGTTTCACATGTTTTCAAACACAAATGAAATTTTCGAAAATCAAGCAAAAAGTCGATTTTTTTTTCGTTTCACATGCTTTCAAGCACAAATGAAATTTTCGAAAATCAAGCCAAAAGTAGATTTTTTTTTTTTCGTTTCACATGCAAAAATCGAGTGAAGAGTCGATTTTTTTTTCGTTTCACATGCTTTCAAGCACAAATGAAATTTTCGAAAATCGAGTGAAGAGTCGATTTTTTTTTCGTTTTTTACGCGTTTCACATGCTTTCAAACACAAATGAAATTTTCGAAAATCAAGCAAAAAGTCGATTTTTTTTTCGTTTCACATGCTTTCAAACACAAATGAAATTTTCGAAAATCGAGTGAAGAGTCGATTTTTTTTTTCGTTTTTTACGCGTTTCACATGCTTTCAAACACAAATGAAATTTTCGAAAATCAAGCAAAAAGTCGATTTTTGTTTCGTTTCACATGCTTTCAAACACAAATGAAATTTTCGAAAATCGAGTGAAGAGTCGATTTTTTTTTTCGTTTTTTACGCGTTTCACATGTTTTCAAACACAAATGAAATTTTCGAAAATCAAGCAAAAAGTCGATTTTTTTTTCGTTTCACATGCTTTCAAACACAAATGAAATTTTCGAAAATCGAGTGAAGAGTCGATTTTTTTTTTCGTTTTTTACGCGTTTCACATGCTTTCAAACACAAATGAAATTTTCGAAAATCAAGCAAAAAGTCGATTTTTTTTTCGTTTCACATGCTTTCAAACACAAATGAAATTTTCGAAAATCGAGTGAAGAGTCGATTTTTTTTTTCGTTTGTTACGCATTTCACATGCTTTCAAACACAAATGAAATTTTCGAAAATCAAGCAAAAAGTCGATTTTTGTTTCGTTTCACATGCTTTCAAACACAAATGAAATTTTCGAAAATCGAGTAAAGAGTCGATTTTTTTTCGTTTTTTACGCGTTTCACATGCTTTCAAACACAAATGAAATTTTCGAAAATCGAGCAAAAAGTCGATTTTTTTTTCGTTTCACATGCTTTCAAACACAAATGAAATTTTCGAAAATCGAGTGAAGAGTCGATTTTTTTTTCGTTTTTTACGCGTTTCACATGCTTTCAAACACAAATGAAATTTTCGAAAATCGAGCAAAAAGTCGATTTTTTTTTCGTTTCACATGCAAAAATCGAGTGAAGAATCGATTTTTTTTTTCGTTTTTTACGCGTTTTTCACATGCTTTCAAACACAAATGAAATTTTCGAAAATCAAGCCAAAAGTCGATTTTTTTTTCGTTTCACATGCTTTCAAACACAAATGAAATTTTCGAAAATCAAGCAAAAAGTCGATTTTTTTTTCGTTTCACATGCTTTCAAGCACAAATGAAATTTTCGAAAATCAAGCCAAAAGTCGATTTTTTTTTTCGTTTCACATGCTTTCAAACACAAATGAAATTTTCGAAAATCAAGCCAAAAGTCGATTTTTTTTTCGTTTCACATGCAAAAATCGAGTGAAGAGTCGATTTCTTTTTCGTTTCACATGCTTTCAAGCACAAATGAAATTTTCGAAAATCGAGCAAAAAGTCGATTTTTTTTTCGTTTCACATGCTTTCAAACACAAATGAAATTTTCGAAAATCGAGCAAAAAGTCGATTTTTTTTTTCGTTTCACATGCTTTCAAACACAAATCAAATTTTCGAAAATCAAGCAAAAAGTCGATTTTTTTTCGTTTCACATGCTTTCAAGCACAAATCAAATTTTCGAAAATCAAGCAAAAAGTCGATTTGTTTTCGTTTCACATGCTTTCAAGCACAAATGAAATTTTCGAAAATCAAGCAAAAAGTTGATTTTTCTTTCGATTCACATGCTTTCAAACAGAAATGAAATTTTCGAAAATCGAGTGAAGAGTCGATTTTTTTTTTCGTTTTTTACGCGTTTCACATGCTTTCAAACACAAATGAAATTTTCGAAAATCAAGCAAAAAGTCGGTTTTTTTTTTGTTTCACATGCTTTCAAACAAATCAAATTTTCGAAAATCGAGCAAAAAGTCGATTTTTTTTTCGTTTCACATGCAAAAATCGAGTGAAGAATCGATTTTTTTTTTCGTTTTTTACGCGTTTCACATGCTTTCAAACACAAATGAAATTTTCGAAAATCAAGCAAAAAGGCGATTTTTTTTTCGTTTCACATGCTTTCAAACAAATAAAATTTTCGAAAATCGAGCAGAAAGTCGATTTTTTTTCGTTTCACATGCTTTCAAACACAAATGAAATTTTCGAAAATCAAGCAAAAAGTCGATTTTTTTTTCGTTTCACATGCTTTCAAACAAATGAAATTTTCGAAAATCGAGCAAAAAGTCGATTTTTTTTCGTTTCACATGCTTTCAAACACAAATGAAATTTTCGAAAATCGAGTGAAGAGTCGATTTTTTTTTTCGTTTTTTACGCGTTTCACATGCTTTCAAACACAAATGAAATTTTCGAAAATCAAGCAAAAAGTCGATTTTTTTTTCGTTTCACATGCTTTCAAGCACAAATGAAATTTTCGAAAATCATGCAAAAAGTCGATTTTTTTTTTTCGTTTCACATGCTTTCAAGCACAAATGAAATTTTCGAAAATCAAGCATAAAGTTGATTTTTTTTTCGATTCACATGCTTTCAAACAGAAATGAAATTTTCGAAAATCGAGTGAAGAGTCGATTTTTTTTTTCGTTTTTTACGCGTTTCACATGCTTTCAAACACAAATGAAATTTTCGAAAATCAAGCAAAAAGTCGGTTTTTTTTTTGTTTCACATGCTTTCAAACAAATCAAATTTTCGAAAATCGAGCAAAAAGTCGATTTTTTTTTCGTTTCACATGCAAAAATCGAGTGAAGAGTCGATTTTTTTTTTCGTTTTTTACGCGTTTCACATGCTTTCAAACACAAATGAAATTTTCGAAAATCAAGCAAAAAGTCGATTTTTTTTTCGTTTCACATGCAAAAATCGAGTGGAGTCGATTTTTTTTTTCGTTTTTTACGCGTTTTTCACATGCTTTCAAACACAAATGAAATTTTCGAAAATCAAGCCAAAAGTCGATTTTTTTTTCGTTTCACATGCTTTCAAACACAAATGAAATTTTCGAAAATCAAGCAAAAAGTCGATTTTTTTCTCGTTTCACATGCAAAAATCGAGTGAAGAATCGATTTTTTTTCTCGTTTTTTACGCGTTTCACATGCTTTCAAACACAAATGAAATTTTCGAAAATCAAGCAAAAAGTCGATTTTTTTTTCGTTTCACATGCTTTCAAACAAATGAAATTTTCGAAAATCGAGCAAAAAGTCGATTTTTTTTCGTTTCACATGCTTTCAAACACAAATGAAATTTTCGAAAATCGAGTGAAGAGTCGATTTTTTTTTTCGTTTTTTACGCGTTTCACATGCTTTCAAACACAAATGAAATTTTCGAAAATCAAGCAAAAAGTCGATTTTTTTTTTCGTTTCACATGCTTTCAAGCACAAATGAAATTTTCGAAAATCATGCAAAAAGTCGATTTTTTTTTTCGTTTCACATGCTTTCAAGCACAAATGAAATTTTCGAAAATCAAGCATAAAGTTGATTTTTTTTTCGATTCACATGCTTTCAAACAGAAATGAAATTTTCGAAAATCGAGTGAAGAGTCGATTTTTTTTTTCGTTTTTTACGCGTTTCACATGCTTTCAAACACAAATGAAATTTTCGAAAATCAAGCAAAAAGTCGGTTTTTTTTTTGTTTCACATGCTTTCAAACAAATCAAATTTTCGAAAATCGAGCAAAAAGTCGATTTTTTTTTCGTTTCACATGCAAAAATCGAGTGAAGAATCGATTTTTTTTTTCGTTTTTTACGCGTTTCACATGCTTTCAAACACAAATGAAATTTTCGAAAATCAAGCAAAAAGTCGATTTTTTTTTCGTTTCACATGCTTTCAAACAAATAAAATTTTCGAAAATCGAGCAGAAAGTCGATTTTTTTTCGTTTCACATGCTTTCAAACACAAATGAAATTTTCGAAAATCGAGTGAAGAGTCGATTTTTTTTTTCGTTTTTTACGCGTTTCACATGCTTTCAAACACAAATGAAATTTTCGAAAATCAAGCAAAAAGTCGATTTTTTTTTCGTTTCACATGCAAAAATCGAGTGGAGTCGATTTTTTTTTTCGTTTTTTACGCGTTTTTCACATGCTTTCAAACACAAATGAAATTTTCGAAAATCAAGCCAAAAGTCGATTTTTTTTTCGTTTCACATGCTTTCAAACACAAATGAAATTTTCGAAAATCAAGCAAAAAGTCGATTTTTTTCTCGTTTCACATGCAAAAATCGAGTGAAGAATCGATTTTTTTTCTCGTTTTTTACGCGTTTCACATGCTTTCAAACACAAATGAAATTTTCGAAAATCAAGCAAAAAGTCGATTTTTTTTTCGTTTCACATGCTTTCAAACAAATGAAATTTTCGAAAATCGAGCAAAAAGTCGATTTTTTTTCGTTTCACATGCTTTCAAACACAAATGAAATTTTCGAAAATCGAGTGAAGAGTCGATTTTTTTTTTCGTTTTTTACGCGTTTCACATGCTTTCAAACACAAATGAAATTTTCGAAAATCAAGCAAAAAGTCGATTTTTTTTTCGTTTCACATGCTTTCAAGCACAAATGAAATTTTCGAAAATCATGCAAAAAGTCGATTTTTTTTTTTCGTTTCACATGCTTTCAAACACAAATGAAATTTTCGAAAATCGAGCAAAAAGTCGATTTTTTTACGCGTTTCACATGCTTTCAAACACAAATAAAATTTTCGAAAATCAAGCAAAAAGTCGATTTTTTTTTGTTTCACATGCTTTCAAACACAAATGAAATTTTCGAAAATCAAGCAAAAAGTCGATTTTTTTTTCGTTTCACATGCAAAAATCGAGTGGAGTCGATTCTTTTTTTCGTTTTTTACGCGTTTTTCACATGCTTTCAAACACAAATGAAATTTTCGAAAATCAAGCCAAAAGTCGATTTTTTTTTCGTTTCACATGCTTTCAAACACAAATGAAATTTTCGAAAATCAAGCAAAAAGTCGATTTTTTTTTCGTTTCACATGCAAAAATCGAGTGAAGAATCGATTTTTTTTCTCGTTTTTTACGCGTTTCACATGCTTTCAAACACAAATGAAATTTTCGAAAATCAAGCAAAAAGTCGATTTTTTTTCGTTTCACATGCTTTCAAACACAAATGAAATTTTCGAAAATCGAGTGAAGAGTCGATTTTTTTTTCGTTTTTTACGCGTTTCACATGCTTTCAAACACAAATGAAATTTTCGAAAATCGAGTGAAGAGTCGATTTTTTTTTTCGTTTTTTACGCGTTTCACATGCTTTCAAACACAAATGAAATTTTCGAAAATCAAGCAAAAAGTCGATTTTTTTTCGTTTCACATGCTTTCAAACACAAATGAAATTTTTGAAAATCGAGTGAAGAGTCGATTTTTTTTTCGTTTTTTACGCGTTTCACATGCTTTCAAACACAAATGAAATTTTCGAAAATCAAGCAAAAAGTCGATTTTTTTTTCGTTTCACATGCTTTCAAGCACAAATGAAATTTTCGAAAATCGAGCAAAAAGTCGATTTTTTTACGCGTTTCACATGCTTTCAAACACAAATGAAATTTTCGAAAATCAAGCAAAAAGTCGATTTTTTTTTCGTTTCACATGCTTTCAAACACAAATGAAATTTTCGAAAATCAAGCAGAAATTCGATTTTTTTTTCGTTTCACATGCAAAAATCGAGTGAAGAATCGATTTTTTTCTCGTTTTTTACGCGTTTCACATGCTTTCAAACACAAATGAAATTTTCGAAAATCAAGCAAAAAGTCGATTTTTTTTTCGTTTCACATGCTTTCAAACAAATGAAATTTTCGAAAATCGAGCAAAAAGTCGATTTTTTTTCGTTTCACATGCTTTCAAACACAAATGAAATTTTCGAAAATCGAGTGAAGAGTCGATTTTTTTTTCGTTTTTTACGCGTTTCACATGCTTTCAAACACAAATGAAATTTTCGAAAATCGAGTGAAGAGTCGATTTTTTTTTTCGTTTTTTACGCGTTTCACATGCTTTCAAACACAAATGAAATTTTCGAAAATCAAGCAAAAAGTCGATTTTTTTTCGTTTCACATGCTTTCAAACACAAATGAAATTTTTGAAAATCGAGTGAAGAGTCGATTTTTTTTTCGTTTTTTACGCGTTTCACATGCTTTCAAACACAAATGAAATTTTCGAAAATCAAGCAAAAAGTCGATTTTTTTTTCGTTTCACATGCTTTCAAGCACAAATGAAATTTTCGAAAATCGAGCAAAAAGTCGATTTTTTTACGCGTTTCACATGCTTTCAAACACAAATGAAATTTTCGAAAATCAAGCAAAAAGTCGATTTTTTTTTCGTTTCACATGCTTTCAAACACAAATGAAATTTTCGAAAATCAAGCCAAAAGTCGATTTTTTTTTTGTTTCACATGCTTTCAAACACAAATGAAATTTTCGAAAATCAAGCAAAAAGTCGATTTTTTTTTCGTTTCACATGCAAAAATCGAGTGGAGTCGATTTTTTTTTTTGTTTTTTACGCGTTTTTCACATGCTTTCAAACACAAATGAAATTTTCGAAAATCAAGCCAAAAGTCGATTTTTTTTTCGTTTCACATGCTTTCAAACACAAATGAAATTTTCGAAAATCAAGCAAAAAGTCGATTTTTTTTTCGTTTCACATGCAAAAATCGAGTGAAGAATCGATTTTTTTTCTCGTTTTTTACGCGTTTCACATGCTTTCAAACACAAATGAAATTTTCGAAAATCAAGCAAAAAGTCGATTTTTTTTTCGTTTCACATGCTTTCAAACACAAATGAAATTTTCGAAAATCGAGCAAAAAGTCGATTTTTTTACGCGTTTCACATGCTTTCAAACACAAATGAAATTTTCGAAAATCAAGCAAAAAGTCGATTTTTTTTTCGTTTCACATGCTTTCAAACACAAATGAAATTTTCGAAAATCGAGTGAAGAGTCGATTTTTTTTTTCGTTTTTTACGCGTTTCACATGCTTTCAAACACAAATGAAATTTTCGAAGATTTTTTTTCGTTTCACATGCTTTCAAACACAAATGAAATTTTCGAAAATCAAGCAAAAAGTCGATTTTTTTTTCGTTTCACATGCTTTCAAATACAAATGAAATTTTCGAAAATCGAGCAAAAAGTCGATTTTTTTTTCGTTTCACATGCTTTCAAACACAAATGAAATTTTCGAAAATCGAGCAAAAAGTCGATTTTTTTTTCGTTTCACATGCTTTCAAACACAAATGAAATTTTCGAAAATCAAGCCAAAAGTCGATTTTTTTTTCGTTTCACATGCTTTCAAACACAAATGAAATTTTCGAAAATCGAGTGAAGAATAGATTTTTTTTTTCGTTTTTTACGCGTTTCACATGCTTTCAAACACAAATGAAATTTTCGAAAATCAAGCAAAAAGTCGATTTTTTTTTCGTTTCACATGCTTTCAAACACAAATGAAATTTTCGAAAATCAAGCCAAAAGTCGATTTTTTTTTCGTTTCACATGCTTTCAAACACAAATGAAATTTTCGAAAATCAAGCAAAAAGTCGATTTTTTTTTCGTTTCACATGCTTTCAAACACAAATGAAATTTTCGAAAATCGAGTGAAGAGTCGATTTTTTTTTTCGTTTTTTACGCGTTTCACATGCTTTCAAACACAAATGAAATTTTCGAAAATCAAGCAAAAAGGCGATTTTTTTTTCGTTTCACATGCTTTCAAACACAAATGAAATTTTCGAAAATCAAGCCAAAAGTCGATTTTTTTTTCGTTTCACATGCTTTCAAACACAAATGAAATTTTCGAAAATCAAGCAAAAAGTCGATTTTTTTTTCGTTTCACATGCTTTCAAACACAAATGAAATTTTCGAAAATCGAGTGAAGAATAGATTTTTTTTTTCGTTTTTTACGCGTTTCACATGCTTTCAAACACAAATGAAATTTTCGAAAATCAAGCAAAAAGTCGATTTTTTTTTCGTTTCACATGCTTTCAAACACAAATGAAATTTTCGAAAATCAAGCAAAAAATCGATTTTTTTTTCGTTTCACATGCTTTCAAATACAAATGAAATTTTCGAAAATCGAGCAAAAAGTCGATTTTTTTTTCGTTTCACATGCTTTCAAACACAAATGAAATTTTCGAAAATCGAGCAAAAAGTCGTATTTTTACGCGTTTCACATGCTTTCAAACACAAATGAAATTTTCGAAAATCGATTGAAGAGTCGATTTTTTTTCGTTTTTTACGCGTTTCACATTCTTTCAAACACAAATGAAATTTTCGAAAATCAAGCAAAAAGTCGATTTTTTACGCGTTTCACATGCTTTCAAACACAAATGAAATTTTCGAAAATCAAGCAAAAAGTCGATTTTTTTTTTCGTTTCACATGCTTTCAAACACAAATGAATTTTTCGAAAATCGATTGAAGAGTCGATTTTTTTTCGTTTTTTACGCGTTTCACATGCTTTCAAACACAAATGAAATTTTCGATGATTTTTTTTACGTTTCACATGCTTTCAAACACAAATGAAATTTTCGAAAATCGAGTGAAGAATCAATTTTTTTTCGTTTTTTACGCGTTTCACATGCTTTCAAACACAAATGAAATTTTCGAAAATCGAGCAAAAAGTCGATTTTTTTTTTCGTTTCACATGCTTTCAAACACAAATGAAATTTTCGAAAATCGAGTGAAGAGTCAATTTTTTTCGTTTTTTACGCGTTTCACATACTATCAAACACAAATGAAATTTTCGAAAATCAAGCAAAAAGTCGATTTTTTTTTCGTTTCACATGCTTTCAAACACAAATGAAATTTTCGAAAATCGAGTGAAGAGTCATTTTTTTTTTTCGTTTTTTACGCGTTTCACATGCTTTCAAGCACAAATGAAAATTTTGAAAATCGAGAGAAGAGTCGATTTTTTTTCGTTTTTTACGCGTTTCACATGCTTTCAAACACAAATGAAATTTTCGAAGATTTTTTTACGCGTTTCACATGCTTTCAAACACAAATGAAATATTCGAAAATCGATTGAAGAGTCGATTTTTTTTTCGTTTTTTACGCGTTTCACATGCTTTCAAACACAAATGAAATTTTCGAAGATTTTTTTTACATTGCACATGCTTTCAAACACAAATGAAATTTTTGAAAATCAAGCAAAAAGTCGATTTTTTTTCCGTTTCACATGCTTTCAAATACAAATGAAATTTTCGAAAATCAAGCAAAAAGTCGATTTTTTTTTCGTTTCACATGCTTTCAAACACAAATGAAATTTTCGACGATTTTTTTTTACGTTTCGAGTGAAGAGTCAATTTTTTTTTTCGTTTTTTACGCGTTTCACATGCTTTCAAGCACAAATGAAAATTTTGAAAATCGAGAGAAGAGTCGATTTTTTTTCGTTTTTTACGCGTTTCACATGCTTTCAAACACAAATGAAATTTTCGAAAATCAAGAAAAAAGTCGATTATTTTTTCGTTTTACATGCTTTCAAACACAAATGAAATTTTCGAAAATTGAGCAAAAAGTCGATTTTTTTTTCGTTTCACATGCTTTCAAACACAAATGAAATTTTCGAAAATCAAGCAAAAAGTCGATTTTTTTTTCGTTTTACATGCTTTCAAACACAAATGAAATTTTCGAAAATCGAGCAAAAAGTCGATTTTTTTTTCGTTTCACATGCTTTCAAACACAAATGAAATTTTCGAAAATCAAGCAAAAAGTCGATTTTTTTTTCGTTTCACATGCTTTCAAGCACAAATGAAATTTTCGAAAATCAAGCAAAAAGTCGATTTTTTTTTTCGTTTCACATGCTTTCAAACACAAATGAAATTTTCGAAAATCAAGCAAAAAGTCGATTTTTTTTTCGTTTCACATGCTTTCAAACACAAATGATATTTTCGAAAATCGAGCAAAACGTCGATTTTTTACGCGTTTCACATGCTTTCAAACACAAATGAAATTTTCGAAAATCGATTGAAGAGTCGATTTTTTTTTCGTTTTTTACGCGTTTCACATGCTTTTAAACACAAATGAAATTTTCGAAAATCAAGCAAAAAGTCGATTTTTTTTTGTTTCACATGCTTTCAAACACAAATGAAATTTTCGAAAATCGAGCAAAAAGTCGATTTTTTTTCGTTTCACATGCTTTCAAACACAAATGAAAATTTTGAAAATCGAGTGAAGAGTCGATTTTTTGTTCGTTTTTTACGCGTTTTACATGCTTTCAAACACAAATGAAATTTTCGAAAATCAAGCAAAAAGTTGTTTTTTTTTTCGTTTTATATGCTTTCAAGCACAAATGAAATTTTCGAAAATCAAGCAAAAAGTCGATTTTTTTTTCGTTTCACATGCTTTCAAACACAAATGAAATTTTCGAAGATTTTTTTTACGTTTCACATGCTTTCAAACACAAATGAAATTTTCGAAAATCAAGCAAAAAGTCGTTTTTTTTTTCGTTTCACATGCTTTCAACACAAATGAAATTTTCGAAAATCAAGCAAAAAGTCGATTTTTTTTTTCGTTTCACATGCTTTCAAACACAAATGAATTTTTCGAAAATCGATTAAAGAGTCGATTTTTTTTCGTTTTTTACGCGTTTCACATGCTTTCAAACACAAATGAATTTTTCGAAAATCAAGCAAAAAGTCGATTTTTTTTCGTTTCACATGCTTTCAAACACAAATAAAATTTTCGAAAATCAAGCAAAAAGTCGATTTTTTTTTTCGTTTCACATGCTTTCATACACAAATGAATTTTTCGAAAATCGATTGAAGAGTCGATTTTTTTTCGTTTTTTACGCGTTTCACATGCTTTCAAACACAAATGAATTTTTCGAAAATCAAGCAAAAAGTCGATTTTTTTTTCGTTTCACATGCTTTCAAACACAAATGAAAATTTTGAAAATCGAGTGAAGAGTCGATTTTTTTTCGTTTTTTACGCGTTTCACATGCTTTCAAACACAAATAAAATTTTCGAAAATCGAGCAAAAAGTCGATTTTTTTTTCGTTTCACATGCTTTCAAACACAAATGAAAATTTTGAAAATTGAGTAGAGTCGATTTTTTTTTCGTTTTTTACGCGTTTCACATGCTTTCAACACAAATGAATTTTTCGAAAATCGATAAAGAGTCGATTTTTTTTCGTTTTTTACGCGTTTCACATGCTTTCAAACACAAATGAATTTTTCGAAAATCAAGCAAAAAGTCGATTTTTTTTTCGTTTCACATGCTTTCAAACACAAATGAAATTTTCGAAGATTTTTTTTACGTTTCACATGCTTTCAAACACAAATGAAATTTTCGAAAATCAAGCAAAAAGTCGATTTTTTTTTCGTTTCACATGCTTTCAAACACAAATGAAAATTTTGAAAATCGAGTGAAGAGTCGATTTTTTTTCGTTTTTTACGCGTTTCACATGCTTTCAAACACAAATAAAATTTTCGAAAATCAAGCAACAAGTCGATTTTTTTTTCGTTTCACATGCTTTCAAACACAAATGAAATTTTCGAAAATCAAGCAAAAAGTCGATTTTTTTTTTCGTTTCACATGCTTTCAAACACAAATGAATTTTTCGAAAATCGATTGAAGAGTCGATTTTTTTTCGTTTTTTACGCGATTCACATGCTTTCAAACACAAATGAATTTTTCGAAAATCAAGCAAAAAGTCGATTTTTTTTTCGTTTCACTTGCTTTCAAACACAAATGAATTTTTCGAAAATCAAGCAAAAAGTCGATTTTTTTTTCGTTTCACATGCTTTCAAACACAAATGAAAATTTTGAAAATCGAGTGAAGAGTCGATTTTTTTTCGTTTTTTACGCGTTTCACATGCTTTCAAACACAAATGAATTTTTCAAAAATCAAGCAAAAAGTCGATTTTTTTTTCGTTTCACATGCTTTCAAACACAAATAAAATTTTCGAAAATCAAGCAAAAAGTCGATTTTTTTTTTCGTTTCACATGCTTTCAAACACAAATGAATTTTTCGAAAATCGATTGAAGAGTCGATTTTTTTTCGTTTTTTACGCGTTTCACATGCTTTCAAACACAAATGAATTTTTCGAAAATCAAGCAAAAAGTCGATTTTTTTTTCGTTTCACATGCTTTCAAACACAAATGAAAATTTTGAAAATCGAGTGAAGAGTCGATTTTTTTTTTTCGTTTCACATGCTTTCAAACACAAATGAATTTTTCGAAAATCGATTGAAGAGTCGATTTTTTTCGTTTTTTACGCGTTTCACATGCTTTCAAACACAAATGAATTTTTCGAAAATCAAGCAAAAAGTCGATTTTTTTTTCGTTTCACATGCTTTCAAACACAAATGAAATTTTCGAAAATCGAGTGAAGAGTCGATTTTTGTCGTTTTTTACGCGTTTCACATACTATCAAACACAAATGAAATTTTCGAAAATCAAGCAAAAAGTCGATTTTTTTTTCGTTTCACATGCTTTCAAACACAAATGAAATTTTCGAAAATCGAGCAAAAAGTCGATTATTTTTTCGTTTCACATGCTTTCAAACACAAATGAAATTTTCGAAAATCAAGCAAAAAATCGTTTTTTTTTTTTCGTTTCACATGCAAAAATCGAGTGAAGAGTCGATTTTTTTTTCGTTTTTTACGCGTTTCACATGCTTTCAAACACAAATGAAATTTTCGAAAGTCAAGCAAAAAGTCGATTTTTTTTTCGTTTCACATGCTTTCAAACACAAATGAAATTTTCGAAAATCAAGCAAAAAGTCGATTTTTTTTTCGTTTCACATGCATTCAAATACAAATGAAATTTTCGAAAATCGAGCGAAAAATCGATTTTTTTTTCGTTTCACATGCTTTCAAACACAAATGAAAATTTTGAAAATCGAGTGAAGAGTCGATTTTTTTTTCGTTTTTTACGCGGTTCACATGCTTTCAAACACAAATGAAATTTTCGAAGATTTTTTTACGTTTCACATGCTTTTCAAACACAAATGAAATTTTCGAAAATCTAGTGAAGAGTCGATTTTTGTCGTTTTTTACGCGTTTCACATACTATCAAACACAAATGAAATTTTCGAAAATCGAGCAAAAAGTCGATTTTTTTTTTTCGTTTCACATGCTTTCAAACACAAATGAAATTTTCGAAAATCGAGCAAAAAGTCGATTCTTTTTTCGTTTCACATGCTTTCAAACACAAATGAAATTTTCGAAAATCAAGCAAAAAGTCGATTTTTTTTTTCGTTTCACATGCAAAAATCGAGTGAAGAGTCGATTTTTTTTTCGATTTTTACGCGTTTCACATGCTTTCAAACACAAATGAAATTTTCGAAAATCAAGCAAAAAGTCGATTTTTTTTTCGTTTCACATGCTTTCAAACACAAATGAAATTTTCGAAAATCAAGCAAAAAGTCGATTTTTTTTTCGTTTCACAATGCATTCAAACACATGAAATTTTCGAAAATCAAGCAAAAAGTCGATTTTTTTTTCGTTTTACATGCTTTCAAACACAAATGAAATTTTCGAAAATCGAGTGAAGAGTCGATTTTTTTTTTCGTTTTTTACGCGTTTCACATGCTTTCAAACACAAATGAAATTTTCGAAAATCAAGCAAAAAGTCGATTTTTTTTTCGTTTCACATGCTTTCAAACACAAATGAAATTTTCGAAAATCAAGCAAAAAGTCGATTATTTTTTCGTTTCACATGCAAAAATCGAGTGAAGAGTCGATTTTTTTTTCGTTTTTTACGCGTTTCACATGCTTTCAAACACAAATGAAATTTTCGAAAATCAAGCAAAAAGTCGATTTTTTTTTCGTTTCACATGCTTTCAAACACAAATGAAATTTTCGAAAATCAAGCAAAAAGTCGATTTTTTTTTCGTTTCACAATGCATTCAAACACATGAAATTTTCGAAAATCGAGCAAAAAGTCGATTTTTTTTTTCGTTTCACATGCTTTCAAACACAAATGAAATTTTCGAAAATCGAGTGAAGAGTCGATTTTTTTTCGTTTTTTACGCGTTTCACATACTATCAAACACAAATGAAATTTTCGAAAATCAAGCAAAAAGTCGATTTTTTTTTCGTTTCACATGCTTTCAAACACAAATGAAATTTTCGAAAATCGAGCAAAAAGTCGATTTTTTTTTGTTTCACATGCTTTCAAACACAAATGAAATTTTCGAAAATCAAGCAAAAATTCGATTTTTTTTTCGTTTCACATGCTTTCAAACACAAATGAAATTTTCGAAAATCGAGCAAAAAGTCGATTTTTTTTTCGTTTCACATGCTTTCAAACACAAATGAAATTTTCGAAAATCAAGCAACAAGTCGATTTTTTTTTCGTTTCACATGCTTTCAAACACAAATGAAATTTTCGAAAATCAAGCAAAAAGTCGATTTTTTTTTCGTTTCACATGCTTTCAAACACAAATGAATTTTTCGAAAATCGATTGAAGAGTCGATTTTTTTTCGTTTTTTACGCGATTCACATGCTTTCAAACACAAATGAATTTTTCGAAAATCAAGCAAAAAGTCGATTTTTTTTTCGTTTCACTTGCTTTCAAACACAAATGAATTTTTCGAAAATCAAGCAAAAAGTCGATTTTTTTTTCGTTTCACATGCTTTCAAACACAAATGAAAATTTTGAAAATCGAGTGAAAAGTCGATTTTTTTTCGTTTTTTACGCGTTTCACATGCTTTCAAACACAAATGAATTTTTCAAAAATCAAGCAAAAAGTCGATTTTTTTTTCGTTTCACATGCTTTCAAACACAAATAAAATTTTCGAAAATCAAGCAAAAAGTCGATTTTTTTTTTCGTTTCACATGCTTTCAAACACAAATGAATTTTTCGAAAATCGATTGAAGAGTCGATTTTTTTTCGTTTTTTACGCGTTTCACATGCTTTCAAACACAAATGAATTTTTCGAAAATCAAGCAAAAAGTCGATTTTTTTTTCGTTTCACATGCTTTCAAACACAAATGAAAATTTTGAAAATCGAGTGAAGAGTCGATTTTTTTTTTTCGTTTCACATGCTTTCAAACACAAATGAATTTTTCGAAAATCGATTGAAGAGTCGATTTTTTTCGTTTTTTACGCGTTTCACATGCTTTCAAACACAAATGAATTTTTCGAAAATCAAGCAAAAAGTCGATTTTTTTTTCGTTTCACATGCTTTCAAACACAAATGAAAATTTTGAAAATCGAGTGAAGAGTCGATTTTTTTTCGTTTTTTACGCGTTTCACATGCTTTCAAACACAAATGAAATTTTCGAAAATCGAGCAAAAAGTCGATTTTTTTTTCGTTTCACATGCTTTCAAACACAAATGAAAATTTTGAAAATTGAGTAGAGTCGATTTTTTTTCGTTTTTTACGCGTTTCACATGCTTTCAAACACAAATAAAATTTTCGAAAATCAAGCAAAAAGTCGATTTTTTTTTTCGTTTCACATGCTTTCAAACACAAATGAATTTTTCGAAAATCGATTGAAGAGTCGATTTTTTTTCGTTTTTTACGCGTTTCACATGCTTTCAAACACAAATGAAATTTTCGAAGATTTTTTTTACGTTTCACATGCTTTCAAACACAAATGAAATTTTCGAAAATCGAGTGAAGAGTCGATTTTTTTTCGTTTTTTACGCGTTTCACATACTATCAAACACAAATGAAATTTTCGAAAATCAAGCAAAAAGTCGATTTTTTTTTCGTTTCACATGCTTTCAAACACAAATGAAATTTTCGAAAATCGAGCAAAAAGTCGATTTTTTTTTTTTCAGATGCTTTCAAACACAAATGAAATTTTCAAAAATCAAGCAAAAATTCGATTTTTTTTTGTTTCACATGCTTTCAAACACAAATGAAATTTTCGAAGATTTTTTTTACGTTTCACATGCTTTCAAACACAAATGAAATTTTCGAAAATCAAGCAAAAAGTCGATTTTTTTTTCGTTTCACATGCTTTCAAACACAAATGAAAATTTTGAAAATCGAGTGAAGAGTCGATTTTTTTTCGTTTTTTACGCGTTTCACATGCTTTCAAACACAAATAAAATTTTCGAAAATCAAGCAACAAGTCGATTTTTTTTTCGTTTCACATGCTTTCAAACACAAATGAAATTTTCGAAAATCAAGCAAAAAGTCGATTTTTTTTTCGTTTCACATGCTTTCAAACACAAATGAATTTTCGAAAATCGATTGGAAGAGTCGATTTTTTTTCGTTTTTTACGCGATTCAC
Source organism: Tachinus rufipes (assembly GCA_963932245.1). Taxonomy (NCBI): domain Eukaryota; kingdom Metazoa; phylum Arthropoda; class Insecta; order Coleoptera; family Staphylinidae; genus Tachinus; species Tachinus rufipes. Next base: position 82,491,597 of record OZ010747.1, on the reverse strand, counting down.
ATGCTTTCAAACACAAATGAATTTTTCGAAAATCAAGCAAAAAGTCGATTTTTTTTTCGTTTCACTTGCTTTCAAACACAAATGAATTTTTCGAAAATCAAGCAAAAAGTCGATTTTTTTTTTCGTTTCACATGCTTTCAAACACAAATGAAAATTTTGAAAATCGAGTGAAGAGTCGATTTTTTTTCGTTTTTTACGCGTTTCACATGCTTTCAAACACAAATGAATTTTTCAAAAATCAAGCAAAAAGTCGATTTTTTTTTCGTTTCACATGCTTTCAAACACAAATAAAATTTTCGAAAATCAAGCAAAAAGTCGATTTTTTTTTTCGTTTCACATGCTTTCAAAACACAAATGAATTTTTCGAAAATCGATTGAAGAGTCGATTTTTTTTCGTTTTTTACGCGTTTCACATGCTTTCAAACACAAATGAATTTTTCGAAAATCAAGCAAAAAGTCGATTTTTTTTTTCGTTTCACATGCTTTCAAACACAAATGAAAATTTTGAAAATCGAGTGAAGAGTCGATTTTTTTTTTCGTTTCACATGCTTTCAAACACAAATGAATTTTTCGAAAATCGATTGAAGAGTCGATTTTTTTCGTTTTTTACGCGTTTCACATGCTTTCAAACACAAATGAATTTTTCGAAAATCAAGCAAAAAGTCGATTTTTTTTTCGTTTCACATGCTTTCAAACACAAATGAAAATTTTGAAAATCGAGTGAAGAGTCGATTTTTTTTCGTTTTTTACGCGTTTCACATGCTTTCAAACACAAATGAAATTTTCGAAAATCGAGCAAAAAGTCGATTTTTTTTTCGTTTCACATGCTTTCAAACACAAATGAAAATTTTGAAAATTGAGTAGAGTCGATTTTTTTCGTTTTTTACGCGTTTCACATGCTTTCAAACACAAATAAAATTTTCGAAAATCAAGCAAAAAGTCGATTTTTTTTTCGTTTCACATGCTTTCAAACACAAATGAATTTTTTCGAAAATCGATTGAAGAGTCGATTTTTTTTCGTTTTTTACGCGTTTCACATGCTTTCAAACACAAATGAAATTTTCGAAGATTTTTTTTACGTTTCACATGCTTTCAAACACAAATGAAATTTTCGAAAATCGAGTGAAGAGTCGATTTTTTTTCGTTTTTTACGCGTTTCACATACTATCAAACACAAATGAAATTTCGAAAATCAAGCAAAAAGTCGATTTTTTTTTCGTTTCACATGCTTTCAAACACAAATGAAATTTTCGAAAATCGAGCAAAAAGTCGATTTTTTTTTTTTTCAGATGCTTTCAAACACAAATGAAATTTTCAAAAATCAAGCAAAAATTCGATTTTTTTTTTGTTTCACATGCTTTCAAACACAAATGAAATTTTCGAAAATCAAGCAAAAAGTCGATTTTTTTTTCGTTTCACATGCTTTCAAACACAAATGAAATTTTCGAAAATCAAGCAAAAAGTCGATTTTTTTTTTCGTTTCACATGCTTTCAAACACAAATGAAATTTTCGAAAATCGAGCAAAAAGTCGATTTTTTTTTTTTCAGATGCTTTCAAACACAAATGAAATTTTCAAAAATCAAGCAAAAAGTCGATTTTTTTTTCGTTTCACATGCTTTCAAACACAAATGAAATTTTCGAAAATCAAGCAAAAAGTCGATTTTTTTTTTCGTTTCACTTGCTTTCAAACACAAATGAAATTTTCGAAAATCGAGTGAAGAGTCGATTTTTTTTTTCGTTTTTTACGCGTTTCACATGCTTTCAAACACAAATGAAATTTTCGAAAATCAAGCAAAAAGTCGATTTTTTTTTTCGTTTCACATGCTTTCAAACACAAATGAAATTTTTGAAAATCGAGTGAAGAGTCGATTTTTTTTTCGTTTTTTACGCGTTTTCACATGCTTTCAAACACAAATGAAATTTTCGAAAATCAAGCAAAAAGTCGATTTTTTTTTCGTTTCACTTGCTTTCAAACACAAATGAAATTTTCGAAAATCGAGTGAAGAGTCGATTTTTTTTTCGTTTTTTACGCGTTTCACATGCTTTCAAACACAAATGAAATTTTCGAAAATCAAGCAAAAAGTCAATTTTTTTTTCGTTTCACATGCTTTCAAACACAAATGAAATTTTCGAAAATCAAGCAAAAAGTCGATTTTTTTTTCGTTTCACTTGCTTTCAAACACAAATGAAATTTTTGAAAATCGAGTGAAGAGTCGATTTTTTTTTCGTTTCACTTGCTTTCAAACACAAATGAAATTTTTGAAAATCGAGTGAAGAGTCGATTTTTTTTTCGTTTTTTACGCGTTTCACATGCTTTCAAACACAAATGAAATTTTCGAAAATCAAGCAAAAAGTCGATTTTTTTTTCGTTTCACTTGCTTTCAAACACAAATGAAATTTTCGAAAATCGAGTGAAGAGTCGATTTTTTTTTTTGTTTTTACGCGTTTCACATGCTTTCAAACACAAATGAAATTTTCGAAAATCAAGCAAAAAGTCAATTTTTTTTTCGTTTCACATGCTTTCAAACACAAATGAAATTTTCGAAAATCAAGCAAAAAGTCGATTATTTTTTCGTTTCACATGCTTTCAAACACAAATGAAATTTTCGAAAATCGAGTGAAGAGTCGATTTTTATTTCGTTTTTTACGCGTTTCACATTCTTTCAAACACAAATGAAATTTTCGAAAATCAAGCAAAAAGTCGATTTTTTTTTTGTTTCACATGCTTTCAAACACAAATGAAATTTTCGAAAATCGAGCAAAAAGTCGATTTTTTTTTTCGTTTCACATGCTTTCAAACACAAATGAAAATTTTGAAAATCGAGTGAAGAGTCGATTTTTTTGTTTTTTACGCGTTTCACATGCTTTCAAACACAAATGAAATTTTCGAAAATCAAGCAAAAAGTCGATTCTTTTTTCGTTTCACATGCTTTCAAATACAAATGAAATTTTCGAAAATCGAGCAAAAAATCGTTTTTTTACGCGTTTCACATGCTTTCAAACACAAATGAAATTTTCGAAAATCGAGCAAAAAGTCGATTTTTTTTTCGTTTCACATGCATTCAAATACAAAATAAAATTTTCGAAAATCGAGCAAAAAATCGATTTTTTTTTCGTTTCACATGCTTTCAAACACAAATGAAAATTTTGAAAATCGAGTGAAGTGTCGATTTTTTTTCGTTTTTTACGCGTTTCATATGCTTTCAAACACAAATGAAATTTTCGAAAATCGAGTGAAGAGTCGATTTTTGTCGTTTTTTACGCGTTTCACATACTATCAAACACAAATGAAATTTTCGAAAATCGAGCAAAAAGTCGATTTTTTTTTTCGTTTCACATGCTTTCAAAACACAAATGAAATTTTTCGAAAATCGAGTGAAGAGTCGATTTTTGTCGTTTTTTACGCGTTTCACATACTATCAAACACAAATGAAATTTTCGAAAATCAAGCAAAAAGTCGATTTTTTTTTCGTTTCACATGCTTTCAAACACAAATGAAATTTTCAAAAATCAAGCAAAAATTCGATTTTTTTTCGTTTCACATGCTTTCAAACACAAATGAAATTTTCGAAAATCGAGCAAAAAGTCGATTTTTTTTCGTTTCACATGCTTTCAAACACAAATGAAATTTTCGAAAATCGAGCAAAAAGTCGATTTTTTTTTCGTTTCACATGCTTTCAAACACAAATGAAAATTTTGAAAATCGAGCAAAAAGTCGATTTTTTTTTGTTTCAGATGCTTTCAAACACAAATGAAATTTTTAAAAATCAAGCAAAAATTCGATTTTTTTTTCGTTTCACATGCTTTCAAACACAAATGAAATTTTCGAAAATCAAGCAAAAAGTCGATTCTTTTTTCGTTTTCACATGCTTTCAAATACAAATGAAATTTTCGAAAATCGAGCAAAAAGTCGATTTTTTTTTCGTTTCACATGCTTTCAAACACAAATGAAATTTTCGAAAAT